>OX403619.1:35404300-38362300 GCA_948107695.1 Meliscaeva auricollis | reverse complement strand
ATTAAAAAGGTATAGCATAAATAGTGGCTTTATCTATAAGAGCAAGTACGTGCGACCCAGTCATGCATTTTATTTTTTATGTAGGTATTTGTATCGTGTTCTTTTTTAAATTATTTTCTGTGTTTTATTTTTGGTGTAAATTTATTCAAATTGCTGAAATAACAATTAATGTATGCAAAATGAAGAAAAAAGGATCCAGGAAATTAATTTGTTCATGCGACATAGGTAGGTACTATAGGACAAGTTTAGGATTCGATAAAAAATTGAACTCGAGATAACAATCAGGCATATCATTACGATGACAGAGAATGCGAAAAAAGTGGGTCTAACTATTCTGTCTGTCCGTCTGTCTGTGTATACCTCAAACTACAGCCTAAACCGCTTAACCGATTTCCTTGAAACTTGGTGGTTAAGGGTATTTGGTGATTCCCTAGAGGGGAAAGTAAAATTTTTTGTAGGACCAAAACTAACGGTGCCATATAGCTCTGTCAAATATTTTGCATTTTAACTGAAAACTAGTGTTTATTGTTATTATTTGTATTTAAAGAGGGTGTGGTGTATTTTACCCCATTTAAGAGATGGCACCCGACGTTAGAGAAGAGTTCGGGCTAAAATTAATGTATAATTTAGCTTTCAACTCTACAAAAATTGATATTTTTTTGTTTAAACAAGAATTATTTGGGTGTTTTATTAATTTCAACAGGGGTGCCACACCCTCAACTTTACGCTCTTAACATTAACATTGTACATTATATTGTTAACTTTTGTTTGGCACAACTAACATTTCCCTTTCTCAATAAACTTTTTTTCGTTCAAACAGGGTTGCCACTTTGATGTACCCTTTTTAAAAGTGGCAACCCTGTGTTTTCATTTTCGGTATCATTTGATGCCAGTTTAAATCTATATAACCTCTAATGAGATTAGTAATCCTACGGTCGCCGCTTGGTATAATAAGTAAAGAATATGTATTTTGTTCTAAAATCAAAAATTGACATATTTATAAAAATTGTATCGTCCACAATTTTTATCAGATTTTAATAAATTTGTCAGAAGTAGGACAGTTAAAGTAAACCTATAAATACAATTTTTTTTTAATCAGAATATTGCTTAAAACGGTTTTCAATGCTTAAAAAATAGAAAAAAAATATGTTCTTTTTGAGATTTAATTCAAAAACTAGAAGTACTAGAAGTTTTGAAGTGTAATTGCAAAACTGCATATTTTTAAAAAGTGCCTTTTTTTCTTTTCAAGACTGTAAACAAATTTAATATTGGATAAAAAATGACCTAGTTAAAAATTTTTGAAACGCGGGAAACTTAAAAAACTGTTTTTTGGCAATAAATTGAGATTTTGAGGGTGTGTGGAAGTTTTCAAGTATCATAATGTGATCTTCTCAGTCATACCTACAACTACTGATAGGTTGTTTCAAAAGTAATTGCATTTAATTTTGTTTGAAGCACAGTTATATTAGTAAGGCCCTATGTGTCATATTACTGGTTGAATATTTTTATAAACGCCGTTAAGGAACAAAGAAGTATAACTAGTATAAGTAGTATAGTAGAGCAGTAATAAGTAAAAGACGTACATTCGTACATGGGTAACTCGGTTATTAGTAAATAGATACACACTTAGACACGTCTTTAAGGTTTAACTTGGAGTCTATCTAAACGCGTGTTTAGCGATTTATTACCTATTATTAAGACCCAACGTCGACAGCAGCTTTGAACCAAAGAGCAAATACGTCCATTTCATTTCGTACAGAATTGCACCTCATACCTACAACTGCCTGAGATCTTTAAAAACCTTGGCAAAGTTAAATGCCATTTGTGTTTAATTGCGCAGAGATCTTACATTTCCTTATTTATGGTTAATTTTTTAGCAAGATATCCTTTCTTAAGTCAGAGAACTAACTTCAAATTTATTACAGGATTTATGGTGGAGGTGCACTGGAAGAAATGTGGCATATGAGTTGGCACTTGGCAGTCAAACCATGAATTTCTTCCAACTCTCTCTTGAATTTGGTAGACAATGGGCTTGCAAATCCACTTTCAAAAACTTTATTGAACGTATAAAACATACCTACAGCTTGTCCTTAATGTTGAAAATAATAAACAAAGCATCTATCGTGCCTTATTTAGCCAAAAATTAAATTTATGTTTCTACCTAAAAGTGTATCTTGTTTGTCCTGGTGTCGTCTTATAATTACTCAACTGAAAACTTTGTCCTCATTTCTTAAATATTTTATATTATTTGGTCTTTTAGAACTATGTAAACCATACAAATTAAAACGGAAACAAAGTTATGTTTATAGACATACTACTACGTCTCATTACATTCATAATGACTATAACAGGAACATAGAATTACGTTTTTCTCTTCGGTTCAGTTTTTTTCGTCTCGAAATAAAAAATAAATTAATACAAAAAAACCCTTTAGTGGGTGGCAATGGTACGAAGGATATAGTTCACACAAGTTGCTACAGAGGTATGGGTTTCGAGCCCCACCCTGGAAAGCAGTTTTTTTCGTTTATCCCCCAACTTTGACTGGACGCCACTTATAAGATTTAATGAGATGATTACTATCTGATTCTCAAATCTACTTTACCAGCAATATTCTTTCCTGTTTCTCTTTCTATTTTTAATTGCTCTATAGGCAGTATTGGTTGAAAATTTTGAGGTTTTAATCAAAACCAACATTACGATGATGGAGAAGACTAAAAAAGTGGTTTTCGTCATGCGTCGGTCTGTGCGTCCCTACGTCATTTCGTCCATCTATAGTTCTGTACACATTTCCACTGCCCAAACGCGTGAACGGATTGTCTTCAAATTTGGTACAGATTACTTTTATGTAATTTGAAAACTTAGTTTTTTTTTTGTTTTTGTATCTCATCTAGAACGAGTACCTCCCAGACAGCGTTTTCTCGAAAACGGCTCTAACGATTTTGATTAAACTGTTTGATATGACTTTTTGAATAACGATAATTTTTTAGATTTTTTTCAAAAAAATCTATCGAGTCGTTTTTTAAAAAATATTTTCTTATTAAAAAATTTTTAAACGATTTGTCAAAAGAAAAATTTGGTATGCCATTTTTAGGATACCTATTATTTATCAACATCTAAAAATTAAATTTTGAAGAGGTGATAAAATCTGATGTGACATGATGTGATAGGTGAGTGATTTTGTGTTCTTTCGGTAAAACCTTCCTTTTGACATTGTTGAAAGAGATATTTTTTGCTGCTTCCTTTTCTTCAATGATTGATTCCCCTGCTACCCTTTCATCCAGCATTGATTCCCCTAAAGCATTTGGATTTCGCCATTTTTTCCGGAAGATTCTTACGAAGTGGTAAACATACATCATTGTTTTGAGGAGATTTGTCCATCTTGAAAATCGGTTGACATCTATCACTAGCGAAGTTGCTGTAGTACGATGTATGAAACATTCTTTAATTTCTGCTGGTTTTTGCCATTTTTTTACAAATAGTCTGACGAAGTTGTAGACGTACATTATTCGTTTGATTAAATTTGTCCATCCTGAAAATCGGTTGGAATCCAACACAAGCAAATTTGTTGTAGTGCAATGCATGAAACATTCTTTAATTTCTTCTTCACCTTCATTATCCGATGAGAAGTGTGGACGTTGACACACACATAACATCACATCATGTCGGATGCATCATTCTTCATACCAATGCGAAGGCATACATATCTTTTGCTCTCTGGCACTTTAAAGAAAATTCGCAGTATGCGTTATTCGAGAACATGATTCTATAAAAATCAGAATTTAGTTCGCTCATTTCAACCGAAACACGCTCATAAATTCAACAAATTTAATATTTATCATGTAATTCTTCATCAACAATATAAAAATTTTGCTCATTTCATATGAAACACTTAAAGAAAATCACGAAATAAACTATTTTAATTCAACTTCAATTTCTACGAAATTCAATCAAAATTAAAATATCCACTATTAAATCGCTCAATTCTTTAAACAAAACACATTTAAAACTATATTCGCTGATAAAAAGAACGATCCAAACGTTCATTAATAGTTTGCATTCATTTAAATAAATGTCAATTTAATTTGCATCCAATTCGCATTAAAATAATTGATCTTTCAACTTAATTTGAAATTCCATAACGAAAACAACTTATTTATCAAACAAATTTAAAACTAACTGGCTAAACTAGACTTCATAGTCAAACTCCAATGAACATACAAATATACATACATACATACAATACTACGAATTAAAAATTTGATTATATGATTTAAAATTGAATAATATAATATTTTAACTCACCTGGGTCATCTGCTGGATAGTTTTCCTCAAAATTTTAAACATATTTACTAATTTTAAAAGCTTACAACAACACATTTAAACATTTAAAAAAAAACACATTTAAGCATGATAAAAACAAAAAAAAAAAAGAGAACCAACAACGCCGTAATTGATGGAATTTTCCATTCACAAAATCAAGCGAAGTTGAAAAGTCAAAAGTGGTATTGAATAAAACGTAGTAAATTATATAGTAAACATTTAGCATGAAACATGTTTTTTTGACATTTATTAACCATTTTGTCTCTTTTCATGTAAATTACGAGATAATTTACAATACAATTAACTCTTCCAACACTACAAAACAAGAAAATCACGACGAAGTAACCGCATCTTTCGCCGGAGGAGAATGTTGACTCCCAGTGTAAATGTACTTGCCCTTTGAGTGCGCCCATCGAAAAGCTGCATTATGAAACCAACGAGAGATGTCATGAAAACGTCAAAATTAACAAATGTCAAATGTCACTTAAAATAATTCATCCCCAAGTGTGTTCTGCAAAATAAATTTTATCTTAAAGAAAAACTATGTGTCGGTTTTATTTTATTTATTTTCAAAGTTTTTTATTCTTTTTTTTACTAAAATAAAAGTAAGGCCACAACAACTCTGTGACCGCTCTGTATAAACTTTGAAAGTCTGACTACTAATACGGCCGCTTCTAACTCAAGTCGAGGAATTGAAAATGTTTTTATTGGCGCTACTTTTGTTTTCTCGCTGATGAGGGATCATTCAATCGCATCTTCAGTAGAGACCTCATATATGCTACTGCGGCCATTGTTTCTCCCGCATTAACGGAGATATGCAACTCGACTCGACTGCCCTTTCCAAATTGTAGATTGGTGAGATATTCTCTATCTATAGAAATATTTCTAATGTTGGGGATCAGGTTCAACCATGATCTCCATTTTTGAAATTGTCGTTCCTTTATATGTTCATCCTAATGAACTACAGAACGCCAGATTTCTCGTAGAATGATTTTCAAATGGATTGTAAAATTTGCGAAAAGGCCAAGAGGATCGAAGATGCACATCAAGGCTCCTAACACCTCACGTTTCGTTTGTACCTGTGCACCGTTCCTAACATCACTGCGCAACTTACCTGACTTGAAAGTATAGACGAACACAAATGCGCCATCACATGCCGAGAAGTTTTTCAAAATCATTTTGAGCGTTTTTGGAGATTGTTTTAAGTGATTTTCTAGCATTAGACTGAAGAGCGTTCAAAACGTTGGAAGAATTCGAAATAAAGAACCCCTGAGAACTTTTATCCTCTTCCAGGATTTTCACTTGGTGGAACATCTCGTGTATGTCTGCTGAAATGGCAACCTTCCTTTCTCGAAAACGAAATAAAATTAATGGAAGCGATGGTACGTTACCTGGTCCGGTCATCAAACACGAGTTCAATGAGACTCCTCCAACTTTCGCCGTCGCATCCCAGACTATTCTTAACTTGTCAGGCTTGTTTGGATTCATGACAAAGAATTTGAGTAGGTGCCATACACGCGACATAAGTTTATTCATCTCATCCTCACTCACTGCATGTTCACTTGTTCAATTAATTCAGGTTTATTTGAAAGACGCTTTTCAAGACATCGTAATCTTCTTTCGGCCATGACTTTACTGTCTGGCAAACGTAAATGTTCATATTTAACAAGCAGTGGCAGTGCATAAGAGCAAAGATAATATCAAAGATGATATAACTAGTTATATCATCTTTGGTAACACCTTTGAGGGTAAAATAAATTATTGTATTATAACGTGGTAATCATTTCATTGTTTTCTTTTTTCTTGCCGCATCTTCGATCATATATTAATTTATTTAACCTGATGTGCCCTTTTCGATTTTTCTGGTTTTTGATAATTCGTTTATATACCACTGTTGTAACCGAAAGCTTACACCTTCTCTCAAAACTTGACAACTATCACCCCCTATTTCCATAACTTTTGCATATGCAAATGAACATCCAAATACTGATATTTTATCGCAACGGAAGTTTAATTTTCGTAAGGCAAACTTTGATAGATTAAATGATCTTATCAGTAGGATCGATTTTAATTTTATCTTTGACCAATCCTTGCAAATTGATGCAGTAATTGACACTTTTTATATCCAAATGTTAAATTGTTTCTCTTCCTCTGTCCCATTTCTAATAAACAAAAACTTCACGTCTTCTCCGCCATGGTATAGTAAGGAACTATGTTTACTACGCAACCATCGTAATAAACTTTGGCACAAGTTCCTTCGATCCAGGTCTAGCTCAGACTATTCGAATTATGTTTCTGCTTACAACAGCTTCTCGGAATTATGTGACCTCCTTTACTCTAACTATTTGAGCAAAATGCAAGTTTACCAATTTATTAATTGCAAAAAAAAGTCAGATGGATATTCTTTAACTTTAAAACTACGAGACTCTCTGTCTTCAGACCCTAACACCATATCCAACCTCTTTGCCGTTTTTTTCAGCGAGACGTTCTCTTAAAATATCACTGACGCTGATCTCGACTATTTTTGCTATATTGAAAACGGTCCTCAGTTGTCATTTGACAGTATAAATATTTCTCTTTCATTAGTGACTAGCAAAATCATTAAGCTTAAGGATGACTTCTCCCCTGGTCCTGATGGCCTTCCAGCAATAGTTTCAAAAAAATGTGTTGCCAAATTAGCCCAACCTCTAACATCCCTCTTTCAGCTTTCGATTTTTAGTAGTGTTTTTCCTAAACTATGAAAAGATTCTTTAATCATCCCTATTCACAAAAAAGGCTGCAAAAATGACATCTCAAATTAAAGACCCCTTGCCAAACTCTCCTGCATTGTCGATCTATTTGTTCCCCCAAACAACATGGATTCTTGAAAGGCAGATCCACAACTACTAATCTCACTGAATTTGTTTCCAAGACGTTATGTGCCTTAGAACAAGGAAAAGAAGTAGATGTCACCGCCACTGATTTCAGTAAAGCTTTCGATAAAATCTCGCATAATATCATACTGTTCAAACTAAAAAAGCTTTCCTCAACCTTTCATATTATGGCTTAGGTCCTGCTTAGTTGACCGTCAGTACTCTGTTCGTTTTAGAGATGGTTTGTCCAAGCCCATTTCCGCTTTGTCCGGTGTCCCCCAAGGTAGCCATTTAGATCCACTTATATTTGTTTAAATATAAACGACGTCGAACTGATTTTTTCTAAATGTGATGTAGAGATCTTTGCCGATGATATGAGAATATCAAAAGTAATTTCTTCTCCTGGTGATGCTCTCTCTCTGCAAACTGAGCTTAATGGTGCCAAAATAACTTCTTAGAGCTTAACATTCAAAAGTGTCAGGCTATAACTTTTTCTCGTAAACGCTCCATTCCTTTTCAGAGGTAATACCTGAATAATGACCAACCTGTTCCTTTTATTACTTCCATTAGAGATCTGGGTATCATCCTTGACACTCAACTCAATTTTCGCGGCCATTATGACAACATTATCAGTAAGGCTAACTCAGCTCTCGGTTTCGTTGGACGTTGGTCTAAAGAATTTTCATGTCCATATGTTACAAAATCCTTTTATGTGACTTTTGTGAGACCACTCCTCGAATACGCCTCTCAAGTCTGGTCACCGTACCATCAAGTCCATATTGAGCGTATTGAAGCTGTTCAGCGCAGATTTTTACGTTTTGCCCAGCGTGGCCTTGGCTGGGACGACCCTTTCAACCTCCCTCCTTACGAAGAACGCTTTAAACTCTTAAACTTGCAGATCCTTCAATCGCGCCGCGATATTGCTGATATTCTCTTTGTTCACCAAGTCTTAAATGGTGTTATTGCCTGTCCAAATCTGATCCAAAACTTCTGTAACAACACAAATCCTCGTTTTTTTCTCGTTTTGTTCACCCCACAAAAATTGTTTCTTTTTTACCTCAATTATTTACTAATATAAAGGATGTCACAACGATTCTCTCTATTATAGCCGTATTTTATTCAAAACTGATTAGCAACTCAGTGTTTCATTTTATTCGCAAAACAAAAATTAATTAGACTACACAGCATTTTTACTTGCGATATAGGTACTATGTATCAAGTTATGCATTCGTACAAAAAAAAAAAGTTGAGATAACATTTTTCCATGACATTACGATGGTAGAGAATGCTAAAAAAGTGGGTCCCGGAAGTCCGTCTGTCAGTCTGTCAGTCTGTCAGTCTGTCAGTCTGTCAGTCTGTCAGTCTGTCAGTCTGTCAGTCTGTCAGTCTGTCAGTCTGTCAGTCTGTCAGTCTGTCAGTCTGTCAGTCTGTCAGTCTGTCAGTCTGTCAGTCTGTCAGTCTGTCAGTCTGTCAGTCTGTCAGTCTGTCAGTCTGTCAGTCTGTCAGTCTGTCAGTCTGTCAGTCTGTCAGTCTGTCAGTCTGTCAGTCTGTCAGTCTGTCAGTCTGTCAGTCTGTCAGTCTGTCAGTCTGTCAGTCTGTCAGTCTGTCAGTCTGTCAGTCTGTCAGTCTGTCAGTCTGTCAGTCTGTCAGTCTGTCAGTCTGTCAGTCTGTCAGTCTGTCAGTCTGTCAGTCTGTCAGTCTGTCAGTCTGTCAGTCTGTCAGTCTGTCAGTCTGTCAGTCTGTCAGTCTGTCAGTCTGTCAGTCTGTCAGTCTGTCAGTCTGTCAGTCTGTCAGTCTGTCAGTCTGTCAGTCTGTCAGTCTGTCAGTCTGTCAGTCTGTCAGTCTGTCAGTCTGTCAGTCTGTCAGTCTGTCAGTCTGTCAGTCTGTCAGTCTGTCAGTCTGTCAGTCTGTCAGTCTGTCAGTCTGTCAGTCTGTCAGTCTGTCAGTCTGTCAGTCTGTCAGTCTGTCAGTCTGTCAGTCTGTCAGTCTGTCAGTCTGTCAGTCTGTCAGTCTGTCAGTCTGTCAGTCTGTCAGTCTGTCAGTCTGTCAGTCTGTCAGTCTGTCAGTCTGTCAGTCTGTCAGTCTGTCAGTCTGTCAGTCTGTCAGTCTGTCAGTCTGTCAGTCTGTCAGTCTGTCAGTCTGTCAGTCTGTCAGTCTGTCAGTCTGTCAGTCTGTCAGTCTGTCAGTCTGTCAGTCTGTCAGTCTGTCAGTCTGTCAGTCTGTCAGTCTGTCAGTCTGTCAGTCTGTCAGTCTGTCAGTCTGTCAGTCTGTCAGTCTGTCAGTCTGTCAGTCTGTCAGTCTGTCAGTCTGTCAGTCTGTCAGTCTGTCAGTCTGTCAGTCTGTCAGTCTGTCAGTCTGTCAGTCTGTCAGTCTGTCAGTCTGTCAGTCTGTCAGTCTGTCAGTCTGTCAGTCTGTCAGTCTGTCAGTCTGTCAGTCTGTCAGTCTGTCAGTCTGTCAGTCTGTCAGTCTGTCAGTCTGTCAGTCTGTCAGTCTGTCAGTCTGTCAGTCTGTCAGTCTGTCAGTCTGTCAGTCTGTCAGTCTGTCAGTCTGTCAGTCTGTCAGTCTGTCAGTCTGTCAGTCTGTCAGTCTGTCAGTCTGTCAGTCTGTCAGTCTGTCAGTCTGTCAGTCTGTCAGTCTGTCAGTCTGTCAGTCTGTCAGTCTGTCAGTCTGTCAGTCTGTCAGTCTGTCAGTCTGTCAGTCTGTCAGTCTGTCAGTCTGTCAGTCTGTCAGTCTGTCAGTCTGTCAGTCTGTCAGTCTGTCAGTCTGTCAGTCTGTCAGTCTGTCAGTCTGTCAGTCTGTCAGTCTGTCAGTCTGTCAGTCTGTCAGTCTGTCAGTCTGTCAGTCTGTCAGTCTGTCAGTCTGTCAGTCTGTCAGTCTGTCAGTCTGTCAGTCTGTCAGTCTGTCAGTCTGTCAGTCTGTCAGTCTGTCAGTCTGTCAGTCTGTCAGTCTGTCAGTCTGTCAGTCTGTCAGTCTGTCAGTCTGTCAGTCTGTCAGTCTGTCAGTCTGTCAGTCTGTCAGTCTGTCAGTCTGTCAGTCTGTCAGTCTGTCAGTCTGTCAGTCTGTCAGTCTGTCAGTCTGTCAGTCTGTCAGTCTGTCAGTCTGTCAGTCTGTCAGTCTGTCAGTCTGTCAGTCTGTCAGTCTGTCAGTCTGTCAGTCTGTCAGTCTGTCAGTCTGTCAGTCTGTCAGTCTGTCAGTCTGTCAGTCTGTCAGTCTGTCAGTCTGTCAGTCTGTCAGTCTGTCAGTCTGTCAGTCTGTCAGTCTGTCAGTCTGTCAGTCTGTCAGTCTGTCAGTCTGTCAGTCTGTCAGTCTGTCAGTCTGTCAGTCTGTCAGTCTGTCAGTCTGTCAGTCTGTCAGTCTGTCAGTCTGTCAGTCTGTCAGTCTGTCAGTCTGTCAGTCTGTCAGTCTGTCAGTCTGTCAGTCTGTCAGTCTGTCAGTCTGTCTGTCTGTCTGTCTGTCTGTCTGTCTGTCTGTATAAGGAGCTACAGCCTAAACGGATGGACCGATTGACTTCAAACTTAGTATGTAGCATTTTTTGGAGACTCTCCAGAGGGGCTTTTGGAATTAATTTTTTTGGACCAAAAATAACGGTACTTGTCATATACAGATTTTAGTAAAGTTGAAATTGATCAAAAACGGCTCCAACGATTTTGTTTAAAAAAATCAAGTATAAGTTTTAAGACAAGGTCTATTTTCTAATGAAACAAATTTTTTTTGAAAATCATTATTAACGGTACCTGCCATAGAACCGTTTTTTTTAAATCTGATTTTCTCCGAAACTGCTTATTCGATTTCAACGAAACTTTTTGTAAAGAAGCACTTATATAACTTAAATATAAGCCAAAAATAAAATTTCAAAAAAAAATAATTTTTGGAGTTTTAAAAAAAATTTTTAATTTTTTTTTGAAAAATCTAATTTTCGAAAACGGGGCATTGAATTTTTTTTGAAATTTCGTTTTTAGATGTTGATTAATAGTTTCTACAAAATGGCATACCAATTTTATTTTAAAACTTTTTTTCCAAAAAATTAGTTATAAAAAATTAGTTTTTTAAAAAACGGCTCTAACGATTTTGAAATTTTTTTTTCTAAAAATGCATCTTAATATGTCAATCAAAACTGCATACTTGTTTCGGAGGGCAATTTGATTTCAGATTTTGTTTTAATTAAAAAAAAAAAAAGAATTTTATGTTTTTTTTTATAATACGTACCTACATTTACCAAATTTCTGTGTGAGAAGACCCAGTTCAACATTTTATAAATAATAAATAAATAATAGATAAATACCTGTTTATCCTGTAAACAGGATTAAATTATTAATTTCCTTTACATATCTAATAGTATACCAGATAGTAGCTATTCAAATAAATTTTTTTTTTTTGCATAGTTATAAATAAGAGATAACGATCTGAGTCAATTCAGTTTGATGACTCTTTCAAGGCTAGATTTTATCATTTTGTTCTAAGGATAATACTAAGGGTTCCTTCCATAGGTATATAAATTAAACTAAGAAAAATACCTTTATAACCCCTAAAGGTACTTGAATTCTAAGAGAAAGTAACCACATGCCTAGTCTTAATGAATTTTGTTCTATATTTTGAACAACATCGAAAATAATTTAAACTGATTTTTTTTCTAAAACTGCATTTACAAATTTTTAATTTAAAGGGCTTAGCATAAATAGTAACTTTATCTTCAAGAGCAAGTACGTGCGACCCAGTCGTGCATTTTATTTTGTTTTTGTTTTGCGTATAAAATGTCACACTGAGTCACTGAGTAGCAACTCACGTCTTATGTAAAAAATTATTGATAAAATTGTTAAGATACTTTTTAAGTGAGAATAAAAAAATTTGAATTGAATATATCTACATATACATACATTCATTTTACTTGTCCTTTTTTGATATTTAATTGTTGATCGAAAGCTTGGTACAAATTCTTTGACGTTAGACATACCTAATTGAAGATTCAGGTTTAAGTTTTGATGGGTTAAACAATCAATTTTTTTCTCCCAATTGCTCTTTTTTAAATGTCGATATCTTCCCGTAAGAATGTGTTAAGCGACATTTTTAGAAATTTTCAGTAAGGGACAGATTTCGAAAAGGGTTTTTTGAATACAAAGTTTGAGATTATGTATTTGAAGACCGAAACTTTAATCCGGTAAAAATTTTTTGTCGCTTAGTACATTTACAGGGTCAAGACATTGTCGCTTAATACAATGGGAAATGGCGCTTAAACCATTTTCGTGGTCATACAAAAAACAAGGTTTGAATAAATTGTGTCGCTTAGTTCATTATGAACCTTTTTCTAACAAACAACAAAGCTCAGAAAGCTGAAAATTACGAAACAAAGGAAAAAATTCAAAATAAATCGGAGGAAAACAGTAGACTACTTCATACAAATATTTTTAATCAAATGGAAACCATGTGTGGGACCAATGTTAAGCGAGAAAAATTTCTCTGATCACAGATACATACAGTTTAGCCTAAATGATGAAACAACTAGTGTCCAGTATACTGGATACAGGAAAGCGCTTGAAAGCTTGGAAGAAAGAAGGCATTATGGTAGAATTCAGGCCTTGAACCGATTAGAAAAAAATGTTGGAAGCTTTTTAATCAAGCTAAAAGTACTAGATGTACGACGGATTGGGACTCCTATAAGGATTCCCTAAAACTTTATAAAAAAGAACTGAGGAAATCCAAAAGATCCTCCTGGAGAATTTTCTGAAGTAATATAGAAGAAACCTCCGAAGCAACTTGACTCCGGAAAATCCTTTCAACAAATCCAGTAATGCCTAGCGTTTTAAAAACTGCTGATCGCTCGTGGACCAACTCT
Organism: Meliscaeva auricollis; assembly: GCA_948107695.1. Lineage (NCBI taxonomy): Eukaryota > Metazoa > Arthropoda > Insecta > Diptera > Syrphidae > Meliscaeva > Meliscaeva auricollis. The sequence goes on along the minus strand of OX403619.1, from coordinate 38,349,298 downwards.
TGCGATGAATCGCTCAATCGATTTCTACATCCGTCGCGACGGATCGAAAACTGATGATGGGGTTGGTGGAGGTGTATACTCAGATAGGCTTAATTTAAGTCTCTCCTATCGTCTTCCTATTTACTGTAGCGTGTCCCAGGCCGAACTTTTGGCGATAAAAGAAGTTCTGTATCGGCTTAAAGAAAACGTGATATCAAAACAAGAATTTTCTAGGACAGCCAAGCAGCTATTAAATCTCTTGATTCTGTCTCTACCAACTCAATAACAGCCTTTAACTGTCGATCATCTCTGATGGAGATGGCGCATATTTACCTTTGTTGGGTGCCGGGCCATAGGGACATTTTCGGAAATTGTAGAGCTGACGAACTCACCCAAAAGTGGAAAATTAATACGTTTATTACCAGAAAAATTAAACATAGGTATTCGCATCGCTACGTGTCAACTGTTGCTCAAACATGATGCTATACAGTACATAAAACAAACTTCAGGTGGAAAAATATCACTAAATGCATAGCGACAAAGCAGATCTGGCCAGTAGGTACTAGATCTGAAGCGCTCTAAACGTTTAATATCCTTGAACAGATCGCAAATCAGCTCCGTAATAGGTGTTATAACTGGACACTGTATAATAGGCAGGCACTCGACACGGAGTTCTCTCCAACGATTTCTGCAGAAGCTGCATGAGGAAGAGAAATCGATTCCCCACTTTCTGTGTACATGCCCTGCTCTATCGCAAAGACGAAGACTCTTTCTAGGAGACTTTTACTATAACGACCCCAGTGATCTAACAAAAATAGATATAGGCAATCATGCTCGCTTCATAAGAAGCTCGAAGTGATTCAACGATTAGAAGGTAAGTTTTTCTTAGATTCAATGTGGTATCACAAACGACCAAACTTTGGGTAGCCACGTCAACCTAACCTAACGTAACCTATGTATTAATATAGTCTATCGATTCCAATATTAATTATGTCTCTATTACTTTTAGTTCAGAAAATAACTTTTCGATCTTTTCCTAAGTTTATCTTTTTTACCCTACTGGAATTTAAAATTTCCAAAAATATCCAAATATTTAAATTAATTTTCGCTGACATAATTTTTTTCCATATAATCTGGGTAATGTATACTGAAAATGTGCTTTGTCGCATTTGGTGTGGGCACTCTCATATGACGCTGTGTAAATAAATTTTGTCGTTGTCGTGTCGCAACGTCGTGTCGCACTTTGTTTTGGGCTTTATTAAAATTGTATTAAAATTAAAAATAAATATTGTATCGTATATTGGCTCCAGAGCGAAAACCATTATTCCAAGTAAAAAACTGTAAAGGTACAACATATAAATAATTTTAAATTCTATAACTTTATACATTTTTACTTAACATATAGGTACAGGTTATGCATTCGTACAAAAAAAAAGTTGAGATTACAATCAAACATGACATAACGATGATAGAGAATGAGAAAAAGTGGGTCCGACAATTCTTTCTGTCTGTCTGTCTGTTTTTTTTTTTTTTACCAAAAATAACGGTACCTGTCATGTACCGGTTTTAGAAAAACTCATTTTTCTCAAAAATGGCTCCTACGATTCTGATTAAAAAAATTATGGTAATTTTTTTCGAAAAGGTCTATCTTTAAATGAAAACCATTATTTGTTAACGGTACCTGCCATAGAACCGTTTGTTTTTTTTTAATTCTGATTTTCTCCTTCATGGCTCAATCAATTTCAATCGTTTTTTTTTTTTTAATGAAAGCTTTTAAGTCGCAGAATATAATGTTCAGTAAAAAAATTTCGACAATTATTTTTGTGGATTTAAAAAAAAAATTGAATTATTTTTTTTAAAATCATTTTTTCGAAAACTGTTCAATATTTTTTTTTTCAAAATTTAGTTTATAGATGTTGATAAATAAAATCTTAAAAATGGCGTACCAATTTTTTTTTTATTAAACTTCATACTTAAACAAAAAAAACAAGTTTTTAAAAATATTAAACACAAAAACCTTCATTTGTAATTCAAATTTGCACTTTTGTGGAGGAGGCTCAATTTATGTAGCTTCAATGTAGTGTTTTTAAAAAAATATAAAATTGAATAATAAAATTTAAAAAAAAAATAAATTCAAAAATCTAGCAATAATTTTGTTTCCAATTTCAAAACCAACTCTTCAAGGCTGTGAAAACAAAAACTTAAGGTCTTGTTCTGAAAAAATTCTGACAATAGTCAAACACATAACACTTAATGTGTCGGGTTCCAGGTCAATTGACTTGGAGTCCAACATAGTGTTGTCTGTTTACTCATAGAGTAAAACAAGCTACAAATATCAAAAACATACTTGTTTTGAACAAGCCATACAAATGGAAAGCTTGCACTTAAATGTACTAAAAAAAGTAACGTAATTAATGTTGTGGGTCCAGCGGACCCATGTTCATGCCAATACACACCTAAGTTGATAGATTTGCGGTGACTCTATCGTTTTCTACACACATTTAAAGATTGTGTGTGGGTCCACTGGACCCACGACATTAGTTAAGGGTAATATTTTAATATGAAATATTATTTCAACTTTTCGATGTCAAAAATTAAATTAGTTAGTATTATAAATATGAAATTTGGTAAGTAAAAAAATAAATAATTATATTGTTGTAGCTATTATGTTATAGTAAGTTTCATTAAATTGGAAATAAGTGCTTTAGAAAATAATTATTTGGAATTATCATTATTTGAATTCAGTTGAATTTAGCAATTTTTAATTCAAATAGTGAGAATATTATTTGTTGTTTTTGAATCATCCATAAAATAATACTAGAATTTATATTTTTCTGAAAGAAATAACAAAAAAATATGCAATTATTATGCTTAAAGGCTGTAAAATTAGTTTTCAGTATATTTTTATTGTCTTTTATACGAAATTCGACGCATACAAAACTGGAGCCGGTAGAAATTCTGGCTTCAAAATTCTGCTTTTCAAAATCCTGCTCTTCAAAATTTTGCTTTTCAAACGAAAATTCTGCTTTTTTCTGTTTTGTCTTACAAATTTTCAAAATTCTGGCAATCGATATTCAAAAAAAAAAAAATCTGCTTATTCTGTTTTTATTTGTAACATGTTTATTTACGAAAAAAAATACCTAACAAGCTTTTTCTTACTTTGTGAACAAAAATTATCATAAACATTATGTACGTATAACAAGTTTTATAAACGTATGTATAACAAAAGAATATGTAAAAAAAAATAATAACACAATATATTCAATTTCAATATTTAGTTTCAACTCAAAAACAATGCGTATACAATATATTAATTCTAGGTCTTTTAAATTTAAAAATCTCATATTGTTTGAAAAACATAATTAGAAACAATGTAAACAAAAATAGTTTTAACAATTTAAAAAAAAAATATAACCATTTAGTCATTAATATTAACAAATAAGATCTACCTGCATATAAATACAAGTAAAAAGTTTTTTTTGGCAGCAAAAAGGAACTAAATAATACCAGAAAGACTCTTTCTTAAAGTGCTATGTTTTTTTGCTATTCGCTTAAGATAGCCAATATGGATAGGACTAACAGAATATTAATTATTTAAGACAAGAGAGCAACCTTATACCAAAAAAGATTTACTGTATGTATGTACATATGTACCTTTCGCTAAAATAATCGAGATGACTATTTTACAAAATTCTGCAAATTATAAAAAAAGGTTTGTAAAATGTTAAAAAGCTCGCGCTTTTTAAAATTTTACAAACCTTTTTTTATAATTTGCAGAATTTTGGAAAGCAGAATTTTGACCCCAAGCCATACAAAACAATTGTACCAAATTGTATAGGGTACAAACTGGCAAGGCATTTTCTAATGTGGTAATCATGGCTGATGTTTCGCATAGCAAAATATTACGGTATTTTCCGTTGAAATCAGGACATTCGTTGGTTTCTCACTTAGCACATATTTATATAGTGTAGGACAGTATGAAAATCGTTGTATAAAAGAAATTTTTTAAATCTGAAAACCTGTGATTTGTTGTTATTCACTTGCGATTCTTTTTTCGATTTTTAACTCCAGTTTTTAACTACTTAAAGTTTTAATTCGTGTGCTAATAGTGCTTAATTGTGTTGTGTATTTTTTTTACTTGCTCTAATACTATTGCAAGTATTGGTTTCGTGTCAAAAAAAATGTTGAGGTTTTAATCAAAACTAGCATTACGATGATGGAGAAGTTCGAAAAAGTGGGTTTCGTCATGCCGTCATCCGGTCTGTCCGTCTGTACGTCTTTGAGTCCATCTGTACACCTCTCCACTGCCCAAACGCGTGGACGGATTTTCTTTAAATTTGGTACAGATAATTTTAATGTAATTTTGAAAGTTGGTTTCATACATACATACCATTTCATTTCTCGCATACACATCATTTTTCGCCATATAAATAGTAAGTCATCTGTATAAATTTTATTTATCCGTGCTTCTAGCATAATACTTATGTATGATTTTAATTATCATTAAAAGAAGGCAAGCTTTTTGTTTCGACGTAGCTGGTAGGTAGACTCTTATATTATCTTCTATCTCTTATGTTATAGGAATTAATTGTATTGTCAAAAGACCCATAACTATGGGAAGATGTAAAAATTGAATAAAAATTTAAATTTCTGTATTTTCTCAATTGAGATGCAAAAATTAATCGCAAATTTTAAGTATCCGCTATTTGCAAGAGATTGTCCTTCTTTGAACGTTAAAAGTTCGAACACAAGTAGGGTGTGTTAATGGACAAAGTTTGGAAAAAAGAAACTCTCCCCAATAGATTAATGTTAATGAAAAAAATGGAGATGAAGACGAAATTAGGCGATGAGGCGACGTCATTTATCCCACAGTGTCCTTATAACCTGCAGCTATTAAATCTGATGGTAAGATATCATTTTGTTTTCTCGTTGAGGTGGTTGCAAGCTTAAAGAAGTACAAGCTTTTTGGTTTCTTTCCGTAACGCTTTTAGTGAAATAACGCAAAAAATCTCTTCATTGGCGCAATACAATAAATGACTAAATGTATATATTTTATATGTTTGTAGATACTATATAATCATTTTAAGTAAAAGGACATACAATTTTAAGGATGATTATTAGAGTATAAATAGATATCTACCTACCTATCTGAATTTTTTTTTTATTTCCTCTTTTACTTTTCATTGTTCTGTGCAGCCTTATTAAGCCCAGAGGTCTAGTCCATTGGGAATTACCTTTTAAGACAAATTGTACCAAATTAAGCTTCAGAGAGGCGAGAAAAATCTTCCAAGAAAATGCCATCCCTTATTGATAGGCTTTCATATTTTTCTTATTTCATTTGCACAAGTGCTATAGAGGATGAGATAAATTACCATTTTTTAATGGTGGTGGAACTGTGTCCAGCGCAAGAAAATACCTTAATGGAAATGGGATCATGTAATGTTTGTGTGGTTTATAATAAAAAGAGATAACTTATATGTATCTGAAATCACTTTATTATAATAATGTTTCTGATTTCAGATAGGTACCTGCATACATACATATGTATATCTCTTTTCATTATCATTTATTTAGGGGGATCACCCTCCGTACACTTTTAACCTTTTTATTTTTAGTTCATTATTTACTCACTTAAGCTTCGAGTTAATAAAATTTATATGCAATACATATATTATTAGATTTCACAAAAAAACTTAACACTGCTAAGTCAAAGGCTTAAATAGTTATAACCATTTTACTGGGATAAGGTTTTGTACTAATCCTCCCTACCCGTGAGTAAAAGTCTGGTGGTCGATTTTAAAAGAAGAAGAAAAACAACATTTAAAATATTTAATAAAATGATTTTTATTATCTCATGGTCATGATAAGACTGCTGTGATAACACCAAACAAAAAATAACTAACTCAAAAAAAACGTGAATCGGTTCAATTTGTAATAGGGGAGAGAGTAATGCTCTTTGCATTCAGCAAAGCTCGGATTAAACCTACCAGCCTAGCAACAGAGAGTTCAGCTTTCTTTGCTTGGCTTGGCTTGGTGTTGTTGTGTTATTCCATTGAACCAACTTTGTTGTGGTGGTGGTTCGTGTTTGGCACAGCTCGACTTGGTTTGATGCTCATGCTGAGACCGAACCTAACAACAGAGAGCTTCTCGTGGGGTACCTTCGTACAACCAAAGATAATTATATTATATTGTCTTTGGTTCAATCTTCGATACCTCGAATTCTATAAGTTCTAAAGAGCTACTAAATTAGTAAAAACAATGTCTACCACAATACGAACTTTTTTTCGAAATAATTAAGGAAACGTTTTTTGTTTTAAACAAAGAACTGACTTAAAAGGGCTGCATTTTTGTTCCCTTAAATCAAAGAAAATGTTTGGCTATTATTTTTTTTTTCGTTTTTTTCGTTTTAAAACGGAAACACATTTTGGATTTTTTTTGAAAAATTATTTATTTTTCGATATTGGGTTAATGATTTTTGTTCTTTAAAAAAATTAATATTAAGATGATAGGTATCTTAAAAATGGCATACCAAATTTTTTTTTGACAAATCGTTTGAAAAATTTTAAGTAAAAATTAATGTTATAGAAGAAATCACGTCAAAAAGTTTAATCAAAATCGATAAAGCCGTTTTTGAGAAAACTCCAATAACTAAAAAATGTTTTAGAGGAGGTACTCGTTCCAGATGAGATATTTGAAATTACATAAAAATCATCTCTACTAAATTTGAATACACTCCCGTTCAGGCGCTTGGGCTGTGGAAATGTGTACAGATGGACGCAAGGACGCACAGACGCACAGACCGACGGACGGCATGACGAATAGGTATTTTTGAGCTTACCCAGATATTACCGTTCACAGGCTTAAGTGTGATAGATGTTTTTAATTCCGTTTCGAAGGACTTATCAATGGGATTGGTTTGAATAAGTGAAATCAATGAGTAATTTGAGAGGAAAAGGATAATTGCTTATATTATATATTATAGTGAACCATTCAGTTTTTATGTTTTTGCAATATGTCACAGTTAAACTGAGATATTCGCAAAAATAAAAAAAAGAGCTCAAATGCATGATTGTGCAGAACTTTGGTAAAAAGAGCTGTCAGGTGGTGCGAATTTGGTTTCAAGCTTTTCAAATGAACCTTTATCGATCCATGAAAAAAATTGACTGCCTCTGCGCGCAAGGCTAAGCAGTTTTTCACAACGCTTTAACTGAAGTATTTATGTTAGGAAAAAAACTTAAATCAGCTTACCTTTACCTTTTTTACTACCAAAAAACAAGATGTATCGAAACTAATTTAATATAAAAGAAAGCCACTAGCATAACAACATTATTTGCTTTCTGATTGATTGAAATGTCACATTGCCCTTCTCAAAAACTTAAACATAGTCGTGTTATATCTACTTACTTTTTTAAAAGACGAAGAAGGAAAAATAAAACGCCCAGAAAAAATGTTTTGTCATTAAGTTAAAGAAATATAAATTGTGCATCATTAATATCATAGAACCAAAAGAACTTCTACAGTGATTTTTTACGGATTTTTCACCCCAAACACCCATCTATGAAATAAAAAAAAAAAAACAAAATCACAAAATAAATATACAAATTTAAAAAAAAAATATCTTGAGTTAATAAGATATCTACTCAAAGTGGGTGCATAAATAAAACAAATCCTTGTTTAATTCTGGGTCAACATGATTAATATTAAAAAAAAATTAAAATAGCTTCAGTTTAAAAGGGGACTTTTAATAAAATATACAAATTAATTTAGTTAAGTCTGTAAACCAAAAATTGCGACCAATGAACGCACTCCAATATATGGGTAGGTTACGAATCCCGTCACCAATACTAGTGGTGCATGTATGGTTTAGTGTATAGTTAGACTTTCGCTGAAACCTCAATCCGAGGTCAGGTTTGACTTTGGTATTGGACAGGATATTGGTCATATTGTCATTTGGCCGCCATGTTGGTTTTTATGTTGATTTTGATTTTTTGCTTAAAACTCCCGCATTTTTGATCTTAGAAAACAAAACTTTTAGAAAATTGAATTGTCTACAAAGTTTGCTAAAAAACTTTTTTCGCTAATCACTGTTGCTTAAAAGTTACAGCCCATTAAAAACAAAAAAAAATTAAAAAAAAAAATCGCCTCATTTTTTTATCAATCGTATCAAGAAATAAAAATAAAATGCACGCCTGGGTACGTGCGTGATAAGATAAAGTAATTATATATGATAAGCCTTTTTAATTAAAAATTTTTAAATGCAGTTTTTAAAAAAATTTAGCAAGGACTTTAATAAAAAAAATATATAATACTTTTATTTTTATTGACATTTTAAAAGGACTGGGTCCAGTGGACCCACGACAGTAGAACCGTTAGAAATTTTCACGGCTTTAGTTAAGGGTTCTCAACAATTTTTTGTAAGTGGCAATCATTGCTCAGTTTATTTTTTTGATTTTTTCTTACTTTGCTCCCCAATACCTAAAAGCGCAAAAAAAATCAGATATACAAACCCACCAACTGCCTGCATTTCAACATTTTCCAATATTTATAAATGTCTGATAAATACCAAACCTGTCTTCTAACCCTCGCATACTTATTTTCATACTGTCTCGTTTTGACGTCACCTCTTTTCCATCTACCATTTTTCTCTCCAAAATATGGAAAAACACCAGTAGAACGTACTTTTATAAGTATTTTCGGCCACATTGATAGTACCATTGTGTTTATATACAATGATGAAACTAAGATATAGTTCGAAATTCAGCCATTTTGAATAAAACCTTCTTGTTCATACAAAAACCCTCCAAAAATTTAAATTTTGTATGGAGAGTACCTACCACAAATTTGCATTATATGAAAAAAAAATCCTATTAATTTTTATCTTCGTCGGAGTAATCAAATTTGTACTGATTTTAAAAATAATTGAGTTTTGGTACAAAAATGTTTTATACTTTTTTGTAAACAAAATTTTGCAACGGTACGGAAAAGATTGGGATTACTAAAATGTAATTCGTATTTTGTTGGTATCCAAACTTAGGAAAAATGACAGAACATCAGTTTCGATACTAAAAATTTCAATTGAAGTCGATTTGTCTTTCTCAGGTGACTTGGAATTATTATTTTATTATTATTATTTTTCAACCCTCCGAAAACCACAGAAGGCTGAAAAATAAACCTGCCACACTTTCGAATTTGAAATCAGAACGCGTATACCTATAAAACTGCATACTCAGATTTTGGTTATACCTCCACTGCCAAAATGTGCTGTAGGCTCTTAGACTATTTAGATATATGTATACAGTATTTTGACCCCAACCCGTTGTTCGGATGGCTAGATATAAGTGAAAGTGGTATACATCCATACAAAAAAAATATAATGTGTGTATTAAAATTGGCCACAATTTAGCGGTATCACATTATTTACCAAAATATTGAAACCAACATGTGTGCTGATATCTCCTCAAAAGAGAAATATTCTTGATCAACAAATCTTTTAAATTATTGTTTTCGTTTTGTTAAATTGATTTCTTCTGGAAATAATGTCAAATGTGACTTATACCTTATTGGTTGAGTGTGCCGCAATTTACCCTTTACATACCTGTGCTGTTTTATAAGAAGTGGAGACCATTAAAACGATTTATTTATAAAAGCCGAACGAGGCAGTCTTAAATGTCAACGATTTATTCTAAACAGCAAATATATATAATTTACAGGTCATTTAGTCTTTTAATGTAAATTCTTGTAGTTCATTAATATCACATTAATTACATTTTGCACTTACTGGCAACAACAAACTTACTCCACGCTCCACCCACCAGTTTCTAAAGTACAATGGTAGGACATCATTGCTGCTCCGATCACGGTGTTGTAGTATAATATTAGCAATATATTTTCTGTAAATCGTTTTTCTAACTCAGAAAGAGCATTAGAATATTTTCAGAATGATATACTTGGAGTTGGATCCATTCCTAAATGTTACTCCATTAAAATATAGGTATACATATGTTCAAGGCAATACACTGTATGTTCGGTATTTTTTGGCTCCCTCAACAAAACTGTTGCGATGCTGATGCTTCAATATTTATAGGTCGTTTGAGTAAATCCTCGTGCCTGTTTCTATGCTGACAACACCCATCTATATTATATCCGTTTCTCCTCGGAACACGAAGTTACATACATATATGCAAATAAAAAAAAGGTTTCTAAGGTTGGGAAAGAAAAAAAAAATAAAGTTTTTGGGTTTAATGTAGAATTATTTTAGTACGGGTTTTAAATACTAACGTCCATAATATTAACACACAAAAATATAACATTAACACGTTTCTGTCGAATATTATTTATCTTATCTGTTAAAAAAAATTGGTGAATTTCAAAAATTTCTGAGTCCTTGGTTATCCTCATTATTTCACATTGTGTTCTTACTTAGAAATGCGGTAGGTTATACTCGAATTGGAATGGAAGTGTTTTTTGAAGTCATTCTTAATGTAGTAAAGCTGTTTTAGAAAATTATTGCCGTTACAAGGTAATGGAAGCTGATGTTGGCATCGGTATATATTTATCTTGGTTGTATAGATAAGATCCCTCGGGATAAATGGTGTCACATTTCTAATTACATACATTTAATGAAAAATAATATTGTTGGAAGAACGGTTTGTGTGACTCTAATGGAAAAAATACAAAAAAACCTATGTTCTTGTTGTTGGATGATATTATGTCATGTTCAGCAATGATAGATATGTGGGTATACTCGTGAGGTACCTACTACAGGGCAAGCTTAGGACCCGTAAAAAAATCAAAATCGAAATAACAATGAGATGGTCTGTCAGTCAGCATAAACAAAATTAAAATCAATTAAAAACTCTTTTTAATAACTTTAAATCGAATTTAATACTTACATTTTATTTCTTTAGTAGTATGTTGAGGGATACTTCTTAACACTTTCACTTTTTAACTTCGAATGGCTTGGCGTGCTTTTGCCGGCTACATCATTTAACGAAACATTTTTTTTAGTTCAAAGAAGGAAATAAAGTGTTCCCACTTTATTTTCAGTATTTTAATGAAAACTTTAACCAATTCTTGTAGGAAAATTACAAAAATCAAGCTCTTTTTTGATTATTTCCATCTTTATTTTTATTTGCCTTTAGCTGACTCATATACTAGCATTTAATTTATAGAAAATTATGCACGTATTATTGAAGAGAATCGATAATTGACTCAATTTTATGAAAAGACCGCGAACATATATAAACTTCCAACTTCAAGTTTCAGAAATGTCAATTTTTCTGTGTGTGGTGCAGTTTTATTGGAAGAAAGCACTTTTAAAAGCAATTTTTCTTCAAGAATATGTTTAGCAGAAAAAAAGTATACATGAATTCTCTTTTCCCTTTTTGAGTCACATTTGAAAGGAAATAAGATTGTATTCGATCTTTAGACCGGTATTCATCGAGCGCTCATAATTTAAGAGCACTCATACACCTATTCACCAAGGAATGTTAGTGACTTATGAGTGGTCTCGACCACTCTTATTGCAAAAACTCCAATAAGAGCGCTCGGTGAATACCGGTCTCAGAAAATATTTTTATAACAATGAGCCGCATAAACGGTAGTAAATGCAAGAAAAGACATAGAAAAGGCTGCTAGTATTTACTTCACTTTTTATGCATATGCCCCAATGAAGAACACGTGAAATTTCAAAGGGCTGCTTACCAAGTTATTATGTATTGAGTGTTTGTGTGAGCCACAAAAGTTTGCAAATGAGAACGAAAAACAACAAAATATTTGATTTTTTTTTAATAATAAAGAAACAATAAAATATGTGAAGAATTAATTTAGAACAAAATATTTCAGGTACAGTATATTTTACCCAAAGTCGAACAGCGCCCTCTATCAATAAAAATAACAACTTTTATCTTCCGTAGTGGATACAATATTGGGAATTTCACGCATTTGTTTCATTTTTGTTCTTCTAATGTTCTCATAATGTAGTTTTTTTTTATTTTTCAGCTCAGATTTTGATCAACAAATAGATTTCTCGTGGCAAATAATAAAAGAATTAATCCAATTCTTTCATTTTATCATACCTATTGTCAGATCCGTGTTTTTCTGTCTGTAAAATAAATTTGCAATTCCTTGAAAAAATAATTCTTTTCCGACGCATCGAAAATAATTTCAATTGAGTTATTTCCTTACGTCAAACAAGTAATTGATATAAAAACCTTGTTCAGTTTATAGTCTCTTTTTAAAGTGTGAACACTGCAGCACGCAAGTTGAATCTAAAAAATGGCGCAAATTTAACCCTTCGATAAATTTTTATGAACCATACTTAGAATTAATGAACCGTTTATTAAAATTATGAATGGTTTATTAAATTTATGAATGGTTTATTAATTTAAAGAATACGATGCATAAAAATATTTTTCTGTGCATACTTTCGTTAAGTTTATTAACTAACCATACATTGAAATAATGAACTGTTTATTAAATTCATGAACACAATATAAGAAAATACTCTTTCTGTGCATACTTTCGTTGAGTTTACTTACTAACCAAACATTGAAATAATAGGGGTATTCATGCAATCTGGTAAACTCTTGGTAAGCGTGAAAAAGAGCAGAATCTGGGAAACAAACTTTCATTTCCATACAAGTTTTGACATGTTTTCCACATTTACCAAAGATATGATAAATTTAAGAAAATCACCCTTTGATGTGTTTAACAAAGTGCGATCTAACTTTTAAACAAAAGCGATAATCGAAAAAAGTTATTTAACATATCTTATAGAAAATGGGCCGTATTCATAGATGTTATCTAAGCCGTTACTAAGAAAAACTGGGGTTTATCCTATTAAAATAACATAGGATAAGCCCCAGTTTTTCTTAGTAATGGCTTAGACAGCATCTATGAATACGGCCCAATAAAATTTTCTTTAAGTTTTTGCCATAACATTTTTGTCTAGGCTCAACAATAAAAGAGTTACGTTAGAAAATCAAATTGACTTTGAGAGTTTGGTCAAGAAAACATACGTCTATTTTTGAATTGAGTTGAGGATACAGACTGTGATAGATTATTATAATTTATAAGTAATATATCAATGATTTGCATGAATGAATGTTAATAAAAAATAATAAACCTTTATTGATTTTAATAAATGTTATTTATTGTTTTAACGAACAGATTAATAGAATCAATGAATCGTTAATAAAAATAATAATAAAACAAAAAAAATATGAATATCTGTTCGTAAAAATTAATTAACAGTTTCATAGAATCAATGAATCGTTTATTAAAAACTCTTAACAAAATTTATGAATGGCTGTTCATAAAGAATAATAAACGTTATTCATTGTTTTAACGAACTGATTAATAGAATCAATGAATCGATAATAAAAATAAAAAAAAAATATGAATCTCTGTTCGTAAATATTAATAAGCAGATTCATAGAATCAATGAATGGTTTATTAAAAACTCTAAACAAAATTTATAAATATCTGTTCATAAAAATTAATAAATGTTTATTGATTTATCAAATCGTTCACAAAAACGTAGATATAGATTTTAATAAACGAGATTGATGTACGTTAGTAAAAATCAAAATTAATTTTTAATTAACGGTACATTGAATTCAGCAATTGTACATTGATTCAATGAATAAAAGGTTAATAAACGCCGTTCGTAGATTTTACGTACAATTTTTAGTTCAGTTTTTTTATTTTTATTTTTAGATCTATTTTAAATATTTCTTTTACTCTCTTGGTGATTATCAAAGAGTATACAAGCGTTTTTTTGTCTGCAAAAGATAAAACCTAAATAAAAATATTATATAAAACATGGTTGATTTTGTAAAATCACAAAGGGGGCGGACAAGCTCCATTTTGAAGGGTGTGCTCATTTAAGATACAGAGGGGAAGAACAAAAAACTTTTTGGAGGTGCGACAAGTTTCAGATCTTGTAACGCCGGGGAAGGGCTGTTTCGAGAGACGCAAATGTGGTTTTGTTGACTGAACATAACCACGGCCCTTCTCCCGTTTTATATGAAATTGCTCGCACCTTCCTTGCAGTTGGAAAAAGCACGCAAGACCCATTCCTCACTCCCGGTCCGAAATAATCTCCCTGCTGAACTGTTGGTAACAAAAACGGGTTCCCCGGAATCCTTCTTGTTAGCTGACACAGGCAGTAGGATGTGAACCGAATAATTATATTCGGTTCACTTTCGGACCGGGCAAGACTTGCGCGGTGTGAGACGTGGCTGCTGGATGGCACCTTCAAAGTGTGCCGGATATGTTTTACCAGCTTTGGGTCATCCACGGACGATTCCAAAATAAAGTGCTGCCGTTAATATTTTGCTTGCTCCCTAACAAGTTGACCGAAATATATACGCATACGCTTGCGACTCCGAAAAGGCGGAGGAGAATGCTCTCCAAAGTCTTTTCCCCGAAGTGGTAATCCATGGCTGCTTTTTCCATTTCTCGCAAGCAGTCAGGTACAGACAGGAGCTATTATAATTGTCTTCGGAAGTTTGTGGCGTTGTGTTTTTGAGATCCCACTGATGTTCGGGATTGATATGAGATGTTGGGGAGCGAGCTGATAGGAAGTTTTGGTGACACAGAAAATCACCAAAACTTCCTAGAAAATACTTGGGTAGGCCGCCGTGATCGAACTCCTCAATTCCGAATAGAAATATGGAATTGTAAAGACAGAACGGCACTAGATCCTCCGAGGGCAAACAATAGTGTGGAGTCTTGGCATAGGGCTTTCCAAAGTGCGATTGGGTGCCAACACCCCAATATTTATAAGCTCTTGGAAGGCCTTTTAGTATTAATATCATATACGAACGTCTTAGTGCTGGCGAGGTCATGCCCCTTTATTCGAGAACCGAATACGCTCTAGCGAATCAAAGGCTGGTAAGGCTGCAAGCGGTAGCACAATTTGTGGGAGACTGAAGACTCCTTGCATACAAAAGTGAGAGGCACGGGGAACTCACTTAAAAAAAGCACCCCAAGAGTGAGAGGCACGGGAAACTCACTTTAAAAAAGCACCCCCTCAATGGGTAAGCCGTGGCGTGGCGAGGGGGCTTACGTCGAATTCAAAAGAATCGCTACTAATATACCCTACAGATTAAAAGACAATCAACAAAACATTTTGTTTTTTTACATAATAACATGAACGACTGGGTCGCACATACTTGCGCTTGTGGTCAAAGTTGCTGTGGACATTAAAGCCTCTTATATACAGTTTTAAAGATAATAAATTAATAAGAAATGTAAGGAAAATATAAAATTCAATACTTTAATGACTCAAATAATTTCTTAAATGATTTGGAGTTCCAAACAAAGAATGCCATTGTATCTCATTAAGATGAATTTTAGCCGAAATCTGGCATCGACGCACGTCAAGCATCATTGAGCGCAGTTGGTTAAAAGATGGGGGACCATCAAATACCAACTGCGTGCTGTTGTCATATGTGCTTTGAGTGTGTGAAGTTAGCCCCCCTTTTTTTGAAATCGTTATTTTTGAAAGTTGTTCCAGGTTGTTCCCGGTTTGTACCGGGATGTTCTAAATTTTTTTTCGAAAAATATTCAAAAATGAGGGTTTTAGACCTAAAACACCGTTTTTGACCTAGCCCTCCTTTTGAGAAAAACGAGAAATTGGGAAAATAGTATATGGTTTTATGACGTACATATAATACCTATTGCAAAAAACTAAATTGTTTATGGAACATTTTTGCTTTAAAATCATCGAGTTACTTTTTGAATTTTTTGATTTTTTCCTTTTCAAATTTTAATATTAAGATTACACATTTCGCAAAATTCCCAAAAACTGCTTTATGTTTTTGGTTTTTGTGAGGAATTGAAGTAAAAAACACTTATTATTTTTACCTCATCTTACAAGTAATGAATAAGACTTAAATTTCATCGGTTTGGATTTCTAAGTATGGACCCTATTTTTGAATAATCATCTCTTGAAACACATCAAAATTTCTCATTTTTTAATACATTTTTGAGTATGTAATTATATAAAAGTAGCAACATAACTTTCTCCAAATACCATACATGTTTTCTAAAACCGTTTCAACTAAAAAAAAAATGCAAAATATAACTTATCTTTGCAAAATAACACATTTTCTCAAGGTCTTTTATTCAATAAAAAGTCGTTATTTTCAAATATTTCAAAATTTTAGTACATCTCTTTGCCACAAGATGACTTATCTTCGAAAATCAAACAAAAAAAGTATTGGAAGTTGGAATACAAAAAAAAAAATGACGAATATGAAATGCGAATGGTTGTTTGTGTGAATGAAGAAGTGGAGAAGGGAGAAGAACCACGGTGACGGCCGGCGGTGGTTGATTGATATTTCGATTTTTTGCATCAGGTTTATTTTAGATTTGCTTAGTGAGCTATATGCGAGAAAAGAAGTAAACAAAATATAGACCGTGCATATGTATGGTTCCAAAGTGTACATAAGCTCAGCTGATTGCGTCGTCATCGTTGTCAACGTTGGAGCAAGGGATGTATATTTTTTGCGGGAAAGAATTATTAGTATAGGTTGCATTTGTGGGTATGCATTTTTTTTAGTATCAATGGTTGGTAGGTTGATTTTTATGCGGGAAAGAAAAGCAGGGTCATGTGTAGGTTATGTTTACTTATGTACATATGTAGGTAGGCAATGGAGGATAGTTTTTGGTACGGAAATCTTTTAATTTTAAATAAGTGAGAATTTCTATGCAATGTTGGGATAGGTAAGGGTAAGTGTTTTATACAGAAAATAAAAAACAAATTAATTGTTAAGTTAGCTATGGCTTGAAATTTGTTTGTTTGTTTTACCTATGTAGGTTCATTTGCGTTGACTGTTAGTTAATAACATACCATGTGGGTGATATCCCTAAAATTATAGTTAGCATTAGCTTACTATGCCTAACTATCTAAAATTATAAAAAATATATATGTAGATACCTTCCTACCTAACCCATCTTATCCTTTACCTATAATAACAATACCTATTATAAAATCTAAAATCATTCAACAAAATAAGTAAACAAATTTTCGGTACCTAGATACCAACCAAAAACTATCATCTACCTACTACGACAATAACTCTTCTCTTGATGCTACTATACTCTGCCCAACAAAAATAGTCAGTACAGAGAATATAGGACGTTTACCTCTCACTCTGACTGCAGTGAAATTTCATTAAGCTGTAAGAGAGCGAAAATATTGCAGAGTTTCCGTAGTGCGCATTATAAATTTTGAAAAAGCCCTGATAAATATTTATAGAGCTACCAACTATTGATTTAGATTTGAAAATTGAAAATGGGTTGATATCAAAATCCAATTTAACAAAAATTCATAAGTTTTTCTTGGCACTGATTATAAAATATCAAGAGTATTTTTTTTGTATGAACAAAAACACTATTTTTTATACTGTTTTTAATTCATAATTATTTTCACTTAAACTCATTTAATTTCGAAGAATACTAAATCAACTTCACTTTTCAAACCGCACCTAATTTTAAATTCGCGCAAAGAAGCTTGTTTCCTTAAAGAAAACAGCCAAAATCTTCTTAACTGCACTTAAGCGTTTTTTTTTTCTCCATAGATTAAAAGAACATTTAAACCACGAATACAATAAAAAGGGCAAGCGACAACACCATTGCTATATTTGTTCTAAAAAGCTTTTAAAAAAGCTCACATTCTTAAAGCTCTCAAGCACAATTCAATGAAAAATACACCATGATTTGCATTAACGTGGGAATGGTAACTCTGATAATAATGAGGGTTGTTTGTTTGTTCAGTGGGTGATTTTTGAATATAACCACTAACCGTCACCTTTTGTAAGGAAAAAGCTCTCCCATAAGACCTGCACTGACAATTTTTGTTGGACAGAGTATAGGTAGAGTAAATAATTTTTTTCATTGCTCAAATATTCCATTGATCTTGCAATGAATGACAAAAAAAATTTTACCCAATACAACACACACAACGTAAACGTTGATTGTACAAGTACACCACAAGAAATAAATATGTACCTAAACATTTATATACAACTCTTTTCGTCTAAACTGTGTATCAAAGATCAGACAGATCGGACGCCGACCGACGCGACGACGATACGATGCAAAAAAAAAAAACAACAAAATGAAAGAAGGTTGAGTGTGCACTGTGTGACTCTGTCGCTCACACGGCGCTAACGATTTTCAATTTTTTTTCTAAAAATGTTGCATTATAGAAGTAATAAAATTGCATACTTTGTTTTGAGGTTGAATTCATTTTAGAAGCTGTTTTAGTCATTTGAAAATCAAATTTTATACTTTTTTAATTTCTTTTCTCAAACTGCATTCACAATTTTTTAATTTAAAAGGCTTAGCATAGCAACTTTATCTATAAGAGCAAGTACGTGCGAGTCAGTCGTACAATTTATTTAATCGTGTTTTATTTGAACATCATCACGAACTTTTATATTATCATCAACAAAGTCTTTCTGAATTCTGCATACAAAAATACCTTGTGATGTGGCATAATGTTCATTTTACACCAACACTTTTTTCTTTAATTTTTGTAAGCCTTCAACTTCCGGTTTGACTGTGAAAAACGCGACTAGTGGACATATGATTCATTTTTGATCTAAGTTAAAGAACACCAAAAGGAATTTTTTGAAAAAAAATGCAAGTTTGCATCCATTCCGCAGAATATCGCTTTTTTCTCCTTATTTACTGTATTAATGTCAAGTTTGGATATACTGATTAAAAATCAATTGCAAAACCTACTGTTGCTAATTTTCTCACGTTTTGTCATATAATAACAACTGGGCTATATACTTTAAAACAGTTTAACGCCTATTGTCAGAAGAAGGTGTAGATAAGAATAGAAAAGGTATGCAATAAAAAAACCGGGGTAAGACAAATTTGTCTCTACAATTTTAATAGCTCTTAGCCTCAACAATAAAAAAAAATGATGAGGATAATTTTCCCGCATGCCACCCCTTCGTGCTTTGATGAAGGTAATCGGAATTGTTGTAACCCTTCGCCTGTGTAGATTCTGCGGTTTTTTGTATTTTATCATTTATTGGGAAGAGGTTGGAGTAGTACTGGTGTCTGTAGAAAGGATTATCAATGTTTTGTCAGGAAGCGCAAACAAAAGTAACTGCCTTATCTCTACCTTGTGCCCTCGCTGTTGTCGTCAAGGTGTAAGTATGTATAAATCCTGTCCGAAATAAATTCAAGGATATCGGTATATTCCAGAAAAAGGTTAAGGGAATGAAGAAAGGAAATAAACAAATTAGCAAGCCGAAATAGCAGCTCCTACGAATATAAAAATCGAAAGAAATTTAGCATACTGACAATAAACCGGTAGATTGAAGAAAGAACATTTTCCCATTAATGCGCTAAATAAATTAAAATGCGTCTCAACACCAACCATCGTATTCATTACTCATCAACCCTTTATCGACCCTAAAGGCGACAAACAATTTATAATTGCGTTTATGCGCGAGCATTTTCTTACTTAATTAGGTAAATTAGCAATAAATCGTAGAGTAAAGTTAAATTAAAAGAAAAATTAAACAAATATAGGCAGAAACAAGCAAGAAATTAAATTCTTGCAAAGTATACTGGTGTTTCACAGAATATCGTAGTAGTAGGCATATTTATTGCAGTAAACAAGGCTAAGTTCTGAATTTACACAACCAGTAGATAGAAAATTTGAAATATTTATACGAAGGGCACCCTTCGACACCAAGAGTAAAGTGGCGCACCTTTAGCAATAACGCAAATAGTTGCGAATTAATTTATTAGTAGGTATACAAGTTTTTTTACTTGCTCTAAAGGGCAAGTATTGGTTTCATGTCAAAAAAAAATTTTAGGTTTTAAACAAAACCAACATTACTATGATGGAGAAGTTCGAAAAAGTGGTTTTCGTCATGTCGTCGTCGGTCTGTGAGTCTGTTCGTCTGTGTGTCCATCTGTACACTTCTCCGCTGCCTAAACGCGCGGACGGATTTTTTTCAAATTTGGTACAGATCATTTTTACGTAATTTCGAAAGTTGGTTTTTTTGTTTTTGAATATCTCGTCTAGAACTAATACCTCCCATATAACGGTTTTGAGTTATTGGGTTTTTCTCGAAAACGGCTCTAAACGATTTTGTTTAATGATTATAACAAAACTGCATTTTTAGTTTTTCTCAAAAAACCCGAACATCGGAGAAACAGCTTTGCGGTTTTTGTTTATGCAAATTTATTTTATTTTGTTTGTGAATATCTCGGTAGCGGTTAAAGCGATTTTGAATAAAACTTTTGCACAGGTATTTCATTTAACCTTAAAGAATCTTATTAAGTTTAAGAAAAAAATAAAAAAAAAAAAAAGTTAAAATTAGTTTTCTTATTTTTACACATTTCTTGTACAAATATATAAATCAAACAAAACCCTATATTTTGTTAAATTCTACAATAGTTATTTATTTTTATAAACTTTATGTAAGAGGAGTGTGTGAAGTTAGCCCCCCTTTTTTTGAAATCGTTAATTTTGAAAGTTGTTCCAGGTTGTTCCCGGTTTGTACCGGAATGTTCCAAATTTTTTTCGAAAAATATTCAAAAATGGGGGTTTTAGACCTAAAAAACCGTTTTTGACCTAGCCCCCCTTTTTTCGAAAATTGAATTTTTGAAAGTTGTTCCGGGTTGCAAAAGTTGTTCCTAACAATGTTCCAAATATTTGGACCTCTAACTTCAATATTTCGAAAGTTATGGCCAAAAAACAAAAAAAATGTAGCCCCCTTTTTTCGATTTTTTGAGTTTTTATATTTTTTTCTTGTTGAAAAAAGTGTTCTTAACATTGTTCCAAAAAATTAAGCTCGTAAAATTTGTATTTTTAAAGATACAATTTTCGAAAGGTTTTTTCAAAAACTGTATATACTTAATATACTTAAATTTTTTTTTTCAAAAACTAGTTTCGAAATCTAATATTTAATGACTCATACATGTTTTGAGAGCAGCTTATATTTTAACAATAACAATATAAACTTAAAAACTCACTTTTAAAAAAATCCTCAAGTTTTTAAATTTTCAAAAAATTTCATAAGCCCTCCTTTTTCAAAAACCAAAAATCCAAAACTTGTTCCAAGTGAAACTGTTAAATCCCCGTGACATAGCGAAATTTGATCAAAATCTATTAAGAACTAGGTGTTTAAAGTGACTTACACGGTTTAAATAAACTTTAAGCTCACCTGACCCCCCTTTTTGAAAAATTCAAAATCAAAAAATTATAATATGTTTATCTTACAATTCTCTATAACATATTAAAATTCTATTTCTTTCAAATATTTTCTAGCCCCTAAAATCTCAAAAAACTTACCCCAACCCCCCCAACCCCAAAACAAAAAATTTGAAAAATGTTCCAAATGCACTAATATTCAAACAAAATTGTTCC
Source organism: Meliscaeva auricollis (assembly GCA_948107695.1). Taxonomy (NCBI): domain Eukaryota; kingdom Metazoa; phylum Arthropoda; class Insecta; order Diptera; family Syrphidae; genus Meliscaeva; species Meliscaeva auricollis. Next base: position 38,327,907 of record OX403619.1, on the reverse strand, counting down.
AAAATTTCATCAAAATATATTGGAAAATACAGATTTAAAGCCAAAAAACAAATTTACGATATAAGAAAATAAGATCGTTTTTAAACCACATTTTTTTAAATATCAAAAATCAAAAAATTGTTTCGCAACTATCAAGGTACCGCTCAAACAGATCCATGTTAAAATTGATAAAAAATTCATGTATGATTTTATTTTCGTTGATGTGCTCCCTAGGCCCCCATTTTACAAAAATTATGATTTAAATTTTTTTCTTAAAAACACTACAACCACTTTAAACAACCCTAATGGTTTCATTCGGAAAAAATAAAAACTAAAGATTTTAAAAATAATAAACAAAATCTACGATATTAAATAAAAATTCTTGTCTTAGCCCCCCCTTTTCGAATTTCAAAAATCCAAAACTTGTTCCAGGTTGTTCTAGGGCTCCTCTAAAATTTTCCCAAAAATCGTCCCCCTTTGGACATATCCAAAACCCAAAAGTTGTTCCAAGTGCAAAACCACCCGAATCCAAATGTTCGAAGGTTTCATTCAAAAATATTGAAAATTGAACATTTAAAGCCGAAAAAAGACTTTGGATGAAAAAATCCTGTTAATATTGTTCTGGCCCCCCCTTTTCGAATTTCAAAAATCCAAAACTTGTTCCAGGTTGTTCTAGGGGCCCTCTAAAATGTTCCCGAAAATCGTTTCTTAATATTGATTTTTAGTATTAAAAAAAATCAGAAAAATGCTCCCCCGGCCCCCCTTTGGACATATCCAAAATCCAAAAGTTGTTCCAAGTGCAAAACCACCCGAATCTAAATGTTCCAAGGTTTTATTCAAAAATATTGAAAATTGAACATTTAAAGCCGAAAAAAGACTTTGGGTGAAAAAATCCTGTTAATATTTTTTATCAATTTTAACATGGATTGGTTTGAGCGGTACCTTGATGGTTGCGAAACACTTTTTTGATTTTTGAAATTAATCTTATTTTCTAATATCGTAAATTTGTTTTTTTGGCTTTCAATCTGTATTATCCAGTATATTTTGATGAAATTTTGGAACAATTTTGTTTGAATATTTGTGCATTTGGAACATTTTTTAAATTTTTTGTTTTGGTGTTGGGGGGGTTGGGGGGGGTTGGGGTAAGTTTTTTGAGATTTTAGGGGCTAAAAAAATATTTCAAAGAAATAGAATTTTAATATGTTATAGAAAATCGTAAGATAAATATATTACAATTTTTTGATTCTGAATTTTTCAAAAAGGGGGGTCAGGTTAGCTTAAAGTTTATTTAAACCGTTTAAGTCACTTTAAACACCTAGTTCTTAATAGATTTTGATCAAATTTCGCTATGTCACGGGGATTTAACAGTTTCACTTGGAACAAGTTTTGGATTTTTGGTTTTTGAAAAAGGAGGGCTTATGAAATTTTTTGAAAATTTAAAAACTTGAGGATTTTTTTTAAAAGTGAGTTTTTAAGTTTATATTGTTATTTTTAAAATATAAGCTGCTCTCAAAACATGTATGAGTCATTAAATATTAGATTTCGAAACTAGTTTTTGAAAAAAAAAATTTTAAGTATATTAAGTATATACAGTTTTTGAAAAAACCTTTCGAAAATTGTATCTTTAAAAATACAAATTTTACGAGCTTATTTTTTTGGAACAATGTTTAGAACACTTTTTTCAACAAGAAAAAAATATAAAAACTCAAAAAATCGAAAAAAGGGGGCTACATTTTTTTTGTTTTTGGGCCATAACTTTCGAAATATTGAAGTTAGAGGTCCAAATATTTGGAACATTGTTAGGAACAAAAATTCAATTAAATTCGAAAAAAGGGGGGCGAGGTCAAAAACGGTTTTTTAGGTCTAAAACCCTCATTTTTGAATATTTTTCGAAAAAAAATTGGAACATTCCGGTACAAACCGGGAACAACCTGGAACAACTTTCAAAAATAACGATTTCAAAAAAAGGGGGGCTAACTTCACACACTCATATAAGAGGCTTAAACGTCTATAGCAACTTTAACCCATAGGCAAGTACGTGCGATGCAGTCGTGCATTTTTCTAAAACTGCATTTACAAATTTTTAATTAAAATGGCTTAGCAAATTTAGTAATTTTATCTATAAGTGCAAGTACGTGCGATCCAGACGTGCATTTTATTTTTTTAATAAAAGTGATGAAAATGTTTTTTTTTTATTATATATATAAACAAAAATGGGCATGTGGGCTTCTTAAAAAGTTCTTAGTTCACATACAACATGTCTTGAATTTTGATGGAGTTAAGTTTAGAAATTTTTAAATAATTTGCAAAATCTTGCATCTATTTTGCTGTGAATACCAAATTCCATATAAAGTTAGCATGACACACCCTGTATTATGTTAATCACTGGTCAAAATCAGAAAAACATAAAAACTTTTTTTGTAACCAAATTCCATATAAAGTTAGCATGACACCCTGTGTTTCGTTAATTTGGTTTTAACAGGGTGTCCTGTAAAGAATGGTCCAAACTAAATATGGCCATCTAATGGCCTTTCAGAATTTGGTAACTTGTTCATCCCGAATCATAACGGTTTTCGATTTTTATTTTTTTTTTTATTTTTTCACTAAATCATTGACTACTCTTTTTTTGTGCATTCGAATAATTTTGGTTATTCACCATTCTTATAAAATTACTAGATAATGTCATAATTTTATCAAAATTATTTATTTACTTCAATCTTTGAAAGAGCGTTTAAAAAAAATGGTATCACTCAGTGCTGATGCTTACTTTTAAAAAATTGCTCTGTTCTTGGACTTTCCAAAAAAGTATAAATTTTAATAATGCAATCTGTAAATAAAATGTTACAACCAATTAAACTCAATCAGTCGCGGGATTTTGAAAAAATTTTAAAAATTGTATTTTTTTTTTGTTATGTTATTGTTAGTTAACCTGGCAACGCTAACACTTTCGAAAACCTAGCCTAAAATTAGGCATCACTATTATCAAAAATATCTGTCAAAAGACCGACACGAGGCGCAGACGATTTCAATCAACCCAACCTGAGAAACGAAAATTTTAGTTTTTCTCATTTTTTATACTTCTTTTTAACTTAAATAAGTTACCTTTCAATCAACCCAACCTGAGAAACGAAAATTTTAGTTTTTCTCATTTTTTATACTTCTTTTTAACTTAAATAAGTTACCTTTTGAACTTAAATAATATTAAAAGAAATTGAACTCTAAAGTTTTTCTAATATCGTAAATTTGTTTTTTTGGCTTTCAATCTGTATTATCCAGTATATTTTGATGAAATTTTGAAACAATTTTGTTTGAATATTTGTGCATTTGGAACATTTTTTAAATTTTTTGTTTTGGGGTTGGGGGGGTTGTTGGGGTTGGGGTAAGTTTTTTGAGATTTTAGGGGCTCAAAAAATATTTCAAAGAAATAGAATTTTAATATGTTATAGAAAATCGTAAGATAAATATATTACAATTTTTTGATTCTGAATTTTTCAAAAAGGGGGGTCAGGTTAGCTTAAAGTTTGTTACGGTAAAATTTACCGTAACAAAAACCAACCTTCGGTTGTTTCCTTTCCTTTTTAATGTTCCGTTGTGGCTGCAAAATACTGGTGCGGTTGAGGGCAACCTTGGTACCATCAACCATTGGTGTACCTAGCCAGCATTTTGCAAAAGCAATACAAGCAGGTTTTCGAGTTCTGAATTCGAGTAATAGAGGTGGTCCCTAAAGATAACGGGTACTAGATTACTTGTGCCAGCGGATGAGCTGAGGAAGTAATGAGCCAGACTAGCTCTTACTTCAACTCTTACATGGACAACACAACAAATAATGACAACTTACCATCCTAACTTAAAATAACGTAATTTAACTTTGCAAAATAATATTAATTAACATCTTATTGTATGTAAGCAAATGGGCCTTTAACGCGTTTAATTATAACTAAAGTTTTAAAAAAAAAAAAGATTTATCGGAATGAAAATAGTAAAGTTAGTGTTTATGTGGGATATGCCTTCCTCCTTCTCATCTCGAAAAAGAATAGTTCTGTATTTTATTCGCTCTTCGAATCATTCGCGAACAATTAGTGATAACTGGGAGAATGTCCAGCGAAGTCTTTTTCTCGGTTTTAATTCTTTCCAATTTTCTCGAAGAATGTAGTTTGAAAGGGGTCTGAACTCGACCATTATGTTTCGGCAAGTTTTGGAAGGTCTCCAACAACTTGTCGAAACAGTGAACGAGAGAGCGAATGTAAAGTTTCGTTGAGATTCAATAACGGTTGCTTTCTTGAGGAGAAACAATTCTTCCAGGAAGCCGTGATGCCGTGACCGATGATCACGAAAACGATTGGCTGGTTGTATGTGTGTGTGAGAGATTGGAATGGTCGAGGGAAGAATTTGTTTGATATATTGAAGCTGGAAGTTCACTCTTCGGAGAGACTTGAAAGCAGAAAGGTGAAATAAAAAGAAGATTCGAGAAAATTGGAGAGGACGAAAAATCGAGAACAGGGAAGAGATACTTTAAGGAATTCGAGGAAAAGATTTTGGGAAAAGAAAATAATTCGAGGAGCGAATACTTTTTGAGGAAAAATTCGAGAGGAGATTTTGGAGGCAGGAAATAAAGAGATAAGTAGAGTGATTTTCAAGTTTAATTAAATCGTTATTTAAGTTATATATATATATATGTACGTTTTGTATGTTTATATATATATAACTATTCCGATAACTCTTTGTGTTCTCTTTAATTTCGAGTTGTATCCCAATTTACTGTGGGACGCGGTATTTTAAATTGTTTCAATTAACGTTAACGGCTCATTTGCGGTTTTTGTTTTCTTTGTTAATTTTGAATTTTTCGGCTTAACGTTTCACCGTAAGTCAGATATAAATTTAATTGTATCCATTTCTTTGTTTTAAAAAATTTTGGGTTTTAATCCAGGGATTCTGAATCCCACGGTTTCCCAAATAAAAAGTCATTTAAGACCCCTTCTGGGCAGAAAAATAACCTGGTGTTTTATTTATTTTTTTTTTTGGTTATCTTTAAGATTTTCATCCCATCTAACTTCGAATAGTTTTGGAATTTTACTATTAAAATTTTTTTCTAACAAAAATTCCTGGCGCCCATTCTTATTGCAAGTACCCCACTGTACTTGTAATAAAACATTTTGTTTTGATTAACTTTATCGATTCGACAATCAATAAAGTTTATCAAAACTCTAAATTCTTCCATCGAACCCAGCCCAGCTGAGCAGCCGTGGTGGTAGCTTTCGTTAAAGAGCTACTTGTTGCACTTTTTTTTTGTATTCTCTTTCGTTGACTCATTCGTGTTATCGATCTGTCAAATTAAAATCATTCGTGTTTTTAATCTCGTGGCGCCGGTGCGCACTTATATTATTAAATTTTAATTTGTTTATTGGAACTCGGATAGTTCCACCGCGGTTTTAAAGTACGATTAAAATATCATAGTTAATTATTAGAATATAAAATCACCAACCCCATCCTAAATAGACGGAAGGAAAAAGTGCAACAAATTGGAGCCCAACGTGTGGGGCCAACCGTGGAAGAATTTGTGTTTTTTTTTTCTTTAAGAAAACTGTGGTTGTATCGTGAAGTGTTTCTTTTGTTTTTTTATTAATTTTTGTGAACTTTTAATTCAGCTTTTTTTTACTAGGTATTCCTATATAATAAAGTTAAAAACTCTCGAGGAAGGGAACATTTTTGATTGGAGAGGATAAAGCAAAGGTGTATACAATTGGATGTTTTTTTTTTCGTCAACGAGTGGTGCAAATCTGTATTGGGTGTAGAAGAAAGGTACCTACAAAATCAAACAACAACAATCACACAAGTAAGGTGTTTTTTTTTAAATTTTGTTTATCATTGAATTTGGTTTTGGTTATTTTGATAGTGAATGTTGTTACAATTTTATATTGCACATTCACTACTCACTTTAAATTTATACTTACATATATAATTACATTCATATATATTTAGTTACATTGCTTTATTTAAAAATTTAAATCCACTTAATTTCAATTCATTTTAATTTTGCGTTATTTACATACATACGTATGAAGATAAGCAAAGTGTTTTTTTTTCATTTCATTCAATTTTGGTAAGCGGGGTATACGTTGGTACATACATACATTTTTTTTTAATAGACTTCTTCTGGTAAACAACTTTCGTAGTGTTGTTAGACCGTGGAATTTTTGCTGGGAATTTATTTTTAGCAAAATCCTTTTTGTTTAAAGTAATATTTTTTTAAACACGATTTTTCAAGTTTTTGGTTAATTTAAGTTTTTGGATTTTTTTTTTGAGAACATTTTGGGAATATTTTAGGGTTGCCAACGTGCAAAAATAAAATTGTATTGTTCATAAATACTGTTGGGACAAATCGTTTTGTCAATCAAAAGAGATTTAAAATAAATTTGTTTGGTGGTCTATAACAAAAATTTTTGGAAATATTACTAGAGTTGCCACCGTGCAGATTAATCTTTTTGGTTTAGTTTTTTTCATTCATTCGTAAATAAATATTTTCTTTTGTGTACTTTTGCGGCGAGTTTAAATTTAAATAAAATATAGTCTAGAGTTACCAACGTATTAAAAAAAAAAAAAAAAAAAAAATATTCTGGTTGACAGAATACGTATTAATTGCAATTTCTTTACAATTTTTTTTATTTTTAAATTTCCGTTTCGGTTTTCTTTTATTTGGGTTCTGGTTCACAGAAGACCCAAACGCGAATTTTATTTTTTTATTTAATTAATTAATTGGTTTACGTTTTGTAAAGAAAAGAGTTGCCAATTTACTTTTTTAACTTCTTTTAAATTTTTTTTTGCTTTTGCGAGTATTCTTTAAATTTAACAAAAATTCAAAATGAATATCGGGCGGTTAGCACAAGACGAACTGGCGTACGAGATGAAGGTCAGGGGGCTAAAAGTCGGGACGGTTGAAGAAATGCGAAAGGCATTGCGGTCATCGAGATTACTCGTTAAGAGGAACTCGATTGACACTAGTATCGCGTATCCGTTTACTTACGAGGAAGATTGCGACGCGGTTAAAGCGAAAATCTTAGAGATTAGGGACCTTCTTAAGGTACCTCCGAAGAATCCAAAGTCTTCTGAGTACATTAAGATTGTAACGAAGATTGAGTGGTGTATAGCTCGGTTAGCTAGGACACCGTGCGGGTCTGAAGAGGAAGAAGAAGCGATTAGCTCTCTTCGAAACGACGTTTTGTTTTTACTTGGTGATCTCACGGGGGATGAAGAGAATAGCGACAAGGATGAAGAGTCACCGGTAAAGAAGACTCCAGCTAGGATTGAAACCCAACTTAAGGTACCGGTACCAGTTGTTCACAATGAAATTGCGAGTCCTCGGTCTGGATTAAGTTCCAGTTCAGGGCGAAAAAGTTTAGGGTCTGTTTTAGGGGCGGTAGCTGAACAAGGTCGAGTTATTAGCAGTCCTAGAGTAGGGGGGGAGGTTGTTAGGGTTCCGGAACGTTTTTTTGTCCAACAAAAATGCCCTGAACGAGTTGGAAAGTGGGGGGTGAAATTTACTGGTGACTCGGATGGAGCCTCAGTGAATTCATTCCTGGAGAGGGTGGAAGAACTTCGTCTGGCTAACGATGTTCCGGAAACCCACCTCTTCAAATCCGCTTCGGAGCTTTTATCCGGTAGGGCGTTGATGTGGTTTAGGACGGTTAGGGACGACGTTTCCAATTGGCAGGAGCTCGTCAAAGAACTCAAGGCGGAGTTCCTTCCTGCGAATTATGATGATCTCTTGCTTGAAGAGATCAATCGTCGTTCGCAGGGAAAGGACGAAACTTTCGGCGCTTATCTTGCCACGATGAGAACGTTGTTCCGAAGATTGTCCGATCCTCTATCAGAGGGAAGGATGCTTTCAATTTTAAAGAAAAATGTTGACCCCTTCTTCCAGTTGCAGATAGCGAGTGCCAAACCACGGACCGTGAAAGAACTCGCTATTCTTGGTAGGGAACTTGATACCTTGAAAGTGAACGTTGACACTTTCACCCCACCTTCTAGAGGAAAAAATTTACTGGAGCCGGAGTGTGGTTATCAACCGAGTTCTTCGGGGCAACATCGAGTGGCAGTTGTTGCCTCAGCTCCTGATAATCCATTCCGTCAGGTTGCTAGGTGTTTCAACTGTAACAAGGAAGGGCATTACGCCAATACTTGTTCAGTTCCGAAACGTTGCTTTGGTTGTGGTGCTGCAGGGGTTAATCGAAGGGATTGCAGGCGGTGTTCGGGAAATGGGAATCGGGCTCTTGTGTCAGCAGGACAGGAGACCCGTCGACGCTAGGAAACAACGTTCATTTGAGTTTCACTTTAGCGGCAAATGGTGGGGATAGTAGACCATATTTAGGAGTTAGGATTTTTGGAATCAAGTTTTTAGGATTACTTGATTCTGGAGCTTCACGCACCATTGTTGGAGGGGATGGTTGGAAAATCTTGAAGGATTTAGGGTTGAAATTGGAAAAGTGTACTGTCGGGTCAGTAGCACTTGCAGATGGGGCGGGTGTAGGCGTAGCTGGATCTGTTTCTCTACCGATGGAGGTTGAGAACAAATCCCTACTCATGGAATGTTTGGTTATACACAGTCTACCACACCTGTTGATCTTGGGTGCAGATTTTTGGGCACTCTCGGGCATAGTCCCGGATTTAAGATCAGGTATGTGGAATTTTTCGAGCCAAGAGATGGTGGCCTCGATGACAGACATGGTAGCCATTCGAGAAAAGTCCGACTTAAGCGAAGTCGAGACTAAAAAGTTGGAATTAGTTCTGGAGGAACTTTTTAAATCAATGACCGAAGGATTAGGGTGCACCAACTTAGTGGAGCACAAGATTAGGACGTCCGCAGAACCGATCAAGCAACGATATTACCCTGTTTCGCCGGCGATTCAGAAACATATCGATCAGGAACTCCATGAGATGTTGGAAGCTGGAGTGATCGAGAAGTCGAAGAGTCCTTGGGCATCTCCGATTCTTCTTGTTAAGAAGAAAGATGGCACGTTTCGGTTCTGCGTCGACTATCGAAAACTAAACGAGGTAACTGATAGGGACGCTTATCCACTCCCCTTTATTTCAGCGATTTTGGACAAGCTTCGAAACGCGAAGTACTTGTCCTCCTTAGATATTAAGTCTGCCTATTGGCAGATACCTGTAGAAGAAGAATCGCGCAAGTACACAGCCTTTACTGTGCCGGGAAGAGGTCTCTTCCAGTTCCGAAGAATGCCTTTTGGTCTCCACAATTCCCCAGCAACTTGGCAAAGGTTCATTGACGACGTTTTAGGTCCCGACCTAGAACCTTTCGTCTTCGTGTACTTGGATGACATTATCATCGTCACCGATTCTTTTGAGAAACACCTTGAAATTCTCAAAGAAGTTTTCAAAAGATTAGGAGATGCTGGCTTAAAAGTCGGTAAGGAAAAGTGTAACTTTTGTAGACCATCTTTGAAATTTCTTGGATACGTCGTAGATAGGAACGGACTGCACGTCGACCCCGAAAAAGTGGAGAGTATGTTGAGAATTCCTCCACCGAAAAACGTGAAGGAAGTTCGAAGTTTTGTAGGGACTATTTCTTGGTATCGACGATTCGTACCAAATTTCGCAATTCTAGTTAGGCCTCTCACCGATCTTTTAAAGAAAGGTAAGAAGTTTGATTGGACATCCGAATGCGAAGAGAGTTTCAGGAAAGCCAAAGAGTGTTTGGTTACGGCACCGATCCTGACATGTCCGGATTTTTCTCGGCCGTTTGTCGTTCAGACAGACGCGTCAGATTTTGGTATCGGGGCCGTTTTAAGTCAGGAGTTTGACGATGGTGAAAAAGCCATTTGTTATCTAAGTCGGTCATTGAATAGGAACGAAAGAAACTACTCTACTACCGAAAAAGAGTGCTTAGCTGTTCTTTGGGCGATTGAAAAGTTACGGCCGTATCTCGAAGGAGTCCGTTTTACAGTAGTAACTGATCATCATTCATTGGTATGGCTTAGTAATCTTAAGGATCCGCAGGGTAGACTAGCTCGTTGGGCCATTCGGCTCCAACAATTTGATTTCAAAATCATCCACAGGAAGGGCAAAGAACATGTCGTTCCAGACATGTTATCGCGAGGAGTTCCAGAGTTGGCTGGAATCTCAGATGCGGATACAGACCCTTGGGTGATAAAAATGAAATCTCTAATAGAAAAGAGCCCGTTAACATACCCATCTTGGAGGATTGAAGATGGACGGCTCTACAAACATGTGCGGGTGAACCATATTGTAGTTCACGATGAGAGCGAGGGGTGGAAATTGGTTGTGGGAAAACAAGATAGGGCAAAAATTCTTAACGATTGTCATGATGCTCCGTTAGCAGGACACATGGGCGTTAAGAAAACTTTTGCAAGGGTTGCAGAAAAGTTTTACTGGCCGAAAATGAGGGCGGACATAACAAAATATGTCAGAAATTGTAAGATTTGCCAAAAAGTGAAACCGGTGAACGAAAAACCTGCTGGTCTTATGACGGAGAGGGTTGGGAATTCTAAACCATGGGAGATGATTTGCGTGGACTTAGTGGGTCCATTGCCGAAATCATCGAGGGGTTTTGTTTACATTTTAACGGTGGTAGATTACTTTACCAAATTCCCACTTTTGTTTGCGTTGCGGACGGCAACAGCAAAAGCGGTGTGTAGGGAGTTGGAAGAAAATGTTTTTCTTCTCTTTGGTGTTCCAAAGTGGATCGTCTGTGACAACGGTCCCCAGTTCCGTAGCAAGGAACTGAAAACGCTTAGCGAAGCGTACGGGTCACAACTTCGATATACTGCGCATTATCATCCTCAGGCTAATCCTGCAGAGCGCATAAATCAGATTATTAAAACCACTCTACGAGCTTATGTTTCAGAAAACCATAGGAGTTGGGATTCGCAACTGGCAAAAGTGGCCTGTGCGATCCGAACTTCGCAACATGAGGTTTTAGGCGTTTCACCATATTTCGCGAACTTTGGTCGCAACATGGCAACGTATGGTCATGATGTAGGATTTAGGGTTACCGAGAGGGATCAAAGTAGCGATGATGTTGCTACGCAATTTAAAAAATTGAGAGAAGATATCTCGAAGAAGTTGGAAGCGGCGGGTAAGAAGGCCGCAAAAACTTATAATCTTCGTAGGAGAGACACGCAGTATCAACCTGGCGATCTCGTGTGGCGACGGAATTTTACGCTGTCCGATGCAGCAAATTATTATGCGGCGAAACTGGCTACCAAATTTGTTGGTCCTTTTCGGATAAGCAAACGTGTGTCACCATGGACATATTTGCTTTCCGATGATAAGGGGAAAGATCGGGGGACATGGCACGTTAAGGATTTAAAACCTTATATCGATATTTAAGTCTAAAGTCCCTAAATCTTTTCTCTTCATTTAACTTTTAATGATTTTTTTTAGTATTGGATTTTTAACTTCATTTTTTTTTATAATTCGTGCCATTCTAATTATTTTGTTTTTTTTTTCTTTTTTTCATTTTTTTTGTATTTAATAAATTTAACTTAATGATGGAAACCCTGATGTTGTGTTGTTCACCTTTTAAATTCCTTGTCCAAGCTAAGCCTTAAGAAATGGTTTGCTTTTCTTGAAAAGTAAACACATTTCTTGGGAGGTAAGGGTGGTATTTAAACCGTTTAAGTCACTTTAAACACCTAGTTCTTAATAGATTTTGATCAAATTTCGCTATGTCACGGGGATTTAACAGTTTCACTTGGAACAAGTTTTGGATTTTTGGTTTTTGAAAAAGGAGGGCTTATGAAATTTTTTGAAAATTTTAAAACTTGAGGATTTTTTTTAAAAGTGAGTTTTTAAGTTTATATTGTTATTTTTAAAATATAAGCTGCTTTCAAAACATGTATGAGTCATTAAATATTAGATTTCGAAACTAGTTTTTGAAAAAAAAAATTTTAAGTATATTAAGTATATACAGTTTTTGAAAAAACCTTTCGAAAATTGTATCTTTAAAAATACAAATTTTACGAGCTTATTTTTTTGGAACAATGTATAGAACACTTTTTTCAACAAGAAAAAAATATAAAAACTCAAAAAATCGAAAAAAGGGGGCTACATTTTTTTTGTTTTTGGGCCATAACTTTCGAAATATTGAAGTTAGAGGTCCAAATATTTGGAACATTGTTAGGAACAAAAATTCAATTAAATTCGAAAAAAGGGGGGCGAGGTCAAAAACGGTTTTTTAGGTCTAAAACCCTCATTTTTGAATATTTTTCGAAAAAAAATTGGAACATTCCGGTACAAACCGGGAACAACCTGGAACAACTTTCAAAAATAACGATTTCAAAAAAAGGGGGGCTAACTTCACACACTCATATAAGAGGCTTAAACGTCTATAGCAACTTTAACCCATAGGCAAGTACGTGCGATGCAGTCGTGCATTTTTCTAAAACTGCATTTACAAATTTTTAATTAAAATGGCTTAGCAAATTTAGTAATTTTATCTATAAGTGCAAGTACGTGCGATCCAGACGTGCATTTTATTTTTTTAATAAAAGTGATGAAAATGTTTTTTTTTTATTATATATATAAACAAAAATGGGCATGTGGGCTTCTTAAAAAGTTCTTAGTTCACATACAACATGTCTTGAATTTTGATGGAGTTAAGTTTAGAAATTTTTAAATAATTTGCAAAATCTTGCATCTATTTTGCTGTGAATACCAAATTCCATATAAAGTTAGCATGACACACCCTGTATTATGTTAATCACTGGTCAAAATCAGAAAAACATAAAAACTTTTTTTGTAACCAAATTCCATATAAAGTTAGCATGACACCCTGTGTTTCGTTAATTTGGTTTTAACAGGGTGTCCTGTAAAGAATGGTCCAAACTAAATATGGCCATCTAATGGCCTTTCAGAATTTGGTAACTTGTTCATCCCGAATCATAACGGTTTTCGATTTTTATTTTTTTTTTTATTTTTTCACTAAATCATTGACTACTCTTTTTTTGTGCATTCGAATAATTTTGGTTATTACCCATTCTTATAAAATTACTTGATAATGTCATAATTTTATCAAAATTATTTATTTACTTCAATCTTTGAAAGAGCGTTTAAAAAAAATGGTATCACTCAGTGCTGATGCTTACTTTTAAAAAATTGCTCTGTTCTTGGACTTTCCAAAAAAGTATAAATTTTAATAATGCAATCTGTAAATAAAATGTTACAACCAATTAAACTCAATCAGTCGCGGGATTTTGAAAAAAATTTAAAAATTGTATTTTTTTTTTTGTTATGTTATTGTTAGTTAACCTGGCAACGCTAACACTTTCGAAAACCTAGCCTAAAATTAGGCATCACTATTATCAAAAATATCTGTCAAAAGACCGACACGAGGCGCAGACGATTTCAATCAACCCAACCTGAGAAACGAAAATTTTAGTTTTTCTCATTTTTTATACTTCTTTTTAACTTAAATAAGTTACCTTTTGAACTTAAATAATATTAAAAGAAATTGAACTCTAAAGTTTTTTGGTATTTTTATTTATGAAAATTATTCAAACGACATCCTAAAATTTTCTAAATACTAGTGAAATAGTTAGCAATTAACATATAGCCCATCCATCGCTGTTGCATCAACCTATCACTGTAGCATCAAACCATCGCAATAAAGACATAAGATCATAAATTATCCAAGTCACTATCAAAACTCGCACCATCAAAAACGTCAAAAAAATCCCGATCCTCCTCCAAGTCTGTACAACTACAGCTGAATAAACTGGAAGAAGAACGATTCCTTCAAGAAATAAAATGCACGACTGGGTAGCACGTACTTGCTCTTAAGGTCAAAGTTGCTGTGGATGCTAAAGCTTCATATTATAAAGTTTTTAATTTTATAAGAAATAAAAACAAAATAACATAAAATGTTAGTAAAATGGCTTAAACAACTTCTTAAAATGTTTTGATCTCAAAACTAAGTATGCCATTTGATTTTTTTTAAAAAGATTAATTTTTAGAAAAAAAATTTTGAAAATCGTTAGAGCCGTTTTAAAAAAAATTTATGTTTTATGCACAAAAATTCTAAAGCTTTATTTACAAAAAAAGTTTGAACAGACTGACAGACTGACAGACTGACAGACTGACAGACTGACAGACTGACAGACTGACAGACTGACAGACTGACAGACTGACAGACTGACAGACTGACAGACTGACAGACTGACAGACTGACAGACTGACAGACTGACAGACTGACAGACTGACAGACTGACAGACTGACAGACTGACAGACTGACAGACTGACAGACTGACAGACTGACAGACTGACAGACTGACAGACTGACAGACTGACAGACTGACAGACTGACAGACTGACAGACTGACAGACTGACAGACTGACAGACTGACAGACTGACAGACTGACAGACTGACAGACTGACAGACTGACAGACTGACAGACTGACAGACTGACAGACTGACAGACTGACAGACTGACAGACTGACAGACTGACAGACTGACAGACTGACAGACTGACAGACTGACAGACTGACAGACTGACAGACTGACAGACTGACAGACTGACAGACTGACAGACTGACAGACTGACAGACTGACAGACTGACAGACTGACAGACTGACAGACTGACAGACTGACAGACTGACAGACTGACAGACTGACAGACTGACAGACTGACAGACTGACAGACTGACAGACTGACAGACTGACAGACTGACAGACTGACAGACTGACAGACTGACAGACTGACAGACTGACAGACTGACAGACTGACAGACTGACAGACTGACAGACTGACAGACTGACAGACTGACAGACTGACAGACTGACAGACTGACAGACTGACAGACTGACAGACTGACAGACTGACAGACTGACAGACTGACAGACTGACAGACTGACAGACTGACAGACTGACAGACTGACAGACTGACAGACTGACAGACTGACAGACTGACAGACTGACAGACTGACAGACTGACAGACTGACAGACTGACAGACTGACAGACTGACAGACTGACAGACTGACAGACTGACAGACTGACAGACTGACAGACTGACAGACTGACAGACTGACAGACTGACAGACTGACAGACTGACAGACTGACAGACTGACAGACTGACAGACTGACAGACTGACAGACTGACAGACTGACAGACTGACAGACTGACAGACTGACAGACTGACAGACTGACAGACTGACAGACTGACAGACTGACAGACTGACAGACTGACAGACTGACAGACTGACAGACTGACAGACTGACAGACTGACAGACTGACAGACTGACAGACTGACAGACTGACAGACTGACAGACTGACAGACTGACAGACTGACAGACTGACAGACTGACAGACTGACAGACTGACAGACTGACAGACTGACAGACTGACAGACTGACAGACTGACAGACTGACAGACTGACAGACTGACAGACTGACAGACTGACAGACTGACAGACTGACAGACTGACAGACTGACAGACTGACAGACTGACAGACTGACAGACTGACAGACTGACAGACTGACAGACTGACAGACTGACAGACTGACAGACTGACAGACTGACAGACTGACAGACTGACAGACTGACAGACTGACAGACTGACAGACTGACAGACTGACAGACTGACAGACTGACAGACTGACAGACTGACAGACTGACAGACTGACAGACTGACAGACTGACAGACTGACAGACTGACAGACTGACAGACTGACAGACTGACAGACTGACAGACTGACAGACTGACAGACTGACAGACTGACAGACTGACAGACTGACAGACTGACAGACTGACAGACTGACAGACTGACAGACTGACAGACTGACAGACTGACAGACTGACAGACTGACAGACTGACAGACTGACAGACTGACAGACTGACAGACTGACAGACTGACAGACTGACAGACTGACAGACTGACAGACTGACAGACTGACAGACTGACAGACTGACAGACTGACAGACTGACAGACTGACAGACTGACAGACTGACAGACTGACAGACTGACAGACTGACAGACTGACAGACTGACAGACTGACAGACTGACAGACTGACAGACTGACAGACTGACAGACTGACAGACTGACAGACTGACAGACTGACAGACTGACAGACTGACAGACTGACAGACTGACAGACTGACAGACTGACAGACTGACAGACTGACAGACTGACAGACTGACAGACTGACAGACTGACAGACTGACAGACTGACAGACTGACAGACTGACAGACTGACAGACTGACAGACTGACAGACTGACAGACTGACAGACTGACAGACTGACAGACTGACAGACTGACAGACTGACAGACTGACAGACTGACAGACTGACAGACTGACAGACTGACAGACTGACAGACTGACAGACTGACAGACAGAATTGCGAGACCTACTTTTTTCGCTTTCTCTATCATCGTAATATCATGTCTGATTGTTATCTCCAGTTGGATTTTTTATACGAATCCCAAACTTGCCCTATAGTATACCTATATCGCAAGTAAAAAGAGATCGTGAGTATTTTTAGAAAAAATATGAAATTCTCGAACAACTTGAATCGGACGTTGAGGTGGAAAACGATGATGATCTTGAAATTATTGAAGGCGTTAAGGAAAGAACTTCGAAATGGGTGGAAACAGTTAAATCCCCAGGTGATTATGTGCCTATGAGAGAATTCGAAAAAGTGCGTTGTCACTAAGCCTCAAACTACTCTTATATCGCGACAAATAATAACACCAGACAACAGCCAATGTAACAAACGGACAACGAGACACCAATAAAGCTCATATGCTCAAATGAAGATGAAAAAATACTTGACCGTAAAATAGATACTTCAAAAATAAACGCACTTCAGTTAGCAGCAAGGCATGCAATGCCTCGAGAGCTACCTAGCTTCAGTGGCAATCCAGAAGACTGGCCGCTCTTTATTAGTTGCCTTGAAAATTCTTCACGTACATGTGGCTACACAAGCGATGAGAGCCTTATACGTCTTCTGCGCAGTTTGAAAGGGAACGCTTCCCGAAAATGTTCTATCAATTATTTCCACTTTACGTATGCTGTTTGGTAGACCTGACGTCATAATAAACTCACTTCTGGCTAAAATTCGAAATGAGCCTCCTCCAAGAGCCGATAAGCTCGAAACACTTGTGACGTTCTCGTTTGCCGTACAAAATATTCATGCTATCATGGAATCTAAAAATTTGGAGTCCCACATTGCAAACCCTGCTCTTCTACAAGAACTGACCGAAAAGCTTCCAGCAGCAATTAGACTCACTTGGGGTATGCACAAACAAACCCTAGATGTGGTCAACTTATCAACATTCTGTACATGGTTAAATGAGCTTACAGTTCCAATTAATAACATTCAAGATCAAAACAGCGCAGGCGAAACCAATTTTAATTGTAATCTTCACAGAACAGATAATCGCTTTTCAATGTTTAGAATTATTCCAATTACACTATACAGCAACACTGCTCGAGTTAAAACATTCGCTATCCTGGATGAATGTTCATCCATAACCCTCATGGATAAAGAACTAGCTTCGATTCTAGGCAACGAGGGTGAAACTGAACCCTTATGCTTGAGGTGGACTTCGGACACTCATCGAATTGAAGAAAAATCTCAAAAGGTAAGCTTTGTAATACCACTTCTATGGAGAAACGAAGAAGATATATTACCTGACAGCCGTCGTATGGCTGAGCGACGTTTAAAATACCTAGAGGCTAGAATGTGCAAAGAACCTTCACTAGCTGCAAAGCTCTAACAAGAGATTAATAAATACATAGACAAAGGCTATGAAAGAAAAATCTGTAGAGAGGAACTTGAAGAGAAAACGTCACGAATATGGTACTTGCCGATCTTCCCAGTTCTCAACTCAAATAAGCTTAACAAAGTTCGCATGGTATGGGATGCTGCAGCGCTTGTTGACGGTGTTTCTTTGAACGCTGCCCTACTAAGTGGACCAGATACCCTCCCCTCACTGGCTGCTGTGATTTACCGATTCAGAGAGAGAAGAGTAGCAATATGTGCAGATATACGTGAAATGTTTCACCAGATCTTAATACACGAAAAAGATCAAAACGCTCAGAGATTCCTATGGACAAACCCAACTACTATGCAAATTGAGGAGTATGTAATGAGAGTTATGATATTTGGAGCAACTTGCTCTCCATACTGAGCTCAATTTGTTAAAAATAAAAACGCAAATGAATTTATATCCGATTATCCGAGAGTTGCAAAAGCTATTATTGAAAGCCACTATGTTGACGACTATCTCGACAGCGTCGACAGCGAGGACGCAATTGGGTTAGCGAGATCAGTCAAACATATCAAAAGCTGGATTTGAGATTCTGAATTAAATGACCTTCCAGCAATAAATATTATTGGTACAAATTCTCTTAACAATCACGAAAAAATACTTGGAATGTGGTGGTCAAATGACAGCGATACATTTTCATTTTTATTCAAATGTCATAAAATTAATACCGGTATTTTATCAGGACAAATATGTCCTACGAAGAGGGAAGTTTTGAGAGCGTTAATGAGTATATTCTTCTTAGTCAAGCTAAAAATACTATTAAGAGAAATTTGGCGATCATCGGTACAGTGGGATGAAAAGATACGAGAGCAACACTTTGTGAAATGGTGTGATTGGGTCGATCATCTTCCTATGGTGCAAAAGCTTGCAATTAATCGTCCATATCTCCAAAAGATAGATGATAAAAATTAACCTAATATTCAATTTCATGTGTTCGTTGATACAAGTGAAAACGCGTATGCAGCTCTTCATACTTTCGCTTCGCTTCCGATAGTCTCGTTGAATGTGCACTCGTAGGTGGAAAGGCTAAAGTTGCAACTCTTAAAGACGCGTCAATACCCAGACTAGAGCTAGAAGCAGCAGTTTGAAGCGTTCGTCTGGCTTAATCTGTTCGCGAGGGACATTCTATACATGTAAATAAAATAACTTTCTGGACCGACTCAAAAACGTTTCTTTATTAGATAATGTCACAACATCGTCGTTATAAACACTACGTTGCCTTTTGGATCGGAGAAATCATTGAAGCATCTGATCCTAGCGATTGGAGATGGATACCAACAAAAGAAAACGTCGCAGACGCGGCCACAAAATGGAAACGTCACATTCAATTTGAATCTGAGTGTAGTGTCGATGGTATAGTGGACCCTCATTTCTTTATGAACAAGAAAACAAATGGCCAAAAGATGAATCTATTCAATTTGTGACTTTGGAAGAAGCTCGTGTGAATTTATTACAGCATGTAGAGTAGGGTGGTCCATTTTTTTTTTCTTGGCCACCCCAAAAATTTGTTACCTATGTTTTTAGTAACAACATAGTAAAGTTTTAACAATCGAACTGAACTGAAAGGGGGTGCTCAATCTAATTTGGTTCTTCATTCCAGTTCCAGGTCAGTTTGGTGTGCTAAACTAATAAGATCGTTATTAAAATAAACTATAAGGAAGTTATACTAAATATTTTGAGCAGTTTTATCAATTATTTAAACAAAAGACGCGGAGTGAATAAGTGTTGGAAAATGTATTTATCTACTCGAAAAAAGCGATTTGTTTTTACTCGGGAGGCGAGATATTGAACC
Organism: Meliscaeva auricollis; assembly: GCA_948107695.1. NCBI lineage: Eukaryota > Metazoa > Arthropoda > Insecta > Diptera > Syrphidae > Meliscaeva > Meliscaeva auricollis. Next base: position 38,308,314 of record OX403619.1, on the reverse strand, counting down.
GTTGATAAGACTTAACCAACTCCCTACTCTTCGACAAGTCTTACTTCGTTATCACCATATATTAAATGAATTAAAAAACGTGAAATATTCGGCGAATGTACTTGTGCACGAACTTTTAGAAGTATATGCCAAATCCGATATTCCGACAAGGCAACAAAATCACTGCATTGAAAAGTTGATAAAGTTGCATAAAAAGTGGCTTCTTTTCAAGAAAAATAAAAGAAGAAATTCTGAAGCACAAACAAAAAAGAGAACAATTTTTTACAGAAGAATTAGACAAACTTTTTGACATTGCTCATTCAAGCGCCATGAATTTAATGAAAAATGTGGAAGACAAAGCATTTCTCATTGATCAAAGAGGAGAACGTAAGATGATAATGACATCAATTGATAAGAAGGTAGAAGGGGTCAAAGCACGTTCTATAAAACGAAAACAGAGAGCTCAAGAACTCCGAGAAATTCCTGCTAAAAATAACGGTTCATCTTCCATGATGTCAAGTCAAAAACTAGAACTTGATTGCAGCTTCATCACCAGTACTTCTAGTGCAAGCACATTAAAGGGTAAGTCTGATGATGAGTTTGAAGTGGTTTTACCAAAACAGACCAGTAGAGTTACTAGTTCTATTAACGTGGTGCCGTCTACTAGCGGTAAATTTACTAAACACGTTACCAGGGCTCTTGATCGTAATAAGATCACCGATCGAGAAGCAATGCGACTGATTATTCCATTGTCTGCTGCTCTCGGTTGCTATCCTGCTTCACTTCCAATTTCCCGCAGCACAATTCGACGCGCAAGGAAAAAAGTCAGAACCGAATACAATTCTAATATAAAAAATAATTTTGACATCGATGCACCGCTTGTAATACATTGGGATGGTAAATTAATGCCCGATATAACTGGCAGTAAGAAAGTAGAAAGTCTTCCAATTCTTGTCTCCGGTTATTGATGTGAAAAAATACTAGGAGTACCAAAACTTACCTCAGGAACAGGAAACAAAATTGCGGATGCAGTTTTTGACATAATACAACAGTGGGATATCACAAATAAAGTCCGCGCTTTGAGCTTTGACACTACTGCTTCAAACACTGGTGCCCGAAAAGAAGCTTGCTCTCTCTTAGAGGAAAAGATGGGACATAATCTTTTGTGGCTTGCTTGTCGTCATCATGTATTTGAAATAATTCTTTCTAAAGTATTTACTTTGTGCTTTGGACCATCAAACTCTCCTCAAATACCTCTATTCAAAAGATTCAGTGATGTTTGGGAAATTTTACCAAAACAACACTACGATTGTCTTGACCTCGAAGCGAAGGCGAAGGAACAATTTGCGGAAAATACTCTCAAGAGTCTAACTACTTTATTTGAAAAGAATCAAGTACGTGATGATTACAAGTAGTTAATAGAACTTACGATGATTGTTTTGAATAAACCTCCTTCGAAGATTGGCAGCAGATGCACCAGTTAATGACTTGCTTCTTTGGAAAAACTTAAAATTCTACGAAGCCATTGATTCCGAAATAAGTGTAGTAGCTAGGGGTGTCTTAGAGCGTCACTTATGGTATTTGTCTGACGAATTGGTCGCCTTCGCCCTATTTTCTAACAAGCTTTCTAATAGTGAGAAAACGGCCATAGTATAAAAAATAAATGTTGATGGTGGTAAGCGTTTAGTACGAGGTGATTCCACTAAACTTACTTTTTAGGCTACATTGGAAGCTTTTGTATCACAAAGAACGCTTAAAAAACTTTCAGTTCTAGATATCAAGGGTTCTTTCTTGCAATTACCTCCTGAGACTTGGAGCAGGCACGTAGCCAGGGGGGGGGGGCTTGAGGGGCTGAAATTTTCTATTAAAATTTTTCTTTTAAAACACAAAATACAAGCAATTCAACAAATCAGAAAAAGATGTTTGTTATTTATTTTTTGTTTATTTCATTTTGTATATTGGAAACATTTTTTCATTTTTTTATGTCTTTTTATTCGCAATGCCGCCAGTTGTTTACGTTAAGCCCCGAGGCATTTTTTCGTCCAACTTAGCCCGGTCGAACAAAAAAACACACCTTAGATCTAGAAACATCATCTGCTTCTGTCTTTTTGAGTGTGTTTTCGAGTATACCTGCCTATTTTTTAGCTCTAGTGCCGAACGCAAAATTTTTGAAAATGCAAAAAAAGACATTTTTGTGCTTTTTTAGTAATTGCCATTTTTAGCAATGAAGGATTAGTTTTTGACTATAAGTTATTGTACAGTTTCGCACTTTGTTAATTTGACTTCAGTTTCATTTTTGAAGGAACAACAGTTTCCAAGATACAGCATTTCAAAATTTAATTTAGAAATTAATTTTGAAATTTAGAAAATAACATTAAATTAAGAAATTTAGAATGCTTCTCATTAGATGATTCAAACTAGTAGAACGTGTTATTGTGCCAAAAAAATTAATAAAACTGTCATAAACATTCAGTCAGTTAAAAAAAATGATTTCACAGAAAAAAACAACATTTCAAAGACAACGGTAACACATAGAAAAGTATACTATAGATTACCCTGGTCTGCAACGAAAATTGCCTTCAAACTAAAGTATACTTTTCTAAAGGATTTTGTACCGCTGAACACGAATCTGAAAATAATATGAAGATGGTAAAAACTCGTACATTTACCGTCGAATTTCTTTGCTGATAAATACTTTATTACAGAACTATTAATGGGATGGGAATTCCATTCAAAAATTCGCTTTCGATGCACATATTGCAAATTGAAATTTAGGATTTTTCCAAAATACTCTCTGTAGTCCAATTCAAGCGTTTTTAGAGGTGGAAAGTTCTGAAGTAATACTTTTTATAGCTAACTTTATGATTTTTTGGGATGTTGAGTATGAATTTGAAGTTACCCAACAAAATTTATCACGGAAAACATGAGAAATCATTGAATAACTTACAAAAAATAGTTTTTTTTATTGTTTTTAGTGCATATTCCAACATATAAACGCTAAAACCGTTAATTTAGAACAAATTAAGACAAAATTAGCAAATTTATGTCTTTCCCAATTTTTTTTATGATTTCTGGAATCGTCAAAAAAATGTTGAAAATCCATAAAAATCAGTCCTCTTGAAAAGCACAAAATATCCTTTTTATTGGGTTTTCTCTGATTACTGCCTTTTTTACACCATAATTAACTTGGCCAGTATCAAGAGTTTAGAAATAGGATGCAGTGTACATCCCAAAAACTACGGAATTTGGAAATTTATGGTGATTTTTTTTTACATTACAGTTTAAAATGTGACTATACATTGAATAATCAAAAATTAAAATCAATAAAAAAAAATTTACCAGATAGATTTTTTCTGAAACCAGATTTAGATCCAGAAACAAAAACTTAATTTTTGCAGACCAGTGCTATCTTAGAGCCAGAAACGTAGTGTTGAATTTTCTTTAAGAAAAATATTGAAACAAATTCATTTTAGCTTTAAAATTAATTTTTGTATCGAATTATTTCGTGGACTGGAAAATTAAAGGGCAAATGACCAAACAACTTAAAAAAATATTTGAATCCAATGAAATTAGCAATTTTGAAAAGTAATATTTTTTTAAACTACTCGCTTCACGAAGACATTTCCTGGCTCAATATGTTAAATATTATTTGACTTAAACATCCTTTTTTTTAAACTATAGGGTTTTAGTTCAAAATTACTAAAAGCCTGAAAATTTCTGAAAATGTCGCGTTCATAACCTTAAAACTGCCAAAAAAGCTTCATTTGACTAGAATTTTGAAAAAAACAAGTGAAGCTTGAAGTTGTTGGGTATGAATATGATGAATGTATCTAAGTTGCAACTTTAAAGAAGAAAGGTGTGAATTGTGAAATAAACTACAAACTGGGAAAAAAATTGAAAGAGCGAAGACGAGGACGAGAGCTACGACGGTGAAGATGACGACAACGATGACGACGAAGACGATGATGATGGCGATGACGAGATGAAATGAAATCGAAGGGATGAATAAAATAAACAAGTGCGCAAGTGCAAGTGTGTATCTAATCTGTGTGCGGCTATGTTTTGGTTGGGTTATTTTTCTTTTTCGAACTTTGAAGTAAGTGTGTATCTGTGTTGATTTGAACTTCATATTTTTTTTTTTTGTTATTGTCTACGTTTGAGTGGGAGAGATTTAAGATTTATTAAGGTTTGATGTGATTTTTGTCCGATGAATCTTTGGGTTTGAAAATTAAATATAACGATTTAATCAGTTGCTTTGTGAATACGAAAAAGGAAAGCCTACGTTTTATGATCGTCCTGTTTGTTTTATAATTAGTTAAAAATAATTTAATTATTGTATTTGTTAAAATGAATAAAAATATTCCATCAAGAAACAAAACAAGTTTTTTGTGCAACTTTTTCACTTTGTTTGACGAAAAATATGAAAAGTGCAAACTATGTAAAGCAAAAAATTCGCACTAGACAAGTACTTCTAAATCACAATTCACGTTCACTGTTATCGCAGTGAATTTCAAATCACAATCACTTAACCCTAATAAATGGTGGTTTTGCTTATGTTATATAGTAGAATATACCGAGGAACAAAAAAAAATATTATAGGGGAAAAAAATTGTATAGCTCGAGCCTAAAACTGGAATTGGTGTGCAGAATACATGGAAGGGAATATAAATGTAATAATGTAGGTAATCGTTATGTGTGGTTTGAAAGACTTGCAAATTTGAAATTTGGAAATTTGGAACTTTTCTTATTTTTTTTTTTTTTGATGAAAGCATTTATTGTTTCATGTTTGAATATTTTATGAAAGCAAGGTTGCATTGCTTCATGTTGGAGTATTTTGTTGCAAATTTGCAATTTTTTCATGTTTCAATTTTTTTCAAGAATTTTACTGGGTAGGTAGGTATAGACAATATAGACCGGGAAATTAAACAAAAAAGAGGCCTGTGTTTTGAAAGACAAACCAGATTTTATATCACAAAAGTTTAAAAGTAATTTTATTATTCAGAAGAACTAAAGAACTTGAAAAAAACTGCACCAAAAATCTAATTTTTGGTTAAGCTACCTACCTATATCTATTTAGGCCTTACTCCAACGGCCACTCTTTGCAAAAAAGTGCAAAAGTGAAAAAAACTCATTTTTGAGACTATTCAACTTCAAACAAAATAAAAAAAATGTGTCAAAAACATTAGATTTTAGATTCCAAAACAGGTTATTTACCTTTTTCCTTAAATGGTCCTGTTAAGAAAAAAAAAGATTTCCCTTTTGTAATTTTACAAAAAGTGGCCGTTGTGGTTAAGCTCTTAAACTGATTGTCATTGTGAGATCTTTTAATGTCAAAACTATTGGAAAGCTATATAGAAAAACAAGCTTACAAAAAATTTACTTTACTCACAATAACATATTTTTCAAAGGCACAAAAATGTTCATCATTTTGATAAATCTATCTACTTAAATTGATTTTATTATTCTATCTCCCATACTTTTTCAGATGTAGGTACATAGGTACATTTTTTTAAATATTACTTCACTTTACCCTAACTTCCCGATGGAATCTTTTGGTTTATTTAGCTTTTTTTCTATCATTTATAGTGTAGAAAATAAATCAGTCAGATTATCAATAACAATGGCTGACTTCTGTAATTTAATAAAAATAATCTGCTTAAATATTTTATAAACGCCGGAAAAGAAGTAGGTATACCTACCTTTAAACCTTAAAAATACATAAATAAGATAAAGTTAACATAATTTTTTGTTTGTACCTACCTACCCAAAGGTACAGAATTTTTAACATGAACCAAATTCCAATATTGCTACAAAATACTCCAATAACACGAAACAATGCAACCTTGCTCTCATAAAATAATCCAACATGAAATAACGCAACCTTGCTTTCACATAAAAATGAGAAAAGTTCCAAATCGAAACAAATTTGCAATGATCCATATACTTTAGATCATCGCAAGGAAAAAAACTATTGTATTTGTAGGTATTGCTGTACGAAAGTCAGCTTTGGAAACATGGTTCCACATTAATAAATTAGAAATGTTTTGTATACATTACAAATTTCTTATATTTAACAATAACAATACCTATAAGTATTAAAATCTGATTTTACAGCTTCACTGATAGTATTATAAATGATCTTCAATATTATTTTATTGTCTTGTGCACAATAAATGCATAATTTTGTCATTTCTTACAGACAATAATAAATTGAAGTAGGTAGGTACCTATATATATTATCTTATGAATGAACTTTACTAGGCAATACCTATACAAACACGACAAAAATTGCTCACTGTTAGATAGGATATTGTTTTTAAAATTACATGTAGGAACCTACTTATAGCAAAAACAGCACACAAAACTGAATCTTGTATTGTTTTTGTAAGATATATACCTACCTATTATTATTTTGAAGGGAAATCAGATCTGGAGGAATATAAAACACAGCAAATAGTTACTACTAAACACTAACTTGTATAAATATTTTATGTCCATAATACTAACTACCTCGTACATAATTTCATTTTTGATGCATTTGACAAAAAAAGTTGAAATAATATTTCATATTAAAATATTAAAAGAACTATTTTTTGTGAGTGGGAATCACGTCTGAATTATTTGCTTTTTTCTAATATTCGTCCTCAACACCTCACACATAAACTTATGTACCTCCTGCATATGACATTTTTCCCCTATTTATAAATATCTGATGTAACTAAACCTATGTTCTTCTAACCCTTGCATATTTATGTTCATACTCTCTCGTTTTAACCTCATCTCTTTTCCATCCACGATTTTTCTCTCCAAAATGTGGAGAAACACTAGTAGAACGCATCACCGATAGATGACGTTAGTATTTTCGGCCATCTTGATAGTACTATAGTATTTATATACAATGGTATTACACCCGGTCTCCACGAGAAATATTTCATAGCTTACAATATTTCATGCTATGAATATTGCCAGTGCAGACTTATTGTTTTGTAACTTTGTATTTTACTGTCGAATTTTAAAACCTGAGGTGTCTAAATTTTGCTGTAATATTAGACAACATTAAAATGTAATTTTTTTTATAAATGTAGTGAAAAAACTTAATAGAAGGCAAATCGATTATTGTTTTCTGTTTACAAAATTGTATGAAATATTTTCTGAATTTCATAAAACAATGAACTACAGTATTGTTGGTACAGGTGTCCTTGATAGGCAATAAACTTTTTTAAACATATAAATGCATGTTTACAGATTTTAGAGAAAATAAAAAAGAATCACAACAAAAGTTGATTTCCATCGAAAATAATGCTGTTCTTATGGTATTTTGAGCTAAATTTATTATAATAACAATGCGATCAGCGGTCATTTTGAAGTACAAACTTAAAAAGACCATTTGAAATTGGCCGAACGCTAAAATAAACCAAATTACAGGGGTTTGGTCGATAAAATATCAATTATAATATAAATTTCTCTTCTAGCACTTTTCACTTCATTCGTGAAATAATTTTACATACAAAAAATATAGGTACAAAAATAAATAATGATATGTGATAACGTGATTAGGAAGTATAACTTCTGGCGCGCATACATGAGTACACACACCTTTTTTTAATAAAAATCGTAGGAACTATTTTTGAGAAAAATGAGTTTTTCTAAAACCGGTATATGACAGGTACCGTTATTATTTATATACAATGTATCTAGTTGTACACTATTGACAGCCAAACTACGATGTATGCGATCCGTTTGCACTCGCCTGGTAACATATATTTTTGCATAAAGAATGTTCCCTTAACAGATAATGAATCTATTCTCGTAACAAATTATGAACCTGCTCCCTCAACACATTATTTTTCTGTTGCCCTAACATTTTAATTTGGCCTCAACGGATTTTGTCTGTTCTCTCAATTAACTATTTATTTCTGTCACCTCCGCAGAAATATCTTTTGAAGCAACATACTAGCAAAGATGATATAACAAGTAAAGATGTCGCGCGTAGAACAAATTTGTGTGCCCGAAAATTTTAGCTTCCAGATTTTGAGCACAGGTCCACTTTTAGCAACATGTTTAGCAACTTCCATGATAAATGAGTTGAAAAGAGAGGGTTGATTTTTATAGACGAATGTATTAAATGGGAGAGAGCGAGATAGTATTTGAATGTTGATACCAACAAGAATATATATAGCAAAAACAGCACACAAAACTGAATCTTGTATTGTTTTTGTAAGATATATACCTACCTATTATTATTTTGAAGGGAAATCAGATCTGGAGAAATATAAAACACAGCAAATAGTTACTACTAAACACTAACTTGTATAAATATTTTATGTCCATAATACTAACTACCTCGTACATAATTTCATTTTTGATGCATTTGACAAAAAAAGTTGAAATAATATTTCATATTAAAATATTAAAAGAACTATTTTTTGTGAGTGGGAATCACGTCTGAATTATTTGCTTTTTTCTAATATTCCTCCTCAACACCTCACACATAAACTTATGTACCTCCTGCATATGACATTTTTCCCCTATTTATAAATATCTGATGTAACTAAATCTATGTTCTTTTAGGTTAGGTTAGGTTAGGTTAAAGTGGCTGTCATTAAAGCTATCTGACACACTTAGACCAATAGAGGTCCATTGTGATACCACGAACTATAGTGAACAAAAAGTTCCCTACTAGTTAAAACCATTTAGAGCTTCTAATGAAGCGAGTGAGACTACTAATGTCTGTGTTTGAGAGATCGCTAGGTTCATTATAAAAGTAGTCTCTTAAATGAAGTTTGCGTCTATAGGAGAGAGCAGGGCATGTACAGAGAAGATGTGAGATTGTTTCTTCCTCTTCTTCGTCTAAGCAGCTCCTGCAGAAATCATTTGATAGTACACCGAGTCGTGCAGCGTGTCTACCAATAAGACAGTGTCCCGTTATGACACCCATTACAGAGCTGATTTGAGATCTGCTGAGGGACAGAAGGCAATTTGACCGTTTCAAATCTAGTTTGGGCCAGATTCGTTTGGTCGCTGTACACGTGGTAGTATTAAGCCATCTTGTATTTGATTGTTCCAAAGCGATTCGTTTCAGCAGTAGTTTAATTGTAGCTATGGGAATACCTATATTTGCCTTGTTGGGCAGGATAGGCATTTCCGTTCCAATTCTGGCGAGTTCATCGGCTTTGCAATTCCCCGGAATGTCCCGGTGTCCCGGCACCCAGATAAGGTGAATATCAAACTGTTTGGCCATCTCCATTAGAGACGATCGACAGTCTTGGGCTGTGATGGAGTTTGAGGAGACTGATACAAGGGATTTCAAAGCAGCCTGACTATCAGAGAAGATGCGGATATCCGAACTGGATATCACGTTTTCTTTAAGCCAGGACAAGACTTCCTTTATCGCCAGAATTTCCGCTTGGAATACGCTACAATGGTTTGGAAGGCGGAAGGAGAGACTAAGGTTTAGTCTATCTGAGTACACTCCACCACCCACCCCATTTTCAGTTTTCGATCCATCCGTATAGAAATGAATTGATTCATTTTCTAACAAGGTCCCTTCCTCCCAAGTTGACCTTGTGGGAATGGTGACTTCAAAGTTTTTGTCGAAAGCTAGAGTAGGAGAGATGTAGTCGGAGTGACTTGGGAATGTTCCGAACAAGTTCAGAATTATGGTGTGGCCAATAGAGTTATTGGTCCATTGAGAGATGGCTTTGAGGCGGAAGACTGTGTTCGCGGCCACTTGTTTGCCATATATATCAAGGGGTGTAAGGTTGAGGAGTATGTCTAACGCAGCGGAAGGTGTCGAGCGTAGGGCTCCACTAATGCACATGCATGCTGAACGCTGCACCTTGCATAGTTTATCACGATTGGTCGCTTTGTCTAAGGCAGTCCACCAAACAGTCACCCTATAAGTGAGTATCGGTCTAATAACCGCAGTATATAGCCAGTGAGTGATTTGTGGAGACAGGCCCCATTTATTCCCTACAGCTTTTTTGCAAGAAAAGAGAGCTACTGTGGCTTTTTTTACTCTTTCCTGTATGTTAGGTTTCCAACTTAACTTTTTATCTAAAATAAGACCTAGGTATTTTGCTTCATTTGAAAAAGTTAGTGGAACACCGTTAATCATTGGAGGGTCTAGTTGTGGAATTTTGTATTTCCTTGTAAAGAGGACTAGATCAGTCTTGTGGGGGTTAACTCCCAGCCCACACCGATCTGCCCATTTGAGAAGCTTGTTTAGAGCGGTTTGTAAGAGTTCTATTAGAATTTGGGGATGTTTCCCAGACACGGCAATGGCAATGTCGTCAGCGTATGCAATGACTTTGAATCCCTCTTCCTCCAGGTTTACTAGCAGCTCATTGACTACCAAGTTCCATAGAAGTGGGGATAGGACTCCACCTTGTGGAGTGCCTCTGCTGACTGACCTTCTTGCAGTAAGGCTACCTAGTTCCGCATTTATAATTCTGCTTTTCAGCATGAAATTTATCAGGTCTCTAAGTGAACTATCCACGTTGAGAATCTGCAGTGCCTTAGCTATTGCGGCGCTGTCGACATTGTTAAAGGCGCCTTCTATGTCTAGGAATGCAACTAAAGTGTACTCTTTGTGATTTAGGGAGTATTCGATGGTGCGTACCAAGGTATGTAGCGCAGTTTCTACCGATTTTCCCTTACAGTATGCGTGTTGTGATGTTGAGATAAGATTTGGCTCTATCGCACTACGCAGGTGAATATCAATCAGTTGTTCCAAAGTTTTGAGAAGGAAGGACGAAAGACTGATTGGTCTAAGATCCTTGGGGGTAACATTTGCCGGCTTTGGGTATAAATACGACTTTAACTTCTCTCCATATTAAGGGAATGTGAACCAGATTTATACAGCTGCTCAGTATTATCTCAAGAGTGGGTAAGATTATATCCGAAGCAAACTGTAGTTCAGCTGGTATTATGCCGTCTGGTCCTACCGATTTGTATGGATCAAAGCTATTAATTGCCCATTTCAGTTTTTCCCTTGTTATTAACCCTTGGATATTTAATAGTTTGTTGTTTGACTCAATTGAGTACATGTTACAAACGTTTTGCGAGCTACCTGGAAAGTGAGTATCAAGTAGCAGATTGAGTGATTCTTCACACGAGTTTGTCCAGGAGCCATTTGATGTTTTTAATGAACTTGGCATGACTGGATTAGTTGAAAGAATTTTTCTTAATCTAGATGCTTCAGAAGTGTCTTCTATTTTATCACAGAAGTTCTTCCATGAAGATCTTTTACTTATCCTCAGTTGTTTCTTATAAGTCTTAAGGGATTCTTTATATAAATCCCAATCTGAGGATTCCTTTGTATATTTAGCTCGATTGAACAGCTTTCTACAGCTTTTTCTGAGCGGTTCTAATCCTGAATTCCACCAATGAGGTTTCTTATTTCCTCTTATTTGGATAAGAGGGCAGGAAATGCTCATTGCGTGATTGAGGATTGATGTGAGATCCTTGACTTTGTTGTCAAGGTCGGAAGTATTAGAGGGGATATCTTGAAATTCGGGTTTAAATGATCTCTTAAGAATGTCCCTATACAGCTGCCAGTTAGTTTTCCGATAATTGCGGAAAGCTGGCGGTCTGGTTTCATCATTTAAACTGAATTGTATGTATCTATGGTCAGAGAATGAGTGTTCTTCTGATACTTTCCAATTCGTTACTATTTGATGAATGGTGTCAGAGACAAGAGTGATATCTAGCACTTCTTGTCTGTTTATGGTAACGAAGGTGGGTTCGTTGCCTATGTTACTTACTATTAGGTTAGTACTTAGAATAAAATCAAAAAGGGACTCACCTCTATCATTTATATCTGTACTGCCCCATACAGTATGATGGGCGTTTGCGTCACACCCAATAAGGAGGCTTATTTTTTGCCGTTTTGCTTCAGCTATGATCCTCTAGCTTATCGCCAGGAGGGCCAGGGTCGTCGTGGCCAAGATATGCCGACACTATCCAGTACGTCCCATTTTTGGTATGTATCCTGGCGGCGGTAATATCACGATCGCTGAAATCAGGGAGTAGATATACATTAGAACTACTTTTGGCTAATATACAGGATCTTGGTTCACCTTTATCCGACGCATACAGCAAGTAGTAGCCAGGAGTCCTGAGTCCTTGAATGGTGGATTTGGCAATCCAGGGTTCTTGGATCAGGACTATTTCTTCCCGGTTTTTATGTAGCCGGAGAAGAAGGGAAGCCGAGGCCTTAATTGAGTGTTGGAGATTAATCTGGAGGAACTGCAGCATCTTGACTACAATCACTCATACCAATCCCCAACACTGTCAGATTGAGGTCTTCTGATTCAGAAGAGGAATCCAGTAACTCGGCTTCGGAAGCAGAGCCAATGGATTCCTCTTCGCTAAGAAGAGCCTCTCTCCCGGAGTCTTCATCTTCCTTTTCGGAGAGACTGTCGACGGTTGGAGCATTTTTGGCAGTATGTTTGGTCCTCTCTTCATGGCATGTCCGGATTACTACACTGAATGATCTGGAGGATGACATCCAGCTGAGAGGGTTCCTCTGGGATCCAGGCGCGAGCCCCAGGCCTGTTAGGGATTTGCTCTCTAGCAACGACCTCAAGTTTCGCACCTGGCCAGATTTCTCCACAAGAGCTAAGCTTTACTTGGCCTCGGTGCCAGCCATAGTCTCTAATAACCGGGGGTGTTCCTGGGTTTTCTTTCATGATATTCAGGAAGAGTCCCGAGAGTTCTCTTATTACCACCCCCCAGCGATCTGGAGAAATCCTGCCATCGATATCGCTTCTGTCGATGACTGCCACAATAATTTTGTTCTGAAGCGCTTCGCTGAAAGAGAGATCTTCAATACAGATAGCAGATGGAGTGCTAGTCTGCTGCATTTTTGGGCGCTTGGGTTCCGAAATGGTTCTCCCATGGACCGTTGTCGCTTTGACGTAGAGTCGCCGCCGGTCCCAGCATCTTTATTTTTCGCAATGATGCCTTTGGCCCATGCTAGGGTTACTTCCTGCTTCGGGTCACCATTAGTTTCTAGTTTTTCACCTAATCTTTTGATGATTCTCCTAGCATTCCGTAAGTCTCGAGCGCGTTTGATTCTTTTCGGGGGAGAAAGAGGTCTTTAAGTGGTTACAGCTTTGCCTTTTTTCAAGGGTGCCTTACCACTAAAATGGGGTTTAGAGGGAGAGAGAGGTTCTCTCGTGGTGGTTGCAGCGGACCCTTTTTTCAAGGGTGCCTTACCACTGAAGTGGGGTTTATTGGTAGTATTGGATTGTTTAGGCACAGATCCCGTACTACCAATGGCGCCTAGCTTGCTCGCCTCGCTACAGCCTGCGGACTCTACATTGGCAGATGTTCCACAGACTGTGCTAGACTTGCTGGCCGTTCCGCCACTCGAAGCTATCGTTGTCACTGGCGACTTCTCCTCATTAGAGGCAAAGCCCGTGCCGGCAGTCGCGACTTCTGCCGACATTTGAGCGGATATCCCCGCTTGAGTTTTATTTCTTATAGCATGCATTTTTTCATGGTTTTCATGGGGTTTGAATTTTGTTGGTTATCTCTGCTACCGCAACTGGATTGTTGGAGTAGAGGACGTAAGCCTTCCCACCGCGTCAAGGTCAAATTCGAGGGAAGGAAAACAATGTTCTTCTAACCCTTGCATATTTATGTTCATACTCTCTCGTTTTAACCTCATCTCTTTTCTATCCACGATTTTTCTCTCCAAAATGTGGAGAAACACTAGTAGAACGCATCACCGATAGATGACGTTAGTATTTTCGGCCATCTTGATAGTACTATAGTATTTATATACAATGGTATTACACCCGGTCTCCACGAGAAATATTTCATAGCTTACAATATTTCATGCTATGAATATTGCCAGTGCAGACTTATTGTTTTGTAACTTTGTATTTTACTGTCGAATTTTAAAACCTGAGGTGTCTAAATTTTGCTGTAATATTAGACAACATTAAAATGTAATTTTTTTTATAAATGTAGTGAAAAAACTTAATAGAAGGCAAATCAATTATTGTTTTCTGTTTACAAAATTGTATGAAATATTTTCTGAATTTCATAAAACAATGAACTACAGTATTGTTGGTACAGGTGTCCTTGATAGGCAATAAACTTTTTTAAACATATAAATGCATGTTTACAGATTTTAGAGAAAATAAAAAAGAATCACAACAAAAGTTGATTTCCATCGCAAATAATGCTGTTCTTATGGTATTTTGAGCTAAATTTATTATAATAACAGAGCGATCAGCGGTCATTTTGAAGTACAAACTTAAAAAGACCATTTGAAATTGGCCGAACGCTAAAATAAACCAAATTACAGGGGTTTGGTCGATAAAATATCAATTATAATATAAATTTCTCTTCTAGCACTTTTCACTTCATTCGTGAAATAATTTTACATACAAAAAATATAGGTACAAAAATAAATAATGATATGTGATAACGTGATTAGGAAGTATAACTTCTGGCGCGCATACATGAGTACACACACCTTTTTTTAATAAAAATCGTAGGAACTATTTTTGAGAAAAATGAGTTTTTCTAAAACCGGTATATGACAGGTACCGTTATTATTTATATACAATGTATCTAGTTGTACACTATTGACAGCCAAACTACGATGTATGCGATCCGTTTGCACTCGCCTGGTAACATATATTTTTGCATAAAGAATGTTCCCTTAACAGATAATGAATCTATTCTCGTAACAAATTATGAACCTGCTCCCTCAACACATTATTTTTCTGTTGCCCTAACATTTTAATTTGGCCTCAACGGATTTTGTCTGTTCTCTCAATTAACTATTAATTTCTGTCACCTCCGCAGAAATATCTTTTGAAGCAACATACTAGCAAAGATGATATAACAAGTAAAGATGTCGCGCGTAGAACAAATTTGTGTGCCCGAAAATTTTAGCTTCCAGATTTTGAGCACAGGTCCACTTTTAGCAACATGTTTAGCAACTTCCATGATAAATGAGTAGAAAAGAGAGGGTTGATTTTTATAGACGAATGTATTAAATGGGAGAGAGCGAGATAGTATTTGAATGTTGATACCAACAAGAAAAAGAAGAAAAAAAACTACATCTCTTTGCAAATGAATATGAGTTGTTTTTTTTTTCTATTAACTACTTTATAGAAACTGACAACTACAAATAGCTTAAAATAATAATTTAATATGAATCCATTTCAAATGCGACACTTTCTTAAACACAAAATTGTGAAATATTATTTCAACTCTCAAATTATAACAGGTACGCGCAAAATTATAATAGGTAAAGAGAATGAGAGAAATGAGAATAATCCTTGGCAACATTCAAAAATGTTCGTACCATGAGTGGGAAAGATAGGGTATTTGCAATACTATTACGTGTGGAGGAGCGAGATGTAAGTTGAATTTGAAATAGTAATAAAAAAAAGATCGTTTTGTTGTGTAAGCATGGATATTTTTTGCGTCACACAAGCAGACTGAAGAGATGACTAGGGACATGGAAAAAAGAAGAAAAACAAGTTTGGTGAGTGAATGGTCTGGGTGGTTATTTTAAAGCAGGTTGATAAATTTATTTTGAGTTTTGATACTGTTTTTAACTATCAAGGGTAGGTAGATATTTAGCTATGCATAAATGTATAGGTCCAATTTTTTTTTAATTATCTGTAAGCAAAGCTACTGTGACGATCACGTTGGTTGTTATTTTTTTTTTTTATTTTCTGTTATGTTTGCATGCTTTCGTCTGCCGATATTTTAAAGATTTTCTTTATTTTTAGTTTTTAATTTTCTTAACGATCAAGACTTTTGTACTAGGTAGGAAGAATGTGTTGTATGTTTTTTCAAAGGAATTGGTAGACGAGGCGGTGCCACAGTAAAATTTGTAGGAGGGTGTGATCATATTTGTGCATAAGAACAATATTTAATTTTTGTGCACAAACGCATAGGCAGGTAACAGGTGATCTAAGTGGCCATTCTGTGGGACCTGTGATGGAGCTCCATCTTGCTGGTATATTAAATTGTCTGCTATGGCCAATGGAACGTTGTCAATCAAATCGGGCAGAAGGTCTCGTAGTAACTGCAGATAGGATTCTCCATTTATAACTGAACTCAGGAACCTGGGTCCAATAACTGTTTGTCCAACAATACCAAGCCAAACATTACAGCTAAAGCAGTGTTGAGATTTGGTTTGTTTCTTTTTATGCGGATTGCTGCTACTCCAGTGATGTAAATTGTGGAAATTTGTTACTTCGTCTCTGGTAAATTGAGCTTCATCCGTCCAGAATATCCTTCGAAAGTAATTGTGGTCAGTTTCATATCTTAGCAATAATGTTCGGCAAAATTCAGCTCTTAATATCTTGTCGTTGGCAGTTAGCTCCTGAACTGGTGTAGTGTGGTACGGGTGCAACTTGTCCCAATGCTCTCACGCAGGTGTTCTCAATGAAAAAATGTGTGAAATGTGGTTAATTGAGTACTTTGTCACTTTATTGTATGTTTTGAAGACTAATAATAAAAAAATGAAAAAGATAAAGTTAATCCTTTCTTTCGTAAGTTCATCTAATTATCCAATAACGTAAGAACTAAAAGAAAAGGTTTTTCTCATGTCATTTTTGGTTTTCTCAAAAACTACAGGTTATTTTGACATCCGGTTTATTGTGTTTGATCAAAAATAAATAAGAGCATTGAAAATAAGCCAGAAAAATACTACTTAATAACGTAAAATTTGGAAAAAAATGGTTTAAATAAAAAAAATTATGTTTTTTTCTCAAAATTTTGACTTTGAAAATTAATATTTCAAAAACTATTCATTTGAACAACTTACATTAAAATTTATATTAATGTATAGGTTTTTGGCTTTTCAAAATGCTATAGCACGACTCTGTAGGTATAACCGTTATTTTTAAATAATATTTTTTCCGTTTTAAGTGATTTTTTTCTTAAATTGCCCCTCCCGCCTAAACGGGGGAAAATGGACCCCCCCCCCTCCCATACGATTTTTTGCTTGTCTAACTTCAACCTACAAACCCTATCTTTTTGTTACACCTTATGCAAATCACCCTGTATATGTATGTACATATTGTTTTAAGAAAACCCTTAATCTTTATTGGGAAGTTTGAATTGAAGGGAAGTCGGCCTTACGCTCAAGTTTGCATGACTTTTGCCTTTTTTAATTATTGGCGAATAGTTATGATGCTCAGACGCAATGTCTTCTTAATAAAAAAAATCCTTTTTCTTTTATTCTGTGAAGGTAGCTACAGCCTCTTAAATGAATTAAACTTCAAAACAAAATATCCAATTTGATTTCTTCTATAATGATACATTTTTAGAAAAAAAATTTAGAAAATCGTTAGAGCCGTTTTTTTTAAAAACTATTTGTTCTATATAAAATTTTGCAAGGACTTTTATAAAAAAAAATTGGTACTCCATTTTTAAGATATTATTTATCAACATCTAAAAACATTTAAAAAAAACTATTGAACAGTTTTCGTAAAAATGATTTTTCAAAAAAATAGTTTCAATTTTTTTTTTAAATCCAAAAAAATTATTTTCGAATTTTTTTTTATTAAATATTATTACGGCAACTTAAAAGCATCCATTTAAAAAAAATGGTTAAAATTGATTGAGTCATAAAAGAGAAAATCAGAATTAAAAAAATTGGTTCTATGGCAGGTACCGTTAATAACGGTTTTTGAAAAAAATGGTTTTCATTTAAAGATAGACCTTACCTGAAGAAATGACCTTGATTTTTTTAATCAAAATCGTAGGCACCGTTTTTGAGAAAAATGTTTTTCTAAAACCGGTATATGACAGGTACCGTTATTTGGGGTCCAAAAAAAAATTAAAAAATAAAAATTAAAAAAAAAGTCTGGGGATATTCTCCAAAAAACGCCACAAATCAAGTTTGAAGTAAATCGACCCATCCGCTTAGGCTGTGGTCTCTGATACATACAGACAGACAGACAGACAGACAAAAAATATCCATGCTCACACAACAAAACGACCTTTTTTTATTACTATTCTCAAATTCAACTTACATCTCGCTCCTCCACACGTACCCTCTCTTTCCCACTCATGGTACGAACATTTTTGAATGTTGACAAGGATTACTCTCATTTCTCTCATTCTCTTTACCTATTATAATTTTGCGTGTACCTGTTATAATTTGAGAGTTGAAATAATATTTCACAATTTTGTTTTTAAGAAAGTGTCGCATTTGAAATGGATTCATATTAAATTATTATTTTAAGCTATTTATAGTTGTCAGTTTCTATAAGGTAGTTAATAGAAAAAAAAACAACTCATATTCATTTGCAAAGAGATGTAGTTTTTTTTTCTTCATTTTCTTGTTGGTATCAACATTTAAATACTATCTCGCTCTCTCCCATTTAATATATTCGTCTATAAAAATCAACCCTCTCTTTTCCACTCATTTATCATAGAAGTTGCTAAACATGTTGCTAAAAGTGGACCTGTGCTCAAAATCTGGAAGCTAAAATTTTCGGGCACACAAATTTGTTCTACGTGCGACATCTTTACTAGTTATATCATCTTTGATACTAGTCTGTTGAGGTATCAACAAACTTCGGTTGCTAACATTGAATGTTTTCTGTTCATCCTGTCTATTTTAAGCGTAAATTTTAGTAGGTACTTAGATAATAGTAATACTATTCCATAAACTTAATTTTTTTTTAATTTCTTTCAAAGGAAAGCTGGATTTTAAATAGCAGCTACAGCCAAAAAAGAGGTCACATAATACACAAAGCAAAAAAAAACTCTATACTAATTTATTTACCACTCAAACAATTATCGTACATCTTACTTAAACCACTTCAAAAATGCTAACGTACCTACATGTATACCTTGTTCCTAATCCTATGTCTTTCTATTTTTCTTTTTATACCTATTCCCTTACGATTTATTTCACATCTTTTGGACTTTGTGTTATACTTAGAGATAGGTGGCAAAAAATTAAGCTAACTTTTGTTACCAAACAACAAAAGACGACAAAGTTTTTTAGCATTTGCCTAGGCCACAGGACACATAAGTAAGATCTTGAATGTTAAAGTTTAAATAAAGATTAAATTGAATTGATTTCTATTTATTTTTGAGGTTTTTTGATAAGGTTAATGTTACTGCTAGAATACATTGGCGACACGTTTTGAAAGTATTCCGTGCGTTAAGTGAACGTCCTTGTCCCTTGCTCTTTAGAAACAGTAAAGAAATTTATGTTCAAACCAAAGTTTCAGAAGCTTTTATCTTAAAAAAAAACAAAAGATTTCTAGCAACGAAGAAATCCATGTTGATGGTGCTGTGTTAATAACTCTCAGTAAAACAGAACTCCCTCAGGGGCAGTTAAAATTTGCTGGGTTGGTTATCTCAGTGAACGCGAACGAGATCGATGTATTTGAATGAAGTGTGAAGGGGTTGAAAATTAACACCTAATATCTTGAAATCAGTACAATTTTCATGAAGCCCCCGTTGCCGTCCCCATAAAAGACAAAACATCATCATAGAACAAAGTAGAACAATTCAATCTACAATGCCTGTGGTCTTCGAAGGAATTGTTGAAGTCAAGGAAAATGAGCCAAGTATGTATGTATATGATCCTGTTTTTGTTGTGTAATTTAAGACACCAAAGAAGAAGAATCCCCAACCCCCATACTTGATAAGAAAGTTGAACCTACATATACATAGCACTTTGAATGATGAAAATAAACTCTTCGACAGTTGCTCAAACGTTGGCGGTAGTTACTGGTTACTTTTAAGGGTGCGAAATTGTTGGTAGTTTTCTTTCTCCGGCTGTAAAATTCAGCCATTATCAATATCAAGTGGCCTTAGAGCAGGAACGCACAAAAAGAAGAACACCGGTTTTTGTTCTATTGCAAAATTTCGGTTATGGTAGAATTTTATTCAAATCCCTCCGTGACAACTCGTTGGAATGGTTTAGGTACTGTTTACATTCTTTGCATCTTGACAGACTCTAGAATAACGACTTCTTACAGTTTGATCTGGTATTTTTACATGGGCATTGTTTAGATACATTTCTGGTACTTAATTCATTGTGTTTTCTTGTGACCATAGCCATTGATCTTAAGGAGGGGTTGTTATTTTTTACGATTATTATTATCTACCATTAGCTGGAGGAAGAGAGTTTTACTAATAGAACATGGCGAATACATTAGCTTAGAAGAAAGGGGTTGAAATGAAAGAAGAGGAAAGTTTTTTGATATATTTCCCTACAGAAGGATAAATTTAAAGTTGAACTAAGTGATAAAAACTTTTCCAATTGCCTCTGTACGCTATAGTTGTATGAAATATGCTTATTTTTTGGTGGATTAATGAAACCAGGAGATGTTAATTTTTCTTACTTATTTTTACAATGGAAAGAAACTTTCCGCATATTATATTACTAGCTTTTAACATTCCGTTACAAATATACACTTATCAGGGTATATTTGAAGATGTACCTTTTAGCATGCCATATTTATACCCAATCATGATTTCCATGAATGATCTCTGAAAATGCGGTCGAGCTCTTTTTTGCAATTTTTTTTATTTTTATGTTTTGAATTGTGTTTCTTCTTAGTCCAAAGTAAGTGCTACAAGAACTTTGCTAAGTCAAGGAAGTAAAAAAGTTTGATTAGTTTTAAAAGACATGATTTCCAACTTAGGCTTCTTTAAGTTGAGAATTTATTTAGGGTCTTGAGGAGTTAAGTTTTGCAATAACGAAAACAGTCAAACAAACATTTTGTTTTAACTCACTTAGAAATGAAGTATGACGTAAATAGGGCACGCATGTTAGGAAGGTTTAGGAACTGTTTCATAGACCAAGGCCGTAGCAAGGAAAATATTCCGAGGGGACGAGTGCTGATAAATATTGATCGTGGGAAAAGTTATATGCGGTGTATAGGTATGTATACTGTAATATTTTTCTGGGTTCAATATAACTTTCTTCCAATGCCTACTATATCACTTTTATTCACTTTCAAATCAAACAAACACTTCTATACTTAGGCTCAGTGTACCACGAAATACAATGCAAGAATGGGTCGCATGTACCTGCTCTCAGGGTTAAAGTTGCTGTGCACGTTAAAACTTCTCACAAACGTTTTTAAAAATAAATAATTTTGTAAAAAATGTTCAGAAAACATAAAATTCATTATTTAAATGACTTACGGCCAATTTCTTGACAAATTTCTAAAATCAGTTAAAAACTTTTAGATTAGATTAGATAGATATTTTTATTGGTTCATATTTTTAGAGATTGAATACATTATATGAGTAATATAAAATCATTTCAGCATGGCTCCATGCCGTTTGCCCGATTGAAAATCCAATTTTTACTCTATATAAGTTTATTACAGTTACATTTTTAATTAAGTATTTTTAACATTGTTTTAAGTTTGGATTAAATTTACAGTATTTTATTTTGTTGTTGTTTTTTTTTTTTGTTTTTTGTACTTATTTCAAAAATCACCATCTTTAATTCTATTCCTATATCTAACAGCAATATTTAGAAATTCATACAATAATACGGAGAACATGGCCTATTTGTACTTTGAGTGTCTTTATAAACAACGGAGAGAATCCAGTTTCGATTATAAGCATATAGTTCGGCGAGTTGGAAGGAAGATAAAATGCTCTTTTGAGGAAGTACCTTAAAAGTTTATCAACCGTTTCATATTTTGAACCTCCCCATACTTGTGCAGCGTAAAACAGAATTGATTCCGCTACGGCTTTAAAGACATTTGTTGTTGAAGCAATTTTTTTAAGTAGAGTTTAATGCGGTTTTTGCTTTAGATAGTTTTTCATTTAAATGTTTATCCATTTTCATATTTTGTGTGAACAGTACACCAAGATATTTATATTCTCTTACAACTATAACAGCATTCCCATCATTTCCCATTTATCGTTCACGCTTATTTATCATTAGCTGCAGAGTTTCAGGTGAGTATGCCATCATCACTACATCATCACTACATCAACCGCAAACAAAACGGCTTTATTTTGCACTCCCGAAATTTTTATGCCACCGGGTAGATAATTGACCAGGTCATCTATAAAAAGTGCAAATAGATCAGGGCTAAGTGAGCAACCTTGTCGGACCCCTGTTTGGGTTGCAAGTCACTCAGATTTATCTGCACCATTTTATACTCACGATCTCGGTTCTCGATATACAGGGTGATTTGCATAAGGTGTGACAAAAAGATAGGGTGTGTAGGTTGGACTTAGACAAGCAAAAAATCGTAAGGGAGGGGGGGTCCATTTTCCCCCGTTTAGGCGGGAGGGGCAATTTAAGAAAAAAATCACTTAAAACGGAAAAAATATTATTTAAAAATAACGGTTATACCTACAGAGTCGTGCTATAGCATTTTGAAAAGCCAAAAACCTATACATTAATTTAAATTTTAAAGTAAGTTGTTCAAATGAATAGTTTTTGAAATATTAATTTTCAAAGTCAAAATTTTGAAAAAAAACACATGACAACAGCACGCAGTTGGTATTTGATGGTCCTCCATCTTTCTACCAACGGCGCTCAATGATGCTTGATTTCGGTGATCGATCGGGAACCGATGCTTTATCAGAGATTTAAGAAAAAAATCACTTAAAACGGAAAAAATATTATTTAAAAATAACGGTTATACCTACAGAGTCGTGCTATAGCATTTTGAAAAGCCAAAAACCTATACATTAATTTAAATTTTAAAGTAAGTTGTTCAAATGAATAGTTTTTGAAATATTAATTTTCAAAGTCAAAATTTTGAAAAAAAACACATGACAACAGCACGCAGTTGGTATTTGATGGTCCTCCATCTTTCTACCAACGGCGCTCAATGATGCTTGATTTCGGTGATCGATCGGGAACCGATGCTTTATCAGAGACAAGGCCGTTGTCTAGAAAATAAAAAAAAATGTATAAAAAGAATAAAAAGTATAATAAAAAATGGAACTAAGAAGACGATCTTCAAAAAACAAAATGTTAACTTTGTTGTTTAACCAAAATCAATTTAAGACAATATATGGGTTTTAAATAAGTTTATTATACATGGTATGTGGAATTTTAACTGGGTATCCAAACGGTATCTAACGTATAGTTGTCATGTTAAAGTTTTGTCTTGTCTTGTCTTGTCTTGTCTTAACCTGCCTACTAAAGTTTTCGTAAATTGTTTGATAGTTTTGTAAATTAGTGTCGATTGTAGTTAGTGCCTTTGTGACTCGACGAGTGGTTCAGATCAGCTCTAGAATTCCCACCACATCGAACTTTCTGGTTCCTGTACCTAAAATGTGGTTGGCTAGGAAACAGAGTTGACCTTCCACATGAGTAAATTTCGAAACATCCCACTTACGCCGCACTATGACCCTGACTGTGCCTGAAAAAATGGTGAGCAGTAAGTGTTCCGTGTCTACACTCTACCCTCGCTCCCTGTTTGGTTTTACCTCACTATATCCACTGGTTCTGGACCTTTCAGATAGGACAGCCAAACCAAACCAATCCTTCCACTTTTCAAAGAGCTTTTACGGTCTCTGAATTTGTGCATAAAAGGATTATTAATTAAAAAAAATGTGAAAAAATTGGAAGATTATTGCTGATACGGCCGCAATATTTTCTTCACTACGCACAGTACGTAAACGTGTTGGTGGTTTAATAAAATTTGGTGCAAAATTTGGTCACAATCTTCCGAATAGACTGCTCAGAAGGTCGAGAATGCCGACCATAAAATGTCGCTGTTCATATGTAAGACGATCCATGGTTAAATTGCAAAACAAACTGAAGCTGTTTGACAGTGACACAAGGTACTAAATACACGTCAGCTGTCAAAACCAGTGTTGCCAAAACCAAACCAGCTAAAAAATCACCCGTTACAATTCATATATCTTCTACATAAAATATATAAATATATATAATATACCATTGTACTTATATTAAACCTATACCCAAACCTATATCTAATCTAAATCTATCAAGAAAACTATTTTTCTTTATTAACGAAAATCACCATCGACCTCACGGTCTCACCAACACAATGGTTCGTCAAGCCATCAAATGCATAGCCTGCCCACCCTTGTATCGAAAAATACACCTTCACCCTATTCTTGGCTAGTATTTTGAAGATAGCCCCTTAAGAGAACCTAACTACAATCTAATGTCCTTCTAGTAAGTAAGTAAAAAAAAATGTTATCTACTGTGTGTCGTTTTGTATTAAGTCATCCCTAAAAGTGAAATAAGTGTAATAGTAAGTAATAAAGGTAAATAAAATAAGTAAGTTCGTAAGTATGTATATGTAAGTAGGCAGGTATATGTATAGGTAAGTTTGTAGGTAAGTATATTGGTAGGTATTTAGGTAAGTATGTACAGGTCGGTAGGTATTATTGTCATTGTCCAAGAGTAAAGTGATTATTATTAAGGTAAGTAAACAACACTTTTTTTGTAAAGTCCCCATCTCTTCACGGTCTGTGGTCCTATCGTTCTAATTACCGTTAGTAAAAAAAGTCCATGTCCCTTGCCATCAACCGCTGTTCCAGTCGAGCCCATCCCACACACCCCTATTGGTATTTTATTTAACACTCCATGGTTAGATCAGTAATGACTCAGACAAATTTTGGTTTAATAATTTTGATTTTAATCTCATCACTCTTAAATCTAGTTTTATAAATTCAAAGGAGAATGGGCGTTTCCGTCCCATTGGTGTAACACATAGTGACCTATATCGTTGGAAAGATCTCAATTAGTGCATCAATTTTTTGTATAGGCACCAGTTTGTATCTGGTGGGGGAAAAGAGCTATTGTGCTTTATTTAGCCAACGAAATATGCAATTCAACTTATCCCTTGGTTTTGAGCTATAAGCAATATAGCATTTTTATTGGTGGGAATTGCTTGGCAGTAATGCCCATACTCATTTCTAAAAGTTGAAATGCATTTTTTATTGAGATTAGGTCACCATCTTGAAAAAAATGCATAAATATTGCAATTTTAGGATTGACTATATCTGGACTTGGCAACGCTGGTCTGTTTGGTAGTGGTTGACAAAGTTTGTGAGCGGTGAAAAATTCAAAAATTTAAATATAAGGAAATTGTGAAATCAGTTGAGAAGTGGTTTATTTGAAGCATAAGAACGGTGTCCAAAACCGAGAATAAAAACATTTAAACTTCAGGTATATATAACCTTAACATTTAAGTTTTTATGTGAAAAAAAAGAACAAATCTCAATTAAAGCCTGAAAGCAAAACGTCAAAGCAAAAAAGAGAGAAAAAAAGAGATAATAATAATAATAATTATAATATATTAAAAAATAAGAGAGCGGATATAAAGCTTTCAACAAATAAATTGATAATATATCCTGAAAGTATGCAACATTAACTGCATCTTCGAAAAAACAATTAAAGACACAAACCTAGTCATTTAAACATAATAATCTGCAAAATAACACTTAAGTTTCAATTTAATTCACACCTTTTTTTCCATAATATAATATTATATATACAAAATATGTCATCCGCCGGAAACCAAGAAGGAAAAGAAGAAGTTAGCAATTCCGAGCTTAAAGACATGATTGCGATTATATATAAGAGTGTTGGGGATTCAAAAGAAGAAATAAGATCCGAAATTAAAGAAGTAGGAAATTCTCTTGAAAAACTTGGGTCAAAGATTGATACAATCAACAGCAAAGTCACTGAAATTGATGATAAAGTCAACAAACACGAAGAAAAAATCAGTATCTTAGAAGTTCAACTACGGAGGAAAAATGTTATCCTTTTCAATTTAGAAGAAACAGAAAAGTCAACAAGTGAGCTTGAATATAAGGTTTTAGACATTTTGAATGAGATCTTCAGAATTGAAATTTCTTTAAAAGATTTAGACTTTATATACCGCCCTGGAGTTAAAAACACAAATAAGGCTCGACCAATCCAAATTGGATTTTTGTCGTACAGAATAAAAAGTAGTATCGTAGATGAAAAAAGTAAACTAAAAGAATACAATACAAAAAATAACACAAAACTAACGCTTTACGATGACCTACCAAAAGATGTCTTAGAAAAAAGAAAACACCTACAAGAAAAGGCGAACGGTTTAAAAAACATGGATGGAAGCTTATTAGTTAGAATTAAAAATAATAAACTGATTGTTAATGGAAAAGAGTTAACGGAAAAGGAGACATCCAACATAAAAGTTCAACCTAATCAGAATAAAAGAAAACTTTCTGATGATGACTCTGATAAGGATTCTGAATCAGACAAACCTATGAAATCAAATACTGGAGCGATTAAGAAGAGCTACAAGACGACACGGGAAGAAGTAAGCCCAGTACGTCATCATCAACATCCCCCTTAATGAAATATGTACTAAAGAAGACCGTTGCAAAGAATAATGTGAATAATACTAATAATGGTAATCTAGAAAATATTATTCACATCGAAAAAACTCACAAACAATAACAACTAACAAACAATACACTACCACATATACGTAAAATCGACCCCAGCATGTCAATTACCAACGAAAATGAATTTAAATTAGAAAACAGTCAGATAAACCTCCAATCCGGGTGGCCACCGTGGAGGACTTCGGCCAAAAACCCCCCTTAATAGATTTTGTGGAAAGCATTTCTAACAAAAACTATATAAATACAAACTTCAACCCAAACAAAAACATTAAAAACCATAATAGATTATTCGTGGCAACACTAAATACAAGAACACTCCAATCAACATCAAAATTCAAAGAATTAGAAAATGCTCTAGACAAAATAAATTGGTATATAATCGGCTTAGCAGAAGTTAGGCGACAAGGCGAAAGTATACAAGAGCTGAGCAATGGAAACATATTTGCTTATTATGGAACGGTTAAAGGTATCTACGGCGTCGGTTTCCTTAAAAAAAAAAAAATTAAAGAAAAATATTCTAGAAATTAAGGGATTTAACGACCGTATAATAGGAATGAAAATAAGATTAAGAAAGTGCAACATATCCATCTTACAAGTATATGCTCCAACTCAGAATGCAACTGACGAAGAATTAAACCGCTTCTATAATTCACTGGAGTCAGCAACATTACACTTTAAAACAGAGATGGTATTAACAATCGGAGATTTTAATGCAAAACTAGGATTCAGAAAAGATGGTGAAGAACTAATAACGGGTAAATACGGATACGGAAGTCACAACGAAAGAGGGACTCGACTCATTCAATATATTTGGCAACAAAAACTAACGGTCGGTAACTCACTATTCAAAAAAAATCAAAAAAATCAATGGACTTGGATCACACCAGATCAAAAACACAAAAATCAATATGATTATATCCTAGTCAACAAAAGATCAGTTGTAAAAGATGTCTCCGTCCTTAATAATTTTGATTTTGAATCTGATCACAGACTAGTTCGCACGGAGCTGATAGTTAACCATAGAACTAGAAAACTGCATAAGACCACATCAAAAGTGTTATTGAAATCAGTAAAACCTGAAACAATCAATAGTTATAATGCAGACCTACACCAACGATATAGAATTATATCACAAATGAATGAACCGTTTCAAGTAGCATATAATAAAATGGAAAGGACTATCAAAGAATCAGCTGACAGATACATCCTTACAGCCATATCCCAAAAACCACAAAAACTATCAAGTGAAACTTTGGATTTAATAGCGCTTCGAGAACGTCTACGAAAGATACCAAACCCTGATGAACAACTAAAACAAGAGCTTCGAAACATAAGGAAGAACATTTCAACGAAAACCTTTTAAAAACAGTAATTGAAGAAACAAAATCGGTTAAAAAAGCTAAAAATGCAATTCAAGAGTATAAAGAGTGGATAACTACTCTATCAGAAAGCGGTAAAAGAAATCACGACAGAAAAAGTATCAATCAATTAGCAACAAACTTTTATATTCAACTATACTCAAAGCAAACAACAACAACCGAACATCAATTGATTCTGCAAGAAGTAAATCGCGAAGAAGAATTTTCACCTTTTCTTGAGAGTGAAATAGAGAAAGCAATACTTAGCTTAAAGAACGACAAATGTAAAGGTAACGATGGGGTAGTAGCAGAATACCTCAAATTAGGAAAATTTTCATTGGCCAACTGCTTGAAAAATATTTTCAATCAGGTTTTGGTCACAGAAGTAGTCCCAGACCAATGGACGAAATCTGAGATAATACTCATATACAAAAAGGGCAATAAAGACAATATTAACGATTATCCTAACCTATAAGCATAATATCGTCTATCTATAAAGTTTTTGCTAAATGTTTGTTTGAAAGAATGAAAACAACTCTCGATTTTAATCAACCTTTCGAACAAGCTGGTTTTAGGTCCAGCTTCTCTACAATTGATCACTTACAAACCATATGTCAGATAATAGAAAAATGCAAAGAATACAATATAACCATTTACTTTGCATTCATCGACTTTGCAAAAGCTTTCGATACAGTCGACCAGAGCTCTATCTGGAAGGCTCTTCTTAACCAAGGCGTTGATGACAAAAAAATCCGAATCTTAAAGAAAATGTATGAAAGGAGCACTGCACGAATAAAAACAGAATGTAAGACAGGGAGATCCTCTTTCACCAGCACTTTTTTCAGCAGCTCTCGAAGAAGTCTTTAGAAACTTAAACTGGGAGAGTAAAGGCTTAAAAGTAAACGGAAAATATCTTTCAAATCTTCGATTCGCAGACGACATAATACTTGTCTCAAACAGCAGTGAAGAACTCCAAATAATGCTTAACGAACTATGCTCAAAATGTGCAAATATTGGCTTATCAAGGTTATGACAAATGGCGATAAGAATACAATATGCATTGATAATAAAATACTGGAATATGTTGAGGACTATACATATCTTGGTCAAATTGTCTCCTTCAAAAATAAAGAAATCAAGGATGTAGAGCATCGAATAACAAATGCATGGAAACAGTTCTGGAATATGAAACATCTCATCAACATATTTCAAACAAAACAAGAATGTATGTGTTCGACGCAACAGTACTTCCAGTTCTGACGTATGGGTGCCGAACGTGGCAAATTACAAAACATACTGAAAACAAACTTCGAGCAATGAGCAATGGAAAGAGCTATCTTGAACGTTCGTATCGTTCAAAGAACAAACCACAACATCCTAAGAAGCCAAACTAATTTTGAAGATGTAAGGCATAGGGTAAAGAAACTAAAATGGGACTGGGCCGGGCATATAATGCGAACAAATGATAACCGCTGGACAAAACTAACAACAGATTGGGTTCCAATAGATATGAAGAGAAGAGTGGGCGGCCAATTCAAACGATGGAGAGACGACATCCGTGCAATATGTCCATTATACTGGCGAGAGGCGCTTGACAGAAGCAGATGGAGAAGCCTGGGGGAGGCTTATACTCAAATTACATAAATATTTACATTTCAAATTTCAAAAAAACATATATGTATATCTAAATGTTTTTATATGCACTTAATTTATATGCTTACAATTTAAGAATTTAATTGAGTGAATAAAGCTTGAAATAATAATAATAATAATATCTGTTAAGCTAATTGTTTTTGAAAATTCATTTTAATGTCAAATTTCCAACGATAAAGGTCACTATGTGTTACACCAATGTGACACTGTCCATACAAAAGTGCCCATTCTAATTTATTTTATTGTAAAAATTGTCAAAAAAAAAGGAAATACAAATCAATAAAAATGTATAAAAAAATCTTGTTTATATTTGTTTTTCTTTCTTTTATATGTATTACTTCTTTTGTTTTCTTCTCTCCTCTTTTATCCAAAAATTGTAGGAATAGTAATTTTATTTTTGTATCTCTATAACACCAGAGTGTAATAGTTTTTATACTATTGTGCCAAAATAAATATAAGCAATATAAGAGGTAATTTATAAAAATTGGATCTAATTAAAAGGACCGGAGTGTATGAACTTCCTTCCTCTGACCATATATATGTGTTTATGTATATTTCAATTAAATATATGTAAAATAAAATGGCTTGTATGATGTCCCTCGGGGTCCTGCCGGCAGTTCTTATCCAGGATACATAAGTTTTTTTCATTCAATTTGAATGTTTTATGTAGATACTTTACTATCTATACACAATACACATATATATTTGACGTCCGGAACACACACTCTTTTGCACTTTTCTCTTTACTTTACTACTTTTTTTACTTTAAATTCTTTATTTCTTTGAAATCTACTTTATCTTAATAATTGTCTTTCACTGATTTTTCTTTCCTTGAACAAAATTCAGTTTAACTTTAAAATATTAATAAAAAAATAAAAATTATGTAAAAATCACTTAGTCCTAAATGCACAGTAAAAAAAAATTTGCTGCTTAAGCACATTGCTACACCAAGTATCGTTGCCCTTGAAGTGCCCTTCAAACTGGAGGTGACAATCACCCTTATAGTGCCGGTTTTCGATTTAAGTCGAAATAAATTTGTTTCTTCTTCTATTGCATTCCCCTTAAAGCTCTCCATTGACTTAATTTGCGTTAAACTATCTGTAGAAAACAAATTTGTTTATATTTTAAACGCATATATTCCTCCAAAAAGTACGGCATCTACTTATGCTTTCCATTGTTTTAGACTTCGTACTTGACCTGTCTTGCTCCAACAGCAACATATTACTTCTAGGTGACTTCAACTTGCCCCACATCGATTGGTTTCCTTCTGAAGATGAAACATACCAAGAAAGATTCTTTGACCTCTTCGCAAACGTAAATTGCTTTTCTAGATGAAATTTCTTATACTGACTTACAGCAAATAAGCTGTATTAAAAGCTCTAAAAGTCGAATTCTCGATTTGGTATTTTCGTCTGACGCTATTAGTACTCTTGTTCTAGAGTCTAGAACTGGAATCACTAATGTAGATAATTACCATCCACCTTTTGACATTTACTTTGACTGGAGTAGTCATATTACCGATAACAGTAATGCCTTTGATTGCTCATATACTTTTGACTTCAGAAAAGCAAATTTCCAGATGTTGTCTGAAAACCTATGTAGATATGGAATTACTGACATAATTTTATCTTCTAATATTGACGAAGCAGTTACTAGTTTTTATATTATCTTGAATAATTGAATTTCCAACACTCTTATAATGAAAAAATCAAATAATACGAATTTCAGCCACTCTTGGTATACGAAAGAACTGAAAATACTTAGAAATAAAAGAAATAAGGCATGGAGAAGTTATTTAAAAAACTCTTTCACCAGTTGATCACACTCTGTATTTTACACTATTTGAAGAATTTAGAACTCTTTCAAAAACTCTTTACGCCAACTACTTGGTTGAAAAGAGGTGTTCCTTAAAAAACGACCCTAAATCATTTTGGAAACTCGTAAACTCAAAAAAGAACTCAGATGGTTATCCAGCAAATTTAACTTATGAAACCATTCAATTGCAAAATACTCTCGATATTTGCAACGCGTTCGCGACAAATTTTCGAAATTCATTTGTTAGTGAGACTGTTGATGTTGATGAATTCTTTTTTAAAAATCTACACACCTATTCACAAACGAGTTGTAATAATATCCCTGTTCTTCAGAGCACTGTCTTAGATCTTCTTTCATTATTAAATGACGATTGCTCAGCTGGCTCAGATGGTATTCCTCCAATTTTATTAAAAAACTGTAGAAATGCACTAGTTCAGCCTCTTACTTTTTTGTTTCAACTTTCTATCAAATCAGGAAAATTTCCCTTGATTTGGAAAAAAATCATTTCTCACTCCAGTCTTCAAGAAAGGGGACAAAACAGATATAAAGAATTATAGGCCTATTTCAAAACTATCTTGCATTACAAAACTTTTTGCTTTTTTAGTCAAAGTCTGATTGTTGAACAACAGCACGGTTTTGTGATAAAAAGATCAACGGAAACTAATCTTCTTATGTTCTTGCACAATTGTTCAAATGCATTAGAAAAGGGAAATGAAGTTGACTGCATATATACTGACTTTCGTAAGGCATTTGATCAATTAAGTCATAAAATAATTATCTTTAAACTTAAAGCTTTTGGTTTTCCACCTATCTTTATTGCTTGGGTGAAATCATACCTGGAAAATAGATCTTATCAAGTCAAATTTAGAAATAGTCTTGCTGATCCTTTTATTTCCCATTCAGGTGTCCTTCAGGGAAGTCATTTGGGCCCACTTCTATTCATTCTAGCAATAAATGATGTTGTATCTTGTATAAAATTAAGTGAGATTCTAATTTTTGCTGATGACATTAAGACAGTAAATTCTAATCACGACCGCATTCTTCTTCAGTCTGATATTGACAATTTTAGTGTTTGGTGTATGAAAAACGGTCTCTCTCTCAACCCAGTAAAATGCCAGACAATTACATTCTCTAGGAAGCGTTTTGCGAATGCTTTTGACTACTGCATCTAGCAACACAAGCTTTGTAGAGTATTTAGTTTCAAGGACCTAGGTGTCCAATTCTGTTCAAATTTAGAATGCACGGAACACATTAATCTCATAGTAAATAAAGCGAGCTCAATGCTTGGTTTTATAAAACGCTGGGCAAAGGAATTTAACGATCCATATGTTACTCTTTCTTGGAACAATTGCTACGTGCGACTCCATCTTGAATATACTTCACAAGTATGGACTCCCTTTTATCAAGCTCATATAAGCCGTATCGAATCAGTACAACATAACTTTATACGCTTTGCTCTGAAGGGCCTTCCCTGGACTGACCCTTATAACTTACCTCCATATGAACATCGAATCCAACTTCTTCAGATGGAAACTTTAAAGGCGTGTTAATAATGATTTGGTATTCCTTCATCAACTTATTAATGGTCAAATTGACGCTCCTGATCTCTTAGCCTGCATTGGCATTAATTATCCGGGAGGATCTCACCTGCTACGAAGATTTGAACTACTACATGTTTACTTCCATAGAACAAACTATGGTATGCATGAACCTCTTAATCGTATGAACAAACTTTTTAATTTAAACCATTCAAATATTGATTTAAATACGAATAAAAGTGGATTAAAAAGATTGTTTCGGATCAGTGCTCCACTATCGTGACTGTTATTCCTTGTTTAAAATAATTTATTTGTCTTATATTGTTTATGTATGTTTTTATTTATATATTGTGCATGTTGTTGTTTTGCCAATTTTGAAGACTGCTCAGTGTGGGGAAATTCAAATGGTGAATTCACGACGAATTCCAAATGTCAAACCACGTATACAAAATTTTGTGTATCTTGGATAGGTATTAAACAATATACAAGATATACAAAATACAGGGTAATATCAAAGATGATATGACTATACTCTGTCCAACAAAAATAGTCAGTACAGAGAAGATAGGACGTTTACCTCTCACTCTGTCTGCAGTGAAATTTCATTATGCTATAAGAGAGCGCAAATATTACAGGGTTTCCGTAGTGCACATTATAGATTTCGAAAAAGCTCTGATAAATATTTATAGAGTTACCAACTATTGATTTAGATTTGAAAATTGAAAATGGGTTGATATTCAAATCCAATTTAACAAAATTCATAAGTTTTTCTTGGCACTGATTATAAAATATCAAGAGTATTTTTTTTTGTTGTATGAACAAAAACACTATTTTTATCCTGTTTTTAATTCATAATTATTTTCACTTAAACTCATTTAATTTCGAAGAATACTAAATCAACTTCACTTTTCAAACCGCACCTGATTTTGAATTCGCGCAAAGAAGCTTGTTTCCTTAAAGAAAACATACAAAATCTTCTTAACTGCACTTAAGCGTTTTTTTTCTCCATAGATTAAAAGAACATTTAAACCATTGTATATAAAAACTATAGTACTATCAAGATGGCCGAAAATACTAACGTCATCTATCGGTGGTGCGTTCTACTAGTGTTTCTCCACATTTTGGAGAGAATAATCGTGCATGGAAAAGAGATGAGGTTAAAACGAGAGAGTATGAAAATAAATATGCAAGGGTTAGAAGATAGGTTTAGTTATATCAGATATTTATAAATAGGGGAAAAATTTCAAATGCAGGAGGTAGATAGGTTTGTATGTGTGATTTTTTTTTGCGCTGTCAGGTGTTGAGGAGGAATATAAGAAAAAAGCAAATAATACAGACGTGATTGCCACTCACAAAAAATTTGTCTGTTAATATTTTAATATGAAATATTATTTCAACTTTTTTTGTCAAATGCATCAAAAATGAAATTATGTAGGTAGTTATTATTATGGACATAAAATATTTATACAAGTTAATGTTTATGTAATAGTAACTATTTGCTGTGTTTTATATTCCTCCAGATCTGATTTTCTTTCAAAATAATAATTGGCAGGCTTACAAAAACAATAAAAGATCCTGTTTTGTTATAGGTAGGTTCCTACATGTAATTTTTTTTTCTTTTTTTCTGTAAGAAATGACAAAATTATGCATTTACTGTGCACAAAACAATAAAAGAATATTGAAGATCATATAATACTATCGGTGAAGCTGTAAAATTAGATTTCAATACGTATAGGTATTGTTATTTTTAAATATAAGAAATTTGTAATGTATACAAAACATTTCTAATTTATTAATGTGGTAACCATGTTTCCAAAGCTGACTTTCGTACAGCAATACATACAAATACAATAGTTTTTTTTCATTGCCATGATCTAAAGTATATGGATCATTGCAAATTTGTTTCGATGTGGAACTTTTCTTATTTTTGTGTGAAAGCAAGGTTGCGTTATTTCATGTTGGATTATTTTATGAGAGCAAGGTTGCATTGTTTTGTGTTATTGAAATATTTTGTAGCAATATTGGAATTTGGTTCATGTTAAAAAATCTGTATGGGTAGGTAGGTACAAACAAAAAAAAAATGTTTAAGTACCTATGTACATCTCGAATAGTATGAGAGTATATAAAATTTTTTACGGAAAAAAGTAATAACCTTAATGTAAAATCTAAGGTTCTTGACACATTTTTAAAATTTTTTGAAGATAAATAGTCGCAAAAATGAGCTTTAAATATACACTTTTGCACTTTTTTGCAAAAAGTGTGCAAAAAGTGGCCGTTGTGGTAAGGCCTTAATAGATATAGGTAGATAACTTAACCAAAAACTAGATTTTGGTTGTCTATACCTACCCCGTAAAATTCTTCAAAATAAAAACATGAAAAAATTGCAAAATACTACAAAATACTCCAACATGAAACAATGCAACCTTGCTTTTATTAATTATTCACAACAAATGCTTTCATCAAAAAAAATATTAGAAAAGTTCCAAATTTACAAATTACAAAAATTACAAATTTGCAAATCTTTCAAGCCACACACAACGATTACCTACATTATTCCATTTATATTCCCTTTCATGTATGCTGCACACCAATTCCAGTTTTAGGCTCGACCAATACAATTTTTTTTTCTCTATAATATTTTTTTTTTTTTCCTCAGTATATTCTACTATATAACATAAGCAAAACCAGCATTTACAGCTTACTCCCTTACTCCCTTTATTGTTTTCAAAAACAATTTATAGCATCCTCTCTTTCCTACACCTCATGTCGGCATCCATTTTTTTGGTCTCCAAAATGAAAAGCATGAGCGAAGAGAACGCCAGAGTGGTCTGGAAGACAAGCTCAAAAATTCGTTGGATGATAGTACTATAGTTTTTATATACAATGATTTAAACCACGAATACAATAAAAAAGGCAAACGACAACACCATTGCTATATTTGTTCTAATAAGCTTTTAAAAAAGCTCACATTTTGAAATCTCTCAAGCACAATTCAAAGAAAAATACACCATGATTTGCATTAACGTGGGAATGGTAACTCTGATAATAATGAGGGTTGTTTGTTTGTTCAGTGGGTGATTTGGGAATATAACCATTGTATATAAAAACTATAGTACTATCAAGATGGCCGAAAATACTAACGTCATCTATCGGTGGTGCGTTCTACTAGTGTTTCTCCACATTTTGGAGAGAATAATCGTGCATGGAAAAGAGATGAGGTTAAAACGAGAGAGTATGAAAATAAATATGCAAGGGTTAGAAGATAGGTTTAGTTATATCAGATATTTATAAATAGGGGAAAAATTTCAAATGCAGGAGGTAGATAGGTTTGTATGTGTGATTTTTTTTTGCGCTGTCAGGTGTTGAGGAGGAATATAAGAAAAAAGCAAATAATACAGACGTGATTGCCACTCACAAAAAATTTGTCTGTTAATATTTTAATATGAAATATTATTTCAACTTTTTTTGTCAAATGCATCAAAAATGAAATTATGTAGGTAGTTATTATTATGGACATAAAATATTTATACAAGTTAATGTTTATGTAATAGTAACTATTTGCTGTGTTTTATATTCCTCCAGATCTGATTTTCTTTCAAAATAATAATTGGCAGGCTTACAAAAACAATAAAAGATCCTGTTTTGTTATAGGTAGGTTCCTACATGTAATTTTTTTTTCTTTTTTTCTGTAAGAAATGACAAAATTATGCATTTACTGTGCACAAAACAATAAAAGAATATTGAAGATCATATAATACTATCGGTGAAGCTGTAAAATTAGATTTCAATACGTATAGGTATTGTTATTTTTAAATATAAGAAATTTGTAATGTATACAAAACATTTCTAATTTATTAATGTGGTAACCATGTTTCCAAAGCTGACTTTCGTACAGCAATACATACAAATACAATAGTTTTTTTTCATTGCCATGATCTAAAGTATATGGATCATTGCAAATTTGTTTCGATGTGGAACTTTTCTTATTTTTGTGTGAAAGCAAGGTTGCGTTATTTCATGTTGGATTATTTTATGAGAGCAAGGTTGCATTGTTTTGTGTTATTGAAATATTTTGTAGCAATATTGGAATTTGGTTCATGTTAAAAAATCTGTATGGGTAGGTAGGTACAAACAAAAAAAAAATGTTTAAGTACCTATGTACATCTCGAATAGTATGAGAGTATATAAAATTTTTTACGGAAAAAAGTAATAACCTTAATGTAAAATCTAAGGTTCTTGACACATTTTTAAAATTTTTTGAAGATAAATAGTCGCAAAAATGAGCTTTAAATATACACTTTTGCACTTTTTTGCAAAAAGTGTGCAAAAAGTGGCCGTTGTGGTAAGGCCTTAATAGATATAGGTAGATAACTTAACCAAAAACTAGATTTTGGTTGTCTATACCTACCCCGTAAAATTCTTCAAAATAAAAACATGAAAAAATTGCAAAATACTACAAAATACTCCAACATGAAACAATGCAACCTTGCTTTTATTAATTATTCACAACAAATGCTTTCATCAAAAAAAATATTAGAAAAGTTCCAAATTTACAAATTACAAAAATTACAAATTTGCAAATCTTTCAAGCCACACACAACGATTACCTACATTATTCCATTTATATTCCCTTTCATGTATGCTGCACACCAATTCCAGTTTTAGGCTCGACCAATACAATTTTTTTTTCTCTATAATATTTTTTTTTTTTTCCTCAGTATATTCTACTATATAACATAAGCAAAACCAGCATTTACAGCTTACTCCCTTACTCCCTTTATTGTTTTCAAAAACAATTTATAGCATCCTCTCTTTCCTACACCTCATGTCGGCATCCATTTTTTTGGTCTCCAAAATGAAAAGCATGAGCGAAGAGAACGCCAGAGTGGTCTGGAAGACAAGCTCAAAAATTCGTTGGATGATAGTACTATAGTTTTTATATACAATGATATAACCACTAACCGTCACCTTTTGTAAGAAAAAAGCTCTCCCATAAGACCTGTAATGACAATTTTTGTTGGACAGAGTATAGTCATCTTTCACATATCTTTTTGGATATTAATTATTATCTTTTTGAATATTTAGTTGTGAAATATATTTAAAAATACTAGAAGGAACATTCCTTGATTACTTTTAAAATCTTTTAGCAATTAAT
Source organism: Meliscaeva auricollis (assembly GCA_948107695.1). NCBI lineage: Eukaryota > Metazoa > Arthropoda > Insecta > Diptera > Syrphidae > Meliscaeva > Meliscaeva auricollis. The sequence continues at coordinate 38,270,446 of OX403619.1, read as the reverse complement.
TTCTTTAAGGTTTTTATTTGTATTAAGTTTTATCAGTTCGTTCTTAAAGTATTCCAGAGTTTATAGTTTTACGTAGGTATTGTACACATACATGCATAGGAATCTATACCAAATAACAATTTGTTAAACATATCAAACGCCATCACGTCATACCTCAAAATGTAATTAAAAATACATCCTTCCTCGTGTGTCTATAACGGCAAAAACAACGCATATGGATGTTAATTTGCATATATGTATGTATGTATATAAAAGGAAGGTATGATTGCCCAGTTCATCCGCTTTACATTCAAAAATTGTATAAGCAACAAAAAAAAAATGGATGAGTGGCACATCCATTTATTTATACCCATAACCTCAGGCTGCTATCAATTCAATAGAGGGGATGAATTTCATAGCACGAACGCATTCCCCATATCATAAATCAATTGCACTTGTCGTCAACTCAATTAATTTTTGGCATGGAAGTCTAGTAAATCAATTGGTCATGTCTTTCACCCTGTTCAAAGTCCACATTGCTATCGCATACTCCTACTAAATTTATGTTTGGGTCCACGAAAATCAAATTGCAGTGTATCGGCGGGCGTGAGCGTAAATAAACAAAGCTGTTGATGGTTCGTTGAATACAAAAATTCTTCAATAAAAATTACTAAACCATGTACCACATATCCCTTTTCCAAGTACCTAGCAATGAGATTGAACATGTGTAGTAGTGTGGAGTGTTTTTGGTCTATTCTTTCAAATCACTACGTGCAAAAACTGATCATTTTATTTTTGTATTCGACGTTAGGAAAAGAAATCGGGAAGCCTTCTTTAACTTGTATTCTATTGAATAGACCCTTTTGAATGGAACAAATTCGTTCAAGAGTTTTTATGATTCCTTGCCACCAAAGTAGGTACTTATGCTTTAAGCCGCATACCAAGTTTAAATTGATTTATGACCTTTATATATATTTTATTTTTTTTTTGAATAAAACGCAATCTATTATACCTAATATTTCCAACTCTTTATTATGCGAAAACGGTTTTTGCAATTTGTAATAGAATTACAATTTCAATAAACTTATTAACTAAGAGTCTCGATGCCAGGTACAGTGCAACCCAAGGACATTTTCAAATGTATTATTAGTAAATGTATTGTAAGAAAATACATTTTTGCAGATTTAATTCAACCTTAAAAAAATTTATATTATTTCTTTTTCGTTGGGTGCACTACTCAAACAATTAAATTAAAAGCACTCTATTGATTGACAATAAAACAAAGATAATTTGCTTCGCCTGTTCAAATATTATTGACCCTAACCATACTCCAAAATCGAGTACTACGAATTTTAAGCATTCGTTTGGAAAAGCCTCCATTTTGTGAGAAACTTACTAATAAAATTGTCTTGGCAACAGAATCTGTTTACTCTTTCTTATTTTCGGCGCTGCTGCTTTATTTATTTATTTATTTAATTCGTTAAATACTAACGTTACATTTCATCTTAATATTAAATTTTTATACTAAAAAAACATTAAAAGAAAAACATTAAATACAATATTACATATGTATATGTACATTAAAATTGTGCATTAAAGAAATTTTGTTTGAAATTCTTACTCTTAAAATTAACATTAAATGAAGAAATTATAAAATAGTATCTGTTGAAGACTGAAATCAGTTGATTTAAGGGACTATTAAAACCATAATTTGTTCTGCTAAATATTGGACATAAGATAATTTGTCTACGTAAATTAGCTTGACTGTAGCTGAAATTTAGACGATCCAGAGCTGATGGAGATGTTATTGACCCATTTATAAATTTTAAATTAAAACATAACTGTAAATATTGCCTATGGTACGTTAATAACGGAAGATTGATTAACCTTAATCTATTTGCGTACGGGGGAAGTGTATAACCTGGAGACCACGGGAGAAAGCGTAGACAAAAATGCATGAACCTTCTTTGGATGCTCTCAATGCGGTCTATGTGAACTGAGTAGTATGGTGCCCATATTACACAGCCGTATTCTAGAACTGGTCTCACAAAAGACACATAAAGTAATTTTACGAGGTAAGGATCCTGGAACTCACGCGCAAATCGTTTAATAACTCCTAAAATTGTATTTGCTTTTTTTACTTTAAAATTGTAGTGATCAATGAAAGTCAGTTTTTGGTCAAGAATAATTCCGAGATTGGAAAAGAAAAAATAATTTTTCCAGTGGAGATGTGTCCAACATATAGTCATATGTTATAAAGTTCTTTTTGCGTGTAAAACACATTGTTTAACATTTGTCTAAATTTAATAAAAGACTGTTTTCATTACACCATTCTCTGAATGAATACAGATCACTTTGAAGATCTAAACAATCTTTTGTTGATGTTATTTTCTTAAATTTTTTTACATCGTCAGCATAGATAAGTATAGATGAGTTTTTCAAAATTGAAGGCAAGTCATTAATATATAATATAAATAACCATGGATCGAGGTGGCTGCCTTGGGGAACACCAGAGTTACTAAAGAATTGATGAGAAAGTTCATTTCTGAAATTCACACTAAGAGATCTATTTCCTAAATAAGATGGAATCCATAATAAAATCGATTCGTTAAAATCAAGAGCTCTTAGTTTAATTATAAGTGTTTTGTGACAAAGCTTATCGAATGCTTTGCTAAAATCGGTGAACACAACATCAACTTGTTTATGATCCTCAAAAGCATCGAGGCAAAACGTGGTAAAGTGGAACAAATTAGTAACTGTTGATTTATTTTGAATGAAGCCATGTTGTTTGTCACAGAAAATGGATCTACAGTTAAAAGACAAGACTTCACATATAATGGACTCGAAAATTTTTGTAATGACAGAAAGTTTTGCAATAGGACGATAATTGGCAATTTCATTCTTAGACCCTTATTTGTGAACTGGTGTTATAAATGCACTTTTCCATAATATAGGAAATGTTGAGAATTTAATAGATACATTGAAAAGAACACAAAGAGGATAGGTTAATTCAGACACACACTTCTTCAAAACACAAGATGGAACACCATCAGGGCCCGGACTGAAATAGTTCTCAAGATCATGAATTTTTTGAGTTATTGAATTTTCTTGAATGCCAAAATTGATGGAACTAAGGTGCGAAAAACTTAAGTTTGGAGAGAATGAATACGAGGGTTCTTGAGAACTAGTTAATAAAAATGCGTCTTTAAAGAGATTAGCAAGCATATTTGAAATCTCTCGCGAATCATGGCTTGAATTCATATTTAAGCTCATAGAGTTAGGGTATCCGTCAACATTCCGTTTACTACTCACAAAAGACCAAAAGTTTTTAGGGTCATGTTTCAACTCATTTGGAATTTTAAGTATATAATTTGTATACAATTCTTTGGAATAGTCAATACATTGTTTTCAGTTCAGAACATATCATAAAATCACCATAAGCTTGGGATGCACTATATTTTGCCCAAGCTTTATTTCTTTTATTTTTTAAATTCTTTTTTGCTTTTGGCGCGAGTTGACGTGTTGGTAATGTTTGCAACACTGAGGGAGTTGCCACATCTACTCCCCCCCGAGTGAAAATGTCACGATTGTTATTGATTTGGAAAGAGACTCTTCTTGCATTTACTGGAGATGGAGATTGTGTGATGCTGGTTCATCTTGTTGCTGCTGTGAATTCTGACTGTATTCTGGCGTTCTTGGAAACCCGAATTGTTGCTGCTGGTTGGATTCCTCATTTGTATTCTCATTGGTCACATTGCTTTCTCATGGTCTTTCTTCTTGAGCAATAAATGCAGGTTTGAGTCAATCGACTGACACGTTAACATCCTTATTATTCATGCGAATAGTGAAGAGACGGTTTCAAGTACCTCGAATGGTCCAGTGTAAGGAGGCTCCAGTGGTTTTCTTACAGCTTCGGTTATAAGCAAAACGTGTGAGCATTGATATAGATCCTTGAGGACAAATACACTCTTTTTGATGTAATGTGCTCCAGGGACAGGCATTAGCAATCGCATATGTTCACGAAATTTTTCCAAAAAATTTTGGAAATCTGGAAAAACTCGTTCGGGAGAAAATCAGCTGCCGATGCCTTCAGATCCTCTTTATAAATACATATTTGGATTGAAGTTTGAATCCAAATTTTTGTTTATGTTGAATCACATCTAAAAATCTACGGTCAGTTTTAAAATCACTTTTTTCAGTTAAATTAATATTATTTCCCGGGTTATATGGAATTTTCGCTAATTTCGTGTGAACTTAGCGAAATACCCCCCTTGTATCAGATTGAAAAGTGGTTGGTATTTTGTTGCTAATTTGTTGCTAATTAGCTATGGCAATTTTAATTTTGTTGCTCCATTATTTCCCGGGTTATCCGGAATTTTCGCCTAATTAAAAGATATAGATTCCAAGTTTTTTTTCATTATTTCTTGGTACAAAATAAAAACCACGAAATATCAGTATTAAAAATAGTTTTAAGGCCGAAAGGCATTAGTATTAAGATAATGAATTAATTTAGAGCGCTCGTATGGGGCCAGTAAGTTAGATATAAGTTATGGATAAGTAATCTAGCTTTTATGACTTTTTGTCTAGCTTTAAGATAGTTATAAGTTGAAGAAAAATAAAAATGAATTAAAAAAAAAAAAAAAAGGTATCGGCCTCTTAACCAACATGTCTCAGGTTCCACTCCCAGATTTCCGTCAGCAAGTAAGTGTTTTTTCTATTAAATTTAATAATTCTATCAATAATTTCACAACAAAATCCTTTACTTGGACGATTAACAGAAGAAAATCAAAATAAAAATAAGTTTGAAAATAAATTTATTTTTTTTGTTTGTGTTTGGGTGATACTTCGACAAGACATTTATAAGGCCTAGTACGAGTGTTGTGATGTTTGCCCAGGAGCTTCCTTATGCAAATATTAACCTGCATTAGGAACTTGCAAATAGCTTTCCTGAAGAAGTTATGAAAGTTGTTAGCTTCTATAAGGCCTACAAGAAATACAATCTTTTTATCTACTTAGCCTGTAATTATCTGTTTAAAAGTTTCACAAGCTTCCGAGATGCGCCAAACGTATTTTTGTTAGGCCATATAGAAGCAATTTTGCTGAATTGAAAATAGCTTCGATTTACCCTTATAGAAGTTGGGAAGCAATTGAGGAATAAAGCCCTGGAGAAGAACCAAGGAGGCACTATATAGAACACTCATCATCCCGGTCCTGCTATATGGTGCAGAAGCATGGCCCGTCCCCCAATCGGATGAAATGTCACTTGGAGTTTTCGAGAGAAAAGTTCTGCGTAGGATTTATGATCCTGCTTGTGTAAATCGAGAAGACAACATTTAGCGGAGAAGATATAACGATGAACTATACGGGCTGTACAGCGACATAAGCATAAGCATAAGCCATTCCAAATTTTAAAAAATCGACTTTTCAATTTTTTTCACGCCAATCGTTTGTGATTCGTTTGTGATTATTTGTGACAGCATTAAAAAAATTGTGACTCTTTAGTTTTTGAGTTATTAACAAATTAAAAAAAAAGTTTGAAAATTGTAGTAACATGGATTTTTTTATACTCAATCGATGAGAAATCGTAATAATTACACAATCATACTTAGTTATCATTGCAACATGATGCTCACCTCAAACCATTTACCCACCTCAGCAACATGAATCACATACATATGCAACAGCGTATACATATGAGCTCCTCCCATTACTATTAAATTAATGAAAGTGTGGTGAATTTCAATCCGTTTTTCTAATTTTTCTCGAAAACTAAGTTGTCAAAAACGATTTTATTGATATATTCAGAAGCCGCAAACGATTTCTCATCGAAAAAAGGGGGGCTACATTTTTTTGTTTTTAGGCCATAACTTTCGAAATATTGAAGTTAGAGGTCTAAAAATTTGGAACATTGTTAGGAATAACTTGCAACCCGGAACAACTTTCAAAAATTTAATTTTCGAAAAAAGGGGGGCTAGGTCAAAAACGGTTTTTTAGGTCTAAAACCCTCATTTTTGAATATTTTTCGAAAAAAATTTGGAACATTAAGGTACAAACCGGGAACAACCTGGAACAACTTTCAAAAATAACTATTTCAAAAAAAGGGGGGCAACTTCACACACTCTGACCTGACATAAGCTTAGACAGAAAAATTCGCATTCAACGACTAAGATGAGCTAGCTGAAGGGGAGTATTGAGCAAGGCCTAGGAGCATCACGCTCTAGTTGAGCCATCATAAGTAAGTAAGTAAGTATATAAAAAAAAAAAATTTTTTTTTTGTTTGGGAGTTCTAGGCAGTTCTGTTTAGAGTTTCCACCAAGAGCTCTACGTAAACTGTAAATTTTTATCAATTGAACAAACCGTTTCAATTTGAAAATTCATCTTATTTTTTGTAATTTTTATAAAAAATTTTTAAAGAAATTTGTACAAATATTAAAAAAATAAAACACTCACTCTTTTATTGTCCTTCAAATAAAAAAATAAATACAAAATACAAACTCCTACCAAAAATGTCTCTTTTAGTCTGCAACGGATTTAAAGTAGGGGAGAGTGGGTATGTATGGGAAACTCTTCATATGGCAACCTATAAATCATATGCATATCTGTACTATCCAAAACAGCCAAATAGCCAAATGTATACCAGAATAAAAGCTAAAATTCTTTTCATGCACCGCCAAGCTTTGTCCCATTCCTTATGCTTTCAGGACGAATGGGACAGTTATGTGGCTTGTCGATTAAGGTGTCCTTAAAGATAGGTGTGGGTTTCTGCAAAAAAACTAAATAACCACGCTCTTCCCGCAGCTACATTCTGGTTCAATCGCCCAAAACATACATTTTTGAAGCCTGATTATATTTTAATGCCAGAGCCCGTTGTGAGGCCGAAAAGCAAAAAAAGAAAAAGGATACTACGTTCAGGAAAATGCTTATGTCCAATTCCTCCTGCGTCCCATACATACCCACTCTCCCCTACCTGTAATTATTTTTTTGAATTTTTCTTAAATCGAAATCTTTTTGAAGCATTATTTGAAAACTCGTGAACGCTACAAGACTCCGCCCATAGTGAAATGCCAGCGTGTCGTATACTGAAGAAGATCAACGCAACTGTCACGATTTCTCATTAAAACCAATTTAAGAAACTTAACGTATTTTTGTAGTTGTAATTTTCTTTTTTTTATATTTAGGGAAATTACGAAGTATATAGATGTAGATAGAAAGTAAAAAAAATCAAATCGTGACTTCTTTTGGTTCATCCGACACATTTATGCTTAAGAATTATGAGGGCGGAAGGCAAGTTGCTAAAGCTAGATATACAATATATTTTATTTTTGAAGGAAAAAGGACTTTTGTAAAGTGTAATAAATGCTGTGAAAGAAATATGTAAAAGAGATAGAAAAAGACGACGGCAATTCCTAATTGAAAAACGGACTCAGTTTTCTCTGTCCAAAATGAACCGAGGTAGAATTGTGGAAATGAGTAAAGTAACACTCACACATTTACAGACTTTAGTGTCATTTTACTTTTTGAGCTTGCAGTACTTTTAGAAAAAAAATACAGTACGCAGCAGGAAAAGCACTTAATACCATCAAATATAACAAAAAGCAGTACTCCAAATTACACGCACCATGGGTCCCACATTACCCGCCACAGATCAGTTTTGCACGTTTGTTAAACTTTTGCAAATATTAAATTCGTTTGCGAAAAATTCAGTCATATGGTTAGTAAATACTGTTGCTAACATTTCAAAGAACGATTCAACATTTTTACTTCTTCAACACTGGTGTGAATATAGAATCTCGTAACCAGGGGTTACACTTTTGTTAAATTTTGTTACCTTATCATGGTTGTTTGTCAACCGAGAGAGGATGAACTGGCAGTCAAAATTGCTCTTAATAATTTTTGTATGGAGCTCATGAAACGAAGAGAATGACTTTCCATCACATGCGCTTGCTATCAGCAAATAGTTAGTAGCACAAATGTATAAGTTATGTGAAAGGAAGCGTTTAGAATATGAAAATGTTAAAAGTGACAATTTCGAGTTATCAGCGTTTTAAGTGACCTTCATTAAGATAGAAAATTACTGATGACGCAGTAATTTAAGTTTGCACACATACATTTTGTGAAAAACTCATTTTCAAGAACTTCAAATATACCTATACCTATCGCACCTAGTCAATAGAGACAGAGCTTCAATCTACTTGAATCCATTTTTCTCGCTCCTTTACTGTCATTTTCAGCACGAGCGTTTTCAACGGTATGTTGTTGAATAATAACAAACTCCACTGGATCGAACGTACTTTATCTTATACTCGTAGCTACAGTTGCTTGGATTGCAGAGAATTTAAAAAAAATTATATATACAAGTTGGAGTTGTAAATTTGTAAAACGATAATTGTTGATTAGTACGTATTAGTTACAAGGTTAAGATCTGAACCATTTAAAATAAAACCTTCTTGTACCTACTTTTCATATAAGAACGTAGTCCGATTACCTTCATATTAGTTTCATTGAATTCAGCATTATAAAGTACCTTAAAATCATATGTGATATGGTTATTTTAAACCGAAATGTTTTTTCTTTAATTTTTTTGAACCTTCAACTTCCGGTTTAACCTTGAAAACCGCGACTCGCGGACATGTGCTTCATTGTGACTTTTAAGGTTATTTATAGAATGACAAAACAAAGATATTCACCCTATGTGTACAGAAAAATAGTATTTTCCCTGTGGGGCATTTATAAAATACTAGTGGTCTACAATTTTTTTGGGTGTGAAGTTCACAGAGATGCAAAAAGCTCAAATTTCAGCTCAGCTCACAGCTCAGCTCAAATTTGAGCTAGCTCAGTGTGAGCTAGCTCATTTTTTTTAGCTAGCTCAAATGAGCTGCCGGTGGAGCTGAGCTGATTTGAGCTGAGCTGCTATTTGAGCTGAGCTGTTAGTTAAGCTGAGTGTTAGTTAAGCTGAGCTGTAAGTTGAGCTGAGCTGTTACTTGCGCAGAGCTGTTACTTGAGCTGAGCTGTTACTCGAGCTGAGCTGTTACTTGAGCTGAGCTGTGTTGTGCTTAGCTCATCTAAGCTGAGCTAAGTTAATTCAGTTCAGTTGAGTTGATTTCGTCTATGGTAAGAGTTGATTTAATTTTTTTGTGTGGTAAAACATTGCAAATTGAATAATATGGTGTTGTCGTAACTTTACATTATGGATGGATCCTAAAATCATATTTCTGCTCTATGAATTGCATGTTTGTAGATTGAAGTTAAATACTTGTAATACTTGTAGGTATGGTAGATTTGTAAACTATTGCGTAGCAAACATAATAAAAGATTATTTTTGATAGAGAATAAGTTGTCACTGACACTCGGACAATTATAATTGGATATACGCGGTTAGTACTTTGAGTCAACTGGTGACTGATATTTTACAAAATGCATTTATACAGTCATTCTGTTTTTCTAACAGGTTATACAAATTTACCAGAATCACCCATTGAAAAATGTTGGGTTTTCTTATTTCTATTACAACCCTTTCATTACCAACCAGTTACCTAAGCTTCTATTAATGTATATCTCATTTACCAAAAGGATATCGGAAAAACCACTGATGACCACTGATTGCAAATACTTCAAGAAAATCCCAACTATCTGACTTTTGAAATCGCAAGACCCATTCATATATACCATCGGCTTACTTTTATTGCCCTAATGTTCCCTTACTGATCGTAACTCAACATATTTTTATTATCCTCATAAATTTGTTACATTATACAATACAATTAGCAACCTCCCCAGTACCTAAGAAGTTTTTAATAAAATCTATTTTGCGGTCAAAATGGGTAATTATCGATTTCTCGAAAAATTCTATTATCGAAAAGTTTGTTTTTATTTGTTTCTTTGAAGATATATATTTCACTTGCCCTCTCTTCCGCCTCGATGTTGAAACTTGCAAAAATAGTAAAAATCGTAACTTAGCTTACTATACCTACTTCCAAACATTTTACTTCCCAATTATGTATAAAATATTATATTATATCATTATTATATCTAATCTATATTATATCAAAATTTAGTTTTACTGAATTCAGTTTTACGTAGAATATTTCGAGTCGGTTCTTCAGCTCATCTCAAATCAGCTCAGCCCATATGACAGCTCAGCTCAAATTACAGCTCAGCTCAGCTCAAATCAACAGCTCAGCTCAAATCAGCAGCTCAGCTCAAATGATAGCTCAGATCAAATGAAGCTCAGCTCAAATGACAGCTCAGCTCAAATGGCAGCTCAGCTCACAGATCAGTTCCAATTTGAGCTAGCTCACATTTGAGCTGGTTTATAGGCTCAAATGTGAGCTAGCTCAACTTAATGAGCTAGCTCAAATAAGAGGTGAGCTGTGAGCTGAGCGCAGCTCACTTTTGAGCTATGTTACAACCCTGTGAACTATATTATGCATGGTCTATTAATATTGTTTGCTCTTGTAAATTGCTTAGTAACAATGTATACAATGTAAGGTGTACCTACATATACTATACTTACCGACAGTCAAAATTTCAAATGCCATTTGAGAAGGTATGTAGGACGTAGGTATTAATTGGTATATACCTACAAAACTTAAATTTAAAAGATGCGACAGTGATTTGCACACTTTATGGTTTCTTTTTATATTTTAAGAACAATTAGCTTATTGGACGTCTAGATTTGAAACTTGCAGTTACTCACGAATCACGATGTGGTGTCAGATTAATTTTAAATTAAGGATTACACTATGACAACAAATGTCATGCAAATAACATATTAGTTTTTTTGGGTGCGTGATATTCATACTTGTTCTTATAATTTTGTATTCAATTTAATTAAATCTGCTTTTGTTCTTATTTGTTTTTTATACCTACAAGATACGAATAGTTACATAATGTGGACAAGAACTTAAGTTCTTGCATTGGTACTTAAATTTATTTATTCTGTTGCTACACCTCTTTTCCATCGTCACGCGTTTTTTTCAAGTAGGCAGATAGGTATATACCTACTTTTGTGTCGTTAATTGTAAAACTTCACCCAACTTTGTTCGTCCTTTATTTATTTTTCAATAACAAGAGCGAAAAGATAAACATCTGACGACATGCAAACATGAAAAAGCAACAAAAAACACACGCATTACAAAAAATCATTTTAAGTTTCTATTTCCTTCCTTGCAAAATACACTCTAAGCGAAGAGTTCATGCTGAAAGGACATTCATTTGTTTTGTCAGATATTATAATGACTTGTTAAGTCAAGCAAAAATATTAAAAAAAAAAACACTTAAATGAAAATCTACTTTCTCTAATTGAAAGCAGTCAGTGTTGCTCTTTCTCATACTACCAAAAGCGCAAAAAATACAAAAATTGAAAAAAAAAAAAAAAAAATAGGTATGTATAGGACCTATCCATGAACAAAATAAAAAAGGAGCGAAGATGAATTACGATATCCTTTTAATAAAATTATTTTCCACTAAATATGGTGCGAGAAATAGCCGTCACTTGACATCGTCAATGATATGGCTGTATAAATAAAACGACTTGAGCCACAAATTTAAAAAATAAATCAACAACACCAGTCATATCTCATATTGCCCTTAATGTAAGTATAAGAAACTGGAGAAAAATTCGAATGACTCAGGGGCGCATGCAATAAATCACAGTTTAACGAAATTTCGTAAACCCACACAAAGCCAATGTCATGCCCTTGCAAATATTTGTTTAAACCGTTTTGTTGCCAACAAGAAATTCCTAAATATTACTCAAAATATAATAACCGTCTACTCTACAATTGGGTACGTTCAATTACCAAAATTTGACAGCTCTAATTCCTATTTCAAGGCTCTGACTGGTCAGATGTCACTGAAATTTCAGGTGACTTTTAGTTACGTTTAGTGACATTTTTTAATTACGATTCATCTAAATTTTGATTTGAAAATATCCATCCGAAAATTCAGGTAATGTTAAAAATATGTGAGGTGCCGCCTGAGGCGTACATTAAGCTGAGGGGCAAGACTTAATTTGGGGCCCGTTTCCCCATTTTGTTTTGCCTTTCCATTTTTTTTTTTTGCTTAATGTTGAAAATTTTTAATTTCAAGAAGGTGTAAGAAATAGAAAAGTAACGAAAAACAACGTTATTTTTAAGAAAAAATAGCAAAATTATGTAACATTACATATAAATATTTTAAAACATTTTAACTTGCAACTGCAAACTTCCAATGAGTCTTAAAAATATCAACTACAAAAAAACTTCAACAAAATTAAATTGATCTTGTGACTTAGGTCATAAGGGTAGAAAAGGGTGATAAGACCCCGGTGCAGTGAAATCGGCTTTTTGATATACTACTTGTTTTACACGTAACTATTCGATTTCATTTAGATCGGTCGTATACGGTTCATATTCGAGATTTTCTCGAATATTGTTTTTCTATGGAAGAATTTAAAAAACGACAACCTGAGCTCACTTCACATGTATCCGGTTTGATTTGGTGAAGTCTGTTGTTTGTTCGTATTCAATTGAATCGAATACGTATGAAACAAGCCTTTTACTGATTCAAGACGGTGACTTCGTTGCAGGTTTGTTGTAAAGATAAAGTGGCGTGAAGTTAAGCGGAGTAGACTGAGTATTTCTGTGGCAGGTAGGCAGAACAACGTAAGTCCATTTTTCTCAAAAATGAGTTTTTGACAGATATTGAATCTGTCATTGGTTACATAACTTGAACTGTTATGCGTGAGCCGAGAAATGAAACGAACAAATTCAAGAAATCAAACAACTCAAGAAATCAAACATCTTCTTTTAATGCTAAATGGGGACTGACTCTTATTCGATTGAGATTATCTCAACCAAGCAACTCTCCTACAAGATTCCTTCATTTAATACAATCTGCATAGCAAGCATAATGTGGATACAGAATACTTGTATACAGACGATATTTGTTTTTGTTATTGTTATTTTTTTTTGATGCATCAATGAAGACCAATGATTAGTTCTGATATATGTTTTTAAGATAACATTCTCAGTAATATAGGTTCATTGGTATTGTCGATCTATGCATGTCGTGAAACCACAGGCTATGCGGATGTTTACATTAACTATCCGATGTAGTTTTAAATATCTGTTTCAGCAGAAGTGGATAATTTATTGTTAAATAAATATCACTTCACGCAAAGTGGTAATTAGGCACTTTTTCTGAAAACAGATACCACGATCTTAGATCAACCAAACATTGAAATAAGAAAATAGCATCATCATAACACCTCCCCTCTTAAAAGAGTGAAGAAACAGTTTCTGAACTATAAAGGATGTTGCGAAGAATGCATGTATGAGAGTCTCAAAGAACAAAAGCCGTCAATTTTATTGAAATATATGTATCATTAAAATTTTTACATAAATATATTTTTGTTTATAAAATAAAAAAAATGTCTTTTTATTTATTTTTTCAAGTTATATATCATAATTATATTGTAATTTCTTTGTTTTTCCATGAATATTTTTTGTAGATTCTCTACTATTTTTAAACGTTATAGTAGGTTCTTCTTTTAAATTACTTTTAAATGTAACAGCTATGGGTTTTCTTTCTCTTTTTACAAAACATCTATTGAATATAGTTAATTTATTTTTGCCTTTAATACAATTTATTGATAAATATATTGTTAGAAGAGTTACAATAGCTCCTAACAATCCGAATGCAAAACCTTGTGTTCTTTCAGGTACAGAAATTAACATTTTCGAAATGTAACTATTTTGATTGTTTATTTCAATAGACAAATCTTTTAAATTTTGTAAATTATTACCTTTTATTTTTGGCAATTTCCTTAAGGGAACTATTTCCTTGATTTTAATGTTTTCACAACAATTTTCCATTCCATAATGTATAACATCATTATACATTGTTTCATTTAAATTTTCTGTCGTTTCTATATCAGTTTCCAAAGTACTAAATTTACAATTATCGTCAATATTTATGATTCCTATATTAGAAATTTTACCAAATTCTTCATTTTTATTTTTACATTTACATCTATATTTTGTCTCTTCTGTTATTGCAAATAGAAATCTGTTATTATTTAATGAATGAAAAAACTCTATATTATTTTCAATTATTTTCAATTTACATGAAGGAAAATTCCTTTTCATGAATACATTTAAAGCACACACGTCAATTTTTATAGTACTTTCTAAAACTAGTTCTTTACATACAAAAATATTTTTATCATTGTCATCTTTATATTTGACACAATCATTTAAATTGTTTTTTAGTGCAAAATTTGCTCTATTTTTACTTATTAATAATATATTTTCTTTACTTTCAAAAATATTAATATTATTATTCGAAACAATTGGCAATGCTATTATTTCATATGCTTCTTCATATTCTTCTTTTAATATAGGTAAAGATATAATTACAAAAATTGTATTATTCTTTTCAAAAATGTTTACTTTTAATAACTGTAACTTTCGACACTTGGTGTAAATAACATTTTGTTTTCATATTTACTATTTCTTAAAACTGTAATTAGTTTTTCTGGTGTCATAATAAATGGATGTATTATTTTTACTTGTAAAAATAGAACTGCATCAATTATTTTAACTCAATTTCCAATTCTAAACTCTTTCCTATTATTGAATCATATAGTCTCTGTAAATATTCTAACATTGCTTCCTTTTCTTGTAATTCATTAGTGTGAAGCATAATGGTATCTAAAGATTCAACTACATTTTTAGTTTTGTTTTCCAAAATATGATAATTATTGAGGAGTACTTGGTTTTGTTCATTCAAACTTTTCATTATATTTATTTCTTCTTTTAAACCATTTCTTAGAAATTCCTGGTTTTCTTTTGTTATTGCCAAAGCGTTATCATAATATTTTGCATCTTCATAATCCATAGTACCAAACAAAACTTTTAATCCTGAACCAATGATATTAACTAATCCTCTTCGAAATCTATGATTACTTTTACCTAACAAACTATAAATATTTGTCATTTTATTTATTAAATTTTCGTAATTTTTGTGACCTTTTTGTGCAAGTGATTTACATGCATCAAAGTATTTAAAACATGCTTTATCAATATTATTTGTTTGCAAATTTATATTTGCAATGCCTAGCTCAATATTTTCTTAATCTAAGGTATTAACAATTGAAACATGTCCATCTACTACTTTTGTTATTCCGATTCCTTTGAAATAGAACCCGCCATTATCATTGAGATTTTCAATAACAAGTCCTATGACAAGAACAAAACTAGACGAGAAAAAAAACATAATATGTATTAATTTCAATGTGTTAAATATGGTTTTACTAAATTTTTCGAAAGTTTTCTGATCTTCCTATTAGTTTTCACAAAGATATTTGTATCTGTTACTTTAGTAATCAAAAATGGTCCTATAAATGTGTTTTCTAATTTTTTATTTTTTGTAAGATTTTTAACTAATACTTTTTCACCTACCTTATATAATGGTGCTCTATTTGTTTTACGGTCGTAATTTTCTTTCGATTTCAATTTTGACTTCACTAAATTTTCTTTTACTTTGTTTTCTATGGAGACTATGTGTTCAAGTACATTTTGAACATAATCTTGCACAGTTGCTAAGTTCAAAGTATCTATGCCACTCGGTCTATTAGCTTGTCTTTCAAATAATACCTCATGTGGACTATAACCTGTTGTCGAGTGTATTGTTGTATTATAACAAAAACCTGCAAATTTAAGTGCTTCATCCCAGTTTTCTCTTTCGAAGTTAACTGTATTTAGGTATTCTTTCAGTCTTCCATGAATTCTTTCTACAGATCCGTTTGATTGTGGATGGGCTACACTAGTAGTTATGTGTTTGATCTTAAATATTTTTGCTAAATTCTTCATTAATTCATTGCAAAACTCAGTTCCATTATCCGTCAATATAATTTTAGGTATGCCTAAAAATGTAATCCAATCATTTACAAAAGCTTCTGCCACAGTCTCAGCATATTTATCTTTTATTGGAATAAACCTTACAAACTTAGACAAACTATCTTGTATGCTTAGTGCATAAACATTTTCTTTCTTCGAAATTGGGTATGGGCCTGTCAGATCCATATTAACTTGTTCTAAACTATACGATGCATTGGATACCATAGTCATAGGCATTCTAGTAGGGTGTCTATCAATTTTCCCCAATTGACAGTTCTTACAATTTTTTATAAAATCAATTACCATCTGATTTAAACTTTTCCAATCATATTTTTCTCTGATTTTTTCAATAGTTGCTTTTTGGCCTGCATGCCCCCCTGTTAAACTTTCGTGATACTCTCTAATTACATCAATTTGTTTTTTCATATCTGTAACCTCTGTTATCTCATTACTTTTCCTACTGTTTTCTTGTATAGTATCATCGTATTCGCTTACTATACCATGTTCGTATTGATTACTCTGAATTTCATCCTTTTTATTTTTCAAACTATCTTCATTGTTTTCACGTTCTTCAGTTTCATTCTGATTTTCATATTGAATTTTTTTATTATTATCTACATTATCTTTCATTTCGCAATCACAGAAACATTTTTTCGTCTTCCTTTCTTTACGTGTTGTAACTAAAATATTTCTACTAAGATGATCTGCCACAACATTATCTAAACCCTTTTTATATTCAATACTATATGAATACTCTTCCAATTTCAACCTCCAACGAACCAATCTCGATCCTGGATCTTTTACAATAAATAACCATTTCAATGGTTTGTGGTCCGTCCTTATTATAAACTCCTGGCCATACAAATATGGGCGAAGAACTTTTAGAGCCCAAACTATGGCTAAGCACTCTTTCTCTGTAGTGCTATAGTTTTTTTCATTTTTATTCAAGCTTCTACTTATAAACTGAATTGGCAAATCCTTATCTTCATGCTCTTGTGATAATACAGCACCTAAGCCTGCATTAGAAGCATCTGTTGTAACTATAAATTTTCTATTAAAATCTGGGTATTGCAACACTGTTAAGTTTGATAAAGCATTTTTCAATTTCATAAATGCTTCTTGTTCCACCCTTCCCCATCTAAATTCTACATCCTTTCTTAGTAGATTATTTATAGGTGAAGCTATCTGACTAAAATTTTCAATAAATTTTCTATAGTAATTCATCATTCCTAAAAATGATTGAATTTCTTTTACATTTTGTGGGGCTTTCAAACTTTCTATAACTTTTATTTTCTCTAAGTTTGGTTTCACACCATCTTCTCCGATTAAATGCCCAAGGTAACTCACTTCCTTTCTTAAAAACTCACTTTTGTCTGCTTGTAATTTAAGATTTGCTAATCTTAACTGTTTAAAAACATCTTCTAACCTCTCATTGTGTTCTTTTAAATCTTTTCCATATACGACTATATCGTCCATATAGACGAAACATTTTATTCCTTTTAACCCAGAAAGTACAATATCCATCATCCTTTGGAAAATACTTGGGGCATTTTTCAGCCCAAAAGGCATTCGAGTAAACTCAAAATGGCCTTGTGGTGTAGAAAAAGCTGTTTTTTCTACATCCTCACTTTGCACTTTAATTTGATGAAATCCTGCGTATAAATCTAATGTCGTAAAATATTTAGCTGTTCCAAGCTGGTCTAAAATGTCGGTTATGTTTGGAATGGGATAACTGTCTGCTATCGTTAACTCATTGAGTTTCCTATAGTCTATTACGATTCTCCATTTAGATTTTCCTGACGCATCAGTCTTTTTGGGAACCACCCAAACTGGAGAACTCCAAGGAGATTTTGAATGTTTAACCATTCCATTTTTAAACAATGTTTCTAACTGGCATTCTACTTCCTTTTCATGTATCTTCGGATACCTATATGACTTCGTATAAATTGGTTTAACGTCTTCATTCGTTCGAATTTTACATTCCATTATATTTGTACACGTTAAAGATTCTCCATCTACTACAAAAAGATCATTATATTTTGTAATTAGATCTCTTAATTTATTTTCCTCTTCTTTGTTCAAATGATTTAATCGTAACATACTTTGTACAATTTTCACTTTATCTTTTACATGGTATACAAATTTATTTTTCTGATTTTTCAGTTTTCTTTCACTATATGAATTATTCCCATCATATACATTGAAATCATTAAGACATGCTGTCTCTACACTTATATCATTTAAAATCTTTTTATCTGATATATTTAGAACACTTACTAAACATTTACCGTCTTTCACTGTACTAATGCAGTTTGGGACTATTATATTTTCGTTTTCAAATTTACTCACAACAACTGAAGTACCATCAGCTAATTTTTCTTTTAATTTCACCATTCTAAAAACTTCTTGCCTAGGCATAATATAACTGTCTTCATATTTGAATTTTAATTCATAACTTTCCTTCTCATTGTCTAAATATAACAAATTGCTTCCATAGTCTATTTTGCATTTCATTTCCCTAAGGAAATCTGCACCTATCAAACCATCGTAATCATAGATCACGTTATTTGGTATAACGTGGAATCCCCATCTATGATACCTTTTTTGTTCTGTCTCATTTCTTATAGAAAAACGCAAGTTAGTAGAACCTAATGTTTTTTGGGAAGCATTTCCCAAACCTATTAAATCTATTATTTCTTTATTATTAATTGTTTCTTTAGCACACTTTAATTTTATTAAACTAATTGATGCTCCAGTATCGAGAAGCATTTTAAGCACTGTATCTTTATAATGTATATATATGTAAGGACTTTCTTCGTTGTTTAAAGAAAACGCTGCCTTACGGCGTTTCTTACTGGGAAAAATTGTGCTTTCTATTTTTATTTTGTGTGTAACAATTCTTTGCAATATGTCCTGCTTAACCACATTTAAAGCATTTAAAATTTTCATAACTCTTCGACTGGTTTGTGAATGGTTTCTTTGAAAAACAATTTTTTTCTAAATGTCCAACTTTATTGCAATTATTGCATTTAGTTTGGCCAAAATTAATTTTTACCAAATTTTTATTTGTAAAGTCTTGTCTAGGAGTTCTAATTTGATTAGCTAATCGTGACTCTTCATGCTGTGCATAACGAGCCGCTTCAGCCAAAGTCGTTGGTCTACAATTATTTACATAATTTCCTAATTCTGATCTCAGACCATTAATAAAAATATTAAGAATTATTTTATTCTCTATATAATTGTGAATGACGTGTATATCTTTTGCATCTGCCTCTTTAAGATCCTCTTTTGCATCGGAGCCGAGTCTTCTCGACATCGTCTCCATATGCTGTTCGTATTGCCTAACTGTCCTATTCTCCTGTCTAGAATTTATTAATTCTCTATAAAGCCCTAATGTACTATGTGTATCTTTGTATAGTTTTTTTAATTGCTCCTTTAGCTGTAACCAATTCTCAATAACTTTATTTTCTAGAATTACTCTGGCATTACCAGTAATTTGGACCTTAATATACTTGAAAATGAAATCTTTTTGACTTGATGAGGCTAGGCTCATCGCGTCATCGCATCCGTTAAGGAAAGCGTATAATTCAGAGGAATCACTATTGAACTTCGGAATTAATTTTAATAATGTATTAATGTCCACAGTAGGGTTTGTACCTACTCTTGTGGTTTCGCCTACTTGTTCATTTGTTTCAGGCATTTTATTTTTTATTATTATTTTTTTTTTTTTTTTAGAATGTATTTAACTTAACTTTTATTTATATCGTACAACACTTAAAACTTTTTTTTTTTCGTAAATTATCAATTATACCTTTTTATAATAATAACAAAACTTAACTCACTTTATAAATAATATAATTGTTATACACATCACGCCGTTTGCCGCTGTTGTTCAATCCGGTACACCGACTCTGCTTTTCTTTTCAACCTTCAGCTTTCTTCTTCACTCTTCCAATTCGATTTATTTCCTCTGCTTTTCAATTATCAGTACACATGTACCTCACTGTATCGACAATACTTTTTTTTTATTTTATTTTACCGCTGCCACCAATTTTATATGTTATGCGTGAGCCGAGAAATGAAACGAACAAATTCAAGAAATCAAACAACTCAAGAAATCAAACATCTTCTTTTAATGCTAAATGGGGACTGACTCTTATTCGATTGAGATTATCTCAACCAAGCAACTCTCCTACAAGATTCCTTCATTTAATACAATCTGCATAGCAAGCATAATGTGGATACAGAATACTTGTATACAGACGATATTTGTTTTTGTTATTATTTTTTTTTTGATGCATCAATGAAGACCAATGATTAGTTCTGATATATGTTTTTAAGATAACATTCTCAGTAATATAGGTTCATTGGTATTGTCGATCTATGCATGTCGTGAAACCACAGGCTATGCGGATGTTTACATTAACTATCCGATGTAGTTTTAAATATCTGTTTCAGCAGAAGTGGATAATTTATTGTTAAATAAATATCACTTCACGCAAAGTGGTAATTAGGCACTTTTTCTGAAAACAGATACCACGATCTTAGATCAACCAAACATTGAAATAAGAAAATAGCATCATCATAACAGAACCAAATCATTATCGTTTAGCTGTAATCAATCAACACATTTTATAACAACGTAAGTCCATTTTTTCACAATTTATTCAGACAAAAAATCTTAAGTCCACAAATAATGTCCACCAAAATATATATTTCTTATTGGAAAATGCTTTAACGTCAAAAATAAAAAAAAACAACAATTTAATACAATGCGCTTTAAACAAAACATTTATTCTTTTTCAAAACTTCTGTGCGATAGTTTCAATATTAAAACTTTATTTATTAAAAAAAAAATGGTCTTAAATTGTTTTGCCTATTTGTTTTGGAGCCCACAAATTATATTTGTTTGGCAACTACTCTTAATTTATTTTTTGGGGGCCCTGAATGAAAATGGTCACAGAAAATAGTCTGCCTGTCACATACTAACAAAATATCATTCTTTTTGGCATCTAAACAACACCTTATTTATTTATTTTTTTTGTGACCAATAAAATACTACTTGTTTTTTTTGTTTTTTGGGGCCCTTTAATGAAAGAGTTCATACAAAATTGTCTACCAGGTATGTGGTAATTACACTCTACTGAAACAATATCGGTTAAGCATGTACATGAGTACAGTGCATACTGTAGCCACAAACATTATTAATCTTTTGCGGGCGGGAATATCTGTTCGCCGTTAACAAAACCAGTTTATTTTTTGGAGCCCCTAAATGGAAGGAGTCACAGAAGATTGTTTGTCTAACCTATAATAGTTACTTCACTAAAATCATATATTTTTGCATCTACATAACCTGACCCTGTTTATTTGTTTGGAGCCCGTAATTACTTTACACTTGTTATTTTCTTTGGGGCCCCTTGAAGAAATTTTCATAGACTATTTTCTACCAGCAGTGCAAATTAAATATCTGTTTATCCTCAAGAATTCGTCTGACAAGCCATACATATTTCAAATAGGCTATTTGGAACCTTCACAGAACACAGCCTTATTTATTTTTTAGTGGTAACAAAGGTATTTCTATTTTATTTTTCAATTGGGTCTCTGATTGCGATAGACGTTTTCTCTGCATAATCGGTTGGGGGCCCCGGAGCAAAACCCCAGTTACCCCAATGGTATGTACGCCCCTGGGTGCGCATAAAACAACTGGACTTTATTTTTTTTGGCGCGTGGCTTTAGTCAGTTCGTTAATTAAATTAGTTTTTTGTGTATGTTCCCGCTAATTACAAAAAAAAATTGATTTGTGTTTTGCCCAAATGTGTACGTTTAAGAAAATGTTTTGTGATTGAATATGTCAATAAAACATTCCCCGGGTCAAGAACATTCAGTTCAGTTCAGTTGAGACGCTCTGATTGGCCAACTATCACAAAAAATCTAACTTTTTCATATTTTTTGTGACATTTGACCAATCAGAGCCTCTCAACTGAACTGAATTGAACTTCCTTGAACCCGTGGATTGAAAACGAGAATACACTAATTAAAAAAATAGAAAAAATAATAAAGCACTAATATCTGTCCAACAAAAATAGTCAGTACAGAGAAGATAGGGCCAAAGATGATATAACTAGTAATGATGTCGCACGTAGAACAAATTTGTGTGCCCGAAAATTTTAACTTCCAGATTTTGAGCACAGGTGACAGGTCCACTTTTAGCAACATGCTTAGCAACTTCCATGATAAATGAGTAGAAAAGAGAGGGTTGATTTTTATAGACGAATATATTAAATGGGAGAGAGCGAGATAGTATTTGAATGTTGATACCAACAAGAAAAAGAAGAAAAAAAAACTACGTCTCTTTGCAAATGAATATGAGTTGTTTTTTTTTCTATTAACTACCTTATAGAAACTGACAACTACAAATAGCTTAAAATAATAATTTAATATGAATCCATTTCAAATGCGACACTTTCTTAAAAACAAAATTGTGAAATATTATTTCAACTCTCAAATTATAACAGGTACACGCAAAATTATAATAGGTAAAGAGAATGAGAGAAATGCAACATGAGAGAATGGCAACATTCAAAAATGTTCCTACCATGAGTGGAAAAGAGAGGGTATTTGCAACACTATTCAATACTATTACGTGTGGAGGAGCGAGATGTAAGTTGAATTTGAGAATAGTAATAAAAAAAAGATCGTTTTGTTGTGTGAGCATGGATATTTTTTGCCTCACACAAGCAGAGTGAAGAGATGACTAGGGATATGGAAAAAAGAAGAAAAACAAGTTTGGTGAGTGAATGGTCTGGGTGGTCCAATTTTTTTTTAATTATCTGTAAGCAAAGATAATATAATACAAAGATGTCGCATCCCATACAAACTTTTGGCATACAAAATTTAAAGCCTGGTACGCGAAATGGCGTACCACAACATGTTGCTAGTTGTGAAATGTTGGGAGAGCGAGGGAATTCCTTAAAAAACTGGAATCTCTTAAAAGAAATTTATTTCTCATTTTTTTCTTCTTCTGTTTTTTTTTTTTTTTTTTGCTTTTGGTTATGTTGTTGTTATGAAGCGCACCCTGCTTTCGGCTACTGTGACGATCACGATGGTTGTTATTTTTTTTTTTTATTTTCTGTTATGTTTGCATGCTTTCGACTGCCGATATTTTAAAGATTTTCTTTATTTTTAGTTTTTAATTTTCTTAACGATCAAGACTTTTGTACTAGGTAGGAAGAATGTGTTGTAGGTATGTTTTTTCAAAGGAACTGTTAGTTGGTGGGTAGGTAGGTTAACCTATAAATCGAGTGGTTTTTTTTTGTAGAAACGTCCTTGCAAGAACGATGGATCGGGAACCTGCTTATTGATAGGTATTACTTTTTTTTAATGAATGTGTGCACACACACAGGTTAATTTTCTTTGTTCGTTTGCCACAATCGTCTTTGGAAGGTTTTTATTATTTTATTTTTTTTGTATTCTTTGTTGTTTTTGATTTGATAAATCTGATCATTTATAGGGTTTTGAATTTCTTGAGAGATTTGGTAGACGAGGCGGTGCCACAGTAAAATTTGTAGGAGGGTGTGATCATATTTGTGCATAAGAACAATATTTAATTTTTGTGCACAAACGCATAGGCAGGTAACAGGTAATCTAAGTGGCCATTCTGTGGGACCTCTTCTTCCAATCCAACGGTCACTAAAATGGTCATCAAGCCAGTTCCTTACAATTCGGCTGTAGTGTGATGGAGCTCCATCTTGCTGGTAGGTATATTAAATTGTCTGCTATGGCCAATGGAACGTTGTCAATCAAATCGGACAGAAGGTCTCGTAGTAACTGCAGATAGGATTCTCCATTTATAACTGAACTCAGGAACCTGGGTCCAATAACTGTTTGTCCAACAATACCAAGCCAAACATTACAGCTAAAGCGGTGTTGAGATTTGGTTTGTTTCTTGTTATGCGGATTGCTGCTACTCCAGTGATGTAAATTGTGGAAATTTGTTACTCCGTCTCTGGTAAATTGAGCTTCATCCGTCCAGAATATCCTTCGAAAGTAATTGTGGTCAGTTTCATATCTTAGCAATAATGTTCGGCAAAATTCAGCTCTTAATATCTTGTCGTTGGCAGTTAGCTCCTGAACTGGTGTAGTGTGGTACGGGTGCAACTTGTCGGTATGAATCACTTCCCATACTCTAGTTTGGGGCAAATGAAGCATAGTAGCTATCCTCCTTGTGCTAAGGGAGGGATTTCGTCGGACCAATCCCAAAACTCTTTCCTCTGTGTGCACGTCTGCGGAAGATGCACTCTCTCACCCTCGTTGCTCCAGTACTCCACGTTCTCGAAGACGTTGATGAGTTCTTGAAAATATCGTATGGCTGGGATGCCTCCTATTGGGATACATTTCAGCGTAAAGTCTTTGCGCTTCTCGACCTCGACCATGAGCCATACCGTAGCAGTAATGCATATCAGTTAATTCGACCCGAGAGTAATTTGACATCGTGATATGTTGACGACTTGACATTCAAATTAGAATTAATTTGTTCAACAAAACATTCTTGCATTTTATATGTCCTTAGGTTAGACATATTTTTATTTTAGTGTACAAAATTACGCGACGTTTTGTTCTTGAACTCAACAGGCAGACCTCGCTCGCCAAACCGACCCCACCGCAATAAAAACAAGTTGGCAGGTCAATGTCAATTCAATGCGCTCACGCAGGTTTTTTCATTGAAAAAAGGGTGAAATAAGGTTAATCCACAAACCCCAACAAAGACTGATAGTAAAAAAATAGAAAGTTAATTCTTTCTTTCATAAATTAACCAAGAATTAAATAATGTAAGAACCCCACCGTAATAAAAACAAGTTGGCAGGTCAATTTCAACCCAATGCTCTCACGCAGGTGTTCTCAACGAAAAAATGTGTGAAATGTGGTTAATTGAGTACTTTGTCACTTTATTGTATGTTTTGAAGACTAATAATAAAAAAATGAAAAAGATAAAGTTAATCCTTTCTTTCGTAAGTTCATCTAATTATCCAATAACGTAAAAACTAAAAGAAAAGGTTTTTCTCAGAAAAAAGTAGTTTTGGTCATTTTTGGTTTTCTCAAAAACTACAGGTTATTTTGACATCCGGTTTATTGTGTTTGATCAAAAATAAATAAGAGCATTGAAAATGAGCCAGAAAAATACTACTTTATAACGTAAAATTTTGAAAAAAAATGGTTTAAATAAAAAAATATATGTTTTTTTCTCAAAATTTTGACTTTGAAAATTAATATTTCAAAAACTATTCATTTTTAAATAATATTTTTTCCGTTTTAAGTGATTTTTTTTCTTAAATTGCCCCTCCCGCCTAAACGGGGGAAAATGGACCCCCCCTCCCATACGATTTTTTGCTTGTCTAATTCAAACCTTCACACCCTATCTTTTTGTCACACCTTATGCAAATCACCCTATGTATGTACATATTGTTTTAAGAAAACCCTTAATCTTTTTTGGGAAGTTTGAATTGAAGGGAGTCGGCCTTACTCTCAAGTTTGCATGACTTTTGCCTTTGTTAATTATTGGCGAATAGTTATGATGCTCAGACGCAATGTCTTCTTAATAAAAAAAATCCTTTTTCTTTTATTCTGTGAAGGTAGGTACAGCCTCTAAATATCTACCTACCCTCGACAGTTAAAAAAAGTAACAAAACTCAAAATAAATTTATCAACCTGCTTTAAAATAACCACCCAGACCATTCACTCACAAAACTTGTTTTTCTTCTTTTTTCCATATCCCTAGTCATCTCTTCACTCTGCTTGTGTGACGCAAAAAATATCCATGCTCACACAACAAAACGATCTTTTTTTTATTACTATTCTCAAATTCAGCTTACATCTCGCTCCTCCACACGTAATAGTATTGCAAATACCCTCTCTTTTCCACTCATGGTAGGAACATTTTTGAATGTTTCCAAGGATTATTCTCATTTCTCTCATTCTCTTTACCTATTATAATTTTGCGTGTACCTGTTATAATTTGAGAGTTGAAATAATATTTCACAATTTTGTTTTTAACAAAGTGTCGCATTTGAAATGGATTCATATTAAATTATTATTTTAAACTATTTGTAGTTGTCAGTTTCTATAAGGTACTTAATAGAAAAAAAAATCAACTCATATTCATTTGCAAAGAGATGTAGTTTTTTTTTCTTCTTTTTCTTGTTGGTATCAACATTCAAATACTATCTCGCTCTCTCCCATTTAATATATTCGTCTAAAAAAATCAACCCTCTCTTTTCTACTCATTTATCATATGGTTTTACAGAATAACTAACAATTTTTTTTGAAAAATAATGTATAGGATAATTTGAAGGTGGGTTAAATCTTCAAATGGCCCATCTGTATTTTTCAAGAAAGTTGATAGTTTTTCTATAAAACTCTTTTATATTAGTTTTTTTATCTAAAATAAAATTTTGGACTTCCTACTCAGCCTTATCTCCAATTCCTCCGGACAAACGAATTTTTAACCTTGGTAAGAGAGATTATAGGTATTCAAACCTGAATTTTTTCCTGATGATGCGTTCAATTTAGATGAATTCTGAGAACATAGAAGAAATTATAAGAGACAATTGTACTTGGGCTGAATTGGGATGCGTCAAAGAACCAGTTGAGATCACAAAAGCTGAATCGACAGTGGCTATCCTAGGCAAATGAAAGAAATATAAGAACCCGATGGGCTTTAAATTGGTAAGTTTATTGAGTTGTATTTTAAGAGCTAAAACAAGAAATAATAAATAACATTTTCGCGTTTCGAGGCATTGTAACCTTACGCATTGCAGTCTCTAAAATGCGTTGATGAGTACCACTGATAATAATGCACTCATATGATTTCTTTCAGATCAATATGGATTTCAAACACTTATATCCGAAAGCTGAGGGTTTAATATTAAAATATGATGATTTTTCAGTAAAAATTATACCTATTTTTGAAGAAGAAATAAAGGACCCAACAAGTCGCCAAATCTTAAGCGAAATAATGAGTGACGGACAAAATTTACCCGAAAGTAAGTTAACTTGTAATCACCAAGTAGTTTTACATAAAAGCTTGAATTTACCAATTATCTAGTTTCGAATTTCTTTCGGCCTATCTAAAAGTTAAATTCTTTTGTTTGTGTTTATATTTTTCCAGATGGACGTGCCTGTGGCATTTTTTATTTAATTCACAGCCTTCTTACACCAACGGCTAAAGTCATCACTGGTAGTGGATCACAGAAAACCATTACTCGTTTTTCTATTTGGGACTCCCAAGCTAGCTTTCTTTTAGTTGGATCAACTGTAGCGGCATGCGACGCAGAGATTCTACGGAGACAAAAAGAAAAAAAAAACATTCAACCACTGGTCATTGTTACTGGAAGAATTTTGGATCCTAAGGACATCGTCGTATTTTTCGATGGTATAAAGTTTAAACAAAATTCATTTATTTTGGCAATCGATCTATGTTTCAAAATTTTTAATTTCTTTAATTTGGAATACCCTACTTGTTCAAGTTTGGTGTGGGCTCTTATCCAATTTTTTTTTTATAAAATAGAGTAGGTACTTATGATAAACACCATCCAAAAGTAAACTCACTCATAAATAAGTTAAATAAACCTTAACTTCAGTATTTAATACACGGCTTCATAAGAGAATAAATAAAAACATATTCTTGAATTTAAATTATGCTATTTGTTTGTTTTGGTTAGTTTACATTTTGGGGCTGCTAACTTACATTTTCAGATTAAATTATTAAATATTGATATACCTACATAATATAATTTTCCTATTTTCTTTCAATAAAATTATTTTTCAGAAAATAAATTTGTTTAAAGGAGAAAAATATTTTCTGCTTGAAAGCGAATTAGCGTTAAACTGAAGAAAAAATCATTAATTTGAAGAATGGAATGCTTTATGTTGAAGATTTTGTGCTTTAAATTAAAGAAATAAGCGGGTTAAAATAA
This sequence comes from Meliscaeva auricollis, assembly GCA_948107695.1. Taxonomy (NCBI): domain Eukaryota; kingdom Metazoa; phylum Arthropoda; class Insecta; order Diptera; family Syrphidae; genus Meliscaeva; species Meliscaeva auricollis. The sequence continues at coordinate 38,242,614 of OX403619.1, read as the reverse complement.
CAACTTTTCTCCAATTTAATAAATAAATAAATTTAATAAATATTCATTAAATTAAAAAGCTTCATCCGTTAATTGGAAGAAAGTTTCTTTGTTATAAAGAAATGTGTAAGCTAAAATGAAGAATTATTAGTTGATTTGAAGAATTATTATTCACTATATTTCATGAAACATTGATGAATATTAATCAGTTTGACGAAATTTTGTAGATTTCACTCCGCAACGAAAAATTTTATAAATTCTTTTTATTCTTTTTTATTATTATTTTTATTTTATTCTTCAAAATGATGGAAGTTCTTGAATAAGAGTATATTCGTCTAAGTGACGGATAGGATTTGCTTTTTCATCAATATCACTACCAAATTTAATTCAGTGTAGATACTTGGAACTTTTGTATTGGACGTGGCCTATTGGTGTATCACATTGAGACATACATACATCAAATAAAAGGTCTCGATGAGTGTATTATTTTTTTGTATGGGCAAAAACGGCCGTATTAAAGCTGAAACACAATCACGCTTTAGGGAGACGCTTCGTTGCGTTACGTTATGAAATCCTCAAAGCGCGCTTCTGTCAGAATGACAAACAGCTGATTGTAATATTCTATCTGTTGTCAAAAAAAACATTCAATAAATTTCAAAGAATTACAAAGAAAAATATAATAAATAAATAAAATGGAAAATAGTATTGAAAAAGCGGAAAAAATTATTAAGATAGCCAAATTAAGCTGTGCCGCTTATTCATTATAATTTGTTACCAATTAATATATTTTTCTTACCACATTTAAATTTTCCATTTTACAAATTAAAAAGCACCGATTACAAATTAAAACACAAATTAGAAACACAGAAACAGACTTTTTGAAAATTGAAATTCAAATGAAATTATGAATGAAAAACGTCAGAAAGCGCGCAAAAGTTCAACCAAGTTGAACTTTTTTTTGACAGATGGTGGCTTTATTACGTTTTTTTACGTTTCCTTACGTTTGTAAAAAAAAGCGTACGTAAGAAAAGCGTCATTGTGTGAGGTTACACAGATTTCCTATAGTTGAACTTTTCGCAGTTGTCAAAATCGACGGCAAAGCGTGATTGTGTTTCTGCTTTTAGCCTCGCATGTATGAAGTGCAAAAGAGGAAAGGAAATGAAACTGTATGAATGTTTTATTACCTTTCTCTTTAGTACTTCACACATGCGCAGCTAAACACCCGCCATTAGAAATATGAACGTTTCATAAATATATTAATGTGAAGTTTTATGAAAGATAACTTAAGATTCTTCAAACTTTAATTTTGTTGTAGGAATAAAATGATTGATTATATTAAATGAGCAAGTGACATTTTATGAAAAATCAATTTAAATGCTTGAAACTATTCATTGAATGTATGAAACTATTTATAGAATATTATGAAATCACATTCAACGTTAACCAGCGCCGAAAATAAGAAAGAGAAAACAGATTCTGTTGCCAAGACAATTTTATTAATGAGTTTAGTTTTTGCGTCTTCGAACAGATTGTACCACATACCATTTTAAGTAATTTTAATAAAAGAAATATTTATTAGTCTTCGACTAAAATTCTAATTGTTTCATTGGTGTATCAAAATCAAAATCATCATGTTGGAACTTAGCACTCTGACGAAGAGCCGAGGAAGCATTAAACAACAAATCACACAAATCTACAATTTTTGCTCCGTGGAAAGATCAGCTACTCAGTCCGAAATAAAAAAAAATAAACTCGATCAACTCTACAGAGATTTTGACACTGTTCAATCAGCCATTGAGCAAAAATCCACGGAAACTAAAGATGACGAAGAAATCTGCAAGGCAATCGCAGACGCAGAAAGTGAGAGAGACCATATCTATAGTCAGGATGATACAATCACTCGTATTACTCGTAGTCGAATTCTGGAACGACAGCAAGATGACATTACCCACCAGCCGCAAGCAGAGAACAGTGAACTCTCCCTGCTTAGAGAACAGGTAAGACTTTTGACTTTGCAAAACCAAAATTCCACAGAGCAAAACTCAGCCGCATCAGTCAATCTATCTCCGCACCAGTCACGCTCCAATATTCGTTGAATAAAATTGATTAAATTTGATCCATCTCAACCTCAAATGTGGCTTAGTCAAATTGAAATGACATTAGAATTGGAATGCATCACGACAGAGGAAGAAAAGTTTAAGCAAGTGTTCATAAGTCTAGAGTGTGATTGTCTCACAACTTCTGAAGATTTAACTACTGATTCCTCGGTAACAAACAAGTTCACAGTCTTCAAAAAACGCATTCTCTCCAGGTTTGCAGAGTCAGCAGAATCCAAACTGCGGCGTTTGTTGAAAAGTGCAGATCCCAAAGACAAAAAACCATCAATAATCTTAGCTGAAAGAAACGCCTTGCTGGGGATGTGGTAAATGTGGCCCAAAAGTCATGAGAGAATGCTTCATGCAAACACTGCCAGAGTTGACGAGAAGTTCTTACAGTTTTCGAAAATTACGCCCTTGATGACCTCTCCACGGCGGCAGACACGATGTATGATTCTGCTAACAATAGTTAAGCATCGAGCAACAGTCTATTGAAGCAGTCTCTCAAGAAAACCAGATGAGCTACACAGATCTCTGTCGCACCGTCAAAGAGGTCTCAGAACATATTCATGCTTTTAAAATTTATCAGCGACCGAGATCTAAAACTAGAAGCAAGTTTCAAAATCGAGGACGATCGTCCAGCAGAGACAAAGACGGCAAAAAGCTATGCTTCTATCACAAGCTATGGTCTCACAATGCAAAAAAATGTGAGGGTTCGTGCTCCTTCAACAACAACAACAACAACAACAACAACAACAACAACAACAACAACAACAACAACAACAACAACAACAACAACAACAACAACAACAACAACAACAACAACAACAACAACAACAACAACAACAACAACAACAACAACAACAACAACAACAACAACAACAACAACAACAACAACAACAACAACAACAACAACAACAACAACAACAACAACAACAACAACAACAACAACAACAACAACAACAACAACAACAACAACAACAACAACAACAACAACAACAACAACAACAACAACAACAACAACAACAACAACAACAACAACAACAACAACAACAACAACAACAACAACAACAACAACAACAACAACAACAACAACAACAACAACAACAACAACAACAACAACAACAACAACAACAACAACAACAACAACAACAACAACAACAACAACAACAACAACAACAACAACAACAACAACAACAACAACAACAACAACAACAACAACAACAACAACAACAACAACAACAACAACAACAACAACAACAACAACAACAACAACAACAACAACAACAACAACAACAACAACAACAACAACAACAACAACAACAACAACAACAACAACAACAACAACAACAACAACAACAACAACAACAACAACAACAACAACAACAACAACAACAACAACAACAACAACAACAACAACAACAACAACAACAACAACAACAACAACAACAACAACAACAACAACAACAACAACAACAACAACAACAACAACAACAACAACAACAACAACAACAACAACAACAACAACAACAACAACAACAACAACAACAACAACAACAACAACAACAACAACAACAACAACAACAACAACAACAACAACAACAACAACAACAACAACAACAACAACAACAACAACAACAACAACAACAACAACAACAACAACAACAACAACAACAACAACAACAACAACAACAACAACAACAACAACAACAACAACAACAACAACAACAACAACAACAACAACAACAACAACAACAACAACAACAACAACAACAACAACAACAACAACAACAACAACAACAACAACAACAACAACAACAACAACAACAACAACAACAACAACAACAACAACAACAACAACAACAACAACAACAACAACAACAACAACAACAACAACAACAACAACAACAACAACAACAACAACAACAACAACAACAACAACAACAACAACAACAACAACAACAACAACAACAACAACAACAACAACAACAACAACAACAACAACAACAACAACAACAACAACAACAACAACAACAACAACAACAACAACAACAACAACAACAACAACAACAACAACAACAACAACAACAACAACAACAACAACAACAACAACAACAACAACAACAACAACAACAACAACAACAACAACAACAACAACAACAACAACAACAACAACAACAACAACAACAACAACAACAACAACAACAACAACAACAACAACAACAACAACAACAACAACAACAACAACAACAACAACAACAACAACAACAACAACAACAACAACAACAACAACAACAACAACAACAACAACAACAACAACAACAACAACAACAACAACAACAACAACAACAACAACAACAACAACAACAACAACAACAACAACAACAACAACAACAACAACAACAACAACAACAACAACAACAACAACAACAACAACAACAACAACAACAACAACAACAACAACAACAACAACAACAACAACAACAACAACAACAACAACAACAACAACAACAACAACAACAACAACAACAACAACAACAACAACAACAACAACAACAACAACAACAACAACAACAACAACAACAACAACAACAACAACAACAACAACAACAACAACAACAACAACAACAACAACAACAACAACAACAACAACAACAACAACAACAACAACAACAACAACAACAACAACAACAACAACAACAACAACAACAACAACAACAACAACAACAACAACAACAACAACAACAACAACAACAACAACAACAACAACAACAACAACAACAACAACAACAACAACAACAACAACAACAACAACAACAACAACAACAACAACAACAACAACAACAACAACAACAACAACAACAACAACAACAACAACAACAACAACAACAACAACAACAACAACAACAACAACAACAACAACAACAACAACAACAACAACAACAACAACAACAACAACAACAACAACAACAACAACAACAACAACAACAACAACAACAACAACAACAACAACAACAACAACAACAACAACAACAACAACAACAACAACAACAACAACAACAACAACAACAACAACAACAACAACAACAACAACAACAACAACAACAACAACAACAACAACAACAACAACAACAACAACAACAACAACAACAACAACAACAACAACAACAACAACAACAACAACAACAACAACAACAACAACAACAACAACAACAACAACAACAACAACAACAACAACAACAACAACAACAACAACAACAACAACAACAACAACAACAACAACAACAACAACAACAACAACAACAACAACAACAACAACAACAACAACAACAACAACAACAACAACAACAACAACAACAACAACAACAACAACAACAACAACAACAACAACAACAACAACAACAACAACAACAACAACAACAACAACAACAACAACAACAACAACAACAACAACAACAACAACAACAACAACAACAACAACAACAACAACAACAACAACAACAACAACAACAACAACAACAACAACAACAACAACAACAACAACAACAACAACAACAACAACAACAACAACAACAACAACAACAACAACAACAACAACAACAACAACAACAACAACAACAACAACAACAACAACAACAACAACAACAACAACAACAACAACAACAACAACAACAACAACAACAACAACAACAACAACAACAACAACAACAACAACAACAACAACAACAACAACAACAACAACAACAACAACAACAACAACAACAACAACAACAACAACAACAACAACAACAACAACAACAACAACAACAACAACAACAACAACAACAACAACAACAACAACAACAACAACAACAACAACAACAACAACAACAACAACAACAACAACAACAACAACAACAACAACAACAACAACAACAACAACAACAACAACAACAACAACAACAACAACAACAACAACAACAACAACAACAACAACAACAACAACAACAACAACAACAACAACAACAACAACAACAACAACAACAACAACAACAACAACAACAACAACAACAACAACAACAACAACAACAACAACAACAACAACAACAACAACAACAACAACAACAACAACAACAACAACAACAACAACAACAACAACAACAACAACAACAACAACAACAACAACAACAACAACAACAACAACAACAACAACAACAACAACAACAACAACAACAACAACAACAACAACAACAACAACAACAACAACAACAACAACAACAACAACAACAACAACAACAACAACAACAACAACAACAACAACAACAACAACAACAACAACAACAACAACAACAACAACAACAACAACAACAACAACAACAACAACAACAACAACAACAACAACAACAACAACAACAACAACAACAACAACAACAACAACAACAACAACAACAACAACAACAACAACAACAACAACAACAACAACAACAACAACAACAACAACAACAACAACAACAACAACAACAACAACAACAACAACAACAACAACAACAACAACAACAACAACAACAACAACAACAACAACAACAACAACAACAACAACAACAACAACAACAACAACAACAACAACAACAACAACAACAACAACAACAACAACAACAACAACAACAACAACAACAACAACAACAACAACAACAACAACAACAACAACAACAACAACAACAACAACAACAACAACAACAACAACAACAACAACAACAACAACAACAACAACAACAACAACAACAACAACAACAACAACAACAACAACAACAACAACAACAACAACAACAACAACAACAACAACAACAACAACAACAACAACAACAACAACAACAACAACAACAACAACAACAACAACAACAACAACAACAACAACAACAACAACAACAACAACAACAACAACAACAACAACAACAACAACAACAACAACAACAACAACAACAACAACAACAACAACAACAACAACAACAACAACAACAACAACAACAACAACAACAACAACAACAACAACAACAACAACAACAACAACAACAACAACAACAACAACAACAACAACAACAACAACAACAACAACAACAACAACAACAACAACAACAACAACAACAACAACAACAACAACAACAACAACAACAACAACAACAACAACAACAACAACAACAACAACAACAACAACAACAACAACAACAACAACAACAACAACAACAACAACAACAACAACAACAACAACAACAACAACAACAACAACAACAACAACAACAACAACAACAACAACAACAACAACAACAACAACAACAACAACAACAACAACAACAACAACAACAACAACAACAACAACAACAACAACAACAACAACAACAACAACAACAACAACAACAACAACAACAACAACAACAACAACAACAACAACAACAACAACAACAACAACAACAACAACAACAACAACAACAACAACAACAACAACAACAACAACAACAACAACAACAACAACAACAACAACAACAACAACAACAACAACAACAACAACAACAACAACAACAACAACAACAACAACAACAACAACAACAACAACAACAACAACAACAACAACAACAACAACAACAACAACAACAACAACAACAACAACAACAACAACAACAACAACAACAACAACAACAACAACAACAACAACAACAACAACAACAACAACAACAACAACAACAACAACAACAACAACAACAACAACAACAACAACAACAACAACAACAACAACAACAACAACAACAACAACAACAACAACAACAACAACAACAACAACAACAACAACAACAACAACAACAACAACAACAACAACAACAACAACAACAACAACAACAACAACAACAACAACAACAACAACAACAACAACAACAACAACAACAACAACAACAACAACAACAACAACAACAACAACAACAACAACAACAACAACAACAACAACAACAACAACAACAACAACAACAACAACAACAACAACAACAACAACAACAACAACAACAACAACAACAACAACAACAACAACAACAACAACAACAACAACAACAACAACAACAACAACAACAACAACAACAACAACAACAACAACAACAACAACAACAACAACAACAACAACAACAACAACAACAACAACAACAACAACAACAACAACAACAACAACAACAACAACAACAACAACAACAACAACAACAACAACAACAACAACAACAACAACAACAACAACAACAACAACAACAACAACAACAACAACAACAACAACAACAACAACAACAACAACAACAACAACAACAACAACAACAACAACAACAACAACAACAACAACAACAACAACAACAACAACAACAACAACAACAACAACAACAACAACAACAACAACAACAACAACAACAACAACAACAACAACAACAACAACAACAACAACAACAACAACAACAACAACAACAACAACAACAACAACAACAACAACAACAACAACAACAACAACAACAACAACAACAACAACAACAACAACAACAACAACAACAACAACAACAACAACAACAACAACAACAACAACAACAACAACAACAACAACAACAACAACAACAACAACAACAACAACAACAACAACAACAACAACAACAACAACAACAACAACAACAACAACAACAACAACAACAACAACAACAACAACAACAACAACAACAACAACAACAACAACAACAACAACAACAACAACAACAACAACAACAACAACAACAACAACAACAACAACAACAACAACAACAACAACAACAACAACAACAACAACAACAACAACAACAACAACAACAACAACAACAACAACAACAACAACAACAACAACAACAACAACAACAACAACAACAACAACAACAACAACAACAACAACAACAACAACAACAACAACAACAACAACAACAACAACAACAACAACAACAACAACAACAACAACAACAACAACAACAACAACAACAACAACAACAACAACAACAACAACAACAACAACAACAACAACAACAACAACAACAACAACAACAACAACAACAACAACAACAACAACAACAACAACAACAACAACAACAACAACAACAACAACAACAACAACAACAACAACAACAACAACAACAACAACAACAACAACAACAACAACAACAACAACAACAACAACAACAACAACAACAACAACAACAACAACAACAACAACAACAACAACAACAACAACAACAACAACAACAACAACAACAACAACAACAACAACAACAACAACAACAACAACAACAACAACAACAACAACAACAACAACAACAACAACAACAACAACAACAACAACAACAACAACAACAACAACAACAACAACAACAACAACAACAACAACAACAACAACAACAACAACAACAACAACAACAACAACAACAACAACAACAACAACAACAACAACAACAACAACAACAACAACAACAACAACAACAACAACAACAACAACAACAACAACAACAACAACAACAACAACAACAACAACAACAACAACAACAACAACAACAACAACAACAACAACAACAACAACAACAACAACAACAACAACAACAACAACAACAACAACAACAACAACAACAACAACAACAACAACAACAACAACAACAACAACAACAACAACAACAACAACAACAACAACAACAACAACAACAACAACAACAACAACAACAACAACAACAACAACAACAACAACAACAACAACAACAACAACAACAACAACAACAACAACAACAACAACAACAACAACAACAACAACAACAACAACAACCATGGAAACTAACTGAGCTGTCGTCAGTTCAGACGGTTGGCGACAGCAACTTCAACAACAATAGAATCTTCAACAACAATAGCAACTCAAGCAAAGAACCCCGTCTGAACATTTTCGATAAAGGAGCAAACACCCGCTTTCTTATAGATTCTGGCTCAGTAGTTTCTGTCATTCCGATCTTAAAAATTAACCAACACCTGAGTTGTGCAGATCTTAAATTATACGCAGCTAATAAAACCGAAATCCAAACCAATCACTTCCTTAAACTCAGCCTAGGCCTGCGAAGAGAGTTCAAGTGGTCATTCATTCAGCAATAATCGGTGCAGATTTTCTCTAACATTAACATCTCGTCATCGACCTCACTCAAAAATGTCTCATTGACCGACAACAAGTCTCATGACAAGTGAAAAAGTGACGGAGGTGAACGAGTTTGGAATATCAACTTTAAGTGTTGGAGCAGTACAAAATGGCGAGTGCGAGAACCTACTCAAAGAATATATCGATGTCACTACCAACTCAACACAGCCTAAAACAAACATCGATCTTTCTGTATGCCACTACATCGAAACAAAAGGTCCACCAGTTGCAAGTCGTATCAGGCGCCTTTCAGGAGCTAAATTGGCAGCCGCAAAAGCTGAATTGGATTATCTCATCGAGAAAGGTATCTGCCGACCCTCTAAAAGTCCATGGGCCAGCCCACTGCACATGGTAGCCAAGAAAAATGGTGGATGGCGAGCATGCGGGGACTACAGGTGATTAAATGCACAAACTACACCTGATCGATACCCTATGCTCACGTTAATGATGTTGCTCTTGATCTGGTTCATGCTTCCCACCAGATTCCGATGGCTGAGGACGACATTAAAAAAACAGCTGTGTGCATCCCATTTGGCCTCTTTGAATACTTATTCATGCCTTTCGGTCTACGGAATGCATCACAAACATTCCATCTTCAGAGGTATGCAATTTGTATTCTGTTATAAAGATGGTATTATAATCATGTCTGAATCTTCTGAGCACCATCTTAAGCATCTTCAAGCTGTCTTCACAGTTCTAAGACAACATTCTCTAACCATCAATATCAATGCCTATTTCGCAATGGCAGAGGTCAAGTTTCTTGGTTATTTAATTAACTAGGACGGGTGCAAACCACCGACCAGAGCGTGTCTCCGCCATTATCAATTGCGAGCGGCCTGAAACCATATGTCAACTACTGAGATTTTTGGGCATCATCAACTACTACAGGCACAGCACCTTTAGTCTTGACTACAGGCGCTTCTGACGTGGCAGTTGGAGCAGCCTTAGAACAAAAAAAAAATATCATCTGGAAACTTCTTGGATTTTATTCTCGCAAGCTGACTCCAACTTAGATAAAGTACAGTGCCTACGAACGAGAATTACTTGCCATACACGATGCCATTAAACACATCAAGCATATTCTTGACAGCCGACAATTTTTTATCAAGTCCGATCACAAAACGCTTGCCACAAACATTGGAAACAAATCCGATAGATCATGTAAATGACAACTCAGGTACCTGGACTACATCTCAAGTTTTCAAACAGAAATAGTAAATATTTCAATGATATGCTCAAGGAATCAGAACAAGGTTCTTAAACGTACCATTTTAATTAATATTTTTATCGTAGAATTGTAACACATTTTTATTTTTCTCTTATAAAAAGAAACACCCTTTCGCCCAAAATAATTCTATGAACTTTTATGACTCTTGGTTCCTAGGCCATATGTAACATATAGTTACCAAATTTTATTTGGATACCATTTCTGTAGGTGATTTCTTGCAATAACTCCGCATATTGCCTACACTTCAAAAAGACACCCTTTCATTTAAAAAAAAAAGTAGATTGAATCATTTGACCCTTGGTTTTTATGACGTATGAAATGTTATGCTTAAACGTTGGTACCATTTAAATAATTAGGATTTTGGATATAATCAGAGATTATTCTTTTCCTAAAAAAATACCCTTTCACCCAAACTATTTTTTGGACTTGTTAGATTCTTGGTTCCTTGGACAAATGTAACATTTTTACCAGATTTCAATTGCGTACCAATTTTTTTTATAGATGTTAAGCATTAGTTCCGTATTATGCCTCCACCTAAAAAAAACACCTTTTCGCTCAAAAAAAAATTGATGGACTCGTTTTGTTCTTGGTTGACATGACTAATAAAATGTTTACACTGAATTTTTCAAACGTACCATTTAAATTAGTCGTGTCATGTGACTAAACACAGATTTGCATTATTCTAAAAAAAACACCGTTTCACCTAAAATAATTGTTCCAATGACAAATACAATATTTTTACCAATTTTCATCAGGGCAACTTTTTTGTTATGGTTTTTATCAAAGTTTTTCCTATATTTTCATTTTCCTTGAAAAAAACACCCTTTCACCCAAAATATTTTTCTGGACTCTTTAGAACATTGGTGTCAATGTTAAATGTAACATTTTTACCAAGTTTCATAAATGTATCACTTTTCGGTCAGATGCTGTGGTACTTGTTTCACCGTTAACTTAACCCCTAAAAAAACACCCTTTTACCAAAAATATTTTTTATGTCTATCTAGATTCCTTGTTTTTGTTTCAAATGAAATGCCATTACCGAATTTCACGAGTGTATCATCTTTTTTTCATGGGTTTTGGTTCCATTTTACCTCTTTAGGCAAAAATAAAGACACATTTGCTTAAAATAGAGTATAACTTTTCATAGAGTAGGCTTATTGACTTAACTTTGATGTCATTAGATTCAGCATCAAAAAATACCTTAAAATCATGTATCATAAGTTAATATTGCAACACCAATTTTTTAATTTATTTTTAATATTTTTAACTTCCATACGGTCAAGTTTTTGATTTTCTTGAAGTCATCACTGCTTAAGTGCTTGCATTGAGCTTGTGAATCGAAATTAAATATTCAACAAACTATGTGGCTTCTTTTAAGTCTATCAGAGCAATAATCTGAAGCCTAATACAGGCTACAATGTGTTAAACTTCAATCTTTATTTTGATTAGGCTTCCTAATATTCGTTCGAAGAAGCACAGGAAGTCATAGCTAAGGAAAGACTTTCATTGAGAAGCTCCTTCTTAAAGATGTGCAAGACCTGTTTTTAAAAGCTTAAACCACCATGCAGTTGTGTTAAATAAAATTCAAAATAAAAGTTAAATCTTGAAAAGATACCTGCAAACATTTTCATTAAATCAAAAAACCGAATGTAAAATTTTAAATCCGATCACATTTAATTCTAATTTCCGAAAACATTTCTCAAGAGTTATATAATTTTGAGTTATAAAATATTGGATTATAAAGGGTTTTCCAATAAGAGGTGTTATTTTGATATTCAAAGAAAAATGGCATTTTTGGAGATAAATGATCGGATGTTTATTTCATTATAAAGAGGTATGCCGTTAATAATGGAGCACAACATCAGCCAAATGGCCGCCAAGACCACGCTTACAGGACCATATCCCTTTCATGAAATTTTTCATAACCAAATCGCAAAGTGGCTGCCCTATGTCCTCGATAGCCTCACGAATTTCATCTTTGAGGTCTTGAATCGACGCTGGGCTGTTGGCGTAGACCTTATCTTTCACGTGGCCCCGCGGGACCATAAACCGCACCAAACAGTCACGCGTTGAGGATGGAGAGGCTTTTCAACAATAACTCTTGGATTTTCCTAGCCCCAGATGCGACAGTTTTGCTTGTTGACGTAGCCTCCGAGGTGGAAATGGGCCTCATCAGTCAAGATGATTTTTCGATGAAATTCCGGTTCATTTTTTTGCATTTCAAGGACCCAATCAGCAAAGACACGACGTTGTTGATGATCAGCCGGCTTGAGTTCTTGTGTTAACTGAACTTTATAAGCCTTAAGACCCAAGTCTTTATACAAAATACGGTATAATGACGTTTGTGGAATGCCTAATTCCAAAGAACGACGAGGAATGGACAAACCTGGGTTTTCTTCAACACTTTGGGCTACAACAGCAATATTCTCAGTTGTTCTTGAGCGACGTGCACGGGTTTTATTCTTCACATCACTAACTTGTCCCAACAGCACCAATTTCTGTATTGCGGTCCGACAAGGTGCTTCACGACGACCCAAAAATGTTTTAGTTTTACGAACCGTCTCTGCCAAATTTTCACCATTTTTATAGTGAATTTTAATAATTTTAATGCGTTGTTGAAGCGTGTATCGTTCCATTTTTATTAATAGCGTAGTTTCTACTTGTCAAATGTCAAAAAATGACAGCTTCAAAAGTGACAGCTACCGAAATAGCGGGCTATTCAAAATAACACCCTTTATAACAGAAATGTAGCTGATGTCAAAAGAGTTCGTTGGTTGATACCTCAGACCGCAGTACACAAGCCTAATACAAACGTAGTTTTTCATTAAGTGAATCTCACCACAATGATCCAGGGTTCTTGGATCAGTACTTACCCTAAGTTGTCAACCGTGAATTTTCTTGCTATGACAGCCGAAGCTGCCATGAAGTATTGTTTTCCATAATTTGCTTAAGCGGAAATATGTCAAACTAGTCAGTTGGCTAAGGCCTTCATACACAAGGCAAACGCAAGCCCACCTTTGTACATTTTCCTCCTTCCTTTTTGCTGCCATCCTTGTTGCTTTGTAGTGCAGGTTGAAGCTTCGTACGGTGAGTTATGGTAGGAAGTCTGGGTCACCCATCATAAGTTATTGCTTCACAAGGGAGGGTTCTGTTTCATGTAACAAGTTGTTAAGTTATCTGATACTTCGCATGGATAGCGTAAACCATCCTATGAAACATTTTTCCAATAAGAATATGAGAATGAGGTGACCGCATGTACTGTTTTTTTGGTTCATCGGGAAGTAATTACTGGAGTTAAAAAAATGCAAATGTCTGTCGGTTTTCTTTATTTGTCTATTATGTATTGTTACTCTAAAGGCAAACCTGTTGGTTCAGCTTCAAAAAGTTCGATGCTAAAACGAAGTCAACTAAATTATTCTTACAAAAATACAAAATGAATAAGTTTTGCATTTTTCTAACATAGTAAACCATTTCTCACATCTAATTTTTATTTTGAAGGGACTCTAAACTTTTGATTTAAACTCTTGAAATACACCATTAAATTTATTTAGATGTATGTATGAATGAAATGTTTTTTTTAAAGATTATTTCTTTTATTAAAATGATTATAATATTAATACGTAAACACGATTCATATTTCTCCCTTTTTAACTAACCTACTGGCAACCGATTTTATGGTTGTATTATTTGAAAGGTACAGTCAGTCCTCCTCCTACAATTCGGTTTTTATATCATGATTCTGGAGTAAAATTTTTACCTTTAAAAAATAAAGCTAAGAAATCTTTGAAAAAAAAGACAAATGGTCATCTCATTTTAAAACTACTTTGGGATGCCTGAACGAAGCGCATGGGAAGCTATTTCTAGTTTCAACTGGTTCCCATTTGTTGGCAGCCTGTTATATGGCACAATGGCACGATGGATAAGGTATCGGCCTTTACATAAATAAAAAAGTGATATTGATACCAAGTTTTTTATTAAGTATTTCTTGGTTAAAAAATAAAATCCATGAAATATTATTATTAAAATAGTTTTAAGGCCGAAAGGCATTAATATTAAGATTTAAGATCATGAATTAATTTATAGCGCCCGTATGGGGCCAGTAAGTTAGATATAAGTTATGGATAAGTAGGCTAGTTTTTATGAATTTTTGTTTAGCTTTGAGATAGTTATAAGTTGAAGAAAAATAAAAATGAATTACAAAAAAAAAGGTATCGGCCTCTTAACCAGCACATCTCAGGTTCAACTCCCAGATTTTCATCAGCAAGTAAGTGTTTTTTCTCTTAAATTTAATAATTGTATCAACAATTTCACAACAAAATCCTTTACTTGGACTATTAACAGAAAAAAAATCATAAAATAAAAATAAGTTTGAAAATAAATTTATTTTTCTTGTTTGTGTTTGGGTGATACTTCGACAAGACTTTTATATAGTACGAGTTAAATACTCGTACTATAATACAATTTTCGATGCTGCTCAGATTATAGTTTTCATGAGCCCTCAGGTCCAATTGATTTCTGTAGGTGACTGCTTCAGAATCTTTCCAGTGCAATTAAGGCATCAGATTTAGGCTCACACTTTCCTCATTATCAGTTCGTCCAATGTTAAAAGAAATCAAAATCGGCATGTGATCTGAAGAATTTGCTCCACCTCCAATAATAAAATAAAAAAAAAAAATAATAATAATGAAGGAATTCCATTTCCCTGCTATCAGTCACAGAATTTCCTTGTTTTCCAACAAACGTATATTCAGCGAGTTTGTCCCCTTCACTGGTGCCATTAAGGATTTGAAGCTCAGTAGAGTTGCACAATTCCAGTATTTGATTTCCTTTGCCATTCTTTATTCCATCCTTGGACTGTCGGCAATGACTTCTGAGATCATTTTCAACCCCTCCGGTTGTACCCATTCTTGCATTTAAGTCACCAACCACCAACAGATTTGAAATTGTTCCTCCCATAAAAAAATTTCTTAATTTTGTCAAAATCCGTGTCCCAATGGTCGCAGTTAACATAGTAGGGCACAATACGAAATACTTCTCCATCTATTCTCAGATCTACACAAATAATGTCATCAATTACCTAAAATTCGCCGCTGCTACTCTTCAAATCGTTTCTTACACCAAATTACATCTGCCGCTCTTCCTCTTGTATGATATCTTTTTGCAGTCACTATTTTTGGCTCGTAGTTTTTATACATGTTTTCATAACAGGTAAAGTTAGTTTCCGTTAAATATGTGTCGTATAAAAATATAAATTCGAACTTGTTAATAAAATTAAAAAAATCAGTGAATCATTTCTCTGGTGGTGTTTTCCCAGATAAGATGAATAACATCCTAAGCCAAGAGTACGACAGGCATACCAGCATTTTGAATGATCGAACACATACTAAAAACAGGTCGCCCACTATGGAAAACAGACGCCTTCCGTACCCGCCCAATATAGGGTGCAGGCTCTACTGGCTGCTACCATTGGCCTTTCCATATACAGTAGCGAGCAAAAAAAAAAAAATTAAAACGAAATGATATGGTCCTGTCATAAGTAAGAACTAAGCTATTTTCGGTTGTAATAGCTTGAAATTATGCACACAATTGTGAAATTGATCGTATTTCTGTAAACTAAGTCAATTTTTACCGAAACCTACTCCAAAAATTATTAATATTAAAATTGTTCCAAAAGGTAAGTTTGAACGGGAGCAAAAAAAATGCAAACACATGAAAAACTTTAAAAATTAACAGGTTTTTGCATTTATTTGAATAAAATATTGTATTTATATATAAAATGTTTAAGTGGGCTATAGGTCAATGACCTAATGACGATACAAAGGTCACAAAAAATCAAATATTAAGCTAAAACTTTCAAATTATTAAGCTGATGGAACAAATAAGGACAGAATGGTACCAAACTAGTAAGTGTCTTTGATTGGCTCAAAAGTTAATAGGTTAAGTGGCCGTAATTGCCAAGAAAGGGTCCTTACAGTTTTTCGTGTGTTTGCATTTTTTTTTGCTCCCGTTTAAACTTACCTTTTGGAAAAATTTTAATATTAATAGCAGTAGGTTTCGGTAAAAATTGACTTGGTTTACAGAAATACGATCAACTTCACAATTGTGTGAAAAATTTTAACTATTACCACCGAAAATAGCTTAGTGCTTGCTTAAGACAGGACCATATCCCTACTGTAGGCTCCTCCGCCAGCAGACTTTCTTGGTGTTGACCACCACTCGTAGTTCATCCGCCTTCAGGGAGCTTTTTTATAACCCCAGAACAAGAATCGTGCCCTGACCAGCAATGCTGGCTTGTTTGCATATAGTGGCACATCTTCGGTACCCTTTCACCAAAGATGATAAAACTAGTTATATCATAACTAGTATTATCATAACTAGTTATATCATCTTTGCTTACACGTTAGCATTACCTGTCCTATACCACGTCCTATACCACTCACGTGGCATTTCTCAGATCTCTCATGTGCTTCAGAGGACTTTGAGATTAGGGGCTGGTTTAAGCGATCAGGAAAACGAATCAGGAAAAAAATTCTAATGCATTTTGGGTGTTTTAAAACACAAACTCCACATAGTAAATCAATGAATAATGCCTCAAAGAAGCTTTTCTGAAAAGAAATTTTACGATTGAACAATTTGCTTTTTTTTAAATGTCATTTCATTGAAGTATGCTGTATTTGTGTTTTAAAACGAGTGAAAACAACTTAGAAAATCCATTTGAAAATTTTTCCTGTTTCGTTTTTCTGATCGCTATAACAGGCCCCTTAGTTGTAAAAATTCCTCGTTCTTCTTTTAAGCTTGATGGTTAAACCATAATGCTTCCCAACAGAATTCTTTCTGCGCATTACCTGTGTAAATAATTGGTTTCGAGAGATATCAGGACCTCGACTGCTGCATTGTTCAGTGTATGATAAACGAATGTTAACAAAATAAAAGAGAATTCCAAATTAGGGCACTTTTCTTTACTTCATTAATAATCGATTGCAGTGACTCTTCCAAATTATGAACAGCTCGCTCCAATTATATCCTTGCTATGATCTCTCAAGTTATCAACCGAAAAAGAAAGGAAAATAGATTATTACAGCTGCTGCTGCACCAGAAGCGTAAAAAAAAACTAAATCAGACCATTACTCAGGTGAATAGTTGATGATTGTTATTGCTCTGCTTGGTTACAAGTCACAAGAAAAATTAAAAAATAAAATGCACGACTGGGTCGCACGTACTTGCTCTTGAAGATAAAGTTACTATTTTTGCTAAGCCCTTTTAATTAAAAATTTGTAAATGCAGTTTTAGAAAAAAACAATTAAAAAAGCATAAACTTCGGTTTTCAAATGACTAAGACAGCTTCTTAAATGAATTTAACCTCAAAACAAAGTACGCAATTTGGTTTCTTCTATGATGATACATTAAAAAAAAAAAAAAAATTGACAATTGTTAGAGCCGTTTTCTAAAAAAACTATTTTTTCTATATAAAATTTTGCAAGGACTTTTATAAAAAAAAATTGGTACGCCATTTTTAAGATATTATTTATCAACATCTAAAAACGAAATTTAAAAAAAAAATATTGAATAGTTTTCGAAAAAATGATTTAAAAAAAAAAATTTAAACTTTTTTTAAAAATCCGAAAAAAAAATTTTAATTTTTTTTTTACTAAATATTATTACGGCAACTAGAAAGCATCCATGTAAAAAAAATGATTGCAATTGATTGAGTCATGAAGGAGAAAATCAGGATTTAAAAAAATGGTTCAATGGCAGGTACCGTTAATAACGGTTTTTGAAAAAAAAGGTTCTCATTTAAAGATAGACCTTACCCAAAGAAATGACCAATTTTTTTAATCAAAATCGTAGGCACCGTTTTTAAGAAAAATGAATTTTTCTAAAACCGGTACATGACAGGTACCGTTATTTGGGGTCAAAAAAAAAATTCAAAAAAACGTCTGGGGATATTCTCTAAAAAACGCCACATACCAAGTTTGAAGTAAATCGACCCATCCAATTAGGCTATGGTCTCTGATATGTACATACAGACAGACAGACAGAGAGAATTGTCAGACCCACTTTTTTATCATTCTCTATCATCGTAATGTCATGTTTGATTGTAATCTCAATTTTTTTTTTTTGTACGAATGCATAACTTGATATATGGTACCCATATCGCAAGTAAAAAAGCGAAAAGTGCCATTGCTTTGCTTCTGTTAAAATACCCTAGCACAATAGCTTAACTCGGCTGCCTGAAGCATCCGGAAGAAAACACTGCATCATTAATTCATTTCCCTCATTACACGGTCGTGAATGCAGTTCGTGGCAGCCTCAATAAAAATAACAAATTTAAATCCATGAATGATTCTATATGAATTGTGGGACTAAGTATATTATACAATTGAACAATTACAAATAGAAGTAGACACCCTGCAAAACAGCCGCTATGCCTTTTCGATGGCGTTATTATCGCTTTCTTATATATGTACATGATGGTGTCCGGTAAACATTGGATAATCGTAAAACATCGTAAATCCTTGTTGTTGCTCCAATTAGTTTGAACTAAGGTTTCATACTATTTTGTTATACCAGAGATGCTTTAATTTGTTCAATATTTTATTAACGTATTTTAATACTAATTTTTTTTTTTTTTACAAAAAAAATTCAAGAGTTATAAAATTTTTTTACCAACTATGTTTTGGCAGCAACAGTTAGTGTAAAAGAAAATTAATCGAATTCATCTGTTTGTAGTCGTGGTATCAAAAATGTAAAGTAAGTAAAATATAAATTCACTGTATGAAAAAATGCACTTATTTTGAGCGCTTTGCGATAGCGCCTTTTTATTTCGTGTTTCAGGGCAGTCATAAAGTGGACTTTACGCCATTTAAGGATGATCCAAAGTTTACCGGACATATAGACATCTACGCGATAGATTTGTGAACTTTTTTTTCAATTCAATTCAAGTTTTTTTTCTATAATGTTGTTGTTGTTTCTAGGAGATTAAACAATAAGGAACAAGAGATAGTAGTATGAAAATACAAAAAAAAACATCTGAGCAAAAGTTTTAGTCGCTTTAACCGCTTACGAGATATTCACAAAAAAAAAACAAAATTATAAAAAATTGAAAAAAAAAAACGGCAACACTGTTTCTCCGATGTTCGAGTTTTTTAGAAAAAATAAAAATGCAGTTTTGTTGTAATTAATGAACATAATACATACACAAATTTTTAACAAAATCGTTAGAGCCGTTTTCGAGAAAACTCCAATAACTCATAACCCTTATATGGGAGGTATTAGTTTTAGACGAGATATTCAAAAGCAAAAAAAAACAACTTTCAAAATTACGTAAAACTCATCTGTACCAAATTTGAAGAAAATCCGTCCACGCGTTTGGGCAGTGGAGAAGTGTACAGATGGACGCATAGACGTACAGACGCACAGACCGACGGACGGCATGTAGAAAATCATTTTTTCGGACTTCTCCATCATCGTAATGTTGGTTTTGATTAAAACATAATTTTTTTTTTGACACGAAACCAATACTTGCCATAGGGCTAGTAAAAATATGTTACCTTGAATCCTTTGGTTTTGTCTTGCATGTAGATTTTTGTTTTCCAGTAGGTGGAACCAAAGATGATATAACTAGTTACTAGTTACATATATCATCTTTGCTAAAAGCGTGTGAAGAAAAAAAAAGAAATTCATGTCTGTTATGATTATGGACTCCCATAGAGTCAACTTGATTTGCGATGTAGTCAGCTTAGAGAAAACTTCAACCTACAATCAGAGGCTCATCATGATCTTAAGTGCAAGTACTCTCCAACAAAAATAGATAGGGCGTTTACCTCTCACTCTGACTGCAGTGAAATTTCATTAAATTTAAAATCTTACAGGGTTTCCGTAGTGCACATCATAGATTTCGAAAAAGCTCTGATAAATATTTATAGAGTTACCAACTATTGGCTTAGATTTGAAAATTGAAAATGCGTTTATATCAAAATCCAGTATTAAAAAATTCATAAATTTTTTTTTTTGGCGCTGATTATAAAACATCAAACAAATAAACACATTTTTTGAAGAGTATTTTTTTTTTGTATGAACAAAAACACTATTTTTTATCCTGTATTAAAAATAATTTTTACTTATACTCATTTAAATTCGAATTATACTAAGTCAACTTCACTTTTCAAACCGCACCTCATTTAAAATTTTAGCAAAGTAGTTTGTTTGCTTAATGAAAACAGCCAAAATCTTCTGAACTGCACTTTCGCTTTATCCCATGCATTAAAAGAAAATTTAAACCCACGAATACAGAAAAACAGCAAGCGACAACACCATTCCTATATTTTTGTTCATAAAAGCTTTTAAAAAAGCATACATTCTGAAAGCTCTCAAGCACAATTCAAAGAAAAATCCACCGTGATTTGCATTAACGTGGGAATGGTAACTCTGATAATAATGTGCTTATTTTTAATAGATAATGAAGAGCGTTGTTTGGGTACACAATACACATAATCAGTGTAGCTTAGGCTGCGCAGGATACAGGTTGTGGGGGACGTACGATCATGTTGAAGGATAAGTTATTTAAAAACTCTTTCTCTAGTTGATCACACTCTTTATTTTACACTTTTTGAAGAATTTAAAACTCTTTCAAAAACTCTTTACGGCAACTACTTGGTTGAAAATCGGTGTTCCTTAAAAAATGAACCTAAATCATTTTGGAAACTCGTAAACTCAACAAAAAAAAAACTAGAAGGCTATCCGGCAAATTTAACTTATGAAAACGTTCAATTGCAATAACTTTCGATATTTGCAACGCCTTCGCGACAAATTTTCGAAATTCGTTTGTTGTTTTTAAAAATCTACACACCTATTCACAAACGAGTTGTAATAATATCCCTGGTCTTCAGAGTAATGTCTTGGATCTTCTTTCATCATTAAATGATAATTGCTCAGCTGGTCCAGATGGTATTCCTCCAATTTTATTAAAAAAAACTGTAGAAATGCACTAGTTCAGCCTCATACTTTTTTGTTTCAACTTTCTATCAAATCAGGAAAATTTCCTTTGATTTGGAAAAAATCATTTCTCACTCCAGTCTTCAAGAAAGGTTACAAAGCAGATATAAAGAATTATAGGCCTATTTCAAAACTATCTTGCATTCCAAAACTTTTTGAACAAGTGGTTTGCGAGAGTTTTGCTTTTTTTAGTAAAAATCTGATTGTTGAACAACAGCACGGTTTTGTGAAAAATAGATCAACGGTAACAAATCTTCTTACCTTCTTGCATAATTGTTCAAATGCATTAGAAAAAGGAGGAGGAAGTTGATTGCATATATACTGACTTTTCTAAGGCATTTGATCAATTAAGTCATAAAATAATTATCTTTAAACTTAAAACTTTTGGTTTTCAACCTATCTTTATTGCTTGGGTGAAATCATACCTGGAAAATAGATCTTATCAAGTCAAATTTAGAAACAGTCTTTCTGATCCTTTCATTTCTCATTCGGGTGTCCCTCAGGGAAGTCATTTGGGCCCACTTCTATTCATTCTAGCAATAAATGATGTTGTATCTTGCATAAAATCAAGTGAGATTCTAATTTTTGCTGAGTGAGATTCTAATTTTTTAAGACAGTTAATTCAAATAACGACCGCATTCTTCTTCAATCGGATATTGAAAATGTTAGTGTTTGGTGTGTAGTGAAAACGGTCTCTCTCTCAACCCTGTAAAATGCCAAGCAATTACATTCTATAGGAAGCATTTTGCGAATGCTTTTGACTACTGCACCTCGCAGCACAAGCTTTGTAGAGTACCTTTCTAGTTTCAAGGACTTATAGATGTTCAATTCTGTTCAAATTTAGAATTCACGGAACACATAAATCTTATAGTAAATAAAGCAAGCTAAATGCTTGGTTTTATAAAACTCTGGGCTAAGGAATTTAACGTTCCATATGTTACTCTTTCTTTGTACAATTGCTACCTGCGACCCCATCTTGAATATGCTTCACAGGTATGGACTCCCTTTTATTAAGTTCATATAAGACGTATCGAATCATTACAACAACTTCACACACTTCATACGCTTCGCTCTGAAAGGTCTTCCCTGGTCTGATCCCTACAACTCGCCTCCTTATGAACAACGAATTCAATTATTTCAGATGCAAACTTTATTTCAAAGGCGTGTAAATAATGATTTAGTATTCCTTCATCAAATGGCCAAATTGACGCTCCTGACTTATTAGCCTGCATTGGCATAAATTACCTGGGAGGATCTCACCTGCTTCGAAGATTTGAACTTCTACATGTTCACTTCCATAGAACGAACTATGGTATGCATGAGCCTGTTAATCGCATAAACAAACTTTTTAATCTAAACCATTCAACTATTGATTTTCATATGAGTAAAGCGGCATTAAAACCATTGCTTCGGATCAGTGCTCCACTGTCGTGATTGTCAATCATTGTTTTAAATAATTTATTTGTCTTATATTTGTATGTATTTTTTTTATTGTATGTTGTGCATGTGTAAGATTGTATTATTATATTATATTATTTTACTAACCACTAACACGTGCATTTATGATGAGCCTCTGGTTGTAGATAACAGCTTGATCTAAGCTGACTACATCATAGAAACTGAAGAAGTGTAAAAAAAAGTCAGTAGGTGATTTGGGAATACAAGCACTAACCGGCACCTTTTGTAAGAAAAAAGCTCTCCCATAAGACCTGTACTGACAATTTTTGTTGGACAGAGTACAGTTGTTATACCCTGTCTTACAAAGATTGTTAGAACACATCTTATGGGAACGCTTTTTTCAAGCTTTTTGGACTTTTGTAATACGCTGCAACCAAACTGAAATGCAAACTTCCTATTTTATTTGTTACTGACAATCTTTGTTGGACAGAGTAAAGTAGAATAAAATAATAAATAGCTAACACATGCACAAAATACACAATAAACATAAAATTTACATTTTTAATCCAATTTTAGTTATGTTAAAGTCAACAGATGAATCATCATCATCATCGGCTCGACAACCGGGGTCCGGTCCTGGCCTCTTTCAACAAGTCTCTCCACCTATCCCGGTCTCGAGCCGACGCCATCCAGTTGCGCACCCCAAGGCTTCGGGCGTCCTGGTCTACGCCATCTCTCCAGCGCAAGCATGGTCTACCACGCTGCCGTCTACCATAGAATGTACCACAAAAGACTTTCCGAGAAGTTTCCTCTTCGCTCATATGAGTTAGGTGCCCTGCCCACCGAAGTCTACCGAGCTTAATTTTTGTCACTATGTCTGCTTCAAGGTAGATTGCGTACAACTCATGAATGTACCGTCTTCGGAATCGTCCTTCCTCACATATGGGGCCAACAATTCTCCGTAAGACTTTTCTCTCGAACGCGGCTAAGAGGTCACAGTGCCTTTTGCTAAGCACCCAAGTCTCGGATCCATACATGAGTACTGGCAGGACCATGGTCCTGTACAGCAGCAGTTTTGAAGTTATGGTTAGATTTCTGGATTTGAATAGCTTTGACAGACTGTAGTAGGCTCTGTTGGATTTGAGAAGCCGCCCGCGTATTTCTTCTTTTATGTTTTAATCGGCTGCTACTGTTGACTCAAGGTATTTAAAGGATTGCACCACTTCAAATTCGTGCTCCGCTACCTTGATTGTTTGACCAACTGTTCTTCTCGCATTCGACGCCACCATGTACTTTGTTTTACCTTCACTAATGCAACAGATGAATCGTTTAAATAAAAAAGTTGGTGAGATCCTCAATGAGGGTTTATCCCGATACGAGCCAATAACACTGGAACATCAATATTGCCATTAATTAGTTGATGGAAAAAATTAAATCGTTTATCACACGCCTTCGACTAACACATGCACTTATGATGAGCCTCTGATTGTAGGTTGTACTCGTAGTTTGCTCTAAACTGACTACATCGCAAAATCTGAAGTGTATAAAAATAAAATTTGCAACTGAAGAAGTTGGATCCGATGTTCATACGGTAGGGATTATATGGGTAATGGGTCCGAAGGCACTTTAGAGCAAATAGAATGGAGACCATACTTGCGAAGCATACTCAAGATGGGGTCGTACGTAGCAATTATACAAAGAAAGAGTAACACACACACGGATTATTAAATTCCTTTGCCCAACGTTTTATAAATCCAAGCTCTTCCAGCTGACTTTGACCTAAAGTGAGATGATATAATCAAAAGCATTCGCAACTGTTTCCCAGGAAAAGGTAATTGTCAGACATTTTACTGGGTTTAGAAAAAGACTGCTTTTTTCGCACCAAACACTAAATCTTTTATATCAGCCTATAGAAGCCTATAATCATGGTGGGACGTTATTACCTTAAAAATGTTCATATCATCGGCAAATATACATAAGTATGTCACTTGAACGTAAACATGATTAAACATCATTTACAGAACGAATGAATAAAAATGGGCCAAGATGGCTTCCTTGAGGAACACTCCAGTGAGCAATGAATGGGTCTGAAAGACAGTTTCAAATCGTGGAGCAGCAAATTCGAGACTGGAGTAACATATGAGCAACAAATAAGCAACAAATTCCCTCATACTTAGATTTTCAAAATTGTGGAGTTCTTAGAAGTTATTGATCCAACTGCATTTGAGTGACGTCTTCAAAATTTGTTTTGGATTTTTGAGGGTGCACTTTTTGAAGAGCAATAAATTCAAGCTAAAGGCTCAGTCACTTTGTTCTTACAAAAAGCTTCCTTGACTTGAAGTTGACTTTTGTGCCTACAACCTTGAAAATGCCTTTTCAAGGTCAAATCGTGAAGCAACAAGTTCGAGGTTGGGGTGACAAATTAGCAACAAATACCTGCAAACTTATGTTCTGAAATTTAGAGTCTTGGAGGATGGCGGTGCTAGCTTCACGTAAAGTTAGCACATCATTGGGTTAGGGGATAAGGATAGGAGCAACAAATTCGGGAATGCGGCAACAAATTGGCAACATATTAGCAACGAATTCGTGCATACTTATATTTTTTTAATTTCCGTTATGGCGGTGCTAACTTCCAGGGCCCGATTCCGCTTTTTCGCCGCCCTGAGCAAAACTATTTTTTGCCGCCCTTACCTTTAAAGCCATACCTATATTAGCATGTTAATGCGCTTTTTAACTGACTGTTAGAAGAAACCCTGTTTTAACTTCTTTAAACGTTTTAAAACTCTTCACCCTGCTGTAATTCCATTTGAATATGTATTAGACTACTTTTTTTGAAAACGAATTGTATGCATTTAAATTAATCAATTGCCAAAAAAATGCAAAAGTGACAAACTGGACGATAATAGTTCCAGTGACAATCCGTTAACTAAGAAACCAGCAAAATCAATATTTGAGTGTCTTTTGCTACCCCATTCAGGTTTCAATTTCAATGCTGACGTTCCAGCCCCATCTTCTCTCCTTCCGCCACCGCCACCACCATCGTCTCTTTCAAAAGAGTCATCTAAGACCCCACCTTCAAAACCTTCATCAGTATCGTGTACATCGATTCTTATAGTTGCTTTGCCATTTTCGAAATCCTCAACAGAGCTGCTAACAAATACATCGTCAAATGGTCATAATGCTAATTTAGGATATGAAATGATATCTCCCATTGTGTCAGGGTTAAGAGTTGTGGAAGGTCAGAAAACATTGTTTATTTCTTAGCTTGGTCCTTCAACGAATGCATTAGATATCAAAAATTATGTGGAAGAAAATTAGGATCCTCTTTTATATCGGGTGTGGAAAAGATGATATACAGAAATCTTACTCATCTTTCAAAGTACGTGCCCCAGACTCGCTATTTCACATACTAAACTCTTCTTCGTTTTGGCCAAAAGGAATTCCATGAATTTGAAAATAAACTGATTAAGCGACAAACTAACCAGAACCATTTTCAACAGACCAAGACAATGCGGAATCAACGCCTAAGCAGCATCAAAAGATTTTAATATACTACCAAAATGTAAATGGACTTCGGACTAAAACCAACACGGTGTGCAAAACCATAAATAATCTTCCACACGATGTTATAATAATAACGGAAACATGGTTAAATAGTTCCATTCTTGACGCGGAACTTTTTGATACAACATATCAACTTTTTAGACGTGATCGTCACCAATCAGACTCCAGCACACTGTGGGGGCGGAATTCTTGGGGCAATTAAAAACTCTCTTGTCTGTAATTTAATTGATGATTTTCGGAAGTCCGTAATTGAAATTATATGTTTAAAAATTAAAATGCAGACTGGCCACTTATTCGTTATATCTACATACTTACCTCCGAGATCAACTAATGTTATATGAAAAGTTCAATGATTGCTTGGAAAGCATCTTCACAGAATTGGAACCGGAAGATGAAATTCTAATCGTTGGTGCCTTTAACCTTCCTTATTTAAGTTGGATAAAAATTGAAGAGAGTAATAAATATGTACCGGTTAATGCAACAAGTATTAATGAGCACTCAATAATAGATGTTATGTCTTCGTTTGGTTTGAACCAATTCAACGGAGTAACAAATACTTCCGGAGAAACTCTGGACCTAGTTTTTTCTCTGAAACTTTGAAAGCTGACGCTGCAGTCTTCGCCACAATTAATAAATGAAGATCGACATCACCTAGCGCTAGATATTTCCTTAAATTTATGTATGAATATTCCTCTTGCTAACTTAAGTAACAGACTTGAATTTAACTTTAGTAAATGTAATTTTACTGATCTCTTTAATTTATTATATAAAAACCTAAAGAACAAAAGAAACAAAACATGGATATAATTCAATATTTCTCGAGCTGATGAAGATTATATGACTTTTATGAACCACAAATACCTCTTCACTAATTATTTAAATTCCTAATATGAAAATTATACCCGAAAAGTAGAAAGTGAACTTAAAACTAATCCAAATATTTTTTGGCAATTTGTGAATGCAAAAAGAAAAAAACGATGGTTTCCCTAACTCTATGAATTACTTAGATTCGTCAAGTCATAAGCCCGATGAGATCGCAAACATGTTTGCAGATTTTTTTAAAGACGCTTTTGATAACTCAAATATTAATAACACCTCATATCTTTTATCCAATGAAGAACCTATGTCTCACCTTAGCTCTATCAATTTTGAAATAAGTGAAGACTCAATATCACAAAACATTCTAAAGCTTGACGAAAACTTCAGTCCAGGCCCCAATGGCGTATGTACCAGCTTCTATTCTGAAAAAATGTGTCACTTATTTGTCTCATCCACTTTGTGTCCTTTTTAACGAGTCTTTAAAAAGCTCTATTTTTCCCTATATTTGGAAAGTTGCATTTATTACTCCTGTTCATAAAAAAGGTTCGAAAAACGAAATAACAAATTATCGTCCAACTGCTAAATTATCTGTAATTCCGAAATTATTTGAATCAATTGTATGTAAAGTCCTTTCTTTCCATTGTAGATAAATTGTATGTGATAATCAGCATGGCTTTGTCAAGAAAAAGTCTACTGTTACAAATTTGTTTAACTTTACGTCCTTTTGTCTAGATATCAATATCTCCAATTTTATTTCATAACGGGGATAATAAATGGCCAAATATCATCTCCATCGGTTCCTCAAAGATTGAATTTTAATTTCAGCTGCACGAGTATTAGATTAAGGCAACCTTTGAGCCAAATATTTAGCAGATCAAACTATTGTGCAAATAGTCCATTAAATCAATTGCTTACCATCTTTAATGAATTTTATTTTTTAATTTTCTCTGTACTTTGTTTTTTAGTAGATCAAATTAATAGATAAATTGTACCTTCATATATATAGAAATCTAAAATTTTGTAACGTTAGCATTTAACGGTTTAAATAAATAAAAATATCCCTGTTCTTATCTTTATCTACAAATTTGCCTCATTGTAAGTTCAGTTGATGTGCTACGTACTTCAGACCAAGTACTTTATCATGGCATAAAGCCGAAGCGTGTTTTGTGGCCTCATAATACATTGGTCAAACGAAAATGTATTACATTCTGCACAAAGAAGTATGTACATGAACAGTATGTAAATTATTTTCACCACACATGTTTCTTTTTCTGCCAACACACAATCGTTTGTATGGAGAAGTTTAGAGGGAACTTAAATGTAAGTAAGACCACACGAAGCTAAAAAGAAGATTTGGTGTTGGACTGTTGGGCTTGCCCAGGATTCAATTATTTATGTCTTGCGTGGCAGATGCTTGGATGATGCAGATTCAAAGATAATCTGGAATGGTTTTATTACAAATATATAAGAAGAAGGCATGTACGTCTTTCTTTCGTAATACATTTCTTGTTTCTTTTTACATCCAACCCACAAGCTCTAAGAAGAAACACGTAGGTATACAAAATATCTAGGAATTTAGGTACTATTCACATCAGGTTTCGTGATCCAAAAAAAAAACTAAACCTCCATGTACTATACATAGCTATTAGCTATCTAAAGTTATCACGGTGTGCTTGCCCAAGGAAGCTACCATAATGACATCGTAAAAGTCCATAATGTCATTCTAATTAGCCAATAAGACGAGACAGTAGACACTGAATTGCATATGATGCTGTTCCGCCAAGATAACATCACATCGGGCACAAATGACATTTTGCTGATAAATACACATACCTACACACTTAAAACTTAGGATACCATAATATTCAAAGTGCTTCCGGAGAACTCCGCGGTTGTTCTAGTCAGTTAATAGGTAGATACTCGTATTCAGGGAACCCCATCAATGGATTCCTATTCTGAGAGTAGTTTGAATTACAAAAAAAAAATACGCCAAGATGCTAGGTAACCATGTGCTGCGGATTGTAAAACCATGTAACACATTTTGCAAAAAGGAATATAAAAAATTCTTTTTCTTTTTTATAAATAAACATGCAACCTTAGCTTTTTTAGTAGAAACTTCCTGTATGTACCTATTTTAACACTTATCGTTCTGGGTCGTGGAAGAAAGGATATTGTTTTTCTGCAGCACATCCTTGTTGTGTTACACGTTCCGACGCCTTCGCCACCACCGTTAAATAGAAAGAAGACTTTTGTTTGCAACGCTCGATAAATTTTACCTTGGATAGAAAACACCAATTTTAGAAAATTATCTCAACATGTTTTGGGTTTTGCATTAACGGCTGGGACTAGAAAGAAATTACCCGATGTTATGCAAATAGCAAATTTGGGGCACAACAATGACAAAGAAGCGCATATGTGTCAAAGTCGCCGCGGAAGCGGTGAAGAGATACCTTCCCTACGCCTACGCTACGGCTTGAATTTCATAAATTATGGAACCAGAGTAGGTATATATTAATACCAAACTATTCCTTTTTATATTTGTATTAAAATACATTAGAGTATATATTTGGATATATATGGGTCCTCCTCATACGTATTTCTATATTTTTATTTCTCTATTGTAACTTTAGACACCCTTACACTTTCTGCAGAGGTTGCTCAGTGTGAATTTTAATGACTCCATCATTACAATTTTAATCCGTTGCAATACACATCCACTTAGCGCTGCAAAAGTCCTTTTTGACAAGTGCAAATTGCAATTGCAATACATCAGCATCAATGGACGAGCGGATGATATATCATAATCAACAGCATAATCATCATCGTGAGGCATATACAACAATCTATGGGATTTTCATCACGGTAACAGCACTGTTCCGTATCGCAGCAAATCATATTTGCAATAATTGGAAACGCTCAAAAGTGCAGCAATCAAAACTCAACGAGCCAACATCCTTAACTTCTGCATCTTTCCTCGCAAATAATAATGCCTGTGTCGTACGTTGAATGTTACGATTTACAACAACAAAGGTGGACGTGAGGCCCCATCTTTGCACGTATTTCGATCACCGATGGGGAATCTGATTCAACTCTGATTCTGACAATATGGTTGCAGGTTTGCGCGGTGATGGTTACAATATGGTGGTAATGTGGTGGTTTTGTTTGCCCAACAACATTCAACGTTATGAAATCGAGAACAACATACATTGAGGGATGATAAACACCCCACTGAGGATGGTCATAGGTATGAAATGTCACTAGCAGCAATGGCAATGATGATGATGATGATCCATATGGGTACTCCACAGTTGCATGCCCTCAATATCCTGCTCTAGTACTGTTCGCTGTTAGGAGAGCAGAAGCCTGACAGTGTGTGTATATGTAATCCTAATGCATCCGCAAGTATCGTAATCATTTTGTTTGGTTGGTTGCCTCTGGCATAATATGACTAACAACATATCTGCGGTGTGGTGGATATTTTTGTTGGTTAAAGAGGACTTTATTCATTAACCAAATATTCGCGCTATAAGAGGATGGTTATAACTGCCTGATAACCCCATCAAAAAGGTGTTACAGCGTAAACTCATCAATTAAATTAACATCTCCTTTGTTCGGTTTCGTTAAACCCCCTTTTTGTTTCGCATCTCCCATTCAATACTATAAGACAATAATTGCATATGATAAAAATCGAAGCTACGCCTTATATGCCTAGGTACCTATTATTTTAATCCCAAAGTAGGATTATTTTTCAATTTTTTCAGTTGGATGAGTATCGTATGTTTCAAAGAAAATATAACTTCCTCCCGCAGGTTGTATGCCACCAATATTTTGTGGCAGCATATGGCAGATTCTACCTGTTTTAGTTAAAAGCACTAAGCACTTCATCAGCCTTGCACTGATGCACAGCATAAGTACGTGACAAGGATACCGTACGAAATTAAATTCATACTTCTTCAACAATATGTACAAAAACCCCATATAAACTTGCATGTAATTAATATATACTTTTATACGATTTCATTTTGTGTTTTGAGCAACCCCGTATGCGGGCAATATAAAACACTTTCCTACAACCCACCCCCATCACCATCCCTAAATTCAACCCTGGTGTGCACAGGCACGATGGATTTGGATACTTAAATTTAGGTATTTTATTTACATTTAATTCACAAACGCTTTATTTTAGTACCTACATTACAACTATAGGTACTATCTATGATATTGCAGCTGCTCTTCCGTTGATGCTGATTTCGGTCCTTGTAATATTTCGCCATTAATAGTACCTTTACTACTTTGGGGCAGACATTTTGTATTAAGCGCGTAGTTTGAATAATATTTTTTTATTTTTTGTATTTTTAGCATGAAAACATATTATGGAAAAGGAACATCCTAATTAAGTGGTGCGATAAATAAATGCAGTGTGTGTGATAGTTTATGAATTAGTACCTATGTATCCGGTGGTCGTTTTGCGAATATTCTTAGAGCTTGATTTACTGATGCTGTCATAATTTTATGACAATGCGGGCTTAAGTCAAATATAACCTTATGACTTAGGAGCAGCATCTGAACTTAGTTCATTCAATTTTGTTTTGATTTAATTTCTCGTATTTCGAAAATTCTATGAGCCTTTATTTTATTATGTCTAGTCTAGAACCTTATGTGTAAAGGATTTATTTTAATACCTACTTCTACCTTATACAAAATATATACATTGACAGATACCTACCTAGTACCTACCGCAAACTACGTATTTAGGGTTGGGTGAACATTGAACAGGACCGTGCGTCGTCAAAGATGCAGGGCTCTTGTTAATAGGCAAATTGCACGCTATCGTCTGGGGCTTACTTAGTTATATCTTTTCTTTTACTTAAAAGGTTTTAAAAGTGTCCTCTTGAATAAATATTTCCTTAAGAAATAAAACAAGAACTTCTTCGTAAGAACAATAATGATTTAATAAATTTTAATTTAATTTTCACAACAAGCATATTGAGTAAATTTACTAGAAACAAAATCTTAGTTCAAAGTAGAAATAATTTAAAGTTATAAACTATCTGAAAGCGTATTTTCAACACCCCCTCTCGCTACAGATGGTTTCGACTGGTCATCTGTTCGAATTCCTAAGAAAATTGAAAATTTTAGGAAAACATCTTTTGAAAGTGGTTTTGTCAAAATGTCAGCTCTCATTTCATTCGACGGACAGTATTTTAATTGGATGATCTTGACAAATATCAATATGTTTGGTTCGAGCTCCACATTTGTCGGATTCAATTAGGCTAATGCACCCCTGATTATCTTCGTATATAACTGTGGGCTGATTAATATTTATCTCCATTTCTATCAAGAGTCTTCGCAGCCAAATTAGTTCTCGACTTGCATGTGATGATAAGGATACATCTGGTCTTGAAACGTTTGCAATATATAGTAATGACCCAATGGCTTGACGATATAAGTTATTATTTGGCAACTTTGGACTTATTTCTTCACTTGGGTTCAAAAATCCCGTTTCAATTGGTGTTAAAATTGGCTTTGATTCTTCAAGGTTGTAAGTTTTTATCAGTTGTTGAATCTTGGACTTTTGGCTAAGTTTAAAAGAGCAGTGACGTGCCGTGATGATTTCAGTAAGGTGTTCACTATAATTATTTGTACAAATAATTTGCCTATTTTTAGTTTTAATCCAGGATCACGACGACGGGGACGTAATAGACAAGATACCAATTTTTTTTCTTTTATTTTTTTAAAATTTTTTTTTTATTTTTATATTTTTTTTTTGCTTTTTTTTAAGTATTTATTTTAATAGTAAAATAAGTCATATTTATTTAGTAGTATAGGTAAATTAACGGAGTCCAATAAACATTTACTTGTAGATAAGTTCGATTCGACGGGATTGCTTCAAAAAAAAACTTGTAGAACGTCATCATAAAAAATATTTTTTGCTTTTATTTCCTTAAGAAATGATTTTTCAATTGAAATAATTGCCAATTCTCACAACCTGTTCTCCAGCATTTTATTTCTTCATATGATTTTATGCGTTTAAGTGCAGAAAAAGATCGCTCGACAGAGCTACTTGACACTGGAATAGTCAAAATTAGTGAGCTTAATTTAAAAATTTCAGAAAAAGTGTTTTGGAATATCCTTAACTGAAATATTTTTGAATTGTGACTGTGCAAATTTAAAAAACATAGTAAGTTCATTCTTTAGCTTCACAAAATCAAAAAACCGACCATATGAACTTTTAAGGCATTCGAAGGCTTCAGTTGGGAATTTTTTTTTATTTTCAGCAAATTTTGTTTCAGAAAGTAATTCTAAAAATTTAAATTTTTTTAATGACTCAAACCTGCTTTCCATTTGTTACGAAAAAGTGTCGATTCAAAAAAATATTTGCCGATATCTAAATTTAAATGTATCCAGACTTTCGCCACGTTTTAGAACAGGGTCAATTATATTTTTGGCAGTTTCAAAAATGTTTTGAAATTTTTTTTCGTAATGTATTGGTTTCCATCTTAACTGATTCAATTTGCTCACAACAATTATTTATGTCGAACATTTTGTTTTGTAAGACATTAAACGAAATATCCGTGTAGGAAAATACATCGTTAAAAGTATTTAGCATAAAAACTGTATTAAAGCCTTTTAAAAATTGAAGATAACCTCTCGCTTGGATTGCTTCCGCCCCCCAAGTATCTGGATCATCAATCATTTCATCAAATAAAATGACCAAGTCATTAAAATGTGTTTGAACAGCATTTACCAAGCGAGATGAATAATTCCATCTAGTTGGGGCAACGGTGGGTAGTCTTCTTTTAATTATTTGGTCCAAAATATAAGTCCTTTTCGTGGACTGGGAGAAAAAAGCGGACAGACCGGACAAACTTAAAAAGAAAATTTTCACTTCCCGAAGAAAGTTCACAGATTGTGATAAAACTAAATTCAGAACATGAGCATTGCAATGAATAAATATAGCATGCTTTTTTAACCTACCTATCCGCCAGCTAACAGTTCCTTTTAGATGAATTCCTTTAAAAAACCATACAACAAATTCTTCCTACCTAGTTCAAACGTCTTCATCGTTAAGAAAATAAAAAATAACAAAAAACTACAAAATAAAGAAAATCTTTAAAATATCGACAGACGAAATGCAAACATCATAGCAAAAAAAAAACACAACCATCGTGATCGCCACAGTACCCGAAAGCAGGGTGCGCTTCTTAACAACAACATAAGCAAAAGCAAAAACAAAAAAACAAACAGAAGAAGAAGGACAAACGAGAAATAAATTTCTTTGAGAGATTCCAGTTTTTTAAGGAATTCCCTCGCTCTCGCAACATTTCGCAACTAGCAACATGTTGTGGTACGCGATATCGCGTACCAGGCTTTAAATTTTGGACGCCAAAAGTTTGTATGGGATGCAACATCTTTGAATGACGGATCTTAATATGTAATTGTGTAGTTCCTAATAGGTGCCTATTTCCTCAAAAAAACAAAATAAATAAATGCTCGGTACGTTAGTGTAGGTACCTACCTTCACAGAATAAAAGAAAAAGGATTTTTTTCATTAAGAAGACATTGCGTCTGAGCATCATAACTATTCGCCAATAATTAAAAAAGGCAAAAGCCATGCAAACTTGAGCTTAAGGCCGACTCCCTTCAATTCAAACTTCCCAATAAAGATTAAGGGTTTTCTTAAAACAATATGTACATATATAATAGGTACCTACCTATTTTGAAAAGAAAATAAAAAACTAATGAACCACTTAGTTCCTACCTACCTACTAAGTCGACACCAGAGAATTGTGCATGGTTCCTATGAATGTTGATTGTAACGCAATAAAACAAAAAATACACAAACAAATCCTTACAAGAACGATTAATAAACAAACAAAATAATGGCACCTAAATGTCTACAAAAAATGATCTCATAAAAAAGAGGAAAAATGTCACACTGAAACGTAAATAAGTTAAGATAAGAACAAAAATAAGCAAAATATGGGCATCTAAATGTCTGCCCACTTTCCATGAACTCTCAAACAGAGAAATAGAAAGAAACAAAAAAAAATATCGCACCCAAATCCGAAAAGATCATCTCATATGTATGTATATGCCTGACTTACAGATAATTAAAAAAAATTGGACCTATACATTTATGCATAGCTAAATATCTACCTAAAGTAACAAAACTCAAAATAAATTTATCAACCTGCTTTAAAATAACCACCCAGACCATTCACTCACCAAACTTGTTTTTCTTCTTTTTTCCATATCCCTAGTCATCTCTTCACTCTGCTTGTGTGAGGCAGAAAATATCCATGCTCACACAACAAAACGATCTTTTTTTTATTACTATTCTCAAATTCAACTTACATATCGCTTCTCCACACGTAATAGTATTGAAAATACCCTCTCTTTCCCACTCATGGTAGGAACATTTTTGAATGTTGCCAAGGATTACTCTCATTTCTCTCATTCTCTTTACCTATTATAATTTTGCGTGTACCTGGAATAATTTGAGAGTTGAAATAATATTTCACAATTTTGTTTTTAAGAAAGTGTCGCATTTAAAATGGATTCATATTAAATAATTATTTTAAGCTATTTGTAGTTGTCATAAAAACAATAATAGAAAAAAAAAACAACTCATATTCATTTGGAAAGAGATGTAGTTTTTTTCTTCTTCTTTTTCTTGTTGGTATCAACATTCAAATACTATCTCGCTCTCTCCCATTTAATATATTCGTCTATAAAAATCAACCCTCTCTTTTCTACTCATTTATCATAGAAGTTGCTAAACATGTTGCTAAAAGTGGACCTGTGCTCAAAATCTGGAAGCTAAAATTTTCGGGCACACAAATTTGTTCTGCGTGCGACATCTTTACTATTTATATCATCTTTGATCAGACCCTTTGTCAATGCATATGTGTTTGTGCAGCTCACACAGTAAAAAAGTGCTTTACTTAATTTACTTTACTTTTTACTTATTTATTTCTATACTTCTTATTCAAAGGGAAAAGGCTGTCGCAACAGGCATCAATGACAGCAACATTATTTCTGACTTTTGAGCAGTCTGCATCTTTTATCCACAATCCACATTCCTCATTCCACTAATATCTACCTATTATAGATAGGTATGTATGACAACAGTAAATAAATCAAATTTGAAACGGGAAACCTCAAGTATCCTTTCGAAACCTAGATTTTTGTATCCAGAATGCAATAAATCAAAAAAATATACGAATTTTACCAACCCTCATAAATCACTGATTGCATTCATAAACATATTATGTCATATAATGCCATTTGACATCCCTTTTCTTTTCGATAGAAGTAATAAAAGATAGATCTGGCTGCGCTGCTTATTGGATCATCTTCAAATGCCAGAAACTTTTCTTTTTCGGCATATTGAAGAATATAACAATTTCAAGACACACGGAGGACTGCTTATTCTGAATGGTATTTATGTGGGTAAAGTACCACTCGAAAAATTTGTGTATGATGCATACTATTGCTGTGAATTTGTCATCCTTTTGCATAAATCATACCATAGGTAATCCTCAAGATATTTGCGTTGAAAGTTGTCTAAAGTATATTAGGCCATGAGACATGCAAGGAATGTCGATTATTATTGTTTCCGTTCGAATCGAAATTGAGAAATTCTTTGCTTTTGTCAAAAAAAGGGTAGAGTGAACCATGAGTAGAATTCCGATATTAACAACGGACAAAGGTCGAAGTTTCATCAGTGAACCCTTGTCTTTCAACAGGTTGTGTTGCAAATGTATTATTATCACTCTCGGAATCATTGACTGCCGATTAATATCGTGTCAACCCCTTTTATATTATACCTCCGGGAGAAACTGTCCCAGACGACCTTTTAACAGACTGACCCTTAAAAATCCGAACTTTTGAACAGGAAGTCTAATAAGTATTCCAAAAGGACGGACGTCCCAACATGTTTAACATACTGACAAAAGTTAGCGGGAGAGACACTTTCGATGGACAATGTTTAATTCAGATAAATTAGTACGGGTAAAATAGATATTTAATAAAAAAAAAACATTGTTGCCCTCATGAAACTTTGCAAAAACTATTCATTTGCAATAAAATTGAAGAATCAATTTTTTTGTGGTAAAGAGAAAGGAGGTGAAGACTAAAAAAATAAATTTAAAAAATGGTGCTGCAATATAAACATATGATAAATGATTTTCAGGTAGACCTAGTAAATAAAATGCACGACTGGATCGCACTTACTTGATCTTTCGGTTAAAGTTACTATAGACGTTAAAGCCTTTTATATAAAGCTTATTACAATAAATAAATAAGTTGTTATTGTTGAAACAGATCATCAATCAATTAAAATCTTTAGAGCTTAAAATATAAAATTTAATTTACTTAAAATCTAAATTGGAATTGAAAACTTAAAACTTAAAATCTAAAACAGAATTTCAAGCACAGGCAAGTAAAATCGTTTTTTCTTTTTTCTTCCGCACCGTGTCGATTAAATTAAATTTTTTTTAATCAATTTTTTTGAAGACTTTCAGTGCATAACAGCTTTAAAAGTAAGTAAAAAAGATACTTTTATCTGTAAAAACTTGTCAATCAGAATAACATTCGCGATTAAGGTTTTGACAGAGCGGGTAGAAAAAGCTTTGCCAGTGCCCGTACAGTTATGTTAGAAATTAAAAAATAAAGGGTTTTACTTAAGTTGTGTATCTATTTAAAAGAAAAGTGAAACATTTTCAAAAAGAATAAAACTAATTTTAACTTTTTTATTTTTTTTTTAGTTTTTTTAATTAATTAATTATTAATTATTTTGAAAACTTAATTAGATTGTTTAAGGTTATATGAAGAAATATCTTTGCACAAGTTTTAGTAGAAATCGCTTAAACCGCCTATGAGATATTCACAAAAAAACAAATAAAAAAAAACATTTTCCCCGCTGTTCGAGTTTTTTGTGAAAAACTAAAAATGCAGTTTTGTTGAACGTTTTCGAGAAAAATCCAATAACTCAAAACCGTTATATGGGAGGTATTAGTTCTAGAAGAGATATTCAAAAACAAAAAAAAATAAAATTTTCGAAATTACGTAAAAATCATCTGTACCAAATTTGAAGAATATCCGTCCACGCGACGCACAGACGACGTACAGACGCACAGACGCACAGAACGAACGGCATGAAGAAAACCACTTTTTTGGGATTCTCCATCATCGTAATGTTGGTTTTGATAAAAACCTCAAATTTTTTCTTAACCAATACTTGCCCTACAGAGCAAGTAAAAATGCTTGTATTTAATTACTTTAAAGGAAGACGTATTGATTTTTCAGTGTCAAAGTTTATGAACTCGTGCCTTTTGTTCCTCCTCACTGAAACAACCTTTCACCTAGGCCAACTGTAACATTTTTAACAGTTTTTAATTTGGTACCAATTTTGTAAGAAAAAAATCTAATCGTTTGATTCTTAGTTACCACGACAAAGAAAATGTTTATACTGATTTTTTGTTAACGTACCATTTAAAATTATTGGTTACTTGGGAGTAAACATTACATTACTCTGCATTACTTACAATGCTGCATTACTCTTCAAAAAAAACACCCTTTCACCTAAAATATTTGTATGTAGGTACTCTTTAGTTTTTGGTTTCAATGGCAAATAAAATATTTTTAAAAATAGGGTAACATTTTTCCTATAGTTTTTATCCCTTATTTTCGTTCCCCTTGAAAAAAACCACCCTTTACTCAAAATATTCTTATGGAATCTTTATACTCTTGGTCTCTATGTTAAATATAACATTTTTACCAAGTTTCATAAATGTATCATATTTCAGTCAGATGCTGTGGTACCTTTTCCAACAATGACTTTCCCCCTCAAAAAAACACCCTTTTACCAAAAATATTTTTCAGGTCTATCTAGATTCCGTTCTTGTTTCAAATGAAACGCTCTTACTGAATTTCACGAGTGTATCATCTATTTTTCATGGGTTTTGGTTCCATTTTACCTCTTTAGGCAAAAATAAAGACACCTTTGCTTAAAATAGAGTATAACTTTTCATAAAGTAGGCTTATTGACTTAGTTTTGGTGTAATTAGATTCAGCATCAGAAAATCATGTATCATGTGTTTATATTGCAGCACCATTTTTTAATTTGAAGACTTAAAAGTCTTCACCTCCTCCCTCTTTACCACCAAAAAATACCCTTTCACCCAAGATATTTTTATGGACTCTTCTGATTCTACAATCTAATTGCAATTTTGCCAAGTTTCAAGAGGGTAACAATTATTTATTTTACATCGATTTTGTGTACTATTTTACTCGTATTTATGTAAATCATAAAACTGTCTAACATATTTTTTGTACATATTTACTGGAAGCACGTAATAATGGTATACAAGAGCTAGCGATGAAAAAACAACGTCATAATGTACAGGAATAAATATGTTTGGGGAATCGATAGCCCTGTTGCTAGGTAAGAAAAAATCCCACTAGCGGGAGTTGAAAGTGAAGGCGGAGGGATGCTAATTTTTTAGTAGACTGAAAATTTGAGATTATATGTACTACAGGAAATATAGAAAAATCTGAGGAAAGTTTTGAAGGCACCAAAGTTTGAATGCAGGATTAAAAGGGGTCAATTCCGAGTATATATGTCATTTTGCGAGATTTTTTGTCTTGTGGGGAAGCCGCCATCTGGATAATAAGCAATTTTGGCGTTTTCTGAGTTTTTCTCCGTTTCTGTGGATAATAATGAAAAAAAATTAAAAACTTTTTTGTTGTAATTTTGATTATCTACAAACCCTTTTATAATTGTTTTTTCTAGTAAAGGTATTTTAGAAGTTATTAACGAAAAACTAGTGAAAAAACAGGTTCACCTTAATGTTGCTCCCGAACTATTACTTTTTGGGAAAAAAGTGTTAAGTACTTTCTTTTACATATTTTGTTTACACAGAAAATACACAAAATGTAAGTAGAAGCGTGATTGAGTTTAAATGATTGAATGGATTGCCAGAACTCAAATATAAAAATCGAAAAAAATAAACAATATTTGTTAAAAAAAAGATTGGAGAGATACAAGTCGAAGAATTGTTGGTATACATAATATTTTGTAGACAAAATTCGGCAGAAGTGTAGGTGAGGCTAAAGAGTTGCCAGAAGACATTAAATTTGAAACCTAAAAAAAACTTGATAAGGTACACAGCTGATAATTAATATAAATGCATATGTAGTTGTTGCCTATATAATTAAGAAAACAAAATTGGATGTAGAAGGATTGCCAAAAGCCAGCAACGTACAAAAACTAAGAACAACATAGCAAACATGTCTGATGTCTGATAAGATACAAAGTTAAAATGTGGTGCCATTATATCCTGAACTAACGTTATTAAGAAACGAGATTGGCAGCAGGGTAAGTTAATTAATAGAGTTGCCAAAGTCATCAAATCAAACCTACTTATTTTTTAAATTTACTAAAATTAAACCTGATGAGTTACGGAATTGAAAACTGATATCCAAATAGCTATTATCAATGTTATCAAGAGAACTTGCTCATGTATTTCAAATGTGTGTAGACATAATAAGTAGAGAAAGAGTAACAACACATTTACATTTTATACTGGGTTTGTTTTTTTTTTATTTTTCATTTTGTGTGAAACACAATAAATTTATTAAATTACAGAAGTCAGTCATTGTTTTTGATATTCTGACTGCTTCATTTTCTACACTATAATTGATAGGAAAAAACTAAATACACCAAAAGTTAGGTGGTTTAATGTAAAGTTTTGATACAGCGGGATTTTTCAAAATTCCACCGGCAAGTTAGGGTAAAATGGGGCAATTGAAAAAAACACTTTTTGTACATCTCGAAATTTATAAAGGTAAGAATTACGAAATAAATTTAATTGAATAGATAAATTGAAATAATAATGAGTTTTCATCAAGAAAAAAATTCTAAAAATTCAGCTTTTCAAGTTAAAAGTTATTTTCCAATATGAAATATTTTTTTAGACATTTGAAAATGATGTCATGATGGATAAAGTTGATAATTTTTTGAAAAACTAATTATGCACATTGAAGGATAATAAAAAAAATTAGGAGTCTAATACAGATTATATTTAAATTGCTCCATAACGGTTTTTTTGAGCTTTAAAAAGCAAATACGTTTTTGAAAGTTTATGTGGGTGGTTTAATTGATTTTAAAAATCAGGGAAGAACGGGAAAAATATTTTGTCAAAATCACTTTTAGGCTTATATGTTGTCTAACGTGTTAAAAAATTATATTTTTAAACATTTTTTTCAATGAATATAGTAAAAACAAGATTTTTCAGTCCAAGTTTTTTAACCATTTCCAACTGTATTTTATTTCTACATTTTTAAACTTGAAATTTACACAGCCATTAGATATTGGGTAAATGCTTTTTTGTACAAGCTTTGACCATTTTCTGTAGTCTGTGGAACCGACATAACGGCTTACGCGGTGTTTAATTACTGTTTGCATTAACTTAAGTTTAAGTTGCAGGATTTTAACAAATTGAACAGATTCTATTAAATAAAATGTTAGTCTTTAATTCTGCATTAAAGTATTGGGTAATTATTTTTATAAACAGTGCCACAGAGGTCGATAAGTGAAAATATGTTTTTAATGAATGCGTTTAAATTACAAACTTTAGTGAAAAATTTAATAATATTGAATACAATTTTAGCTCAATTTTAAGATGTGACTGTTCTCTAAAACATTGCTATACTAAGTTTATTGATTA
This sequence comes from Meliscaeva auricollis, assembly GCA_948107695.1. NCBI lineage: Eukaryota > Metazoa > Arthropoda > Insecta > Diptera > Syrphidae > Meliscaeva > Meliscaeva auricollis. The sequence continues at coordinate 38,199,612 of OX403619.1, read as the reverse complement.
AATTCAAAATAATGACTGTAAATGATACATTACAGAAAAAAACATCGAGCAAAATGCACTTTTTATGCTCCTTTGACCAATTGTACCATTCATAACATCTGACTATGTCTGCTTCAATAATTTAAATTTTCTTATAAAATATCAACAATTATTTTGAGATACAATTTGTTTCAATAAGACCCTCAAAAGCTTCGCAATATCATGAAATAATATCAAAAATAGTATAAAATCGATCTCTCACAAATCTGTTAAAAAATTAAAATATCCTTTTCACGTAAACAAAATAGCTTTTAACTGTAGTAAAACTTAACCGTATTTTAAGTTGAGGTATCAATAGAAAGATTAAAATCTCAGTAAAAAAAAAATCAAATACATTTTTTACTTAAGTTGTGTAAATACACAAAAAAAAATATATTTTAACATTACATTTCATGCAAACCTTTAATATTATTATCTACCGTAATTTTTACATTTGTTTATTTATTTTGTTGATTTGAATATAAACTAATAACAGACCGCTGCACAGTGTGACAATTCGCACATTTAGCGGGATTTAATTAAGAAATTGAAATGCACAAATGTAAACAAAAACTGGTTTTTCTTAAAGCTAATACCTCCCACTCAATGACTATCCACAGTTTTTGAGTAAACAAATAAGTACAACAACAAAAATATAGCCAAGAGTTCAACTTTTGTATAATTTTTAATTGGAAGGTCTGATTTAGGAGCAATTGGTTTATTTTCTTTTACAAGTGATTCGTGTGGTTTATAGTAAAAGTATATTTTTATTTTAATAAATATAATATTATTGAATATAAAAGTAAGTTGTTTTGGGATATTAAGTGATTTCATAAAATTTAGGGGTCTTTGGAAGTAAAAAATCTGTGATAAATTATATGTTTTATGTTTTCGTTAGAACAAAAGTATAATTATTCAGTGTTTTTCAAGGTTGAGACCCATTTTGTTTTAAAGCGTTATATATGTGGAACCAAAGTGTGTTTTGTCTTTTTCCGCACAGGTGCGGTTCTCATATTAAATTTTTCGTATTTTAGGATGGCAACCGAAATTACAAAAAAACAAATTTTTGATGTGTGCATTTCTAAAGTCAAAATTAAGCGTTTCGAAGCTGTATTTTTTTTTTTTATGGATTGTTTTCATAATTTTACATTTTCTGAAGAGGCAATTAAGTATATAAAGGCAACCTTGAGACGTTTATGTCTTAGGTTTGACGGAAAAATGACCGAAGCTGGTCGCCATAGAGAACACTTTGCAAGCATTAATTGTTCTTGGTTGAATGAAACCTTAACACTAACACAAACAGTTTTAGATGAAATTCCCTCTTCATCTCGTCCAACTAATGCAATCGAAGACCAATAAAAAGCTTTGATGAATGCTGTCAAAAGACGAAAAAGAGAAAAGTTCAACACTTTTAGATTCATTTAGCGCTGAAGAAATCAAAACTGCAAATGAAATAACCCTTAGGAAAGCTGGAAAGAGAAATACTGCTATTGCAGTTAAGCATCTATCAATGTGTTCTCCAAAAAGAGGTTCTTTTTAGCTTATGTTGTTATAATTTTTATCTTTGGTGAGGTTCAATTGTAAGAAAAACACTCTAAAAAAATACAACAGACTTGTTGCCAATCTCTGCAGATGATGCATTAGCACGAATAACAGACTCACAGCTATCTACTCATCAGTACGATATAATACGTAAAAAAATAAATAAACATGTTCCAAATCTTTACCACAAGATTAAAGAGGCTAAGGAAAATTGCTATCTCGATAACATATCTGTGAGTGAGTCTACTGCTGAATGTAGCTTACAAAGTTTGGTTTATCATAGCATTGAACGTTTATGTTTAGATCAAAAAGATGTTTTAGATTCTGTTTCGGATTTTAAGACTGGAACTAAAGAATTATTTTTTGTTATAAAATGGGGTTGCGATGGTGCTCAACAAAAACCATACAAACAAAAATTGTCATCAGGTCATCATTTCGTATTTCCATGGTGCTAACTCATTTGTATTACTTACAGGAAGAAAATAGAAAAGTGTTTTGGCAAAACCCAGCTCCGTCATCCACGAGATACTGTCGGCCTATTAAATTAAATTTTGCAAAAGAAACGACCGAATTAATCAAGCTGGAAGTAGACTCAATTCAACAACAAATTAATACTTTGCAACCAGTTGAGGTAAATGATGAGCTTTCATAGATTCAGGACTGAAACTGGGTTACTTATTGATATGCCAACTCAACAGCCAGGCAATACGAATAATGGAAACACGACCAGAAGATTCTTTAGAGATGAAGAAAAAACTGCTGAAATTACAGGGATAGATAAGGAAATTATCAAAAAGTTTCACATTATTTTAGAAGCACTTGGGTCTGGATTTCCAACTGATATAGATGCCTTCAAAACATTTGCAAGAGCAACGAGAGAACTTTATGTCAGAAATTATGGCTGGTTTTATATGCCAGTAAGTGTACATAAAGTTTTACTTCATGGAAAACAAATAATTTCCACTGCCATAATTCCAATCGGATAACTTTCGGAGGAAGCTCAAGAAGCTAGAAATAAGGAAAACCGCAAATTTATGGAGCTATTTACCAGGAAAATCTCGCGAGTAGATACAAATGATAACCTTCTTAATAGGTTGCTATAGTATTCTCGATCCATTGTTGGTAAGTCTAAGATGCATTCCAAAAAAAAAAAACAAAAAGTTTAATTGAACACGAAGTTCTGCAACCATTGACCATTGTGTGTGTGTTTTTTTTTTCAAAACTGTTAAAGATATGTTTATAATTTTTTATTCTTTTCCTAAGAACAGTTCTCATAAAATTTTGTAAACAAAAATTGACAAAAACATTTAATTCTAAGCGCTATTAATTTAATCCCGCTAAATGAGCGAATTGCCACACATTCAAAGACTCTGAGTCAGAGCTTACACATTTGCATGAATATATGTCTATTTTTTTATCTTTTTATTGTTTCTGGCTATTTAAACTCAAATAATGTGTAATTGCTTATTGATTGCTATGTTAACAGGGAGTGTTCATACATATATGACCCTGAACTTTGCAGACAATTTAACTGCTAGTCTTTGGCACTCTGCCAGAGCCGTAAAACTGAACCGATCTTAGAAAAAAGTACGGCAATCGCTTTGTACCAATAAATGCTCGGTACGCCATTTTTTACTTTTTTTTATTTACCGTTATAACGAAGTAATGGCCAAAAGAGTCAGAATCGCTCTAAAAAAGTGTCCTCTGAAACTTTGGCATTCTGCCACAGCCGTAAAACTGAACCGATTTTAGAAAAAAGTACGGCAATCGCTTTGTACCAATAAATTCTCGGTACGCCATTTTTTAGTTTTTTTAAATAAAAAGGGGAAGGTCTGGGAAACCAAAATATTTCTGACTCTTTTGATTGCAAGTTTTTTGTAAAGGTTCATGAAAAAAGAAGAAATGGCGTCTCAAGTATTTGTTGCAAGAAAGGGATTGCAGTACTTTTTTCTAAAATCGGTTCAGTTTTACGGCTCTGGCAGAGTGCCAAAGTCTAGCAGTTAAATTGTCTGCAAAGTTCAGGGTCATGGATTTTCTTCTAATAACTATCACTTGAAATAGGTAAAAGCAAGTAGGTACATATGTATACACTTTTACTTGCAATATAGGTACTATACATCAAGATATGCATTCGTACAAAAAAAAGTTTAGATAACAATAAAACATGACATTACGATGATAGAGAATGAGAAAAAAATGGGTCCGACAATTCTGTCTGTCTGTCTGTATGTATCAGACGCAACAGCCTAAACGGATGGGTTGATTTACTTCAAACTTGGTATATGGCGTTTTTTGGAGACTATCCCCAGACGTTTTTTGAATTTTTTTTTTCGGACCAAAAATTACGGTACCTGTCATATACCGTTTTTAGAAAAACTCATTTTTCTCAAGAACAGTTCCTACGATTTTGATTAAAAAAATCATGGTCATTGTTTTGGTTAAAGTCTATCTTTAAATGAAAACCATGTTTTTCAAAAACTGTTATTAACGGTACCTGCCATGGAACCGTTTTTTTTTTTTTTAATTCTGATTTTCTCCTTCATTATTCAATCAAAAAAACAATTAGCTTAACAGATAAAGCCAATCCTAAAATTGCAATATTTATGCATTTTTCCCAAGATGGTGGCCTAATCTCAAATAAGATGCATTGCAACTTTTAGAATATGAGTATGGGCATTAGGTACTGCGAAGCAACAATTCCCACTTGTTTTTTTCTTTGGGAATTAGGGGAAGAGGGGGTGATGGGACATCGATTGCAATTCATCTTATTGATCACCTAGTATGTTCCACTTGAATTTATTATCATTTTTAATTTTTTGACCATCAACAAATTATTAAATTGCATTTTTATTTTGGCAGAGAAGGCGCAATAACTTTTTTCTCCCACGAGATACGGGCTTATAGCCATATAAAAAATTAATGCACTAATTGAGAACTTTCCAACGATATAGGTCACTATGTGTTACACCAATGGGACGGAACCGCTCCGTAAATAGTTCTATTTTTCCTGTATTTCCTAACACTACTCATCACATTGCTTTGATATTTGAATTTAAAATATTGAACTTTTTCAAATCAAAAATATCGTTTCATTACAAATATAATTTCTTCAACTTTAATTCGATCTTGTGAATTGTCAAGTTTTTACAACAATTTTCTTAGTTCTCTTAAAGTAGCTGTTGATCTTTTTGGTCCTAAAACTAAAATTAAAAATGCCTCAAAGCAACCTTGGTATAATAGTGAAAAATTAAAAATATTAAATCAAGTATAATTTAAATTATTATATATAAAATAAAAAAAAAAAACAAAAATCATCTTCTTAAGCAAGGTAATTATAAATTTTAATTTTCAGAAAAAAATTCACTGCCATCATCATCATTTCTAATATTTAACAGACTTATTAGTTCTGGGCAGTAGTTTTTTTTTCAGCTCTTTCTGGGATCTAACGTGCCTTAAAGATGAAACAAGTGGAACTGATGAAATGAGTAGCAGAAATAAATAAATCTTCATTATGTCGTTTCCATGAAACCTTGCATGTATTTGAGTATCGATATCGCTTGAAATCTTTATTCCTTGTTCCCCTATTGGTAAAATTTGATGGCTTATAAGTTCTCCACCATGGTCCAGAATCGATTGTGACCGTATTTGGATTTTAAAAGATCTGAAGTATTTTTAGTGTAGGTACTCGTTGAATTTATCAACATTTATAGATTCCATAAGTGATAGTGCATTTAAAATAACTTTTAGTCTCTTTAAAAGTTCTTCATCTACACGGGTTATAGCTAATGTAACTTCTGGATTTTCGAAAATTCTTCGTGAAGTGTTTCTCCATCATTTGTATTACCGAATCCTTGTTTTGGTGTCTCAATAATTAACCCAAGTTGCTGCCTAAATTCTTTTTGTATGTCCAGTTTTCTTCTTCTTTGGGCTTTCTTCTTGTCGGTGGGCTCGTCTTGTTGACAAAGCCCATAAGCTAGTTTTAGCATGAACTCCATACATCTTATTCATATTCTAAATTGAATTTGCTTTAAAAAAAATCAGAATCGGGAAAATATTTTTTTTTTTAACAAATTACAATATCTCGGAAATGCGCGCACTTGGTTTTGCACCTGCCTCAACAAATAGTTGGGGTCAAATACCTTATTCGATTCATGGCATGAACTGGTATGGATTTTTTCGAATCTCTATTCAAACTCCATAAACTGTTAAAGAATGGTGTTTTTTGTTTCATTTATTAAAATCTGAAAATTTTGTTTTAATATTTTAAATATCAAATTTAAATTAACGTATAAACAAAACAACCAGTTAATATTAAAAAAATACGATTTTTCATTAAATATGCCATAATTGCAAAGAAGAAAACTAAGAATTTTGTTTTTTTTTTTTGTTACCAACTTACCAACTTTGAAAAGCTCTATAAATAAAACTAGTTATCAAAAAATTATTGTGTTTGCTGTTTTTAAGGCCCTGTTTATATTTCTATTAGAAATAAATAACAAAACTAACAATAAAACATCGGGTTTTGTATTTTTGCCACTTTTCCTTTTTTGCACAACCGTTCGCCGCAAGATGTTTGATATGGTTTTTATCAATAGTTGGGGTCGAAATACTGTATGTGGCAAAATACTGTATTCAAAATACTGTATGCCAAAATACTGTATGTCAAAATTCTGTACGTGCAAAATGCTGTATGAGCAAAATACTGTAAGTCAAAATTCTATATAGCAAAAAAAAATATCGTTTTGATAGTGTAAAAAAGTGTGCATTTTTACAGAACTTTGAAATACAGTTTTTTTATTAGAGTTTTTATTATGACTTCCTAAGAGATCAACTTAATTAAATTTTTAATGTTGTTTATTAGGAGCTACCTTATAAAGGAGAGAGAAAATAAAAGTCTACACTTATGTATTTAATTCTTTTTCGTTTAATTAATTTATTTATTTAATTTTTCCTGTTAAACTATTTATTGAGATCTCTAGTCTTTTTTGGTAAATTTAAATTGATATAAATTTGTTATAGTAATTTTTTGTTAACTCTTTCTTACTTTGTACAAATTAATAAGTTGCTTAAAAAGTGAACTTTTATATTTTAAATCCCAAATAGAAAGAGTTAAGAACGGGGAACACATTCAAAATAAGAAAAAAACTCTTTTTAAAAACAAAAAAAAAACTGTACGGTTTATAAAAAATCAATCTGAATTAAACCAGGTTGCATACCTAAAACGAATTGCAAAAAAAAAAAACAACACAATTTATTCAAAACTAGTATTATGTGTTTTATATCAAAGGAAATTTCTTGAAAAATACTGTTTTGAAAATACAGTACAGAATTTTACAAAACAGAATTTGGCAAGTCAGTATATTGTTCATATAGTATTTTAACATACAGAATTTTGTTATAGTATAATGACATACAGAATTATAGTCTTACAGTATTTTGACCAAACAGAATTTTATCATATAGAATTTTGGAAAGCAGTAGGTATTTAAGTTATAACTACAACGGCAACTTTATCAACCTCTTTCCTGCACCAAAATCGAAGGCAAAACCAGAGAAGGGTTGCGGTCGAGTTGAAAAACGAAGCCTAAACATTCTAACATTGCCTCCCAAACCCTCTGAGCGTCCAAAACCATCTTTTCCACTTCGTACATACACCTACACCCCCTCCCTCTTCCCAACCAAATACCTCTATCCACCGACCACTGCCCCAAATATCTTTTTGTAGGTTCCTTATTCTCCCCAACACCCCCCGCTTCGATACGCCACTGCCTGAGTGTTCATTTTGTAACGCAAATTTCATTAATCTATGCAAATAATTCGTTGCTTTATTAAAATAATTCATAAGTATGTCAAATTTGTACATTGCCTAAGACAAAAACTTCATCAGCTTGTTTCGAGTTAGGTTAACCACGGAGGTGTCCTTGGTGGATGAAGAATGGGCACGGCATTCTTGTTTAAGCTCGGCATAGCTCGTCGTATAGGGGGAAGCTCTTGCCCTCCTTGCAAACATCAATAAAGGGATTGGAATCTGGAAAGGATTTAGGAATCAATAGGATAAAGATAATACTGATAGCTTCAGTATAGAATAAGGTATCTATGCCATTGCCCGTGTAAAAGTTCGGATCCTCGAATAGTGTTTCTAGATTTCTGTGACTTAAGTCTTACAAGAACTATACTAATCCCTACTTTTCTATTAATCTATGTATATCAATTTATATACCATTTATATCAATATTCATATCAATATAAATATATACCAAGATATAACAATATTATAAAAACGAAGAGAAAAAATAAAATATTTTTATTTTTAATTTTAAGCGGAGTGATTGAATTAAATTCAATTTAAAAGTTCAAGTGACCTCTACTCCAAAATGCGTTTCGCCCAGGAAAAACAATGGGCTCATCACTTAGATGTTGTACCCTTTCTAATACGCAAAAGATTTGAATTTTAATATTCTAGGGGAATTTGTTTAAATTCAGACACCTAGAAAATGATGTTAAAACCCGTGGTCTGGTTGATAGAATAAAAACGAAGAGAACAAAATGAAAAATAAAAAAAATAATCATTAAAACTTGAAAAACTACCCTCAAATAAAGCTTAACTAAACTATATTTATTTAAAACCCACAAATCTCCAAAGTCTCACCCAGACAATGGTTCGTCAATTCACAAAAGGCCTTGGCCAACCCACCCTTATACCTGACGTATAACCTACGTTACTTACGTGGCCGGATTCTTTAAGTTAACCCTAACGTGAACTCCAATCGCAATTCCAAATAATGTCGTTGTCATTAGTCCGTCTAGTCCTATCCGGTAAGTGAGCTTTACGAAAATATCATCCTTTCTCGATCGACGTATTCCATAGAATCACACACACCATTGCAGTTAAACCTAGAAATCCATTAAGATACTACATATATCTAACTCTCATCTTAGACCAAATAAAACTTTTGTTTTCATGAAGATGGCTTTCAGCCGTTAAAACAATTTTTTGTAAAAAAAAAATTAATATCTATATAAGTATGGGCATTACTGCCAAGCAATTCCCACCAATAAAAATGCTTTTAAATATTGCTTACCGCTCAAAACCGAGAGATAAGTTGTATTGCATATTTCGTTGAGTAAAGAAAGGATAATAGCATTTTTTCCCCACCAGATATATAGAAAACAATTAAGTACTAGTTGAGACCTTTTCAACGATATAGGTCATAATGTGTTACAACGCCAGGGACGAAATCCCGAAGGAATATTGAAAACATGTTTTTTTTCCTTGGGAATCAGGGGGAGAGGGGGTGATGGGACATCAATTGCAATTCATCTTAATAATCGCCTAGGATGTTCTACTTGAATTTATTATCATTTTTAATTTTTTGACCATCAACAAATTATTAAATTGCATTTTTATTTTGGTAGAGAAGGCGCAATAACTTTTTTCTCCCACGAGATACCGGCTTATAGCCCATTAATGCATTAATTGAGACCTTTCCAACGATATAGGTCACTATGTGTTACACCAATGGGGCGGAACCGCCCATTCTCCTTTTAAAAATGATAAAAAAAAATTAAATTGAATAACCAAGCAAAAAAGAAATCAAATTTCAGATGTGTGCGAACAATTAGTTCTTTTATAAGAAAAATAAAGGTAAGGTAAAAATTTCATAAAAAAAAATTTAAGATTCTGTTGAACTTCCTATTTGCAACTTCTAATCTCTGGCTACCCCACAAATTCACCCTTCTTTATCATATATGAGTATACAACCATATACGTAGATTTCTTATCAAATATATAGAATTTAACGACTTACGGTTTCTTCGTCCCCCGAGGTCCTGCCGGCAGCACTATCCTGGATGACAGTTTATTGTTTTGGTTATACAAATACGAGTTTTGCCGCGCACAAACTCTATATATATATAAGTTATGTATAGACAAAAATATGAAACAAAAGTGAAATAGTTTTGAGGAAAGTCCAGAACAAATTCACTATTTTTTCATTAAATCTTTTATCCACTTTTTCTCTAACCTTTTGTATTCTCTTTTCTTTAATTTAAAATCAAAAAAAGTAATAAATTTAAATACAAAATTTAAATTCAATAAAAAAATTTAAAATTCAATAAAAAAATTAAGTTTTCAATAAAAAAATTTAAAACTTCAATAAAAAAAAATCCAATTTGTTTTGTAAGCACACGTATATATTTATATGTATGTGCAATGTGAAAAAAGTAAGTGTGTCACATTTATCCTTTGGGTTGCAGTTACCCTTGATATGCCCTTGGTCTTTGATCACGAACGGTCAAAGTAGCGCCGTTCATCCAACGGGTACGCTGTCACAACTTTCCTTTCTACGTCTTCCACAAACGTCAGCAGAGGTTGGGTCGACCCAGTAATAATATTTTTATATATAATGCTCTATATAAATGTATAGATACATATAATATGTGACCTCTAAACCGTTCCAGAATGTGGCCACCGAGAACGATCCTTTTGTTCAAACCCAACCTAATCCATGCATATCTTTAGTCAAACTACATAATTCACAAATTAAAACTAAATTTTTGCTACACACCTCTGCTCATGAATATCTAAGATTTCACTTCTATTAATTGCCTCCTTAATATATATTTTAGTTCACGTGTTTCAGCTTCGTCACATCCACGAATTTTCTATTATAATTCAGGAAATATTCTTAAAAATTTATCTTGTAATTTCTTTTCATCACAAAAAAAATATATTCTCTTTAATACTTAGATACTTCAAATAGTCTCATATATCAAGTTAATAAATTAACTGATTTCCACCATTAAAAAAAATCATAAATTTTCTTCGATTTCTATAGGTACGACACGTATGCCTATAAACTAATAGAAAGGTATATCGAGAAAAAAAATAGAAACTTTCGGCACGGCACTGTCTTACTAATAAAACTTGTAGCTTGCATTTGTCTCTATCAAATGATACAAAGTTCCCAAATTGCACACTGCGGTCGTTACCCTACTTTCTTTTCTCTACCTTTCGTTTTCTTTGCTACGGTGTTCTTTCAATCTTCGCATGTATAAGTAAACCCCTCCCAGTATTTCACTACCTTTGATACCTCTTAGTATACTTTCTTGAAATATTGATCTTAAATTTCATTTCAAGGGGTTATTTTTAAACAAAGTTTAATATAATGAAATGCACGACTGGGTCGCACGTACTTGCTCTTGAAGATAAAGTTACTATTTATGCTATGCCCTTTTAATTAAAAATTTGTAAATGCAGTTTTAGAAAAAAAAAACAATTAAAAAGCATAAAATTCGGTTTTCAAATGACTAAAAACAGCTTCTTAAATGAATTTAACCTCAAAACAAAGTACGCAATTTGATTTCTTCTATAATGATACATTTTTAGAAAAATATTTTGAAAATCGTTAGAGTCGTTTTCTAAAAAAAACTTTTTTTTCTATATAAAATTTTGCAAGGACTTTTATAAGATATTATTTATCAACATCTAAAAACTAAATTTTGAAAAAAAAATATTGAATAGTTTTCGAAAAAATTATTTAAAAAAAAAAATTAAAACTTTTGTTAAAAATCTTAAAAAATAATTTTCGAAATTTTTTTTACTAAATATTATTACGGCAACTTAAAAGCATCCATGTAAAAAAACTGGTTGAAATTGATTGAGTCATGAAGGAGAAAATCAGAATTAAAAAAAACGGTTCTATGACAGGTACCGTATAACGGTTTTTGAAAAAAATGGTTGTCATATAAAGATAAACCTTACCCAAAAAAATTACCATGATTTTTTTAATCAATATTGTAGGCACCTTTTTTGATAAAAATGAGTTTTTCTAAGACCGGTATATGACAGGTACCGTTATTTGGGGTCCAAAAACAAAACGTCTGGGGATATTTTTTAAAAAACGCCACATACCAAGTTTGAAGTAAATGGACCCATCCGTTTAGGCTGTGGTCTCTGATACATACAAACAGACAGAGTTAACAATCAAACATGACATTACGATGATAGAGAATGAGAAAAAAGTGGGCCCGAAAATTCTGTCTGTCTGTCAGTCTGTCTGTAAGGTCATACCAGATAGCCATTCCAAATTTTAAAAAATCGACTTTTCAAAATTTTTTTCACGCCAATAGTTTGTGATTCGTTTGTGACAGCATTAAAAAGTTTTGTGACTCTTTAGTTTTTGAGTTATTAACAAATTAAAAAAAAGTACCAGTTAGCCATAATATTTTTGAAAATTGTAGGAACATGTATTTTTTTATACTCAATCGATCAGAAATCGTTTGTGGCTTCTGAATATATCAATAAAATCGTTTGTGACAACTTAGTTTTCGAGAAAAATTAGAAAAACGGATAGAAATTCACCACACTTGCATTAATTTAATAGTAATGGGAGGAGCTCATAGGCATACGCTGTTGCATATGTATGTGATTCATGTTGCTGAGGTGGGTAAATGGTTTGAGGTGAGCATCATGTTGCAATGATAATTAAGTATGATCATGTAATTATCAAAATAAAAACAAATATCGTTTGTGACAACCCATTTTGTTTGTGACACCATATTTTCTAAAAACTCACACTGGCTGACTAGGTTGTCACAAACGATGTTTTTGATAAATTCCAAGTCTTTGAACAATTTTGAATGAAATGTGTTTAAATAAAAAGCTGCCAGTGTGAGTTTTTAGAAAATAGGGTGTCACAAACAAACTAGGTTGTCACAAACGATGTTTTTGATAAATTCCAAGTCTTTGAACAATTTTGAATGAAATGTGTTTAAATAAAAAGCTGCCAGTGTGAGTTTTTAGAAAATAGGGTGTCACAAACAAACTAGGTTGTCACAAACGATGTTTTTGATAAATTCCAAGTCTTTGAACAATTTTGAATGAAATGTGTTTAAATAAAAAGCTGCCAGTGTGAGTTTTTAGAAAATATGGTGTCACAAACAAAATGGGTTGTCACAAACGATATTTGTTTTTATTTTGATAATTACATGATCATACTTAGTTATCATTGCAACATGATGCTCACCTCAAACCATTTACCCACCTCAGCAACATGAATCACATACATATGCAACAGCGTATGCCTATGAGCTCCTCCCATTACTATTAAATTAATGCAAGTGTGGTGAATTTCTATCCGTTTTTCTAATTTTTCTCGAAAACTAAGTTGTCACAAACGATTTTATTGATATATTCAGAAGCCACAAACGATTTCTGATCGATTGAGTATTAAAAAAATCCATGTTCCTACAATTTTCAAAAATATTATGGCTAACTGGTACTTTTTTTTTAATTTGTTAATAACTCAAAAACTAAAGAGTCACAAAACTTTTTAATGCTGTCACAAACAGTCACAAACGAATCACAAACGATTGGCGTGAAAAAAATTTTGAAAAGTCGATTTTTTAAAATTTGGAATGGCTATCTGGTATGACCTCTGTCTGTATGTATCAGAGACCACAGCCTAAGCGGATGGGCCGATTTACTTCAAACTTGGTATGGTGCGTTTTTTGGAGAATATCCCCAGACATTTTTTCGAATTTTGTTTTGGACCCCAAATAACGGTACCTGTCATATACCGGTTTTAGAAAAACTCATTTTTCTCAAAAACGGTGCCTACGATTTTGATTAAAAAAATCATTATCAGTTTTTTAAATAAGGTCTATCATCAAATGGAAACCATTTTTTTAAAAAACCGTTATTAACGGTACCTGCCATAGAATCGTTTTTTTAAATTCTGATTTTCTCCTTCATGACTCAATCAATCTCAACCATTTTTTTTAAATGAATGCTTTTAAGTTGCCGTAATAATATTTGGTAAAAAAAATTCGAAAATTATTTTTTTGGACTCTTAAAAAAAATTCATTAAAGAAGCTGTTTTAGTCATTTGAAAATCGAATTCTATGCTTTTTTTAATTTTTTTTGTCTAAAACTGCATTTACAAATTTTTAATTAAAAAGGCTCAGCATATACAGTAACTTTATCTATTAGAGCAAGTACGTGAGACCCAGTCGTGCATTTTATTTAATACAGCTTGATTAATATTGAATTTCTTTACATTAAAGTATTAAGTTTTAATCCTATGGATTAAATTTTAATCCTTTGGATTACATTTTAATCCTTTGGATTACATTCTAAGCTTTTTCGTATTGAAAACATCAATAGATATTAATACAAAACTATTTAAGTTTAGTTTAAAAAAATCTAATACTTACAGAATATTAAAAAGTAATATTCACTGTATTGTAATAAAAAGGCTGCATGAAATATTCCAAAGTTTTTAACCCATTATAATTAAAATTGCTTACTTTTAGTATTAAAAAAATATAATGTTATATTAGAGCATTAATTTTTAAGTTTTTGGATTACATTTTAAATCTTTTGATTACATTCTAGTCTTTTTCGTATCGAGAATATCAATTTTAATACAAAATTATTAGAATGTAATACAAAATAGTTTAAAAAAAATTCTAATATTTACAGAAGATAAAAAAGTAATATTCACTGTATAGCATACGGCTGTAATACAAAGGCTGTATTGAAAAGTAAGCCAAAATTTTTAACCGTGTAATAAACATTTTAATAAATTCTTCGAATTCACAGTATGTTCCATAAAGACGAAGCTTCTTGAAGAGGGAAAACGTCGAGAAGGGAATAGTATGGATGCTAATGAAGCTGCATTTTTTACACGTCACCAAAGTGAAGCTCCACAATCCCACAATAAGACACGAACAAAGGCGAAGTGTTACAACTGTAAGATGAGGGGTCAGTTTGCCTCTGAATGCCGTTCTCCAAAAGAAACACTACGTCATATTGTTCTATGTTAAATACTACTGCAAATATTTCGGCATTTGACAAAAATATGTGGGTACTTGGGCGTATAGTCACATGTGTTGCGACAAAAGCTCTTTTACCGTCATGGAGTCACATGCCGAGAAGACTGAATTGGCACCGTCAAAATCGCTTTGAAAGATAACATAATTCAGATTCTTAATGTTTTATGTGTACCAGAACTGAAAACTAATTTCATTTCAGTTTGCTTACTAAAATAAAATTAGTTTTCAGTTCTCATTTTGTTGTTTTTGGTGGGAAAGAGGCTGGGATTTTCGATAGTGATCAAAATTTAATTATGCATGCGATTAAATGTCGCAAAATATTTGTTTATTTTTTTAAGTCCAAAAGCGAAGTATCCAGGCACATTTTTTTAGGCGTTGAGATAAGTCGTGACAAAAATACTGGATCAATTACTCTTTCGCACGAGCAGGACATTAAGAACTTGTTGTCGAAACACGGGATGGTTTCCACCAGAACATGCAACACTCCTCTGGATCCAGTTGAAAAACTGGAAAGTTTCTGGTATGAATAAAATTGGTCCAAATTATCTGGTGAATGAGCTATTCAATTTTACAGATACTTTTAAACATCAACTCATTGTATCCATTTTTAATTTAACATATATTTCAGTGCAAAAATCTAAAATAGAATAATTTTTTGAATAGATACCTACGATTTTTTCTTTTATTTAAAATTAATATCATAAAGGATTTTGGAGAATGCTGTGATTTATAAATTGTATCGAATTAGTGTAAATTATTGTACTTTTGTACTCCAGCAAACTCATTTGTATCAAATTCGATACAATTGTATCGACTTTTCTATGCCTGGCTGGTAGTAGCTTTGACCGATAATCATATACTGGTAACGCTTTTTTCTTGGTTGGTGGTGTTGTGATTTGGGAGTCGCGTAAGCAGTCTGCTGTGGCATTGAGCAGTACCGAAGCCGAGTATATGGCGCTGGTGGCTGCAACTAAAGTCACTGTTTACCTTCGAAGATTACTGACTGAAATGGGATTTGGATCTATTGTGAACGGACCAATTGAGTTGTGCGGAGATAATGTGAGCGCACATCACTTAGTAAGAAATCCAGTGTTTCATTCCACATCGAAACACATGGATATAAAATATCATTATATTCGTGAGATATATAAAACATCTTTGATAAAACTAGAATACGTACCTACATCTGAAATGATTGCTGATATATTCACTAAAATATTAAATAAATCAAAACATTAAAAGTTTTTTGCTAAATTAGGATTAAGTAATCAATTAAAATTTGTTTTTAAGAGATATTGTGTTGAGGGGCAGCATTGAAGTTAATTTGAATTTGTACACTAGCAAGGGCGGGACATTGACATAGGAAATGGAAGACCGTTTCTTTTTCTTGCTGGTCCAAGCAGCTGCGACAGTAAGTATTGTGCGGTATACCAAACTTTGCTGCATGTTCCCCTATCGGCCAATGTCCTGTGCACACCGCAACGATTCTGCTAATGTCTTTTCTGGGTCTAGAGATTAGGTCATATGTTTTGGATTTATTATAGGTAGGCCAGATTTTTCTGGATATGACGCAGCTAGTTAAGTTGTGCCACCTATTGTTAGCTTTTTGTTAGGTGTTTTAAGAAGATATCGCCCTTCATGACTCCTATGGGAATGTTAACTATTTCTGCTAGTGACTCATGAAGGGCCGATCCTTGCCTGGCCAGTTCATCCGCCTTTTCATTGCCTTCAAAACCACTGTGACCTGGGATCCAGATGAGAGTGATTGTGAGGCTTCCACTCAGCAATGCGAGTTCCTCTCTGCACTGCTGAACCAATTTGGAGGATGTCGTGACCGAAGCAATCTGTTAGTATAGCTATATTTTGGTTTTGATTTGGATATACTCTAAGTAATTTGCAAGCTTCTTTAATTGCCAGCAATTCCGCTTGGAATACACTGGCAAAGTTTGGTAGTCGAAAGGATTTTGAGATATTGAGGGATTCATAGTAGACACCCGAACCGACCCCACAATCCATTTTTGAGGCATCAGTGAAAATGCAGGTGTCGAAGTCTCTCGTCACAATGTCCTCTTCCCAGTCTGATCTCGACGGGAAGCTGACCCTGCAATTCATTACAGTATTCAAAATAGGGGTGCAGTAGTCCGTGGGTGTCAGAAGCATATCCGATGGTATTAAATTTGTTGTGTCACTGTGACCAAAAGGTTTTGCCTTCCAACTACCTGTTTCTTTTAGCCTTAAAACGCTACAAGAGACCTGGTATTTAATGTGAAGGTCTATGGGTAAGAGGTGCAAGAGAACGTTTAGAGCCTCAGTGGGGCACGACCGGAGGGCTCCAGTCGTCCCTACGCTTGCTGTTCTCTGGATTTTCTTAAGTTTGTTGATGTTATAAGCTTTACTAAGTGCAGGCCACCAAACAATGGCGCCGTAGGTAAGAATGGGTCGTACAACCACTGTGTAAGTCCATAGAATCATTTTTGATTTAAGACCCCATTTTTTCCCAAAGGTTTTACTGCAGGCATAGAAAGCAATGCTCGCCTTTCTAACCCGCTCTTCTATATTTAGCTTCCAGCTCAGTTTAGTGTCCAAAATTACACCTAAATATTTGGCGCTGGAAGAAAGTGATAAGATTTGGCCGTTGAGCTGAGGTAGAGGGAAGACAGGGATTTTGGTTTTAGTTGTAAAAAGCATCAGTTCCGTTTTACTTTGATTAACTCCTAGGCCACAGCTCGTAGCCCAGTTGCTAACTTTTCTCAAAGCCGTGTCAGTCATTTCACTGATCACAGGTAAAAACTTTCCTGATACAAGTACAACCAGATCATCCGCATATGCCACTGCCTTCACTCCACTTCTCTCAAGCTTCACGAGGATATTGTTCATGACAAAAAGCCATAAAAGGGGAGAAAGAACGCCACCCTGAGGCGTACCCCTATTAACGCACTTAAAACAGTTTGAATTTCTTAAACTAGCTTGAATTCTCTCTTTTAGCATTGAAATAATCCAACTTCTGATGTAGTCTTCTACTTCAAAAGTCACTAGGGCTTCGAGAATAGATTCGGTTAGTACATTGTTAAAAGCTCCCTCTACATCCAAGAAGGTGGCTATGGTATATTCTTTAAAGTGTATCGAGTTCTCAATTGTTCGAACGACTTCATGGAGGGCTGTTTCCGTAGATTTGCCACTCATATAAGCGTGCTGCGAACTAGCTAGAGGACACCTTTTAAAAATGTCTCTAATATGAGTTTCTAAGATTCGTTCTAAGGATTTAAGTAAGATGTTAAACTTATTGGCCGGAAATCCTTCGCAGACTAACATTTTTTTTACATTAACCCATTTCTTTCTCTTATACTAAAGCTTCATGATTTGAATTACTATGTACTTAATTTTCTTTCTTATTTCACTTTTAATAAAGTTAGTTCCTTGTTAAACTCAATAGAGATTGAATGTGTTTCTTTTAATATTGTAACATATAATTTATAAAAAAAGTTATTTTCGTTTATAATTTATAATTTGAACGTGTCTGGTTGGAACAAATTCATGATTTACCAACTTTCTTTCCAAAACCAAATTAGTTAAGGACTTATTCTGTGGAATTTGAAAGAAACATAATAACTCTACAAAAACATATTTTTGCATTCGATGCACTCGATGTTTGCTAAAAAAGGTTTATTAATAGTAAATTGTATCAAGTAAATTCACATAAGCTGCTAGTATAACTTTCATGATTAAATATGAATATGAATTTTAGAACAAAACTATCATAGAACAAGTTTTTTATAGACATTTATTGATGAAATATGCATGTTTCTCTCAAACACCTCAATAATTAATAGTTTTATCTAGATGTGAGTATAAAAACTTAAAGAATTTTCACTTAAAACATAGATTTGTCTATTGCCTAAAAAGCCTCTTTTTAGTTGAGAATTTCGTATCAAAAAACACAGTTTTCTTCTAAAATGATATAAAAAATCTCATATCTTGATCTCGAATACCAACAGAACTTATAAAACCTTTTAAGTTTAGAAAACACTCCTGCTTGCAATTCTTTGACTACAATTTCTTTCCTCAAAAACTTTTTTTGACATACTTCTCATTACCGATTTACATGGAACACCCATGTAACTGGTAAGGGTGTTTCTTAAGTTTTAATATAGGTTATTATGATTTATGAAAACAATGGGCCATATTCATAGTTGCGTCTGTGTTCTTTCTAAGCAAAGCTGGAGTGTAAAGTTATTGCACAGGTTAGACACAGCTATTTCTCATTGAGATTTTGCTAGTTCATAGTTTAGAAGTGGGTTTAAATTGTTTATAAATAAGATTCAGTCCAGCTTTACTTACCAACTACAAAGAATCAACTTATGAAACAACTATGAATATGGCCCAATGTATATTCATATAATGATTCATGTTCAATTTTCATTCTTATTTCCTAGACTCTTGGGACTCTTTTTGATCGTTTTGATATTTTTGACTTGTCTAGTTGTCTGGTTGGATTGGGTCATTTGGTGCTTTTCTGCTTTTGAACGTGTCGGCTACCGAACAAGCAGGTTTCCACCCTGGTTCATCCTGTGTTGACTACTTTCTGCATAAAAGAATGTTGTGAGATAAAGTCGAAGTCCAATGTGGAATCAGACAGGGTTGCATACTATCGCCACTATTCTTTTAGTGATAAGTATTGTGCTGTGTGCAGCCCTGTTGAACGGAATCGGTGGGGTTCAATGGAGGCTGACATCCCAACGACAACATCTGGGCTACGCGGACAAAGTATGCTTAGTTTACTCTCTCATGGGATCATAGATCTACATCAATTGACAACTAGGGTGGAAGGACAAGCAGCAATCGTGGGACCGAAAACTAACTCGGCAAAAACAAAAATGATCAGCCTCAGAAGTAACTCATCCGTTTAAGTCAATATTTCTGGACAGCCGGTAGAGAAAGTAGAATATTTTGGAAGTTCTGTCTCTACCAAAGAACTCAACAAGAAGTCGACAGTGGTATTAAAAAGTTAAAGGCTGCTTTAAATTTTCTCCAAAGTATAAAGGCCTTGGTCTAAGACTGTTCAAGAATGTGTAGGCAGTACTATAAACTTCGAAAAGACAACGGATTGCATTGCTGTCCAAGTTATGCAGTGGAATCCACTAACACAGGCAGGTAGAGGATCGGGTCGGCTGAGAAGCACATGGTGCAGGACAGTCGAAAGGGATACTGCACATCTGGGGAAAAGCTGGAGAGAATTACTGTATATTTCTAGAAACCGTAAACGATGGAGCCTCAAGGGGATCACAACGTCAAGGTCTGAGGACCTAGTAAGTAAGTAACCAGGCCTATTTTTATACCTAAACAACACTTTTAAACTTGTTTGGAGTAAAATCTTAATATTTGTTTTATGGATCAGTCTAACAGGTAGGTATCTATTGAGTTACTATGTCACATAGCTATGTATGTTAGTACTCTAAATTGGCAAAATGTCGAAACTCTTCCTCTGTAACAGAAAAATCAAAATAAATCAATTATGTTTAAAATTCCATTACAAAACTTTACACATTTTAAGTGTGATAAATCTCCTCAACGCCGAATGATAACGTCTTTCTTATGTTCTTGCAACATACATAACATGTGTACCAGCAATGTAGCATACAATATTGTCAAGTGCAGAGCCGTTTTCTTAAACTTACATCACCTTATAAACTAAAAACCTTCCGTTCAGTCAATTATTTACTATAGGTAGATACACCAACAACGAAACCATTGTTCACTTTCCTTACTTAAATACAAATTTATGAAAGCGAGCGGTCTCTCATCCTTCGTATCGATGCCAACAAATCTGCACTTAATCTTCCGCATTGTTTAATTTAGTATTTCATGGCACCAGCAGCCATAGACCACCACCACGTAAATGTTTAGGATGTATGTATGTAACTTGGCCACCAAACAAAAAGCCACATAAATCGTGTAGTTCTGAATGTTCGACCGCAAGGAAGAGGTGTAATCTTGTCTCATAAAATATTGAAAAGGCCCAAACCACCAAACGTCGTCATCGTCGTTGACGTTGGTGTTTGCGGTAGCATCCGAGAAGGCACAAAAAAGAAACCATCTCTATCCTATAAACAGATTGTCGTGTTTTACCTCCTCGAACATACCATCATCTACGAATATTATGTCTTCGGTCTTATAAGTCCTATGATCCGAGCCGGGAACTAATGAACATCGAATGTTCGTAGGTAGTCACACTTGTTTCTATAACAAGATACAATGCAAGCAAACGCACGCTTTGCAAAGAAACTTGATCTTCATCAGGTGTTACGTAAAAGTTCTTCTCATGCAGGATAAAGGATACCTACTCCCTCTTATCTGTGCAGTAATATGGTTTTGTGGGAGATGGGTAACATTGGAAACTTTTTAAGGATAATGGGTAAAAACACACACCGATTGCTTTTCTCACCTCAAAGCATTTATCTATGTTAGTGAAATGGTACCAGTATATAGATCTTCAACCACTCCTTATCACACTCCGCACAGTGGCGCATATTGACTTTTTTGGTTGCAAAAATCATAGCTCGTAAACAAATAAAGATATTGAGATAATTTTTTTTTTTTTCAGCTTGAAGTAAAATGTTCTGCCTGTTTGTTGAAAACAATAAATACATATCAATAGAATACACTAACTTGCTACCACATATATTACACAACGAATTAAGAAAACATAACATACAAATTTCATTTAAAACAAATAACAATATACAAAAAATACTTAAAGATAAAACAAAAACCGATAAAAAATCATGCTCAGGAGTCTACAAAATTAATTGCAATGACTGTGACAAATTTTACATCAGTCAAACAGGCAGAACATTTTACGACAGATTCACTGAACACAAACCAAAACAAAATACAAAATCCACGTTCGCACAACACCTAATCGAAGAAAACCACAATTACACCAACTTTGAAACAAATCTAACACCAATACACATATGCAAAAAAGGGACAAAACTAGACGCACTCGAAGAATACGAGATTTACAAATCAAATAGAACGAGACAAGACATATTACTAAACGACAAATTAACAATAAAAAACAATACATTATATAACACCGCCATAAATTATGAAAATAGACAACAACAGAAATGAGACAACAACACAATATAATCAAATTGGCAACTACACCAAAAGTCGATAAGTTAAGCCCGATGATGGATGATTAACATCCGAAACGCGTCGCATAATTAAAATAAAATAAAAAACAAATATATGTTGTGATAAATTTAAAATTTAAACTTAAATAAATAAAAATAATTTTTAAAAAAGTTTTTTTTATATATTTTATTAATTCTCTTAATTAACACAAACAACATGGAGACAAAAACAGATATAAATATTTAATTTTAGTTGAGTTTAGACCGAGGACTTTTAAGGGTTTTTTTATAACTTAACTTAAAGTAAAAAATATGAGCCAAAAAACAGTTTTCGGAAAATCTTAAAATTTTGCAATAATAAAAAAAAAAAAAAAATGCATCATATTTGTAATATAAAAGGTACTTTTTACAAGCACAGATAAAAAAATAAATTTAATTTGAAAACTAAGTTTTCAGATTTAAACGCCGAATCTCTGAAAATTTTCATAAAAAATATATTTTTTCTTTGATTTTCAAAATAAGGAAACTTTGACTACCTGTATCATCCGAATCCTTTGACCGATTTTAAAATTTCTTTCGGCTTTTGAAGCTTCCAATGTTCCCTAATCCATAAAATAAGTTAGTTTTGGATTTTAAGCACACACCACAATTGAATTTTGCAATCACTTTTGCAAAAAGGCGCCACAGTGAGCCGGTGGTGGTGGCAGTAAACTATACGAGGAATACAAATTTGAAAGAGGGAATTGTGGCTTATTAGATTTTAATATTTTAGCATAGCAGCTTGCAGGACAGGGTAAAATTGATTTTTGAGTTTTTGGTTTAGTGTGAAGATCTACTGCAACCATTGAGTATACATAGAGAAATCACGAAATCTTATCCTTACATTTGGCGTTTTTTCTTTTTTGGATCTGAGGAAATCTCTGAGCAGAGGCTGAGCGATCAGAGCAGATCTCTGAGCAGATTATGTCAGAGCCCTCAGATTTAATTAATAAACACACTTAATTTCTGAACTAATTCCAGTCGTAAATTGTTCGCACAAAGAAACATTATTTGTTCACTAATAATAAATTTTCGTTCACAAGTAGACGGGCGACTGCCATGTCATGTGAGCTCATTTTTGATTTTTTGTTTTTTTTTCGTCTTTCAAATCACTATAAACAATGAAATCAGAATTTCGCTCAATTTGCTCGGTCATTTTATTCTGAGCAAATTTATTTAGCTCTGAGCTAGCTCAGATATAAAAATGAAACACACTTGTTGTCGTCTGATATGTCCGAGCTAAAAAAGAAACACAGCTTTCTTTTGACAGTTCCGTGACCTGCTCATAGGTGTCACCAGGTAGACCAAATCGAGATTTAAGTTTTTGTGGAACGCATTGACTTGAAAAATAAAATGCACAACTGGGTCGCTCGTATTTGCCCTAAGGTTCAAAGTTGCTGTGTTCTGTGCTTTATAGATTTTAAAAATTAATAATTTTAAACGAAAAATACCTTAAGAATAGTGTAAAACAAAATTAAATCCATTTCTAATATGATATGAACTTCATCTTAATATGCAACAAATTTCTGCATACTTGTATTTTTGAAATTTTGTGTTTTAGATGATGGCGGTGCTAACTTAACGTGAAGTTAGTACCGCCATTGTTTTGAGGTGTTAGGGGAGGAGCAACAAATTCGGGAATGCGGCAACAAATTCCTGTATACTCAGGTTTTCGAATTTTTGTTATGGAGGTGCTAACTTCACGCACCTCAGTTTTCAAAAATTGATTGAAATAAAAAAAAATGAAAATTTTATTATGAAAATTCAATAATTTTTTTTTTAAATTTTTGATATCACACGAAAGAAGAAAAGCATATAAAAATACATTAATAGATGTTCCTGTTCAGATAGATTTTATTGTGAAACTGTAATGAGACAACAGGTAGATACGCAGAGACAAGCATTTTTTTTTTATTATTTACAGTACAGTAAATGAGGTAGTATATCGCATCGCGCTATACTTATATTACACAAAAAAATATTTATAAGTGTTATGTTTGAATTATTGGCCCAAAGGGGGCCTAACGTTATACAAAGGCTAAAATTTAAAGTTAACACTTCACTCCACTTAAAGACCACATCTGGAAGTAATAAACAGTATTGTTTATCACAAAGCGATATGCATGTGACGTTGACCACTTGAGCATCGGAATACAATTAAACATGTGCGTCGGTTCCAGTTTCTCTATCAACCTCCATCCACATCACAGAAAGACAAGGAACAACAAATAATAGAACATCAATCCGTATCCAGTCTTCGAATAAAAAGCTGCCAGTGTGAGTTTTTAGAAAATAGGGTGTCACAAACAAACTAGGTTGTCACAAACGATGTTTTTGATAAATTCCAAGTCTTTGAACAATGTTTAATGAAATGTGTTTAAATAAAAAGCTGCCAGTGTGAGTTTTTAGAAAATAGTATGTCACAAACAAACTAGGTTGTCACAAACGATGTTTTTGATAAATTCCAAGTTTTTGAACAATGTTTAATGAAAGGTGTTTAAATAAAAAGCTGCCAGTGTGAGTTTTTAGAAAATAGGGTGTCACAAACAAACTAGGTTGTCACAAACGATGTTTTTGATAA
Organism: Meliscaeva auricollis; assembly: GCA_948107695.1. Classification (NCBI taxonomy): domain Eukaryota; kingdom Metazoa; phylum Arthropoda; class Insecta; order Diptera; family Syrphidae; genus Meliscaeva; species Meliscaeva auricollis. Next base: position 38,175,456 of record OX403619.1, on the reverse strand, counting down.
ATTCCAAGTCTTTGAACAATGTTGAATGAAATGTGTTGAAAAATAAAGCTGCCAGTGTGAGTTTTCAGAAAATAGGGTGTCACAAACAAACTAGGTTGTCACAAACGATGTTTTTGATAAATTCCAAGTCTTTGAACAATGTTGAATGAAATGTGTTTAAATAAAAAGCAGCCAGTGTGAGTTTTTAGAAAATATGGTGTCACAAACAAAATGGGTTGTCACAAACGATATTTGTTTTTATTTTGATAATTACACGATCATACTTAGTTATCATTGCAACATGATGCTCACCTCAAACCATTTACCCACCTCAGCAACATGAATCACATACATATGCAACAGCGTATACCTATGAGCTCCTCCCATTACTTTTAAATTAATGCAAGTGTGGTGAATTTCAATCCGTTTTTCTAATTTTTCTCGAAAACTAAGTTGTCACAAACGGTTTTATTGATATATTCATGAGCCACAAACGATTTCCGATCGATTGAGTATAAAAAAATCCATGTTACTACAATTTTCAAAAATATTATGGCTAACTGGTACTTTTTTTTAATTTGTTAATAACTCAAAAACTAAAGAGTCACAAAACTTTTTAATGCTGTCACAAACAGTCACAAACGAATCACAAACGATTGGCGTGAAAAAAATTTTGAAAAGTCGATTTTTTAAAATTTGGAATGGCTATCTGGTATGACCTCAAATAATAAACATTAGGAACAAATTATTACCGAACAACGTAGCACGCATGCGGAGGAAATTCACGACCTCCGCAAATTTCTAAACGAGCGTGGTATTACACCTGACGTGACCGAATTTACTACACAAGTAATAAATTCCTCAATTATTTGTGATGAATCTCTGGGGATCATAAAATCTCTAGGACAATTTGACGACACAGCCACGTCATATGTAAGCTGGCGAGAGTCAGCACATAATTCAATTCGAACACCTAGACTTTACGTATGCTGATCAAAGATCGATCAGTACGTTAAGGCAAGAAATGTCTGTTCTCAGACAAGGTTCATTTTCAGTATTACAATGCTACGAGAAAGTTAATAAATCGCTCACCCTTTTGACAAACAAAGTCATAATGACACACGGTAATTGCCTTAAGCATATTTATAAGTTTATTGAACGGCCAACTAATGTACACACTATTCGCAATAAAGCCACGTGACTTCCCACACCCTCTAGCTTTAGCCCAAGATTTGGAGAGCAACCATATTCGCTCGACGTTCGCCTTACAGTTCGCACAGCGAACCGAGCCTAGAGGCCCACGCCATAGTTCACATGAAAATCATTTACGGTTCCCAAGAAATAACTCACAACAACCAACAAAAGAACGCAACTTTACACCACAACGTAATGACTACAGACAACTCCCACAGCTCTTTGAACCTATGACTCTTAAAAGCTCGGCTAATAGGCCAATTTCTCAACAACAGTTAAACCAATACAAAAATACATTCCAACAAGCTAATAACAACCCAAATTGGCAATACAAACGACCAATGAACAATACATACAATAACACTCAACGTCCTTTATTTAAACGCGAAAGAGAACCGAGTATCCAACAACCTACTCAAATCCCTCCAACAAAGACAGAAAGGAATAATAACATTAACGAAGACCCAGAGACTTTTTTAGACGAAAATCTGGACTACCGTTCATACGAAGAATAATAAATAACAAAAATATACGCATATTGATTGACACAATTGCTTCAAGCAATTATTGTCGCTATGGCGTATTTAACCACAAAAAAAAACATTAGACATTAAGAAAAGGGCACGAACCGTAAACGGTGATTTAACAATTACTGAATGCTATGAGGCATTAATTTTTAATACAAAAACTCGTTTTTATATCTTATACAATCTGGAATTCGACGGCTTAATAGGATCAAATCTCCTGAGCTCTGTCGAAGCCAGAATAAATTTTGAGAACAAGACCCTCTCTTACGCAAATAAGGTAGAAAAACTATACTTTGAAAACGAGCCACAAGAAATAAATAATATTTGTGAAGATGCTTCACACCCTTTAGAAAAACTAGAAAGCGACATGCTGTCTAAAATAGAAAGTATCCACGGACGAATTTGTACAACATTACCCTTTCGTACGGATATCATTGCAGAGATACATACTATCTGCGACAAACCGATTTACACGAAACAATACCCCTTACTCCATAGTACAGATGAGTGGCTTTATAAAGAAATAGAGAAGGAAATAAATGAAGGCATAATCAGACCTTCTAAAAGTCCATACAACTCACCCGTATGGAGTGTTTCAAAGAAAGGACAAAATCCGGACGGAAGTCCGAAACTTAGGTTATCGACTATAAGAAAATAAATGGGTTCACTAAAGCAGACAAGTACCCAATGCCTGCTATCGAAACTACATTAAGCAATTTAATAAAAACCAAGTACTTCTCGACAATTGATCTAGAAAGTGGTTTTTATCAAATAAAGTTAAAAGAATCTGATATTGAGAAGACAGCCTTCTACGTCAATAACTGAAAATATGAATATCTCCGACTACCTTTCGGATTGAAGAACGCACCTTCAATATTCCAAAGAGCAATGGACGACATTAGACCATATATTGGCAAATTCTGTCATGTATATATGGATGATATAATAAGTTTCTCCAAAACAACAGATGAACATACCAATCACCTAGAAACTATAGTCCAAACATTAAAGGATGCTAATATGAAAACATCAACCGAAAAATCTCTTCTATATAGAGATAAGGTAGATTTCCTAGGCTATGTAGTAATGGAAAACATTGTTACAACAAACCCTTAGAAAGTGATAACAATAAACGAATACCCTATACCAACCACCCTACGACAGTTAAGAAGTTTCTTAGGTATGGCCGGTTACTATAGGAAGTTTGTAAAAAACTACGCTAGATAATTTATGTATTGCTTCTATGTTTGTTTTGATCTCTTATCCCTAACCTAGTCCTGAAACTTAATTCTGTCAATCGCATTTCTTCTTGATTAATCATACTTTGATTTAACACAATATTTTCCTTGCACCGAGAGAAGTTTAACTTTCGTCCTTTTGGTCTTAGAAATTGACTGTTGTCCTTAAACAAACTCCTAGTGGGATTTTATCATATAAAAAAAGGTGTGTGTACTCATGTACGCGCGCCAGAAGTTATACTTCCTATCATTATCTATAATTGTATATTTACACAATTTAAATAAAAAATGTATTTGATTTAATTTTTACTGAGATTTTAATCTTTCTATTGATACCTCAACTTAAAATACGGTTAAGTTTTACTACAGTTAAAAGATATATGGTGTGCATAGAAAGTTTTTCATAATAAAATTGGATTAAAGCTCCAGCCAAACAAGAGTGGTAGCGCCTTTAAGTTGTTGTTGTTGTTCAAACATTCAATGAAATTGACGGAATAAAGAATGGTAAAGTCTAATAAGCTGACATTCTAGTACGAATAGTACAATAATAACAATAATAAAAAGCTATTTTGTTTACGTGAAAAGGATATTTTAATTTTTTTAACAGATTTGTGAGAGATCGGATTTATACTATTTTTGATATTATTTCATGATATTGCGAAGCTTGTGAGGGTCTTATTGAAACAAATTGTATCTCAAAATAATTGTTGATATTTTATAAGAAAATTTAAATTATTGAAGCAGACATAGTCAGATGTTATGAATGGTACAATTGGTCAAAGGAGCATAAAAAGTTCATTTTGTTTGATTTTTTATCTGTAATATATCATTTACAGTCTTTGTTTTTAATTTGATCAATAAACTTTGTTACGCATTGTTTAAGAGAACAGACACATCTTGAAATTGAGCTAAAAATATTACCAAAATTATCAAATTTTTCATTAAATTTTGTAAGTTTATAGCATTTACTAAAAACATATTTTCACTTAACGTCCTCTGTGGCAATGTTTAAAAAAACAAGTGCCCAATATTTTTATGCAGAGTTATAGTCCAACATTTTATCTAATTAAATCTGTTCAATTTGTTAAAATCCTGCAACTACAACTCATGTAACAGATTTTAATATCCAATGAATTTTTTTTTTTTCTTAATTTTTCTCTCTAAAATCTGTAAATGTGCACTTTTATGTTCAAAAATATTTATTACCTATAAAGAACAATTGAACCAACAATATTGTAGTACGTCGTTTTATGAAACTCAAACAAATTTCATACCATATCAAAAAGAATAAGAAAACAAAAATTTATTTTGTTCTTAATCGCCTTTTACTCATTATTTTTATATGTTACTGTATACAAAAAATTACATCTCGAATTCATTTGTGACCCAACGGTAACGTTCTCCAATGGTGGCTGGTCGACTCCAACACGACAAAAGGTAGACAATTTAGTTGAATTTTGTTGAAATTCGGAAAAAACTCTTTTCAAGTTTGTTAAGCTTTAATAGCATGTACAGTTATGTGTGATATATCAAATTAAAGGTAATTTGATCAATAAATTTGAATCATAGTTTTATGATTTTATGTAAATAGAAATTAAGCACCACGTAAACAAAACTCCTTATAGCGTTATGTCGGCTCACAGACTACAGAAAATTGTCAAAGTTTGTAAAAATGCATTTACCCAATATCTAAATTTCAAGTTTAAAAATATAAAAATAAAAACGATACAAATAAAATACAGTTGGATTAATTTTTTTTTATTATCTTTCAATGTACATAGTTAGTTTTTGAAGAAATTATCAACTGTATCCATTAATACATCATTTTCAAACACCTACAAAAATATTTGATATTGGAAAATAATTTTTAACTTGATAGGTTGAATTTTTAGAATTTTTGTTGATGAAAACTCATCATTATTTCAATTTATCTATTCAATAAAATTTATTTCAAGTTCTAACCCTTATACTTTTCGAGATGTACAAAAAAAAATGTTTGTCCTTTGCCCCATTTTACCCTAACTTACCGAAGGAATTTAAAAAAATTCCGCCGTATGAGAACCTTACATTGTACCACCTATCTTTTGGTGTATTTAATTTTTTTCTATCACTTATAGTGTAGAAAATAAATCAGTCAAACTATCAATAACAATGGCTGACATCTGTAATTTAATAAAATTATTCTATTTCACACAAAATGAAAAATAAAAAAAAAAACAATCCTAGTATGAAATGTAAATGTGTCATTATTCTTTTTCTACTTATAGTGCCTGTGTGAAAAAAAACCAATAAACCCTAACAATAATAATCAAAAAAAAAAAAAAAACTAAGCGAATTAACTGTAATAATTTGAGTGCAAAGTAAATATTGAGTCCGAATTAGGTTTCTCCCAAGCGGAATGCAGCCAACAATGGCACGATAAAATCCACAGGGAATATCTTTTTCTTTTCATGAAAACATGGATTCGGGCTATAAACAGTAGACAATTATTTTCGTGGTCGTTCTTTGTTTCAAAATCGACGACGAACCGATGAAGTCGTCTGGAAGGACTACGCGTACTCCGTCCAAATCCTAAAATTTACTTTCAATCTATTCGACACGAAGCGTAGGCGCATCCCCTTTCATCCTCATGGAAAGTCATTTTTAAACTGAGTTACTTTGCCGGGTTCAAATAAATTTAAAATTCAAATCATTGTTTGTACCCAACAAAAATACGTATGTAACATTTCACTTGAAATTAATTGGTGGAAAATTTAATCAAGACATTGAAATATTATAATCAAATACAATTTACAATTTTAATTTATGTCTCTATAGTGAAACGGCTAAGCATAGCTTCTTTTGGAAAAAAGAGTTGAACAGCGATTTTTTTTTTTTTAACTTAACGTTAATTTTTCTGATCTTTCAAATATTTCTTAAGCTTTATATTTATTTTCAGTAACAAATATTATTGCTCAATAATCTTCAAACTTTATGTTATTAAAATAATAATTATTAAGTATGATAAAAATAAAATATATGTATGATAAATAATAATAATATTGCTATTGCTATTGCTCTCTGAAGTTCCATCAATATCCTTCAAATCTATATTAACTGAAACGTTACGACTTGTAAGTTGTTACTAACTAAATATTGATCAATATCTGGATGGACTTTAGACATGCAATATTTTCCAAACTATTTTTGACACAACTGAGTCTTAAATAATTAATCAGCATTTTCTGGTCTGACCTATTAGATTTCCTTATGCTTCTTGTTTCTTCAGAAAAGACAGCAATGTATAAATGGGAAAAAATAAAGGTTAAGCCATCGTTCATTAAGTTGCATCAACTTATCCCGCTTTCTCTGGTAATTTGAGCATATTTGCCTCAATCAATGGCAGTGATATTAGGATCTTTTGGAATTTGAAGTTCAATATCTTCTCTCAACTCTCCTTGGCCTAGTAGTTAATAATTTTTTGCAGGAACGGTAGTTAATTTCACATATCACTTCTCATTTTGAATCCATTATAGGTCACCATTTTTTATTGATGAATTTGAGCCTACGAAACCGTCAATAATTTAAAAATGCAAGTTTTCGCAAACTCTTATTTCGTGATTTAGTACTTAGATATAAAGATCATTAAAAACAAGAAAGATCTAAAGAGGGTTTTTGGGATATTTTAGAAAACCTTACATAAACCCGAAATTAACTTAACAAATTTTTTTCGAGTAATTCATTTAACAAAAAATACAATACCATACCTAGAAAAATTAATGTTTATACCCCTTATCGGAAGACCATGCAAAATTCTGGTCAAATGAAGCTTTTTTTTACATTTTCAGAAATCCATGAAAGAAAAACGATTTTTTCAGGCTTTTAGTAATTTTGAACTAAAACCCTTGTAAAAAAAAAGGATGTTTAACGGCCAATTTCTTGACAAAGTTCTAAAATCAGTTTAAAACTATTATTTTTAGCTCTAAGTTTTTCTTAAGAAAAAAAAAAATAAAAATGAAACAATTTGAGTTTTAATTTTTCTTAAACCGAGTTTTAAGAGCTAGAACTTTGTCAAGAAATTGCCCGTAAGTCAAATAAATTTTTTACATATTGAGCCTGGAAATGTCTTTCTTCGTGAAGCGAGTAGTTTAAAAAATATTACTTTGGGCATTTTATTATTGTTTGGGCATTTGCCCTATAATTTTCCAGTCCACGAAATAACTCGATAAAAAAATTAATTTTAAAGCTAAAATGATTCTTTTTCCATATTTTTCTTAAAGAAAATTAAAAACTACTTTCTGGCTCTAAGATAACACTGGTCTGCAAAAATTAAGTTTTTGTGTCCTTCATATAATTTTTTTAAATTATGTAAGATTGGAATTTTATGAATCTAAATCTGGTTTCAGAAAAAATCTATCTCGTAAATTTTGTTTTATTGATTTTAATTTTTGATTCTTCAATGTATGGTCACATTTTAAACCGTTAATTTAATTTAATCATCATAAATTTCAAAATTCCATAGTTTTTGGGATGTACACTGCATCCTATTTCTAAAATCTTGATACTCGCCAAGTTATTTATTTACACCATAAATAACTTGGCAAGTATCAAGATTTTAGAAGACAGTAATCATGAAAAACCAAATAAAAAAGGATATTTTCTGCTTTTCAAAAGGACTGATTTTTATGGACTTTTCAATTTTTTTTTTGAGGAATCCAGATGTCATACAAAAAATTTGCCAAGACATAAATTTGGTAATTTTGTCTTAATTTGTTCTACATTAACGGTTTTATCGAAAAATGTTTATATTTTGGACTATGCACCAAAAACAATAAAAAATTAACAATTTTTTGTAAGTTTTTCAATGATTTCACATGTTTTCGTGATAAATTTTGTTGGGTAACTTTTCATACTCTACATCCCAAAAAACATAAAGTTAGCTTCAAAAAGTATTACTTTCCATTTCTAAAAACGCTTGAATTGGACTACAGAGAGTATTTTGGACAAATCCTAAATTTCAAATTGCAATATCTTTGCACAGAAAGCGAGTTTTTGAATGATTTCATTCCCATCCCGTTAATAGTTTTGTATTGAAGTATTTACCAGCAAAGAAATTCGATGTTAAGTGTACCAAAAAACCGAGTTTTTAAAATCTTCATATTATTTTCAGATTCGTGTTCAGCGGTACAAAATCCTTTAGAAGAGTATACTTTGGTTTGAAGGCAGTTTTCTATGTGTTACCGTTGTCTTTGAATTGTTATTTTTTGTGTGAAATAATTTTTTTTAATTCTCCCCCAGCCTGAATGTTAATGACAATTTTATTAATTTTTTGGCACAATAACACGTTCTACTAGTTTGAATCATCTAATGAGAAGCATTCTAAATTTCTCAATTTAATCTTAATTCCTACTACTTGCTGTTATATACATTTTTCTAATTGCTAAATTTTGAAATGCTGTATCTTGCAAACTGTTAGGTTAGGTTGACGGGGCTACCGGCAGGAGTGCCGATACACTTAGACCAAAGTTTGGTCCATTGTGATACCACATTGAATCTCTCCCAGGTCTTATGGGAGAGCTTTTTTCTTACAAAAGGTGACGGTCAGTGGTTATATTCCCAAATCACCTACTGAAAAATTATACGCAACCACTGACTAACCCTTCAATTGTTGTTGTAATTTCGCTTTGACGATCGTACATGCTCCCATAACCTGCACCGTGCGCAGCCTAAGCCACACTGAGTATGTGACATAATATGTGTTCCAAAACAACCCTTATTATTATCAGAGTTACCATTCCCACGTTAATGCAAATCATGGTGTATTTTTCTTTGAATTGTGCTTGAGAGCTTTCAGAATGTGAGCTTTTTTAAAAGCTTATTAGAACAAATATAGCAATGGTGTTGTCGCTTGCCTTTTTTATTGTATTTGTGGTTTAAATGTTCTTTTAATCTATGGAGGAAAAAAAACGCTTAAGTGCAGTTAAGAGGATTTTGGCTGTTTTCTAAGGAAACAAGCTTCTTTGCGCGAAATAAAAATTAGGTGCGGTTTGAAAAGTGAAGTTGATTTAGTATTCTTCGAAATTAAATAAGTTTAAGTGAAAATAATTATGAATTAAAAACAGGATAAAAAATAGTGTTTTTGTTCATACAAAAAAAAAATACTCTTGATATTTTATAATCAGTGCCAAGAAAAACTTATGAATTTTGTTAAATTGGATTATGATATCAACCCATTTTCAATTTTCAAATCTAAATCAATTTTTGGTAACTCTATAAATATCTATCAGAGCTTTTTCGAAATCTATAATGTGCACTACGGAAACCCTGTAATATTTGCGCTCTCTTACAGCTTAATGAAATTTCACTGCAGTCAGGGTGAGAGGTAAACGTCCTATCTTCTCTGTACTGACTTTTTTCGTTGGACAGAGTATAGCTGCTTTCAACTCTCTAGCCCATCGTTTAGTGAGTCTTCCACTCTCAACAACAAATTATATAAAAGAGTACAATTATATTAAAAATGCTGCAGAAATCAATGGATACAGCCAAATCATAAATGACAAAATAATACATCGCCAACACTATTTTTACAAAATAAAACAATAGAAAGAGATGAAAAGAGAACCAGTTTGACATTTATCCCAGAAATTACAAAAACATTAAGAACATCATTTCGAAAAAAAATTTATTGAACCAGTGTTCTCTAACCCATGCAAATTAAAAAATATTTTAACTTCTACCAAAGACAAGAGGGAAACACTTGACAATTCTGGTATATATGAAATAACATGCAACGAATGTGACAAAAAATACTATGGGCAAACAAAACGCTCCGTGGGAACGAGATTTAAAGAACACAAAAACAATATAAAAACAACGAAGTGAAAAAATCCGCCTTCGCAATGCATGCAATAGAAGAACAACACCTATCAACAACAATTGACAACGTCCGACTCCTCAAGTGTTTACATGATAGCAGAAAATTAGATGTCTTTGAAAGCCTATATATCCACAGAAATGCTGCAGCTTTAAATGCTGATATGGGCAACATTGAGTCTGAGTTGTTTGTGTTATAGGTAGTCTCTCTAGGTTTTCTGTTTTTCCTGCACCTTCTCAATTTTTTAAAACTATTGTATGTATTTATTTGACAGTGTACAGTGTAACTTAACTAACTATGTATGTGATCTTTAAATAAGAAAACAATGTAATTGTATGAAGTGTCATTCTTTGTAAATTAAAAGTTTTTGCTGTCATTCGTGTTGCTGATGATGGCTGGTAGACCAGCTGAAATGCTGAAATGGGTTATGTCTAGAACTTCTTGTCTATTTCTAGTGACAAAAGTGGGTTCATTACCTACGTTACTTACTATAAGGTTAGTACTTAGAATATAATCAAAAAGAGACTCACCTCTATCGTTGATATCGGTACTACCCCATACTGTATGATGGGAGTTAACATCACTTCCAAATATGAGGCTGGTTTTCTGCCGTTTGGATTCCGCGATAATTCTCTCCAAGCTGGTCGTGGCCGAGATACGCCGAGACAATCCAGTACGAGCCTCTGGCTGTTACAAGTCTGGCGGCGGCGGCGGTTATATCTCTATCGCTTGATATTAGGGAGTAAAAATACGTTAATGCTACTTTTCACTATAATGCAAGATCTAGGTTCACCTTTATCGGATGCATACAGTATGTAGTAACCAGGAGTCCTTAGTCCCTTCACCATGGATTTTACTATCCATGGTTCTTGAACGAGGACAATGTCTTCTCTTCTTCTTCTTCTTCAAAAATGAAACTGAATTCAAATTGACAAAGTGCGAAACCATACAATAATTTATGGCCAAAAACAAGTCATTCATTGCTAAAATGTCATTCCTTATTTTGCTTTTTTAAAAATTTTGAGTTCAGTGAGCTAAAGATTAAGTAGGTATACTCGAAATCACACTAAAATATTAAATAGGCTTAAGCAGATGATGTTTCTAGATTTTGGGTGTGTTTTCTTGTACTCCCGGGCTAAGTTGGACGAAAAAATCCTCGGGGCTTAACGAAAACACTTGGCAGCATTGCGAATGAAATGACATAAAAAAAAAAATTAAAAAAATGTTTCCAATACTAAAAAATGAAATAAACAAAAATAAATAACAAAAATCTTTTTCTGATTTGTTGAATTGTTTGCATTTTGTGTTTTAGTAAATTCAATAACATATTTTTAGAGAAATTTCAGAGCATTAAATCAGAGATACGTATCTCTGCATTATATGCAAACACTTTAAAATTTAAATGAAATAATTTTTAAGAGTTAAGAAAAATAAACAATTTAATTTTTTTTCTTCCACACCAAACGCCATCTTTGTGTTTTTATGTTCATACAATTAATCGATAGTGTTGTTGTTTTTTTTTCACTTCAGATTATTTGATGTAGTAAGCTTAGAGCAAGCTATTATCTACAATCAAAGGCTCATCATAAGTGCATGTGTTAGTAGTTAGTTGTTAGTAAAATAAAATAATACAACCTTACACATGCACAATATATAAATAAAAACATACATAAACAATATAAGACAAATAAATTATTTTAAACAAGGAATGACAGTCACGATAGTGGAGCACTGATCCGAAACAATATTTTTAATCCACTTTTACTCGTATTAAAATCAATATTTGAATGGTTTAAATTAAAAAGTTTGTTCATACGATTAAGAGGTTCATGCATACCATAGTTTGTTCTATGGAAGTCAACATGTAGTAGTTCAAATTTTCGTAGCAGGTGAGATCCTCCCGGATAATTAATGCCAATGCAGGCTAAGAGATCAGGAGCGTCAATTTGACCATTAATAAGTTGATGAAGGAATACCAAATCATTATTAACACGCCTTTAAAGTTTCCATCTGAAGAAGTTGGATTCGATGTTCATATGGAGGCAAGTTATAAGGGTCAGTCCATGGAAGGCCCTTCAGAGCAAAGCGTATAAGGTTATGTTGTACTGATTCGATACTGCTTATATGAGCTTGATAAGCATATTCAAGATGGGGTCGCACGTAGCAATTGTACAAAGAAAGAGTAACATATGGATCATTAAATTCCTTTGCCCAGCGTTTTATAAAACCAAGCATTGAGCTCGCTTTATTTACTATGAGATTAATGTGTTCCGTGAATTCTAAATTTGAACAGAATTGGACACCAAGGTCCTTGAAACTAAATACTCTACAAAGCTTGTGTTGCGAGATGCAGTAGTCAAAAGCATTCGCAAAACCCTTCCTAGAGAATGTAATTGTCTGGCATTTTACTGGGTTGAGAGAGAGACCGTTTTTCATACACCAAACACTAAAATTGTCACTATCAGACTGAAGAAGAATGCGGTCGTGATTAGAATTTACTGTCTTGAAAATCTTCATGTCATCAGCAAAAATTAGAATCTCACTTGATTTTATGCAAGATACAACATCATTTATTGCTAGAATGAATAGAAGTGGGCCCAAATGACTTCCCTGAGGGACACCTGAATGTGAAATAAAAGGATCAGAAAGACTTTTTCTAAATTTGACTTGATAAGATCTTTTTTCCAGGTATGGTTCCAGGGGTGAACCCAAGCAATAAAGATAGGTGGAAAACCAAAAGCTTTAAGTTTAAAGATAATTATTTTATGACTTAATTGATCAAATGCCTTAGAAAAGTCAGTATATATGCAGTCAACTTCATTTCCCTTTTCTAATGCATTTGAACAATTGTGCAAGAACATAAGAAGATTAGTTACCGTTGATCTTTTTATCACAAAACCGTGCTGTTGTTAAACAATCAGACTTTTACTAAAAAAAGCAAAACTCTCGCAAACTACTTGTTCAAAAAGTTTTGGAATGCAAGATAGTTTTGAAATAGGCCTATAATTCTTTATATCTGCTTTGTCCCCTTTCTTGAAGACTGGAGTGAGAAATGATTTTTTCCAAATCAAGGGAAATCTTCCTGATTTGATAGAAAGTTGAAACAAAAAAGTAAGAGGCTGAACTAGTGAATTTCTACAGTTTTTTAATAAAATTGGAGGAATACCATCTGGGCCAGCTGAGCAATCATCATTTAATGATGAAAGAAGATCTAAGACGGTGCTCTGAAGAACAGGGATATTATTACAACTCGTTTATGAATACGTGTGTAGATTTTCAAAAACGAATTCATCAACATCAACATTCTCACTAACAAATGAATTTGGAAAATTTGTCGCGAACGCGTTGCAAATATCGAGAGTATTTTGCAATTGAATGGTTTCATAAGTTAAATTTGCCGGATAACCATCTGAGTTCTTTTTTGAGTTTACGAGTTTCCAAGATGATTTAGGGTCGTTTTTTAAGGAACACTTCTTTTCAACCAAGTAGTTGGCGTAAGGAGTTTTTGAAAGAGTTCTAAATTCTTCAAATAGTGTAAAATACAGAGTGTGATCAACTGGTGAAAGAGTTTTTTAAATAACTTCTCCATGCCTTATTTCTTTTATTTCTAAGTATTTTCAGTCCTTTCGTATACCAAGAGTGGCTGAAATTCGTATTCGTTGATTTTTTTCATTATAAGAGTGTTGGAAAGGTAATTATTCAAGATAATATAAAAACTAGTAACTGCTTCGTCAAAATTAGAAGATAAAATTATGTCAGTAATTCCATATCTACATAAGTTTTCAGACAGCATCTGGAAATTTGCTTTTCTGCAGTCAAAAGTATATGAGCAATCAAAGGCATTACTGTTATCGGTAATATGACTACTCCAGTCAAAGTAAATGTCCAAAGGTGGATGGTAATTATCTACATTAGTGATTCCAGTTCTAGACTCTAGAACAAGAGTACTAATAGCGTCAGACGAAAATACCAAATCGAGAATTCGATTTTTAGAGTTTTTAATACAGCTTATTTGCTGTAAGTCAGTATAAGAGATTTCATCTAGAAAAGCAAGTTCCGTTTGCGAAGAGGTCAAAGAAGCTTCTTGGTATGTTTCATCTTCAGAAGGAAACCAGTCGATGTGAGGCAAGTTAAAGTCACCTAGAAGTAATATGTTGCTGTTGGAGCAAGACAGGTCAAGTACGAAGTCTAAAACAATGGAAAGTTCAGCATAAGTAGATGCCGTACTTTTTGGAGGAATATATCCGTTTAAAATATAAACAAATTTGTTTTTTACAGATAGTTTAACCCAAATTACGTCAATGGAGAGCTTAAAGGGGAATGCAATAGAAGAAGAAACAAATTTATTTCGAACCGCTACTAAGACACCTCCTCCCAGTTGTTTTGTATTTCCAACATGGCGATCTTCTAACAATTTCATACAATTTATCGATGATTTAACAGAAAATGGTTGGTTTTTAAAAAAAACCTGTGCCAATTGCCATACTTATGCCATACACTACGAAAGTTTCACTTCGATACTATAATTATAAGAAGGTTAATATCGATTTGGGGTGTTTCGACTGTTTTTGAGGGTTTTTGTAAGAAAAGTACAAGAAAAATTTATTCAAAATGAATTTCAAGTTTAGCTAATCTTCAACTTTTGGAGTTTACAGATTCCAATTATCTTGATTCTAATAAAAGTTATCGTGTTTACAAATTGCCAACGCCAACGATACCGACGGCGACGACAAAGCGTTGATATTAAGATAAATCTTGACAAAAAAATTATTAAAAAAACATAAACTTGTAAGCGCTATTAATTTAATTCCGCTATATGAGCGAATTCCTATACTGGGCAACGTCGCGGGGGGCGTATGCCGCCGCCCGCCCGCGCGTATGCGCCGCGGCGGCGGCGGCGCGCCGTCTCGAAAACGTGTTTTTATACGTTTCATGTTGTTTCACGATGAGAAAATGATGAGTGTCATGGGACACTCGGTTAGATAGAAGTTGCGAATATAAAACTTTGTGTTAGATAACAGTCACATAGAAATAAATCAACATCATTGGAGAGTGATTCAATAAAAAAAAAAAAAAAGTGAATTACATTACTATATTATACATTTACTATAATATACATTTGACATTTGGATTTAAGGCTTTTTACATTAATTTGATATTAACGTGAATATTATGAACAAAAAATTTAGTCATGTTTCGATTCAAAATAAACTTTAATTCAAACTTAATCCAGAATGAATAATATGGTCCTAAGCAAAGTAGATACACAGGTAGCTACGGAAAGGATGAAAATATTTCTCATTCACGAGATGTTACTTCATACCCCTGTTACTTTTATTCCCGCTCTCCCCTATTCATTGACTCGAAGTAATTAATAACCTCAAAAACTTAATACATATGCACTTGCATGCCTCTGAAATAAAGGGAACGATATTGTATCAAATAAAGGATTCAAAAATTCCTCTTTAACTTAATATTTCTCATGTTTGCAGCATCAATTGCTATTTCGCAGGAGCGTATATTAAATCGCAAAACCAATATGTAACTTTCTTAATATTTGTATTTTGCCTCGCTACAATAAGGATTCTACATGAGATGATGATGAATGGTACACAAGCGGTCTCCGTCATAGGTAAACATTAATGTAGGCCAGCGCACAATAAGTTGCGAGGAGCTGCTTTGATTGCTCCTCGGCTTTGCTCCTTTGAACTTTATTGGTGTTAATAGGCAAACAAAATGATGCCCCACCATCCTCCACCACTATTAAAAGTATGGTACTTGGTGCTGCAAATGAATCCTACCGCCTTTAGACCACATTTTCTTCTTCTATTTTTTTTTTATTTTATGTGATGGAGGCTGGTATCTCCAATATCTCTAAGATAAAGTTTTTTTTATTTGTAAGCAAACTGGAACCATGGATGATGAAGTTTCGAGGCAATAAGGGAGACCCCAATTTTGAAAGTTTTTGGAGTATTTGATTTGAGGCATTCACAAAGCAAATATATTTCTTCCCACATGATTATTATTGCGCTGCTATAGGTATAGTGTACAAAGATCTAATGTATGAATGAAATGAAAATCGTTGTAGAAGTGAAAAAGCCCACAACTTAGGATATTGGATTTTAAAATTAATATGAGTTGGCAAAGATAGACTTCGCTGAAATTAGGTCTTTTGTTGCAGAAATTCAATTTTTAGGCGTGTATATAGTATGTGAATATTTCTTTAAAGCAATGAATTTTGTCAGAAAACTTCCTTCGAGTAAATTCACAATAAAAACACAATTTAAAAACAAGGCAAGTTCTCCTATAAAAACAACTGTATCCATTAAGTTTTTCGCAAATAGGGGTGATCTGATACAAAAACGGATACCAAGTTCGTAGTTTCCTTAATATTAATTTATTTGTTGTCAATTTTTCCATATACCTTCTAGGCAAAGTTGTTTGAAAACTTGTCAAGCAAAATAAATGAATATGAGAGTATATCAAGCAACCAAATGGCAATTAGTAACCTAACTTTTCGATATATGCACCGCAAAATCGACCATTGTGAAAAATTTCAAGACTACGATGATGATAATTAGAAGTGCTTTATATACACTAGCGGAACAAATTGAAGGATCAAAAAAAAACAACAGGCCGTTACTTTGTGAAAAATGGTCTCACAGAAAATATAAAAAAAGACAATTGTAGCTCTAAGCATTTTATTTTTGGATCTTAACTTCGAATTTGTTTAGCGTCAGCGGTTTTTGAGTAATCCTAGCAGAACCCTCGAAAATTGTGTTTTTGTTTCGTTTTTTTCAATTTTTTTTTTATCTTAACCATTATGTGGATCGGATAACTTGTTTTTTCACCCTCAATTCCTTTTTTTTTTAAACTTTGATACGAAACACAAAATGATGCTTTTCCATTCAAAACCCAATATTTTGGCAAGAAAAAATCGTATCAAAGTAAAAAAAAAAGCAATTGAAGGTGAAAAAACAAGTTATCCGATCCGATAAAAAAAAATTTTGACCCTTTAATTTTTTCACTAGGTATTTAATGCCAATTCAGTGAATAAGGGTGGATCTTATGACCCCTGAATAGAAATTTTTAAATTTTCGATCATTGGAAAAAATTTCAAGTGACGGGAAGTGCTCCATAATTTTGATAATCTGTCATTGAGTCAGTCAGTTACGGTTTTTTCAATTTTTTTAAGCCCTGTATCTCATAAACTACTCATGTGAAGTGGATGAGCTGGGTGTTCTTGGCTAGCTTTACAAATATTGAATTGAAATTGAATTTGAAAGATCTGGCCTTATTTATACATAATGGCCTGAGTGTGTTCCTGTAAATAAGGGTGTATTGAGAGAGTATTCAATTCAACTACAATTTCAATTTTCTTTATTCTTATTTGTAAAAAAAAAAATGACATAGTATTCCAAAATTACTTAAAATATTTATTATAAGAATAGTAACTGCAATCATCAATTTAAAGCGAAGAAAATAGTATTGATGACACATCGAATTAATAATTTTGTATGTGGTGAAAAGTTGAATGTGTAAAATTCATACAAACATTCCAATATGTTTTGAAATGACTATAGCAAAATCTAAAGAAAGAAAAAACACAACCAGATGTATAAAAAAAGGCAAAGAAATAGAGATTATTTTCAGTAACAAGTCGTGAAACATTATTAAATACTTAAAAAAAGAAACGAACATTTTTATTGAAAATTGTACAAATTGTTCGATATCTCGATGATTCCAAAGCAGGGAGCCATGCTTTTAATTTCTTTGCAAACCCATTCAAATTTCTTAACTTACTATTATTTAACGGTAGTGTATTAAATAGCTTACAAGAAATGATTGAGTACCTAGAACTTGGCTGCGCACTACTGTGCCCTTTGATTTGCTCTATCAGTGCACCCCTTACGGATTTTTCTTTAAACTATCCGATTGAATCACCTGAGAGTAATTCTAATTACCCATCATGCTACTACGCTGTTGTATTTATTTGCAATTCAACCCTACCCACTTGGGTCAATAGTCGATTGTGAACTCCTGACCCACCAATGTTGGTCAACAGTCCACACAAAATTCTTGTCCCATCTATTGTGGAATTGGGGCCCACTAAGGTAATGCGAAATCCAAAGTTGTGTAAAGCTGCTGTAGACAACTAAGTCCACGGGAACTAAGTACAGTGGGGTGCTTAGTTCCCCTTCCCACTTATTAGGGACCAAAGTTAACTTAGTTCCCATGAAAAAAAATGTGTTTTATTTCTCTCTCATGGATGTAAAATTGATCCACGGGAACTAAGATTAATTATTGTAAATTTGACATGAAAAAAAAAATTGTACACTGATATTTCAGTTAAAGCGTTGTGAAAAACTGCTTAATCTTGCGCGCCAGTACTGTCAGTTTTCAAGCTCAAATGCATTTTTGTATATAACTTTGGTAATAAGAGATGTCAGGTGGTGCAAATTTGGGTTTAAGCTTTCCAAATATAACCCTATCGATCCATGAAAAAAATGTGTGTGAACCATGTACGCGCGCCAAAAGTTATACTTCCTATCATTATTTATTTTTGTATAATAATAATAATAATTATTATAATAATATATAATAATAAATTAAAAATGTAAAAATTACGGTAGATAATGTGAAAATTGATAATTTTTTTCTTGTGGAGCCTATATTTACACAATTTAAGAAACAAGTGTATACGATTTTAAGGCTTTAATCTTTCCATTGATACCTCAACTTTAAAAATCGGTTAGGTTTTCCTAAAAAAAGATATAAGATATTTTGTTTACGTGAAAAGTATATTTTGAATTTTTTAACAGATTTATGTGAGAAATCAAATTTATACTATTTTTGATATTATTTAGTCATATTGTGAAGCTTGTGAGTATCTTATTGAAACAAATTGTATATCAAAATAATTCTTGACATTTTAGGTGTAGTTTAATAGAAATTTAGACAAAGCCAGATGTTATGAATGGTACAAATGGTCAATTTATTATATTTAATATATTTTAATATATTATTTACAGTCTTTGTTTTTAATTTAATCTAAAAACTTTGTATTCCGTTGTTTAAGAAAACAGAAACATCTTGAAATTGAGCAAAAAATATATTCAAAATGATCAAATTTTTTATTAAATTTTGTAATTTTAACGCATTCATTAAAAACATATTTCCACTTAATGACCTCTGTGGCAATGTTTAATAATGTAACTGACCAATATTTTTATGCAGCATTATATGTAGTACATCATTGTTCTAATAGAATCTGTTTAACTTATTAAAATCCTGCAACTAAAACTAAAGTTAGAGATTTTAATATCCAATGAAATCTACTTTTTATGTTTTTTTCTTATATTTTTCTCAATAAAATATGTAAATTTGCATTTATATATTTAAAAATGTTTATCGCATATTAAGGACACTTTTAATAACAATTTTGTAGTACATGGTCTTATAAAAATCAAACAAATTTCATACCATTTTGCAAAAAGAATAAGAAAACAAAAATTGCTCTTCGTCACCTTTTACTCATTATTTTTATACATATTTATATATAAAGCTGTATAAAACAATTAACACCATGTTGTAGCCTGATATTTCAGCTGAATTTAAACACCTCATTAAAATCCGACAGTAAACCAAAAAGTAACAAATTTTATAAGCAAACCATATCGAATCCATTTGTGAGCCAACGGTAACGTTCTCCACCGGTGCGTGGCTGGTCAAGTCCGACGACCAAGAGCAGACAATTTTGTTGAATTTTGATGAAAATCTTTTCAAGTTAGTGAAGCTTTAATAGAATATACAGTTATGTGTGATGTATCAAATTAAATGTAATTTGATCGTGATTCTCAGTAAAGTTAAACCATAATTTTATGGGTCTTGGGTAAATAGTATTTAGGCGCCAGAAAAAAAAAACTTTTTTACTGTTATCTCGGCTCACAGACTACAGAAAATTGTGAAATTTTTTATAAAAATGTATTTATTTAAAATGACTGTGTAAATTTCAAGTTTAAAAATGTAAAAATAAAATACCATTGGAAACGGTCAAAAACTTGCACTAAAAAAATTTATTTTTACGGTTATTCATTGAAAAAAATGTTTAAAAATTTAGTTTCTTCACACATGTATAGACAACACATAAATCTAAGAGCTGTTTTGACAAAATATTTTTCCGTCATTCCCTGATTTTTAAAATCAATTAAACCACCCACAATTAAAAAGGTAAATTAAAAATTCCGTTTTACCGGAATCTTAAATTATACCACCTATCTTTTGGTGTACTTAGTTTTTTTTCTATCGCTTATAGTGAAGAAAATGAATCAGTAAGATTATCAATAACAATGGCCGACTTCTGTAATTTAATAAATTTATTGCCTTTCACACAAAATGCAAAATAAAAAAAAAAAAAAAAACACAGTATAAAATGTAAGTGTATTGTTACTCTTTGTCTTTACCTAGTATAGTGTCTGTGTGAAGAAAACCAGTAATAATGGGCTGAAAAAATGTATGTGTGTTATTACTGGTTTAATATTTTTATAATCGCCGGTTAAGAATTATAACTTCAAAAACTGAACTATGAGGGACTTAGGTAGTTCCAACTTATTAGAAACCCAATCCACCACAGTAAAGTGGACTTAGTTCCCATGCTAGGGTATCTTCTTCCGAAAAAAATGTGTGGTTTTATTTCCCTCTGTATGTGAAATTCTGCATGGAAGCTATACCAATATATGTACCTTCATTTAAGTGAATGATATTTTACCCATTTATGTGATTAAAAAACGAATCACGAATTATTCAGTAAAATTAATGTATATGCGCCCTGTTTACATTCACTTAAGTGAAGAATTCCCTATAATTTATTAATCATAAAAATGATTCGAATTCGAAGTAATGTTACCCCCGGAATGGATTCAAACCAGTTCAGAAATGAATTCATATATGAAGGATTTGTCCACCTAAATGAATAGTATACAGGGTATTCTGTAATAAGTCAAGGAAAATTTAAGGGGTGATCCTGGGGTATATTCTAAGAAAAAAATCGTTTACAGTCAGGCTCTATCTTCAAAGTTAATATCGCTTATCGATGATTTAAGAAAACCCTAACTTTGGTATAACTTGGTCCATGTTAACGATAATTTCTCTGCTAATACTAATGGTAGAAAATTTGTTGAGCACTTTAGATTTATAAAAAAATATTCCTTCTTGTAACTGCGTCTGAATAATGCTGATGCCTCTTTTGGTTGCTTAGATATTAATTTTCAATTGTGCTTCATTTCGGGCAGTAACCCGTGCTATTTTAATGACTTTGAGGTCAATTTTCTTCTAAAAGTGCGTTTTATTATTTTTATTATTGTGAAGGAAACAAAAATAAAGAAAAAATTCAGTTACAAATTCACCAAAACACCTGTACATCTTATAATAATTCGGAACAAGTGTAACAGGTAAGAATTTAAAAAAAGTTTTTGTTTTGTCTTAGTTTCAAAAGGCTTACAAAAATAAATAATTTTTGTTGTTTAAGACATTTTTTCTTAAAATTGCAGTTATAACAGCTGTTCAAAGTGTCGTCCTAGGTTTTGTATGCATGCTAGAGCCCGCGTTTGGATTTTTTTTTGCGAATATTAGTTGATTCTAATTGCGACGCATTTGCCGGGTACCGAAATTGCAGTATCATCTGCAAACGTAGCCATAATGGCGTTATTATCCACTGGAATATCCCTTGTATATAGCAAATACAGGGTAGGTCCTAGGACACTTCCTTGTGGAACACCGGCTTCTATTTTCTTTAGTTCTGAATATTCTTGATCGTACCGTATTCTTAAGAGTGTTTTAGTGTTTCCTAGTACCTACTGCCTGGGTAAATCCCTTTGCACTCTAGACCCTCATGCCATACCTTATCAAATGCTTGAGCAACATCTAAGAATATAGCCGAACATACTTGTTTCTATGAACTTGGTCTATCGTGGAATGTATATTTCTGAATCCAAACTTATGATTTGGAAAAAGATTTCCGTCTTCTATAATTTTGCTCAATCTTTTCAGCAGCAATTTTTCAAAAAGTTTTGCCATAATTGGAATAAGCGATATTGGTCTGTAAGACGTAACTTCTGTTGGTGGCTTACCTTGCTGAGGTATAACAATTACTTTAGCAACTATCCAATGATGCATATTGGATCTTTAAGCGTGCAAGAAAAAATTTCCCGGTCAAATTCGATGAAATTTTGGTACAATATATATGACATTCCCAACACATTCCCAACTAACAATTTAACTTTCATAAGGTTAAGTTTTTGATTTTCTTGAAGTCATCACTGCTTAAGTGCTTGCATTCAGCTTGTGAACCAAAATTAAATTTTCAACAAGCTATGTGGCTTCTTTTAAGTCTATCAAAGGAGAAATCGTAATACAGGTTAAACTTCGACATTACTTCGATTATTTTTCCTAATAAGTCATAGCTAAAAAAAGACGTCCATTGAGAAGCTCCTTCTTAAAGATGTGTATGACCTGTTTTTAAAAGCTTAAACCACCAAGCAATTATGTTAAATAAAATTCAAAATAAAAGTTTAATCTTGAAAAGATACCTACATACATTTTCATTAAGCCAAACAACGGAATATTTAATTCTAATTTCCGAAAACATTCGTCAAGAGCAATATAATTTTGAGTTGAAAAATATTAGATGATACAACTTGCAAGTCATATCCAACAGAAATATAGCAAAAGAGACCGTTTGTTGATACCACAGGCCGCTGTTCACAAGCCTTATACAAACGTAGTTTGTCATAAAGTGAATTTCACCACACGCAAGTCCACCTTTGTACATTTTCCTCCCTCCTTTTTGCTGCATCTTTGTTGCTTTGTACTGCAAATTGTGGTAGGAAGTATGTGCTGATTAAAATATATATGGGCTAAGACCTCTAACTTCCACGGATTCCAAGTAACGATGGTTTGTCTTCAATTATAACTGACAAAGCAACAAACTAACGAGCAATGTTATAAAATCTAAGAAGTCAATTGTGACCCACTTCAAAATAATTTAATTGGCTTATATCAAATGGTTGAATAAAAAGCGTGGAGGCCTTTGTTCAAATTATTTTCTTTTATTTATATTTTAATGTATGAAAACCCTTTAAACGCTCTACGAGCTACAACTAATATGAGGTGTCTTGACCCTCCAATGCCCCTCCTCAGTGCTCTTACCACCAAAGAGGTAAAAACATAGGTGCAAGTACAAAGTTTCAGTTCGATACAATAATTAGAAGTAGACTTAAGTTGATTTGGGGTGTTTCGACCTATCAGTGCCCCCTCCCCCCTTGTGTCCGCGCAACCAATATATTAAGTTCTCATCCAAACTACCCATAGTACAAAGTTTCAGATCCTTACGATAATTAGAAGTGGGTCACAATTGACTTCTTAGATTTTATTACATTGCTTGTTAGTTTATTATTTTGTCAGTTATAAGTGAAGTCTAACCTCTGTTACTTGGAATCCGTGGAAGTCAGTTTTTTTTTTGCGTCAACTGAATAGACACTACTATTAAAATTACAAATAAAATCTAACGGAATAAAATTAAACAAGGTTTTCTTTAAATATTTTTTTATTGGTTATTTCTAGTAGTGGGTGCTGCCACCTTTATTCCTAATTACTTGATAAATTCGGTCTGGAATGGAATCGTATAGGCTCTTTAAGTAGTCCAGCGAAATTTCTTTCCACGCTAATTTAATGGCTGCAATAAGGGATTCTCTGTCTTCAAACTGACGGCCATCCCCAAACATTTTCTATAAGGTTCACTTCGGGTGAGTACGGCTGCCATTGAAGCAATGCAATATTCTGGCCCTGTATCCAACTTTTGACAATGCGCCCCGTGTGGCGTTGTCCTGTTGAACAGTCCAGTTAATGAGTCCAAAAACATCTGAAAATTTAGGAAAATGTCTTTCCAAATAAATTTATAGGTTATTGCAGTCATTCTTGACGTTTGAAACTCAAGTTCAACAGTTCCAGAGTAGCTAACTGCTCCCCATAGCATAACTCCACCTTCTCGACTATGATGCCGCGCTAAAAATCGTTCATCCTTTCTCACATCATGGAAGTAATAATTAAAACCATCAGGGCCATCAAAATTGAACTTCTTCAGAAAAAACATCAGAAAAAAACACGTTGCGCCACTCATTTTTCGAACTCATATGGAGTCTAGAAAATTCTAAAGGAATACTTTTACGTTGCTCTTTTAGTGGTGCAGTTTTAATCGTTTTAAATGATCCGAGTTGTTTAACACTTGCACTTACACCAGCTTGTTGCTTAATTTTTGGCGCAGAGTCACCCGAATTGGAAGCATATCTCAAAATTGCACGTCGATCATTTGCTGTTGTTGCCGTTTTTTTACCTCCATTCATGTTTTTAGCGTACGAACTTTAATTTCTGAGGTACGAATAGAAAACACTTAAACTCCGTTCAATTTTGTTGGCTATAGCACGCCCGGTCAGCCCTTGCTCTTTTAACAAATCAATTTTGGCTCTCTCGACACTATTTAAAGGTTTTGATCTTCCCATTTTTTTTTTAAATTTTAATAACACTCTAAAATTTACTTAGGAAGGATACATTAACTTTTGATTTAATCTGCCAATCACCTCAAAGCTCTTATAAACAATAAAGATAATGACCGTGAATGACCATGTGTCTATTTAGTTGACGCAAAAAAAACTGCATTTTTCCATATGGAATGCTTGGCAAGAGAGCAAGGAAAAAAAATAGCTGTATTCTTTCTGATTTGTTTTCTCAACATCACAAGCAAACGGTAAATTTGTGTGCTTATTCAGTTGAAGCGCAGTGTATATTGTACCAAAATTTCATCGAATTTGTGCGTGGTTCTTTATGTTGCTATCGCCTAAATATATGGTTGAAGAAAAATATAACACACAAATAATTTAGGTCTTGTTCATATTTTTCAAACTAAAATGTAAATTCACTTCGATTCTTCGTACAAGTGTCAGCACGTGATAGTGGAATTCCCCAGCATATCAGTACCCGATACCGTACGAAAAGAAGTGTAGTGTGTATGAGCCGCTTTACACCTCTCGATTTAGCAAACAAATGGCCTCGAGCACAGTATGTGAACATACATACCAATTCATGAAATAACGAAATATATACTTGCTGGTCGTTGTATTATGCATACATATGCAAACGAAATTAATTGAAATCAAATACATCCTTTACCTCTCTGACAGAAGTAAGAGGAGCATTTTATGATATGAATAGTTTGCTTCAAGGCAATTTATATCTCTAAATTTTCTTTAATTTGCCCATTTGTTTTGGTGGCATGCATATATGCAACATTCAGTTCCAACAAACTACTGAAATAAATTACCTTTTGATAAATCTCAGTCATTGCGTTCATTTCCTTGTTTTGTGTGGCAAACAAGCAAATGTCAGACACAAAGAATGAAGGACCAAGGACGAATACTAGAGCTTCGCCAGAAGGAAATCCATTTCAACAAACTTGAGAAATTTGGCAAAATCTATTCGAACGTTAATCAATCTTGCATAATAATATATGGAACTAGGCTAAGATGTGCCGACTGCTCATTGTTCAGCAAAGACCAATTGGTACATAAATAAACCAAAAGTCCGAGAGAACGAGACACCAGTAAAGTATACTTACAAGACTTGCACTACAATTTCCGTGCAACATCCAGAGAAGAAGAGTATCAACTGCTAGTTCCTAGCCCAGTAGTTGCATTGCGTTGGTGGGTTGCTGATAGAATCTTTCCCGTTCTAACTTGGCCTCCAGTAGAATCCTTGAGCACTGCGCCTTCGGAACATTAATTCAAACAAAAGTTATGTCCTTTATTAGCAATTCGTTTTGTTTGTACGAATCCTTATTCTTCAACACACTCCACCATTTGTATGCATGTTTGTTCCATTGTACTTAGGAGCCCTTTCTTACATCGAGGACTCATGCACATTATTCAAGTCAAATGGCAATTTCTCGTCTTTCCGTCGTTTATTTGGTCAACCGTTCAACAACATATGAGCTAGGCATTGTATAGTAGCTGACCAATACCAACAAAGAAATTCTTCTGATAACCTGATGACTATTGCTTTGGGGCCTTCTGTAGAATGATACCTATTCATGTTCTGTTTCTATGCTTGAAATCCATTGCATATCTCGAAGTCATCGTCAATCCTTCAGAGTCCAAATTCTCATAATTTAACACGTTCACATATAGTTTAGGTTGGATGAAACACTAAGAGTAGGTTTCTACTGAAACGTAAGAGGGGCATCCTTGCTCCATTTGCATTATGAGAAGGTAACTCAATGGCTTCCATCTAAAGTAGATGTATGCAAACAAATTGATTAAAAACACAATTCAACTTGATATAAAGGAGAAGGAATATTGTCTACGATTAGTACCACCTTCCACACTAAAACTGACAGGCAGGCAGAGACGAAGGTATAACAAATTTGTATGTACAAAAAACTTATGTCGTCTTCCATTCACTAAAAAAATGAGTCGATTTTGTGAATCTGACTGCTGACCCTTATAACTTGACTCCATATGAACATCAAAATCAACTTCTTCAGATGGAAACTTTGTTTCAAAGGCGTGTTAATAATGATTTGGTATTCCTTCATTAACTTTGGCATTGGCATTAATTATCCGGGAGGATCTCACCCGAAGATTTGAACTACTACATGTTGACTTCCATAGAACAAACTATGGTATGCATGAACCTCTTAATCATATGAACAAACTTTTTAATTTAAACTATTCAAATATTGATCTTAATACGAGTAAAAAAGAATTAAAAAGATTGTTTCGGATCAGTGCTCCACTATCGTGACTGTCATTCCTTGTTTAAAATAATTTATTTGTCTTATATTGTTTATGTATGTTTTTATTTATATATTGTGCATGTGTAAGGTTGTATTATTTTATTACTAGCACATGCACTTATGATGAGCCTTTGATTGCAGATTATAGGTTGCTCTAAGCTCACTACATCAAATAATCTTAAGTATAAAAAAAAGATGTTTATAACCGTGCAGTCGTACAACAAATATTGAGTAACCTGAAAACAAATACCAATACAATTGAAGTTCTGTTTACGGTATGGTCAATTATGAAAATATGTGAACGTTGTAAAAATAAAAAAAATTTTTATAAAATTATTTTCTCAGTATATTAAGCTAAAAATTATAGGAAAAGTCCTGAAACATTAAAACCCTAAAGAACTCAGTTTTCAAGAAAACAAAAGTGGCCCACAAAGATTAAATTACAAAAAGGAAATTGTCATAAGAAATTCCGTTAAGGTACTTTAAAAAATTCAGTGAAATTTCTCCAAATCTAAGAGATAGTAGTGTTTCCTTTCCACTTAGTAAAATATACCTTTTGATAACTATACCAAAGACTTACAAAAATCGCCGATTTAAGAATGGGAGGCTATTCAAGAAGTTTTACGTACTATATGTGTGTACATGTATAGATTCAAGAAAAATCATTGAGTACAGGAACCTCGAACGTTATTTACTGCTCCAGCTCCAGGTATTGCAAATTTCGGCAAAGATCCTCTGGTTCCAATGTTAAATTGACAAGCTAAAAAAACAAAAATAAAACAAATCCAACGAAAAACTTTATCTACAAGAGTATACCTATTTCGTCTTGTCTCCGGAGCCCTCTTTTTCGTGTGAACATTTCTTAATATTTGACACGCATTTGCGACTGTTTTGAAAACTTATTAACATATAAATGATACTCCAGTTATCCATATTAATTTAGTTATTATTCAGCTAGCTCAAAGGATGCCACCAACGTTCATCCATCTATCTATTTATGTGGGCGGCCCTTACACCGCGCCCTGCATTTTGATCTAGATATTATGCTTCTTCAGCAAGTCAGCCAGCTCTAGCATCAGTCCTGTGCCATTAGGCTTTAGTCCTGATGGTGATGTCGGTAGGTACAGTAGAAATGCTTTGTGCGCTTTTTTATATTTTTCATTAAGTCGGAATTTTTCGCTCGCCGATGCCGCCACCATTCCTCAGTTCGAAAGGAAAATTCAAGCAGTCATCTAGCATAAACCAAGCAATTATCCAACCAACTCCCAGGAAGCGCAAATACAGGCACATAGGAATTTTTTATTATGATTATTAAGAATTTTCTTTGATTATGGTATTCCATCGTATAGAAGGTACCACTACTAAGCTAACAAGTATCTTTACCAGGATGGTGATAATGGTATTCTCTCGAGTCCAAACAGCGCTGAGTCTGAGGTATTATATTAAAATTCAAAACATATAAAAACATAAAGTTTTATTAGTTTTAGGGATGACAATACAACTATGCTTCAATGACTACAAAATAAGGGTGAATATTTGTATTGGTCAGGGTATTGGTGTAAGTTACGTTTTATTTTGCAAGGATTTTCAGATATACGGTATCAAAAGTTATTTCTCTCACATTAGTCAATCAATGTATTAAAAAAATTGAAATAACATATTCATCAAGTGACAGTTTGGCAGGTGCACTTGGCACTTACTTGGTCGACAATGTAAATTTGTGAGTAGGGCTTATGACAGAGCTTAACAAGAAATTCTAATAAAAAAAATTTACAGCCATATGGCCTTATTTCAGAACTAGTTAAGGAACAAATCTTAGAACCCGACGCGTGCGTTACGTCGACGTTTTAAACTGAGAGCTCAATAAAATACACACGTTCTTATAAGAAGTGACGTATAAGAACGGACGCGACGGAAAAAGTAGCCGAACTTTCAACTTCATCGATTCTATGGGTTTAGTTGGCCCCTTAACTAGTTTTCTAGAGACTAAATGTAGAACTATAATAGACGGATGTGTGCGGAAGCAAGAGGTAAGAACGAACAAACAAAGGGGTATAAGCTCTCCGAAGCGACAAACACACAGGTTGCCCATAATGAACATGAGTGATTTGAAATAAATTTTGCTTTCTACAACAAAAATTGCAACCAGCTGTCAAATGTTCTTCCTTAGTAGCGGTCGAATTGGGCCCTTCTCCTCCGAAGCTTAACTTATCGAGAACTACACGAAACGTAGCAAAAGGTAAACATTAAACTGCTTGCATTCGCTCTCTACGATTTCTCAAAAAAACGTTTCTGCGCTATCCGCAGCAGTTATTTTATTTGCACGTTGCACATTGGGGTATTTATACTAAAAAGCTGATCAAAACCAAAATACGAACATAGCATAAAATGAAAATATGACCGTTATGCCATAGATAAATATGCACTTCGTCATGTGACACCCATATTAACGACGTCATGTCAATCCGTTATTTTTATTCTAAGTCGAAGGTTCGTGGTTGTCGAATCGTTTTTTTCTGTGAGATTTGTTATAACGTAGTTTTTGCCTCGTTTTTTTTCTAATTTAAAAGAAAGTTTTTTACTACCATAAAATATAAAGATATAAGCTTGATTTCTAGTGCATTTTTTTAAATTTAACTCAGTGTATAATTTAATATTTATCATTAAAGGTGAGAGTTAAAAGTGGTTTTAAGACAGCCGAAAAGGAATTTCTCAGTATTACTATATATTTATTTATATTTTAAATTCAGTCTTGATAACAATAATAGCTTAAGTTAAAGAAACGTTAGAAGCATTTTGAATTTAAAGATAAATTGATTTAAATGCCCCTTCAAAACATTAGTACAATAATTAACAATAGTGGGTGGGGTGACCCATTCATAAAAAGCTAGTGTTAAACAGTATCATATAAAAAGATATAAGAAAAATAAACTATTTATTTACAAATCAGTTCAACTTACATTTTGAGAAACAAAATCGAGAAGAATACAAAAATGAAGAAATCAAAATTGTTACAAGCTTGAAGAAACTTTACATAAATACATCCTTCTAAGCATTTGAGCCTAAAACAAGTTCTAAACAAGTTGGATCATAATTATTGAGCCACAATTTTAAACCTTTTAAAAATTTCTGAAGAGAACCTACTGTTCTCAGAGGCAAAGGGAGTTTATTAAATAATCTACATGACTATATATTAAAAAAATTACGGTAGGCAGTGGTGCGGAACTTAGGAACATTAACCAAAAATAAATGATTACCGCGAATTATTTAAGATTCTAAAATTACGATTTCCAGACCTTAGTAGCGCTTTAAAACAATATAAATGCCGTAATGGCAGAATTTTCAAACCGAAGAACAAAGGAAAACTGTTTACAAGTCTATTTTTTTTTTGCATATTATTCTTATGAAGTGCTTCTGTAATATAAATAGAGGTAACGTTTTAGAGTAAGCACCACTCCAACAAGTTATACCATATTGCAATTTGGAATGGATAATTCCATAGTAAATCATGGTTAAGAGATCGGTAGTACAAACTTTACGCAGATAATAAAATTGTCTGAGAATAGAGCGGAAATGTAGCTTTAAGGTATCTACATATATGGGCAGAAAAACACATTTTTGAATCAATTATTAGACCTAAATACCTTATGTCATTTACTATTTCAATTTGAAAACAATTAGGACTGCACGAAAAATGACTTAAAAAAGTTTCCAGAGTTGAGGATCCATAACAGGTACAGGTGCAAAGTCTGAATTTTTGACAGCCAGGAGAATGATATGAAAAATCTGGAATTGGGTTTTTCAAATTTGAAAGACTATAAAACATTAGTTTTGTTTTTTGGCTGGCAATCAATTATGTAGAGCTAACCAGATTTTTAGTATACTGAGGTCCCAGTTGATATCAGCAGATAAATCCAAAAGACTTTTCGCTCCATATGCAAATCCTATGTCGTCAGAAAAAGCCGTCATCTCACCTTTGAAAGGCAAATCGAAAAGTGAATTAATATATACAAGGAAAAGCAATGGTCCAAGTACTGACCGTTGAGGCACACCCATTTTTATAAACTTCAAGTCACTTCGTGTGCCATAAATCTTAGTTCTTTGAGAACGATTGTTGAGATAGGAGCCAAACCATCTTAGAATGAAAAACCTAAAACCCACTAACTCTAATTTATGTATTAAAATGTTATGGTTCACCATATCAAAAGCTTTTGTTATATCAACAAATAAGCCTGCAGTGCATTTGTTTTCATCTAAATTTTTAAAAATTTTAGAACAGAAGTTTAAGAGAGCATCCTCCGTTGATTTTTTTTTCCTGAAAACCAAACTGTAACGGCGAAAAAAAGTTATTTTTATTTAAAAAAAAGTTAGCATACGCTTCTTAACAAGCTTTTCAAAAATTTTACTAATTGATGGAAGTAACAAAATGGGTCTATAGTTACTAAGATTGCCCCTGGTACCTTTTTTGAAAAGTGGGATAATATCTGCACATTTAAGTGCATCAGGAAATACACCAGAGAGGATGCTGTTGTTAAAAATATGTACTAAAAATCAATAACAAACCATGAAATGTTTTCTAAAAGAATATTTGAAATGTCGTCATTTCCACAAATATTAGAGTTTTTTAAACCATTAATCGTTTTACTGAGTTCAAGTGCAGTTATTGGGTCAAAAAAGAAACTACTTCTAGATGACAAAAGCTAGTTACTATTGCAAACTATACAAGATGGTAAACTAATATTTGGTTCAATGAATTCAGAAATGTTAAAAAAAAAGTTATTAAACTTATCTGCTATCTCACTTTCATTTTTATAGACCGTATCATCTATGCGTAACTCAGTAGGACAATTCTGAGAAGCTGACTTATTCAATAAACTATTAACAACCTGCCATTCACGCTTAGGATTGCCTTTATGGACCTTAATTGATTTTTGTAGAACTCATCACGACACAAAGGTATTTATTTTTTAAAATCACTGCACAATTTTGTGTATCTTTTTTTTAAATTGGTATTTAGAGGATGCTTTAGATACTTTTTACGAAGTTTATTCTTGAAGTTTACTTTTTTTAATTGGCTTGTTGTAATCCAAGGCTTTAATCTTTTTGTTTAAGTTTTATTACTTGTCGTAATAAAACATCTAGAGATATGCGATTGAAGGGTTTCAACAAATAAGTCATAGGATTTAGACACATCAGATTCATTAATAACTAGATTCCAGACTCAAAACTAAGACTACTCTTGACTGTAATCTATTCGCGTTTTTTGTGTAGTTAAATTTTGACTCTTATTATAATTTGTATCGACTAAACCGATGAGAAGACCAGTCATAGAGTGATCTGTGATATTAAAATCAAAAACATAATTTTCAGTTGACCTATCAAAACAATTAGAGAAACGTCCATAAAAATGGTCAAGACACTTTCCTGACTCTGTACGGGTTGGTTCATTTATATAAGAGACTAGCCCATGAGAGGCCAGTAACGCTAAATAAGAGGAGATTGCATCACTATTTTCCAATATATCAATATTAAAATCACCACAAACTATTAATTTTTTTGTGTTTTCTTGTTCCAAAAGATTTGAAAACTCTTCAAAATAACATTGAAAGATTATGTTTATGAATCATGTACATGTACACACACAAGACAATAAATTTTTGACGATTGGTTTCCAACGATATTTTTAAAACGTCAGCACTAACAAAGTCAATAACTGAGGATACGAAATTATCTTGCCCTATAAAGCATCCTACACCACCACCTGCGTAACTTTTATTTGTGTTTGCAACAAAATTAAATCCAGGCAACATATAATCCCGTATTCCAATATTATAGAATAAATTAAATCAGTCATGCAAAGAAAAGTATCCAAATGTGTAAGGAGAACATCAAAATTTTCTCTTAAGCTCCTTACATTTTGGTGTATAAGAAAAAGCTTATTTTTGCAATACATTTTGTCCAAGAAAACTTTCTCATCATTTAATTTAATAATATTATTCGGTAAAGTATCAACATCATCAAACAGATCCATATGATCTTCTGAATTCATAATTGTTAAACAAAAAATTTAATTCAAAAATTTAATTTAATTAAATTTTTTTTTTTCAATTAAAAAATTAACACAATTCAAGAGATTGAATTATATTTTTGATAAGTCAATGATCTAATTATGATGCTGTTGTTACCTTCCTCTTTTCTCATTAAAATTTTATTATTCGACTAACAAACATACTTAATTTGTTTCTCTTTACTTGTCTCATTTGCACGCAATAAGAGAGCCTGGGTATATTTAGACTTGCGATTGCTAGCTGCGCTCTTTTTGTCATTGTTGTTGTTGTTCATGACTTTTTTTTACATAGCATTTGTCGATATCTTTATCAGTTATGTTAAGAGACAATGCATTGCGAAAAATATTCACAGCTACATTCAGCGAGTTGGAATCATTTACATCAGGTACACCAGTGATTTCAATGAATTTCTTTTTTTGGCCTTGAAATTGCCAATTAAGTTTACTTTCAAGGTTATTGAGTGTTGACTTCAGTTCAGAGTTTTCTTTACGTAGCTCCAATATGGCTTAAACATATTCTTTGTGCTGCATTTCCATACATAGAAGTTTTTGATAAACCATTTGAATTGTTGCCGTTGAATGATCATCATCGTTAGCAATAGAGAGAGAAGCATTTAGCACAATGTCACCATCACCGGCACTTTGAGTCTCCTGAGTTAGAATATACACCCAGAGAAAAAGTCGGTGTAAAATTGCCTTATTCGCCTAAGGCAAAATTTTTTGTATGGATGTTATTTTTCGAGCATAAATTGCCTTAGTTCTAAGGCAATTTATGCTCGAAAATCCTAAGCTAAACTTACCTAGAATAGGCTAACTTGCCTTAGATAGATAAGGTGAATTTTTTTGTATGGATGTTATTTTTCGAGCATAAATTGCCTTAGGACTAAGGCAATTTATGTTATACTTTTACCTAGAACTAAGGTAATTTTACCTTAGGCCTAAGCTAACTTTACCTAGGATTTTTTTTTTGTTAGAAATTTACCTAGAACTAAGGTAATTTTACCTTAGGCCTAAGCTAATTTTACCTAGGAATTTTTTTTTTGCTCGAATGTTATATTTCTAACACAATTTTGCCTAGGACTAAGGCAAGTTATGTTAGACTTTTACCTAGAACTAAGGTAATTTTAGCTTAGGCCTAAGCTAATTTTACCTTAGGCCTAAGCTAATTTTTCTTGGGGAATTTTTGCTCTCAAATGTTATTTTCGAGCATAACTTACCTTAGGACTAAGGCAATTTATGTTAGACTTTTACCTAGAACTAAGGTAATTTAACCTTAGGCCTAAGCTAATTTTACTTAGAACTTACGCAATTTTCCCGCCAACTATCTCTTTTGACAATTTTGTGTTTGATTTATTCGCATTTTATT
Organism: Meliscaeva auricollis; assembly: GCA_948107695.1. Classification (NCBI taxonomy): domain Eukaryota; kingdom Metazoa; phylum Arthropoda; class Insecta; order Diptera; family Syrphidae; genus Meliscaeva; species Meliscaeva auricollis. The sequence goes on along the minus strand of OX403619.1, from coordinate 38,141,389 downwards.
TAATGTTTTTTTTCAACTCACCGGTTACATTTTCCCTTTTTCCATTCAACGAAATTATTATTTTTTTTTATTTTCGCACAAGTTTGATTGAAATAAATTTTACCTAGGGCCTAAGCTAATTTTACCTTAGGCCTAAGGTAATTTTCCCTCCAAAATTTCTTGGTTACCTTAGGCCTAAGCTGTTTTTACCTAGGGCCTAAGCTAATTTTACCTTAGGCCTAAGGTAATTTTCCCTCCAAAATTTCTTGGTTACCTTAGGCCTAAGCTGTTTTTACCTAGGGCCTAAGCTAATTTTACCTTAGGCCTAAGGTAATTTTCCCTCCAAAATTTCTTGGTTACCTTAGGCCTAAGCTGTTTTTACCTAGGGCCTAAGCTAATTTTACCTAGGCCTAAACTAATTTTACCTAGGCCTAAGCTAATTTTACCTAGGCCTAAGCTAATTTTACCTTAGGCCTAAGGTAATTTTCCCTCCAAAATTTCTTGTTTACCCTAGGCCTAAGCTGTTTTTACCTAGAACTAAGGCAATTTTCCCTTCAAAAGTGCGAAAAAAATAAAGGCGTATTTAATTAATTGAATAATTCAGAAACTTAAATTATTCTTTTACTTTAAATAAATAATTTGTTTGAAACGAAAACATAAAATAAATAGGTATGTAGTTAGTTCGATTGAACTTGCTCATAAGCCTTGAGATCTCGGAATAAAAAAAAAAAAAAAATGTTATTTTGTCAAAAAATTTTAATGAAAATTTATCATTCCATACGTTAATTATTGGAAAAATCCTAATACATATGCCATCTTATTTCATATTTTTATTACTTGTATTATTAGTGTCACCACCGATCCTCTGGGACAACATTCGACAGGTGTTGAAATGTCTGAATTTCGGTTGAAAACCGAGTGTGCCTATAGAATAAGACGGGGCTATTGCCGCCGAAGTTCTGGGACCACATTTGACAGGTGTCGAAATGTAAAAATTTTGTTTGAAAACGGAGTATTCTAATAGATTAGGACGGGGCTATTACTGCCGAAGTTCTGGGACCACATTTGACAGGTCTCCCGCACCCAAAATGTCAAAATTTTGCAAAACTGAGTGTGCCAATCGAATAAGATGAGAGTTTTTACCTCGTGTTTCCGCCGACGTTCTGGGACCACTAGAACACGCTCATAGTACTACCATAAGAATCTTTAAGTATGCTTAAGAGTGATTTTTTACGCTTTTTAAAACACTAATTTATTTAACCTTTTCGATATGTAAAATTCCATTACATAAAATTAAACAAATTTGTGTTTTGGTTAAATAGATTCGCGTTTTGTTTAACTAAATGGGCTTTTTGGTTTAACTGATTTGTAGGTTTATTTTGTTAAAAGGTGAAATATATTTGCGTTTGTCATAGCTGTTTCAAAAGTTGTGCCATTAGCGTTCCTGAGCAAAACTAGAGTTTATTTTATAAATAGACAATTTAAACCCACTCCAGCTGTGTCTAACCTACGTAATAACTTTAGACTCCAGCTTTGCTTAGGAACGATAAAGACACAACTTATGAAACAACTATTAATATCATTAGGTGTAACTACGAGTAGTTTACTTATTGATTAAATAAATATGAATATACTATAATATTCTAAAATATTCATTTAATGTGCATATTTAAAAAAAAAAAAACAAGTAGGAATAAGAAAGTTCCTCTTTTACTGGACTCTTACAGATGGAGAAGTATTATACCATCATTGTAGTGTATCTATAGAGAATTTATTTCATTGTCCCTAAAAAGTCTTAATTTCATGAGATCTCCAGAGTATATACGAAGCATAATTATGTCACCTTTTACTGTTGATTTCAAGCCATAGGTCCAATGCATGCAAATTTAGAATGATTATAATGATTTACTTTCCTACAATGTTTGCCCCAAATGCCCCTTAAGTATACGCTCGTGTCTGATTTTCCCGCCAAAATAACTCTATTATAATTTTTACCAAATCTTATTTTACCTAGGCCTAAGCTAATTTTACCTAGGCCTAAGCTAATTTTACCTTAGGCCTAAGGTAATTTTCCCTCCAAAATTTCTTGGTTACCTTAGGCCTAAGCTGTTTTTACCTATTGCCTAAGCTAATTTTACCTAGGCCTAAGCTAATTTTATTAAGGATCTAAATTATATTCCCCGTAAACTATTAAATTAATGAAGGAATCACATTTTTAGTTGACTATTTGCCGCTGTTGTCTTACTTGTCCCAATACAAATATGTACAAACGAGCAAAAATAACATTTGTTGCTCTGTTTCACTTTATTTTATCTTCCTACACTTTAGCGCAAAATGTCCCCTTAAGAATACGGCCATGTGTTGTTTTCCCGCCAAGATTATTCTGTTTACCTTAGGACCTAACATAAATTTACCTAGATCTAAGCTAAATTTACCTTAGGCCTAAGCTAATTTCTAGGTGACGCGATAAAATCACCTTAGGACTAAGGTGATTTTGTGTTAGCTTTTTAGAATTGCCTTAGTCCTAAGGTAAATTCTCGATTTTTACCTAGGATCTAAGCTAAATTTACCTAGGGTTTAAGCTAAATTTACCTTAGGCCTAAGCTAATTTCTAGGTGACGCTATAAAATCACCTTAGGACTAAGGTGATTTTGTGTTAGATTTTTGGAATTGCCTTAGTCCTAAGGTGAATTTGTTCTAGATCCTGTTTGAACGCGTGCTTTACATCATTTACTTCGTAATTTCATGGCGTGCAGTTCAGTTTTGTGTGAAGAAATATTAAACGTGTAAGAATTGTTTTAAAAATTGAATAAAAAGATTAATGACCACGGAAATAACACTTAAAAGTTGGAAAACGAAGCTAAGAAGACATACATACTGTGAAACAGTTAATTAAAACCAGCGTTTTGGAAAATATATCAAAGTAAGTAGAATCTTTTTTACAATTTCATATACATATTTGCGTTTTTATTTCACTCAGAGAAAAATAGTATGTGTTTAACACTTCTTTTTGACTATTTTAAAATATAAATCATGTCTACTGTTCCGTTAAACTATATTTATCTTACGAAATAAGTTATTTTTGGGGCACGTGTCCTTTTTTTTATCAGTTCTTTGCTTGTTCCTCAGATATTTTTGTGATTTAAAAACTTAGCTTTGACCAGTGCATTAAAATGGCGGCGGGCGGTGGTGCCCAACAAGCTTCTCCAGCCACCTTTATCCTTTTCTATTCAGTTACGCACGCGAACGCCAAGTAAATTGAAGCCCCTTCTGCGTGCAACAGATTAAACCAGCAACAGCCCCGCCATTGTTTTAGATCCAATGTATTTCAATTTTTTAACACAGAATGGACCAGCACCAGCAAACAGCGTCATTTGGTCAAAGTCCTAAATTAGCTGGTGCTGGTCTATTGCTGAAAGAATTTGTCAGAAACGCGATCATAATATGTTTTAATTTATAATGTATTAGTTGGATACTATAGTTTTCTATTAAATTAATTGTAAATAATTTATTCCAATCCGGAGAATTTTGTATTTTAACACAAAATGTCAACTCAAATGAAATGACGGTTAACAATGTTTTTGTAAAATATTTGCTCGCCAGCCTGCTGTTTATTATTCACGGTGCTGGTTATGTTGCTGGTTCAGTCTGTTTCACGCATTCCACTTTTATCATTGAATCCGATGGGGTTCGTTTAGACTAACGTTTCCAAGCTGTTTTGTATAAGATACAGACAAAAACTTTGGAAAAAGAGCAATTTTTATATGGTTACAAGAATCATTACCATTGGAAGCCACCCATTGAGACAATTCGATGACCAATTTAACTCAGTAACTTACCTGGTTCAATTTGTTCAACTAGAAAATTAATTTTTTATAAAAAACTCTATTAAAATTGTTTCTCTATTCATATAGCCCCATTGAACTTGATCAACAATGTACAAATTACCCATCCTGACATAAAGTAAAACCCAAAACAATAGATCTAAGAGAAGAAACTTGAAAATCTTCAAAAAGATTGGTCGGGAGTTAAAGAAAAAGGTATGATTTTCACATAATTATTAATGATTTGGTATTTAAGTACTAGCCATATACAAGAATATGTCCACAGAAAGTTTGTATTGCTGTTTTTACTTTTGTGAGCTCATTACTTAGCAGCTTCACAAAATCCAAATTCATTTTACATGACTATATTGATTCTTGAATCTACATTTGTATCTCGTTTCGTTTAGGCTAACTTTTCCAAGATATATATAAGATACAGTAAAAAAACAACTTTTATTTGGTAACAAGAATCATTTCGATGACCAATTTCACCAATAACTTACCTGGTTCATTTTGTTCGACTTGAAAATTATTTGTTTATAAAAACTCTAATAAAATTGTTTCTCTATTTACATAGCCCCATTGCATCTGATCAACAATATACAAATCACCATTCCTTTACGTAAAATAAAACCCATAACAAAGAGCTAAGAGAAGAACTTGAAAATCTTCAACAAGATTGGTCAGGAGTTAAAGAAAAAGGTATACTTTTCACATAATTATCATTGATTAGGTATTTAAGTACCAGGCATTTATAATAATTTGTCCACAAAAAGTTTTTATTGCCTTTTTTTTTGGTTTTGTGAGCTGATTGCTCTAAGAAAGTTAAACTTGTAGAAGTGAAAGATGATTGCAAAGAGGATTGTGATATAACAAATGAGACCGAGATGCAAAGGATTTGCGACGAGCTCAAACAGAACAGGGACTGGGACACAGCTACTAAACAATGGATGAAAACTATGGCATGCAGAAGGGATATGATATGCCAAAGCAGTGACACTGACATCCAAGCGGTTATTCAGGAGTATATTCACGAGAACCAGAACTGGTAAGAACTTTCGTATTTTAACTTATTTTTTTAACTAATTTAAAACAAATATTACATTCAAGTACATAATGTATCTACATAATTATCAATGTGCTTTGTTCTATTTATTTACAGATTGCCATGGACTACAACTTTATCAAACCAAATAATGGCTTCGACTTCGAATTTTTTACAATTGTTCACCGAGAGGATTAAGTGCAACGCCTTTAAATCTTACCTGAACGAATTCAGGGCGAGTACCTACTGCCGACCTTGACATAGGTAAAACCTTGTTTTTAACTCTTTTTTTTTTCAACTGTGTTTTAACTCTTTTTATTTAGCTTTTTTTACTATTTTTTACTTATGAGGTTTTAATTTATTTCCAGATAACGTTAATATTGCCTATGCAACTTACCTGAACGAATTCAGGGCGAGTACTATCGACCTTGACATAGGTAAAACGTAAAACCTTGTTTTTAACTCTTTTTTTTTCAACTGTTTTTTAACTCTTTTTATTTAGCTTTTTTTACTATTTTTTACTTATGAGGTTTTAATTTATTTCCAGATAACGTTAATATTGCCTATGCAACTTACCTGAACGAATTCAGGGCGAGTACTGCCGACCTTGACATAGGTAAAACCTTGTTTTTAACTCTTTTTTTCAACTGTGTTTTAACTCTTTTTATTTAGCTTTTTTTACTATTTCTTACTTATGAGGTTTTAATTTATTTCCAGATAACGTTAATATTGTCTATGCAACTCTCTTGCATGTAGTGGCGCCTCCATCATCGAAGCAATTCAAGAGAAAATTGAAAAAAATCACCATTGAAGATTCCAGATATTCGTTCACACTAGAAGTGGAAAATGCCACCCAAATTGAACCAGTACTTCAAATAAAAAACGAGATGAATGCTCAAAATCCAATACCAAACTTCAGACCATAATTTTTGTGGATGGTGAGAAATTTAATTGTAACAGTTTATACAAGTCCTTCGACAATATTAAATTTAAATTAGGTACTTATTTAGACTGTATTACTTTTTATTTAAAGCTTGCATTGTATTAAATATTGAATACCCTCCTCAGTGTTACTCGGTATGGGTTTTTATTCAAATGTTTTCTTTAATATTCAAGATGCATTGATGATAAACATTCTAGAAACCTTTTACGTTTTATTTTATACAGTCCATGTTTACATTGATTTTATGTATTGCCCCAGTCAGATTATCAAAAGAAAGCATGTTCTTCCATTAAAAAAATCTAAGAGTAATGTATTTTCAAATACAAATTAATAAACGAAACTTGTAAATGCTTTTAAAAAACTTATAATATATGTATATATATTTATATATATGTACCTACCTATTATTTGTACACAAAAAAGAAAACTTAAATAAAATATATTTATAATTATAAAATGACATAAAAATTATCTTTTTTTTTTCTAAAAGGACTTTTTTTCAGCTATGAGATCCACCGAAGAAAAAAGGTAAAACTTGCCTTAGAAAATAGGTAAAATTTACCTAGGAATAAGGTAATTCACCTTAGGAAATAGGTAAAATCTGCCTAGGAATAAGGTAATTTACCTAAGAAAATAGGTAAAATTTACCTAGGAATAAGGTAATTCACCTTAGGAAATAGGTAAAATTTACCTAGGAATTAGGTAATTCACCTTAGGAAATAGGTAAAATTTACCTAGGAATAAGGTAATTCACCTTAGGAAATAGGTAAAATTTACCTAGGAATAAGGTAATTCACCTTAGTAAATAGGTAAAATCTGCCTAGGAATAAGGTAATTTACCTAAGAAAATAGGTAAAATTTACCTAGGAATAAGGTAATTCACCTTAGGAAATAGGTAAAATTTACCTTAGGAATAAGGTAATTCACCTTAGGAAATAGGTAAAATCTGCCTAGGAATAAGGTAATTCACCTTAGGAAATAGGTAAAATTTACCTTAGGAATATGGTAATTTACCTTAGGAAATAGGTAAAATCAGCTTAGGAATAAGGTAATTCACCTTAGGAAATAGGTAAAATTTACCTTAGAAATAAGGTAATTCACCTTAGGAAATAGGTAAAATCTGCCTAGGAATAAGGTGATTCAACTGCGGAAATTGGTAAAATTTACCTTAGGAATAAGGTAGTTTACCTTAGGAAATAGGTAAAATCAGCTTAGGAATAAGCTAATTCACCTAAGGAAATAGGTAAAATTTACCTAAGTCCTAGGTAAAATCTACCTAGGTGCTAGGTAAAACTTCGGAGGGGAAATCGGTAAATCACCTTAGGAAATAGGTAAAATAGGTAAGTTTTAGCCTAGGGTTTAGGTAAATTTGAAAATTTTCAATTTGCCTTAGGAAAATAGGCTAAATTAGCTTAGGACTAAGCTAGCTCAAAATTGCCTTAGGCCTAAGGCAACTTAGCCCCCGAAATAGGCTAATTTTACACCGACTTTTCCCTGGGTGTAGCAGCCCTGTGCACCTCAAAACATTTTTTCCTAACAGGCAAGAACAAAAAGTTCCGCCAACTTCCGCCATTTTGTTTTACGATATATTTTGTGCATGGGTTTTAGATAATACAAACACGTATATGATTTTCGTTTGCGATTTAGGTAGGTACTTTAGGGCTCTGAGATCTGAATAATTTTAACATTTAGCCATTGATAAAGTTGTTTTAATTATTTGTTTTAGCTTAAAGCTTAATGGGCCACTGAAAATGAAACACTCAAGCTAAGTCGTGTTTAGTTCTTGCTCATTTTAAATAAATTTTTTCTACATTAAAAAGTTTCCCTCGCGGTTGAAAATACTATTTTGCTTTCAATTAATTGAAGAAATTTCATATAATTTAGTTTTTTTTTTTTAAATGCATTATTACTTCAAATAATTATAATTCATCTAATTGTAATATATATATAAATCCATCGAAATGTCAGGAACCAAAATAAAACCGAAGTGGAACAGCAACAAGTTGTCGGTCTTAAGCGGCAAGGAACTCCAAAAACAACTTCAAATTCCCCCTTGCCTCGACTCCGTACACAAATTTTGAGTCCTAATAGCACAAATTTATTTAAGGACATGCATACTGCAGTTGAAAAAACTATGTAACCAAAGTAATGTTAAATGTTTTAAATTCTCAAAATCAAAGTTTTAAAGTTTGCCATTTGAATGCGCCGAGTTTGTTTGGGAAAATAGACGAGTTTCGGGATTTGTTTGAGGGTTCTGAGGTTGATGCTATTGCGGTTTCAGAAACATGGTTCAAAAGTGAAGTAAATGATAAAATATATGCAATGAGAGGGTTTACACTTTATAGAGCCGATAGATTTGATCGTACTGGTGGTGGTGTAGCGTTGTATGTGAAGGAGTCGTTAAAGAGTAGGGTTAAATATACTTCTCTTCCCGGTTGTGCTTTTCAGTTTTTATGCATTGAAATCTGCTGTAACAACGATAAGCTTTTATTAGGAGTTGTGTACGCTTATTTCGATTTATCTCCTATCAACTCGTTTTTACAATTACCTTTTAACCGAACCCCCTTACCATCCCGAATAAAAAATATCCGCACCGTCCGAACCCCGTGCAATGCGAACCCTGCACAATTCCGAACAAACCAAACAATCGGCAACAACAAATAGTTCAATTTGTTATAAATGAATGTGTCGCTCCTTTTCAACATACACATCAATTTCACCTTCCAAACCCTGTGCAATCCGAACCCTGTTCAATTTCGAACCAACCAATCAAATGACAATCGCGTTGTGTGTGGATGTGTTATCTTTGTATATAAAAACTTTTTATATACAAAGGAGTTAAAGCTGAAACACAATCACGCTTTAGGGAGACGCTTCGTTGCGTTACGTTGAGAAATCCTCAAAGCGCGCTTCTGTCAGAATGACAAACAGCTGATTGAAATATTCTATCTGTTGTCAAAAAAAACATTCAATAAATTTCAAAGAATTAAAAAGAAGGAAATAAAATAAATAAATAAAATGGAAAATAGTATTTAAAAAGCGGAAAAAATTATTAAGATAGCCAAATTAAGCTGTGCCGCTTATTTATTATAATTTGTTACCAATTAATATATTTTTCTTACCACATTTAAATTTTCTATTTTACAAATTAAAAAGCACCGATTACAAATTAAAACACAAATTAGAAACACAGAAACAGACTTTTTGAAAATTGAAATTCAAATGAAATTATGAATGAGAAACGTCAGAAAGCGCGCAAAAGTTCAACCAAGTTGAACTTTTTTTTGACAGATGGTGGCTTTATTACGTTTTCTTACGTTTCCTTACGTTTGTCAAAAAAAGCGTACGTAAGAAAAGCGTCAAAGCTGAAACACAATCACGCTTTAGGGAGACGCTTCGTTGCGTTACGTTGAGAAATCCTCAAAGCGCGCTTCTGTCAGAATGACAAACAGCTGATTGAAATATTCTATCTGTTGTCAAAAAAAACATTCAATAAATTTCAAAGAATTAAAAAGAAGGAAATAAAATAAATAAATAAAATGGAAAATAGTATTTAAAAAGCGGAAAAAATTATTAAGATAGCCAAATTAAGCTGTGCCGCTTATTTATTATAATTTGTTACCAATTAATATATTTTTCTTACCACATTTAAATTTTCTATTTTACAAATTAAAAAGCACCGATTACAAATTAAAACACAAATTAGAAACACAGAAACAGACTTTTTGAAAATTGAAATTCAAATGAAATTATGAATGAGAAACGTCAGAAAGCGCGCAAAAGTTCAACCAAGTTGAACTTTTTTTTGACAGATGGTGGCTTTATTACGTTTTCTTACGTTTCCTTACGTTTGTCAAAAAAAGCGTACGTAAGAAAAGCGTCAAAGCTGAAACACAATCACGCTTTAGGGAGACGCTTCGTTGCGTTACGTTGAGAAATCCTCAAAGCGCGCTTCTGTCAGAATGACAAACAGCTGATTGAAATATTCTATCTGTTGTCAAAAAAAACATTCAATAAATTTCAAAGAATTAAAAAGAGGAAAACAAAATAAATAAATAAAATGGAAAATAGTATTGAAAAAGCGGAAAAAATTATTAAGATAGCCAAATTAAGCTGTGCCGCTTATTTATTATAATTTGTTACCAATTAATATATTTTTCTTACCACATTTAAATTTTCCATTTTACAAATTAAAAAGCACCGATTACAAATTAAAACACAAATTAGAAACACAAACAGACTTTTTGAAAATTGAAATTCAAATGAAATTATAAATGAGAAACGTCAGAAAGCGCGCAAAAGTTCAACCAAGTTGAACTTTTTTTGACAGATGGTGGCTTTATTACGTTTTCTTACGTTTCCTTACGTTTGTCAAAAAGCGTACGTAAGAAAAGCGTCATTGTGTGAGGTTACACAGATTTCCTATAGTTGAACTTTTCGCAGTTGTCAAAATCGACGGCAAAGCGTGATTGTGTTTCTGCTTTTATATTCAATCATCATCAACAGTGTTGTTTTGTTTCTCTCAATTCACACTTGGTTTCTACTGAAATCGTTATATGGGGAAGTGTAAATTGTTGAAAATTCAGTCTTGAGCTTCTCAGTCGATCGTACCAATCTTGTGTACAAGAAGAATAAAATGTGTGGATAATCTAAGTATATGCTAAGTCTTTTAATCATAAAATTGTAAATGCAGTTTTAGAAAAAAAAAAAATAAAAATGCATAAAAAATCGATTTTCAAATGACTAAAACAGCTTCTTTAATGAATTTAACCTAAAAACAAAGTATGCAATTTGATTTCTTTTATAATAATACATTTTAAGAAAAAAAAAAATTGAAAATCGTTAGAGCCGTTTTCAAAAAAAAAATATTTTTTCTATATCAAATTTAGCAAGGACTTTTATAAAAAAAAATTGGTACGCCATTTTTAAGATATTATTTATGAACATCTTATAACTAAATTTTCGAAAAAAAATATTAAGTAGTTTTCGAACAAATGACTTCAAAAAAAAAAATTTCAAACTTCTTTTAAAAATCCAAAAAAATAATTTTCGATTTTTTTTTACTAAATATTATTACGGCAACTTAAAAGCATTCATGTAAAAAAAATGGTTGAAATTGATTGAGTCATGAAGGAGAAAATCAGAATAAAAAAAAAACGGTTCTATGGCAGGTACCGTTAATAACGGTTTAAAAAAAATGGTTTCCATTTAAAGATAGACCTTATTTTAAAAACTGACTATGATTTTTTTAATCCAAATCGTAGGCACCGTTTTTGAGAAAATTGAGTTTTTCTAAAACCGGTATATGACAGGTACCGTTATTTGGGGTCAAAAAAAATCAAAAAAACGTCTGGGGATATTCTCCAAAGAACACCACATACCAAGTTTGAAGTAAATCGACCCATCCGTTTAGGCTGTGGTCTCTGATTCATACAGACAGACAGACAGAGAGACAGACAGACAGACAGACAGAATTGTAGGACCCACTTTTTTCTCATTCTCTATCATCGTAATGTCATGTTTCATTGTTATCTCAACTTTTTTTTTTGTACGAATGCATAACTTGATATATGGTACCCATATCACAAGTAAAAAGACGCAGCAAACTAGATAAATATTTATTCTTTGAATAATTAAATTTTGAGAGGCAAACTACTGAGTGCTTAGTGTGCTAGCAAGGAGCCTCATAAAACTTTTCCGTCTGAGATCCTATTCTTCCAAGGTATCTTCGACCAGGCGAGGCTTCTCCTTGACCCTCATTTTCCTGGACCGATTCCGACCGTTAATTCTGTGGTTGCCCCTCTTCCAGGATTGCTACAGACAGGAGCCGTAGCCGGATACCGCTCACCGCTAATTCTCTAGTTGTTGCTGGAGACAGAAGTAGACCACCTTTGGCTTCTACTTGTTTCTTTTCGCGATCCACTTCTTCCAAGTGTATCGTGAACAGTGCCGCTCTCTCCTGAGACCTGCTATCGCTTATTCTCTAGTCTTTTGCTAGAGACAGGACCGCTTCCACCCGATAATTCTGTGGTTACCCCTCTTCTAGGAGTTCCGCAGACAGGAGCCCGTCAACCGGAGACTGCCCACCGCTCATTCTCTAGTCTTTTGCTAGAGACAGAACCGTGTCCAAACGAAAATTCTGTGGTTGCCCTTCTTCTAAGTGTACCACAGACAGGAGCCGTAATCGGATACCGCTCAACACTAATTCTGTAGTTGTTGCTGGAGACAAAAGTAGACCACCTTTGGCTTCTACTTGTTTCTTTTCGCGATCCACTTCTTCTAAGCGTATCGCGAACAGTGCCGCTCTCTCCCGAGACCAGAGATACGCATAAGGAGATAGGTTACTTTCGTACGTCTCACCCCCCAAAACACACTTGTTGTTTTTTGTAATTTCATTTCGTGTCTGTGAACAGATGTGAAAAGCAACAAAAATGTAATGAGGTGAAATTTTTGATTTGACAGCTTGTTTTTTTATTAATTGTTCTTTTTTTATACAAAATCGACTAAAATATTATATTAAAATATTATAACACCATCCCAAAAAGCCGTAGAGAACATAAACCACAATAAATTCTCTTTATCAAAAGCACAGTCACAAATCAAAACCATCACGCATCATACAATCACAACCACACAAGCAAATTCGAGAAAACAACCAATAACGATGGCAAAATAAATAAAACTCATTCTTTTTGAAACAAAAATATATTTATATTGATATTTTCTTTATATTTTATAAGTTTCACTAAATAATTTACTTTTTAAAAGAATTAAATCAACAATAAATAATTACACTTGGAATTAGTCCAGGAAAAGTTTGACTTCAGATATTTTTGATTTGACATTTGTGTGGTGATTTTTTTTTTAGGTGTGGTGAGCTAGTGAACGTTCAAGAGTTAAGAAATTCCGAAAAATTCTTCTTTTGATTAATTCTTTTCGGGAACATCTGAAAATAAAAATCGAAACCAGAAAATCACTCACATTATTTAAATTTGTCTGTGAACGCAAGAAGAAAATCGTGTTCTTTTAATTAATTTAGGTGAGCGAAGTTAATTTAAAAGGAGCAAAACGCATAATTTATATTTTCCAAAGTTCGCTCTATTCAATTTATAATGTCATTGATCAATTGAATACTGCAGAGAGATGAACGTACATTTGAAGCAAGTACTGCGACACTATCTTAGACACACTATCTAGAAGACACACTCGACGCCGAACAAGCAGGTTTCCCCACTTTTTCATCCTGTGTTGACCACATTAACACCTTGCGGATCATTATTGAACAGTGCGTCGAATATCGATCACCACTTCACCTGCTGTTCATTGATTTTGAAAAAGCGTTTGATAGTGTTAACAGAGAATTTATTTGGATTGCCTTACGCAGGAGAGGCATTCCAGATAAGTTAATCGCTATTATTAAAGCAACCTACGATGGATGCAAATGTCACGTTTTACATAGAGGAAGGTTGTCGGATGAATTCGAAGTCCATTGTGGAGTCAGACAGGGTTGCATACTGTCGCCAATACTTTTCCTGTTAGTGATAAGTGATCCTTACTAAAACATCTGGACTACGCGGACGACGTATGCTTACTCTCTCATAGGATCATGGATCTCCATCAAATGACAACAAGGGTGGAGGGAGAAGCAGAAATTGTGCGGCTGAAAATAAACACGGCAAAAACAAAAATGATCAAGTAAGTTACAATAGAAAATTAATGTTCAAAATTATCCATTGTTATTTTAAAGGTCTAATAAATAAATTGAAATCCCCTGAAGATGTTGGCAAAAAAACAAACGAAACGTTGGGAAAATTAATGAATTAGTCTTTTAATTGCATTATAAACAAATTGATCAATTAAGCCCAAAACTATACAGTAAGTTTCAAAATGATCAGCCTCGGAAGTAACTCATCCGTTCAAGTCAATATTTCTGGACAACCGGTAGAGAAAGTAGAAGACTTTCAATATCTTTTGAGTTTTGTCTCTACCAAAGGCGGACCCGAACAAGATGTCGACAGCCGTATCAAAAAAGCAAAGGCTGCTTTCTGAATGCTGTCCACGCTATAAGCTTAAAGACCAAGCTGAGACTGTTCCGCTCCAATGTTGAATCCGTGCTTTTGTATGGGTGCAGCACTTGGAAAATCTTAACAACTGTCACAAGCAAGCTGCAATCGTTCGTGAATAGGTGCCTACGAAACATCTTAAGGATTTTTTGCCCCAACCGTATTTCCAATGAAGAACTTTATAGAAGAACGGGTCAAGAATCCATTGACAGTACTATTCGCAGACGTCAGTGGCAGTGGATTGGTCATACGCTTCGAAAAGGCAACAATTCAATTGCTGGCCAAGCGATGCAATGGAACCCACTCACACAGGCAGGTAGAGGGTCGGGTCGGCCGAGAAGCACATGGCGCAGGACAGTCGAAAGTGAATCTGCACAGCTGGGGAAGAGTTGGAGAGAACTACGTTATATTTCCAGAACCGTACACGATGGCGTGTAGGAGTAGTGGAGGCCCTATGCCCCTTAAGAGGATCACAACGGACTTTTTAAGGTCTGACGACCTAAAAACAATAACTGCGACACTGCGGCACGATAGTGCGGCAAAATGTATTTACACAGTGTCACAGTACCATGTACGGCTTGTGCACCCTACTTGGCAATTCGTATTTTACACAAAGTCACTGAAGATGAAAGTGAAAGGTTTCCTATTGGAGCTCTTGCAGTTAAGCAGGAGATGTACGTAGATGATTTCATAAGTGGAGGTGACTCGATCGAAGAAACTCGTCTAAAATGCGATGAAACCCGAAATCTTGTGGCATCGGCAGTGCTTAAACTGCGAAAGTGGACATCTAACTACAAAGATCTTCTGCAAGACTTACCCAAAGAAGACTGTGAGATCAGTTTGAGCTTCCTTTTGGATCAACCGATCATATCAAAACCTTAGGCATACAATGGCAACCTGAAGAAGACACATTTCGTTTAAAAACTTCCAAGATGACACCGATGAAGTCACCAAAAGGACGATGCTCTCAGCAATCGCCAAAATTTTTGATCCAATTGGCTGGATTGCACCATGTGTGATCAAGGCCAAGATCATGGTGCAAAAATTATGGTCAGAAGGAACTGACTGGAACCAACCAAATCCATTAGATCTGAAGGAAGAATGGCAAGTTTTCCGAAAACAACTACCTGCTATACAACACATTAAAATTCCAAGGTGGATTAAAACACAAAACACAACAATTAGTGGAACTCCATGGTTTCAGCGAAGCGTCTGAAAAGGCTTATGGAGCAGTAGTATTTATGCGTGTCTTTGACAGCCTTGAGAATATCTACATGCACTTGTTAATGTCAAAAACTAAGGTAGCTCCATTGAAAACAATCAGTCTACCACGACTTGAACTTTGTGGAGCTGCACTTCTAACGTCACTTCTACTCTACACAAGAGAAATACTTGATATTTCTGATGCAAAATTATATGCCTGGTCAGACTCAATGATTACATTGGAGTGGATCAGAGCACAACCTTCAAAATGGACGACATTCGTCAGCAACAGGGTTGCCGAGATTCAACGTCTAACAGGCTGCGATATGTGGAAAAACATCCCAACGGACCACAATCCAGCTGATCTAGCATCTAGAGGCGTTTCACCCTCAGCTTAAGGAGAACAAGAGCTATGGTGGAAAGTGCCTTTGTTTTTGTGGAAGAAGTGGGATTTTGAAGTACCCGAACAACCATCCACACTCGACACAGAAGAGCAGTTAAAAAACTATGTAACTTAGCCAATTCTGATACAGCAGATGATGACATCAATATTAGCATTTCAAGATGTTCGCGACTCTCAAAAACGATCAGAGCAATTGCTTTCTGTTGCCGTTTTAAATGGAATGCCCTATCCAAAAAAAGGAAAACTTCAAAGATTTCAGGAATCCTTAGTTCTGAGGAACTACAACGTGCAGCCTTATTAGTACATAAGGCAGTACAAAAACTCATGTTCACCCAAGAACTGAACGAATATGACAACAGAAACACAATTCCAAAATCTCTGCTATCACTGAATGCATTCATCGATGGTATTGGGATACTTCGCGTTGGGGGCCGATTGCAGAACAACCTGCTTTCATATAACCAGCGGCACCCGATCATCCTGAAACCGAATTATCATTTTTCGGAACTTGTGATGCGAGATGCTCGCAACAAAACACTACAAGGAGGAAATCATCAAACCACTGCGTACATTCGTATGACCTATTAGATAGCAAGTATTAAACAACATGTTAAAAAATACATTCATAAATGATCAACATGTTACAGACACTCTAAAACGAACCTTCAGCAGCTCATGGGAAGCCTCCCATCACCAAGAGTACGCATGTCTAGGCCATTCACCCACACTGGGGTGGATTACGCAGGTCCTATAGAAATAAAATCATGGAAAGGAAGAGGAGCTAAAACCTTTAAAGGATATTTTGCCATTTTTATTTGTCTGTCTACTAAAGCCATTCACCTGGAAACAGTACCAGATTTAACAACACAAGCATTCTTGGCAGCTCTTCGTCGCTTCACCGCCCGACGAGGCGTTTGTTCTCAGATCTACAGCGACTGTGGCACGAACTTTGAAGGAGCTAACAGGTGCGTGAAGTTAGCACCGCCATAACAAAAAATCGAAATCCGAGTATGCAGTAGTTTGTTGCTAATTTGTTGCTAATTTGTTGCCACATTCCCGAATTTGTTGCTCCTACCCTTACCCCCCAAATCCATGGCGGTGCTAACTTCACGTGAAGTTAGCACCGCCATCATCCAAAACTCAAAATTTCAAAAATATAAGTATGCAGGAATTTGTTGCTAATTTGTTGCCGCATTCCCGAATTTGTTGCTCCACGTTTTGACCTTGTAATGCACTTTAACAGTTTCATAGGAAAATCTAAATCGCTCAAAAATGATCATATAGTGAAAAGATTAACACCAATTCAAGGGCTACTGCTCACCTTCTTAAAAAAGTGCATATGAAATTTTTAGCCCAACTCCTTCATGGCCAAAACGCATTGTGGATCTTGTGGAACGTATTTCACTCAGCTATCTCTATGGACACTTCTATAAGAACTACACTTAAAACTCAAAATTTCAAAAATCTGAGTATGTAAGAATTTGTTGCTAATTTGTTGCTCGTGAATAACACCATTTCCGAATTTGTTACTCCTCCCCTAACCCCCCAAAACAATGGCGGTGCTAACTTCACGTGAAGTTAGCACCGCCATCATCTAAAACACAAAATTTCAAAAATATAATTATGCAGGAATTTGTTGCTAATTTGTTGCTCATATGTTACCCCAGTCTCGAATTTGTTGCTCCACGACTTGACATTGAAAATGCATTTTCAAAGTTGTAGTAACAACAGTTAACTTTGTCAAGGAAAATTATTTGTAAGAACAAAGTGACTAAGCCTTTAGCCTGAATTTGTTGCTCTACGAAAAAGTGCATTTCGAATTTCTACTCCCACTCCTTCACCCCCAAAAATCCAAAACAAATTTTGATGACGTCACTCAAATGCAGTTGGATACCTAACTTCTAAAAACTCAACAATTTTGAAAATCTAAGTATGAGGGAATTTGTTGCTAATTTGTTGCTCATATGTTACCCCAGTCTCGAATTTGTTGCTCCACGATTTGACCTTGAAAAGGTCAAGTTTGCCATAGAAAGGTTTTTGGAAAAAAAAAGTGACTGAGCCTTTAGATTGAATTTGTTGCTTTACGAAAAAGTGCGTTTCAAATTTCTGCTCCAACTCCTTCACCCCCAAAAATCCAAAACAAATTTTGATGACGTCACTCAAATGCAGTTGGATACCTAACTTCTAAAAACTCAACAATTTGGAAATCTAAGTATGAGGGAATTTGTTGCTAATTTGTTGCTCATATGTTACTCCAGTCTCGAATTTGTTGCTCCACGATTTGACCTTGAAAAGGTCAAGTTTGCCATAGAAAGGTTTTTGGAAAAAAAAGTGACTGAGCCTTTAGATTGAATTTGTTGCTCTACGAAAAAGTGCGTTTCAAATTTCTGCTCCAACTCCTTCACCCCCAAAAATCCAAAACAAATTTTGATGACGTCACTCAAATGCAGTTGGATACCTAACTTCTAAAAACTCAACAATTTTGAAAATGTAAGTATGAGGGAATTTGTTGCTAATTTGTTGCTCATATGTTACCCTAGTCTCGAATTTGTTGCTCCACGTTTTGACCTTGAAAATGCATTTGCAAGGTTGTAGGA
This sequence comes from Meliscaeva auricollis, assembly GCA_948107695.1. Taxonomy (NCBI): domain Eukaryota; kingdom Metazoa; phylum Arthropoda; class Insecta; order Diptera; family Syrphidae; genus Meliscaeva; species Meliscaeva auricollis. The sequence continues at coordinate 38,123,332 of OX403619.1, read as the reverse complement.
ACAAAAGTTAACTTTTTCCAAGGAAAGGTTCTTTCAAAAAAAAACTTAAAGAGCTTTTAGCTTGAATTTGTTGCTCTCTAAAAAAGTGCATTTCAAATTTCTACTCCCACTCCTTCACCCCTAAAAATCCAAAAGAAATTTTGATGACGTCACTCAAATGCAGTTGGATAACAATTACTTTTAAAAAAATGTGTATTCACTTATTTTCCTGACTCGAAAATGTATTCGTATCTGGAACATAAATTAATACTTTTTAACAAATACTGATTGTTCAATATGCTTGAGTCATTTGTCATCGATTTTTGTTGAATTTTCGTTTAACAACGAGTGAAAATAAATTAAAAAATACATTCGAAATTTTTGCCTGAATGCTATAACCAGCCCTTAAGGGGGAGATGGGAAACTTTGATTACATGCCCTATTTGCCACTTCGGATTTAAATTTGAGATAGTTTGGCATGGTACAATTCAAATTTGAAAACCGAGATTTTTATACAAAATTTACACTCACTTTCTAATTTCTAGGAAAATATCTGGCACATTTGGCACAAAATATCAATTTCAATATTCGCCACAAAAATTTGAAAAAAAACTGAAAACTTAAAACGACGTTTTTTCCGTCAACGAATCCGTTGTCTATGAAGTTAAAAGTTCGGCTACTTTTTCCGTCGCGTCCTTTCTCATCGGATGCTTCATAAGAAGCATCCCATGAGAACGGACGCGTCTATATATTATTATTGTATTTTGTCGAGCTGTCTTTTGAAAACATCGACGACGTGAGGCACGCAAGGGATACTATGGGTTGGCCCCTTAAGAGCAGATCGTGTTGAAATGCTCCAATGCAAAATTGACAAAAACATCTAAACTTAATACAAAATCCTGAAAAGAAACGTCGAAGGATTTCATTTGTTAAAGTTAACTCCTTTAAATTTGAAACGAAATATATTTTATGGATGATGTCGTTGTGACACTAATTTTTTTGATTTACTTCCGTAAAAAATAATAGTAGTACGAATGTGAAATGAGGATTACGTAAGTACAGAGCAGTCGAGCGTAGTACAAATACTACTATAGTAGTACTTTCGGCAACACTGGGTACCTTACTACAATAATATACTTAACTACCTACCTGACTATTTAACTTAAGAAAAGTTTACGACGATACATATAAATATTCCCCTAATCATTCATATTATAGGTACATACCTACCATTTCTATTTACATCTAAAATCACACTTCTTAAATATTACATTGATTCCTCGTTTTGAACCCTCTTAAGTAACAATTTTTTTATGGATTTTTTCGAACCAAGACAAAAAAAAAACAATAACCCCTATTATACGCGAAGCTAACCTGCATACAATTTTGTACAGAGATACGTATAAGGAGATAGGAAACTTCTGACGTCACACAGATTTGCCTACAAGCTCAAATTGACGGTTTCGGCTAAGTATGCGTAAAAACACGCATACTTAGCCGAAACCGTCAATTCACCACTTTGGTGACTTAATTTGGCAGTTAAATTTAAAATTGGCAGTTAATTTGAAAATATGTATATGTTGCAATATGTTCGTTCCAGGTGTCGATAATTTTTGGTGAGTTTCGAAATACTTGAAAATAATTTGCGACAGTGCGTCACGACATGTGCGACACGATTTTTATATGAAAAATGTTTTGCGCTTAATCGCATTTGGTGTGGGTACTCTCGTATGACGCTGTGTAAATAAATTTTGGCGTTGTCATGACGCACTGTCGTGTCGCACTTTGGTTTGGGCAAGCCTTTACTGCATATAAATAGCTAAAATAGATGCAAATTCTGGGTGCAAAAGTATTGTTGTATTCTTTTATTAGTATGAAAAACTAAATAAAGTAGTAATGTAGGTATGCAGTTTTGTCACGAAATGTAATTTCAATTTAATATATTGTTTTGTGTTAAGGATTGCCCAAACCAAAGAGTCACACTGTAACATTGTGACAAGGGCTTTCATAAAGGCTTACCCAAACGACAACGTAACACCACAACAAAATTTATTTAAACAGCCTCATAAGTGAGTAACATCAAACGCGACAAAGAGTGTTTCTTATGAAAATCCTTGTCGCACTGTCACGTGGCTTTGTGACACTTTGGCTTAGGCGTAGTTTTTGTCACACTGTAGTGTCACAGTGTCACACTTTGGTTTGGGCAACGTAAACTGAAAAACAGTTATAACCTGTTTCGATTAGAAATAAATGGGCAAAGTTTTAAAACATTTAAAAGCTACTCTAAAACTTATAAGAGTCGACTCTAAAAAAATTATTTTAGATTAAAGGCTTGCTCAAACCAAAGTGCTACAGTGCGGCAAAATGTATTTACGTAAGGTCATATGGAAGTACCCACACCAAATGCGGCAAACCGCAAAGCGTTTTTCATATAAAAGTTCGTGGTGCACTGTCGTGTCTCACTGTCGCACTTTGGCTTGGGAAAGCCTTTAATCTAAAATTATATTTTTAGAGTCGACTCTTATAAGTTTTAAGAGTAGCTTTTAAATGTTTTAAAACTTCGCCCAATTATTTCTAGTCGAAACAGGTTATAACTCTTTTTCAGTTTACGTTTAGTTTAAAGGCTTGCCGAACCTGCGACACTGCGACACGACAGTTCAAGAACTTTTATATGAAAAACTCTTTGCGCTTTGCCGCATTTGGTGTGATTACTTGTACTTCCATATGACGATGTGTAAATAAATTTTACCGCACTGTTGTGTGGCAGTGTCGGAGTTTGGTTTGGGCAAGCCTTTACTTGTGTACTTACTTGAAATGTACGTTCATTTTTCTGCAGTTATGAATTGATCAATGACATTATAAACTGAATAGAGTGAACTTTGAAAAAGATAAATTATGCGTTTTGCTCCTTTAAAGGTAACTTCGCTCACCTACATTAATTAAAAGAAAATGATTTTCTTCTTGCGTTCACAGACACATTTAAATAATGTGAATAATTTTCTGGGTTTGATCTTGATTTTCAGAAGTTCCCGAAAAGAATTAAGGCTTGCCCGAACCAAAGTGCGACACTGTGACACGACAACGGCAAAATTTATTTACACAGCGTCATAATGAGAGTACCCATACCAAATGCAACAAAGCGCTATGCGTTTTTCATACAAAAATTCTTGTCGCACTGTCGTGATGCACTGTCGCATTTAGGTTTGGGCAAGCCTTTAATCGAAAACACAATTTCTCGGAATTTCTCAACTCTGGAACGTTCACTAGCTCACCCCACGTCACAAAAAAATCCACCACACAAATGTCAAATCAAAAATATCAAAAGTCAAACTTTTCCGGAGTAATTCCAAGTGTTTTTATTTATCGTTGATTAAAGTTCTTTTAAAAAGTAAATCATTCAGTGAAAATTATAAAATAAAAAGAAAATATAAATAAAAATATATTTTTGTTACAAAACGAATGAGTTTTATTTATTTTGCCATCGTTTTTGGTTGTTTTCTTGAGTTTGCCTGTGTGGTTGTGATTGTGATGATGCGTGATGGTTTTGTTTTGTGACTGTGCTTTTGATAAAGAGAATTTATTGTGGTTTATGTTCTCTACGGCTTTTTGGGATGGTGTTAAAATATTTTAAAATATTTTAATATAGTATTTTAGTCGATTTTGTGTAAAAAAAGAACAATTAATAATTGTTTACTAAAATCGGAATAAAAAAAAAAAAAAACAAGCTGTCAAATCAAAAATTTCACCTCATTACATTGTTGTTGCTTTTCACATCTATTCACAGACACGAAATGAAATTACAAAAACAACAATGTAAACAAATGGGTTTTGGGGGGTGAGACGTACGAAAGTTTCCCATCTCCTTATACGTATCTCTGATTTTGTATTTCTCTCCTTGCTATTCTTTTAATTCTCATTCATAACATTCAACTCCTGAAAATATATAAAAAAAAAAACAAGCATTCTTCTTCTCTACTCATCAAACAAGTAAGGTATAAGAATAAGAAACAAAAAAGAAACAAGTGTACGGATATCATAAAACAGAATCCTTTTCCACTTCTTCCCCCCTATTTCTTTTACTTCTTAACGTTTGTTAGTCATTACATCTCCTTTTCTCTCATTTCACGTATGAAAAAAAACCCTCTGTTTCCAACTAAAGGCTTGCCCAAACCAAAGTGCGACAGTGCGTCACGACATGTGCGACACGATTTTTATATGAAAAACGTTTTACGATTAATCGCATTTGGTGTGGGTACTCTCATATGACGCTGTGTAAATAAATTTTGTCGCCACCATGTCGCAGTGTCGTGTCGCACTGTCGCGGTTTAATTTGGGCAAGCCTTAATAATGAAAATATCTGCAAAATTAAAATGTTGCCGATCGCAGCGCCTCCAAACTATGGAACTGCACGTCGAAAATAACTCGTTCATGAGAATACTATAGTATTTATATACAATGGTACTAACGTTGGTGCAACCCACTTATATTTATTTGGCCGATACATTTTATAAGTGTTTGTAATATAAACTGGTTTTAGTGGATTTTAGTGCAATTGGCCATGAGTAAAACAGCTCAATAAGGCATGTTACATGTTAAATACAACAACAACTTAGCCCCTCGGCCTCAGGAACTAAAGGTGGGTTTTTTTGTACGCCCAGGCTAAAGTTGGACGAAAAAAACGCTGTCGGGGCTTAGCAATTTACGTGTCAAATACAACAACAACTTAGCCCGAGGGCTTAGCTGCTAAGCCCCGAGAATTCTCGGGGCTAAACTCTTTGGAGGGGTTAAAATCTGTGCTACCAACTCATTTTCTGTTAAATCATCGATAAATTGTATGAAAACACCAAAATTATCGATTAATTGTGTGCACATAAAAACACAAAAGGTGTGTTTTTTGTACGCTAGGGATAAGTTGGACGAAAAAAACGCCTCTGGGCTTAACCAAAACACTTGGCATCATTGTGAATGAAATGACAAAAAAAAAATGAAAAAAAATTCTGATTTGTTGAATTGTTTCCATTTTGTGTTTTAATAAATTCAATAACATACTTATAAAGACATTTCAGATCATTAAATACATACACTTTAAAATTTAAATGAAATAATTTGAAAGAGTTAAGAAAAATACACAATTTAATTTTTTTTTTCTACACCAAACGCAATCTTTGTGTTTTTATATTCATACAATTAATCGATAATTTTGGTGTTTTCATACAATTTATCGATGATTTAACAGAAAGTGAGTTGGTAGCACAGATTTGAACCCCTTCAAAGAGTTTAGCCCCTCGGGCTAATTTGTTGTTGTATTTGACAAGTAAATTGTTTAGCCTCGAAAGCGTTTTTTTCGTCCAACTTAGCCCGGTCGTACAAAAAAACACACCTAAAGATGGCGTTTTCTTAACTCTTACAAATTATTTAATTAAAATTTTAAAGTGTGTGCATTTAAAGGCTTGCCCAAACCAAAGTGCGACAGCGCGACACGACAGTGCGACACGACAACACCAACATTTATTTACACAGCGTCATATGAGTGTACCCACACCTGACAGACAGACTGACAGACTGACAGACTGACAGACTGACAGACTGACAGACTGACAGACTGACAGACTGACAGACTGACAGACTGACAGACTGACAGACTGACAGACTGACAGACTGACAGACTGACAGACTGACAGACTGACAGACTGACAGACTGACAGACTGACAGACTGACAGACTGACAGACTGACAGACTGACAGACTGACAGACTGACAGACTGACAGACTGACAGACTGACAGACTGACAGACTGACAGACTGACAGACTGACAGACTGACAGACTGACAGACTGACAGACTGACAGACTGACAGACTGACAGACTGACAGACTGACAGACTGACAGACTGACAGACTGACAGACTGACAGACTGACAGACTGACAGACTGACAGACTGACAGACTGACAGACTGACAGACTGACAGACTGACAGACTGACAGACTGACAGACTGACAGACTGACAGACTGACAGACTGACAGACTGACAGACTGACAGACTGACAGACTGACAGACTGACAGACTGACAGACTGACAGACTGACAGACTGACAGACTGACAGACTGACAGACTGACAGACTGACAGACTGACAGACTGACAGACTGACAGACTGACAGACTGACAGACTGACAGACTGACAGACTGACAGACTGACAGACTGACAGACTGACAGACTGACAGACTGACAGACTGACAGACTGACAGACTGACAGACTGACAGACTGACAGACTGACAGACTGACAGACTGACAGACTGACAGACTGACAGACTGACAGACTGACAGACTGACAGACTGACAGACTGACAGACTGACAGACTGACAGACTGACAGACTGACAGACTGACAGACTGACAGACTGACAGACTGACAGACTGACAGACTGACAGACTGACAGACTGACAGACTGACAGACTGACAGACTGACAGACTGACAGACTGACAGACTGACAGACTGACAGACTGACAGACTGACAGACTGACAGACTGACAGACTGACAGACTGACAGACTGACAGACTGACAGACTGACAGACTGACAGACTGACAGACTGACAGACTGACAGACTGACAGACTGACAGACTGACAGACTGACAGACTGACAGACTGACAGACTGACAGACTGACAGACTGACAGACTGACAGACTGACAGACTGACAGACTGACAGACTGACAGACTGACAGACTGACAGACTGACAGACTGACAGACTGACAGACTGACAGACTGACAGACTGACAGACTGACAGACTGACAGACTGACAGACTGACAGACTGACAGACTGACAGACTGACAGACTGACAGACTGACAGACTGACAGACTGACAGACTGACAGACTGACAGACTGACAGACTGACAGACTGACAGACTGACAGACTGACAGACTGACAGACTGACAGACTGACAGACTGACAGACTGACAGACTGACAGACTGACAGACTGACAGACTGACAGACTGACAGACTGACAGACTGACAGACTGACAGACTGACAGACTGACAGACTGACAGACTGACAGACTGACAGACTGACAGACTGACAGACTGACAGACTGACAGACTGACAGACTGACAGACTGACAGACTGACAGACTGACAGACTGACAGACAGCTACTAAGTATTTCATTTTTTTTCACTGAGTAGTCTAATTTGTTTTTGTTTTGCGAATAAAATGAAACACTGAATAGCTGCTCAGTGGTGTATAAAACACGACTAGTATTGGATTAAAATGATTATAACATTTTTTAGGAAGGTCATAACTAGTTATCCTTGGTCTTATTTGATCAAACATTAAAAAGAATATACTTAAAAATAATGGCTCAAATGCGATGCATACTTACTTGATAACATAAGTAGTATTCTGTATACTCTATTCTATAGTTAAAGGTAGGTACCTACTTTCGTTCTGTCAAAACTTAAAAGTGATTAGCTGACCGAATTTAATTGCCAATAATAAATGAAAACCCCCATGACTCCTTTTTGGTAATTAAAAAAATATATACAAAAAGACATAATCAATTCTTCGATAGATTATCTTTCTTCATCCCTCTTTTTGACTGCTTTGCTGCCGTATTGTTTGAAAGATGTTTGCTCTATGGGAGTGGGTGTAAATAACATAGCTTTGTATGTGATCTGAAAACACTTTGAAGAACATCCCTCGTTTTTTACGGTGTTAATCATCGTTCCCTTAATTATAATTCACGACAAAGCAGGAAAAAAGTTTTAAGGTGGTCGAAGTCGAACCCTCAAGGAAGGCATTGGGGCGGTATGTGTCAATAGGAAAGAGCAAAGTGTGTCGATAAAAAACCGCAACAATGGCAAAGTTCTTTTTAAACAAAAAAAATGTGTTTTTTTTTGGTTTGGGTATGGTATAATTGAAAACATTTTAAGAGCTGTATCGGATTCCGTTCTTTTTTTAATTTTAAGTGATGAAGTCAAGGGACTTTAAGTGGCAAATCATCTATGAAAATTCCAACGTCACGTCACCTTTAATTGGTGATGGGACTAATTGAAAAAAAATATTAATGAACATTTGAGAAAGAAAAAGTATACAAGCACAAAAAATAGCGAATCGATTTAATGGAACGTCTACATTTTTGGAATTCTAATTTCGTAGCCATTTGCAGATGTCGGTGGTGGGTTTTGCAAAGACACTCAAGTGGATTAATATATCATCATGAACTATAGGCAGGCATGGAAAAACAATAAAATAAAAGGGGCTTTATTAGGCATTCTATGAAGATGTAAGTTATTGATAGCCAAGACAACAGCAGGAGAAAGTAATTTATCAAAATTATAGTTCTTCTTTGGAAGCTTTACACGTTCCGTCCGGTATTGCGCTAGATGGCTGTGTGTATACGTGTATAGGTTTATGGTCGTATTGAAAGCATGCCAAACAACGATTATTTTTCTAGAATAGAAATGTTTTGCAGAAGCCGAAGGATTATACTGTTGTAAAATGGAGACTGCTTGTGTATATACTTTTTCTTCTTTCTTCCCACCTGCTCAAAAGATTTTCTAGCTCAAAGATTCAGCAAGAGGCAGTTTTTTGATGTCCATAAATTTATTACAATCCATTATTGAGTTGCCATTGTCTGAGATGTCGGGCGAGTTTTCCGCTTCGACAAGAGCGCAATAAATTTTGTTTGCCTAGTATGTGTACCTACCTAAAGTATGTTTTAGGTCTATTTGCCTTCAATGGATCACTTAACAAGAATGCCACATACATACGATACAAAAGATACATACCTAAAAAGAACATTTTGTTATTTGTAATAATCGTCAAGCTACCGAAATTTTTGTAGCAGGTACATAGTACATGGGTAATTCAAGAAAAGATTTCTAATTAGGGGGCGTGTGTTTCTGTTTCATCAGAGGATATCATGAATTATAGACTTTTATCTCTTTAATAAGTACTATCGGAAGGACACTAAACAGACACATTTTATTATATAGGCTATACGGATGCTTTAATGTATGGGATATGAACTGTCTATTTTTGTATATAAAGATACTTGAATATACGGTATTCCATTTTCATCACGACAGGGTTATATTCTGGTGTGATATCCTTTGGTTGATCTTTTCTCCCTGTAATAGAACTTTCGGACATTGCCGTAACATTCCTCAATAGATTCGACCGCTTTTTTTCGTGCTCCCTCTTCTTCCTTCTAAGAATTCGGTGATCCTCATTTCTTTTTTACGCATACGTAGTCTTCGCGAGCTGCTTTCTCACCATTTCTGGTCTAGACTGCAGCATCGACCTTGGCTGCATATGCCTGGGACACTCCTTATCGACATTGGTTGTCTTCGGAAAACCAAACAACATGTGAAAATAATTGTAGAGGTTTGAAAAAAAAAATTCAGGTCTTACCTATATTTTGAGAAGCTTCGGCAATTCAATTGAGTAGACAAGTTTCTTAACTTTCGAAACTATTCTACTTTACTCTTATAGAGATTGTTTTTTTAGGAGTGAATCAAAGATTATGGATTGTGTCTTATTAGAAAAAAAATTATGGAGTCATATCCCACATATGTGGGCTGCTGGGTACTGGAATATTTGTTGCTTTTGGAAGATTTTCAATAATATTAAGATGCCTTTTCTTTTAATAATTCTATATTTTCCTTTTGTTATTAAAATAAATAATAGTACATATATTTACATAGGTACATAATGTATAGCATCGTAGTCTTTTGTATGAACACTGCTATTTCTGCTATTATTCAAATTCATCAGTCAAATTTTCGAACATATTCTCGATATACTGACATGCCAATCTCCTATCATTCCATGATAAACTCAAGGTCGTGATCCCAAATAACTTTTATATGATGTTATCTCTCCCTTACCTTCCCATGCTGCCTCTGACACTTTTTATTCTCACGTGATATGTGTCTCAATTTTGTTTCTTCCGCTTTCTTTTATGCAATTTACAACACTGAATTATTAACAAAACAATAAATTTTAAGTAGGTAGGTACATATTTGAAAAATTCTTTGAATTGATTTGGCAGTGTTCTTTATTAGAAATAACATTCAGACGTCATGTTGATAGCGGCAGATTTGTAGTGCGGGCGGGGGTTTGAACTACCAAAAATCATTCGGCTGTGGATATCCACAACGAGTAAGAGGGAATTTGATGGAAAAGGACACAGGGAGGCTGTTTGGGACTAAGAGCAGGGTGGAAGTTTAAAGAAAGTTTGGAATCTGTACACATACACATAATCTGCCATCAGTCAGGCGGGCATGTGAATGAAATAAGATATCTTCCTACTATACTACTACTGTGTACCTACATAACGAAGGTCTGTGTTTTTTGCTTTTTCTGCATCTGGAGAAACTTATCTATGCTGCCACCCGGAAGCGGTGTTTTACTTAGTTGAATTTATTTGATGCGGTTGAAGGTGAGTAAAAAATGAAGAAAAGTCTTGACAAGAGCACAACACAAATGTTTAATGCTAGAAAAAGAAATAAACATTTTGAATGTGAAAAAAAACTTGAAGGAAAGTTCCATTTCGTATATGACGCTTGCTAGGTAGTGACTATGGCTGTTTCAAAGAAACTGTAGAGAAAATCAAGTTTATTTTACGTATGTATAAATGCCACTGGAACTTAAATTGTATACTTACAAAAAAAAGACTGACTGACATGAGAAGAGCTACAGCAGTTTTGGTTTCGCAAAAAAGTTTTCATATTTTGTGCAACGATTTCAGTTGCTTTTGCTGTTTAAGTCTTACAGTATTTATATTTATAAATTCGCTTAAGGCTTTGCATATGATTTGTACTTTGTTACTGAGTGCTGGTCTGGTAATGGTTGGGATGCTTATTGCAAGGTGTGATTATGACATAATGATATAATTTTTCAGTGATATTTTTTAAGTATAAAATAGGTATGCGTAATGGTCAAGGTCAGGTTCCTACGATTTACCTACTTACTTACAAACATTATTTGCAACCTCTTTTAACTTGAAAAATACAATGCAAAGCTATTGATTTTATTTCTATGCGTGTGTTCCTGTAGTTCAAAAGTTATAACCGGAAAACTTTACTGAAAAAGAACAACCATTTAAAAATTAAAATTTGTTTTTTTAGACATTCATTTAATGCACTTTAGCTCCCTAAGACCAAGACCTAGCGACGTTTTTCAGTACCTTATTTCAGCTAGGCTTAATTTTAAGGACTTACTGATGAATTGAATCAAAAAAACATACGAATTAAATAATATCTGGTTATATATATTTTATTTAAAAAACAAAAATGGTGTGATTGGATAAATTCAGAAATTGTATTTTTAATTCGAACGAAACCGTCTTGCAAAAATAAAAAAAAATTGATGGCAAAAACAAAAATTGACAGCTCTCTAGATAGAAGAAAGTTAGTAGCTTAAAAATTGAAATTAAAGAATATTTAGTGCTAAATCAGTTGGCTATCAACTAAAAATTAACATTATAATACATTTAAACTGTTAATATAGAGAAAATATACACTTTTTTGCAAAAATACTGAATATGGTATGCGTTGTTTGTTTACAAGATTTACCTTTTTCTTTTTTTTTTCTATTTTTGTGTGAAAGAGAAGCGACAAAGACAAATGCGTAAAAGGCCAAACATCTTCAATCTATGGCTCTATGCCCATAGAGTCCTTATGTCAGATCGACACTTTGGCCCAAAGAAGTTTAAGTTTTACTTTTCTTGGACCAAAGTGTTGGTTGGTTGATTGGAAGTGACTCACAAGTAAATTTAACCACCTGTGTAAATACGGTGGGTGAAGGATCTCAAAATAAGGCCGCTGGATTCCCATGGTTGGGTGAGTACAAGGCCACACTACCAGAACATCGGTAGTGTCCAGTGGGTGATGAACGTCCGACCGCTTCCTCCTTTTTGAACCAGGTCTGATATATGTTTTTGCTGCAGGTGAGGTTTAGTTACGGAGACAAGATCCGCCCCATCCGGCGAGTTAAGCTGTGCACCGCAAGCAGGTTGCGTCTCCGAAACTAGACATTCCTTCCCTCTCCTTTTTCGTCCCATTGCAGTACCTTTTTTGATCCGGTCCTTTTTTCATTCCATTCCTTGGCTTTGGCCATCCTTTCCTCATACCAATTCCTGTCCGCTACTCTCCTCTTGCCCGCAACAGACGTGACTCGCACTTTGACCATGAGAAATGCAATCTTGCCTTTCGAACACTTGTGTCAACAATTCGATGGCCTGGCCTTGAAATATTAGATTTGGTTTCTATTGGAGATGCATCATTGTATCAAGAATATCAAGAACTATTTACAATGATAATGCTTATTTTATTCATCGGGAAATGCATTATTTTCATAGCAGGGACACTTGTGTCAACAACGGATGGGTAGGTGCGAGGTTGGGTATATGCAATGTTTCCTTCGCATTTAAAGACTCTGGATTTCAAGAAACTTTGCATCCACCCAACCTCGCATCTACCCCAAATCCTATTGTCACCTCAAGCAGGGTGGTTGCAGGGGGCAGGCTGCCCCCCAAACATACCTCACAGTTTAAACGATCATGGATGGGGGTACAGAAAATTAAAAATCTAGGTTGGACATAAGACCATAACTTTTTTAATGGACTTATGTCCCAGCCAGGTGTGATACAAGTCCATAATTGAATTATGGAATTATCTCCCATGATGGGACATAAGTCTATGTGTCCCACCATGGTGGGACATGTAGAATTATGAAACACAGAGAAATTACAAATACAATGCGTCGCAATTAAAAATATCATGGACAAAAATATCGATACCTGGAACTGGGACGCAAAACGACCAGTTGACGACGGCGTTGATGATGAATCTGTATCTCTATCTGACGACACGATTGAAGATAGGGTTGTATAATCTTGGATCGAACATGTAGATGAAAATGAAGACGAACACGAGCAGACAAATGAAGCGGGAAATTTTATTTTATTTATTCATTTATTTAATTATTCATTTATTTATTTATTAATCATTATTCTCTTTTACAAAATTTTACAGAAGTTTAATTATTTAACTTACAAATATACAATAATTGCAATGCATGGAGAACAGTTAGAGGCATTTTATATTCTGCTTATAAAAAGCGATAAAAGTGATAAAAGTCAAATGTGGGGTGACTGGGGTGACTGTTTTAAAATCAAATTAATGTTTTACTGGTAGTATTTTCATAGAACTAAATAAGACCATCGAGTGTGCAAGGCGATGCGTGTTACTGATTCTTCTAATAGCACACTTTTGGAGGATGGAAAGTTGTTTCCAGTTCTGCTTATTCCATACTGCAATTTAGAGTGGAAAATTCCATGATACACTGTTGCAATTGTTTTGTTAGAACAAAATTTTCTTAACCGATAAAAACAACGAGTTGAACTTCTTAGGTAAGTTTTCAATTCCGAAACATGTTGTGTCCAACTCATATTTTGGTCAAGAGTTATACCAAGGTATTTAAAACTTTAAACAACTTCAATTCTAAAACATTTATATACGCATACAAGAAAAAGGATGGGACCTAGCACAGAACCTTTGGGTACACCAGAGCTTAAAAAATTGAGGTTACTTAAACAATTTATTACCTTAACTCTTTGTTTTCGGTCTTTTAGATATGATGCAAACCAATTGTTAATGAAGCCACGAAACCCTGCATCATAAAGCTTACTCAAAAGAATGTCATTAGAAACTATAGTGAAAGTTTTTGAAATGTCAACAAATAGACCAGCATAGAACTTATTTTGATCCAAGGATTTGTCAATAAAGGAGCAATAATGAGAGACTGATGAGAGAACCCATGAGACAACTGAACATTGAGTACCCAAGATCAGATATGATTCATTAAGAAGATCTAAAACCAAGCTGCCAGATCAATTTTGCCTACAAGCTCCGAGATGTGGTGAAATGCCTAAACTCTTTGTAGTGTGCGTACCTTCTGTGATGAATCGAAATCAAATTCTACTAAAAAAAAACTTTAATTTTTCAATTTTTCAATTTAACGGATTCTTTTTTTTTTTTTAATTTAAACTCACCCTCCACCCTACATGCGCACTTGAGCAAAAGAACTAATAAAGTTGTGTTCGTTACATTTAAAATGCACGGAGAACATCAACACGGTGCCGTGACATAAGACCAAGTGTCATAAGGCCAAATTTCGGTATTTGGCCTTATGACCTTTTGAGAAAGTGACATAAGACCAAATTTTAATGTTTGGCGTTATGTCACTTTTGGCCTTATGTCACTTTTATTTTTTTTCAAATTAAATAATTTTTCCTAAGTGGGACCTAAATCCTTTTTTTTTTAATAAGATGGGACATAAGTCCTTAATCTTTGCTTCATTTCAGTGTAGGAAGAAGCCACCAACTATGAGCGTATAATCAGTGAGGTATGCAACCCCCCTGCTTGGGTTAACTATAGGATTTGGGGTAGGTGCGACGTTGGGTGAATGTAAAAAATTTGAATTTAAAACAACTTTGCAAACACCCAACCTCGCACCTACCCCATATCCTATAGTGACTCCAAGCAGGGGGTTGCAGGGGGCAGCATGTCCCCAAAACATACCTCACTGTACGCTCATGGGTTGGGGCCTTTTTATCCATGAGCGGGAGTCGTGGGACATAAGTTCCCAATTCGTGGACGCAGGTCTGTGCGGCGTAAGATATATGAACCCCACTTTGGCTTTGGTAGAAAATATATAATCATGTTTGACCTTATGTCTCAAAAAAACTTGGCCTTATGACGCTTTCGGAAAGTGACATAACGCCAAACGTTAAAATTTGGTTTTATGTCACTTTCTCAAAGCGTCATAAGGTCAAATGCCGAAATTTGGCCTTGTGTCACTTGCCCTTATGTCACGGCACCCATCAACACATAATGAAGTAAGACTTTTTTAGTTTTACGTAAAATGAGAGAAAGCCCCGGAGTCGCGGCAAGTGAATTGCTTTGTGGAGTAAAACAAAGAGGAGAAGTAATAGATCAGTTGAAGGAAAAGTTGGAAGAGGTTAATGAGAGCGATAATGTTAGAGATTTAAAAATAAGGAAGAAGGTGTCAGATAGAATTGGGAAACAACAAAACTGTAATGAGCAGGTTAAGGATAGGAAGAGGGGATAAAAGTATGAAGTCGGAGATTATGCAATGGTATGAACTACAGCGGGTACTACAGAACGAAAGGTATCTATACTCTGTCCAACAGAAATTGTGAGTACAGGTCTTATGGGAGAGCTTTTTTCTTACAAAAGGTGCCGGTTAGTGATTGTGTTCCCAAATCACCTACTGAAAAATATACGCAACCACTGACTTACCCTTCAACTGTTATTGTGATTTCACGCTGTAATATTTGCGCTCTTGCACAGCTTAATGAAAATTGACTGCAGCCAGAGTGAGAGGTAAACGTCCTATCTTCTCTGTACCGAGAATTTTTGTTGAGCAGAGTATAATAATAGACGTAGGAGGATTCCAACAAGTCAAGGGCGATTGAATTGTAGCCAAAAGAAATAAGAGAGTATGAATTAAGTATTGTAAGAGCTGCCGCTGATATATACTTAAATCTGTATAAGTATTGACAATTGAGAATGTTCATTCGTAATTCATTTTTTGTACTTCTTGAGTCAATCGAACATAAGCTATTATACGAACGAGTCGTGAAATAAAGATTGTCTCAGTAAATGAAAAAAATTGTTTTCCTTTTAATAAGAAATAAACCCTTCACTATAAAAAATGTTGCTTTCGTAAAAGCAAATATATTCATTTTGAATTTATGAAACTCTGACTTTCATCATTTGCATTTTGTCAGAATTTATGTATAGGTATATATAGTTCATATTCGACTTTTGCTAAAAAGATTCTGTAAGATTAAAGCTTGTATCACACGATTTGTGTATGACATTATAAACACGATTTGTGTATCATCCAAATTATGGTTCAGATGACATTGTGTATTTTTATTGCAACACAAGTCGTGTGATCTAAGCTTAACTGAATATAAACAAAATTTGCGTATTGACAAGGTGCCTCAATAATACGTCAACTGATCCAAAACCCAAGTGAGTCCCACCTTGACGAAACGCCAAATTTGCAAATTTGGGATTTGGCCTACTTATAACATTGTTGCGCGTAATTTTTCGTCACCGTGATTCCTTTTCCCGATAAAAAGAAGAAAATCCTCTACTTTAAACAATATTTGTTTCCAGTTTTGTGCCTCTACCTATCCTATGGTTATCTATTTATATTTGTGTTTTCTTAAAGAGGGTGGTGCAAAGCATCCGTAACGTTTTAATTTTTTTTAATGTCTATTTTTATACTTTTTTCTTTTCTTTCTTATGAACATATCGTCTTCCTCCCTGTTAACGTCTTTCAAAAAAAAAAAAGAGATAAAACAAATCCACCCGCACTTAGATAAAAAATAAAAATTCAATGTTAATAATTTATGGTAAGGAAAATTATTACGATCTGTACTTCCCCCGCATCGCGCGCCGCCGCTGCCACTGTTTCGCCGCCGTCACCAACACATCGATGAATCTTGTATAAGGTTAAGGTGAGTAAGGTAGAACTCTAGTACTCAGTTTCTTTACCAAACGAATATATGTAAATTCGACGCAATAGCAATCACCTCCGATGTAAATTGCTTATTCCACAGGCCCCTTATTAAACAGATGAACCTTGAACAATGAAACACAAGCTATAGGTACGATGTTATTATGACAATCGTTCATTTTGCGCCCCCTGTCGCCTTTCTTTTTCAAATGGGAAAATAGTATAATACCAAAGGCCATCATAATCATCTATATTCATGGATTAGGATTCAATTTTTTGTGCTTATAAATTTTATCCATGGCACCTTCAGCTGGCGATGGGTGGTTGCATATAGCTTTTGTATTCACTGTATTTTGGTAGCCGGGTTGTGGAACTGAAAATGTTATTATAGGTAAAATGTAAAAAAAAGAAAATTAATGGAACGCGTACATTATGTTTTGAAATTTATTTCAGCGGGATGAAGAAAGAAAAAATGTATTTATTAATGAATAATATCGCTGTGGGGGTTAATAATATTTTTAAAAGGAGCATGGAAATTGGTATTTTTCGTGGTTGCGTGTTTTTGAGCTTAGCGTAATTGCCCCAAGAAAAAGAATTATCCGGCATAAGAATGGATCCGATAGTATGTTAACAGATGCAGTTTTCGTTCATGAGTTTGATTTGAAAAGAAGATTTCTTTGGGGTTCGGCAAAATAAAATTGTGACTGTGATGTTGCACTGATACTATACTCTGTCCAACAAAAATAGTCAGTACAGAGAAGATAGGTCGTTTACCTCTCACTCTAACTGCAGCGAAATTTCATTTAGCTGTGAGAGAGTGCAAATATTACAGAGTTTCCGTAGTGCACATTATAGATTTCGAAAAAGCTCTGATAAATATTTATAGAGTAACCAGTTATTAATTTAGATTTGAAAATTGAAAATGGGTTGATATCAAAATCCGGTTTAACAAAATTCATAAGTTTTTCTTGGCACTGATAATTATTGTTTGGGAACATATAATCAGTGTAGCTTAGGCTGCGAACGGTACAGGTTTGGGGGGATGTACGATCCTCAAAGCGAAATTACAACAACAATTCAAGGTAAAGCCAGTGGTTGCGTATATTTTTTCAGTAGGTAATTTGGGAATATAACCACTAACCGGCACCTTTTGTAAGAAAAAAGCTCTTCCATAAGACCTGTAATGACAATTTTTGTTGGATAGAGTATAGTAGGTACCTACGATTTGGATAATGTTACCAGTAACCAAACTAGTTTTGGGATAAGATTATTACAGCTTCGCAATATTATAAGAAAACACCATAAATATGAGTTCAATATAAAATAACATGGAAAAAAGGCTTCTTGCAAGAAAATCTTCCATAAGGAATTATTTGACCAAGTTGATTATTATTAATTAGAGATGTTTGAGAAATTGTATTTTTTCATTCGGCTGTTTTTGTCGTAGTGTTGTTTTTAATGAAACAAAAATTTCATTATTTTCCCGACGTTTCGATGGTGATTGCCACCTTCTTCAGAAGGGGTTTTATTAACAAAAATAAAAAAAAAACAAAAATAAACATAGGAACACAAGAACAAACATAGGAAAGATACCCTTATCCAAAAAAATTTCCATGATCTTTTAATCAAAATCGTAGGAACCATTTTTGACAAAAATGAGTTTTTCTTATACTGGTATATGACAGGTACCGTTATTTTTGGTCCGAAACAAAATAATTGAAGAAACGTCTGGGGATAGTCTCAAAGAAACACTACATACCAAGTTTGAAGTAAATCTACCCATCCGTTTAGGCTGTGGCTTCTGATACATACAGACAGAAACAGCATTATCGGAATGCATAACTTGATATATAGTTCCTATATCGCAAGTAAAAAGGTAAGTCTTGTAAAGTAATGTCAAAAGTGCCCTCAAAAACAAAACGTTGCAATGTTTGAGTGAGTACATTTGCTGGAATTTTTTCTAGAGCCAAAATGGATACTCGTTAAAAACACCGCAAACAGAAGAACAATCAAATTAAAAAATGATTTGAAAAGACTCTTTGGTAATAGTGCTTGTAAGTGCGTTGATTTTAAATGTTGTTCCTGTCCAAAAGACAAACCTGCGAGCGGCAGTTACCTTGACGTGGTGCGTAGGCTGGAGTTTCAAAGATTCATCTGAGCTGCTGATTTGGGGCAACCTGAATTAGTAGTTATTTTGAGGAGTTACAACCAAGAACTGCCACCCCTAATCCAGGGTGTTCGTAACCGTGCCTATTGGATGGTTTGCAGCCAGGGGCAACCGGCTGTATTCTAACGGTGCCTTTTTTGAAACCGGGTCGAATCAAAGAGTAACCAAGACCTTACTATGTTATGCGGAGCTCTAACATAGTGGATCAACCTTTCTCTAGCTACTCGTGGGATCTTTATGTCAAAAAAAAAACAAAAACAACAAAAATTTCAAAAAAATCCTCATTCAGCGGGATGCCACCGCGAATGAAATTGCGGATCAAATGGAGAAAAATCTTCATGGCAACGATCCGAGACCGGGATGTAGTAGGAATCTGGGGAAAAAGCCACCTGGAAACCTAAGGAACCGAGAAATAAAAGAAGGACCGTCGACCTCTAGTCAAGAGAGAATACCTCCCGGACAAAGAGTAGACGCGTCTAAAACCGCACCTTCAACTAGCCAAGAGAGAATACCTCCCGGGCATGTTGAGGAAGTGGTTAAAGCCAATGAAGGCGTTCGTGATGGGAAGACACCGTTACGTACATCAGCAACCTCCAACCGGAAGAATAAGCCATTCAAAAGCCAGAAGAAGGCAGCTAAACCTCTTCCAAAAAGGGGTGAACCAGGAGGCCTGGATGACCCTTTAAGGAAAGATCTTAGTGGAGCGGCTACTAGAAGGTACCTCAAACTTTTGAAGCTGCCAAAAAGGGAGTTGAAGAGAGGAAAGCTGAGCTACAAGCTGCATCCCTAGAAAGCCAATGTCAGGGAAAGAGGAAGAGTCAACACATTACCCCTCCCCAACGACAAGAGGTGAAAAAGCCAAGAATGGCAGATGCAGTTGCAGCGGGATCAAGGACCGCAGCAAATGACCATCGACAAATGTCATACGCTAGCACCACCAAGAGCGTACGAATTGCTGTCTTACCGAAAGACTTTCCAAATGTGACTCTTGAAACTGAAGAGCTAACATTACTGGAGGAGGCAATAATCGAAGAAGTGTCTTTGGGTTGGAAGCACAAGCTTCAGTTTAATGGCCTACACTTCAAAACCGGCCTGCTGATTGTTGACTGTTCAGGCCAACAAACAGCGGACTGGCTGAAGGATAGAGCATCAAAGCTAAGCACTTGGAAGGGCACCGCTCTTGTTGCATGCTTGGGAGATAAAATCCCCAAAATGCACACAGTAACGTTGTTCCTTCCAAGAACCAAGGATCAAGACGACCAGAAATCCTTGGCCTTGATCCAAGCTCAAAATGAAGGTCTCACCGTTAAAGCCTGGAAGATCATCAAGAGTAAAGCTGAGGGCAAAGGCAAACTACTGGTGGTCAACATCGACGTAAACTCAGCGAAGGCCATTGTCCAGGTAGACAATGAGGTGCACTTCAAGTTTGGTAAAATACCTGTAACGGGACTCAAAAAGCCGACAGCCCTCGAAAATTTCCACGATCCTGATCCCAAAATAATACCAAACACCGACACCTCACCTAACAAACCCAAAAATCCCATTAACCATCCTATTTCAACTAATACTATCCCAATTGCCTATACCTCATCTATCCCCACTATTCCTATTCCAATTCCTCTCACCAACCTAGTTCTCCACCGAATCCGGTAAATTTACCAACACCATACTCCACATTACTCCCGGTTCCTACCGGAAGCTTGGTTGTAGCCCAGGAAGATGCCCTGGGTAGTACAAAGACGAGTTCAAATTACAGAGAAGTAGAGGGCATGGACCTCTCTCCTAGCTATGAGGACTTGATAAAAACGCTTCCGACAGAAGAGGAGGAAGAACATCTGCTTGCGGATGATGGGGACCACCCCCCTTTATCCTAAACAAAATGACTGGACGCGGGATCAATACCAGGCTAGCCCAAGTGAATGTCCACCATGCTATGGCAGCTTCGGCTGTCATAGCAAGAAAATTCACGGTTGTCAACTTAGGGTAAGTACTGATCCAAGAACCCTGGATTAACGGGGGTCAAGTAAGGGGCCTAACATGTAAGGACTCCAATTTAATCTGGGATACGAGACAAAACTCACCCAGGGCATGCATAATAATCAGAAATAATATAAACTTTATATGTCTTTCAGAATTTATGACGCGGGATCTTGTTCCATCACAAGTTCAAATTTACATCGAGGACAATCCCTACACGATGGTAGTAGCCGCAGCCTACTTCGATGGTGAAGATACCAACATACCACCGACTGAAGTGCAGAAGCTAGTGGACTACTGCAACTCAAAAAGACTATCGCTGATGGTTGGATGCGACGCAAACGCCCACCATACAACTTGGGGTAGTTCCGATATAAATCAGATGGGTGAGTACCTTTTAAACTTAATTATCGAAAAAATCTAGATATATTCAATGTAGGGAATACCCCAACTTTTATAACTAGAGCTAGAAAAGAAGTGTTAGACTTAACATTCGGAACCCCGAACTTAAGCGACTTAATAGGGGACTGGAAAGTTTCCAATGAACCCTCAATGTCTGATCATAGAATAATAACGTTTAACCTAGAAGGCCTCCTAACAGAGAATACCTCTGGGAGAAATTCCAGGAAAACAAACTGGAACCTTTATAGGACAGTTCTTAAAAGTAATCTTGAAAGAATTGGCCCAGTGAGCACTACAAACAGTCATTACGAACTGGAACACATAGTTAACGAGTTGAGTGGGGCTATAAATGAGGCGTTCGAACTCAGTTGTCCCATTAAGCCCATGAAAAGACAGAAAGATGTTCCATGGTGGAACAAAAATTTGTCAAAACAAAGGTCCAGGGTTAGAAAACTCTTTAATGAGGCAAAAAGGACTGGGGAGTGGAACAACTACTCTACAGAGTTGACTAATTACAGTAAGGAAATTAGACGGGCCAAAAGAAACAGTTTTAGGTCTTTCTGTGAGGGAATCTCCTCCACCCCTGCTGCAGCTAGACTTCACAAAGCATTACCCAACTAACAATTTAACTTCTATAAGGGTAAATCGAAGCTATTTTCAATTCAGCAAAATTGCTTTTATAAGCCCTAACAAAAATTTATTTGGCGCATCTGCGAAGCTCGTGAAGCTTTTAAACAGATAATTACAGGCTTAGTAGATAAAAAGAATGTATTTCTTGTAGGCCTTATAGAAGCCAACAACTTTCATAACTTCTTCAGAAAAGCTATTTGCAAGTTACTAATGCAGGTTGATATTTGCATAAGGAAGCACCTGGGCAAACATCACAACACTCGTACTAGGCCTTATAAAAGTCTTGTCGAAGTATCACCCAAACACAAACAAAAAAAATAAATTTATTTTCAAACTTATTTTTATTTTATTATTTTCTTCTGCTAATCGTCCAAAAGTAAAGGATTTTGTTGTGAAATTATTGATACAATTATTAAATTTAAGAGAAAAAACACTTACTTGCTGATGAAAATCTGGGAGTTGAACCTGAAACATGCTGGTTAAGAGGCCGATACCTTTTTTTTTTTTTTTTTTTTTTAAATTCATTTTTATTTTTCTTCAACTTATAACTATCTTAAAGCTAGACAAAAATTCATAAAAACTAGCCTACTTATCCATAACTTATATCTAACTTACTGGCCCTATACGGGCGCTCTAAATTATTCCATTATCTTAATACTAATGCCTTTCGGCCTTAAAACTATTTTAATAATAATATTTCAAGGTTTTTTTTTTATTTTTTAACCAAGAAATGCTTAGTAAAAAACTTGGTATCTTTATCTTTTTTTTTTTAATTTTATATAAAACTTAAAACTAATTAAAACTTTTTATAACTAATTAAAACTACTTAACAACTAGAACAGCCACAGCAAGCATTTTTGTTTGATTTTATGTTTTTTTTTTGTGCCACCATAACTGCCCTACTTAAAACTAAAACCTAAAAACTATGTAAGTCGGCCAAGACGTAACAAGGTCAACATCATGATTATTCTTCAAAATTAACATTTAACCACCAAAACTGGTTCTCCTGTTTCACCCTATCTCTTCGGTCCCGATCGGACACAGTCCTACTGAACCGAAGACGCACGGCTCCGCCTTGTGCGATGACGTCTCTGTCATACAGCAAGAGGCCGATACCTTATCCATTGTGCCATTGTGCCATATAACAGGCTGCCAACAAATGGGAACTAGTTGAAACTAGAAATAGCTTCCCATGAGTTTCGTTCAGGCTTCCCGAAGTAGTTTTAAAATGAGCTGACTGACCATTTGTCTTTTTTTTCAAAGATTTTTTAGCTTTATTTTATAAAGGTAAAAATTTTACCGCAGAATCATGATATAAAAACCGAATTATAGGAGGAGGGCTGACTGTACCTTTCAAATAAGACCAACGTTTTTAAAATCGGTTGCCAGTAAGTTAGTTAAAAAGGGAGAAATATGAATCGTGTTTACGTATTAATATTATAATCATTTTAACAAAAGAAATAATCTTTAAAAAAAACATTTCATTCATACATACATCTAAATAAATTTAATGGTGTATTTCAAGAGTTTAAATCAAAAGTTTAGAGTCCCTTCAAAATAAAAATTAGATGTGAGAAATGGTTTACTATGTTAGAAAAATGCAAAACTTATTCATTTTGTATTTTTGTAAGAATAATTTAGTTGACTTCGTTTTAGCATCGAACTTTTTGAAGCTGAACCAACAGGTTTGCCTTTAGAGTAACAATACATAATAGACAAATAAAGAAAACCGACAGACATTTGCATTTTTTTACTTCCCGATGAACCAAAAAAAACAGTACATGCGGTTACCTCATTCTCATATTCTTATTGGAAAAAATGTCTCACAGGATGGTTTACGCTATCCATGCGAAGTATCAGATAAATTAACAACTTGTCACATGAAACAGAACCCTCCCTTGTAAAGCAATAACTTATGATGGGAGACCAACACTTCCTTCCACAACTCACCGTACGAAGCTTCAACTTGCACTACGAAGCAACAAAGATGGCAGCGAAAAGGAGGGAGGAAAATGTACAAAGGTGGGCTTGCGTTTGCCTTGTGTATGAAGGCCTTAGCCAACTGACTAGTTTGACATATTTCCGATTAAGCAAATTATGGAAAACAATGCTTCATGTTTGTGGTGAGATTCATTTAATGAAAAACTACTCTTGTATCAGGCTTGTGTACTGCAGTCTGCGGTATCAACCAACGAACTCTTTTGACATCAGCTACATTTCTGTTGGATATGACTTGCAAGTTATATAACCCAATATTTTATTACTCCAAATTATATTATGAAATCTTTTCGGGAATAAGAATTAAATGTGATCGGATTTAAAATTGTACATTCCGTTTTTTGATTTAATGAAAATGTTTGCAGGTATCTTTTCAAGATTTAGCTTTTATTTTGAATTTTATTTAACACAATTGCATGGTGGTTAAAGCTTTTAGAAACAAGTCATGCACATCTTTAAGAAGGAGCTTCTCAATGAAAGTCTTTCCTTAGCTATGACTTCCTGTGCTTCTTCAAACGAATACTAGGAAGCCTAATCGAAATAATATTGAAGTTTAACACATTGTAGCCTGTATTAGGCTTCAGATTATTCCTCTGATAGACTTAAAAGAAGCCACATAGCTTGTTGAATATTTAATTTCGGTTCACAAGCTCAATGCAAGCACTTAAGCAGTGATGACTTCAAGAAAATCAAAAACTTAACCTTATGGAAGTTAAATTGTTAGTTGGGTAGCCCAAGATAAGACCATAAAATCGTTAGCTCTCAGAAAAACTGATGGCAGTTTCACTGAAAATGAAGAGCAAAAGTTAACTCTGCTGCTTAGCACTCACTTCCCAGGTAGCTCTCCCTCGGTAGGAAACCCAATTGAGAAAACACCTCTTAAGCCTAGACGAGAAGACTGGAAGTTAGCTTCTGATATCTGCTCAGGGAAAACGATTGACTGGGCTATAAACACCTTTCAACCTTTTAAATCACCAGGAGTAGATGGTATTTTTCCCGCCTTGCTACAAAACGGTAAGGAGGTTTTAATGCCATATCTGATAAGCATACTTCGCAATAGCATTGCACTTGGGTACATACCAAGTCTTTGGAGAAGAGCTAAAGTAATCTTTATTCCCAAAATGGAGAAAAAAGATACAACGCATCCAAAGTCATTTAGGCCAATTAGTTTAACATCCTTTCTACTGAAGACTTTGGAAAAAATTGTAGACAACTTCATAAGATCAGAAGTTTTAGTAAATATGCCTCTGAACAATCGCCAGCATGCATACAGAGCAGGTAGATCAACTGAGACCGCCCTTTTCGAACTCACAAATACCTTACAAAAAGCCTTAGATTCAAAAGAAACCGCACTTTGTGCTTTCTTAGATATAGAGGGAGCCTTCGACAACACCTCTCATGAAAGGGTTACTAGGGCCCTTGTCATGAAGTGTGTTTCCACCACCATTACCAGATGGATTGGTGAAATGCTTGGTACGCGCGCATATCTAGGCATTACACTAGACAGCAAACTCCTCTGGAATAAACACTTAGAAATAACAGTCGGGAAAGCCACAAAAGCATTAATGATATGCAGACGATTGGCTAGCAAATCATGGGGCTGTAGACCAAACATCCTCAGATGGATGTACACCATGATGGTGAGACCCATCATCACCTATGGTGCGGTTGCGTGGCACAAAAGAACCGAGCTAGTTACGACAAAAAAGGTACTAAACAAAGTTCAAAGGCTAGCCTGTGTTTGCATCACTGGTGCAATGAGAACGTGTCCTACAGCGGCAATATAGGTCATTCTCCACATGACACCACTACACGTGGTCATACAAAGTGCAGCTAAAGGATCAATTATGAGGTTCGCCAAGTGTGCAGAACGAAATCTCGAAAGAAAATATAAAAACTTAAACATTGCCATCATGTCAGATAGCCAAGCCGCGTTAAAGGCAATAAACTCCTTCACCATTAACTCTACGTTAGTATGGGATTGCGTGGATAGGCTTAATGAACTGGGTAAAAAGAACATAGTAACACTATACTGGGTTCCTGGACACGTTGGTGTATAGGGAAACGAAGAGGCAGACTCTCTAGCAAAAGCAGGAGCCTCAGCACCCCTTATAGGCCCCGAGAACTACTGCGGCATAGGAGAAAACATGATCAAAAATAGGATCAAGAATGAAGAGGAAGCCAATATACAGCATACAGCTATTAAATGTTCAAAGATAAGCAAACAAAACAGTTTTGTTTCATCCTTTAAAATTGTAACAAATCCACTACATTTTGACTCAATTTGCAATATTAGTAACTGGCCCCCAGAAACTCTAGTTAAGGAATTTATTTCTTCAAATAAACGATCATCTAAAATTCAACTATCAAAAAACTCAGTAGGATTACCCTCTTCTACCAAAACGTAAGAGGGCTTCGTAGTAAAACCGCTGACATCTTTATGAACTCTCAAGCATTTCCACATGATATATTTGTTTTAACAGAAACTTGGCTAAACCAAAGTTTCTTGGACACCGAACTTTTTTGTCAAGAGTTCTTAGTTTATAGAAAAGATCGCCATGTTGGAATTACAAAACAACTGGGAGGAGGTGTCTTAGTAGCGGTTCGAAATAAATTTGTTTCTTCTTCTATTGCATTCCCCTTTAAGCTCTCCATTGACGTAATTTGCGTTAAACTATCTGTAGAAAACAAATTTGTTTATATTTTAAACGCATATATTCCTCCAAAAAGTACGGCATCTACTTATGCTGAACTTTCCATTGTTTTAGACTTCGTACTTGCCCTGTCTTGCTCCAACAGCAACTTATTACTTCTAGATGACTTCAACTTGCCCCACATCGACTGGTTTCCTTCTGAAGATGAAACATACCAAGAAGCTTCTTTGACCTCTTCGCAAACGGAACTTGCTTTTCTAGATGAAATCTCTTATACTGACTTACAGCAAATAAGCTGTATTAAAAACTCTAAAAATCGAATTCTCGATTTGGTATTTTCGTCTGACGCTATTAGTACTCTTGTTCTAGAGTCTAGAACTGGAATCACTAATGTAGATAATTACCATCCACCTTTGGACATTTACTTTGACTGGAGTAGTCATATTACCGATAACAGTAATGCCTTTGATTGCTCATATACTTTTGACTTCAGAAAAGCAAATTTCCAGATGCTGTCGGAAAACTTATGTAGATATGGAATTACTGACATAATTTCATCTTCTAATATTGACGAAGCAGTTACTAGTTTTTATAGTATCTTGAATAATTGCCTTTCCAACACTCTTTTAATGAAAAAATCAAATAATACGAATTTCAGCCACTCTTGGTATACGAAAGAACTGAAAATACTTAGAAATAAAAGAAATAAGGCATGGAGAAGTTATTTAAAAACTCTTTCACCAGTTGATCACACTCTGTATTTTACACTATTTGAAGAATTTAGAACTCTTTCAAAAACTCTTTACGATAACTACTTGGTTGAAAAGGGGTGTTCCTTAAAAAACGACCCTAAATCATTTTGGAAACTCGTAAACTCTAAAAAGAACTCAGATGGTTATCCGGCAAATTTAACTTATGAAAACATTCAATTGCAAAATACTCTCGATATTTGCAACGCGTTCGCGACAAATTTTCGAAATTCATTTGTTAGTGAGAATGTTGATGTTGATGAATTCTTTTTTAAAAATCTACACACGTATTCACAAACGAGTTGTAATAATATCCCTGTTCTTCAGAGCACTGTCTTGGATCTTCTTTCATCATTAAATGATGATTGCTCAGCTGGCCCAGATGGTATTCCTCCAATTTTATTAAAAAACTGTAGAAATTCACTAGTTCAGCCTCTTACTTTTTTGTTTCAACTTTCTATCAAATCAGGAAAATTTCCCTTAATTTGGAAAAAATCATTTCTCACTCCAGTCTTCAAGAAAGGGGACAAAACAGATATAAAGAATTATAGGCCTATTTCAAAACTATCTTGCATTCCAAAACTTTTTGAACAAGTAGTTTGCGAGAGTTTTGCTTTTTTTAGTAAAAGTCTGATTGTTGAACAACAGCACGGTTTTGTTTGGTGTATGAAAAACGGTCTCTCTCTCAACCCAGTAAAATGCCAGACAATTACATTCTCTAGGAAGCGTTTTGCGAATGCTTTTGACTACTGCATCTCGCAACACAAGCTTTGTAGAGTATTTAGTTTCAAGGACCTAGGTGTCCAATTCTGTTCAAATTTAGAATTCACGGAACACATTAATCTCATAGTAAATAAAGCGAGCTCAATGCTTGGTTTTATAAAACGCTGGGCAAAGGAATTTAACGATCCATATGTTACTCTTTCTTTGTACAATTGCTACGTGCGACCCCATCTTGAATATGCTTCACAAGTATGGACTCCCTTTTATCAAGCTCATATAAGCCGTATCGAATCAGTACAACATAACTTTATACGCTTTGCTCTGAAGGGCCTTCCCTGGACTGACCCTTATAACTTGCCTCCATATGAACATCGAATCCAACTTCTTCAGATGGAAACTTTATTTCAAAGGCGTGTTAATAATGATTTGGTATTCCTTCATCAACTTATTAATGGTCAAATTGACGCCCCTGATCTATTAGCCTGCATTTTCATTAATTATCCGGGAGGATCTCACCTGCTACGAAGATTTGAACTACTACATGTTGACTTCCATAGAACAAACTATGGTATTCATGAACCTCTTAATCGTATGAACAAACTTTTTAATTTAAACCATTCAAATATTGATTTTAATACGAGTAAAAGTGGATTAAAAAGATTGTTTCGGATCAGTGCTCCACTATCGTGACTGTTATTCCTTGTTTAAAATAATTTATTTGTCTTATAATGTTTATGTATGTTTTTATTTATATATTGTGCATGTGTAAGGTTGTATTATTTTATTTTACTAACTACTAACACATGCACTTATGATGAGCCTTTGATTGGAGATAATAGCTTGCTCTAAGCTTACTACATCAAATAATCTGAAGTGTAAAAAAATAGAAACAAAATCTGGGAAGATACTCTTGAATTAAGGCAGGCAAAAATGCTACTTGGGAAATACAACCAAAAGCGTTTTAAAGCTTGCATTAGTTTGGGCAGAAACAATCTTAGAATACTAACTGGCTTCCTAACAGGCCACTGTAAATTGAGAAAACACCTCAACAACACTGAACTGTCAAACAGCACCACCTGCAGATTCTGCAACGAACATGCCGAAACACCGAATCACATACTCGGTAACTGTGGGGCACTCATGCACCAAC
The DNA here is from genome assembly GCA_948107695.1 of Meliscaeva auricollis. Taxonomy (NCBI): domain Eukaryota; kingdom Metazoa; phylum Arthropoda; class Insecta; order Diptera; family Syrphidae; genus Meliscaeva; species Meliscaeva auricollis. Next base: position 38,094,337 of record OX403619.1, on the reverse strand, counting down.
GCCACAACTATCTGGGACAACACCAGATTACAGAGAGAGAATTCCCATCTCTCGACGTACTCCAAATTCTTAAATTCCTTAAAGGAATTAATTTGGAGACAGAGTTGTAAAGGAAAACCTCCTTCAACCAAGTAGGGGGTACAATAGACCTATAGGTCGCAGTGCAATTCCCCTAATATTAATTCATTCATTCATTCAAAAGACAAAAAAGTTCCGACAAAAGAACGGTCCGGAAGATCAAAGATCAAAGATCTCAAAGAAAAATGGCTATTAGGACAGCTGGTGTGCCCGGAACCTTCAAAGATCTCTAGCAAGAATATTTGCAAGCTCTTCATCTTCAGGTACTTTAAACGCCCAGGCAGAATGTATAACCGAGAAAGTGAAAACCATATCAGTTCAAACATTGAATCTGTGATCTCACTGTCACCTGAAAAAAAAACACGTTTAGAGAATGCAGCTGTTTGTAATTCTTAACGTAAATCTCTCCCTAACGTTGCGAACGGTGGCAGACAGATTGAAGATATCTGATAGGGAAACAGCAACAATTGTAACAGCGGTGTTAACAGATTATGGAGTTATTAATGATAAGGATCGGTCAAATATTGTTGACAGAAGCAAAAATTAAGGGAGAGATCCAACCAAGGAATGAAAGTGGACCAGAATTCTAACCGGGATCCCGTTCGACGGTCGCAAGGGCATTACAAATGCCGCCAAAGGCATTGTGGTTGAAGAGCATATTGTCTTGATTGGAGAACCTGATAGCCAGTACCTAGGTCATGTAACACCACATAACGGGATAGCAGAGACAATTACCAATGAAATACTATATTTCCTGCACAAATCGTGTATGTAAGTTAATAATCACAAACTTATTGGATGCGACGCACACTGGGGCCAACTATATGTTTGGTTTAATTGCGATGCGTGTTGAAGAATGGAATTGAGTAAAAAACGAATTTAACTTGCGAATTGTTCATTTTCTGAAAACGAGTAAGGTACCTGTACCAAATAAGGCCCACCTAATATCTTTTCCCTAATAACTCGCTTATTGTATAAGATATGAAGGAAAACTAAATGGATTATAAAAATTAGTTCAATTATACAAAATAAAACGGTAACTTAAGTTCAAGAAAAGCTGCTCAATATTTTTTTTTAATGATTTTGAAAAACCTTCCGTTGGGCCTTATTAGGAACCTCTGCTCCAAATAAGGCCCATAAGTTTTTTTCTCAAACAATGTTGAATTTCATCCTGAAAAAGTAAAAATTAAACAAAACAGAAAATTTGTATAATAAGCTTTTATGATATATTTCAAGGAGAGTTTTTAAATGTCTTCTTTACAAAAAGGAACTTAAAAAAAACTTAAAACTAAAAATTAACATAAAATTAACATAAATACATTTTTTTTTGTTGAACCGCTCTTTATGTGGTTCCTGAGAGTCCTTCTAGGAACAATAAAGCTGGCCGAGGCTTTGCGTTGTGACAATAACCCTCTTCTTACACATTGAATTGCATTTTCAATATCCGCTTCGTTCCAACTTGCCCTTTTATTTCGTTATTTCGCTGTGCCATTTTTGCTTAAACTTAATAAGGCCCACTCAAGATTTTCATGGGCCTTATTAGGAACACGGTAGACTTTTGTTTATAAAATTAAAACCTAAAATCTACCTGGTAAACAAAAGTTTTTTTTGTGAAAAATATATCTTTACTTTATATAATTTACTAAAAAAAATAAAAAAAAGTGCTTACCGCAAAATTTTGTCCACAAAAAAAAAAACATTTTTTTTATTTAGTTTTTATAAAAACACGCAGCTTCGCGAACTTCAATGAACTGCCAGTCTCAACACAATAGAGAGAACCGGTTTTTTTTTTGTTGTGTGTGCAACGAAATGCAAAGGGTTACACATGCAAAGAAAAAAAAGTCCCGTTAATTGTTGATATTGTTGTTTTCTGTCTCTTGGGCCTTATTAGGAGCTGGGCCTTATTTGGTTCAGGTACCTTATAAATAATTATATATTTATTATATTGTAAGATTATTTTACTTTTTACCGATTGGTATATACTTCTTCAGTTTCTTCTTCAACAACGAATGAAATAAAATGTGGACAAAATCTCTTAGTACAATGAAAGGAACAGGACTGTAGCCAACATACATAAATAAAATAAAAGTTTTTGAAACTGTGCTCCTTTCGATCTGTTTGTTTTGTTATTTCAGTTTGGTCCATTTTTTTGGTAGTCGACATTCCACCCCCCGTGAAGCCCACAAGTTATTTGGATTCACCACAATGTTGCTCGACGTCCAAGACTGCCAACCGAGAGACTGGCCGACGAATTTTAGTTTTATTTGCGGTGGTGACTTCAACTGTTCTAATGATGCCATCTTTGCCCGGATAAGTTTCAGTTACCTTGCCTCTTAACCACTGTGACCTTGGTGAATCAATATCACATTCAAGAACGAGATCTTTTAATTTTATTGCTTCCGAGTGCTGACCCACTTAGCTCGTCTAGTAAGATCCGGTAAATACTGTCGTACCCATTGCTTCCAAAACATATTTTTAAGCTGTTGTGCGATGCGCCATTGTTTTCTCAAGTTAATGAGTCTCCAGTTGCAAGGCCCAGGTGTTTGAGTAGAATTTGGTTTTCCCATTAAGAAATGGTTTGGTGTTATGGGTTCAGGCTCATCTGTAGATACAGGAATATAAGTTAAGGGTCTGCTGTTAACAATGTTTTCAGCTTCGCACAAGACGCTCTGCAAGATTTCTAATTTCGGTGCCTGTTCTGTTAGTACGATGCTCAATACTCTTTTTACGCTGCCCATTAATCTTTCCCAACAGCCACCTGCATTAGGATATTTAGGACTGTTGAATATCCATTCAATTCCTAACGGAGTCAAGGAAGAATGCATAGTCTTGTGGTCTAGAAAATCTGGGACATTTCTAAGTTCTTTGTCCACCCCTATAAAATTTGAACCACAGTCACTTCTAATTCTAACGGGAACTCCTCGCCTATTCACAAAATTTCCTAAGCTCATGAGAAAGGCGTGGATTGGTCATGACATATTTCTAGATGAATCGCTCGAGTAGTAATACACGTAAAATGAGAAACCCATCTTTTTTCTTTGCTTCGGCGGTTTTTAATGTAAACGGGACCGAATAGATCAGCGCCTGTATAACTAAATGGACTTACATATGGTGTTGTTCGATCCTTGGGCAGAGGAGCCATTAATGGCTGACGTGGCTTGGCGTTAATAATTCTGCATGTAAGTTTGATTTTGCTTTCCGTACAAGTACTCTTAACGATGGTATCCAGAACTTCCGGCGAATTTCACACGTTATCAAGTCTTGGTTTTGATGATGGAATTTTTGTTGATAGTATAAAACAAGAAGCTCTGTGAAATAATGTTTTTTCGGTAGAATAATGGGACGCTGGGTGGCAGCCGGCAAAAATGATGCGATAGAAATTCTTCCATCAGCTCTTAAGATTTTATTCTGACTATCATATATAGGGTTTAGTGAGAGTAGTGAACTTGTTTTTGGTATACATGTTTGTGACTTTAAACAATAGTAATCGTCTCTATAAGCATCCTTTTGTGCCTCTGCTGATAAGTATATCTCAGCTGCTAGTTCTTCGAATCCAACTTCTTCAGATGGAAACTTTATTTCAAAGGCGTGTTAATAATGATTTGGTATTCCTTCATCAACTTATTAATGGTCAAATTGACGCCCCTGATCTATTAGCCTGCATTTTCATTAATTATCCGGGAGGATCTCACCTGCTACGAAGATTTGAACTACTACATGTTGACTTCCATAGAACAAACTATGGTATGCATGAACCTCTTAATCGTATGAACAAACTTTTTAATTTAAACCATTCAAATATTGATTTTAATACGAGTAAAAGTGGATTAAAAAGATTGTTTCGGATCAGTGCTCCACTATCGTGACTGTTATTCCTTGTTTAAAATAATTTATTTGTCTTATATTGTTTATGTATGTTTTTATTTATTTATTGTGCATGTGTAAGGTTGTATTATTTTATTTTACTAACTACTAACACATGCACTTATGATGAGCCTTTGATTGTAGATAATAGCTTGCTCTAAGCTTACTACATCAAATAATCTGAAGTGTAAAAAAAAAAAAAAAAAAAAAAAAAGAAGTGTTAACTCACTACTTCCATAGTGTTTTGAAGAAGTTCGCTTACATATGATATAAGCGAAAACACCAAGCAACAGTTCTCTTAAGTCTTGAAAAGTTTGAAAATCTATGAATGTCAATTAGTTTGGGGATGACGGTGGCATGGAACAATGGTGCCCTGATTTCAAACTCTTCTTCTAGTCCGACTTCATTTACATCGATTCTTTCCCGAAGCCAATTATTTTTGTCTAAATAAAAGAAGTTTGCTCCAAGAAACCACCTTGAATTGTTTTCCAAATTTACAGGAAATCGAGCACGAGTTGCTTCATCCGCAATGTTTTCAACTGTCGGAAGCCAGTTCCATTGTGACTGTTCACTTTCTTCTAATATTTCTGATATTCTATGCTCCACAAATTGCTTAAATCGACAGCTGTTTGAATTTATCCATCTTATTACAGTTTTTGAATCAATCCAGTAATATATTTGATCCACATTTATGCTATGACCAGCTAAGATAGAAGTTTTTAAGCGAACACCAAATATAGCTGCTTGTAGTTCCATTCGAGGAATTGTCATGGGTCTTATTGAAGAACATCGAGATTTTGCTGCCACAAATGCAACATTTACTTTTCCATCGCTAGAAATTATTCTCCAGTAAGCAACGGCAGCATACACATTTTCAGTAGCATCCGTAAAAACATGCAATTCGACAAGTCCTTTTTTTAAAAAATGCCGAGTAACATCGTGGTATTAAAATTTGTTGAACGTCATTAAGTTCTGTCACCCACAACTTCTATTTGCTCATTATTCGATCTGGTAGCACTGTATCCCATGAAATTCCACTTTTCCATACTTCTTGCAATAGTATTTTTGCGCTAATAACAAAATGTGCCAAAAAGCCAAAAGGATCAAATATACTATTATACTATTATAAAGCTTAATATTTCACGTTTTGTTGGAGTTCGAACACCAGATATAATATCTAAAGCAAATTTGTGAAATTTTAGAGAAAAAGTCAATGCGTCTTTTGTGGTATTCCAGTGCATCCCTAAAATTCTTTCTTTCTTATCACAAATGTCAACGTTCACATCTACTAATCGATTTGCTTCATCAAACTCTCCAAACTCTTTTAAAAATCTTACAGAATTTGATACAAAATTTGCTAACTCGAAATTACCTCTTCGATGAATCTTTATTACTTGCTTCACGACGAGAATGGCATCATCTTCTGATTCAAACGAATTGACATAATCATTGACGTAGTGTCTTTCTACAATGGCAGTAGCCGCTCTTGGGCTCTCATTTTTGAATTGCATGGCGTTCGTATTTTTTACATGTTGTGCCAAACTCGGGGAGCAGGGTGCTCCAAATATCATTTCTCGCATCTGGTACACTTCCAATGGGTTTTCAGGACTCCCGTCTCTCCATAAAAAACGTTGACACAATTGGTCTTGTGGTCTAATATCTCACGCTTCTAAGGTTGGCCGCATTGATCAATTGTGGACCAAGTATATAGAAAAACCGTTCAAGGTAATTTGCAAATCCCTTCGTGGGTAAATCAATCGAAAATAAATTTGTTGAGAAAGGAATTGAGTAAAAACGAATTTTAACTTGCGAATTGTTTATTTTCTGAAAACGAGTATAAATAATTAAATATTTATTATATAGTAAGATTGTTTTACTTTTTACCGATTAGTATATACTTCTTCAGTTTCTTCCTCAACAACGAATGAAATAAAATGTGGAAAAAATTTCTTAGTACAGTAAAAGGAACGGGAAATAGCACTGTAGCCAACATACATAAATAAAATAAAAGTTTTTGAAACTGTGCTCGTTTCGATCTGTTTGTTTTGTTATTTCAGTTTGGTCCATTTTTTGGTCGTCGGCAATGCGCGACCCCTAGTGGTCATTTAAAAAAATCTTTAAAAAATCTTAAAAATATTAAAAAGACTATACATTTTCCAGTCCCAGTTTCTTCCTTGGCGGATTTTATAATTGCTCCCTTTGCAGAACTTTCAACTTCTATGTTGAGTGGAGCTAGATCTAGGATAAACTCTATTGCTGCTATAGGACAGGTTCTCATTGCCTCTGTGATACAGACGCATACGAGTCCTTGCACTTTGTCAAGTGATTTCCCAGTTGTTGCAAGATCGGTTCTTTTGTGCCAGGCAACCGCACCATAGGTAATGATAGGTCTTACAATCATGGTGTACTAGTGTGATTCCTAGATATATAACCTCCTTTTTTTCTATTACTTTTCCATTTAATCTTATTAGTTTCATGCGGGGTAGAAGTCTTTTTTTGGTGAATGGTATTATTGTTATCTTGGTAGGGTTGATGCTGAGTTCAACCGATAGACACCATTTCCTCATGCTTTTTAGTCCTCCTTGGATAATATCGCAGAGTTTCTTCAAACTTCCCATTGGCTGTTATTACTATGTCGTCTGCAAAGTCGAGACAGCGTATGCCTTGAGAAGTCAGATTTTCTAGTATATCCTCTACAAAAAGACTCCAAAGCAATGGTGTGGGGACCCCTCCCTGAGGACATCCTCCTGTTGTGATGATAGTTTGTACATTAAGACCTGCCCTTACCTCTGCCGTTCTTGTGCTTAGCATTTCATCAATCCATGTCAAAACAGTGGTGGGTACGCATTTTCTTACAAGAGCTTTATTAACAGCGACATGTGAGGTGTTGTCAAAAGTCCCCTCTATGTCTAGAAGGCACGTAGGGTTGTTTCTTTTAATTTAAAACCTCTGTATAGTATTTGTTAGTTCGAAAAGTAAGTGGCAATATAATATTTGAATTGGTCACTGTAAAATAATGGCGTTGCCTTACCTTTTGAAAGTAACATTGTTTGCTAATATTCTTGTATTGTACTTGGTTTAAGGCTTTATTTAAAGCACTCGATTGATGCAAACTTATAATTGTGATATGCACTTAAAAAAAGTCTCAAATCACTGAATGGAGTAGGTATGTATCCTTAATGCATATTAACAAAATGGAAGCAGGCAAAAGCATTTCTTTTTATTACAACCAGTGGAAGGGTTGAATCAGAGGGATAAAAATTTATGCGAGAACGCATCAATGTTTATTTGTGATCTGCTGTATACCATGAGCATCAACGAATGAACGAACGTTTTTGTCATTATCAAGAAACGGCCTAAATATTCCAGTTCCATGCATAAACATTTCTGTGTTTCTTGCACGTCTCAAGATTCCTTTAAGCTCCTATGTCCTGTTCTGCTCCATCGTCATCTTATCCCCCGAGTATTATTTTAATTTTGTTTTACTCCTCACCCATCGGATGGATGGGACTGGTAGCAGCCCATCAGGGGTAAAAGAAAATTCTACATATGCCAACATTCATTCCGAATTCGATTCCAGGTGACTTGAGTGAGACTCGCGCCACTGAGAAAACATTAAAGCTTTCAAATTCTTTCTCATGCACACTCACACAGTAGAAAGAGCATATCCTTTCACTTTACGACCCACCACCAACATCATCATACCTATATGACACAGAAAGAAAGGGTGCTTCATTAAGGTAAAGAATATTTTCATTTGTTTTTATTCAAATTACATTTTGACACAGGGGACGAGAGCAGTATTTTCCTATTTGCCTACTCATATACATAAATCTTACATGCTCGAACGAAAGGACTTCCAAAGGGGCTTTCCGTTTCAGTATATTTTAGTCATCCTTGTCCTCGGCATCATCATCGTCGTCAGCATAAGATGTTACTTGATAATTGAAAAATGTTTGCGCTCTGAAGAAAACATACCCATCACTATTACCATAACCAACCCACCCACATATCTTCACAAATTCAGCTCCATCCCCATGCATCCAATAAATTAACCGCTGAGTTAAAAAAATTACATTTTGTAATTAAAAATCTTCGAGTTTAAAATTTATAGCAAACCTTCTGATAAAGAAAAGAAACCATTAGTTGTAATAGAATCTACCCTTGCTGAGGATTGTAAGAAACGAATAGAGAAGCACCAACGAGACCGAAAAAAATACAAAAAAAACCCTTATCGAGTCATATCGCCAAACCGCGATATTTTTAATGAAATATGAAGAAAAAAATGTAACGAGCTATGAAATAAGAATATTTATTGACACTCATAATTCATTGAACACAAGCTTAGTAGAAATACATAAAAAAAGAGCTGCAAATTATCCTCCCTTTAATAATTTTTTTACTTGGGATATAATGTAGGTATGTAGGTATCAAGATATACAGAATACAAAGTAATATACTACCGTCATTTTATAGACGTCTGAATCCAAATGTTGTTGTTTTGCCAATTTTGAAGACTGCTCAGTGTGGGGAAATTCAAATGGTGAATTCACGACGAATTATTCCAAATGTCAAACCACGTATACATAATTTTGTGTATCTTGTCTTGGATAGGTATTAAACAATATACAAGATATACAAAATACAGGGTAATATCAAAGATGATATGACTATATTCTGTCCAACAAAAATAGTCAGTGCAGAGAAGATAGGACGTTTACCTCTCACTCTGACTGCAGTGAAATTTCATTAAGCTGTAAGAGAGCGCAAATATTGCAGGGTTTTCGTAGTGCACCGTAGAGTTACCAGCTATTGATTTAGATTTGAAAATTGAAAATGGGTTGATATTAAAATCCAATTTAACAAAATTCATAAGTTTTTCTTGGCACTGAACAAAAACACTATTTTTATCCTGTTTTTAATTCATAATTATTTTCATTTTAACTCATTTAATTTCGAAGAATACTAAATCAACTTCACTTTTCAAACCGCACCTGATTTTAAATTCGCGCAAAGAAGCTTGTTTCCTTAAAGAAAACAGCCAAAATCTTCTAAGCTGCACTTAAGCGTTTTATTTTCTCCATACATTAAAAGAACATTTAAACAACGAATACAATAAAAAAGGCAAGCGACAACACCATTGCTATATTTGTTCTAATAAGCTTTTAAAAAAGCTCACATTCTGAAAGCTCTCAAGCACAATTCAAAGAAAATACACCATGCTTTGCATCAACGTGGGAATGGTAACTCTGATAATAATGATTGTTTATTATTGTTATTATTGTACTATTCGTACTAGAATGTCAGCTTATTATACTCTGTCCAACAAAAATAGTCAGTACAGAGAAGATAGGACGTTTACCTCTCACTCTGACTGCAGTGAAATTTCATTAAGCTGTAAGAGAGCGCAAATATTACAGGGTTTCCGTAGTGCACATTATAGATTTCGAAAAAGCTCTGATAAATATTTATAGAGTTACCAACTATTGATTTAGATTTGAAAATTGAAAATGGGTTGATATTCAAATCCAATTTAACAAAATTCATAAGTTTTTCTTGGCACTGATTATAAAACATAAAACAAATAAACACTTTTGTTGAAGAGTATTTTTGTTTGTATGAACAAAACACTATTTTTTATCATGTGTAAAAAATAATTTTCACTTAAACTCATTTAATTTCGAAGAATACTAAATCAACTTCACTTTTTAAACCGCACCTCAATTAAAATTCGGGCAAAGAAGTTTGTTGCCTTAATGAAAACAGCCAAAATCTTCTTAACTGCACTTAAGGGTTTTTTTCCATACATTAAAAGAAAATTTAAAGCCGCGATACAAAAAAACAGTAAGAGCCAACACTATTTCTACATTTGTTCTTAAAAGCTTTTAAAAAAACATACATTCTGAAAGCTCTCAAGCACAATTGAAAGAAAAATCCACCGTGATTTGCATTAACGTGGGAATGGTAACTCTGATAATAATGTACACGTTTTCAATACATAAGAAGAGGGTTGTTTGGGAACACATAATCAGTGTAGCTTAGGCTGCGAACGGTACAGGTTTGGGGGGATGTACGATCCTCAAAGCGAAATTACAACAACAATTCAGGGGTAAGCCAGTGGTTGCGTATATTTTTTCAGTAGGTAATTTGGGAATATAACCACTAACCGGCACCTTTTGTAAGAAAAAAGCTCTTCCATAAGACCTGTAATGACAACTTTTGTTGGATAGAGTATAGTAGGTACCTACGATTTGGATAATGTTACCAGTAACCAAACTAGTTTTGGGATAAGATTATTACAGCTTCGCAATATTATAAGAAAACACCATAAATATGAGTTCAATATAAAATAACATGGAAAAAAGGTTCTTGCAAGAAAATCTTCCATAAGGAATTATTTGACCAAGTTGATTATTATTAATTAGAGATGTTTGAGAAATTGTATTTTTTCATTCGGCTGTTTTTGTCGTAGTGTTGTTTTTAATGAAACAAAAATTTCATTATTTTCCCTACGTTTCGATGGTGATTGCCACCTTCTTCAGAAGGGGTTTTATTAACAAAAATAAAAAAAAAAACAAAAATAAACATAGGAACACAATATGCTATAAATGCTAAGCCTTTTTAATTAAGAATTTATAAATGCAGACTAAAACTGCAAAATGAAATTAATTGGGTCATGAAGGTGAAAATCAGAATTTAAAAAAACGGTTCTATGGTAGGTACCGTTAATGCCGGTTTTTTGAAAAAAAAATGGTTTTCATTTAAAGATACCCTTATCCAAAAAAATTTCCATGATCTTTTAATCAAAATCGTAGGAACCATTTTTGACAAAAATGAGTTTTTCTTATACCGGTATATGACAGGTACCGTTATTTTTGGTCCGAAACAAAATAATTGAAGAAACGTCTGGGGATAGTCTCAAAGAAACACTACATACCAAGTTTGAAGTAAATCTACCCATCCGTTTAGGCTGTGGCTTCTAATACATACAGACAGAAACAGCATTATCGGAATGCATAACTTGATACATAGTTCCTATATCGCAAGTAAAGAGGTAAGTCTTGTAAAGTAATGTCAAAAGTGATGATTCTGCCTGATTAGGATCAAGTGTTTATCCCATTCTAGCCAGCTCGTCAGCATTTTCACTTCCGGCGATACCACTATAATCAGGAACCCAACATAGCCTTATGTTTTGCTGTGTACCAAGAACCTTAAGCTCTTGGCAACAGCGAGTCACAAGCTTCGATTTGATTTCAATGTCAGAAATTGCTTTTATTGCCGCTTGGCTATCAATGAAAAATGTGATATCAGCTTGTGGTATTGCCATCATCGAGATTTGTTCAGCAGCTTTTTTCACTGCCAGGACCTCAGCTTGAAAGACACTGCTGTAATTTATAAGTCTGAAGGAACTGGCTAGTCCGAGGGTTTCAGTATCCATCTTGGAACCGTCCGTCGGTATATACAGGGTGATTTGCATAAGGTGTGACAAAAAGATAGGGTGTGTAGGTTGGACTTAGACAAGCAAAAATTCGTATGGGAGGGGGGGTCCATTTTCCCCCGTTTAGGCGGGAGGGGCAATTTAAGAAAAAAATCACTTAAAACGGAAAAAATATTATTTAAAAATAACGGTTATACCTACAGAGTCGTGCTATAGCATTTTGAAAAGCCAAAAACCTATACATTAATTTAAATTTTAAAATAAGTTGTTCAAATGAATAGTTTTTGAAATATTAATTTTCAAATTCAAAATTTTGAGAAAAAAACATAAATTTTTTTTATTTAAACCATTTTTTTTATTAAGTAGTTTTACGTTATTAAGTAGTAGTAGTATTTTTATGTTATTTATTTTTGATCAAACACAAAAATCCGAATGTCAAAATAACCTGTAGTTTTTGAGAAAATCAAAAATTACAGAAACTACTTTTAAATTATATTTTTTCCGTTTTAAGTGATTTTTTTCTTAAATTGCCCCTCCCGCCTAAACGGGTGAAAATGGACCCCCCCCCCTCCTATACTATTTTTTGCTTGTCTAAGTCCAACCTACACACCCTATCTTTTTGTCACACCTTATGCAAATCACCCTGTATATCTAACATAGTTTCACAGGTTGATGGCCGTTGGTCTGACAGTCTTCCCTGCTAGGAAAGACAGTCGTGAACGGCTTATGAAAGTCTAATCGGTTAGTTATGTAGTCTGTACATACCTCATTTCCCGTGTATTTCTGTAGAATCTGCGCATGACACCTGGCATTGTATTTCCAGCTGCCAGTTTGGCTTAGCCGAAGGGCGAAAGACTATGTCTCGAATAAAATATCGAAAAAAAATCTAGACGAAAAAAAATGAATTCGATCCTATTTAAAGATTTTAAATTCAAATAAAACACGCATTTTCGGTTTATCAAGCAATTTATATTTATGGGCAAAAAAAAAAAACAAAAAATCAATACTTAAATATTGTGGGATCCAAGGGTAAATAGACCCCACACTCTTCGCTTTAAGGAGTACCTTTTGATTTCACAACAGAGCTACAAATATTCTTAGTTTTTCATGTGCGATTTTGATAAATCCTTTATTATCTATTATTGGACCGGGGTAATTAAACAAAAAAAGAGGCGTGACCCGGACAAAATACTTTACAGCATTTTTATTGGTGAAAATTGTTGGGAGTAATGTCCTTACTCATATTTTAAAAGTCCCAACGAATCCCATTTGGGGTGTGGCCATTATCTTGAAAAAACCATTATATTCAACTAATGGTCCTTAGGTGATAATTTAAATGTCAAAATAAGCTTGTTTAAATGCCGAACCGATTCTATGAAAACCCCCTACCAATAGTGGTAACGCGGTAACATTTGACATGGATGTCTGAATTGCCATGGAAAACACGAAACAAAAGAGTTCGAGAAATATTTTGGTTTAAAGGGTGTTATTTTTTAGAAGAAAAAACGTTGTGCAACGAATACCAAAACACCCTGTGAAATTAATGGTAGATTAAAAAAAAATTATAGATATATTCCGATGCTCATTAAAATCAATAATAAAAAAACACTATATTCATATCATTGGCCCAAGGGTACTTTTTTTTAATTATACTCATTGTACTTTCGATTTTATCAGGTCTTAGCTATGACATGGTAAATTTCGGGAAATTGTCATAGACGGTTGTTTTTAGTGTTTTTAGTGATATTAATATAAAAAAAGTAAACATCATTTTTACCGGATATCTTGAGAACGACTAAGCATACAAAAAAGTATTAGGATCGTTTTTTTAGAAAACTGAATTACATATCTTTCTTCTTTTTCATTGAATAATTTTTCGTATGATTTATACTTTTGAAGATACAGGGTCGACAAGAAAAAAAGACAGTTTTGCTTATTTCTCAATTTCAGCTCCGGTAGAGGGCTAAGATTTTTTTTTAAATTTTACGTATAGATAATCTTCTTCTTAAAGCTATTCGAATACGAAAATCGAAAAAAAAGATTTGACGCTCCACCCTATTGCACAAAATTGTTGTTCCACATTATTTCTTAAAATTCAAATTTGATTTTTCCTGCCCATCAACTTTTATTATTTTTTTTTACATGCAGGTTCCTAAGTAAACAAAATTACACCACCTTGAAGACTGATAAATATTGATTTTTGTAATCGAACCATATCGAGTCTTTTTTAAGATTACTAGTACGGTGCCTTCCTCCTATCTAACGACCAATTGTGATGCTCAATAAACTTGAATCATAATTTTACATGACCTAGGAAGTTATGAAGCCGCCGCCGCCGTGCCGTGTAAAACCACTCTTTTTACATATTAAATTGTGCACGAAAATGAACTCACCCAATATCTAACAATAGTTTAAATTTCAAGTTCCAAAATGAAAAAAATAAATAAAAGTCGACAAACTTTGACCAAAAAATTGTATTTTTATCTTAACTAGTGCAAAAAAATTTAATTTACTTTTTTTCACACTTTTAAAAATCAAATTTTTAAACTTTTAGAGACGTATGTTTTTTTTCATTAATCTCAAACACTGTTATTGAGCATTTAACAAAAAATCCGTATCAGACCCCCAATTTTTTTTATTATCTTTCGAATGGCCATAGTAAGTTATTCAATAAAAAAATTATTATTGCCCCACTAACATCGTCTTCGAAGGCCTTTGGGAAATTTTAATTTTACAAAAAATATCATAACTCGAAAATGTGATTTTTAAGAATTTCATGGTCACACACAAATTTTCATCATTTCAATAATAAATCTATCTATAAACATTTGTTCAATTTAAAAGTTCAAGTGACCTCAACTCCTAATTGCGTTTCGCCCAGATACAACAGTGGGCTTCTCAGTTAGATGCTGTTGGACCTGTTGAGGATTTGAACATTTTATGAGCCTTTTCAAGGTATACAGAAATACCTAATTTATAAGATTATTTGTTTGAAACTTTATTGTGTTTATAGAATCTTTTTCCTATTATTTTTAACTGTCGATGATTGTATAAATATTAAATATTTCTATTAATACTTTGAATTTTATGGAATAAACATTTAAGCGTTCTTAATTTTGAATTGTACTTTTATTCAGTCAATTTTTGGTTCGAACAGTACCCTTTTCAATAAGCAAAAGATTTGGTCGGTGTTTACCGACTGTAAATTTTAATATTTTTTTTTTCAAAACTGTGAGTTTAAAAATTCACTTACACCGCTATCTTTACTAGTTGAATTCTTTAAACAGAACTGCAAACATTATTGGCATAGTTTATTTTATAAAATTTTAACGAATATTTTCAAAAATGTTTGATCACCAAAATCTTATCGTCCAAAAAAACATTTGAAAATTAAATAATCTAAATTGGAGCGGTTTCGCCCTATTCCGAAATTGACGTAAGTTACTCCACTTTTCATTTAAAAAACTATGAGTCTTTATGGTGAGGCAGCTTAGGGAAATAATTTTGCCAACTTCATATAAAAGTGATTTTAGGATATTGGGCCACTTTGGAATCCAAAGAAATCTGAGCGATTTTTTCTGTATTGCACATGTTATTTTGAGTTTCATTGTTCATATATTACATAATTTGAGTATTTTTTAACGCCTGATCCAATAAATCTAAAACCAATTTGATCGTACCGTTATGTAATAAGTTTTTGGCCCTCATATGAGCAGTATTTATTTAAGGGAAAAAAGTCAGAATATAACCGTTTACTGAAATAAAATAAGTGCATCAGAAAATTGGGGACTAAAGGAATTTTTTTTGAACGAACAAAGAACACTTTTTAAATGGTACCATAGCACTATGTGCAAAAATATTTGCATTTTTAAAATTTGGTAAAAATGTTATAAATACTGTAAGAACTTAAAATAAAAAGAATTTATAATTGAATCGGTGAGCGTAAGAACCGTTCAAATTCAAAGCTTGGGGGAGGGGGGGCTTGAACCCCCACAGCCGCCCCCCCCCTCAAAATGGCACTGAAACCAACCCCTTTAAGTTAAAGAAACGCTTTTCTGATGACAAATAAAAACTCAACCACGATACGGTATCTGTTCCGCTTTATGATAAAAGAGAGGTGCTCGGTTTATGGTTTCATATACCTAATGTATCTTCAAGACTTGATTCATCCATGCCCTCTTTTGCTCTACGATATTTTTCATTTATTATTTATTTCAATTTTAATACAAAAATATTTTTGTGAAAAGAACATTTTCAATTGATGCTCCCCGTCACGAGATAAGAAATGTCAATTGCCGCCAAGGGGACGACATACTCGTTAACATGTCGAATTTATTTCCCGAATTTATGTACAAAATCCCAAAGATATGCCGGCTAAAGGAAAAGGAAAAACGTCAGAAAGCTTTAAGACAGCTTTGAGGGTTCAAAAATGCCTATTATGATTAAGGGATGGTGCTTGAAATCCTTTCTTTTCTACTTAACGCTTCTCGAATGATAATTAGTTGAATTTTAATATTTGTTAGTAAATTTTGTTGTTGGTTTAGCTTGAATCCAGGAGAAAAAGGAATTTGTTGTCATCATCCTAGTTAACATTATCCCACCTCCATTCTCTCAACAACATCGAAACTCACTATACCACTTATGTGAACTCGCATAAGCCACAGTCAGCAGCAAGTAACGTTCGCGTTTTTGTGATTAAGCAAATTTATTACACAATAAATTCATATTAGGTAGCATCGCGGGTGTAAGGGTGAGTCTTTTAGTATCTTCCCCATCACTTCCAAGGAATATTCATTACAACAATATGAGTTTGCGGTGCCATAGAATACAACAGTATAGAATATAATGCCCAAAAAGTAGGTATCAACACGATAATTTTGATGGCAGTGCTCTGCTCATAAAATTTTCTAAACTTTAGAAAGGGTTATAACGTGGATGACTGCATACACCAATACATTTTTCAATAGGTATAAAGAAATATTTTTAATTTATTCAAATGCAAAAAATAAATAAACTTGCTCATCCCCTCTGTTGTTTAATAATGTGTGTATTCGGAAAATGTTTTGTTAATGGGAATAGATAAAAATTTTAAATATTCCTTTCTACCACATTTGTCTAAATACCATCAAAAGAATCATCTGCAGTTTCTAACATACCTACATACATACATTACATATAGTATATATATTACATCGTAAGCCTCCCAAGTTGATGATAAATTTTAAGGAAGTTGATTTAGTGCACATTTGTGTTATCTCTGGCATACCCGCGGGAAGACGTGCGAAGTGACAAACCAAGCCAGCAACAGAATGCATACATGTGTTGAATAAAAAAAAGGATACACAATTTTTGTTAAAAATCATGGAAACAAAAATAAATGGACATTACTATAATAAATGTGGGTTAGATATCATAATTTCTATTTTTTGTACAAGTAATGTTGTCGTGTCTGACCGTCCATTCTTTATATTTTTTGTACATGAGAAGCCTGCGACTTGTGTATCCTCCATCGTCGAGCAAGATGAGGAGTGTCCTGAAATTAGTACGAAAATCCCTGCGGCTTGTATTTTTTATTTTTCTAAAGACAAAGCTATGCGGTTTTAAAAAAATGGCTAGCATGTCCTAATAGAACATTTAATTATTTTTGTTGGCTTCTACCATTTAACTTAACTCATGCAAATCGCATTATTATAATTTTCAGTCGTATTGTCTGTATTTTTTGCTATCATACCAACTCAATTTCAGGAATTTACATTTTACACAACAATAAATAACTTCCTACATACATCCAAGATATGATGCTATCCACGAACCAAGATAAATCAAAAGGAAACACAGAAATGTCATTACATTTACCTAATAAACATTCTAAGAAACCCAAAAATTACAAACAAAATGTTCACTTAGTATTAAATTTAAATTCATTTGCGTTCATTGTGAAGTTTTTAGAGCCTAAAAACTAGGATTACTGCACATAAACAAAGTTTAAAAATGGAATTTTTAGGTCACTTCATAAATAAAAAAGATTGCCACTTTTTAAGTTTTGGTAAATTTTGGGGAAAAGGATATACCTACCTACTTTTACCAGCTTAATTTCTTACCTAAATTATTTTGGAACGACAAAATGTCAAATACTTACGAAACCATTTTAAACGTTGTGCTTCGTCATCTTTATAGAGTCGAATTTACACCCAGTATCGATAATCTTACACAAATAAATAAAAAAGCCGCCTCAAGTCCACTACAATTTAGAGGAAATAACTGGAAAAGTAAGCAAAAGTGGTTCGACAAAGACTGCATGTTGGCAAAATTCAAATCATTTGTTTTTCTTAAATTGCTAAGGAGATACAACAATAATATATTTAAAAGTCTATTAGCTAAGGCTGTAAAAGAATTTAAAAAATATCTGCAATGCCAAAAAATTGGAGAACGAGCAACAGAACATAAATCTATGTTAAATAGTAGCAGATCCTCATCAGAAAACCGTACGCCCTATTTGTAGATGTCAAAGCAGCGTTCGACTCAAGGGGCCAACCCATAGAATCCGTTGCGTGCGTTACGTCGACGTTTTCAACTGACAGCTCGATATAATACACACGTTCTTACGAGAAGCGACCAATGAGAACGGACGCGACGGAAAAAGTAGCCGAACTTTTAACTTCATCGACAATGGATTCGTTGACGGAACGGATTCTATGGGTTGGCCCCTTCAGTCCAACGTGAAGCACTCTTTTACAAGCTATTTAGGATGGGAATAAACAGTAAAATAGCAAATGTCATAAGGGCTCTGTAGGTATGTGAATAATAAAGCGTCGCACAGTGGGGGAAACGTGGAAATAATTAATTTTCTGAAAGTGGCTATTTTTAAAATCTGTTAATTTTTTAATTTTTAAAATAGTTAATATGCTGTAACACCAAGATATAATTACATTTTGACAAAAAAAAATATATATGTACGTACGTAGAGTTTATCGCTAAAAGTTAAAAATTAAGAAAATATAAGAAATTTGGGTCGTTTTTAAACAATAATCCGTTCTCACTCAAATCTTTTTGAACGATTCTTTTTTTAATGTATTAATGTATTCCTAAAGAAAATATGAAAAAATAAATTGATCAAGAAAACTATTAGATATTAAAAACAAAATCAACTTTAGCTTTATTTTTTTTTCTCTTAAGGTTTTTGAGAACTGGCCGCAATTGCCGCTGTCTTATTGATGTAGGCATATAGTGTACCATCTAAGCTACAAATTCTAGTAAAAATCGTATCCGGGACCGTCCGGATTCGACTTCTGGACCAATTTTAAGTGAAAAAAACATAATTTTGAGGAAAAAAAATTGATCTAAGATGTTGAAATCGTAACTTAAAAAGGACTTGAATATTTTGTTTGGTCAATATAAAATATTATATTGGTTTCTTAACTATTAAGATGCTATATACTCGTATATCTTTTAATATAATAAGATATATTTTGTAAAAAGACTTTTATTAAATAGGATATATTTGAAAAATTGCTTATTTAGACATCATAGTTGAAACTACAATATTTCCGGCAATATGATCTGGCCTTTAAGTATGGCAGTTAAAAACGAATCTACTGAACTTTTTGTGCTACTGGCTCGAAGGTGTAAATGTTGAAAGTTGTTTATGTGTTTAGTTTACTATCTACTAACAATGCGCTAAATGATGAGTCTGTAAACAAACTTGTTTGTGAGGCAAGTTTTTAACGGTTCTTTGTCGCTACAGGCCAATTTCCCTTCTGAACAACCTAAGAAAGCTTCTGGAAGGAAGCTCAAGAAGTTTTGAAGCGATAACAACATCATCCCAGACATGCAGTTCGGCTTTCGGGAAAAGCATTCCACACTTCATCCGCTCCTGAAGTTTCATCAAGACATCACCTCTGCCCTTAAAAACCGCCAAGTCACCGTCGCACGCTTCCTTGATGTTGAGAAAGCGTTTGACAGCGTATGGATTGAAGCCCTTGTTCATAAACTCAACATACTGGGCTTTCCTTCGGCACTAATAAAAATAATATTTTCTTTTCTTTCTTCCAGAAACTGCTTTGTTCAACTGGAAAGCTACAAATCAACAGTGAAGTGTATCAGAGTTGGAGTTGCTCAAGGTTCAAAACTTGGTCCGTTTCTCTACAGCATCTTTACCTCCGACCAACCGACTGCAAGTGGATGTGAAAACTTGCTCTACGCCGATGATTCACTTACATACTCCACATCATCACCGAAAATGACAGCTGTTTGAAAAGTTGAGGTGCATACCGGATATCCGAATCAACTCACCGAAATCGGAACTATGTATTGTGCCTAAGACGAACAGGAGGTCGAGGCAGTCATTCGGCTGGAAACTGTAAAAACATAACACTCACGCTCCCAGATAGAACTAGATTGCCAGCCAAGCGATATCTAGGCATCAACTTTAACAAGCTTCTGAGATTCAACCGGCACTCAAGAGATGTGCTGAAGAAAGCAAACCTGGCATTTGATGAAAAGAAGAACCGGACTGAGCCAGCCAACTAAGCTTTTAATATACAAGCAGCTCCTTAGACCAGTCATCAGCTACAGCTTTCCAGTATGGTACACTATCTCAAAAACAGCCATGAAGGACCTCCAACTGTTTGAAAGGAAAATACTAAGGATCTGCACCGGACTTTTCTTCAAACGACAGAGGCAGAAACATTACAGCAACCAATGACTCTACGAAGAAGGCAAGATCATACCACTGGACAAGTATTTGCTACTATTAGCAAAGAAACTTGTCGAAAGTATCACTTACCATCCCAACCAACTGATGAGAAGGATGACCACTCAACAAAGACAATTCGAGCCAAGGTACCTGTCCGCAATGGAAATTCTAAACGAGGATATTGTTCCAGCAATCAACGACGACGAAGCAGTTAACTTCTACTCTGACCCTGGGTCAGCCCATTATCGTGGCTAAGCGTCACCACCATCCCAACAATCGCTAAGCAGCACCCTCATTTGACAACCGGAAAGGAACACCCTGAGATGAACCAAGTCAACCGACTTTAAATATTAAGATTTTTTTTTTTTTTGACATGTAAAATACATATAACTATAATATTCATTTTAATTTAAGTCACTGCATAACGTTAGGCCCCCTATGTGCCAACAATTCTAACATTTTGCCACTGTATTATATTATTTGTAAGTTTAAGTCAAATTGTATATATTATGTTCAATAAAACCAAAAATTGGAAAAACAATTGACATAAGTTGTTTGGATAAAGATCTCAGTGTGAAAAACAAAATTTCAAAATATGTATGTACGAGTAAATGTATTGTGTGTAAAGTTAGTTTAATCCAGAACATCAATCGTGTTTGTTTGCATTATAACTGATCATTCTTTTGACTTTTAAAATTTTAACACGTTTTTTTTTGTATCGCACCAAATAGTGTACACGCATTTTTTTTTCAAATTTGAAGCAGAAATATTGGGGCGTATTCATAGTCGTTTATGTTAGACTGGGGTTTATCCTATGTTATTCGAATAGGATGAACCCCAGCTTTTCTTCGAAACGGCTTAAACAACGTCGTATATTGAAGATATATTTTTGATATTTTTTGAACGAAAACAGACATTTCTATTAAATATAATAAATTTTCCTATACAATTGCAAATTTTTATCTTTTTTTTCAAAAAAATACCATTTTTTCTCACTGTAAGCGTGACAGCTAGCAGGAATTACTTGATTCGATTACTAATGGTATTCTTTGCCATACCTGAAATAGATTGAGTGGTTGAGGATTTATTGAATTATTTCCGCTCTCCCATAGAAAGGGCGCCCTGTGCGGGGGTTTGGGATGGAAAAAGGCTTCATTGTTGTTATTTATCTTGTTTGATAATAACATAACAGACGATATTGGAGGCGGTATGGAAATCAACGGGGTATTAATACCGGGCCTTATGTATGCTGACGATATTGTTTTTCTCTCTGGTACAGTAAGTAATATGCAGATTAAAATCAACAGACTCGAAAAGTACTGCAATACTTGGAATCTAACTGTGAATCTTGACAAAACGAAAATCCTTGAATAAGGAAACGGAGGAGGGCGATTCTCGAAAAACGAAAGATGGACCTATCAAACCGACACCATTGAAGTTGTAAGAGAGTATAAGTACCTTGGTTTTTTGAACACCAACAAAATTAACAACTCAAAATTAATTTAGCAGAAGCAAAACGAACCATTAATTCAGTCTGGAGTACTTGCACCCAAAGTAAATTTTTAACACATAGCTCAAGGCAAAAAAATATCCGAGCGACTGCTCCTACCCTAGTGAAGGAGCTACTACTCTAAGAAGAAAATTTGAGAACACACATATTAGAAAAATCAGGACCGTTTTTATACAACAAATATTTGAATGAAGCTAAATCGTCATTACACAGGATGTATTATATAGTACAGTCAACTATACTTTTAAAATTATAAAAAATCAACAAAAGCACATACAATACTTTCCTAAAGCTTTTCAAGCCTCACATTTTATTAATTAACTTAACAATGCAATCCTAGATAAATCAGTTATTTTTATGAGGAAAATTTAAAAAAAATATAATTTTTTTCTTTGAACTTTGCTTATATCTACTCTGATGTTGTAAAAATGGTAAACTCCAAATTTTTTTTTTCAATTATATGTTATACGCTTTAAAAATTAGATCTCGGATATTGCAATTTTTGCATATTTTTGAAGGATTCAGAAAAAGTAAATTCTGATGACACCAAAATTCGTGTCATTGAAAATGGAGTTGAAAACAATATGTATGTGGAATGATTTAAATATTTTATATAAAGTAGAGTTGAAAAGTATACCCTTTTATTCCCCATAATTCGGAATTATACCATTTGGGATCAAATGTAAAAAAAAGCTTTTGTAAAATACAATAAAAAGAATTCCTTAAGAAAGTCAAGTCGTTAAGTAACTAGAAAAGAGTAAAGTCGTAAAGCCGGAAAGAAAGAATTTGTTGAAAAGTCTACTTAAATTTAATTGAATTTAACTAATTTATCTTAATTTAACTTAATAACTATTTGTGAATTTAATGTAATACGTGAATTAAAACTATTTTTTTATTTATTTTTTAATAAAATAAATCTCGTTTTTTTATTTATACGGACGGAAAATAAGAACATAAAGATTAAAAAAGACTCCATGTATATTTAAATTTTTTGCATGAAATGTACATATTTGCAAAATATATGCTAAAAACTGCAAATTATGCAAAACATATGCAATATGTATATGCAAAATTACCCATGTTAAACAAATGAAACAAAAATAATATAAAAGCGTTGCAGAGGGTGGTAAACATAATGGGCCGCATTCAAAAATGTTGTCTAAGCCGTTACTAAGAAAGACTCGGGTTTATCCTATGTTATTCGAATAGGTAAACCCCAGTCTTTCTTAGTAATCCTATGTTATTAGAATAGGATAAACCCCAGTCTTTCTTAGTAAGAGCTTAGATAACATCTATGAATACGGCGCAATGAAATTTTATTTTATTATTATATTTAAAGTAGAGCAAAAATTATGCCTAATACGTATATAGGTTTGAAAATTATTCAAGATAATTGGTAGCACAGTATATAACCATAAATTTCTCTAAATCAAAAACTGAGAGGCTTTGACGCGAAAGCTTATTTCAACGCCACAGGAAGTAATTGGAGCAAATTTATATTATTATTCAATTGTGACAGGCAAATCTTCAGCATGAAGAATGAAAAATGTGGAAACAAAATTTTTTAAAAGTTTAAACATCTCTAGTAACTATAAAAAAATGTATGAAACTATGACTGACCAACTAGCTTAAGAATACCTTTGAATGTTTAAAGCAAGATTGCAATATAATATAACTTGTTCAATAAAAAGGATGTTATTGGCGTATTAGTCCAAAATATTCAATTTAATGAATTTATGAACTAAATTGCATATTCATACGTTTTTCTACATAAAAGTCACAAATAATTGATTTTCACCATTTTTTTTTTTTCAACTGCCAATGCATAAGCAACCAAGAAAATGTATTTGCACGTGCACCTGCTTAGTATTTAATAGAAAAATCATTTAAATTTGTTTTATTATCCAGAATGTGAAAAACATAGCATCAATAATGCTAATGTTTAAGTATATTTGCCTGACGAAAAAAAATAGTATTTAGTCAAGATGGGTTAACTATTACACATGCAGAAATTAAAAGTATAATATAACAATAAACAAGATCATGAGAACCGTAGTTCGGTCTCTCTATACTCGTAGTAATTCTGGTCCCAAATAATAATTCTCACAAGTCAAGCCAAATAAATTGTTTGAACTCATGGGTTGAGGTATGTTTGGTCTTCGATACCCAGAAGCAAAATTACTCGTGTTCAGTTGTGCGCTTGTTCAAAAATACTCGAAAAACACACGACAAAGCTCGAAAAACTCGAAAATAATCGAACAAAAGTAAGTGATCGAACAATTGTAAGCATCTTGAACAATGATTTTGCAATGTACCTATCTGTTATTGATGTTTATGGCCAGAGGCGTACGTTGAGCTGATGGGGCCCCGGGGCACGATTAAATTTGGGGGCCCATTTTGTTTTGTCTTTCCAGTTTTTTGCTTAATGTTGAAAATTTGTAATTTCAAGTAGGTGAACCTTATTTAAAATATCGAAATTAAAGAAATACATAGGTAACGAAAAACAACGTTGCTTTTAAGAAAAAAAGAAAACAGAATTTGGTAATTGTAGGAATTTGAATGACTTTACATTTATAAGGATTTTACAACTTTTGAGCTTGGAGCTTTAAATATCCAATGAGTCTTAAAAATATGAATGATCTTGTGACCTAGGTCATAAAGGAAGAAAAGGGCGATAAGATGCCGGCGCAGCGGAATCGGATTTTTGATATACTTCTTGTTTTACACGTATTCGATTTTATTTGGATCGCACCGTATTTGGTTCATGTTCGATTTTCTCGAATTTTGTTTGTCTATGGAAGAATTTAAAAAACGACAACCAGAGCTCATTTTACACGTATCCGGTTCGATTCGGTTCAGTCTGTTGTTGAACAGAATACGTACCTATGACACAAGCCTTACATACTGTTTCGATCGGTAACGTTCGTAGGTTTGTTGTTAAATAAAGTGGCGTGAAGTTAATGCGAGAAGAACAGTTGGTCAAACAATCAAGGTAGCAGAGCACGAACTTGAAGTGGTGCAATCCTTTAAATACCTTGGGTCAACAGTAGCATCCGATAACAACATAGAAGAAGAAATACGCGGGCGGCTTCTCAAATCCAACAGAGCCTACTACAGTCTGTCAAAGCTATTCAAATCCAGAAATCTAACCATAACTTCAAAACTGCTGCTGTACAGGACCATGGTCCTGCCAGTACTCATGTATCTATGGATCCGAGACTTGGGTGCTTAGCAAAAGGCACTGTGACCTCTTAGCCGCGCTCGAGAGAAAAGTCTTACGGAGAATTGTTGGCCCCATATGTGAGGAAGGACGATTCCGAAGACGGTACAATCATGAGTTGTACGCAATCTACCTTGAAGCAGACATAGTGACAAAAATTAAGCTCGGTAAACTTCGGTGGGCAGAGCACCTAGCTCATATGAGCGAAGAGGAACCTGCTCGGAAAGTCTTTTGTGGTACATTCTATGGTAGACGGCAGCGTGGTAGACCATGCTTGTGCTGGAGAGATAGCGTAGACCAGGACGCCCGAAGCCTTGGGGTGCGCAACTAGATGGCGTCGGCTGGAGACCGGGATAGGTGGAGAGACTTGTTGAAAGAGGCCAGGACCGGACCCCGGTTGTCGAGCCGATGATGATGATGATGAAGTTAAGCGGAGTCAACTGTGCGTTTTCTGTAGCAGATAGGCAGAACAACGTGAGTCCATTTTTGGCAAAAATGAGTTTTTGACAGTTTATAAATCTGTAATGTTAACTCTAATGAGTTACAAAACTTGAACCAAATCATTATAGTTTAGCTGTAATCAACACATTTCATAACAACGTCATTTTGTTTACAATTTATTCAGACAAAAAATCTTAAGTCCACAAATAATTAATGTCAATAATAAAAAGAACAACAATTTAATACAATGCGCTTTAAACGAAACCTATATTCTTTTTCAAAACTTTGGTGCGTTAGTTTTAATATTAAAACTTAGTTTACTCAAAACGAAAAGAAATGGTCTTAAGGTGTTTTGCCTAATTGCCACAGATTTTTTTGGGGCCCCTGAATGAAAATGATGACACAAAATCATCTGAAAGTCATGTACATAGTAGTAACAGAATATTTGTTCGCCGTTTACAAACCCAGTTTTTGTTTTTGGGCCCCTAAATGAAAAGAGTCACAAAAAATTGTCTGCCTTACCTATAATAGTTACGTCACTAAAATAATATATTTTTTTATTTATTTATTTATTTATTTCATTTCATCAATCAAAGAACATAGTTCTCTTACAGACTAATAGATACAATTATTCACTATAGCTACATTAATATATATGTATAAAAAAAAAGAAGCAATAAATTTAATCTATAATATATACAAACGTCAAGTTAATACATTTAAAACATAAATCTTAAAGGTATCGCTGGTGCAAATTCTGAAAAAGTCTAACCTAGCACAAACTGAATTGGCCTCTCTGATGCTGCAACGAGAAACCGGTTCATTGCGACCATAGTTAGATCTATGAAATTGCTCGTAAAAAAGAACATAATCTCTGGAATTATGAGTGGGAACACGAATAAAAATAAGCACGTCGATTTGCCAAACTCTGCATTCCAAATAAGAGTCATCTAGTTTCATAAGATGGGATAACGGTAACCCAATGAAGTTTATAATACATAAATCTTGAAATATTTTTTTGGATTTTTTCGATTCTTGCACACGAGTTATTGTGGTAAGGGTTCCAAACTGTGTTGCAGTATTCAAGCAAAGACCGAACGAGGGAGATAAAAAGAGTCTTTACGGTATACGGATCTGTAAATTCCTTACTATTTCTTTTGATGAATCCTAACATTTGGTTGGATTTGTTTATCATGTAGTCGATATGAGGAAGAAAAGAAAGTTTTGTATCAAGGATAACACCTAGATCTTTCTTCTGAGCTACTCTATCCAAAGAAGAACTGCCAATATGATAATCGAACAATATCGGAGACATTTTTCGAAAACTAGACATGACTTGGCATTTTGAAATATTAAGATGTAGGAAGTTCATATTACACCATTCTGCCAGTTTATTTAAGTCTTCGTTTAACAAAACACAATCATCCGAGCATTTTATACTACGATATAGCTTAAGGTCGTCTGCAAAAAAAAGACAATTAGAATTTTTAAAGATTTTAGGAATATCGTTAACAAAAAGCAGGAACAATAATGGGCCTAAATGGCTACCCTGAGGGACGCCGGATGGAACCAATATTTTATTAGATTGATGATCGTCAATCTTAACAACTTGAACTCTCGATGTTAAGATTTCATCCAATCAAGAAACTTGGAATGAAAACCCAATTCCAAAAGTTTGTGTGAAAGAATATGATGATTAACACGGTCAAATGCTTTTGCAAAGTCAGTGAAAATTATATCAGTTTGTCATTAATATAAGATTAGTGGATGTAGATCTACCAGAAACAAAACCATGTTGGAAATCGGATATAAAATCTTTTAATTGAAAAGTAAGCTTTTCGCAAACTATTTTCTCAAATAATTTAGGAAGAGCAGATATTTTGCAGATTGGTCTATAATTTATTATTTCTTGTTTAGATCCAGATTTAAAAATTGGTGTTCTATAAGACAATTTCCAACAATCTAAAAATTCACCTTTCGCAAGCGATAGGTTGAAAATAGTCGTTAACTGAACAGCTAAAGAAGAGACACATTTGAGCAATAAAATTTGTGGGATCCCATCAGGACCACCCTTTTTGTTGGAATCTAAACCTAGTAAGGCTGATTCTACATCAGAAGTTGACAAAACCATATACCCTATTATTATTATATATTATTTGGCATCTACATATTCTGATCCTATTTATTTATTTGGGGCCTCTTAAGTTATACATATATGTTACTCTAGTTATTTTATTTGGGGCCCCTTGAAGATTTTTTTTTAGACTGTTTTTTACCAGCCGTATAAATTAAATACCTGTTTATCCTCAAAATTCGTCTGACAAGCAATGTCTATTTGGGGGGCCATAATTGTAAAAAATGTAAATCTATTTTACTCTTCGATGGGGTTTCTAATTGCGACAGACTTTTTCTCTGCATAACCTCCAGTGGGAGCCCTGTAGTCGGTCGGGGGCCCCCGGGGCAAAGCCCCAGTTGCCCCATTGGTATGTACGCCCCCGTTTATGGCTACATAATACAAAGCATTACCTAGATGGCAAATGACCATTAATGTTGTTGGTTAATGAGTGCAGGTAGATGCGTAGTGCACATTTATTTTTTTTTAAATGAGCAACATTGCGGGTTTCAATTTCAAATATTTATATATTTAATTCAATTATTTCATTTAATTATGATTTCTTTGCATTTCCTTTATTTTTTTCATACAAAATAAAAATGTATAACAGACCTTATTGATGTTTTATTTTAACGTCTTCTATTTACTTCTTTATTTTATCTCTAATTCAAAATTGCATTGCAAAAAACTACCACGTAATCCATATCGCAAGGATAACACGTTTCTGAGAAATTTGTCCGCTCATGAACTGTGGTCATCGTGGACGTAGTCGTTGGAAATTTGATTGAAATTTTAAACGCCAAAAGTTCAAATTTCTGGTATTTCCCATAAAACATCTTCTACTTTTCATATACAACAATCTGGGGTCTAACGTTATTACATTTTTTTTTAAATTTTTTTAAAGCGATTGATTGATATATTTTTGAATCCTCAAAAATTTTGCTAAGAAAAATAAACATTTTTTCTAATACCTAATCAATTTTGTTCTATTCTAATTGCAATTTTGTGTAGAACATCTCTGGGAACAGAACGAACAAAATTGGGATTTCCAATTGGCGTTTTTCTTTTTTTGCTCTGACGAAATCTCATGTAATGATATGTAATAATAAATAGACACAACAACCAGAACACAAACATTTTGTTTACAAATAATAATTTTTTGTTTACCTGAAGTAGACGGGCGACTGTGTTGGGAAGCCATTTTTAATTTTGTGTTTTCATTTTCTTATCTGTCAAATCACTAAAAAAATAAGTGAAGTTGGCTTCGCTCAGCGATTCGATCGATGTGCTCGGTCATTTTATCCTGAGCAAATAAATGAAGCTCTGAGCTAGTCTGAGCTAAAAAAAAAACATAGAATTTTTTTTTGACAGTTCCGTGATCTGCTCAGAGGTAAAAAAGAAATACGCCAAATGGATCTGCCCTCTTTTGATGCAAGGTCCTCAATTGTGGTATTGAGTTACTACCAAAAGCTTCATTTTGACACATTAAAATTTCAGGTAACTACGTAAGGACTACTTGAACTTCAACAAACACATGCATGACTTTTTGGTTCCCATTGAATTTTATGACAGAAATACGTTCTACGGCGCAAATATTCAATTTATTGGACTAGTATCTTACGAGCAGATAGTTATCAAAATTATTGTCCTTTTGTCTCTCGAGTCTCCTTTCCTTTCATGAATTCTACAATTCCACTTGAGTTCACTTCGCCAAACAGGAATTAATTGGCCCACTCCTTAATAAGGTCTAATCGTCTTATGTGACTCACTTAACAGAAGACACTATAACTTTACTTGCTAGCCAAAAGTTACTTCGAGTGAAACAAGGACTAGGCTTATCACCCGTCAGGCGTGAGTAAACCTATAAGTTTGAATATTCTATTCATTTCAATTCCAACAGAGTTGACAGTCCACCAACTAAACTTGCTCTTCAATGTTAAACAAGGACATTCCTCTGGTACCACTCTCAGCATCATAATCCACTTAAGGGCTACCAATATTGTTTTCCAATTACAACTGATCATTGAACACCAAAAACTGAAAGCCCCATTTAACCAAATAAATTCATTATTCGTTGAAATAGGCCTTACCTATGCATTTCGGTTTTTGAAGAACGTAATCTGGCATCCACTTTCAGATTCTAGAGTACACATAACGTATCGCTATGGGGCGAAGGGTGACTTTATAAATGAATGCAAATTGAATGCAACATCTCCTTTTCAAAGCATCAATGATGCATCAAAGGAATGGGATGATATCGACTGAAAGGCGAAAGGATTACGTTCACACTATTGATTTCAAATTGACTTTGCATTACTTGAAAGGAAATACCTTATGCGTAGTCTATTTTGCAGTCCTTGTGGGGAAAATGTTGCTATAGGTTCTCTATGTAGAAGGACCTTATTCTTCACTGAGGTGATTTTCATTAGTCAATTGATTGAAATTAAGACATGTGTGTGAACATTTTGCGATTGAGTTGAGTTTTATTCTTCTTAATTGATGGCAAACACATTAGAATTCTGAAAGACAATTGCAAGTTCCAAATCTGGATACAATTTGTCACATGGAACTCCTTTCAAGTGTCTTATCATGCATTAGACGTTCCCGATCTGTATACCTAGATTAATGCTTTCCTTACGATTCAATACCTACATCACTGCCTCCCAATGCCCGCTTCTCTTTGTGCTAGGTTTAATAAAAACAGTTGCAAATCACACGAGGAGGTCAAGATTTATGACAAAATTTCTAGTGTGCATTGTGTGTTTAATCTGCTTGTCATCCAGTTTGTGTGGGTATAAATTGCAACCACCCAATAAGGGTGCTACGATGGACGATGAACGAGGCTGCACCCTTCAACTTGATTTAATTCATTTGCACGATGGCAGTTGCTTTATGAAATCAACTGAGAAGTTCCTCATCTTCCCTCATGCATCCGCATGGTCATCGTCGTTGAAGCATTAGGTATACAAAGACACATAAATCAATGATTGACTAATAGTCCTTTTTGCATATTCTCCACAATTAGAATGCATATCTTGAAATTGCACAGCAAAGGTTAAGTTTGGAAATCCATCATCGACCTCTAATTCGTTATTCCGTACGTCTGTACGTCTGTACGTTTGTTGGTACAGTATAATATAAATGTCCTGCTTGCCGTCTCCTAAATTGTACAAAACACAAATCATTGCTTCTCACAAAGTTTTGTTGTGACACACATCCGAACGATGGTTGTTAGAAGAAGGGTTAGCAATCAAGTGGATATCAAGTAGGCTAAGGCAAAGACTAAAAGACGACTCCTTGCTCAGGATGCGCCAGATAGAATAAGGAATTATTGGTGGTGCACAATGCACATGGCAAAACTCTCCGAGGTTGTTCGAATTGATATGCAAATTATTGTGATGGGGAGAACGACGAAGGCTAGTTCCAAATATAATCCCACAAAATGACAAATGCCAACATATTCTTTCGGCATGCGTATATTTGTCGACTTTAATAAATTATAATCAATTTTTTTAAAGAAGTTACCTGACGGCTGACAATACGGTCACACCACTCAAATCATTTGAAATTTATTTTATCCTTTTTGTTGGATACCCAGAAAATCTGATAAGGGTAACGCATGCATTCTTAGTTTGTAATTTGATTTTGCCAACAATCATTATAGGTCCTTCCTTCCTTTGGATGAACATTTGAACAAATAAAAAGAAGTATTCAAGAATTTTAGATTTTGGGACTATACTTAAGACTAAAGGAAGAAAATTCGTAATATATAAGTTTCGTGTGCAGTTCCGGAACATAAACTCGAAATATACTGGCGGATAGTTCTATTGACCATGACGTCTCTGCAATGTCACAGACTTATTTATACACTTCCGGCTTTTTTCTCTGTTCTGTACACACGCTTTCACTTATTTGCTTTGCGAATAAACTTAATTGCTACACCAGGACTGCAATAGTCTATCGTTTTATTTATGTCCTGGATAAGATCCAACAGTGTTTTGTAAGAAAATTGCAGTTGCTTACATTAACTATTTTTTAAAGGTTATTTTATTGAAGGTACACGGAGCTTAGCCTAGCACGTCACGTAGATAAGTGATACTTAAGGGACTCAAAAACCAGCGCCCTTCGTAATTTAATACATTCTAGTTTAACACATGCACTAATAATGAAAGGTGCAAAATTATAAACAACCTATTGTTAAGGGCATTTTACTAGTTACCAATTTGATATACATTTAAGTAATTTGGTAGCTCTTCAAAAATTGTAATCCTTTTTGTCGTTTTACTAACTAGTAAAATACTAAGCAACTTTTATTAAAAATGGCGCATCTGAACATGTCCAAACAATGACAGTTCGTAAAAATAACAAAGCAAACAACTTTGGTTAACCCCGCGGGGAATGCAGGAAAATAAATAAAGTTTGGGAACAAAAGAAGTAATTGCAATGCTCCTATTAGTTAATTGTTGTGCATAGGTATCTCCTTTTTATTTCAGTGTAATGGATTTTTCTCCCAAGAAAATGTAATTTAACGACGAATTCTGGTGAAATTGGAAGCCCACGGTTCGTAATTTGGTCTTGGATGTTTAGGTTTTCAACCAAGACCCGAACTGTTGTCTTCTTCAACCTATACCTAGAGTGAGATTCGCCATCGTCCAGCTCATCAAAAGGATTCGCTTGGGACTTAAAAGATCGCACTTTTCTGCCCAAAGTTGAATCGTTAGAGATATCAAAATCTTCGTGTTTTATATTATTTAGTTTAATTTAAGTTAAATTACCTATTTTGTGATTTAAACTTTAGTAAAGTGTTAAGTAGCAAGATGCTAAAATCGTTTAAAATTAGGAAAATCTTCTTCATAACTTAGTAACTTACTAAAACGGCTTTAGCCTTTTTTTAAAACGATTAAAAATTTGCACCATAATCTTTAACAGCTACCGCTAAGTAATCCACGTACATGAAGAACGTTTCCCAAATTCTATTTTGATTAAACAATCATTTACATAGGTATATTTTGAAAATTTCTTCGAAAGTGTCCCGTCTTCACAAGTCCAGGACTTATTTTATTTCGTTTATCTTAAAAAAATAAAATAGATACACTGAGAAAAAAAGTTATACTTCTTAACACATATCATTATATATCTTTGTATAGTTTTGTGGAAATGTAAAATTATTTAAGAAATGTAGTCAACAGTTCTAGAAGGGAAATTTCAAAAAGCATAATGTGCATTTTTGTAAAATTAATTCAAATATGACATTATCATAAAAATTTAATTTTATCGACCAAATCCCTGTAATTTAGCTAAATTATGAGTTCGGTGAGTTTCAAATGGTCTTTTTTTTATTTTTTTATTTGCATTATTTGTTAACGATTTGCACGACTTCATTGGAGGTGGAATACTAATAGATGAACTGGCTATTCGACTTTTATTTATTCGCGGACACGCCGAGGAATCTACAACTAATGATCAATAAGTTGGAGCAGTATTTCCGTTTATGGAACCTATTTATAAATTTAGAAATGTCAAAAATAATCATATTTGGAAAACATGCAGGCAGAAGAAGCAGTATTGAAAATTGGACACTTGGAGCGGAAGAAATCAAGGTAGTCAACAAATACAAATACTTGAGCATAATGGGTAACGCCCGGATTGTGTATGACAGAGCATTTTAAGCAAAGAACTCAGCAGGTACAAATTAGTTTAAACCTTAAGTGGCATACATTTGTCGCAAAAAAAGATATCGATACTTCTGCAAAAATGGAACTATTCAACGCAGTGGAAAGATGAAATCTGGGTTATAGTACACAGGTTTGGGGGCATCAGCAGTAAAGTGAAATGGAAAAGGTTCAACGATATTTTATTAAAAAAAAAATCCTGAGAATCCCAGTAACATCCCCTAATTACACTGCATATTATTGCATTGATATATCTTCTTTTATGTATATATTGAAAGAGCATCAACATACGCTTAGTTATAGAACTTACCGTTATTCTCTCAAGTTAGCTAGACCAATTTTAGTCATAAAAACAACCATTATATGTGGCTCATCTGAATAGGTTCAATGAATAAAAAGCAATTAAACAAAAAAATTTACTGTTATTTAGTGATTT
The DNA here is from genome assembly GCA_948107695.1 of Meliscaeva auricollis. NCBI lineage: Eukaryota > Metazoa > Arthropoda > Insecta > Diptera > Syrphidae > Meliscaeva > Meliscaeva auricollis. The sequence goes on along the minus strand of OX403619.1, from coordinate 38,060,870 downwards.
ATTTTACACTTTTGTGTCAGTAGGAACATGATAACAATATTTAGTAATGAGTATTCTCTCCTTTTTTCAAAACAGTTTCGTAAATTCTATTTGGAAGAGAATTATACAAATTTTCAATTTATTGAAGCGAAATTTCTGACCAAGCTTTATTAATTGCTTCTATTAATGACTTTTTGTCTTCAAACTGTCTCCCTGACTCGTATACTTTACGTGAAAGAAGTCCCCACACATTCTCTATAATATTAAGGTCAGGGGAGTATGGAGGCCACACCAACATCTTAACATTTTGGCACTCGATCCACTGTTTTACCGCCCTCGCCGTATGAATAGGGGCTTTGTCGTGTTGGAATGTCCACTGTATTGGTCCTTTTCTAGCACACCTTTGTACGCATTTGCATTCATTCTTGATGTAAGAAATTGGAGCTCAAAGGTCCCGTAGAATGAAATAGCTCCCCACACCATTACACTACGCAGCTACGAAAACGGCTTAGATAATGCTCCTCCTTTCGTAGATCGTGAAAATAATAGTTAAAGCCATCTGGGCCCTCTAAATTAAACTTTTTTTCATCTGAGAAGACTACCTGTTGCCATTCAGACTTCCACGACATGTACGTTTTGCAAAACTGGAGACGAATTTCTTTTCGGGAATCGTTTAGCGGTGGTTTCTTTTTAATTTTCTTTCTTTTTAAATGTTTAGCACTTTTAATAACACGTTTTACCGTAGCCAAACTGCAATTTACACCGGTTTTTGCCTTAATTTTTGAAGCGGAGTCATGAGAATTGGAAGCGGCTCGAATGATTGCACGTCTATCAGCTTTGGAAGTGGCTGTATAACTCCCCCATTTCATGTTTTTTCCATACGTTTCAATGTTTCGCAAATAATGGCTCACCACATTTTGACTTCTATTAATGTTTTTCGCGATACGCCTTTGATTTAAGCCTAGCTCTCTAAACGCTTTTATGTTCCCCTTTTCTTCCTCTGTTAAAGGTTTTCCACGACCCATATTCAACGTAAACTGTAAAATATATCGGCAGACAAAATTTAAAGTACCCATGCATCGATGGTCGATGCGCAACCAAAGACAAACTAAAGTTTTCGCTATTGAACCTATTCAGATGAGCCACACATAATGGTTGTTTTTATGACTAAAATTGGTCTAGCTAACTTGAGAGAATAACGGTACTTTCTCAGACAATTTTTTTTTTCTATAACTAAGCGTATGTTGATGCTCTTTCAATATATACATAAAAGAAGATATATCAATGCAATATATTTGCAGAAATTCTAACAGTAGGGTGAAAAAAAAAGTTTGGGTTCATTGATAAACTATTTGACATTGGCTATAAAATATCGATCGGTGCTGATCAGTGAATATAATGAATAAAACGGAAAAAAACAACACCAACACCAACACCAACACCAACACCAAATTCAATTCTTTGCTATCAAATCTACCACTATTTGCTGTCATTACACTGATCTACAAAATTAAACTTTTTTTGGTATGCTAAATAAAACCATTCTTTTTCTGATGTTTTTGAGATATTCTCGTTCGAATTATAACGAATCACTATTTGGAAAAAAACGTGATTTTTAATGTAGAGATTTAGAATTACAGAATTTCTAAAAGCAGAATAATAGATTTGCAGAATTTTGAAAAACGGAATTTTGGATTTTCAGAATTTTGAAATACAGAATAATAAAAGAGCAGAATAATGGAAAACAGAATTATGTTCATACAGAATTTCTTATTCAGATACATAATTTTGGTCATACAGATAGACCAAGAGCCGACAGCAAATTTTGGAAGTGGAGGTATAACCAAAATCTGAGTATGCAGTTCTATAGGCACATGCGTCCTAATTTCATATTCGATCGGTTTATTTTTCAGCCTTGTGTGATTTTAGGGGGGTTGAAAAACGCGATTATTCCAAATCATATGAGAAAGACAATTTCACTTCAATTGAAATTTAGAGTTACCGGTTGCAACCCAAGAGTTCTAGAGTGCTTGATACTTTGTTTCAATAGTTCTGATGAATTAAGGTTAATATTCGAAAAAAAGTTTTCTGAGCTAAATTCACGCAGCAAGGACTTTTCTTAGAAAAAGAGTTCTGATGGTGTATTTCAGCTTAAAATCAAGAGTTCTAGAGTTCCTGGTGGGCTTAGAAAGAGTTCTGCGAAATTGGAAAAGATAGACTTACAGCAAAATTTTGAAAAATGCAAAAAAAACTAAATCAAGGAGTTCTAATTAGTTCTGATTAGCACCTTAATTTGCGAGAACCCTTGAATGATTAGTCTTAGAAAAACAAGTTAGTAATAAATTCTTAGCACTTTTTGTTGACTACCGGGAAGTCTAATCAGAGCTCCTTGATTTTGATTTTTCTGGAATTTTCAAAATTTAGCTCTAAGTCAATGGGCACCTTAATTTGCGAGAACTCTTGAATGATTAGTTTTAGAAAAGAAGTAATTAATAAAATGTTTAGAACTTTTTGTTGCACACCAGGATCTCTAATCAGAACTCCTTGATTTTGTTCTTTTGGATTTTTCAAAATTTGCTCTAAGTCAATGGGAACCTAAGGTAACCCTATCTTTTCCAATTTTGCAGAACTCTTTCTAAAACCCATCAGGAACTCTAGAGCTCTTGATTTTAAGTTGAAATACATCATCAGAACTCTTTTTCTAAAAAAGTCCCTGCTGCGTGAAGTTAGCACAAAAAACTTTTTTCGAATTTTAGTTAATTCGCCAAAACTATTAAAAAAAAATTATGAGGAACTCTAGAACTCTTGGTTTGCTACCGGGAACTCTCATTTCTTATTAAATTTTCAATAATTTTTTGCTCACTTCACAGGACTCGCCCTTACTTTAGAAACAACGCCCTTAAACTGAATAACATTAGAAAAACACTGTCAAACACTATAATATCTAAAAATTTCCTTTTTCTTGCGTTTTGTTATAACTTTAGCATCTCGTAGCGTCTCGTTTTTTTTTAAATAACCCCTGGTAGTGCTAACTTGAACGTCATTTTCCGATCCCCTGGGCTGTAAGGGGCAAGTATTAACGATCAAGAAAAATGGACTTTTTAGTCTGTTGATTTAAAGGCAAAGATTTAAAAAAATTTGTTTCCTTAAAAATTTTACTATTTAATAATTTAGTTATTCTTTAATATGTATTTATTTTCTGACTCAAATTCATTTTTCCAGCTGATTGACATTTGAAAAAAAAGGAACAAATGGTTCCAATGTTTGGCTATTCTTACACTAGTGTGTGTTTTTGTTGTGATTTTATTTTACCAACCCAATCATGTGTATACATTGTTTATGAAAGTTCAGTGAATGAAGGCCAGTGAATGTTTTCATTGGAATTCAGAAACCCAGTAGTTCAAAATAATTAATTATACTGTATTTATTCAGGAGTGGGTATAAATCAAAACTTTTTTTTTTAATTTGAAGTTTATAAATAGTTTTATTTTTTGTAGTTTCAATTCATTAAATAGTTGGAAAAATATATTTAATTACAAAAAAAAGATTTAATTTAGAAAAAAGAAACATTAGTATAATTAATCTTTGTGGGAAATAAACTTGACTAAGCTTGGCTTTGACTATTCTTGAACTCTTTATTCTCCCATAGCTATTCTTCATTACTTTTACTTGACTTAACCAAAGAAAATTATAATATTTATAATAATATTATTTATGATGTATTTATATTATATTATATGCCTCAACACCGAATGGCCTCTCACATAAGTTATAAGTTATAAGTAAAATTATATTAACCAAAAATAGAAATGAAGCACGCACAAATTATTTATGTTTAGAAAATTAATAATGTTGAAAAATAGTTATTGTGGTTATAGTACATTTATATGTAACTTTTTAATAAATTCTCTCCGACGACGGCTCTAACAATTTGGTATTGTACTGTACGTGTACACTGTACATGTACAATGTACATACCTATTTCTATATAAGAATGCTTACAAAATGCAATTTAATTTCCAAATTTCTCTGTACTTTTATGTACACAAATTATAATCAGAACTCACATCTTCGACCCATATTTTACCTACAATCTAACCGTAATCAAAGAATAATGTTTTAGATACGTACGTAATACTCTCACACATAACACCAATCATGTCATTACTCAAATTTAAGGCAGTTTATTTTCCTTTTTGACATTTATGAGGAAAGAATATTTTATTTATTACAAATTGTTCACCATTAATGGTAGTAAATCGTCGAAAGAGAAAAAAATGTAATAATAATAAAAGAAATACCCAGGATATCATTCGAACTTTTATCATCATCCTTTATTGTTGACAGGGTGGTTTTTATAAGAGATCAAAAAGGAACTCCCAGGTTTCGCTATATTGAGAAAGCCATTTCAATAAATTTGTCAGCGGTCCGGACGATTACTTGAATAGGCGCATCCAAGGTGAAAATTGCCTCGTTCCCCAACATTAAAATTTTATTTTAATATCGCTCCGTTGATTTACTGCAGAAATGATGACAGCGAAATGCCGTCATTTTAAACTTGCAACTTTGCAAATTGTTTTACAGGTGGGTGGATAGAGATTGGTTTTTAATTTCTTAAAAACTCAAGAGCAGATGTTTCCAAAGCACAAATTAGGTTTCCTCTCTTCTTGTTTTATTATATTGTATAGCAATAACAGTTGCGAAAATCATGCTCCATCGAATCGTAATCTCATCATTTTGAATTGCCGAACACTTTAGAGTTGTTGGCGAAGAAATCCTTTTAGTAAGTTTGCAACATTGCTGTCGAAACAATACTTATACAATCCTTAAAGTTACAATTCAGCAGAAGCTCCTATGCTATTTCCAAATATCACAATCTAGAAAAGTACAGTCCTTTGAATCATTAGTGCCCAAGAACAAAACACAAGCAATTTTATAGCTAGTCAAATGATCCTTGATTGTTTTGTTGCCTGCTCCTTGATTGTGGAGGCAGATATCTGAGGGTTACGACAGAGTGATTTTTGTTGCTTAGAGATCGGAACATCCCTAATGCGAAATCGAAATGGAATTGCAAAATTATCTTTACTGCTTCTAGTAAATAGTGGGATGAGGTCACGAAACTATCCAGTCTTATCCTCATTCAGTGAAGACTTTAATTCGACTGCTGTTGTTTTGCAGCAACAAACAAACTCTTGTATCGAGGTAATTACACCAGCAACCATTAAAGAGATTTTATTGATTGCTGAGTTGCAGGAAGGTTGTCTGATTCTGTGTCGTATTACGTTTTTTTCGGGTTTAGTGATATACCTATGTATATAGAAAGATAGAAATTCACATTCTTCGAAAAGGTTAGCAGAACATCGAGTCCGAAGGAGATGGGTCATAAAATGTTCCTTGTCGATTTCTTACGAATTTCGCTCTAATTACCTTCAAACCATCCATGCATTCATTTCATTTTGCCGACTGAAAATCTGATACACACACGTATCAATATAAAACGGCCAACAATCCTCCTCATGATTGCTCAATGCTTAGGCTTGTTAGAGGTCGTAAAACCTATTGACAGTATCGTGTATGTATAAAGCGAATATTGAATGGACCAAATAGAAGGTGATGCTTTTACTTGGGAGCAATTAAATTAGAATAGTTTTTTGACTATAAGGTTGCTCGACTAATTTTTTTCATAATGTACATAAACACAAGGTAGGCAATTTATCCTTGTCATTCATGTCTGGACAAATGCAATGCATACGTACATGAATTTTATTCGCCGGGGAATTAATGAGGAGTGAAAGTTGTTCGAATGGAAGCCGACGCAAAATTGCAATCGTAAAACAGAAAAACCGGGTTTTTCTTTTGTATTTCCTTTCATAGGTACTTTGTTTTTATTACAAGAGTTCCTTGAACACAAGCTTTTCTGCAGGTTATTTTCGTTGTATGGTGCTCTGGGCAGCTATATGTGAGCAGAACATTACTTTGTTTATGAAAAAATACGTACAAATTTATTGAAAATTATTATACTTACATATCTTCACTATGCTAAAAACAATTTAATTTTTGTTTAAAAGTTCGAATCGTCTTTAAGTTAAAAGTTCGATGTTCGTATTAGTTGTTTTTAACTAATAGACCGGGAGCTGCAAGGAATATGAGGAGCTCACTTAATCCACAAAGACACCAAGATAAAAAACATGTCAAATTGGATGTTACTCGTACTACTATCAGTTTCTAGATATCTCTTCACTCACTTTTGCCAATTAATGATGCAAGCAAATTAAGATAATCGTAAATTTACACTACTCTCCACTTGCATAGAAACAAGGATATCAAATAAGATCAAGTAATGGTGCAGATTTTTGGTTCTGATTTTCAAAATAGAATAATACACCAAGCAATAATCTTAAAACAGAAACCGTTCGGATACTTTTTGAGCAATTCTAAAACAAGGAGCAAAAATAATAAAGCTTCCCATAAATTAATAAGTAATAAATGGCAAATTAAACCTTACACGTACATAGTGTAAAGGACAAGCACAATTAGTTTGAAAACGATGCTGGTGTCAGTAAATTATACAAATCGATAGACAATATAAATATAATGCACGACTGGGTCGCACGTACTTGCTCTTATAGATAAAGTTCCTATATATGCTAAGCATTTAAGTATGCAATCTGATTTTTTCTACAAAGATACATTTTTAGAAAAAAAAATGAAAATCGTTAGAGACGTTTTTTAAAAAAAAAATATTTTTTCTATATAAAATTTTGCAAGGACGTTTATAAAAAAAAATTGGTACGCCATTTTTAAGATATTATTTATCAACATCTAAAAATTCAATTTTGAAAAAAAATATTGAGTAGTTTTTGAAAAAATGATTTTTCAAAAAAAAAATTTCAACTATTTTTTTAAAAATCCAAAAAAATTATTTTCGATTTTTTTTTTTAAACTATTACGGCAACTTAAATGCTTTCATATAAAAAAATGACTGAAATTGATTGAGTCATGAAGGAGATAATCAGAATTTTAAAAAAACGGTTCTATGGCAGGTACCGTTAATAACGGTTTTTGAAAAAAAATGGTTCTCATTTAAAGATAGACCTTACCCAAAAAAATTACCATGATTTTTTTAATAAAAATCGTAGGCACCATTTTTGAGAAAAATTAGTTTTTCTAAAACCATGGAATGGAAATGTGGTTCAACTTAAAAATGGAAAACCATCTAAAAAATAAAGTAGATAAGGCGAAATCAGCAATATGCCAAAATTGGAAAAAAATCTTCAGCAACAACTTAATAACAGTCAGCTCTAAATATAATGTATTTAATGCTACAGCCAAATCTATTATGTTTTATGGTGCTCAAGTTTGGGGAATAGAACGACACGAGGAAACGGAAAGCCTGCTGCGGTTCTTCCTGAGGAAAATTTTTTACCTTCCATTTAACACGCCAAAATATATGTATCACCTAGAATCGGGGTTACCAACAATGTTTATTTCTGCGGTTAAGCTTCATGCAGATTATTTATTAAGGGTGTTAAATATGGAAGATTCTTCTATGCCCTGCAAAAAAACGCTCTTCGTCAAAAATTGGGTGAAACTTGCCGGAAACTGTGGAATAACGATTAGCTTGTCAGAATCTAACTCAAACCAGTGGAAGAAGATCTTTTATGAAATAATTTAGCTGACTGATGAAAATGAAAGATATGCTTTTATAGAAAAAGCTCGCAGTTCAACAGAGCGAAAGTATTATTCATTAATCAATTACAATCTTAATGAAAATAACTATTTTAAAAGCTGTTTCTCGTGCTACAACATTGGGGTCATCTTCAAAATTAGAGGCGAACTTATCAAATTAAATTTTACTCCACATCGAATGGCAGGTAACTGTAGTTTATGTAATCTGCAAGAGAGAGAAGACATCCTTCATTTGATTGGAGTTTGCCCCGTGCTCAAAGAAATAAGGCATCACTACTTTGGTAAAAATGCTCTACTCATTGAGGAAGTGAAGACTTATCTGAATGGTATCGACTGGCAGCTTCTATTCAACTTTTATAGTAAGGCCTATGCTTATAGAACAATGATTATTTCCGAAAGTTTTTAATTAACTATGTAATAATGTATGTTTAAGCTAATTAAAATTATAATTTTTGTTTTAATTAAACTAAAAGTCATTCCGTTTTAACTAAACTAAAAGTCATGCCGTTTTAACTAAACTAAAAGTCATTCTATTTTAACTAAATTAAAAGTCGTTCCGTTTTTAACTAAACTCAAAGTCCACGAAAATTGTTTTAAAATTTATAACATCACAAATGTTTGCAAAAATGTATCAGTTTAAAATCAAATTAATATTTAAAAATTAAAAATGAATTATATATATATAATAATATTGTATACTACAGACACACGACAAATTTTGTCATGTCTTAATTTATTCATGTTCATTACTCAATACATTGTATAAAAAATCTGTTTTCACGAATAAAATTTATCTATCTATCTTGTTATCTCGAGTTTGATTTTTTTACGAATCCTAAACTTGCCCTATAGTACCTTTATCGCAAGTAAAAAAACACGAGTATATCTCACTTGACAAAACAAATTCGACCGCCAGATTCCACAGGAATGAGCCACATGGCTGTTTTTTAATTTGCTGAGTTTTGTATGCAACGGGAGTACTTATACACAAAACAAAAAGTCCTGTTTCGTCTTCGTTATGTACAACGAATAAATAAATTGCCGGATAAATCAATATATAATAAATGTTTTAATACTATACATCCACTAGAAAATAACCCCAAATCTTTTCACACTTCTGGCACAAATTCCTCTCAACACATCAGCTTGAATAGCATACAAAACTGACAACATAACTATATTATATAAAGTTCTAAAACTCTTACCTTGGTAATATTTCTCTTATCGTCAGTAGAAAATAGTGGGTAAAGGAACAAATTTCTAACAAACCTGTTCGATTATAAATTCATTAAAATTTGACAGGAAAACATCGCCAAAAAGGAAACTTTGTTGTAAGGGAGCTGCCTTTACCATCACTATGTCGAAATGGGATAGAATGGGATGTATGTGTGTGTTGCGGTGGTGTAAATTAGTCGTTTAAATGTATAGACGTTTGGTGTGTTGAATGAGTTTACAAAAGGATTCCCATTTACCACATTATCGGCAATTATTCATAAGCAACTAAAGGAGCAAAAAGGGTGGCAACTTTAATACCAAACGCAATCAACTAGTTCTTAAATAATTAAACTTTTCAGGTGTTGATCAACGTTGTTTGGAGATGCCGATAATTTTCGGCGATGGGGCTATGGAGTGTGACGAAATGTTGGTAACGATGTAAGTATTATTATGGGGATGCTGTTATCTTGATGTCAATGTCTGACAATCAACATTACTTCTGGATCATTGAATCCCAATTAACGTCATTAATCTTTTTAATAGGCACTCCAGAGCTTTGTCCGCAATCCTTTTAATCCTTATACACTTGGCTGCTAACAGACAAAAAACACACAATTTTAAAATAAAAACCAAACACTCTTTCCTCGGATTGGGAGGGATCCACTTAAGCAATATAATTTTTTTATATTTACATATACTTTTCATTAATCGCGTGCGGTTCTGTTTGTTTAAGCAGATTTTTGTATATCCGGTCGCACCAAGGACCCTTGAACAATTCAGTGTGGACGGTGCAACGCAGAATTCCTCCAAAAATTTTAATAAAATGGACTAGAAATTGCCGTTCATTTGTAGGTAGGTACTATTATAATAGATATGTGTAAGTGTAGTGTGTAAGGGTTATAGGTAACGATGATGTTATCGGTGTCCAACAAACTCGAGAAACAACCACAAGAGTGGAGCGATTGTTCCGACGTTCAATTTAAATTTTATTTTTTTGTGTGTATTTCGTTCATTTACCAATGATGATGTGGATTTTGTAATATTTGAACTTTCGCATGTAATGATGTCTGAATATTTTTTTCTATTTACATGGTCAGTATTGTACTCTTTGGCAGTGGTAGAAGGCAGAAGGCAGCGTTCAAGGGCAGGACAAGTGCTCGGAATTTATTTTTATTTACAAAGCTTTTATTTTTTCAAATGGAATGAGGTTGTGGCTACCTTTCCCTCCTTTGTTTGGGCCTACAAAAATCTGTGAAAGCGGTTTTATGGTTACGATTATTGTGATAATATTATATTTACTAATAGAAAATGCCTTGTTGTTTGTGTTTACTTAATCGCAATCTAGTTTTTTTTCGCATGTTGGTCTATCTTTGCATTATTAATATAAGTGCCTACATAGGTATGTATATTAATATAAAAACATCTACAAATTAGAAGCTGGATAAAAAATTAACAGCAATGGAAAACCTACAAGGCAAAAGGTTTAGGTTATTATTAAGCATTAAATTATATGAAAACTCACTCATTAACTGACGTGTCGCACTAGCTATGTATACTTTTTCGAAGTTTAATATTTGTATTTATTTATAAAAAGCAATATCATCCTTAAAAACAAAACCTGCATAATAAGAACAACTTTCGCAAATAAGTGCCTCCACAGGGAAGTAAGAGCTTCGTTAAAATGTTTTGTTGCTAGTTAACTTAAAATAGCAAAAGCTCTTTTAGGTTATAATAATAATAATAATTTTCTGACGAACATGAAATCTGAAACTGTAGAAAATTTAATGATCTATAAAATTTTTTCAGAGTTTTTTGAATCCGGATGCCAATTAGATGAGATAAACTTCAAAATCCATTTTAACCTCCGGAAATTTGGCAGTTTTTCGACAATAACTTTAAACTATCAACCAAAAATTTTAGACAAAAACTAACTTACTAGAAAATCAAATAAATGTTTTGATGATTTTTTTTTTAATGGCGGACAACACAGAGGGTCTTTTATTTGAGTTTTGTTGTTTTAGAATATGAGATACCTATACCTACTCTTTAAGATAAATCAGTAAAATTTTGCTGAACAAATTTTTGTAGATATGTTTAACTAATTTTATTCGACTATAAATATATTTTATGAGAAGGTCTTTGTGAGACCATAGATATTAAGCTTTTCATAACAGGCTAGTTGAGAACTTTATTAGTATTCACAAAAACAAGCATCTTGCAGTTGTCATTGCACTAAGCCTAAACCAACGATGCAGAAATGTACTCGTTCCAAACCTGTTATTTTAATTCGGTTGTTTCAGTTTGTAGCACTTAGCTATAAAACAAAATGGTATCACAAAACTTATCGGTATATCACTTCATTTTGAAGAAATAGTACCAGGGGCGTACATGGTGGTAACTAGGGCTGTGCCCCGGGGCCCCCGAACTACTGAAGAGCGTCCACGATATTTATTTCTTACCCAGTGCTATTATGAGGCCACCAGATAAATTATTTGGACTGCGGTCTGCATAGTTACTTGCAAAAAATATATTTATTTCGTCTCGTAAGAAATATAAACAAAAAAAAAAAAATACTGATTTAAAAGGCAACAAAATTAAGTAAGTTACAGGCCGCCTCCACTGAGCATGAACGATGCCCGGTTCATGAACAATGGCCGGGTTCAAGACAAACCAACTGAACTTAAGTTCAGTTCTATTGGTCGTTGAACGGAAAATAATTTGATATTTCAGTTCAAATATTTTAAAGCATAGACTTTTTTGCATTTATTGATTCTAAAAACGAAAATATTTTATAAAATTTCCATTGAGATCACTTCAGTAGGTATTTTTGTTCAAAATATTTATATTTAGACTCATAAAAATTGCAAAGAGAAATGTTGGTTATTTTGTCTGTTTTGATCTCATATACAATCCCTTCGGACAAGCAAACAAAATTTTTCTTTATTTATATAATAGAATAGATAAATAACACATGATTTCCATAACAAAAATAAATAACAAGGTACAGTCTTGGCCAAATGTATTAGGCACCCTCATAAAGTGTTATATTTTTATAACGATGAAAATTAAAAAAAAAAAAACAAAGTATGCAGAAATGTTGTAAATCTTTTTTGTATTAAAGAAAAATTAATATTTAGTGTTGCCACCCTTCATTTTTATGACAGCTGCTATCCTTTTAGGCATAGACCTTACCAGCTTACGGGACTCATCTGAACTTATTTTGTCCCGTTCTTGAAGTAAAACCTTTTTGAGCATATCTTTTGATGTTGTTGGGTACTTTCGAATGTTCCGTTTTAAAATTTAAAAAAAAAATGTTTAAGAGAATAGAGCGGAAAATTAAGGGTGCCTAATACTTTTGGCCAAGGCTGTACATGTGAATGTAAGTCTGGGAATGTTTTCGCTATATCCGGATTCTCGCAAAATTACTTTTTGACAATTTTATTAAACTGAAATATTTACTTTAGTTATCTTAGGATATGGCACATAACTTTAGCTGATTCTAATGAGACTAAAAGCGAAATAATAGGATTTCTCGAAAAACAATGTAACTTGTTTCATTGCCTTTCAATACCAGTAACCAAAATACATGAAGAAAGAGCTAAAATTTCAACGGTATCTGCCATATGACGAAAATGAAAAAGAACTAATTTTTTTCAAAACCGACTCTAACGATTTTGATTAAAATTTTGTATTACAATTTTTATTATTACAACAAAAAAATGTTTTTTATTTCAAAAGAACGACATTTACTTCATCGGTTTATTACGGTACCGCCCATAGAACTGTTTAACGTTTTTTTTTATTTTCTCGTAAGCGACAGAATGGATATCGATGACAATTCTTATAAAGGGTTTTCCAATAAGAGGTGTTATTTTGATATTCAAAGAAAAATGGCATTTTTGGAGATAAATGATCGGATGTTTATTTCATTATATAAAAGAAGGTATGCCGTTAATAATGGAACACAACATCAGCCAAATGGCCGCCAACACCACGCTTACAGGACCATATCCTTTTCATGAAATTTTCCATAACCAAATCGCAAAGTGGCTGCCCTATGTCCTCGATAGCCTCACGAATTTCATCTTTGAGGTCTTGAATCGACGCTGGGCTGTTGGCGTAGACCTTATCTTTCACGTGGCCCCAAAGGAAGAAGTCGCAAGGTGTTAAATCACAAGATCTCGGTGGCCAATTGTGATCACCTCTTCGAGAGATAGCACGGTCCGGAAACTTTTCCCGTAAAAGATCGACGGTTTCATTGCTTGTGTGGCACGTAGCGCCGTCTTGTTGAAAGTAAACGTTGTCCAGATCAATACCATCCAATTCAGGACATAAAAAATCATTAATCATCTCTCGATAGCGCAATCCATTGACCGTAACTGTTGCTCCAGCCTCATTTTCGAAAAAGTAAGGTCCAATGACCCCGCGGGACCATAAACCGCACCAAACAGTCACGCGTTGAGGATGGAGAGTCTTTTCAACAATAACTCTTGGGTTTTCCGAGCCCCAGATGCGACAATTTTGCTTGTTGACGTAGCCTCCGAGGTGGAAATGGGCCTCATCAGTCAAGATGATTTTTCGATGAAATTCCGGTTCATTTTCATGCATTTCAAGGACCCAATCAGCAAAGACATGACGTTGTTGATGATCAGCCGACTTGAGTTCTTGTGTTAACTGAACTTTATAAGCCTTAAGACCCAAGTCTTTATGCAAAATATGGTGTAATGACGTTTGTGGAATGCCTAATTCCAAAGAACGACGAGGAATGGACAAACCTGGGTTTTCTTCAACACTTTGGGCTACAACAGCAATATTCTCAGTTGTTCTTGAGCGACGTGCACGGGTTTTATTCTTCACATCACTAACTTGTTCCAACAGCTCGAATTTGTCCACCAATTTCTGTATTGCGGTCCGACAAGGTGCTTCACGACGACGCAAAAATGTTTTAGTTTTACGAACCGTCTCTGCCAAATTTTCACCATTTTTATAGTGAATTTTATAATAATTTCAATGCGTTGTTGAAGCGTGTATCGTTCTATTTTTATTAATAGCGTAGTTTCTACTTGTCAAATGTCAAAAAATGACAGCTTCAAAAGTGACAGCTACCGAAATAGCGGGCTATTCAAAATAACACCTCTTATTGGAAAAGGTTATTAGTAAAGGTTCTTGGCAATTTTCAAATTTTCAAAAAAAAAAAAAATTTGAGTTTTTAAACAAAGCTTAAATTTTTTTTGGAAAAATCGATTTTTCCAAAAAGTATTTGTAATTTTCTTTTGAAATTTGAGTTTAAGATTGTCCATTAATATTTTCTTGAGTATATAAAAAATATATATTTATAAATTTTTAGAAATCCAATCGAATACTTATTGAGGAGGTCAAAACAATTTACGAAGTTTTTATGTTTTTTTTAATTTCTTATAAAAGTATTTATTTTTAAAAACTTTATGTAAGAAACTTTAGCATCCACAGACCCAGTAGTGCATTTTATTAAATTACTGAAAACAGTTTGCCTTTTCATTTCCATGTTTTGACTTTTTATGTATATCAATATAAAAACAGACTCTCGAATTAACGTAACCAGTCATTGTGGAAAAAATTTTTTGCCCTTTTTTTGTGAAATCACTTGACCAATTTGCGAAATAAAAGCACACTTCCTTGAAAAAATATCATCTATCCCTTCTATCCCACAAAAATAAAAAAAAGCCACAATGTATCCAGTCACGAATCATAAATTTATTATACGCAAATTTCCATTTCCAATTGCCAATATGAAATCTTGCTGCTTTTTCAATTCAAAAGGATCAACCTTTGATATTCTAGGAAATAGCAAAATCTTGAGCACCAACCTTTTGTATAAAAGATTATAAAGATGACATTCAGAAAAATTCTTAAAACAGGACACAATATTAGAATATTGCGTTAAGGGCAATCGGGAGTATTTTTTATATTGTGTTGGGGGACAATTTTTTTCAATATTTTAAGGGTGATTTGTCTAGACCGTGTGTTGCTTCACTTCAGAAGGAAGAAGTGATTGTTTTTTATTCTTTAAGAGAAGGACACAGATTTATGCTATTCAGGCATGAACCAGCAATGGTAGGTATGGTATGACATGACATTGATCCCTTTTAGAAAAAGTAGAATGGTATTTGTACGAAATCAAGAGGCGGGCTTGAGGGTTGAATCTTCTGGTCTACAATGTATAAGTAAAGCAGCTACCGACAAGGCGGCATCAGTTGGGGGTAGATAACGATGATGTTATTTGTTATCTCAATGCCCTTCCATTTGTTATATCAAAATTAAGGCACGTGCTGATGTAAACAACCGATTGACCACATTGAATACTGCTACATCCTTCTGACTTGTAATTCCTTTCACGCAGAACGGATTTTTACACATTTTTTTGAAAGCTATAAAAGAAATGATAGAAACGAAAGAAGCAATAAATTGATTCCCTGTTGATTTTTTGTGTACGTCCAGTGGTGGAGGTAACTAATATGCGAAATGCGACGTGATCTATTTGCGAGAGGTCTGAACTCATTTGAAAATTGATTTCATTATTTATTACTTAACTTTTTACAAAATTATTGTCATTTGTTTAAACTGAGCTTGAGTGTCAATAGATAAAAATAAATCAAACAAATCACAATAGGAAGATGATGATATTATATGGAATGATTTCTGTATCTCCATTACCTACATTGCTTTTAGTCGAGTAACCTTGTCGTTTCGTACGAAGGAAACCTTGCGTCAAATCTCGTAGTTCTGATTTTTTGATGAAAATTTTCAGGACACAGCTTTTTAGAATATAGAAATAAAAAATGTATAACAGCAACTATAAGGTAGAAATTAATAGTATGTTAAGAGCTTCTTAATGTTACCTATAACTTTAATCAAACTATTAGAACGTGATAATAAGGTGCTTTGAACAATTCGGCTGGTAAGCCATCCGCACCAGCAGCCCCATCAACCTTATACGACTTAAGTTTGGTAATCGCCTCGTTCAGGTAGGAGGTGCATTTTCTAAAATAATGACTTCACATGTAACATGTCAGTTCCGATCTGCCTGCAGTTGTCCATACCTTTTTTGTACCCCTTTTTAAAAAATAATTCATCAAATAACATCTTTATAATTGATCCACCCATTATCTTATCTGTTATAAAATAAATATAAAAAATATCCACCAAATTCTTAATAAATGAAATAAAACAAAATAAATTCAAATATCAAATCACACACCGCGGCGGCGCCGCCGCGCGCCGCCCCGTTCATCATCTAATTGAAAAGCAAACAAAAAAGATGTATACACATAAAAATAGTGCAATCTTAGTGCACTGATTAGTGATAGACAACACCATCCACCTACATGGTAATTTAGATAAAAAATTGAGGTTTTAATAAAAACCAACATTACGATGATGGAGAAGTCCAAAAAAGTGGTTTTCGTCATGCCGTCCGTCGGTTTGTGCATCTGTCCGTCTGTACGTCCATCTGTATACATTTCCACTGCCAAACGCGTGGACGGATTTTCTTCAAATTTGGTACAGATCATTTTAACGTACTTTTGAAAGTTGTTTTTTTTATTTTTGAATATCTCATCTAGAAGCTACGATGTACCTTCCATACAACGAGTTATTCGAGTTTTCTCGAAAACGGATCTTTAGGCTTTTTTTTTTAAACAATTTTTTATCAAAAAAATTTCAAACGATTAATTGATCAACATCTAAAAACTAAATTTTGAAAAAAAAATCATGGAAAAAATCGAAAAAAATATTTTTTCAAAAAAAACCTTAAGCTAAAATTTGCAATCTAAGTCAATACATATTTAATAGCCTTGGACTACATGATCAAGTACGTGCGATCCAGTCGTGCATTTTATTTTTAATTGACTTGTGTCCCAACCAGGTGGGATATAAGTCTATATTTGAATTAAGGAATTATATCCCACAATGGTGGGATATATGTCCTATTATAGTCAGACATAAGTCTATATGTCCTACTATGGTGGGACATAAGTCCACTATGGACCTATGTCCTATGGACTTATGTCCCTGCGCCGAACTTTCTTACTCGCAAACTGTGTTGTTCTGAACAATAGATCAAAACTCACCATATTGCAAAAAGTCGCAAATAAATATGTCCATTTGACTCATATGGCCATATGGCACTTGACACGGCACCCCGGTATCCACGTCAACCTAACCTAACCTGTGTCGGGCTAAATTGTTTGTTTGTTGAAGTGCACAAGTGGTCGTTTTTTTATAAAATGTTTAAATTGAACATACATATATATTTATTATTAAATGTAGTATATTATAGTATCTTAATGTTATTCGTTTCTTTTTAAAAAATTTCAATTCAACAAATAAATACGAGGTTCTGCTTTTTTTTTAAGAAAAAAAATATACTTAAGAGGTTCTGCATAATTAAAATTTTGATTTCTGACCAACTTGCAAAAACGATTTACGAGGTTATGAAGTTTAACCGTAGATTTTTAAAAAGAAAAAAAAATTGAAAATCGTTAGAGCCGTTTTTAAAAACAAATAATTTTTTTTATATAAGAATTCTGAAACCTTGTCTAAAAAAAATTGGTGTACTATTTTGAGGAAAATATTTGCTTTCATTTCAGAGGCATGACCCTACAGACAAAAAAATCTTAATACAAATCGTTAGAGCCGTTTTTGAAAAAAGTTAACTTTTTCTTAATTGTTATATGGCAGCTGACGTTAGTTTAAAAAAAAAATTAATTTTCCCTCTGAAGAATTACCAAAGAGCCTAAACCACCGAATTTGAAGAAAATAGCTTCAGCGCTTTAA
This sequence comes from Meliscaeva auricollis, assembly GCA_948107695.1. NCBI lineage: Eukaryota > Metazoa > Arthropoda > Insecta > Diptera > Syrphidae > Meliscaeva > Meliscaeva auricollis. Next base: position 38,043,173 of record OX403619.1, on the reverse strand, counting down.
GCTGTAGACAGACAGACAGACAGACGGACAGATAGAATTGCAAGTCCCCACTTTTTTCGCATTCTCTAACGAATCCTAAACTTGCCCTATTGTACTTGTTAATGCCATTGCAATTTATAATTTCAATGAATGAATTATGTTTTTAATATAAAAAGTATTAACTAGTAAATGAATTATAAATAGTACTAAATATTTGTATATATTTAACTAATTAGTAAACAGTAAAATTTATGCTGAATTCACTCTTAATAAAACTTAACGTCTAATAGATACATACACTTGAATTGTATAAGAAAATTGTTGAATTTAATATAGTTGAAGACATATACATAGTAAATCACATCAAGTAGCAGGAAGTTAAAAATTGGAATTAAACAGTCTTTGATAAAAAAGTTGAAATATTTTCTTTTATTTAAAATAAACTTAAAGTGTGAAAACTATCACATTAAACATTGTTGTCGAAACCCGGCAATATCTTGTATTTCCATCATAAAAATAATAAGTTATCAGTCGAAATCATCATAAAATTAAAACCTAAACTTATAACAAAAAATCCACAAATTCTCATAAAAAAATCAATTCTGAGGAAGACCACAAGAACGAGAATCTGCCCTAAACGAACTTGGTAATCTCATAATTTATTTTTTAACTCAATTTCAGTGCATTGAACAAAAAAAAGTCATCGTCAGCGTATACTTTATACTTACACATATAAAGCTCCTTGATCATCGTTTTTTCGATGAAATGACTTCCAACATTTAAAAAGGTCGTCATCGCATGAAAATAAAAGCTTTACACATATACGAATCACATTAACTCAACATCTCAGTTGGTCTCAATTCATGAAAGCAAATCTTAGATCGAATGTTTGCCAGTGTGTGGAATCAAAGATGATATAACTGTACTCTGTCCAACAAAAATTGTCAGTGCAGGTCTTATGGGAGAGCTTTTTTCTTACAAAAAGTGACGGTTAGTGGTTATATTCCCAAATCACCTACTGAAAAAAATATACGCAACCACTGACTTACCCTTCAATTGTTGTTGTAATTTTGCTTTGACGATCGTACATGCTCCCATAACCTGCACCGTGCGCAGCCTAAGCCACACTGAGTATGTGACATAATATGTGTTCCCAAACAACCCTCATTATTATCAGAGTTACCATTCCCACGTTAATGCAAATCATGGTGTATTTTTCTTTGAATTGTGCTTGAGAGCTTTCAGAATATGAGCTTTTTTAAAAGCTTATTAGAACAAATATAGCAATGGTGTTGTCGCTTGCCTTTTTTATTGTATTCGTGGTTTAAATGTTCTTTTAATCTATGGAGAAAAAAAACGCTTAAGTGCAGTCAAGAAGATTTTGGCTGTTTTCTTTAAGGAAACAAGCTTCTTTGCGCGAATTAAAAATTAGGTGCGGTTTGAAAAGTGAAGTTGATCTAGTATTCTTCGAAATTAAATGAGTTTAAGTGAAAATAATTATGAATTAAAAACAGGGTGTTTTTGTTCATACACAAAAAAAAACTTTTGATATTTTATAATCAGTACCAAGAAAAACTTATGAATTTTGTTAAATTGGATTTTGATATCAACCCATTTTCAATTTTCAAATCTAAATCAATAGTTGGTAACTCTATAAATATCTATCAGAGCTTTTTCGAAATCTATAATGTACACTACGGAAACCCTGTAATATTTGCGCTCTCTCACAGCTTAATGAAATTTCACTGCAGTCAGAGTGAGAGGTAAACGTCCTATCTTCTCTGTACTGACTATGTATTTTTGTTGGACAGAGTATAGTTATATAATCTTTGATCATAGTTTGTATTAATGTGGAAATGGTTACTGACTGTGTTACTGATTATAATGTGCTTGTTTTCAATACATAATAAGAGGGTTGTTTGTAAACACATATTAAGTGTGGCCTAGGCTGCGCACGGTGCAGGTTTGGGGGGGATGTACGCTCGTTGAAGCGATTTTACAACAACAATTTATGGGAGAGTCAGTGGTTGCATTTTCTTTCCCAGCAGGTGATTAGGGAATAAAACCACTAACCGGCACCTTTTGCAAAAATAAAGCTCTCCCATAAGACGTGCGCTGACAATTTTTGTTGGACAGAGTATAGTTATAAAAATTTTTGGATTTGAGTTTTTTTTTATTTTGAGTTTGAATTTAGTTTTTTCAAAAACTATTGATGAAAGCAACTTTATTTGACAACACAATTTAAGAATAGATAGCTGGCTTTCGAAAAAGTTGTAATTTGGTGTTACATTGCCCTTGTTTTTTGATGAGAAAATTGCCCATGTCATCTTCAAAAAAAAAAATTATCAACATTGGAGCTGTTTCTGGATACTTCCGAAGAGTTCCTGATTTATGTTTCCATTTACTTGATTATCATTAGAGATAGGTTCCTATCATATATGGCTAAAATGTAACTTAAGTTTTGCTAATTATTTGTTTGTTTCGGAAAGTAGGCAGAATATTTTTGATTTAGACTTCTAAAAGTGCATTTTTTTGCATTTATTATGTAACATTTCATAATAATTTCATACATAAGTTCTGAGTTCTTGGGGCCTTGTTATTTGTTTTTCCCAAATTTTGAAATTTTGAGTTTAAAGCTCGTGCTGTTTTTTCAAAAAGTATATATAGCTTTCACTTAATTTAAAAACTGTCTAATAGAAGAGAGTATTGGCCTTAAAGAAACTTAATTCTAAGTATTAATGATTTTTTTTTCATATAGTCTATTTTCATGAAATTGCCCCTCCCACCTTCCATAGTAAATAAATTCCACGACTGGATCCCACGTACTTGCTCTTATAGATACAGTTACTACACATGCCAAGCCTTTTGAATTAAAAATTTGTAAATGCAGTTTTAGAAAAAAAAATAAATAAAAATGCATAAAATTCGATTTTTTCAAATGACTAAAATAGCTTCTTATATGAATTCAACCTCAAAATGAAATATGTAATTGGATTTCTTCTGTAATGATACATTTTTAGAAAAAAAAAAAATTTGAAAATCGTTATAGAGCAGTTTTTAAAAAAACTATTTTTTCTAAAAAAAAAATTTGCAAGGACTTTTATAAAAAAAAATTGTTACTCCATTTTTAACATATTATTTATCAACATCTAAAAACTAAATTTTGAAAAAAAGATAATATGATTTTTCAAAAAAAAAAAATTAATTTTTTTATTAAAATAAAAAAAATTATTCTAGATTTTTTTTTACTGAACTTTATTACGGCAACATATAAGCTTTTATGTAAAAAAATGGTTGAAATTAATTGAGTCATGAAGGAGAAAATCAGAATTAAGAAAAAAAACGGTTCTATGGCAGGTACCGTTAATACCGGTTTTTGAAAAAAAAATTGTTTTCATTTAAAGATAGAACTTATGCAAGAAAATTACCATGATTTTTTTAGTCAAAATTGTAGTTACCGTTTTTGAGAAAAATGATTTTTTCTAAAACCGATATATGACAGGTACCGTTATTTTTAGTCCAAAATAAAATAATTCAAAAAACGTTTGGGGATAGTCTTCAAAAAACGCTACATACCAAGTTTGGAGGAAATCGACCCATCCATTTAGGCTGTGGCTTCTGATACATACAAACGGACAGAATTGTCGGACCCATTTTTTTCTCATTCTCTATCATCGTATTGTCATGTTTGATTGTTATCTCAACTTTTTTTTCCTACGAATGCATAACCTGATACCTATGTATATCGCAAGTAAAAATGTTTGTATTGAAGTGTCCTACAAAACACCATTATCATTTCTTGGCGCCACAGTTATCAGTTATCATACTCTTGTCCTACCATCCATGATTGTTTTATACTTTCTTTATAAAGTGCACAAATAATGACTTTTATTGACATTGACATCAAATACACAGAAGTCTGCATGATGATAACAAAATATCTAATAATAATTTTAACTATTCTGCAGTTACTTACTAATTTTAACAGTTATTTTTGTTCTGTGTAGCCTTTGTATCCGTATTTTGTGTTTCAACATACATTACCATCTTAAGCCAAAAACTTTACAATCTCTATTATCTCAACAAAAATAATCTACAATTAGCTAGGTGGATTTGAATTAATTAACTTGCAAGAATAATGTAAGTAGATAGACTTCAGAGAGTCTTTCTGCGGCGAAGAGTTCACGATAGTGCCTGATATATTTGCGATGTTTACATAGTCTCTGCGAGAAGAACCAGATTGCCACTAATGTCAAATATACTCCACACCTGAACTGTACATTGCTTACTCACTCTCGCTTGATAATGAAAGATGCATTATAACTTTCTTGTTCAACAACTGCTACGGAAAAGTATTTGCTTTTCTTAAGGGATAAAAATGCTTTTAGCTTGTCTTTTGAATCGTTAATTTATTTTCCGTAGACATTTTTCTTACCCATACTCACCAGTCAAAAGCAGGTACAGCTGCATACAATTCCCCAAAATCCACATTTTAATCCTTTGGTTAACTTTTAATATCCAAATTGGAGAATCGGGTATGTGTAAAGCAAATCACTTTGATGTGGATCTTATCTTTTTCAAGAAACAAGATTTGGGCTGTAAAATGCTACCCACAGTGTTCTCCATGATGATAGATAGAATTCATGGGTTTCGGAATTTTTGATTTCCTTTGATTTTCTTATTCTCCTATAAGTCGATCCTGGCAGTGGATATGAATACATATACCGTGGGATTCTTTTGTGCTTTCCTTTTTTTATTTTTACTCGAAAGATATTGGCAGTGGCTGCCATCGCCAATTTTCATTGCGGCCAACGGTAAACAAAAATTTAAAAATGATGATAATAATATGATCCTTATTGTTGAACAAATGGATGAAGATTATTTTCCTTTTCATTTTATTTCTGTTTTTTTTCCAAAAAAATCTTATTGAAAAATTTCGCTTTGGAGATAATCGTTTGCAAGAAAATCTAACAATAGAAATTAAGTTGTAGCGGAGAGGGTACTGGTTTCTTCACATTCTCTTATGCATCTAGCGCTAAGTATTCAAAGGAGCTCTGAATAAAAGTAAGCAAGTCGTTTTAGACTGTCATTTGGTTTTTTACTTAAAACTTAATTCGAATATTTTGTAGGGATTTTGTAGGCAAAGAAATGGGGATAATTTAAATAGATGCACAAACAATATTATTACTTGAAATAAAAGGCAGATTATCATGTTTAAATGTATCAGCAAAGTTAAAAATCGAGTGATATTATATTTTTTCTTCAATCAGTGGGGTTTTCATTTAATAAACAAAAAGTCAAGTGCCTGGAAATTACTAAAATTTTTAAAGATACATATAGCTAAAACCCGAACAATCGATTAAAAGATCAAGGAAATGGAAAAAACACCCTTTCACTCATGATACGCATGTAATTTTGATTCTAACGAACATCGGATTATTTTAAGGAGTTTTTAACTAAGGACCATTCTTTTTACAGAGTGTTTGAGCACTTGTTGCAAAAAGTTCTGTACCACAAAAAAAAGACCCTCTCAGCTAAATTTTTCAACCGAATAGTACCTCTTTTTGTTTGTTTGCAAACGTTTAATTCTGTAGTTAAGCGTCTACTTTACCAAATTATATATACAGGGTGATTTGCATAAGGTGTGACAAAAAGATAGGGTGTGTAGGTTGGAATTAGACAAGCAAAAAATGGTATGGGAGGGGGGTCCATTTTCCCCCGTTTAGGCGGGAGGGGCAATTTAAGAAAAAAATCACTTAAAACGGAATAAATATTATTTAAAAATAACGTTTATACCTACAGAGTCGTGCTATAGCATTTTGAAAAGCCAAAAACCTCTACATTAATTTAAATTTTAAAGTAAGTTGTTCAAATGAATAGTTTTTGAAATATTAATTTTCAAAGTCAAAATTTTCAAAGTGAATTTACGAAATAAAGCATGAATTTTCTCTTTCCTTTTTTTATTGAGAACACCTGCAGAACTAAAGGTTATAATTAGCTTGTGATTGTTTTTTTAATCATGCAAAATAAACAAAAAATAAATAATGACAAATAAAAATTAAAAAGAACAAATACAAAAAAAAATCAAATAAAAATTTAAAAACAACTTTTTAAAAGTGTGAATTAGGCCTTTAGGGGATACCACGTTTAAAAAAAACACGACTTTATCTCTAGAGTGGTGAGAAAAAAAGTTATATGTGTATAAAAAAACAAAGTAAAAAATATTCAATTCTAGCATTAAATTGAAAATTGCCGATCTCTTCATAAAACTGTTGGAACCAAAGATGAAGAAAATTAAATTTCGTATTCAAATTTGAGCGTAAAGTTAAAATTGTGAGATATAACCAAGGACAATTCATTTGACAGATATTATTATTATTTATTTATTTAAATTTATCTAACTGTAGGAGTAAGGCTGCCTGTACCTTTCACATAAGACCAAAACTTTTAAAATATTTTGCCGGTAAGTATATGAGTTAATGCAAAAATGTGAAACATTGATTGCTGAAGTGCCATTTTTGTAGTTGTTGGTTATTGTAAAAGCAATTTTTTTTTATTTGAAGTTCCTACGCAATGTTTATAAATTAAATGTGTAATGTTATTAGATGAATATAATATGAAGCTATTTGTTTCATTTAAGTATATGTCTTCAGATAAAAAAAAATTATTAACATTTTTAAATGGTCGTGCTTTGGTTTAAAAAAATTAGTGCACGTGTACTCCAGTGTTAAAAAAAGCCAATAGTGGCTTTTGTCCCTTTAGGGGACTTTCGATAACAATCAAAAAATTCATGAATTAGTTTTGTTGGCCTTCTACATATTATATTTCCTATCTTTCCCACTTAAAAATATTCATCAGAACTGTTTGAGCAATCAGTTTTTTTTTTATAAAAGTAAGCTTTCCCTTAAAGGTTATATGGCAGGCACCGTTAGTTTTTGTCTTACAAAAATGTTAGGGAATTACCGAGGACCCTTAACCACCAAATTTTAAAGAAAACGGTTCGGATTTCACAAAAAAATATAGATAGATAGCTCTGGCAGTTTTTTATTGATTATTATAAGTGAGATGATCTTTTAAGCTAAACATTTATTACTTTATCAACAAAAAAAAAAAGTATATTAAAAACTATGATTAATACAATTTCATATATTTAGAAAAAAACATTTTTGTATGCTTCTTTGGAAAATTTTCCTTTCTACAACTTTTGACTATGTTTTCTAAAATTATTTTAAAAGATACACCCAAAGTATGAACAATTATTTTGATACACTCACAAGCTTTTGATTTACTAATAAGTATTTATAGAACAAAGTTTATTTCTGCTTGGTGTTTTCCGAAAGACACACCCATAGAAAAATAACGTAAAATCAAAGAAAACCACTTTTATTTTTATTTAGCTTCGAAGAAGAAAACTTCAAAAACAAAGCCAAAGGAAGCTAATTCCCATTGAATCGTTGAGTGTAAGAACCGTACAAGTCCAATTTCTAAATTTAAAAACAAGCAAACATAAAGAGTTTTATAGAAAAAATATCAACTTTTTAGGAAAATAATGTAAGGGGCATTTGAAGATTTAACCCCCCTCCTAACTAACATATTATTTTTCACAAAATGTGTTAGTTTTTCTGTAAAAAGTTACCCGATAGCTTACCCATCGCACTAACTTGCTATTGTAAATCACTTGGATATGTTCCGGCCAACTTAAAAGTAAAATTGCATTTTTTAATGGAATATGTTTCAATGTCAAATTAAATATGTTTGAGGTAGGGTATCAAAACAATTAACCATAACCGAATTAAATTTTACGTTACGTTTTTTTCCCTCAGTGTCAATATGAAAATTATTTAATTAAATATCGACAGATTTTAATCTCTTAAAGGAGAAAGAGTGGTTCCGTGCTCCGCCCCATTGGTGTAACACATAGTGACGTATTATCGTTGGAAAGGTCATGACTAGTGCATTTGTAGAGGCATAAGTCCGTATCTCGTGAGAGAAAAAAGTAAGGCACCTTCTTTGCCAAAATGAAACTGCAAACTTGTCCATAGAAAAAAAGTACAATGTGTTGTAACACCAGGTACGAAATCCTGAAGGAATAGTAAGAACATGGCTTTTTGCCTTGGGTATTAGAGGCAGAGGGGGTGCTAGGACATCGATTGCAATTCGCCTTATGCATGTTCTACTTTATTTTATCAACGTTTTTCAGTGTTTAACCATTAACACATTAAGATATTACACTTTCATTTTGGCAAAGTGCCCACTTTCCTTTTGTTTTTTTAATGATTGACAATCATTTTTATATACATATAATGTTTATTAATAAAAGCACAATTAGTTTGGATAGCTTTTGTTTCAACTTATTAGGTATGGATGAAGATTGAGACATTCTACCAATGCCGAGAGTTGAAGTTGAGAAGAAACGACTTACGGAAATCAAATATGCTTTTGGCAGAGAATTCGAGGTAGTTCGAAGGAAATAAAAAGTTCGAAATGTTCTTAGACCATATAGGCTATGTTCGATGGTATGGACTTACGATGCGTCACAGCTCTTAAAAAAAATAGTTGTGGATTTATTTAATGTATATTTCACATCCGCCTACACAGAGGTGAGCCTTTGTGAATTAGTCTTAAATTCAATGTAGGTAATTTAAAACTTCAAATATTTGATGACAATGTCCTCCAGCATCAGACTATTATACCAATTACGGGATTAAAGAAGAAAGTTTTCATGAACAAAGGTATGAAGAATATATCCGTTAATAATAAATTACTTTGAGTGTTAAATTCCAATATTTTCACAAAAAGCGTGAATTTTCTCATTCAATTCCTGAAAACTTTTAATATCTAACATTAAAAAAAAACCTTACATCGACGAAGTAATAAAATACAAAAGTACATCAGTACACTTTGCCCAAGAAGATACAACATCACCCCAGGATTATGATGCCAATAAAATAGTTGATTTTGAACGAAGGTCCAGTTAAACTTAACCCCTTCGGAGCAAAAAAAACTTTTGTTTTTGTTTCTTAAGGGCTTTTTCAAGACTATAACACTGCGAAGAAAATTTTGTAAGGATGAACTCAAAAGTTTTAGAATACACAAAATGAGCACACAGCAAGGATCATCGAAATGGTTTCATCATCTCTTAAGTAGAGGATTTCATATAAGTAGTTACTTTTTTTCTCAGAAGTTGCAAAGTTTTACCGCTGCATCGCAAAAGGCTTTCCATGTTTCACGGCTACTGGGCTTGAAAGTGGGCTAATTAGGAATTCCAGGCTTGTCACCAGCAAACAGTCCTAAAGGTGCATTAAGTGGTCTCGATTTTTTCGGAACATTTTATGAGGGGAAATTCTATTTTAAATGTTTGTACACTGAAAAAGACCTATTATTTTTTCCAGATGTGAGTCTAGGAGACTATGGCAAGTTCTGGACAAAAGGGACAGTTTTTGTCTGCATGTAAAATATGTAGTAAAATCCTCAAAGAGAAAATAGAACACCCAATTGTTCCGCTTTTGTAAACTTTGATCCGTTAGAAAAATATGAACCTTCATCCGTTGCTGTGTGCCAGGGGTCGAAAATTCACTGCGGGAAATTTCATCAAGCGAATATGACAAAACCACTCATATCCTGGGATTGGGGCTGTTTGAATACCTACTAAATATTATACCTACACTTTTACTGTAAAGGGGCAAACAAAAAGCACCACATACGAAGCTATAATGGGAGATAGCGACCTTTTGTTAATTAGTTGTACATGTTGACCAAAAAATTTCTAGAATCCTTAATGACGACAATGCGAAGGATCCAAAAAGCGAGGATAAAAAGGCAGCCGCTGTTACTACAGTGCTATTGCTCATGGTATTCGGGCCGTTTTGTTCCGTTTCAGAGGATGGTTATTAATAATAAAAGCAGTTCTCAGTTCAAAAACAGAAGGATGGAATGGATAACCTAATCGTATTTTTACGACACATTATAGTGAATTTTTGCGACAAGTAGCAAAACTTTATGTTTTGAAATTTAATTGTTTTTTCCTCCTAGGGGAGAGTGAAAAGGATAATAGTAAACGAATAGTGGACATTATATAAAGTTACCGGTTTGTTTTGTCCTCCAAAGAGATGGCAATAAGACTGGAGGCATTTAGTATATACGAGCGTCAGCCATCAAAATAACAGGCAAAAGTCACGAAAGGCCAAAAACAAAGCAGAGTCCTTTAGATTAACTCTCTCATGACGTTCCTTCTTCTGCTGATGCCACATTGCCCCGCTTATATTACATGATTTTTCATTTGTCAACTTACTGTTGTTTTGAATTTTTATTTCTTATTTCTATTGAGGGTACCTATGTACCTATTTATGTGAGCATTTGTATTTGAAAACATAAAAAGCTATGAAGGTATATGCGGATATATTTAGTATAGCTGCAGGTGGATTTCTTACCATCATCAGCACATCATTGTCGTTCTGTAATCAGCTACCATAATCATCGTTGCAATAAGGAGTATACTACAACGAAACAATGCTTTCTCGTTAATCATCATCGTAATGATCAAACATCATAATAAGCTGCATCATCAGCTGCAGCAGTAGAACAGAACAGCACAAGGACCTGCCGCAAATCTTTACCTTACATCTATCACAGAAGTCGTCCTCTTGTCACTATCGTCGTCGTCGTCTTCTTAAAGTGCCGTCGAGAACAATGCTTTGCGCCAGAGGCAAATCAGACGTATAAATATGATGGCTATGCTGCTGATTTGTTCTTCTAACGCAAAGCCGTAAACACACAAAATACCTGCAAGTTCATATTATCTCGTTCATAGATCGTAGTCAGTTGGTAGGTATGACGAATAATTCCATATTAACACTGAAAAAAATATAAAAATCATATGTAGGTAGCATTTTTAATCGGCTGATATGAGGATATCTGTGAATAGGGAGCCAGAGAAGTCATATTTTAAGCTAGAATTCGTTATTTTTGTAACAAGCTAATAAATAGCAGAAACTAACATCTACAATTTCTTATGAAACTGTATTGATAAAAAAAAAAAAAACAAAAAAACACTTTTTGTAATAACTACCAAAACAGACGGATGGACGGATGGACGGATGGACGGATGGACGGATGGACGGATGGACGGATGGACGGATGGACGGATGGACGGATGGACGGATGGACGGATGGACGGATGGACGGATGGACGGATGGACGGATGGACGGATGGACGGATGGACGGATGGACGGATGGACGGATGGACGGATGGACGGATGGACGGATGGACGGATGGACGGATGGTCGGAAAATGACGGATCGAGCCGCTCACCAAAAAATTGCAGTTTTCATAAGGGCCTATACCAAAGCACATGAAAACAAAATTGGTTCTGCATGAACTTTTGTGGTGCAAAGATTTTTTGTAAATAGTCTATTTTGGGATTTTCCTTAGAAATTTATGAAATGTGCATGTGTTGTATCTCTCTCTTTCTTCTATTTTATTTGATTTGTTAAATGATCTGACTTATTTCTGGTGTTGCCTGTTGTTAGGTACAATTCATTTTCATTTTGTATATACATAATGTTTATAAAAAAAATTTATTGTGTTTGTGGTTGCCCTGGTTTGGAATACGATTCGCATAGAAAATTCTACAGTCAATTTTTTTTCTGTATTTTGACAAGCAAGTCGCACAACTTTAAGAGCATCTTCGTATTTCCTGAGGACAGTTTTGTTAACTGAATCGGTGGTACGATACTTTCTTTTCCGCGATAAATCTTTTGGTCTCCACTCCATCGCCACGCCAAGTGTTTACCAATTCTCCCCCACTTTCATCAGTAACGATTCCTGGTCTGAGCAATGTTTTTGCTATACGTGCTCCTGGAAAGTTAAAAAAACGACCAAACGTACGTATCTATACGTAAAATTATTGTATAGATTGTAAGTAGTTTAATATCGCAAATTTTAACGCTAATAAAGAATGCGTGAAGCGCGAATTTTTACGGGGGTTTTGGGTTGGGTAAGCAAATATTATTTGAAAATACTTTTGTATATAGGATATAGGTTTGATTTACTGCAATTCATTTTTTGTTTGTCATTGGTTGCAGTTTTGGTATTAAATTTGTTTTCTAGTTTTGTATTTCTTGATTTAGCGGCGCTAAACTAGCTAACTGAGAGGAATCGCCCCTGACTTTGACTTCACTCCATCACCCCCTCAGTCCGCGCCTTGCCTAATGTTGCGTCAGTCGAAGTAGCTGTTCTTATTACCTAGAACCTGCTATCGACTACGACTGTGCTGGCAAAAGACACTATTATAAGAAAAAAACGTTAAAATTACTAAAATTTTCAATAATAATACTCCAATACATCAATAAATCAGACCATATCAGCTATCCATTTCAAATAAAAAAAAATCTAATTTTTGTTTTTTTTTTGCCAATCGTTTGTGTTTCGTTTGTGACTATTTGTGACAGCAATAAAAAGTTTTGTGACTTGCTAGTTTTTTTTAGTTATTAACAAGTTTAAAAAAATGTACAACTTAGTTTTTTTTTTAAACTGTGGTAGTATAAACTTATTTATACTCAATCCATCAGAAATCGTTTGGGATTTCTGAATAGGTAAATCAATAAAACCGTTTGTGACAACGTAGTTATCGAGAAAAATTAGAAAAACTAATTTAATTGCACCACACTTTCATTTTGTTTATTGTTATGATGTATGTGCATTGTGTACCGTACCGTGTACCTGATCACCTAAGGCTTTTGTAAGATTTCGCAGTGTACCTTAAAGATGAGGGTAAAACGACCCTGCTTTTGTGCGACCTAGAGAAATAAAGTTTTCGAACAAATATTCAGGTATCCCCGATTGTATTAAATTAAATAAAGAGATTAATATAATACTGTTAAAATAGTCATGCAGTGGCATCCGAAAGATAGTGTAAGTGAATCGGGAAATATGATCGAATCTTCGAAGGCCGTACACGAAACGAACAACATTGTTGAAAGCTACACGTAACTTTCGTTCAATTTCTTTTTAATAGTACAAGATCCATAGAATATCTATCCTTACCCTCATCTGTTATTTGAAAATGACCAAAATTACTTGAAAGATTATTTTACTTGGCCCTAAGGTGGTAATTACTGATTGCATTTTTTTTAAATAATTTACCCTCATCTGTTATTTAATAAATTTTGGTTTTTGAAAATTTTTAATAACTCCAGCATGGGCTGTCGTAGGGAGGAAATCGGATACATAGTTGAGAGTTCACGAATGCAGACTGTGTTCTGCCTATAAGGTATTGCTTTGCTAGTTTAACAGCCGATCTTTTATAGCTTCTGAGAAGTCTAGTAGTACCAAAGTAGCCCGCTTCACATCAATAAATTATATGACAGTTTTTAAGTAAATGTGCGATGTGTACATAATGTGTTTCATCAAGAGATAGTAAATTAAGAAAATTATCTATTTATTTTCAAGCTTGTTTACTAACATGAATTTGATTTTGCATAATTGTTAATATAAAACTTCTTTCTAATAGTACTGAAAATTCATAGATGAATACCCTTATGATTCATAAAATAGACTTATGACGCAGCTATCTGAATCTGAAGTACATAAAAGTATATACGAAGTTCTTATTGTACATAGGTACACCAATAAATAATTAAAACAGTTTCCATGAAAAGAGGAATCTTTTCGAACGAACAAGTCACCCCATTCAAGGCTTCCGTCCCTAGCGTTGGATTTTACAATTCAATTCCATCACTCTGCAATACTATAATAAATAACTATACTCCATCCCATCCACAGAAAACGTTCGTCCAAGTAATAAAAATTGAATTGCGTCTGACCATCGGATGGACACTTTGAATAGTGACAGCACACACAGTTATGGTGGTGGAACTCAATGCAGTAATTTAGTGTATTTTACCCTTTCTCTTCCCCTTATCTATCCAATCCATAGGTACAAGTTCATTTGAATGGACAAAAGCCATCATGATTCACGTTTTGTATTGGATATATTTAATTAAACGTTCCATTCGTTGAAACCATCCGGTGCGGCGTGAGTGTCCCCCTGGCTGTTTCGAAAAAGGGTCTTGTCCGGTTCTCTCCCAAAGGGTTTGAGCTTCTGAAAATATCCTCATTTCAAAACTGTAGTTGCTTTTTTTTTTCTTTGATAATTTTAATGAATTCATCAGAATTATGGAACTATACAGGAATATTCAAAAGTAAAATTGTTTTGATAGAAAATGTGAAAGAAGAACCTTGATTTCAATGACTGTTCATGTTGGCATTGAACCCTGGAATAAAGGAAGAATAGGTACATAGCGAACACTAAACATACGCGTTTTCGTTTTATTTGAATTTCTTCTCTCTAAAACTGTTTTTGTTTTTTTAAACAAAAGGAGTTTAGGTACATACCGGTGCCATGAAATAAAGTCCGATGTAATAAAGTCCTAAAAGAAATTTTGGACTTTATTGCACTCTCGAAAGTGCAATAAAAAGGGTCAGAGTATGCAGATGCCAATAATATATTATTTTAGTGACGTAACTATTAAAGGTTGGGCAGACAATTTTCAGTGACTCCTTCTATTAAGGGGCCCAAAAATAAGCTGGGTTTGTTAACGGCGATTAAAAATGCCCTCAGAAAAAAATAATACTAATATTGTTTGTGTACACTAGTACCTGTACAAGTGTACATGCTAAACCGGTATTGTTTCAGTAGAGTGTAATTACCACATATCTGGTAGACAATTTTGTATGACCCCTTGCATTCAGGGGCGCCAAAAAACAAACAAACAAATATTACATCATAGGCCCCAAAAAAATAAAATGCACGACTGGATCGCACGAACTTGCTCTTGTAGTTCAAAGCTATTATATCTCAATATTTGTATATTAAAAAAAAAAAAATATCGAAGAAAATCATTTTTTGTTTTGTTTTGCAAACTTTTTTTTTGTTGAAAAACTAAATACACAATTTTTTTTAAAAACTATGAGAAAAACGGTTAAAAAACGAATCTGAAGTGAAAAAAAAATCAGTTGAGCCAGTAGACGGTTAAAAATTTTGGGGTACTTTTTAATATTTTTTTATTAAACTTTTTCAGTTAATACATACAAAATATATTTAAATTTAATATATGGAAGAATATTTTATAATTCATTTGTATTCCTTTTCAATACAAGTCTTATTAAAAGATTTTTATAATATTATTCTTTCCTTTTCTCTCTTTATTATTTTATCTTCTCTCTAAATTCTTCAAAATAAAGCCCATTATTTTGTAATATTAAAATTTTGATATTATTATCTTTCGCAAATTATGTGAAGTCAAATCTTAGTGCAATTTAAATTTTATTAGTAATTCATACATTGTACTTCGAAAAAATCAAAAGCGCCTTAAAAATAGTGCAAATTTAGATCATTTGGTCGAAAAATTCTATCAGATAAATGTTACTGGAAACTACACGTAAGACATTTTTAAAAATGGCTTCTGTTATCGTCTACGTCTGGCTTGATCTTTTAATGCAGTTCACATTTTAAAACTTTGGATTACATTCTAATCTTTTTCGTATTGAAAATATCATTTTACTACAAAACTATTAAGATACAAAATAGTTTTAAAAAAAATCTAATATTTACATAATATTAAAAATTAATATTCACTGTTTTGCTTACGGCTGTAATACAAAGGCTGTATTAAAAAGTAAGCCAACATTTTTAACGGCAAATAATATACACGGAAAAAACTAAAAATTATGAAAAATTTCCCGACAAGTGTGTTCAACATAATTCTGTTATTCGTTTTTTTTTAGAAAAACTAAAAACGCAGTATTGTTACAATCACCTATTACATAACACACACCAAGTTTAATCAAAATCGTTAGAGCTGTTTTCAAGAAAAATCCAATAACTCAAAACTGTTGTATGGGAGGTATTCGTTCCAATCGAGATATTCAAAAACAAAAAAAAAAACCTTGGAAATTACAAAAAAGGAATCTATACCAAATTTCATGCAAATCCGTCAACCTTTCGATCTCGAATATGCAAAAGTGAGGTTTGTTTGGGGGACATCCCCCTGCAACCAGGGGCGTACATACCATTGGGACAACTGGGGCTTTGCCCTTGGGCACCCGACTGTCTACAAGGCCCCCACTATAGATTATTCAGAGAAAAAGTCTGTCGCAATCAGAAACCCTATAGAAAAATAAAATAGATTTATATTTGTTATGGGCCTCCAAAAAATTAATAGGACTGTGTTCTGTGAAGATTCCAAATAGGCATGGCTTGTCACACAAATTTTTGAGGCCAAACAGATATTTAATTTCAACGGCTGGTAAAATACAGTCTATGAAAATAATCTTTATCACGGGAGCCAATCAATGAAAATAATGCTTTTAGTTCATATAACTTAAAAAGTAATGACAATTACCTACATTTCTTCTTATGAATGTATCAATGTTGTCACCGCATAGTTTAAAGTTATATAAGATCAAATTGCAGGTAATAAATTTGCTTAACTCATTAATTTGCAGGCATCAATTTCAGATTACACAAAAACTTGGAATTTTAATGCTTTATAATAAACTTAGGCCTATAAAAGATATTTAATAATTAAATTTAAATGTTCTTTAAAAATTTGCATCGAAAAACTTGTGATTTGAAAATTGATGTCCAAAATCGTAAGCAGCGGATTCGATTATATGTGATTTTCAACAGAAAGGTGGCACGGTGGGTAAGACACTGGAATGAAAATACAAGCTCTTGTGGTTCAAATTTCCCGGTTGATGCTATTTTTCCAAAACCAATTTTATTTATTTTAAATGCAAAACTTTTGCTTAACTATGTTTTTCTAAACGGAAAGCCCTTTAAATCATATTTTTTCATCTATATTTTTTATATTTTTATCTCCAAAGAAAAATCATTCCGAAAAATAATAAAATCAAAGTGGTGTTCTTTGACCTTACGTTTTTACTTGCGATATAGGTACCTACTATACAGGGTGATTTGCATAAGGTGTGACAAAAAGATAGGGTGTGTAGGTTGGACTTAGACAAGCAAAAAATCGTATGGGAGGGGGGGGTCCATTTTCCCCCGTTTAGGCGGGAGGGGCAATTTAAGAAAAAAATCACTTAAAACGGAAAAAATATTATTTAAAAATAACGGTTATACCTACAGAGTCGTGCTATAGCATTTTGAAAAGCTAAAAACCTATACATTAATTTAACCCCCCCCCCTCCCATACGATTTTTTGCTTGTCTAAGTCCAACCTACACACCCTATCTTTTTGTCACACCTTATGCAAATCACCCTGTATATCAAGTTATGCATTCGTACAAAAAAAAAAAGTTGAGATAACATTTTTCCATGACATTACGATGGTAGAGAATGCTAAAAAAGTGGTCAGTCTGTCAGTCTGTCAGTCTGTCAATCTGTCAGTCTGTCAGTCTGTCAGTCTGTCAGTCTGTCAGTCTGTCAGTCTGTCAGTCTGTCAGTCTGTCAGTCTGTCAGTCTGTCAGTCTGTCAGTCTGTCAGTCTGTCAGTCTGTCAGTCTGTCAGTCTGTCAGTCTGTCAGTCTGTCAGTCTGTCAGTCTGTCAGTCTGTCAGTCTGTCAGTCTGTCAGTCTGTCAGTCTGTCAGTCTGTCAGTCTGTCAGTCTGTCAGTCTGTCAGTCTGTCAGTCTGTCAGTCTGTCAGTCTGTCAGTCTGTCAGTCTGTCAGTCTGTCAGTCTGTCAGTCTGTCAGTCTGTCAGTCTGTCAGTCTGTCAGTCTGTCAGTCTGTCAGTCTGTCAGTCTGTCAGTCTGTCAGTCTGTCAGTCTGTCAGTCTGTCAGTCTGTCAGTCTGTCAGTCTGTCAGTCTGTCAGTCTGTCAGTCTGTCAGTCTGTCAGTCTGTCAGTCTGTCAGTCTGTCAGTCTGTCAGTCTGTCAGTCTGTCAGTCTGTCAGTCTGTCAGTCTGTCAGTCTGTCAGTCTGTCAGTCTGTCAGTCTGTCAGTCTGTCAGTCTGTCAGTCTGTCAGTCTGTCAGTCTATCAGTCTATCAGTCTGTCAGTCTGTCAGTCTGTCAGTCTGTCAGTCTGTCAGTCTGTCAGTCTGTCAGTCTGTCAGTCTGTCAGTCTGTCAGTCTGTCAGTCTGTCAGTCTGTCAGTCTGTCAGTCTGTCAGTCTGTCAGTCTGTCAGTCTGTCAGTCTGTCAGTCTGTCAGTCTGTCAGTCTGTCAGTCTGTCAGTCTGTCAGTCTGTCAGTCTGTCAGTCTGTCAGTCTGTCAGTCTGTCAGTCTGTCAGTCTGTCAGTCTGTCAGTCTGTCAGTCTGTCAGTCTGTCAGTCTGTCAGTCTGTCAGTCTGTCAGTCTGTCAGTCTGTCAGTCTGTCAGTCTGTCAGTCTGTCAGTCTGTCAGTCTGTCAGTCTGTCAGTCTGTCAGTCTGTCAGTCTGTCAGTCTGTCAGTCTGTCAGTCTGTCAGTCTGTCAGTCTGTCAGTCTGTCAGTCTGTCAGTCTGTCAGTCTGTCAGTCTGTCAGTCTGTCAGTCTGTCAGTCTGTCAGTCTGTCAGTCTGTCAGTCTGTCAGTCTGTCAGTCTGTCAGTCTGTCAGTCTGTCAGTCTGTCAGTCTGTCAGTCTGTCAGTCTGTCAGTCTGTCAGTCTGTCAGTCTGTCAGTCTGTCAGTCTGTCAGTCTGTCAGTCTGTCAGTCTGTCAGTCTGTCAGTCTGTCAGTCTGTCAGTCTGTCAGTCTGTCAGTCTGTCAGTCTGTCAGTCTGTCAGTCTGTCAGTCTGTCAGTCTGTCAGTCTGTCAGTCTGTCAGTCTGTCAGTCTGTCAGTCTGTCAGTCTGTCAGTCTGTCAGTCTGTCAGTCTGTCAGTCTGTCAGTCTGTCAGTCTGTCAGTCTGTCAGTCTGTCAGTCTGTCAGTCTGTCAGTCTGTCAGTCTGTCAGTCTGTCAGTCTGTCAGTCTGTCAGTCTGTCAGTCTGTCAGTCTGTCAGTCTGTCAGTCTGTCAGTCTGTCAGTCTGTCAGTCTGTCAGTCTGTCAGTCTGTCAGTCTGTCAGTCTGTCAGTCTGTCAGTCTGTCAGTCTGTCAGTCTGTCAGTCTGTCAGTCTGTCAGTCTGTCAGTCTGTCAGTCTGTCAGTCTGTCAGTCTGTCAGTCTGTCAGTCTGTCAGTCTGTCAGTCTGTCAGTCTGTCAGTCTGTCAGTCTGTCAGTCTGTCAGTCTGTCAGTCTGTCAGTCTGTCAGTCTGTCAGTCTGTCAGTCTGTCAGTCTGTCAGTCTGTCAGTCTGTCAGTCTGTCAGTCTGTCAGTCTGTCAGTCTGTCAGTCTGTCAGTCTGTCAGTCTGTCAGTCTGTCAGTCTGTCAGTCTGTCAGTCTGTCAGTCTGTCAGTCTGTCAGTCTGTCAGTCTGTCAGTCTGTCAGTCTGTCAGTCTGTCAGTCTGTCAGTCTGTCAGTCTGTCAGTCTGTCAGTCTGTCAGTCTGTCAGTCTGTCAGTCTGTCAGTCTGTCAGTCTGTCAGTCTGTCAGTCTGTCAGTCTGTCAGTCTGTCAGTCTGTCAGTCTGTCAGTCTGTCAGTCTGTCAGTCTGTCAGTCTGTCAGTCTGTCAGTCTGTCAGTCTGTCAGTCTGTCAGTCTGTCAGTCTGTCAGTCTGTCAGTCTGTCAGTCTGTCAGTCTGTCAGTCTGTCAGTCTGTCAGTCTGTCAGTCTGTCAGTCTGTCAGTCTGTCAGTCTGTCAGTCTGTCAGTCTGTCAGTCTGTCAGTCTGTCAGTCTGTCAGTCTGTCAGTCTGTCAGTCTGTCAGTCTGTCAGTCTGTCAGTCTGTCAGTCTGTCAGTCTGTCAGTCTGTCAGTCTGTCAGTCTGTCAGTCTGTCAGTCTGTCAGTCTGTCAGTCTGTCAGTCTGTCAGTCTGTCAGTCTGTCAGTCTGTCAGTCTGTCAGTCTGTCAGTCTGTCAGTCTGTCAGTCTGTCAGTCTGTCAGTCTGTCAGTCTGTCAGTCTGTCAGTCTGTCAGTCTGTCAGTCTGTCAGTCTGTCAGTCTGTCAGTCTGTCAGTCTGTCAGTCTGTCAGTCTGTCAGTCTGTCAGTCTGTCAGTCTGTCAGTCTGTCAGTCTGTCAGTCTGTCAGTCTGTCAGTCTGTCAGTCTGTCAGTCTGTCAGTCTGTCAGTCTGTCAGTCTGTCAGTCTGTCAGTCTGTCAGTCTGTCAGTCTGTCAGTCTGTCAGTCTGTCAGTCTGTCAGTCTGTCAGTCTGTCAGTCTGTCAGTCTGTCAGTCTGTCAGTCTGTCAGTCTGTCAGTCTGTCAGTCTGTCAGTCTGTCAGTCTGTCAGTCTGTCAGTCTGTCAGTCTGTCAGTCTGTCAGTCTGTCAGTCTGTCAGTCTGTCAGTCTGTCAGTCTGTCAGTCTGTCAGTCTGTCAGTCTGTCAGTCTGTCAGTCTGTCAGTCTGTCAGTCTGTCAGTCTGTCAGTCTGTCAGTCTGTCAGTCTGTCAGTCTGTCAGTCTGTCAGTCTGTCAGTCTGTCAGTCTGTCAGTCTGTCAGTCTGTCAGTCTGTCAGTCTGTCAGTCTGTCAGTCTGTCAGTCTGTCAGTCTGTCAGTCTGTCAGTCTGTCAGTCTGTCAGTCTGTCAGTCTGTCAGTCTGTCAGTCTGTCAGTCTGTCAGTCTGTCAGTCTGTCAGTCTGTCAGTCTGTCAGTCTGTCAGTCTGTCAGTCTGTCAGTCTGTCAGTCTGTCAGTCTGTCAGTCTGTCAGTCTGTCAGTCTGTCAGTCTGTCAGTCTGTCAGTCTGTCAGTCTGTCAGTCTGTCAGTCTGTCAGTCTGTCAGTCTGTCAGTCTGTCAGTCTGTCAGTCTGTCAGTCTGTCAGTCTGTCAGTCTGTCAGTCTGTCAGTCTGTCAGTCTGTCAGTCTGTCAGTCTGTCAGTCTGTCAGTCTGTCAGTCTGTCAGTCTGTCAGTCTGTCAGTCTGTCAGTCTGTCAGTCTGTCAGTCTGTCAGTCTGTCAGTCTGTCAGTCTGTCAGTCTGTCAGTCTGTCAGTCTGTCAGTCTGTCAGTCTGTCAGTCTGTCAGTCTGTCAGTCTGTCAGTCTGTCAGTCTGTCAGTCTGTCAGTCTGTCAGTCTGTCAGTCTGTCAGTCTGTCAGTCTGTCAGTCTGTCAGTCTGTCAGTCTGTCAGTCTGTCAGTCTGTCAGTCTGTCAGTCTGTCAGTCTGTCAGTCTGTCAGTCTGTCAGTCTGTCAGTCTGTCAGTCTGTCAGTCTGTCAGTCTGTCAGTCTGTCAGTCTGTCAGTCTGTCAGTCTGTCAGTCTGTCAGTCTGTCAGTCTGTCAGTCTGTCTGTATAAGGAGCTACAGCCTAAACGGATGGACCGATTGACTTCAAACTTGGTATGTAGCATTTTTTGTGAGACTCTCCAGAGGGGTTTTTGGATTAATTCCAATAATTTTGGACCAAAAATAACGGTACTTGTCATATACCGATTTTAGTAAAGTTGAAATTGCTCAAAAACGGCTCCAACGATTTTGTTAAAAAAAAAATCAAGTATAAGTTTTAAGACAAGGTCTATTTTCTAATGAAAAATTTTTTGTTTGAAAATCATTATTAACGGTTCCTGCCATGGAACCGTTTTTAAAATCTGATTTGCTCCGAAACTGCTTATTCGATTTCAACTAAACTTTTTGTGAAGAAGCACTTATATAACTTAAATATAAGCCAATAATTTTTGGAGTTTGAAAAAAATTTTGAAATTTTTTTTTGAAAAATCAAATTTTCGAAAACGGGACATTGATTTTTTTTGAAATTTTTTTTTTGATGTTGATTAGTAGTTTCTACAAAATGGCATACCAATTTCATTTTAAAACTTTTTTCCAAAAAATTATTTATAAAAAAATAGTTTTTTAAAAAACGGCTCAAACGATTTTGAAATTTTTTTTTCTAAAAATGCATCTTAATAATATATCAATCAAAACTGCATACTTGTTTTGGAGGGCAATTTGATTTCAGATTTTGTTTTAATTTAAAAAAAAAAAACTAATTTTATGTTTTTTTTATAATACGTACCTACATTTACCAAATTTTTGTGTAAGAAGACCAAGTTGTACATTTTATAAATAATAAATAAATAATAGATAAATACCTATTTATCCTGTAAACAGGATTAAATTATTAATTTCCTTTACATATCTAATAGAATACCAGATAGTAGCTATTCAAATAAATTTTTGTTTTTTTGCATAGTTATACATAAGAGATAACGATCTGAGTCAATTCAGTTTGATGACTCTTTCAAGGCTAGATTTTATCATTTTGTTCTAAGGATAATACTAAGGGTTCCTTCCATAGGTATATAAATTAAACTAAGAAAAATACCTTTATAACCCCTAAAGGTACTTGAATTCTAAGAGAAAGTAACCACATGCCTAGTCTTAATAAATTTTGTTCTATATTTTGAACAACATCGAAAATAATTTGAACTGATTTTTTTTTCTAAAACTGCGTTTACCAATTTTTAATTGAAAGGGCTTAGCATAAATAGTAACTTTATCTTCAAGAGCAAGTACGTGCGACCCAGTAGTGAATTTTATTTTTTCTCTGTCTATATCCAGGAACAGATAACGAACAGTACCTATGTATCTTATATCCTCATCGTTCCGATTTTTCTTCCAAATTACAAATACCTATGTAGGTATAGTTCTATTATACCATAACGATTTATAAAAAAAAATGCTTCATTAGTCTTTGCTTTTATTTATCCACTCAAAAAAGTTCGGTCACAACTCACATCTTATCTTTTATAGTAATAAACAAAAGTTAACTTTTTCTTCACCAATATATAATAAGATAAAATAATGTTATAATTATTACAATTTTTCTTTTGAAAAAGTTTTTCTCTATTACCTACCGGTCAGGTTATATTGCTGAGGCTTTTGTTAAGGTTCAGAATTTTTGATAAATTTAACGTTCGAAGACACACCAATCATTCGTTGCACTGTTTTTGCTTCAATTACAATAAAAAAATCGTAAAAAATTTGTGTGCAAATTAGTTGACTATATTCTTACTATGTCTAGGGAATTGATAGCATTTGAAACCACCGTCAAGGAAATGTTTTGTCATTTTCTCCCCAAAGTAATATTTTTGGAACCCATGCGCTGTTTAGCAGCCGTAGGAACATCAATCCACATCGTCTTGAAATGCTTGGTACGTGTGTTTTCACGGTGCGATGTGTCTTGTTTAGTTATGTAGGTATATAGATCTCGAGGACTCTTGTTCTTGACTCTTGAGTTTAGAGTTACTGGGGAGCAGGATAGTGCGTATACACCTCAAGTGATGGAGAGTTCAAATATTTATATGCTTTCTATTTTTTGTATATACGTTTTTGTTGCGTATGGAATGTGATCTTTTATATTTTCTGGAATGTGATCTTTTATATTTTCTGCTATGTTATTCTTTACTTATTTATTTTATTATTATTTTCATTTCCGAGCTTTCCACAGAATACCTCGTTTACCTTTTTTTATTTAATTCTGTTTTTCTTTTGCAAATGTGTCTTGTGCAACCATTAGGACATTTACGACTTCGTTTATATCTATGTTGTGGTTGCCAATGAAATTGTGCGGTCGATGGCGGATGACGCATTATATGAAGAAATCTTTGTAGTAAAAAGAAAAGAAATCACATACTCCGGTGCTTTTTAAAGATGGATGAAAAACATTCATGGGTGGGCGGTGTGCGTTTTTATACCCCCTGTTATCATTCATTTGGTATGCTCTACTATAGCGTATAAAATTGTCATAAACTGTCTCGGCCACTAAATCCCAGGTCTAAACATACAACTACTGCGAAGTTCCTGTTTAAAGAAGTAGTATTCAATGGCCATGAGGAAATGGGTGTTGGTGGCGCACAGTGGGCCAGATTTTCATTTTTCGTTGCAAAATTCATAACATTTGATCGGGTTGAGACATTTTATTAATTTTTGTAACTTCAGAATCTTGTCTTCGAATTAATTTTTTTTTATTTTATGCTTGTTATTTGCAATGAAAGCAATTAAGATTTTGCTTGTTGTTTGCAATGAAGACAATTAAGGTATATCTATAAAAATATCAATAAAGCCTTTATTTTTAAAAAATTAAGGGTTTTGCCATAGATTAAAAAAGAGAGACTACTTTATATATTTTTTTATGATTTAAAAGTTGTAATACTCTTTTATGTGCTTTATCAATAAAAAGCTTATGTCTATTAGCATTTTGTTTTAACAGTATGGACAAAATTTAACGAACCAAAATATCAAAAAGAAATGTATATAATTAAAATAAATGTAGAAAACAAAAAATGCATTACTAAAATGACTTAAACAATTTCTTATTATGCTTCTGACCTCCAAACTAATAAAGATATATGAATAAAAAAAAAAATTGAATCGTTAAAGCCATTAAAAAAATATGTATAAAAGTTCTCAAACCGTACCAACTTTTTTTTAAACCGTATTTAAAAAAACGTTTTTTTTTTAAATACGGTTACAGTTAAACCGTATTTAACAAAAAGTTTAAAACCAAAATTTCAAAAAAAATGAGTGTACCGTTCTTTAAAAATTGATTTTTCAAAAAAAAAATTTTAAACTTTTTACAAAAATCCAAACAAATTTTTTTTTCAAATTTTTCATATGAAATAATTTTAAAAATTTCAAGAACCTTTTCTGTGAAAATGTTCATCTAAATCCGTTAGGTGGCATCTGAGAAAATCAGAAAAAAAAGATCACGGTTCTATGGGAGGTACCGTTATTGACCTTTAAAAAAATATTTTTTTTGTTTCATAAATACTATTTTTATACATATAAAAATTTTAATCAAAATCGTTTGAGAAGTTTTTGAGAAAATTAAGTTCTTCCAGATTGGTTGTATGGCAGGTAGGTACTGTTAATTTCGGTCCGAAAAATATTTATAAAATGTAGTTAAGAATACATTTTTACACGTAAAAATAGTGTTTTTATCACCACTTGCATTTTTAAGGCTACAATAAAAAAACTTTTGAGTTTCAGTCATCAATGAATAAAAATTACCTTCTTCAATAAAAAGCTCTCTTAAACTCAAATAGGCAAAAAGCGGCAGCTAATTCTCTCAGTAATAGTCAAAGATTAAATTTCAGTTGAGTTTAGTCCATGGACTTTCATGGGAAATTTTGAAACTCAACTAAAAGTCAAAAAATTGAGTCTAAAACAGCATCCCGAAATCATCAAATTTTGCAATATTGAAAAAAAAAATGGATCATAATTGTAATAAAAATAGTCCGAGTCCATCAACCAATTTTAAAGCTTCCAATATTCCCTAACTTAGAAAATAAATGGGTTTTGAATTTAATAACCCGCGAAATATGATTATTGCAACGACTTTTAAAAAGTTGGCCCACTGTGCGGCGGTGGAGTGAGTAGCATTTTCATAGATGCGAAAATAAAAGTGAATAATTGATAAATGCACTTTGAATTCCATTCTTGGATCGTTATAAAGAATGTATCCTATCAGTAGTGAGATATATATGAGTATCTATACATTAGGGTGGAGCGTTTTTTGACTTTTCTTTCAAATCACTGCTCGCAACTTATGGCTTGTTTGTAATAGTTGTGGGAAAAAAAATCGAGAAGCTGCGGAAGGAAGCAAGTTTTTTTTTTTTTTAACACTTCAGATTCATTGTTATGGTAAGCTTAGAGCAAGCTGCAACACACAATCAGAGGCTCATCATAAGTGCATGTGTTAGTGGTTAGTAAGCACTAGACAAATAAATAAATAATAAAATTAATACAAATATACAAATTAATACAATATACATAATTAAACAATAGATAATAAATAAAAACATTAATAGATAATCACGAATGTGCAACACTGGTTCGAACAAATGACTTTAGTCCCACTTTGCTCATGTTAAAATCAATAGATGAAGCATTTAAATTAAAAAGCCGGCACATGCGATTTAATGGCTCGTGTATGCCATAGTTGGTTCGATGAAAATTAACGTGTAAGAGTTCTAACTTACGCAAGTGGATAGATCCTCTGCGGTAATTAATTCCAATACAAGCTAGTAAATCACATACATCAATTAACCCATTGAGAAGTTGATGAAGAAATAGTAAATCATTATTAATACGCCTTTGATATAATGATTGAATCTGTAGATGTTCATACGGTGGCAGGTTATATGGATCAGTCCAGGGGAGGCCCTTTAGAGCGAAACGTATAAAGTTATGTTGCACAGATTCGATACGATTTTTATGGACGTCGTAAAAGGGAGTCCATACTTGTGAAGAATATTCAAGATGCGGTCGCACGTAGCAGTTGTACAAGGACAGAGTAACATACGGATCGTTGAATTCCTTTGCCCAGCGTTTAATAAATCCGAGCATAGAGTTGGCTTTATTTACAGTGTAATTTATATGCTCAGTAAATTCTAATTTGGAGTTAAAATGAACACCCAAGTCCTTGAAACAAAGGACACGGCAGAGTTTATGTTTTGCGATTGAATAATCAAAAGCATTCATAACTTGTTTTCTTGTTTTAGAGAATGTTACAGTGTGACATTTGACGGGGTTTAGAGAAAGACCGTTTTTCTCACACCAGACACTAAAACTATCAATATCAGTCTGTAAGAGAAGTTGGTCACTGTTAGATGATGTAGTCTTAAAAATTTTCATGTCATCCGCAAATATTAGGATTTCACTTGAATGAACACATGAAATAACGTCGTTTATAGCAAGAATAAAAAGAAAAAGGCCAAGATGACTTCCCTGCGGCACACCAGAGTGTGCGATGAATGGATCTGAAAGACAGTTTCTGAATCTTACCTGGTATGAACGATTTTCAAGATATGACTCAATCCATGCTATAAACAATGGAGGAGAACCAAAAGATTTTAATTTGAATACAATAATTTTGTGGCTAAGTTGATCGAATGCTTTTGAGAAATCCGTGTAGATGCAATCAACATCTTTTTTATTTTCCAATGAATTTGAGCATTTGTGCGAGAAGGATAAAAGATTTGTAACCGTTGATCTTCTTTGCATAAACCCATGTTGTTGCGTACAAATCAAATTCTTTGTATGAAATGCTACACTGTCACACACTACTTGTTCAAAAATTTTTGGAATGCAAGACAGTTTTGATATGGGCCTATAATTTTGAATGTCTGTCTTTTCGCCTTTTTTTAAAAATTGCAGTAAGATATGCCCTCTTCCATAGATAAGGAAACTTCCCAGTTTTAATAGACAGCTCAAACAAAACCTGAAGGGGCTGCACTAATATATTTCTGCATTTTTTTAAGACTATTGGAGGAATTCCATCTGGACCTGAAGAATAATCATCGTTTAAAGAAGATAGAAGGTCTAAGACAATACTTTGCTGCACTGGGATGTTATATAAATTTGTTTGAGTATAAGTATGTAGTTTTTTAAAGAAATCTTCATCAACATCAAAAGGCGAATCAACAAAGGAGTTTCGGAAATTATTTGCGAAAGCGTTGCAAATGTCGATTGATTCTCGTAACGAACGGTTTTCATATTTGAGAACAGACGGGTAACCATCTGAGTTTTTCTTGGAGTTACCGAATTTCCAGAATTTTCTTGGGTCATCTTTTAAAGAGCTACCCATTTCGATTACGTAATTGGTATATAAAGTTTTTGAAAGGTTTTTAAACTTATCAAAGAGGGCTATGTAAGTGCTATGATCCATTGGAGAAAGAGTTTTCAAATAGATTTTCCACGCTCTATTTCTTTCATTACGAAGTGTTTTTAATTCTTTCGTATACCATGGGTGACAAAAATTGAGGAGGTTATTTTTTTTAATTGGAACAGTATTATTTAGGCAGCTATTAAAAATGGAATAAAAATTAGTAACTGCTTCGTCAATATTAGTAAAAGCTGATATATTTTCAATACCAGATCTGCTTAGATCTTCTGAAAGCAGTTGAAAATTTGTCTTTCGGAAGTCAAAAGTGTATGAGGAGTCATAAGCGGCAGTGTTATCTATAAGATGGCTGCTCAAGTCAATAAAAATATCCAAAGGGGGGGTGGTAGTTATCTACATTAGTAATTCCAGAAATAGATTCTAGAACTAGAGTATTAATGGCATCAGATGAGAACACTAAATCGAGAACTCGATTTTTTGAGTTTTTGATACAGCTCATTTGCTGTAAGTCCGTAATATTAATTTTATCAAGACATAGAAGTTCATTCTGTGAAGAACCTAAAGACGCTACTTGGTAGGAATCATCTTCGGAAGGAGTCCACTGAATGTGTGGTAAATTAAAATCTCTGTTGCTGTTGGAGCAAGACAAGTCAATAAGATAATCTAATGCCATAGAAAGCTCTTCATATAAAGTGATCGCACTTTTAGGAGGAATATATACATTTAAAACATACACGATTTTAGTCTGTAAAGTAACTTTTATACATATTAATTCAATTGTTAGATTAAAAGGAAATGAAATAAACGAGGAATTCAAATTATTTCAAATTATTTCTCACTGCAATCAAAACACCGCCTCCGACTTCACTTACACTACTGTCATGACGATCTTTTCTGTAAACTAAGAACTCTTGACTAAAAAGTTCCGTGTCCAAGAAACTTGAATTAAGCCAAGTTTCTGTCAAAACAAAGATGTCTTGCGAAAATGATTGGGAGTTAGAATAAATATCGGCAGTTTTGCTGCGTAGCCCTCTTACATTTTGGTAGAAGAGGGTGAGTCTGCTCAGTTTTTTGGAGAAAAGTTCTTGAGTACATTTTTCACACCTCTGGATTTTTCATTTGTAGCGAATTCCTTTATAAGAACTTCACGGGGCCATTTATTTACATCACAAATTGAATCAAATTATAAAGCCTGAGTAACTAGTTTAAATGATGAAACGAAACTATTTGTTTTACTAATTTTTGTGCATTTGATGGAATTATGGCTGGGAATACAATTATTATTTACTAGATGGGACAGAATATCGTCAGGGAGAATATCTGGTTTTAGGCTTAGAGACAGCTCTGATAGGCCGAGTGTCGGTGTTCACTGGATCATTATCGGAAACTGTTCCTGAAACCGATTCTGAAATCTGTTGCACTGCCTGTACCAGAGGTTCAGGTTTGGAAGCAGTATGGGGGCTTGTACCGCTTTTGAGATCCGTGCGTTTAGAGGGTGGATCGAGATTCTGTGTTGTTAAAGTATTGTCTCGTCCTCTTTTGTTAGCTTTTCTACCAATTGGACCGTTTTTAGTTTTTGCTGACGAACAGGATGGACCATTTTTGCCAGAAGGCAAGTTCAAAATACAAATTTGACCCTGTACCAAATCTTCGGTGGAGGTAGAAGAATCTACTAAATCATTGGTTAAATTGTAGGAACTCATATTTGAAACTGCTGAGTTAAAGCTATTTAATAATTCCTCAAAGGCTTTAGACAGTTTTGAGATATCTTGTTTAAAAGACGACATTTTGAACGCAGGTTGTGAGGCGGATACCTTTCGACAATCGGTGCAATACCAATAAGCAAATGTAGAATTGATTATCTTATCAATAAATGCAGGAGTTGATCCAATGCATTAAGCGTGAAAAAGGTTTCCACAAGGGCCGTAACAGGCATACAACGATGCAGAATTTGAGCCATCAAGGCACTGTTTTGCCGAGCAAACCATTTTAGCGTAAAAAAGAGAAAAGAAAGGGAAAAAAGAAAAAAAGTAAGTAAAATAAATAAATTAACATAGAAATATAAAAAAATAAAAAAAAAAAAGGAAAAAAAAAAAAAAAGTTTCGGTTAGGGTTGGGAATCGAACCTAAGCCACCAAAATTTAAGAAGTCATGAAAAAAAACAGATCCTGACATGAGCAAAATGAATTTTAAGCTTAATTTGAAATAAAAACAAAGGAATGAATGTATGTCAAAGCACAAAAAGCTTCGGCCGAAGAAAAAAAAATGCGTTAAACTTAAATGTTACACACACAGATAAGGGAAAAAACACAGTCACTCAAAAGTCAAGAAATAATAAAAAAAAAAAAAATTAACATAGGCTAAACTAAACTAAACCTCACCAAGCACTTTTTTCACTAAAATACAAATTAAAATAAGATTTAAATGCAGACAAAAAAATGTAAACCGAATAAGTTACTAAAAGGATGAAATATAAACAAAAAACATTATTTTTAACTGTCAAGAAACACATAAATAAAATATATTAAAAATGAGCGATATGACTACACAACAAGCACAAATAGAACCAGTGTTACCACTGGTTTTCACTAAAAGTGAAATTTTGTTAGTTCAGAATAACCTATTTAAAATTAAAATGAGTTTACTCTTTTCAATTCATTCAGTGCAACTCATATTTTTTGATTAATAGGCTCTTCAACAAATTCATTTATTTTGAGTCACCTTTGAAGAAAGAATCAACTCGAAGCCGTCACAGAATGCACTTTTTTCACAGATTTTTTTTTTTTTTGCAGGAAGTGGAAATCTTCAAAAGACACTTGGCAGTAATCGGCAGCAAGTAATGTGGGACTCTTTCGTCACTAAAACCACCTCGAAATCTGAACCAATCAATGAAAGATTGACAACTGATTTTGCTTTCTCAATGTTTTCATCACTTTGGGGGAAGTTTAAACTTTTAATACTTTACGTGGCTTTATGACCATTAGCTCATATGGCTTGGTTCTTCTTAGTCTCCGAACATTGCCTTTTCGTATTTAATACTAAATCCATTTCAAAGTTTATATGTGATACAGTATGTTTTCTTACAACTTCTGTAGCCATTTCTATTTGTAGGTCACGATGCAAATCGCTATTTCTTTTCTTTGTTCTGGAATTTTTTTGATTTTGGTATTTGTTTTCTTTGAACAGCCCCATAATTGGATTCCATAGGTCCAGACAGGCTTTAGTAGGTACTTGATTATAAAGCATTTTTTTGTTTTGGATAGATAACTCAGATTTTTTACCGATTAGCCAGTACATTTCTAAATATTTTAAGTTTAGTTCTTCTCTCTTCTTTTTGATGTGCTCTTTCCATTTTAGATTTGCATCCAAGTTCATTCCAAGCAATACTGTTCGCTTAAAGCATGAGTTGAAATACAAGTTCTTTTACATGGAACTTCTGACCTTTTAGTACATGAATAAGTACATCTCAAAATAAATGATAAGAATTTGTTCCACAGTGAGTTCCAACGAGTGAATTGAAAAGAATAAAGTCATTTTAAATGGGTTTTTCTGATCTAAGAAAAATTGACACTTTTTGTGAAAAACCTGCTTCCTTCGGTTACTTGCCGATTTTTTTTCCACAGGCTAGTAAAAAAAATGATCAGAAAACCACTACGCAAAACATAAATATATAAACGCGCCAGTAACGTTTTCAAAATATGTTAATTAACTGTCTTTTTTTGACAGCTCGCTTACGACTTACAATACTTAGTAATAAAAAACATGAATAAGTTTGGTTATGCCAAACTTTTCCGTATCGTTGAAGGAATTTTGTGTAAAAAAAGTTTAAAACATTGATTTTTACCAAAACTTTTGAGAATTAAGTATTCCAGTTTTTGGATACCGCCATTATCTTAAAAATCATTATTATTGTTCATTGGAACAAAAGTGACATTCTTGGATGGTTTTTGTATGAAAAGAGAAACATAAGTATCTGCTGTCACAGAGTTTCTGCGATCCAGTGTTCCAGAATCAATCAACCAATAGTCGGATATTAGCTCTTGGTCTACCATTCGTAGATCCAAACATTCAAGATTTCAAAGTTTCTGCGATCCAGCGTTCTAGAATCCCCCAATAGGTGGATATAAGCTCTGCCATTCAGGGAAAGATAAGTATCTGAAGTCACAGAGTTTCTGCAATCCAGTGTTCCAGAATTCATCAACAGGTGGATATAAGAAATTGGTCTACCATTCATAGATCCAGACTCCACCAACAGGTCGTTAAAAAACTTTGGTCTACCAGACCAGATCCAAGAATCCAAGGTTCCAAAGCTTCTAAGATCTAGTGTTCCAGGGTCCACCAACAGTTGGATATAACCTCTTCACAGATCCAGAGTACCTGCTATCCATTGTTCCAAAATCTACCGACAGGTGGATAAGCACTTTGTCTGCCATTCATAGAACTAAGTATCCGAGGTTCCAATTCCTGTCTGCAATTCAGAGATCCAAGTATCTAATTACAAAGTTGCTGCGATCCATTGTTCAAGAAATTGCCAACAGGTGGTTATAAGCTCTTGTCTGCCATTCACAGATCCAAGTTTCTGAAGTTCCTGCTACCCATTGTTCAAAAATCCACCAATAGGTGGACATAAGCTCTTGGTCTGCCATTCAGACAACCAAGTATTTGAGGTTGCAGAGTTCCTGTGATACAGTATCCAAGAATAAACCAACACGTGGACAGAAAGCACTTGGGCTGCTTTGCAATTACTCACGCTCCAGTTCTCGGAGTCGGAGTAATTTCTTATCAATCAAACCTATTACACTAGGATCAACTGAACAGTATATACTAACCTCTATCTACAATAGAATTTCAAGGATGTTTTCCTCAGTAAAAAAAGACATAAATATGCCATTCGCAGCGTCTTATATTTATAGACTGGAATTTGAAGCCAATTTCACACAAAGATCGGTATCGAGGACGTCACTCTCTATAGCTACAAAGCAAAGCAATTATGCCTCACAATCATAATAGAATAAAAGTTCAAAATACACACCAATAACATATACCAACATAATACCACAAATATTAACAAATCAATTTAAAAAAATAAACATAAACATAAGTTTTAAAACAAACAACAATATACAAAACATATTAAAACCAAAAACTAAAAAAGAAACCAAATTCTTCTCCGGCGTTTATAAATTAAAATGCAATGATTGCAACAAATTTTATATTGTGCAAATGGGTAGAACCTTTGAAGAAAGATTCAAAGAACACAAACCCAAACCAGACACCAGATCTACATATACATTACATTTAATAGAACACAACCATAACTACACAGACATTGAAACTAACTTACAAACATTACATATATGCAGAAAAGGCAGAATTCTTGACGCGACAGAAGAATTTGAAATTTTCAAAGCTTACAGACAAGAACAGGACAATATACTAAACGACAAACTAACAATTAAACCAAACGCATTGTATGAAACAGCTATAAAATATGAGCATAAACAATAATGAAAAAAGAAGACAACATAATATCATACAAAAACTAAAAATTAAATAAAATCAAGTAAAACAATAAACAACAACAAATAAAACCAAAAGAAAAAGAAAAAAGCATCACTACATAAACTCCGAACAAAAAATAACAAAACTTTAACCAACAACAACAACAACAACAACAGAAGATCAAAAGCTTAGGTCAAATGATGACAAAAACAACACTAAACAACAAAAGTATTCGACTTGAGGATGGAGTAACAGCTCCGAAACGCGTCGTCGTACAAAATAAAATAAAATCAAAAAGTTGTAATATTAAAAATTAAATTAAAACTTAAAATAAAATAAATATTTCAACCAAAATAATTGTATAATTGTTTATTTTATTTTATTTTATTGAAACAAATAAAAACAATAGAATAAGATTACATTGTCTTACGAAAACCTTGCCTTACAAAAAGCATGTATAGGATTTGGATGCAGTCAAGCGGGGAGAAAGCGTTGCCTTCTATGACATATCAACATGATGTGTATCAATTAACGACGCCAAGCTAACAAGACGAAAGAAAGCCCAGCAGAACCTCAATGGATGTCCGGGGAAACCTCGAATGCAAAAACGAAGACCTCAACGACAAAAACCCTAACTATATAACCTTCGAAATGGTGCTATAGTTTCGATCATAGTTAACGGGCGGATAATGTATTTTTTAATCCATCAGATTATCATATACCAACAAGTTTTACCCTAGAACAGCTTCTTAGGTACATACTAATGACAAACAACAGCAACAGCTTTTATGTATGTTTTATTTTTATATTCATATTATTTTCATTTTTCATCATAGGTATCCAAGTAAATTTACACGATAGTCAGCATTATGCTTATAGAACATATTTCTTTCAAAATTTGTATTAAAGTAATTTTTTTATTTTTTTTTTTGATATTTGTAAATTTAGCTAAGTAAGCAAAATAAGTGTACCTAGTATTGTAAGTTAATAAAATATCATCAGTTCTGATCAAAAGGTTGTCAAGTGTTATTATTATTATTGCTTCCCCCACCTGTGGTAAGGAGCAATAATATCTTCACAACAATAAACTTCGCTCTACGAACTACCGCAAAATACAAAGGTACAAGAACCTTTTGTAATAAATCTACGGTCTGGCCAAGGTTAATGTACCTTGTCCAGCCAGTCAGAACAAATAAGTACCGACTTTAACAATTATCATTAAGTTATCAAATCATTTCGATATGTACCTACCGCTTTTCTTCTCCGAGAAATCATTAATTGAAGTTAATGTATTTTTCAATTTATACTGATCAAAAAGTTTTTTTTTGTACGAATCTGCCCCATGATTGACTGTACGAATGCTTCCCAGGCTTTATCAATACACAAAAAAAAAGGATTTCTTAAAAAAAGTAGGTGATAAGATTTTTCAATATTAACAATTAAAACAATTAAAATATAAACAGTTAAAATTAACGCTTTTTTCAACAATTCTTTACGGTTTAGCGTAAACACATACAAAAGTAACGTCGTATAGGGGGTAGTTCTTGCCCTCCTTGCAAACATCACCCTCTCAGCAAACAAAATTTTCATGCCAGGAGTTGTCAATAAAGGGATAGGAATCTGGATAGGATTTGGGAATAAATGAGATAAGGATAATACTAATGAAAGGTTCAGCATAGAATAATGTATCTATGCCATCGCCCGGGAGAAAGTTCGGATCCCCGGATGGTATTTCTAGGTTTTTTGTGACTTAAGTTATATAAGAACTATACTAATCCCTACCATTCTATTAACTTATACCAATATACATCCTCTATATCAATATTAATATCAATATAAACATAATCAATATATATATCGTTTTATATCCTTTGAGATATAATAATTTTATATCATTAAAACTAAAAAAAACTACTTTCAAATAAAGCCTAACTCAAATATATCTAATTAAAACCCACAAACCACTCGAAGTCCAAAGTCTCACCCAGACAATGGTTCGTCAATTCACAAAAGGCCTTGGCCTACCCACCCTTATATCTGACGTATAACCTACGTTACTTACGTGGCCGGATTCTTTAAGTAACCCCTAACGTGAACTCCAATCGCAATTCCAAATAACTCCTTACATTATGTCGTTATCATTAGTCCGTCTCGTCCTGTCCGGTAAGTGAGCTTTACGAAAATATCATCCTTTCTCGATCGACGGACTCCATAGAATCCCACACACCATTGCAGTTAAACCTAGCAATCCATTAAGATACTATATCTAGCTCTCATCTTAAACCAAATAAAACTTCTGTTTTCATGAATATGACTTTCAGCCGTTAAAACAATTTATTATAAAAAAAAAAAAATGTATAACTTTATACCATAAAAAAATTGAAACAAAATGATAAAATGATAAATGATCAAAAAAAATTAAATTGAATAAAATAAGTTTAACAAAAAAAAAAACAAATTTTAAAAGAGTATTCTTTTATATGAAAATTAAAGGTAAGGTAAAAGAATTTCATAAAAAAACTGAAGATCTTGTAATCTCTGGCTACCCCACAAATTCACCCTTCCTTATCATATTTTAGTATACAAACATATACGTATGTATATAAATATAGATATTTTGATCAAATATATATATGGAATATAACGACTTACGGTTTCTTCGTCCCACGAGGTCCTGCCTTGTATGATAAACCGTATCCTGGATGACGGTTTATTATTCTTGTGTATACAAGATACGAGTTTTTCGGCGCACAAACTTTTATATATACATATATAAGTTATGTATAGGTAAATAAAATTTAAAATTCAATAAAAGAATTTAAGTTATCACCAAAAAAAAAGTTTAAAATTCAATAAAAAAAATCCACTTTGTTTTGTGAGCACACCTATATACATATAGGTGTATTCCGGTGCACTGTGAACAAAGTGAGTGTGTCACAATTATCCTTCGGGTTGCATTAACCCTTGATATGCCCTTGATCTTTGATCACGAGGCTCACTTTTGGGCTATGTTACAACCTTGATCCGTTGGATGAACGGCGCTACTTTGACCCTCGTGATCAAAGATCAAGGGCATATCAAGGGTTACTGCAACCCGAAGGATAATTGTGACACATTCACTGCTGAGCTGCCATTTGAGCTGAGCTGTCGTTTGAGCTGAGCTGTCATTTGTGGTGAGCTGATTTGAGATGAGCTGGAGAGCTGAAGTAAACCGAGCTGAACAGACCCGAAATATTCTACGTAAAACTGAATGCAGTAAAACTAAATTTTGATATAATATAGATTAGATATAATAATGATATTATATAATATTATATAATTGGGAAGAAAAATGGTTTGGAAGTTGGTATAGTAAGTTAAGTTACGATTTGTACTATTTTTGCAAGTTACAACATCGAGGCGGAAGAGGGGGCAAGTGAAATATATATCTTCAAAGAAACACCATAAATTTTAATAAAACAAACTTCTCGATAAAAGAATTTTTCCAGAAATCGATAATAACCCATTTTGACCGCAAAATAAATTTTATTAAATAACTTTTTAGGTACTTGGAAGGTTGCTAATTGTATTGTATAATGTAACAAATTTATGAGGATAATAAAAATATGTTGGGTAACGGCCAGTAAGAGAACATTAGGGCAATAAAAGTAAACTGATGGTATATATGAATGGGTCTTGCGATTTCAGAAGTCAGGTAGTTGGGATTTTCTTGAAGTATTTGCAATCAATGCTCATCAGTGGTTTTTCCGATATCCTTTTGGTGAATAAGATATACATTAATGCAAGTTTAGGTAACTGATTGGTAATGAAAGGGTTGTAATTGAAATAAGAAAACCCAAAATTTTACAATGGGTGATTCTGGTAAA
Organism: Meliscaeva auricollis; assembly: GCA_948107695.1. Taxonomy (NCBI): domain Eukaryota; kingdom Metazoa; phylum Arthropoda; class Insecta; order Diptera; family Syrphidae; genus Meliscaeva; species Meliscaeva auricollis. Next base: position 38,006,243 of record OX403619.1, on the reverse strand, counting down.
TTTGTATATTTTAACCTGTTAGAAAAACAGAACGACTGTATAAATGCATTTTGTAAAATATCAGTCACCAGTTGACGCCAAGTACTAACCGCGTGTATCCAATTATATAATTGTCCGAGTGTCAGTGACAACTTATTCTCTATCAAAAATAATCTTTTATTATGTTTGCTACACAATAGTTAGCAAATCTACCATACCTACAAGTATTACAATTACAAGTATTTAACTTCAATCTACAAACATGTAATTCATAGAGCAGAAATATGATTTTAGGATCCATCCATAATGTAAAGTTACGACAACACCAGATTATTCAATTTGCAATGTTTTACCAAAAAATAAAAATTAAATCAACTCTTACCATAGAAGAAATCAACGCAACTGGACTGAATTAACTTAGCTCAGCTTAGATGAACTCAGCACAACACAGCTCAATCAGCTCAGCTCAGCTCAGCTCAAGTAACAGCTCAGCTCAAATCAGCTCAGCTCAACCGGCAGCTCAAATTTGAGCTAGCTAAAAAAATGAGCTAGCTCACACTGAGCTAGCTCGAATTTGAGCTGAGCTGAAATTTGAGCTTTTTGCATCTCTGCAACGAATACCCTGTCACAATTTCCTTTCTACGTCTTCCAAAAAAAACGTTAGCAGAGGTTTGGGTCGACCCAGTAAAATACTGATCGTATATACCCAACAATATTTTATATATAATGTTCTATATAAATGTATAGATACATATATGCGACCTCTAAATCAATACAGAATGTGGCCACCGAGAACGATCCTTTTGTTCAAACCCAACCTAGTCAATACATATCTTTAGTCAGACTATATAATTCAAAAATTAAAACTAAATTTTTGCTACACACCTCTGCTCATGAATATTAAAGATTTCACTTCTATTGTCTTCTTAATAGATATTTTCGCTCACGTGTTTGAGCCTCTTCACACCCACGAATTTTCTATTAAAATTTAGGAAATTTTCTTAAAATTTATCTTGCAATTTCTTTTCACCACAAAAATATCTACTCTCCTTAATACTTACTTTAAACAGTCTTATATATGAAGTTAATAAAATAACTGATTTCCACCATTAAAAAAAATCATAAATTTTCCTCGATTTCTATAGGTACGACACGTATGCCTATGAACGTATAGATAAGTATATCGAGGAGAAAAATCGAAACTTTCGGTACGGCACTGTCTTACTAAAAAAAACTTGTAGCTTGCACTTGTCTCTATCAAATGATTCAAAGTTTCCAAATTGCACTCTGCGGTCGTTACCCTATTGCCCTACTTTCATCTTTTCTCTCCTCTACCTTTCGTTTTCGGTATAAAGCTCTATTTCCCCGTCACAAATACCTAGCCGTATTCTAAGTAGATTCCTTCGTGTTCTTCTTTGGTACGGTGTTCTTTCAATCTTCGCATGTATACGTATACCCCTCCCAGTATTTCACTACCTTCTATACCTCTTAGTATTTTCTTGAAATATTGATCTTAAATTGCATTTCAAGGGGTTATTTGTTATGCCTAACAAATGTATGTAAGTCTTGTTTTCTCTTACATTTTCTACTTATAAACTAATATTGCACAAAAATTGCTAAATCTAATCATGGTTTTGAATCAACTGGTATAACTTTTACTTCCTGTTTGCTTTGCCTACTTTCCATCTTTAGTGTTACCTTTTACCACTACAGTAAGTGATGGCGCGTTGTCATATTCATTTTGACGTTCTCTTTTGATATTATTCTTCTTTGACGTTTAGTCTTTTTGTTATGAATATTAATTTGGCAAGCATGGTTGACTGTTCTTTAAAACTTAAATTAAAGTTAAAGTTTTTTTTTTGTATAAATGAACAAAATAAAGCGAGTGATCCTATAAGAGTGGATCTAACACAAAAAAGGAGTTATTGGATTGTCGGATTTTGGGTCGACAGAGAGATGCACCTTTAATATGGTTCTAGATAGATATTCTCCCGCGAATGGAGAATGCTTATTTTTTTTTTTTAATTTGTGGATTATGGATAGTAATACCAAGTAAGTATCCTAACTGAAGGGGTGTTCAATAAATCTATCCTACGACATGAAGGCCTACGTAACACATATCCAAAATCCATAAATTGTTCCAAGTGCAAAACCACAAGAATCCAAATGTTCCAAGGTTTCAATAAAAAATTTTGAAAATTGAACATTTAAGCCAAAAAAACAACATGGGATAATTTTTTTGACTGAATAAGAGTACAATTTTATTTTACCGCCGGCGCGACGTTATTTTCAATTTTTTAGAAGATTTGTTATATGTCCAAAGGAGGGCCGGGTAGCAATTTTCTGATTTTTTTTAAACTAAAAATTAACAACAACCCGGAACAAGTTTTGGATTTTTGAAATTCGAAAGGGGGGGGGGGGGCAAGAACAAGAATTTTTATTTAATATCGTAGACTTTGTTTATTATTTTTAAAATCTTTAGTTTTTATTTTTTCCGAATGAAACCATTAGGGTTGTTTAAAGTAGTTGTAGTGGTTTTAAAAAAAAATTTGAATCATAAATTTTGTAAAATGGGGGCCTAGGGAGCACATTAAGAAAAATTAAATCTTAGGTATATTAATTTTTTATCAATTTTAACATGGATCGGTACCTTGATAGCTGCGAAACAATTTTTTGATTTTAGAAATTAAAAAAAATGGGGTTAAAAAACGATCTTATTTTCTAATATCGTGAATTTGTTTTTTTGGCTTTAAACCTGTATTTAAATTAAATTTTGGAACAATATTTGTGCATTTGTGGTATTTTTTTGATTTTGTAGGCTAAAAAAATATTTGAAAGAAATAGAATTTTAATATGTTATAGAGAATCGTAAGATAAACATATTTCAATTTTTGGATTTTGAATTTTTCAAAAAGGGGGATCAGGTGAGCTTAAAGTTTGTTTAAACCGTTTTAGTCACTCTAAGCATCTAGTACTTAATAGATTTTGATCAAATTTCGCTATGACACAGGGATTAACCAGTTTCACTTGGAACAAATTTTGGATTTTTTGAAAAAGGGGGGCTTATGAAGTTTTTTGAAAATTTAAAAACTTGAGGATTTTTTTTTTAAGTGAATTTTTAAGCTTATATTGTTATTGTTAAAATATAAGCTGCTTTCAAAACATGTATGAGTCATTAAATTATTGATTTCGAAACTAATTTTGAAAAAAAAAATTGAAAGTATATTTTTTTACAGTTTTTGAAAAAAACCTTTCAAAAATTGCAGGAGCATAATTTTTTGGAACAATGTTTAGAACACTTATTTCAACAAGAAAAAAATATAAAAACTCAAAAAATCGAAAAAAGCGGGGCTCATTTTTTTTGTTTTTGGGCCATAACTTTCGAAATATTGAAGTTAGAGGAACATTGTTAGGAACAACTTTTGCAACCCGGAACAACTTTCACAAATTCAACTTTCAAAAAAATGGGGGCTAGTTCAAAAACGGTTTTTTGAATATCGAACAAAATTTGGAACATTCCGGTACAAACCGGGAAAAACCTAGAACAACTTTCAAAAATAACAATTTCAAAAAAGGGGGGTAACTTCACACACTCTACAAAGTGACATTTGCCTTCTTGAACTATAACGACTAACAGTAAAATCCAAACGGCAAAGAACTGATGAAACTGAAATTGATCCATTAAGTAGAACTGTAAATATTCCCTATGACTCAAAAGTGCTGGAAGATTTATTAGTTGTAGTCTCATAAATCGTCATTGAACGCATGTTAATCTATTAATATGATAAAATACTCCAAAATTGATCTTACAAACGAAACATTGAGTATTTTAAGGACATAAGGATCACGATACTCCCGAGCAAACCGATTAATAAAAAAGTGTGAAATTAACTTTTTCTTATTATATAGTTGAAATGGTTAATATATGAAAGTTTTGAGTCTAACACTACTCCGAGGTCGATAAAATAAGACAATGTACACAAATGTGACGAATTGAACACATAAGACAAAAAAAATTTTCATGCGTGTAAAACACATTGTTTTCCACTTGTTAACATTAAGAAACAGACGGACCAAGATGACTATCCTGAGGTACACTAGAATTAACTATGATACATTTAGAACGTTCACTTTTAAAAACAACACTATATGTATAATCTATCTTGAAGATACGATGATATTCACAAATTGATCATTGAGGCCAAATTTTCTTAGTTTGGTGAGAAGTATTTGATGGTTTAATTTATCGAAGGCTTTGCTAAAGTCAGTGAAAACACAGTCGACTTGTATATTTTTTTTCAATTGCATGAATGCAAAACGTAGTAAACTGCAACAAATTTGTAGTCGTAGATTTTTACTTGCGATATGGGTTATGCATTCAAGTTATGCATTCGTACAAAAAAGTTGAGATAACAATCAAACATGACATTACGATGATAGAGAATGAGAAAAAAGTGGGTCCGACAATTCTGTCTGTCTGTCTGTCTGTCTGTGAGTATCAGAGACCACAGCCTAAACGGATGTGTCGATTTACTTCAAACTTGGTATGTAGCGTTTTTTGAAGAATATCCCCAGACGTTTTTTTTGATTTTTTTTTTTTGACCCTAAATAACGGTACCTGTGATATAACGGTTTTCGAAAAACTCATTTTTCCCAAAAACGGTGCCTACGATTTTGATTAAAAAAATCGTGGTTATTTCTTTAGGTAAGGTCTATCTTTAAATGAGAACCATTTTTTTCAAAAACCGTTATTAACGGTACCTGCCATAGAATCGTTTTTTTTTTTATTCTGATTATCTATTTCATGACTCAATCAATTTCAACCATTTACATTTATTACATGGATGCTTTTAAGTTGCCGTAATAATATTTAGTAAAAAAAAATTCGAAAATAATTTTTTTGGGTTTTTAAAAAAAGTTTGAATTTTTTTTTTGAAAATTCATTTTCAAATTTTTTTTTCTAAAAATGTATCAATATAGAAGAAATAAAATTGCATACTTTGTTTTGAAGTTAAATGCATTTAAGAAGCTGTTTTAGTCATTTGAAAATTGAATTTTATGTTTTTTTAATTCTTTTTTCTAAAACTGCATTTACAAATTTTTAATTAAAAAGGCTTAGCATAAATAGTAACTTTATCTACAAGAGCTAGAACGTGCGGTCCAGTCGTGCATTTTATTTCTTTACAAAGCCATGTTGGTTCACATAAAACAGAGGCACAGTCAAAAGACAAAACATTACAAATTATCGACTCAAACAATTAAGGGATTACAGATAGTTTAGCGATAGGCCTATAGTTTGATACTGCATAAGAAATGAGGTTTTCCAGAGAATTGGAAATTAAGAACTACTTACTTCGTGTCAATTGAATTTAGGTGTGAAATTCATCGACGTTAGAGATATTATGTGCATCAGATGTAGAAGTGTTTTCAAAAGCACATTTATAGTATTCACATATTGGCTATTTCCTCTGGATAGCGTAAGTCACTCAAATTAAGATAGTTCATGTTAGTAGGGTACCCGTCGGATTTCCGTTTACAGTTAACGTATTTCCAGAAGTAACGTGGATTAGATTTTAATTCGTTTGCTGTTTTAGAAATAAAATTAGAATAGTACATTGTAGTTAATAAGAGCTTCATCAGTCCTAGATGATACCAAGCCTTATTTCTTTTATTTTTAAGTGTTTAATATGTAGATCGAAAAGAAATTATTTCAAGGAAGCAACCAAATAACGTTTTATAAAAAATTAAAATCATATCATCGAACTGGACATTAGAAAATAAAATATCCCAGTTAATATCTTGTAGCAAATTAAAAAGTTGGTAGAATTACATTTCTAAAAATTGAATTTATGCTGATTCTTACAATTCATAGGTAAACTGATGATATTTAAGTTTAGTAAGATAGGAAAGCAGGAAGGTGTCGATCTTCGTCTACCAGTTTTGTATCACTTATTAAAACAGCTCCGTCAATTGACCACTTTGGAAAAGAATACTAGGTCCAAAGTTTTGCCAAATAGGTTTTTGATGCCGTTTAATTGGTTTAGTCCAAAGGACGCCGTACCGTCGATGACTAGAAATTCATTGTTATTGGTCGCATTAATAGGAAGAAAGTAATCAAATTCATCCGACTTGACCCATTCAAGGTTAGGTAGATAGTCTCAAATAATTATAATTTAATCCGTGTCATCAATTTTATAGTTAGTTAGATATATTGTTTCCACGCATTCATAAAACTTATTATAAACATGGGGATTGAAATTTTAACACATATAATTTCTAGACTAGACTCCAAAAAACCATCGACAGGATTGCAAGAGACATGATTACGAACAGCTATCAATAAACCTCCTGCAACGGTTCTAATATTTGAATCATAGCGGCGATCTCGGCGGAAGACATGAAAACTAGAGTGAAATAACTCCGTGTCCGTAATGATTTATTTAAGTAAAAGACCGACTCGTTCAATAGGTAAGACTAGACTGACTCTTTATTTTATTCAGTTAAGTGAGTCTAATACAATTTACAATATCGAATAATCGAATGTTAAGGTAACAGAAGTTAGTTAATGTGTAAGTGAAACATTTTATAAGAATTCTAATATCTAAGCAGATAATATGTACTACATAGCTAGTTGTGTGTACGCATAATTATGTATGTTAAATATAATACATATCACGTAATAGATGCATTTAACCAAGTTTCCGTGAGAATTAGTATATCATGTGGAATATAGTTTGAATTCACACGAATATCCAAAAGGATTTTGAATTAAGAAGACCTAACGTTGAGTCAGGTACTTTTATCTTGAATGAAGAGTATGTGGAGTAATAACGATGAAGCGTTGTCTTGACGATTGTTGATTGCAGTGTGCCAATTTTTGTTTTAATATAATTTTTTACGTCGAAAGCATTCGTAGAGGAATCAAGTTTTGAAATGAATAATGTTTTCTGTCCAACCAATATTTTTAATCCAGATTGTGGAGCTGATATAAAATTGCAATCTACTAACGGTGTAATATGATGAGATGTACCAGCTGCAGGAGGAATGAGGAAACTATTAGAATGATGGTCCGTGAGTATGATTATAGATGTTATAATAGAAGTTGAGGCATTTAAACAAGGTAAAGTTAAAGATGTTTTTGTAGAGGTCGATGTACTTATACACGGTAAAGTGGTCTACGATTGCGCAGATGACGAAGGTGAAATATCTAAGAAGATCCAGTAAGGGGTTGATATGTACTGAAGGTGTATTTAAAGTTTTTTCAGTAAAAGTAACACTTCTTGTTTTTTTTTGCGATTTCAAACTGGGTTATCGGAAATATTGTCAATTTTATCAGTTAATATGAGCAGATGCTGTGTTTGAATACCGTTTAGTTTTTATTTTGTGCTTACCGTAAGAGGGACCATTTCTCCCTAAAGCTTACATTTGAGGTGTAGGGAAATTACTCCACGGGAATCTGCTCCACATGAGAAATTATTCCACTTTTAGTGGGAATTTCTTCCACTTTTCAAAGTGGAATAAATTCTCACTGAAAGTGAGAAATTCTATCACTTTTGGGTAATACTTCCACAAAAAAAATTGTTTTAATGAAAATTTATTACACTTTGAAAAGTGGAATAGATTCCCACATACAGTGTAATAATTTCCCATGTGGAGCAGATTCCCATGGAATAATGTCCCTGCACCTACATTTGATTTAAAACCTATATGCTCAATATTAGCCAAGAATCTCGTCGTTTAAAAAAAGATTCAGATTTGCCACAAATATTCCCTTGTAGGTAGGTACTTAGGTAGGTACATATTAAGTAGACACAGATTTAAATTGCAGAAAAAATCCTCTGATTCAATAGAATCAAGACATGAACAGCATCTTTTGGAGGAGCACCTTCAACACCAAAAATTACACAAGCTTCATCTCTGACAACAACACAAGGATTATAGCTTACTTTAGTGTAAAACCATCACATCTACATAGTTACATTTTTTTAGGGTGCTCTTTGACCTAAAAATTCTTTACATGCAAGGTAAACCACGAACATTTTTCAGACACTGAATTTTCCAAAAATTTCACCCTTGATGTAAAGTCGTTAATCCTCTGTCACAATAATTTTTAAACCAACTTAAAATAATGTTTATATCAACGGAAAACAGGTTCAAGGGTTCCGATGAGTAAATGAAGTCCTTCATTTGAAATTTTACTTCTAAGAAGAATGTATGTAATAGTTCTCATTTTCGGAGCAAATGATTAATATGGTAAATCAATCTATGGCAATCATGCATCGTGTTGGAATCCAAGGTTTGTAAACCTACTCTGAATTTATTTGACATGCAAACATTTACAAAACGTAGGTAGAATTTTTCATTCAAGCTGCAGTTTAAATAAGTGGAGAGGGTGTTTCAAAGTTCAGACTATTGCTTCTAAACCCTTTCCGTAATAAAGAGATCCGGAATGTTCTATCAATTAAGGACTAAATGCGTGATTAAGCCCTTAAAATATTCCTCTCTGCACATTAATAAGTTATACTATTAAAACTCTACTTAGGAGAAAATATATAAAAAGCGAGGACCATAACATGCATTATTCTTGAGGTACCTGCTATTAAAATTATTGTAATTAATCCTAATTAATAGTTAGTAGGGTAAGCGCAGTGAGCATTTTTTTTTTAAATGAAGGTTTTATAATACAATTTCTCTATACATACTACTGAAATAAATTAATAAATCAGCCAAGTAGAAGACTTTTAACTGGAAATTTTAAATCCTTTTAACCATTTAGGTGGCAGTCCTTGGAACTAAACATTCAATTTCAAAATTTTGTCTGGGTAAGAGCTTATTGTTTACGTAATTTAAGGAAAGTGTATTCATATAATATATTCGTCTTATTAAAACTATTACACAGAATGTCAGAATGTCCAAATTAGCTCTAGTTTTTGAGATATTCCCTTACAAAATAACAAGAAAAGCACTTTTCAATATTTTTGAAGCAATGCTATAACGTAAGGTGAACTCTTACAGCAAATGTTGTAACTGAATATGAAAGAACTTAATGTTCTTCTTTTTTATTCTGTTTAAAAAATTCAGTCAGTCTGTCAGTCTGTCAGTCTGTCAGTCTGTCAGTCTGTCAGTCTGTCAGTCTGTCAGTCTGTCAGTCTGTCAGTCTGTCAGTCTGTCAGTCTGTCAGTCTGTCAGTCTGTCAGTCTGTCAGTCTGTCAGTCTGTCAGTCTGTCAGTCTGTCAGTCTGTCAGTCTGTCAGTCTGTCAGTCTGTCAGTCTGTCAGTCTGTCAGTCTGTCAGTCTGTCAGTCTGTCAGTCTGTCAGTCTGTCAGTCTGTCAGTCTGTCAGTCTGTCAGTCTGTCAGTCTGTCAGTCTGTCAGTCTGTCAGTCTGTCAGTCTGTCAGTCTGTCAGTCTGTCAGTCTGTCAGTCTGTCAGTCTGTCAGTCTGTCAGTCTGTCAGTCTGTCAGTCTGTCAGTCTGTCAGTCTGTCAGTCTGTCAGTCTGTCAGTCTGTCAGTCTGTCAGTCTGTCAGTCTGTCAGTCTGTCAGTCTGTCAGTCTGTCAGTCTGTCAGTCTGTCAGTCTGTCAGTCTGTCAGTCTGTCAGTCTGTCAGTCTGTCAGTCTGTCAGTCTGTCAGTCTGTCAGTCTGTCAGTCTGTCAGTCTGTCAGTCTGTCAGTCTGTCAGTCTGTCAGTCTGTCAGTCTGTCAGTCTGTCAGTCTGTCAGTCTGTCAGTCTGTCAGTCTGTCAGTCTGTCAGTCTGTCAGTCTGTCAGTCTGTCAGTCTGTCAGTCTGTCAGTCTGTCAGTCTGTCAGTCTGTCAGTCTGTCAGTCTGTCAGTCTGTCAGTCTGTCAGTCTGTCAGTCTGTCAGTCTGTCAGTCTGTCAGTCTGTCAGTCTGTCAGTCTGTCAGTCTGTCAGTCTGTCAGTCTGTCAGTCTGTCAGTCTGTCAGTCTGTCAGTCTGTCAGTCTGTCAGTCTGTCAGTCTGTCAGTCTGTCAGTCTGTCAGTCTGTCAGTCTGTCAGTCTGTCAGTCTGTCAGTCTGTCAGTCTGTCAGTCTGTCAGTCTGTCAGTCTGTCAGTCTGTCAGTCTGTCAGTCTGTCAGTCTGTCAGTCTGTCAGTCTGTCAGTCTGTCAGTCTGTCAGTCTGTCAGTCTGTCAGTCTGTCAGTCTGTCAGTCTGTCAGTCTGTCAGTCTGTCAGTCTGTCAGTCTGTCAGTCTGTCAGTCTGTCAGTCTGTCAGTCTGTCAGTCTGTCAGTCTGTCAGTCTGTCAGTCTGTCAGTCTGTCAGTCTGTCAGTCTGTCAGTCTGTCAGTCTGTCAGTCTGTCAGTCTGTCAGTCTGTCAGTCTGTCAGTCTGTCAGTCTGTCAGTCTGTCAGTCTGTCAGTCTGTCAGTCTGTCAGTCTGTCAGTCTGTCAGTCTGTCAGTCTGTCAGTCTGTCAGTCTGTCAGTCTGTCAGTCTGTCAGTCTGTCAGTCTGTCAGTCTGTCAGTCTGTCAGTCTGTCAGTCTGTCAGTCTGTCAGTCTGTCAGTCTGTCAGTCTGTCAGTCTGTCAGTCTGTCAGTCTGTCAGTCTGTCAGTCTGTCAGTCTGTCAGTCTGTCAGTCTGTCAGTCTGTCAGTCTGTCAGTCTGTCAGTCTGTCAGTCTGTCAGTCTGTCAGTCTGTCAGTCTGTCAGTCTGTCAGTCTGTCAGTCTGTCAGTCTGTCAGTCTGTCAGTCAGTCAGTCTGTCAGTCTGTCAGTCTGTCAGTCTGTCAGTCTGTCAGTCTGTCAGTCTGTCAGTCTGTCAGTCTGTCAGTCTGTCAGTCTGTCAGTCTGTCAGTCTGTCAGTCTGTCAGTCTGTCAGTCTGTCAGTCTGTCAGTCTGTCAGTCTGTCAGTCTGTCAGTCTGTCAGTCTGTCAGTCTGTCAGTCTGTCAGTCTGTCAGTCTGTCAGTCTGTCAGTCTGTCAGTCTGTCAGTCTGTCAGTCTGTCAGTCTGTCAGTCTGTCAGTCTGTCAGTCTGTCAGTCTGTCAGTCTGTCAGTCTGTCAGTCTGTCAGTCTGTCAGTCTGTCAGTCTGTCAGTCTGTCAGTCTGTCAGTCTGTCAGTCTGTCAGTCTGTCAGTCTGTCAGTCTGTCAGTCTGTCAGTCTGTCAGTCTGTCAGTCTGTCAGTCTGTCAGTCTGTCAGTCTGTCAGTCTGTCAGTCTGTCAGTCTGTCAGTCTGTCAGTCTGTCAGTCTGTCAGTCTGTCAGTCTGTCAGTCTGTCAGTCTGTCAGTCTGTCAGTCTGTCAGTCTGTCAGTCTGTCAGTCTGTCAGTCTGTCAGTCTGTCAGTCTGTCAGTCTGTCAGTCTGTCAGTCTGTCAGTCTGTCAGTCTGTCAGTCTGTCAGTCTGTCAGTCTGTCAGTCTGTCAGTCTGTCAGTCTGTCAGTCTGTCAGTCTGTCAGTCTGTCAGTCTGTCAGTCTGTCAGTCTGTCAGTCTGTCAGTCTGTCAGTCTGTCAGTCTGTCAGTCTGTCAGTCTGTCAGTCTGTCAGTCTGTCAGTCTGTCAGTCTGTCAGTCTGTCAGTCTGTCAGTCTGTCAGTCTGTCAGTCTGTCAGTCTGTCAGTCTGTCAGTCTGTCAGTCTGTCAGTCTGTCAGTCTGTCAGTCTGTCAGTCTGTCAGTCTGTCAGTCTGTCAGTCTGTCAGTCTGTCAGTCTGTCAGTCTGTCAGTCTGTCAGTCTGTCAGTCTGTCAGTCTGTCAGTCTGTCAGTCTGTCAGTCTGTCAGTATGTCAGTCTGTCAGTCTGTCAGTCTGTCAGTCTGTCAGTCTGTCAGTCTGTCAGTCTGTCAGTCTGTCAGTCTGTCAGTCTGTCAGTCTGTCAGTCTGTCAGTCTGTCAGTCTGTCAGTCTGTCAGTCTGTCAGTCTGTCAGTCTGTCAGTCTGTCAGTCTGTCAGTCTGTCAGTCTGTCAGTCTGTCAGTCTGTCAGTCTGTCAGTCTGTCAGTCTGTCAGTCTGTCAGTCTGTCAGTCTGTCAGTCTGTCAGTCTGTCAGTCTGTCAGTCTGTCAGTCTGTCAGTCTGTCAGTCTGTCAGTCTGTCAGTCTGTCAGTCTGTCAGTCTGTCAGTCTGTCAGTCTGTCAGTCTGTCAGTCTGTCAGTCTGTCAGTCTGTCAGTCTGTCAGTCTGTCAGTCTGTCAGTCTGTCAGTCTGTCAGTCTGTCAGTCTGTCAGTCTGTCAGTCTGTCAGTCTGTCAGTCTGTCAGTCTGTCAGTCTGTCAGTCTGTCAGTCTGTCAGTCTGTCAGTCTGTCAGTCTGTCAGTCTGTCAGTCTGTCAGTCTGTCAGTCTGTCAGTCTGTCAGTCTGTCAGTCTGTCAGTCTGTCAGTCTGTCAGTCTGTCAGTCTGTCAGTCTGTCAGTCTGTCAGTCTGTCAGTCTGTCAGTCTGTCAGTCTGTCAGTCTGTCAGTCTGTCAGTCTGTCAGTCTGTCAGTCTTGTCAGTCTGTCAGTCTGTCAGTCTGTCAGTCTGTCAGTCTGTCAGTCTGTCAGTCTGTCAGTCTGTCAGTCTGTCAGTCTGTCAGTCTGTCAGTCTGTCAGTCTGTCAGTCTGTCAGTCTGTCAGTCTGTCAGTCTGTCAGTCTGTCAGTCTGTCAGTCTGTCAGTCTGTCAGTCTGTCAGTCTGTCAGTCTGTCAGTCTGTCAGTCTGTCAGTCTGTCAGTCTGTCAGTCTGTCAGTCTGTCAGTCTGTCAGTCTGTCAGTCTGTCAGTCTGTCAGTCTGTCAGTCTGTCAGTCTGTCAGTCTGTCAGTCTGTCAGTCTGTCAGTCTGTCAGTCTGTCAGTCTGTCAGTCTGTCAGTCTGTCAGTCTGTCAGTCTGTCAGTCTGTCAGTCTGTCAGTCTGTCAGTCTGTCAGTCTGTCAGTCTGTCAGTCTGTCAGTCTGTCAGTCTGTCAGTCTGTCAGTCTGTCAGTCTGTCAGTCTGTCAGTCTGTCAGTCTGTCAGTCTGTCAGTCTGTCAGTCTGTCAGTCTGTCAGTCTGTCAGTCTGTCAGTCTGTCAGTCTGTCAGTCTGTCAGTCTGTCAGTCTGTCAGTCTGTCAGTCTGTCAGTCTGTCAGTCTGTCAGTCTGTCAGTCTGTCAGTCTGTCAGTCTGTCAGTCTGTCAGTCTGTCAGTCTGTCAGTCTGTCAGTCTGTCAGTCTGTCAGTCTGTCAGTCTGTCAGTCTGTCAGTCTGTCAGTCTGTCAGTCTGTCAGTCTGTCAGTCTGTCAGTCTGTCAGTCTGTCAGTCTGTCAGTCTGTCAGTCTGTCAGTCTGTCAGTCTGTCAGTCTGTCAGTCTGTCAGTCTGTCAGTCTGTCAGTCTGTCAGTCTGTCAGTCTGTCAGTCTGTCAGTCTGTCAGTCTGTCAGTCTGTCAGTCTGTCAGTCTGTCAGTCTGTCAGTCTGTCAGTCTGTCAGTCTGTCAGTCTGTCAGTCTGTCAGTCTGTCAGTCTGTCAGTCTGTCAGTCTGTCAGTCTGTCAGTCTGTCAGTCTGTCAGTCTGTCAGTCTGTCAGTCTGTCAGTCTGTCAGTCTGTCAGTCTGTCAGTCTGTCAGTCTGTCAGTCTGTCAGTCTGTCAGTCTGTCAGTCTGTCAGTCTGTCAGTCTGTCAGTCTGTCAGTCTGTCAGTCTGTCAGTCTGTCAGTCTGTCAGTCTGTCAGTCTGTCAGTCTGTCAGTCTGTCAGTCTGTCAGTCTGTCAGTCTGTCAGTCTGTCAGTCTGTCAGTCTGTCAGTCTGTCAGTCTGTCAGTCTGTCAGTCTGTCAGTCTGTCAGTCTGTCAGTCTGTCAGTCTGTCAGTCTGTCAGTCTGTCAGTCTGTCAGTCTGTCAGTCTGTCAGTCTGTCAGTCTGTCAGTCTGTCAGTCTGTCAGTCTGTCAGTCTGTCAGTCTGTCAGTCTGTCAGTCTGTCAGTCTGTCAGTCTGTCAGTCTGTATAATGAGCTACAGCCTAAACGGATCTACCGATTGACTTCAAACTTGGTATGTAGCATTTTTTGGAGACTCTCCAGAGGGGTTTTTGGAATTAATTTTGTTGGACCAAAAATAACGGTACTTGTCATATACCGATTTTAGTAAAGTTGAAATTGCTCAAAAACGGCTCCAACGATTTTGTTTAAAAAAATCAAGTATAAGTTTTAAGACAAGGTCTATTTTCTAATGAAAAATTTTTTGTTTGAAAATCATTATTAACGGTACCTGCCATAGAACCGTTTTTTTTAAATCTGATTTGCTCCGAAACTGCTTATTCGATTTCAACGAAAATTTTTGTGAAGAAGCACTTATATAAGTTAAATATAAGCCAAAATAAATTTAGTTTTTTGAAAAATCAAATTTTCGAAAACGGGACATTGATTTTTTTTTGAAATATCGTTTTTAGATGTTGATTAGTAGTTTCTACAAAATGGCATACCAATTTTATTTTAAAACTTTTTCCAAAAAATTATTTATAAAAAATTAGTTTTTTAAAAAGCGGCTCTAACGATTTTGAAATTTTTTTTTCTAAAAATGCATTTTAATATATCAATCAAAACTGCATACTTGTTTTGGAGGGCAATTTGATTTCAGATTTTGTTTTAATTAAAAAAAAAAAACGAATTTTATGTTTTTTTTTTATATTACGTACCTACATTTACCAAATTTCTGTGTAAGAAGACCCAGTTGTACATTTTAAAAATAATATTTAAATAATAGATAAATACCTGTTTATCCTGTAAACAGGATTAAATTATTAATTTCCTTTACATATCTAATAGTATACCAGATAGTAGCTATTCAAATAAATTTTTTTTTTTTTTTTCTAAACTGCTTTTACAAATTTTTAATTAAAAAGGCTTAGCATAAATAGTAACTTTATCTACAAGAGCAAGTACGTGCGATCCAGTCGTGCATTTTATTTTTAAAAACGGCTCTATTGATTTAAAATTTTTTTTTTCTAAAAATTAATCTTTCTTAATACAATCAAATGGCATACTTAGTTTTGAGATCAAGACAATTTAAGACGTAGTTTAAGTCATTTTAGTAATAAATTTTATGTTTATTTCTTAATTTCTTATAAAAATTAAAAACTTTATATGTGAAGCTTTAGCATCCACAGCAACTTTGACCCTAAGAGCAAGTACGTGCGACCCAGTCGTGAGTGTGTGAAGTTAGCCCCCCTTTTTTTGAAATCGTTATTTTTGAAAGTTGTTCCAGGTTGTTCCCGGTTTGTACCGGAATGTTCCAAATTTTTTTCGAAAAATATTCAAAAATGAGGGTTTTAGACCTAAAAAACCGTTTTTGACCTAGCCCCCCTTTTTTCGAAAATTGAATTTTTGAAAGTTGTTCCGGGTTGCAAAAGTTGTTCCTAACAATGTTCCAAATTTTTGGACCTCTAACTTCAATATTTCGAAAGTTATGGCCCAAAAACAAAAAAAATGTAGCCCCCCTTTTTTCGATTTTTTGAGTTTTTATATTTTTTTCTTGTTGAAAAAAGTGTTCTAAACATTGTTCCAAAAAATTAAGCTCGTAAAATTTGTATTTTTAAAGATACAATTTTCGAAAGGTTTTTTCAAAAACTGTAAAAAAAATATACTTTAAATTTTTTTTTTCAAAAACTAGTTTCGAAAGCAAATATTTAATGACTCATACATGTTTTGAAAGCAGCCTATATTTTAACAATAACAATATAAGCTTAAAAACTCACTTTAAAAAAAATCCTCAAGTTTATAAATTTTCAAAAAATTTCATAAGCCCCCCTTTTTCAAAAACCAAAAATCCAAAACTTGTTCCAAGTGAAACTGTTAAATTCCTGTGACATAGCGAAGTTTGATCAAAATCTATTAAGAACTAGATGTTTAAAGTGACTTAAACGGTTTAAATAAACTTTAAGCTCACCTGACCCCCCTTTTTGAAAAATTCAAAATCAAAAAATTGTAATATGTTTATTTTACGATTCCCTATAACATATTAAAATTCTATTTCTTTAAAATATTTTTTTAGCCCCTAAAATCTCAAAAAAACTTACCCCAACCCCCCCAACCCCAAAACAAAAAAAATTTAAAATGTTCCAAATGCACAAATATTCAAACAAAATTGTTCCAAAATTTCATCAAAATATATTGGAAAATACAGATTTAAAGAAAAAAAAAAACAAATTTACGATATTAGAAAATAAGATCGTTTTTAAACCACATTTTTTTGAATTTCAAAAATCAAAAAATTGTTTCGCAACTGTCAAGGTACCGCTCAATTCGATCCATGTTAAAATTGATAAAAAATTCATGCATGATTTTATTTTTGTTGATGTGCTCCCTAGGCCCCCATTTTACAAAAATTATGATTTAAATTTTTTTCTTAAAAACACTACAACCACTTTAAACAACCCTAAAGGTTTCATTCGGAAAAAATAAAAACTAAAGATTTTAAAAATAATAAACAAAGTCTACGATATTAAATAAAAATTCTTGTTCTGGCCTCCCCTTTTCGAATTTCAAAAATCCAAAACTTGTTCCAGGTTGTTCTAGGGGTCCTCTAAAATGTTCCCGAAAATCGTTTCTTAATATTGATTTTTAGTATGAAAAAAATCAGAAAAATGCTCCCCCGGCCCCCCTTTGGACATATCCAAAATCCAAAAGTTGTTCCAAGTGCAAAACTACCCGAATCCAAATGTTCCAAGGTTTCATTCAAAAATATTGAAAATTGAACATTTAAAGCCGAAAAAAGACTTTGGGTGAAAAAATCCTGTTAATATTGTTCTGGCCCCCCCTTTTCGAATTTCAAAAATCCAAAACTTGTTCCAGGTTGTTCTAGGGGTCCTCTAAAATGTTCCCGAAAATCGTTTCTTAATATTGATTTTTAGTATGAAAAAAATCAGAAAATTGCTCCCCGGCCCCCTTCTAAAAAATTGAAAATAACGTCGCGCCAGTAAAATAAGTTTACTCTTATTCATTCAAAAAATTATCTCAATCATGTTGAGCACTTTTTTTGCAAAAAAATACTACATACTATACATTGAATACCACTTTGGTTTTTACGTAAAAATTTGTTTTTGATATAAGCTTTAACCTGATCAGATCATAAACATAGTAACCCATTCAAAAAAATAAAACACCCCATTCATGAATGCTCTTCGTAATGATTACCTGTAATTAAATACCCAATAGTGAAAATTATTTAGCTTAAGCCATTTTACCAAGTGCAATAAAAAAGTAACTCGAATGAATCGGGGTTTTTACAAGCCTTTCTTATTAAAGGGTTGTTAAATGGAAATATCCATTTTATTATGTTTTCAAAAACACACAAACGCAATAAAAATGATTTTTTCCAATTATTTGCAAAACAACCCTCTAAAAAGAAAAAAAATTAAAAACCCCGTTTCATAATTTGGGCTGATATTTTTATTACGAATGACTGGTAGATGCCAAAAACAAAATAGTTTTTCATTATGAATTCCAGGTAATCATTAGATACAGGATTTATGAATGTTTTTTTTTAATGGATTTCTATGTTTATGAACAGAGCAGGTTGAAACTAAAATCAAAAACAAATTTTTACGTAAAAACCAAAGTGGTATTCAATGTATAGTATGTAGTATTTTTTTGCAAAAAAAGTGCTCAACATGATTGAGATAATTTTTTGAATGAATAAGAGTAAACTTATTTTACTGGCGCGACGTTATTTTCAATTTTTTAGAAGGGGGGCCGGGGAGCAATTTTCTGATTTTTTTCATACTAAAAATCAATATTAAGAAACGATTTTCGGGAACATTTTAGAGGACCCCTAGAACAACCTGGAACAAGTTTTGGATTTTTGAAATTCGAAAAGGGGAGGCCAGAACAAGAATTTTTATTTAATATCGTAGACTTTGTTTATTATTTTTAAAATCTTTAGTTTTTATTTTTTCCGAATGAAACCTTTAGGGTTGTTTAAAGTGGTTGTAGTGTTTTTAAGAAAAAAAATTAAATCATAATTTTTGTAAAATGGGGGCCTAGGGAGCACATCAACAAAAATAAAATCATACATGAATTTTTTATCAATTTTAACATGGATCGGATTGAGCGGTACCTTGACAGTTGCGAAACAATTTTTTCGATTTTTGAAATTCAAAAAAAATGTGGTTTATAACCGATCTTATTTTCTAATATCGTAAATTTGTTTTTTTGGCTTTAAATCTGTATTTTCCAATATATTTTGATGAAATTTTGGAACAATTTTGTTTGAATATTTGTGCATTTGGAACATTTTAAAATTTTTTTGTTTTGGGGTTGGGGGGGGGGGTTGGGGTAAGTTTTTTGAGATTTTAGGGGCTAAACAAATATTTTAAAGAAATAGAATTTTAATATGTTATAGGGAATCGTAAAATAAACATATTACAATTTTTTGATTTTGAATTTTTCAAAAAGGGGGGTCAGGTGAGCTTAAAGTTTATTTAAACCGTTTAAGTCACTTTAAACATCTAGTTCTTAATAGATTTTGATCAAACTTCGCTATGTCACAGGGATTTAACAGTTTCACTTGGAACAAGTTTTGGATTTTTGGTTTTTGAAAAAGGGGGGCTTATGAAATTTTTTGAAAATTTATAAACTTGAGGATTTTTTTTTAAAGTGAGTTTTGAAGCTTTTATTGTTATTGTTAAAATATAGGCTGCTTTCAAAACATGTATGAGTCATTAAATATTTGCTTTCGAAACTAGTTTTTGAAAAAAAAAATTTAAAGTATATTTTTTTTACAGTTTTTGAAAAAACCTTTCGAAAATTGTATCTTTAAAAATACAAATTTTACGAGCTTAATTTTTTGGAACAATGTTTAGAACACTTTTTTCAACAAGAAAAAAATATAAAAACTCAAAAAATCGAAAAAAGGGGGGCTACATTTTTTTTGTTTTTGGGCCATAACTTTCGAAATATTGAAGTTAGAGGTCCAAAAATTTGGAACATTGTTAGGAACAACTTTTGCAACCCGGAACAACTTTCAAAAATTCAATTTTCGAAAAAAGGGGGGCTAGGTCAAAAACGGTTTTTTAGGTCTAAAACCCTCATTTTTGAATATTTTTCGAAAAAAATTTGGAACATTCCGGTACAAACCGGGAACAACCTGGAACAACTTTCAAAAATAACGATTTCAAAAAAAGGGGGGCTAACTTCACACACTCCCCAGTCGTGCATTTTATTTAAAACACTTTTATTAATTGTCACTGACAAACTAACTAACAATGCAATAAATAAAATCTTAGAAGTCAATTTTTTCCCCTCCATGGGGGAAGACTAGTAGTGGCGGAGGGGCTTACGGTGACTACTACAACGAAACGTAGAGCTATGCGATCGCGGAACTTGTTTCTGCAGAAGGGCCTCTCATGGTCGACAGGTTGAAGTGGAGTGGAATGTCACTTTTACTACCCCCCTCCCCAACGAAGGAGTGTTTCCAACAAGGCACTTCCACAGATAAGACGGTAAAGGGAGAATTCTCTCGATGGAATCAACGGTAGCGTCACTCATTCCAGTCAGGATGAACTACTTGGTGAACACCTAACATTGGCTGCTCCGACGCAATCAGATTATAGGCGTGTAAGGAGCGCGTACTCCGGCCTTCCTTCCTTGGAGTCATTGAAGGACCTGGCCCTCCAGGTTGGGGCTCCTGCCGTTGGGGTAACTGCCCGTCGTAGGAGTAAATTTTATATTTTTGAACTAACTACAAGCCTCGGATAGGATGATCCAAATGTTGACGACCCTGGTAAATGAAACTTTGATATTGAATTTCGCATTTTTACGAATATCCAAGCCTAAACAGGCCACGTGCAGCCGAATAATTTGTGGAAATATGTATTATATAAATACAAAGCTGATATTACAGCCATCCAGGAAATGCGATGGGATGGAGAGAGAATCCGTAAAATGAAATCCTGCGATATCTACTAAGGAAAGTGCTACAGGGGACAGGGACAGCAAATGTTCGGATGTGGTTTTGTGGTAAGAGGCAGACTTAGGCAAGAAGTCTGTGACCACGCCCCAACAGAGAAGAAAGGTTACGCGACCAACGAAGAATTCTACGGACTTCTCGAGAGGACTAATGATAGGTGTCCAAAGTATGACGTCAAGATTGTTTTTGTCGACTTTAAAGCACAGATTGGAAATCTGGGAATTTCCTCCTTGTGTCCGACGCTTGGAATTCACAGCTGCACAAAATAACTTCAAAAAATGGACTCAGTCTGATCGACTTTGCAGAGGGGCGTAATATCACCATATCAATCAGTCGATTCCCCCACCTCTATATTCATAAGGGAACCTGACGGCATCCAGATGAAGTAATTGTTAACCAAATTGATCATGATGCTATAGACGCCAGACATGCATCCAGTATCCTGGATGCATGCTTTATGTCATAAAAAATTTCAAATATTTCTTTGTCTTATTCAAGTTCCATTGTTCTTTGCTATAATAGGCTGTTAATGTTTTGAAGTATTTCGATTGTGAGTTTCTAGCAAAATATTGAAAATTTTAAATTTTTTCGAACTTTGAAAGTTACATTAAAGGTGACCTTCGTCGTTTCGACGAACATTTGCATTATTTTTCCCCAGAAACTACATTTTTCTGGGACAATAAACCTGAGAGCATTTGCCCACAACAAGAACTCCCTAATATAGAAATTATTTAGTGATATAAAACTAAGTGTCCATAATCCATGGTATCAATTCTTTTCATAAATGAAACAAAAAATAAACATGCAAATAAAAAGAATGTGTGTTTTTTTCTTCATTCTGTGTTTTATGTCTAATTAGGGACACTACCGCAATGCAGAATGTATTCTTCTTGAAACAAAATTATTCTGAATTAAATAACTTGTAAAAATATAGTAAATAAAAAAGGCTTATAAAGAAAAGTAGGAACCTATTTATAACTTTGTTGCAAGACAAAAAATGAAGTGTGTGTGTGTGGGACGGAGGGAAAGAGAGAAAAATGAATGTGCTTCATTTATCCTTGCACATGTTACAACAATTCATCAAAATTCCTATGCAATTACAAATAATTAAACATTCATCTTATGACAATGCTGGGAAAAGAGGTTAGTATAGGTTGATGGTTGGGGGTGCTCGCGACGTAAATGCTAAAAAACTCACATTACTGTGCGGCTATGCGACAATTTCTTCATTTCACCTTCTCGACGCTTTCTTTTTTTTTACAGTAAGTGTAGTAGCAAATGCATGCGAAATTATAAAACCAAACAGAAGATGACGAAGAGCCAGAATACAGCAGAAAAAGAAAAGTATTTTTCTGCAATTGTGCATGTAACAATTTCACTTACGGCGAATTATTTACAATTCAAAGGATCTCGCAATATGTAAAATATGCAGCACAATTATTTGTATTTTTTTATTATGTTTTACTGGTACATATATATACTTGTGTTGGTATATACGTAAATTTGAAAAGCTTAATATGAACATAAGATTCACATTTGCATAAAAACATATAAATACAATTATACATACATATATATACATGCATGTATAAATAAATATCTAGGTATATACATAGGTATGTACTGTATTGAAACATGTGTAGTTGTTACATTATACCTTTTGGTTGTAACCGTTTTCATGCTGGTATGTATGTAGCATAAGAAACTTAAGACTTAACACTTTGGTTCATGGAGAAAAATTAGGATAACAACTTGAAAAACTCTTCCTTTGATGCTACTGTCAAGAGGACATGCACACAAACAAACGTGCCTAGGCTCTTGAAGCAGCAATTCAGTACGACAAAATAATTCAAACTATTATTCAACAGCAACAACAACAGCAACGAGGGAATAAAAAATACTCAATTGTTTTATAAATAAAACATTCATAGTAGATGTTCGCCAGGACCTTTACCTATACTCACACATATAATATAGCAGATTGCAAACTGCCGAGCGTAAGCCTTGCAAAAATTGTATATATTTGCTGGTTGTGCAACTGCTTTGCATGCTTTTTGTGCCTCTTTGCCAAAGGTAGTAGGGAGCTACATCAGGCAGGTACTGAGAAAAGACTCATAAATGTGGGCTACGATGACGATTCTTCCAAAGTGCCTCGCCTTGCATTATTACTATTTTCATCATCATCAGCGTCCACATTGAGCATCTAGGCGCTTTCATCCTTTTCATATAGGATATCCTTTCTGTATTGAATCTTTGCATCGCAGGACTTTTGTAATTTTTGTTCTCCCTTGTCTTTTACTTTACGAACATATACTTTTATTTTCTGTTTATATTTGTACAATGAAAACAGAGTAATCGCCTACACCTAGTTTGGTCGCTCTAAACCTTTCGTATGCTGCAGCTCCCTCCACGTCCTTAATCTCGGTTAAGGTTCGACCATATTTTATCAGGCATAGTCGTATCTATCAGTATAGAAGGTACATACCTTAATATATTGCCTTCGTTTCTTGGAACTTAGGTAGGTATCTGTTATTTCTAGAATCTCAATATGAAGAAGGCGCGAAAATATGCACCATAAAGACATCAGTGGTGGACTACTTCTATTCAAGAGGACAAGGGCGGTTACTATTAGCGAGAAAATATACATGAAGGCGTATTTAATACCTTTTGTTTAAACAGATTCTCAAAGATTTTTAGGTTAACTTTGGTTTATTATTTGTTATATTATAGATAGAACGATAATTTATTTCGTACCTCATGTACAAATCTGTTTGCTACTGCTCAGTTTACACAAAGATTCGATATTTATAATGTGTCTTTCTATTGAATTGGTTAGTTCTTACAAAATTATAAATTTATATTTCCATTTCAATTAATTAATAATTAATTAATAGTTATAATCTGAAGGAAAAAATGATAAAACTTTTAATTTACAAGAAAAAAAAACAGTAATTGAAATAAATAAATATCTAAATAGCTAGCAAAAAAATAAAGTCCCTTATTTGTTGCGCAATTAAAAAATGTATAGCTCCCATGGGTTTGAGTTATTGAATTTACCGCTAAAATAAGTTTGAAGTAAGCAGACAAAATCTTAAAAAATTAAAAAAATAATTTTGGTTGGCAGCCAAATTTGTAGCTTTTTAAATGCTTTTAATTGGCAAATACATCGTTTTTAAAGCTATAAAGTTTGTTAGTTATTCAAAATTCCGCTAAAATCAGACTGAAGAAAGCGGACAAAAATAGGAAGTCCAAAATTGAATGCTGAATTTTGAATGCTTTCAGAAATTTGAAGTCATCATGAACTAGATTAAACGCGCAAACCCCGATTTTGTAGCTCAACTCTTTTTTTTTTGTTATATTCAAGATTCCGCATAAATAAGACAAAGAGGTCATAATATGCAACTATCAAAATTTTCAAAAAAGTTTAATATTTCATTTTGTTACCAACTTTGACTTTTTTCAACTTTGGAATATACTTTGGTGAATAAGACCATATTTCAAAGTTGAAAATAGAAATCCTCAAAATTTGTTCAACTTTAAAATAAAATCGTCCTTAAATGTTAATAGATTTTGAAAAACCAAAACAAATAATGATCCTGAGCTTTGCAGACAATTTGTCTACTGAAGTTTGAACAGCCACCAAAGATAACGATACAAAGAAGAATAGCCATAAAGTTTCTTATGCATTTCTTGAGACTATTGAAATTGTATTGTATTATGTTATTTCTTCGGATTTGCTTCATTCTCATCTTAGATAAGTTTTGCCAACACGACTTAAAATTCCTTGTGTTTTATGTTTCTGTGGCTTGAAAGGTAAAAATAATAACATTTTTCGTGATTACGCATCTTCGTCAGCCGCATTGTGAATTAAAATACAAAACTTTTTTGTTAAGGCGAATAAAAAAAAAACTAAAAAATATTGCCCCTAGATTTTGGCGAGACAAAGCGATTGCCGTAAGTTTTACGAAAATCGGTTCATTATTACAGTCGTCAACAAAAGTCCAAAGTTTTATTTTTAAATTTATTTTGACCATTTTGAATCTTTTGGCCAAAACTTTTTGTTAAGACGAATAAAAAAAAACTAAAAAATATCACCCCTAGAGCTTTTCAAGACAAAGCGATTACAGTTTTTTTTTTTTAAATCGGACAAGTTTTACGGCTTTGGTGGTTGTTCAGCGGACAAATTGTCTGCAAAGTTCAGGATCATAACAAATAATGTTTGTGTACATATTTTCATTTTTTTTAGTCTATTTTCTGCATTTTTTCAAAATTTTGAGTGTGAAGTTTATTTTTACAAAAACTGTTGACGAAAGCAATTTTTTTTGACAACCAAACTGACTTTCTTAAAAGAATTGCCGTAGTCTTTAAATATTTTTTTAAGAATATTTCCATCCAATCCACCTTAACCCTTAACCACCTACCCCCTATTTCAGTCACATAACCACCTACGTGCGGTCCAGGAGACCGCTACAGTATTTTACCCCTCTTTCTAAATTTATCGAATAAAATTTTAAAAAAAGTCAATAATATTGTTTTTAATACATTTATCTTTTATTTAAAAAAAACAATAAAATAAATTAAATAAATATTTTGTGATTTTATCAAAAAAATTCATATACTGGCACTTTTAGTGCAAAAAATGACTGTGCTCATACAATGAGATCTGTTACAATAGGAACTTAAAATTTCAAATTCTTCTTATTAATTCTTATAAGCTAACATAACAAAGAATTAAATAAAAATAAAAAATGGAACATAAAAAAAAAACTTCAACAAAATTGCAAGGCACCATCATTTACAATTTTTAGCGACATCTACGGCAAATTTTGCTCGCGCACTCTAAGCAAATTGGTTTTTTGTACATAAAACATAAATAAGCTGTCTTGCGTTTCTTTTTTGGATCGCAAGTGGAGCATGTTTTACGTATTTTAAGCTTTTCTTCACTTGGTAAGCTTGATGAAACTTCACCAAGCTACCCCCTATTTCAGTCACATAACCACCTACCAGCGGTCTCGGAGACCGCAGGAGAAATTTATATACTAACCTAGGCCAAACGCGTGAACGTCTTAACTCACCAAGCACATGCGCGACACTGTTTCATGTATAGAAAAGGTACATGGATGCATATTGTCGTACGACACACACACACGGAAATATTTGCATTTGAAAAACCGTTGCGGTCTGTGAGACCGCTGGTAGGTGGTTAAGGGTTAAGGAGAAGCAATAGTACTGTTTTTTCAGATTTTGGCATAAGCTACACACTACACACTCTAGCCTTTTAACACAACTTATTCAAATAACTCTGTATATTGATTTCAATATAAAGAGTTTATTCCCCCTTCTAAAATTTTTCTGAGGCACTCGTTTCACAAATATTTTGTATTATGGAATTCGCGGATCAGAAAGTGAACGAATGTCGATTAAACAGTTTGATAAAAGTTGTATTATTGAATTCGCTTCAGATCCGCGCCAAAAGTGCTGCGAATCTATAAAAAAAACTAAGTTTAAATAAGGAATTTAATTAACCTCTACTACAAGCACTATGATCCCATGAACAAAAAATTAAAAATTATTATTTTTGTTCTTCATTTTGTACAATTAAGAGAATACTTTAAACAAATCTAATTAAAAGTTATTAACTTTTGCCATATATGGCTACTTGTGCAGTTACATATTTTTAAAGAAACTTAACTTTTGCAATATTATGGCTGTCCGTGCAGTTACACATAAATGAAGCGGAGCGATCTTTAACTGCACAAGTATCTTAGCATGCTCTTTATTCAATTTACTATATTTATATATTTTATATATTTTGTTTCTTGTTAATTTTTGGAATTTTTTTTTATAATGAAGTGGACTCCGCATAAACGTAGTACTACATTAAATTATTTAATTTTTTTCTTATTTAAACTATTTTTTCACATTTTGTAACTGCTTGCAGTAAGCAGTATCCCTAACTCGTATTTTCTAGGATATATGTCAAAACAAAAACACAAGTGTAAAAAGAAAGCTGAGTTCTTCTATACAAATCTGTAAAACTGTATCTATTAAGTCTGGTGCAAAAAGTTGTGATACATAAATGGATGCCGAGTTCGTAGTTCCCTTAAAGTTCATTTATGTTGTTTGTCAAGTTTTCCATATATCTTGTACATACATTTGCAAAGGCATTTGATCATATTGCAGATAATGGGCGGATACCACTGACGCATATACAATTGTACTTAGTTTTTTTTTATTTATTTTTCTCAATTTGACCGGATATGTATATATATTTCAGTTTTTAAAATAAATTCCTTGAAGGTTTTTCAAACTTCAAAAGTAATTTGACTACACCGTTTAATTTTTTTCATATGAAGCGATTTTTTCAGTGATAGTGGAGGTTAGGGCCCAGGGATATGGCCAAATTGGAGCAAATGACAGTTACAACCCTGGTTCCTTGAACGTATATTCCTTTGCTTATCACTGCACAAAGTTGGATGAAGCGAAGTAGTAAAAAAATAAATGAAACTTGTACGTATACACATACGTATCTCTTTGAAATTTCATTTTTTGATTTTAAAAGGGTGATTCAATTCGTATTTTTATTATTCGAGCAAAACAATTTAGATACTTGTTAGATCATCTTAAATGTAACACTATCTTAACTTCTCTTTACTTATCTGTAAATAGCAAATTTGTGCGGTTGGGATAAATTAATTAAGATACAAATACAATTGGTAGCAAAATGTAATTTTATTTTAGAGGTTTTTAGTGAAAATAATGAAAAAAAATTAAAATCCTGAAAAAATAGCTATTTGATAAATTATTCGAATGGAAATGCATTGGAAAAAATAATTTATGAACTTGATTGTTAATTGTTGATTGCCAACGTCAAATTTAATCAAAATATAAAACACGAAGCTGAACTTTTTTCAGCCCTGTTCTGATCAAGAAGAAATAATTAAGCTCTGTTCTTTTGCAGATAAGCGAGATAATTGCTGCTAAAGAGAGTGGAATGTTTTCCTTTTTTTACGAACTAAAAATAAAAAGCACTTTTCAACTAGTTCCGGGCAATTAGGTTTTGACCTGGACAAAATAATTCCCAGCATTTTTTATTGGTAGAAATTGTTGGGAGCAATGCCCCTGCTTACATTTTTCCCTGAGGTCCCATTGAATCCTATAGTGTCCTGCACAAACTAATAAGTCACATAAAACGATTATTTACTAAAAATCTACAAAGAATATTTATTCATAGTCGACTCTTAAAATACAGAGTATATCAAAAATCTATTATACAATGCTACAAATCCTATTACGGGTTTAAATAACAAAACAAGCTTGTTTGTGTGTTGAATTTAATAATATTAAATTAAGGTAATACGACGACTTTAAGATGGGTATAATAGCAATAGGGTTTTTTTTTACAGCGGTATGAGTTGACATGAATATTTAACTAACCGTATGACAACCAAGAAACGAAAGAATGCATAGAAATATTATTATAATATAATTTTTAGTAAAAATTGTTCAAACTATTTTTTTGTAGTCTCTTAATTGTACAAAATGAAAAACAAATACAATTTTTTTTGGTTCTTTGGGTCATAGTGCTTTCAGTAAAGGGTTAAGGTTAAAGTACGTTGTGCAACAAGTCACCACCAAAAAAACCAGTGAAAATAAAAGATAGGTATACAAAAATACGTAACTCATGAGTATGAAAATTAAAATCTAGTACACTGCCATAAATAGGTAGGTACACCGCTCATTTGCTGCAACAACGCAATAACTCAAAAATGTTTAATCACAGGAAAATGAGTTTAAGGATTTCTTAATGTGCGGTTCCATTGAAAATCACTAGCCTTGAGTTGTTTAATCGCTCTCTTTAAAAATAAAAAAAATATATGCTTTCCATGTATTTTTCTGTTATTTCTTGAAAAAAGCACACAAAAACTGACAATTAACCTAACTTAAGTAACATTTTTGTTAAAATGATAAATCTTAATTCGATTTGTAGGTATTACAAAGAAAGTTTCGTTCCCAATACAAGTTTTAAAATCACATTGTGTCACCCTTTTTATTCATAAGAGTAGGTACCTATGGTTTTCTGAATTCAAAAGCCCAGCCAAGTGCCATCTCTCTCATTTCACACTAACAGTATACAAGGGTGAATACTTATTAAGAAAAAAAACATACTTACAATGAATGTAAGCGATGCTACAATAACAACTAGAAAATATTAAAAAAAAAAAAAAAACAAAAATTGCGTGCTTTCGCTTCACTATTTTCCATTACATTTATTCCTAGTGTGGTGCTTAGAATAGTGTTATGGTTTTTTTTTTTGTTTCATATACATTGTTAAAGCCCTGTTCATCATTAATCCTTCTTCTCCAAATAAATAACTTCTGCGATAAGCACTCGTATCACTTTGTGATTTGGGTTTCATTAAGTATAACTACTTCCTTTTTTTTCCTTGTTTTGCATCCTTCAAATAGTTCTTGCTTTAGCAATTGAGACCTATATGCAATGGCTTTCTGGGCAAACTTGGAAGCTGAACAAAAAAATAACTATAAGCAATATTCTATTTATCTTGCATTTTGATGTCTAGCTTTTCACATTGTTACAAGTTTCCAATAAATTTTTGCCTACAATAATAATCTTAGGTAGGTATACTTTTCTGATGAATTCATATCCATTTTTAATAAAAATGCTGCAACATACAAAATACAAAATTTTGAAGTTTTGAAGTAACTTATGTCTTTAACCGACTTCAAAAAAGGAGGAGGTTATCAGTTCGACAGTATTTTCTTTTTTTCTTTGTATGTTTGTTACCTCAGACCTTTTGGCTGGGTGAAAATATTTTGATGATTCTTTTGAAAACTGGTGCTTTCCATGTGGACCCATTTCAATTTTGTCCAGTTTTGACAGTGGCATCTTACACAATCTTAAAATTAAAGTCGGTTTTATTTCTTTTGAAATGTACTTATTATTTTCAGAAAAGCCCAAACATTGTGGTTTTTGAATTATGCTAGGATCAATTGGTCGTAAAAAGTTGTTATAATTCCTTTCGAACGAAAAACGACCTCCTGATCTGGAGCTCGTTTATATTCTAGCAAGTGACTTATTTTTTATCATTATTCTAAGGAGTAAGAAGAATGGAGATATATGTGCATTCGTTTTGGATTTCAAGCATTGATAAATGTATTGCCTTTGTTGAGAATATGGGAACATTCTTATTTTAATTATAGCTGAGAACCAAAAAAAATTTCTTTTGAGGAATTTAATACAAAAATAATTCCTATCAAACCCAAGTGACACTGAAAAATAAAAAAAAATAAGGATAAAATTGAACTGGGATCAAATTAAAAAAAAAAAAAATAACGAATCCCATAATGCCTAAAGGCCTCCATCACGCACTAATGGTATTTTTGCCTAGTAAGAGTAACATTAGAAAAAGATCGAATTAAGTTGAATTTTTGTGAGAACTTTTATTTAAAGGTCCAGTACCTACATGCAATTTTTTAAGTTTTTTTGTTCTTGTCGTTAGTTTTTTTTACCTAAATAGCGGCGAAGGGGGTTTCTATTAGTTTTATTTTTATGTCTCAGTGAGTTATTTTATCATTTAAATGGAAAAATGCAAAGTTCTAGCTTATACAATTCTATAAGAAAATAACATGAAGCTTTTTTTGCATATTAGAGATAGAAGGTTGTTTGTAGGTGTTTGGTCCGATAAGTAGACGTTTTTAATATTGATTATTAAAAGTCGACAAAAAAAAGTCGATTAGTTAAATGGCCAAATTTTTAACATGGTGTTTACACTCTGTGGTAAAGCGTGGATAAACTTCCTTCCATATAAAGGAACTTGACTTTACAATTTTTTTTATTTTTTTTGAAAAAAAAACAAGAGCGTGACATTTTTCTAAATTTGTAATTTACGTATAAAGGGTTAAAGCCAATAAAAAATAAAATGCACGACTGGGTCGCACGTACTTGCTCTTAGGGTCAAAGTTGCTGTGGATACTAAAGCTTCGTATATAAAGTTTTTAATTTTATAAGAAACAGGCTTAGGATGTAGGTACCTTCAAATATTTTAAACAAAGCGCTTAAGAAAAAAACTAAATTTTTTTTAACAAGTTTAATCTGTTAAAAGAACAAAATTTGTGGTCTGGATTGTATTAAATTGTTTACGACTCTGCGTTATTGACCGCGACCGCAAAATGATTGAAGAAAAATAAAAACAATACACAAACAAAACTTAATTTAGTTGTATTTTATTTATTTTTCTAAATACCGAATGCGTTTCAGAAGCCAATTGGCCTACCATCATCAGCGTAATGCGCGTGAACAACTAAAAAAGTTTATAAATTAAATAAATACAACTGAACTTCAGTCAGTCCTGATTTGAGCTAGCTCATTAATTTGAGCTGATTCATAAGCTCAAATGTGAGCTAGCTCAGCTTAATGAAAATACAAGCTGAGCTGTAAGAAGTAGTGTGGTTAAACCACCTAGACTGTATGAGCTGAACAACTTCAAAAATTTAATTTTGTTCATCATTTACCCAACTTCGACAACAATTCAAAGCATATGCGTGGTTTAACCACACCACATGTTTTTACATCGTTGAAAAGGGCTAAATGTCTACTTTCAGTGAAAAAATCTAAAATGGGTAAAAAAAATTGACGAAGCTAAATATTCTGCAATGAATGAAGGTCGAAAAATACCGACTTCATCTTAAGCATGCTTCTCAAGTAGGTTCTCCCTTTTACCAAGTAAACCGTATTCAACCGCTTTGCTCTGAAGTGTCTTCCGTGGACTGATCCTTACAACTTACATATGAATGATTTTGTATTCCTTCATCAACTTATTAATGGTCAAATTGACGCCCCTGATCTATTACCCTGCATTGGCATTGCATGTTGGCTTCCATGAAACAAACTATGGTATGCATGAACCCCTCTTAATTGTATGAACAAACTTTTTAATTTAAACCATTCCAATATTGATTTTAATATGAGTAAAATGGATTAAAAACATTGTTCCGGATCAGTGCTCCACTATCGTGACTGTCATTCATTGTTTTAAATAATTTTTTTTTTATTTTTATTTATTTGGCAGTATTATGCCATTTAAAAATTTCATTTCAATCATTTTTATTATACATATTAAATAAATCCATTTTTAACATATTCAAATAATTTATTTTTGAAAATTTGTAAATTATGCTCATTTTTTAAAATATATGGAAGGCTGTTATAGATATTTAGACCTCTGTGTAGAACCATATTTGTGGTCTTAAAGTTTCTAAACCTTGGTAACCTGAAATCACCAGCATTGCGTAAGGCAAAAGGTTGTACATCACCAACAAAAGAAACATACTCATACAAATAATTAGGCAATATATTAAAATTGATTTTAAATACAAATACTATCACATTATACATAATTCTTTGGTTAATACTCATCCAAGACAACTTAAACAACATTTCTCTTATTGGGGTAAATCCATTACACATTAAAACAATTCTCATTCCCCTATTTTGAAGTTTTTGTAATCTACTAATTTTTTGATTATTACACATAAACAAAATACTTGAGCAATACTCAAAGTGTGGTTTTATCATTGTATTATAAACATTAATAGTTGTTTTCATCGACATTTTTTTTCGAATTCGACTCAGGAAGTACTTTTTTTTGATATCTTCTTACATACATAATTAACATGAGCATCTCAAGTTAATCTATCATCAATTACAACACCTAAATATTTTATTTCATTAACTGTTATTACTATTATTACTATTAATACTGATTTTTCTATCAGTAGAACCATTTAAAATCATAGCTTTTGTTTTATTTATATTTAATTTTAACATGTTACTGTCAAACCAGTCTTGTAAATTTTGAAGATCTAAATTTATTTTATCTATACATTCATCAATATTATTACCAGAAATAAACAGTAAAACATCATCTGCAAATAAAACAAGTTTGGAAAAACGAACAGCGTTCTCCATATCGTTGATGTATACCAAAAACAGCAAAACTCCAAGCAAAGATCCTTGAGGAACTCCATGAAGAACAGATACGGGGTTTGAAATTACGTCGTTAATTTTCGTTCTTTGAGTTCTATTTTCGAGATATGATTTGAACCAACTTAGTTCTATGTTTCTCACGCCATACATTTTAACTTTTTCAATTAAGATCAACCGGTCTACAGTTTCGAATGGTCTTTTCAAGTCCAAAAAACACTGCCACAACCACTTTTTTGTCATGAATGTCAATTTTCCACATCGTTATGACTAGATTGAGTAGGGATTCACAATTATGATCTTTTCGGAAACCAGATTGGTAGCAAGAAATAAGATTATAGGATTCTAAATAATTTTGCAGCTGATTATATACAATCTTTTCAATAATTTTACTTTCCAGCGTCATCATATTGACAGGTCTGAAGTCTTCCACTTTCTTAGAGTTTTTAACTTTTTGAATAGGGGCAATAACAGATTCTTTACAGGAACTCGGAAAAACGCCATTAATCAAAGATAAATTAACGATTTTAAGCAACATATCACCACAAGTTTCAAAAGCGTCAAGATACATTTTAATGTTCACTCCGTTTGTATCTTTTTTATTCATGGATTTTAACACAGATCTCAAGTCATCCAAATTTATGTCTCTAAGTTGAAATTTTAAGTAATAATAATCAAACACTGAATTAATATACGGTTTATTCGGAATACTGTTTCTAATATCGACAATACTTTCGACAAAAAATGAGCTTAAGACATTGGACATTTCAAGACATTTGGTGTATTTATTGTTATTGTGTACAATTTCACTGATATTTTTTTTACCTTCTTTCAATTTTTCTACTGATGTACTTGTTCTTAGCGTTGTTCAGCGCGGTTTTAAATCTGTTTCTGCACAGCTTGTAATTGTTCCAATCAACAACGAGACATGAAACTTTTGCTTTTTCATATTTCAAAACCTTTTCAATTTTCATTGTCTTAAGAGCATCAGTAAACCAAGGATTATAATAATATTTATATTTTTATATTTTGTAAAACTATCAACCATTTGTAGAAAATTTATCGAGAATTTATTTGTTTGCTCGTCGAGCGATAAATTGTTTTCATTAAAAGTAAAATCACAGTTACTCAATTTAAGGGTGAAACACACTGAATCATATTTAAACACACGCATGGGCTTTTTTTCTTGTTTAGAGTTTAATAATGTACTTATGCTAATTATCACAGATTTATGATCACTTATCTTAAATTTACTATCAGACTTGGCTTTAACTCTCTCCGGAATGTTAGTCATAACATAGTCAATTAAATTGAATGTTTGAACAACAACTTTGGGAGTTTTTTGTAATTCTTGTTGGATCTTCTATAAGGCGCCAGTTATAGCGATCAGCAAAACTCATCAGGAAAATTGAAACAGTAAGAAATTGTGAACAGAATGAACATTTTTTCCTGATGGTCGGTTATAGCGAACAGGAAAAATATGTCAGTTGGCTGTCTCGTCAGAACACGAAAATATTTTAAAATATATTTTTAACGTTTTCTGGTTCTTAATTAAATGTAGCAAAATTTGCCATCATTAGAATTACGTTTTTTGGCTGTTTAAAAAAAGCACTGAACAAAAGTAAATTCCACTTCGGATATTATGGTCTTTTATCGAGACATTTGCATCCGTTTGAACACCCGAAATCATCACATCACTAAGTTTTTCCTATTTATATATATTTTAATTATTATTATCAATTTATTATTAATTTATCGCACCTACGACTATAAATTTATCACACAAGGCACAACACAAAAACAGCAACCACAGACTAGCGCCAAATTTCCTGATTGAAATGCACACGAATTTTTTTTTCGTTTACAAATCTGTCAGTGGAACAGGAAAAAACTAGAACACAAATCAGTGGAACGATTTGTTTCATTTTTTGAGAAATTTCAATCCGCTGGTACTAAAAATTGATTTGCATCAGGAAAATAAAGAAATAGACTTTTAACAATTAATAATTATTCAAAAGTAGATTTTTTTAGCAAACAAAATTCTTTGAGTTGTTTCTTATCGGTAAGTGTAGTTTTTTTGTTTCATATCGATTGGAAAATACCTAAAAAATCAATTCGAACATTTTTCCTGATTAGTTTTCCTGATCGCTATAACTGGCGCCTTAACTGGGTATATGAGTTATCGTTTAATATTGCACTTATTTGATTTTTATATGAACTGTCTACTAAAAAAATTACATTTATACCATACATCATTATCACAGATTTAAAATCACAGCTTAAAAGGTTCATCCAGTTGGAAAAATGATCTATAAATATCGTTGGAGAATAACTCGGAGATCTGTAGATAACACCAAGTATATAAACCTCATTTTGTCTATGGACTTTCACTAACAAAAACCATAAAAATCGCCATCGTTTTTAATATTTCACATTTCCAGTTATCTTTTATATAAAAAACTACACCACCTGTATGTGTTGATATGGAATCACATCTAATTATTTGATAGC
Organism: Meliscaeva auricollis; assembly: GCA_948107695.1. Lineage (NCBI taxonomy): Eukaryota > Metazoa > Arthropoda > Insecta > Diptera > Syrphidae > Meliscaeva > Meliscaeva auricollis. Next base: position 37,971,907 of record OX403619.1, on the reverse strand, counting down.
TTTTTAAATCAATTTCTGCATTTTCGACCATATCAGTAGTATGGGTCTCTGTTGCACAAATAAAGTCAAAATTATCATCATAAACCAATGACTCTAGTTCACAGAAGTTATTAACGAGACCTTCAATATTAAGACTTAAGCACTTCAACTCCGATAATTGCTAATAATTGATTTTACTTCTTTTATTAATCAATTGCCTTCTATAGATTGGGCATTCTACGCTACGCACATCATGCTTGACATCCATATCAGGAAGATTAGCTTTATTTTTAAGCCTCATACAACAAACAACTTTAACTTCTTTACACAGTCCTTATTTTCATGGTCCTTTTCACCACATTATAATTCACTTGCGCATTCATCAAACCTATGGTTATATCTGAGGCATTTAAAGCAACGGCGTATTCCAATTTTTTCATAAACCACACTTCTGTCATATTTAATATAAAAGCAGAAACACAATCACGCTTTGCCGTCGATTTTGACAACTGCGAAAAGTTCAACTATAGGAAATCTGTGTAACCTCACACAATGACGCTTTTCTTACGTACGCTTTTTTTGACAAACGTAAGGAAACGTAAGAAAACGTAATAAAGCCACCATCTGTCAAAAAAAAGTTCAACTTGGTTGAACTTTTGCGCGCTTTCTGACGTTTCTCATTTATAATTTCATTTGAATTTCAATTTTCAAAAAGTCTGTTTCTGTGTTTCTAATTTGTGTTTTAATTTGTAATCGGTGCTTTTAAATTTGTAAAATGGAAAATTTAAATGTGGTAAGAAAAATATATTAATTGGTAACAAATCATAATAAATAAGCGGCACAGCTTAATTTGGCTATCTTAATAATTTTTTCCGCTTTTTCAATACTATTTTCCATTTTATTCATTTATTTTGTTTTCCTCTTTTTAATTCTTTGAAATTTATTGAATGTTTTTTTTGACAACAGATAGAATATTTCAATCAGCTGTTTGTCATTCTGACAGAAGCGCGCTTTGAATATTTCTCAACGTAACGCAACGAAGCGTCTCCCTAAAGCGTGATTGTGTTTGAGCTTTAAATCTTTTTAACTTCCATAATTTCATGAAAAGCTCTACTATCTACTTCCAGAACCGCGTTAAAATTATTTTTGATTTTAAAAGATGCATACACCTTAACGCATTTTATTGAAGAAAAAACAATATTGTTTTGTTTTTGTATAGCTTCTTCAATAACATGGCCTTCTAAATTTTCGCACATACCAGACAAAAGAATAGTTGGGTTTTTCATAATTGGCATATGCACTTCATATTTATCACTCATTTTATTTTTTATTTCATCACCGATCTTCTTTATAGCGTCTTCACTGTCACACATATAGCAATCGAACCATTTTTTCTTTCAGACATGTTCTTAACTTTTTTTATGTCGGATTTTGTCACATCATAATGCTGACTCTCTTTCGGTTTCACTAATACGGGTGCAATTTCAATTGGTTTCTTTAGTAAATCAGCATAAGGCGGTTTTGCTTTTTCTTTCTTTTTCGTTTCAGACTCTTTAATACGGAAATTCACTACCTCACTCTTTAACTCATCAATTTTGTTTACTAAACACTCTCGTACATTAACTTCCATTATTTTTAACTGATTATTTTTCTCACTCGCATTTTCCGATGATTTTGTCAACAAATTTCTGTTTAACTCTTTCACCGTAGCAGAAATTGCTTGCACTTCTTCTTTATCCTTATCACTCTTTTCTTTTAAGTCCGTTTTAATTGAAATAACCATATCACTAATTTGAGATGATAGATTATTTACACTCTTCTTTAAAATGTCTACAATATTTTCATAATTTGACTGCTGCGATTTAAACAATTTTTCATAATGATTAATAATCTTATTGGGAAATTCTAAGCAATCACTGCAACAATAGCCTAGATTCTTATTTTCTTTTACTAATTTTATGTCATATTCAGACAATTTGCATTCGCAACACAATCGATGGAACACTTTTTTGCAGAAGCCATTACATGAAATCAAATTGCCGTCGCTACTACTAAATCTTTTTTCACATTTTCCACAAAATTCATCCATCGCATTGAATGTTTGTCGCGAGAAACTAATAAAGTTTCAATTTTAATTAACAAAATTAGTTTTGTGGTAATTATTCCCAGCAAAACCAGAATTTAGATAGATAAATTTCTTGAGCACTTATAAACACGTCTATCACAATCGAAATCTCTCTCTCTTATTTATTTGTCTTACATTGTTTCTGTATGTTTTTATTTATATATTTTGCATGTGTAAGGTTGTATTATTTTATTTTACTAACTACTAACACATGCACTTATGATGATGTAGATAACAGCTCACTACATCAAATCTGAAGTGAAAAAAAAGAATAGGTATATGAGATGGCCCATTATACCCCGGGGGCTGATATGCCTCACTTTCCCCTAAAGAATTTCTAAATGAGTTTTAAATTCTTCAAAGAGTGTTATATAAAGTGTGTGATCAATTGGAGAAAGAGTTATAAAACACATTCTCCGCGCCTCATTTCTTTTATTTCTAAGCATTTTCAGCTAATTCGTCTTCCGAAATTCTGGCTGAAATTCATATTTTTTTCTATTTTTTATAGGAAGAGTATTGGAATGGCAATTATTCAGGATACCAAAAAGTAGCTGCTCCTGCTTCATCAATATGAAGATGAAATTATATCAGTAAATCATACAAATGTCAGCGGTTTTACTGCGAAGCCCTCTTACGTTTTGGTAGAAGAGGGTTATCCTTCTGAGTTTTTCGATGGTGGAACTTAAGACGATCGTTTATCTGTGGAAATAAATTCCTTAACTAGAGTTTCTGGGGGCCAGTTATTAATGTTGCAAATTTAATAAAAAGTGTGGTGGTATTGTTACAATTTGTTACTACATTTTTGTAATCAATCACGGGCATTGATAACACGCACCATTTTATAAATAAATTACTGAAGTAAACATTCATTCCTTTAATAGAAATACAAAACAAAAAACTAAAAATACAATAGATTCAACAATATTAAGTTAGGTGGGTATACCAGCCTGTTTTGAAACACCTATATACCTGCATAAAAATGGTTAAAAATGCAATTCGAAAGGAAGTCTTATGTTAAAATACATTAATATAAATAGTTGATAGGTATTGTAACCCAACTAGTATCCCAATTCCAAGGCCTCAGGCATTAGCAAAAACAGACAACCTTACAAACAACAATCAATTAAACTTAAAATTTCACGTAAAGAAAAAGTTTTTCAAAACCTCTTTCATCTGTCTGAGTTCGAATTCTCTATTATAATATTTTCTTTTAAGAATAGTGTTGACGATAGGCAATATTGGTTTACGTAGGATGAAGACCAAAGGTGGGTATGTAGACCACCTGCTAACACAGAAGGGGAACCTTATTAAAATTTTAATTATTCGACAATCGAACGACTGAGCTATTATAGAAGTATACCAAAAGAATAAAGGCTTCCGACAATCCTTTTTACCCAAACACTTTCCCGCAGGCTATACATATTCTTTCAGTGTGTCAGTATGTAATAAATATACACATGTCAGTGCCAGCGGAATGAAGAAGAAAACTATTTTCGTTTGATCATTTCCTCAAGAGAGGTGGCATAAACATCGGCATAGACTAGACATAGACATAGCAGGCGCTATGCATGGACTGAAAGTGCTCTCGGAAATCTCAACACTATTTACTCATGGAAACTAAACATAAACACACATTTCCCTTTGCATGTAAAACGTACATTGTAGATTGTACTGCTACCCCAACCAAGGATACGAAACCAAATCCAAGTTTTTGCTTCGCTCTGTGTTTGTTTTTGATAAAAGGACAAAATAAATTTTTATTGTTTGCGTTCGAAAATACTCAATCCAAGTGTTATATTAGTGGGAGTAGCATCGCAAAGTTCAACAAGTGAAATTAAAACTTTTGACATTTGTGTATTCCTTGCAAGGATATTTCAGTTTACAGCACCATCATGAGCCAGACCTTTCCAGGACCCCACAGCTTAAACAGAAAGCGTCCGAAGGGGAAAATTTGGTTTGTACCTTACCAAAACTCAGATGAAACGATGATTGTTCAATGTAGGCTTGTGCATGAAATGGACAAGTTCTCACAAATGAACACAGTTTTGTGGTTTCTATTTAATGAAGTTTGTAAACAGGCACAAAAGCCGCATTAACTATTTACAGTTGATTACAGTGGTAAGGGCTTTTCATGGATGTCAACAGTTGTTGTGATGTATCTACCTAAATACATGTAGGAACGTTTGGTACTCGGTAAAGTTTACTGACTGAGAAAAAGTCCTTGGACGTCGTCGGCATAATCCGTGTTGGCATGGTCCATTCGTTGATGCTACTGCTGTTGTCCAGCGAAGTGCGAACCTCGAGAGCATCATGGAACTCTGTTCACGAAGAGTTGTAGAACATGCATTTTTAAAAATATTTTCCTAATTATTTTCCATATAACATGTGAGATGTGGGTCAAGTATTGCAAAGAAAAATTTTAAAAAGCAAGAACTTTTCTTTTCCGTTTTTGTTGTTGTTGTTGTTCTTGTTCTTGTTTATATTTCTCTTCAAGTGGCTGAAGGCAATTATTAATTTTCATATTCATATGCAAAAAGTAAGTAAGGCACAAATTCATACCTATAATATTTACATGTGTAGGTATGCAGTTACATATTTATATGTATGTACTTGGTGAATGCTTGTTACCTTAGTTAATATTCCAATACATACATTGCATGCATGTACAAAACGTATGAATTTCGTTAAGTTGCATCCTTGTTCTTGTAAGCAATTAAGTTTTCGTTTTTTTTTTTTTTTTTTTATAAATCTTTGCTTTGCATTTTTTTTTATTGTTGACGTCTAGCATATAGAATATGAAAGACCACCAAATTCTTCTTTATTGCTTTGGATTCGAATAATGTTAAGAACATAATTTAATTGTCCTACTTAAAGTTCAGAATAATAGGTCCTTAGCTATTAGACCAAGAGCCGACAAGTTTTGGATCTGGGATCTGGGATTCCATCATGGGCGGGGTTTTGAACTTTTGAATGCACTACAGTTTTTTTGAAGTTCTTAATAGTTTTCATAGACTTTTTAATTAAAACAATTATTAAAAAGCAACTGTATAAGATACAAAATTAAAAATTGATATCATTATATCCTTTATAAGCATATTAATGAAAAAACAATTTGCAGAAGTGTAATTAAAGTTTTAGGGTTGCCAGATGTTTTGTAACATTGGCAACTCCAAAACTCTGTTTACACTTCTGTCGTCTTATACCGTTATTTTTTAACAATTGTTTTAAAGTTTTTTGGTAAATGTTGACGTCTGATAACGTTTCTGCTTTCCTTTATAAACTGTTACTTTTGTCCTTTAACAACATATAGGAGTGTGGTTATAGTCGTTTTTAAACTCTAGTTTACCTCAGACTGTCGTTTAGTTTTTGTTATTTGAATACAATAAACCCCAGTCTTTCTAAGTAAGAATATATATATATAGCGTCAAAGAACACGGCCCATTAATAACACTGTTTTACAAAACAGGGTAAATACGTACGCGGCGGAGACCTATCACGTTTTGTAGATCTTGTTGCACTGATTACAAAACGGTATGTAAAAATTCCGTAATACCCCCAAAATCTGGAGTTAGAGGCAAAAAACGTTTTTTTCAACGTTCATACATTGCAAATAAAATGCACGACTGGGTCTCACGTACTTGCTCTTATAGATAAAGTTGCTATATATGCTAAGCCTTTTTAATTAAAAATTTGTAAATGCAGTTTAAAAAAAAAATGAAAAAAACCATTAAATTCGATTTTCAAAAGACTAAAACAGCTTCTTTAATGAATGTTAACTCAAAACGAAGTATGCAATCTGATTTCTTCTACAATGATACATTTTTAGAAAAAAAAATTGAAAATCGTTAGAGCCGTTTTTTAAAAAAAATATTTTTTCTATATAAAATCTTGGAAGGACTTTTATAAAAAAAAATTGGTACGCCATTTTTTAAATATTTATGAACATCTAAAAACTTAATTTTGAAAAAAAATATTGATTAGTTTTCGAAAAAATGATTTTTCAAAAAAAAAAATTCAAACTTTTTTTAAAAATCTTAAAAAAATAATTTTCGATTTTTTTTTACTAAATATTATTACGGCAATTTAAAAGCATCCATATAAAAAAAATGTTTAAAATTGATTGATGGCAGGTACCGTTAATAACGGTTTAAAAAAAAAATGGTTTCCTTTTAAAGATAGACCTTATTTAAAAAACTCACAATGATTTTTTTAATCAAAATCGTAGGCACCGTTTTAAAACAGCATATTGTGAAGCTCAAACTCTATAAATCGTGATAGGTCTACGCCCGCGTATATTTTGAGTGTCACACGGTGTAATAGAAAAGTGAAAACAAATCTCATCGGCTTTTATTTTTAGTTATTTTATTGTTTTTTGTTTCTAATTTGTATCTTATAAACTTATAAACATGTCTAGTTTGTCATGTTGTTTTTAATTTTTAAACTTTGCTGATTTTTCGCATCTAATTTAGCTTCTTCCAATTTTGTTGTTTTAATTATTAGCAAGAACTATAAGGGTAAGGTGACGTGGGCATAGATGCAATACCCTTTTTTCAAACGATAACAACAGAATGAACTCTTTGTGCTCGGTTTTTTTATATCGATGCGATGGGTTATTTAAGTAGATATGTACGTACAAACTTACGTTTTTGAAAGCACATGTCTTCTTAAAGTTCAATTTTTTTAACGCAAATGGTCCATATTGCGCCATGGTTTGTATTCAATGCAGCAATCGTGTGTACACAATGCGCACAAGATTGATTTTCAGAATAAAAAACATAGGTACTTGAAACACAAATAAAACGGGAAATTACAAAAAAAATATTTAAAAAAAAAATTAATTTTGTAACTTTAAAAAATACCATATCACAGAAAAAAAATTATTTAAAATTAGTTTTCGCACATAAATAAAAATTAATTTTATATTGCCGATATATTTGGCAAATTTGTAAGATGCTGCATTTAGCACTATGCTTATGTGGAGCACTGTGCACCACCATACAATTTTGAAAATATTTAGAAAAAACATAACGAAATTATTAACTTCTCATTTTAATACATAAACAAATTTCACAAATAAGCAATTTAGTAATTTTGAATAAAAAAAAAACATTCGAAACTCGCCTAGAATTTTTTTTTGTTTTTCACTTAAAATTCACAAATTACTTTGCAAACGTGGGCCAACAAGCTTGAACACGTCCAGACTTAAGTCTAATAGCCTGTTTCGACTAGAGCCCAAACGAGATAATTTTGTAAATTTGATAAAAAGTGTTTTCACTACAAATTATCTGATTTCGTTTGACAACTTATTTGCTGTTTTCTATATCTGACCCTTCTTTCTTTGGATCTGCGATGCAGTTTGTTTTCTTTTCTCCTACATAAATTTGTGACCCAAAATTTTCAGAAATTGGTGTGTGTCAAGGATAATCTGAGATAATTTCGTGCAAATGAGGTGAATTTTATCTCATTTTAGATCTGAATTTTGTATGGGAACTTATATCTCATTTGGCAAATTTGATCGAAATCATCTCATTTGCCCTAGTCAAAACGGGCTATAATGCCGTTGCTTAAATAACGAACACACATAAATGAGGTATTAGGTACCAATACATCATTGTTGTGTCGTTGAAATAAAACCAAATTCAGATTATGGATTATAAATATCGCTATTATCCAAATAACAATTTCATTTTCTAAAAGAGAAGTAATTTTTATCTATAGAATAATTTAGAACAAATTAATAGCTTACATTCCTTTTTCTTTATCGGTTTAAAAATTCCAAGAAGTCGGCGACCACAACTCATAGAAAATGAAGTAATAATTGAAAATTGAAAATGAAAAAATATTTAAAAATATAAACTAGATTCTAAATTAAGAAAGTTAATAATTAAATGTTGTGGCCGCTACAGTAAAAGAAAGGAAATTTAGATAAATTGGAAAAATAGTTTTTCGAAGCAAAATAAATATTTAAAAGAATTTCCATCAATGACATCCCGGGGCCCGTCTGAATCTAGGATGAAGACAAATCAAGAACTGCGAGTCGCCCAACTGATCGTTTTGGTTTGACAGTTCCATTTGCGACTTGGACATCAGCAATTCTAACCACTCCATCTGGACCTGGGTAGGGTATACCTTGATTACTCGGCCCAATTGCCAAGATGTGCGGACTTCGTTTGGTTCTATTATGAGAACTATACTACCTTCTTCGACAGGTTTAGTGTCATGATGCCACTTGCTTCTTCTTGTTATCTCCGGTAGATACTCATTGTACCAACGTTTGGTTAATTGGGTCATCAAATGTTGAGCTCTTCGGCTATAAAGTCTACTACAAAAGTCATTCTCACGAAAAACATCAGGGGTAGTAAAATCTCGAAAGTCCTCACCAAATAGCATCGAATTGGGATTAAGCGGTTTTGGGTCTTCTGGATCCACAGTAATATGAGTGAGAGGACGCATGTTAATTTGCCCCTGAGCTTCCAAAAGTGCATTTCGTAAAACGTCTTCACGAGGAATAGTCCCTTTGAGAACGAATTCAATACTCCGCTTAATAGATTGGATAAGGCGCTCCCAGGCCCCTCCCATCCAGGGCGAGTATGCTGGTATAAACCTCCAAAGAATGCCTTCGTACTTTGATGCAAATTCACCAAGGGCAGTTTCCAATTCCTTGACATCTTTTTCTAGCTGGTTCTTCGTTCCAATAAAATTCAGCCCGTTGTCGCTATACAAGTATTTTGTTACAACTCGATTGACAACGAAGCGACGAAGTGCGGTGGTATTCCATAACGTTTGACTGTCCCTCTACCGTATTTAACTAACATAGGTCCAAAGCAATCCACACCAACATGAGTAAACGGTTTCTTATCAAATGTCAAACGAGCTTCAGGCAATTGACCCATAACCGGCATTACGGCCTTGGCTTTTAAAAATATGCACATATAACATTTGGATTTAACTCTTTCCACTGCGATTCTTATGCTAATGGCACTTTCTCTGATATCGGATATGACTAAAGCCGTTCCAACGTGTTTGTTTTTCTCATGATGGTGATATATAAAAAAATTCACTAACTTGTGGGATTTGGGTAATATTGCAGGATTTCTGGCTGCATATGATAACAAAGCTTTCTGACCCCTTGAGCTCATGCGTATCGTATGTTCCTCGTCCATAAAAGGTGAACAATTTATTAACTTACTTGAAGTATTGACTCTTACTCTTAACATCAAGGCAGCTACTTCTTCAGGGAAAGCTTCGGTTTGTATTTTTCTGAATAACCAATTTTGAGCCCTGGAGTATTCATCTGGGGTCACAAAATAACATTTTTCAACTGGTTTCTTCCTTATAATATCGTTAAATCGTAGCAAAAAAGCAAGGACACGCAGAGAAGATGCCCAATTGGCTTTAAATCATGGCTTGATTTCATCAAAGACGCTAAACGATGGCAGTACTCGCTTGTCGTGAACACAAACCTTCACATGCTCTGGAATATCGGGATTAATTGAAAGAGATGAATTTTTACCTGGTGTAACAGGCCATGAACTTTTTGGCAAACGTAAGAAATCGGGTCCCTTAAACCATCTTGATTCTGTATCTCCAACACCTGGGTCCTTCCATCTTGTAGCATCGTCCGCCACATTCTCTTTTGTGCCTACATGGTACCACTGGCGAGGCGAAGTCAAATCTAAAATTTCATGAACTCGCACAGCAACAAAGGATGGAAATTTGAACTTGGTGGAGTTAATCCAAGACAATACCGTGTTCGAATCAGAGAGATAAATGGTGTTGTGAATCGAAATGGAATGCGAGTTCTTGATTGTACCGGCCAAACGCACACCCAGAACTGCTGCCTGTAACTCCAACCTTGGCACAGCTAACTTTTTTACTGGAGCGACTTTAGCTTTCGCCATTACAAGTACCACTTCCGCCTTTTTATCTTTTTCGAAACGCAGGTAGGCCACAGCAGCAAAAGCCTGTTGCGAAGCATCAACAAAAATAATTAAGGTTACCTCGGAATCATCTGGGTTCCATGTGAGATATCGACGAGGAATCTTCAGCTTTTCTATATTCTTCAATTCGGTGACGAAGTCGGTCCAAGAGATCTTCAACTGTTCAGAGATTGGTTCGTCCCAATCAAAACCTTCACGCCATATATCTTGAAGGATAACTCGACCTCGAATGATATAAAAAGATATCAATCCCAACGGATCGAAAATTCGCATTATAATCTTGAGAATTTCTGTCTTAGTTATTTTCGCACCATCTGACAGCATCTCATTAATCGTATTATAACTTGATAGTCTGTACGTAAATTGGTCCAAAGAGGGCAACCAGAACATTCCCAAAATCTTGGTCACAAAATTCTCACAGTTATTCAAATCCAAACTAATAAGCTATGCATTGACGTTGTCTTGTGATATCTCTTGAAGAAGTATTTGGCTATTCGACTGCACACCCACAAGGTCAAAGTTCATTGACTTGCATATTCGAATCGCATCTTCGGTCACAGAAATTGCTCTCTCCAAGGTATCGTGGCTATTAAAGTAATCGTCAACGTAGGTTCGCTTTGTTAAACCATCTACTGCTTCTGGACATTCTGTTCGAAACTTTTCCGCATGATTATTTTTAATGAACTGGGCACACGTTGGAGAACAAGTCGGACCGAACATCATTACTTGCATAATGTAAACAGTTGGTTCTCGAGTGCTGTCTCCATCTCTCCACAAAATCCTTTGGCATTGTTGAATCTCTTTTTTGATACGAATTCTGTGGAACATTTCTTTTACATCCGCATTAACAGCTACTGCGCGTTCTCGAAATTTGAATATGCCTGCGTGAAGGGGAACCAAATTGTCAGGGCCTTTTAAAAGAAATGTGTTGAGAGAAACGCCGTTTACTTTTGCAGCAACATCAGCAACATCTCTTGGTTTTGGTGGTACTTTATTCGGATTTTCAACAATAAATGTCGGAGCGTACCATACCCGAGGCCAATCTTCTTTTAGCTCTTCAGCAGACGCTATTCTGGCATATCCCTTTGATACAAGTTCTTGCATATGGTTGTTCTTCCATTGAAGAAGATGAGGTTTATTTTTTAACGATTTCTCCAATCCTCTCAAACGGTTTAGGGCCATTGGAAAGCTATCTGGAAGCTTGACATCACCTCTGTTCCAAAGTAAACCAATCTCGTATTCGTTACCAACTTGCTTCAGAGTACGTTCCATGACATCAACTGCTCGAACAATTTCTCGACCTACCAAATCACCTTTGGGAGCTTTAACACCAAAATCTTCCGTTGTAAAGTGATGCTTAACAAGTTCATGCAAATCATCTTCAGTTTTTATGGCATCATGGAATAGAAAATGCATTGTAGGCTTAGCCGCTTGGTTGAGACAGGAGACATTCAACGTTGGTGCAGTTTTCCCATAAACAACCCATCCCAAAAGTGTCTTGATTGCGCATGGTTCTTCGTCATTTCCATGTCGTTGTCCATGACCCCACAAGAACTTGGCTTGGTCAAGACCAACAAGAATCTTTGGCTTGGTATTTATGAGATCCGAAAGTGGAAGGCCTCTCCAATGTGGGTAGGAAAGTTTCAACTCAGCAACATCAATCGATTGTTCAGGCAGTTCTAAATTCTCAACTGTGTAAACATTGTTTAGCTGATGACGCTTTCGATTGTGGACTCCAGAAACCGACAAACAAGTGCGAATCGAGTCTTGGTGTCTTGAAACTCCCTTAGTCCACTGGAGAATCAAATCTTCTGCACCTACAGAAAGTCCAAGATCATCAAAGAGGTTTCTTTCAATCATTGATAAGGAAGATCCATCGTCAAGAAACGCATATGTGTCTACAACCCTGCCGTTAATACCATAGATTCGTATAGGCGCAATCTTGAACAAAATTGACGAATTTGTTCGCACATGTGAAGAGTGAACATGGTTTGTAGGCATAAAAGGAACTGCATTATTATTTAACTGCGAACTCTTATTTTCAAATTGCTGGTGTAAGAGTGGATGGTGGTGGGATGTACAACCTTGATTTTCACATGTTGTCTTTTCACGGCATGACTTCCAATTATGCTTCGACTGATCCAGACACGAGAAACAAATACGTTTATCCTTAGCCAAACTAAATCTTTGTTCTGCTGACAATTTCTTGAAGTCTGCACACTGGTCAAGAAGATGTTTTCGATTGCAACAAATACAGCTAGCAGAAGGATTTGCAGATGCTGGATTGTGAGTCAAAACTCGTCCAGCTTTTGGATTCTTCGTTTGTTTTCTTGAATCAATCGGTTCAGAATTCTTAAGTAAATCTGAAGGAAGGTCAACAACTTTTTCCGTCAAAAACTTGGCGAATTCTTTAAGATTGGCTCGAGGATTCATCGCTTTATAACTGACCCAATCCTGGTAGCTATAACGACCTTCAACGGTTGTAGATTTATAAACCTCCTCGAAATATGGCCACTCTCGCTTGTCGGCACCAAAAAAAAAGCCGGCAACTCTTGAACGTTGCCTCTGTTCAAAATTGTTAACAAATTTGCCACATCATTATCTCGAAATGCTGAATTATTAATTGTATGAGGTTTCTCTGCTTCAATATTTTGAATCGGTGTTGACTGATGAGGATGTACTAAGGAATCCAATAACGAATGATGATTTTCTTGAATTTTCTTAATTCTCATCAATCGTTCCTTAACTAAATCCACATGTGAAGACTTTGGAGGACCTAACTTTGGCTGCACAGGAGCTGATGGTGTCTCGGCCAACTTCAGCTTCATACCATCTCCTTCCGAAGGTTTGAAAGCTCATAATTCTTTTGCGCTACAATGGCGTGAGCGGTAGCGGCCGCTTCGATGAGAAGGTCTACTTCTACTGCCTCAGAATTCGGAACAGGAGGCCGAACATTAGAGTCATCATGTTGCAATGTGTCGTCGTCGTCTTCCACAGCTTCACAGTTTTGCTCCTCACAAAACCGTGGAGTAGCAGTATCATATTTGCACAAGTAGCAGGATCGAAATTTGCACAAGAATAGTGCCACCACCTCTTGCATTGCTGGCAAGACACCATGAAATCATCATCGGCGTCTTTACAGTTCTTCGAACTACAATTATGTTCCATCGCAGAATTACAAATTTAAAAAAACAACTTATTTCGTTCTTGAAAAATCTTCCAAATGCAGCTCCACGTAGCAATGGGATGAACTTACTGCTTCCAACAAGAAGAAATTCCAATAGAATAAAATAAAATAATGTTGTGTCGCCGAAATAAAACCAAATTCAGATTATGGATTATAAATATCGCTATTATCCAAATAACAATTTTATTTTCTAAAAGAGAGGTAATTTGTATCTATAGAATAATTTAGAACAAATTAATAGCTTACATTCCTTTTTCTTTATCGGTTTAAAAATTCCAAGAAGTCGGCGACCACAACTCATAGAAAATGAAGTAATAATAATTGAAAATTGAAAATGAAAAAATATTTAAAAATATAGATTCTAAGGTAACATGATTCAAATAAAAAAAAGTAACAAGTTTAAAAACGCAAAGTAGAAATAAGATATACAGGGTGATTTGCATAAGGTGTGACAAAAAGATAGGGTGTGTAGGTTTGACTTAGACAAGCAAAAAATCGTATGGGAGGGGGGGTCCATTTTCCCCCGTTTAGGCGGGAGGGGCAATTTAAGAAAAAAATCACTTAAAAAGGAAAAAATATTATTTAAAAATAACGGTTATACCTACAGAGTCGTGCTATAGCATTTGAAAAAAACATAAATTTTTTTATTTAAACCATTTTTTTCAAAATTTTCGTTATTAAGTAGTATTTTACTGGCTTATTTTCAATACTCTTATTTATTTTTGATCAAACACAAAAAACCGGATGTCAAAATAACCTGTAGTTTTTGAGAAAACCAAAAATTACCAAAACTACTTTTTTCTGAGAAAAACCTTTTCTTTTAGTTTTTACGTTATTGGATAATTAGATGAACTCACGAAAGAAAGGATTAACTTTATCTTTTTCATTTTTTTATGATTAGTCTTCAAAACATACAATAAAGTGACAAAGTACTCAATTAACCACATTTCACACATTTTTTCATTGAGAACACCTGCGTGAGATCATTGGGTTGAAATTGACCTGCCAACTTGTTTTTATTACGGTTTGGTTTTTACATTATTTAATTCTTGGTTAATTTATGAAAGAAAGGATTAACTTTCTATTTTTTTACTATCAGTTTTGTTGGGGTTTGTGGATTGACCATATTTCACCCTTTTTTCAATGAAAAAACCTGCGTGAGAGCAGGTTAATGTATAGGTTTTGGCTTTTCAAAATGCTATAGCACGACTCTGTAGGTATAACCGTTATTTTTAAACAATATTTTTTCCGTTTTAAGTGATTTTTTTCTTAAATTGCCCCTCCCGCCTAAACGGGGGAAAATGGACCCCCTCCCATACGATTTTTTGCTTGTCTAAGTCCAACCTACACACCCTATCTTTTTGTCACACCTTATGCAAATCACCCTGTATATTGAAATTAAGAAAGTTAATATTTAAATGTTGCCGCTACAGTAAAAGAAAGGAAATTTAGATAAATTGGAAAAATAGTTTTTCGAAGCAAAATAAATATTAAAAAGAATTTCCATCAATGACAATCATTTTTTTATACCAACTCTACCTGTACCAATTTTAAGACATGTATTTATCTATTTTTTTTTGTGATTGTTTTTTTAATTTTTCTATTTTATTGATATATATGAGTTAAATTTTGCAACCACCCACACTTCTGCCGAGTTGCTGAGATTTTAGTATTAGGTATGTTTAATGAAAAAAAATCTAGATCAGAACAGACCAAAACAGCACAAGTGCGTGAAAACCGTCAGAGCAAAAAAGAACAAAAAATTTATCTTTTAGTACGAGTAAAATAGTACACAAAATCAACGTAAAAAAAAATAATAATAGAATAGAAATAGTAATAGAAGCTTTACATTTGCAATAAGATTGAAGAATCAAAAGAGTCCATAAAATATTCTATAATCTTATTGCAAATGTTAAGTTTTTGCCAAGTTTCATGAGGGTATCAATTTTTTTTTTATTAAATACCTATTTTACCCGTACTATTTGTGTTTTATAAATTTGACGTTTGAAATCAACTGTGCACTCAATTAAAAAAAAAATGTAACCATTTTTTATTCTATTTGAATCAACACAAATTGGCTGATGTGTGACGTTTTTCACGAACCTACTCTACCTCAAAAGCAGGGGCAGAAAATGTTGCCGAAAGGTGTACTGAAAAAATTCATAAAACAAAAAGTGGACACAATGCAGAACAGTTTGGGGCAAGGTTTTCTCTCACGGAACAGAAGAACCTGAACTTTTTTGATGTTTTTTGTTATTTTCTACCCGGCACAGCTTCATTAAACACACTTATTTACAAAACCTACTTATGGTACCTATTTGCATTCTTGTATGTCAGTAGATTTTTTTTATTTGTGTTTGATGAAACTTTGTCCGCACTTATGCTCCTGCCAACTTGTTTCTCCTCATAGTATCATAAGAGCTATGTTATCTCAAATTGCCAGCCTTGCACCGATGATTTTTCTTTGCAAATTAGCTGAAGAAGGAAACCCAGACTTGAGTCATGCGTTCCAATTCTGATTTCCTCTCAATTTCCTTTTGAGATTTCGGATCACTTTATTCTTTCTTCTTAAAAAAAATCTTTTTTGTAAAAACTTCTTTCTAAATTTTTATTAAAAAAGACTTTTCTAGATATAGATACCTACATAAAGTTTTCGATATTATATTCCTTGAGATACAACCATAGTGAATTTCAGTGTTAAAGTAGATTTTAGGTCGAAAAACATTAACATTATGTTTTTATAAAGCTTAATTTAATCTCCCACATAAATGCCACCTAATCGTACATTTTAATTTTCATTCAAATGAAATATATCTCTATCATCAAAGTTTACTTGTATTGCTTGCATGAACGTCGTCAACAACGGTTTTCAAATAAACTTTTTCCCTAAATAATAATTGATCATCAGTTAAAGATCCTTTCCTTGGTTCTGGTTTTCGTTTCTCCCTCGTATTTCCGATCATCCGTCTCACAAAGGGAGCTAAAAGTTTCGGATCGACCTCGCTTGGCTTATTCGGCCCCAACAGAATGGAGCTCACAAGTGCAACAATCATAGTTATAGCTGCTCCAAGCATTGTATAATACAAATATGAAATATGATAGATCTTGAAGGACACATCGCTAAGCAAAGATTCAAGATACATCCAAGTAGGTACAAATGAAGCACAAATTCTTAACTTACACTGGAGAAGCGGGTTCTGTCTGCTCTATCGATGCATTAATGGACAACATACTTAAGGAACTCTGAGCAACAAATGTGTAACTACAGCCGCTAGTTGTTAGTGGTTTAGTTATAAAACTCAACTCTCCAGTGGCAATGGCTGCTTGTGCCTTTGCAACTATCCACGACATGATTGCCAAACCTGTTGTCCCTCCAATTATCGCACCCTTAAAAAAAAAAACAAAAAAATAAATCAAAAGAATCGCCAGTTTGCATGCACACAAAATGTTTCAAAACTCACCCTTCCTTCAACCCAGGGAACCAAAACTGCCATCGTGAATATACCTAGTAGAGGGCCATTGGAAACTGCTGCTAAACTCATTGACAATTGAAGTACTGTTCCAAGTTTCTCTACCACAAAAACAAGAGCAACGCATAGGGCACCAAAAACGACAACAACACCACGCATAATGAAAGCTGTTTGACGTTCCGTTAGTGGTTTTTTACAAAAGGACTTGAAAAAGTCCTCAAGAACAACGGCAGACATTGAATTTAGTCCGGTAGACAGGGAACTCAGTGCCGCACTGAACACTCCAGCCACAAATAGTCCAGGAAGTCCAGGAAAATCTCCAAGTGTTTCCATTACCAATAAGGGCAGAAGTTGGTCTTTTCGGGTTGCTAGCTAGGTGGGTGGTATGGGGGTAGTTCACATAAAAAAGGTATGTTAAAAAATAAAGGGATGTTCTTATATTATTAAGGAAAAGAAGGGTTTACCTTTGTTGTCAAGGGGTCACAGTCACTGTAAGTTGCATAGATGAGCAGTCCACTATAGCAACAAATTGCCAGCAAGAGGAAGACACCCAGTATGAAGACCCATAATGCTTGACGAGCAGTTCGTAAAGTTGGAAGGGATAAGTACCTTTGAATCATGTTTTGATTCACCGCATTTGACTTCAGCCAATGTGGAAACCCTCCCAGTAGAAGAGAGTAAACTGTGTGGCGTTCTCGAAGATCAAACTTCCAGCTGCGAAAAAATCCGAATGTTACAAAATCGACAGCCAACTATGAATCTCAACATAAAAACTGTGTCGCATTTTGTAAATTTTAGATACACTCACTCAGAAAAACAACATAAAATCAAAGAAAACCACTTTCATTTAACTATTTCTCAGAATGATTTAACTTCGAAGATAAAAATTGAAAGAATTGATTATAAATTAGTTTTCCTTAAAAAAAAAGGATAAGAATTTTTGTAACTTGAGCTATCGATCAATAGCTACCCATCATGATATCTATCTGTTGTAAATTACTTGTACTATATGAATTATAAGAAAAAAAAAATTATGAAAATTAGTTTTATTTTTAATTTTTAAGCGGAGCTCGTCAATAACTTGTGACCTTAATTCCAAAATGCGTTTCGAACGCAACGGATTTGGTCGATGTTTACTAGCTCTTATTAAAATCACAGCAATTATCAACTGTGCATTTTCCCTATAAAAATATCCCCTAGAATATTAAAATTCACAGTGGATAGATTCTGTGATTTTGAGTTCGTAAGCATAGACCAAATCTTTTACTTGTATATGTTGAAACTTGAACCTCCAAATTAGCATCAATTTTACAATTTGGAAAGTAGGTGGATTAGGTATACTTTGAATCTATCTCTGAATCAACGAGAGGTGCACTTTGACACTATGTACCTACTCTATATTTTATGTGTAATTAAAGGTAACAGGTAAAAACAGTGGCAAAAAAAGGTATATTTCATCACTAATTTTTTTGAAATATCGGTGTGTCAAGGATCACTAAACAAAATAGCTTTCCAAGCAATAGCTCGAATTATATTTATTATAACGGAACTCTTTTAGTATTTCTTAAAAGGCATGACACCTTTCATTTGATACCAGTATCATATTTCTAAGTCAATTTCCCATTATTCCCTTTAGCTTTGGACTCTCAACATAACAATCAAAACAAAAGCTTACGATTCATCGCATGTCACTGTAAATTATTTGCATGCCCAGCAGGTCTTATTTCATAGTGAAATAAGGCCCTCAGAATCGTAAGTCACTTGTTTTCATTAGAAAGGAAAATAAGGGCCTATGAGGAATTATGTCGAAGGGTGTTATTTTACTTCACAATGAAAGACCTAGCCGCACCAAAATATTTGTATGTATTTTGTATAATCATAGAAGGTCAAGGTACCTAGACATGGCAATTATACTTGCAACTTGATAACTCGGTATCAGTATAATAAATGCTTATAGCCATTCAGGCAAGAAATATTAACAAACTAAATCAAAAAATTTATTTCAGAAATACTGCGTTTTAGGAGGTATTCATATTCGGCCGTCTAAATAAATCATTTGTAAATCTTACTTGGGAGATTCGATTCGACCGCTGCTCCAGGCTCGTTCAAAAACCATTCCAGGACCTCCAATGTCCAGAGTACCCTTAACTATTATCAGAATCATTGCACCAAACATAATTATTGCCTGAACCACATCTGTCCAAACAACTGCTTGTAAGCCCCCCTTAAAAAAAAATGTTTATTCGTAGTATATATTAAAAACATATATAATTCTCAGTTATACCACACATGTGTAGAAAATGCAAACAATACCAACAACCGGTGTCACCCAATGAATGTTAATTCCTGTTGCCTGATTGAAAGCCAATGCCGGTACGTAGATCACAATTGGAAGCCACATCAACTATCAAGACAAAAGTAATATTTAGAATCTATAAAATCTAATAATTGTGAATATTTTTGAGACTCACCGACCCACATGTAAAAAGTACTGAACCAAAAAGCCTCATTCTCTGGTCAAATCGGGTCTCAAGATACTTTAGAGAGACAAATCCAAAAGCTATTAGTTTAGTATGTTTAATATTTAATGGAAACTCTTACCTGATACGTTGAAATAAGTTTCAAGTCATGAAACACAGGAAGATAAACGTAATACATTGCAACCCCCATAAGGAGAAGTGCTCCGACCACGTAAATATATTGTATTCCATACAAGTAAATTTCCGTGGGTGTTCCCAGTAAGGTGATTCCCGAAATAAAACTGCCGATTAAAAAAAATTATTTATAGGTTGAAATTTCTTTGGTTAGGTTAGGTTAGGTAAAAGGGCTGACAGTTGATCTTGTCACACTTAGATCAATGTAGATCCATTGTGATACCCTAGGGATTGTGATTCCCATATGTTGAAACCTATGTATTATAAAACCTGTTCTGTTCTGTTCGCACGTCAGTGGCGGCAATTGCTGGTGTTAGGGCGAGGTGGGGATTGCAATTGCGGTTGTTAGGGCGGGGTGCCTGTCTCCGTTTGTTGCTGCCCCTATGAGGAAAACGTACGTTGCACAGTTGTGTTTGTTCGTTCACACGTAGGAGTGGCGTTTTCTGGTGTTAGGGCGAGGTGCCCGGTCTACATTAGTGATCAAAATGTGTTATTCAGTTGTCTTGGTTTGTTGTGTTGTTGTCGTTTAGCGTAGGGGGGCAATTTCTGCTCTTAGGGCGAGGTGCCCAGTCTCCGTTTATCGCCGCACCTACGAGAAACGCGTGGGTTGTTCAGTGAAATTTTCTCAGTCTGTCAGTCTGTCAGTCTGTCAGTCTGTCAGTCTGTCAGTCTGTCAGTCTGTCAGTCTGTCAGTCTGTCAGTCTGTCAGTCTGTCAGTCTGTCAGTCTGTCAGTCTGTCAGTCTGTCAGTCTGTCAGTCTGTCAGTCTGTCAGTCTGTCAGTCTGTCAGTCTGTCAGTCTGTCAGTCTGTCAGTCTGTCAGTCTGTCAGTCTGTCAGTCTGTCAGTCTGTCAGTCTGTCAGTCTGTCAGTCTGTCAGTCTGTCAGTCTGTCAGTCTGTCAGTCTGTCAGTCTGTCAGTCTGTCAGTCTGTCAGTCTGTCAGTCTGTCAGTCTGTCAGTCTGTCAGTCTGTCAGTCTGTCAGTCTGTCAGTCTGTCAGTCTGTCAGTCTGTCAGTCTGTCAGTCTGTCAGTCTGTCAGTCTGTCAGTCTGTCAGTCTGTCAGTCTGTCAGTCTGTCAGTCTGTCAGTCTGTCAGTCTGTCAGTCTGTCAGTCTGTCAGTCTGTCAGTCTGTCAGTCTGTCAGTCTGTCAGTCTGTCAGTCTGTCAGTCTGTCAGTCTGTCAGTCTGTCAGTCTGTCAGTCTGTCAGTCTGTCAGTCTGTCAGTCTGTCAGTCTGTCAGTCTGTCAGTCTGTCAGTCTGTCAGTCTGTCAGTCTGTCAGTCTGTCAGTCTGTCAGTCTGTCAGTCTGTCAGTCTGTCAGTCTGTCAGTCTGTCAGTCTGTCAGTCTGTCAGTCTGTCAGTCTGTCAGTCTGTCAGTCTGTCAGTCTGTCAGTCTGTCAGTCTGTCAGTCTGTCAGTCTGTCAGTCTGTCAGTCTGTCAGTCTGTCAGTCTGTCAGTCTGTCAGTCTGTCAGTCTGTCAGTCTGTCAGTCTGTCAGTCTGTCAGTCTGTCAGTCTGTCAGTCTGTCAGTCTGTCAGTCTGTCAGTCTGTCAGTCTGTCAGTCTGTCAGTCTGTCAGTCTGTCAGTCTGTCAGTCTGTCAGTCTGTCAGTCTGTCAGTCTGTCAGTCTGTCAGTCTGTCAGTCTGTCAGTCTGTCAGTCTGTCAGTCTGTCAGTCTGTCAGTCTGTCAGTCTGTCAGTCTGTCAGTCTGTCAGTCTGTCAGTCTGTCAGTCTGTCAGTCTGTCAGTCTGTCAGTCTGTCAGTCTGTCAGTCTGTCAGTCTGTCAGTCTGTCAGTCTGTCAGTCTGTCAGTCTGTCAGTCTGTCAGTCTGTCAGTCTGTCAGTCTGTCAGTCTGTCAGTCTGTCAGTCTGTCAGTCTGTCAGTCTGTCAGTCTGTCAGTCTGTCAGTCTGTCAGTCTGTCAGTCTGTCAGTCTGTCAGTCTGTCAGTCTGTCAGTCTGTCAGTCTGTCAGTCTGTCAGTCTGTCAGTCTGTCAGTCTGTCAGTCTGTCAGTCTGTCAGTCTGTCAGTCTGTCAGTCTGTCAGTCTGTCAGTCTGTCAGTCTGTCAGTCTGTCAGTCTGTCAGTCTGTCAGTCTGTCAGTCTGTCAGTCTGTCAGTCTGTCAGTCTGTCAGTCTGTCAGTCTGTCTACTACTAGGACTACTAAATCTACTAGAACATAATTTCCTTGTTGGTGGAGACCGCAATGCTAATCACACCCATTGGGGATCTAGACTTATAATAAGAAAAGGTAGAGGACTGTAAAAAGCATGCCTCAACAACAATTTCGAATTTTATTCTTCCAGAACGCCAACTTACTGGCCATTAGATACTAACAAAATACCGGACCTTGTAGACTTTTATGTAGCTAAAGGTATCAAACGAAACCATATAAGTGTATAAGGTAATTATGATTTATCGTTAGATCACACTCCAATGATCTTATCACTTAATGAATCACAGATAATAGAAAAAAGTCATCCAAAGCTTGTAAATAAGAAAACGAAATGGAGCGAATACAGAGAAAAGCTAACAGTTTTATAAATCTCAGATCTGCTATGGAAACAACAGAGCAAATTGACCGTGAAGTGGAACAATTCATTGCCGATTTTCAACAAGCTGCAGAAGAAAGTACACCAACTTACAAGCAAACTGAAATAAAATACCCTGTCGAAATTAAAGAGTTGATATTAGAGAAAAGAGGAGCTAGTAGGAAATGGCAGAATACTAGATTTCTAGACCATAAAACGGTGTTTAACCATCTAAGCAACGAACTTAAAATACAAATCTACGAATTCAAAAATGATTCACCACTTAGATTCCTAAAGGTTTGACATGAGGGTCTAGAGCACAAACTGCAAAGGGATTCACCCAGGCAGTATTCAGAAATACTAAAATCGTATATCTCAAACACTTTTTAGAGTACGGTACGATCAGGAATATTCAGGACTAGAGAAAATAGAAGCCGGTGTTCCACAAGGAAGTGTCCTAGGACCTACCCAGTATTTGCTATATACAAGGGATATTCCAGTGGATAAACATGGCTACGTTTCCAGATGTTACTGATATTTTAGTACCCGACAAATGCGTCATCAAGGCAGCAGAAAAATTAAAAAATGCAGTCAACACAGTAGGAGATTAGATAAAAAATAGCGTATCAAACTCAATGAAACAAAATCTGCACACACAAACCTTACAAATAAAAAGTTAATCAATGTTCCAATATTTATTAACAATCAAGCTGTACCTCACGCCAATACGGCCAATACCTTGGAATGCAAAGCTGATATGGAAAGAGCACATAAAAAAAATAGAAGAACTAAACTTGAAATATAGAAAAATGTACTGGCTAATCGGTAAAAATTCTGATTTATTCTAAATTATTGCTTGCAGTAAAAAAGAAAACAAATTTCATTATTGCTCTTCCCATAATTTAAATGATACTTATGTATATTAAAGGAAGCATGTTTTGCATGAATATTTTTAGCAATAATATTTTTTTCTATTATTTATTAAAATCTTAGGTATTTATTGCGGAAGCACTTCTGAACAAACAAATGTAAAAATAATTATGTACTCTCAACCGACCTCGATATCAATGACATTGCTATGGGAAACATTTTCATATTCCTTCCTCCTACTAAATAGCTATCCTCCGCGTCTTTATTATTTTCAATTTGTCTTTTCTTTCCCTCGTGTCGCATTTTCAAAGCAAAATATACACCAATAAAAACACAGCTCAAAAGCATTATCACGAAAACCATATAGTCAGGCCAACCGAATTTCTGTAACCGAACTTTAACATCGTGTACATTTGTCATGTTCGACAACTCAAATCAAACTAAAAGGTACTTGATCTTATTTACTTATTTTGTCTTCAATTCAGACTCGCTACGGTTATAATTTTAAATTTAAACATTCACGCTCGACTCCCGTTAAATTACTGAGTTACTAAAGTGATATATTTTCTTATAATTCGCTATTTCAAAGGCAGTTAGACTGGCGAGTTGCCATCTGTATTCGCAGACCGATTAAGAGGGGTGTGGGGCGTATACCTCAATTATGATTCTTTCTGACAAAACACACCACACT
Source organism: Meliscaeva auricollis (assembly GCA_948107695.1). Classification (NCBI taxonomy): domain Eukaryota; kingdom Metazoa; phylum Arthropoda; class Insecta; order Diptera; family Syrphidae; genus Meliscaeva; species Meliscaeva auricollis. The sequence continues at coordinate 37,948,470 of OX403619.1, read as the reverse complement.
GTAAATAGCCGACCGATTTACAGTTAATCTTCGTCGAGCAAATTTAGTTTAGTAGAGAAATTCAATATGCACCCTACTTAGTCATAATGAGCCAGCTCCGTCAACAGAGGGAGGGAAGATGGGATTGCCATCGTGTACTGTGATTTAAGGGGCAAAGAACGTTTTTGAGGGAAGATAGGCACTTAGATGCCTTTCTTCAAAAAATTAGAATTTACAGCGGAAATAACCATCCTACCAAATTGGGCTATTTGGCTCTCGATTTTGTTATTGGACGTATTGCCCCCGGCCAACTTCGTTTTCATGAAACTCAACTTTTTATTAGACAAGTAATATTTTTTAACCTTTGCAAGTAAAATATTTTATATTTTCAAAATAATGAACAGTTTTCTCCCTTTGTAGTCAGTCTTATCTATGCTGACTTTATAAGAATGAAAAATTTCACTGACCCTAACATGTTGTATTCCAAAAATATGGCTGCATCCTATGCTCTTTTTTAAATCTCTATGATTTTCTTTGAAATTGGAACACGTGACCAAAATCAAAGAAAAACAGAAGTCAAATGAAGTAGTATCTGCCTTATAGTGTTTTTCTGAGATCATAATTTTGATTTTTTTTTTTTTTTGTTTCAAACTAAAAAAGTTAGCTTAATAGGCTTTGAATGCACTTATTTAGAATAAGAAGAAAGGGCTAGGCAACGGTTATGGCAACGGAGCGGCCTTTTCCTTTTTTTGCGGGCTATGAAACGGGTGCACTTATGAAATCCTTAGGAACCTTCAATTTGGCCCATTTCATCTTAGCCAATAAGTTTATTTCAGCCAAATTTTCGGATTTCATTAGTTATATCTTTATCTTGTACTAAAATCCTCCCTTTAACTCGCTTTAAAATAAAAAGCAGGTAGATTTAGCTACTAACAATTGTTCGTAACCAAGTGATACAAAAAAAGGGTTCAATAGCATTTTACAATATTAATTTATATAGTTGTTCCAGTTTTCTTTTTACAACATAAAAAATACAAAGGTTTTGAAAAATATCGTAAAATAAAAAAAAAAAAAACAAAAATGACGGTTCGTAATCAAGTTACACTTCGTCAGTGGGATTTAACTTTACTAGCATCTAGTAAAATAGTAAAATCCCACTGGCGGAAATCGAAAGTGAAGGGGGTAGGAATCGGCGGGATGTTTATACCCTGCCCTGCCCATCCAAAAAAAAAAATCAAGGTTCAAAGCTGAAAATTTGAAATAACATACATTTTACATTTCTATGAGGGCAAACAAATTGGCACAAACGTAAGTATTGATAAAGAATTGAGGTGAAAAATAGTAAAAAAAAACCTGATAAGATATAAGTTAAAAACTGGTATCATAATAGTTAATTGTAAACTAAAAATGTGAACCAATCGATATTCGTGGCGTGGGCGGGTGTAAAATGGTTGCCAGAACTAAAACAATATTAAAGCTAAAAAATAACAAAAAAATTATTAACAAAATTTGATAAGGTACAAGAATAAAAATTGGTACAACAAGAGTTGGTAATTATGTGCTGTATGAAAAAAATTAGCAGAAGTGTATATGCACCTATTGAAGGGTTGCCAGATGACACTGAATTTGAATTATTAAAAAAAAATTATAAAATAAACTTATTTAGGCACAAAGCTAAAAATTAATATTCATTAATTTCGTGTCAATATAATTTAGACAAACAATTGGCAGAAGTCAAATTGGTTGCAAAATTGTTGTCAATAATTAGCAAAGCTCAAAAATTAAAAATACAATAAAAACATGTCTGCTTGATACAAGGCTGAAAAGCATGCTTTTATATCCTTAGCTAACGCAATTAAGAAACAAAAGGAGCAAAAGCGTAGATTGTGATCCTCAAAGTTGTCAAAAGTAATTAAACCTAAAATTAAAAAAAAAATAGGAACAAAAAAACCTGATGAGTTACGAATCTGATTGGTTTCCGCATCTACTATATTTTATAAAACTTATTCTGGTACAAATCTTATCAGGGTTATTTGAGATGACACGTGGCAATCTTTTTTACCAAATTTTGCTTCTGTCTATATGTTAAATCTTATTCGATTTAATATTACCCAAAATATGTACCTTTAAAACGTTTGTCATATCATAAGCCTAACATTTGTTTTTCAGTTATAGACCAAAACCTTCTACCCTGATTCCCCTCTTAAAAACGTCCCGCACATGCAACTTCGTTGCTCCGCTAAGGGCATGTAAAATTACCATGCAGGCGCCTATGTTCTCAGTTTTAGTAGCCTTATACTACGTTTCCTACTCAGTGTTGTTCCGGTCGACAAAAAAGGTAGACTACGTGATTGTCTACGTGAAGACAATTCAGCGTAGACAAATCATCATTGTCTACATGTCAATCAAGACATTGTAGACAAATCTAGAGAAATCAAATTTTTTTTCAATTTTTCAACTTTTTTTTTGTCTTCGAAAATCATAAAAACAAAACAAATTTGTATTATTTGAGTCTTGCATCTGCATTTAGAATTTATTTGCGAAACCACTTTTATTTAAAATTCCTATGTCATAAATACAATAAGAAGTCTTATTTATACTCGTCTTCGGCGTCTTCATCAAAACAGTTACATTTATTGATTTGTCATCGATGCTCACTATTCTCAGTGAATAATAAAGATGAAGTAGTTTCGATTGTTCAAAAGTCAATAGATTTCTCGGCATTGACTTCTACATACGACCAACTTGAAAAACTCTCACGATTTAGTTAGGACCGTTAGCTTAAAGGGCATATTTGCTTAGAGCCATATCAAAGAGTGATTTCAAAGAAAGATGTATCTGAGAGTTTTAAATTGTTGGCTAGTTTTAATTTTTATTTATTTTGTACCGAACCAAACACGCACCTTTTCGAAATTGAAATATACAATATTATAGAACAATCAAAAACGACAGATTGGCATATATTGTCTTCATTGTCTACATTGTCGACTTTATCTACATTGTTGACACAATTGTCGACGAGTAGAGGAACACGAACAACACTGTTTCTACTTCCACTTAGTCTAAATTTCGTCAGATTTACTCTTAATCTTCTTGAAATCACGTTTTTTACAATACAAATTTTAATACTTTCAAATCAAGATTAAAAGTTGAATCTCCTCGAAATCTACTTGGAAACAGATATTTAAACATACCAAACTTGAATTTACTCTGCTGGACGCATTTATTTTTTCGTGTTCCTTTTTCCACTGAGAGTATACTTTTTAGCCTTTTTTTAGTTTTTTTTTTTTGTTGAAATATAAATGGATAAAATGTTTAACTCATGACTAATTTCTCTTGCTTCAAATGTTTAGAAAAATTTGCACATATTTTCACCACGCACAAACACCTATAATCATAAATTAACCCTGAGTCAAAAAAAGGGAGTATATTCTCAGTATGGAATGGAAAATAATGAAACAGGTAAGAGTGTAATTTTTTTTGGTGGAAACACTACAAGATTAATTTTAAATCATTTGCTCTAAATCTTGAATTATATTCACGTGGAAATATAGGTAGTATTAGACAAGCAGGTGGTCCACATCGCGGGTTCTCAGGATCTAAACTCCGCTTAAGGCGATCAGTTCTGCAAACGCAATTTTAGGTCTGTTTGGGTACATTTGTGAGCTAAAATTCGCAATCTGAAAAAAAAAACATGAGGAGTGGGGATGAAATGCCCTCAGAGAGAGAAACAAGGGACAAAAGTACCCAAACGCTTTAAACTAAATTTTCTCCAACTTTTAAAATGTAAACAAGAGAAAACAAATGAAGTTTTGATGATATCTATCAATAACTGCGTTGCAACTCAAACAAAGCAAATAATTACAAAAAAAAAATACATCAACTCAAATCTTACATTTTGACATTTAACTGTTTGCAGCTTCGTTATTTTGATTTTGATATTTGGTTTTGACAGAACTCAGATTTCTGCCGATAGAAATTTTTTGGTCTGAAAATTTCAGGAAGGGGAAATGATTTACTCTCACAAAAGAGCACTCTCTTTTGTCGAAAGCTACGAGTTTTTTGAGTACTCAAACAGGATATGGGTGAAAATTCTTACGAATACTGACAAATTTTCTATTTTCGTCAGTCCCCAAACAGACCTTTTGTTTCTTCGCTTTGGGTATATTAATTCGTCAGGCGGTATAGTGTGTTGATCAATGGACAAATATATAAAGAACGTTATAAAAAGAAAAGCTGCTGCTGAGGTTTTAATCAAAACTTTCACTACGATTATGGAGAAGTCCGAAAAAGTGGTTTTCGTCATGCCGTCCGTCGGTCTGTACTTCTGGCGTCTGTACGGCTGTGCGTCCATCTGTACACATTTCCACTACCCAAACGCGTGGACGGATCTTCTTAAAATTTGGTACAGATACGAGTAGTTTTTGCGTACTCGTCTAGAACGAATACCTCCCATGCAATATTCTTGAATTATTCGAGTGTTTTCGAAAACGGCTCTAACGATTTTGATTACACTTTTTGATATGATTTCTTCTATAAAGATACATTTTTAGAATTTTTTTTGTGAAAAATCGTTGGAGCCGTTTAAAAAAAAAAAAATTTAATACAAAAATTTCAAAAAAAATTTCAAAACAAATTGGGTATGCCATTTTTAATATATTTATTTATCAACATCTAATAGCTTAATTTTGAAAAAAAAAATCACTGAACCATAATCGACTTGTGCAGCCTTTGTAACCTAAGGGAAGACGAAGATATCCAACATTTCTTGGGAAGATGCCCTGTTCTGAGGGAGTTTAGAGTATCTTATTTTGGTAAACCAACTCTAACTGAAAGCGAGATCATCAGTATGCTCAATGGTGAAGGAAATTCTGATTGGAACAGATTGGTCAGGTACATAACTGTCGCCTTAGCCTACAGAAAACAGATAATCAATGAATTTATCTAATTAAAAGAAAACCACAAAATGCAGCTTTTATCATTTATTTTTTCATGAAAAAATTTCTCAACAATTTACTTTTACTTTTTTATTATTCTCTGGCTTATGTATTTCAAATGTTTAACAAATCATAAAATCAAAGTATATATTTATTCAAATAATTGAAACTACCCGATAGACGACCCATCAGGTCATTATCGTAGGTTTAAATTTTCGACAATTATGTTAATATGGGTAATTAGATGTATTTCTCAAATTAAGTTGAAAATAAAACAGTTACAAAAAACAGTTAATCGAAAAAAAAAATATTTTTTAAAAGAATCAAAACCTAAAATTTTCACTCTAAGTTAATAAGCCTTGGGCTACATGAAGGCAATTCCCTCATGTGCAACTTCATGAGCAAGTTCGTGCGTTTTATTTATAATTCCTCCCAATTTATCAAAACGGTATTCTACGCAGAATACGAGAGTATTTCCATACTTTTCCAAATGAAAGAAATATTTTTAGAAATGTTAATAACGGTACCTACCATAGAATCTCAACCAATTTTGATGAAATTTCTTACTTGTTAATAACTTGAAAATTATTTGATATCAAAAATTTCAAAAAAGTAATTTTTATAATTTAAAAAAAAATCTACTTTTTTTTTTGAAAAATCAATTTTTCGAAAACGGGGCAGTTTTTTTTTTTAAATTTTGGTCTTAGATGTTTTCTTCAATCAAATCAAATGGCATACTTAGTTTGCAGCTCAAAACAATTTAAGATGAAGTTTATGTCATTTTAGTAATGAATTTAAATTGGCTAACAATTTTTTTCTGAGATTTTTCGTATTAAATTATTTATTTTTAAAAACTACATATATACCTATAAGACTTTTAACGTACACAGAAACATTGAACCTAAGAGCAAGTACGTGTGACCCAGTCCTGCATTTTATTATTAACAACAAAAACAAGCCGTTTGTTTTTTTTATGAATTCTTATCAGTTTTTTTATAGCGTTTTTTTTTAAAGATATTTGAGGCTAAAGTTTTTTTTGAACTTTTTTTGCAGTAGCAAAATTAACTGCTCATTAGACTTTCTTAAAACTCCTTTCGGCACCTTTTGATGTTATAGGTAAAATTATGTTTGAGGTTGATGTCTTATTGATAAGTATGTGTATACTCAAGACTATGGCGAACAAAGAAAAGTGTCACTAAGTATGTACCTACATACAAACACACACACATCATGGATCCATGACTAGCCATTTCCTCGGCTTTTGAGTTATTGAATTTTACGAAGAATTTTCTGAAGTTAGCGGACAAATCTTAAATAATTAAAAACAAATAATTTTGGTTGGCATCCAAATTTGTAACTTTTTAAATGCTTTTAAGTCGCATACACTTCGTTTTTGTAGCCACAATAGTTTTTTAAAAATCCGCTAAAATAAGACTGAAGTTTGCGGACGAAAGAAAGAAAATTATAATTTTTTTGATGTTCAAAATTGTAGCTTTTTTAAATGCTAATTTATTGCGCAAAAATTATTTTTGTAGCTCATGGGTCATTTTCTATCCCAATTTTTAATTTCAAAAGGGTACTTCCGGTTCGAGAAGCTAGTGGAGAGATATTACAAAAATTACTTTTTAATTGTAGCTTTCAGAACAAAATTTGTTGTTGTAGCTCAAGCACTTCTTGAAATATTCAGGTTTTTGCTAAAAAAAGTTAGCTTAAAGTAACTTAAAATCTAAAAAAAATGACAAATTCAAAAAAAATTTACTTCCAGAAATTTGAAGTCACCATGAACTAGATGAAACGCGCAAACCCCGATTTGTAGCTCAACTATCTTTTTTTTGATTTAAAAGCTACAATTGCTGGCAACAAAAAAAAAATTCAAGCCATTTATTTAAATTTTCTTCAGCGGACCGGAAGTTCCATTTTAAAATTGAAAACTAAAATAGAAAATGACTAATGGGAGCTACAAAATTAATTTTTGCGCATCTTATTTTAGCGGAATCTTGAATTACAAAAAAAACTAGTTGAGCTACAAATTTGAAAAACCACAATTACTGGCAGCTTCGCAGACAGGAAGTTCCCTTTTGAAATTGAAAATTAGCATTTAAAAAGGGTTGGGGTCAAAATTCTGCCGGGGTAAAAATTCTTTCGACAAAAATCTGCTTTCATAATTCTGCTTTTCAAAATTCTGCTTGTCAAAATTCTGTAAATTATAAAAAAAGGTTTACATTTTACAAACCTTTTTTTTTATAGTTTGCAGAATTTTGTAAAATAATCGTCTCATTTATTTTAGCGAATATAAAGAAAATCTTATTTATAATTTATAATAATTATAATTTGTTTTATAATTAATATTCTGTTTTAAGTATATACAAATAAAGAAAAAGAAAAATAAAATAATGAAAATTATTTTTTATTTTTATTTTTAAGTGATTTAATAAATAAGGGACGTTATGAATTGCGTTAAAATTATTCAATAATGCGAAATATGGATAAAAGTTTAAAATTTTTCATTTTAAAGACCGGTACCGGTACGCAGCTGAATTGAAACGATTTTTACCTATAGTCTTCATGTCGCGTCGCGTTGACATTGCCAACGAAAATACAATGAAAAAGTATTCTGTCTTGGGGAAATTAAAATACAGCATCACATAATTGTGATAAATTGTGTGTGCAAAATTAGTGTAGAAGTTCTCCAAATAATTTGGTATAATCTTCAATTTCACTTTTTGAACTTCGTACTAATAAGGAGACTAATGAAATTTGTCGTTACGATTTCGTTGTGTGATTTTAGTACCTATAAGATTTTTCCGTTGGCTTCAGAAATCAGAAGCGAACTAAGGTTGTTCATCAATTCCCCTAGCCCTAAGTGGCCTTTTTTCATGACGGCCCTGGTTACAGTTACACTTTCATCGATCTCACGACAGCTCAACAACTAAAAGCGAATAGCTCCAGACGACGACGACGACTCTAGCTTGTGTAACAATTTGCCATAAGTACCTAAAATGTATTGGATAATTGTCATCTTGATCATATGATATGAACAAGATTTGGATCCCCCATTTCAACGGTGGTGTAGGTAGCTACACATCTCTTATGCCTATTATAACTAACCCCTAGCTAAGTGAACCGTGATCGTACTCAGCTGCGATATAGCTTAAAGTGAAGTGAGTTCGTTCTATGTATTACCTACATACTATGTTTTATATAGCAGAAGCAGAGGTTTCTTAATTTATGGATTATAAAACTATTATTTTTATTTAGCGATAAGGCAGCGGCAACCTGTTGCTGTGAAGGGTAAAAGCGGGTAAAATGGTTCAGCAAATATCTCGCACAATTTTCAATAAAAAGTAGTAGTAGTTGGTATTAAAATAATTGTACTCTTCATTTAAATAATTCTTCAGAATTTGCATGGGATATTTTGTTTCGATTTTTTTATGAAATTTAAGTTTTTTCTCGAAATTGTACACCTATACAATAAGAAGAAATTGAATTTACTATAAGACATGTAAATTGAGGTTATATGACAATTTATACTTTGTTATCTTCTTAACATACTCATAGCTGTCCAGCGGTGGTTAATGTTAACAAAACCTTTTAAGAAAATGTAATTAGTTACGAGGCAAACCTACGCAGAATTTGGACGATTTGCAACGTACTATGCTAGCCTTCTGTGGGGCTTTTACCCCCAACGTTTAACGAATTACAAAAAACTTTAGGAGTACACTCAGAGAAAAATTATTTCTTTTTCGTGTGCAATTAATGAATATCCGTTGAGTTAAATGAAAATTATTTTATTTGCGAGAAGGTTAATTCAATGCCCGCAATAGTTTTTCATTCGTAGCAACTGTATTACTTTTGAACTAAATTGTAATTTTCTTACAGAAAACAATAATGAGTTGATTGCGGCAAACGAAAATCCTTCCCACATCTAAACACCCTTTTCGTTTACTAGTAAATTCTATCGAATGCAATAACGAATAGATTGTTTGTGACAAAACTTTTTAGAAAGTTGTTTGTTCAAAAGAATTTTACTTTTAGTTTAAATATACACTAGCTTCGGAAGCAAGTGGTCGCAGGTTCAATCACTGGTCTTACGCTAAACATTCTTTTTATTTAATCGTTCGCATAAAGTGTTTGACCCAAACAAATTTAAGAGTTTGCTGCAAACGAATTGAAATCGAACAATTATTGTCCAACAAACGAAAAGTCGCTTGACGCAAACGATTCGCTCTTTTATTTTGTTCATAATGCATTCTACACTAACCAGCGGAACGATAAGATACTGGCTTCGTAAGCTAGAGGTCGCAGATTCAATCACCGGTATTATGCTGATCTTTTTTTTTATTCGTTCGCAAAAAGTTTTTAACCCAAACGAAATTATTTATTAGCTATTAGCTATACCATACGAAGTCGGAAAATTGTCCAGCAAACGAAAAAGTTGTTTGGGCAATTTCTTCGTTTGCCGTAAACCAATTGTTCTCCCATTGAATCATTGAGATTATGGAACTATGTACTTATAAGGGGTTTTTCTTTCGTTCAGAACAGTCTAAGCTGTCAAAAAAATAGTGTTTCCTTCTTTTACTCAGAGCTTTCAGGGAATCAAAATTGTGACTCTTTTTTGTTTAGATCTTGTCCAGAGTCCGAAATACGAGCTCAGAAAAAATCGACCGAGCGTACTGAGTAAAAGCTGAACACAAACTACATCTTATGAAAAGCGAGCAAATAAAAATGTAGAAAACAATAAAATGGGTGGATGTAGGTGAAAAATAACAAGTAAAACTTGATATTTTTATACATTAACAGGGCTTGAAATGGAGAAAATGAAAAAACAAGATTATTTTCTAATGGTATCAAATTTGTTTAAAAAAAAAAATCTGAGCGCTCGTAACACGTTCAGTTCAGAGAATGTTCAGACTCTGTTCAGAGCTTTCTTCTGAACTAAAAAAAGAAAAACCCCTATTATCTTTCTTTAAGGACAGAAATTGGTATAACATCGAAGCATGCATAAAGATCAAAAGTGTGCATGTGCAATGTTATGTATTATAGACAATCCCAGAATCCTTATACCTAGCAAAAATATATAACAACAAAAATTAAGAAAAAAGAAGCAATATGGAAACACAACGATTTAGTATTAGTTTTTTTCCATTTCGGGCAGATAGACGAGAAAAGTAAAAAAATATGGGTACAAATAAGAATTGTGGCGGTGATTCTTTTATGCAAGAGATCCGAGGAGTTTATGGAAATGTCGAAAAAATGTTGCTGAGGTGCTCCTCATATGGTTTGTGCAATAAACATGCAAAAAATGAAACTCTTCCATGCAATCAAAGAGATACCAACACACACGTTTACATAAAGTATGGACAAATATCAAATGTATACATATACACATAATGCATATGTATGCATATCTATATGAATGTATTTAGCAATATAATTGAAGAGATGTCTTGCGGATATTAGGTTTAACGAACGAGTCGAGTCCTTTTTCTTTATCATCCTCTAGATTTGTCTGGAAGGTCCATGTTCAAAAGCTAACTGTACATCGTACATGTACATGTACAAAGACACTTATGTGTCTGGGGATAGGATGGGACTGTAGAAAAAAAATTCTCACATCTACTGTTTGTTTGTGGATACAGGGTAGGAACCTAGTACAATAAATAAAAAAACGAACCATAAAGCGGTAAGGACATTAAGGATATCTATAGGCGAAAATGAAACCAATCCTCATAGAATTATTATTTTTGTTATGAGAACGAGGGGAATGAACGAAACAGACGGACGGACAAACAGACAGGTGGAAATACATACTGGCAACTGGCGCTGGGTAGGTACATAATTACATATTGTTATTTTTCCTTTTTTTAAATTTTTATTTCTCATTCTCACAACCCTATTTCCTCAAGTCTGTATCCCAATCCCAACCCAGCTTATCTACCACAGCTTCAAATCCTATTCCTTATTTGGTGGGTCGTGGGCGTATGTGTTTGAGATGGTGTGTGACAAGAATTCACAAATGCGAAACAGGAAACGAAATTTATTTGTCTGATGGTCTTGTGATGAAAAAAAAAATATTATACTTCTTTTCCTTGTTGTTGTTATGTTTTAAAAAAGGACAATTTTCCCGTTAATCATCCACCTACATTCACTACACATAATGTACCTACCTAAGCGTATATTTTTTTTTATGTGTACCCATATACATACATGCATATTAAGTTTTTATTTTGTTTTTCTTATTCTCGATATTCATTAGGAGTTGCTTTGCATTAACTTTATAGTACAGTATCAGACCTTGCGTCAAATCCGGTTGTTCTGATTTTTTGCTGAGTTCTGTATGATGTTAAATCCAATTTATGGGTTAGTGATGTATGACCAAATTCCATAGTCCCAAAAAGAAAATCTCCAATGCCAAAATCCCCAAAAATCAAAATGGTGCGAAGACAAAATCCCCCAAAAAAAGGTCAAAAATAAAAATCTGCGAGAAAATCCCAAAATCATGTTGCGCTAGTTGTGTATCAAGCAATCAAATCGCGCGCGCGATACACAACTAGCGCAACATGATTTAAGGAAGACAAAATGTGTTTTCTTTTCATTTTCATCTTCCAAAATCATACCTTATAAGGAAAAATAAACACCTTTTTTCTATATATTAATATATTATTGTAAATATTTTAAATTTTAAATTGATTTTCAATTTCCATATTCCTTGAAATGTATACACCAACAGCTAAACTATAACTGTTTATTTAAAACTTTTATAAAAAGAACATTTGTAGGAAGACGTTAAGAAAAAAACCGGATCATACCAGGACCAAACCCTGAATGTTAAGTTTACTAGTCCAACACCTTTACAACTAAGCCAACTCATCATTCGAAATGAGTGATAATTTTTGTTTTAGTGTAAAGTAGGTACAAAAATATATTAATCTTTTTCATAACAATAATAAGATTTCTAAGTTTAATTTTTATGTTTAGTTAGGATTATTTTCGTCAGCTTGGTAAAAAAAAATTTCTTTGGTATGTGGAGACTTTGGAGATAGTGGGAGAAAAGAATTTCTTTTTGGTAATTCTGTCCTTTGGCCACCTTTACCCCTGGAGATTTTTTTTTTTGGGACTAAAATTTTGTGGAGATTTTATCCGATTGAGATTTTTTTTTTTTTGAGTTAGAGTACGTCTCCCCCAATTTATCGACCTCGAGTGCCGAACGCAACATTTATAAAATTGCAAAAAACGCGAATTTTTTGTGTTTTTTTCAGTAATTGGCATTTTGAGATATGAAGGGCTAGTTTTTGACTATAAACTATGTTCTAACGTTTCACCCTCTTAAACATATTACATGGTCAAGTATCGTTTTTGTTTAAAATTTTAAATGCTCCCACTTTTGATATAATTTTTAGTCAAATACTGAAAACTAGATGCGTAAATGTCTCTCAGTTTTAAAAAGATCTGCAAATATCGAGATCACTATTTTTAGGGCACCAAACATTCAAACAACAAGGTTTCTACTCTGTAAACAGTGATCTATATCTCGTTATTTACAGGTTTGTGAAAAACTAAAAGATATTTACGAATTTAGTTTTCAGTATTTCACTAAGAATTGGAAGAAGCATTTAAAATCTAAAACAAAAACGGAAATTAACCATGTTAAATCTTTAAATAGTTTAACCGAAAAAAAATTATTTTTTGCAAAATTTAAAGTTTGAAAAAAATAATGTTCCCAAACTATCAACTAAAAAATGTATTTTAACACAAAATTCAAGAATTAGTTTCTAGCTGTAAGACAAGCTAAAGGATTTTATTCTAGGTGTTACCTTGAATCAAATAAAGAAAAAATTGTAAAGGGACAACCTTTACAATTTTTTCTTTATTTGATTCAAGTAAAACGTTTTACTAGTTTGATTCATGTTATGGGAAACATTCATAATCTCATAATATACATACTTTTATTTCTACTACTTAGAGCCGTTTGCTGAAATGAAACTTAAGTAATAAGCATTTATGTTCAACATAAAGTCATAATATTTTTATTGCTACATTTTGAAATGCTGTATCTTGAAAACTAATGGCTCTACAGAAATGATATTGGACTCAACTCAAAGAGGGTAAAACCATAGAACATAATTTATAGCCAAAAACTAACCTTTCATAGCCAAAAATTACAATTACTGAAAAAAACTCAAAAATTTCGCTGTGTAAATTGGATTTTAACATCTGCTTAACATCATAAACAATTCAGCAAAAAATCGAAACTACCCAATATGACACAAGGTCTCTTTTCTACGAAACCACATTTACTGGGCTGTTATGTTACTTTGACAAAAACGAAAATAGGCCAAACGGAATGTGGTTAAAAAATATATAATTTAACAGGGCATTTTTATTTCTTCAAACGATATGGAGGGATTGATAAGGAGTGTAAAACTCAATTTTCGTATTCCTACATCTGCCGCTCTGGTCGCCATCCTGAATTTTATGAAAATCAGTTTTACTTGATTATCTCCCGCATTTTCAACCATTCCACTCCGAGTTAGATCTGATCTCGGTGCCGAGATCGGATCCATTACGGTTCAAATTTGTATGGAAATTATAATCAACTCGGAGCCAAAATGCATACATGTACCCAAAAAGGTGTAAGAAAATGTCTGCTATTTGCAACCAAAATAAAATTAAACTAATTTTTTTTTCGCTGAAATTATATATTTCAGTTTAAATTAGATTAAAGATCAATCACAAATAAATGAATGTATGTATCACTGTATAAAATCTTATATTATTTTTCTAGAATCTCGATTGGTTGATGTTGCCAGTTACAGGTTTGCAGCACAGGTAGACACTGAGGATGGCAGTGGAAAAGCAGCAATAATGAACCTATGACGAGACTTTTAGAGATACGGAACGAGCTGTAAAGTTTTATTTTAATTTTCACGCGAGTTATGCCTTCTAGAACGCTGCGTTTTAGAGCAAATGCCTTTCTTTGAAATATGTTAGCTATCTGTCCTTTTCACACTTTTTCAGCACAGCACAGTGGGTGAAAATTAAAAAAGTATGTGTCACTTATTAAAAACTAAATGATTAAATAACGTTCTCCAATCCCCAATTTAACCAAACCAACAAGAGTTAGGTGGTAACCTATTTTTTTCATTCCTTAATAGCCATTCAAAATCAATATATAAAAAAAATTAAAGCTTGTTTATCGGTGCAGTTATTTAGTTGCGAAGTTGTGATAGTCATGGCGTGTGTTAAAAAAGTTTGAGCAATATTTAATTATTATGGATATTGAACGAGAAGGTGTGCGCTTCCTAAAAACATAAATTATATCGTTAAGTAACATTAAGGTTCATTGTAATGGGCCTCGTTAGCGAGCCAATTTATTTATTTGCATTAAGCTAAATTTTCAGAAAAATGGAGATAGTCAGTTTGCCTTCAAGTAACCGCTACATTTTAAGTTCTGAACAAGTAAGGCTGTATAGCCCTGTACGCACAGACGTCAACTGGAAGGTCGTGTGCGCGTCAGAAGTAAGTCAAGGTAAAATATCGAAAATAATGGTTTTTCTTACATAACTTTTTAACGGTGAGTGCTATTAAAAAGTATTTGATGCAAGACATGTAGGTACATCATATAGTTTCCAACAAAAAATACTAACAATTGTTTTTTTCCCGACTAAGGGCTTAGAAGGTGATTCAAAAAAGTGTGAAAAACGTAAAATGACGAAAATTTCGGTTTTTCAAAAACAAATTGGCTATCAGATAATAATAAATAAAGTACACATTTTGTACTATTAAAGTATGGCGTTTGTTTGTTTCAATCTACCTGAAATTTGGACAAACTAAGGTTTTTTTTTTTAAGTTTTCGTGGGCTATTTTGAACAAAAATCTCTGTGCAAAAGGTAAAAGCTATCAGATAATAATAAATAAAGTACACATTTTGTACTATTAAAGTATGGCGTTTGTTTGTTTCAATCTACCTGAAATTTGGACAAACTAAGGTTTTTTTTTTTTAAGTTTTCGTGGGCTATTTTGAACAAAAATCTCTGTGCAAAAGGTAAAAGGGCTTAAGTCGACTTAAGCCAAAAATACTTTTTTTGAACAATTAAATAAAAGGAAAAATTAGCTTCATTCCTGTGTCATCAGATTTTTTCTATTCCATCTAGAAGTCTCAATTCAGGATTGTAAGAACGGCTTAATTCGAGCATATTTATAAGTTTGCATTTGGTAAAGCGTCTTAACTGCATCCTTTTTTGTTCGCTTAGTTTTGATGTGGCTTATGTCTTAATAAGCCGTTTTAAAAAATTAAAATTTCAGTTTTTTTTTTATTAGGAAGAGAACATTAAGTACAGTTAGGCCACTTTTCCAAAACAAAATCTTGGTTAAAGTAAGATTTTATTTCTACTTGTTTGAATTATGTGAACCTAAGCCGCTTTTACAAACGAAAAAATTAAATTTTAAAATACTTTTTAGTTTGGAGCAAAGATTTAACGGACATAAGCCACTTTACCAGAAGCATTTTATTAATAAACGTTGTTTTATATTCAAATAAGCCGTTTTACTACGATCAAAGTATATTGAATTTAAAAAAAAACTTAAAAGGAAAACTGATTTATGATGACATAAGCCATGGTAGTTTGAGTTGTGAAAGCCTTTAATACGTTCGATTAGTAAAAGTCAAATAAGTTCTTAAGTGTAATAAGTCGTCGTGATTTAGTGAAAGAGTTTTGTGAATAATAAATACTTAAAGTATAAAAAATTGTTCAAAAAAAGAAGAACATTAAAAAAAAAAACAATCATTTTAATAATTGTATTATTCAAAAGAACTTTTTGCAATCATAAAGAAAAAGTTCTGTTAACATTATGAACAGAGCAAAGCAAACTTTCCATCTTGCACTTTTGAAAGGCGCTACAAATTTGAATCATGAACCTAAAGATTCAAATAAATCTGGTACGTTGGCTCCCCTCTGCTTTTGTAGCTTATTGAGTATCTATAATTATGTGATTGATCTCGTTATTTAATTTTAATTTTATAATAAAAACACAAATAAACTTATACTAAGGGTATTCATGCAGGGATGTGTAACGTGAACATAAGGTTTACCATTTCATAAATATACGATTTAGTTAATGCCATGTCAAGTTTTGTATGAGATTATGATACACAAATTAATTAAATTTTTTTTCAAGGATTTTGCAGTGTAAAATTAATAAAATTTGTAGTTGTGATTATAAATTCATCTATCAAATCTCTGCATAGATATATCTGAAGGTCCAATTTCCTTAATAAAATATACAGAGATTTTCAACATGAAATTCAAAAAACCAAAAGTTGATACTTGCACAAAATGTGACATGATGGGCACACAAAAATCTACAGTGGCTCTTAAATCAGTTGAGTTGGAGGTTAAAAAACAAAGTAAAGATGCAGATTCTGCATACGAATCGAAAAAAAAGGATAAAGAGACTGCAAAAAATTAACAGGTAATAAAGTTATCCACTTCGATCTTCAGCAGTGTCTTCCCACCCCATTTTTACAATCTTCTGTATCTTTCTACAAACAGTCCCGTTTCTGCCTGAACCGAGTATCTACAAAGTAAATATTGTTTAGTTTTTTTAAGAAATTTTAGTTTTTCTCGAAATTGAATAAATGGATTGAATAAAAAGAAATCGAATTAACTGTAAAACATATTAATTGAGGTTATTTTACCATTTATACTTTTTCATCTTCCTTACTCATAGTTTTCAAGCGATGTCTAATGTTAAGCAAAATCTTTTAAGAAAATGTAGTTAGGAGGTTCACGCAGAAACGGGACGAAACGTCAGCTGTACGTATACTTTTAATATGACCGAGCACGACTTTGTTAAAGGAACTCCTCATTGTTATATGTGGCATGAAGCTATTGCGTATAGAAGTTGTAATGAGATAGCTTCATATGTTTGTTTGGGCATTTTAATTTGCCATCTGTCTTATCACCAGTTACCGGACATGTCACTTATTACAGTGACAATTGTTTCGGACAAACAAAAATAAGATGGTTATTATAATGATGTTAATGTGCATTTGCAATGAAACAAATAGTATAAAATATATCGATCATATGTTCTAGATTCCGAGTCACACCTACATGGAATATGACAAAGACTACTCTATCATTGATCGACCTTCAAAATTCACTACCCAAGAGATTGGTACCAGTTTGTTGGGGGAGTCGGAACCATAACGAAATTTATGGTCAATGAGATCTCAATCTAATTTTCGCAACTTTGGTTCGATTGGTTAACTGGAAATAGAAGAACATAAGATGGCTTCGTTTCACATCAGATTTTACCATTCAATATTTTTTATAAAAATTCTGTTGATGAAAAAGAACCGTTTCAAATGCTTGATATTAAAAAAAACGAGGCATTATAAGTTCCTACTCTTTTTATGTGCATTTAAAAAATTAGTTTAATTAAAGTTTTTATAGCGGAAATGTTGTATGATGGACCTAATAAAATCAACGAAGCTAACAACCAAGATTTACAGGAGCTGCTGCCTTTGATCGAGGAGCAGTTTCACGACTTTTACCTAAAAGAATCTTTGCACTGAAACAAAGCTAGACTTTCATCCGGATCTTACAGAAGAAGCTGAAGATGCTTCTCTTGACTAGGTGGTATCTAGCTTCCTTTTTGTATATCACAGTCTAATGTGTTAAGTTATTAATTTCTATGTATTCTAAACTTTTAACAATTATCTCAATAAAACTAAATAAGAAACTCCTAATGGAAAAGAGTCTTAACTAATTAAATGGTTAAATTTTTAAAAAGGAAAAATGGCTTATGTATAATTAAGTACACACAATAGTTTTAAAAAAAATTGGAAAACTGGCTTAAGTAACATAAGCCAATTTAAAACAAAAAATAGAAAAAGACAAAAGGGCTTAAGTGAGATATTTCCGCTATAAAAACTTTAATTAAACTAATTTTTTAAATGCACATAAAAAGAGTAGGAACTTATAATGCCTTCGTTCAAATTTCATGTTTGTACTCATAACGGTTTTCCTTTAATATTTTTTTAAAGTTTAAATACGTTCTCCTGAAAAATGCTAAAAAATGACTTCAGCCGTTTTACCTTTTGAGCAGAGAAATGAACGAACTAGTTCAGTAACGTGATTGGTGAACTAAATTGCTCGATTACTCAATTAAAATAAACTGCCGAAGCCTACATTGGGTTCGGGTGCCATCCATTCTAGCTACGCCCCACTGCGTTTAGATGAAG
Organism: Meliscaeva auricollis; assembly: GCA_948107695.1. Classification (NCBI taxonomy): domain Eukaryota; kingdom Metazoa; phylum Arthropoda; class Insecta; order Diptera; family Syrphidae; genus Meliscaeva; species Meliscaeva auricollis. The sequence goes on along the minus strand of OX403619.1, from coordinate 37,930,305 downwards.
TCTTTTACACTTTTTTACTTTTTTGTAGTATACACCTAAAATTATACCGAACACACATGTTAATAATGCTATGAACTGTGTCACATACTTCAAGGAGTAGTAGAAAACGTTGTCCCAACTTATCTCATGATTAAATAAAATGATACTCGCCGAAGAAATTTGTTTTGTAGAACTCATGTCAAGAGTTATACAACTTAAATCTCACTTAAAGCATTTTAAACTCAATTGATTAAAATGAACGAACAATAAGAATTTATAATCTAAAACACAATCATTTTTTCCACTTTATTGTAAATAGTACCTATAATATTAGTATCATACACCTAAAATTATGCTGAACACACATGTTTATAATGCAAAGTATTGTAAAACCCATTGTGTTTTACAATACTCCTTGAAGTATGTAGGTATGATATTAGTCATGAGAGATGTAAAGAGTTATGCAACTTAAATCTGATTAAATGCACAAAGGGCATGTCTAAGCCCAGACTGTTATTTAAACTTTTGAAAAAAATATTTGGAACAAAAACTGAAATTTTTATTTTGGGTTGGGTTAGGCAATTTCTAGCTCAGATATGTATGCATGTAATATATTGTTAAGAATGTACGAGCAAACACACCCAGAGGGAATGACACACGTAGGTCTTTGGTTATGATTAATAACTAAAGCTCCGACCGCTTTCATTAAAACTTCGAACTTTCGAACTTAGAACGGAACGAAACGGAAAAAATCTGTCTATATCTGTCTCTATCTGTCTGTGTAAGTATATTTGTCTCTTTTACTTAACGAAACTAGAGATCTCTAGAACCTTCGAGAAGAAATGAGAGGAGTATAAATACGAGGTCGGAGAAGGAGATCGAGACAGTCAATTATTATGTAAATATTTTAAGCTGACATCAACATTCTTGTAATTAATTGTATTGAAAAAAAAGACATTGTATGGCATTAGGCCCCTTATGTGCCAAAACATTTAGAAATTTCACATGTAAAACTATTTTATAACTTAGATTTAGGAACCAATTGTATATATCTGTTCAATAAAAGCTAGTTAAACAGTTAAACAGAGATCGAGACAGTTTAATTTTGACAGTGATAAAGATAAGTGGCTGTGAAAGTGTAGTTTGGAATAGTTATTTTTTGTAAATTGTAAAGAGTACTAGTCAAACAGTACGTTATATATAAAAGTGTTCGTTATTTTGAAAGTAAATAAAAGTGAATAAGTAAAAATACGATTTATTTGAGCTCAAAAAAATATAACAATATATTTTCTCATATGTACATCTTATAAATTGTAAAAAAAAATTATTTAGTATAAGGTACCAACCTTCCAACTAATAAAAACTCTTTAAGCTGTGAAGAGCGCAAATTATACAGGGTTTCAGTACACGGTTAAAAGTTTTGGGGTACCTACCTACTTTTTAATATTTTTTGGGTTGCATATATCTAGGAGTAGGCCCACACCAGAAATTCACTAAAATTAAATATGCATGGCAAATATTAAAATGTTTGAGTTAATACAAAATTAAAATTATATATATTGGAATTCAACTGTATTACTTTTCAATACAAGTTTTATTTAAACATTTTTATTATATTATTCTTTCCTCTCTCTTTATTATTCTTTCTTCGCTCTAACTTTTTTAAAATTAAGCACAACTTTATTGATAGTGCATTATTTTGTAATATTAATACTAAACCGCCTTCGAAATGGTCAAAGGAGAATGGGTATTTTGGACGTTCCGCGGCCATTAATGAAATAACAATGCAGTTTGTGGATAATTCTGATTACAAACTAGTAAGATAGATCTTCTTTGTATGTTGTCAAAAAAAAATGTTTCAGGACGATTTCCTTGTATCCAACTGCCCGCAATATGCACTCAAAGTATGAACTATTGAGTGCATCCAGCAGGTACATTGGAACTATTAAACAGTGTAGGCACAAACTTTTTGGGAACATACAACGAAGATCTAACTTACAATTTTTATTGGTACATATTTATTATCATTATTGAAAAAAATGAATTGTTATTGCACTATAACTTTTAAACACCCTCACGAGGTTCTGCAAGGGCTCGACATCTCACACATACAATTAAAACCTATCCAAAAATACCAATTATTTGGTGCTATAACTCACGCTCGAAATCTGACACGGGCTCTTAGTATAAATGGTAGATTAATGGTATTTTTCTTATTTTATTAGTTCAGTATGTGATTAATGTCTTTGAAACGTTGAAGATTTGTTGTTTCATTTCTTCTTTTCTATTCTAAATTGGATAAGACCGAAATATTGAAGCAATATTCATAAAATGTTAAAAAACTAAATTGCATTTGATTCGTTTTTGGCTTAGGTATGTCATTGTGGCAAAATTTCTGCACAATACTTGGAGGACTTATCCACATCGATAAATAACAAACTTATTCTTATTTTTAAAATTTTATCACGCACAGGGTACACCGATTCATATTAATAGTACCATTTATAATTACTACTACTTGATGAGTCAGTTGTGATCCTCTTAGGGCATCCACTACTCCTACGCGCCATCGTGTACGGTTTCTGCAAATATACCGTACTTCTCTCCAACTCTTCCCCAGCTGTGCAGATTCCCTTCCGACGGTCCTGCGCCATGTGATTCTCGGCCGACCCAACGCTCTACCTACCCGTGTGAGTGGGTTCAATTACATCGCAATGCAATCGTTGCATTTTCGAAGCGTATGACCAATCCACTGCCACTTACGTCTGCGTATATTCTGTCTATTGATTCTTGACCCGTTCTCCTGTGAGGTTCATCATTAGAAATACGGTTGGGCCAAAAAGCCTTAAGATGTTTCGTAGAAATCTATTCACGAACGATTGCAGCTTACTTGTGACAGAAGTTAAGATTTTCCACGTGCTGTAGCTATACAGAAGCACGGGATGCCTGACTCCTCATTGGCCTCTCCTGCGTAAGGCAGTCCAAATAAATTCTCTGTTGACACTATCAAACGCCTTTTCAAAATCAATGAACAGTAGGTGAAGTGGTGATCGATATTCGATGCACTATTCAATAAAGATGAGCAAGGTGTTAATGTGGTCAACACAGGATGAACCAGTACGGAACTTTGCTAATACAATTTTTGTTGCTATCCCGGCAGCCGCAGGCAGAAAGCAAATCCCTCTCCAGTTTTCATACTGCATCAAATCTCCTTTCTGCGGAAGCTTGATGATCATTCCCCTTTTCCACTTCTCTGGGAACCACTCAGAGTTCCAGGCTCTCTGTATGAGTGGATGCAGTAGATCACTTGATGTCGTTGGTGCTGCTTGTAAGAGCTCTGCAGGAATGCCGTCCAGTCCTACCGCCTTTTTGTTTTTCACTGTTTAATTGCGGCAATGATCTCTTCTCTGTACAGGGAGGTGTGTTGCGAATTTGAGCATTTGTTGCTTCGGACGGGTCATCAGGTATTGGATGCGCATGGTTCAATCCGAAGCGAAGTATTCCTTACACCTTCTGAGCTGAATGTAGCAGGGAACCATCTACATCTTTTACAGGTGTTGTTTTGAGCTTTGTACTCCATTGATCTTGTAGCGGGATCTAGCGGTGAAAATTATTATTTCTATAATTTTATCTAGTTCATAAAATAAGACATAGATGGAAGAGATGCGGTAGAAACAGTAACTAACTTAACTACATTTTTTACCATTCTATTTTTCCTGTTTCATTTTTCTGATTTCATTCTTGTTCAACCTTTCATAGTGTGTAGATGTGTTCGGGTTAAAAATAAATAATAAAACAATTCGTATACTAAAATTTATTAAGTTAATTATTTAAGTCAAGTTGAATAAAAAGACAAAGTTTGTTTTTAAATAAAAATTGAAATCGTTGCCTATTAATTAACGAGAACAAGAGAGCAACGGGCCAATCCCAAGTCTGGCCCTATTCTGTTCCTGACTTCCAGAAGACTACTTCTAAAACGTCGGCTGATGATGGCAAAGTGGTCAATTTGGAAACCTTTTTCAGAGTTCTTGAAGCAATTTTTTTTACTTGAGGCGAAAAAGGTTTCTTTGTGATTTTCTAACGGTAATATTTGAAAAATGGGAGCTAATAGGAACATTCTGATATTGGATTCAAGTTAAGCACATCTAAGACCTTTAAAAAAGTATAGTTTTGCTTCGGCAACAAGAAACTTTGTTGACCAGTATAAAACGAAAAATACTTTATTTTCAACTTAAGATTTCTCGAAGGAAAAAAGATTTATCGAAATGATTAAAAATTAATAAAAAAGAAGAAAACTAGTTCTTTCATAATCCGTTACAATTTTTAGTATAAGAGGTTACCTCACTTTATAACATCGCTTCAACAATATTGAAAAATGCTTTTTTGTGTTTTTATAACGGGAATATCTCAAACACAATTTGAAAATTCTGGGTTCAGATTCGAGTTCCGCAGGTTGAAAACCTTAGAAACAGTTATCATTTTTTGGGCGGCAAAAACGTTGTTGACCAGTGTAATAATTGCTTTTTTTAAATCGTTTTTGCGGGATAAATTTTGAAAACAATCACCCTTATTCCGCATGGCGTGCTAAAACGCCATGCTCTACAAGCGACAACTGACGTTTCTGGGAAACGACTTCGCTAGTTTGGAGCGAAAGATACTTATATATTTTTTATATATTTTTATTTTTTAATTCATTTCATTTTTGGTAGGTACATTAATTTGAATAGCTTTAGAAAAGAAAATTAGAATATAAGATTTGCAAAAACCAGAGAAAAATTATTTACAAAAAATTTAACATAAAAACGAATTCAAAAATTATTATTAAATAGTGATCTTCCGAATAACAACTTTCTACGTACCCAAAAAATAAATTAAGAGACACTCTTTAGCTAAGCTTAAAACTAGAGCTAGTGGCGAATGTCTATCAAAAAAAAAAGAAAAAACAAATAAATCAACATAGTTGTGTGCAAGGTGAAAGTAAGGGGAAAAAAAGGAAAGGAAAGGTATTTTTTTTTTTTTTTTTTTTTTTTTTTTTAATTCATATATATATATTAAGTAATTAAGGACAGTAAATTTTCAATTTCAACATGATCGTATCGAAAAAGCCATGATTTGACATTTTGCAGAAAAATAGACAAAACTCTAAGACTTCTAACGGAGAAAGGCAACTTGTTAAAAACTGACGGGGCAAATATTGTAAAAAATCTTCGAAAATGTGTTTTATTATAAGAAGGAATGTTAGCTACATTCATTGTATTCACTCGTAAGTTATGTAGTGGATTATTTCTCGATGAAAGATATCCACTTCTCATAAAAAATATTTTTAACACTTTAAAGTAGTAGAGATGTCGTAGAGGAAGAACTTTTAAATCCTGAAACAAAATGAAACTATTATGAAAGCGATTTTTTTTACAAATGATTCGTACAACATGTTTTTGAAGAATAAGAAGAGGATTAATCTTATTTTTATAAGAACCTCCCCAACAAGTTATTCCATACTGAATTTTAGAATGAACAATACCATAGTATATCATAACTAGTATATTTTGTGAGCAATACAAACCAAGAGTATAAAACTGTCTAGAACAACATAACAAGTAATTTTTTAGAGAGTGAGTATGATCAGACCAATTCATTTGGCTATCAAGTAAGACCCCAAGGTATTTGAAGGTCGTTACAAACTCAATCTGAAAGCAGTGAGGTGAACAGGACTCATTACAAGAAAAACAATTAGAATTATTTACACTGAATTTTTTGCAATCAGAAGAATGATAAAAGATATCGCAATCAACTAAAATAGGTGACCCTGATAAGCTAAAATACATTAATTTTGTTTTATTGCTCAATACCATTTTATTAGCTGCAAACCAGTGTCTTAAGATGTCCAAATCAGAGTTAATGTCAGAAATTAAGTTAAGCAGGGATCTACAACCATATGAAAAGGCTTCATCATCAGCAAACGCTGTAATTTTTCCTTTGAAATTCTGGCTGAAAATAGAATTGATGAAAACCAGGAAAAGCAAGGGACCCAAAACTGAGCCTTGTGGAACGCCTATACTTATATCAGATAAATTGCTCAAGCTACCATCTATTCTAACTAGTTGCTTTCTATTAGATAGATAGGAATCTAACCAATTATAGATAAACCCACGCATTCCTGCCTTATGCAATTTCTTCAGAAGAATACTATGGTCAACTAAGTCAAAAGCCTTAGTTAAATCAATGAAGAGTCCAGCTGTAAATAAATTATTATTAATATTTTCATAGATTTCACTACAAAATTTTAGTAAAGCATCTTCAGTGGATCTATGAGCTCGAAATCCGAATTGAGCATCACTAAAGAATTTATTTTTATTTAGAAATTTTAAAATTCTTTTTTTCATCGCCTTTTCAAAAATTTTAGAACAAACAGGTAACAGAGAAATTGATCTATAATTATTCATGATGCAAGTGTTAGACTTTTTGTGAAGAGGAATTACTTCAGCAATTTTAAGCATACTCGGAAAAACACCACCGTACACACTTTTATTAAAAATATTTGCAAGAACATCCACAACGTTATATGCAATATGTTTAAAGATTTTACTGGAACAATTATCATTGGTAACAGAACTTGATTTTTTTAAATTTTTAATGATGAAAAGCAGTTCACCGGGACGAATAGGAGCATACAAAATACTTTCTGTAACAATATTATCATTAACCATACCTTCAGTTAGAAAATCGACATTTCTATTGCAAAAAACCTCTGTCGAAACATTTTCAGCTATAGAAATGAAAAAATTATTGAAACGATTTGCTATTTCAGTACTATCTGTAATACTTATATTACCATCTTCTATTGTTAAAGGTTTTCCAGATTTTGAACCACGATTTAAAATTTTGTTTACAACATTCCACTCACCTTTAATATTACCTTTGTTTTTTTCGAGTTCAGATAAATAATAATTATCCTTACAAGTTTTTACTTCTTTTAATAACTGTTTGCATGCTATTTTATAATCTATTTTTAGTTGAGTATTATTTGGATGCATTTTACATTTTTTACGAAGCTTGTTTTTTTTGTTTATTTTTTCTAAAATATACCCTGTCATCCAGTCTTTCAAATGCTTAGTCCTATTCTTTTTTAACGTTCTTTTTGTACAACTATCAAGATAAAAACCCAATTTTTTGATAAATTTATCATACGCAAGTGAAGGATCATTCTCATTGTAGACGAAATCCCAGTGTTCAAAACGTAAAAGCAAATTTAGTCTGTCAAAAACAATTTTCTTAACTTCAGCATCTTTTATAACTGCTTCTTTGTCAGCGACAAGATTTAAATAATGTAAGCTAGTCATGCAGTGATCAGTGATACCTAAATCAGCTAAAGAGCTAACTAGTTTAAAACTACGAGATAAACTATTCCTACAAAAAATATGGTCAATACATGTCTTTGAGTTTTCAACGATTCTAGTAGGTACGTTTATATAAGAATCTAATCCATAAGAAGCTAATAGCATTAAATAATTATCCACGTATTGAGTTTTTGATAGAAGATCAATATTAATATCACCCAGTAAAATCAGATTTTTAGTTTTCACATTCGCTAACAGAATATTAAGCTCCTCGAGAAAGACATCTATACTACTGCTATGAAGTCTATAGGCACACATAAAACAATGTTTTTCATTGTTTAAGCTGAAAGTAATTTTTATAAAATCCGCAGAGACCAAATTATTACTTATTATATCGCAATTATTATAAATATTTTGTATAAAAACTCCAACACCGCCAGCACAATAAGAATTGTTACATGTTGCATAAAACGAATACCCAGGAATTATAAAATTACCTCTCTCATCATCAAAAATCCAAATTTCTGTAACAAAAACAAAATCAGGCTTAATAGAGCACGATTCAATATGGAGCAATAACAAATCAAAATTTGCACGAAGACTACGGATATTTTGTTGTATTATATAAAAGCTGTTGGGATAAATATGGTTATTCAGAAAAACACTTAACAAAAGATCATTTTCAAAATCATATGATAAAACAATATCATCTGGTTCAAAATTAATTAAATTATCAAAAGACATTAATTTCACAGATTATTTAAGTCTTCTAAACACTTGATTCTGATAGCTTTATCACCTTCTTGCTTTCTCAATAAAAGATTGGAATTTTGAAACCATACAAATTTGTATCCTTTTGATTTTTTAACAGATTCGGCAGCTTTACGAAGTTCTCTATTATGAGATGACAAACTATTGTTTATATAAATCTGGCTGTTTTGGTTGAAATTATTTCCAAAAACTTTGGCGGTCAAATTTTTTTTGCACTCCACTGTTTTCTTCATGATACAGAACGAAAAGAACTGTAAAGTTTTATTTTAACTTGAATTATGGCTTCTTGAGCTCGGTGTTTTTTAGCAAACGCCTCAATGAATAAGGTTGAATATGTTTTTCTAAGCATTTTGTTTTTCTGAGAAGACTTTTATTTAATACCTGGGTGTAAAAACCATTGTGCTCGATAACTACTATACACCTTTTTTTACTACACTCAGTCAAGGCTGTGAAATTATTGGAGAGAATAGTTCTTTAGGCATCTGGGGTCTTAAGTAAAGGCAATCTGTGTTTCTGAAGAAACCTCGTCTAATTTTGCGTTCTAACATTTTCTCGGAGATATTCTCTTTTGTTTAGATTTAGGAGACTCCAATAGACAATCTTAAATTTCAATCCATTGAATTCGGTTAGATGAAAACATGATTTTAATCATTTTAGACGAGTTTAAAAAGTTTTAACCTGCTGCAACGGAATGGTTACGAAATCTCCGTTTTTCATAATCTCGCAATTACAAAATCTCGCTTTTAAAAATCTCGCAACCACAAAAACTCGCAAAACTAAAATCTCGCAAGAAAAAAAAAATAAGAAAGTATGATTTGAATAACCACGTGTTACATATATATTTATTGCAACTTCTTATATTTTAAATCAAATAAAATCAACTTTTGTTTATTATTATTTATTGCAGATTCTTTATTTTCAATATGTAGGATTTTTTTTTCAGTGAAGTACTTTTCAGAGCGATTTATCCTACGATATATAAATTTAAGAGATTTAAGTATGCGAGATTTTGATTTGCGAGATTTCGGTTGAAATTTGCGAGATTTTTCGATGCGAGATGTATGTAATTGCGAGATTATAAAAAGCGAGATTTTTTAAATGCGAGATTTTGTGTTGCGAGATTATGTAATTAAGAGATTTAGTTATTTGAGATTTAAAAAAAAGTTATAAGTTATAAGTTATAACGGCATTTTCTCTACCTCATACATTATCGCAGCGAAATGGAACCAATTGACTAACTTCACAACAGTATGGAATGTTAATCGAGAAATAATAAATTAAATGCACAACTGGGTCGCACTTGCGTACTTGCTCTTGTAGATAAAGTTACTATTTATGCTAAGCCTTTTTAATTAAAAATTTGTAAATGCAGTTTTAGAAAAAAAAAAAAATAAAAAAGCATAAAATTCAATTCAAATGACTAAAACAGCTTCTTAAATGAATTTAACCTCAAAACAAATTTGATTCTTCTATAATGATACATTTTTAGAAAAAAAAATTTGAAAATCGTTAGAGCCGTTTTTTTTTAAAACTATTTTTTCCATATAAAATTTTGCAAGGACTTTTATAAAAAAAATTGGTACGCCATTTTTTAGATATTATTTATCAACATCCAAAAACTAAAATTAAAAAAAAAAAATATTGAATAGTTTTCGAAAAAACGATTTTTCAAAAAAAAATTTCAAACTTTTTTAAAAAATCCAAAAAATAATTTTCGAAATTTTTTTTACTACGGCAACTTAAAAGCATCCATGTAAAAAAAAATGGTTGAAATATGAAATGAAAAACGTCTGGGGATATTCCCCAAAAAACTTCACATACCAAGTTTGAAGTAAAGCGACCCATCCGTTTAGGCTGTGGTCTCTGATACATACAGACAGACAGAGAGATAAACAGACAGACAGACAGACAGACAGAATTTTCGGACCCACTTTTTTCTCATTCTCTATCATCGTAATGTCATGTTTGATTGTTATCTCAACTTTTTTTTTTGTACGAATGCATAACTTTATATATGGTACCCATATCGCAAGTAAAAACAATGATTGAGAACTACAAAATTAAACAAATTCATATAAGATTACTTTAAAAATAATATTTTAAAATATTTGAGTTATTAAAGACCTGAGTGATTTTGCGTAAACATTCTGCCCGGCTCTTTCCCTTTAAGAGGTGACAGAAACAAGATTATAAAGTGATAAATACTATTTTTGAAATATAGAAACTTTAAATTCAAGATGCTACAGGCAATGGACAGTTTCACTAGGGCTCTTCAATATGGAGTTCTGTAGTCTGTGACTACACGAGTTAACCCATCACGTCCAGGATGAAATTCTAGTATACGTCCAAGAAGCCATTTAGATGGTGGATACCTTTCATCAACAATAAGTACTTGAATTGAATCGGTTACTTGTTTCCACTTTGATATAGATTGAAAACGCTGTATGTATTCCGCGGACCATCTGGTCCAAAAACTGTCCAAAATACGTCTAATATGCTGCCAACGAGAGAGTCTTGAGATAGGAATCATTTAATATACCTATGGATGGTTCTGGTAGAATGTTAAGTGGTGCCCGAATGAGAAAATGGCCTCGATATTATCACATCCGATAGTGGACAGGTGGACACAATGAGAAAAGCTTCAATTTGAATAAGTGCAGTTGAGAATTCTTCATATGTAAGATTTTTGTCTCCGATGACACGTTTGACATGTAATATAGCTGACTTCAACCCCCTTTCCCACATTCCTCCAAAGTGAAGAGCGGAGAGAGGGTTAAATATCCATTGAGTTCCATGAAGCGAGAAGGCATGCCTTCCGAGATACAGAGAAGCTGGTGAAAATAATTTTCGAAGCTCAGCGTCCGCTCCTATAAGATATGTCCCGCAGTCGCTGTATAGATTTGCACAAATTCCGAGGCGACCAGTACAACACTTATAGGCTGCGAGAAACCCTTCTGTTGAATAGTTTGTTGCAACTTCTAAATGTACTGCTGATGTTACAAAGCAGACAAACAGTATGATAAACCCTTTATACCTATATGATTTTGATGAACGTCCTTTCCAAGTTTTAACTGTAAATGGTAGATGGAAGCTGACCCATAAGTTGTTTCGCCACGATGCCTGGCACAGACTACGCAATGAAAAATACAGGATCCATCCTGGGTTCTACCACCTATAATCCAATATAATCTACGCAAAGTGACTTAATTCCGCCGTGGAACATCTTTTTATGGGCGTTTCTAATGACAAGACTTGTGAGAAGTGAAATTCTGGCTAGGATAAGAGGATGTTTAGTTTCTGGATCAAAAAGTGAGATATACAATCGTCCTCCAACACTTAGCAGAAGAATCAAGAAAAGGTGTAAGCCTTAATAACGAATTCTTTTAAGGCATTTGTAGACCGCGTCTATGTGAGCAATTTCGGGTGAAAAATATGTTTCTTGAACTGATTAAACCAAAAAGAGTTAAGCTTTTACAAGGTCCTCTGTTTTAAAAGGTTCTATTTGGGGGTTTGAAGCTTCGTTCCGTATCATTTTCAATAACCGTTTGCATGTGGCTGTAGCTCTAATAAGAAAATTAAGTCTAGGATACCTGTTAATTTTGTCGAACACCTCCGGAAATTCAGTTTGATCTGTATTGCCCAGCTGATACTGGGTTTTGTCTTCCTGATACATGACGCCATTTAGCTCTAGGACGAGTATCCTGTATGAAGACAGCACGGTCCTGTACGATATCTTTCCATTGAGAATTTATCCATGTGAAAAATCTCAACAAGAGAAACCATGTATTTCTAATCCATATGCTCCCGAACAGAGATCTAGCCATCGAGGTATGTATGGTTATTAAAGTTATATCTTTAAGCTGATTGATAAAATTTTACCAACGAGAGGAGCGTGCTTCAGATAGTTCATCGTCCCAGTCAGTCTTTTCAAGCCAGAGTTCTTGCATGATTATTTTTGCACACATATTGACTGGCGCCAGCCATCCGAGAGGATCAAACAGTTTGGCTATCCTAGAGAGTACTTTTCTTTTTTTGGAGTTGTGTTATCTTCGTCCCAACCAAGGTATCGAGAAATCAAATCTGTCTATATTTGGTATCCGAGTAAAGGAATTTGAATTCAAATTCATTTTATATAACATTCTTCATAACGAGAAGCAGCCGGTTGAGAATTGCCAAGATCTTGACGTGATTTCTTAAAGGGAAGACGTACGATATATCTTCCCGATGGGTTTCTTGAATGAGTAGAGTGATTTTCACACTCTTCTTCTTCTTGAGAGAGCAACTGTGTTGAGGATTGAACTTCTCCTTGATGCCAACATCGTTGTACAGCTTCAAGTAGATTGTTTTCAGTTGAACATTGATAAATTTTCATTGGAGTAAGATCTGAAGACATTCGAGATATATCTGAGACAGGACCTGAAATTATCCAGCACAGACCAGTGCGTCTAGCTAACTGTGTTCCTGGAGGTCCTTTAACAATAACAAGTTCTTGTTCAATGAGATTAGAGTAAGGGTCAATTCCGATAAAAAAGTCTATTTTTGATGAAGATATGATGGGTCTGCCAGTGTTATTCCATGAAGATGTGGCCAACAAGCATAATCTGATTCCAAAAAGCAAATCTATTGTAGGCTTTGGCAAGATATCAGCTGCTACTTCCCATTCGATATCTGAACTGAAATGAGGCTTAAGAGTAAATTTGACCAAACATTTTGTTATTCCAGATAGCTGAGCACCAATTTCATAAAGAGGAATACATGCTCGATGTCTTTTGAGATGAAGTTCTTGTGGCGCAGATTTGATTCGAGCATTTTCATTCTTGTTTGAACTTGCGTCTTGGTAATCTGTCTTCACCAAGAGCACGTAAGTTTTCCAACGATTATAAAAAATTGATTCATATCGCTCCTTTTGCTTTTCAATAAGTATTTCTTGATGAAAAAATATAAATGTATATCTTGCGAGAAAAAGATTCTTTTCGATCCGTATGTTGTTTGGATCGATTTTTATATCTTTTCCAAAAGTAGTCCCAATAAGTTTCCAATTCTCAAACCACCAGACTTTGTTCTATACTTCGTAAAGAAACAACGATATCGTCTCGAAATCATAGAACCTTAATAAGATAATCAACTTTTAGTTTCAGTGTGTTCGCGAACAACTTCGGTAAGCCCGTTTCCAAATAAATCGCATAATTTGATGTGTTGATAGGTAGTCTGGACGTTTTTTTGATAAAGCTTCTCTAAAGTTTCTCGATTTCCTCATACTTATCCATCCCCGAAAATTATACATAAATAAGACTATTAAAAATTGTATAAAACTCAAATACATCAACTACAAACGGCCCCAGACCAAATCTTCGCATCATTTAATACTGAACACATATAGTAAAAGGGTTTTGAAGATCTTGAATTTGTGATATTTTTGAATCTAAAATAACATGGGATCTCTAAGGGCACCAATCGAAAGTTACGAGTGTGGGTCACACCCAGCCTTTCTTTTTAATTTCATATCCTTAATATTATATAGGTAGGCTAGGTACTTATTTCCTATTCTTGGTTTAATACATGAATCACCCTGTGTAATGTATGTAATACGATTTTATTTCGCACAATTTCAATGCACAACGTTAATCCCTCCATAGTGTGATTTTTTTAATTGGCCCATTCCACGAGAGTAATACAAAAAAAAACATAAAAAAACCTAGAAAAGTTACTGAGGCTTGCCATGATGTGAGTATGGGTGGAAACTTACGTTCAACATATATATGTATACAGAATTCTTCATAAAATTGAAACAAAAACAAACTAAAATAAAATAAATTAAAGAAAAATAAAATAAAATAATATACCTACAAAACAAAATAAAATAAAATAACAATTAACATGTATGTACTTTTTTATATTTAATTAAAATAATCCCTTCGCAGTCATGTGTGAATTTTGATTTAAAATCAGTGATAGTGTGAATTTAATAAGCTCTTTTATATCTTAGTATAAGGACACTAGATATGAGTTTGAGCAATAAGGGTTTCTTTTTGTACATGTCTGGCTATTGGTATAGGTATGTAAAGATGGTATACCTATACGGTTTTCTTCTTTTCCTTGATGGCAGGTGAAAAAAGGCTTATTAGGCTACAAGCCGTAAAATTACACGGATATGAGTGCTTGATGGGCTCTCCAAAAATACTATGCTTGTGTTTGTGTGTAGCTACAAAATGGTAGGTATGCGTTATTTCCCATCAACATAACCAAAGAGCATACTGCATACATTTTCTTGAATCTTTTCTTGCGGAACTAATCATTATGAATGTTGTGCTTACATGAAATAGGAAAACATCATAAATATGGGGCACCAGCACCTCCCATTCCGCCTACTCTGCTGAAGTACGGTTAATATGTGATTTTTCCATGCATATGAACATTTAATAACTTTATGACAAGTGAAAATCACATCAAAAAGATCAAACCGCAAACCGAGAGTGGGGAATTTCCACATCACGTGGCGATAAGGACCATACACATGCAGTCAACACACTCAACACCAAAAAATCCCCTTGAAGGTTTTTTTCTTACAAAATTTATTTCCTTTAAATAATTAAATTAATTTTCAGATCGAATGTCTGGTTTAATTTGTTTAGTGTTTTATATTTTTTTGCAGACACTTAAGGGCATATTTTTTTTATTATACCTATTGTGGGAATTTCATGGTTCTTGAGGAGCTTTGTCAAAAAATAAGTCGGAAGTAGTAAAACAAATATTTTCAAAACCACGAGATAAGATATAATTTGTGAATATGCCCTCTCAATGAATATGCCCTTGCACTTATAATTATTAAGAACGTTTGGCGAATCTTTCTTTTGAACGTGGAATTGGAATGGATAAGATGTCATCTCGCAGACACAATTTATCCCCACACAAAGTGGCTTCTACTCTGTTCCAGCTGAACCATTCATCTTGCAACACTTGAGCTTCAACCGCGAGTGAAGAATCCAATAATAATTATGTTGGAAGCTTCCCCCAATTGATGTCAACTCAAAAACATTTCTGGTCTCCAGGACCCCACAATTTCCGCTGATCTCTTTGACATGAACTTTGAATGATAGCAATTAAGGAGCATCATTACAACAAGATAGCATCAGCAATTAAATTGCAAATTTGAAATCGTTCCAAATGATAAACTTTTAAAATGCCTTGATTTGCATGTACCCATGTTATGTATTTTAGAGTATAATAATGTACATAGGTAAAGACCCATTCCTATCATCAAATTTTTCACCTCAGTCATATACCTATTGGTACATGTATAAAGGTAGATTGATGATTTTATGTTGCCAAGTTACTTCCGAAGTCTTAAAAAATATGCGGTATCTTGCAGCAGTTTTGCTTGTATTTATTTTTATTTTTTTTATAAAGCAGAAAAGTGATAGGTAATATAAACTAAAAAAAGAATATAAGGATTATGAACGTTTTTTTTTTTCGAAATGTTTATCGAATAAAAATGTTACTCTTATTACCTAAGCCTACCTTACCTATGTTATTGAGAAAAGGCTGTGTTATACACATTAACTCAAAGGCAAGTAAAACTAATAATTTTTTTTATTTAAATAAATAATAATAAATTCCCTAGTTCTACACAAATACAATTACTAAGAATATAATTTCCAATACAAAATTAAATAAAAAAAAAGAGATGAAGATTATAATATGATATATGAATATGAAGAGATGAAGGTTATGATTTTTCAAATTTAAAAGTTTTGAAGAAAAACATTTAAAAAACCACTGTCGAAAATGGATTTCTTGCCTGTAACAACAACTATAACTGTCAACGCAGAGTCGTAAATACATAGGCCCAGAAGAGAGCATGCATAGATGGTGAAGTAATAAATTATGAGTTTTATCAACTCATGCGTTTCTATCATATTGTTGACCAATTTCAAAACTAGTTTTATAGAAAAATTAGTTTTTTGGACTTTAAAAGTTGCAATTTATCTACAAATTCAAAATATTTAAGAAAACAAATTCAAGATTTCAAGTCCTAGATTGCATTACTCTTCTAAACTTTGTAAGTTCTAACATTTAAAAAGCTATATTTGCTCTAAAACTATAGTTTTGACATTAGTCAATAATGTGGCCATAGCCAGAGAAAAAACAACGTAAAATCAAAGAAAACCACTCTCAATGTTGGTCCTTCATGACATTATGCTGGTTAAAAAAGTATATGGGCCAAGACCTCCAGCTTCAACGGATTCCAAGTAATAGAGGTTTGAATCAGTGAAAAATTAAAAAATCCAACCCTTTTTTGACTTTTTTGAAGTTGATATTTTGCTTTAATTTAAACAGTTATTAACTGTACTTATGTATTCTTTTTATATCAACTCAATTGTAAAAAATCAACTCATATTGTAGTACAAGATACGTAGAAGAAATATCTACCCTCATCTGTTATTTGAAAATAACCAAAATTACATGAAAAGTAATCCTAACGGTAAATTGCACATGGGTTGCCTAGCTTAAACGTAAGGTGTTAAATAATATAAAATAAAGGTGCATTTTTTCGATAAACTACCCTCGTGCATTTACTGAAATATCATGACATAAGGAGTTCAAAAATCATGTGTTGCCTACTTTTATCTTGGCCCTATTAGGAGGTTGTCAGATCTAAACACGTGGACATGTGGAGAAAATAGAAAAGCGTTAAATTTTTTGAGCACTAAAGACGCTTTATCACTGTTTTTATATACTAGACCCTATTTAATATATATTCACAAGTAATTTCTGACGTTTAAAATATGTTAGGTACATTACATAAAAAATAAAATGCACGACTGGATCGCACGTGCTTGCTCTTATAGATAAAGTTACTATTTATGCTAAGCCTTTTTAAATAAAAAATTGTAAATGCAGTTTTAGAATAAAAAATTAAAAAAACATAAAATTCAATTTTAAAATGACTAAAAGTATGCAATTTAATTTCTTCTATAATGACACATTTTTGGAAAAAAAAATTGAAAATCGTTAGAGCCTTTTCTAAAAAAAAACTATTTTATCTATATAAAATTTAGCAAGGACTTTTAAAAAAAATTGGTAATCCATTTTTAAGATATTATTTATCCACATCTTAGAACTAAGTTTTAAAAAAAATATTGAATAGTTTTCGAAAAAATGATTTTTCAAAAAAAAAATTTTAAACTTTTTTTAAAAATCCAAAAATATAATTTTTATTGAATACTATTACTGCAACTTAAAAGCATTCATGTAAAAAAAATGGCTGAAATTGATTGAGTATTGAAGTAGGAAATCAGAATTTTAAAAAAATGGTTCTATGGCAGGTACAGTTAGTAACGGTTTTTGAAAAAAATGGTTATCATTTAAAGATAGACCTTATCCAAAGAAATGATTATGATTTTTTTAATCAAAATCGTAGGAACCATTTTTGAGAAAAATGAGTTTTTATAAAACCGGTATATGACAGGTACCGTTATTTTTGGTCAAAAAAAAATTTAAGAAACGTCTGGCGATAGTCTCCAAAAAACACCACATAGCAAGTTTGAAGTAAATCTACCCATCCGTTTAGGCTGTGGTCTCTGATACATACAGACAGACAGAGAGATAGACAGACAGACAGACAGACAGACAGACAGACAGAATTGTCGGGCCCACTTTTTTCTCATTCTCTATCATCGTAATGTCATGTTAGATTGTTATCTCAACTTTTTTTTTTTTACGAATGCATAACTTGGTATATATGTATGTAGTACCTATATCGCATCTTAAACGTGTACTTTTTAAATTCATGTATTCACAAGAGCACGTACTTGCTCTTAGGGTCACATTTGCTGTGGACGTTAAAGCTTCTTCTACAAAGTTTTTAAAAATAAATAATTTTGTACAAAAATAAATTCATTACCAAACTGACATAAACAACTTCTTGAATTGATTTGAGCTCCAAACAAAGTACGCCATTTAATTTAATTAATAAAGATACGTTTTTAGACAAAAAAATTGGGAAATCGTTGAGCCGTTTTTAAAAAAATTCTCAAACCTTGTTTAAAAATAAAGTTGGTATGCCATTTTTAAGATAATATTATTGCAAATCTAAAACCAAAATTTCAAAAAAAAAAAATACAGTGCCCCGTTTTAAAAAAATTGATTTTTCAAAAAAAAAAAAAATATTGAAAGATATTTTAAAAATCCAAAAATTACGTTTTTGAAAATTTTGATATTAAATAATTTTTAAATTGTTAAGGAGCTTCCGTATAAAATCATCAAAATTGGTTAAATCGTTTAAGAAAAAATCAAAAATAAAAAAAACCGTTCTATGGGAGTTACCGTTAGTAGAATTTTTAGAAACATTTCTTTTATTGCAGAAGTGTGACCCTACTATCAAAAGTAAACACAAAAATTTGAATCAAAATTGTTAGAGCTGTTTTTTATGAAAGTTAACATTTCCTTAATTATTATATGGCAGGTATTGTTAGTTTTGGTCCTAAAAAAATTAACCACCAAGTTTCAAGATAATCGGTTTATCGGTTTAGGCTGTAGCTCGAGGTATACGCAGACAGACAGACAGACCGACAGACAGAATTGCGGGACCCACTTTTTTCGCTTTATCTATCATGGTATAGCATGTCTGATTGTTATCTTGAATTCGATTTTTTTTACGAATCCTAAGTACCCTATAGTACATATATCGCAAATAAAAGAACGTGGTAAAAAAGTAGTGATTCTAAGAATGTATGTTACATTCTTATAATCACTACTTTTTTAAATGAAAAGGTTTTCATTCTTTACTCAACAGAATTTGGTTGCCCGCACGACCCTCATAGTCTAAGATCCCGCAATAGGACGACTTAGGCTCATCGCTATACCCAGTTGATGCCACATGTTTGGCTAGCAAACGATTAAAATTAAATGATTATTAATAGCAAATAATTAATATACGATAATGGTTAAATGATCAGTACCTTTTGACACGGTTGACCACATGCAATCAACTTATAATCAAATATGCAGTGGCGAACTCATATCCAAATTTGAATTGTTTATTTTGTCGAGTTTTTATAAAAATTTATAAGTTAAATGGTTATATCCCCAAAATTATAGCCGGCACGTAAAGAATTGTAGGTCCAAATTAAAAATAAATAACAAATAACAAAAAATAATACTTTTGGAGATACTAACCGATTCGGGGTTTTCAAAATTGTGGATTTAGCCAGGGTGTTGGCGTCCCAAAAATCATAAATCAAGTTTTACTAACTCTTCCTTCCGATTTAAAAAAAATCAGACTGCCTTTATTTCATACCATAAAATGGGAATTTTTGTACTATATTTCCTGTAGTAGTATACGTACTTTGTACATTTAAATTAAAATTTTATTGTATTGTATTGTATTTAAAACAAAATTACGAAATTACCTAACAATATATTCGAAATAGGGTCTAGTATATAAAAGCAGAGATAGTGCATCCTTAGTGTTCTAAGAAGATAACGCTTTGTTTCAGTTTTTAATACGAACAAATAACACTGTGTGACAAAAGCAGGGTAACAAAATATACGCGGGCGGAGACATAGCACGTTTTGTAGAGCTTGTCGAAATGATTACAAAATGGTGTGTAAGAATTCCGTAACACCCACAAAATCTAAAGTTAGGGGCAAAAAACGTTTTTTTACCTTCATCCATTGTCCAAAATCTAGCTCCGTCAAATTTTTACCCATTTTAGATTTGTTTGCTGTTTTGGAAAGTAGACCTTTTAAACAATGTAAAAATGTGGTTATGTAGAACCACCTAGACTGTATAAGCTGAACGATTGCAAAAAAATTCCATTTCTTTCATCATTAACCTAACTTCGACATCAATTTATAGTATATGTTTTAAATCCATCATGTTGTTTTAAAAATACAATCTAAAATAATATTTATATCCAAACCAAACGAGACACTTTTTTTTGAAATCGGTTGGCTAAGAATTTTTTTGTTAACTATTTCAACCCAAATACAAAAATTCGAACATTTTTTAAGTACCGGAAAAATTTGGGTTAAATCAAACCCTATGTTTCTTAATGTCTACTTTCTAAAATACATACGGTTTTTTGGCCCTAAATCTAGATTATGGAATTTTTATATACCGTTTGCTAATCAGTGCAACAAGCTCTATAAAATTCTATTCAATTGGGGAGGTTAAAATTTTTTTTCTTAGCCAATTTTCAACCAATGTCTATAAAAAATGTCTCGTTTGGTTTGGAAATAAATATTATTTAAGAATGGCTATATTTTTTAAAAAGCATGTTGTTTTAAAAACATATACTTTTAATTGGTGTCGAAGTTGGGTAAATGAAGCAAAAAATAGAATTTTTGAAATTTTGATTGTCACACAGTGTAATTTAATATGCTCCTTAAGATACAAACTTAAAAAAAAAAACGAAGTTATATTTTCTACACTTACAGTTACGTTACATCTTATGTTAAATGCTGGCACTCTTAGATGCAGGCAACCCTATACTGTTGAATACCCTTTCATTTAAAACGAAAATCGAAAATCGGAAATAAAAGATGGGATACTCTACACTGTGGGATAGGGAATTGAATACCCCTTCATTTAATACAAAAAACAATTAAATAACAGATAAGGGTATATTTTATCTACATGTTCACCTGTTTAGCCCTGGCAACCTCCTAAAAGGGCCAGGATAAAAGTAGGCAACCCGTGTTTTTTTAGCTTATGTCATGTTCCTTCAGTAAATGCATGTTTTTAAAAACGCTTTTATTAACTTGACTTGTAACTGACAAACGAACAATGTAATCAAATCTTAGAAGTCAATTTTGACCCCTTTCCAATAATCTTATCGGTGACAACACAATATTTTGGTGGTGCGGGTCAAAACACCCCAATTCAAATTAAGCCTTCTTCCAATAAACATTTCGAACTGAAACTTTGTGACAACACAAAGAGGGGTCGACAGATCTCAAATCAATTAAATCTACTTCCAATAATCGTACCGAACTGAAACTTTCTACATAATATGTAGTTCGGGTGACAACACAATATTTTGATGGTGCGGACCAAGGTAAGGGGCATTGGGGGTAGAAACACCCCAAATCTATTTAATCTTGCTATTAATTATCGTATCGAAATAAAACTTTGTACATACATATTTTATGTATAGTAACTTGACAACATTATGTTTTAGAGGTACTCAGGGGAGGGGTATATCAAAAAAGTGTCTTTCTTTTTGTAAAATTTGCATAAATATCGTGGTTTTCAATTGTACATTATGAAAAACTAAGACTAAAAAGTAAAAATTAAAATATGTAGTTTAAAAAACCAAAAAACGCTTTAATCATGCACTAAAAACCATAAAATAATTTCATTGACTTATATCAAATAGTTAGATACAAAAGCGTTAAGCGTTTTGTTCAAACTATTTCATGGTAACACATTACCAAAAAGCGGTCTACGCTATTTAACCATTTGATATAAGTCAATGAAATTTTGTAAGTAACAGATGTGAGTAGTTTATCGAAAAAATGCACTTTTATTTAATATTATTTAACATCTTAGGGCCAGGGCTGGGCAACCCATGTGCAGTTAGCAGTTTACAACCGTCACGATAACCTTTCATGTAATAGATGAGGGTAGATATTTTTTCTACGGATCTTAGACTATTGAGACTGTGAATGGTATACGGTTTGTTTAGCACTTGCTATTATTAATTATAATTCATAATAAATATTAGCTCTGCATTCATAACTTTGGACATATAGCTGTGGGTCGGCGTTAGCATGACTAAATGTACACCGCGTGGAGGTCACACAAATAGATTTTTTACATCTTGAATTTAGCCTTAAAAAGGACCGATTCCAAGAGGAGTATAGAAACATAAATCGTTTATCGGTTTGCCTAGAACGATTTCCAGTGTCAATTATGGTTTCGTTTAGTTTATTGGAGGGGTAATGAACATCATCTTTATGACCCTAAAAACCAGCGGACGATTGGAACATGAGCTCAAGTTTCAATTGTACCGGTGCTCACACAGGCCAAATGCATTAATGCTTGGCAGAAATTATTTTAAGGCAATAAACTGTTGGAAAATGAATTAAAAAAATAACTAGATAGTGTTTAAAAAATATTATTTTATGTTTTAATGCAATCTTTTTTTTCAAATCAGACATGAAAAATATAATCGCAAAAATGAAAGAACTGTTAAATATTTTTATAGAACACTTGTTCGTTTTTTTTCGATTTAGTTACAGCTACCACTATCACTTCTCACAATGCACAAGTTTAAAAGAATGACTTGGTCAACATGGACACAGCATTATCAAATTTTTACAGTTTAGAAATTTAACTGTAGGTACAACTCAACAAATGTTTTTTTAATTCCACGCAATTTTTGTTTCAATTTCTGCCCCGAATTCATGCATTTTGCCCCTGTGTGGGCTTCTGATTGACAAGTATAACCAATTATAGGTTCGTCAGGTTCGTGTTGTTGTAGTTAATCTTCTTCAATTGCATCGTTTAGTTTGTAAGCTATCCAAAGCGGATGTTTGCAAGCGTTGCTAGATCTATTAGCTCTTATAATCTCACTCTGAAACTCTGCTTTCTGTTTCCTTTGAAATACGTCTTGGACATATAACAGATGCAAGTCGAACTCGAAACACTGCAATATTCAGGGCTCTCCTCACATGAGATGACGATCGTCTGACGACGTGAAGTGTCTCTAAACGTTTTATTTTAAATAAATATTATAAACTATGTATGTATAACAAAACTATGTATATTATAAAGATAAAAAAAACAAAAACTTAAAAAACAATATTAATCATTAGGTGTAGTAATTTAATTATTTCTTCTCCATGAATCAAACCCTTATGTACAGTTGCTGGCATGTTGTACCATTTATAATTTTCAACAAAAACTTGTGCAGTTTCCCACGCATACTCTCCATATTTTTTTAAATCTATTTTTTCATTGGATATTATTACTTCAAGAATAACAGCAAACCGCCGAATAAGTTCTTCACTAACTCCAGTGATTTCTGAAGCCAGGACGACTTCTTTTTCTATAAACTGCGGTCCATCGTTTTAAGAAATTAGAAAAAAAACGTTTTTTTATTTTTGATATCGCAGTTTCTATTTGCTCAGAAATAAAGTTTGTGTATTCCCATTTAAAATATGCTAGTAGATTTTGTTCATCGTGACCATTAGTAATAACTGAAGACAATTAGGCAACATACAAAAAAAAAACAATTAAACTTATGAGAGCAATAACAATTTTTTGCTTTTGATTTATATGAAAAATGCAACAGGTACAAGGAAACCCCCATATGGGTACAGACAAAAACTCAGAAAAAAGACACTTTTTTTAATTTTTACCTGCCCTGCATTTTGCGTGTAATCAAAAAAAAACTGTGGGATTATCCCTAACCCTTTTGCTTTTTCTTTATTAAGCTGTATCATTTTATTCAAACTATCATAAAATAATTGTTTTTTTATTATATTTTTCCAAGAAAATGGAGTGAAAATTAAAAATTGTTGGGTTCACCATAAATTGTTTCCCAAAAAATCGAATATTTCAATTTTATTTTATTTTTAAAATAAAGGTACGCTTTTTTCTAAAAATAATAATGAGCTTAACCAGTTCATTCTGACGATTATTACCTAAGAAATTATAAAATTAAATTAACAGAGGTTTTTGAAACTTGATACAGTGAGACAAATTTGGCCATAATTTCAAGGTCTACAAGTATCCGAGTACCAATGTTTGAGGCTTCATTTATAAATTATGATTTTTTTTTTCCAATTCCATATCTTCAAGAATATATCAATAAAATGATACAAGAAAAATTAGAATTTATTTTAAGGAACTTCGGAAAAAGACACCTAAAAGTTTGTTGAAAATATGGCTCGCGACTTGAATAAAATTATTTTTCAACTTTGAGGCCTTGCAAATATAATTACATAAAATATATTAAAAATTACTTCAAAATCATACACTCTGGTTATATAAGAGTACTCAGACATAAAGCTAAAAAAGCTAAACATCACTTTTTCCAAAGACCTTTTATCCGTGTTCAGAACACAGAGCGACGCGTAGTGGCACAGTGGTGCCATTTGTAAAGGAGAGCGCAAAAAATCCGTAAGAACTGAACTATGTAACAGAATCCAACATGCACACATGTTTGGACTGGGCTCACACAGAAGTCCACAAAATAATGACTCACTCGATTTCAACGATTTTTTTTACATAAATTCTTTTAAGTTACCTAAATAAAGTTTAGAAACAATATTTTTATTAATTGTTTTTTTTTTATTAAAAAAAATTATTTTGCTATTGCAATATCTTTTTTTTTCAAAACGGCTTAAAATTTTTTTCAAAATTTATTTTTTAGATTTTAATAAATAATATCATAAAAATGGCAAACCAATTTCTTTTAAGTCATTTGAAAAATATATTTATTATATTTATAAAAAAATGTGTTTTTTTTTCTGTGAAACGGCTCTAACTTAATGCTCCATTTTTAATGGATTCAAATATTAAGGTACACTATTTTAAAAGTGCTATTAAGTTCATTTTAACAACATCATTTTAATAACTGTTGATTTATTTTAATAATATTTCCACATATTTCCAAGAAAAATAAGTTGAACTTGAAAAACAAAATTGAGTCAGGAAAAATTATTGAGCTTAAAATTAAACTATCAGAAATCCATCACAAGATAAATTATATTTCTGGCAATAATTAAATCTTGGTTGCATTGTTTCCAATCATTAATAGCCATGAAAGGCTTGTGAATTAAAATACGATTCAACTCACAAGCTCTTCAAGGATTCTTGAATTAAAAATATTATAATTCACAAGCTAGTTTTAAATATTTAATTGGAAATATATTTAATTCACAAGCTCTTGTTGTTTTACGAATTGGATTAGATTCAATTCATAAGCTCTGTTTGAATTGTGAATTTTGAAAACATTCAATTCACAAGCTCTTATTGACTTATGAATGTAAACATAATTTAATTCACAAGCTAGTTTTAATTTATGAATTAAAAAATGATTCAATTCACAAGCTAGTTTTGATTTGTGAATTGGATATGGGATTTAATTCATAAGCTCTTCCTGACTTCTGAATTGGAAAAAAAATTCAATGCACAAGCTCTTAGGGATTTGGTTTGACTTATGAATTGCACAAAAAACAATTCATAAGCTCTTAATGAATAAAAGAAAAAAGTGCCTGCAATGATAAAGATGCAAGTATTTCATGTGTTATATGTTATGAAATGTATCACATGTTTTATGTTTCTTACTTAATTCTCTGAAAGACAGCTTACAGTCAAATAAAAGCAAACAATATTTTTGTATTCAACTTTATTAATAAAAAAATTATTTTATATTTAATACATATATAACGAATAAAATGAATAAATGTGAAAAATAGGAAACAACAAATATAACACCAAACTAAATTTGTTTTGTTTTAATTTGCATAGATAATAATAAATAAATAAAACAGGTTAAGCGGCAATACATATTGGAGTGTTAGTGTTCCTGCTACACAAGAACTCAAAATCACTGGTATTACAATTCTTATTAAAATTTTTTAAACGTTTTGTAGAGTTGTTCAACAAATAAAACGTTTATGTCGAATTTCATGGCTATACCATTATTGGAAGGTGGTTTTCCGAAAAAAATTACCTGTTGCACAGAAAATACAAACAACATAAAAAGAGTAGTCGAACTACCTTCGTTTCAATTTCAACAGATTCAACAAACAAATAGCTTGTTTTGACATTTAAATCAATTTTCAAAAACAATTAGCTTAACAGATAAAGTCAATCCAAAAATTGCAATATTTATGCATTTTTTTTTCAAGATGGAGGCCTAATCTCAAATAAGATGCATTGCAACTTTTATAATATGAGTATGGGCATTACTGCCAAGCAATTCCCACCAATAAAAATGCTATAAAATATTGCTCACCGCTCAAAACCAAGAGATAAGTTGTATTGCATATTTCGTTCGCTTAAGAAAGCATAATAGCACTTTTCCCCCACCAGATACAAACTGGTGCTCATAGAAAACAATTAAGTACTAGTTGAGACCTTTTCAACAATATAGGTCATAATGTGTTACAACACCAGGGACGAATTCCCGAAGGAATAGTGAAAACATGTTTTTTTTCCTTGAGAATAAGGGGAAGAGGGGGTGATGGGACTTCATTGATGCAATTCATCTAAATGATCACCTAGTATGTTCCACTTTAATTTATTATCATTATTAATTTTTTGACTACCAACAATTTATAACATTGCATTTGCATTGCAGAGAAGGTGCAATAACTTTTTTCTCCCACGAGATACGGACTTATGCCCATACAAAATTGATGCACTAATTGCGACCTTTATAACGATATAAAGTGCCCATTCTCCTTTTATAGCTCCATGATATTCCAAAAACTGCCTAAATACCTAAAACAAATTCGCAATGTTTTATAGGCAAAATATCTTTTTCCCATTAAAAATTAAAAACAAACTAATTAACCGATAAAAAAAAAATTATAGCGTAATTGAAACTCAATGGGACGAATTCATATTCGTTTTTAGACTCCAGTTTATCTGAGTCTTTCTTAGAAATGGCTTAGACAGCTGCTGTATGAATGCGGCCTAATGAATTTTAATAAAGTTGTTTCGAAAGTTGGTCTACTAATGCTTTTTGAAATATGTATTCCAATTCAAGACTACAAACGTTTTTTTCTCTAAACTCTCCAATACTGGGCTGGAGAAGTACTAAATAAACTCTATTCTCTTCTTGTCTTAACGTTCTTAGACACATCTTCTGCAAATCATCCTGTTAGGAATACTAACTGAGGCATAAAATATGTATTGAATATAAAGTCCGAAAGAAATATATATTGTCAGTCTCACTACCATTATAACACGTATTTTTAGCAACACCACCCATGTCCAATATCCAAGAACCACCTACGAATATTACTCACAAGTCATTTAATAGCCGTAAATATTTTAAGTGCCGCATTAATAGCCGTTGATTAATCGGGCTGTCTCGACTCCCCGACAACGACACCACAGCAAAGACGATGTACGAGTTGTCGTCCTCTTTTTTCGGTTTCTACGAATTGATTTTCTATAGAAACATTTCTTAAGTCTTTCAGTGTCCATACTTGTACTTTCATTGGAGCTCTACTTTGAGTTACGCATGTGCATGTGCAATGTGCAGTAAGGACCACTGGTAGGGTGGGTAAAGCGGGTAAGGGCAGCGGAGTCATATTCATTAACAATGCTCATGCAGTTGATGGTCGCGCGCGATTCAAGCATCAGCTCCAACACTTCCATTCTCAGTCAGAAAAAGGGCACAGATTGGGAAGACTTCTTCAAGACCACCACAACCACCACTATCAACAGATGCTACTACCCACCTGCCGTATTACGCCAACACAAATGGCACATGGCTGCTTTTGCAAGGATACAAATGGGCCGTAGAGAGTAGCGTGTGCTCTGGAGCTGTGGCTTTATTGTGTTGAAAATACAGCTGCTAGCCGAGCCAGAGACCCATCTTTGCTTGGTAGTCGTTTGAGGCTTTGTTGTGCGGTGCCGTAAAATTAAACACTTTAACCTCCTCCATGTGAATTCATCGTAGGTGGCTTTACGCTGGTCACTCTGGCAAATAGTAGATGAATTAATGGTGCGTGTGCCCCGCTCATTCTTTCTATTTGGCCTGTACTCTGGCTTGACCAATGTCCAGTCACCGCTGCCAGGGCTATCGTATTCGGTAGCAATTTGGCATCTATAGGTAAAATGAAATATGAGACGGTGAGTAGTGGTATGGCGATGGCGTGTGGGGCTCTTCGTTCTCAGTCATTGTCGCAACATGGGGGCGAGAATTTTTAATGAACGTATAAAGAGTGAGCGTTTAACAATTATCAGGACTATTTTGTATGATTGATTTTACTTTGTCGATGGTGCTGGAAAATATCAGTCTCAACTGCCTAAATGTGTTGGATAAAATTCAAGTTGAGTCTGCAATTGAAGCTATAGTTTTGTCGTTGAGCTTATGACTCTAGCCCTTAAACAAAGTACACAACAGTAGTAATTTACTAATATACATATACATAACCTAACGTAACGTATGCCGTGAGCGGAAAAGTAATTTCACCTTGGATCTGTTTTAATTTCACAGAAAATAACCCGAACCCGGGAAAATGATCTTTTGGCCCAAATTGCTTGTCACATGACCAACAAGGAATTCAATGCGAAATGACTTTTTGCTACGAAGTCTGTTTTTTATGTGTCCTGTTGTTTTGTTATTGTCTTTTTATTTTTTATTCGTCCTGTTGACATCGTTGTTATCTTTTGTTATTTGTTATCTCGGATGTTGCTTTGTTAGCCTATCACCAGGGAATTGGAGATTAAGGATGAATTCCTTCTCTCCGTTGTTTTTTCCTGTCATTGTAAATGAAAGTGGACTTGGACATTAGTTGACAGCTGAAACTGGATTGAATTTCACTCTCTGAATATGCAAGTAGTACAAGAATGATACATACACCTTTATTTTCAAAATAATATAGGTATAGATACTTGGAATGTACACTTTTTTATTGGAATTTAATTTATACTGAATACGAATTAAAAAGGAATGAGTGCCAGTCGGAAAAGCAATAGGACCATCGGGTAGGAGTCCTGTTTTTAGCATCTGAGAATTAGAATTGTGAAAAATAATAATAATTGCTTTTGTATGTATTATAAGGATAAAACTAATAAAAAAAATTAGCTTTTGGTTATCTGATGTGCGTAGGTATTGAGAGATATGCATAAATAAGCAAAAATAAATATTTTTTGAAAACGAGAACATTTTTTGGGTTTTTTTTTGAAAAATTTTTTTTTTTTCGTTGGAAAATCGTTGACCCAATGTCAACGATTTTTGTTTTTCAAAATTTAATTTTTAGATGTTGGTCAATAATAGGTATCTTAAAAATGGCTACCAATTTTTTTTACAAATCTTTTGAAAAATTTTTAATAAAAAAATATTAAAAAAAAAAACGGATCGATAAATTTTTTTGAAAAAAAAATTCTAAAAATTTATCGTTGTTGAAGAAAACTCAAAAATGTTGTATGGGGGAGGACTTGTTCTAGATGAGATGTTCACAGTGGCAGTGGAAATGTGAGCAGATGAACGCACGGACGCACGGACGCACAGACCGGACAGCATGACGAAAACCACTTTTTTAGTCTTCTAAATTATCGTAATGTTAGTTTTGATTAAAACCTGGCAAATTTTTTTGACACGAAACTTGCCCTATAGTGCAAGTAAAAAAAAAATTGTTTGTACTCATGTATTATTTTTACTGAGATTTTAATCTTTCTATTCAACTTAAAAAATCAGTTAAGTTTTACTAATGTTAAGAGCTATTTTGTTAATTTATACTATAATTGATATTACTTAATGATATTGCGAAGCTTGTGAGTGTCTTATTGAAACAAATTGCATATCAAAATAATTGTTGACATTTAATAAGACAATTAAAATTATAAGCAGACATAGTCGTTTTGAATGGTACAATTGGTCAAAGGAGCAAAAAATTTCATTTTTATCGATGTTTTTTCTGTAATATATCATTTAATGTAACTTTATAGTAATTTTATAGTATTCATTAAAAACATATTTTCACGCAACGTCCTCTGTGGCAATATTTAATAAATTAAGTGTCCAATATTTTTATGCAGGATTATAGACCAACACTTTATCTAATAGAATCTGTTCAATTTAATAAAATCCTGCAACTAAAACTCAAGTAACAGATTTAAATATCCAATGAAATAATTTTTTTTTTATTTTTCTCTCTAAAATCTGTAAATGTACGCTTTTATGTTTAAAAATATTTATTGCCTATCAAGAATACTTGAACCAACAATATTGTAGTACATCCGTTTTCTAAAGCTCAAACAAATTTCATACCATATTGCAAACAAAATATTTTGTTCTTAATAACCTTTTACTCATTATTTTTATGTGTAACTGTAAATTACATCATGTTGTAGCCTGATATTTGAGCTAAATTTAGACACCTCAATCTTTAAAATCCGACAAGAAACAACAAGATTACAAATTTTATAAGCGAACCATCTCGAATCCATTTGTGTCGAGTCCGACCAGACAATTTTGTTGAATTTTGTTAAATTTCGGATTAAACTCTTTTCAAGTTTGTGAAGCTTTTATACCATGTACATTTATGTGTGATGTATCAAATTAAAGGTAATTTTATCGTCATGCTCAATTCAGTTGAATTTTATGAGGCTTACGTAAATAGAAATTAAGCACCGCGTAAACAAAACTCTTTTTACCGTTATGTCGGCTTACAGACTACAGAAAATTGTCAAAGTTTGTACAACCATTTACCCAATATCTAATGGCTGTGTAAATTTCAAGTTTAAAAATATAAAAATAAAATACAGTTGGAAGCGGTCAAAAAACTTGGACTGAAAAATCTTGTTATTCATTTTGGAGCATTTTATATGAAATCCGTATTAGACGCCTAATTTTTTTGTATTACCTTTCAATGTACATAATTAGTTTTTCAAGAAATTATCAACTATATCCATAATTACATCATTTTCAAACGTCTAAAAAAATATTTGATGTTGGAAAATAATTTTTAACTTGAAAAGTTGAATTTTTAGCATTTTTTTCTTCGTGAAAACTCATCATTATTTCAATTTATCTACTCAATTAAATTTATTTCATAATTCTAACCCTTATACTTTTCGAGATGTACAAAAATTATGTTGGTCTTTTGCCCCATTTTACCCTAACTTGCCAATGGAATTTCGGAAAAATCCAGATTAGAGTTTTAAAGTACAATAACCAAAGAGTAAGAGTACTTTAATCTATACTCATTCTTTAAGTGAACAGAATTGCACATAAGTATAACAGTAATTTTTATTAAATACATATGTAGATATTTATTATTCGGGCAGGCCTAACGGTTATTTGTATTTAATATACCTATACGTAAGATTTGAAAGATCCACTTATTTTGTTTGAAAAAGAGTGCATTCTTTGGTGGCTTCCTATTTTTTTTTTTTCTCCAGAGGTGACTCAAAATAAATGATCAGAATTTGTTTAAGAGAAAATTAAGCACCAACCATGAGCTGCACGGGGTGAACTGAAAAGTCCAAAGCCATTTCCAAGCTCGAAAAATGTCACTTTTCGTGAAAAACCTGCTTCCTTCGGTCGCTTCGCGATGTTTTTCCCACAGGCGAATGCAAACAAAAAACCATTACGGTTAAGCCATTAGTTGCACGCTGTGATTTTGAAAGAAAAGTCCCATGGTTTTTTATCCTAACTGCAATTTCAAGTAACGTTCTAAACAGGTTTCAGGTATACACAAATGTTAGACATGTGACCTCTTTCTTACTGCAAATATAACACTTTTTTTGTCAATAGTCAATGTTGACCCCACTGTTGAGGTGGCATGCATCGATTTTATTGATTACCTACCTATGTTATACCTAACTACACATACAAAAATAATTCAAGTGTCTACATTTTATACATTGAAAAGTGACTTTGGCTATAAGGATTTAACAGTTTCAATTTAAAAGTTTAAGAGCCTTACTAATAATCAAATTAAGCAAAGCTTAAATAAAAATTTTGCGAACTTCACAATTTAATGTTGGGAAAGCTATATTTAAAGTCGAACTCTAAACTATTGATAGCTAAAATGTCACACAAGTGTTGCTTCTGATGCTATTCCTTGGTACTTTACTTTGTATAAAGTACTTAAATCTACTTTCCTACTTAAGTCTAGTACGCATCTGAAGCAAAACGAATTGTTTCTGTAGTTCCGAGCCGAGAGCGAAATGCTAATGAAACCTCAACTGAAATAATTTTCTAAGAGTATCCTGTGAAATTAAATCAAAAAACAACATACGAACAAAATATAGCGAAAAAACTTCGAAATCATATAAAAAGTTATAAAATGCACCCATAATATTTTTGTTTTGATAAGGAAAAAAGGGTTACTTAAAAAATTTTAAACTTAATTTTTCTTATATTTAACCATTTTTTTGTGCGCTACTCTACATCTTTTTCAAACCCCAATCAATAAGGAAAAACAGATTCACCGTTTTAACTTTTTTTCTTTTCGAATTGAAGCAAAAAAAAATTATCCCTCTTTTCAAAAGAAAAGATTTTTCTAACTCCGTTTTCCACGTGAGTACACATATGCATGTCGATGTGCAAAAACGTGCAAATTTAGCTAAAAAGCCAAGGAAAGAGATATTATTCCGATACAGATAATAGAGTTGCATACATATCGCATCGAGTGTAAATGAAAATCATCACTTTTTTATCCCATATTTAAAGAGATTTGTAAATGTCAAATCTTGCAACCAAATTAAACTGATATCCCAGCAACAAACGTTGACCTGTGAGTTGCATTCAAAATTAATAAATACATAAACATTCAAAATTCAATATGATTCACGCTAGTTTGATCGACATGGGACGTAGCGCTAAGCCCGTCCCACTGAATTGAAAAATGGTAATTTCGTATCCCTCAGCTATTTCACCCTTCTTGCCATATGAAACACGAAATCTAAAAAAGGCCAAATGGTAACTGACATAATTAGCACTTACGCTTGGTGGAAGTTTGTAGATATATTTACTACGATGTAAAAATATAATTTCGTTTTGTAAAAATATACTAGTGTTTGCTTAATTTGGTTTGAATTTAAGCAGAGTTGAATTAAAATCATTAAAGCACTTTAAATCAAAGAGGGTTCTTCAAGAACTGAAATTGCTTCCAGTGAAAAGTGTGGCAGCTCTTTTAAGTTATCAAAGCTCGATTTTTTTTAATTATTTTTTTTTTTTTGTTAGTTTATTCAATTTGTTTAATTAATTTAAGTTGTAACTAATTTATGCTCCAAAATGAAGAAAAAAGGATCCAGGAACTTTATGCGTCCAAGAGGATATATTGCCCTTCATAAATTCTACATATCTGGCATGTTCCGTAAAATGAATCTGTAACAATTTAGAATTGAATGGATTTGAAGCGATAAGGGAAAGAAATCAACCTGTATTGCCCGAACAAATTAAGTCATTTATACTTAACAATTTTGGTTTTGTTTAAATATCATCATCACCTTGTAAGATTAAAGGATTTAAAAAAAAAAACATTTTTCTAAAAAGTAATTTTATATTAGCACAAAAACAAAGTTTGACATCAACCTCTGACAGCAAGTTTGAAATTGTGGAAGATTGAAAGAAAGAAGTAAAGTTAGTGAATGGGTTTAATCTTTAATTATTTTTTGGTAGGATTCTGTTTAAGCTCTGCACTTTATTTTAACCTTACATTACTAATATAGTCGGTATTAGTGTCTGATTATTAGGAAGACCATAAGAGACCTCCTCCGCCCCCAAAATGCTGTGATTTTAATAAGAGTAGGTAACCACTGACTAAGTTTCTGTGTATTTAAAGGTTACACAAGCAACACATACTCGTATCTGGTAAGCCCACTGGTGAAACGAATTTTGGAGTAGAGGCATATCCTATAGGTCAAGTTTAGGATTTTTAAATCAATCGAACTCGAGAAACATTTACATGATACTTAGGCAAAGCGTACAAATGTGCATCGCGCAACTTTTTTTGCTTGATCGTCTGTCTGCTATAATTAGGTTTAATACGTCGATCTGTAATAATAATTTCGTTTCAAGCAAATACACTTCTGTGGACACAGTTTGTTCGCGTTAAGTCATGCAACATGAACAGAAAAACCTTTATATTTTGAAGTCAATCAATAAGTCGAAACTATAATTCAAAAACTAAATTGCAAAATTGTAAATGTTATATTTAAGATAATTTCCCCTTCTTAAATCGTAACATTAGATATATTTTAACCTCGTTAACGATATGTACAAAATTCTGCCTAAAACCTATATGGCAGAAAACATTAGAATTGTTCCTCACTATATCTAGTTAGCATACGCGAAGATTCCATTTCCTTTTGATGATGCGTCCAACAGATAGGAATGAAGACAAACGCGTCATGACGGAAAATTCGTATGCCCGGAGGACTATTTCCTCGTTGAAGCAGGGTGAGAGTTGTTTTTTTTATCTTGTATGTACTATGATTACCACTCTACTGAAATGTTTTTAAAATGTCGTGTTTTTTTATGAAAAATATGGAATCAATACGAAAAACGTCGAGGGTCACGCAAGAAGAGGGTTTTTCTTGCTAATGCTTCGTGTATAATTCTGTGTTGTAATAAATTTAAACATTTTCCAAAAAAAAAAAAAAATCAATTGAAATCTTTGAGAGAATGAGGTGATTCCTGATGAGTGTAGAGTCTAAAGCGCTAATCCTCCATGAAAATCTTACCGAATGAGGGTGGCTAAGTTGTATATCTACATAATTATGTTTTCTCCCAACTTTCAGGATGATTTACAAGACAAAGTAGGTACAAGAAAAATAAGGATAATAAAAAAGAACGAAAGACAAGAAGATGGGTGGGTTGTTGTTGTTGTTGTTGGTTGAGAAAACATGGCGGTGTACCTATTTTCATTTTTTTTTTTTTTTGATTAGAGATGAATTTTTAATTTTTATCTTGTCCTCTAAAGTATCTTTCATCTTTTAAATGCACCAAAACCAACGACCAGAAGAAAAAAGTAACTCAAACAAAAAAAAAGCCTGGAAACGCAATTGAATGATTTATGGGCAATAACCTTTCCCTTGTATTTATAGGGGTTGCTTGCTTGTATTAAATAATGTACCAAGAATAATTTTATTTTGCTATACCTACTTTACTTAATTTATTTTATTTTGTATCTATCTAGGTTCCTAATTTTCTCGTTTATTATCACTACTTCTTTCGTTCCAACAGATGTCAATGTCATGATGGATATTACAAAGTATGTATCCAGACACACAAGTATATTGAAAAAAATGGATCCTTACCTAACTTTTTTGTATTGAATATATAATTCTGTGGAAGACAGGCAAAACAACATGAGTTAATTTTTCATATTATGAAAAAGTTTTTGACATATTATGGATCCTAAATGTGTACTCGATTACAAATCATTGCAGTATTGCACACATCATAAAAACATTAGTCCACTTTTCCACAATTTATTCAGGCAAACATCATAGGTCTACAAATCGTTGTGTTTCTGCGTGAATCTCGTCACTATATATTTTTTTAATATTTTGCTTAACATTAGACATCGCTGGAAAACTATGAGAAAGGAAGATGAAAAAGTATTAATGGTGAAATAACCTCAATTAATATGTTTTACAGTTAATTCGATTTCTTTTTATTTTATCCAATCATTCAATTTCGAGAAAAACAAAAATTTCTTAAAAAACTACACAAAATTTGATTTGTAGATACTTGGTTCACGCAGAAACGGGAGGAAATGTCCATTTATTTTTGTTACTGGATTTTTGTTCCAGTCCAATAAGAAGAAGAATAATATTTTAATACAATGCGCTTAAAACGAAACTTTAATGCTTTTTCAAAAATTCTTTGCGAAAGTTTTAATATTTAAACTAAAAAAGTGGACTTCTGTTCTGCCTATTTGCCATACTTTACAGTTTAGAGCTCCGTTTAATACTCCTACCTCATTAGCTGAACCGATAAGGGATACAAATCATTCATCTTTACAGTCGCAACCAACTATACCAACACAAAGCAAAAACATCCACTTAAAGTCTGCAGAAGTGCAGAACCCGTGATAATTAAATTCGGTGCTTAGTGATCTATGTCTGAATGGAAGAATAGATTAAATAGAATAAATAACGCCAATATAACTCCATTTTTTCTTAAAAAACACTCCACGAAATGCCACCAGAACATTGGTTCGAAATCTCTTCTTGAGGACTTATGCTATTCCCGACGTGTCGTCGGAAGTAAACGAACATCTCTAAGAAGCTTCAAAGTCTTCAAGTCGTCTTATTATGAATAGCTTTTTCTTCGCAATGATAGAAATTTTCAACTCGGTGTTATGAAGTTAACATAATGGCTTGATTACCCCACGGTGTAATCATCGTTTTTGGCAAAAGCCGAAGTCAAGAAACCGTGAAACAAGTTTCACCAGCCAAATTCTAACTGGAGCTTTAAAACGGGTATTGCACATAATTTCTCCCAATCTAATGTTCAAAATATTCTCACCAATGTTAGCCCCTCTGACCTCTACAACTTACAAAAAAAATGAACACTCCTAGCGTTTTCCCAAAAACAATACACTCAAAAACTAAAGCAACACCCAATCCCAATCCTTATTTATTCCACCTTTATCGTATCCTCCGCCTCAATAGGTTTCTTTAAACCTTAGTCCAACCACTTATTCTGTCTCTCTTGCCGCTTGGCTACAATTTCATATTTCTACTTAATCATTAGACGACCTAAAGCGAAAGGAAATCTTGTTTCTGAGAATTTTTTCTGCTCATGCACTGGTTATCGTCGGTTGCGTTCGTCATTGGAAATTGGTTTTAAATTTTAAATTTATAAAGGCCAAAAGTTCAATTTTCAGGTATTTCCGATAAAACCTTCTTCTACTTTTCAAAACATTTATAAAAATTGGAAAAATTTCAATTTTGTACTGGGGTCTTGGGGTATGGATTTTTTTTTTTAATTTTTTCCAATGATAACAATTGAAGTTTATCTTCAAAAATGTTGCAAAGAAAAAAAAAACTTTTTCTAATACCAAGGTATATCAATTTTTTTCTATTTTAATTGCAATTTTGTGCAGAACATCTCTGGTAACGGAACGAACATAGTTGGTATTACCAGTGTAGTTCTCATTTTCGTGTTATTGTTATATAACTGACTTAACCCTTAAGTGCTTCACATCCAAACATTTTTGTAGTACTACACATTTTTTGAAATAGTTTTAATAAAACTAAAAATGTCCATACATTTTGCTTACTCACTCGTACACCGTTCAACCAATTTTAATAAAAAAAATTCTTATTATCAAAGACTTTCGTGCATTTAAATTAAACAAATAAAGCACTTGGTTCCAAAAAAGTTGATTGCAATTTTTATATACAGGTAAAATATCCTTAAAATCACATTCATATGTGATGAAGTTATGCCATACAGTTTCCTCGAAACAAATCTGCATTATTTTGGTATTTTAATTCAAAACCTAATGCAAATATGGCTTGTATTTAGCCTCCCATCGTAAAATTAGTCAGACAACTTGAAAAAAATATCCATTTCGTAGGTATTTTGGAATAGTAGGAAAACATATTACCACAGTCGTTTTGGAAATATATCCATCGTTTTCTTATGGCTATGTACGTCAGCTCCAGGAACGCTATTTAGTTTATATTGTAAAGCTTAACCTTATGTATTATGACTGACACGTAACATTAACAATGTGCTACTTGATTACATTCAATGTGCTACTAATAGATACTAATGCTCTCTACCCACATAAAATAAAAATAAATATTAAAATCGAAATAGCATTGATTAATATTTATTTTTAAAAGAAAATCGCATACAATTTTTTTTAAATAAGCGTGATTAAACACAGAAAAAATTATATACACATAGGTAGGTACATATGTACACAGTAAATCTACACAGTAAATATTTTGCGATATAAATTAAAAAAATACATAATTTTGAAATCTTCCTGTTTTTTTTTGTGGGTGTAATGAATTTATGTGCGACAAGTCCTGCAAATCAAATCGTGCTTTTCCAGTGTTACACTGTTAAAAAAATTGGCTTACCTTTTAATACAACCTTGGTATTTCTCAGTAAAGACCTATTGATGTATTCAATGGGCTCTATCTCTGGTCTCTGGCGTTTTTGGGACTAGTCAATATATTAAGAAATTCAGTTTTAATTTGAAAGCTTACATTTCAATTCTGTTTGCTCTGCACCCATTTTGCCCATCATCCTTTAGATAATTTTTTGACGTAGTCATATATACAACCCTTATTAAGTTTAATGCCAGGATTTTGTACTGTGTATGTATGGCAGTATAGTCTTGAGATTTGTTAAAATTTCATTGTCAAGTAAAATTAAGTATGGAATTTCAATACATGACCTTCATGTATGACCGTTCTTCTTTTATTTTAAGTCCTTTCGTTAGAAAAAGTTTAGAATGATTTTTATGGGATACCTATACAAATCGTTTTGCATTAGAATGTGAATATACAATTTTATATCTTGTTATACTCGACCGACGATATGTGTGTTCATAAAATATCAACAAATATTAAAGCATCCAACACAAAGAAAACTTAGTTCTTAATAACAGTAATGAATACAACAGTTCCACTCCAAACATTTTTTGTCCAAAGTTGATGACATAAAACCACATTTGATATTTTCTCTGAACTACATTATCTCGGGATCACGTTTTAAACAGATACAGCCTTGTTTAATCACATCTCATGTTCGGTAGTAACGCCGCCACAGGTATGATATTATCGCTTATCTTTATTGCTCCAGATTCTCGGGAAGAATTTTGTTCGACGTCTACACTCTACACAATGAATTCCGAGGAACTCTCTTCCCGAAATACGGAATGAATTGATTTTGACTAATGTTCGCTTGAATGTGTGGCACACATAAACATGTACAACACACAGTGACATGTCAATCCTCATGTTGCACTCTCCCTTGCATTTCTTATACGAGAAATAACAGTTTCCTTTTCCCTCAACACGAGAACCAGAATCAAAAGGGTTCTTTTCATTCTTCTGTCCTTGCCATCGTCAACCCTATGATGAGTGATTGTTTACTGTCACATGTGACAGCCGGAACGTAAACCTTTTTAGAAAATTCACCTACGCTTATCCAAAACAGCCCTCAGTATAGACAAATCTACCAACATACATATGATGTCTCATTTCTGTAATTGAGTAAAATACCTAGAATAAACGTTCTTAGACTTACAAAAGAAACTATATATCATCCGGCAAATAAGCTTTATTTAAAAGCAAAATTGATGAGACTTGTATGCCGGATCAATTCCCAAAGAAGACAAATGGTCTTTTACTGTATTGTAGGTGTAGTGGGAAACAAGCGACCTGCAGGGGGAGGAATGGACAAGTTGGCGGTTTCAATGATGTGGCACATACAAATTGGCAACTACGTTCATGGCTACGATGTGCAGGCCAACAAATCACCTAATACGCGCGCCCCGACCTTATCACTAGGTGTCATCTTTTCCTTTTGCCGATATTTTTATCCAAAGCCTATTATGCTAGATTGCTATTAGCTGCGATGTGAATAAACAGTAAACACAGTGTTCAAGTGCCCACCACCTGTGCCGGCAACCACCATCGCATATGTGATCTCTTACCCGACAGAGATGATACTCGAAGATTTCTTGGGCCCACCAGCGAACAGCATCGATCGTTTGTCGTTTGTTGTTTGTCTACCAGCGCAGCGCAAGAATAAATAAATCTCACTTCAGGCCTTCAGTATCTGAGGAGGAGGAGAATGCCCGGCGCGAGCAGCGGCGGGATGAGGTGGTTAAGGGAAACTCTCTAGTAGACCCTCTGTTCCATCGCATCGGTGGAAAGGTATTGAATTCCAAATTAATCGGAGGTGTCGTTCGAGTGTGATCAGATGAGATTTAGGAGGTCAGAACCAGTCCTTCATGTTGTGCCTTTAGATACACTTGGAATGGAATGAAATCACGTCTGGGTCTTTGTTGGGAAGTTGTCTGTTTTGTTTTATTTGTTTATCTCCAATTGAAGATATATTTTTATTGGTTTGGGTTCCTTAGAATTTTCGCTAGTTAACTTTGCTCTTATGACATGCATCGATTTTATCTCTGGTGCATGTTAAGCCGGGTTTTCGAGTAATTAGATTGTGTGGAAGCTATTTTTAAATTGTGCTCTCTGTTCGAGGTGATACGACATCAATCACGCGCTCAGAAATTGTCATCAGTTTTGTTTTATAGCATTTTTGGATCTGAAGATAGCATCCGACACATGCAGGAGCTATGAGATTTTATTTGATAAGTCCTGGAAAACATGTAACTTTGAAAATGTTTGTGGATCCCCACATTCGACTGATTCTGTAGATTCTTTTCCTTTATTAAATAAATTAATTCAATGAGAAACGAAGTTTAAACATCAAATCAAAAATGGTACTATAAATTACGAAGTCCCTATAATGAAAGAGTAATGCGCAATATCGATAGCGTAACGTGTATCCGATGATCAAAGAATTAGTTTACCAGTTTCTTCGATGGTCAAATTAATGACCCACAATTAGCCAAACGAAAGGCTTGATTGCATTTTGAGTGCAATCAAGGCTGTGTTTGGTGTGCTGAACGCATCAGTTGCAATTTGAAGCTATAAATTTAAAGATTAATGTTGACTTTGATTCCAGTTTAATGAACTGATTGGAGAGCCTTTTCATACAGCAGCCATACAGTTCGATTGAATTAAGTATTGTTCGAGGCAATTTGTGTATCAGCAAATTTCTGGAGCTTAATGAATCTCAGGTGAAGGTGATTTGGCAAGAGCGAGGACTTTTATATGGTCATAATTCTCAATAAGAGAATAATAATTGTCACCAGATCGAGTTATCTTATTAATACTTCCACTTATGGATGTGAGTTTATAGTGCGTCCTCCGCAATAGGTATATGTATACGCGCTGTGCATGCAAACCTACATAGTATGTATGTATATGTGTAAAAATAATTTTAAGGCGTTGATTATGGACTATTCACTTCGTTTTGTTGAATCAATTATGCAAAGGGACACGTAAAAATTAAGAATACATACATGTTCTTTTTATATAGCTCGGCATGATAAGGGTTAGGGTATTATTAAACTTATGTATTTGATTCCATTTAACTTGCGACAATCTAGGGTCATCAAAATATTATAATACAGTCAAATAAGGACATAAAAGCTGTAATCTAACACATAGACTTTTTCAGACCATTATTACTGGTTCTTTTACACAGACACTATAAGTAGGGAAAGAGTAACAACACACTTGCATTTTATTCTGGAATGAATGAAACAATGAATTTATTAAATTACAGAAGTCGGTTATTATTGATAAATCTGACTGATTCATTTTCTACACTATAAGTGATAGAAAAAAAAATAAATATACCAAAAGATAGGTTGTATAATCTTAAATTCCGATAAAACAGGATTTTTTTTAAATTCCATCGGGAAGTTAAGGTAATTTATGGTAAAAGACAAAAAAACTTATTGTACAATGTACATCTCGAAAAGTATAAGGGTAAGAACTATGAAATAAATTTTATTGAATAGATAAATTGAAATGAGGATGAGTTTTGGTTAAGAAAAAATTCTAAAAAATTAACTTTTCAAGTTAAAAAATATTTTCTAAAATAAAATACTTTTTTTTGATCTTTTAAAATTATTGGTGTGGATAAAAATGAAGTTTAATTGAACA
This sequence comes from Meliscaeva auricollis, assembly GCA_948107695.1. Taxonomy (NCBI): domain Eukaryota; kingdom Metazoa; phylum Arthropoda; class Insecta; order Diptera; family Syrphidae; genus Meliscaeva; species Meliscaeva auricollis. Next base: position 37,888,791 of record OX403619.1, on the reverse strand, counting down.
ACTAATTATGCACATTGATAGATAATTTAAAAACAAGTACGTTTTTTATGTGGGTGGTTTAATTAATTTTAAAACTAATGGAAAAATATATTGTAAAAATGACTTTTAGATTTATCTGTTTTCTCTACATGTCTGAAGAAATTACATTTTTAAACATTTTTTTCAATGCATAACAGTAAAAATAGGATTTTTCAGATCAATTTTTTACCGTTTTGAACGGTATTTTATTTTCATCATTTTTATTTTTACATATTGAAACTTGAAAATATTAGGTAAATACATTTTTGTACAAAATTTCACACATAAAAACAAAATATTGGGCTGCAAGGACTGTACAGGAGAAACATCGAATTATACTCCTCTAGTCTCCCCAAGAAAAAAATTATCAATTTTCACATTATCTACCGTAATTTTTACATTTTTTTAATTTATTATTTTGATTTAAATTTATTACAATAGGTTAGGTTAGGTTAGGTAAAAGGGCTGACAGTTGATCTTGTTACCGTCACTCTCAGATCAATGTAGATCCATTGTGATACCCTAGGGATTGTGATTCCCATATGTTGAAACCTATGTATAATAAAACTTGTGTCGTACAACCTGTTCTGTTCTGTTTCGCAGTCCGTGGCGATAATTGCTGGTGTTAGGGCGAGGTGCCCAGTCTCCGTTTGTTGCTGCTTCCACGAGGAAAACGTACCTACGTTGGTTTGTTGCTTCTGTTCATTGTTGTTGTCGTTCGACGTGGGGATTGCAATTGCTGGTGTTAGGGCAGGGTGCCCAGTCTCCGTTCGTTGCTGCCCCTATAAGGAACACGTATGTTGTGTATTTGTGTTGTTTGTAACGTTTTTGCCGTTCAACGTAGGAGTGGCGTTTTCTTGTGTTAGGGCGAGGTGCCCAGTCTCCGTTTATTGTTACCCCTAAGCATTTGTGTTTTGCAGTTGTGTTTGTTCGTTGTGTTATAGTCGTTCAACGAAGGAGCGGCAGTTGCTGGTGTTAGGGCTAGGTGCCCTGTCACCGTTTGTTGCCGCTCCTACGAGAAGCATATGTGTTGTTTAGTCGCTTTGGTTAGTTGTGTTGTGTTGTTATCGCTTAGGGTAGAGGCAACAATTTCTGTTGTTAGGGCGAGGTACCCATTCTCCGTTTATTGCCGCTCCTACGAGAAGCCTAGGTGTTGTTCGGTTGCAAATTTACTACAATAACAAAATGATAAGCGGTTTTGAGGTATTAAACATTAATATGGGTTAGCTACAAGCTTCAAAAAGACCATTTGAAACTGGCCGAATGCAAAAATAAACCAAATTACATTTAATTGTATAAAATATTTGAATTAATTTCACAAAAAAGAGCACATTATGCTTATTTAAAAAAAATATCCCTTCTAGAACTTTTCACTACATTTCTTACATAATTTTACATTATAAAAAAAATTACAAAAATAAATAATGATGGAAGTACATGAGTACAGACATCTTAAAATGAAATTTATTTTTTTCAAAATCCGGTATTAACGGTACCCGTCATAAAGCCGTTTTTAAATTCTGATTTTTTCCTTCATGACTCAATCAATTTCAAGCATTTTCTTTGCATGAAAGTTTTTAAGTTGCCGTAATAATTTTTAGTAGATAATTTGGAAATTTTTTTTTTTTGAAAAATCATTTATTCGAAAACTACTTAATATTTGTTTTTCAAAATTTAGTTTTTAGATGTTGATAAATAATATCTTAAAAATGGCGTCCTTGCAAAATGTTATATAGAAAAAATATTTATTTAAAAAACGGCTATAACGATTTTTTTTTCCTAAAAATGTATCATTATAGAAAAAATCAATTTGCATACTTTTTTGAGGTTCAATTCATTTAAGAAGCTGTTAAAGTCATTTGAAAATCGAATTTTATGCTTTTTTAATTTTTTTTTTTTTCTAAAATTGCATTCACAAACTTTTAATTAGCATATACAGTAACTTTATCTATAAGAGCAAGTAGGTACGTGCGATTCAGTAGTGCAATTTATTTTCTTTTATTTTATGAATCTTTAACTTTCAATTTTACCTTGAAACACGCAATTTGCGAATAAGTGATTTATTGTTACTTTTGAAGTAAGTAAAAGAACACAAAAATATAGGTTTTGAAAAAAAAAATTCCCGTAAGCATCCATTCCGCAGTTGAATCCTTATTTGATGGGATTATAAGAAAAATCCATCTGTTTAGTAGGATGTATCCTCATTCTAGTTGAAATTCAGATTGAGCACTAAATTATTCCCACGTTATCTCTTTGACTTTTCTTTATTCGTATTGAAAAAAACACAATGGGCTGGTGATAACATACCGTGAGCATTCCTTATCGAATTATTGTTTTCAATTCGTTCCATTCAGCAACTGCATCATGACCCCTTTGCATTCACTCCCCCATTAAGTCATCGTCATGACATTGCTTGTTAAAAAAAAAACTACGAATCCAAATTCAAACACCTCAACATTAAATATGTACATTAAAGAATATTGAGAACCGTGCTTATAATTAATAGATAGTTCACATGAAGGGGTTGGATGCGTCGATTCTCTCAGGGGCAAAGGGTTAACTTTTTCTTTCGGTAATATTCTATTTTATTTCAGCTTCAATTTTTTAATTAACTTTTATTTTCTCAGCGGACGTAGTTAAGAACAGCCATTTCAATACTGGCACCGGGTTTTGAATGTGCCACGTAAATCTTAACTCTTGCTGTGAAATGCATATATTTTTAAACTAAAATGAAATTAAAGAAATGATGTGATTCGGAACATGGGTGTTTCCTTAATATACATAATCCAGTCCTTAACTATTTTTGGGACAATATTTTTGTAATAAACTCCCGCATAGATTCTTGTAAAAAAAAATCTAATATCGAAATCAAATAAAAGCAGCTCGTCCTTAGATGTATTTTCATTACCTTAATGGTCAGTGTGGACATGATTGCTTTCCAACAACGAAAATCCTTTTTTATGATGATTACATTTTATCATAAAAGGACGCAAGCAAACGCTACAAGATATATGTATACACGAGTGATTGCTTAAACGGCAGTTATTTCTGTGTCCATAAATGCAGCAAGTACTGCGACGGCTGCTTCTTTGGTTGTAAAATACTTCAACCAGCTTCTGTCCTAGTGCTAGAAGTCATGAGAAAAGGAAAAGCCTTGAATTTATAAGTTCAAGTAAAGCTGAAGAATTTCTATTAAGTTTCTGAAGTTTCCTTTTTCTCGTCGCCCTCAATCACTTCATCATAAACAATAATAAAACCTCTCCACCACACAACTAAACGTGTCGAGTTTATTATTGTACATAGTGTCTATACATTGTGTCCCAAATGGTGAACAAGGCCAGGGGCGTATTCAAAAATATCAATAACAATATTCAGGCGTCTATGGGAAAGGAAATGCCACCAGCTATCCCAACAATTACAAAATATATACAACAAATGATAGATAACAAGATAACAGTAAGGTAGAAGAAAAATAATAAAAAGAAACTTGGGGCGAAATTCATAGTCATCACTCAAGTCGATATTTTTCTCAACTCCCGTAACCCAGGTTTTAGACGAGCGAGTAGAACTAGTAGCGTTTGTTTGTGTTTGTGTATCCTTATACACAAAATAGCCGACAAGCAGCGTTACTAGCAAGCTTTTTTGCCTGCGACTTGGCTTCCTATTCAAAAACTAGAATTCTAACAACCTTACCTTTCAACAAAATTCGGACAAAATTGAATGTTAAGCGGCCCATACACACGACACTGGTGTAGTCCAATGTGTAATTTCGGTTTGAGACACGGTGTTCGTAAAATCAACCGCTTTTGATTTTTGGTGTCGATGTCCTGATTGTAGTCGTGTGTAAGGGGAAATGCCACACCGATGTCACTTATTCGTGTTCTTACAGCTTTCTGAAGTTTTCAATTTAAAAATGTTATATATATTTCACTGAAATAGAAACTGAAGTCGAACAAGAACAACTTCTTGGTAATCTCGGAGCGTCATCAAAAGTAAGGTAGCCGATAGCATCAAATGTCAAGGAGGATACTGTGAAGTGTGAACGTGTGCACTTTAAAGACACAATATCTTAAAGTGCAATTTCACGGTGAATTACACTACACCATATTTACAATTTCAACTTTATTATTAATGCATATGAGATTCTTCAATTATCTGTAAAAATGGAAATGTGATTTATTCAATTAAAAGTAACATAAGAAAAAATAGAACGCCGATCGTTCAAATGTAGTGAAATTCTCACGTGGAATTACCCTAAACAACAAAAATTAATTTTGTATTCTACTTAATAATTTTGAGACCTAACCCCAATTTTTCAATTGTCAGATAAAGCCTATTCCTAGAAAAAAAGCACTATTTTTGTATATTTTTTTCTGATATCTTAACTGATGATTGGAAAATCCAATCTTAGAAATTTTTTTTTTTGAGATTCCGTGGTTTCCGAATTACCATAATATGTAAAGATGTTTTGGCAAACTTGTAACAATCTCTTTTCTTTATTTTTGTTTCCTTCACAATAAAAAATTAATAAATAAAACCGAAATACTGTTAGTTGTAATTATAACGTTAAACAATTGATTTAATTGCTGCAACAACAAGTGATTTTCAAAACAATACACAAACGGCAAAAATTTTGTCAGACAAATCTTCTTAAGTCCAGTTAGGGACTTTCTATAGACAACAAATTTAAATTTTTTGGATTTGGTGAGTTTTAATTCTTTATAACTTACTAATAGAGGAACATAGAGCTTTGGGAATTTTTGCAGAATATAGATTTTTTCATTTGCATAAGGTTGGCGTATTTATCTCATTTTTACTAAAAATGGACTTAGGGAGTTTTCATAGAACGACGATAACGACAATATTGTTCCAGCAATCAGCGACGAAACATTAAACTTGTACACTGACCCGGGAGGGAACACCCTGAGAGAGCAGGTCAACCAACTTTTGATTATTATAATGGCATGTAAAATATAGCTTTATTATATTTAATTTAAGCCACTGCATAGTACATAACGTTATGATGAATTGTTATTAACTGTATAAGGATTTTTAACCTTGCAAAAATTCTTAAACATAAAAGAACTTTTAAATCCATTACAGTTATAATGAGCTTGTGTACCTAAAGAAAATGTTTTATGAATAAGGTTGCATTCAGAGGCATTATAATGAGTGCATAGAGCTATGCGCTCACTATAATAATGCGTATATGAATAAGGCTGGTACATAATATTAAAATTCAATTGTAGTAGGGAGACTGTTTTTACTTATTTTATAATTGGTACGTGTATTTGGTTTTCTCCAACTAATTGGAGGGTTTAAAACATTTAGTTCAATAAAAAAATAAAATGCCTGTTCGTAATCAAGTGAGATGGGTGTGTAACTTAATATCTATGATTTCTATGAGCTAAAATTAATTTTGTTAGCATTACTTAATAGTATTTTTATAATTGAGGCCCTTATTCTCACATATACAGAATGCAACCCTGAAAGTGGACACTGGGCAGTGTTATTACCATGTGTTACAAACGAATAAATATTTTGTGCTATTTTATTGAACCTCAGACACGGCACGTTTTCCCGGTTTGCCAAAACTCTGTATATCCGAACGCAATAATCATCATTTCTAATTCCATTAATATGTTATGAGTTTTTGATATGAGTATTTATTGTAGGAATGGCAAGGCAGGAGGCACTTCACACACCAAACAAGGATGATCCTTGTTTCGGTTGTTTATTGTTTTTTTTTTTTGCTACTACGTTGTCTTGTTTCCTCCGTAATAAATGTAATCACCAATCGATTAGGAAATTTCAAAGAAATTCCTAGTTATTCTGTTTTAACCTCTGCTTCAGTAATAGAGGCAATACAAGATGGAAATTGGAAACCATCCTCGTTCCATCGTCGGGCACAGTTTGAATTAGCCTGCGGGCGGCATCATAGACAGAAGACTTAAAATATTGAAAGTTATCCTCTTGACACACCGGCATGAATAAGGATAACGCGTTGTCAAAGCAAATTTCATTTTGAATATTGGCTTTCGCGGAAGAAATGAAAAATTCTCTAGACATCTTTGGGTGGGGGTAGTTAATATTGTATGGTTTGATGGTTGATGTCACGTTCAATAAATTTTGGCAGTCAGGTTGTCAAAGTGATATTTTGTACAGCTTCGGATGAATTCTTTTGATTCCTGGGATGGCAATTGATTTTTGATTAGGTATACCTACAAAGAAGGGGATGGATATATAAATACATAAATCTACTAAAAAAAAACTCCAAAACAAAATTAATCAGCCTGTAAACATAAAGGCAGTTCTCTATCCTGTTGATCATAAGGATGGATGAAAAAAATGTACCCTCCATTTTGAGCTGTTGTCAGTTTCAACCAATGTAACGACATTTTCAATCAACAATGTTCTCTAATTAGAATGAATCCTTTCTTGTGGCTATCTTTAAAAAAGGATAGTGCGCACATAAGGACTCCTTGGGTGCCCGATGGCTCTCGACCACCACCACCATCGTCAATTTTTTTTTCAAGAGAAAGCTTAGATTTATCTGCTACTTTATCCTGATTTTACAAAAAAAATTAAAATTAACAAACGAATCCTTTAAGATATCCAGAGATTACATTTCTTTCACTACAAGTATCAGTCCAAGGGCAAAATAGAATCACAGAAGAAGATGACGGTAGAAAAAAATTAAAATTTATCTTTAAAGATTCAATTTCATTCATTAGGGTGGGCGGCTAGATATTCTTCTTTTCGGATTATTTACTGCTACTCACTCATTAGGGATTTGCTAAGGACGAATCAACGTATATACAAGTATAAACAGTGCAACGAATAAAAAGAATTATATTAAGAAAAAAAAAATAAATAAATAAAAGAAAGTGATTTATTTGCTCAACCCTTTTTTTTAGATGCTTTCGTCCTTTCAGTGATTTCAGAAGGATTATTTACTCCTTCACTTTAGCTGGGCTATTTTTATACTTAGTGCTGCAGCTGTGACCAGTTCAATATGACGGTAGTTCTTTTCTATGGACGGGGAGCTTATTGAAGTAAGTTGATGTCTTTTTTTCGATAACATGAAAGAAAAACTTCTCCCAGAAAGACCTGCGTTAGAAAGTGCGTATAATTGGTGAGGATTTTCTTTTTTCAATTAATGCCGGCGGTGTTTTTTATTTTTCTAATTAAAAGAAAGCCATAAAGGTTAGAGATTGAGATCATTTGTGTAGCTTTGAATTTTTGAAAAAAAAGATTAATCAATTTATTCTATTGGAATCATTTTCTGACCAATTTTGAATTAAAATAACATAAATGTAAAAAAACATCTCCGTATATTCCCATTCTCTAAGAAAACGTAAAACGTAGTCAAAGTAAAACGGATCAAAAAAATTGTTTGGGAACAAAAAGATTATTCTTAAATAGATTTTCTATCGGGGCTTTCATACAATCTAAATTTATATTAGATATTGCTTCTTTGTTTATGTTATTTTACGTTATTAGATTTTTTGTTGTTAAATGATATTTGTTGTTATTCTTATTTGTTAAATGATTTTTTTGTTATTGTTTAATAAAAGTTTTTAGCTTAGCTTATCTTCGGAGGCTCTTCGAAAAAAAAATTAGTTTAAGTGGACATTTGACGATTTACAATTGGCAAAAATCATGAAATAAAGATGATCAAATGTGAAAAAATTGGCCCTAAACTAACCTGGAGTTTCAAAGCAACTATGTATAAATTTATTATGTATCATAACTGTCGGAGTCAGCAGGGGTTCAGGCATAGGATGCAAACAATGTGCTGAAATAATTTTTCTTGTTGTTAAGTTTTGCAAACTTTAAACAACAAAATTTGACTACTAAGGTAAGTTTTCACAGGGTATTCCAAAATATAATTATCATAACAGTAGGTGCTTGATGCTTAGTGTTAACAATCCAATTTCTGTAATGTCATTTAGTATGAACATTTTATTTTGTGACTTATTATCACCTACCTATGTATATTCTATACATTTTTTCAGTGATATTAGTATTTGTTCACTTGGTGAAAATGTTGATGACGTACGACAGTGTGGTTTTGGTTTGAGTGAGGTACAAAATGGCATCCATTTCGCCAACGACAGAGGGCGTACAGAGGGGGTCGCGTTAAGAGTTGGAATACGTTATGATATATCTCAATAGACAGATACGAGTTTTAGAACATCGGAGAACATAAAGGACCTATTTTAACGTCTAGTAGTGATGATTTGTCACAGATTTTGAAATAACTTCGCCATCTGACGTCAAATAAAATTTGTCTAACTATTTCTTTCTTTTCATAGTACGCTGGAGTCAGCTTTCAACAGGATGGCCGATTTGTAGGATGAAAGACTACGCCACTGCTTACATTCTAAAACTCTCCTATTCTAGGAATGACCAAAATATTCAAGCGAATGAAACAGATGCTCTGAAAAGAAAACCTTCGAAGACGAACAATAGCCAAAGACGAAACGACACGTAGATGTGCTCTAATTAATTTTTGTTTTCTTTGAACTCTTTTTTATTGTCAATTTAATTTTTATAATATGGATTAACTCGAATAAATTTTGTGAATTTTAAAACTAGTTCCGTGTCTCATTTTTACTTCCTACATAATACATAAGTATAACGTTTGCATTTTTTGGATAACTGTCTAAGAATGAGTTGTAGTGCATTTGATTGCCTATTAAATGAGTCCTTAAACATTATTGTAGCCTACATAATTTTGCAAGCAATCCAATGTCAAAGTTCACAATTTAATAAAACAATAAATCAAACAGAAATGTCTCCAAAAATAATTCGCTTAAATAGCGTTTACTTTGAGTTCTATTAATCGGATCATTAAAATTGAGGTCTTCAGACTTAATAAAAATGATAATGCATTAATCCCAGTATTAATTTTTTTTTTATTTAAGTGAAAAGATCTTTCTCAATTTTTTAACCTCCTTTAATACATAAAACACCGCAATACTGCATATTCAGATGCCGGATATCACTACGCTTCCAAATTAGTTGCCGGCTCTTAAAAAGAACTATATATGTAGCTATATTTCTCGCTTTTCATTCATGTATCGTGACCAAAATATGTAGATTATAATAATGTTTAAGGCGCCAGTTATAGCTATCAATGAAATGAAACTAAATTATGCTTGAAACTTTTCTTTTAATCCAACTTCGGTATTTCATTGAACATTGAAACATTTCAATGATATAAGCGAAGTAATAAAAGTGCATTTAAAGAAAAGTTAGGATCAGAACTAAGTTTTTTTTTCTGTAAACAAATTCTAAAAGTCATAAGATTAATTTTGATATCAATTGCATAAAGATAAATTACAACAACAGTTGAAGGGAAAGTCAGTGGTTGCGTATATTTTTTTTTCAGTTGATGGTTTGGGAATAGAACCACTAACATGCACCTTTTGTAAGAACAAAGCTCTCCCATCAGATCTGTACTGACAATTTTTGTTGGACAGGGTGTAGTTCAACCAACTTCGTATTCTACTTATTAATTGGATAAACAAATTGACAACCTCGTAGACGTTCTTCATGTTGAGCAACAAAATCTGAAGTAGGTATGATTTCCTCTCAATAAAAAAAAATGTATTGCATATACATAAATAGATAACAAAAAGACATAACAAATACAAATTGCTTTCAATACAATTGTCCAAGTTGATCAACGCACAAACAATTCGTCGGATCCAACGCAACGCAAAACATGTCTAACAACATTTTTTGATACAAAAAAATAATTTTTTCACAAAAATCCTTTTGTTAAGTTTAAGAAGAATCGCGCTGTTAAACAATAATTTGTGAAATCTTTAAAGATAAGAGCACTGTAGTGCAGACATTTATTTACATTAGTTTGTATAATTAAGCAAGAAGTGTTGAAATAAATATTTACACAGCAAACAAAGATACATATGTATGTGTATTTTATGTGTGGTAAAATATACAAATTTCCAAAGTCCAAATGTGTCGGTTAATTCAAAAAAATATTACAACACAAAATATAAGTTCTGTATTAAATGTAGATACTTAAAGTTTTTTGATTGAACGATAGTGCACGTTGATTTTTTTAACAATATGTTGAAGCTACTTTGAGAAATAACAACGCGCATTTAATCATTTTTATATTTAAGGTTGACTTAGTAAATTAAATTTACCAAGGAACAAAATAATTATATTATGCGTTCTTATGTTTTTAGCTGTTATTTTTTTTTTTTGTTTTTCACATTTATTAAAATATTAGGTTAATAAATTACTCACCCTTATTGCAGAATCCTACGAATGCGTTGCGGGCGGCACGGCTGCGAGAGTCGGACTATTTTAGCCATATGTTCGCAGTTGAGGAAGTATAGTTGTTGGACCGCATTTCATTTTTATTACATGTTATAACATTAAGAAAATAATAATAAAATGAATTTAAAGAAATATTATTTATCGTGGTAACACTGGTCCAATTATAAGTGGTTGTGTCGGTATTCAAGCTCCTCATTTTATTTAATTTTTAGTGGTGTTTTGTCAAATATTATTTTTTTTCAAGTGTTTAGGTTCACTGAATAAGTGAACATATTTGTTTTTTTATAATTTTTTTATAGTAAATTAGAGTTATAAGTGATTAATTTGTAAAAATAAAAAATCCCTGGTAAGATAATTTGTTTACCTAGTCCAAAGTGTTCCTCTATTTTGTGTTTTTTTTTTTTGTTTCTTTTACTAAGCTTAATACACGTACATGTCTATAACTTTGTGTTTGTTTTTACCTCTTGTTATACCTACACAATTACATATTATTTCAAATCAAGCTTAAAGCTCTTTAAAATCTACAAATAATTTAATTCTATTTAAATTCAAATAAATTTGTTCATTATTTATTTTTAAAATTTGTTAAAGTAATTCTTGTTCACGAAAAAATATAGGCTTGTTGGTTCAAGTGGTAAATGCGTTGTAGTTGTGAGTTCAAGTCTTCCTGGTGCAGGTTCAAATCCCAACGAATGCAAACATTTTTTTTTTTCTTTTCCAACTTTTTGTTTATTTCTTTTCATTTCATTAACTTTTTTTTATTTTTTAAATAATATTACAATGGTTTGTTCTACTAAAAATTGTCAAGAGGGCTCTAGTTCCACCCCCCTTTTTGCGTGTTTTGGACCCTGCGGTAATCTTTACCATGCTAAATGTATTGGATCAACCAATGCATTTATTGAAAAAATATCAAACTCTAAGTTTGCCTATTGGTACTGCACTGATTGCCGTAAGCTCTCACTTTCTCAACTTGCTTTTAAAATGTCTTCTTTTAAAGCAGATATTACAAAACTCTCCAAAGGTTTTGAAGAACTACTCTTTGCTTTTAATACTGCAGTCTCCAATCTAAGTTCGTTTTCAATCACCAACGAGATGGTGGATAGTTCTACTTCTACTGACGATTTGGTTTATGTCTCCCAACCAAACATTGTAATAAATGCTAATGAGGATCTTTCTTCTCAATCTTGTTCAGGTGTGCGTACCGAGCGCGTATCCGGAGCTAAAAACAAAAACAACAAAAGATGCCGTGATAACTCATTACATGTCAAGAACTCTAGCCCACCTCCTAAACGTTCTAATATTACTAGCAATCTTAGTATTAATAGTATCTTAGAACTGCCTGATCCCGTTCAAACCGATGTTCAAAATAATTTGCCAGTTCCTACAGTGTCTGTTAGGGTTGGTGAAACTCCAGCTCTGATTAATACAGACCCCAAACCTATCAAATCTGTTTGTAAGCCGAGATCTATTTTTATTTCTCGCTTGGACCCAAATACAATTCCTGATGATATCGTTTCCCACTTAGTATCGACGAATAGTATACCTTCCAATACATCCGTGAAGTGTTCAAAAATAAGTAAGCCCAACAGTTTCGTCTCATCCTTCAAAATTGTTACGAATCCTACATATTTTGATTCTATTTGCGATATCAACAACTGGCCCCCTGAAACTTTAGTAAAAGAATTCATTAGCAAAAATAAACATGTCAATTTATCTAAAACTTCATCGACAAAAAACTTAATCGGATCACGATCTTTTACCAAAACGTAAGAGGGCTTCGTAGCAAAACCGCTGACATTTTCAAGAGCTCCCAAACATTCCCACATGACATTTTTGTTTTGACAGAAACTTGGCTCAATTCAAGTTTCTTGGACACGGAACTGTTCTCTCAAGAGTTCTTAGTTTATAGAAAAGATCGTCATGTTGGGAATACAAAAGAACTTGGAGGAGGAGTTCTGGTTGCGGTTCGTAATAATCTTGTTTCCTCATCAATTTCATTTCCTTTTCAACTCTCAATAGAAATAATCTGTGTTAAGCTATCTATTCAATCTAAATTTGTTTATATACTTAATGCATATATCCCCCCGAAAAGTTCAGCGGCTATTTTTGATGAACTTTCTTTGGTGGTTGACTTTTTAACTGAATTGTCTTGCTCAAACAGCTATATATTACTTTTAGGAGATTTCAATTTACCACACATAGACTGGATTCCTTCTGAAGATGAATCTTTTCAAGAAGCCTCTTTGACTTCTTCGCAAACTGAGCTTGCTTTTCTGGATAAAATAAGTACTACTGACTTACAGCAAATAAGCTGTATTAAAAACTTTAAAAATCGAATTCTCGATTTAGTATTTTCTTCTGACGCTATTAGTACTCTTGTTCTAGAGTCTAGTTCTGGAATTACTAATATAGATAATTACCATCCACCCTTGGACATTTTTCTTGACTTAAGCAATCATATTATTGAAAATAGCAATGCATATGATTGCTCGTATACCTTCGACTTCAGAAAAGCGAATTTCCAGTTGCTGTCTGAAAATTTTAGTAGATCTGGATTTGATAGCTTACTACGGTCCACTGATATTAACGAAGCAGTAACAACCTTTTATACTACCCTCAACAACTGCGTTAATAATACTGTCCCTTTAAAAATTTCAAAAAATATGAATTTCTGCCACTCATGGTACACAAAAGAGCTGAAAACACTTCGAAATAAAAGAAATAGAGCATGGAAAATGTACTTAAAAACTCTTTCTCCACTGGATCACACCTCTTATATTCTACTTTTTGAAGAATTTAAAATCCTTTCCCATACCCTTTATACAAACTATATAAATGAAACTGGTAGTTCATTGAAAGAGGACCCTAAGACATTCTGGAAATTCGTCAATTCAAAGAAAAACTCCGACGGTTACCCGGCAAATTTTATGTATGAAAATATTCCAGTACAAAAAACAACGGATATATGCAATGCTTTCGCGAAAAATTTTCGTAACTCTTTTCTTGATATAGCCGTCGATGTTGATGAATTTTTCTTTAATAACATACATTCCTTTGCCCAAACGAGTTGCAATAACATTCCTATCCAGCAACAGACAATTTTAGACCTTCTTTCTTCTTTAAAAGATGATTGCTCATCTGGCCCTGATGGCATTCCTCCAATAGTCTTAAAAAAGTGTAGAAATATACTAGTTCAGCCTCTTCAATTCTTGTTCGAGCTTTCTATTAAATCAGGTAAATTTCCCTGCATATGGAAAAAATCGTTTTTAACTCCAATTTTCAAAAAGGGCGATAAAACGGATATAACAAACTGTAGACCTATTTCAAAACTGTCTTGTATCCCAAAGCTCTTTGAACAAGTGGTTTGTGAAAGTGTTGCATTTTTCAGTAAAAATTTGATTTGTGAGCAACAGCATGGGTTCGTGAGTAAAAGATCAACAGTTACAAACTTGCTTACCTTCTTGCATAAGTGTTCAAATGCTTTAGAAAAGGGAAATGAAGTTGACTGCATATACACAGACTTTTCTAAGGCATTTGATAAACTTAGTCACAAAATAATTTTATTTAAACTTAAAGCTTTTGGTTTCCCTCCTTTTTTTATAGCATGGATAGAGTCATACCTTGAAAATAGATCCTACCAGGTAAAATTCAGAAACTGTCTTTCGGATCCATTCATTGCTCACTCGGGCGTTCCCCAAGGAAGCCATCTTGGACCGTTTTTATTCATTCTCGCTATAAATGATGTTACATCATGTTTACGTTCAAGCGAGATACTTATATTTGCCGATGATATGAAAATTTTTAAGGTAATAACATCCCACCAAGATCATATGCTTCTACAGGCTGATATTGATAGATTTAGTGTTTGGTGCGAAAAAAACGGTCTTTCGCTAAACCCAGTAAAATGTCAGACAATTACCTTTTCCAGAAAAAGGGTTGTGAATGCTTTTGATTATAGCATCTCACAGCAAAAATTATGTAGGGTCTCCATTTTTAAGGATTTGTGTGTCCACTTTAGCTCAAAATTAGAATTCACTGAACATATTAATTACATTGTAAATAAAGCGAGCTCAATGCTTGGATTTATAAAACGTTGGGCAAAGGAATTTAACGATCCGTATGTTACTCTTTCTTTGTATAATTGCTTCGTACGACCCCATCTTGAGTATGCTTCACAAATATGGTCTCCGTTTTATGATATTCATAAAAGTCGGATTGAAGCAATTCAACATAATTTCATTCGCTTTGCTCTGAAGGGTCTTCCTTGGACTGATCCATATAATCTCCCACCGTATGAACATCGGATCCAACTTCTTCAGTTGCAAACTTTATATCAAAGGCGTGTGATAAACGATTTAATTTTTTTCCATCAACTAATTAATGGCCATATTGATGCTCCAGTGTTATTGGCTTGTATCGGGATAAACTCTCGCGGAGGATCTCACCACCTGCGAAGGTTTGAACTTTTACACATTGAATTTCATAGAACAAACTATGGCGTACACGAGCCCTTAAGCCGTATGTGTAAACTTTTTAATTTAAACGATTTGACTGTTGACTTTAACTTAACTAAATCTGTATTAAAAACATTATTCCGGATCAGTGCTCCACTCTCTTGATTGTCATATGTGTGGTGAAAGATTTTATATTAATTATTAATTATAATTTGTTTTTATGTATATTTTATATTTATTGTTTATTTTGTGCATGTGTTAGCTATTTATTAGTCTATTTTATTTTATTTTACTAACCACTAACACATGCACTTATGATGAGCCTCTGATTGTAGGTTGAAGTTTGCTCTAAACTGACTACATCACAGAATCTGAAGTGTAAAAAAAAAAAAAAAAAAAAAATTTAATGAAAAATGTTATCTAACTTTTATCGATTTTGAAGTCCCATCACTAACCTTATCAAAATTTAAAATATTTAAAATTCGCGCCTTGATACCAAGGTTCGTCATATTTTGGTTTTTTATCATTAATCATATCAGTCGTTTTTTATATACATGCTAAAACCCGATGTTACATATAAGAATTATGAATAAAGAAGAATTGTTATAACTCGTCACGTTACACAGTATGGTTTAACTCGTCTTCTTATTTTAATAAGTAATTTTTCTTTGTAATTTGCTTACTTCCAAAAGTCGTTGGTTGTAAGAACATAATTTAATAAAAAGAAATAGAATCTTTCCTAAAAATCTTAATTCAAATTATTATTTTTCAAGATTTGTAAAGGAGCAAATCGTTCATTTGGAGCCCAAACGTAGAGCAGAATTCTCTGCCAAGACAATTAAAATCATAAAAAAGTCATTTAAAGCCTTGTGTGTAACAAAATATTCTGAAGACAAAACGAAAGGCATATATATACTCGTGTAAAGTAATCTCTTTGTTTCTCGGCGTATCAGTTTCGGGTCGGTTGTCACAAAAAGTGCATGCTTAAAGTTCTATGTTGAAGAAAAAATAGTTCTTTAAAAAGAAAAAAATTATTAAGAAAAAAAAAACATAAAAAAGGTGAAGAGACGATAATAATTTTAATCTGGAAAAAAGAAAAATCATTCTGTCTAGATCATCATATCTTTACAAGCAGTGCTAAGCAGTTCCGATATCATAGCAGCAATTTAAATTGGGCAAATTGCTTTGGGAAGCTAAGTAAAAAACTCCCATCAAGGTATGTTGCCAATATAATTAAGCGAATGTGCGTTCATTTTCATCAAATTGAAAACTACTCATAGTACAAGAAATACTGGATTACTCGATAAACGCATCTTCTCTTAAAAACAATATTTGAATGCTGTCATATATTTAAAATCATAAAATTTAATTGTTAAACTATATTCAACATAATGGATCGTTTCAATTTTGCGCCATTTTATACAATCCACAAAGAGAATCATATATATATATCGCCATTTCATTCTTGCATGCACATAATTTAAAAAGCTCGTTTTTTTCGCTCATTCTTCTCGCTTTTCTCGTTTCATGACGCTCACTTGATCTGAAAAGCTTCATTGGATTTACCTACTACGACATCTTATCACCATCCGTCATACATAACCTTTGAATAGGTTCCACTTAACGTCGCTTCGTATGTGGCTGTGACTCCTTCTGTTGGAATTTATTAAGATTTATCGATATCATCATTAATTAGCTATACTCCGTCCAACAAAAATTGTCAGTACAGGTCTTATGGGAGAGCTTTTTTCTTACAAAAGGTGACGGTTAGTGGTTATATTCCCAAATCACCTACTGAAAAAATATACGCAACCACTGACTTACCCCTCAATTGTTGTTGTAATTTCGCTTTGACGATCGTACATTCCCCCATAACCTGCACCGTGCGCAGCCTAAGGCACACTGAGTATGTGACATAATATGTGTTCCCAAACAACCCTCATTATTATCAGAGTTACCATTCCCACGTTAATGCAAATCATGGTGTATTTTTCTTTGAGTTGTGCTTGAGAGCTTTCAGAATGTGAGCTTTTTTAAAAGCTTATTAGAACAAATATAGCAATGGTGTTGTCGCTTGCCATTTTTATTGTTTTCGTGGTTTAAATGTTCTTTTAATGTATGGAGAAAAAAAAACCTTAAGTGCAGTTAAGAAGATTTTGGCTGTTTTCTTTAAGGAAACAAGCTTCTTTGCGCGAATTTAAAATTAGGTGCGGTTTGAAAAGTGAAGTTGATTGAGCATTCTTCGAAATTAAATGAGATTAAATGAAAATAATTATGAATTAAAAACAGGATAAAAATAGTGTTTTTGTTCACAAAAAAAAAATACTCTTGATGTTTTATAATCAGTGCCAAGAAAAACTTATGAATTTTTTTAAACTGGATTTTGATATCAACCCATTTTCAATTTTCAAATCTAAATCAATAGTTGGTAACTCTATAAATATCTATCAGAGCTTTTTCGAAATCTATAATGTGCACTACGGAAACCCTGTAATATTTGCGCTCTCTTACAGCTTAAAGAAATTTCACTGCAGTCAGAGTGAGAGGTAAACGTCCTATCTTCTCTATACTGACTATTTTTGTTGGACAGAGTATAGTGCATTTATTTTCGATATCAAATTCTTTGAATCTTGCTTTCAGCTGGAACGTTTAGTACTTGTGGATGGGTACTTTTCCTAGACTTATTTAAGTTTTCGCACAATTAATAGCCATAGGTCATTATTTTACAAATTGGGAATTTATTGACAGCTATTAGACATTTTAATAAAGCCACAGGTTTTTTGGAGTAATATTTTTGTTAAAAAAAAAGAAGAATATAATGACAGTTGGAGCAGGTGTAGGAGGGGACCAACCACCACCACCACCACCAAGAGAGAGATGCATCTAGATTAGGAAGAAATCAAACAACAGCGAGCTTCCACTAAAGGAAACATTACAAGGATAAAAAATATTTTAGATAGACCACAAGAACCCTCTCCTACAGAATTAGAATGTCGGTTAGGGATACTAGAGTCATATTTTAAACAAGGCTTAGCCTACCAAGCTCAAATTGAAAATTTGCAGCCAGATGATATGGGACGATGTGAACTTGAGGAGTTGTATGGTACAACAACAACAAATATTCTTTTTATGCTTGGAGATAGAACGACGTGTTAGTTTAGGTGGTGAACATTCATTTATGATGCCAGCTACTCTTCCAACAACACGCTTGCAGCCTTTACGTTTGCCAAAATTCAATGGAAAGTATTCGGAGTACAAGAATTTAATGCGATGTTTCGAATATTTAGTTCACGGAAGTCCCAAACTCAGCGTTATAGAAAAATATAACCATTTGTTTTCATGTTTGAGTGGTAAGGCATTAGACACAGTAAATGCTCTCCAAGTCACTGAAGAAAATTATGCAAAGTCTATACAAAGTCTCAAGGATCGTTTCGACAATAACGCTTTGATATTTTTGGAAAATATTTCTTCTATCTTCGAATTTCCAACAATTTCAAAGGTCTCACCTACAAATCTAAGAAGTCTCGTAGACAACATGTCCGCTCTTTACAATTCCCCTTCTTCGTTGGGTTCAGAAAAAGATATTTGCAATGCAGTTTTACTTCGTATTGTTATGTCAAAAGTAGATTCGGAAACCCGAACAAAATGGGATGAACAATTAGATTATGACAAACTTCCTTCTTGGGATGATTGTACCAAGATGCTTAACAAACGATGTCAATTTTCAGAAGCAAAGGAATGTAGACAAATTCAGGTTGAATCTAATTAAAAATGGCAAACCAGATCTCGTCAACAAAGTTTAAACCATCACTCAAAAAACTCAAAAAGCTTGTGCATTTTGTAATGAAAATAGCCACTACATTGCGTCCTGTCAGAGTTTTAAAAATCTTTCAGTCTTAGAACGTGTTTTAAATGCAAAACGACTTGAGTTATGCATTAACTGTTTAGGGAGAGGGCATAATGTCTCAACATGCTCGTCAAAGTATACATGCCGTATATGTCACAAACCTCATCACTTTTCATTGCATCGAACTCAAGCTGTAAACAACCCAGTCAAAGAAGATGCTGTCAACAACCAACCTAAGGATGAAGGAGTATCGTCATCAGCAGCGGTTCATGCCTCTTTGGAAGAACATTGGCGATCAAAGCATCAAGTAATTCTAGCAACAGCGGTAGTTTTGGTTAAGGATTCAACAGGATGTTATCAATTTGGTCGAGTTTTGTTGGATTCGGGATCTCAAGTAAAAATGGTTAATGAGAAATTCGTAAAATCGTTACACCTTCACAAAAATAAGAAATTAGTTGACATAAATGGCATTGGTGGCTCTAAAACCAAAATTCAATATCAAACTAAATCTACTATTCGCTCTCGTTTCAATAATTTTGAGGTTTCGTTAGAATTCTTAATCGTGCCGTCTATAACAGGATACCAACCCGACAAGGCATTGCAAACAGTCAATTGGAATATACCAAAGGATATTGAGCTAGCTGATGAGAACTTCAAAAGGCCTTCACAAATTGATATGCTTCTTGGAGCAGAAACATTTTTCGATCTTTTGTCAGTTGGACAAATTTAATTAGGCAGTGATCTACCAAGTCTACAAAAAACTTTGCTAGGATGGATAGTATCTAGCAGATATAGTAGTTCTTTAGAATCATCCACTAAAGTTTGCTGTTTAAATACTGAAGAAGATTCCTTAAATCTGTATTTGAAAGAGTTTTGGGAGTTAGAGGAAGTTAAAGGCCTTAAATCTAAGTGGGCAGAGGAACAAATTCAATTCGAGGCAGAATTCAATAAGACTATAGAAGAGTTAGACACTGGTCGTCTTATAATTAAATTACCATTCAAAAACAACCCCGATTGTTTAGAGTCATCGTATGACATTGCGATCAGAAGGTTTCTTTCATTGGAGCGCAGATTATCAAAAACATACAACTCAAGGCTGATTATTCGTCTTAAAAGAGTATGAAGATTTAGGACATATGTCCAAATTAAAAAGTCAAAACCTAGAATCTCCTCACTACTATATCCCACATCAATGCGTTTTGAAGCCAGACAGTGTATCGATAAAGTTGAGGGTTGTATTCCATGCATCTTGTTGTACATCGTCACAAATCTTAATACTACAAATCTAAATATCTTAATAGTTGGCCCTACAATTCAAGACTACATTTTTAAGCTGTTACTACGTTTTCGGTGTCATATCTTAACTGCAGATATTTGCAAGATGTCAGACAAGTTTTGATTCATCCTATGCATAGACAGTTCCAATACATATTATGGAGAGAAAGCTCGGAAAAGCCAGTAGAAACATACCAATTAAACACGGTAACATACGGCACATCATCAGCACCGTTTTTAGCCATTCGGTGTCTTCACTATTTGAGTGATAAATTCAAAGATTCTCACAGTCTTGGATCCAAGGTACTGAAGTCCGATTTTTACGTTGATGATAAGTTGTCAGGAGCCAATGATCTTGAAACCCTGCAGCAGATAAGAGAAGAAGTTTCATTCATATTATCGTCCGCAGGATTTGAGTTAGCAAAATGGCATAGTAACGTGGACTCAATGTCTCAGTCTCCAGGAAAGGTACTCAGGTTATCGGAGTCAGGTTTGACAAGTACTTTAGGATCACCTGGAATCCCAATCAAGGCAATTTGTTTTTTTCATTCAAGTCATCTAAAAATTATTCCAAGTCCACAAAACGGACAATATTGTCCTTGTCATAGTCACTTTTTGACCCCATTGGTTTATTGGGACCAATTATTATAAAAGGGAAAATAATCTTGCAAAAGCTTTGGATCGAAAAGTTAGATTGGGATGCGTCTATCCCACAAAGCTTAGAAACTGAATGGAAGCAGTTCCTGGTAGATCTTCACTCATTGCAGGATTTTTCAATCCCCCGATTTGTTTTATTAGCAAGGAAAGAAAAGTTACAAGTCCATGGATTTAGTGATGCATCCTCAAAGGCTTATGGTTGCTGCATCTATGTCAGTTCTATCGATTCGTCAAATTCTGTCACAACTAAATTACTAACTGTGAAATCTAAAGTATCACCAGCCAAAAAGAAGTGCCTTCCAAGGCTAGAGTTGTGCGGTGCACATCTGTTAGCCAAACTTTGGTCAAATGTCAAAAATTTATTTGTAGATATGAACCCTTTAGTATTTTTTTGGACAGATTCAGAAGTAGTCCTTCATTGGATTGGAACTCATACGTCAAAACTACACACGTTCGTCGGAAACAGAGTAGCAGAGATCCAGGAATTAACAGCTGTTGAAAGATGGAGGCATGTTCCGACACAGCATAATCCCGCAGATATCATATCAAGAGGATGTACAGTTCAGGAGTTGAAGGATTCAAATTTGGTTTTTGGGCCTCAATTCATTTCAAAATCGCAAGATGAATGCCCTCCCCCTGAGGTAACTCTCGAGATGCAAAAAACCGTTTTGCTCGCCAGGACTCAAGAGTCAAGTCATATTCTTAAAGCTCTGGAAAGATGTAGCTCATACAGAAAAATAGTTCGGAGCGTTGCATACATGCTTAGGTTTGCTAAAGTTTGTAAAGTTAAAATAATAAAAAAGCGAAGAGCAAAAAATTTTTCAGTTTCTATGGAACAATTGAAATTTCTAGAGTCAGAGGAAGAGAAAGTGCGAAGTACATTATTGGCTGTAGACGAGTTGCAGAATGCAGAGGTATTGATTGTATGGAATGTTCAGCTGGAGCACTTTGCACAAGAAATTATAGTTATAAGAAAAAAAGAAAGTTTGAAGAGTTCCATGAAATGCCTCAATCCATTCATTGACGAGTGCAGTGGATTAGAGGCAGGTTGCAGAAAGCAGCAATACCAGAAGAGCGGAGCACCCCATTCTTCTTCGAAGTGACACTCATGTCGTAGGATGTTTCGTCAGAGGCCTGCACTTGAACTTGATTCGTGGAAAAACACCCTACAAGACATACATAGCCGTATTTGTGTGTTTTGCATCGAAAGCTGTTCACCTGGAAGCCGTGTCAGATTTGTCATCTGAAGCGTTTTTAGCAGCTTTAAAAAGATTGATTGGCCGCCGTGGTTTTCCACAAAACATATTTTGTGATAATGCCACAAATTTTGTAGGGACTAGGTCCAAATTAAACTATCTACAAAAATTTTTGTTTTCAAACAACACTAAAAATCATATTGAAAATTTTTGTACTAATCAAGATGTATCTTTTAATTTTATTCCACCTAGGGCTCCTCATTTTGGCGGTCTCTGGGAGTCAGCCCTAAAAATTGCAAAAGGCCACTTAAACCGAACCGTGGCGAACGCAAAACTTACGTTCGAGGAGCTCTCAACTGCGCTGGTGGAAATTGAGGCGGTGATGAATTCACGTCCTTTAACGCCAATGTCATCAGATCCCAGCGATTTGGAAGCCCTGACCCCTGGGCACTTTTTGATTGGATCGTCATTGAAGACCATTCCAGAACCTATAGATGAAGTTGAAAACATATCTTACCTTCAACGATGGCTTTATTCAGGCAGTAAAGTCACACTTTTGGCAGCGTTGGGCATCCGAGTACCTAACTGAATTACAATCATGCTCTAAGTGGCTTAAAGATGAGCCAAATCTGAACATTGGAGCTATGGTCATTGTACCTGAAGACAACACACCATCCCAAGGGGTGGTTACTTGGAAGAATCGTCAAGGTCATTCAAGGAAAAGATGGATACGTTCGAGTAGCAGATGTAAAGACAACAAGAGGCATTATTCGTCGTCTACTACTACTGTTTGAAAGGAGGTTCTTTCAAAGTGTGGGGAATGTTGGAGCGCACTTCATTTTTATTACATATTATAACATTAAGAAAATAATAATAAAATGAATTTAAAGAAATATTATTTAATGAAAAATGTTATCTAACTTTTATCGATTTTAAAATCCCATCACTAACCTTATCAAAATTTAAAATATTTAAAATTCGCGCCTTGATACCAAGGTTCGTCATATTTTTACACAGTAAGGTTTAACTCGTCTTCTTATTTTAATAAGTCATTTTTCTTTGTTCTTTGCTTACTTCCATAAGTCGTTTGTTGTCTTAATTCAAATTATTCTTTTTCACGATTTGTAAAGGAGCAAATCGTTCAATAGTTCAACACCCCCCCGGGAGTTAAATATTTCGATTGCCGTAGTAGGCATGGTTATTTTGTTTCTACAAAATATTTTGGTATTAGGGAATACAAAAATTTAGTAGTTAGGAATTTGTATTCAATACAATAAGTCATACAATACAATAATACAATAATAATACATCTTACATTTATCTTAATAAATATTATGTGATTAGGTTCAATTTCTAAAGTGTTTTCCGGGAAGCGGGAAATTTACAGAATAAAATAATAAACATATCGAGGATGCCAAAACTGGTTCTAACTCAAAAATGCCAAAAAATGGAGTAACTTTTAAGTTTAAGTTAAAGGCTTGCCGTGATTTGACTATATTTAAGGTCAATTGTTAAAAATAGGTAGCTCACTGCAAATTGAGCATTAGCAAAATCCAGCTGTTGCGACAAATCTACTAAGAAGACTTGTTATTTACACTGTCATTTTTTTAATTTGTTTCCTCTCACTGAACACTCACAACGAAAAGATGATGTTGCACTGCGATTAGTTTATAAAAACAAAAAGATTATTCCAGTAATTTAATATGCCATTTACCCACACCATAATATATTGACGATCTATGGTCTAAATGAGACACGTATGTGGGTGGCTGTCACTCGAGTGTCCAGTCCACCAAACAAACACTTAACACGGTCTAGTGTCTAGCGACAAATCTCAAAGTGACAAATATTTATTGCAACAAACACACTCATTAACATAATTGGATGTTATTTATGGACTCTGATCATATTCTTGGACTGTGGGCTTGGGCTGGTAGTTAAGGCATCATTTAGGCTTGTCCGGGCTACACTAGGTGATTTAATTCCACCTAGCTGCAGACTGATGCAGATCGATGTGAATCGCACAGTTTTTATACGAAAAATAAATTGGATTTTCAAAGCCCTGCTTTCGGCAATCACATCGGTCGTCGCTTCGAATCGTCGTCGGTATGCTCTTTGATCTGCTCCCATATCCCTGTCTCCCCAGTATCCACATTTCAATCTCTCCGAACGGTATGCTCACAATTTTAGCCTGGAACATTCAAGGACAATCGCTCGCCGTAACCATGTCAAACATGGATTAAGTTTCAGAGTTGCAGATGTTATGTCTCCATAGAACAGAGAGGAACGTGTCGTAATTAATCACCCGCAAATCGCATGTGTTTCGCTTTGGCGGCACCTCTTCTTCCTATTGCTGAAAATCAATCGGAATCAAATGATTGGCAAGACTTTTAAGCCTCGATCGCCACTTGGAATTTCGCAAGACGATGTAGAGTTAATCAACAAGAATTGTATATTTCAGCGTGTCATTAAAGGAAAATATTTGAATTGATTTGAGGCACTGAGGCATGGGAAACGACACTGTACAAAAAGAATTGGTAATTAACCTGCAATATTTTTGTGATAATGATGCTAACGTTGTGTCGAGGTTATTTGATTGTAAATTCGAAGACAGATAGTAATGGTGGTTGAAAAGGAGGACGGCACGTGTACCGTCATTTCTGCAATTCACTGCTGCATTAATTAAGGTATACTTTGAACAATAAAAAAAAGGGAGATGACACTTGAGAAATAAAGTTACTTCATTGGTAGTGTAAAGGGTTGCCCGCGAAAAATATGCGTCGGAAAAGATGTCGCACAGCCTACAAGTCAAGTGGTCAAGTGCCACTCAAAATTCATCGCAATGTATACTTGTATAGTATACAAGGAAAGATGAATCAGGATTTTGGTATTTTAAAAATTTATTTGTACCCATACCTACGTATATTTAAGACATAACGATAGTCAAAGAACAGGGATGGCATTTCTATCCAATCAAGTCTTTTTTTAACGCCTTTATTAGCTAGTTTATTAGTTTGACAGTTACAATGTCAAACTAACTAACAATATAATAAAATCTTAGAAGTCCATTTTATTTGACCGACTTTCAATTATATATAATTCGGGGTTCAAAATATGGGAAAAAACATGTATTTTTTAGATTCAATCCAAAAAATGTACAGAAAGGTAGTTTTGAAGTGTAACTGCAAAAGTATATATTTTGAAAGAGTATACATATTTTCTTCTTTTGAAGACTGTAAACGAATCTAATATTGGGTAAAAAATAACAAATATACAAAATTTTTAAAACCCGGCAAACTTCAAAAACTGTTTTTTGGCAATAAGTTGAATTTTGAGGTTTTATATAAGTTTTCAAGTATCATAATATGATCCCCTCAGTCATACCTACAACCTCTGATAGGTCATTTCAAGAGTAATTGCACTAAATTTTTTGTTTACTTAATTATTTTTGAAAATCACGTAGTCATGTGAAAAAGTGTCAAACCAAAAATTAATTTTTTTATTTTGTTTTTCGACGAAAGTTATTAAACTTTTTTTTGTTGTTGAGATTAATCTTTTTAAATCCGGAAAGCTTGTGTATTCAGCTTCAATTCCTTATTTTTCTAAATGTTGATACGATGTTGTTAAACCAATTTATTGGACTATAAGTAGAAAATGACGATTCTGTCTTTAAATATCAATATCTCTGCAGCCAATAACTGTAAATAAAATTTAGAATGAGTTTTGGAAACTTAAAAATCTGCTATAATACATTTTTGTTTTTCTAAAAAAAAAAAAGCTTTGTTCTGTTGACCCTTACATTTTTGCCACTAGTGTACAATTAACCATCCCTGGATTGAAAACAAAACTCCAGACCAAGTTCATTACTACTCTCTAATCAATTCTCTACTTGACTTAGGTAATACCTTATGAAAACGTCTCTGTTTCTCTTTAATTAAAAGTTCTTGGTCCTTGAGAAACTTTTTGAAAATATATTTTATTTTATTTTACTACATGTAGTGTAGTTTGTAATAGGTACTGTGAAACGACCATATAAATCTCAAGATAGAAATTGTGTTGGTCAAATATAATGTATATCCTTACTTCCCCTACACGGAGAAAAAAACTTACTTTAAAATAAAATGATGATCATTTAAAAAAAAATAAAAATAAAAAGATTTCAAATTAAGATAAATAGATTCCGATTAAATTCTGTTAGAAAGACAATGGTATACACGTCGTATGGTCTGGGGGGTGTTAAAAAATGCGTTAGTTCCAATTCCTCGGTAAAAAGATACATTGGCAAAGTATAAGGTATATATTTTAACCTTTGTAATAATAAATTCTATTTTAAAGAATGGTTAAGTTTTACAAAAGTTAAAGCGAATGAGTTCACGTGAGATGTCAATTTTAAATTTTTTCTCTGATTAACCTAGGAAATATACATATTAGGTCTATTTGTGTGCTCCCACACACAACGAATTCCTACCAACTATTTTTTATTTCAAATCTGGTCAAGTCTATCAGCACTTCTCTTATGAGAGAGAAATTCATTTTCACTCCTTGTATAGAACACATAGGTGTATGTAGATATTTGAGTGGTGTATCCCAACAAGTGCCACACGATCCTATTACAATATATGGTAACCCCAAAAGATTGTATTTTCACTGCATCGTCTTCGTCATCGCCTTAGCTCATTCTCGTCATTACCATTACCAATGTTTCTAAATATTTCAAAAATTCGCAAATTGAAACATTCAAACTTCCGATAAAAAGATATGATCCTATCTTCAAATTAGATCAGAAGTTGTTTTTGTTACTTTTTATTAATTTTTTATTTAAAATTTTTAGGTATTTATTTTTAATTTCACTCAGTTTTTTTACAAGATAACTAACAATATTACCTAATATTTTGTATGCAATAAAATATACCTATGTTTTTTAATTAGCAGTAAAAATGATTACTTATTAACGTGTTTTTTTTTTTTTTTGTATAAAATTATATAAAAGTAGGAAACACAACAAAAATGGGGTTTGATAAAACATTGCGGGAAAACCGTTATCTGCACAAAAAAAATTGCAGGTCAAAATGAAACAATTATAAATTCTTGATTAAATACAGAAAAAGTCTTTCAAATCGGACGTACTTTTGCAAAGTTAAAGGAAAATAGAAACCATTTTAACTAGAAAACGAAGCGAAAACGAGAAAATTACCTCAATCTTAGCAACTCATGGTTTTCGTCTGTCATGTATAAACGAGGCTTACGGAATTTTTATTCTAAATAATTTGGCATCACTGTCCTGCTTGAGAATCTGTGTTGAAGTTTACAGCTGTTGTCACTTCGTTTCTTCAATTTTGATGCTTGAATAAATGTTTTTATAATTATTTTTTTTGGCTTTAATTTGAGCTTTAATTTTGAGTCTCTGTGCAGTGATATTGATATACCGGACCGGTTTCCCGAAACTTCGACGTGTTTTGAAGGATACGTCCTACGTCTTCTTTTTACTTGCTCTATAGGGCAAGTATTGGTTTTGTGTAAAAAAAATTGAGGTTTAAATCAAAACCAACATTACGATGATGGAGTTGTTCAAAAAAGTGGTTTTCGTCATGCCGTACGTGCGTCGCATCGGTCTGTACGTCTCACTATAGGACCAAACGAGGTTGAGCGTCTCTAAAATCTGTAACTTTTTTGTTTCTTCACCAAAATAAGTGAAATTTAGAACATAATATCTCTAATATACAGGGTGATTGGCATAAGGTGTGACAAAAAGATAGGGTGTGTAGGTTGGACTTAGACAAGCAAAAAAACGTATGGGAGGGGGGGATCCATTTTCCCCCGTTTAGGCGGGAGGGGCAATTTAAAAAAAAAATCACTTAAAACGGAAAAAATATTATTTAAAAATAACGGTTATACCTACAGAGTCGTGCTATAGCATTTTGAAAAGCGAAAAACCTATACATTAATAAATTTTAAAATAAGTTGTTCAAATGAATAGTTTTTGAAATATTAATTTTCAAAGTCAAAATTTTGAGAAAAAAACATAATTTTTTTTATTTAAACCATTTTTTTTCAAAATTTTACGTTATTAAGTAGTATTTTTCTGGCTTATTTTCAATGCTCTTATTTATTTTTGATCAAACACAAAAAACCGAATGTCAAAATAACCTGTAGTTTTTGAGAAAATCAAAAATTACAGAAACTACTTTTTTCAATTTTTTTTTTCGTTATCGGATTCTTAAGTGAATTTACGAAATAAAGGATGAATTTTCTCTTTCCTTTTTTTATTGAGAACACTAAGGGTTATAATTAGCTTGTGATTGTTTTTTAATCATGCAACACCACGCGCTACCTAGCCAGTGGAAGAAAAATGCAATTGCGAAATAAGAAAGCCTTAATCTTGAAATCAATCCAAATTGAAATACTTGCATATTCAGATAAAAATACTAAGTTACTATTTATTATAATATTTTTATCTAAAGCTTATTATAAAAAATTTTCCATATGATCCCCATTTTGAAGAAGGCAAAGACTATAGCGCCTTCTTATTGCTGCACATAAATTTATACCTGATAAATTTTCTTGTAATTTGACTGCAGCCGTTTCAATCCGTTGTTTCAGTTCAGCCAAAGATTCTATTTCCTTTTCGTAAACATAGCCCTTCATGAATCCCCAAGCATAAGAATCTAACGGAGTTAAATCTGGTGATCAGATCAAAGACTGATAGTAAAAAAAATAGAAAGTTAATCCTTTCTTTCATAAATTAACCAAGAATTAAATAATGTAAAAACCCCACCGTAATAAAAACAAGTTGGCAGGTCAATTTCAACCCAATGCTCTCACGCAGGTGTTCTCAATGAAAAAATGTGTGAAATGTGGTTAATTGAGTACTTTGTCACTTTATTGTATGTTTTGAAGACTAATCGTAAAAAAATGAAAAAGATAAAGTTAATCCTTTCTTTCGTAAGTTCATCTAATTATCCAATAACGTTAAAACTAAAAGGTTTTTCTCAGAAAAAAGTAGTTTTGGTCATTTTTGGTTTTCTCAAAAACTACAGGTTATTTTGACATCCGGTTTTTTGTGTTTGATCAAAAATAAATAAGAGCATTGAAAATAAGCCAGAAAAATACTACTTAATAACGTAAAATTTTGAAAAAAAAATGGTTTAAATAAAAAAAATTATGTTTTTTTTTTCAAAATTTTGACTTTGAAAATTAATATTTCAAAAACTATTGATTTGAACAACTTACTTTAAAATTTAAATTAATGTATAGGTTTTTGGCTTTTCAAAATGCTATAGCACGACTCTTTAGGTATAACCGTTATTTTTAAATAATATTTTTTCCGTTTTAAGTGATTTTTCTCTTAAATTGCCCCTCCCGGCTAAACGAGGGAAAATGGACCCCCCCCCCCCTCCCATACGATTTTTTGCTTGTCTAAGTCCAACCTACACACCCTATCTTTTTGTCACACCTTATGCCAATATTTATATAAATTTTGGAAATTCATTTATATTTGATGTATTTTTTAAGTTGATTTATCACAAGTTAAAAAGAAAACGTTGATAAGGCGAGGTTGCCATACATATTTTTTGTTTTTTTTTTAACTTTAATAAGTTAATGAAATTTTGTTGGTAAAATGTATATTCTTCGACCAACCCAACCCAAAATTGTGCTGCTAATTCTTTAAGGTACATAAAACGATAAATTTGTACTTTTAGAAGTTTTTTTAAATTATTTTTTTTATTTCCACAATCCAAGAATTTTAAAGTTGAAAATTGATGGTATGTACATACATATGTATAAAGGTAATTTAGAGATTTGATTTTAAATTCACAACCGTTAAAGTAGAATAAGGTTATAAGAAAAATTAAATAGTATAGGGCTGCCACCTATATGTATTCTGTATTTATATAAAAATTCTTATTTGAAAATGAAAATCTTTGGAAAATTGTATATGCATGCATTGTAGGTTTTTGAATTATTAAGGATATTCATTACAGAATTTTTGAATATGGGAATATTTTGAATATTTGAAGCAAAAAATAATGAATGAATATGCTTATAGGTTTTGTAGGGAATTGAATGTGAGAGAAAAGATGAAAAATCCATGGCACATTTAAAACAACTTATTTCTTGAAAATGGGAAGAATATTGAAAAAATGACTTTTGAAAAGTAGATTTCGTGAAGTATTGGGAAGATTTTTCTCAAAATTTCGAATATTTTACAGAAAATACATAGAATAGAACACTTTGTTTCAGGAAGCACACAAATCTTATCCTCCGTTCCTAATAGAAATTTTGCTTTATTAAACAACGCTTTCATTGTGCCTGTGATTTTTTTTTTGTGTTGTATGATTAGGGTGATCCTTACTAAGTTAATTATAGTTTTGACCAACATCTTTGTTAAATATTTCTTATAAGTTATAAATAGGAAAGTTACGAACACATTTAAAATTTTAATAACTTTGGTGATAACCTTTGAAAAGACCTAAAATTTGGCAGAAATTTAGTCAGTAATATGTTTTGTAAGAAATTGTATTGAGAATTTTTTTTACTGTTATTTTCTAAAATCTAGACAAAAAACATATATTTCTTTAAAATAAAGACCTTAAAGTAAAACCAAAAGCTTAAAAACTTTTTTTCAGTATTTATTATTATTAATTGATAAAGAAATATATTTGAGCCAATTTTTAAGTTTTTTTTAATGGTTATTACAAATGCTATTAAAATTTAAAGTCAAAATTAAAAAAATGTATTTTTGTTCTTGTCATACTTTTTTGCTTCTTATACAAAAAGGCATGAAAATGGGAAAATTTTTATTTTGTTCCCTCATTCTACAATAGCTAGAAAATACAAAACAATCATAAAATTAACGGAGGTAGTCGGAGCCAACAGAGAAAAGTCCAATTGAAAACAAGATTCTAGGAAAAATACTGCAAATTGCGGAACATTTTTTATAAATTTACTGTTGAATTAAATTTAGAAAAAAATAACTGATTCAAATAGAAAAGAGTTCGCTCTTTTCAAAAATATATAATGTTAATGAACTTTATTCAAAAACGTATAAAATAATAGGCTTTAAATCCTGACTTCTTATAATTCAAAAAATATAAATAACCAAAATGTCATTTTTAAGGGTCAGTTTAAGTACCTAGAACAAAAATAATTTAAAAAAAAATTATTGTGTTGTAAAGATCTCTTTTTGTAGAATGTAACCTCATCATTAGATGTTTGCAGTTACGAGATTCGTCAAAACCATTTTAGAGATGGTTTTCATCGTTTGGTCCCATAGTGCGTCTGAGCGTGGGTCCATTGTAAACATTTCCAGTGCCCAAACGCGTTTACGGATCTTCTTCAAATTTGGTACAGATGATTTAAAAGTAATTTCGAAAGTTGATTTTTTTTTTGTTCTCATCTCATCTCATCTAGAAGGAATACAACATTTTTGAGTTACTCAAGTTTTCTCGAAAACACCTCTAACGATTTGATTTCGAGAAGAATTTTTTATAAAAAAAAAATTTTGTTTCAAAAAAAAAATTCCAAAAATGTATCTTTATAGATAGGTACCTTTTCTTGAAAATTTTCAAACGATTTTTCAAAAAAAAAAAAAAATTGGCATGCCATTTTTAATATATTATTATTTATGAACATAGAACCACATCTTTGTTTTTTTTGTTTTCTGTATGAGTTCAAAATAATATATCAGTGTCGGAGCATACTAGGTTGCTTTTTGTTAAATATTACTATACTCAGTGGAGACATATTGGTGCAATCAATGGGCTCTATCTCTGGTATCCAGCGTTCTTGGAACTTGTCCCCATATTAAGAAATCCAGGACTAGTAAATAGCTTTTATTTGAGATAAATTTAAATTTTGTTGCCCATTTTGCCCATTATCCTTTGGAACACAATCGTTTTACTGATGTGATCGATTTTCTTTCTGTTCTTACCTGTTAGTTTTGCTTTCAATTGACATTGGCAGAAAATTTTCAATGATCGTTGTAACTGACTTGTCAAAATCTATCCCAATGATTTGTTTCATTGATGAATTTCAATGATAACTGGCCCATAATACTGTCAATAAAAGTTTTAAAAAATCTGTAGTAGACACCTGATTTTTGTTTTTATTATTTATCGAATGGCGATCAATAAAAAGTCTTGTTTTACCAGCAGTAACAATATTTCCTAAAGCCTGTGAAAAAATTTGATTTTCGAGACAAACTCGAAAACATTGTTTTTTAGAATTCTTAATTTATAAATTTATTTATTGATAAAAATTTATTTCATCATTCTTCCCCATTAAGTTTTCAAGTTGTACGTTTTTTATTACATATTTATTATTTAATAGTTTTTTCCTATAACTTTTAGTATAATACGATGATTATGAATAATCAGACAGGTTATCAAAACAGTATAAACAGTGTTAATGAGACCAAAAACCAGTATAAGGTCTTGAATAAAATAAAAATCGCCGATAAAGGTGAATTGGAACTATTTGCCTTTTGCCCGAAAACCATAGAATGCCACGAAAAAAACCTTCAAGGCTTTCAAATTTGAAATAGAGACGAAATTTGAAATAAAACTACGCGGCGTAGGTACTCATATTTTGATTATCACTATACTTCCAAACTTTGCCGCCGGCTCCCAGTTATTTTTTTATAGCGAGTGGAACGAAATTCCGCCGCGCGAAATCCCGCCGTTTTATATTATTTTCCGTCTAGTCAATCGATTTCACGAGAATTAACAAGAATGAAGGTTTTACTACGTTTAATTTTTCGATGTCTCGAATATGCAAATAGCGAGCTAGCCTGCAACCCTCGTGCTTGGGCCCACTAAGGGATTTGGGGTAGGTGCGAGGTTGGGTGTATGCAAAGTTTACCTGATTGAAAGTATGTACTTTCGATACAAAATCTCATTTGAAGAAAGAGAAAATGTCCACTTTAGGGTCTATTACGCTCTGTTTACCCCTAAATCGGGTTAAAAGATAAAAATAATTTTTTCGTATAACTCCCTAGATCACGAATATGCATTTTTTTCTCTCTAAGATGCCTAGTTTAGCCAAAAATCACGTTTGAAAAGTGTCAACTTTGCCCTATTTAAAACGTCCCGTTCGGCCCCAAATCGAGTTTAAATATAAACATGTTTTTTTCGTTGGAAAGGCTTTTTCAATTGAAAGGTGGCCCACCCTAAGTCTCGAATATGCAAAACGCGAGGTATGTTTGGGGGGCATGCTGCCTCCCTGCAACCCTCCTGCCGCCCACTATAAGAATTGGGGTGGGTGCGAGGTTGGGTGTATACAGTTTTTTTTCTTTAAAAATACGTTCCATAAAAAATCTCATTTTATGATGAAAAAAGGCGTCCACTTTGGGGGGTATATTGCTCCTTGTTTCCCCGTAAATTTCGTTTAAAGATAGAATTTGTTTCTTCGTATCACTCCCTAGATCACGAATATATATAAAACCCAAAATATTTTTTGATAATTGTCCAAAAATATTTCTACCAAATGTACAAATGTACGAAATAATGAAAATGAAAAAAAATTACCAAAAATATTTTCCAAAAAATAATTTTTTTTCTGTAAAATGAAAAAAAAAAATAATAAAAATTGTGTGAAATAAGTTAACATCTTTTAACGGACTGCCTTACCCCTACTGAGGCCTACCAAGAACTGAAGAACCCAACTCAACTACTCCCGCTTAAATATTTTTCCTCGTCCTTTGTTATTATTATTAATTAAAAAGTACCAGACAATACTTTTTGAAATGTACTAAAAATCCCGCCAAATATATAGTAGCAAACGGCGGGATTCTGTTTGCGGGATTTCGTTAATCGCCTCTTTATAGCTTGTCATTTTCTCCGTGTATGTTCGATGAGAAACACTTATGGTCCAAAATCATGGAGGTGGGAAATTGGATGTCCAGGCTTTTTTTAAATCAAAATTACCTTAAATTGAAATTCACTTCTGGCATACCGATTAATATAATTGAGATGCATCTCCGAATGTATTAACTTTGTTTGAAACAGAGTTAGTTTTTGTTTTATTCGATCTAATATACCCGAAAAATCATTCCGGGAACGCTTTCATAATCCAAAACCCGAAATTATTTTTAAATGAAGCTACAGTGACAAATTTTCAAATTTGTATTCATTTAACGTTCAGATGGCGCCAAAAATGGTCTTTCCGGAATGGCATGGAACTATAAACCGTTCCATAAATAATCATTTGCATAAACAAATTACATTAAGGTGTTAGTTGAAGTTCAATTGATATATAAGGAGCTTACATCAATTAAGCGTCATTCCGGGAATGTCTGTTTTATATGAATACCCATAGATTAAAATCATAATTTTTTGTCAATATTAAGATTTTTAATCGAGACCACTACAACAAAACCTTAAAAATATGTATTTGGTTTGATATTGTTAGAAAGAAAATAAACGATAATAATGATCAAAACGTCATTTTCCGGAAGGTCATTTCCGGGAACGCTTTTAGGCATTGAATGGGTCATACAGTATTCTCGAAACAAATCTGAATATTTTTGGTATATTAACTCAGAATCTAATGCAAATAAGGCTTGCATATGCTGTCTTATCATAAAATTAGTTACAGAAACTTGTAAAAAGTAGAAAAAATTATGGTTTCGTAGGTATTTTGGAATAGCAGAAAAACGTTTTTTTAAGGAATAAAACATAGACAAACTGAAAGGAAGTCATATTTGATTAATAGAGGTATATAATAATGCATAATTCAGATTGATATAATTTTAAGACCACCACAGTCGTTTTGGGTCCTTGGAAACATATCCATCAATCTTCATCATTTCCAGGAACGCTATTTAATGCATTTTTAAAAGCAAAATATTTAATTTTAATAAAGTAATTCAAATTCAGAATTTTCAACCTCTCTTTACTTTGAAGTAAAGAAAGAGGGCGTGGTAATGGGCGGATATTCCCAAGTTTATTTTACAAATAAACCTTTCCACAAATAAAGGTTAACGAGGCAGTAGGCGGATTTTACTGAATTTATTTTTATTTATATTTTCTTGTTAATAAAAATTAATCGTGAAAATTTAATCCAAATCGTTGGAGCCGTTTTCGAGAAATTAAAAACAAATAAATGTGGGCGTGGCAGTGGGCGGCTAGAAAATATTCTTTTTAAATTTCTTATAAAATTATTTATTTTTAAGAACTTTATACAAGGAACTTCAACGTACACAGCAACTTTGGCCCTAAGAGCTAGAACTGGTGACCCAGACGTGCATTTTAAATTTCCTACATTGCTGGTCTGGAGGACATGGAAATAACCAATTGTGTTCCTGCAGCCAACGCAAAACAATTGACTGACTCTGTATAAACTCTAAATAGTTTGAAGTAGTTGATTAAAGAACACTGATATCTGATAGAAAAAAAATAATTACAGTGGAAAATTAGATAAATTTTAAATATTTGTTTGCATGAAGAATGTGATTTACACAAAGTTGAGAGCTTAGTTACTCCAGTTAATCCGTCACTTGACTTTGCAGAGGCACTATCAGTGTTTTTTATGGATCGATAGGGATTCATTTGAGAAGCTTAAACCCAAATTTGCGTCACCAGACATCTCTACTTTTTTTTTGTTTTACACTTCAGATTATTTCTATAATCAGAGTCTCATCATAAGTGCATGTGTTAGTAGTTAGTAAAATAAAATAATACAACTTTATATAATAATACAACCAATATGTATATTTATTTATAAATAAAAACATACAGAATATATTTATTTATAAATAAAAACATACATAAAAAGTGTAAGACAAAAATAAATTATTTTAAACAATGAATGACAGTCACAATAGTGGATCACTGATCTGAAACAATGTTTTTAATCCACTTTTACTCATATTAAAATCAATATTTGAATGGTTTAAACTAAAAAGTTTGTTCATACGATTAAGAGGTTCATGCATACTAAGTTTGTTCTATGGAAGTCAACATGTAGTAGTTAAAATCTTCGTAGCAGGTAAGATCCTCCCGGATTATTAAAGCCAATGCAGGCTAATAGATCAGGAGCGTCATTAATAAGTTGATGAAGGAATACCAAATCATTATTAACACGCCTTTGAAATAAAGTTTCCATCTGAAGAAGTTGGATTCAATGTTCATATGGAGGCAAGTTATAAGGTCCAGGGAAGACCCTTCAGAGCAAAAAGTATAAAGTTATGTTGTACTGATTCGATACGGCTTATATGAACTCTATAAAAGGGGGTCCATACTTGTGAAGCATATTCAAGGTGGGGTAGCACGTAGCAATTTTACAAAGAAAGAGTCCATATGATCGTTAAATTCCTTTGCCCAGAGTTTTATAAAACTAAGCATTGAGCTCGCTTTATTTACTATGAGATTAATGTGTTCTGTGAATTCTAAATTTGAACGGAGTTGGACACCTAAGTCCTCGAAACTAGATACTCTGCGAAGCTTGTGCTGCGAGATGCAGTAGTCAAAAAATCTTCGTGTCACCAGCAAAAATTAGAATCTCACTTGATTTTCTTCATTTCCCAATTCTAATGCATTTGAACAATTATGCAAGAAGGTAAGAAGATAAGTAACCGTTGATCCGTGCTGTTGTTCAGCAATCAGATTTTTACTAAAAAAAGCAAAACTCTCGCAAACTACTTGTTCAAAAAGTTTTGAAATGCAAGATAGTTTTGAAATAGGCCTTTAATGCTTTATATCTGTGAGAAATGATTTTTTTCTTAAATCAAGGAAATTTTCTTAAAAAGGTTATGCACAAAAATGGATTTTGTTTCGTGTATGCCATTAAGCAAAAAATGAAAAATCTTTTATTGAAGTGCAATTTCTTTTGGTTCAAATACATACATACAAAAATGCAGCTAGTTAAAGTCAGTTCTTTGTTTTGAAAATACACTTTTTCGTAATTATGTCTAAAAATCTCATATTGTGGTCGACATTGTTTTAACTAGTTTAGTGGCTCTACAAGGTTAAACACTTTGTCTTACTTTTTAATACAGACTTTGTATTACAGCCATATGCAATATACTGGATATTACTTTTTTATATTCTGTAAATATTAGATATTTTTTAAACTACTTTGTATTACATTCTAATAGTTTTGTATTAAAATTGATATTGTCAATACTTAAAAGTTTAGAATGTAATACAAAGGATTAAAATTTAATACGTTACTAGATAGATAGTTAGATAGATAGATTGATTTATTAGTTTTAAACATATTAACAGATTTGTGTGTACAATATTATAAATCAATTTTAGGCATGGCTTTGCCGTCTGCCGATTGACATTAATATTACTTTAAATATACATATATTATTCAAACAAAATATCTCGAGTTATAACATTTGTTGAAAGTTGCCTGATTTCTTAAAAGTTTTCATTAATTATTCTTTCGCGATACGCTCGTGCTATTTTGCAGTAATTAAACAGTTTTTCAACCTTCATTTCATTTAGTAAAATTTGAATACCTTCTTCATCTATAAAATCTGCGCCAAAGTAATATCTCTTTGTTTCTCTCAGGGTTGGGCATGTTCCCAAAAAAATGAATAACATCTTCTAACACTTTACTATTACATTTTAATACAAGGAAATTAAATTTTAATCAAACTGTATTAAAAGAGCAAACAAGACGTAGACGATAAGAGAAGCCATTTTTAAAAATGTCTTATGTATGGTTTTTGGTACCCCTTACCTGATCAAATTTGAAGAACAAATGATCTAAATTTGCACTATTTGAAGGCGCTTTGGGTTTTTTTTCGAAGTACAATGTATGAATTACTGATAAAATTTAAATTGCCATAACATTTGACTTCACATAATTTGCCAAAAAAAATAATAAAGATAATAATATCATTGAATATTACAAAGTAATGCAAGTTGTGCTTCATTTTAAAGAATTAAGAGAGAAGATAGAATAATAAAGAGAGAAAAGGAAAGAAAAATATTATAAAAATCTTTTAATAAATTTTGTATTGAAAACTAATACAATTGAATTATAAAATATCCTTCCAATATATTAAATTTTAATACATTTTGTATTGAATCAAAAATTTTAATATTTGTCATGTATTGAATTTCAATACATTTCTGGTTTGGACTTATATGCAACCCAAAAAATATTAAAAAGTACCCCAACATTTTTAACCGTGCATTTATTCCCAAAAATTTTAAGAACAAACTACCTCTTTACTACTAATAAAACCAAGCTAATAGTACCCAAGATTGAACACAGGCATGTCGTAGCAAAAACACAAGCATCATTTTGTTTTTGGCGAATATCTCGGATCTAACATGTTGCATTGGAAAAAATAAAAACACCAATTGTTTGTTATAACATTTTCTATGATTTGATTGCATTTTATTTTGTTTAAACAATTCAATAATAAACTATAGTGAGTTATAGTCAGCTTTTTCCTTCGCTTTGGTTATTATTATTTTTAAAATGACGCTCCTAATTGTTATTAAAATGTAATTAAGTTGGGAGCCCTTTATATTCCTCACAAATTAAAACAAAAAACAAATTGTGGGGATTGAAAAGAGCTACTAAATTCGTGAAAACAATTTCCACCACAATATGAGCTTTTTTCGAAATAATTACGAATAAGTAACTGCATTTTTGTACGAATGCATTTGTATAAAAAGAAGTTGCATTTTAATCAAAGAAAATATTATAGTGAACCATTCGGTTTTTATTTTCAGGTGGTGCAAATTTGGTTTTAAGCTTTTTAAATGAACCTTTATAGATCTATGAAAAAAATCTGACAGTTTTGTGTCTTTTTTTTTTTACAAAATATTACCGGATGCCGAGCATCCCCTGAGAAAGTACCAACGCTACGACACTGTTGCCGGATATGCTTGATAATATAAAATAATTCTTGACTTCTCGGCTTCGGCATTAACTTTGTGCAAAGTGCTGTGCGTCTTAATGGATAGCCCAAGGCATGTCGTTTTGTGGCTATTGCACATTTTGTATACTCTGCTGTAGATTCTAACTCCTTCGCTATACCTAGTTAAAATGCCATAACGGATATAGTTGAAGATAGTTTATCCTACTACGCCCTGTCATCTGTGGCGTAAACGAAGAAGGCGCATCGTTTGTATAAGAATTGTTTGGTGTGTATCTTTTTTACGCGCATCATATGCACTTCTCTACATTAGCAGATTTTTGGATGCCGTTTGGGCGACTAGGAACGAATAGTGAAGACAAACTGCGATGATGAACTGACAAACTACCAAGGAGTCGATTCATCTTCCTAGTGTGTTAAGTAGATGCAAATGATAGTGTTAAATATCTTCCAGCGTCACAAGGTGTTGGATTGGGTTTAAATGGCCACTATGCCTCATGCACCAGGCCATAACGCGTGGATGACCGATAGATACATATAAATCAAAACGCTTTGTCTTAATATTCTCCGAATATGCAAAGTCAGACCAGGGAAGAGGTCATAAGGCATAGGGAAGTTGATGAAATTTTCTGAGGAAAACATGCCGTAAGGCTGCCCGATTTTGTAAGCTTGATGTTTTATGTGTGGGTATGCGTATGGGTAGTGATGATTAACGACTGATTGGCCATAGTAAAAAAGCTGAGGATTTTAAGAAAAGATCTTTGTTTACCATTTTAATTTATTATCATTAGTAGGCATTCTAAGTAAGATTCTGTAGTAGGTAATTACACCAGTCAAACCGTCAAGTGATCTTGCGTGCTGGTACATTATCTATTTTTTTTTTTTCGTTCTAAAAGCATCGACAGGCATAGGATGGTGGTCTCAAAACTAATTTAGCTTAAGAACTCTTCTTCTTGTATTAGTTCAAGCTAAGATACCTTTAGTGAACATTGATGGCTCAAAATATTTGTTTTTTTTTGTTGTTGTCACGTCTATTCTTATAAACGTGCAAAATAGTTGAATGCAACCCCCTTATGTATATTGAAACAAACTGGTGTACCTACATAGTGTGCATGAAAATATATAATTGCCTAGTGGCAGATTTTTCTTTTTTCAAAACCTTAACATTTTCTTAATTATTTCTAAAAGATAAACACATTATGGTTACAAATTTTCCAATAATGTACATAATTTAATCTATTTTTTTTTTTACTGCAGGTAATGTAAAGGTTTATTCGAAATATTTTGGCGTTTCGTTCAGGTGGGGTCCACTTAGACTCATCAGTTGACAGTGAAACACCTTTTCAATATGCTAATTTTTGTATATCTATTTTGTAAAACGAAAACATGTCTGAAGCTTTTTTGTGTATGACATTGAAGTCTTTAATCTATAAAGTGTATTAAAAATAAATTGTGAATTTCAGGTTTTACGAGCCAAGTACATAATCTCGCAGTTGTTGAGTTTTGACCAAATCAAAAAAAAAATTGTTTTTGAATGACATCAAAAAAAAAAATAAAAAAACGTTTTTATATGCTGAATCACATAACCTTAAAGGTAATTTTTCAAAAGGACTCGACATTTTGGAGAAATATGCAAAAAAAGATTATTTTCGAAGATACATTTTAAAATCGCGATATTTTCTAAACTATCTAAACGATTGATAATAGGAAAAAAAGTGTCAAAACTTTTTTCTTAGGAAACCACAAAAGCTTCACACGTATTAAATATCTAATTTGTCTGTTATAGTTTCACCCGTTTCAGAGTTATATACGAAAAACATGTTGGTATTTCGCATATAACTCGACATTTAACCATTTTGTGCATACATGGAACTTTTGGAGACTTTTGACATTTTACTTTTATTGATGTTTTAATGCTCTGTACCAATTTTTAGCTCTATATGATCTTTTCTAGGTTGAATGTCTATTTTGCCCAGGCCAATACTTAAGACAAAACTACTTAGATTCATACAAACAAATAGCATAATATTCTTCTAGTTATGGGCTACTTTGTGCTACGTCAAGAAAGCAAAATGAAGTGTGTTTTAACCGACTTCACAAAAAGGAGGAGGTTCTCAATTAGATTGTATACATATATTTTATTTTTTTTATATGATTGTTCGGGCAGTACTTCTTTGTTTATGGACCTATTTATGTGATTTTTGTAAAGAATAATACGTCAGAATGATCCCATAAAAACTAGTAAAATTCAGATGAGTATCTTCGGAGGTATAAGTGATTTAGTAATTTTGTTTCTTTTTTTCAATTTTGTCCTTTTCTAAACGTGCCCTTCGGTTATATTGTGCCTCGACAAGCCTCGCGCCGTTTCCTTATTTGGAAGCATTTTTGTTAGGTCTACCTATTACTTAAATTTGTAAATTATTTTTTTTTAATAAAAAAGAACCGACTTCAAAACTGCAAACTAAGTAAGTTGGTTATTTACTTAAATAAAATAAGTATTAGTTGGTAAAAAGTAAATATATTTTTTCCTTCTTTTAGGTTTGTTTACATTTTGAAGTCGGTTCTTTTTTTTATTAAAAACTTTTATTATCTGATCATTTGTGTTGGGTAAATTCAAGCTAAAATGATTTAACTTTACCATGAAGAATTTTGAAAATATTTATCTAATAATAACACCTTTTATTTAATATCACACACGTCCGTACACTTTGGGTCAGAAATTGGCAATACCCTCTGATTGAAATAAGCCAAACAAAGTCAAAGCGCAGACTCTACATTCTCTTCTAACCTATAAAATAATAATAATGATCAAAATAGCAATAGAGAAATAAATTGAATGTTTCTTTTTTTTTGTGTTCGAAAGTTGATTTATACGTCTTCCGCTGTGGTCTTCAAAGTCACTACCATAGTAACCAAACCTTCAAGTGATCCCTCAGGCACTTGACTATTCTATTCGGAACCGATATGTAATAAAAAAAATTCTCTCTCCACTGTTTCAGCATTTTTGTATGTATCCTCGAAACCTCTTTGGTTCATCGCGGAGATATTTGTTGTAAATCATTCATTAATATTACCTACACCTTTGGAATTAGCAACTCAAAGTTCATAGCGTTTTTCAATTTTAAATTATTTCGTTCAAAATAGGTATATACAGTTAGCCTAAAATTCTCTCTCTCTTGGAGCATTGAAAAAAACAGATAACTTCGAATTTAAATGGAGTTTGACAGCGAATGTGTTTTATAATTTTGTTACATAACTTAAAAGAAACTTTTTTATTTTTTTAATAACCAACATGAGCTGTTAGAAGCGATTTAAGTTGTCGAACCATCAAAACAAATAAAGCAATGTTCTATGTCAAGTATGAGAACTAGTAAAAAAGTAGGACCTTTTACATATATTTTTCCCCAAAAAAATTACCAAGTCAATACAACACAATAGATACAATTACATTATGTATATACATTTTACTTTCTCATTAAAAAAAAACTGGTGTTAAATCGTGAAAACATCAAACAAACCTTCGAACAAAACACATCCAACGGACTAAAAAAAAAATATCGTCTGACCTCGCTCCCTCACCTATCCAATCAACTACTTCACACTCATACTACTTTGTCTGAACGCAATTTCGAAGAAAGCCCGGAAAATCATCACAAAGTACACTTCACAACCGCGTCGTCGTCGTTCAACCACCTTTATATTATGTATACCTACCTGAAGTCAGCTACCCACCATCATAAAGCGTCCTACCTACCCCCGTCCTGGCCAGCCTTAACAATTGCTAGCAACTTGGAACACAAACAACAACCAAAGCCTAGCTAAGAAGTAGGTAGACTTAATGGTGTCTTCCACGTTCTACGTTCTACTCCCACAGTTTAAATCTGCAACTTATCCATGCAGGTAGACAACAACAACAAATTTATTGGAACAGCAGCTCTAGTTCTAGCAGCAGTTTCAGCGAAAGAAA
The DNA here is from genome assembly GCA_948107695.1 of Meliscaeva auricollis. Lineage (NCBI taxonomy): Eukaryota > Metazoa > Arthropoda > Insecta > Diptera > Syrphidae > Meliscaeva > Meliscaeva auricollis. Next base: position 37,846,217 of record OX403619.1, on the reverse strand, counting down.
ACATCGCCCCATACCAGGCTATCCAAAGCCTTATACAGAATTACGGATATGGGTGCATTCAAAGAGCACAGGAAAATCAAAAAAGGCGTGGTGTAGAAAACTTAACCATCAGCATCCCAGCATTATGTACAATGATCCAAGCAAAGAATGCCTTCGAAGAGACATGTAAGACAAAAAGTAAAAAGTATTAATAAGGAATACAAAAAATAATCCTGTCTGTCGATTCGTGCATACTATTGAAAAGTTAAAAAAAAAAAATATTTAAAAAATGAAAACGTAGGATGTCTCCTAACTTAGATTCAAACAGAAAAATAAAATACCTGATAAAAAATTAACTACCCCATAACGATACTTTGATTATTATATCTGACGTATTAAACATTATGTGTTAAACATTCTTGTGTTACGGATTTATTGAACCACTGTAGTTGAGTCCTGCACCCCGAAATAATTGACCAAGAACTTTGTAGACAATTTAACTGCTAGATTTTGGACATCTGCGAACGCCGCGCCGTGAAACTGAACCGATTTTCGAAAAAAGTACGGCATTCGCTTTGTGTCGATAAATGCTCGGTACGCGACTTTTAAGTTTTTTTTTATTTACCGTTATAACGAATTAATGGCCAAAAGAGTCAGAATCGCTCTAAAAAAGTATCATCTTAAACGTACGGCAATGATGGGCAAAATGGGTGTAGATCCAACAGATTTGAAATTTTTCCCAAAGAAAACCCAGTATTGTGTTATCCTTTATATCTAATTCAAAGTCGATCTCTGTCCAACAAAAATTGTCAGTACTAGGAAGATAGGACGATAGGACTGATAAATATTAGTAGGGTTACAAGCTTTTGATTTTAATATTAATGTTAATAAAATGCACGACTGGATCCCATGAACTTGCTCTTGTAGTTCAAAGTTATTGTATGTATTTGTATATTATTCGAATTTTTCCGTTATTCGAATCTTTGAGAAAAACTAAAAATGCAGGATTGTTGCAATCACTTATTACATAACATAAACCTAGTTTAATCAAAATCCTTAGCGCCGTTTTCGAAAAAAAAACAATAACTAGAAACCGTTATATGGGAGGTATTCGTTCTAATCGAGATATTCAAAAACAAAAAAAAAACAACCTTGGAAATTACAAAAAAGTAATCTGTACCAAATTTTAAGTAAATCCGTCAACCCGTTTAGGCTGTGGCTCTCTGTACAGATGGACGCACAGACGCACAGACCGACGGACGGCATGACGAGAACCACTTTTTTGGATCTCTCCATCATCCTAATGTTGGTTTGTTTAAAACCTCAAATTGGTTTTTTTAGACGAAACCAATACTTGCCCTAAAGAGCAAAAAAAAATGGTTAGTATCAAAATTCCGTTTAAAAAAAATCCCAAATGTATCTACTTGCTCCCGAATTCAAAAACTTTTTTGCGAAAGCTAAGAATAACATAAATTCAGTTATGAAAAATAATGAAAATACTGCAAACCAAAATTACTATGTTTCATCATGTATGCACCAAGTATTAGGTAAACATAATTTCCACTTAAACTCACTTAATTTACGAAGAATAATAATAATAAACTTCACTTATAAAACCGCACCGGATCGAAAATCCGCGCAAAGAAGTTTCCTTAATGAAAACAGTCAAAATCTTCTTAACGGCATTTAAACGTGTTTTTTTCCACACATAAAAAAAACACGAATATAGAAAAACAGCAAGCGACAACACCTATCCCATATTTGTTCTCAAAAGCTTTTAAAAGCACGCATTCTGAAAGCTCGCAAACAAAATCGAACGAAAAATCTACCATGATTTATATTAATGTGGAAATGGTAACTCTGTTAATAATGTACTTTTTACTTGCGATGTAGGTACTTGTACTATACATATATCAAGTTATGCATTCGTACAAAAAAAGAAAGTCCAGATAACAATCAAACATGACATTACGATGATAGAGAATGAGAAAAATGTGTCTGGATAAGGTCTATCTTCAAATGAAAACCAATTGTTTTCAAAAACCTGCCATACAACGGTTTTTTTAAATTCTGATGTTCTTCTTCATTACTCAATCAATTTCAGCCATTTTTTTTACATGAGTGCTTTTAAGTTGCCGTAATAATATTTAATAAAAAAAATTTCGAAAATTATTTTTTTTTTTCAGAAAAAGAAAAATCATTTCTTCGAAAACTATTCAAAATTTTTTTTTCAAAACTTAGTTTTTAGATGTTGACAAATAAGGCTCCGCGAAATTAGGCCCCAGGAAATAAGGCCCCAAAAGAGAAAATGAAATAAGGCCCCAAAGTGGGGTATTATTTCATAATAAAATTATGTCCCAGTGAAATAAGGCCCCAAAAAAATGAAAAAATGCCCCAAAAATAAATGAAACTTGTTTAGACTTTTTTTGGTAAAAATGAAATAAAACCCCAATTTATTTTTTTTCAGAATTAATTTTATTTAAAAAAATGAAACATCACCCCAAACTGTCACACAAATACTTGCATTTTGTCCTGCAGAATTTCCCTGGAACAAGGACTCAATTTACGTATTGTTTGTTTTTATCCCATAAAACAATTAAACTGATTGAAGAGAACATTCCACCGACCAACAAAAAAATCTTTATGGACGGAACTTTTAAAACTGTTCCTCAAGGTTTCAAGCAGTTGTTTGTTATCTACATAGAATATGTTGACGAGGTAAAATTAATTATTAATACTTTAATGTAAAGATCGTGCTGCAAACCATAAAAAAATCGTGCTGCAAACATTGAAAAGCATTAGTAAGTAACAGAATAGCTGAAAAAATCGCGCGATTTTTTCAGCTATTCTGTTACTTACTAATGCTTTTCAATGTAAAGATCGTGCTGCAAACCATCAGGAAGTAACAGAATTGCTGAAAAAGAATCCCATAAACTTTTCACAATTCATAATTAATATAATTAATTTGTTAAAATTCCGCACTTCGTTATTCTATTTTTACCAGATTGACAAACGTTTTCTGTTTAAGATTTAACATCACAATTTTAGCAATTTCATGTAAATTATGAAAAACGAAATAAGGCCCCAAATTGTTTTTTAAAACAAAATGAAATTGAGCCCCAAAACTAGTGTTGGGGTTTTATTTCATTGGGGCCTTAGTTCATAATGAAATTATGCCCCAGCAAAAAAAATGAAATAAGGCCCCAAAAAATGAAATAACATCCCAAAATTTGAGAAATTTCGTTGTTGTTGTTTTGTATACTTATTTTTGGGGCCTCATTTCATTTTATTTTTGGGGTCTTATTTCCTGGGGCCTAATTTCGCGGAGCCGATAAATAATATTCTTGCATAATTTTATATAGAAAAAAAATTGTTTTTAGAAAACGGCTCTATCGATTTTCTTAAAATGTATTATTATAGAAGAAATCCAATTGCATACTTTGTTTTCAGGTTAAATTCATTTAAGAAGCTGTTTTACTCAGTTTAAAATCGAATTTTATGCTTTTTTGATTTTTTTTTCTAAAACTGCATTTACAATTTTTTAATTAAAAAGGCTTAGCATAAATAGTAACTTTATCTATAAGAGCAAGTACGTGCGACCCAGTCGTGCATTTTATTTCTTATACATACGAAGAGGGTTGTTTGTGAACACATAATCAGTGTGGCTTAGTGCAGGTTATGGGGGGTGTACCTCTACCCTCTACGCTCCTTGAAGCGATATTATAGCAACAATTTATGGGTAATCAGTGGTGGCATTTTTTCCCAGGTGATTAGGGAATAAAACTACTAACCGGCACCTTTTGCAAAAATAAAGCTCTCCCATAAGACGTGCACTGGCAATTTTTGATGGAAGAGTATAGTTAGTTATTTCCGTATAGACAGCCAATCGATTTCATTCGAATTTTGTCAACAGTTTTTTTTATTATTTTAAAAAGTATATTGCATTGAATTTTTCAAAACAAAGTTAAAAAAAAAAACCAAAAATGTTAAATGCTTTAAGAAATCAATATAAATGTTCCCTATTAATTTGAAATATTGTATGACAGTGAACCTCAGGAAAAATATACAAAGAAAAGTCAAACTTCGGAAAAACTATAAATGATTATGCATTTTAAATGCAATTATATTTGTTTTGAGTGTTTTGACACAAGCCATACTCACAGAAAAGTCAATTGACAGAAATTCGAAATTCCAAAGAAATAGTTTTTTCTCATAACTCTTTAACGGTGAGATATATTGAAAAGTGTTTTATGCAAAACTTGTGGATTACTAGTACAGAAACTAAAATTGGAGAAAAAAACAGCGAAATTGTTAAACTTTTTTCAGTATTTGACATTTTTAGCTATGAAGGGCTAGTTTTTGACTTTGAACTATGTACATAACCTCGTAACTACATTTTTTTAAAAGATTTTGCTTAACATAAAACATCGCTACTGGAAACTACATATAAGTAAATATGATGAAAAAGTATAAATGGTGAAATAACCTCAATTAATATGTTTTACAGTTAATTCGATTTCTTTTCATGCAATCCAGTTATTGATTTTCGAGAAAAACTAAACAAAATTTGCTTGTAGATAAGGTTTCACTAAATTATTTTGTAGAGCCAACAGTTTTCAAGATAGAGTTTTTCAAAATATAGCAAGACAAAATGGGTAACATAAAATAGTAGAAAAAAAAGTATATTAAGAGATTCTGAATGTTTCCCATACCATGAATCAAACTAGTAAAACGTGTTTTTTTTGCAGCTCTATGCGAATTATGTATGTAATGTATAGATGGGTTTGAACTTTTTTAAGTTACATTTTTTTAAATAAATTGGACACTGAAATTTTCTACCGCCATGGTTCTGATAAGATACAAAGTCGAAAAACGAAGCAGAGATAGAAAAAAACAACAACAAACAGACATTTAACAAAATATTAATAAATAAAATGTGCGACTGGGTCGCACGTACTTGCTCTTAGGGTCAAAGTGGACGTTAAAGCTTCTTACATAAAGTTTTTAAGTTTATAGCTGAAACTTCTTACATAAAGTGTTTTGAAAATAAATAATTTTATAAGAAATAAAATTAAAATTAAATTCATTACTAAAATGACATAAACAACTTTTTAAATTATTTTGAGCACCAAACAAAGTATGCCATTTAATTTGATTAAGAAAGATATATTTTTAGAAAAAAAACCTTGTTTAAAAATAAAGTTGGTAAGCCATTTTCAAGATAAAATTTTTACACATCTAAAATCAAAATTTCGAAAAATTGATTTTCCAAAAAATTATTTTGAAAGATTTTTTAAAAATCCAAGCAATATTTTTTTGTAAATTTTTATATCGAATAATTTTTAAATTGTTAAACAGCTTCCGTATAAAAGAATTCATCAAAATTGGTTCAGTCGTTTAAGAGAAAGTCAAAAATGAAAAAAACGATATAATTATAGTATAATTTTTACAAACATAACATTGATTTCAAAAGTATGACCCTTCTAACAAAAGCATACACAAAATTTTAATCAAAATCGTAAGAGACGTTTTTGACAAAAAGTTAACTTTGCCTCATTCGTTATATGAAAGGTACCGTTATTTTGGTCCTAAAAAGAAAAAAATTTCAATTTCCCCTCTAGGGAATTAGCAAAGATCCTTAACCACCAAGTTTCAAGAAAATAGCAACAGCGGTTTAGGCTGTAGCTCGAGATATACACGGACAGACACACAGGCATACGGACAGACAGAATTGCGGGACCCACTTTATTCGCATTCTCTATCATCTAATGGCATGACAGAATCTTATCTCGAGTGTGATTTTTTAACGAATCCTCAACTAGCCATATATAGTACCTTTATCGCAAGTAAAAAAAAAAAAAATTCAAATTATTTTTATTTTATTTATTTAGATCAACCGCAAACATTAAGCGGTTTGCCCATTCGCCAAAGTTCTTGTGTGAATCTAGGCGGATCATTAAAATTTAGTGTTCATGATATAAGTCTGCAATCGATTTCTTACAAAAGAATTCCTCGAAAGGCTCAGCCTAGATAGTCAGTCAACAGATTCACAGGCATGTTGAATTCCATGAACCAAGTTATTGACAGTCAATAATATTATCAAGCTCTTGCAAGATAGCTTTGATATTTACGGAACCTCCAAAACTTACATAACTTTTTGGCCGAAATCTAAAGGGAACTTACTGAAGATTTTATAATAAAAATTCTATAACCTGCCTATATTTCTTGTACAGATTCTGTAATCGTCAACTAGGAAATTCTAAAATCTGTTTACGTTTTCTGCAGCTATTTGAGTGAATAAAATGGTCAAATTAATAGTAAAATACTGTTGTGATACTTAGCGACAACAGTAGGTACCTTTAAAAGTATTAATCCAGTGATTATTACTATTTAATATAAATTGGAGTAAAGAAAAATCCTTAACGTATTTTATAGAAAACTACTTCTATGGTCTAGAAGATTTCACTTAGAGAAATAATATTTTTGTTTTCGTTTGCGGCTAATGAATATCCTTTAAATTAAACGAAAATCATTTTCTGGAAAGGTAATAAATACAATACCCGCAAAAGTTTTTGATTTGTAGCAACTGTGTTACTAATTGTAATTCTATTATAGTACAATTAATGTAAAACAACGCATTCGTTTGGAGTTCATTTTCAAGATTTGATTGCGGCAAACAAAAATGCTTTCCACATCTGATCACATTTTAGTTTACATAAACAATTCATTTACAACAAATGACTACAGAAAACAATATTTTTTAATATTTGACTTTATGTTTGTGGTGTTAATATGCATTTTATGCTACACAAAAGTAATCTAGTTCGAGGTGCAATAGCAACAGAGACGTAACAGGTTCAATCACAGGTTCGTTGGCATAAATTGTTTCGCCGAAACGAATCTTAAAAATTGATGTAAGCTTAGGCGAATTCGAAAAAATCCTATCCAACAAACCAAAAGTCGTTTCAAGCAAACGATTCGTTATCTCACTTTGTAAATATGCATTTTAGGACAATCATAAAGTATACAGTCCGTAGCGGAATGACAAGATACTCGCTTCGTAAGCGAGAGGTCGCCGGTTAACTCCCAGGTGTTAAGCTATTTTATATTTTTTTATCGTCCGCAGCAAGTGTTTAACCCAAACGGATTTACCAATTTGCTGCAAACGAAGATGAACAATTTCCAGCAAACGAAAAGTCATTTGGGCTATTCTTTCGTTTGCGGCAATTGATTTGTTCTCTCAGTGTTGGTTTAAAATACTTTTCAATAGCTTTTACCGTTTAAAACTTATTTAACATACAATAATTTTGACATTTAACCTTGAATAACTTTTGACGCAGACAAGACATGTCATTCGGCTTTTCTGTGTAAACTACTCTTCACATAGGCTTTCGTTGGCTTAATGAGTCAAATCAATGTTATAACTTAATATAATCAAAAATTAGTCTTTTAGGATTGAAATTAACAAAAATTGTGTACTTTCTAACATTTCATAGGTATTTGAGATTCATTTGGAAAACATCATTTCAGCCAAAATCAGAGTTGGATTTGATACATGGTCTTCTCCTTCAGAATTGATAAGAAGAGGTAGTTAATAGGTATAGGCACATTTTATTTTTTCAGGTATCGGCATTTTTTTTTTTTTTTTTAATTAAAAACAATTTAAGCAAATGTTGGTAGTCATTATTTACATATGTACATGCAGGAACGTAGCCAGTGAAATGATTTTCATACATAAAATTTAATAAGGAACTGCTATTGTCCTTTAAGAATATTATAGAAAATGCTTTATTTTTTTTTAGGGATGCTTTTGAATCTTATGTCGCCTTGGCGAGAACATATTTCAAATTGCAATAAAAGGTGTTTTTTTTTGTTTATGTTTATAAATATGTTATTGAATTTATTAAAACACAACATGCTAACAATTCAACAAATCAGAAAAAGATTTTTGTTATTCATTTTTTGTTTATTTCATTTTGTATATTGGAAACATTTTTTTCATTTTTTGTATGTCATTTCATTCGCAATACTATCAAGTGTTTTCGTTAAGCCCCGAGGCGTTTTTTCGTCCAACTTAGCCTGGGCGTACAAAAAAACACACATAAAAGCTCTGAGATCTAAATTGACACACGTTACTAGAAACATCATCTGCTGCCTATTTTAGTGTGTTTTCGAGTATACATATCTACTTATTCTTTAGCTTAAGCGCCGAACGCAAAGTTTTTAAAAATGCAAAAAAAGAAATTTGCGCGCTTTTTTAGTATTTGCCATTTTTAGCAATGGAGGACTAGTTTTTTACTATAAACTATTGTATGGTTTGGCACTTTGTAAGTTTGACCTCACTTTAATTTTTGAAGGGCCAACAGTTTCCAAGGTACAGCATTTTAATATATTTAGCGACAAGACAAATGTATATAACAGCACGTAGTAGAAATTAAAATTAAATTAAGAAATTTAGAATGTTTCCCATAAGATAAATCAAACTAGCAGAACGTGTTATTGTGATAAAAAAGGAATAAAAATGTCATAAACATTCAGGCATGGGGATTATTAAAAAAAAAAAATTATTTCATACAAAAATAACAATATTAAAGACAACGGTAACACATATTAAAGTATACTATAGATTACACTGGTTGCAACGAAAATTGCCTCAAACCAAAGTACCTATACTTTTCTAAAGCATTTTGTACTCGTTTTTTTGGTAAATACTTTATTACAAAATTATTAATGGGATGGGAATGAAATCATTCAAAAATGCGCTTTCGGTGCAAGGATATTGCAAATTAAAATTTATGATTTGCCAAAATACTCTCGGTAGTCCAATTCAAGCGTTTTAAAGATAGAAAGTTCTGAAGTAATACTTTTTATAGCTAACTTAATTTTTTTTTGGGATGTTGAGTATGAATCTGACGTTACCCAACAAAATTTATCACGGAAAACATGAAAAACTTACAAAAAAATTGGTTTTTTTTTCATGTTTCTTAATATAGAAAAAATTAAGACAAAACTACCAAATTTATGTTTTAGCCAATTTTTGTATGACTTCTGGATTCTTCAAAAAAAAATATTGAAAAATCTATAAAAATCAGTCCTTTTGAAAAGCACAAAATATCCTTTTTTATTTGGTTAACTTGGCAAGTATCAAGAGTATAGAAATAATAGAAATAGGATGCCGTGATTCCGAAAGCAGATTGTTATATAGTCAGCTTAATTTTAGTCTAAACAAAAGAAACTACTTTCATGACTCACTTAGTTATAACGAAATATCCCCAAGCAAGGTTTGAGTTCCTCTTCTTAAATGGTAGCCCTTACAACGGATCATTCAACCAATTCTGTACGCTCTGCAATCTGAGATCAAAAGAAGATTGCTTTCACATCATAAGCATATGCCCAATATTCAGACCACAACGGCTTATTTCCTTCGGAAAACATTCATTAAAACTGCAGGAAACTATCCATCTTCTAAATGAGTGTAACTGGAAGACCCTAAGCAGCTTTTTAAAATCAGTTGATAAGTATAGAATGTGTTAATATCTGAATAGGTGTAATTATTAAAATTTCTTTGATGTATTGAAAATTAAGTTAATATAATATTAATTTCGGAATTTGCTAACCAGACTTACGGCTTAGCCATAGCGCTTCAATTCATATTACGTTCTATCTTTTAGTATTTAAATGTTAATAAATGAATAACTTACTTACTTACTTAGAAATAGGATGCAGTTTACATTCCAAAACCACGGAATTTTGAAATTTATGTTTATTTTTTTACGGTTTAAAGTGTGACTATACATTGAAGAATAAAAAAAACAAGAATTAAAATCAATCAAAAAAAACTTTACGAGATAGATTTTTTCTGAAACCAGATTCAGATTCAGAAAATTCTTATCTTACATAATTTAAAAATATATATATAAAGGACAAAAAAAATTTAATTTTTGCAGACTAGTGTTATCTTAGAGACAGAAGCGTAGTGTTGAATTTTCTTTAAGAAAAATATGAGAAAAAAAAATAATTTTAGCTTTAAAATTAATTTTTGTATCGAATTATTTCGTGGATTGTTTTACATGGCATAAAGAGCCACGGCGGCCGGCTGGCGCACCTTCGAGGCAAGAAAATTGAAGGACCCATGCCCAAACAATTTAAAAAAAATATTTGATTCCGACGATTTAAATGGCATAAAGAGCCACGGCGGCGAGCGCACCTTCGAGGCAAGAAAATTGGAGGGCCCATCCCCAAACAACTTAAAAAAAATATTTGATTCCGACGATTTAAATGGCATAAAGAGCCACGGCGGCGGCGGGCCCACCTTCGAGGCAAGAAAATTGAAGGGCCTATCCCCAAACAACTTAAAAAAAAAATATTTGATTCCGACGAAATTAACAATTTTTGAAAAGTAATATTTCTTAAACTACTCGTTTCATAAAGACATTTTCTGAAAAAATCGTTTTTCTTTTACTTTTTATGGGATTCTAAAAATGTCGCTTTCAAAACCTTAAAACTATCAAAAAAATTTTACAGGAATGGTTATTTATTTTTTGTTAAATGAATTACTCGAAAAAATTTGACGGTTTTTAATCATGCAGCCTTTAAAAAAAAAACTACATTTCATGCGTACGGAAGACGAATACCAAATTCAGTCTGTTACTCTGTTTTCTTCGTTCAAAGTTTAAATTATATATATTGAAAAAAGCATTCGTACGTTCCAACAAGCCATAACCACGACTGTGATTTTATATAAAATCGCAAACTTGGTTGCGGAATGTTTGAAACAGCGTGTTGGAACAAAGCTTTCATCTTTGGTTTCATGTTCTTGAGTTCGATTTTGTTTTCACGAATGTCATTATGTTAGTATGTTCATTTCTACGTATGTACATTATACAAATTATGTAAGAACAAGAAAGACTACACTGAAAACCACATGAACTACATATTACTTTTTGAAGGCAATTCATCAGCGTGCTATCTTGTGAAACGACGTAATTTTTTAACTGCACGCATTTACCCTACACACACACAAACATTTATAAAAAGTGAACCTCATTATCCCATAAAATGTGAAACAAAGACCACGTTGACAAATGACGTTATTAATGATGGAAGTTTATGCGTCCGTTTAACCAAACTAACATGCAACAACATCCGAAACGAAACTAAAACAAGGTGCGGAATTTTAATTATTTAATTAATTTGAATCACTGATTCACGCAATCATACATACATATAAGCTAAGTAAATAATAAAAATGATAATAACAATAATTATGAATTTTATCCGATTAGGAGAGTGCGTATTTATTCATAGGTGTCCCTTGCACATTGTTAGGTTATTCAGGAATGACCATCAGCGCATTCTTAGTCGGGAAAAAGGATGCGAGGGTAGACCTTACTTTCTAATACGCTCATTTCTACTTAAACGCGTGCACACAAACTATTAATAGTATATCTAATTATGTTGTTGAAGGTGTGACCGCGTTCGTAATGAATTCCATCAACTTTGAGTGACGAATGATGTCATTTTTGTCATATGGTCTTTCTTTCTAAAAATATATACATTCATATTTGTATAAGGAGCGCATTGTTCTACACATCCTGGATTGCATGTCCATAATTATCAAAATAGCTCATATATAGTCACATCCGGACCCTTTAAATAGAGTCAGCACATTCTTAATTCTTATGCTTCTCATAAGAATGCTTTTAATAAGAATCTTATCTATCTTTGAATTCGCAGAATGCAATGCAGCACTTTTAGCTGCAATGCATTCTCGCCCACAACTTGCTGCTTGCTTCTCTTTTAAGATACCTATTGACACCAGTTGTGTTTTGATCGTCAGAAGTTGAAGTTACAATACATAGTTATTACAAATTGAAATAATAAAATATCATTTTAAGAAAAGCAAATAAATACATTTTTTTTAAATCAACCACGGCACCCACGATCACTGGCGACGAGGATTAAAAATAAAAAATATAAAGAAGAACAATAAAACCACACTCAAACAACAACAACAAAATTTGTGCCCAAAATCGAAATCCCTATTTGAAGAAGTGACAAAGAATTATTGCAAAGCGATGGATGAGCACAAAAGATGTAATTCAACACGAAATAGGATTGAAAATGCAGGAAATGGTGATTATTATTATTAAATATTATATTTTAACTAAACATAGCTGTGCCAAAAAGAATTGAAGAGAAAGAAAAATAAATAAAATAAAAAAAAAAGTCTATGCCATCTACCTAGTGTATAATATTTGATGAGCAATTCATTAATGTGTTTTCCCAAAATGAAGTGAAAAAAAAAAAAACAAAACTATAATTTTTTTTTTGTTACAATTCTTATTTTAGTATTTTATAACGAAATATAAGTGAATTTCATGAATACCTGATCATAAAATAAATGGTCTATTTGAAAAAGAAGGCGACAAAGTTTCCAATTCAAAATTGTAAGACAAAAAGCAAAACCCTATCTAAATATTGACAGAGATACATAGTGCAAGAAGGAAAAAAATAATATAGCTAGCTAAGCTGTTTTGAATCAAATGACTGCAGTGAATTTTTTTAATTGTCTTTTAGTGTATGTTTTTGTTAATACATATAAACAAAAATTATTCATTATTCAAAATAAAATCATACATTTTTTTTTCTCCACATTATTATAACATTTGTTAAAAAAAAAAAAAAAAAAAAAAAAAAAAAAAAAAAAAAATGGCTAATTCAGTAGAAAATATGAATTTAATTCTTAATTGTATTAAGAACATACAAGACTTTGACGGAACCGACAAAAACCATTTAGTGGACTTTCTACAGCAGGTTGACTATTTAATTCCTACGATTGATAGCTTTGACGACAACAACAAAAAAGTTCTAATAGGTTTCCTTAAAAATAAATGCGTTGGACGCACACGTCCAGTTCTCCAAAGACACGGCTTAATAGAAAGCTGGAAAAGAATCAAAGAAATTTTGCTTGAGAATTTCGGTGAAAAAGAAAATAGTTTCACCTTAATAGACAAATTGAAAATGTGTAGAGTAGACTCTACTATTGAAAAGTATTTTTATGAAATAAACAAAATTACCAGTAGAATACATATTCGTATTCTATCACACGGTGACACAAACTACACAACTGATGAGGTAAACAGGATAGCTCTGAATGTTTTTAGAGAGAATCTTCCAGAGCCTACTAAAACATTAGTTTTTAGTAGAAACCCAAGTACACTAGATGCCGCTTATAAAATAATTTTAGAAGCGCGTCACCAAAGTTATACAGCATATCAATCAAACCATATCAAAAATAATTTAAATTCGAATAAAAATCAATCAACAGGAAATCCATACAGAGGTAGGAGCAATCAAAATTCCTTCGAATTCCAAAGAGGTACTAATACGTTTAGAAACAGAAATAATCAAAACTTTAATGAGAATCAGGAATCAAGTAACACATATAGAAATATTAATAGGAATAATCAAAACTTAAACGAAAACCAAGAATCAGGAAATACTTACAGAAATATAAATAGAAATCATCAAAACCCTTTTGATAATTATGGGTCAGGAAATACGCGTACTAGTAGAAATTATCAGAATTTTAACGTCAACCAGCAAAATGGAAACCCCTTCAGAAATAATTCCAATTCTAACCAATATCAAAGATCTGCTAATAGAAGTAGAAATCAACAAAACAGTGGTGCACGATCCACAGAACCAATGGAATTGGGAAATTTTTTAATGGAGAGCCCAAACACCTTCCCTATATAATAATTAATACTGAAATTAGAAAACTTTACTTTATTGTTGATACAGGCGCAGAAGTCAGTGTCATTAAACCTCAGATATGTCACCCAAAATGGAAAAAACAAGTTCACATACCAGTGAGATCGATCGGAGATAGTTTTGTTTTAAATACAATGTGTTCAATTCCAGTTTTCAAGGAATTCAATGAAAACGAAGATGTTTTTTGCGAGTTTCTAGAACACGATCTCAAAAATAACTACGATGGAATAATAGGTAATAATATTCTTAAAAGATTTAATGCAATTGTAGATTACCCTAAACAGCAGTTAATATTGAATAAAGCAGTGCTTAAGTTGTATTTCGATAAACAAGAAGAAATTTATGACAATCTTGCATATAATAATGAAAATGTAGTAGAAATTAATTTTAATAATGAGGTGGGAATCAATAACAATATAGGTGAATTTATTGAAAGCGAGCATTTAAGTGAACATGAGAAAGGTTTACTTTACAGTGTTTTGAAGAAATTTAAAAGAACATTTTACAATGAAAATGATGATTTATCGTTTACAAATGAAGTAAAGCATCACATACATACAAAACATGAACTACCAGTTTATTCAAAATTATACCGTTATCCGGAAGTACATAGGGATGAGGTCGATAGACAAATTGAAGAAATGCTTAGGCAGGGTATAATTAGGGAATCTAATAGTCCTTTCAATAGTCCAATATGGGTAGTTCCCAAAAAAGAAGACCTTTCAGGTAAAAAACAGTGGCGCATAGTTATCGATTACCGAAAACTTAATGAGATAACAATAGAAGACCGACAGCCTATGCCAAATATCGAAGAGATATTTGATAAATTAGGTCGATGTCAGTACTTTACAACGCTGGATCTCGCTAAGGGATTTCATCAAATTGAAATGCATCATAGCGACATTCATAAGACCGCGTTTTCCACATCCAATGGTCACTACGAATTTCTTCGTATGCCATTTGGATTGCGTAATGCACCTGCCACATTTCAAAGACTGATTAACAATGTATTAAAAGAATATATTGGCAAAATTTGTCTTGTTTACCTGGATGACATTTTGATTTTTTCAACTAGTATTGAAGAACACATGGAATCACTATCCAAAATTTTGAAACGATTAAGAGAGGCTAATCTAAAAATTCAATTGAATAAATGTCAGTTTATGAAAAAAGAAACCGCATTTTTAGGTCACGTGGTTACACCTGACGGCATTAAAACTAATCCTAAAAAAGTTGAAGCTATAGACAAAATACCACTCCCGAGTAATCAGAAAGAAATTAAAAGTTTTCTTGGCATCACAGGTTATTACAGACGGTTTATTAAAGATTACTCTAAAGTTGCTCATCACCTTGTTAAGTACTTGAAAAAGAATACCAAAGTCAATAAAAAAGACAAAAAATTCATAGCTGCGTTTCATAAGCTTAAAGAACTAATTAAAAATGATCCAATTTTAGTACACCCTGACTTCAAAAAGAAGTTCACATTAGTAACAGACGCCAGCAACTATGCGTTAGGGGCAGTCTTAACCCAAGATAATAAGGCTATAAGTTTCGCAAGTCGATCTCTGAATGATCACGAAAAAAAATATAGTACAATAGAGAAAGAGCTTTTGGCCATTGTTTGGGCAACCAAACATTTCAGGCCTTACTTATATGGAAGAAGTTTTGTGGTCAAAACTGATCACAAACCATTAGTTTGGTTAAATTCCTTAAAAGAGCCCAACATGAAATTACAACGTTGGAAAATAAAATTAAATGAGTTTGACTTCATAATAGAGTATATTAAAGGCAAAGAAAATGTAGTAGCCGACGGGCTAAGCAGAATAAACTATGAAAAGATCGACAATGCAGATGAAGTTTTAATAAATCTCAACGAGATCTTTGATGACGAAATTGACACCGTGCACAGTGCAGACACTGACAGTGCCGATTTTATATCTATTACTGAAAAACCACTGAATATTTTTAAATACCAATTCGTATTAAAAAAATCAATAAGGGAATCCACGACAAAAAAAATTATTTTTAAAAAGAAAATACGAACCACGTTGTATATAAATTCTGAAAGCAATTTATTAGAATTGATGAGAAATCAATTACCCGAAAAAGGTTTAATAGTTGTATTTTGTGAGGATAATGAATTGTTTTTGACTTTTCAAAACAATTACGTAAAATATTTTTCAAAAAATAAAAATCTCAAAATAATGAAAACTAGTAAAGTATTGGAAGATTTAACCGATAAAGAAAAATTGTTGAAAATCATTGAATATGAACATTTGAAAAATAATCATAGAGGGATTAACGAAATATTCCTAGAAATGAAAGCTAACTACTATTATCCAAACCTTCAAAAAGAAATTCAAAAATTCATAAATAATTGTAACATATGTAACTCAGCTAAATTTGACAGGATGCCTATAAAACATAAATTTAATATAACAGATACCCCTGCAAGACATAACGATATTGTTCACGTAGATATATGGTTTCCTATGCGAAATGTCATGTATTTGACAACAATTGATAAACTCACCAAATATGCTACGGCTCACCTTTTAGAGGACAGAACATGGATTTCAATTACTAAAGCACTTAAAACCCGAATGCAATATTTGGGAAAACCAAAACTTATCGTTACTGATAATGAACTAGACACAGTTTCAATAAGACAATTTTTAACTTCCAATGACATTCAACTTCATGTCACAACTCCTTATTTGAAAACTGGCAATGCTGACATAGAACGCTTGCATTCAACATTTAATGAACACATAAGACTGTTTAATGCTGATCCTTGCAACGAAGATAGTCTTGATGAAAAAGTTTTTAAAGCGGTTGTTTTATACAACAATACAATTCATACAAGTACAAAAATGAGGCCAATAGACTTTATAAACAATATTATTTCAGAGGAAGAAATTACCTCATTGTCTAAGTTATTACATGCAAATAAAACAAATAAAATAAATAAGTTGAACGAAAACAGAGAAACTGTTACTAATTTTGAAAATGAATTCGTTAGAAATAATAGAATAGGGAAGTCAAATCCTAAGTATATAAATATAAAAAACTATAAGCAAGCAGGCAATCATTTGATATCTGACAAACATCCAAAAAAATCTTATAAGAACCAAGTCAAACGTAAAACTAAATTCCAAAATTATCATTACAGACAAAATGATGACGTTGGCAATTCTAATGCTGTTAGTTCCTCTAATCAGCGGACAACGAATTGACATTACCCCAATTCATAATGACAATGGGTATACCATTGTCAGATTCGAAGAAACTAAAATAATTGATCATTACAATAAGTTTTTACACATTGTAAACATATCAAAATATTTAGAAGCGACAGAAGCAATTGAAGCAAGCTTTCAATCCCTTAAAACAAGTAATTCAGTAATGGAAATCGGAATGACAATTATTGAAAAAGAAATAATTTCAATAAAACAAGAACTGTATTGCTTTAGAAACTACATGAAAACTACACGCCAAAAGCGAGGTTTAATAAATATTTGGGGTAACGGTATGAAATTGTTAGCAGGAACTATGGACAGTGAAGACTCTAAGCAAATATATTCGTTTATGGAAAATGTAGAAAAGAATATGAAACAATTAACTGACGAAACGAACAAACAAGTTGAAATAAATAATAATATGATTCAGAATTTTGAAACCATCAGAAAGCACATCATAGAAAACGATGTGAAAATGAATCAATTTTATAAAAACATTTCGACTTTGACAGAAGACATTCTTTTTAAGACGGACAAAAACTCTTTGATCCTACAGCTTTACATGTACTCATGTAATTTAAAAAATGAAATCTCTAAAATTAAAGACAATATTTTGTTATCAAAAATAAATTTACTAGAACACGATATGTTTAATATTGATGAAATGAGAGATTATAACATAACTATTGAAATGTTACCACTTATAAAAACTGCTGTGCTATTAAAAAATAATCTTATAATATTCGTTGTATCAATTCCGATATTTTGCAAAGAAAAATTTTATAATTCAGCCATTATACCTATTCCAAACCTAGATTCAATGGAAATTGAATTTGATATAACATTTGTAATCATAAATGAGATGAAAATTTACCTCTCAAATACAGAAAATCTTTTAAAAAATAATTTAATTCCATTTCCGAACAAATGTATAAGAAATCTTTTAAATGAAAATAATGTTTGTAACTATAAAAGTAATAAAGAGACTTCAATAACAAAAATTAACGAACACACCATTGTAACTAAAAACCTGGGAGTCATTGAAATTGATCAAGACTGCATTGATCAAAAAATTGTCATTAAAAATCACAATATTATTAGTATTGAAAACTGTACAGTAAAATTAAAAGAATTCGAAATAAGTGTAAAACAGAAAACTTATTATGAAACTTTTGTAATACCGCATTTTATAACCAATACAAGTAAAATATTTAGTAACTTTACATTATCTGATTTAAATTTAAGGAATATTGAAAACAGAAAATATATAAAATATGTTGAAAATAACCACAAGGTAACTTCAAGTTTAACTTTTGTATTAATTATGTTAATTATAATTACAATTTTATTATATTTTAAATGTAAATCTAAAGGAAAAGCAAGCAATACTATTGAATTAAAAATTAATCCTTGTTCAACGGAGACCGTTGAATCTATGGGGGGAGGAGTCACATCCGGACCCTTTAAATAGAGTCAGCACATTCTTAATTCTTATGCTTCTCATAAGAATGCTTTTAATAAGAATCTTATCTATCTTTGAATTCGCAGAATGCAATGCAGCACTTTTAGCTGCAATGCATTCTCGCCCACAACTTGCTGCTTGCTTCTCTTTTAAGATACCTATTGACACCAGTTGTGTTTTGATCGTCAGAAGTTGAAGTTACAATACATAGTTATTACAAATTGAAATAATAAAATATCATTTTAAGAAAAGCAAATAAATACATTTTTTTTAAATCAACCACGGCACCCACGATCACTATATGAATTTTTTCAACGATCATTTTACTTATGGAAATAATTAAGCATAGGAATTTAAAGGTTTTAAAATAGGTTAATTCAAGACCAATCAATATAGATATATTCATTACAACCGTTAAATTACAAATGTGAGGTTGTGCCATCAACTAAACTAAATATTTAGTTTTTCTGCAGCGACTTAGCGCCGCGGCGCGCCGGTGCACACTTGCGTCATTTTGACGCGCGGTGACGCTTTTTCGCCATACAGTACTCATGAATAAATTGAGCGGTGCACACACACTTGCGGTGACGCTGTGGCACCGCGCGTCATTCTTGCGGGTAAAAACACTCGCAGGTTTCTGCGAGACCGCTGCGTTGACGCAAGTGTGCACCGGCGCTTAGACTACTTCCATATATGTATATATGACATGCATACAAATAGGTATTTATAAGTTTTTCATCAAGTATGGTAAATCTGCAAAATTCAATACAAAATGAAAATTTGGATTAGTTTTGTTTTTATTGTCTGTCTTTCCTTTGGGTTTTCTTGTGTATTTTTTTTTTTTTCATAAATAACTACAGTATTGAGACAAGGAAAGCAAAAAAAAAGTACGAATAGGTACCAACACAGGTAGGAGTAGGTATATGTATTGCTATCACATATTCATATTGGATTTGTTTTCAGTATTTAACCCTTTTGAGTTATGCACCTATTATGTACATATGTATGTTGTGTGGTAGAATATAATATCGTCCAAGAATAGTAAATACGTTTTGAGGAATTTGGTTAAGAAATTCGAAAATTGAACACCACTTTCCTCTAAGCCCAATTGCGACGCTGTTAAATAAATAAATCATCTACAATGAGGAACGGAAGCACTAAACCGAACCCTCTTCACCGGAAGAAATCCTTTTTGAATTATGATGAGAAAAGCAAATCTGTCGATAGGATAGAAAGCGGCGCCGGATTTGTAATAAATTGCCCAGTCTCAGCAGGGACTTTGCATGCCATATGTAAATTTCGAAGAGCTAGAATTTTCATCCCATTCCAGAAAACGTGAACGTCGATATTCAAAATTCGTTCCATTTCGTTGTATTGTGAGGGCATAGTGACGATGAGATAAACTCTTTCGATCCAGAGAAAATTCACCCCACAGAATTCACCAACAACAACTCTCGCATCCCTTATATTTCAAGAAATATGACATTCAAATACTTTGGCATATTCAATTCCATTATTTTATGACATCACTATATGAACTCCAGCATAACAATAGACAGTTTGATGAAGCAAACCAATAAATCAGTTTTTTTTTGTCGAAAATGCGGAAAACCCACAAGATTTGGGTTGAAAGGGGTGGCATATAAAAAGGCTACAGGAAGTATTGTCTTTTTATTTTTTACGAACATCTTTTATTGTGACTTCAGTCATGTTCTTCTTCATTGACTGTGTTGTGTGTTTTTGAAGTACTTAGACGCATTTTAGCATTTTATCAATTGTGTGAATGTCAATTTCAATACATCCAAAATAACAATATAATTTTATGACATTGAAGTCGATTGTCATGCATGCAAATGTCCTCATTTAGGATTGATGGTCTGGAATGAGGACTCAGCAACTACAGAAAGCGATTGAGAAGCTTAAGCTAAGAGTTTTTGATTAAAAGATTGATTTATGTAGGTATGTACATATGTATGTATATACATATTTAATTCATTCCAAAGATTAGTTAAATTCAATTGCTCCAGTATTGAACGACATTTTATGCTAAGCTAAATAAAAACTGTTATTATATAGACATCGAATTAAAGAAACTAAATCGTAAACTGGGTGATATGAATCAACATGAGCACCTACGCAGGTACTCCATTTGGAATGAACAAAATTCCTAAACACATACATTTTCATGAGCACTTACTTAGATTTGCCTCACAAAACGGTTGGTCATGGGATCATTACTTAGTGCAGTGTAAGTAGTTAGTAAGCTACTAACTAACTAACTCAACCATACACTAAGAACAAAAACAAACAACCACAAAATTAAAAAAAAAAAAACAATATATTAAAACATAAAACATTATTTATGAAAATGGTACACTGGTTTTCAATATTTCTTTTAATCTGTATCTATTTATTTAAATTTAAATCCGTTAAGAATGAATTCAGGTTATAAAGTTTAGTCATACGTTTCAATGGACTATAATGTTATAATTAGTTGGATGATGAGGCAATTTCAATAAATCAAAATGACGAAAGCTGAGTGCTCTAGTCCTTAAGATGCATCAATAACACCCATTATGAATTGGTAAATAAACACAATGTCATTGTTAACTCTCCTTTGTTTCAAGGTCCGTAATTGCAAAAGTTTAATCCGGTGCTTATAAGGCGGAAGATTGTACGGATCAGACCATGGTAACAAAGGAAATGAAATTATGCTGCACAGATTCTAACCTATTAGTATGAACCTCGTAAAAAGGTGTCCAAACCAGCGAAGCATATTTAAGATGAGGATCCAGAAATTCCTTAGACCAACGCTTAATAAACCCTAATATAGAGTTTGCCTTGTTGACAATTAGATTTATATTTTCCGTTAAATCTAGATTAGAATTGAAGTGTATTCCGAGGTCTCTGAACTCTGAAGTTCCAAACACGAAGTAACCTGTGTTCTACAATTTTATAATTAAATGAAAAAGGATTTCTTTTCTTAGAGAAAGTCATCGTGTGATATTTAATTGGGTTTAGATTCAGTCCGTTCTTTCTACACCAAATAGTAAAACTATCAACATCACATTGTAAAAGAAGGCGGTCGTTGGGAGACTTAGGGCACAGAAGGTTAAGTCTACAGTTTGTTTATCACAGATTCTTCTTAATCGATAATTAAAGATTCCTGATAATCAAAGAGCGTTTGTTCACTTTTTTCATCTTGATTAAGAAATCATGGCTTTTCTACAAATCATTCTATTTTCCAGTCTAAATAGACTAGTCAGTTCGGGTTTCAAAACTTAATCAAGAGTGGGTAAATAATAAAATTATTTTAATGTGCTTATGAACATTCTACGCAACGGAAATATAAATAACCCAGGGGGGCACGCACTTGCTCTAAGGATCAAAGTTGCTGTGGAGGTTTAAGCTTCTTGTTTTAAGAAATAAATATTTGTATAGAAAAGTAAAAAAAATAAAATTCACTACTAAAATGACATAAACAGGTTCTTGGATTGTTTAGAGCTCCAAACTAAGTATGCCATTTGAGATGATTAAAAAAGATACATTTTTAGAAAAAAAAAATTTTGAATATCGTTAAAGCCGTTTTAAAAAAAAAATATTTTTTTTTATAAAAATCAAAGCTTGTTTAAAAAAAAAAATTGGTATAGGTACCATTTTCAAGAAAATATTAATGCACATCTAAAACCAAAATTTCAAAAAAAACAGTGACTTGTTTTGGAAAAATTGATTTTTCAAAAAAAAAATTTTGAAAGATTTTTTAAAAATCCAAAATAATTTTTTTGAAAATTTCGATATCAAATAATTTTAAGTTTGTGAAGAAGCTTCCGTATAAAAATTGGTTCAGTCGTTTAAGAGAAAGTCAAAAATGAAAAAAAAACGGTTCTACGGGAGGTACCGTTATTAGAATTTTTACAAGCATTTCTTTCATTCCAGAAGTATGACCCTGCTATCAAAAGAAGACACAAATTCAACTTTTCCTTAATTGTTATTTACACTAACTATATAAATTAAACAGGTACTTCATTGAAAGAGGACCCTAAGACATTTTGGAAATTCGTCAATCCAAAGAAAAACTCCGACGGTTACCCGGCAAATTTATGTATGATAATGTTCTAGTACAAAAAACAACTGATATTTGCAATGCTTTTGCTAATAATTTTTGTAACTCTTTTGTTGATATAGCCGTCGATGTTGCTGAATTTTTCTTTAATAACATACATTCCTTTGCTCTAACGAGTCGCAATAACATTCCTATCCAGCAGAAGAATATTTTAGACCTTCTTTCTTCTTTAAAACAAGTTTGCTCATCTGCCCCTGATGGTATTCCTCCAATAGTCTTAAAAAAGTGTAGAAATATATTAGTTCAGCCTCTTCAATTCTTGTTCGAACTTTCTATTAAATCAGGTAAATTTCCTTGCATATGGAATTAATAGTTTTTTACTCCAATATTCAAAAAGGGCGATAAAACGGATATAACAAATTATAGACCTATTTCAAAACTGTCTTGTATTCCAAAGCTCCTTGAACAAGTGGTTTGTGAGAGTGTTGCATTTTTCAGTAAAAATTTGATTTGTGAGCAACAGCATGGGTTCGTGAGAAAAAGATCAACAGTTACAAACTTGCTTACCTTCTTGCATAAGTGTTCAAATGCTTTAGAAAAGGGAATTAAAGTTGACTGCACATACACAGACTTTTCTAAGGCATTTGATCAACTTAGTCACAAAATAATCTTATTTAAACTTAAAGCTTTTGGTTTCCCTCCTTTTTTTATAGCATGGATAGAGTCATACCTTGAAAATAGATCCTACCAGGTAAAATTCAGAAACTGTCTTTCGGACCCATTCATTGCTCACTCGGGCGTTCCTCAAGGAAGCTATCTTGGACCGTTTTTATTCATTCTCGCTATAAATGATGTTACATCATGTTTCCGTTCAAGCGAAATACTTATATTTGCCGATGATATGAAAATTTTTAAGGTAATAACATCCCACCAAGATCATATGCTTCTATAGGCTGATATTGACAGATTTAGTGTTTGGTGCGAAAAAAACGGTCTTTCGCTAAACCCAGTAAAATGTCAGACAGTTACCTTTTCCAGAAAAAGGGTTGTGAATGCTTTTGATAATAGCATCTCACAGCAAAAATTATGTAGGGTCTCCATTTTTAAGGACTTGGGTGTCCACTTTAGCTCAAAATTAGAATTCACTGAACACATTAATTACATTGTAAATAAAGCGAGCTCAATGCTTGGATTTATAAGACGTTGTGCAAAGGAATTTAACGATCCGTATGTTACTCTTTCTTTGTATAATTGCTACGTATGACCCCATCTTGAGTATGCTTCACAAATATGGTCAACATAACTTCATTCGCTTTGCTCTGAAGGGTCTTCCTTGGACTGATTCATAAAGGGTTTTCCAATAAGAGGTGTTATTTTGAATAGTCCGCTATTTCGGTAGCTGTCACTTTTGAAGCTGTCATTTTTTGACATTTGACAAGTAGAAACTACGCTATTAATAAAAATGGAACGATACACGCTTCAACAACGCATTGAAATTATTATAAAATTCACTATAAAAATGGTGAAAATTTGGCAGAGACGGTTCGTAAAACTAAAACATTTTTGGGTCGTCGTGAAGCACCTTGTCGGACCGCAATACAGAAATTGGTGGACAAATTCGAGCTGTTGGGACAAGTTAGTGATGTGAAGAATAAAACCCGTGCACGTCGCTCAAGAACAACTGAGAATATTGCTGTTGTAGCCCAAAGTGTTGAAGAAAACCCAGGTTTGTCCATTCCTCGTCGTTCTATGGAATTAGGCATTCCAC
Organism: Meliscaeva auricollis; assembly: GCA_948107695.1. Classification (NCBI taxonomy): domain Eukaryota; kingdom Metazoa; phylum Arthropoda; class Insecta; order Diptera; family Syrphidae; genus Meliscaeva; species Meliscaeva auricollis. Next base: position 37,821,930 of record OX403619.1, on the reverse strand, counting down.
AAACGTCATTACACCGTATTTTGCATAAAGACTTGGGTCTTAGGGCTTATAAAGTTCAGTTAACACAAGAACTCAACCGGCTGATCATCAACAACGTCGTGTCTTTGCTGATTGGGTCCTTGAAATGCATTAAAATGAACCGGAATTTCATCGAAAAATCATCTTGACTGATGAGGCCCATTTCCACCTCGGAGGCTACGTCAACAAGCAAAACTGTCGCATCTGGGGCTCGGAAAACCCAAGAGTTATTGTTGAAAAGCCTCTCCATCCTCAACGCGTGACTGTTTGGTGCGGTTTATGGTCCCGCGGGGTCATTGGACCTTACTTTTTCGAAAATGAGGCTGGAGCAACAGTTGCGGTCAATGGATTGCGCTATCGAGAGATGATTACTGATTTTTTATGGCCTGAATTGGATGGTATTGATCTGGACAACGTTTACTTTCAACAAGACGGCGCTACGTGCCACACAAGCAATGAAACCATCGATCTTTTACGGGAAAAGTTTCCGGACCGTGTTATCTCTCGAAGAGGTGATCATAATTGGTCACCGAGATCTTGTGATTTAACACCTTGCGACTTCTTCCTTTGGGGCCACGTGAAAGATAAGGTCTACGCCAACAGCCCAGCGTTGATTCAAGACCTCAAAGATGAAATTCGTGAGGCTATCGAGGACATAGGGCAGTCACTTTGCGATTTGGTTATGGAAAATTTCATGAAAAGGATATGGTCCTGTAAGCGTGGTCTTGGCGGCCATTTGGCTGATGTTGTGTTCCATTTCCTCTTTATAATGAAATAAACATCCGATCATTTATCTCCAAAAATGACATTTTTCTTTGAATATCAAAATAACACCTCTTATTGGAAAACCCTATATAATCTCCCACCGTATGAACATCGGATCCAACATCTTTAGTTGCAAACTTTATATCAAAGGCGTTTGATAAACGATTTATTTTTTTTCCATCAACTAATTAATGGCCATATTGATGCTATAGTGTTATTGGCTTGTAGCGGGATAAACTCTCGCTGAGGATCTCACCACCTGCGAAGATTTGAACTTTTACACATTGAATTTCATAGAACAAACTATATCGTACACGAGCCTCTAAACCGTAAGTGTAAGCTTTTTAATGTAAACGATTTGACTGTTGACTTTAAATTAACTAAATCTGTATTAAAAACATTATTCCGGATCAGTGCTCCACTCTCTTGATTTTCATGAGAGGTGAATGATTTTATATTAATTATTAATTATCATTTGTTTTTATGTATATTTTATATTTATTGTTAATTTTGTGCTATGCTATTTATTATTTAATTTTGTTTTATTTTACTAACCACTAACGCATGCACTTTTGATGAGCCTCTGATTGTAGGTTGAAGTTTGCGCTAAACTGACTACATCACAGAATCTGAAGTGAAAAAAGAAAACGAAAACCAAATTTGAACTAGCAATCTCTCGTTTTCGAAGCCAGCATCTTTCCACTGAACTATTGACTCAATTAATTCTGAATAGCGTAGTATAAGCATGAATACATTAAATTCAGAATTATTTAATTTTCTGCTGATCCTGACTGAAATGCACCTTAAAATTGTCACCTTTATACTCCTGGGCATAACCTACACCTGTATAAAAAAAAGAATCGAATTGGTGACCCAAATGTAGTATCCTCCCCTTGTAAGTAAAATGAAATGAGTAGTGGTATAATACAAAGAAACAATTTGTGATCGCTTATTGTATGATGTCACAATAATCAAGCATGAACAAACTGAATTCCAGTAAATAAAATAGATTGAACTAATCAAGCAATATTGTCTGACTAACGAAATCTTAAATTAACTGCTCAAATCATAGATTCCATGATTAATTTTTTTGTGAACAAACACATTCTATGATTATCAAATCGAATAATCTGTGATTTAAAATGATCAAGTGTCAACAAACTGGCCCTTGATAGCTTTGAAGCTTAAGGAGCATCATTGATAGTTAGTATAAAAAGAAGAGGTCCAAGGTTACTTCCCTTTGGAACACCCGATTTGACAAGAAAAAGACTTGGAGAAAACACCTCTGAATTTGACCTGATATGACCGATTTTCAAGATAGGAAGAAATCCAATTAATAAATCAAGCGGGAAAACCAATTTTTTTTTAATTAAAACTTAATTTCGTCATTTGAGAGTTGATCAAAATCCTTTGAGAAATCAGTATGATACGGTCAAGCTCCTGTCCACATTCTAAGGCAGTGGAGCATGTTTGCGTAAATTCAAGTAAATTTGTCAGTTGTCACCGTTGAACGCTTTTGAACGAAACCATGTTGTTGATTGCAAATAATTTTCATACAGTTGAATGACAAATATATTGCACACTACTTGCTCAAACAGCTTTGGAATACTAGAGAGTTTAGAAATAGGCCTGTAGTTTAAAATATTGCATTTATCAACTTTTTTTAAAACGGATGTAATAAAGGCACTCTTCCAAATGACAGGAAATTTACATAACTTGAGTAATAATTCGAAAATTGACTTAGGGGGGAGACTCTAAATAGACCTACATTTCTCCAAGACTATTGCATTGATTCCACCAGGTCCCAAATAGTAATCGTCTTCAAGAAGAGTTAGAAAATTTACAACTGTGTCGTAAATGAGGATATCCTCTCAAGTATTGGAAGTAAAGTAGTCGCAGATATCGGGTGTGGTATTAACGAAAGCACTGTTACAATTGAAATGTACTGGGTACATATCAGATTTCTTTTTCGAATTAAAATTCCAGAAACTTATTGGGTCAAACTCAAGAGAATTTTCCATAGAGCTAAGATATTCCGAATATAAGTAGCAAGAGAGGGGTTTAAACTCTTCAAAAATAGAAATATATTATAAGAAACTCTCCAGAGTCATATGTTCTATGTAGTTTTACCAGGCCTTGTTTCTTTTATTATGAAAAGTTTTGAGTTCTTTGAATACCATGGATGGCTTGAGCTAGTGTATTTTAATCTTTTCTGAGGATATGGATGGAAGATTATGGATAGTAATTTTCTTTAAATAATGCTGAAAGTGATTGTTAAGACAACTGTGTGTTATTGTGTTATTTTAAAAAAAGGTGCAGAACAATTATTTTGGCTGCTGGGTAATACAAAATGCATAGAATCATGCAGATGCTAACGTTTATCAACAAAGAAAAAGTTGTAAAATAGGTAAAGATAGCTTAGGGAAAAATTTCACATATAAGCACTCTTAAACACTTTTTAATATAAATTTATTCAAAACAAAACATCCCCAAAAATATCTGTCAAAAGCAAAAGATACGATGACTTAAAAATTATAATAAAATCCAAATAGTGAGATTGGGAAGAGTGAACAAAGTTGGGAAAGAATAGGCCTTCAGGCTTTTTTTTAATCTTAAATAAACATATCCTAGGTATCTATGGCAAGTTCTGTTTAAACTATTAAAAGAATTCCTTTGATCCCCTTTTTAGGTTTAACTTCCATTTTCTTTTCGAATGTTTTTAATTGCTTCATGTTAGTTTTAAAAAGAGAAAACCCACAAATTATGCGGTTAGTTTGTTATTCGGTTCATGCACGATTTTAATCAATTACCTACCTGCTCTAAGATATTTATTTACTTATTTAATTATTTACTGAATGGGTTTTGAGAGTACCTAAGGTAAATCAGTCATTCTTATCATATATGTATTATTTAATATTTTTTATATAATATTTTTTTTTGTTATTTAATATTTTTTTTTGTTATACGTACATTATAGAGGTAAAGTTTGGTTCAACTAAACCGTTCCAGCCTGGAACGAAGTTAAAACTTTTTTGATATTTTTCAGCAAGTCTGTAACTCCCAAAGAGTGATCTACAGTGGCGGACTTCTACATTCAGAGACAGAATCTTATTTCATAAATCATAATTATATAAGTACCATTATATTTGATAGGAAAATAATGAAAAAAGAATAAAAGACGTTTCGCATGAAATCTGATCCAACACCAACACTGACAAAACTATCAGATTCCATGTGACATTAACAAAACGTCTAAATTGAAAACTAGTTGAACCTTTATCTTGAAAAAATTTTTGAAGAATCAGTTTAATATTATTAATTGCATGGCAACTTTCGTTATTCAAAAATCAGAAGAAAGAACCTAAGTTTTTCCAATTGTATTCATTTGGAAAATAGAAAAGTACCTACAATGTGGTCATCTTAATTTATCGTATAACATATTGAAAGCTCCCATTATAACGGGTGATTTTTTAGCTGGTTTGGTTTTGGCAACACTGGTTTTGACAGCTGAAGTGTGTTTAGTACCTTGTGTCACTGTCAAACAGCTTCAGTTTGGTTTGCAATTTAACCATGGATCGTCTTACAAATTAACAGAGCTTGCAAATTATTGAATTTTACTATCAAAATTCGTGCTCGGTTCGAAATGTTCATCGCGCGCTGCTTCCATTTTATGGTCGGCATTCTCGACCTTCTGAGCAGTCTATTGGGAAGATTGTGACCACATTTCGCACCAAATTTACTTTGTTGGACATTAAAATACCAACACGTTTACGTACTGTGCGTAGTGAAGAAAATATTGCGGCCGTATCAGCTAGTGTGACAGAAGACCGCGAAATGTCGATTCGGCGCCGTTCCCAGCAGTTAGGCCTTTGTTACAGCACTACGTGGAAAATTTTGCGGAAGGATTTGGGCGTAAAGCCTTTTAAGATACAGCTGGTGCAAGAACTAAAGCCAGCCGACCTACCACAATGCCGAATTTTTGGTGAATGGGCTCTTGGAAAGCTGGCCGAGGATCCGCTTTTTTATCGAAAAATTGTGTTCAGCGATGAGGCTCATTTTTGGTTGAATGGGTACGTAAATAAGCAAAATTGCCGCATTTCGAGTGAAGATCAGCCAGAAGCATTGCAACAGCTACCAATGCATCCCGAAAAAGCCACTGTTTGGTGCGGTTATGGGCCGGCGGCATTATTGGGCCATATTTCTTCAAAGATGATGCGAATCGCAGCGTTACTGTCAATGGTGAACGCTACCGAGCGATGATAACAAACTTTTTTTTGCCCGAAATGGAAGTTCTTGACTTGCATGATATGTGGTTTCAACAAGACGGTGCCACATGCCACACAGCACGCGAAACAATGGCGCAATTGCGAGGCGAGTTTGGTGAACAGTTAATTTCACGTTTCGGGCTGGTCAATTGGCCGCCTAGATCGTGCGATTTGACACCATTAGATTATTTTTTGTGGGGGTATGTCAAGGCTAATGTCTATAGGGACAAGCCCGCTTCGATTGACGCACTGGAAGCCAACATCCATGCATTCATTCGTGAGATACCGATATGTGTGAAAGAGTATGCCAAAATTGGACTCAGCGGATGGGCTACCTGAGACGCAGCCGCGGTCAACATTTGCATGAAATTATCTTTAAACATTAAATTGCAAGGTTCAAACTATCGATTCAAATAAATATTTCATTCATTTTTTCGAATTTTTTGTGTTTTTTTTTTTAAAGTTCTAAACCTCTTAAAAAATCACCCTTTATTTCTAAGCCTTGCCGTAACTTTTAAGCTTGTTTGCAAGAAATTATAAACTATTCTCTTGGTTTTTTTTGAAGCAAAAGAGAATAGTTTATATTTTTTTTTTCTTGAATGAGTCTAATATTTCCATTGTTAATATTCATTTTATTCACCTCCCACAAGCACTGCTTCAGACCATCACGAACAAATACCTTAATTATATTGCCTCGTCTATTATAACCTACCCTCAGCCTTAATAAATTCACTTAAGTCTTATAACGAATCAATTCACGCTATATAGTTTTTCGTATAATAACCGACAAAAGAGGTAGAAAGTTATGATATTGTGTGCTTCACTGATTGATAGATAATAATGATAGGTATCTCACCCAATCGCCACCCCTCTAATTTCGACAGCCAAAAGGGTTGTGTTTGTTTGCTGTGACATTTAATTTACGATACATTTATGTTGTTATTATATTGTGACCAATAAAATATATTTGAGTGAGAGAAAATCGTTCCCCTCCAACTTTTTCCAATAGTCAAACCAAACCAAACAATGGCGTGGTCTGGTCACACAAATCGCGTGTTCGATTGACCGTTAAAGATTGTGATTTGTAAAATTTTGATAAATTCAAAACTATTGTGGCTGCCACCACAAACTTGTTCCCGCAGAATGTCAATTCTTCTAGAATTTTAACCGTGCAGAGCTCAATACAGTAATTTACATGTCCTTCGCATTCGACGTTCGTGTCCAATCGATCAGTGCATAAAAACAACAACATAGGTAACTGTAAAAAATAAAGAAAAAAAAAATACGAAATATTTTATAGTAATTGTAGGAGCATACAAAAGTAAGTAGTATATAGCCATTATAAAAGGAATTATTGTCGATAGGCACGCTAATTCGATTGAGGTCTTGGCAAATAGCACTAAGTAATTTATTGATTGTCTGACGATGTTGTGCATACATACATATATGTAATTAAGTACATTCCCCATTTGGTAGTGAAAATTCTCAAACTCGACAACATAATTACGATTTTAATAACAAACTCACTGCGGCATTCTCACCGCTCTTGTTTTAAGAGAGTTTAAATCTGTGGCAGATAGGCAGAACAACATGAGTCCATTTTTCGCAAAAATGAGTTTTTGACAGATTATGAATCCTAAATATCTATAACATGAGATATTTAGGACATAACTTGAACCAAATCCATATAGTTTAGCTGTAATCAACACATTTCAAATTAACATCACTTTTTCACAATTCATTCAGTCCACAAATGTCCACGAAAAAAAAGTATTTTTTTAATGGAATTTTTTGAATTGCCAACAACAGTTTAATAAATACAATGTGCTTAAAATTCTTTTTTTTTTAATTTCTGTGTGAAAGTCTTAATATTAAAATTTAATTCACTCAAAACTAAAAAAATGGACTTAAGCTGTTCTGCCTATTCGCCACAGAAATAATTTAAATACATTACTGGTGTCACATGCAGGTACCTAACAATTCAAATTTTCAAAATTTAAATAATTATAACCTATGTACACCAACACCAACACCAACACCAACACCAACACCAACACCAACACCAACACCAACACCAACACCAACACCAACACCAACACCAACACCAACACCAACACCAACACCAACACCAACACCAACACCAACACCAACACCAACACCAACACCAACACCAACACCAACACCAACACCAACACCAACACCAACACCAACACCAACACCAACACCAACACCAACACCAACACCAACAGCAACACCAACACCAACTATTGACAATTGCTTCCGTACACGTCCATCTATTATAGTTCTACCTTAAGACTTTCAAATGCATTTCAATTTTTCAATGCGACGCTTATAAAACAGACATTCTAAAACACTATGCACATTTCTATATATTTATGTATTAAATTTACCTCACACAAGAAAAATGTTTATTAGAAAATCACTGATGTTAGAAACTTATTCTCATACAAAATCTTATTCAAAACATAGAAAATTAAACTTTTATAAGAAATTTTCCCGTAAACATGCAAATGATGCACCGTGTAACTTTCACAAAATTTCTGAGCCCCCCTTTTTGAATACCAAATATATTGACATATTGATGAGAGAAAAAGAGTCTTTTTGTTGTAGTTGTAAAAATTTGACAAGAAGAACATTTTCGTCCATAAGTACATGCTTTTAAGAGAGTTTCTTTCTTACATTTTTGTATATAAGAAAACACGGATATGAGAAAGAAATTCTTTGGATTTTTTGACTTTCTTATATCCGTCATCTACTGTACTACATAATTACTACAACTAACTCAATAATACATGTTCTTTTTTTATTTATGTTCTACTTTCTCATATGTTTTAAGTATCTAGATGCTAGTCTGTGGTAGCTTGCTATCTACAAATATTTTCAATTGTAATTTGTTTACTTGTATTTAAAAAGAAATAGTGATATGTATTTATGTATTTACTGCTGGATTTTACAATACAATGAATAGAATACACAGTTTATATGCAGATAAATGATAAACTTTTATTAACAATAATATAGGTAAAGAAGGAATAAGAACAGCCAAAAAATTAAAATGAAGCAGGACCTATCCCTAAACCTACATAGATATGATTCATAACAGTAAAGGCCAAAAGGCAGTATTCAAATACCACAAATTGTTGTGTAAGAACCATCGGTCAAAAAAGGATTGTCTATTTTTTTTTTTTTTTTTTTTTTTTGAATAAAGTTCTATAAAGAAAAATGAAGGAATCAAAGAATGCAGGATAAAAACCAAATTTTCCCACACATAAGTGAACCCCAACTTTCTATATACACAAACACTTTTTTAAGGACAAAAAAGAACCTGAACTCCTTGTCACAGAAAGCAGGAAAGAAAATGAAGAAGAAGTCGGACGAAAGCAGCAACCTTAATGTTTCAAAACATTCTTTAAAAAGACAGTGAAAGCCAAAGGAAAGTTCAGTCAAGATAAAGGGGTGGACATGAAGATGAAGTGGTGCTGTTTTGAATCCCTTACAGCAAATCAAGCAAATCCTTTTTTACACACTCTTCGAAGTGAAGTTTGTTTAAGGATTAAGTGTTGTGTGTTTGATTCGGGGGTGGCAGAGGAGCGATGCGACAAACGTTGTTATGGTTTTAGCTATAGAGGATGCGTTCATATGTGGATTTCTTGGGTTTCTTCTTTTGCCTAGAGGCGTCAAATCGGAAGACACCCATGCCATATCACAACAAATGACTTCAAAAGGAGATTTTCAAGATTCCGATAACCGACAACACTATCCTGGCATAAAACGGAAGCAATAGGTATGCAAATTATCCTTTGTTGAACATACATACATATATGTATCTGTATTCTCTTTTCTTCTGATATGGGATGTCGGTTGATAGGTTTTTTTTTATTTTTTTTTTTTTTTTTAGTTTTTATTGATGCTGTATTCGTGATGTTTTTTTCATCATGGCTTTTTCAACCTAAAAAAGGAGCATGTGTGTCAAATTGAGTATCAATATGTTTTTTTGTTTACTATGTGTAACTGAGCAGAAAACACTCTTGTGTCGAAAATGTGTTCGGTATTATTTCGTATTTAAATAAAGATTTCCGACATTGATTCATGATCAAGGAATATTAAAAATGTGTTCAAACTGGGTCTTCGTGATAAATAAGCTATGAAGTGTGCCAAGGGTATGACGTTTTGCTTGATAAGTGTGGCATCCATTAGTGGTTAATACAATTATTTACTTATTGGACTTGATAACGAAAAGAGATACGTTGCCCTTTTCAAATAAAACAGTGTTGTGTTTTTGATTACATAATTTTTTAACACAAAACTAGTTAAAAACAGAGTATTGAAAGCCTTTTGTATGCATACGCCAGTATGTAAGTTTATCGTGGTTCACGCAGAAACGAGACGGTATGGATATTTTTATTTTTATACATTAAACAATGAAAAAACCATAGAAATCGTATTTTTCTCGTTATGAACATTTTTTATCAAAAACAAATATGAAAAAATCTGTAGTGTGAGATAGTTAATGCTTTTGGTATACTTTGTTAAAAATATACGATCATATTTATTGGATATATAAACAAAACCACAATTTGGTCAAAATACTTCAGTTGAACTGTTGCGTTTTTAACACCATATTTATTGCATGTAGTATAGGTTTAGTTAGGTTAGGGTGAAGTGTCTACCAATAGGAGTAACGATACACTTAGACCATAGTCTGGTCCATTGTAACACCACTTTGAATCTACTGAAACTTTCTTCCTAATCGTTGAATAACTTCGAGCTTCTTATGAAGCGAGTGAGATTACCTATGCATATCTATTTTTGATAGATCGCTGGAGTTGTTATAATAGAAGTCTCCCAGAAAGAGTCTTCGTCTTTGCATTAGAGCAGTTCATATACAGAGAAAGTGGGGAAATTTTTTTTTTAATTTGTTAATAACTCAAAAACTAAGGAGTCACAAAACTTTTTAATGTTGTCACAAACAGTCACACACGAATCACAAACGATTGGCGTGAAAAAAAATTGAAAAGTCGATTTTTTAAAATTTAGAATGGCTATCTGGTATGACCTGGATTCCTTCTCTTCTTAGTCCATGCAACTTCTGCAGAAATCGTTGGAGAGAACTCCAAGCTGTGTTGCGCGTCTGCCAACTAGACAGTTTCCAGTTATAACACCTATTACGGAGCTGATTTGCGGTCTGTTCAAGGATATTAAACGTTTGGAGCGCTTCAGATCTAGTACTGGCCAGATCTGCTTTGTCGCTAAGAATGTAGTGATATTGTTCCACCTGAGGTTTGTTTTATGTATATCATCATGTTTGAGCAACAGCTTACAGGTTGTAAAGGGAATACCTATGTTTACCTTTTCTGGTAATGAGAGTTCTTCAGCTCTACAATTTCCGAAAATTTCCTTATGGGCCGGGACCCATCATAGGTGAATATTAAACTGCTACGCCATCTCCATCAGAGACAGAATCCAGAGATTTAGTAGCTGCTTGGCTGTCCGGTTTGATATCACGTTTTCTTTAAGCCAAGACAGGACTTCTTTTATCGCCAAAAGTTTCGCCTGGAACACGCTACAGTGATAAGAAAGACGAAAGGAGAGACTAAATTAAGTCTATTTGAGTATACACCTCCACCAAACCAATCATCAATTTTCGATCCGTCGGCGTCGGTGTAGAAATTGATTGAATCATTTTCCAGGAATTCTAAATAATCCCAGAATCATCTAGGAGGGATGGTAACTTGAAAATTCTTCTCAAATCATACTGCACCTTTGGGATGGTATAATCTATGTTACATGAAATTGATCTGAATGAGTTCAGAATGATCCACTGTGAGGAGGCTTTAAGCCGAATAGCTGTGCTTGCAGCCGTTTGTTTGCCGAATGTGTCGAAGGGTGGTAGATGGAGCAGGGTGTTAGGTGCGGCGGAGGGAGTGGTGCGAAGTGCTCCGCCGTTTTGTGCGGGTTGACATCAAGTCCACACCGATCGGCCCAGCTTGTGAGCTTGTTTAAGGCATATTGTAAGAGATCTTTTAGGGTGCTAGGATACTTCACTGATACGGCAATGTCATCCACAAAGGCAATCACTCTGTAGCTCTCCGCGTCTAAGAACATCAGCAGTTCATTTGCTACTAAGTTCCAGAGAAGGGGAGATAAGATATCGCCTCCGCAAGGCGGATACAGATCTTTTTTGCAGAAAAGTCACCCAGCTTTGAGTTGATAATCTTGCTAGCAAGTATCTGATTGTTAAAATCTTCAAGCATTTTCATTTTCTACAATTTAAGTGCAACCGCAACTCTGTAGGTCCAAATGGTCTTGAAAAAAGGCATTTACTTAAATACTCAAAGCATCCATTGTTGCGTAAAATTAACATAAAGCACATGATGTGGAAGCATATCATTTATTGCTATATCTATTACTACTTTTTTTGTTTTTGTATGTTGTATATGTATAATACCCGCAATACTTGGTGATAAAACTGTTTTTCGGCACATTTAGATAGAAAAATTGGAAAACTGTTTACGGATAAGTTTCAACGCAGGCCCACTCTAAGATTCAAATCCATGTATGTATAATATATTGTTAATTATTCAATAAAGTGTTTTAACAAGAACGCTTTAATTCTTTTTATTCGTTATACATTTTTTTAAATTGGTGGGTAGAAAAAGCCCTTGAGAAGAACACGAAAAAAAACTACTTCGAAGCTGGGAAATATTTATCCAAGACTCCTGTTTTATAATGATTAAATAACACCACTGTTTGCTGAAGGTACCTTTATAGTAACCAATATCATGCTCCAAATTATTGTGATGCAAATCATTTTCAGGTCGAAACTTTCCTTTCGTTTAACACGTGAAAATTCCATCATTGTTTGTAGTCAAGGGAATAAGGGTCCTTGAGAACATTTCCTATACAATTCAAGAATCTATCACCAACACTGAAGTTAAGTACACATTTCCTATATTTTCTATATATCTATCTTAATTTAGGAACGGGAACATCCATATTTACAACACTGAGCAAAATCTGAATTTGAAGTGCATACATATAGAGTTGTTATTGAAAAAGAACTTATCACAAATTATACAAACGGGACACAACAAACATTACAAGTGCGTTGTAGTCCACACATCCGCGGGATTTCAGTGACTGTGAAAACAATAAACTCGAACAGAAATATAATTTCCCATATGAACCATACAACATATACCACGGAATATAAATACATGCACTTGTTTAGTTTATACGACAAGTTTGTGTTTTGAAGTATTACTTTCCGTTAAAGGCTTTTTCATGTATGGACTATGGGGTTGGGATGTATGGCATGGTAAGATTTCGAATTAAAAAAAAACTGAGGAATTTTGAAAACACAATCTTTCGTCTTAGGATCGATATTCAAACGAAGTTTAAGGGCCATTGAATTTTGGAAGAAAAATATATATGTATTTTATAACGTAAAATTTAAAAAAAAATTAGTTAAACATTTTTATTAAATTTTTTTCTTTCAAAATTCAGAGTTTGAAAATCATTTTTTTCTAAAACTATTTATTTTATTAACTTTATTTAAAATTTTAATAAAAGAAGGTTTTTCTGGCTATCAAAAAACATTTAATTTGATCTTGTATTTAACTCCGTTGTATTTCAATAATTTGTCAACTTTAAGAGAAAATTCTCTCTCTATCTGAACGGAGAGGCCCCTATTTTTACTTGTTATTTTCCTTAAACAGACCTGGAAAATTTTTAGCATAATTTATTTTACAAAATTTTAACATTTTTTTTTTGGTAAAAAAAATGTTTTCTTACAAAAATCTTATTCTTAAGTTTAAAAAAAAAAACGATTAGACCTGCAATTTTTAACTGGTAACTGATAAAGGTTTATTAAGTACCAACATTTGCCCGGTTCCGAGATAATTTGCTTTAGTTACACCACTATAAATATAAACCCATTTTGAGTATGCTTGGTTAACATTTCTGTTTGTGCCCCAGCTACACTGAGAAAAATGTACTTTGATTTTTTTTTTAACCGGCTTGAAAATGTTTTTAAAAATTTCAAATAGAATTGACTTTAATTCTACCTCTTATCTATTTAAATTCAAAAATATATTATTCAAACCTAATTCCATCTAAACCAAACTCATTTGTCTGTTGGTAAAAAAACTATATGTAATCTTTTTTACGTACTCAAACATGCATATGTTAAATTTTTGAGAAGCCTGTTTAATAAGTTTACTTAGTAAACATGAAATGAAAATTTAGATGTTTGTTTCAAGTATGGACATAATTAAATGCTTCAAAACAGTAAAATTAAACGGATAATGTTAAATTCAAACTCGAATCGATTTGAAATAACTTAAACTGTAAATCCATTGATCATTGAATATTATTGCGAATGCAATTCTGTTGTCTCCGCGAGTGAGTTTCGGTTGGCATTGGCAAGTTTTCAATTTGGAAGTGCATATAAAAAAAGTCAGTTTTTAAAGAATTTACAGGAAAAGATTTGATCCCTAACTTTTTTAGATAACCCGACCCTAGAAAAGTGGTGAGATTTGAAGATCAGCATCTTCGCATAGTATGAAGAATACATAAAAAAAACAAAAATCCCGAGAAAAATTTTCATCTTGCAAACACCCCTTGCATTAAGGTAATTTAATGAATTTTTTTTTCTGCGGATTAGTAGGATTTTATTATCACCAAACTCCTGAACAGCGTCATAACTCCAACTGTCCGGTTTACTCACCAACAGGAAAAACAAGCGAAAGCTCACCATAGCAAATGCAGACTTCATATTCGAGTTCAGCATCCGAAAAACCCTAAATTTAGCCACAAAAACGATTTCACCAGAATCGAATGAGTTTAATAAAATTAAATAGATCAATGGTTAAAATAAATATGTTTATGTTTGCAAATGTTCACTAGAAACGTAATTAAATCCAACATGTTAGTATTTTACAAAAATAACATGTTTCTATTTGAATAAAAATCGAATAAAGTTAAATAAAATAAATAGAAACACGTTCATTTCAAATAGAAACGAAGTTAATTCTAACAGGAATCCGTTCAAATTATTGACTATGACTTAATAGGTCTCTATTTAAATTAAGCTTGAATCGATTCCATGCCAAATCGTGTGTAGGTTAGGTATTCGAGTTTGATTTGAACATGAAACTATCTGTTTTTTTTCTCAGTGTATTTATCATCCAACTGCAATACGACCCTTTGTCAATCCATTTAAGTTTCAGTTAATTCCACTACCTCATCCGATTTTCAGGACTGGACTGAACAAAAATCATGATTATTTTTCAATGTGTTTCAAAAATAAATCTGAGTTGTCCGTAAATATTCAGTTTAATTACGTTCAGAGCATGTTCGAAGTGTTCGAGCTCTGTTCAGACATTTTCTCTGAATGTAAAAAGAAACACGCCTATTGTTTAACTTCTTATTCAATGGGATACCACTAGATAGTAGGTACTTAGTAAATGCTACGAGACCACATCATTACTTTATTGTGTCACAAAAAGAGGACAAATGCCTTTTTTCTCATGGACCCTTAATTTGTTTTGGATACAATTAATGTTGTCTTCGACTCCCGCAAAGCAAATATTTAATAAGGAACTGAAAGAAAAATAAAAAAACAGATCATTACATGGATGAATATATTCTGTGTCTTCAATACCACCTACACACGAACAAACGTCTATCTCGCATTAATTCACTGAAAATAAAGTTAGGTGATGCCATTAGAGCCAATACAAATGGAATTGGTATCATTATTTATCGGATTCCCTCAGCACATATGGATGTGGAAAAGCCGCAGATCAAAGTGCTACTCCATGCCGATTACCGACTTATCCTGTCGCCCCCGATAGCAACCAAACACATCATCGCCAGAGGAAGTGATTTTTCTTGTTGATCCGGTAATGAACATTAACGCCGCTGCCATCGTCACCAATATATTTCTATTCAGCGTACAGGCAAAGACTGACGGTAAAATCCCCATTTCAATCATTTATTATAGTGCCCGATCCAAAGCCACGGTATGACATAGAGAAAATAATATTATTATCCTGTCAAAGGACATATTTTTTTTCTCGAGGATTTACCCGAAACCCACTTCAATATTTCATTATTAGATTTCTTTTTGTGTGATGGGTGTGCGAGAGGTGATTTGGCAGCGCACAACTGAAACAAAACCAGCAATTGTTGGTTGTTAGCTCGTTAGTCCTTTGACACATAAACGGCAAGCGCGAGAAGGCCAAAAGATCTCTCGTTTGTGAAAAATGCTGTATGTTATACAATAATGCACGGGAGTGCAAAAACGCACCCCTTTTACACATACGCATCGTGGCGTCAGCAACATCCAGTGGCCATTTAGCATACGGGGCTCAATGCTTTAACCCTGCATCACACACTTCAACAGGAGCAGGACTCTCTGTTTGCTATGCATTTACAAGAATTCAAGGGGGAAGCTTAATTTGTCTGTTTGCTGGACGGATTTGCCATTTTTTGCGCTCTGTTTCTCCTTTCAACTGCTGCTACCGCTGCCACTGCTGCGGTATACTACCATGAAAAAACACCGTCAATGTTTGGTGTTTTGTAAAACATCAAGGTTAATGTTTTGGACATATGCGGGGTGGATTATCTAGTGTGTGAAAGTAAATTTTTATAAATTGAAAGTGATTTTCCGGTTAATTGAATTTAAAATGACCATAAGCAACAAGAATTTCCAAAAAAGGGTGTGATCAGCTGACACGGCGCGGCGCGGCGGCGACTTCCGGGGGAGATAGACGCAAAATTTCGTTCGGGTAATTAAAGGCTTTGTTGTTTGGGTAGCTCATGGGGTCGAAGAGATATTTTCTTGTCGCAAGCTCGCAAGTACGACATTATATTGTGTAGGTATCTATAGCTCACCATTTAGATTTTAGAAGGATATATTACATGATAATTTACGATTTAAATGGAAATGCGCAGTTTTATGCGCCATTTCAGCCAACAACCTATACAGTGAGTTTAGGTATATGCAACTATGTATGTATGTACCCCAATGTAAATCTAAAAGACCCTTTTTATATAGGTTTGTTGATATAATAATACAAATTATCTAAATACGAAATTATTTAAATGACACCAGAAACCTCAATTACTTAATTCAGTTGTTTGTAATAGTTTTGTAATAATTTGATTTTTTAAATAGGAACCTACAAAAAGATGTTATTTTTACACAAAAAAATCATCTAAATGTGTAAACATGTAGCAATTAACTGAAGACATATTGATCTAAATTATCACTCATTTTCTTGTGATGAGTTGGCTCAGTGGTAAGGTGTTGGACTAATAAACTTAACATTCAGGGTTCGGTCGCTGGTAGCATACCAGCTTTAGTTTTATTTTTTATTTTGTACCTCCTTTTTTTACCTTTTACCCCAATGCCAAAATCCCCAAAAATCAAAATTGTGCGAAGACACATTTGCGAAGCTCCATTTGTTGCTGCATACGGTTTTTGAATACAAGAGATGCTTATTTTTTATCAATATATTATTTTTCTTAAATTTTGAATTAAATAACAAATTTATTTTATTTGTGAAAAATAATCTACTAATGATCTACTAATTATAGTGCAAAATATTGCTGTAAAAGAAAATTGATTAAATTCATCCATTTGTAGTCGTGGTATTCAAAAACGTAAGCCAAGTAAACAAAATTACACTGAACGAAAGTATGCACATATTTTGAGAGCCATTTCAGATAGCCCCTTTTATTTGCAGTTTCAAGTTAAATTGCAATAAATAGACACATTGATCCATTGGTCCTGTTTTCATTAAGAATTAAAAAAAACACCAAAATGCTTTAATACTTTAAGTAGAATCATTTTTGTTGCAAAAATTCAAATAGTGACTTAGTCTACTATCATAATTCATATTATATTAGGTATATAAACATTTAAAAACTCATAAATGCACCATTTCCGTATAGAGCCGATGCTGGGGACACTTTAAAAATGTGAAAAAATCTGTGGATGTCCTTGTGCTCCGAGGAGCTTTATGTTTTTAGAACCCTAGAAAACGACATCAAAAAGTTATATGTGGTGCAGCCTAATGTACGCATGCACCTATCAAAATGGACACTTTTATCAAACCAAATCCAGTCTGCTTTAGGTCCTTTTTCTCTCGGACAGATGGAAGCTATTTTTGGGTCAAAACTCATAAATATGTATTCTTTTATCTAAAATTATAATCCTACCAATATACAACCCCCATAAAAGGCAGTCTAATGTTATTATCTCACACCCCAAAATAACATTGCGCATTTTTATTTTGTTATTGATCAAAACACTGAATAATTGCACTCTAGTCATATCATTGAAACAGCACTATCCATATTCATAATGGCAAAGACATTAAGTTCGACTAAGGCGAAGACATCGATAGACAAGGATAATGAGGATGACGATATGGCGGGCACTTTCCCCTTTTTGATGTTGGCCGTACCGTCGTCGACAAAGGAACCCATCTTAATGACCCATTCAAAGCTAAGATCATTTATTATGAATTATTGAAGAAACATTATATGTATACGAAAAAGATACGCTCTTATCCTTCGATTAATCCTCATAATTTATAGTTTTTACTTGGGATTTTATTTCGCACAACTATAAAAGTTATTCGGTTTTTCCATCAGAACGCCTTCCTCCCTAATTATGTGCAGAATCGATAATCTGTTGCCAATGTTGGGTTCGAGTCTATTTATTTGTC
Source organism: Meliscaeva auricollis (assembly GCA_948107695.1). NCBI lineage: Eukaryota > Metazoa > Arthropoda > Insecta > Diptera > Syrphidae > Meliscaeva > Meliscaeva auricollis. Next base: position 37,804,121 of record OX403619.1, on the reverse strand, counting down.
GCAGTATCTGAAGCTGAAAGTATTATTTATGGATCTTGGACAAAGTGCCGTTGCTTTGCCAAAGAAAAAGGGGAGCTATTCTAGCGTTCTTTGGTCAATCGATGAAAGCAATAGGCTTTGGGGCCGAATCGCACTGCCTCCACTTCGAGAGTTTTCCGGCTTCCATTAGCCAGCCCTCGCCGTGAACAATATGTTTCTTATCCGATTTTAATTGCTTTAATGACCTGTCCCGCTAATGAGAGGGTTGTTTCCAGGAAACAGGAAGAACGTCTAGCTTAGACGACAACTACAACATTTACTTACCCTCACGTTTTTGCTTCTTAAATAGCTAACATGCATCAATTATTATGATACAGGCTTGCAATTGTTTCTGCGGACAACAACTATAAATTATAATGCCAAACAAATACTGCAATAAATCATAGCCATCGATGTATCCTTTCTCCTTTGGATGGAGATGGTAGAATTGATAAATAAATCGCTTTAAATTCAATTCGATTCAAAACTCAAGTGAATGGATGCACAGGACAAATGGGCCTATCGAAACGACATTGTCATAATTCAATAGATGGGAGCTAATAAGTGCTCTTGGAATATAAATGTAAATGTGGTATATGAATTGGATACTTGGTATTTCAAAGCAAAGTAGCATGGAATATAAATTTGTATTTCTCTATTCAAGATGTCAGTTTGCGTAATGGCTTGCGAAATTCTTCAGTAGGTACCTACTCGAAGCTCGAAGCAGTTACACTATGTGAGAGGCTGATATATTATTTTGTGAGACACTTGTCAGAAAGAACTTTCACGTGCACATTCATTGTAAACACTCCTTTGACACAAGCTCATATCCCAACAAGTCGAAACTCTATAATGGACGCCTAATACGTTCTTTGCATTAAATATCGAAAAACTGTGGATACATGTGGGGAAGGGTGAAATAGGAACACAAATGAAAACACATCAAGTTAGTTCAAGTACCTAAAGTTATTTAGATTATTATTAATAAATACGGTGAACTAATAGTCACTTTATATGTAAACATATGCTTATCAATTTAAGTTAAGTTTTAATAATATACAGGGTGTCCGGTAAACATTGGATAATCCTAAAACGGCGCCGGCGAAAAGCCTACTTTATGACTGCTCTAAGACAGGAAAAGGCGATATCTCAAAGGGTTTTTTTGGTTTACTGAATTTTTATTTAACTAGCCTTATATTTTTGAATACCACGACTACAAACTGATGAATTCCATAAATTTTCTTTGCAATTTTTTATACTATTGGTCAAAACAAGGTTGGTAAAAAAATGTAATAACTCTTAGACTTTTCTTTTTTTGGAACATTGGTATTCGAGTCCAATAATTCAAACAAACATTGAATTTCATAGATAAATAGGACAAAACAGCACCACAACTAGTTTTGTCTTTCTTAAAACTACATATTTCTGGTTTTATAAATTTCGAGTTTTATCCAAAACTAGTTTTAAGAATTTGAGTTTTAGACGTCAATAATACCGATTTGTGGAAAATTTGGAATTTAAAACTAGTTTTAGCATAAAACTAGTTTTGAAATTAGTTAATAATATAGCCGTTAGCATCTCTGGTATGTAAAAATTGTATTGAAACCCTAGTGCAATAGAATTTCTTAACAAAGATATTGCAAAAAAACTATACGCGTTATCATTCAGGCTGTTTAAGGACGTTTTTACTGCATATCCAAGAATTTCTGCCAAATTTTATTACTATACCAACACTTTAAAAGGGTTTTTGGAAATAAGTCAACTGTTGACTGATAATACACGACGCTGAATAAAGAGATTCTTCATTAAAAAAATAATTTAATTGATATGCCATAGGTTCATTTTACAGCAACAGTTTTTTCTATACTAATAAAAACCTTTAATTTCCATTTTGATCTTTAAATATATGACTCGTGGACTGGACATGTGATTTTTTGTTACTTTTTAAAGCCTTTAAAAAAATATCGCCCGTAAGCATCTATTCCGCAGTTAAATCCTTATTTATCAGAACTATCATACTTTGACTGAAAATCTTAAGTTTGATTTGCTAAACACTAATATTTCGGGAAGTTAAGTTGATGAACTCTGACTTTTTTCAACTTTGGAATACAGAAAGTTGATTAATTAAACTCCAAGTGAATACAAACATGTTCCAAAGTTAAAAATAAAAATCCTCAAGTTGTGTTTAACTTGGAGTGAATAAAATCGCAATTCGAGAATCATTTTTGATTCGTAGATTTGCGTTTTAAGATCGTTGCTTAGATGATAAAGTGCTGTTTTGATCGTCTGAAAATCTAGTTTGCTGCCATTTTCTTCGAGCTCTTTTTTTTCTAATATCAACCCTCTTATTTCACGTTATCTCCTGTTCCAGTGAGTTGGTGAACTTTCTTCTGCAGCTTGTTAAACACAACGACGTTTTGTTACGGGCCACAAGATTAATGTATATTTAGTGTTTGAAATTGATTGTGACATGAAGGAGAAAATCAAAATTTAAAAAAACGGTTCTATGGCATGCACCGTTAATAACTTTTTTTGGCAAAAATGTTTCTAATTTAAAGATAGACCTTACCCAAAGAAATGAACATGATTTTTTTAATCAAAATCGTAGGCACCATTTTTGAGAAAAACGAGTTTTTCTAAAACCGGTTATGACAGGTACCGTTATTTTTGGTAAAAAAAAAAATCAAAAAACATCTGGGGATAGTCTCCAAAAAACGGCACATACCAAGTTTGAAGTAAATCCACCCATCCGTTTAGGCTGTGGTCTCTGATACAGACAGACAGACAGAGAGAATTGTCATTTTTTTCTCATTCTCTATCATCGTAATGCCATGTTTGATTGTTATCTGAACTTTTTTTTTTTACGAATTCATAACTTGATATACAGGGTGATTTGCATAAGGTGTGACAAAAAGATAGGGTGTGTAGGTTGGACTTAGACAAGCAAAAAAACGTATGGGAGGGGGGGATCCATTTTCCCCCGTTTAGGCGGGAGGGGCAATTTAAGAAAAAAATCACTTAAAACGGAAAAAATATTATTTAAAAATAACGGTTATACCTACAGAGTCGTGCTATAGCATTTTGAAAAGCGAAAAACCTATACATTAATTTAAATTTTAAAATAAGTTGTTCAAATGAATAGTTTTTGAAATATTAATTTTCAAAGTCAAAATTTTGAGAAAAAAAACATAATTTTTTTTATTTAAACCATTTTTTTTCAAAATTTTACGTTATTAAGTAGTATTTTTCTGGCTTATTTTCAATGCTTTTATTTATTTTTGATCAAACACAAAAAACCGAATGTCAAAATAACCTGTAGTTTTTGAGAAAACCAAAAATGACCAAAACTACTTTTTTCTGAGAAAAACCTTTTCTTTTAGTTTTTACGTTATTGGATAATTAGATGAACTCACGAAAGAAAGGATTAACTTTATCTTTTTCATTTTTTTATGATTAGTCTTCAAAACATACAATAAAGTGAAAAAGTACTCAATTAACCACATTTCACACATTTTTTCATTGAGAACACCTGCGTGAGAGCATTGGGTTGAAATTGACCTGCCAACTTGTTTTTATTACGGTGGGGTTTTTACATTATTTAATTCTTGGTTAATTTATGAAAGAAAGGATTAACTTTCTATTTTTTTACTATCAGTCTTTGTTGGGGTTTGTGGATTAACCTTATTTCACCCTTTTTTCAATGAAAAAACCTGCGTGTTGCACCCGTACCACACTACACCAGTTCAGGAGCTAACTGCCAACGACAAGATATTAAGAGCTGAATTTTGCCGAACATTATTGCTAAGATATGAAACTGACCACAATTACTTCCGAAGGATATTCTGGACGGATGAAGCTCAATTTACCAGAGACGGAGTAACAAATTTCCACAATTTACATCACATAGCAGCAATCCGCATAACAAGAAACAAACCAAATCTCAACACCGCTTTAGCTGTAATGTTTGGCTTGGTATTGTTGGACAAACAGTTATTGGACCCAGGTTCCTGAGTTCAGTTATAAATGGAGAATCCTATCTGCAGTTACTACGAGACCTTCTGCCCGATTTGATTGACAACGTTCCATTGGCCATAGCAGACAATTTAATATACCAGCAAGATGGAGCTCCAGCACACTACAGCCGCATTGTAAGGAACTGGCTTGATGACGATTTTAGTGACCGTTGGATTGGAAGAAGAGGTCCCACAGAATGGCCACCTAGATCACCAGATTTAACTCCGTTAGATTTTTATGCTTGGGGATTCATGATGGGCTATGTTTACGAAAAGGAAATAGAATCTTTGGCTGAACTGAACTGTATGTATAGTACCTATATCGCAAGTCAAAATTTTGCAGTTTTAATCAATACCAACATTACGATTGTGGAGAAGTCCAAAAAAGTGGTATTCGTCATGCCGTCCGTCGCGTCGGTCTGTGCGTCTGTTCGTCTGTTCATCTTTTCGTCCGTTCGGCTGTTGGTGTTTTCGTCTGTGCGTCCATATTGACAGAGAGCCACAGCCTAAACGGGTTGACGGATTTGAATGAAATTTGGTATAGATAACTTTTTTGTAATTTCCGAGGTTGCTTTTTTTTGTTTTCGAATATCTCGTTTAGAACGAATACCTCCCATATAACGGTTTCGAGTTTTTGGGTTTTTCTCGAAAACGGCGCTAACGATTTTGATTAAACTTGGTGTATCTTATGTTATAAGTGATTGTAACAATACTGCATTTTTGTTTTTCTCAAAAAAATACGAATAACGGAAATATAATGAATACGATTTTAGGGAAATTTTTAATTTTTTTTTAGTTATTTCCGTATATCACTAATCAACTAATTTCATTCAAAATTTGTCACTTGTCTTGTCGTTTTCATCATTTTAAAAAGTATTGTTTTTCAAAAAAAAATAGCACGCAAATGATTTTCTTTCGAAATTTTTTTTCAATATACAAATACATATTATACGTATAATAATTTTGAGCTACAAGAGCAAGTTCGTGCGATCCAGTCGTGCATTTTCTTTTCTTTGGTGAAATAGAAACCTACATGATCTTTTACAAATACAATTTTATTAGTTGTCAAATAGGGCCCTGGTTATTAATTTTCAGTTTACCCCGGTTTACCCCAGACGTCAGTACAAAAAGAAATAAAATGCACGACTGGGTCGCACGTACTTGCTCTTGTAGATAAAGTTACTATTTATGCTAAGCCTTTTTAATTAAAAATTTGTAAATGCAGTTTTAGAAAAAAAATAAAAAAGCATAAAATTCAATTTTCAAATGACTAAAACAGTTTCTTAAATGAATTTAACCTCAAATCGTTATAACCGTTTTAAAAAAAAATATGTTTTCCATATAAAATTTTGCAAGGACTTTTATAAAAAAAATTGATACGCCATTTTTAAGATATTATTTATCAACGTCTCAAAACTAAAATTTGAAAAAAAAAATATTGAACAGTTTTCGAAAAAATGATTTTTCAAAAAAAAAATTTAAACTTTTTTTAAAAATCCAAAAAAATAATTTTCCATTTTTTTTACCAAATATTATTACGGCAACTTAAAAGCATCCATGCAAAAAAAATGGTTGAAATTGATTGAGTCATGAAGGAGAAAATCAGAATTAAAAAAACGGTTCTATGGCAGGTTTTTTGAAAAAAAATGGTTCTCTTTTAGATAGACCTTACCCAAAGAAATTGCCATGATTTTTTTAATCAAAATCGTAGGAACTGTTTTTGAGAAAAATGAGTTTTTCTTAAACCGGTATATGACAGTTACCGTTATTTGGGGTCAAAAAAAAAAATCAAAAAATGTCTGGGGATATTCTCCAAAAAACGCCACATACCAAGTTTAAAGTAAATCGACCCACCCGTTTAGGCTGTGGTCTCTGATACACACAGACAGACAGACAGTCAGAATTGTCTGACCCACTTTTTTCTCATTCTCTTTTATCGTAATGTCATGTTTGATTGTTATCTCAACTTTTTTTTTTGTACGAATGCATAACTTGATATATGGTACCCATATCGCAAGTAAAAATAACTGTGTGAAAAAACGGGTTGGGATAAAAATTCTGCCCGGATGAAAATTCTTTTGCCAAAGCTCTGATTTCGAAATTCAGCTTTTCTAAAGTATGCGAAAAATTAAAATAAGGGTTTGGAAAATTTTATTGAAGATAGAAATTTTTCTAGTTTGCTTTTATAATTACTTTTTTGTTAACAAACTAAAATGAAAATTAGCCGTTTCTTTTAAAAGTACAAAAAAAAATTATTGATAGGAAAATAACCAACAGTTAACAGAAAACTTGATTGATAGTTAAATATCAAGCAGTTTAATAGTACCTTTTTATTCACGGGGTCTTGGTATAGACAAAAAGAACCTATAAAAATTAAAATTTTAGTTTTATTTGTTGCAGCTAAAAAATATTCACATTTTTCTTTTAAAAACTATACTACACAATTTAATGAGATATTACTTCTGAAAAATTAACATTTTTAACATCATTATACCTGACAAACTGAAAGTTCTGAAATATTTTAATTTCAATACCTATATTTTTTAATAAGTTTTTATTCGTTAGTAAATTATGTTGTCAAAAAAAATAATACAATTAGCAGAATTTTAATCCATAAATTTATTGGCAAAATTATGGAAAACAGAAGATTAAAAAGCAGAATTTTGTGATACAAAATAGATATAATTTTCGTCTCAAAAGCAGTGCTTTGCAAAGCAGAGTTAGAAATTTGGCCCACTTCAAAAAAAAATTTCGTTCCGCAGAATATTTCAATAGCGGCAAATCGAACAAGTAGAATATTAAAAATTTAATCAGTAATGAAGGTTATAAATTTAACTTTATTTCTTTTTCGAAAAGGATACATTTTGCTCATACTTCTGGAATCGCGATATATTTAAGGTACATAGTTGTCAAAGAATTTATCAAACTATGCCGCGGGGTTAATTAGAAGCTCCCGGGCCGCAGGTTGAGTATAGCTGATTTACAGGCTTGGAATTACTTTGTTCTATTTATTATATTATCTGTGATTCATTAAGTGATAAAATCACTGGAGTGAGATCCAACAATAAGGCATAATTAACTTCGACATTTATATGGATTCGTTTCATACAACAACAACTACAAAGTCAACAAGGTCTGGTACATTGTTAGTATCTGCTGGTCAGTAAGTTGGCGATCTGGAGGAATAAAATTGGCAATTGTATTCAAGACATGATTTGTACACTCTTGTATCTTTTGTTGTTAATATAAGTCTGGATCCGCAATAGATGTGTTTATAGCATTGAAGTTTCCACAAACAAGGAAGCTATGTCCTAATAAATTTAATAGTTTTTTTCAGTCGGCGATATATTATTGCTATCCTAAACTCTTTCTTTTTCATACCCATATTTATTGTTGCTACTTTCATATTTTCGTTTGTAAGCTTAGCTTCTTCAATCTTTCATCTTCTCAAGCATAATCAGCTGGATGCAGAGCGTGGTAGTACATATAGTTTGGTATTCCATTATCAAGACTGTGCTCACTTAAGAAATTAGTCTAAGACACACTAGGCAAATATCTATGTGTTCTATGTCGAAAAGATATTTAATTCGGATAAATTTTTTTAAAGACCGTTTGCATTCCGTGTTCTAAATGTAAATTAAAAAAAGATCCGGCAAGAAAGGCAATTTTTAATCCATGAAAGTTAAAGTATTCTTAAATGCCAACATTAGAAAAAAAAAGATCGTCCCAATCGGAGTTGTTAGCACTTTGAGCATTAGTTACTTCACTGCATGTAATAAATATAAACCCAAAACACTAAATAGGGAAGAGTGTAAGAGACAAGAGGGCCCAGCATCTTTTCAAAAAAAAAATTGTAATATAATTTGCATTTGAGGAATGATAATTATTACAAGGAAAAATAAATAAATGAAAGCTCGCCACAAAGTTCCACAAATTTCTCACAACGAGCATTTTAATTCGCTCAACTGCCCAGTGCCCATAGGTAAATAGTATGCACAATACATACATAGATTCTTTTAATGAATTTTAAAAACTGGAGGGAGATGAAGCACCGTACAGATGAAAAGTTGGATAGTTAGGCATAGAGGTAAATATTTTCATTTGCGGTCACATTAACTGAATCATGCGTAATCCTCGCGTTAGCAACAACTCACTTTCCTGCATAGCTCAAAGCCTTTTCTTTTTCAACCTTGCATGATGCACCTAAGGATCGACATTCGACATATTATGAATGTTAAATAAGCAACAAAGTTTTCTTTACTATGCCATCAACAGGGGCGGACTTAATAGCCCCGTCAATAGAGAACAAAAAAAAAGGCAAATCTAAAAATTTTTTTAGGTAGGTACCAACAACTTTGTACATTCAGGTTACCTTTCCATAGTCATGTTATGAACCTCCAAGCAATGCAATTGAATAATTTGACACAGCCCAAAAATTAAACAATTTGCCAGTAAAAAATCATCCCTGCCCATTGCACCAAGTTACAATTTACAATTAACAAACACTTTTTCAAAAAAATTGTGATACAATTAGCGAATTCTGTTGCAGCAAATTAAAAATTCATACCAAAAATACAAATTTTTTAAATAAAACACAGATACAAATTTGTAATTAAAATTTGTTATTTGATGCAATGGGGTCCAGTTGCTTCTGTTCACAAACATAATCTTATAATTTTAAGTCATTTGTTTTTTTACATTTAAGTTTGGTACCAACTCATTGTTTTCTCTTCTGCCTTAATTCACCTAGCTAGGACTCCTCAAAGGTTGTCAATTGGGTTTACATAGGGGGATCATGTAGACATTAAGTTGACAAAAATTACTCTTAACCAGTAGATAATTTCCCTACTAACTATACTCTGAGGTAAGTTGTCTTGCTAATAAATGCAATTCCTTTCAGATTTTCTTTCAAAAATTGAATCAAACACTGCCGGAGCACGCGGGCATAATATTTGCTGTTCATTTTTGATAAATTGAATTGCATATTCAGCCCCTCTTGAATGGTTAAGTGTTTCATATACACATCCAAGCTGGAACCAAAAACTCGTTTTTAAAAATGTTGGTTCTTAAGTCACGTCAGACATGATGAATATGGAATTTGGATATTTTCAAAAACGAGATTAATATAATAATATATTTTTAGATTTATATTTATTATTTTTCTTATCATTTAAAAAACAAGTTTCGCAATAAATTCAATTATACGATGAACCTTTATAAACAATTTAAAGTGTGTAAGAAAAACAAAACATTTGACATTTTGCCTTCAATTACAGTGTAATGAAAAAAGGTTGAATGCCACTTCAAAATTAAGAAATCTATGTAAAAATATAAAAGTATGGTTGGGTGAAATTTAATTCTTACATAACGTATTGAAATAAAAACAAAAAAAAATTATGATGCGCAAACCAAACGCTCAGCAGATCAAGATCCAGATTAATGTCGTATACCAGGTCCAAAGAACCAAAAGACAAAGCAATATCATAAGCAAACACAGTAGGCTTTCCTCTAAAGGGAAGTGCAAAGAGCGAATTTACGAATGCCAGGAATAAATAGGCCCCACAACGGATCCCTGAGGCACACCCAGGTTAAGGTATCCAATATCCATTCTAGACTCACACAATTTATCTCTTTGACTTCTATTCGCAAGGTACGAACTAAACCAATTTAGCATGAAACCACAAAAACCATGCAAATTATGGCTCATCATATCGACAAATAATCCCGCTGTGAGCTTTTTTCTGTCTAAATTAAACATTATTCGATCACAGAACTGTAACAATGCATCTTCTTGTTTAAAAAACACAAACTGAGCAGGACTAAAAAATCATGTTTTGACAAAAGGCTTAGCATTCTTGTAAAAATTCAGGAAATAATCCCTCCAAAAAGACAATGGTTAAAAATGAAAGCCAACACATCAGCTATTAGATACGCAATTTTCTTGACAACCATATTAGATATATCATCAGCTCCAGACGAATTACAGTTCTTTTAAACTACTAATGCTCTTTAGAATATCAAGAGAGATTCAAAAACAAAACTGGTTCTATGTATTGAAGGACCGCGGGAAAGAACGATCAGAGTCACATTTTCTCGATTGTCTGTAATTTAAATTTAAAGCTTTCAAGTCTTAAAACTGGGCTCAGGGTAAAAAAGTGGAGAGTAGTTCATCGAAGCCATATTTTATAAAAATGAAACAAAAAGAATGGACTCTGATCTTTGTTTTCCGTTAAATGTACACATCTTTGTTCAAATTTTTGGACTCTGGTTTTTTTTTAGCTTGTTTTTTGCTCGAGGTTGTGCGACACTCATGAACTTTTTCTCACTTTGTTGACCTTTTCAGTTTTCATAATTTGCGAGAAGATTCGTATTTAAGAGGCCTAGGAATGGAATATGATCGTTCTTTCCCGTGGCCCTTCAATTGGTTCATCCATCTTGAAAAAAGGTTCAAAGGGGTAGGGTTGTAATTGTAATCTTCTAGGAACATCAATAAAATAATCATTAAAAGCATTTGCAATCAAACATTTATCAGTGACTTCGCAGCCATTGATAACTAATTATCAAATCAGACACTTTAGGCATAGAAGATTTTTTAAGTTTACTGTTAACTATTTTCCACTCCTTTTTAAGATCATGATTTCGATAAAACGCATCACAGCAAATAGGGATTTTCATTTTTATTTTTGCACACAGGGTTTTATATTACCGTTTTAGCAAAGTATTACTATGATTTTGATACCACTTATGTCTTAAAGACTCTTAATTTATTATTTCCGTTAATTTTTTTTAATATAAAGGGTTTTCCAATAAGAGGTGTTATTTTGATATTCAAAGAAAAATGGCATTTTTTGCCAAGACCACGCTTACAGGACCATATCCTTTTCATGAAATTTTCCATAACCAAATCGCAAAGTGGCTGCCCTATGTCCTCGATAGCCTCACGAATTTCATCTTTGAGGTCTTGAATCGACGCTGGGCTGTTGGCGTAGACCTTATCTTTCACGTGGCCCCAAAGGAAGAAGTCGCAAGGTGTTAAATCACAAGATCTCGGTGAGAGATAACACGGTCCGGAAACTTTTCTCGTAAAAGATCGATGGTTTCATTGCTTGTGTGGCACGTAGCGCCATCTTGTTGAAAGTAAACGTTGTCCAGATCAATACCATCCAATTCAGGCCATAAAAATCAGTAATCATCTCTCGATAGCGCAATCCATTGACCGTAACTGTTGCTCCAGTCTCATTTTCGAAAAAGTAAGGTCCAATGACCCCGCGGGACCATAAACCGCACCAAACAGTCACGCGTTGAGGATGGAGAGGCTTTTCAACAATAACTCTTGGGTTTTCCGAGCCCCAGATGCGACAGTTTTGCTTGTTGACGTAGCCTCCGAGGTGGAAATGGGCCTCATCAGTCAAGATGATTTTTCGATGAAATTCCGGTTCATTTTCATGCATTTCAAGGACCCAATCAGCAAAGACACGACGTTGTTGATGATCAGCCGGTTGAGTTCTTGTGTTAACTGAACTTTATAAGCCTTAAGACCCAAGTCTTTATGCAAAATACGGTGTAATGACGTTTGTGGAATGCCTAATTCCAAAGAACGACGAGGAATGGACAGACCTGGGTTTTCTTCAACACTTTGGGCTACAACAGCAATATTCTCAGTTGTTCTTGAGCGACGTGCACGGGTTTTATTCTTCACATCACTAACTTGTCCCAACAGCTCGAATATGTCCACCAATTTCTGTATTGCGGTCCGACAAGGTGCTTCACGACGACCCAAAAATGTTTAGTTTTACGAACCGTCTCTGCCAAATTTTCACCATTTTTATAGTGAATTTTAATAATTTCAATGCGTTGTTGAAGCGTGTATCGTTCTATTTTATTTATTAATAGCGTAGTTTCTACTTGTCAAATGTCAAAAAATGAGAGCTTCAAAAGTGACAGCTACCGAAATAGCGGGCTATTCAAAATAACACCTCTTATTGGAAAACCCTTTACAAGTAGCTTATCCAGGGTTTAAGCCTTCTACTCGTATAATTTTGTTTAGGTTGAATCAACTCCGATGTGCTACAGATGTGATAATTTAAACAATTAGTAAATATTATGTACGAAGTTGACACACCAACGCACGAGTACACATTTTCCCAAAATTCATACAGAAGAACATCTTTTAATTTAAAAATCTCTTATTTTGGTGTGCTTTGTACATTATTATTACCAGAGAACCGACACTTTTTGCTTTTCAACATATTTTTAATAAGTATTCCCGTCATTGAATGATCAATTATCTTTAAATCGAACGTACGTACGATTCACATTCAACGGCGGAAATATTGGAAAAACGAACACAATAATTTAGGGCCCGCCTGTTATCGATCGTTAGTCAAGTTTTTTGTTTAAAGGATCAAGCTCTAAAGTTGAAAATCTATTTCTAAATAATTCAAAAACAAATCCTCTAATTTTTCAGATTTTTATTTTGACACCTGAGATTGCCTATACTAGGCGCTTCAAATTTCTTATGGGAAATACATATAGGATTTATTGTATGTTTCATAGTTTTTATCCTTATGCTCAGTATACTTTAACGAAATTGCAGATGGTTGTGAATGACCTTAAAATATGTAATTTCGAGGAAAAAAACAGTTCTTTTTTTTAAGATTTATTATATATTACTGTTTATTTTCAGTCATGTGTCTATTAACTTAATTTTTCAGTTAAATTCGGCATTCGGTAATATTATTTTTTCTAGAAATATTTCTAATGAAATAAAAAAAGTAATAGATTTTAAGTGAGAACAGCAATAACTGTTATAAAAAAACATTTATCAATAGCAAGGAATTTGCGATCGACTGAAATTTAGAAATTTTTGGACAACCATAATACCAATTTTTGAATAAACCTATTCACGGGAGTTCAAATCTTATACAGCAGCGCCCCTTTTGAGTTGTAGAGCCCATGTGTAATTTTATTGTTCCTCGTGCATTTATGTACGTACAATCCGGCACTAACTATGAAGAATAGGGGTGGTTTTATATTCTGTCTAGCAAAGAATGTTTTCTGCTCACAAAAAAAAAATAATCCTTTTATGTGAGGAAAGAAAAATAAAAAAAAAATAAGGGCATTTTTCTGTTTCAAATCGGGTATCTCTCATAGAAAACTCCCTTTCTTCTTATAAGCAAAAATTCTGCGTTACCCAGGTTTAAAAATTTTACATTTTTTATTTGTCTGTTTGTTGGTAGCCAAGCGGTTAACAAGAGGATACTTTTATAATTTTTTGAAATAACTGACATAAAGGCTTACCTGCGAACGATGTACAACACTCCTACTTTTATATACGCGCAAATCGCCTTAAGGCGGTGATACTGAGTTCCTTAGTTTTGTTTGTGCATTTTTCGTGTCGTCCTTATTTTTATACCAACCTACTAATGTTCCTTGGTGGCTTTTGAATGTAAAGCATCTTTTTAAGCTGTGCATTTTTTCGGTTGCTCGGTAGGTTTATCGGGGTCCTTGTCTCACAAAAGATTATCTTACGTGAAAATATTGTTGGAATTCCTTTTTTCTGGTTGCCCGCTCCTTTGAGTATGGCATCTAAAAATCCTTGTTTGTGTAGTGTGGCGCGCGGTGCTCTCAGCGTAATTTTATTAAACCAAGCATCCAAAACACATGTGACTCTAACCGCATTCATGATAATTTCCTCTAAGAAAACGAAGGACATTTTTATTTTGCCGCGTTATCCTTTTCAAGGGACAGTCAGATAATGTTGGGAAGTCTCCTTTTGACAGATCTAATTAGTAATACAAAGAATAGATTAAGAAAAAATATAAAAGAAGACTTCATTTTTTATAATTAACTTATTTAAGGATGCGTAAATTATTTTTATACATTTTGTAAAACTGTTGGCTTTGCTTAGTAATATCACTGATTTCGATAAACATAACATTTAATTCCAGCTTTTCTCATACAAGTATAGCTCTATGATCAAAAACAATTAAAGATTTTAGGGATATGGTAAAAAAGAAACAAACATTTCAAATTCTGGTTGCTTGATAGGAAACATCGATAACATTAACATTTAATTTAATGTAGGTATAAATAATTTAAAAATATTGTTAATGTCATAAACAATTGAACGAAAATTGGAAGCGCTTGCATTAAATTCTACTTTTTGTTGAATTACAAAAATAATACTAATTTTAACTACATGCCTGTAATATCATCATCATCATCATCATCATCATCGGTTCAACAACCGAGGTCCGGTCCTGGCCTCTTTCAACAAGTCTCTCCACCTATCCCGGTCTCGAGCCGACGCCATCCAGTCGCGCACCCCAAGGCTTCGGGCGTCCTGGTCTACGCCATCTCTCCAGCACAAGCATGGTCTACCACGCTGCCGTCTACCATAGAATGTACCACAAAAGACTTTCCGAGCAGGTTCCTCTTCGCTCATATGAGCTAGGTCCCTGCCCACCGGAGTCTACCGAGCTTAATTTTTGTCACTATGTCTGCTTCAAGGTAGATTGCGTACAACTCATGATTGTACCGTCTCCGGAATCGTCCTTCCTCACATATGGGGCCAACAATTCTCCGTAAGACTTTTCTCTCGAACGCGGATAAGAGGTCGCAGTGCCTTTTTCTAAGCACCCAAGTCTCGGATCCATACATGAGTAGGTACTGGCAGGACCATGGTCCAGTACAGCAGCAGTTTTGAAGTTATGGTTAGATTTCTGGATTTGAATAGCTTTGACAGACTGTAGTAGGCTCTATGTTGTTATCGGCTGCTACTGTTGACCCAAGGTATTTAAAGGATTGCACTTCAAATTCATGCTCCGCTACCTTGATTGTTTGACCAACTGTTCTTCTCGCATTTGACGCCACCATTTACTTTGTTTTACCTTCACTAATGTGCAGCCCCAGATTTTGTGCCGCCTTCTCGATCTGGATGAAGGAATGTCGTCTGCGTAAGCCAGTATCTGGCTGGACCTGTTGACGATGGGACCATCTTGTTGCCGTGCCAGAAATCATGAAATCCCACGGATAAATATTGAGAATAAAGAAAAAACTGCTGCTCAGAGTGGGTCTCGAATTCATACAATTCAACTCAATTTTTTGAAGTTTTAATTACATATAGGTACAAATTAAATTAAATATTTGTATTAACTTAGAGTAGAAAATTTTATAATATAAACCAAGATCAAGATTGTTATGTTTTTGAATAAACATTTATAAATTTAAAGAAATAACTTACTTGGTTTCACTGAAGTTGCAATTTTTTTATCCGATACCGATTGTAAATGAACCGTTATCAAAAAATATTTTATAACCCTAAACAAAATATTTAAGGGTCATTATTTAATATATAAATTCATTGGTTAGCAATTAATAGAATCTAATAACTGTTTTGCTGCAGAATATTTTGGTTGACCTACAACATTTTTGAAAGCTATATATTTATATTTTTAAACAATTAACTAAAAAATGAAAATGGGTCCATTATAGAAGCGATTGCAAGAGAAGCCCAAAAAATATCAAAACAAATCAATTCTGGTCGATTATACATAGTTTAGCTATGTAATCAATACACATTTCAAGACAACATAAGTCCATTTTACTCACAATTTATTCAGGAAAAAATCTGAAGTCCCACAATTGTCCACTAAAAAAAGAAATTGTTTTATTGAAAATTTTTGCAATGCCATCAACAGTTTTGTAAAATGTGCTTATAATTAAACCTTAATACTTAAAACTTCTGTGCAAAATTTTTAACATTAAAACTTAATTTTCTCAAAAAGAATTTGTCATAGATATTTTGTATGAAGATACCTAATAATGTGTATATTTATTTAATGTGCCAGTTCTGCACTAAGAAATAGCGTGTAAGCTCATGCCATTTCCTTTCTTATTTCAATTCCATACTGAGATGGAAATTATAGATCCCTATACAATTTGAAATTAATCTGTTCATTGGCTTCTGTTTTAATTTCATGGACTATTCTTATTATTCCATAGAATGAATTAATTTTTTTAAATTACTTTGAAGTCAGGGAAAACTAAAAAAAAAGGATAGGAGTTCTCATTTTGACCTAAGAAATATAAAACATTTCAATGCAGAAACGTCAAAGGATCTACATTGAAATATGAATATGTACAATGTACATAATTACACACACATATATCATGTATGTAAATATTTTCCAAACATAATATGCAAGCGAAAGAAAAGGATTGAAACTTTATTTCTTTGGGTCTTCAGCAAGCCTCTCATAAAATGTATCTATTTTTTAATAAGGAGTATGAAACATGAGTGGCTTAGCTAAAGCGGGTTGCTTCGCGTACAATGTCTTCATATATGTATGTTTTTTACGATTTTTAATGCATACATATTTTTTGTACGATTAATGTATTTAGGATTTCTTCCCGAACCCCAACTCCATCCATGGTTCGTTTAATTTAAAATTTTGTTTGCTAAAAAGTTTTTCAAATTAAATATGCGAAATGCAAATATAAGATTTTCAATGAAATATTTTCTTTTTCATTATTCTGAGGATATTTATATGATTCAACAAATTTATGCTTTTCCATCGTAAACAGAATGCATGTAGAGTGTCATATGTATGTGTGTGTTGTATAATGTTATATAAGTTTATGTATAGGATCTAGGTCTAAGCCTTTAGATGGGATTTTAAGGTTTTTTTTTTTGTATTTTAATTTTATTGTGTGGGTGGTGTTGATGTTAATTTAAACTGGATATTTGCTTGGCTCAGAATACACATCATTCAAATTTATGTATAGAGCTTATTCCTACCAATATTAGTAGATATGAATTGGAGAAGTCAAAGTATGAAATATTTAATTGTTATTTCATTTTGTTTGCTATAGCATTTAAACATTTGTGGCTTTATTCACTTTCATTTAAATTTGCGCATAATTCCGACAATCTGATATTTTTTTGTGTGTAAAGTATACTTCCATTTGTAATGAGATACAAAAAATATAAATGTTTACCATGCAAAGTATCCACTTTCTTTGAGATGCGCAGTTAGCCAATAACGTTCTTATTCGAAAACGCTCACACGAATTTGTGAAATCACATAAAATACTATTCTCTTCTTAGCTAGACCCTAGGTGCGTCGGTCGGTCCCTGTTAGACTAAAGCGGTCCATACCCACAACACTTGTGAACGCACCTTGTTGGTGTTCTGAAATGTGTATGGGCTGGAGTGCACACCGATTTTGGTGTCAGACACGGTGTTTATAAAATCAAACTTCTTTGATTTTTGGTGTCTTGATTGGTATTGTGTGTATGGTGGAATGCGACACCTGTGTTATAACACCGGGGCGTGCACAAGTGTTGTGTGTATTGGCCGCTTTAGGAAAAATATTTATAGAAAACAAACTGCCTAATTGTATTCTCTTATATTATTTTACATGTATGTAACTCAAACTAATATGGCACTATATATGCACGAGATACAGACTTATACCTAGGCTTAATAAATATTCGACATAAAGCCGATTTTATAAATGTTTAATTTTTTTTACAGTTTAGTAAAGCGATTAAAGGTTAAACATATACAATGGCGCAAAATTTTGAACGTTTTAGTAAAATGCTTAAGCCATTTTAGCAAGTTTCTAAGCTTAAAAGAAGATTTTACTAATTTTAAACGATTTAAGCATTAAACTATCTCTTAATATTTTACTAAAGTTAAAATAATTTTTAGTAACTTGCTAGAAATATTCTTTTAAACTTTATTTGAAAGCGTTAAATTATGTATATCCGGAGGATTTTTTTAATAAATAATTATAACAAATGAATTATTGTGCATCTACAAGTTTTTTTTATTTTACACCAAAAATGCCAGTTCTACAAATATCACTTTGAAATGCCTAAATAGATGTCAGCCGGAAAAAGATTGTGATTTTGATGGGACAAAAATGTAACTTTTTACTATTAAAGGTTTGTTTGCTTTGACATTCTTACGAACTGGATATATTCACATGCCGCCTTAGTAAAAGACAACTAGTATTTTACCATTTAGTTAAAAAATAAGAGGTTTACAATATTCGAAGAACAAGTAAACTACTAAATTATTAAGCAAACTGCTAACTAGTAAAATGCTAAGCCCTTAACAAGAGTGTCTTGCTCTTGCATAGAGGCTAGAGCTATAGATTATGAAAAAAAATAAAATATTTTTAAATTACTTTTAAAAATAGGTAGCTACATACATATATTGGGCCGTATTCATAGATGTTGTCTAAGCCGTTACTAAGAAAGACTCGGGTTTTTCCCATGCAAATGACGTAGGATAAACCCAAGTCTTTCTTAGTAACGGCTTAGACAACATCTATGAATACGGCCCATTAACTTTAATGGTTTAATCAACCTGTCGGCGGGACCGAAAGTTATATTATGAGAATTTTTTTATTTTTGTTTTGGCTAAACTTTTTTATGGCCTTAAAAAATTAAAACAAAATATAATTCCTGAATAACTGTCAGATGGCAACCCTAATTCTATAACTATTATTTAACTTATGCTATTTATAATTTATAGCGAGAACCTACTTGAATAAAAACCAATCTTGAAGTTAGTTGTGTTTTTCTCTTATTTTCGGTTTTTCCAGCTATTTCGCTTACAATAACAAACAAAATAATAAAAAAAATATTGTTTTTCATTTTCATTTTTAATACAGTACCTACAGGGATCCAGTAAAGAGTCAAGGGGTGATTCTTGGGTATATTATAAGAAAAAAAAAGTTTTTGGATCGGAAAGTTTTCTTATTAAGTCACAAATCGAACTTGAAAGCCAACACTCAACGTTTAGCAAGTATCTTGAAGAAAGAAAATTTTTCCAATATACTTATTTCATCTGTACAATATAATAACTCTCGCAGGGGTTCGGAAAATAGAAGATTTGATAGAAGCAGATATTTTTATTTATCAATAGATGAAACTACAAACCAACCAACTGTTGAACCTGATGCTCAAATTTATTTAGCCAAATTCAATGTCCAGATCTTATGGAATCTTTGGTGAAATCCTCTGAATACTTCGTTCCCGATATCAAGGTAGCTATGAAACCAGTCAATACATAAACATAAACTGCTTCTGATGCAGAACTTATTTAAAAAACTATTCAAAAATTGTGAAAAGAGTCAAACAACACTCAAATGAATGTGATAAGTTGACTCATAGACCGCTTATTTGAAAAGTATTGCAGCACTGGCTAACCACAAACACTATACTTGCCACTTTTTCAATTTTGATAACACCATAGTATTAAAATTTGAATGCACTATATTCAAGTTACAGATTCGTGAGGAGAACCAAATAGTTAAATTTAGATAATTTGTAAGTAATTTTAAAACGGACAAAAAAGGATGAACAAATACATACTTTAATCTCATCTCATATGTGAATGATAGACATTCACATCTAGGGACACATGATTGTTTAAACGATTGTTGATCCATGTTAACGATAAATTTCTCTGCTATAACTAACGGTAAGACATTTTATGGAAAAAAAGGATTTTTGTTGTTTAAGATATTTTTTTATTAAAAGTGCAATTTTAACAGGTGTTCGACTATTTAAGTGGAATTAATTCTTCATCTTCAACAAAAGCAAAAACAGTCAGGTCGAGAGGTTTTGCGGTTCACTGAACTAGTGGATTTCGTCCTTTAGATCGGATACAGTACTCTTCATGATTTGAATATGATAAAGCTAGTGGAATTACTCAAAAATCAAAACAATCAAAAGTTAGGCAGCAGATAACATCAATTACTAAATAGTAAAAACGGTTCTATTGGAGGAAGCGTTAGCAACAATTTTATAAATATTTCTTTCATTTCATAAGCACGATCTTACTAACAATGGTAGAAATTGTTTTTATCAAAATCGTTTAAGCCGTGTTTGTACCTACTGTTAGTTTTGGTTCCACCTCTTGAGAATTACCCGAGACACTTAAACATCAATTTTTGAGCTGTGGCTCGAGGTAAATAAACACAGACAGACAGACAGAATTGTGAGAACCACTTCTTTTGCATCTTCTATCGTCTTTTGTCATATCTCACATCTGATTGTTATCTCGAGCTGATTTTCTGATTGTTATTACCAAAAAAGAGAAAATTGCATTAAGATAAATTTGTAGGGGTAATGTGTGAATTACTATTACCATTTATAATTAATTTTTTAAGATTTGTATTTATTTGCATCTTTAATTAAAAAACTAACAAATATGTTGTTACTTAGATATCCCATTTTGAAATAAAACATAAAAATTAGTACAATTTCATATTAAAATCATTTAAATATTGTGATCCACTGCCAATCCAGTTTTCAGAGGGCAAAAGTGATTTAAAATTAGTCTATGTTTTAAAAGAAATTCATCAAAACGATTCTGCTGTACCTAACAAAAAATGTGACAGAAATACATAGCACTGCAAGTTAAAAGCATGTTTCATTAAAATCTAACAATTTTTGTAAAAGAAAAAAATAAGAACAAACAATAACTTTCTTGGCATTTTCCCAATAGTTTTGAGGTTATAATTATTTGAACAAAAGTTGCAGATCCTTTTAGCATCTACAGCTCTAGCATTAAACTTCAATAACTGGTATTCTTTGTACACAAATCTTAAGAAACCACAATTTTCTAAACCCGCCCCAGTTTTTTGCCCTTCGCAATTTATTTTCCCCCTTTGATAAATTTACCAATGTTCCTAATTTTTCTAACCAAATTCCTTATAATTTTTTTTTTCAAAAATTATTGGCACTGGTCTAATATTATAGCATAGAACCTACTTATTTTCAATCGGCACATTTTTAAACACGATAATATAAAAAAGTAGATACCCCTAGTACAAATATTTCTAAAAAGTATACATAGGCATAGGTTCATGCAGCAGTTTGTTGTGTCAAAGAAAGTCCTGCAATAGTTGAATGGCTTTTGTCTGTATTATTCATGTCTGCCTGCACATCCGTCTACAAATCGTATAAGGTTTTAAATAAAAAATATCTTCTACCATAAACAATCCTTTTTTTACAAAACAAAGCCTTAAATCAGTTATTTATCCAATTCATCAGATTGACTTTAGACGGAACCGTCACAAACGGAATATAAAATTATGATTTACACTGCTACATTTCCGAGACATTCTATGACTTAAGGATACATATATTTATACTTTAGATACCTTTATGTATATTGATGAAGGCAAAACTCAGCAAGGCTGAACCTGACACTGGTGGTCATCCACAAAACATATCTAAATTCCTTGCTCTATTCAGATTGTCTGTCTGTCTATCTATCTGTCTTTCTACAGTTATTACCTACGGGTATCTGTGTAATGAAATGTATACTTCACAGTGTCATTCGCCTTTGGATGTGTGCCTAGACACAGCATAACGGCATTTGATGAAGGATAATGAAGTTTTGTTTGAGTTTTTCAAAGTTTTTTGGTGTTTTTTTTTTATAATTTGTTTCAGACAACACAGAACCGTACATTTTAGGTGTCTTTTTTGGTCAGCTGGAGTCTATTGGAATAACTTTGACCTTCCTTCGGTCTTTTTCTAAATCTCATCAATAATTAATAGATTCACTTCTTTTGTCGGGTAAAGAGACCACTCTCTGAGTCTGAGTTCAGCTTATTAAAGCGTTTCACTATCACATGAAACCATGGTGAGCTATGGAATTCCCGAACGCAAAGCTTAAAGGCACGCTGACGGATTAATTAGTTTAAGTCATAGTAATATTTGCAGGGAGATCGAGGAACTCCACCGCTTACTGGTAGAAAACAAAAATTGAATGTTGGCCCTTGTCAGTCAATTTTTCAAGTCTATTCGTATCGCATTCAGCTACCAAAGAAACCTTCAGGATGAGAACATCCGAAGTCAATAAGGAAATAAATGAACGCAATTACAACAAAGATAAACACAACCAGCGTAAACATTAAACAAAATCAATTCATCCTTTTGCAAACGTTATTAGCCCCAAAGAAATCCACTTTTGCAGCTTCTTACAGTGTCTGGGCAAGACCAATTCATCTCTTGGATCGAACAAGTCCTTCTGCAATCAGTCAGCACTTCATTTTGAGCATATTTATCGTGTCCTTTTTCAGCTTGGAAAAGAATTTGCCATTCTTCTGCTCGAAGCTGAAGATGACGACGAAATCAGATATCCAAAAACAGAACACTTACGAAAATGGGGATTAGGAACGCTCGAGTTGTATTTCTTGCAAAACAAATTAATTGATGAAGGACACACAGTCACAATCATTTGTGACAGCAGTAGGAGCTGAAACGGGAGGATAGACATCGACTTTGAGAGATTGTATCTCCTTCGTCTTTTTGTCTAAAAAATAATTGAAATTGGTATTCAATGAGAAGAGGCGATGGACGGTGACATGTATGGGGAGGGTTGAATAAAACAATTTATCCTTAGAGAAACTAAATTTATTATTCTACTATAAAATCAAAAGGCACGAGTTCCACCCCAAGGAGGCTTAACTGGCGGATTACAATATTAGACATCCCTTTGTTGTGTCCTACACTATACACAATGCTTCATCCCTCTTTGCATCACCCACTCAAAGTGGTGATTCGGAAACCACACTGGCCGAGCCTTGGGGATATGGCTGACAGTTAATAATGAGCCATTCATTGGCACAAAAAATTCGTATTCGTGTCACATTATTTGTGTTCAATTGATGTTGCCCCCAGAAGTGATAGTGGCGGCGACGCCACATAACTTTCTGAGTGGACATATGCTATGTTTTCTTTTACAACGTAAGTGTCCTTGGAGTGTTGGCAGTGGTATGGATACAAAAACACGAAGCAACAACCTGTCTCAGGTTTAACAAAAAACGCATGATTTATAGCTATTAGAAGCGTTCTATGTATTGTTGAATTGTGATTAATTGTTCCATAGGTTGTCGTAAGTATTCGTGTTGTTTATATAAAATTATTATTTATTTATTAGTAAATAAAATAAATGAAAAGAGATTTCAATGAAATAAAAACGATAATTTTTTTTTACATTACCGATGTAAAAAGCACCCATTTTAGGGAACAAAATACAGGATTTTTTTTTAATCTAGCGGGTATTAGAAAACCTTAAGTCATAGATATCAGAAGCCCACACTTACTGGCAAAGTAGATGCTACATTTTGGAAGACAAGAATCGATCTATATCTCCAAAACTATTAGTTAAGGGAATTGTTTACGTGTTGGATATATTTTGTATGGTTCTAATATGACATTTTAAATTGTTCTTTTTTTTTGTAATCAAAACAAAAATACAATCGTCAAAAGAAATCCATTTTCTAGTATACAAGTGTTGCCATTGAATCTGACACAAAAACGAGGTTCGTCAAATTTCTCTTATAGGTATAGTAGGTACCTACTTTCATGTAAACAGTTGTTTAAAAACTTGCCAAGCTAAATAAACGATCCTTATATCTCACTCTTTTGGTTGCCAGATTTCATGTAAGGAGTTATTTTTGTAGTAGAACTTGCGTCTCTTTTACTTCTGTGCTTTATTGTGATCTTATTACTTTTTAGCACATATTTTGACATCAAATGATGAAAGCATTTTATAAACTTTTTGGGTGATCAATACACGTAGAAGAAATATCTACCTGCATCTAATATATCAAAATGACAAAAATTGAATGAAAGGTAATATTTACGGTTATAAATTTCACATGGGTTGCCCAGCTAAAACCTGGCCGCTAAATAATACCTTCATAAACTACCCTCATCTGTTATTTACAAAAATCGTGCATTTACTGAATGAAAATGTTTAAAAAACATAGGCTGTCTACTTCCATTCTGGCCCTATTAGCAGGTTGTCAGGTCTAAACAGGTGGGTAAGTGTAGAAAATATAGTTTACCTATCTGTTACTTAACCAATTTCGGTTCTAAATGACATTCAACTCCCTATCCAACAAAATAATAACAACCAAAGTGATGAAATAAATTGACTTTAACAAACTACAGTTTATTATTCAATTGTTTAAATAAAAAAAATGCACGTAAATTATAGGAAACTGTAAAACATACAATTTGTGTTTTTATTTTTTGCCAATGCAACATGGAGCCATCTCGCCAAAAAACAAAATTTACATTACAAAAAATATTATAGTGAACCATTGGGTTTTTATTTATTTATATTATATCTCAGTGGAACTGAGATATTCGCAAAAATAAAAAATGAGCTCAAATGCATTAATATACATAACATTAGCAAAAAGAGCTATCAGGTGGAGCAAATTTTCTTTTCAAATGAACCTTTATTGATCCTAAAAGTGCAATTGCGTAAAGTATAGCAATTCTTCACGACGCTTTAACTGAGGTACCTATATGTCTAATAAATATTTTTTTTTTTCAATATATAAGTATGTTTAAAATATTTTTTTTTTTAAAACCTTCATGCAAGCCTTAAAATGAATACATAAATTTAAAAAGTACACGTTTTAAATATTCACTGTGGCGTATACGTACTTTTTATATTTTTATTTAAATTTTATTAAACCTTAGATGGTGACAACTTGACAACCCTACACAGTTAGATTGAGAATTGAATACCATTTCATTTAAAACCAAAATTGATGGGATATATTTTCCAAACTTTCTGCAATCTTGACATATTGGATGCAGACACCTTACACCTTAGAGCCAGGTTTTAGCTAGGCAACCCATGTGCCATTTATAACCCTGAGGATTACATCTCATATTTTGGTCATTTACAAAGAACATCGCATCGCCGAACGATGCGAAGAAGACACGTTTTTTTGTGTCTTCATCATATTCGAAATTTTTTGACACTTAAGTAATACGCAAGTAAACTAAATAGAGATTGAATGCTACGGAAGCCATAAATTTTCTTTGATTTTCCTTTAAAAAAAAAACCATAACTTGAAAGAAAGTGGCAACATGAGAGAACTGTAAGCCCTTTATATGAATCGTGAAGTAAAGCTCAAAGCGGATTTCTTATACCCTATGCGGTTTCCATACAATTATTCATGCAACACGCGAACAATTTTACTCTTCTGCAGTCGTTTCCAACTATGTATTTGCTTTTTTACTTGCGATAAAGGTACTATAGGGCACGTTTAGGATTCGTAAAAAAAAATCGAACTCGAGATAACAATCAGTCAGTCTGTCAGTCTGTCAGTCTGTCAGTCTGTCAGTCTGTCAGTCTGTCAGTCTGTCAGTCTGTCAGTCTGTCAGTCTGTCAGTCTGTCAGTCTGTCAGTCTGTCAGTCTGTCAGTCTGTCAGTCTGTCAGTCTGTCAGTCTGTCAGTCTGTCAGTCTGTCAGTCTGTCAGTCTGTCAGTCTGTCAGTCTGTCAGTCTGTCAGTCTGTCAGTCTGTCAGTCTGTCAGTCTGTCAGTCTGTCAGTCTGTCAGTCTGTCAGTCTGTCAGTCTGTCAGTCTGTCAGTCTGTCAGTCTGTCAGTCTGTCAGTCTGTCAGTCTGTCAGTCTGTCAGTCTGTCAGTCTGTCAGTCTGTCAGTCTGTCAGTCTGTCAGTCTGTCAGTCTGTCAGTCTGTCAGTCTGTCAGTCTGTCAGTCTGTCAGTCTGTCAGTCTGTCAGTCTGTCAGTCTGTCAGTCTGTCAGTCTGTCAGTCTGTCAGTCTGTCAGTCTGTCAGTCTGTCAGTCTGTCAGTCTGTCAGTCTGTCAGTCTGTCAGTCTGTCAGTCTGTCAGTCTGTCAGTCTGTCAGTCTGTCAGTCTGTCAGTCTGTCAGTCTGTCAGTCTGTCAGTCTGTCAGTCTGTCAGTCTGTCAGTCTGTCAGTCTGTCAGTCTGTCAGTCTGTCAGTCTGTCAGTCTGTCAGTCTGTCAGTCTGTCAGTCTGTCAGTCTGTCAGTCTGTCAGTCTGTCAGTCTGTCAGTCTGTCAGTCTGTCAGTCTGTCAGTCTGTCAGTCTGTCAGTCTGTCAGTCTGTCAGTCTGTCAGTCTGTCAGTCTGTCAGTCTGTCAGTCTGTCAGTCTGTCAGTCTGTCAGTCTGTCAGTCTGTCAGTCTGTCAGTCTGTCAGTCTGTCAGTCTGTCAGTCTGTCAGTCTGTCAGTCTGTCAGTCTGTCAGTCTGTCAGTCTGTCAGTCTGTCAGTCTGTCAGTCTGTCAGTCTGTCAGTCTGTCAGTCTGTCAGTCTGTCAGTCTGTCAGTCTGTCAGTCTGTCAGTCTGTCAGTCTGTCAGTCTGTCAGTCTGTCAGTCTGTCAGTCTGTCAGTCTGTCAGTCTGTCAGTCTGTCAGTCTGTCAGTCTGTCAGTCTGTCAGTCTGTCAGTCTGTCAGTCTGTCAGTCTGTCAGTCTGTCAGTCTGTCAGTCTGTCAGTCTGTCAGTCTGTCAGTCTGTCAGTCTGTCAGTCTGTCAGTCTGTCAGTCTGTCAGTCTGTCAGTCTGTCAGTCTGTCAGTCTGTCAGTCTGTCAGTCTGTCAGTCTGTCAGTCTGTCAGTCTGTCAGTCTGTCAGTCTGTCAGTCTGTCAGTCTGTCAGTCTGTCAGTCTGTCAGTCTGTCAGTCTGTCAGTCTGTCAGTCTGTCAGTCTGTCAGTCTGTCAGTCTGTCAGTCTGTCAGTCTGTCAGTCTGTCAGTCTGTCAGTCTGTCAGTCTGTCAGTCTGTCAGTCTGTCAGTCTGTCAGTCTGTCAGTCTGTCAGTCTGTCAGTCTGTCAGTCTGTCAGTCTGTCAGTCTGTCAGTCTGTCAGTCTGTCAGTCTGTCAGTCTGTCAGTCTGTCAGTCTGTCAATTAATTTTTTTAAAAAATTAATTTTTTTCAAAAACGGCTCTAACGGGTAACTTTTTTCTAAAAGTTCATCTCTTTTAACAAAATCAAATGGCATACTTAGTTTTGAGATTAAAACAATTTAAGAAGTTGTTTAAGTCATTTCAGGAATAAATTGTATGTTTATTTTTTTAATTTCTTATAAAATTGAAAACTTTATATATGAAGCTTTAGCATCCACTGCAACTTTGACCCTAAGAGCAAGTACGTGCGACCCAGTCGTGCATTTTATTTATATAGATACATGGAACAACATATCATGACTTCTTTCATTCTGATGCGGTATTCTTCGAAATGTATCAGTAAAAATATACATTAGGAATGGTGAAATTTATGATTTATTACCCGACGGCTCACTTCACGTGAATATGTGATAAAATATACATAAACCGTTTTCCTACCGATATCCCCTCGAAACATTTATTTTAGGCAGTATGACTGGGCATTAAAGAGTTCCTTCGACGTATTATTCGATTGCAAAACTGAAAGCCCCTTGGAGGTAGTAACCCATTTCCTCACACTCCATCCTGATGCCAACCACCACCACCGCCTGATTTGGTAAACTATTAACTGCCGACTTTTCCTTGAAAAATTAAAGGTTATGCAAATTGATATTTTGGAAAATAATGCGTGTTGTGAAAACGGTGACATGCGGGTATGTGGCGGGTGTGGGGGTTTGAAAATATTTCGCTTCACAGAGTAACAGAGTTTTTCGAAACATTTTGTATTTTCAATCGAAAGAAAACAAATTTTCATTAAGGAATTTATAAATTTAACTGCGTTATTCTTTGTGTGTACCTATATGTGTGTTAATATGTTAGTAATGCTTCTTTTTTTCACTTTTCGAGACATGTGTAAAACAATTAAGCAATAAAAGTGGAGGATAAAATTATTCCCTCAAAATGTAGTGGATACATTTGGGTTTTATAGCTAAAGTAAGAACTACCACATCTCGAATACACATTTTTTCAAAGGAACGAAGGGTAGCACGCAATTAAATTAATTTGCGACAAGCTACAAATAACTGAACGCACATTAGGATTAACCAAACGAATTTGACATTTAAGCATAACGCATCAGTGAGAATTTATAGAGAAACTTTATTGAATTTTATAACATCAAGGAGCAAACACACATTATACGTACCAAATAACTTTATCGGTTATTTAAAACATGAATTTTTGCAGGGGACACGAATTGAATGACTTTTCGAATAGTTTAAATGACTTATACAAGTATATGTACATACCAACAATGTGGTTTTTTAAGTTATAGAAAGGAAAATGATTATGCGAAACAGAAAAACTGGTATTCGATTTATGGTGGCCTAGGACGCATATGTCGGGAAATGAAAGAAGATTTAGACACATAAAGGTATTTGACTCTGAAGCGTATATTAGGTCGTTAGTATGTAGGAGGTATAATTAATAAAAATAACAATTCCTATGAATATGAATATATTCATATGTTTTGCTGACAAAAAAGAAATTGTTATATTTGTCGAGATAGAAACGAATTGAACGATTTTTTAGATTATGAGATAAATATAAACACAATTAAATTTAAGGTATGCCTTTGATGATGATAAGTTTAATATTTTAAAAAATGGAAAATTTTATTTTTTTTCCACAAAAATTTTGTTTGTCAAACATTTCATTTAGGAAGTAAATTCTCTTTATGGGAAAATTATTCAAATATTTTTACTTGCGATGAAGGTACTATAGGGCAAGCTTAGGATTCGTAAAAAAATCTGTATGTCCGTCTGTCTGTGTGTTTGTGTATACCTCGAGCTACAGCCTAAACCCCTGAAGTGATTTTCTTCAAATTTGGTGGTTAAGGATCTTTGGTGATTCCCTAAAGGGGAAATTGATTTTTTTTAGGACCAAAACTAAAGGTACCTGCCATATAACTATTGAGAAAAAGTTAACTTATTTTTAAAACGGTTCCAACAATTTTGATAGATGCATAGATATTTATTTTCGTAGAATAAAGCGTTACAATTTACATGAATTTGTGAATGTACACAGCTTGCACAGATTTATGATATTTCAGTTTATATCTTATAACTGATTTTCTAAATTTTGGTATGGTATTATTGATAGAGAATGAAAAAAAAAATGATTAAAATTTCTCTGCTTTTTTAGTTTTTCCGTTTTTTTTTCATTTTTGATATTCTCTTAAACAACAAAACTAATTTTGATGAATTTTTTATACAATTTTAAAACAATTTGATATAAAAATTTTAAAAAAATATTTTTTGGATTTTTAAAAAATCTTTCAAAATTTGTTTTTGAAAAATCATTTTTTTGATAACGGAAATTTTGGTTTTAGATATGCACTAATATTATCTTGAAAATGGCATAAAAATTTTATTTTTTAAACAAGCTTTGAGAATTTTTATATAAAAAATAATTATTTTGTTTAAAAATGTCTCCAACGATTTTCAAAATTGTTTGTCTACCAGTTTTTCGAAAAGTATGTTCTTAAAAAAAAAATTGTTTTAAAGAAAGAAATATGTATAAAAAAGATTTGTTATAGAAAGTACCTATACAGTTTTAAATAACGGGAGGTGAAAAACTTTAATTTTCAAAACATATGCATGCCTTTCCCGTCCATCGTTTTTTCTTAGAGGTACACCAAAGCTCCGAGATCTTAAGCTATGACACATGAGGAATGTTACTTTAATAAATTTCATAGAATTGTGTCGAGTCGTCTTACATATTTGTAAGGGATAGAAAAGACCTATAGTAATCTTTAAAATTGTCAATAGAACTAAATGTTACACATACGCAACAGTGATCAGTTAGGCTAAACTTTAAAAAATAATAAAAATGTTAATCACTTACTAAATTGAGAAAACATTTGACTTTTTTTTGTTGGGCATTTTGGCCTCTAAAATTACATTTACATATTTTTATTTTACATACAGGATGTGCTAAGATCTTGAAGAGCTAAAGTACCCCTACCTATATCGCAAGCGAACATAAGCTGTGTAGTTTGTAGGTACCCACAAACGCATGCACAAAATAAATCATAAAATAAAATGGCGGATTATTTTTATGCTTGATAAGCAAAAAAAAATGAGAAAATTGTCTAGTACACAGGGCTGCTTTATAACTTTTTGAATATTTTTGGTTATATTAATCACTTAACTACTTTTTAAACTGTTTTGATCTCAAAAAAAGTCTGATATGTGACTTCCTCTAGAAAGGTAAGGATTTTTTAGGAAAAACTCTTTAAATCATTGGAGCAGATTTGGAAAAATATTATTTTTTATAAATATGTATGTATAAAAATTATCAAAGCTTGTTTAAAA
Organism: Meliscaeva auricollis; assembly: GCA_948107695.1. Taxonomy (NCBI): domain Eukaryota; kingdom Metazoa; phylum Arthropoda; class Insecta; order Diptera; family Syrphidae; genus Meliscaeva; species Meliscaeva auricollis. The sequence continues at coordinate 37,774,012 of OX403619.1, read as the reverse complement.
CATAATTGCTATATCATTTTTAAGAAAGTCTTAATATTATTAAAAGCTCATTGATCGATTTCCAAAAACTTGAACTTTAATAAAAAAAAATTTAAACATTTTTTAATTTTTTAAAAAAATTTTTTTTAATGTCATTGAACAATATCAAAACTATTGAGAATTTTTTGTTTAAAAAAATTTCGTCGAAATCTGTTAAGTCACTTACGAGAAGCTCAGAAAAAATAAAATGCACGACTGGATCGCACGAACTTGCTCTTGTAGTTCAAAGTTATAATATGTTTTTGTACATTAAAAAAAAAATCAAGGAAAATCATTTAATATTTTAGTTCTTTTGAAAAAAATTAATACCTACAAAATACTTTTTGAAATAACGAGAACAACCCGGTGACAAATTTTTATCAGTATATACGGAAATAACTAAAAATAATGGAAAATCTCCTGAAAAGCGTGTTCGTCATATTTCCGTTATTCGAATTGTTTGAGAAAAACTAAAAACGCAGTTTTGTTACAATCATTTATAACATAACATACCTACATCAAGTTTAATCGAAATCGTTAGAGCCGTTTTCGAGAAAAATCCAGTAACTCAAAACCGTTATATTTGAGGTATTCGTTCAAATCGAGATATTAAAAAAAAAAAACTTGAAAATTAAAAAAAATAATCTGTATAAAATTTCATGCAAATCCGTCAACCCGTTAAGGTTATGGCTCTCTGTACATATGGACGCACAGACGAACAGAGGAACAGACGAACAGACGCACAGACCGACGCACAGTGGTTTCCAGATGAAAAAAAACCCCAATTTACAAATAAATTTGTAAATACAATTAAACATTAATCTAAGATTCTATAAATACTGAATAACTAAAAAGACGTACTTTTTATTTTTTATGGAACTTAGATTCCCGATACCGTTAACCAAAAGTTACATCTTTGATAATTTCCGGATTTAAGAAAAAAAATTGAATCTGTTTCATATGCCATTTTCTTCAATCTGAATGAATTTTATTCAAATAAAAAGTATTTATTTGGTGGATAGTATAATTGGCATACATAATTCTAACAAATTTTTGTAAAATTATCTGTTAAATATTTAATGAGAATCATTTGCGCAAAGCTAAATGCAAATGAGATAAAATCGTTACTTATAAGACTACATCTTTTGAGCTAAGCATTGCTAACTTTTTACACTTATATTTTTTGTTAGTCCTATAAATAATCTAACTTCTATGCAAAAACTAGCGGTCACTTTCAGTCACTTTGCGAGTGAGAGGCCATTTAGTAAAATAAAAATGATTATCTTTTTTTCACGTTTTTACCGCTTGCAACACATAAATTGATGATAAATAACTATTTTTAAAATTTTGTTTTATATTTTGGTAATTAATAAAAATGTTTTTAGTGGTAAAAACGTGAAAAGCACTAAACTTTTTTTTATTTTAATTTCAACATGATAACAAAAAATGTCAGCCTTTAATTTTTTGTTCAAAGTTTTGATAAGTTGTAGCAAAGAAACGGTTCGTTAAATCGGTTTGAAACTTTGCAAGTGTATTTATCTATAAAAGTCACAGTCAACATTGGTCATTTTATTAATAGCTGTAAGTTAACCGTTATTTGTTTAAAAGTTCATAAATATCCCTTTTTTGATGTTTTTTCAAATTAATGTCAGAGACAAAAAAAAAAAAAATAAGTACGTTATAGTTACAAAAATATCTTATAGGAAATTTGTTTTAGTTTTCAAAACTGTCTTTAAATTTAATTTACAGTTATTGGTTGCAGATAAATTGATGTTTGAAAACAGAAACGTCATTTTCTACTCAAAGACCAATAAATAGTTTAAAAAAAATCGTATCAAAAATTTAAAAATATGAAATTAAAGCTGAATACATAAGCTTTCTAGGCTTTATAAAGATTTAACTCAAAAAAAATTGTTTAAAAAGTTGCATTGAAAAACAAAACAAACAAAAAACTTTAAGTTTTTGGTTTCGCGCTTTTCCTTGTGACTACGTGATAACGGTGATTTTTAAAAATAGTTCAGGAAAAATTCGAAAAACTAAAATATTTGAGGTTTCAAGTTCTTTTTAATTTGTCTCAATACGACCATTTTTCTCTTAAATACATTTTTCTCGAAAAACACAAAAAAAAAATTTTTTTTTATCCTTCCATTTTATCTACTAGTGTATAATCTTATAAAAACTAAACTGTATATTATGTATATATTTACTTACATTATATGAATCATATACAAATACATATTGTTATAACATTTTGAATTATGTTATTTAATGTATAATTTTCTTTGTCATTTATTATGTAGTGTACCTATTAATTTGTTTTCTAATAAATGCAACAACGTGCTTCAAAAACTAAGTTTTGCTATAAACATTGTTGGCTATCAGGTGAAGTTTTGGAGCCATGTCTTTGATTTTTAAATGGAGCTATAAGCATATTTCACTTAATATATGTACCACTTTTTTTTGACTTTGATTGATTGATTTTGATTAAAACCTCAAATTTTTTTTCACAAAACCAATAGTTACTTGCCTTTAGACCAAGTAAAAAACGGTTATATGGAAATCACCGTTATTGTTTTTTTTTTTTAATTTCAGAAGTGTTATCTTTCTTGATGTAATAAACGCAAAAATTTTAATCAAAATCGTTATAATTTTTTTTTAGACAATTTATTTTTTTCATTTTGGTTGTATGGCAGGTCGTTGATTTTGGTCCTAAAAAAATTCAATTTTCCCTTTAGGGAATGAACTTATAAACTATTAAGTATGAAGAAAATCTCTTAGGTAGTTAGGGCTTTAGCTAAAGATAGAAACAGACAAACTGACAGACAGACAGAAAATAGTGGGCCTCGAAGCCCACTTTTTTCTCATTTTCTTTTATCGTAATGTCATGTATGATTGTTATTTCGTTCGTTTTCTTTACGAGTCCCTAACTTGATCCCCAGAAAATCACACTTTGAACTCTTACTAATGAACAAAATTAAAAAAGGAGATCGCTTAAATGTTAGAAATTTATGCTCGAAATAAAGTTCATAACTTTATGTTTTAGAGTAAACAAACTCCTAAGAAATTAAAAAAATAATAAACCAAGCTTATACTCACACCACGAATAAGTAAAAGGCAACAAAAACAAAATCTGAAAGTAATGGATCGACATGTTTCTGTTAATATGAGTTAAAAATAAATATGCCTATTTATCTATGAAATAACGGTAATACTTTCATGTAATCATACACCCAAAACTAATATAACAGATATAACTGCACCAGCATCGTGATTGTATACTCTATACAATCCAACAAAGATTGTCCATAAAAAAAATAGGACGTTTGCATCTCAGTTTGGTTGCAGCATATTACACAAGCCTACAAGGTTACAAGAGTGAAAGTAAAATTAACGATACCTCTCAACCTATTTTAAATGCAGTTTCGGATCTATAGCCCCAGGACCTTCATACAGGTATATCTTATCGGTAACCAAGCTTTTAAATACAAAAAGACTACAACATTAGTAGAAAATACATATGTATTATAAAACAACCATAGTTAGATAATTTAGATACACTTCAAATCAGGAGGAAATACTTGAAAAAGTGTATATAGATTTTTTTAACCGCTCGCGTTTTTTTTTCTACTTCAAATATTACCACAGTCCTTTAAAAGCGAAAGGTACACACAACAAATAACAAGCAGCAAACATTCCGGCAGGGGTACATACGTTTTGCTATGCCGTTTTGTCATGTTTCTCGCAATCAACCCCCGTCTTGTGAAATGTCTACTTCCTTTATATAAGATTGTTATACCAAAATGCACCCCCACAAATCACCCCATACACGCAAAAAGCTACACACAAAAAAATCCAAATTGATGAAAAATTTATTTCATGATAATCTTATACGTAGATATGTACATGCACATACCTAGATACATATATCCTGCGCTGTGAAAGCTTGCAAATACATAACAAACAAACGCTTCTTCCACATTTGAATGCAGAAAAGGAACATTATCGTGTATTGTATCTACGATTCTACATGTTTGCGGAATCCTGTGGCAACTAAGTATCGTCTTCCGTTCTTTATATTATATGTACCTATATGTTCCTTTGAAAACCAATTTTAATATTGTATTCAAGTGATATTATCGTCATCGTCATCCTCATCGCCATCACCATCATCATCATTATACCCGGAGGTTTCTGCATTGAGTCGAGTGTGTAGGTGAACTCCTGGATAAAAAAAAAAGAAGTAATCACATATCCTTTGGTTTTGATATGACGATGGCGTTTGTCTCTGGGATAAAGCTATTTTTGTAGGTACATACAAATATCCTTCTCTGGTTTTCAACAACAGATGCTCGCCAAAAGGTATTTCGAGTGTGATTTATTGAAAGTTTCGGCTATGAAAACACTCTGACTCTGATTCATTCCTACTATAGATATACTAATACAAACTTAACAATAATAATTCCTTTACTGTATAGAATATATCTTTTAAAGTATCTATATTTATATAATAAACTTCGCCTCTGATGTGTCTTTGTCATAAATATTAATTTAGCAACGGTACCACAAGAGCAAATTTTTAGTTTGTTGTTCAAGTGCCATATCCCTTTTTCATTTGTGCAATTTCTAAAGATTTATATTTAGAAAACCTTTTTCTTCATCTGCATCTCTCGGCGGTGCTGCTAACCGATCCCAATTGCTAATGGTATATGGTACGGGATGTCGTCAACAACTGGGTAGACGGGTTGAACAGCTAGCTAGCTATCGCCACGGCCGGCCCACTGTATTACAATAATTTTTAATTACCGGAGTAAACGTAATTATGAATTTTATATTTGCGGTTAACTGCGAACAAAGGACAAGCAAATTTTTTTTCGCTTTTCCGTTTGAATTTCCAAGCCATTTTTTAAGACCTCAACGCCTCATCCTTCTTGTTCTGCTGCTGCTTTGGTCGTCTCTCACCAAAGCTGTTGTGTGACAATGGTGCTGGGCGCGATGATGAAGTTATATTCCATGCTGCTGCACGCTCTAAGAAAAATGCAAAAACCTTCATACGAATGGCGAACAAAATGGCATGTCCTTTAGTTTTCTACAACGAGTAGTGTTCTTAGTCGTTTTGGTTTATACAAATACATATAAATTTTTTTCTTCATTCAACTGACTGAATCAGTTGTGCGACATGCACACAGAAGGAGTTTTACGAGAAAGAATCCTGTGTATTGCTATAAGGACATTTGACTTCACATCCTTTTTTAACAATTTTTTTTCAATTTTTTTTTTTTTTATTTATTTTATTCATTTTTATTTTTAATTTTCAAAGTTTCCTTCAAGTTAATGAATAATTGCTTGCAGTTAGCAAGGACCTCTTAATGAGTTGTGAAATATATTTCGCTTGACTTTGATTTTAAATCACAACTGCTTTCATATTCTTTAGAAAATGCGGAGAGCATGATTTTTTTAATTATCCTTTTTCATTGAAAACCAGCTTCCCTCTCGTCATTGCTGCTAACAACTTCTGCTGTATGTGAATGGCTACCATTTTGGATCATTTAAAATCCAATTTCATTCGATTTTGCTTTTACAACAACTGTACAAGCATCAGCAACGGAAAAACAAACTCAATTCAGAAACACCATAAAACATTCTCGTAATGAAGTATTAAATATGCAACCAAATAGAAAGCATCCCATTCAGCAGTGCACCATCCGAGAATATAGCGTTCCGTTTGGAAAATTGAGAAAGTCTCGAAAGTTATTTCAAAAGTGAATGGGTTTGCTTCACATGTCGTCGTGGAGGTACCCTTAACGGGTAGTCCACTCACTCGTTGTGTAGAAGCATGTTGCAAGGACATTCGACTATGCTGCATTCCCTTCTGCAACAGGCTGAAAAGGCAGCCCTGGCTACTGGACTCTCCCCGAGACGATGACTACGACAAGGCCAGGCCGATATTAGGCACATTCATAAATTTGCGCTAACGTTGCGTTGGCCGTTCATACACACTCATGGCATGCTAGATGGCTATAGAGTCGATGAAAGGATGTTTTGAACGTAGGTCAACGCGTCTATTCAAAGAACTGATGCTGCGGATACGATTGCAAGTAGGTTCCCCGTACCTATACTTTTATCCTTTATCTAAACCGTAAGTGCAATCGAAAAGGATAGTGTGTGGTTGGTTGGTTGCATCTGGTAGAAAGGAAACTTTATTGAAGATTTCACTTTAATGCCTCTGTCATTCAATATACTATATAATATATGCACTCTGACTCTCTAATGAAATTCAGGATGCATAAAAGGAGTCCACCTTTGTCCATCTACGTGCCCCGTAGTCAAAGTGAAATTCAAAGTCGATATATTCAAAAACTGTTTTTGCTTAATATGAATTCTTTTTATTCCCTTTCTTTCCCTGGTGCTAGCTGTGTTTTGTGTTTCTTTTTTATACAGTTTTCGACTATATTAGTCTGCATCCTTTGTGTAAAGATTTGTATGCAAACTAATATGTGTAGCAGAATAAAAATGAAGAAAAACACATTGGTCCGTAGAAAAAGGAAGAAGCAGCAACACGAAAATTCGCAGTCAGCAAGCAAATTTGCACATGTTCCATATAGTACCACGCCTCGACACTATCTCCAAGTCATCGTCGTCATCCTGAACCTTCATACAGAAAAAGGATAAAAATTCTATCGAAGCGCATATACACATATGTAGAATGGCAATGGCAGGGATGATGATTTGGACAAACCTGGGCAATATTTTCCTTCATGCAGATCTCGAAACGACCAAAACGATGCGACGGACTATAGTCGTTAGTCGGAGGAGCTGATGGTCCTCCTTCTCATCCTCATAGTTATCCTCGCTGCTGCTGCCGTTGTAGTAGTAGCAGGTCTAACGAATCAAATAAATTTGTTGGTCAATTAAAAAACTGCATAGCGCACCATGAATCTCCCAATGGGTGGCTCCCGGTGGTGGACATGTTTCTGCTTTTCGCCATAAATATCCTCATGAGAGCATGTGTAAGCTGATTCAGGATCCGAGGGAAGAGAGGAGGTGTACACCGTCAAGCTTTTGGGTGAACATTATAAAGAATAAAAAATCATCCAGTCGACAGTTTTTTCTATACCCATCCTTAGCGAAGGAGCCACAGCACAAAAAACGTGTACGGTAACATTTTTTTCCAATTTACCATATCCACTGAGGAGAACACCCAGAGTATCTAGACTCGGTCGGTATCCCTTAAAGGGACAATAATGAAATAGTAGAAAATAGGAATCGTAGATTTGGCATAGCACATTTTTTGTACATACATTTTTTTTGTTGAATTTTTTTTTTGTGTCAAGAAGTAGGGGGCTGGTTGGTTGGTGTGCGATGTGTTTTCTCAGTCCTTTTTCAATGACTTGGGAAATTGGGGATGTCCCTATTGAACTGGAAGTGGAGTGTGCGCGTATTGGAAACCCAATAATTTTCTCATTGCACCTGTATAGGATATGATTTGATATCCAATAGCGATTGGCAGATGCAATCGAACTTAAATGTGTATAGATAGTAAGTACCTACTGTTTTCCTTCCTTTATTCATGACAAGAGTATGAGTGGGTTGTGGGTTCGAGTAGAAATTTGAGTTTCTAATGAAGTAAGAGATGGAACGTAATATAATGGGATGGTACTATACATGTTTTCATATTAATCTAAAAGCTTACTTAATTGAAGAGGAAACACCTACCAAATACCCTAACAACGATTGTTTTTTTCCAGTCTATAGCTGTAAGAAACTTTAAAAAACTGAAATAATTGGAATATATTAAACATAAAAATAGTAAGCAACATTTCAGTATTTAAAATAAATAGCAATTTTACTGCTTGCCTCAGGTCTGACGCCAGACTGAGCAAATAACAATGCAGCTTTCTTTATTCTAAGTACCATTTTTAAATATTAAATTAAAATAAAGATCAATTATTAAATGTTTTACGATTTAGTAAAAATATATTTAACGGTAGTTACCTACATATAAATAATGAAATCAATATTAATTTGAATACTAATATTGGTTCCAATGATGTTTTTTGAAGCATTATTTTAAAGAATTTATTTGGAGTTCCAAACGTAGGTATGTAACTAGTGCGGCATTATCATTTTAATGATACGGGCATCTGAGATAAGATAAAGAATACCATACAGAATTATTTGGTGCCACTTGTTGTTGAATTCATGGATCCATGAACAGCACTCCAGTAAAAATAGTAATTCCACTCTCTATAAAGATCGGTCTTACGGATTCTGGGAACGACCAATCTCTATAATTATTATGTACTAGAAGAGTTATTCCATTAAAAACACCAACAAACTCATATGATGTCAAGGTCTTTAGCGATAAAGAACCCAAGGACTATGAAAAGATTGACACAACCGTGCAACAGAGTTCCAAAGAAACAAAAGAGAACTGCCAAGAATTGCGAAATAAAGCAATAAGAAGAACACGACTCTAAAAACAATCTATCTCGAATAAAAAGTTTCATTGCTTGACAAGAGTCTACGTTACAGAAAAGTCTACAGAATACTGTAACTGTACATCAAATTGATGTAAATAGAAGAACTTTAAATTGAAACTGTAAGACAAAGGCAATAAGCATAAAGCTAGGACACGAAATGCCATCAGTAGATTTGATAAATCAACTCAAAAGCTCTAACACCGAAAACAAAAAACAGTTAGATACATCAAAGAAAAATGAATATTGAGTTAGCTGACGATAAATCGAGGTCTTACTATAAGGATTACAAGGATAACACAAAAACTGCACTATCTCTACTATTTACCTCAGGATTGCCAATTTTCGGAGAAATTAAGAAAATAATAGAGAAATACACTTAAAAACCATTTACATGGTACAACTAAGACATTTGTGGAAAGTCATTTACCCTTACTCTGGAAGACTCAAAGTTTTCCTGGAAAACTTCGAGTTTTAGACGTCTTTCAGTTAAGTTTTTTCGGCCATAACTCGACAAATCATTCCAGTGAACACCTTTAAGGCTCTCGAAAACCAATGTGTCGCTCTGTCACATGACACTGTGGACTTCCAATACGTTTTTATACATAATTTTAATACAATTTTTCTATGGCACGAATATTTGATGCACCCACATAAAAAATAAATGTACCACCTAAAAACAATAAGATTTCTCTATGGTGTTTATCCAAGAAGTTAATATTATTGGCGCAAAATTTAAAACGAGCCTATGAACTTGGTGGTAACACTCAAACCTTTAATTTAAATCATTTAGTAAAGTCCTAAAATCATTTTAGTAAATTTTGCTAATTTTAAACAATTTTAGCACCTTACTATCTCTCAACCTTTTAATGAAGTTAAAATCACAAAATGAGTAGTTTAACTTTTTAGTAACTTGCTGCATCATGTGGTATCTGTTATTTTCCTTCAAAATAAAATATGAATATGTATGATTCGTGAGCTAATCTAGCAAATTCAGCAACCTGAACAGGATTCCTCAGTAAATTGACTGTCAAAAACGGAGCAAACTAAATTTTGGATTAGTTTTTTTAGTTGCTGAGGTCTCAGGAAACCAAGGGTAATTGTTAAAATTAAATTAAATTAAATAATATCAAATTTTTTCGGAAGACGAAGAATTTTATATCTTTGAAGATTCAACTTTTTGAAGAAAAGTGCGATGTTTTAAGTCCTGAACAAATTCAGTTGAAGAGTTGGACGATTGAGACTTTTACTCTTGGTATAGGTTTGACAGGGCAACAGTTCGGTTCTTGGTTGAAAACCTAACATCCATACAACGAACAGCAACAAGCAACATAGAGTCATACAAAAATTGTCACTTTGACAGCTGAGTTTCTCCCAGATTTAATTTAGTTTGCTTTGTTTTTCTGACGAGCTTTTATTGTTTGAACGTGTTCAGATGCGTCATTTTTAATAAAATAAAATAATTTTTTTACTAGAAAGTAAAAACACAAACACAGAGAGTAAAAATAAAGACTCAGGTCACACCTTACCCTCTAGAGCAGTCCAGTATACGAAATTACAGTGTCAATTTTAATTTAAGTGGACTTTTTTCAAGAAATCAATATAGTAATTTAGCTCAAAAAGAGAGCGTGCCTTACTAATTCAGACAAAGATGGAAATAATTTTAATTTACTTTGGACATCTCTGAGAAAAGTCGCATAAGTTCGCAATGACTTCATAGTTCCGCATAACTTTTGAGGGCCAAAAATTATATAGGTAGTTTAAAATATTTGAAATACCATTTTAAATAGGCGTTTGAAACTGAGGATTTCACACCTTTTATCCAAAATAGTAAAAGTTGACAATTTTTGACTGCTCATTCTGACCAAATGTTTTTGGTCTTTAATCGATGAAGAAATTAATATTCTTTAACTCTGGTCTAGGTACAATAATTTTCAGGAGTTATTACGGTTTTTCAGCCCTCAAAAGTTATGCGGAACTCGGAAGTCGTCGCAAACTTATGTGACTTTTCTCAGAGATGTTCAAAGTAAATTAAAATAATTTCCAGCTTTGTCTGAATTAGTAGAAACCAAAAGTATTATTTGCTTGGGCTACTATGAAAATATCTTACCTATTATTCACCTATTTTAAAAAGATGTCTTAGTAAAACAGCTCAGTTAGGCAATCTTCTTGTTTTTAGATGTTACTCTTTTCTCTGCGTAGTACTCGATTTAAATGAGCGAATGCAATCGAATCGAACCAAAAACATTGCGAAAGGATTCTGTTTAAGAAACAGAAATTCTGTGAAACTTTTTAATTTCTAATATTTTCCATGTATATTTTAGCGTATGAAATTCGTGTATTTATTTTTTAATCTTATTCTTCGAGTAATGACATTTTTTTTTGTATTTTAAACAGAAGATCATAGCAGTCACAAGAGAAAATAGATTGAGATGTGCATCAATTAAAATGTTGAACAAACTTATTTAAATGAATCTCACTTTTAAATCGATCATATTATGGAGTTATTCGATTTTTTCGCCGAATAGAAATATTTACAATTCACCGCAATGAATGAGAAAGACGAAAATCTAAGTAAATATAATTCCTTATTCTCTGTACCTATAAGCTATACAACTTTGCAGAGATCTCATTTGTTACCTTAAATCACTTCTAACATAACAGGACCCATTATAAACATGATACAATAACATAATTTAAAACAATAATGCTTTGCTACATGTTACAATACAAGTTCCCAAACAAATTAATAACATTATCAATTTTCCATCAACATATTGTCATTTTTTTGTAGAATATACAATATATAGGTATCTTCTTCTACACACCCAAAAACAAACATACATAATGTGGGTAAGACTTGTTACCTAATTTACAAAAATTAAAATTTTGAAAGATGGGGTGAATACAAAAAAAAAACAACCGTACAATGCAAAATGCCAACATTGAAGGCATGTACATTGTACAACATGATGCGATAACAAAGCGCACCCCCGTTTGAATTTATACCTATTTTTGAAACTAAATTGCAAAATGCCCTTTAAGACTGCGGTTAATTCACAAAAAAAAGGAACCAACAACACTTTATTCATGTTCCTTGGGGATTTTGGGATGAACTGAACGATTGGCATACATGGCACCAGAAACAAGCACCAGTATAGAGCTAAGAAAAAATAGGGGATCAAAGTTCACACGCAACCATGTGTCGCGCGCCCCAGGGTCATAATTTAAATACGCGTATGTCAAGCGTTCGTTCAGAGCAATTTATTGTTTGTACGGAATAAGCAAAATAAATATACACGGGCAAGAGTAATGGAATATCGATTTTCGAATTTTGCACTTTGTTCCAGATATAACAGAGCATTTCTCAGTCCTGGTTTCCAAACTAACGCAGAATTTTAATCGAATTTATTAATTAGCATTTTACACAATTCTTCTATTCTTCATCTGTAATACACAATAAGCTTTTTGAATATTCATCGCTGATTTGAATGAATATAAGAATTAAAAAAATAAAACTCATCTCACAATATTCTCCTGGCGTTCAAGAACGGATCCGCTAGGAGGTGTTGGGAGTAGTAAGTAGTTCGGAAACAATATTTTTTTCAAAATCAGCAATAGGGAAAAGTTAAAAAAAAAATATTAGCCTCACGTCATCATCTAATAACAAAAACAGCGCATTAAGCAGATTGTTATATTAGTGATGTCTCTATAAAATGTGAGTTAAAATGTGTACCTAAGTCTGCCAATCCTCAGCTGGTAGGTGTGGGACCCAAAAGGTAAAAAATGGAAAAATATTATTTTATAAAGTTAATTGATAACTATTGATTTTGTCTCTAAAGTCACTGAGTAAAATTATGTGAATCTGCCAAGCATCAGGTGGGGTTGGTGTGGGGGCCGGGGACCCCCAAAATTGTATGAACAAAAAATTTATTAGAAAAGTTAAATGATAACAAATATATTTAACTTTGTAAACTTAATTAAGAGGCAGGTGGGGTCCTTGGCCCCCACACAATGTAAAGTTTTGGTCCAAAACCTAAAACATTTTATGAACGATGTGTCCCTACATACTAGGACACCTAATATACCTATGTTGATCAGGGCACGAAACCCGAAACTTAATAAAAAACGCTAGAAGCATATACAAAATTGGTTTGTTAACTTCACTCGTCACTCTAGCTTGATTTTGGAATAGGTACCTACTAGGGCTTCCAGTCTCGCAGCCCATATTCAAACTCGGTATTTGCAGGATTGGTAGTTTTTAATCCCGGAATCCCTGGGATCCTGGAAGTTTTTAGTCACTGGATCCCTGGGATCCTGGTAAGTACGGAACATAGAAGAACCTGTTTTCATTAATCTTTTATGAGCACAATTTTGAGGTTTGAACAAAATTGTCTAATTTTTGTTTGTTTTTTCTCCCGTCTGTATAAGTTCAAATGGTAATATCTTGTGATAGCTTTCGAAAGTTGTATACCTTTTTGCAAAAATATAGAGCAATATTTTAAAAAGATAAACCAGTGTCAAGCCATACAATGAACATTACTATACTGAGTAGAGACGTATTGGTGCATTCAATCAAATCTTCCTCTGGGTCTCCGGTGATTTTGTGACATGTCCTAAGCTCTCATATGAGATAAATTTAAATTCTGTTTTGCCCATCATCCTTTTGCTATGCAAAAAGCCAATGAAAATCAAATATTTTGATACGTCCCTGTTTGCATAGTTGAAAAATTGTATTTAGAGTTAGTAAAACTCAATCAATTAAGAATTATTTTTGGGGATCCGCAAGACCATAGAAAAGAAAGCTGTGTCGTATACAAATTCGTGTTCGTTTAAATGAACTGATACGTGGAGCGTGAGTGTTTTTTGTTAATTGAATTCATTATTGTCAGATACATCCGACTTTTCAATTTCCACCCGCTGAATAGAAGAACAAATAATGCAAATTTTGTGTATCTCTTTCGAATACCAAATTTGTATGTAAAGTAAATTCCAAAAGACTTTGTTACCGCTTTTCTTCGGTATCTCTTGAGAAGAAGCAGGATGACGACCAAAAATGACAGAAGACGCAAAATCTCAATAATTGGAAAACAATAAAACCAGGAATTTTCATCATAATTTAATTTGTGGTATTTGATTGTTTTGAGAACTGTTGATGATGGCTTAGCTTAGTCCTTTGGTTGTGCGCCAGAAAAAAGGTGCGAGAAATGTTGACAGAGAAAAAGACAAGGGCAAGAATCAGTTATACCTATGCAGCTGATTGTGAATAAACAATGAATTGTTTCGATTTATATTTATGTTATTTATTCAAATGAAAGAACATTGAGTTCCTAATGCGATTAATATTTGTTTATAAAATTCCTTCTTATTTTACTCTTGGATAGATTGAGATTGAGATAGATTTATCTTCTTCTACAATTTATTTTTTTAAAAAATCATAACATAATCCAAATAATAAATACAAGGAATTGTGTGTTTTTTTTTTATTTACACAGCAAACAAAATTTAAACTAAAATGTACACTTATACAATGATATGGATCGCTTTAGTAGATGATGTATGATTACAAAATCCATCATTTAAATTTACGCAAATAAAAATCCCACATTGTCGTTTTAGTGGTCAGTTAATGGATCTTTTCTCAATCATATAATTGAGCCGAATATGATTCATTTAAATGCAGGTACACTGGCAAAGCTTTCGTGATATTTTTCAAAATGCATGAAAGATTAGCGAGAGAAAAAAAAAATGGTTGTAGGTGTACCTACTGTCTTAATTTAAGTTTACGTGGTTAGCTTTTCGTAGTCAATTTGAAAATTGTGTGACTAAAATGTTAAAGCATTAATGGTTTATAATACCTAGGTACGAACATAATTGGAAATCCCAAACTTTTCCATACCGTTACAAGATTTTTTTTACAAAAAATACAACATATTGATTTTTACTAAAACATTGAACACCTACCGCCATTACTTTTGAAATCAGTACCATTGTTCATCACACCAATAAAGAAAAGTAAATTGTAGTTATTACGAAGGTGACATTTTTGGAAGTTTTTTGTATGAAAAGTACCTACCAGAAAGTTTTATTCAAAATGACTTAATTTTGCACTTAACCTATGTTTAGGTAACCTTGACTTTTGGCGCTTACAGATTAAAATTTTTTTTGATTCTTACAAAAGTTATCGTGTTTAAAAACGATGATAACGGCCAACGCCCATACAAATGTCTCGAAAACGTGTTGTCTTGACGTTTTATGATGTTTCATGATAAACTAACTAAACTTGCTCCTTATCCTTTACACTAGGTACGTGTACGGAAAAGTTAAATTAAATGTCTAACCCAAATGCGGCCGTTCCTTCCAAGCAGTCCATCGAGCTGAGGAATTTTATGTTTCAATAAATACTCCTTGCGTTCAATGGACCGAATTTGACCGTTAATACTAACTCTTGAGGACCCTGATTAGTCAGATGTCACTGAAAACTCATTGACATCTGACCAATAAGGGCCTCGAAAAAGTAAGTACTTAATGTTCGTTGAACGTGAGGACTGTTTCATTTTTTCACGACAAACAAGGTTTCGTTTAAATATAAAATAACCATTTTTTTAAGAAAGAGAAATAAGAACAAAAATATGTCTTCTCTACGTTTTTTTGAAGTTGTACTAATTCTTTACGGGCGATTACAAAAATATTAAACCAGTAATAACGTTTTTTTCACACAGACACTATAAGGAGAGAAAGAGTAACAACACATTTACATTTTATACTGGGTTTGTTTTTTTTTTATTTTTCATTTTGTGTGAAAAAATAAATTTATTAAATTACAGAAGTCAGTCATTGTTCTTGATATTCTGACTGCTTCATTTTCAACACTAATTGATAGGAAAAAACTAAATACACCAAAAGTTAGGTGGTATAGTGTAAGGTTTTGATATGGCGGGATTTTTCGAAATTCCACCGGCAAGTTAGGGTAAAATCGGGCAAAAGAAAAAAAACTTTTTGTACATCTCGAAAAGTATAAGGGCTAGAATTACGAAATAAATTAAATTGAATAGATAAATTGAAATAATGATGAGTTTATATCAAGAAAAAAATCTAAGAAATCAACTTTTCAAGAAAAACTAATTATGCTCGTTGAAAGATAATAAAAAACAAAATTAGCCGTCTAATACGGATTATATTTAAAATGCTCCATAACGGTTTTTCTGAGCTTTAAAAAACAAATACGTTTTTGAAAGTTTTTGTGGGTGGTTTAATTGATTTTAAAAATCAGGGAAGAACGGAAAAAAATTGTAAATTTGTACTATTTTAACTATTTCCGGGCCGTTGGTATGGGAAATCAGTTCTTATTTTCATACCACAGAAAAGAGTTAAAACTTAAATCTTTAAATTTTCAATAATTTTAGTGTATGTGGATTTCACTTTGACCAATAATAAAATGTTCCATTATGAAACTACACCAGGTGCACCATTAAACCACGCTGGGGGTATTTTGATTACGAATAAATTGGTTTCAACTTTTAAATGAATACGTAACAGTTTAAAAATATGTTGAGCATTTTTGAAATGGCATTGCATACTAACCTAAATCATATAAGTTTCAAAGTGATACAAATATGTTCGAGGTAAATTGTTATTACTTACAATCAAATATGACCCTATTAAGTTTTCCATTGTGTTCTTTCCCTCAGTGAAGGAGTTACATTCCACTATAATTTTGACATGTGTGTATAACTACTTTTAGATCTAGCTTTAGCAAGATCCTTTCTTAACCGACTTCAAAAAAGGAGGTTCAGTTCGACTTTATTTTTTTTTTTGTTTATACATGTTTGTTTTAACTGGGTGGTTCGATTTTTATGATTTTTTTGTGTTTGGTTTTTTCTCTATAAGGTCCAATTTTAATTTGGTCAAGTTCTAACGATGGCATCCATTAGAAAATATTAGAAGTGGGTTGTTTTCTTAAAGGTACATATTATAATTACATTTGCTTGTGCACATTCATATTTATATTTATTTATTTATTTTTTATAGGTACATACATATACATTAGGATACAAAAATCTTATAAGCTAGTGCAAAGATAATTTTAGAAAATAATTTTACATGAAAACAACTTATAGAGGCTTAAAATCATTCAAAGTTTTGAGTAAAATACATGAACCAGTTAAGTCAATACACAAAGAAAGAAAATATAGAAAATCTATTCAATATCCGGAGTTCGAAAACGTATCTAACTTTATTGTAAGCATTAGTATCTATTATTATGCCTGGTTTCTATCCTAGGTTTTATGAATTGTAGTATTTTCTTTAATCTTTATTTATAAAAATTACGTTAATTCAGATAGGCGGGCTTAAAAGAACGGCGAGCTCAAGAACGTTCAAAGGATGCCCGACGTCGTCCTTGTCTCCTGGACACCCTTTCATTAATAGAATCTATAACTACAGGAAGAAGGGGTTGACTATATGCTCACCTTAGGTGGAGGGAAATAGTTTCACATACTTCTTTCCTAAAAATTTTAAACAAACCAACAAAAGGTAAACAAAGCTCAAGTTAATATTTTTAATTTTAGCATGCGCGTACATAAAAGTGTAGCCTCCAGATTCGACGAGTTATAATACACTTTTGTAAAAACAGGATAAATCAAGATTAAAATTTCTTTTCATAAATGTAACATATTACCATAATAAGAGTTTCATCTTATAAACATTAGTATTCTTACAATATTATTAACTAATAAATTATCTAGTAAATCTCATTTGATGTTATCTGAATAAGTGTACCTACATCACATTCACACACCATATTATCCAATAACTATTAAATATTCAACAACTATAATTGAACAAAATTCTAACATCAATTAATCTTGTTCTAACTTTAAAATTACAAGTTCATTAAACTGAAAGCATTCACAAACGATACCAATAACAATAATGACTTCATGCGCGACCCCATTACAACCGGCTCCATGGTCGTTATCCTCTTTCAACCCCCATCCATCAACCTACTCATCTATACAACGCATTCTTTTGATATGTCGGCAATTCCATTCAAGCCATTGAACCAAAAACATTCAAAATTGAAATTATTAATAAATAATCAAAGTGCAATTAATATTACACATAAAAACCGAATTAATTAATATAACGACTTTTCTGTAGTACCACTGGACACCCAACTGATTTCTCTCTACTCGTTCGCGAGCATATTTGAACCTTATCGACTTTACTCATCCTAAAGCGGCAGGAGCGGGTGAAGGCAGTTAATTTAATCCAATGAGGTCATCCATTTCATTTCATTTAATATTGCAACGCATATTAATGTTCAATGTTCAGTTCAAGACCATCACAGTGTCAGTACGTTATGTTACTCCACCAGATATAAAACTGGTAAAACGCTATACCAACCAATAACGGGAAGAACCGAGAGAGCCAACCGAACCCAAACAGTTGAGTCCGGCAATAATAATAATAATATCCATTTAAAAATAAAGCCAGGTAATAAATGTGCAAATAAAATTAACACGGTAAAATCAAAAAATTACATAACACACAGTTCGAGGCTTATCAGTGGGTGCGGGAAAAGGCAAGCCACATTTATATTAATTGAGTTCTTTTCGCCCTCAAAGTGAACATCGGCCTCATAATGGATTTTGTAATTTCAAACTTTTGGAGTGTCACATGCTGTTTTTAAAAACGTCCTTGTGACTTTTGTTTATTGTTTCAAATGGTTATTTAATATGATTCAAATCAAATCAGAAATCGGTATTTATCTTACTTGTGCTTAATGCTGTACAATAAATAAGCTTTTCTCTAAATCTGGTACAACTCTAGGTGTTAAAGGAAATATTAAAGGGAGCGAGTCGTAATCCTGTTTTTCAGAATTTTTCATGGCAAAATTCGACTGTAAGACCATAATTCTGTATTTCATTCTGTACGTCGAAATACTGTATGAACAATATACTGACTTGCAGAATTCATCCGGGTTCTTCGTTGTGTAACAGACTCACAAAGCTAAGAAACAATTAATACTCTCACGTCATCCTTTAAATATTTATTCTGTTAAGTGAAAGTGGTAGAACCAAAAGAGACAAAACGAAAAGATTAAAAACAACTTTCAAAAAAATTTTCAAATGTTTGACGCAAACAAAGCTGAATAAGGTAAGGTGGGGTAAGCACGGCCCCTAAAAACGAAAGTTTGATTTTCAAGTTTTGGACGCTAGCCTTATACTTTTTATTTTAATTTAAATTGTGTTTATATCTAAGTCTAAATGGATCACTTAAAAAATTCAGTAGATTGAAAAGGTCACTTACAAGGTCACTTTTTTTCCAACATGGACACATTTGCAAGCACAATCCATAATTAAAATTTAGAAATCACAATCTACTACTTTATTATGTGTACTGTGGTATGCCTGGGTGGCTAGTAGCTGCTAGTTCCAATTCTCAGTGCTCAGCAATCTCAGCAACCCGAACCATATTCCTCAATAAAATTTCTTACTTTTGTCTGTCAAAAACTCAGCAGAAAAATCTCCCTTAGATTCTGTCAAAGGAAATTCTCTGATGTCGATTTCCTTTTCATATATATACATATATTTTTAGAAATTTTAGTTTGAGATTTGATAATCAAAAAAAGGAATGCTTACATAAATATCAAACATATGTATGTGTTTGTGTTTGTGAAAGTGCGCAAATAGGTGATTCCTCAAAATCGAAATTTGGAAAAATTGATGGCGGATTAAAACACAAATGATCTCCGGTGGCAAATAAAATTTAAGATAGTATTATTCCAGTATTTTTACTGGGAGATACAAAAAATAATGATTTTTGGTAGCAAATAGAAGTTCACTTGAGCTCTCAGAGAACTGAACTGGCTAAATGTCAAAATTTTATAAACCAAATTGACTTTGAACATAATAAAAAATGTAATGGAGAAACTAAAGCTGACTCTTTTATTTGGTATTGCAATTTCTTTTGCTCTTTTAAATTGAAATATAATGACGTGCGGATGGATAAGAGCCGAAGGCTTAAAGACCACCCTCTCCCTATGCACGGGATTTTGAAAATTGCAACATATTTCCAGAGACCAAAGTTCGAGCAAAAGAAGTGGGAACAAACAAACACCCCATTGTACAATGTACAACATCCCGCAACAGGGTACGAGTTGGAGTCGAAGTTGTATATTCTACCGTAATAGCTTATTAAAATTCCTCGCGAAATCACAAGGGTAATCGTGCACTTATGGAAATTTCCTGCTGCCAATGTCCCACTCCTTCAAAATCAGCCAACCACCACCGCGCCGCGTCGCTATTTCCACCGCCGCCGTCGCCTTTCAAAATTAATGCCACCAAAAACCAAAATCAAGGGAGGGGTTGATGGAAAAAAAACCGAGACGCTACGTGGTTTGGGGCTGCTGCCATGGTCGTTTGCTACTTCTCCCAATTTTTCAACTCATTGAAGTGGAAGCAATAATTGATTATGGGATAGGGATTAATCTCAGCTAATAAGAAACAGATATCCAAGTTTGTGATGGGTTGGTAAGTCGTTTTGGTAACAACGTTTGAAAAATAGATTTACATTTCCATTTTTTTTTTAAGTCGACGCCATTCCATTCCCCAACTGTATTTCTCTAGTATTTGAATTCGATTGCCAACTGAGGATTTTGCAAATTCAAGCCAATACGGGAAGGGAAATTCACAGGACGCTACAGCTTAGGTCTTGCGGTTGCTGATCTAAAATGATTTATGTGTGCTTTTAGCGAGAATTTGCATATTCTTCGACAAATCCGGGCATCGACAGCAGGGGCACAAACAACTTAGCCAAACGCAAAGGTATCAAGAAGCATGCAATCTAGTGGAAAATGATTTTATTAAAAAAGAAATTGAAAATGTCTTTGGACCAAGCGCTTGGTATCAAACTAATGTGGGTGATGTTGGTTTATGCAGCTAAGAACACTTTTAAAATTTTGCCATGAATCACCGGGAATTCTGTGTCATTTTAATGACTATTTAATAATGTAGTCCTACTAAAGATAGATTACAAAAAAGTAGAGGAAGATACAAATTAATAAATCTTTATGGAAATTGACTAAGGAGCAAATTTTTTGAAGAAAAACCATAAACATAATGCCTGCTTTCACACTGCTGTGGTATTAAACTAAAATCGTTTAAGAGTAAAACATATGCAGAAAGAATAGTACGGGAGTTTCATTTTTCATATTTTTTTTGTGTTTCACTGACAATTTGTTTAATTGGTAAGTATATGATCTTATTTCAAAATGATGCCTGTTCATAGCAGGAGGTATGGAGGTGCTAGGATGAGCTGAGGTTAATCAAAATTATTTTTATATCAAAATTCGATGTAAAATCTAATTTTTTGACCGCGAGGCGAACGCAACATTGATAATAATGCAATTATGCTTTTTCCAGTAAATCGCATTTTCAGCCATGAAGGGCTGTTTTTTTGACTATTATGAACTACATTCTATGGTTTCACCTTTAAAATATGGTCTTTAATTTTACCCACTATTATTTCAACAGCCTTAACAGTTTCCAAGATATAGCTTATCAAAATATAGCAATAACAAATGTATTACAGAAAGGAGTAGAAATAAAAAGTATATTCAGGGACGATATGTAGATATACAAATCGTGTTTATAATGCATCAAATTTGTGGTTTATATAGTCTTGTGTATAAAAATATACAAATTTGTACACAAATTTTGGTGTTTAAACAAATTCTGTGATACTAGATTGAGGGTATATGTGAACGACGACGTGCAGTCTGGTAGATGGTAATCACATGCTTGCGGAATGTGTAAAGGGATCGTCACATTTTATACACTTATTTTTGGTGTTGTGATTGGTAAAGGATTAATATAATTTGGCCACTATCTCGAAAAAACGTATATTGAACTAATGATATGATTGAATGAGATCAAAACCGAGATAATACATACATAGGCTCTAAGTTGATATATTGGTCATTTTTATTTTAATTCATAATTTTTCAGAAAGCACCCTTTCAATAACGGTACTGAATTTGGCATATGTCCATATGGACGTTACATTTGCATTGAGAATCAAGAACCAAGAGAGTCCATCGAAATATTTTTGTTGAAAGGGTATTTTTTTTTTTAAGGAAAAAAGAACGTTGTTCAGCTTGTACAAAAACACCCTCTAAAATCAATAGTCGTTTTTACGAAATTGGTAGAAATTTTCCGATGTTCATTAGAATCAGGAATACAAGACATAATTTTTTTCTTTTTTGACCCAAATAACACGTTTTACTAGTTTGATTCATGTTATGGGAAACATTCAGAATCTCTTAAAATACTTTTATTTCTACTACTTTATGTTATAAATTTTTACTGCTTTATTTTGAAATGCTGTATAAAAACAAAAGGCTTTGCAGAAATGATATCATATCGGGCTCAGATGAAAGAAAAATTTCAGAGGATGAAACCTTAGAACATAGTTTATCATCAAAAATTGGCCCTTCATAGCTAAAAATTCCAATTACTGAAAAAAACGCAAAAAAATGGCGGTTTTTTGCAATTTGATGCAAAGTCTCCTTCCTACGAAACGACAAAATTACTGAAACAAACAATTTAAAAAAAAAAAAAAAAATTGGCATGTCATTTCAATCAACACCTAAAAAATAAATTTAAAAATAAAAATTCAGTGGTTCAATATCGACAAATAATTTTCCACAAAAAAAAAAAATAAATATAGTGATGCCGTTTAAAAATAAATATTTATTTTCGCTTATTTGTGTGTATCTATTAAACGATTTAACCAATTTTGGTTAAAACAATTATATAATACATGAGAACCCAAACAATATCAATGAATTTTCAATTTTGTATTGTAAAAAAAAATTAAAAAAAAAAAATTTGTTCATTTATCTTGTAAATACCTACTGCCTAAACACATCACATAACTAAAAGCTACAATTTCGAAGCCAAGGTCATACATAATAGCCTTTGACTTCATGAGCAAGTTCGTGCGATCCAGTCGTTCATTTTATTTTAAGTGTCAAACTGCCTCATTTTTCTCAATAGTAACATGTCAAAAAAGAACAAATCAAGTCAAAATACGACGAATCCACACTTGAAAAAAACGGTCTATAGTAATTTCTTGAAATTTCTGTAGTTATAGATCTCAAGAGACTCAAAAATAGAATATTTGATCAAATCAGTGTAATTGAAAATAAGCACCCCTTCAGCCATGAAATGCATTAAGACTTTTTTGTTCGTGATTCTAATTAGCATCGAAATATTTCTACCAATTTTCAAAACTCTACCTGATAAGAAGATAAAGAGAAATACAAAAATCTTGCACACGAACGACAGTTTTAGTTTTGTTGTTTTCAAAAATTCCCGTCCTCAAAGAAAATATCGCCAGGGCCATGTGCCTTAAGAGTTTATAAGCCGACTGTTGTCTTAAAAATACTTTTTCTTTGCTTACAAAAATGAAAAGGGTAATAACTAATAATCCATTCGCAAAGTTTATCAGACCGTACCTGACGCAGTTAAATAAATGATATCAAATCTAAAAAACCTACAAATTCAAGCTATGTATGTATTTGTATATTGTGATACCACATTTTTGAATTCCACACACGATATTTTGTGCTCATCCTTCTGAGCATTCGTACCCAAAGTTGATGATGATGACTTACCGAATGACGAAAGAATAGCTGAATAATATTTTGAGAAGACTTTTTCAAACACGATACTGTGCTTTAAAAAAAACCCTATGATGAAAGCATACCTACCTACCTACAAATTTTGGGCATTGACTAAAACGAGAGCTCTTATCGGGCCACAGAAAGGCAAAAGCAAATAATAAATATTAATAACGTCAAATATTCCAGGCACATTTACGTTAGAGGATTCTATCTACAATGACGACGAGGACGAGTGTAAGGATAAAACCATTACTCATACCTGGCGCTACTGCTGAGCAGCAATATATCTCCACTTGCTTTACATTGCCCTTGTATACTTCGTCAGATGTGACATGTCATAGCTCTTGGATCGAACCAAATCGTATGTGACGTGTCTGTCATAACTCATCACACCACTAAGGCTTATTATGAGCGGTGGTCTTCGATTAGAATAACAATATCTACTCGTAGATGCAGCCTTTTATGTCTTTATTTTTTTTTCTTAGCATAAATGATGTATTTCCTGTTCTAGGTTTCTCATTTATTTTGGTCTTTTTCCAACAATCAATCGTGCTGTCCTTCGAAGTTGGAATAATGTAAAAAGGAATAAGAAATCAATTTGTCAGGTTTTCGATTTCGAATGAAACACACCCCTGTATTAGATATCACCAATCACCCCACCACGCCCTAAGCCGCACACGACACATCATTAAAACTATAAAAGCGTCTTGCAGGTTTTCTTCACTTACTTTTATGACTCACATTGGCCACGTCTTATGGGAGCAATATTCTATTTGACAACTGACAAGGAAGATGCTGATAATAAATGTCCACTATATGGCCGAGCTGATGATATTGAGACGTAAGTACAGAAACGCATCACTACCGTTCGTACTGCTATGTCATAAAGTCTAATAGTCGTAAATATAGATTTACGTTAAGCAAACAACGAAATTAGGCGAGTTACATACCCTGAAAACAGTACATGTTGCTGTGACGGGATACCTTTATTGACGACATAAATTCCAATCGAAATGGTATCATAAGCAACTCTGGATCTTTATGACCTTTGCACTTTGCAGGGAATTATCTTTTAGCACTGCGCCCTGTCCATTCATGGTCCATCTTACTTTCATTATTCAACCATGTCGGAATTAACCATCAAAAAATGTCTATCCTACTGAATGGAAATGTAAAAGTATAGAATATGGAAACAAACTAAAGTTGTTGCCTCAGTTCAGAATTCCTCTAGATTTTCTTATGTTAGTTTGTGTGTAGTATACGTTTATATACAAAATAATTTTTTTTGTTGCAATAGTTAATAAAGTATTTTTTGCTTCTAGAATGGTAATATTTAAATGTATGTTGCAGATTGATAATGATTTGATTGATAGTCCAGTTGTAGATGATATCAGAAGATACAGCCGTAGCTGGAATTTACTCTATAAGAACCCTTATTTTACATACAATACTAATTTCACTGCAGAGTACTTCTGTCCTCTGTGGTCACAAGAAAAACCCTGAAAAGAACACTTTCAAAAGCCAAAAGTACAAAACTCCTTAAAATATTATAGAAAAGTTAATTCATTTAGCACCAATACATTCTCTCTCCTTTAAACTTAAAGCCGGCATAATAAAAAGGTAATTTCGCAAATTTCCCATTTTTAATGCCGCTTTCAAAAATAATGGAGAGTGAATAAATTAGACCTTAGAGTTATCACTCTCAAAAAAGGTTCAAATTTAATTCGAAGCAAAACAGTTTACGAAAAATTGTATTTAAATTTAACGGGTAGGTACAGTAAAGGTTCATCACCTAAGTTGATATCACTTATCGATGATTCAAGACAACATTTGTTTTGGAATATACTGGCCATCCTGCATAGCTTTGAACCACAAGAGCAAATACGTCCGACTCAATCTTAAAATAAATTAATTTTTTTAAACTGATGTCTTGAGAAAAAAAATCACCTAAGTAACATTTTTATAATAAAGAAAATACTGCTCTGTCATTTTCATGCAGTGTGATGATATAAATTTTGAAAATGAGAAATTCTAAGTTAAAATCGTTATATCGTGCCTTATATTTTCTTAAAAGATTTTGTTTAATCGCTGAAAAACTATTGGTTAAGAAGAAGAAAAAGTGAAATAATTTCAATTTATATATGTAGTCAATTAGATTTTATTTTATTTGATTCAAATATTTAAAATAAAACTGAACAAACTTTACCGTGCAGATACGTGGTTCACGCAAAAATGGGACGATCTAAGAGAAACCTGTTCAGGAGTCAGGACTAGAATTTATAAAAAAAAAGAACGATACTTGGAATTTAAAAAAAAAATTGTTGACGTACGGACGCACCTCCAAACAGGCAATAGCCAGCCTGAAGAAGTCCAATTTTTTGGACCATGATTTTTTAGCAAAAATTAATATATTGGAGAACTTATTCAGAAATTTAGAATACTTAGATTTTTAGAAATTCTTAGCTTCAGTACACCCAGATAAAAAACAAAATAAAATCAAAGAATATTCTCTGATTTCACTATTATAAGATATTTAAATGATTTAAATTCCAAGACCAAAATTTGACAATAAAATATAAACAAGTGGATTTGAAGTGGTTACGAGTAAACAAAATTCCAACTACCGGGAGATTTGAATTAAAGCCACTCCGCTTGTATTAACCTATACCAATCAAGTGCTTTACCCCATTATTGGAAAGAGCTGTCAATAAAATTCAATACAAAAGCTTTAGAAATCATTTTTAAAAATTCTATGGCCCAGAAATTCTATAAGGTAAACCTTTTTAAAGCCTTTCAATATGGCGGATGACACGAATAAGGTTTTTTGTTTCGTATTTCCCCAAAAGGTACTCTTTAAAATAAAACAATAACATAGCAAAGGAAAAAGGAAATTTAGTACCGAAATGGTTAGAAAAATTAATTTCTAAATTTGTATGATCAATATCTGAAGGATTGAATAGCTCCTATAACGTGCAACTTAAACCTCTAATACCTTGTAGGTCGTAGAAGGGTGTGGGTGCGTCAAATGAATTCTTGAGCTGAATTCTTAAATTTGTTCTAATATCTATGTTTCTTCGTATCTTACTTCTTTTTGTGGCAATACACCTTCTAAAATTGATCCGAAATAAGAGGCAGACGTTGCGATTTTCATAGTCATTTCGTGACGACTAATTTATGCCTGTCGCGATAGTTTACCTAAAATCATATACAAATACGCAAGTCAGCTGTTTGCGTCTTGGTGGGTGAGTTTAAAAGTTTAAGTGACCTCTACTCCAAAATGCGTTTCGCCCAGGTACAACAATGGGCCCATCAGTTAGATGTTATTGTACCCTTTCTAATATGCAAAAGATTTGGTCGATGTTTACCGACTCGTATTAAAATTACAGCATATATATCACGACCGCATTCTTCTTCAGTCAGATATTGATAATTTTAGTGTTTGGTGTAGAAAAAAAACGGTCTCTCTCTGAACCCAGTAAAATGCCAGACAATTACATTCTCTAGAAAGCGTTTTGCGAATGCAAAACTCTTTCTTTGTATAAGTGCTACGTGTTACCCCATCTTGAATATGCTTCACAAGTATGGACTCCATTTTATCAAGTTCATATAAGCCGAATCGAATCAGTAAAACATAACTTTATACGCTTTTTCTGAAGGGCCTTCCCTGGACTGACCCTTATAACTTGCCTCCATATAAACATCGAATCCAACTTCTTCAGATGGAAACTATATTTCAAAGGCGTGTTAATAATGATTTGGTATTCCTTCATCAACTTATTAATGGTCAAATAGACGCTCCTGATCTATTAGCCTGCATTGGCATTAATTATCCGGGAGGATCTCACCTGCTAAGAAGATTTGAACTACTACATGTTGACTTCCATAGAACAAACTATGGTATGCATGAACCTCTTTGTCTTATATTGTTTATATATGTTTTTGATTGAATTAAAAAAGTAAGAATACAAAATTTTATATTAAACCTGCTCGTTCTTCAATATACCCGCCTTTTTTCCATCAGTTTAATGCATATTGTATACCTCCTGTTTAAAAACACCGTTTCACTTTAAATTTATGTGCGGGTCGTTTCTTGATTTTGTCGGCAAACTAAATTTGATAATTGTTTAATTTTTGCAATAGGTGTTGCCTTACTGTTTCCAAACAGTTTGCTGGAAAAAACAATTAAATTCAATCACTCCACAGTAAATTCAATCACTTCACAGTTGATATATACTGTAATTTTAATATGAGTCGGTAAACATCGACCAAATCTTTTGCGTATTAGAAAGGGTACAACAACATCTAACTGATGAGCCCATTGTTGTACCTGGGCGAAACACATTTTGGAGTAGAGGTCACTTAAACTTTTAAATTGAATTTAATTCAATCACTCCACTTAAAATTAAAAATAAAAATAATTTTTATTATTTACTATTTTTTCTCTTCGTTTTTATTCTCCTTTGAAAATGTAAGGTGATCGTTTGTCAAGTTATAAAAAGTATGTTGGTACAATCTAGACAAGTTAGTGATGTTTTTAATATTGGATCTAGTAAGGCCACTCAATAAAGCTGAAATAATTTGTATGCAATTATATTTTCAGTGCAACAAGTAAATCTCTTTAAAATAGTGGTGCACCAAAAATAAATGGTATGAAGTTTTCAAGAGTGTATCAAGAGTGAAATGGTGTTTTTTTCAGCAAACGGTAAGTTTGGAAACAGTAAGGCAACACCCATTGCAAAAATTAAACAATTATCAAATTTAGTTTGCCGACAAAATCAAGAAACGACCCGCACATAAATTTAAAGTGAAACGGTGTTTTTAAACAGGAGGTATACAATATGCATTAAACTGATGGAAAAAAGGCGGGTATATTCGAGAACGAGCAGGTTTAATATAAAATTTTTTATTCTTACTTTTTTCATTCTTGATTCAAGAATTTTTTTCTTAAAACAATTTTTTTTCCAGAATTAATTTTCTTAAATTAATTTTTTATATTCGCAAATCAAGCAGAAACAACCTTTACACCTTGTTTTATGCAAGGAAGTTTAAAATTTAGGTCGTTATCTCATATCTAATTTCAAAAACAAAAAATAACTATACGTCCAGAGCAATTTTGAGTAAGGTTTCGGATTTAGCAAACCGAAATCTTTTAGTTAATTAATTAATGTGACACTACTTTGCTATTATTTTACTTAGAAATTTAATTTTTTTAAAAATTGAAGGTTTAATATATTAAAAACCTCGGGCTACGAACAGAATTCAGGAAAATAAATGTTTTGGTGGAAAAAAACTGAGGTAATGAATATTTTAAGTTTATTAAAACTACATTTAATTTCTATAATAAATTTTAAGTTTGTAATATATGATGAACAATTTCTGTGCCGACAAGAGTAGGAAAATGGCTCAAAATGCTGGGTGTAAACTGTAAAGGCGAGCGGACTGATTCCGAAGGTAAGACCAGTCAATCTTAAATCAAGAATAAACGAGCTAGAAACAAGTCGAAAGAAATTTAAATTCAAAAATATTTGTTCTTATTAAGGTCTGAAAAAAAGTTTTTTTTTTTCTTAAAATAAGGCTTTAATAGTCTTAAATAAAAGAATATGAATATAAAGCTTAAAAACATAAGCTCAAAGCAAGATGTTTAGGCTTAAATTAAGATTTTTTGAGCTCAATAGACTTTAGTCAACGAATCTTATTGATTTGACACAGACATTCTTGATTTTAGCTCGTATTTTCTTGGTGAAGGAAGTAAATGCTTTAACTGAGAATTTTTCAGTAAATTCAAATTTGTGTATGCATTAAATTGAATTTATATTAGTAAAAATTAGGTATTTACTCAAACATTTTACTTCAGGCAAATACTTCGGTTGTATGCATACCACCCAATGAGTGGCAAGCAATTTTTAGGACGGCTTTGAATTTACCACATCGGAAACCATTCGAAAAAGTTTCCGTTTTTCTGAGACCGGATTATTACATCATTAAAAATATTGCAAGAAACACGTTTATTTGAATTTTAAAATTTAATATCTCAGAACGGGAAGTGTTGGAATAATTCTGTTAAGTGCATAATAGTTGTTGTGACACAATTAAAATAATGAATGAATCTGCAAAAACACTTAGTATATTATAACTCTACTCTAACTCTATTATAGTTCTCAGTCTGCTTTTTATAATTTATTTATTTTGATATTCCTGAAAATATTATTATTCAAATAAAGAATTCAGACTAAGGAAACCTTTTTAACAAATACATAATAAATATTTATAATTTGATAATTGTTTGGCTTTTCTTTCAGAACTTGCACTTTATTAATCTGTGGCAGATAGGCAGAACAACAGGTCCATTTCCATTTCGTTTGTTTTCGCAAAAATGAGTTTTTGAAAGATTATGAATCCTAAATGTTAACTCTATAACATGAGTTCCATTAATTGAACCAAATCATTATAGTTTTGCTGTAATCAACTAATTTCATAACAACATAAGTCCACTTTTTTACAATTTATGCAGGAAAAAATCTTAAGTCCACAAATGTCCACCAAAATTGTATATTTTTAATGAAGTTTTTCAATAGGAAGAAGAACAACAATTTAAAACAATGAGCTTAAAATGAAACCGTGATTCTTTTTCAAAACTTCTGCACTAAAATTTTAATTAAATAATTAAGAAGACAATTTATATCTTTATAATAGCGCAGAATAAGAAAAAAATATTTGCTTATTCGTATTTTATTTAAGAATCAAAGAATTGAATAAATAATAATAAAAATAAAGGGCAAATCGAAATCACTCCATGCTGCAATTCGAAAATGGCATTCGATAAAGTTTGTGAACACACCTCTAAGCTGGTTTTGATCCGCCATAAATTGAACCAAAAAACATCAACATGGTACCATCATTCAAACACTGAATGTTCAAAAGAGTAAAATCGTTTTCTTGTCATTCGATTGGTGTGCATTCTACTCATCTACCAATAAAACACAGCTAATGTTTTATGTTGGTTTTCATTTGTTTTATAAGAAAAATAAATCAATATCAACCTAATGTGAACAAAAGAACTATCGTAAATAAAAGATCTATTTATATGGATAGTTCCAACTTTTTCGTGTTTTATTGTCAATCGTTTTTAATATCACATTAAGGGAAGAAAGAAATTCGAACATTTCAAAAATGAGCACTACCCTAGTACTTACGTATTTAAATATATTTCGAAGTGTACTTCAGATTATAACTTTTCATTATAATTAAAAAAATGAACCTGAAATGTGTAGATTCGTTTAATGTCTTAGCTTGAGGCATATTTGAATAATAAAAAACTTGAGATGCTACGGCAAGTAGAATTGAACATACAAAAATGATGATGGCAATAACAAACAATACTTCTTGTCATATCCTTTTGATGTACATCGTTGTGTGGATACCTCCATGCCAATTGAATTCTTTAAATTTCAAGTGACAGAGGGATGATATACCTTAACGTTAGAAAACCCCGACCATGTTGAGTTTATAGCTTGCAGGCGTAATTTTATTTTCAATTACTACGCGGATTTTTTTCTTTATCAATCGGTGTGATTGGAAAACAAAAATCCGTAAACCTCATTTAAAGTGGATGATACCATATTTGAACCCGTAGGGCGTCCCATCCTCAGAATGATTTTTAATATACATATATACAAAGTCGTGGGGTGAATTCCAACAATGTACAAACATATGGAGGCACAATGCTTTGCTAAAGCGAGGAAAGCCACAGGTGTAGACTGCATGGAAAATTCGTAGGTCAACCGATTTTCAAATTGGTCTGTTTCGGATTTTGTCACTCTCAAGGGCATGAATATTGCAACATTCACACGCACCTCCGCTTAGTCCAACCCCGTTCAAATGCCAAACGTCCAAGTCGAGGTGGGTATATGAAGGGTATCGTATGGTTACCGGAAGGATGCTCGTTCAAAATGGGAACTTGTGCTGATTTTGCTTGCATCCTTCCGCAGCCATCATCGCTGACGACGACGAACGGCTCCACGAATGTATACTTGGCCCCTGCCTTTCAATATTCAATTCGACATCGCAAATGTTAGGTAATCTCTGCACAAACTTGTGAAGCATCAAAAGCCAAACAACCTGCCGAACCCACAGGAACCGCACGTCATATCAGTGTATGTATATGCTGGAGCTTCCGATCAATGTGGGGTTGTGGCTGTGGGTGGAAGCTGTGAATGTTATTCTATGCTCTATGCAAACAAAGGCATCAATTTAAGGTTAACCGATGTTTTCCCAATGCCAAAATTCCTGACGCAAACATTCACATTCTGTCTTGACACCATCATCACGAGAACTGTACGACAACGTTAGAATATCACAAATTCAATTCCTCTTCTAAACTGAACTAAAATGAATATACAAATATATGCATAAATATACCTACCTACGATGTGTCGATATCCGGACCTGATGCTGCTGAAGGAGTAGAGTAGGAAATCTGTTTAATAGCAGGCGTCAATGTTTCATAGATTACCGATTTTACATTTGTTCTGGGAACTGGGAGACTTTCCAATGGATTTATGTTTTCCCAGCCAACACATTTGGTACTTGGTGCAAAGAGGAAGCTTCATTTATCGCTGCCACTATCAGGATGTGGTCCCAGCTGTCGAAGTCTGTGTTTGTCTGCCTACAGCCGTCGATGATTGCTATCGACAATTGTGTAACCTCCCTTCAGTATTGGAGCAAATGGAGCTTGAATTAAAGTTTGCAACCCGAGACTGTTTGCGATTAAATTTGCATGTGGTCCTGGTGATGTGATCATTATTCAATTCAAAATAATGCAAAGGTATCATGGCTGACGGAATTCCGTGCAAGTAATTGTGCACGTGATACTTTGTGCTTTTTGTTTTTCGGAAATTCTTTTATTTTACGGAAAAAAATAATTATATCCAGAAAGCTGTTTACAATCGGTGAACCATACGCGTGCGGTAGCTCTTAAAATGTCGTTCTGCACAAAAAGGACATTTTTACGCAAAGATTCTTTTTGAACTTTTCCGACCGTCATCGTGTTTTATGCGCAAGCAATTGAAAACTGAAGTGTTTTTTTATTGCAAACAGACGTTGCGTTCGTTTGATTTTTTCTTATATTTTTAATTGCAGAAACAGATCAAGAGCCAAAGTTGGCCGCATCCGGAGTTGTGCATTTAGTTTATTTTGTGTTTACCAACCTACCTATACAAAATTTAAAAATGAAATCAAAGTAATTAAATTATGGAGATGTACGTTGATTTCTATTGAATTGAAGATGTTTTTGAGAATTTGGCAACTTCCAGCTTTCCCATTGTTTCTTTGATAGGTTTCGTTTGAATGAACTTGATTTTAATGGAATTACGTTATGAATAAGGGTTTCAGATATATATTATGGAAATCTTTTGATTTATGTATATTTTCTGAGTAGATGAGGGTAAGTATTAAATTCCAATAATCATGCAACCGTTCAACTTTGAAACATTGTTCAGTCTTTTTGTTTTAATTGTAAATTAGATCTTAGAACTCGAAACCTTTAAGTCGTAACATTAGATAAATTGAATAAGTATAAATGATAAAACATTGCATAAGTTGAAAGGGTTAGTAGTAGTAGTAAAAATATTTTGTTAGTTTCATAAGAATGGGAATTCTAGATATAATTTGCAAAACCCGAGAAAAATAAAGCGAATACCAAAAAAGGATATACATAAGCATTCTCATGTAACAGAATGATTGCGCGTCATATTGAATTATAAGTAACAGTGTAAATGGGAGTGAAATACATTACACATTCCATTCCATTCCACTTTTTGGTGAAATTCGTACAAAAGATGTCGTATCGAAAGAAGAATTTTTTTGTCCACACCTTTGATTATTTGTGCGTATTTTACCAAAATTTAGGATGCAAACCAAAGGTTCGCTTTCGGAAGGGTAAATACCCTGACCTGAACGCCGCCAAGTCCAATAAAGTTGCTGAAACTAACGAACTTGCTGCCCAGCCTGTCCCCTTAGATCCTTTCTGTCGTACCTATTATGTCAACACCTGAAGTCTTTTATCCATATAATTCACACCAGTGTGTCCCGTGTCCTGGCCAACAATAGGTACCTTAAAAAAACCAGTTGTTCCACAGAAATCTAAGGGTGGTGAAGAAGAAGAAAAAGAAAAAGAAGAAGAAGAAGAAGAAGAAGAAGAAGAAGAAGAAGAAGAAGAAGAAGAAGAAGAAGAAAAAGAAAAAGGAGAAGAAGAAGAAGAAGAAGAAGAAGAAGAAGAAGAAGAAGAAAAAGAAGAAGAAGAAGAAGAAGAAGAAGAAGAAGAAGAAGAAGAAGAAGAAGAAGAAGAAGAAGAAGAAGAAGAAGAAGAAGAAGAAGAAGAAGAAGAAGAAGAAGAAGAAGAAGAAGAAGAAGAAGAAGAAGAAGAAGAAGAAGAAGAAGAGGAAGCAGAAGAAGAAGAAGAAGAAACAGACAAAGATGAAGAAAAATAAATCATAGAAATACCAAATAGGTAGTGTGCACCGAATGTTAAGCAGTAGGTACCGAAATCTTCTTGGTTTCGTGTAAACCACTTCACTTCCACATTTTTATCAGCTGCGACAGATTTATCATTTTTTCTCTACTTTTTGCTAAATATTAGAACAACCTTTCCCTGTATTTGCCGTCTGTTCTTAAAGGTAAAAGGGGATTAAACATTGCGTATAATAATTTAGTTTATAGGTATGTACAGTACATAGCTGAATGATTTCAATGCGCAAATTTACTAGATAGAATTACTTCATAGATAAGATAAAATGCAAGAAATTTTGAAAATTTCAATGGAGTAGGAAATAGTATATTTTAACATTGTTCTCCTCAAATAAATTTTATTTGTTTTGTAATTACCAAACTAAACGCATTATTTCCTTATTGATTATGCAAAAGAAAATATTAAAATTGTTTGTTATAAAAAAAAATATATTTTGCAGATATTTAAATAGATGCACTGAAGCTGAATGCTAATAATTTACAAGGGTTGGTGCTCCACAACCACATGCTAAAATTAGATTACTTATCTACATAACATTTTGTACCAAAGTAATACAATGCTCTTGTGGAGTGATTTTCGTTTGTGCCTCAGTAGGTTTTGTACATTCCACTCCAAGACAATACCTGTACGCTTCTGTTACGTTTTTATGTAGCTATACATCCATACATACATATGTATTTGCTTTGGAATGGCGTCCTAGCAGAATCAGCAGCTTCCCAAAAAGCAAAAAGAAAACTTCAAACCTAAAATAAAAAGAAATCGTTTAAAAACTGTCCAAAGAAACCCCAACGAAGAAAGAAAAAAAGAATTGCGGTGGAGGCCAAAACGGAATATCTAAAAGGAAATAAGGATCCGAAGAGAATGTTCTTCTTAATTCATGCAGATTTATAGCCCGGAGCGATAACATTAATTTATCGCTTTGCGCGAACTGAACTGGGCTGGGCAAGAGGGTGAAAAGTGCATGCGATATTCTATATTTACCATTTCCGCTGAGAGCCTCTTACTTCGACGGACATTTTGAATTTTTCTTCTGTGGTAGAAAAAAGCGATGAAAAAATTTATTACTTTTTTTCTTTTTCTTTGAACAAAAGAAAATACATAAAAAAAACGAGCGACCACGACCCACACTTAACAGTATCGAACATCTTTGTTGGTTTGTCAGACAAATTTAATGCACGACTTGTGTCGCACGTACCTACTTGTATACTTGTTGGATCAATAAAATCACGCAAAATAGCCTTCAAATCCTTACGTAAGCAATATTTGACCTTGGATAACTGATTCACTATCTTATAACGAGTGTTTCCTTAATCGAAATTAAGATAGTGGCATTCAAAAACTCGGCTCAACAGCATTACAATTTTCTACCTAAAATTGTGCCATACTCAAACTGACAGTGCAATAAAATTCGAAATGATTTTAGACTTTATTTCACTCTAGAAAGTGCAATAACGTCTAACTTTCCTAATTTGAATGTACTTGTGTGTTGAAAATTAATGTTCAAGATTTCAAAACAAGATCTAAAAACTTTTTTAATCATTTTCAGCTTTTAATCGAGAGGTTGAACTGTGGTACGATGACTGGAAATATATAAAATTAAACCCCGAAGATCTTCGAAAACATGGACATAATGTGCATGTTATGTATTGCCTTAGAGCTACCCTGCACCGCCAGCTCGGTTTAAAGGACCGTCAGCTAGTTAAGAAGAGTAAAAACTTGGCTTTGTTCACCGATGCACATAGGTCGATTTGCATGATTTAGGCGGCCAAAAGTCTAATTTTCAAAGTAGCGGTAAGAAAAAAAAAAATCACAAAGCTAGAGAGCAATATCAACAACCAATGTTTCTGTATAATCAAAACTTCTGTAGTTGTCAAATAACACGTGTGAGAGTCGTTGAAAGTTGACATTGTAAGAAGTTAGTTTCTCATTATTTGCAGAAAGTGAAACATTACATTTTTCATTTTGAGTTTTCAAGTTCTTAATCTTTTTTTTTCAATTAATTAGTGATGGATATTGATAATACTGGTAATATATAATGTACTTTTAATATTTTCAATAATATATAACGGTTTTTTATAATTTTCGTGGAACTTCAACTTCAAGGTCATTTTTCAGTATTTTTTTTTTTCTAAAGAATTTTTTTTATATTATTTATTCCGATTAGGCAATATATTTGTTTGCATAGTAAACTATATGTATTTGGTAAAGTTATGACGTATGATGTAGCTGCAGAGGACTGCAGTTGACCAATTTATTGCGTTTTGTGTAGTGAAAGTTCCAAAAAAAAAAAAAAAAAAATTTATTTTAAATTTAGTTAAGTGTGAATTTCTTTGCTTTAGCCGCACCTAGTTCCTCGGGTACAAAAATAGTGACCCGTAAATATCTCTACGACCGAATGCAAGAGCAGGATTTGCCAAGTCTAGATGAAAAACTAGATTACTTAGAAAATTATTTGATGTCCTATTGCGACAATTCGCCAGGCAATTTCAAAAATTTAAAGCAGAGATTTGCGATGCTTAAATCAATGTTTAAAGACAGATGTTCTAAATCCGCTAGAAAAGAAGCTGCTTTTTTAAAAAAATAATGAAGCTTGGCTGGAAGGAACTTTTGAACTTTCAGGAAAAAGTCCAAATTTACCGGGTAGACCTTCTAAGTCCTTTGAGGAATCAAGTGAACGTACTAAAAGAAGAAAAACAGAAGAAGTTCGTTCTTCGCTCAGCGATCAAATAATCGTTCATGCAGCTCAAACGACACTACAGGCTCAAGGTAAACGAGATGCTTCGAAAATTTTACATGAAATCGCAAACTCTCCAACTCGTGCACGAAAATATCGAAAATTGTTCATAAGATAGATGTCCAAAAATTCGATACATATGCCATGGAAACCGCGAAATTGTATGTCGACCAATATGCATGGCACCCTATGAGTCCCACCATGCATAAAATTTTGATTCATGGTTCGGTTATAATTGAAAATGCAATATTTCCCATTGGACAGTTATCAGAGGAGGCGTCTGAAGCTCGAAACAAACACTTTCGTTTATATCGACAAAATTATGCCAGGAAGTTTTCCAGAGAAGAATGCAAGCTGGACATATATAATAGATTATTGTTGAGCTCAGATCCTTTCCTGAGTAATATGAAAGAAACAAAAAAAAAATTACAAAAAAGCATTTTGCTCGGAAACAATCCAAATGTTACTTCCGGTGAGCCTTTTATAGAATCTGATGTTTCAGATACAGAGCAAGATTAATTAGTACCATAAACTAAACATATTATAAATATCTTAGTGATGAATTCTTTTAGTTCCTTAATATACCCATAGAATAATGAAGTTCCTTTAAATAAAATGAAAATCAACTCTGATTACTTTCTTAAATCTTTTCTTCCTATTTTTTCACTTTTGGTTTGGTAATACAGTCAAACCCGCTTTGGTAGAAAGACAAGGAACTTAGTTTTCTTTTCAGTTTACCAGGCTTTTCAGTTTAGCGAATTTTTAAATGAAAAAAATTAACATTTCAAGTGTAATGTTTAATATATCCATGGTTTTCAGTTATGCAGCTTTCAGCTAAGAGGGTTTTACTGTACATGGACATTTTAAGAAAATGAATATAAAACATTAATAAACATATACTTTAAAGTTAAAATACACCATAAAATAATTTTGGCCGCCTAAATCATGCAAATCGACCTATGTGCGATGTATGACCGTTTAAATTGTTTGAATGGTATTTTGCTTATCCAAAAATTTAATCGGGGTATTCATGCAACCATAGACAAACTGGTAGACCTGGGTAAATGTGGAAAACATGTTAACATTTGTATGGAAATGATAGTTCATTTACCAGATATTGGACTTCATCATGTTTACCAAGAGTTTACCAGTTTGCATGAATACCCCTAATACGAATGAAATTTCTAAATTTACAACTTTATGAAGATATATATATCCACAGAACTACAGAAGATTTATTAAAGAAAATTGAGGACAAATTGTGAAAGGAGCGTTGAGAAGTGTATGTTAAGATTCACGACGTGTTACGTTAATTGAGATGTACTATTATGCTACATTTATTTCATTTCATACAAAGCCAATTTTGTTTGGTTTTTTTTTTGAAATTTTAGTTTTTCTCGAAATTGAATAATTGGATTGAGAAAAAGAAATCGAATTAAATGTAAAACACATTAAATGAGGTTATTTCATCATTTATACTTTTTTATCTTCCTTGCTCATAGTTTTCCAGCGATGTCTAATGTTAAGCAAAGTCTTTTAAGAAAATTTAGTTAAGAGGTTCACTCAGAAACGGGACGATTTGTCATGTTACACACTTTCACACATTGAATATAATATTGGAACAAAAAAGAAAATTTATTTATTTATATCAAATTAACTAAAGATACGTTAATTTGTATTCGTTCTTGAATGAGTTTGACACCTCTTTCCCTTTCCCTTGATAAAAATCCTGCGTAAATATATATCCTTGTGCTTAATCGAACATTACTTGATAACTGTGCATGATTGAATTTTTTTTCAGAATATGTAACTAGTCTTTATATTTATTCATTCAAATTCAATAGTATATGCTGGACAAAACTTTTCTTAGTTCTTCTTGACGTAAGATACTGAGTTGAAAGCAGAAAAAATCAAACAGGAGTTATTTCAAGTTTGCGAAGATGGAGTACGAGCTCCAATGGCCATTTCGATGCCCCGGGATAGATGGATACGCTGTTTCATTTCAGTTTTTAATTGTTTTTTTTTTTTTTTTGGTTAGTTTTTTTAGTAAGAAAACCGCTTCTTCTTTTCATGAGAGAAAAATTTCAAAATCCTTCAAATACTTTTAAATATTTGATAGCGAGCGTTTGCTGGCTGGCCACAGGCGATAATGCGTTAGAAAGTTTTTCCTTTTTTGTCTTTTCCTCCATCATCGTGGCCGGCACCACCGGATGCAACGGCAATGTAATCACAGCGTGGCACTGAATATGTAGTCGTCAGTAAATTAGCACTTTTCTGGACACATTTTCAAGCGTTTCCATTCGTCCATTGAGATAATATCTATCCGCATTGCTGCAGGGGTAGGGTTGAAACGTAGATATATAGAAAATTGTCTTGGGTTTGTAGATGTTTTTTTTTTATAAAAAAAAAAAAAATATGTATATAGCTGGCTTGCAGTATCTCGAGTACTTAAAGGGTGTCATGCCGTCGATAAACCGCAGATATAGTTGATATAGAGGGTGGTAAGATGAGTATACTTTGTCAATGTTTGTTGTTTCTACCCCGAAAGGGTTATATTATTTATTCGTGGTACAGGCCACTTTCACAACAGGAAGCGCGATAAAAACTCACTCCGTAAGATCATAAAAACGAGACCATCGAATTTTAATCAAATCCATTTAATTTGCATATTCTTCTTTGGATTTCAACTTTCGGCTGCTGCTTTATCCGTTCTGTGTGTTCAAACAAAGGATAACATTTTTTGGCATCAGACACCCACCGGTGTTCGGTTTGCCTTTTTATTACTGTCAAGGGAGAGGGTTTTCGATGGTATATATAAGTCGAGGTAGATACATACCTTATATTCCAGGTTTTTTTTGCATTAAAGATTTAAGGATAGTGAGATTCAGCTCGAATTATTATTGTTTGGCTTAAATTTTAATAGGCCGTTATTGCTGGTCCATTTGGTTCCAAAGCGGCTTATTCTAGGTTTGCCATTTGCGATACAAAAAGCTAGAGTACGCTGAGAAAATAAACGCCAATGCTGAGTAGTGTATAGAGGATATCTTATTATTATGATGACTGGAATTATAGTCGAGTAAATAGAAATAGGCATTTTAGCAAATATTAACAAAATGGAAGAATTACAGACACAACGAAATGTGGCAGGTAGATTCACGTATATAAGTAACGTACGGAACGAGTTTTTTTTTCGACCACCTACCCATTTATAAAGAGTGGGATGTGTTTGTTTTTTCGGCACCAAGGCCTTTTGATAAATTATCATCTTAATCGTGGAAACTTTAAGTTCTGCAGAATTGTAGTAATTGTAGTGCTCATAAAGGGCAAAATAGAAAAATTCCAATGTTTTTCTCGAAAACTGCTCTTTTTTTTTATTAAAATGTCTATATATTAGATACATACACATTTTTAATTTTTGGTAAAAATGATTGCTATCTGGGAGCTATGGAAAAAATAGCAAAGGAAGAGACAACAAAGGTACAACATGTAAAAAATGCTTAAAATTGGATCGCTGCCTACCAAATATTACAGGAAACTTAAGATATGAATTCTAATACATGACGTAACGATGATAGAGAATGCAAAGCAAAGTGTCTCACGCAATGCATAGATGTACAGTGGCTATAAATTATTTAAATATTTTACACCAAAATTGTTTAAAAAAAATGAATTAAAATTAGATTAAGATTACGGTTTGTTCACATTACACAAATCCGAAAACACGACAGAAGTTGTTGAACATAATGTTGAATGTGGACCCACCTAAATGAAGGCTTTTTTAAGTAGGTGAGCTTTTACAATAACATTTTGAAACATCAAACGTTAACTACAATTGGTTTTTTTTTTTTTGCAAAAAGTGAAAAAGAATACTCACATA
The DNA here is from genome assembly GCA_948107695.1 of Meliscaeva auricollis. NCBI lineage: Eukaryota > Metazoa > Arthropoda > Insecta > Diptera > Syrphidae > Meliscaeva > Meliscaeva auricollis. The sequence goes on along the minus strand of OX403619.1, from coordinate 37,733,689 downwards.
CACTAGCGACATCTATTGGTAAAAAGAGCGTATAGTTAAATTAACACTATACGAATTTCAAATCAGTCATCTATCGGGGATTTTCTGAAAAAATAAAATAAAACATATATTGGCCCTCGAATTTCGAGTGCTGGGTCTGCTAGTTATATTAAATCGCTTCTTTTACAGTTCTTTTAAGACTTATTTTTATAATGGTTCCATGCAAACAAAATTTAAGGTGGTATTCTTGAACCTAGCGAAGCAGCCATCGCAAATCAAAAAGGAATTAGTTTTGCATTTGTGGCTAATTTGTTGCATTTGTTATGGACATTTTGTTTTATTTTTTATTTTCTTGCTCTTGTATTTACCATTTTATGGGATGCTTCGCTATGTTCATATAAACTGAGCGAACAAAACTCCCCTGTATCGAATTAAAATGTGGTTTATATTTTGTTGCTGATTACGACAATTTTAATTTAGTTGCTCCTTTATTTCTTGTAATATTCTTAATTTTAATTAGTGTTCCGAGGAGCTTCGCAAAGTTCAGATAAATTTAGCGAAAGTTAATTATCAAAATTAAAAAAAAAAACTCGATTGGAGACAAGATTTGGAATTGGGTAGTCTTTTACTACCCAATTCCAAATCTTGTCTCCAATCGAGTAAAAGCCACTGGGGAGAAAACAATGTCATATTCAATTTAAAGTTTAGCAACTTATCTCATACATATTGAATTTTACGACGAAGCTTATTAGACATTAATGCAGCGATTATCGCACAAAAGTTAAATTGCATGCGACAACTGTATCGTGTATTCGTACAATGCTTTTGATGGAATGGTTTTACACCGTTTCGTGACAATCATCGAACGATAGAATACAATAATAAAATAAAATAAGCCAAGATAAACTGCAAACACTTTTGCATTTAATTTTTCGATTTGCACGAAATGTTAAAGTCATTAGAAAGAAAATTACAAAAATCATATTTTAAAAACAAAGGTTTTCGAAGGTGCGTGAAGTTAGCACCGCCATAACAAGTATCTGCTTTGATTCGTTTATTGTAGGCATCTACACCTATTCATACACATTTCCTTACTTTTGTCTTCTGTGTCATAAGACGCATGATTAATTTAAATATGAGATACCTCATTCCATGATTCAATTTTTTCCTGCGATAGAATAAATATAATCTCATCGTCATCACAATTCAAGATTAAAAATGGCCAACAGTATTACCTAAAAAGGTATAGGTACATTTTGATTTTTGAATCTCTAAACTAACTAAGACTTTGATGAATAGTTTGTTTTCATTCAACTGTAGGTACATAAGATAAGATATCTATTCAGGTATGTATAGGTACTTATCTCACACTAGTTAATATATACGTAATATTGAGGTGAATAAACTGTTCTCCGCCTTGAATTTGTCGAATTTTTATGAATATTATAATCATGATTTTTTTGAAAGTATGAGGATTGTTTCTTTTGTTTATTGTGTCTACAATAAGCCTAAGCAAATACTGAAACCACAGATCTTATAAGTCATAACAAAGCTTCAATTGTTATCCGATTTACAAAAGTACCTACACACATCTATTTAAATGATGCGGGAATGTGATTTATAATTTTATCTCCAATATTTATTATTCAAAATAATTTTTGGGCGAAATCAGGACAGTGTCAAACAAAATCCAAAAATCAAATTTAAATATTATGATAAGAGATTGTGTATTTTGGAGTTCAGAAGCGTTAAGGTATTCGTATTATAGTAAATATCAGGTGGAAAGCAGATTCCTCCCACATGTTTAACAAAAAGAGATGATATCAATCTGTGCTTTTATATTTTTGTCTTAACAGTGCCTCTGGGTGTTGACCAGCTAGAAGGGCAATAAGTGTCATTTTCCAATTTCTTTACGACCATACATAATTGTCGGCCCACCGGGGTGGGCTTGGTTAGTCGATTATGTTTCCTTTTTCCTGGTGTCGTGTTATCTTAAATCCCCCAATGGCCGGAGTTGCGGCATCAGCTAAGAAAAAAGTTCTTGCTTGGTCTTATTTTTTATGAAGGTTGATCTATAAAATTGCGTATTTATTGGTACTTAAATAGTCCTTGTTAGTTTTGAAAGGCGCACCACCACCATACCGCATCACAATAAGCCACTTACATTGTATTCCTTTAACAATATCGTAAAGAGGAAACTGGGCGGCAAAAATAAAAATGCTTTCGTTATCCTTACGACATGTCACCCTAAGGGCACATATATATTTTCGTTTGGCCATTGTATCGTTTTGTCACCCCCTAGAGCAAAAAAGAGGAAAATCAGGAATCGGTTTTGACAGGACGAGTTACCTATATAATGTATTATGGCAAATTCATAGACTGTAGCTTTACTTTTTCTTTGTCGATTTAGTGTTTTATTATTTGCGAATAAAAAAGAGTAGACATTTAGCTTGTGAATTTGTCCCAAAGTGGTCACACATGTACGTATAGTGAACGTAAACATTTAGGCGGAGGCGAAGAAAACGCCCCAATAAAATTGTTTTATTGCCCTCGAGAGTATGTAAGCAATATAAATCAATGGATGGCTTTTGGTTACCTCACAACGCGGTGGCCAAAAAGGCTCTTCGGGCACAATCAGATTGAAAATCAACAATAATTGAACGAAGGTAAAGTTGACGGTGGCGCTCTTGGGTTGATGTGCAACATGCGGCGATATAACCACCTGTGATGCATTCGAAAATTGACTGCGATATCCTCTCAGAATATAATATCCTTCCACGAATTCTAGAAACATGACTGCCAACTTAAGTTTCTTATCGGTTAAGCACTGTTTTTTTTTTTGTGAGAAAACATTTTTTCTTGTTATTCAATAAAAAAATGGATACACCCACATAAATAATAGCAGTATTAAAGATTGGTTGGAGAGCAAACAACGATTTGAGCTGCAAAGAATTACTTCTAAGCAACTACATATATTGTAAGATTGTACCTTATTTTCAAATTCAATATGAATTTAGATCCAGCCCAACGAATTTGAGAAGAAAAGAATATATTTTACTTATAAAGTAGAATTTTGAAACAAAAATCAGTTCTATTGATTTTTTTTTTTTCAAAATTCTGATTTTGGTAATCTTTTTCTCTTAAACTATTCATTAGATCAACTTGATTTAAAATTAAAGAAGGGGTTTCTGGATACCGAAAAACATATCACATGATCTAGGTAGTGTTAAACTCAGTTGTATTTCTAAAATTTATTTTCTGCTTCACTTTTGAGAAAATTCCCCCAACCATCTGAAGGGCAAAATCTGATAAGAGCACCAATTTTTAACCCATTGCAGTTAAAGTATATTTGAATACCAACATTTGGAAACAAAATCATCCAAATCAGAATTGTTTCGCCCAATTTCGATATAATGCCTTTTTTAATCTTTAGTTACTCCACTATAAGTATTAAATTTTTGGTACGACTTTTTTTTTGACTTTTTGAAGTATTAAAAATTGACTTTTTCTAAAGAACACATTTATTTACAAAACCAATTTTTTTTTTAAATTGGAGAGATTCAAAAGAAATGCTGCTTGCAGGTATACTGCTAAAAGGGCGAGAAGAATTCATTTTTTTTTTTTTTTTCTAAAAATTCAAACAAATTGTATCTAAGAAAAAAATATAAATATTCATTTTACTCTTTAATTTTATAAACAATCAACGTCCGGATTGACCTTGAAAAACGCGACTGACGACGGACATGTGATTTTTGAGGTATAAGAATATATAGAACACTAAAATAAAGAATTAAAAAAAAAGTTGGTTCATTGTCCTCCATTTCGCAGCTAAACGCTTATTTGAAACTATTTGTATAGCATGTACAGTACATACATAGATACAATTCCATTTTAAATTTATTTAAAGTACATTTTTATGTTCTCATTGAAAAATTCTTGCAAATTTCAACTTTTAACTTTTAGTATCAACTGTTAATACCTTAAGCTTGGTAACCAAAGCAAAGAAAACAAATCAACCAATTTAAAAGTCAACCAAAGTTAATGAACATAATTAGAATTAATACCTATATTCAATAAGAAAACAATTCTCTTGACCCGAATTAAATATTAAATAGAATATTTACTTGTGACCATTATTGACAGAAACGTCAGCTTCCACCTACCTCATTTGAGGTTTGCCATCATGTCCTGAAAGAAAAACTGTATCAATATTTCTTTCTGAAAACTTTTTTTTTAAATAACGATAGTAGTGGGCATGGCTAAAAATTGGTTAGTTAAAAATATTTTAGTGGCCAATATAATTTGAATCAAGAATAAAAAGAGTATGTCGTAAGTGAAAGGGTATTACATATTTATTTGTAAATATTTAATCTATCCTAAATTGAATTCCAAGTGATAAACTGACAATTTTTAAATTCTGTTTGGATATGCTGGTCGTTGTGTATGCATTATTTGATATCTTTGCCTCAAAGATCGAATGAGAATTCACTATGAACATATTTGTGTTCATGTAAATTTTGGTCACTGTGGCGTATGCGTAACATTTTTGTTTATAGAAAATACTTAGAAAGCTGACGAATTAATCGAAGCAATTAGTCTCTTATGTTCATATTATGTGCTTTAATATGATATTCATAGTTGGTTATTCAAAATTTTACATGTAATTTATGTGCTTTAATATGATATTCATAGCTGGTTATTCAAAATTTTACATGTAATTTATGTGCTTTAATATGATATTCATAGCTGGTTATTCAAAATTTTACATGTAAGGCGTAAACATTGTAACGAAGCGTCACACTTCCTTCCCACCGACCGCCTAAAAATTATACTATCGCAAAAAGCAAACCATCTCATCATGAAATTTTCACCTGACGACTTGACGTCCCAGACTATGAATTACTTGACAACATAATTTCCCGGACTATAAACAGCCGCCGCTCTAACACAACATCCCATCCAAAAAACTCGAACAGCGGTGAAACAGCGTTGTCGTTTTTTTTGAAAATGTTTTTTATTTTTATTGTGAATATCTCGTAAGCGGCTTAAGCGATTTCGACTAAAATTTGTGCAAAGACATTTCATATAACCCTAAGCAATCTACTTAAGTTTTCAAAAAAAATTAATAATTAATTAATTAAAAATACGAACAAAATCATGGCCACCACCAGTATACGAACTAGCGCTGCTTGAGTTACCAGGCGACAGTCTAACCTATTGTGCTATATTCTCTGACGGAAACAACTTGTATTTGAACCAAGTTATACTTCAATGTGAAAATAATCATAACGAAACAACTTTGAATTTGATATGAGTTTCGTTTTTTCCCTGAGTGTATATGATTGATATTAGCTGTGTTTCCCCAGATCTGATCCAGATTGGAATTTTATTTCAAAATAAAATGTATAGCAAAAATAAAACATAAAACTGGATCTTTTGTTCTTTTAGTTAAACATGTAATTTTGAAAGAAATCTCAATCCGGATTATATATGGTTGAAAATAAGACACAGCTATTGTTATCTCAAATCCTAATATAAATGATTACTTATAAATGAAACCCAATAAATAGACCCAAATGAAAATGGTCAGAAAGAAAAATACATGAATACAACATTAAAGACGTACATATAGCTTTGTTAGGGACCCCCTTGTAGATAGAAAGCGTAAATAGCTTACCTTAAGGAGTGAGAATGCAGAAACTTCACCCTGGTACGAGTAAACATATTTTCGGTTAATTTTTGATCCTTTATTCGAATTTAAATCAGTGGCAATCATTGACATAACTAATAGACACTGCACACCTCTGACAAATTTACCCTTAACATCATCTAGTATATCTGTTGTTGTATTTAAAATTGATGTTTGTTGCTAAAAGTCACACACACAAATGTACTACTACCGCAAATTATGGCCTGGTGATGGGTTCAGTACGTGTTCTTGTTCACTTGGTTCAATCATTGACTCCTTCAGGGGTTTACGTGCTCTGATGTAAACATAAATCAATTATCAGCAATGATTATACCTTGGGCAGTTTAATTACGTTCATTTGATCAACGTAAATATACATACATATATAAACTTTCCTCCAAAAACATGAGCCCTGTGCATATTCACATTCTCAGCTGTTTTTTTTTTGTACTTGTTGTTTTTGGTGAATGTTATCGCAAATCGATTTGGAAGCTGATATCAGCAGAATTGTTGTTTGTTTGTTTAAAATTATTTTTATCATATTTGTTTTCGCTGTATTATAAAAGTAAAAGTACGCTGCATTTCATTCGTTTAAACAGTCTTTTTGCTATGAACGTGTTGTGCTTTCTCGGTAACTTTTTATAACTAGGATAAATCTAACTATGGAATAGATTTAAGGTAACATAAAGATAAAATTCCAGGTAGAATTTCGAAACCTGGTGAAAAAATTTTAGAGTTAGCTAGGCTTTTCGAACATTAGCAGTATGTACACGGTTAAAAATTTTGGGGTACTTTTTAATATCTACTTTTTGGGTTGCATATAGGTTCACACTAGAAATTTATTAAAATTTAATACACGACAAATATTAAAATTTTTCAGTTAATGGAAAATATATTTAAATTTAATATATGGAAGAGTATTTTATAATTCAATTGTATTACTTTTCAATACAAGTTTTATTAAAAGATTTTTATAATATTATTCTTTATTATTCTATCTTCTCTCTAAATTCTTTAAAGTGAAACTTATTATTTTGTAATATTCAAATGGTGATATTATTATCTATATTGTTTTTTTCGCAAATACATGATTTGCGAAAGTCAAATCTTTGTGAAGTCAAATCTTTTGGCAATTTAAATTTTATCAGTAATTCAAACATTGTATTTCGAAAAAAGCAAAAGCGCCTTCAAAATAGTGAAAATTCAGATCATTCGTTCTTAAAATTTTATCAGGTCAAGGGTACTTGAAAACATACATAAGACATTTTTAAATATGGCTTCTGTTATCGTCTACGTCTGGCTTGCTCTTTTAATACAGCTTGATTAAATTTTATTTTCCTAAAATAGTCTTAATAGTTTAAAAAAAATTAATATTTACAGAATATTAAAAAGTAGTATTCACTGTATTGCATACGGCTATAATACAAAGGCTGTATTAATAAGTAAGCCAAAATTTTTAACCGTGTAGTCATAAATTCGATGATTTTTTGTTTGTCATCGAAAATTTAGAGTTTTAGAAGCAATTTAATTATTTTATTTTGATTGGTTGGCCTTATGTTTTTATTACAATTTACTGAGGACACGGAGAAACAAAGTACCATCTTACAAGAAGATTGCCTTATTGAGCTTTTTTACTAAGTGCTTCCCATTTGCTATGACAATTTTTATAATGGGGTTACAATACCGGGCCTTATGTATGCTGATGATATTGTTTTTCTCTCTGATACAGTTAATAGTATGCAGCTTAAAATCAACAGACTAGAAAAGTTTTGCAAAACTTGGAATTTAACTGTGAATCTGGAAAAGACGAAAATCCTTGTATTTAGAAACGGAGGGGGTAGATTCTCAAGAAACGAAAAGTGGACGTACCAAACGGAGCCGATTGAAGTTGTTAGAGAATACAAGTACCTTGGTTTTGTAATAACATCGAATCTCATTGCGGAAAGGCATCTAAAAATAAAATTAGCAGAAGCGAAACGCGCTATTAATTCAGTATGGAGTTCTTGCGTAGATAGTAAATTTGTGACGCATAGCTCAAAACAAAAAATTATCCGAGCGACAGCCCAGACTATTCTTTTATACGCGGCACAAGTATGGGGATATGGTAACTTTGAATCCGTGGAAAAGTTCCAACGTTACTGCATAAAAAGCATATTCAGGTTACCTAATAATACCCCTAACTATATGATCCATTTAGAAACAGGGTGTCCACCACTTTTCTTGGAAACGCTTAAGATACATTTTGGCTATGTAGTTAAAGTCATGGAAATGGAAGATGAACGTCTGCCGAAAATTGTTTTGAATAATATGCTAAGAAATAACGCGTACTGCGTCAAAGAATGGCAAGAACTAGCAAGTTGCAGCGGATGTGACGTAAATTTCTACCCTAGTGATGGTGCTACCACTCTCAGAAGAAAATTTGAAGAAATCATAGCAAAATCAGGAACTTTTTTCTATAACAAATATGCAACTGAAGCCAAATCGTCACTACACAGGATGTATTATATCAAGGTCAATCATAATAATCTACATAACAACACTTACTTTCTGGATGGGAACAAAACGGAGATGATACGAGCTATTTTTATGTTAAGAGGCGAATTAATCAATTTGAACTACGTGCCACATCGTCCTGACTTTCCAATATTGTGTGATCTTTGTTACCGTGAAGAAAGAGAGGATGTATATCACTTTGTTGCAGTGTGCCCTATTCTAAACGAAATTCGAAGGATGTATTTTGGAGTGAATATACTTCAAAAGGAGGATCTGATGGCGATTTTGAATGGTGACCGTGGCTGGGATAGTCTATATAGATACTCTACAAGTGCTCTAAATTATAGAAAAAGAATCATAGATGGGGATTTTTAAATTGTTAACTTTAATAACTTATTATTTTTTCTTTTAAATTTAACTTAAATTATATTGAAATATGTTAATTAATACAAAAATGTTAATCTGGTAGACGGCTTGGTGCCAAACCAAAAGACTTTATGCTTTTAAAATATTGTAAAATATTGTATAATTTGTTTTTAAACAGTTTAATAAAAAGTCATTAAAACTAACTAACTAACTATGACAATTTTTATAAAAGAACGAATGTAAAACATGTTGTCAACCATTAGGTTACTTTCTCTAAATAAAATCGAAACAAATTGTTAAACTCTATAAAGTCCTTTTATCTGGTCCAAACAAGATTATCAAAAACAAAAATTTCTTCCAGCAACAACCTTTTTGATTGATATTGATTTAAAAGTATTTTTTTATAACAGTTACTGCACCTGGGCCATCATTGCATAAATAATATGAATATCACAGTTATTTCAATGGTTTTTTATGTTTATTCTTGCATATAATTTTGAATTCTTTTATGAGCTTCTTTAATGCTTTTTTAAGGTTTACCCACCCAAACGAATGACACCGCAAAAAATGACACAGAAAAAATCCCATAGTAGTAACAATTTTTTTCTTGGATTCGAATGAAAAGCAGTCTATTTAAAAAATTATATTTAACGCATACTTGGAATAGGCTTATAAGGAAAACCTGCTAACAAGAATCTTGAGTAAAAGCACGGTATTACTTTCCCATATACTTTAATGTAAGAAAAAACTGATAAAAGGAACATTAGGTACTCAAACCATGAACTTTTAATTTTTACTTGCGATATAGGTGCTATAGGGCAAGTTTAGCGTTCGTAAAAAAATCGAACTCGAGATAACAATCAGACATGACATTACGATGATAAAGAAAGCGAAAAAGTGTGTCTCGCAATTCAGTCTGTCAGTCTGTCAGTCTGTCAGTCTGTCAGTCTGTCAGTCTGTCAGTCTGTCAGTCTGTCAGTCTGTCAGTCTGTCAGTCTGTCAGTCTGTCAGTCTGTCAGTCTGTCAGTCTGTCAGTCTGTCAGTCTGTCAGTCTGTCAGTCTGTCAGTCTGTCAGTCTGTCAGTCTGTCAGTCTGTCAGTCTGTCAGTCTGTCAGTCTGTCAGTCTGTCAGTCTGTCAGTCTGTCAGTCTGTCAGTCTGTCAGTCTGTCAGTCTGTCAGTCTGTCAGTCTGTCAGTCTGTCAGTCTGTCAGTCTGTCAGTCTGTCAGTCTGTCAGTCTGTCAGTCTGTCAGTCTGTCAGTCTGTCAGTCTGTCAGTCTGTCAGTCTGTCAGTCTGTCAGTCTGTCAGTCTGTCAGTCTGTCAGTCTGTCAGTCTGTCAGTCTGTCAGTCTGTCAGTCTGTCAGTCTGTCAGTCTGTCAGTCTGTCAGTCTGTCAGTCTGTCAGTCTGTCAGTCTGTCAGTCTGTCAGTCTGTCAGTCTGTCAGTCTGTCAGTCTGTCAGTCTGTCAGTCTGTCAGTCTGTCAGTCTGTCAGTCTGTCAGTCTGTCAGTCTGTCAGTCTGTCAGTCTGTCAGTCTGTCAGTATCTATCTTGAGCTAGAGCCTAAAGTACCTAAGCGATTATCTTCAAACTTGGTAGTTAAGGGTTTTTGGTGATTCCCTAGGAGGGAAATTGAAATTTTTTTTTAGGACCAAAATTAACGGTACCTGCCATACAACCAATATGGAAAAAATTTATTTTCTCAAAAACGGCTCTAACGATTTTGGTTAAAATTTGTATGTATAATACAACAGGCAAGGTCGTACTTTTGAAATAAAAAAAATATTTTTTCATCGGTTAAAAACGGTACCAATAGAGCCGTTTATCTCTTTTCTGATTTTCTCGTAAACTACTCGACGGATCTCGATGACAATTTTTACACAAGAGGTCATCAACAATTTTCAAGTTATTTCATATCAAAATTTTGAAAAAAAAAAATTTTGGATTTGGAAAACGAGTGAATGTTTTTTTTTTTAATTTTGGTTTTAGATGTTCATTAACATTTTCTTAAAATTGGAATTCAAACTTTTTTTTTAAACAAAGCTTTAGAATTTTTGTTCATAAAAAATTAATTTTTTAAAAATGGCTCTAACGATTTTCAAGATTTTTTTTCTAAAAATTAATCTTTTTAACAAAATCAAATGGCATACTTTGTTTTGAGATCAAAACAATTTAAGAAGTTCTTTAAGTCAGTAATAAATTTTATGTTTATTTTTTAATTTCTTATAAAATTAAAAACTTTACATATGAAGCTTTAGCATCCACAGCAACTTTGACCCTAAGAGCAAGTACGTGCGACCCATCCGTGCATTTTATTAATCTTGGTTGGATTCAACTTTTTACTTTACAGAGCAAAAATGTCATTTATTATGCAATTTTATATTTATAGAGAAATTCAGTTCAGTGTTCCCATAAGACATTGAATTTGTTAGAGTATTTTCGATTGATGACAGTTCTTCTTCAGAAATTGAAATTCATAACTTGAATTTCTAAGTAATAAGACTGTGTTTTTGTTTGTTTCATATTTTTGTGCAATTTTAATTTTTGATAACTTTTTCACTGCTAGATCATTTTGGTATAAGGATTAACCCTGAGTTAATCTCTCAAATTAGTTTTTCAGTCAGATTTGATCCCTGGGTTAAACCAAAGTGAATCCATTGAATTTGGTAAGTTAACCCGGCGATTAAAAAATGATTTTTTTACAGATGCATTTTAAAAATCTATTCAATTGAAAAAAGACACTTTGAAAATTACCATTCCACTATTGAAACCAAGTGGTTGACCAGGAAAATTTGCTTTTCTTCTTTGTTTACAGAAAAGACACTAGGTTTGAAAATAACCATTTATTTATAGAAAATAACCATTTATTTATAGAAAATAAATGGCGTCGCTAGGAAAATTCCTTTTTCTATGGTATCGCCATCTGTGTATTCGAAGCAAATTCGATGTTGAAAGGTGATTTCCAGAGGCACGCACCCCGATCTAAATCGATTTAAAAAAAAAAAAAAAAATTTAACTTTCCAGAAAATATTTTTGATTAAAAATAATAGTTTTTTTTCTAACGTTGAGATTGTTTATGATGTCTTTAAAATGCTCTGCAACAAATGATTAAAATGAAGTATGACCTTTGTGGACGTCCATGTAACTCAATTCTATCGATATTTTAAATTTCTAACGGATAAGGCTGAATAACTTCCTTGCCAAAAATATTGCGATAACACTTAAAACATGCATTACAGAAATCTACATGCACTCTTAATAACGACAGTGCCTTCTTTCATTAAATATATCTTAGACATGATAAAAATTATTTTCGGATTATACCGCGTTATAAAAATATTACAGAGTGCAAAATTGTACTCACCCCGAACGTTTCGCAACAAATTACATTGTGCGTGGAAACCGGGAAAACAGTTTCCCGGAGCTGAGCTGTTAGTTGAGCTGAGCTGAGCTGAGCTGAGCTGAGCTGATTTGAGCTGAGCTGTGTTGTGCTGAGCTCATGGTAAGAGTTGATTTAATTTTTTTGTGTGGTAAAACATTGAATAATATAATGTGTAAATTGAATAAACTGCTGTTGTCGAAACTTTACATTATAGATGAATCCTAAAATTATCATATTTCTGCTCCATGAACTGCATTTTTGTAGATTGAAGTTAAATACTTGTAGGTTAGGTTAATTTGTTATTCATGTATGTTAATAGAACTATTGCGTAGCAAATATAATAAAATATTTTTTTTGTTAGAGAATAAGTAGTCATGGCCGTTTATGTAAGTACATAAATGTACATGTCAACGAATTCAAAATACAATAATTCCAAATATTTTGTATTTCAATTACAACCCTTTCATTACCAACCTAAACTATAGCATTAATGGATATCTCATTTACCAAAAGGATCTCGGAAAAACCACTGATGACCATTGATTGCCAAATACTTCAAGAAAATCCCAACTAGCTGCTTTTGAACTCGCAAGACCCATTCATATATACCATCGGTTTACTTTTATTGCCCTTATGTTCCCTTACTGATCGTAACCCAACACACACTTTTATTATCCTCATAATTTTGTTTCATTATAGATTAACAATTAGCGGCCTTCTCAGTACCTAAGAAGTTATTTAATAAAATCTGTTTTGCGGTCAAAATGGGTATTCTATGTACTTATATATTATATATAAAATATTATCGAAAAGTTATATTATTATTTATGGTGTTTCTTTGAAGATATATATTTCACTTGCCCTCTTTTTCGCCTCGATGTTGAAACTTGAAAAAATATTCAAAATTGTAACAAAACTTACTATACGTGCTTCCAAAACATTTTTGTTCCAATTATGTAATGTATATTATATCATTATTATATCTAATCTAATCTAATCTATATTATATCAAAATTTTGTTACTGAATTCAGTTTTACGTAGAATATTTCGGCTGGTTTAGAGCTCAGGTTACTGCAGCTCTTCAGCTCATTTTAAATCAGCTCAGCCCAAATGACAGCTCAGCTCAAATAACAGCTCAGCTCAGCTTAAATCAACAGCTCAGCTCAAATGATAGCTCAGCTCAAATGAAGCTCAGCTCAAATGACAGCTCAGCTTAAGTGACAGCTCAAACGACAGCTCAGCTCACAGGTCAGTTCTGATTTGAGCTAGCTCACACTTGAGCTTGTTCACATTTGAGCTAGCTCATTAATTTGAGCTGGTTCGTAAGCTCAAATGTGAGCTAGCTCAACTTAATGAGCTAGCTCAAAAGTGAGCTAGCTCAAATAAGAGCTGAGCTGTGAGCTGAGCGCAGCTCACTTTTGAGAAATGCTACAACCCTGTCTAAAACCAATTTCCTATACTGTTAATTGGACTACCCAATGAATGGTGAATTCTTTTTGAATCTTAGGTCGCGGTCGACAATTTCCGTTATTTTCCATTGGGTGAGTATAATTTATTGTCAATAATATTTATTGGGATATTCAGTAAAAAAATTTTTCACAATAACTGCAATGAAAGTATTCCACCCTGCACAAAACACACAAAAACAACATCATCAAGCTACAACACTACACAAACACATACTCCTAAACACACTTAAGACCAGACCAGCAAACATTATTATCCCCAAATAAGTTTCGATGGCTGAAGGACACCTTTCAAATATACAGAATTTTAATTGATGCACTTAGGTATGTGATGACAAGTGTTGTAGGACTCCAATCAAGTGTGATGCGCTAATAACTGTAAATAATTGAGAACCCAATCAAATTCCCTCAGTATTGACGCAAAATGTGCTTGTCTATGACTCCCCTGAGAGCAGATTGCCCTCGTTGCAATACATCAAACCCATTACCAGGGTCATATTTGGCAGCAGGACACGAGTCCAGCTTGGAGTTGTTCCATTATCATGGAATGTGGAAAGGTGAGAATATCAGATGCGAAGGCATGAGCTTTAATCAAACGAGATTTACTTCACGCATGGTGGCAATCAAACTTAATGATTTTTTGAATTTGATATGTTTTCTTGGTTATTGGCAATATTTCATTTAATGTGTGCCTGTGTATATTTCGATGGTTTGTTTAATGCTTCAACTTCGTCTAACTTTATCTTTATCAGTGTATTATGCTTACACACTGGATTCCAGTCCGGAAACTATGGTAGTAAAATAAACCTTTAAATCTTTTCAAACTCAGCTGTTGAATAGCTTTGTTTCTATAATTCCTTTGAAGGTAAGTTTCAGAACTGAGAATTTTTTAACAGAATTTTGTAACTATGGTAGCCTTGAACGTAAAATACAAGTTTTGTTACAAATTGTTTTCTCTTTTATTTCAACTATTAAATATCGCAAAGCGGTCAAAATTCGAACACAGAATCACGAATAATTGCAACATAAAATTCGTGTTTCATGTATTAATATATCTGTGGCAGATTACACCTATCCATTTTTCGAAAAAAAGAGAAACAAATAATAAATATTTAATAAGATACATAAGATAAATAACTTCAAATCCTTATAGATTAGTTGAAATCAAAACATTTGATACAATTTTTTCAGTCCAGTCCAGTGTTTACAATTTATTCAAGCAAATCTTAATTCCCAACAAATATTTATTATTTTATTTATTTATAAAAAGATACCTATCAAATAAAAAACAATGCGGGATGCACTGGGGAGGGGTATAAACGACTTTTTTTTATAATTGACAAATATTTTTTTATTTTCATTTTATTTTTACTCTTTAAAACAAGTGTTAAAATAGTTGGTATTGACAGATTTTAGAGGGAAAAAAGAGCCAAAATTTATTATAACCTTGTGTTATTAACTGTGAGGTAAGGTTTACCCGCATAGGTATGCAATGGGAAAATCGGAAACTTTTTGTTTCATTCAAATCATTTTCAACTGTCAACGCTGTAAGTATAAAATATGCAATCAAAGAATATCCATATCGATATTGTAGCTATACCACCAGATGAAGATAGGTAACATTTATATTATTTTCAGGAATGATAAGTATTTACGATAGCGATAACGAGGTTTTTTTGTCAGTGATCAGAGACTCCATCCTGGGATAATCACTACACTAAACGCCCTGCTCTAGAAGAGCAACCAATAAATTTTGAAAATGAGCAATAAGATTAGGATAACAGATCTCCAGTCGAAATAGTTAAAACGCTCTTCGATAATGATGTAGGTAACACAATTGATTATTGAATGCAATATATAATTTTGATAATTATGGCAAAAAATCTAGAGCTTTATAGGTTAATCATGCCATTACTGATTGTTCTGATTTCCTACTGGATCATATTATTTCTTGTACTTCTAATTAAACACATTTTTTAGCCTATAAATGTTCAGCAAGTGTTCCTTGTCTCCTAAAAGCTCGTTGTCTTAAAAAAATCATGCATAAGATGGCTTTATGAGAAGTCTCTGGTTGTTTGCTTCAAAGAATGGGTAGGTTACAGATTAATAAACATTAATATTGACTTTGTTCTTGCTCTATAGGATATGTCTTGGTTTCGTGTAAAAACAACATTTCGAGGTGTTAATTAAAACCAACATTACGGCGATGGAGACATCAAAAAATGTAGTTTTAGTCATGTCGTTCGTCGGTCTGTGTGTTTGTTTGCCTGTGCTTCCATTTGTTCACAGAACCACAGTACAAAAAAATCGAACAGGTTCTTTTTATCATTTTTAATTGTATTTAGTTTCCAATAAAATTTGACTTTTTTTTTCAATAAATGATAAATACCTACAAAACCTTTATTAAATGACGTCGTTAGTCAATGGGTTAAACTAGCTACATGAGAAATTAAATTGCATCTATCTCGTACTGTGGTGATATCTATCAAGGAATATTATTTAATTTAAAATTTTATAATCTTTTAGTGTAACACAGAGAAATTTTAATCTAACCCTACCATTGTGATGACGTCACTTGAATTCCAATAGTTGTTGCTATGTCAATTTCGGAAACTGATCAATATCAAGATTGCGAAATTTACACACGAAAAATAAAGAACTATTAATGACCCCACAAAAACAGAAAGTGAAATCTAAGTATAAAGATAACATTTAGATGACTAACAATATGCCAAATATTTCGTCAAAATGTTGGCAACTTTTATGACACAAGAATAGCAGGGTCCTTCTGTTATGGTAGTTTGTCATAAAATGTGAAACCATTTTTACGATAAACCAAAAAATTATAACAAAATTGCAGACATTTTATCGCTTGTTTAAAAATGGCATAATGACTTATTCTCTGTATATTCAGCTAGAAGAAGTGACAAATAATATTAAGATTTATGGAGAGCTAGTATTTGTTACCTTAAAAAAATGAAAGCGCGTAGGCAGGCTAAATTCAAGTAGGCTATCTTATTTTTTATATTTTTTGTATTATTAGTTTTGTTTGGATTTGATTATGATATTCTTGATCTTAGAACGTTTTTTTTTTACTACGTATAGGTACTGGTACACAAAACATTTTATAATAACTGTCTCAGTTTGAAACAGAACAAAAATTGGAGATTGTAACACAAAAATGTTCCTGTAGCCTGCAAAATGTCAAAGTTCAATAACACTTGCCTGCAAATAAAATGATAGAAAAAACTTCATTGTTTCGATTTTAAAGGATTATTTTGTTGTTGTTGGCGTGGTGGGTAAATGATTTAAACAAAAGAACTAGAACTGGTAGATTTTTAAAACAAAAATCCACATCGAGTAACTACACAGGTCAATTTTGAAATGATATATTTTGAATGTTGCTTTCGACTCATTACAAAGGTAGGTACGTTAAGGAATACAAGTGAAACAAATGAAAACTCGCTCCTAAGCACAAGCAGTTAATTTTTTTTTGAAATAATCACAGTTTCAGGGAAACGTTGACGTCTTCAACAATAATGAATCGTACCAGCTCCAGGCCTCAAGCTCCATCAGCACAGCATAACACAGTACACAAGCTTTAAACGCTTCATTTCTTTGTCTTTATTTACCAATGCATATACACATAAATGTGCATTGTTGCAGCAAAATCTAGAGAACTTCTGAGGGTGAGGTAATATGTTACATACTCCAATGTCTCTAAGTAGAGTATAATTAATGAAAGGTAAAACCCACAACAATTCTTTGCCTAGAGTGTCGACTGGAAGTCTCTGAAAATATATGCAAGTGTAGCTGCTGCTGATGTTGTCCATTGTGATGACGACTCCGATTTTGACTTCCTGCTTAGGCCCGCGAGATTCTGCTGCTCCTGCATCTTCGATGAATAAATTTCGCGTGGCAGTACCTTAGATGTATATATTTTTACCTAGCAGTACAAAACGATGAAGAGATTCATTATACACTCGAAGATGAAAGGGTGATACAATTGTGGTTTCTTTCATTTTGCTAACCGTCATTCCATTTCATTTATGCCTCGCAGCTGATAAAAGGGGGTAATAAACAAGAGACCCGTCATTCCATCCCGGTGCTTGGTGAAAATTGCAATGAAATGCAAATGGTTAGCTTCGTATTGAGGCTTTCGCACTTTCTTGAGTTGGTTAACTCGAACATAATTTGTATCCGAAAGTGATTCATCTTATTTAATGGTGCGATTGTATGCTAAACAGAGACGTTCTCTAGCACCCACACAAACGCCGATACGATGCCTAACCAAGCGCGAGTTCAGAGTTTTGTTTGTGTTTAAGTTTAAGAAACAATATAATGTAACTTAAAGAAGACCTACAAGATACTCTACCTTTTAAAATGTGCGATTAAATCCAACATAACACCACCTCATGAATCGATTAAATAAAATGTGCATTAGAGGAGAACGCTTTAAATGCTCAAACCATATCGCAGAGTCTACATGTTACAAATGAGATTTAAATAAGATAAAGGGCCCCGAACTTAGGGGTTTCATTACCATTTTTTTTTTGTTTTGGATGTCCCATCAAAACATCAGTTCCTCATCCTTTTGCATTGATAATTTTAATAAAAAAATATGTTTCCTTGGGGCTTCAAATGTTTTTTACCCATCGAACTGTCAATGAAAAAATTGAAATGGATGAAACATGGCATGCACTGCATATGGGGATATATATTTTAACGTACGTTATGTCATAATCCACCCTTAAAGTCAAAGAGCATGCTGTATGCCCTTCGAAGAAATCCCGTAAGGAAAAATTAATCTTGTTTTCCACTTGAGATACAAATTTCCACATTTACCTTTTGTGAAAGTCTTCCCCGCCTCTAGTTTATCACAATATAGGCAGTGAAAATTCTTCTTCAAAGTATCAATATCTTCTTCCTTCATATGACAAAGATTTCGATCTGAAAAGAAGACAACCCCTCGAATAAAAATCCTGAATGAGCTTATTAAATCCAACGAAGTCGTTCGTACCCCACCCCGGTTGGAAATTGCTCGATTTTTGGTAATTTTTCTTTGTTTGCTATTTTAATACGTTAACGAAGTAGAAGAAGATGAATTGTGGCCTTGCTCATTCGGATATATTGACTGCGCAAAGCACATTACACCCCAACTCTGAAATTTACCTGCGATAAAAAGAAACCAAAGGGGGCACTGTGTAAGGTAAGACTGCGTTTCAGGGCTGCCACAGTGTAATTTAGACAGATTTCAAAAAAATAGAGGCTACAAAAACATACAACTTTATGATTTCTAAATCTTAAGACCAGAGGAATAACATACTTTTTCAAGATTCCTTCCAAAGCTTTGCTCATTCTGATGAAGGTGATATTGATTTACCCGGGAAAACAAACCGTTAAGTATATTTCCAATTCAAGAAATTCAGTGACAAAATTAAGCATAGGTAGGTAAGGTGCCTACTCTTAAGCATTAAGGATGCGTAAAGCCTAAATTAAACAACGAATCATTATCAATTCATAGTTTAAGAATTCAATCATGTTTTGAATTAATTTTGAATGTATTAAGAATTATGGGAAGACCGAGCACTTAAAAAGTGAGATTTTTCTCTTTGTTTAAAAACGGAAACTGCGAAAATGGCGACAAAACGACAAGAGCTTTCATATGAAAAACGCTTTGGGCTAGTCGCGTTTGGTGCCGTGTAGGTACTCTTATATGACGCTGTGCAAATAAATTTTGTCGTTGTCGTGTCGCAATGTCACGCGACATTTGTGTTTGGGCAGGCCTTAATTATTTTCGCAACATGTAAGTGAATATTTATCGTTCAAGTCGAATTTTTAAATATATTTATAGTCAGGCTCGGAACTAAGAGTAAGCACACTTAAATAAATCAACTACTTATGTATATGTATAGAAAAGACCCGCCAAATATCGAATATAAGGTCATTTTAATCGAAAATTAGTTCTTTCCGATAGAGCTAAAAATCAAAGAATCTTAACTATCGAAAACGTGTTGTGATAGATTTGCACAAAAGTATACATCAAAAAAGTATACATACATTTGATATTTATTACTCCTCAATGTCCTGTCTGCTTGAGCTTAAATTGTAACCTCAATATTGACGAAAACAATAAAAATATTTTATTGCTAAATGCACATAACGACAACATGGTCGAAAAGTATAATACTATTCGTCTTTAAAAGCAATTTGTTGGGAGTTGTCTCCTAAGCACCAAAGATTATATTCTAGTATATCCTGCGAATCGTTAAATTTCAAAATATCAAAGAATATTTGAATAAAAAAAAGTTGTTAAAGACGCACAAAGGCAACCATTGTATGTTGTATCCTTCTGGTTTGAAAACTAAGGATATGAAAACGTCTTTTCCTCACTCCCTTTTCCATACTCGTTTATGAATTTGCTCTTTTGCATATGAAAATCAAGATGGCAACTTTTTTCCTCGCGGTCGTCATGATTCATGGATTTCTGTTTTTCATGTCTCTTTCTGGGTTTGAGCTTTTTTTGTTGTGTTATTAATCTTCGTGAGAATATTGCGGAGAAATCCGTTTGAGTATGAAATTAAAATCACACTCTAGAGACGAGTATCGGCAGTCTAATTTTCGGGCGACTATGTTGCTGTTTTTTTTATTTAATCCAAACTTTTGTTAACTATTCATTTGAATTTTGATATTTTTTTTGTTTTTGAGTATAAAGGGGCTCGGAATCCTTAATAATATCAAAGAAATAATAGAAAGTTGATGAAAACCTGCAAATCACTCTCTGTAGATACATCAACTTTTTGAGTAAAATTTGTCTTGATTATCTCAATACTGGAAAAACTTATAGAAATGGATGGTGGACTGCAGAACAAACACTTTTTTCCTCATTGAGTGATTGATCGCTTTCTGAAAATAACTGGGCCATGACCAGAAAAATAAGTAAACACACTACAAGACCACTCTTTTTCTGTCTCCTGCAGCAATCGGTCGAACTTAATAAACCAAATTTCTAATTGATTGATCGCCTTCTACATATTTATGGTATATGCGTGATGAGATGATGCCGGTAGTGGTGATGGGTTGACCAACTGGTGTTTGTTGTTTGATTGACTTATGGAAACTGTGTTTATGCACTATAATATTGACCATCAATTATTTTATCGGGGATTATTAGACTTCTTTCTTTTTATTATAATGTCTGCTGGGAGAAAAATAGACGAACATCTGACGTGCGAGTTAAAGTTAATCTAAGATAATTGATTGCATGTCAGTATTGCACCAGTATCGAATTTCTCATTGGGTAAAAAAGCGATTAATGATACGTTGTATTTCAATTTCAACGTCGTATTTCAATTTCTAAATGTTCAGTCCATAACATAAAATTATGCACCTAGATTTTATTTTTATAGTAAATTGAAATTGGTACTATAATATTAGTATTTCGTTTTTCATTTGCTAAATAAGTTCAAAGTTAATTGATACTAATTTATTGAAAAGGTGTCAAGTTCTATGACTCGATTTTGATTTTTTTGAAATCTTGGTTTTAATATTACCTTATAAATAGAATACCATTTTTTTTTTTTTAACTGGGTTCAACAATTTTATTTAGGTACACAGAACAAATTTTCAAAACCAGTGCTAACGATTTTTATTTTTTTTTTTTAAACCATCAATAAATGAAATCAAATGGCATACTCTTTAAGTCAATTTAGTATTGAATTTTATGTTTTTTTACATTTCTTATAAAATATATTAATAACTTTTAAGAACTTTATATGATAGGCTTTAACGTCAAGAGCAACTTTACCATAAGAACATAAGAACGTGCGACCCAGCCATGCACATTCCTGACACATGGGGTAAGTTCATAGGTACCTACATGTACCAAAGAAGCTGATCTAAGTTTTTGGCTAGGAAAAAAAATATAGCCCTGAAGATTAAATAAAGAGTGCGAACCAACCCCAATACTCATTACTTTGAGTTAAAAAATAGAATTGACATCGATAACAAGGTCAAACCTAAGCTCCTAACGTTGCACTGTGGCGCATTTTTGCAAATGTGCATGCAAAATTCAATTTTCCAAAACTAATTTATTTTCTGGATTAGGGATATTGGAAGCTTCAAAAGCCGAAAGAAATTTTAAAATCGGTTGAAGGATTCGGATGATACAGGTAGTCAAAGTTTCCTTATTTTGAAAATCAAAGAAAAAATATTTTTTTTATGAAAATTTTCAGAGATTCGGCGTTAAAATCTAAAAAACTTAGTTTAAAAATTAAATTTTTTTATTTGTGCTTGTAAAATGGACCTTTTATATTACAAATACGATGCATTTTTTTATTTTATTATTGCAAAATTTTAAGATTTTCCGACTGTTTTTTTGGCTCATTTTTTTTTACTTTAAGTTGAGTTATAAAAAAACCCTTAAAAGTCCTCGGTCTAAACTCAACGGAAATTAAATCTTTGAGTATTTCTAAAACATACACCATGAAAATCAGCTGCCAGTTTTTGCCTATTTGCGGCTTAGAGAGATTTTACTAAAGAAGGTTATTTTGATTAATTTATGGCTGAAATAAGATTTTTTTTTTACATCCTGAAAAATGCAAGTGGTCCTAAAAACATTATGTTCACCTGAAAAAAGGTTTTCTAATCTACATATAATACATATTTTATGGTCCTCCGGTCATTTTATGGCTAGGTAATATTTTTTAATGATAAGTAAGGTAGTTTTCGTGGATTGTAAAAATCTACTCATTTTTATGACAGATCAAGCACCTACCTGTTGTGTAATCCTTTTTATTTAATGTAATAAGAATGTTAGGTAAATATAAATACTATCCTCAATAGCAAATATAAATAGACCTCAAAGCGCGATACTCTCCAGACATGATAAGTTTATTAAAAAAAAAATTTTTATTAAAAATTATTTCTGTTTAACTTGAAATATATTATTGAAATAATTTGATATGTTGTTGTGCCACTAAATAAAAAAAAAACTTTTTTCAACATGAAAAATTTAATTGGTTCTTTTTTTTCTCTATTCATTCAATTGAACTAGTTTTTTTAATACTCTACAAATACTGCAAACATTAATATATTTGAGATTTATTCTAAAGTAAAATACTACTTTTACCTTTTTGGATAAAAATGTTTTTTTTTTTTTAATGAAGTTATGTGTTCCATAAGGCATTTTCCTTAAATTTTAATATTTTATACCACTTTACACACTACCTCTATACCTTGACCAAAAATGTACCGATGAAGTAGTATATTTCCACTCTAATGTTCAGTAAACTTATATAAAAAGGCTTTTGATACACATGCAGAAATATTTAAAACAATTATTGTTTGTTTACTTTTATGCACCACTGTGACTTTATTTGACTTTAAGGCACCCTGATCTTACTTCATTTTTGACATTTTTTGAGGCAAAATATTAAGTGCATTTTTTATTGGGAGAAAGTCGTATTTCAGCAGAAAATTCTGAAACACCCTGTAAATATTTGTTTCTTAAAATTCACAAAAATTATAGCTTTGGAATTTTCCTTCAAGCTGAAAAAAAAAAATTATCTCGATATCTTTATTTGTTTACGAGCTATGATTTTTGCAAACAAAAAAGTCAATATGCGCCACTGTGCGTTGATTAAAAGTCGAACTTTTGTTTTTTGGGGCCGCAACTACCCCATCTTTACTGAACGTTTTCTTTTAGTATATGAACGACATTTTCATGCTTGCCAAAAATAAACTAACGATGACTTCTCATAGTATTTAATGAGTACTTTCTGAGGGTGCCCTAACTTTTAGTAAAACCTATTAAAAAAAATAAAAAAATTTTCTTTTAGTACGGAGATTCTTTTTTTTACTTTAGTGTTGGTAACTACTACCCAAAATAATAAACATACTACCACCTCCATTTGTAAATAAAACACCATCTATCATTTAGCACACCTTCATAATCGCTCATCTTATAAGGACGGAATAAGCAAAACTGCTTCCGCCGTACCCAGTCTACTTCACCTAAGAAACCAAAATATAAACAATAAACAAAAAAAAATGGTTTATTTTCATCACTATTTTACATAAATCAACATTAAAACACACTTTTGTTACAAAAAAGTGGTATAGGTAGGAAAGTACTTTGTAAATTGAGATACAAATGATGTATTTATCACCTTAAACTAAAATGCTTTTTCAAGAGAATATTTTGAAACACCCTGTAAAGTTTTCTTAACCTTAAGATAGAAACAATTTTTTCGATGTCTTTATTAGCTTAATAGTAATGAATTTTGCAACTAAACAAGCCAAAATAGCTACACGTCATGGCTGCAAAGTAGCCTGAGGTAATGGTGTTTAGGTTGTGTCTTCGGGTTGTCGAACCAAAAGTGTTCTACTTTTCGATCTTTTACGATTTAAAGTATCCACGAACAATCATGACTCGCGTATTTTGTTATGTTTTAGCCTTTTCTGTTGAGGCATAAGGCGTTTTTCTTGATCGCTGAACTGATTCCAGACGTAATTTGTTCGCACTAAGCAACATTATTTGTTCACTAATAATACATTTTTGTTTGCAAGTAGACGGGCGACTGTCCTGGGAACTCATTTTTGATTTCTTGTTTTTTGTTCGTCTTTCAAATCACTAAAAACAATAAGCTCAGCATTTCACTCGATTTGCTTGGTAATTTTATTCTGAGCAAATCGATTTAGCTCTGAGCTAGCTCATATGTAAAATGTATGTAAAACACGCTTTTTGTGTTCTGCTATATCTGAGCTAAAAAAGAAACACAGATTTTTTTTTTGACAGTTCCGTGATCTGCTCAGAGCTAAAAAAGAAAAACGCCGTAATATGTTTCAATTTATCTTGGTGCAAATTGTGCTAAGACGCTCACTTGGAATTTTAAGATGCATGACTTCTTGTCACCGCTGGGTATTAGATTTTTATTAACTTTCGATCCTACTATGATTCAACATTTTTGGGACAACAATGTGTTTTTTCAGAAACTGTTCCTATAGAAGAAAAATTGTCTGTGTCCTACTATTTATATAAGAAAAATTAAAAAGTTTAATTTTTTTTTATTTTAGATTTTCATAAAGCTTTTTTTATTAATTTTCGACAAAGGTTTAAGTAAAAAAAGGTTACAATAGACGATATCAAATTGCAAAAGATTAAAAAAATAAATAAAATCAAGGCGCTTAGCGAACGTCAATCACTCACATTGAACTTAACAACCAGTTTAATGCAGCTTCCATTCGGCTGCTATTTTGACGATAATTCCCACCTGATGAGGACGAAGCAGACTACAGCGACGATAGAGCAGAAGAAAAGTACGATGAATATTCCGCGTGCGCCGAACCGATACATCCTCACCAAATGGAAGCCAATAATCAAATGCCAGTCTGTCTGTTTGTTCATTCGTATATGCCATTCGCGAATAAGTCCATCCTCCATCTGTGTCCATCTATCCATCCAAAGTTCCAGATACATCCAGTACGCCGAGGAGGAGCAGCAGTTTTAATCACAGCGTGTTCGTTTCGATGGCACCTTGACGGATCGATCGTCTTCGGGCGGTGAATTGACCGACCATGTGTTGTGGTTCTTGCCGCACTCCCGGCTTTTGCCCGCAACTCACTGCTTAAATGTATGGTGGAGTGAATTAATCGAAATTGGTATATTGCATCTGCCATTTCATGTATCTATCAGGAAAAAGAGATACAATACTCAACCGGTTGCCAAGCCGAGTTCCGCCACTTTCTGTAATGTGGCCAATGAAGCACATCGATTTGATTCTTTAGATGCCCTAAGATTCTCATGATACTCTGATGGGGGGTTTGATGGTGAATGTTGCTGTCTTCTCAACATTTTCGCTTTCTTAGCTACAAGATCACTTTAAATGGATCTTTTATTATGATTGACACCTTCTAATTATACAAATTATATTTGCCATTTTAGGTGAGCCACAGTCCAGAAAGATGGAATTGGACCAACGCGACGACGAGATCGCATTCCCATTTCCAAATTAATTGGCCTTTGAAGTAATGGAAGGAAGGAAGAAGGGATAGAGTCGAATATTTTAGAGCCGAAGACAGAAACAGACACAAGACTACATACAAGCGGACAACCTGGTGCGTCGAGATCGACGTGATTGATATTTGGCAATAAACGGTGTTTGATTCGGTATGGCAAGGTTTTGCTTGTCATACTCGGTGACAGGTGAAAAATATTTAACTTCTGTCTCCACACGTGATCGCATTTAAATCAAATTTCAATCGCGCAGAGTATGCAAAATTATTGCATGATGCAGTGAACTGCTCAAGTGTTTTTTACGCGCATTTTGGTT
Organism: Meliscaeva auricollis; assembly: GCA_948107695.1. Classification (NCBI taxonomy): domain Eukaryota; kingdom Metazoa; phylum Arthropoda; class Insecta; order Diptera; family Syrphidae; genus Meliscaeva; species Meliscaeva auricollis. Next base: position 37,707,985 of record OX403619.1, on the reverse strand, counting down.
TAGTCTTCTCTTCTTTGTGATCGGTGTAAAGACGAACATGCGATGTCTCATTTTAAAGTGGCAATGAATCAAATCGTGGTTCTCCGTGTTGTCGTCGTTTTCTTGGAGTAGAAGTCGCGCCACATTATCTGTCCATTGACATTAATCCCACGCGCGCCTACGGACGGATACACAGAGATATTGATTTCTATCCCTCACCCCAAAAAGTTATAAAACCGCAGAAAACATCACCGAATGCAAATTCCCTCTGCTTTTGCAGGATACGTACGCGATTTATTGGTCTGATTGGGAATTTATTTGTTGTTCCTTTGGTGCAAAAGCAGAGTGACTTAGAGTCCGACGAGATCACCTCACGGGTAATCGCACAGCAATTAATACAGCCAAAGTGCTGTAAATTGTCGCCGCAACAACATGTTGCTCATGCTCATTCATTTTGGATTCGAATGCGGATTTTGCTGTCCATGCCAATCAGAAACCAATAAGTGTTCCTCACAAAGATACGGGGAAATCCCGCCATAGGTTCTCTTAATGCTCTCCGATAGTGATCGTTGTGAATATTAAGCAAGGTAGTGGCTAGTCGGTAGTCTTTGATTTCCAGCCTCAGCCTAATAAATATAATTTTGAATAACGATCAACTATCGTTATTGTCTCAATTTGATTTTCGATGGCACGTTGCTCGAATACCAAGCAGAAGCCCCATTTGTGGTGTTTAACAACATGACGTCGGGAAGAGTCTTGTCAATTTTGCATGCCACTTGTTTAATTTCAAGAATGTTATGTGCTAACCTCTCGTTTCTTATATCTTATATTTGTTTCAGCTCTTCGATTGAAGTGGTTGTGTTCGTAAGACCATAGCTACTGATTTTTTTCATCTCTTGTCAAAACCAAATTCGAACGCATGCAAGTCATCGAACGTGGGCCGTTGATGCTGATCCACTCATAGATTGAATCATCGCATCGGTTTTCTTGGTTTATACGAAAGATTGAAGATACCTATTCGAAGAGTTTCTTTGTCCTTTGATCCATCGTTATTAACGTGTCGTGTTCATCACGCGTCGAAAGTTGTATACACACATAGTGATATTTGCGATTTTTATCATCGACAATTTTCAGAAAAAAGACTCATGAGGATCGTAACTTTAATAATTATTCCGAGGATGTCGGAGGATAGCCAAATCAATTTTGTCGACAGTTTAATGAGATCTCTTAAGGAGTTATCATCATTTATCATGTTTTGCTATAGATGATAGAATGTTTGATCAATTCACCAAACACAATGGATGAATTGAATATTTAGACATCTTCACACGCTTCTGTGGAGAGGGAAAGTCTTCGTAATAATTATTACGGGAGAGAAATGAATTTGAAAATAAAAATGAGAAGTTTCAACTCCTTCGTGGGCTTGAGGTCTTTTTTTCTTATTCTATTTTTAAAATAAATCGTGGAAGGAGTTGAAACTTTTTTGATTTTAAGAGTCACGAAACAGGAATAATTAAAAATATAAAGTAACAGAGGCAACTCTGTTTTTTGTTTTTAATTTCAAAACCGGTATGATTTGCACTTATTACTTGTATTATTATGTTATTGAATTTTGGTAAATGTTTATCCATTTATTATCAATTGATAGTTGATAAATACTAGTAATTATAGTCCGATGTAAACTGAGTCAATATCTCAAACTTTAAGATACAGTCGGATCGGATACACTCTGTTGTGTTCTCATGGATTCGCCATATTCGGGGAAGCTAATAGATCGGGATGAATTTTTTTTGCTTCCGTCGATACGCAGAATGCCACTCTCTTTAGCAAGTCCAAAGTCCACAACATCTCCCAATTGGGTTTTTTTTTGCATTTGAGGAGGGGAGTGTAATAGTTCATCAAGGCGCAGAATCAATGTTAATGCAATTCAGCCATAAGATATGCTTTCAATTACTATGAAAATCAGGGACTTTTCTAGACTCTTCTGGTATTTTCAAATATTTTGAGAGAAAGGGTGTTTTTTTAGTGAAAAATAACGTTGTACAATGCACAACACCCTGCTAAGATAATGGTAAATTTAAAAAATTGGTTAATGTAATCCTATATTCATGATTGATCAAGATTAGAAAAGACCACATGTACAATGTACATTGCTGTTCGGAAAATGTTGGTCAAACATATTTTTACCCTTTTCGGGCTCAGTTCTTGGAATTTATGAACGCTACAGGTTTTTTTTCTGCATTTGATAGCAAAATGTTACTCAAATAGTTCATATTTTATGAATAAGAGGTGCATTTAGACGTGATAACAGTCCGAAAAGAACAAAAGTAAGTTATTGAACAAAAAATTAACAAAATCCCTTCGGAGTGCAAAGTTAATATTTCGTCTCTGTTTTAATTTGACAAAACATGAAATTTCTAGAAGATTAAATGTTTAAAAAATAACTGTGGCATGGACCTAAAAAAAACATCGTGAGACCGGGGCTACCAGAAATAAAGGCTCAGGTAAGCCAAAAAAGATAACCCAAGGCGAAGATCGTTTATTCGAGCTGTACTGCCGTCGGAATCGGTTCAAGACTTCGTTCAATTCAATTTTGTTTTATTGAACATAATATTTACAATTTGACTTAAACTTACAAGTAATATAATACAGTGGCAAAATGTTAGAATTGTTGGCACATAGGGGGCCTAACGTAATACAGTGACTTAAATTAAAATGAATATATAGTTATATTTTACATGTCAAAAAATAAAAAACTTAATATTTAAAGTCGGTTGACTTGGTTCATCTCGGGGTGTTCCTTCCCGGTTGTCAAATGACAGTGCTGCTTAGCGATTGTTGGGATGGTGGTGACGTTTAGCCACGATAATGGGCTGACCCAGGGTCAGAGTAGAAGTTAACTGCTTCGTCGTCGTTGATTGCTGGAACAATATCCTCGTTTAGGATTTCCATTGCTGACAGGTACCTTGGCTCGGATTGTCTTTGTTGAGTAATCATCCTTCTCATCAGTTGGTTGGGGTGGTTAGTGATACTTTCGACAAGTTTCTTTGCTGATAGTAGCAAATACTTGTCAAGTGGGATGATTTTGGCTTCTTCGTAGAGTCGTTGGTTGCTGTAATGTTTCTGAGTCTGTCGGTTGAAGAAAAGTCCGGTGCAGATCATCAGTATTTTCCTTTCAAACAGTTGGAGGTCCTTCATGGCTGTTTTTGAGATAGTGTACCATACTGGAAAGCTGTAGCTGATGACTGGTCTAAGGAGCTGCTTGTATATTAAAAGCTTAGTTGGCTGGCTCAGTCCGGTTCTTCTTTTCATCAAGGGGTACACGCGATGGAATGCCAGGTTTGCTTTCTTCAGCACATCCCGGTTCAAGACTTCGATGGATCTTAAACACGCTCTGTGTCGAGCTACAGGAAAAACAATTGGTTAATAAAATAATGAAGCTTGGTGAGGGAAAGGTTTGTGAAAGCTGTGCTCGGAGCATTCAACCATTCAAGCTTTATGTTGGATATGGGAGAATTTTTGCGCGATGAGGACCAACGGAAATACTGAGTTCAAAATGCATCTTACGGATGTCCCCCAAAACTGAATGTTTGATAGTCTGGGGATGTTCTCTTGAGATGAAAAAGGTAGAATGATGTTCTTAGAATCGAAAGTGACTGCAAAAATTTACCTCGAGCTGTGAAAATAAAATTAGAGCCCTTTGCGCTGGAGCTTTTTGATGACAATAGCAGATTCTTGTTCAACAGGACAATGCTCTTTGCCATAGAGCTAAAAATGTACGAATGAACTTTTTTTATTTTTAAATATGAAAACTAATATTTAGCTTTCAAAAAAGCTAAAACTTTTATGACCACAGCCTAAACGGTTTGACGGATTTGCATGAAATATGGTATAGTTTACTTTTTTGTGATTTTCAAGGTTGTTTTTTTGTTTTTTAATATTTTGATTAGAACGAATACCTCCCATATTATGATTTCAAGTTTTTAGATTTTTCTCGAAAACGGATCTAACGATTTGGATTAAACTTGGTGTATGTTATGTAATAAGTGATTGTAAAAATACTGTGTTTTAGTTTTTCTCAAAAAATTTGAATAACGGAAATATGATGAACATGCTTTTCGGGAAATTTTCCATAAATTTTTGTTATTTCCGTATATATCATTACTGGCTTAACTGATTTCGTTCAAAACTTGTCACCAGGTTATTCTCATCATTTTAAAAAGTATTTTGTACCTATTTAGTTTTTCAATTAAAAAAAAAGTTGAAAAAAAAAATTATTTTCCCCGATATTTTTTTTTTCAATACACAAATACATATACAATACATAATAGCTTTGAACTACAGGAGCAAGTTCGTGCGATCCAGCATACTTCAGCTTATTGGACAAAATTCAAATTCAAGATTTAAAAATGATAGGTAATAGATTCATAACAGAAACGAGTACTGACAATTGTTATATCCCTAATTATTACAAACAATGAAGATGAAATAGCTAGCTGCATTCCTCCCCTTAAAAAATCCACCGTAGTACTCACACTTTTAGAATTGCTCATCAGTTTACTCTTGAGCCCAATTTCGGACGAACTGTCAGATAGGTATCTACGGAGATTATTTCTTTAGCATCACCACACGAATGTGGAATGCATTGCCCGCTTCTGTTTTTCCACGTCATTTTAATTTATAGAACTTTTCAAAAACAATTTACATCGGTTTCTCCTTTCAATTACCTTCCTATTTTCCTAGCGCTGCTACGGTGTTCCACATATTAGTGTAGTCTAATCCCTTTTGTATGTGTGCTTTAAAAACAATGGCAGATTAAATTTTTATTTAGTAACGTTTGCATAGTCTAACTGCGCCAAATTTAAAAATACACCACTGATTGACAGGGTGATAACTTTGCGCTTAGGTGATCCAATCCTAAATTTTGTATTACTAACCAAAATGTTTCAAATTTGATCTGAATTAAAATACTTCAGAATTTAACACGCAAATAATTATATTGCACCCATCTCTTCGTTTGTGTCAGAATTTGTTCGATCTAAAAAAAATATTTTTTTTTCATTTTGACCGCTTAGAGCGTGGTCTTAACGATAAAGTAGATTGATGAGAATCAATTTATCAAACGAACATCCCAGTTTCCTAAGCTGATGCACACGCAATCCTTTTTGAAATCTCATCAATTAAAAATTCCATATTCGTTCATCGAATATTTTGTTGGTCTTTTGTTAAAACTTTGTAGTATTTTCTTTCCTTTAGTTGTAGGAATGGATGACCCATCAATCCAGATCGAAACTAATCCATATTTTAGCCCCACGTTCACGTTTCGTCAATGTATTTTTTTTATTTTTTGGTACCTGGCCATCTAATTAAAAATCCATCAGCGATGAAAAATTGGTGCGAGGTTTTCAAAGAAGCTTACCGCTTATTTAAACGTAGTACGTTTGTGAGTTAATGATACACAAAAATCATTTTTTTACAGTGCGGCATCTCTACCCTCATTCTGCAATTCCTTCCGGAACATACACAACCCAACTAAAAACCAAGAATTGGGAATTGATGGGTATGCTAGCCATTATCCCTGGAAATAGAACTTATATAAAAACGCACCGCAACCAACACAGGGTATTGATAACACGTAGTTTTTTATTTGATTAGGATAAATTAAGATCCAACAAAAATGTCTAGAAGTAAAAAAAAAAAATTAAAGACTGAAAATGAGAGTTTGTTCCACTGAAATCCTAGTATTTACTAGAAGGTGATCGGATGTTTTTTAACTGTAAACAAAGAATAATTTTAACCGCCTTAGGGTCAGACCTATAAAATAAAGCAGAAGAAGAATAGAGATCTTATTGTGAAATCCAAATCTTGTGCCTAATATGTTGACATCGGAACGATAATTATACCATTGTTTATATAAGCCCTGCGTTTCCGACAGGGAGATGTAAATATTTGTCTATTTGGAATATAAAGGAAGTGTTGTAGGATAAATTTTATTACAATCCACCTGCTGAAAGAGGAATTGTAAGGTAATTTTACGACGGTGCTTAGACTTTTGGAACAGCCGCCCCACTCCCTTACTTAAATACAAAAAAATTCAACTTAAGTATTACAGTAAAATAAGCATTTAATATGAACAAAAATATTGAAAGTTTTGCTTGGTATAATATTGATTTTCAAAGTCTAAAAGATAATTTATTTTTCAAATCGAATTATCTCAATTCCTATTGGTCGCTGATAAAAAGTTTGTGAGAAACAAATATTGTCTAGCTTGACATTTTGAACATTTTATTTCCTGGGTTTGATTCTCTTTAGTTAGTGCGTTAAAAGAAAGAGGGTGTTAAAGTTTTTAAAATTCCTTTTTTACATATCAAATCTTTTCATACTTTTTTGAAATTGTATATAAAAATTAACACGGAAAAAATATTTTTCGAACTTTTGAAATTACTGTTAATAATGTAGAACTACTACCCTCAACATATGTATAATACTGAGTGCATGTGGGCACGAATGGACTATTTTCTATAAAATCAGAAGAGATACAAAAATACAACTGGTAGGCTTTACAATTTGACATGAGGTCGAATGAACCTTTAAAGAAACCTTTGCAAAAACTGTCCATTCCAAAACCATAATGAAGGATATTTATAGTCATGATTTTGATGTCATTCCCAGGTTGGGACCCACCATATGTGGAACATGGGGAACATTTGCACATTTAGTACAGCGCTTTCAACAGCTTGATCGCATTTTGAGCTCTATACCCAAAATTCATCGAAAAAACGAGCTAAAATAAAGAGTATCGGTCAAATTAAGCACACTCGTTGACAAAAGTCTGCTAAGCTCGAAAATTCTAAATTCAAGCCTAAAAATCTTGTTTTGAGCTTGTTTTTAAGCCTTAAGATTGTGTAAGCTTAATTTCAGACCATATTAGGAATAAATATTCTTGTATTTAAGTTTCTTTTGGCTTGTTTTTAGCTCGTTTATTCTTGATTTAAGATTGAGTGGACTTACTTTCAGAAATAATTATTTGTTCCTGAATTCTGTCCGGTCTCCGATTTTAAGATCGTTTCGGCTTGATTTTAAAATATAAAAAACTTAATTCAAGAACGCTGCGGTTTAAATCAAGCTTTTTGTTCTTAATTTTGATACACAAATTTGTTTCAAGAACAAAATTCTTGAATCAATAATGAGAGGTTTCACTTTCATGACAACAAAAATAAGAATACACAAATCTTAAAGGAAGCCTGCTCGTTCTTGAATATAGCCTGCCTTTTTTCCCTCCGTGGACTACCAGTCCTTTAGGTGGGTTTTTGTATATCTCATTATACTCGCAGTAAGGCTGACATATTCCGTCAATTTACATTAGTTATACAATTTTTTATTTTACGAATATAATTCCCATAATTTCATATCTACACTTTGACACTTAAAATCAAGTTTTCTTGTAAGAAAATCAACTGAAATTTACAATTATGGTAAACAAGTCCATAATTCAATTATAGACTTATGACCCCCCTAGTTGGGCTAAAAGTCCATTAAAATAAAATGCACATCTGGATCGTACGAACTTGCTCTTGTAGCTCAAAGTAATAATATATTCGTTAGTCATTGAACAATTCAGTTTTTTGTATTTTTCATATTAGAAAAAAAATTTTTTTGTATTTACCTAATTTTTTTAACAATATTTTTTTAATTAAATAAACAATTCTTTTCAGAATCATATTGAGAACCTGTTACCAAATTTTAAACGAAATCGCTTGAGCCAGTAATGATGTATACCGAAATAACCAAACTATATGGAAAATTTCTCGAAAAGCGTGTTCATCATATTTCCGTTATTACAATTTTTTGAGAAAAACTTAAAACGCAGTATTGTTACAATTACATTTTACATAACATACACCAAATTAAATTAAATCGAAACCGTTATATGAGAGGTATTCGTTATAATCGAGATATTCAAAAAACAAAAAATAACAACATTGGAAATTACAAAAAAGTGACATGTACCAAACTTCAAGCAAATCCGTCAAACCGTTTAGGCTGTGGCCCTCTGTACATATTATGGACGAACAGACCGACGCACAGTGTGGGAATTCGCGAATTTAGCGGAATTTAATTCAAAAAATGACTTGTCTCGTTTGATGCCAAAACCGGTTTTTCTTTAAGCTTAAAGATTGTAGAAAGTGATAACAAAAGCACAGTTGGGTGGGGATCATGTAAACCCAAAAAAATTTGCTTTGAAGTTGCAGTTGGCGATTTTGATTCTGTAAATTGCCTAGAAAAGATTAATGTCCTCTTTAATTTTTTTCGTGTGTTTGGTGCGTGTTTAAATAAAAGTTTTATTTATTTTATATTGTCAAATATCAAGGTTTAAGAATGTAAGAACATTTTTATTTTACAGGGTGTATCACGTTTTTGTTTTAGTGATTGAAGTAAAAAAAATGTGTTTTTTTTTTTTTATTTTGTACATTTATTAGAGCAAAACTTTAGTTATTGCGCGTTATTGCGCATCATAACAACATTCACTGAAAATCTTAGTTTATCTATCTATAAATCACTAAAATTTGACACCCCAATTATGTTGTGATATATTTTTTTTTCAATTTTTCTAAATGAATATCCAACAAAAAAATATGACCTACCGTCAAAATCGAATAACTCTTTGAGATTTAGTTAGAAGCTGTGTTATTAATTTATTTTTTTTTTTTCACGGGGTGCTCCAAACAAAAATAAGTTAGTAAATTTGATTTAAAAATAGATACAACAAAAATGCAGGGTGTTCAAATACAAACTCTAGAGTAAGAAAAAAAAGAACTTAGTTATTTGAAAAATTAAAAAAACTATCAATTAATAAAAAAACTATGATATCGATTATATAACTATTATATCCGGTAAAGGGTGTTCCAATTATATTAATAAAAATAAATTTATTTAAAAATAAAAAAAAAAAAATCGTTCAATAGTGCAATAGTGCTTTTTATGCGTATTTTACATAAAATTAGATTTTTACAGTAAACAACTTTGAAGATTCGTTATAAAAATTAATTTTACATATTATAAGTGCTGTGTTTTGTTTGTTGTGTATTTTTTGAAGTATTTACTTTAGTCTTTTAATCATATAGTATGTCATTTGAATAATTAAAAACTATTCTTTTTAAAAAACAAAAAAACATTTTGGTATTATCTATTTTAAAAAATGTCTTTTGTTTAAAAAAAAATAAGCGTTTTGAGGCGGTTATGTCATTTGTTCTTAGTTTTTTTAGTAACATAACATTTTCTGAGGAAGCAATCAGATCATTAAATCCTTCTGTGAGGACGACTTTTTTCAAGTAAGATCAGTTATGGTCAAAAAAACAGGAACCGTGACAGCTTTGAGTGCAAAAATTTCCCTGGCTTAGTGGAAGTTTGTCAATACCACAACAAATGTTGGACGAAATTGCGAAGAATCGACAAATACGGATGGTACCTACTATATGCCAGAGAGTTTCCATAAAGTTTTATTTCATGGTAAGCAAGTAATTTCATGTTGTATTACTTCCGATTGGCCAATTGTCGGACGAAGCCAAAGAAGCCAGGAATAAAGAAAACCGAAGCTATAGAGAACTATTTACACGAAAAACTTCACGGGTTGACACCACGACTCATCTACTTCATAGGCTGCTTATTACATCAGATCCCTTTCTAGCGAGCCTGAGATTTATTCCTAAAAGAAAATAAAGTAACTTAGAGTCTGAGGTTCTTGAAATCTTGAATGTTGCAAAACTAATCTAAAATGTAAATAAAATGTATTATATGTTTGTATGTTGAATGTAGCTAAAATTTAAATAAAGTTACAAAATTGTTCAAAATTGCAAAGTTGCAAAGAAACTCGTCAACACTGATAATAATTGACTTTTTTCTTTATTCTATTCATATTTGTCATAAAGTCAAACAATACATCATTATTTAAAAAAAAATGTTTGATGTTAATTACCTGTCACTTCAAAGCTCATTTTACAAAAACTCAAATCAAATATGAACAAAATGTGAGTTACATTTGATTTTATAGACATATTCAATGAATTATACAAAAAAAAAACTATGTAAATGCATAAAAATTTAAAATGCAAGAGTTATCAATTTTATTCCGCTAAATTCACGAATTCCCACACTGTGTGACACACCAACACTTGCCCTATAGAGCAAAGAAAAAGGTTTGAATTATAGTGTTATGTCCATGAACTTATGTGTCATGGACTTATTTCCTTGAGCCTATTAAAGAGTCCTAAGCTATTGAAACGCCGAATCGGCTTTATTTCACTTTGACAATGAGAAATAAGGCCGAACGCGGAAATTCAGTGATATTTCACTTAGTTATGAGTGCGAATTTTGAAATTCGTCGTTATTTCGCACGATGTTATATTTCACGGCACTGCTTAGCTTTACTTCAGTTAGTTCGGCTTGAGCCTTCTTTTATGAAAGAAGGTCAAGGAAAATTCTTTTTACTAAATGAGATAAATATTTACCACTGAAGGGTCATTCAACAAACAGAATGATGTCTTTGTGCTCGTGTTCACAACATGCTCCTGAACTCATTGCAAGAGTTCAACGCAAAATCTGTGTGCTAAATTTCTGCAAAAAAGGTTTCTTAAATGTCATCGAAAATTTACCAAATGTTTAAGAGAGCGTTGTCATCCCTTTCAACAAGGCGTTGCTTCACAAACAGGCTAAGTGGTCAGACTGAATTTGCCCTGGCTGAAGTCAATGGTGGTTTCACCATTAGTTGTACCTACTAGCATTTATAGGCCTTTTTTTATACGTTTGTTAGATCAGAACTTTTGACTGGGTGATTAGAATTTGATGATTCTCATTCTGCACAAACCTGTAGCAATATCAACGAACCAAGATGCATATTTTTGACAGAAAAACGACGCTACGCTTCAGTACAAAGTTTGCTACAAAGTAAAAGAAAGCGTTTTTTAAACTCCGCAGCAAGTTTCTCTGCTTTTGAGAGATTTTTTCTCATTTTAGCAAGTTTGACAGAAGTTTAACATTTTACTTCAAAAAGTTATTAAACAGACCTTTTTTTATATTGCATACTTATCGTGCTGAGAATTTGGTTGACATGGAATCACTTTTGAGCTAGATTATTAATTTGTGCTGTTTCATAAGCTCAAAAATGAGCTAGCTAAAAAAATAAGCTGAGCTGTGAGTTAAGCGCACTTCACTTATAGCTATAAGCTATGTTACAACTCTAACATGTAGGAATGCATATAGTGTTGTCCCCAAAGAAAAAGACAAACGTCAAACCAATTCTCATCCGACGATAGGAATGTATATGAGTAAGTATACCAACCTTTACCATAACAAAAAGAATAGATGAAGTAAGACTTCCATTTCATCGGCCATTTCCATGTGTATGTACCTATTGTTAATTCAATTTATGAAAATAGACACTAATTTATAGATAGATACAAAAGTCCGTTTTAATAGATTCTTTTTCAAGACAACAACTCAAGCACCTACATAAGCAAAAGATCCACATTGAGATTATCTAAACGAAGAGCAACGACAACTAAAAATTTTTCTTTGCTTCCTCTCGATCGGTGATTATATGTAAATAAATATGTCAAATCCTCCTAACCACCCACCGTATTCTAACCAAAGATCAAATGATATGCACTCGATGGGACATTAATCGTTGCATAAATCATCCATTGTTACGCGATACGGCTATTCGCCTGCGTATTTATTTGAGACACCGCACTTCATTCCGGATTAGGTATGTATGTCTGCACGCAGAACTAAGCTGCCAAATTAGGCCATCAACTCCAAAAGCAACCTTCATATCTATAATAAATCTATGAATTTCAAAGACTCCCAAGAGAAATCTCATTGTATGCAAATTGGGGGACCATGGCAAATCGAAGAATTGGAACATTTGGAGTTAAAACTTCAAATACATAAAACAACGGTCTACCATACGACGAGAGGTGGTGGTGTGGTGACGCCATGGCGAGAAGAAAAGTTGTGGTCTCTTAATGAAACATTGTTCATTAGTTCATCTTCCATTTGTTTGTATTCTTTCAGTATGCACCATCAGAAAACCCATAATTTGGAATTGTCTTTCCCGAAATCAGTCTGCCTCTCAACCTGGCCCATACAATTCGCACGATAGTTGTTAGATTTGTAAGATACAAGATGGAAAGTACCTATGTTTGTACATATCTCTGTTGACACAAAGGAAGTCGGAAGGGTCACAGAGCCAGGTAGTTAACCGACAATCGTATAATTCTCTTTAAACTCCATCAGCTTCAGGTCCAGCACCAGCTCTGGGCCTGGTGGACTCTTGTATTGTTTTCGTGGAAATTATTTACCTACATGTTTAGTTTAAAAAATAAGTATAATGTATCTATATTTCACTTATGTTCGCTTCTGTTGGATTGTTTTTTTTTTTTTTTTTATTTTTTGACATTAATAACAAAACTTCACACAGCCCATAAAATCATTACCTACTAGATGGCTTAGTTTTTTTATTTATTTTTGACGACCCTTTAAGTTGACCACTTTGTTCAATGAACCGCTGCTACAGTTCATTTGCTCGTCGAGTGTGGGAAATTTTGAAGCATTTAGCTGTGTGGTAAGTACATATAAGATTTAATTTTTTATTTTAATGGTTTTAATATTTTCTGTATAATTGGATTCCAGTTTGTGTCATATCATGTCTTTTAATTTCCTTCATTGCTTCTGCATATGGATGATATGTTGCACGTATCTTTAATTCTTTTTTCGACAAAAATATAATTAAGTGTTTTCTTATTATTGTATTTTGTGGAAGCAGTTTTTACAAAATATGTTTCGGAAGTGCCAAGAAAGTATCTTTAGAAAGTTAATTAAAATATTAAGACAATTAGGTGCGTTAGTTGAACAAGCCGGCTTGTGTAGTTTTAAGAATGCGGGTAGATATATGTATGTGAACTAAAAATGATAAACATATCTCTAATTTATTATCATGTTAATTGTTTAAATGTTAGAGATCTTCAATTAAAGAGATGATAATAACCATCAGTAACAACTTCTATTTATAAAGAAAACAGTGTGTTCTGTTTAAACATAATTTCCGTATCGCATGTTAAGCCTTTTCTAAGATAATTTTTTGTTTAAGTCAGGTTTACCCCGATATCTCGAAAACCAAAATATCGAACACCAAAATATCGAATGCCTGTAATCTAGATTCTAGGAGAACAAAAATCTGGAAAGAAGCAATCTCGAACAACGAAAACCTCGAAAAAGCAGTGAAGGGTTTTTCGAACTTTTGTTGTTTTTGTCAGCTAGTTAAAAAAAAACAAATAGATTAATACTTTTATGTTTATCTACGTTCTACATAGGTTCTTAATAGTTGTATTTCTTTTACCACAAATCAAATGTGACATTTTCGCTGCTTGCATATTACTATAGGAAACTTGGAAGTCGGTCGTACGAAATTGAGCGACCACAAGGAGTTCATGTGATGCCCTCTTAATAGCATTGCTTCTATTTGTCTAGTTTTCGTCTACCTTAATTTCGAAACGAATAGTAGAATTGGCACTTGCTCCGAAATACTTCTGACTAAAATAGTTCTCCCTTACCATACTCCTCTTCTGATATTGGCATGAAGCCTCTTCATTTTGTGCTATGTGCACCACGAGATTTCAAAGTAAAATATATTAATAATATGGATTTGAGGAATCTTCCTATGGAGTTTGATCCAAAGCTCTGAAAGTCCTTAAGATAGCTGCTGTAAGCAAAAGTTTGACCTTTTCATTCTTGCGGAAATGAAACGGATGGATTTATCAAATTAGATCCTGCATGTTCCTCAAACTCTTTAATTTGATTTAAAATATGGAAACAGGTAGATTAAGCTTTTCGTAGTCAAGTAAGACAAAGAAAATTTATATTTTATGTCTTTTATTGTACAAATTGTATCCCAATTTATTTCTTATGGACTGTACATTGTAAATTACAAATTAAGAAATTGAACAGTTACACATTGCATTTACTGTTGTATTAGCTGTATATAAACGCCTACGTCTACCTTTACACATAGTTGAGGTAGTGTGGAAAAGTCAAGTGGAATTGGAACTTATGTTTAATATTTAATTCATTTAAACCTACTAAAGGTTTACTAGTTTTTGATTATTTCTTTCTTCAATTACTTCTAATGGCATGCATATTCTGGTAAAAACTTTTTACTGTCTGATGTGGTAGGTCTAATTTCCATACAACAGTTTGCAGTATGCATTTTCATAATAAAGATTATTATTAAACGAATTCTTAAATTAAAGGAATAAAAACACTTTCTGAATTTTGAAGACTGTATTTCAATGGTCGTATTGAGATAAAAAAAAATTGTGAAGATTTATTGCTTAAACCTTACTTAAACACATTAATCAACTTTTGAAAAAAAAAACTGTTTTTCCAAATTCCACACATGGAAGGTATCGTTAATATTGGTTCTAAGATACAAATTTCAGTTTTCCCTCTAGGGACTTAACTTTCAAGTTTGAAGCAAATCGCTTCAGCGGGTTAGGCTGTTGTTTAGTTTAGTCTAGTCACTAATTATTTACCCTTGTTACTTCTAATCCCGTTCCTGCAATTTTGTCAAGTTTGTATAAAGTTACAACCGATAATCAGCATCTAATGCAAATGCGCTTTTTTAAATATTTTTTTTTAAGTATAAGCATCTGTTGTACTATAATATTATAAAAAGGTATGAAAACTTGAGAATGAACTAATTTAATGATGTATGTTCAAAGCAGATTTCAAACACATGCAATACTTTTGTACAAAACCCTATTATTTATTTTTAAACAAAACTATAAAGATTACCTCATCATCAGCAAACAATACAAGGAGGAGCTGTTTTTATTCAAAAGAATCACTCCGTTTGAATGTTGTCTGCACAACACTTTATAAAGAAACATAAAAATACAAAAACAAAATCCTAGTGGATTATTGCAGACGATTACTTCCCTAAACTAATTTTTCCAATAAACCTATCGGGTATACTCAAAAAATTGAAAAAAAAAAAAAAAACATATTTTACGGATTTTCTAAAGATTTAGGGACGTCAACAACCGATCAATTTGATCGACAATTATAGTGACAGTCGACCGTAGCGATTGAGTGACAAGTACTGCATTTACCTAGTGTGTGACTTAAATCGCTGCAAAATTAACAATTAATCTGCGGTTTCTTCTTCTTCAGGCTTTGATACACTTTTTGTATAATAAATGCTGTGCTGTGCCGTGCTGTGCTGTGCTGTGAATTTGTTCATGGTCGATAGCGCAGCAATCTATAGAAACAGAAGGGAATTGAATACCTACACCATTCGATACATGAGAGAAGAAACACCAAAGAAAACGACCAAAAGATGTAATTGTTATTATGGAGAAACGATATGAACCGAAGCCGAAGCCACCAAAGTATCTCTGTTTAAAAACTTAGCAGACATAAGGTACTAGGGAATGCACTGAGCACGTACACTTACCTTAACGCATCGACAATTTATTCGAATGGATGAGTTCCTCATCAAGAGGAATAGAAAACTATAGTTGCAATGAAGATGATGTTCATAGTTATGGTGGCACCACAAACGCTTCTCCGTCAGGTGACAATTACTTATGTTTTGGACGGAGTTTTATGAGGTGCAGTAAAATAATGGCAACATGAATCTGCTTCACATTGAAATTTATTCCACCTTAACTCGAAATCTATCCACTATTTAAAGTGTAAATTCTCATACTTAATAATTGGTGAAATTATTTCCCACCGAAAATCTGAAAGAACAAATTGATTTCTGAATATTCAAAATGCCAATTGAATTCACGTTAATAAATACTTTATTATAAATTTTGGTCCTGAAAACAATTTCAATTCCCCCTTTATGGAATCACCAAAAACTCTTGAATACCAGTTTTGAACAAAATCAATTCAGAGGCTAAGGCTGAAGCTTGAGATAGAGACAGACTGACAGACATTCTCTATCATCGTAATGTCATGTTTGATTGTTATCTTGAATTAAATTTTTTTTACGAATCCTAAACTTGACCTTTAATATATAATTCCAAGTAAAAACATTTTTTGAACCAAAATATTTTTTATTTTTATTTATTAATAATATTAAGAGTAATAAAAAATTGCAAGCAATATATAATTTAAGAAGGCATTAACAAAAAAAAAACACTCTCATTCTAATTGAAATGTTCATGCCAAATTTTATTGTTGTATCATTATTGGACGAAGGTATCCTGAAATCCTGAACCAAAATATTCCCTGTTGCACTTAAAGTAGGAAACATAGAATAGGACTATAAGAGCTGTTTGCTGAAACGAAATTTAAGCATTTATGTTCAACATAAAGTCTTAAGTGACAGTTTACACAGAAGAAAAAGTAGCCCATAAGCGCTTATGTTCAACGTAATTATTTTAAGAATCGTATCAGCAAACGGCTGATACGTTTCAGCATATCAAAGATTGTTTTTACATTAAAATGATCTCCCAAGGACAATTAGCTTAGCCTAAAATTCCAATGTTAATATAGTTTTATTTTTCAAGATGATGGGAATCGTTGGAAATTTTAGAACGTGAGCTGCTAACAATTTCCACCAACAAAATGCTGTAAGGTATTTTTTCCAAGTATAGTTGTTATCTAATTGTTCTAAACAAAATCATATTTTCTCAAAAAATAATTGAGCAAAATTATTGAAGCACTCAAATACAAGATTTCGTAGAGCTCTATGCAAAAACATTTTTATTTGTAAAGTTAATGTTTGATTTAAATCTCGACTTCATTTCATATACCTAACAAGTCTATTTTATGCTCTTATATCTAGGCATTACATATATATTGTAACTATACAATTCCAATTTGCTATGAAGAAAAGGAATCGCTGTTCTTATGCCGTGGGAGAAAAATGCATTGAAAGTAATTTCGTTAATCACTGCCAGTTCGGATTCGGATGCGGCGCAAAGCGGCAGCGGCGGCGGCGGCGACGCGCCGAAGCCACTTAACGAAAAATATAATCAATCGTGTTTGCATTGCCCTGTGTTACCATCAGCATCTCTTAGACACCAGGTAACAACAACTTGCGTCCTGCCGCTCGTCAATAAGGGTGACAAACAGTGCCGATTCATTTGATTTTTGCCGACAATAATTTGGATCACATTGGTGCGAATAATTGCAATTGATTTTTTTCAACGATGGCCGCTGTTGATGGGACGAGATCTCAAGTACAATTATTTTGCCAATGTTGCTATTCGAAAAATGCTCCTGCCTCTTCTTGGAAGGGTAGTGAAAAGGCTTTGATTTGTTCATGTGTGTCTTTTCAGTGTTATTTTTTTAAATTATTTGCTGACCATCTTGAGTCGAAGCTGACCGGAGGCGATTGGTTCTCACGAGTAACGCTTGTGCGTCTTATCAATTATGACAAATCTTTCCGAGTGGTTAACTTGTTGCTGGTGATGGTGGTTTAACCACTACTGCTGCCGTATCCATCATCATCATCACTCATTTATTCATTCACTCACCTGATTCATATGGGGCATAAAGTGTGTTCGAGTACCGACTCTATACTTTTATACCTACTTATAGGTATCTACTCGTCTCTCGATACGTATCCGAAGAGCACTTTTTTGTCTGAATGTCTGTTAACCTAACCCAGTGAGTGCAACCACCCAAAGAGAACACAAAAAATTGATAATTACTTTGACATTGGAAAATTATTAATTGGCTTCTACCAACTAAATGTACTTACATAGAACTTATGTTGTCTTGGTAGTGATTCTCTAATGGCAACCGCAACAGCAAAAAAAGTGTAATTAACTCGTTTTCTTTTTATCCCGCACAATTCGAACAGAATGAAAGGCTTGTCCCTTTGATTGACTGCGCAAGTTACTAGAGATCTGTAGTTGGTGACAATGTGAGAGTAACAAGCAGATTTTTTTCGATGCGTTTGTTGAAGTAAAATAATTATACACACAAAGACTAACAAAATGCACGGAAAATACTTATTTGTGAAAAGCTTTTTCTTTATTAAGCATAATTGTAACAAAAGTACCTATGGCGAATATTTCTGATCAGCGATAAATTTGTTACACTCTTGTAATATTTACATTAATTGCTCCGATTATTCGTACTTTCAGTGTAAAAGTCAGTCGGAGTGTTAGTGGGGTTTACTCACCAACTTTTGTGGGTTAACCCCGGCTTAACCCCAGGATCAAATTTGAATGAAAATCAAATTTGAGGGATTATCTCAGAGATAATCCTGATACCATGATAATCTTGCACTGAAAAACTGGGCCTAAGCATTACGTTTGCGGATGATAATTGTTTTTAAAGTATTTCATCCCCCTCGATTCCATTCTCTTGCAAAATGACCTTGATAGGTTTTTTACTTCGATATAACTTTTTTTTTAGGAGTACTCTTGAATATGCTAAGCCAAGTTTGATCGCTTTTCACAAAAAATCATTACGGTAAATTTGAAGCTGTCCAGGGAAGGTTTATTTGATATGCTCTACTTGGCCTCTCTTGGGACTTTTGAGTTCAGTATTAGGATTAAGGATGCTGGAAGCACGAACCTGTAAAACTGCATGGTAACATTTTGGTAACATCTCCGATCCTAACTAAGCTGTCGGCTCTTGTTCCTATTGTTTTTTTGGTATTTGTCTTTCAAAACCAACCGAAGGCACGGAATACAGAATGGCGCGATTCAATTACGAAATTTATATTCAGAATACTGACGTATTTTGGAGAATATTCTCTCGGTGCAAACTTATTTGAAAACGGTGAATTTTCCGTCAATGGTTTCAAAAAAATCATGTTGTGTCGTATTATTTGTTTCTGTAGAAAATTCACAAAAATTATTTAGTTATTGGAGTTACTATTTTCCAAATTAAGCCTAATATATGTAGGTTGAAATTAAATTTTTATACAAAATCGTCTGCGTTAAATCTTTTGCTGTAGCTAAAATTGTTTGATTGGCAAATGTAAAGTTTGAAAGTTTTCAAATATTGATAAAATTGCGCAACAAATGACGTGGAACTATTTTTTATTTTTAATATATTCGTATAAGCTATGAAAAACAATTATTTTTGTTAAAATCTAACGTTCTTGTAGCATGGAACTCGTAGATGAACCTAATGAGAAACCGGGTTCAATGTTATTATTCGGTCCGTTTTATGTAATTTTTTTTTCTTGAGCCAAAATCAGCAAAGTCAATTGAAAAAGGTGCATAGTGTTTGCATAGGATAAAGTACAAAAAGGAATAGAAAAAAATATTTACACCTCAATTCGACTGTATTTTTTTTTTAGTATTTGTTAGCTAAGAACTTTTGACTGAGAGAATCGATTTTTTGTTTGAAAGCTGGAGGTACCATTTTAATTTGCTCCAGTTCTGACAATGGCATCCATGAGAAAATTATTAAGAGTCTTAAATTTGTACTATGTATTAAATGTCTTATTGAATCTTAGTTTCAATATTTTGTGTTGCATTTTAAAAAAGAGCAATTGCCCACCCTGGACCCTAGCAACCCTACTAGGGTGTGGGTTTTCTATAAAACAAGTACCAAATCAACTACAAACAAAATGTTATCTTTTTTGGCTGCTGGGTAATATGTAATTGAAATTGTACAAAGAAAACGTAACTACGTTGCATCAAATTAGTTTCTGATCAGATTAAACTCAAGATTTTAGTTATTTGGTTTACCTACTTTCAAAGTGATCAATTTAAAACATCAATGGTTGCAAATGTTTGAGCTCTCACTGGTCGTCTTTCCAAGTACTGAGAATGACACGCCTCTGTTATGTTTATTACGATAATGAAATGGTGCGGCTTTTACTTTTACTTTGACATTTATATTTATGTTTTCCGAAAAATTTAATTAACCATAGACGCTACAACAGAATTGGTGGGAGGTATGAGGGTAGTACTTTATGGAAATTTTGAAATTACGTTCGTCTTGCGGAAATTAGGCACGGGGCTTGTAATTTCCTTTTCTCACTATAGGCAAAATAAATTAGCGATTAAGTTTTAAGAAAAAATATACATTATACTTTATGAGAAATACATTTCTGAGTCACATTGCTCATTGTGCCCCATTTATATGGAAACATAGACAAGGACTATCTACTTCCCACCTATTCTCCAACGTCATTTAACTTGAAATTGAAAACTTTATTGGATTTGGAGCAAGAAATCAGCAACGTACTAGAGATTGAGTGCTTCTGATATCTGGGGAGGTTCTTTCACTTTTCTGGCTTTAATGACGTAGCCTAATTTTTCATTAATATATTTTGGATTATGCATGTGAAATAGTTAAAAGGGATAGCAAAGCATACTACTGAATTGCAAATAAATTTTTCGCTTCCTACTTCTATTGTTGATACCTAATATTTGATTTTCAAAAATTACGTTATCGCACTATTGAAAAAAACATTCTTACGCAAGACCACTTTTCAGTTCAATTTGGTTTAATAAAATTTAAAATCATTTTCATTCCTTCACCAAGGGCTGTCTAAAGTTATAAAATCAGAACTCAATGGTCATTTTAATTTTTGTGTACTACACACATGCATAATGAATATGCTTTTTCACAAAAAAAAATGATTATAAGGACAAGGATGGTTGGAAAAATTAAAAAAATGGTATATGAAAGGGGTGGTGAAAAAAGGGTGGGTGGGCGAAAATCTTGTTTTTACTTACGATTTTTTTTTAAATTAGACTTGCTATCGAAACAAAGTTAAATATAAGAGTTGTGAAAGGTAAAAAGATATGAAACTTTTGTTGCGATAATTTTTCTATAATACCTCAAATATATTGGGGAAAGGCATTAAAACATTTTTTTTTAATTTTTATCTTATACAAAAATAGTTAGATTTTGGTGAAACTTGGTTCTTAGTAACGTACATTGCTATTTTTTAAATTAAAAAAACATTTTTTTCGTAAAGAAAACAAGTTAAAAATTACATAAACGATAACTTTTTTTTACAGTCAACATAATTGGAGTCTGTAAGAACCAAAAGCTAAGGATTAGCAAAAATCATAAGTTAAATTAAAATTTCAGCCGTTTTAAATGAAACCTTCTTTAACTTTTCGTTACTTTTGTCAAGATATGATAATACTAAAAGTAAACATTTCATATTTCTTTCATTCAAATCGCTCGTTTTCTTACGAAAATCTACATTTCTATTTATTATTTTTATTCTTAATATTAATTGTTATTAAAAGAACGAGTTGTAGGGAATATACATATTTTTTTAAGAGTTTATTAAGAAAGTATTTAAGTAATGAACAAACTTTTTTTAAATTAAACCATTCAACTATTGATTTTCATATGAGTAAGGCGGGATTAAAAACATTGCTTCGGATCAGTGCTCCATTGTCGTGATTGTCAATCATTGTTTTAAATAATTTATTTGTATTATTGTACTAAAGTGTGCATGTGTAAGGTTGTATTATTGTGTTATATTATTTTACTAACCACCAACACATGCACTTATGATGAGTCTCTGGTTGTAGATAACAGCTTGCTCTAAGCTGACTCTGGTTGTAGATAACAGCTTGCTCTAAGCTGACCACATCAAAGTAAGTAAGTAATTGTTTATTTAAAAATGCATGGTTTTAGAACAATAATTGTTTGTTTTAAAATTAAAATTAAAATATATGTTTAGATTAATTAATAAACAAATATTTATGCATCTATGGCTTATTTAGGCCGTCTGTTGCTATAAATTTTTAAAACCCCATATTAGTGTTTAACTAGTTGTTCTTAATGTTGATTTTTATTTTCCTCATTTGTTTGTTGTTTCTGCTGTTTTTTTGGTCGTGAGAGTATTGTTGTTGATGTTTTGATTGTTTTCTGTGTTGTGATGGTTTTGTTAATCGTTTCTCTTCATTTTTTGTTGGTTTTGTTCTGTTGAAGTTTGTTCTGCTATTCGTGTTGTTATTGCTGCTGTTGTAGTTATTGAGATGTTGTTTGCCGTCAGCAACTAAAAAACAACCATATCGATGCATATAACATCATAATTTAAAATATTATTGAAAATGGTAAGTTACTTTTGCCACGCTGGACCAGATGGAATATATTATAATTTAAAATAATAGATTCATTGA
Organism: Meliscaeva auricollis; assembly: GCA_948107695.1. Lineage (NCBI taxonomy): Eukaryota > Metazoa > Arthropoda > Insecta > Diptera > Syrphidae > Meliscaeva > Meliscaeva auricollis. The sequence continues at coordinate 37,685,873 of OX403619.1, read as the reverse complement.
AACAATTTCAAAAACACAACATAATTAAATTTTACTTGTTTACTTTGTCGAGTATTCATAGCTATAACTTTTGACTGCGACCTAAGATTTTCTTCAAAAATATATCAAAATGTTGAAAATGTTCTCTTTCACTGTTTATCACAGAAACAATTATTATAAGTTTCTCGATGATAAAGAAAAACGCACACACTTAATTAAGATTTTTTTTAAATTAAAGTTAAATGGTCATAACCTCAAAACTACAGCCCGGACAAATATATTATCTACAACTTTGGTCTAACAACCTTTAATAGTACAACTAATAGTTTTGGACATATGTATATTGTATATGTATATCAATTCGCGTTTTTCAAAATGCCGTATTTCACCAGGGGGTTGGCGTCCCGAAACTTAAGCTTTCCTAATGCCCGTCTTTCAGATTTGAAAAAATCAGCTTTCCTGTATTTCGTTCCACGAAAAATTCTATCGTTATTCCAATGCCAATTTAGTTTTTATTTTATTTTTTTCAGAAAATGTGTGTATTCTTTGTCACTTTTTGCAAAATGTGCCTATTATAGTTAACGCTTAATGTTTTTGAAAAAATGTTGCCGTTTCCTTCCGGTGCACTCATCAGTTGATTTGTGATATTGCGTTTAATTTTCAATAATTTTGTCCGAAAAATCTAATTTACGAGTATATCTATTTATTTATTTGTTCACATTAAAAAAAAAAAAACATCTTAAGATTCGGAGCAGTTATAAACGTCCCGAGGTAATAAGCTATCGATCTACGAATATATATCACATTTTAATGTAAAAATTCACAGATTTTATAACAACACTGCTCACTCGAAATGCCACCAACGATGATGGGTAACTTAAAAAATCTTCATCGCCACGACATCACAATCACCGACAACAGTGTGTAATGAATGGTTTATTAATAAAGTAAAGGTTCTTATTTACAATAATATAGAACCCCGCATTAGGCCTTGAGCCTAATCTGATGACCACAAAACCAAAGCAAGACTCAAACCAAAATAAAAATGTGAATTGCCAGATTAATGGGCAGCATAAATCACATTATCGCTTCTCCCAGAGCGTTTTTTTTTATAACCGCCCTTCCGACCGCCGAATATCATAAAGGAAATAAACGAATGCTGGCGTCGGGGTCCACGCAAATCGAGTCCATGTACCGTTCCGTGTCGTGTATATACCTAACCTTAGGCGCATGATACACCTATCGCCCACTACCACCCCTCCTGAGACCGATCAGCAAACCGAAATGTACGAAGACAAATTATATACCTTGTGGGATTGTGAACAAAATAAATCTCATAATGAGTTACGATAAGACGATTTCGACAGAAATACAAATCACTTGCAATTGATCTTGAAAAGGCAATGCAACATGGAGACACACTATCGATATTGCCAACAGTTTGCGGAGCAGCAGGGAGAAACATGAAGACACTGTTTCCCGTGCCTGTTGTGGTCCTCTTCAATGTTCATCCTGAACTGTGAGCGGTTGCTTGAATCATCCGATCATCGATCAAAGTTTCCCCGCATGAATATTCGTTGGGAACCGATGTTGCATGGCGTGGGTCGCACATGAGTAATTCTCTGATCTCATTTGGACACTTAACACAATTTGTCCGCACGGAAACTGATCATTTTCCATTAATTAGGCATTATGCTCGGATTAGTGCGATCAGAAGCTCTACTACATACCAAAAACTACGCCCGTAAGTTGCTGAGTTCAAGGTCACAGATGTGGAAACTTCTGGACACTCCAGGGGCCAATCCTTTATAAGCTTCAATATATAGGTACCCTCGCTCCTGGTTATGGCAACGGCGAACGCTCTGTCATGATCATTATCGATCTTTTGACTGGGATTCTCTCATTCTGGCTCTGTTGGTCAGGTTGTAAATAAGGTAATCACTGCGGTTGGTCTCCGTTCGAATCGACTTTGTATAAAAGTCTGAATTATTGCACACCTTGCGAAACCCAGCTGAGCCGCGCGACCAAGAGATCAACAACACACGCACATGGAAACGATCGTTCTAATTTCAAGTCATGCTGATGTTAATTCTTGCTGGAGCAAGGAGTCGGGATCTGGGTTGGGGGAGAGTACGCGCAGAGTAATTAATTCAGCACATTCATAATTCATTGATGTGACTCTGCTACTTACGATGTGCACCACGAAGCCTGATGATCAATCGAAGGCGATTTTCAGTCTCAAGTGTTCATTAGGGCAGCCAAAGTGATACATTAATAATGAATTATTTTCGATCGGGAATTATGATGAAAGTGATGTTAATAAATTGGGACGCCTCTGGTTGCCAGCAAACCATTGCAGTGTTAAATAATTCCCGCACTTTTGGCAGCTCAACTAGCCGAACTAATTGATTACTTGTTTCTGCTAATTGATATGGAGTGGTGACCCATCAAAAACCCTCACAGCACAAGAAATTCACATCTTAGGACAACATCACAGTACACAGCTCAGCTGATCAAAGTGCTACCGTTTTCTTCTTATGAAATAATAGGGTATACAAGAATGCATTGGTCTTTCGGCACAAGCAAAACACAAATCGTGTCCAACTTATTCGCATGAAACAATTTTATAAACGGAAGGGAATGGAATTACGTATAAGTTGAAATTTCATCTGCAAATAATGGAAAAATATTTCTGCCACCAGCCACCACCGATGAAGATTGTTGCTACAACATCCGTTTATCGTATTGTATAAAAAATTAATGTAGATTTGCGCACACTCCACCGTTGATTGCTTTATCTGCAGGTAGGTACACTGAGTAGCATCATTCAGCTCAATAATTTAACATAATGCAAAAGTATATTTGCAAATGAAGATTTGATTAGATTTCTGAAATCCTGCCCAGCTCCGACAGCGAAGCTCAAAAAGATAATCGATCACGTTTCGATATTTTGTGGTTGCATCTTGGGTGGTTGAAGATATTGTCGATATTTGGTTTGAGATAATTCCAAACATTTTTTTACCGAAGCATTGCCATAACATTGGTTGCTGAAGTTTTTGTCTGTGGAAAGGGGCAATGGAAATCACTTAAACATCGAAATTGAATCGAAGGTGGTATAACAATTGTTACCCATTCTAAAATTGTATAATCCTTTAATGATTGAAAATCCGTGTTATACTGGAATCTTTTTTATTTTCAGCAAGGAAAAATAAATGAGTTCAGTTTTCAAAACATTAAAAGTGTGATTTTTGAAAGTGCGAACGATGGCAAATTCGTTCATAGAACAGTTATTCGGAAGCAAAAAAAAAAAACATTGGAGCGTATTCATAGTCGTTTTTGACCTCTGGAATTGGTTTTATCCAATTTTTAACTGAATTACGTTCTGAAACTGTAAAACTTATCGAGAAAAAAACAATGTGATTGCACAAATGTCATTTTTTTTCATCTGAATTTAATTTCGATTCTACATATTTTTCAACAATTCATCTGGATGCGAGAGTTGCAAAAAGTAGGCAGAGGATTCTAAAGAAAATAACCTCGCAAATTTGTATTTGCACATTCATGCCTCTGGTATGATGGGCATATGAAACTAAAAACAACTCAGCAAAACTCAGAACAACCTCATTTGACGCAAGGTCTGATTTATGTATATAGTTGCTGTACTAAAAGCACAAAAAATAAACAAATAAAGTTTTTTTGTCTGAAAAACGCCAGCGTAATACAAAAGAAAATTTTCTTTTAAAATGCTTATGGAAAACAAAAATATGGAGAGATATAGTGTCTTTTCGAAATATCGATTATTTTGTACATCTCTATTAGAATTTTAAATCTGTCGCACGTCAACACAATGCGACATGGCATTTGATTCTATTTATCTCCTACGAAAGAAACTTCCAAGGCATGAGTTTCGGACAATCTTTCGCTCCGAAGTCCGAACGGATACCTCGATAGGGCCGATTAAAAATATTCTGTAATAAATTTGCAGAAAAACTTTCCAATTGTCTAGGCTCTGGCTCGATACACAAATGAACGCCAATGAGTTGCATCGACAAGCGATGACCGAACTTCGGCTCCCCTTTGTACTAAAGGGACCTCTAAACATGTTCGCATGTCTAGTCTATATTCTTTATTCTTGTATCATCAGCAGCTTATGAACATTTTTTTCCGAAGTACGAATTCACATAAACTTCTTTTTAACTCAAAACTTATTGAATAAAATAGTAAAACACTTCCGGCAACCCAATTTCTAAAATTGCGTTTCTCTTAGCTTGAAGATGCCTTACTAATATTTGTTGCAGTTTGCGTTTATTTACTAAACATCACATAATCGAGTACATACAGGTTTCCCCTACCTTTTTTCATACCTTAATTTTAAAAGTTTAATTACCAATTAGTTAAGACCTACAAATTTCAGAATGGGTAAACTTGGAAACGTGACCATAGGATGTGGAAATATGTATGTAGATACTCGAGTAATCCATACCGAACATCAATCCAAAAGTCAATCACGTTTTGTTCTCGATATATTGGGCGGTCTTCGTCATAGATGATGATGAAGACGAAGACGATAACAGCGCTATTGGTGATCCAACACCATTTGACTAGCACCCATCATAGAACTCTACAAACCATCTAATTCTCGCTAAGTGTGAAAGCATTCAATAACGGTGCGGTCAGATTCCATTCCTAGAACTGATTTTGGAAGACACATCACTGCTCAGAACTGGTCAATCTGCAATTGCAGATATCAGCGAACGATCATCATCATCACTATGATCAAGTCATCACCATGGTGTCCGGCAGAACAAATTTTTTGCCCGTCGTGATTCGTATTGAATGAAAATTCGTCTCATATAGAATCATGACCTGTATCCACCGTCACAATACCAGCTTCACAAATAACATATTGGTGCATCACGTCCGGATCAAACAACAACAGAGACGAGGACTGGAATCCAAATTGAAGCGAAGCGGTCGTCAGCATAATTCTGCATTGAAATCGCCTTTGTCGATGTCGTCTTCGCTTCTTTCAGCAGTCGCCGTCACCATCGGTTGTCGCAGCTCTGCGGTGCGATTCACAAACTGCGAATCAAATTATTTTGTGACAAATCAATTCTTTTCGCCTATAGCCACGTCAACGTACATACACAAAAAGCCATCCCTCTCGCCCGATACAGCCGGATTTTGTCTCAGGCTATAAGGTATATGCTCACTGCTCAGGTGATTGCACGAATGAGCGTTTCGTTTCGCTTAGTAAATATTTGCATAGCCTTGATCGTAAATCGTACGCGATCGTTCGGCACTTTGGTCTTCGTTCGTTTATCTGTCCGACTGATGGTATTCGAAGTGCGCAATCAAAGTTCCGAACAAAAAAAAAACGAAATCGAGGCCTTTTACTTTAGCAATAAAAGAATACACACTTGAGTTTTTTGTTCTTTTGAAATTTTATAGTTACTTAATTACGATTTTTCTCACATTAGATCGGGTCAAATCAATAAAAATCAAAACAAAAGAAATAAAAATGTCTAAGGTGCTGAAAATTCGATTTGTTTTGTGAAATGTACAAGTTTCTCACAAGCCGTTGGTAAGGTATTTGGAGCTTTAGTTTGGATTGATTGGTTTAGTATTTCTTGGTATTTCGCTTAAAAATCATTGGAATTTCCGTCAAAGGGCAGAACAACGTTTAGGTATTAATATAAGATGACCATCGTTTTTGATTTGGCGAAGGTTTTCGTTTCTACTAGCTCTTGCAAACTTGTATCGTAGGATCAATGACTAAGGATGATTTACAATCGTTTTGCAGAGTAAATAGGTAGCTCAAACAATAAAATCCCGGAAAAAAAAGTAGGTCAGTAGGTCAGAAATGACATTTATTATAGATTTTTTTTAATAAATTTTGATCACGTGTGATGCACTTTAACTTAAATAGTTCTAAGATTGTATAATAAGAAATGCTTTTGTAGTTACATTAAAAGATGCCGTCTTTACCGGCGGCGATGTAATTTTTATATTAATATAATAATGCAGTGGTTTTAAATCCCATTAGTTTTTTTTTAGAAGATCAACATTGTTTTTTTTTTTATTGTATTGAGTGTTGATAATCCCACCGTGAAGTTAGGGTAAAGGAGGGGAAAATGTAAGAAAAATAAACGTATGACTTGAAAACAGAGGTAGAATAATGATATAAATATTTGTTACTAAATACATTTAAAAATGAATTTTTAAAATAAATAAATAAATTATGGTTATAACTAATCTGGAACCTTTGACTACGTTTCTTAAATAATTTTAATGTTCCACAAACCTATACCAAAATAAAAAAATATAGGTATGTGATATTTAAGTATAACTTCTGGCGCGCTTACATGAGTAGGTACACTATCCTTTTTTTGATTGACAGAAAATGCGATTTAGGAGTGAAGCAGGATACAACTGAATAGTAGAGGGGACCATTGTACCACCGTTAAGGCGGCAGGGGCGATTTTGTAAATATGACTTATTAACAAATATATAATCAAATCTAGAGCGGGCTTTAAAAATTATGAACTAATATTAACCAAAAATATTGTCTAATTTTTTGGATTTCAAACCGTTAACGTTTCGTTATAAAGAGGTCAACTAATTATGAATATGTATGGTTTATTTAAGTGTCCATAGCAGATATGTTAATTTTGGAAAAATATTAACATCAACATTAAATAAGAGTATTGGTAAGGCCCATTACCAGCTTTGGTCTTTTAAATGGACGATTCCACACAGATGGAGAAAACTTATTATTAGTGTTCAGAGGTCAGTTAAGCTTAAAACAAAAATTATTTATATTCATTTGCTCAGCTTAAACTAAAACTTTTCATTATTTAGTCTTCGTTACTAATATATAAAACAACCTTAAAATAAATGACACTAGAATTAGAATTTATTTTGAATAGCAAAGAGAAGGCACTGGCCCCAACAAGACAAACTTCAAATATCTAGTATTTATGTGCATCTCAAATCGAAGGTTTTTACTTTTTTTTCAATAAACATTTCAAGATTCTGAATGTGATGCTGGATGCTGCATTCAAAGTACAAAACAAAAATCGAAAAACCCACGCTTTATCTCCACACTATCCTATTCCAGCGAATTTTCCCGGCACATCAACGCTCCATCAATACAACAGCAGCAGATGCCAAGTACCTTCTTTGCAGCCACTTGTCTGAGCGCGAATTCACTTAAACAATTATTGCATTTCGATGTTTTAGCTGTGTTGTGGTTCAACACTACCTACGTCCTGCTGAGGCTTGACTGGTATGACCGCGAGTTGCAAGCAACGACGACGCGTCGTCTTTCAATGCTTGAATTTAGATAGATGCGCATTATGCGTTATTACATGGCAACAAATTTGTTCCTTTGCCTGTTGATAAATTTCCAAGATAAGAGGTGTGACTAGAACGACCGATAAATTGCTCGGAGCAAAAAAATATGCTAGTGGAAGACCGTCTGTCTGAACAGTAGTAGCTCTAAAAATTAATTGAGTTTCCTCGTTGATTGGACACTTGGATTAATCGTACAGAGATGTGCAGATTCTGTACTGCGCGCATGCGTAGGTGCGTGAAGCGTGATGCTGGGCTGGACAAAGAATCTAAGCTATCCCCAAATCCTCCATAAAAGAAGAACAATCATCAAAACCGGACCCATAGATCTGAAGTAACATGCATCTTTCATTCTTCGTTCTCACTGGATGGCGTCTTATATTGCTACAAGATGCTGGTTTAATGGTAAGTGTGATGATGACCCATTAATAAATCAATGTTGATGTATTATCGACCACCTTTAAGACTGCATTCCGACAGGTGGTGGCAAGAGCGATTCCGTTTTTAAGATACTTTTTTTTCTTCCAACTTACAGCACGATCAAGAATGAACATCCTAGTGAAAGTGAGAGAAGATAAGCCTCTTCGATTGTTCTCTGCAGGTAAAATTACGGTTCCATGACGTCTTCGATGTAGCATTTTGACTTATTGCTGCTTATTTGTCACATCGGACATGGTTTCAGGAAAACCACAACAAAACACACGATTTGGTGTTTCTTCTTTGAAACCAATAAGTAGTCTCTGTTTCATGCAGTTTCTCGTATTTTGTGTTTGTTCGATCAGATGTTCAGTGATACCAATTTATCGTGTGACTGTCAAAAATGTATTTTAAGGTAAACTTAAAAATAGATAAAAATAAGAAAGTATTTTATATCATTATTGAAGGTATTGCCATTGCATTTTTTTAAACTATAATAGCTACATATATACAGCTTTATATAGCCGATACTATGTATTATCTACGATCTATCGTCCTTAAACATCAATAATGGTTGAATGATTTTGGGTCCGAAAGCAATAGGAAGTATCAATACTCATCAGCGCCTTTTTGTGTATCGGTGCAGGAGCTATTCTCAGGACTTCTGTTTCCTTTTTTTCAACTCTCTAGTAATTGTTGCTTTAGCAATGAAGTTAAAAATGCAAGCAATAGTTTACTAATAAATCCATTATTTTTATTGGTTTCTGGGATTCATACTTAATTTTTTCAATTTAAGAAAAGTAATCTGAAAAGTTGAAGTGGGATCACTGTTTAAAAGTTTGAATATGATAGTCATTCCGTCCAAGGGTCGTCGATATTAAGCGCAGGTATCTGCCGCCACCATTGATTTCGTTCATCATCGTCTGGATGATTTAGGAACGTTGTCCGTATTGAATTCCAAATTAATCGATTGTCATTCCTAATAAGATTTAAGAGGGCATAACGAGTGTTGCGTCGATTTTTCAAGGATTGTTGTTGTGGTATTCTGTGTGTGTGGTGTTCTTTATCTGTTCGATGTTAACAAATTTCTTGTCACGATTATTTTTTTGTTAATTTTTCCAACAGAAAATAAAAATATCTTGAATTCGAACGAGTAGGGAAGATTTATTCTTTTCTAGCTTTTTGCCAATTTACAAACTAGTTGCTGGTCAGTGCGAGTCAACCAAATAATCAAATAATAGGTATAGCATACCTAAATAAGCTCGGTGCACAGCATTAAAAAATGCATGGTTCTGTCGCAACATTGAAATACTACATCCAGTGCAAACTCAGTTCTCAGATCACAAGTCAACCTAACTGATTAACGGATGCACCCGAACCCGCGAGGCATCGATCATGTAGTATCTTAATGATCTTTACCAGAAAAGGAAGTACACTTTCCGCTTCCAGATACTGGACAAATAAGAGAACATAACTCACACAACAATCCATCACCTGTCGACACCTGTCATTCATTTCGGTACATCACACATCAAATGACGTCAAATCGAGGGTATCTCTTGAATAAGACGTTGGGTTTGGATTGCGTGGAGTTGAAGCTGACGTACGATACGTATTATCGGGACACCGCTGTTCAGGCTGTAGTGTCTGACTGTTTAGTAAAGCTGTGTGCCATGCCGCCTCGGGTGACGGACGAATCATTAATCATGTGATTAGTTTGGAGCAGAGATTTTTGCTACTGCTATATCCCCTTGTATCGCTTCATCACCGTAGTTCCCTTATGGCTGATGGTTTTGAAAGAAAATATTCCATTTCGACAGGATTGACGTGTAGCACGCTCAATTACTCTTATCTACAAATAAGTTCTATTTATTTTGGATGTCTCAATTGTGTCTTTGATGAGATGAGACGGAACATCATTAGTCTGTAATGGAAATGAAATTGGAATTCATTTAGTGGAATTATGATGTCATGTTACATTTACACTGAATTGACGTTCACTCACAGTTCACAGAAATATTAATTTTGTACATACAAAAATTAATTTAAATGGACTTTTATGATACACAAAGAAGTAGTTAAGTAGGTACATAGGTATGTAACACAAAACGTACATACCTACTCTACGCGTGAATATGGATAATTGGTATCTATTCGCATATGCGTTCCAACAACAACAATGCGACTCGCACTGCACTATTTCGAAACAATAAAAAGACAGGTGTTTCTCAGAAACGGTGGAATAAAAAATGGGAATAGGTAAGTGAAATTTTAAGACACAATACTTAAAAAAACGGTATCTTAAAAACAGGATTGTAAAAAAATGGATTCTATAAAAGCGGAATATCATCCTCAGACCGAAACTTGACCAGAAAAGTATATAAACTATTTTTATATAAACATCTAATTGGAATCAAATTCCTTGTAAGGATCGCATCCACCCTGGTTAAAATGTTCATTACATGGTTACATCTCGTTGTGCATTCGAAACACGTTCTACTGATCGTCACTCGGTGATATGACGTGATATGACGACAATAAGAATCTGGATGGTTCCATCTGACAGGGCCAATAAACGGTCGTTACATGACATCGCTCGGTGGGCAAAATACCAACTACGATTTTCTCTCAGAGCAAATAAAGAAAACTACCGTCATCCAACTAACCGGCAATCATCCAGTTTGTCAGCCAAGAGATTGTGCCAAGTCCAAGATTGAATCGTAGCCGCGAACAGTACCACTTGACGGAGCCTTCTCGTCAGCCACATCTCTCTGTGTCTGTGGAGCGCAGTTACTGTCATCGCCATCAAATTATTATCTGTTGGCACCGCACGCTTGACGATGACGACGACGACGCTGTGTTAAGTTGCTAGTCGGCTTTCGCTATGAAGGAGCTAGTCGGTCACGGCACGCATTTCCATAACAATATTGTTAAAAATATTATTAACAACTTCATCGGATCAAAAAGAGATTATCGGCGCGGGGCTGGGCGGCTTACATACTTATAGGCAAACCTTTTCGAGCGTTTATTGGCTCTTTGACCTGTGTACCTATGATCACGATTCCATTGAGATCAACACATTCAGATAGCGAATTATTGCTGAATGCGGACGCGACTGAGCCGCGCTTGACAAATGTGGAGGATTACTAGTTGATCGGTCACAATTTAACCTCACAATGAAATGAGTCATGAGTGTGTTTTGTTTGAGTTCTATCATCGAAATTCTTGGGAATGATTGTAAATAAGCTTTTTAAAGATCAAAAGTAAATGGCAGGCAAGATCAAAGCATTATAATAGCCGAGCCGCCAATACGCCGAAAAGCAAATCAAATGGCGTAGAATCAGCAAAATCACCGAAAAGGCATCAATATGAGTTGATAATAAATTTTCGCATCAGATAAGATGTTAAGACACGTTGAAAGAGGAGAATAAATCAAACCCAGAAATTAGCTGTTGATACTTTTACCTGCCATTCTACTTGAACGAGTTTTGTTTGCCAACTCCAATGTATGTAGGTATTGGTATATAATGTGAATTTGTTGGCTTTGTAAACCGATTTTAGCATTATGCAATGAATTGAATATTTGTTCATATGTTTGTTGCAAGAAGTTTCGGTTAAACAATTATGTTCTGGCTTGGGGCGTTTGTTGTCGAGAAAAATTGCAATAACAATGCAGTTTGGATTAAATAATTATTATGCTAACTCAAATTTTTGGCACTTCAAAACTTCAATATGTTGTGATGTGATGTACCTTAAATAATTATGTACTATATATGTATATTCAGGGTGTCCCAAAATTAATTGTCCAAAGTGAATGGGTACGTTCAACCACCAAAATATTACAGCTCTAACTACCTCTTTCGAGGCTCTGATTGATCAAACGTTACTGAAATTTCAGGAGACTTTCAGTTACGTTTAGTGACATGTAGTTACGTCAGATGAACTGAAAATTCAGGTGATGTCAAAAATCTGTGAAGTGCCACATAAAGTAACTGAACTTTACTTTTTGTTATTGTTTGCTATATTTTGCACTTGTTGATTTGTGTCCTGCCCACAATGTTTAAGTTAAAAAAATGTGTGATTGAAAACGACGTTAATAAAAAATTCAAAGAACAAATAAAAAAATAAATAAAACACAAACCAAAGCACCGAATTTAAAATGCAAAAAAAATAAAAGCGTGTAAGGAAAAAATTAAAATTGTTGGTGGAAATTTCTAATGAATTTAATAGGTCCACATCACAAATAAAATAAATGGTCTTTTTATATATAGTTCAATATAAAAGCAAAAAGTTTATCTCATACACATATACGTCACCTGAAATTTCAGAATTTTTGAGCGTTCAATGGAAAAAAGTTCTGAAATCTTAGGACTAAAATTTTAGATTTTGCTCGATGAACTCGGCCAATATTACGACCCCTCAGAATTTAGTAAGTTCATCCCAAATCGTAACGGTTTTCAATTTATTGCATCATTTATAAATTTTTATTTTCTAAATTCTTCCTTTTTTCTGTCTTTCTGTTCGATTTTTTTAAGGAATCCTAAGATTCCTAATAAAAATCGAACTGGTTAACAATCAGACATGCCATTACGATGATAGAGAATGAGGAAAAAGTGGGTCCCGCAATTCTGTCCGTCCGTCTGTCTGTCTGTCTGTGTATACCTCGAGCTACAGCCTAAACCGCTTAACCGATTTTCTTGAATCTTGGTGGATAAGGATATTTGGTGATTTCTTGAATTTTTTTTAGGACCAAAACTACCGTGTTATTTTCACTTTGACCAAAACTAACGTGTTTTTTTCTCTTTTGACTTTCGCTTAACCGACACAACCAATTCTTAAGGATTTTGTTATATAGGGATGCTCCCTAACAACCTTAAAATTATTTGGTATCAAAATTTTCAAAATAAAATAATTTTTTGATTTTTAAAAAATCTTTAAATTTTTTTTTTTTAAATCAATTTTTCGAAAACGGGTCAAGGTCGGTTTCTAAGAAATTATCTTTCTTAATCAAATGAAATGGCATACTTTGTTTGGAGCTAAAAACAATTTATGAAAAAAAAATCCTAGAAGTCAATTTTGGCCCTAATTGTTAAAAACAAAATAAGTGAAATTTTTATTTTTTACGAAAACCCCATATTTTAAAGGACGTCACGACATCAAAAATTTGAGGCGATCTTAAAGTTGGAATTTTCAAAGCGCCTGCGTCGTCGTTTAGAATAAAGCGCCGTTTTTGTCGCACCATAAAACAAACCTGAATATAAACAAAATTTGCGTATTGACAAGGTGCCTCACTAACAGTGTCAACTGATGAGTCCTAGTGAGACCCACCTGGACGAAACGCCAAATTTTTGTATGGACTAAAGGCCGTAAAAAAGCTATTTTAAATCAACAAACCTGATGTTGTTTATGATCGATTCAAGTATCCTATCGATCTTGTACATGTGTAGATACATGTATATAGTTTAGTTTTTTAAACAAAATATTTTATTTCAGTATCAGTAGCCAATCTTCGAGTTCACGCTTTCTTCCACCTTGCCTTCTCCCCCTGGTGTTTATTTAAGGCGAAATACAGTTATGGTTACAAAAAGCCGAAATTTTATAATTGGTTGATGAATGTCGGACAAACTCTCGCATTGCTTCATTTTTACACACAATTCAACAAACATACAATCGTTTTCTTTTCCGGAGCAAATAATATAAGATTGATAATATTTAGGGTATCTATCTAATATTTTACCAACAAACAAAATGTTATTTTTTTTTTTTTATTTTTTTGTGGCGTTTGCCATGGAATCATGCTTGTCTTGTTTTTATAAAACACTTTGAAAAAATAACATCAGAACTCTGAAATTACAAAAATTACAATGTTGGATGTTGATTACCTTTTAAAAATGGAAACTAGGTTAGCCATATTAACAACTAGGCGGTTATTTTCCAGAAAAGAGGTTGTGCTACATTTTTTTCTCAACGAACGGTTTTGCTTCTACTTTTTTACCTTAAATTCAATAATCCCTTGAACACTAAAATAGAAGATACTGCAAACACAATCAAAAAGAAAATGATTCGAACTACATATGTATGTACATTCCTCCAAATCTGATCATAAATTCTCTTTATGAAAAATAAATAAATAAATAAATACAAATTAAGGACGTAGATTCCAAGTTCAGACATAAAAACATGAAATCTCAAAGAATCTTCGTTCGGCTTCTGATTTTAACGAGTAGCAGTTTCCTTTTTCTCCAGAACTTACTTCGATACTACGACACCGGCTCAATCAAAAGATTTGTTGTTTTATGTGAAAGGACCCTCAGTGCACATATGCACACAAGATGCGGGATATTATAAACAGACGTGATGATAATGACTTCGGTTATGTTCTTGGACAGTAGGCATTATATGAAATTTTATTTGCATGGCATTTTCAAATAATAATAATCCGTCGCTGGGGTAGGTATATCCTCATCGTCGAAATTGCTGCCGTACTCCACCTCCTCCACCATCGTTGCCATGGATTCTGTTCGTCGTCATCATCAATGTTCCGATACGATAATTTTCCGTAATTACAAGTGATTGCCGAGGGGTTTTAATGGGTACATCATTCGGGGCTTATATGGTGGTCACAGCAGGAGCAATAGCAAGAACAACAGTAGCATCATCGTTGTCGTTGTCGTCGTCATCCCAACATCATCGGCAACAGCAGCACTAGATCATTGACGTTCTGGCGTGCATTACTGATGCGTAACTAATGAAATTTTGTCATTAAACACATGTGGTGGTTTTGAATGTGAGACACAAGAAGTAACCGCATATTTAATTTTAGACAGCAATAAATAATCTCTCAATCAAGCAAACCAATCCCAACAAGTGCTCAATGGAGTTCGTCCAGCAAGTATGTATAATATGTACTGCACATAGACAAGGTAAGCGGAATTTATAACAGAAGAACTAATAGACTATGAATCCATTTATGTATCTTCCACTAGACACAAATAAATCTAAGGAGCAACAAAATTAGCATATTATTTCACTCGAGAATAGTCATCGTGAAAATTGAGAAGTCTTCGAAGCTTCTTCGTTCTTTGGTGTTATTTTTATTTGCTACATACTTTTATTCTCAGCTAAAGCAGTTGCAGTCCATCCGAATCGAGCAGTGCAGAGGTTCCCTGGGGGAGTAGCTCTAGCGATTTGAATTCTTGTCGAGATTTAAGTGCCTTCGAAATTCGTTTTTCATCCGATGTTCGGTTGACATCGGAAACAAATTTTACTTTGACATTTCTCCACCATGCAACGGAGGCGGCCGTAGTGGCGATGGCGTCGTAGCGAAGCGTCACTTGTGTATAAACGAGCAGTACAACACAGCAACTTCTCCTAAAGGTAGGTGCATATGAGCATGGAACCTCAGTTTACGGTTTTTTGTCCTTTTGTTAATTTTTTGTTCAAAGTTGTTGCATCATGCAACTGAGGACTACATGCGGTGATCGTGTAATTTGTGGTCGTGTTTAACAGAAACGACGCCACAAGGTGCGAGAAGCTTCATTATTTTAATGATTTCCTCGCAAGAATATCCAATCGCTGCTGTGGTCACTGCACCACGCGCTACGCGCCGCGGCTCCGCTTCGCGCCACGCACGGGCTGTCTCTGTTGTTGATCCTAGCCAAATAAATGGGGAGTAATCATTTATTTGGTAAATCAATCTTCCAAACAAACAAGATCTACATGTGAGCATCATTTTACTTATTTTTTATTATTGCCGATACGTCTTATCGTTTTGGCTACCGAATCGAATAAGAAAACAATAAAAAATAGACCGAAAGATGAAAGGAATTATGCTGCAGGTTGTTGGTTTACGATGTCATAAAACTAAATTTAAACGCACAGCGAAAGTGTTTTGCTTATTAAACGTTTAATGGGTTGTGAAAATCCAAAGAAAAAATACCGAAAACCCAGCAGCACCGCTCCGGACCATCCAATACAGCCCTTCTGTTTTGAGGGGACCACCCTAGAGTCCTTATATGATGCGCATCACCTATTTCTTATTTGTTTGTTGTATCTACTGTACCTAAATTCGATGCGTGTGTCCCGAGAAAAGATCATTAAAAGCGGCTGAAATTTAATTGCTTTCAGTTGCTCTTTGGGCGCGTTGTGGTTGAACTATGATAACAAGTGTGCGGCTAGTAAAGCAATGAAGCGGTCGATTAGGACAAAGCTAAATGAAAAAGAACTATTATAAATAATAGAAAACAAAGAGAATGAAGCACCAGTAGTGCATAGTTATCTACTTACTTATAATACTTAGATACTAATAAATAATAATGGACCACTCACAGAAAATTTGAGTGAACTGAACGAGAAGTTCCTAACGGAAGTTCAAAATGTATTTACAAACACCACAATTTGTATAGTATAAAGGAATGCGTTCTATTAATTAAATAAAATCACAATTTGTATTCGGTTGATGGTTATTTTTTGTAACTAAGCGACGCGACGGATAAGTGCTAACTCGCCGTAGTTAGTCGTTAGTTTATGAACTTGGCTTTTTTTTGAAGATGATAAGTAGTTTTAGGTGCAAAAATCTTTAAGCTTTATCTTCTTGCCTTACCTTCGACAATGTGATGGTCAAAGTCAATGATTCCCTTAACCGACTGGAGAACTGGGTGGGGTTGAAATTATTTTGAATAAGGAATGGCTGTAGAGAAAATACTAAATGCTGAAAATAAGCATATCTCATTGGCTAATAAATTTTGGGTTTAAGTATTTAAAGTATTTATCTTGAAATACAATTTCATCACGGTTTGGACAAACTAAGTAATTAAGTGGTTATATTTATAGTGAATATTAGGTTACAGATGGGCACTGGCGGCATACACTCTCAGCGAAAACCATATGTGCCTTGATATTCAAAACGTTTGTTTGGTCAAAGAGGTGCTGGATGACCGTAAACTTGATGCATATGAAAGTTTTTACGTACAGAGACCAAATGCAATGACCTAAATGCAATGAATTTGGATAACTGCAACATTAAACCGCATGTATTCTCTCTTATATCATCATTAAATTAATACGTTAACTCGATTTCTATTTCTCCATTTTTAACTATCTTACTGGTAATGTATTTTAATAATTTCGGTCTTATTTGAAAGGAACAGGCAGCTTTCCTCCTACAATTCAGTTTTAACGTCATGATTCTTGGGTAAATTTTTTACCGCTCGGCGCTGCGGAACTTAATAATAAATATTTTTTTTTTTTGTCCGTGGGTAGGTGTTGAAATCTTTAAAAGATTCTATGAGGACCGGAAAACGCGCGCTTATAGATATGTGGGACTCTTAACCACTAAAACCACCTAATCCTCCCGATTGCAACTAAGTTCAGATGGAACTTATCTAGCAATTTATCTTTCTCGTAGTTAAGTTACGTGTTGTAGGTAACTTTCCGGTGAAAGTTCCTACATTTTTTTTTTAAATTAAATCATTAAAATAATGGTTCAAATTTTGGTATCAAAAAATAAGTACTTTATAGGAAATTAAACAAATAAATTCTATAAACATTTAAATTTATATTAATCAATGCCGATATTTTGAAATAAAGGAATTAAATTGAAAAATTTCACTGTACGCAAACGTCGTACTAAGTTTGTCTCGTCGAGAATTTATAGTATTGTTCTATTAGTATGTTCGACTAACCGTTTTCTATGCTTTCGGGCAAAAGTTTTTATTTCTTCGCGAACCGTGGGGATTCCAAGATCCCTGTGAAGATCTTCGTTTCTTATATACCACGGCGCATTTACAAATGATCTTAATAATTTATTTTCAAAAGTTTGTAATCTATTTAAATTTGTATCGCGCGTACAACCCCATAGTTGAATACCATATGTCCAGACAGGCTTAAGTACTTGCTTGTAAACTAATAATTTGTTTTCTATACTAAGTCTAGAATGTTGAATGTTGTATGCAATATTAAAAACAACAAAATACCGCTAACCAACTTTGACTGCTTTTGGAATTAATCGTGATGCTGATGATGGAATGACAAAATTCCGAAATTCATTCAAGGTACTCATTTAATGCATTTAATAATTTTGATATTGAAATCATGAAATCAATTAAGGTGTCTTCTTGTTTTATTGTTGTTTATTCAGAATTATTATTTTGTTATATACAAGCGTAGTTTTTTGATCAAAAACCAAAAACTAACAAGAAAACTAGATTTTCCACCATGTAGTATGTAATTTTTTCCCTTTTTCAGCGCGCTCTCGTGGCAAAACCGTTCAACAATATTATTATTTAGGAAATTTAATGGTCTTAGTTTTTATCACAAATAGTGCATAATTTTATGATTTTTTGACAAAAAATTCAAACAAAAGTCGACGTTTTTGAAGATTCAGCGACCCCTAAAACATAAAAGTAAATTGAAAAAAATATGTCTGTAATTTTTTCTTCAAACTGGTCTAAATTCTATTGGTCGCTTTTTGAGTAAAGTTACAGCAACGGATTTTAATAATTTGTCTTATTTGAAAGATATATTTTTATATTACATATATGTTGCCGTTATCCGTGATTCTACGGTCGAATTTTGACCGCTTTATTGCATAAAGATTATCATAATTCATTACTTTATTTAGAGTGGTCTTATTTAATCCAACATTGAAAAACACATAACCTTAAATCACGTCTCGTATTACTAGATTAAATTTAAATGTATATAAACTCCACCTCTTTAAATGCGGTTGAAAAAGCCAATAAGAGGGGTCTTAGGAGACTTAACCTGTCATAGGGGTTGAAAGTCTGCGTCGATACCAATCATAAAAATTAATTAATGATTTTCAAAAAAAAAAACAAAAAAATACCTATGTATTTGTAACATGTTCACATACAATTTGAAATAAAAACTCTAAAAATGAAGAATCTATAGAGCTTTGCATTGCTATAACACTTCCTTTGACGACGTCTGTGCTCCAGTGAAATGGAGTGTGAGTGTTTATAAAACTTATTTTTTACGAATAATTTATTTAGGGTTTTGATTTAACTTCTCTTTTCCTTAGAACTGAGGCTGTATTAACAATGCCGACATCAACCTACATGCATATAACACGGTGTAACCTCTATGATTGCTGCCTTTAGTCAACCATTTCTCTCTGCCATTGCTTCGACTTAATAATACAATTTGAACATTCGTGAAACACACAACAGTTGATAAACTTGTGATAGTGATCAACTTCTGAAAAAGTGAAATATTCTTAAATTCATGGTTAAAAAAGAAAGACAATAAGAAAAGATAAAAGCCGTAAGCCGCCCCTCTTTTCAAGCCGCCAAACCATGAAGGTGCGCTTTTGTCATTTACTCGAATTTTGATTGCCACACGGCAATAATGATAAAAAACCAAGCATAAAAAATGAAAACTATAATTTATACAAATAAGATAAAAGATTAAAGATCCCGGAGACTTTGAATCGAGCTTCCTCTGAGTTGTGAGTTTTTATGCAAACACACATACATACATTTCTTGTTCAATCACTGGACGGTATGGATTTCCTTTCGCAACCCTCATACTAGGGATCACCTATCTATCTTGACCCGCCGAAGTTTATATCTTGATACCTTCTCGAGATATGGTGAACGCCAAAAAAGTGTAACGAACGTACGAACGTACATTCACACACACACACACAGCCAGTTTTCTAAAAAGACGGATTCAGGCTCTAGCGGCCTCACTAAATCTCTAGTAGCCTATTTACTTTTTCGGAAAGAATTCCTACTTTCGCATCCGTATTTTAATAACTCTGTCGGTAGCTTCATTAATGTTTTGGAATATTTCCTCTTTTTGTTTCTTTGAAAGGGACATTTTACCTCATCAGTTAATTTTTGTTATTGGTGCCAACCCTGGATAGTATTGTAGATTTAAGTTCTAATTGCAAAACACTTTAATTGGCAGTACTTGTATCGAGGCCTGATTCGAGTCTCGTTATGGGTTGACGTATGGTGTCTATTTGACAGACTGAATTCAATTTGTTTTGTTTTTTATTTTTTTTTTTTTTTAACTGAGTGACTTCCTTCTTCCATATTTTGATGTTCATATTTTCAATTCACCGCAACCAATACATAAATTACCTTTTTTTCCTAAATCAATTGGTACCAGAGGCTGCTAATGCATTTTATTTTTTTTTTTTCATGCAAAAAAAATTTTCCATTACAAAAAAAACAAATTGCATCTTAGCCCTTTGTTTTGATTGGTTACAAAAAAAAAGTATCCTACGTGTTATCCGAGGTATGGACAAACAAGTTTGCATAAGACAGTTTTGTAAATTTATTTTTTTGTTTTTGCGCTGAACTGTAAATGAGGCTTAAAGAACAATAATAAATTGGAATACCGGTTTTATAATTATAAACTTTTATTTTGTTTAAAAAACCAAAACATTTTGTGAGACGTACCATTCTAGAAAAGACAACCAATCCCAATCTGCAGCCGCAGCCACCACAAGGACTCCCAAAGTAAGTTTTTTTAGTAAATTTCCAGCAAAAAAACAGCACACACACTCGATACACGACCAACCAGCAGAGAACCAGATATACAGTCAGTCTACGCAGACGTTAGTGACAGTGGATAGGTTATACGCTTCGAAAAGGCAACAATTGCACTCAGGCAAATAGAGGGTCGGGTCGACCGAGAAGCACATGGCGCAGGACAGTCGAAATGAAATCTGCACAGCTGGGGAAGAGTTGGTGAGAACTGCGTAGGAAAAGTGAATCAAAATAAATTTTCATTTTTTTTTAAACTTGAATTAAAATGGAAATATATTGGCAAGCATTACGATACTACTAATTTGTTTTTTTTAAATTTAACTCGATAACATTACGATAATGCTCATTTGTTTTTTTAACTCTTAAGAAACAAAAAAAAAGTCTATATTAAAATTATTGCAACTTTCGTGCTGTCTTAGAATATCTTAATATAAGATTTAAGTAGTGTGACTTTCTTTTGAACTATAAGAGAAAGTTCGTGCGATCCAGTCGTGTATTTTGCTTATACAATATGTTACTAGGTCTGTTTAGGTACTCGCCAAAACAACGAATTTCTACTATTTTTGAGTCCAAGTCCTGTCAAACCTGTCAAGAGAGAGCGTACTGAGAGAGAAAATTATTTCCCCTCTTTTGAAAATTTCTGCCCAAAGAATTTCTTGCGGCTGAAATATGAAGTCTGTCAAATCATTTCATACAGCAAAACAATAAAAAAAATGAAAGTATTTTTTAATGTCGGGAATTTTAAATAAATCTACAAAAAAGGGAAATAAAATTAAAAAAGTGAATTATTTATTAGATAAAACAAAAAGTTGCAGATATTTTTGATCATCGTGTTCCCGTTTTTTTGAGCAGTTTCAGCAGTACTTGAGAGAATTTCATCCCCACTCTAAATAATTTGAAGGATTTAATATTTTAGCCCAAAAAGTTTCCAAACGGACCTACCGTTAAAAACATTACACGAAACTTTAATTTTATAGAACAAAAGATATGAATTTTAAATTTTTTTTCCGACGACCAAAGCTGATTTTGTTTATTAAATTTCGATTAAACTCAATTCAAGATTTTATGAAATTTTGAACACAAATGTTTTTGCCCATATCTACAAGGTACCTCTTTTAATATTAAAAGTTTAGTTGCCTGGATCAATCCGGTCCCTTTTTTCACTGAGGGGTGTTGGCGTTGGATTGTCAAGCTGGCTTTCTTCAGCTCATCCTTTGAGTGCTTGTAGAATGCAGCTCATTAAATTTGATGAAGAAATAATCACTCGGTAACTAATATTTTCTCTTTTCCATTAAAATCTACTTGGTTTAAATACAAATTTCTCCCGAAGTTAATTTTTTTATTGCGTAGAAAAAGTGTTAAATTTCAAGTGAAAATAGTCAATAATTTTTACACGAACATCAAAAACTCAAAATAATATAAAAAGTGCGTGTAGGCCCCATTTTCTAATGAAATCGACAAATTAACAATATTGTCTTTGAATAAAAGTTTGTAATAAAAAAAAGAACCAACTTCAAAATGTAACAAGACACTAAAAAAAAAAGAAGAAATTTACTTATTACGAATTAATACACTTTCGTATGATGTTGAGTCCAGCCGTTACTATTTTTAGCGCCTCGAACGGGTGCAAGAATCGTCCGTTTGGTTTTGTCTAATTGTTTTTTGTGTTTACTTTAAGAAAATACAAAAATCACCTCCACCTCAACAACTCCCGGCAAATTCTCGAACTCAGCGGGTGGGAACGAATTGGTCTTTGGCAATCCACGTCAAAAAAAAAAAGGATAACACTTTTCGGATAGACTTATTTTCCATCGAATGGAACATGGTTATAGTTTTTTTTTTTTTTTTGTTAGCCGATGCTGAGTTTCCTTTCAATCCTAACCAACCACCCTTCGAACCTTCGAAGGTTTCAAGACTTTGAATTCAATTTGTTATTTTTTTTTATATTTCTGCTCCTTTCGTTTATTATTCTAAAACATTAAAAGTAAGTCGCGATGGGTGGACGAAAGAAAAACTGCTACCCGTCAAAGGAAAACAATTTTTCGATGGTGGAAAATTTGAGAAAAAAATCCTTTATTTCGTTGGTTTTTTTTGTATTATTTATTGTTGGTTGTTGTAACAAAGTCACCCCTTTTTTTAAATTCATTGTATTCGCAAACCACTCGGTCATTAATATTAACCGATTTTTGTTACTACTGATAAATATCCTGGTTAAAAAATGCAAGGAAGCGAATGAAAAAAATATCCAACAGGATGCGATACTTTTTGTGTTGTTTTTTTTTTTTTGTATTATTGCGTGTTTAAGAAGTCAACGGGCGATGAGCGAGGTAGAGTGGGGTGGCGAGGCGAGGCATCGACCAGCTAAGTCATTCCTTGGGGAGCAACCGTTACTGACGCGAATACATTTTTAAACAAAATTTAATTTTGCTGCGCGGCTAACAAGAAGAGAACGGGAAGACATCATAAAGAAGGCGAATAAAAAAACGGGACGAGAATGAGATGACAAGACGACTTATTGGCAGGATAGACTCCATTTCACAGTTGGATGAATTGATTGAAATATGATAAATTTTTAATGAAATGGAAAGGACTTTCAATTTAATGCTTTTTTTCCCGCCATGTTTTGTGTTTTTCTTTGGCTTTTTAAAGGAATAGGCTGGGGATGGTTTTTATTATTGAATTATTTTTGTTCAATGTTTTTTTTTCAGACTAAGATTGCATATTAATTATTAATTTTTTTGTATGCGATGATTTAAAATTGAAATTCGTTTAAGAACTTGTTTGTCAAACTTGAAGTTGATAATTTTTTTTTTGGGTAGGTATGTAAATATGTAAGAGGTAGGTAGACTCACTGAAATATATTCTATGTAGTTGGCGTTAAAGAAATACATAAAAACATAGTGGACATACTTACCTAATATATTCGTTTAGAAAAGGTATCTATAGAATGTAGGAATACGTAACGCAAGTAGATAACTCAAAGAAGAGAAGAAAATTAAAATTTTATTAAATCACACGTATGTACCTACATATGTTCAAAACATGCTCCTATAGGGGCTGAATTGTGAATACGGCAAATTATATTTAAAATATAGCTATGATCGTTAAAACGGCTTATTTAAGATTTTGTTAATACAGCGGTGGCCAAAAAAATTTGTTTTGCTTATCATAATTAAATCTATGCCTTAAACCTTTTTCAATGGAACAAATTAGACACACAAATTTTCTTTAAATTGACTGTAAGACTACCAATCAAAAATGGTGATCACTTGCAATACAACGTTAATTTTACTTACAAATGTCAGTTTAACAATGGTCACAAAAATATGAGTTCTTTGTAGATTTTTGTTATTTCGGGTCTTTTTTTCTTCTTTTCGCAATTTTGAATTTACCATAACTCATGCGCTTGACCGTCAGCTAGGAGATGAGGGCAAAACATCTCCATGTGTTATTTCTACGTTGCTTAAGCAGCGTAATCTATCAACAAATTTATTAAAAAAGAGGACGCCCAAAAAACAATAACTTAGCTGGACAAGAGAATAGTTAAAGAGCTGCTTAAAAATCCGTTTACAACTTTTAACCGCATAAAAATAAATTTATCACTAAACATCAGCTCTCGTAACAATCTGCAGACGTTTGCTAGATTAAAATTTACATGGACGAATTGCGAGGAAGATGCCGTTACTTTGTTGCAAGAACATAGAGCGGAAAAGATTTGCTTTTATAGCAAATTAATTGCAATTGATTTCACTTTTATTATTTTGGACACCACTGTATATATCTAACTGAGTAAAGTAGGTTTCTAGAACCCAAGATATTTTAAGTAGAGCTCACTTTTTTCGGCATCTCTATCGTGCGTCGTAATGTCATGTTCGAATGATATCTCCAGGTTTATTCTTTTTACGAATACATAACTTGACATAGAAGATATCTAAACCTAAATACTCCTACATATTCACCGCATTTAATTAATAAAATTGCTTGAGTCGTTTAAGAAAAAGTCAAAAATGAATAAAACGGTTCTTTGGGAGGTACCGTTAGAAGAATTTTTACAAACATTACATTCATTTCAAAAGTATGGCCCTAATAACAAAAAGAGACACAAAAAATTTAATCGAAATCGTTAGAGCCGTTTTCGAAAAAAGTTAACTTTTCCTTAATGGTTATATGACAAGTACAGTTAGTTTTGATCCTAAAAAAAAATTCGAATTTCCCCTCCAGGGAATCACCAAAGACCTTAACCATCAAGTTTCAAGAAAATCGGTTGAGCGGTTTAGGCTGCAGCTCGAGGTATACACAGCCAGGTAGACGGAAAGTCAGATTGTTATCTCGAGTTCGATTTTTTTGAGAATCCTAAACTTGCCCTATTGTACCTATATTGCAATTAAAAATCGATACCAGCTACCAGCGTTATTCTAGTCACCAGTCCAGTGATTTACCTATCATGCTGTACCTATTTTTTTGTTGGAAAAAACTTTTAACTGAACCAACTTTGCATTAACGTGCAAATAAATATTATGTTTAAGGTAAATTGTGGAACTTGAAATAGATTTATAAATTAAACTTCATCTTTTGTTTAATGTTCACCAAAAGTAAACTTAAACAATTTTTTTTTTGCTGGACCACTCAAATACAACAATCATCTCATGATGGAAGGTAGGAACTATTGAAATCTTCTATAAAAATGAACACTAGTTTAATGAGTCATGATAAAATAAAACAAACTAATTAACATTTTACCGATATAAAAACAAAAAGAGACGTCGAAAGAATTTCCATAAATCATGCTCGGATTATGCACAACTACCACCGAACAAGTGCGTGATTTACGATACTTGACAATACTCTGACATTTCGAATACGAAATAAAATTTTGAATTATATCGCGCCAAAATTCTGCATCACCCTCTTGTAAAATGTATCAATGAAGAGGAAGAGCCACCACACTGCCCTTTTGCCCCCCGAACATCATTTTACGAAAGACGATTTCGTTTAAAGTATTAAATGATGCGGATGGTGGTGGTCGGAGAGATGACAGGACGTCAGATAGTAATACCAGAAGACACAGAAGAAGAAGGCGAAATTGTCATAATTAATACTCGACGTGCGTCTAAATTTAGCACTTATTCTCTCCTACTAGTCTCTAGGTGGTAATCCTTTTAAAAGTCTTGAAAGCCTTACATTGCAGAAGGAAATCTGCCATTACCAATTGTGGGCGGATAGTTAATTGGAATAGAACGCAGAACATAGATTTTCACTTTATGGCGCGGGCCGGGTATGCAGCATAAGCAACACTCTTCGGCGTAGGAGTGAATCTCAAAAGTGAATAATGAGTCAAGTCGCGTGTGTTGCCAGAAAGTGGATGATGTTTGTGATTTTAATATTTCTGTTTTTTTGTTTTTTTTTTTTTTGTTTTGTTTCAGCAAACATCAATTTACCGACCGAGGCTTCTATCAATTTTCTTGTGAAATGCATTCTTCCTGCAAATATATACTTTTGAGTCCTTAAACAAACTCTGGCGATCCTTTGATCTACTTGGATTAGCTTCTAGTTCCGTTGAAATTTTCAAGTGTTTTCATCAAATGTCTGGACAGATCAAAGAACCCATAACATTATTTGCTCGCCTCTATGATACCGTCTTCTTGGAATGAATCACAGGTGATAAGGACACAGGTACACCTCCATTCACTATTTATTGCCCGTAATTTAAATGCTCTCAGTCCTCTATGATATGTAACAATAAAATACCGCCGCGCTTCCTTTAATAGTTGTGTAAAAATAAAATTTCAATTAGATTGATTCCCTGTTACCTTGGTATTGTGTGATACCGCACACGGCCAAAGCATTTTGATTTATTGAATTCAGCATCACTGTGAGTACATGTGCCCATTTAACGAGCCATTTCTCAAATGATGTTGATGTGGTTTCTGGCGAAAGACCCAGTGCAACAGGCTATTCGTGGTGACAATATTGCTTACATTAGGTTTATTTATATTCCCTAGAGCATTCGAAGGCTTGCAACACTTTGCACTAAATATATTTACGGTCAATCATCAGGGCAATGAAAATTGTGTCCGATGGAAGAGGCAATGGAGGAATACTCCTTAATCAGTCGTTGGAATCAATTTTTACGTCGATGCATCGACGATCGACATTGACTTTTAACGAGTGGAATCGTATGTTTTATTATCATTCTGGCGTCTTCAACAGTCAAGGAATAGTATTTGTTTGACATGTTAAAGTGGTTTATTTTGTGGCACGTTACTTTGATAGTCTGTTAGTTCATAGGTAGAAATAAATACTTTTTTTTTTAATAGATAAATTCGGTTAAAATGGCTTAAACATAAATATATTATAGATTTTAGGGCGTATTCGCATAAGACATGGACAAAAAACTAAGTTCAAGACAAGAAACCATTACTATATGAGTACAGGAAGGGAAATTAGCTAAAAATAAAATACAGGCGACGAACTCGCCTATACTTGTTGCTCTTTATAAAAATTGCCTTTTATATAACTTTTTTTTTAAATGTAGAGTAAAGTTGGGTATTGTGTAATCTAATTTGGAACACCAGCACCTCATACAAATGTTATCGAGGTAAAGTTTACCTGCACTACTGAGCAATAAGCTGAAAAATACCTCAATGAAGTTTCAGCAGTCGAGTGAAACGCTTTTCGGAGTTATGCAAAGAAGAAGAAAATTAAAAGCGACATTGATCATTTTTCTTCGTAAGTGTTTTTGTTTTTTTTTTTGGTGTTGCTAAATATAACTTTTTTTATAATAACGGACTGATCTTTTTTGTGAAATAAATATCTTTAATTACAAATACATTGTTGGTGTATTATTAGCAAAAATATGAGGTGGTCCATATTACCCGACTTTACTCTAATATTTTAATAAGAATTGAAATGGCAAAAACAACTTCATAACGTAGTATAGTATAGCACACGCCGAAAAGTTAACCCCATTTATTTTTCGGAGTGTGCTCTAAAAAACATCTTGAACATTACTTAAACAAATGTATTTTCTGTTTCTTAGTAAAATATGAGAGTAGATATAGATACATGATGTCGTAAATTATTATTTTATTATTTGAAAGCTAAGCTTTTTATTGTTTGCAAAAGAAACAGGATAACTTTGCGCACAGTACAATATTGAAACAATCTATTTAAACCAGTAACCCTTTCTGGAACAAAGTTTTACAGTACGCTACTTAATTAGTTACTTACAGAAAGATGAGTTCATACAAAATAAATTGAAAATTTTCGTTAAAAAAAATAAAAGAAAAGGTGTTTGTCAAGGGAGAAAAGTAAAAATCTTGTTTCTACCTACAAAATTGTCATTACGTTTTTTGTTGTTTTGATTTATTTTTGTGTCGAAACATGAAAAAATGTTTGTTGAGAACTTAACTGCTCCCTATCTTTTTCGGAGCTAACATCAAAGGGTCAGACACTCAGACCAATGGAATCAAATTTTTAAAATGTCAAGCTCATAAACATTTTCTCTTTGACCAATAGGAATTGAAATACATCATTTGAAAGTGCTGGTGACGGAAATACTCAATTTTTGTTTTTTTTTTATGCTTGAAGGATTTTAAGGAACAATAAAATACAAAGAAAACCCGGTTTATAATTTTTGTTAAGTAAGAACCCCTATTTTTTGTTTAATTTGATTGTACATGTACATCTCTGCACTGGTTTACAGTAAACAAAAATTATTTAATTTGTTTAATTTTTCGTTTTTTTCAAAGTTTTAAACATTTTTGGAAACTGCAAACTTTTTTTATGTGCAAGTTTTTTTTATGTGTCGGGATTTAATTTTTATTCCAAATGATATTACTTAATTGAAGTTAAAAGTTACACTTGTTGAAAACTTCACGAAATGATGAAAGTAATCAAAATTACCCCAATAAAAAAAAAAAAAAACACTAAACCCATGGTTTAAGTGCAAAAATTTTAACAAGCTTAAATCAATAATGGGTTGAAAGTTGAATTTTTTCGAAATAAAAGAACATTGATTTATTAATAATTTCAGGTGTTTCTGGAATGTGTGCTCATGACAATTTTAAATTTTGTTAATGTTACAGGGTGGTCCTATTTTATAATCTATACGTATTTTCAATGTTATAGCGAAGTTACCAGATCTTAAGATTACCTACAGGTTATACTGGTCTGCAGGTGTACATGATACTTTAATGAGAAAGTGATGATAATGGCTAGAGTTCTTTCATAAATTTAAGAGTAACATCTTATTTTTATGGATTTAACCTTCTTAAAATCAAATCATTTCTGTTGAATTTTCGCAACGCATTTTTAGTTTTTTTTTTTTTTTTTTGTCTTTAGCCATTAAAACTCTCATAAAGTGAAAGGACCTTCTGAACAAACTATATACACAGGAGTCCGGTAATTGATTCCCAAGTTGTTTTTACGATCAAAAAGAACATAACCATTTTGACCGTCTCATCACATGAATAGAAAGAAATCTTTACAAATTCACATCGTGTTAATTGGATAAATATCTATGTTTTGGGATCTCGACAGAGACATTTTGATGGCTTATCGGTATGGATTGGCCACTGGGAAATGAATGGGGCCAGCCTTGTGTATAAAACAATTGTTTTTATCTTAAAATCAACAATAAAATCCATAAACTGAATGGAATGCAAGAAATAGATTCGGTGGAGGATATTATGAAAGTTGTGGTCCTTTATATGTACCACCATATAGGCTACTTTTTGAGGATGTGAAAGTCACGAACCAAGATTTATGGGCGCAGTTTCGTAGAGAATTTCTTAGGAAATTATTGAAGGACCATTTAGATTTAGAGCAGATGATAAGATTACGAAAAAAACTCAATTTTTTTCTCAATCATGTTTACTTTTATACGTTGTATTGTATATAACATTTATCTTTATAATATGGTAATGTGCACGATATAAAAATAAATTTTATATTAAAAACAATATTGAGGTTTATTAAAAGGGTTTTCTTCAAGTGAAAGTTTTGTCGCCAAAGTCGATAAAACAGAGACCAATAATGTACATCAGCCAACAAAACTTAAAAAGGTATTGAATTTTAATATGCAGCATGTTACATCTACTTTCAAGTAGACCAAAATCCTATTGATAATGAACATTTTTTTCACAACCACAAAGTAAAAGGAGAGCTACTCTCTAAGTGTTCGTTGTTCACAAACAACACTCGACTAGTTTGGATCTCTGGTAAGTAAGGTAGAAACTATATAATTCTTTTTACTCGCCGTATAGGGCAAGTATTGGTTTCGTGTCAAAAAAAAATTTCGAGGTTTTAATCAAAACCAACATTACGATGATGGAGAAATCCAAAAAAGTGGTTTTGGTCATGCCGTCCGTCGCACTATGGGACCAAACGAGGTTGAGCGTCTCTAAAATCTGTGACTTTTTTGTTTCTCCACCAAAATAAATTAAATTTGGAACAAAATATGTTGAATATATGAAGAATATATATTTTTATAAATTTTTGAAATTTATTTATATTACGATTATAAAAGAAAGGTTTAAAATGTTAAAATATATTTTCTTATATAGAAATTGTTAACATGATATGAAATAAATGCATAAAATACCCTTTCATATATGATTTAAGTTGATTTGTAACAAGTTAAATAAAAAACGTTTATATGGCAGGGTTGTCTTACGTATTTTTTGATTTTTGTTTAACATTATAAAAAAGTTAATGAAATTTTGTTGGTAAATTTTGTTGTTGTATATTCTTCGACCTTTAAACCCAAAATTGTGCTGCGAATTCTTTAAAGTACATAAAACGATTATTTGTATTTTAAGAGGTTTTTTAAACCTAGTTTTTTATTTGTACAAACCAAGAATTTTAAAGTTGAAAATTGATGGTATGTATGTATTATGGCTATTGGTTTAGAGATTTAATTTTAAAATCACAACGGTTAAAGTAGAATAAAATTATAGGAAAAATTAAATAGTATAGGGTTGCCACCTTTATGTATTATGTATTTATATAAAAATTCTTATATAAAAATGAAAATTTTTGGAGAACTGTATATGCTATTGTAAGTTTGTTTGAATTATTGAGGATATCCATTATAGAATTTTTGAATATGGTGGGGGTCGAAGTAAAAATTAATTAATGAATATACTTGTAGGTTTTGTAGGGAATTGAATCTGGGAGAAAAGATGAAATGGGAGGATGTACGGATAAAACCGATGACGTATTTCTAACAACTTTTTTTTTGAAAAATGGGAACAATATTGAAAAAAATGACTTGTGAAAAGTAGATTTCGTGAAGTATTGGGAAGGTTTTCTCAAAATTTCGAAAATTTTACAGAGAATGGTGTTAACGAGGAATTAATTTAAAACAAATGCGAACAATACATAGAATAGAACACTTTTTATCCTCCGTTCCTAATAGCAATTTAGCTTTATCAAACAATGCCTGTTTCTTGTTCTTTTGTGTTGTATGATTAGGGTGATCCTAATAAAGTTAATTTAAGCTTTTAACAACATCTTTGTAAAATATTTCTTATAAGTCTTGAAAACAATCATGATTTTTTTTTAAATATTAACAAAGGATAGTTACGACCATATATTAAATTTTAATAACTTTGGTGATAACCTATGAAAAGAACTGAAATTTGGCAGAAATTTAGTCACTAATATGTTTTGTAAGAAAATGTATTGAGAATTTTTCTAACCGTTTTTTTTGAAAATCTAGAAAAAAAAGATATATTTCTTTAAAGTATTGACCTTAAAGTAAAACCAAAAGCTTTAAACATTTTTCAGTATTCATTATTATTTATTGAAAAAGAACTATATTTGAGCCAATTTTTAAGTTTTTTCAATAGTTATTAGAAAAGCTATTTAAATTTAAAGTCAAAATTTAAAAATGTATTTTTGCTCTTGTCATACTTTTTTCCTTCTAATACAAAAAGTCATGAAATTGGGAAAATTTTTATTTTGTTTCCTATTTTTTACAATAGCTGAAGTATACAAAACAATCATATAATTAACGAAGGCAGTCGGAGCCAACAGATAAAAGTCCAATTGAAAACGAGATTACAATAAAAATATTAAAAATTGCGAAACATTTTTTATAAATTTACTGTTGAATTAAATTTATAAAAAAATGACTGATTCACATAGTACAGAGTACGCTCTTTTCAAAAATATATAATGTTATTGAACTTTATTCAAAAACGTATAAAATAATTGGCTTCAAATCCTGACTTCTTATAATTCAAAAAATATAAATTATCGAAATGTCATTTTTAAGGGTCAGTTTAAGTACCTAGAACAAAAAGAATTAAAAAAAATTATTGCGGTGTAAAGATCTCTATTTGTAGAATGTAACCTCATCATAAGGTTTTTGCGATTACGAAATTCGTCAAAACCATTTTAGAGATGGTTTTCATCGTTTGGTCCCATAATGCGTCGGTCTATGCGTCTGTTCGTCTGTGCGTCCATCTGTACAGAGAGCCACAGCCATATGACGGATTTGCTTGAAAATTGGTACAGATATTTTTTTTGTAATTTCCAAGGTTTTTTTTTTTTTTGTTTTGGAATATTTCGATTATAACGAATACATCCCATATAACGGTTTCGAGTTATTGGATTTTTCTTGAAAACGGCTCTAACGATTTCAATTAAACTTCGTGAACCTATGTTATGTAATAAGTGATTGTAACAAGTTCTTAAGGAATTGAAACGAATATTTATTTTATTTATAGAAAAACACAAATTGTTTTGTAGGCCCAGTCTCCCCGTTATTACAGAATTTATATATTTGGCAGATGATAAACTGAAACTTATCTATATTGTGATAGTAATCAATTCAGTTTTCACTTTTTCATCGAGATTGCAATCGAGTTTTATAATTTTAGGACATTGCATAACCCACGGGTCTGGAATTTTAATCGATGTCCCTGATAGAGAAACAAATTTATAAGATTCTGAAAAATTGTTTTTAAAACTTTTGAAATAGAAAAACTAGGATTCCACTGATCATAATGAGTTTCAAGTCTACTCTAAGCTTGTTCTGGTTGTGATTCTATCATATTTAAATTCATCATAATACAAATTTATTATAATTTTAGAGATGATATTATATGAATATTTAAAAGGCAAAAAATCGTTTCGGGTCATTTGCACTTCCGTCATTAGCCTTTTGCGTTCGCTAATGCCAAATACACCTACACCTTCTCATACGCATTTATGTACTAGGTATACATTATGTATTTACAATAAAAAATAATCTTATTCATTTTGGTAAAAAAAAAAACAAAAAGATGAGTTATAAATTAACACAGTCAAGCATATACGAGTACAAAGAATTTTTTTTCTTCAGTTGTCTACAGTAAAAAAAAAAACTTAGCCAAACTAAATTGGGGGAAAGAGCATTTTCCAAATATATTTAGCCATTGGCTTTGTTTGTCTTTAGCGATACGCCCTCCGAAAAGGTGTAATATTGCTATATGACTTGGTCTTAATCAATTAACATAAAATACCCATTACATACATTAAAATTCGTAAGTCTGAGAACTGGACATGTAAAATTCGTATACCTAATATTAGTCTTTCATATTCTGTCTTGCTTTGAGAAACGGGTTATTTCTTGAAGCCGGAATAGACCACCATGGGAAAATTAACTATTGTTATAAATTTTGGTAATTATAAATCAATATATTACGAGAATATTATAAAACATGACCAAGTTTATCCATTTTAGCCATGTTGTGATCTTGCTGTCAGCCCCATTGGCTGTTTTCATGTAAACATGCGGCAAATAAAGAAAAAACTATTTGTGATTGAACAAAAAAATGTATTGCTTCTTTTTTGTGGGAAAATAATGCAAAAATGTACTGAAACCAACTTTAAAAAACTTGTGACAGAAGACAATCAGCGGCTAAATTATTTGAGTAGTAAGACATACATATATAGAATTTGTATTTTTAAACCTTGATCTCAAAACTTTGATTAACTTTAAATTTTAACCAATTTTTAACAATATGAAATTGTAAAAATTTCTAGTAATATTCTTTATTATAATGTAAATTTACAACTGGCTGGTTAAGAACAGAATTGATCCAAGTAGCATTTTGTGATTATTGAGATATTAAACTGAGATCACATCTACATAATAAATTTATATAGGTATTTAAAGCAATTCAGAAATGTCAAAAAGTGAAGTTAAGTAGAAGAAATGTTCGATAGCATTTGAATCCCTTTAACGTTAACGGAATTAATTTTTTAGAATTCCAATAACATACTTAGCTCAGTTTTTCAAAAAATGTTACTTGGATCAATCCTGTTCTTTACAAGCCAACTGTAGTTTATTAACCAATCAAAAAATTATTTATAAGGTGAAGTTCTTTTTTTAAGTGAATTGTTTTTTTAATTTTCCCAAGACTTGACAAAAACTGAGTTCTTTTATCAGCTTCTTTATTTTAATGTTTGTTTTTCGAAAATATTTTAAAATAGTTTTTATCGCTTTTATTTGGATTGGGTATAAGGATTTGTTTAACTTTAGCTTAATTCGAGCAAAATCACTAAATCTAAGGTTTACAAACTTAAGATCTGGCTTAGGGCTAAAAAAATGCCATTCCACAGATTTTATTTTCTTGGTAAATTTGTAACGACTGAGCAACATCCCCACACTATTGATAACATCATAATCTAGTTCAAAACAAATTGCATTCAGTATGTGGAGATGAATCTGGCTGTTGAGGGCTTTGGTTGCAGATATTTTTGATTTTGGGATTTATATATTGGGGATTTTGGACTTTCGGCAAGGGACCCAACCAAATTTTTTAGCCGGAAGAAGTCTTGCCCTTTAATGATGTACAAATATCTTTCATTTCAAGTTGTTGTTGTTGTTCAAACATTCAATGAAATTGACGGAATAAAGAATAGTCAAGTCTAATAAGCTGACATTCTAGTACGAATAGTACAATAATAACAATAATAATACCTTTCATTTCAATTTTGTCCCATTTAAGTGAAATATTCTCAATTAAATAAAAATTTATGCCTTTGAAATATTCGAAAAACTACTTAAAGATGATTTTATTTGTATTTGAAAAAAAGGTCACAAAAACAATTTTAGAACAAAGACAACTGTTTCTTCCCGTGTATTTTTTAAAGTCAAATTCAAAACGAACAAATAACTAATTAATTGCTTAGTTGGTTTGGTACTTTAAATAAAATACATCAGTTTTTACAAATATAAATCGTTTTTTTTCTTCTGTGTATCAAATGCGTAGACACAACGCAACATATTATTATTCAATTGATGAAACGCGAGTTAATCCACACACACTGCCAATCTTTTAGCCACAAGAGCTATAAACCTAAAAATTAAAATTGCAGAGATCATTCCAAGGGATTGATGGGGGCGTCAATTGATTGGATATGATTGCCAGTTCGAGATAATTGGAGACACTGAAACCACAAATGCCTCTTTAATACACATACAGATTATATCCCACTAGCGGTAGAGTAATCATTTAATAATGCCTATGGAATGCCTCTGGTTCATCACGCGGATCATCTTGATCATCACCATCATCATGTCTCCATTTAGATCAGAGTCGCACATAGTTTCAATAATAGTAATCTAAGACTATCAGAAGAATTCATTGCACGATCACGCCAGCAAGTGATTTCATTTGATATCACCACGCTATTTAAATATTTGCTATATTCCCAGTTAGTTGTTTTTTCTTTCATATTCTTTTTATTGTAGAGTCCGAGACATCTGCTAATAATCGTAGGTAGATTATGATTTATTTAGTTGCATCCTGTTTGCCAAGCGCAGTGTGATATGATAAGCAAATGACGTGGTGCTCTCATCAAAACGTATTAAGACGTTCTTTTCTTGTTCCATTCAACGTGTGTGGAATGCGAATACGGGGGTTGCCACTTGCTGCTGACACCTACCCCTAATTTCATTTTTATCGAGTTCTTTTTTCCCTGATGTAAATACCTACACACATTCTGTTGAATAGAAATACCTCTGCCAAAAGTGAACGATCAAACAGCAATTTAAAGTTCTTTACTTTGCACTAAATCACCCCGACAACAACCCTTTGTGGCAGAAATGGGTTGGGAAGGCAGAAGCTTCCTCTTGTCGAGCACCCTCCCTCCATCG
This sequence comes from Meliscaeva auricollis, assembly GCA_948107695.1. Classification (NCBI taxonomy): domain Eukaryota; kingdom Metazoa; phylum Arthropoda; class Insecta; order Diptera; family Syrphidae; genus Meliscaeva; species Meliscaeva auricollis. Next base: position 37,650,452 of record OX403619.1, on the reverse strand, counting down.
ACACACGAGAAGGCAGTCTATTTGGTTTTCAATAACTTTTCTTCTGTTGACGTTGTGTGAAAATCGTCTTAAATTATGAGGGTAAAGGAATGCGTTGGAAGACGAAGTTAGTCAACCCTTTCTAGCGGCGCACAGTTGGCAATTTTAAAATACCAATCGTTTTTGAATGACAATTTATATTCGCATATATTTTCCCAATGGGAGTAATTCCAAATGGCAGTTATGAGACACAATTGATTCTTTTCTGGTGCAATTTCTTTCTTTGAATGAAAGTAAATTCAAAAGCAATTTTTTGTTTCTTCGGTTATTGTTTATGTTTTTTAATGAAGCAAGCATGTCAACATTTGGGTAAATGGTTATCCTTTATATTTTGACAAAAAAAAACAAGGACGAAGAATCGATTTTGTTTAGGATTAAAAATGAACGCCACAGAGGGCTGTTACAAAAAAAAAGCAGGTGTGTGTCTGTGATTTTATGATTTTCTTATTAAAGTTTGTCGAAGCGTTATTTTCTTAACAAGCCACAAACTTGTTTAGAAGGGAGACGTAATTTATAAAAATAAACTTTGGTATTATGTATAGATACAAAATTATTAAAAAAACAAAAGCAACGAACAAAATGTCATATACATATACATACAAAAAATTTTCGAACTCAATGAAAACGAAAAAAAAATTCCTTTAAGCCTAGTCTACAGTTTAGCGCGAAAAAAAATTACAAAAACTGCCTTTTGTCTTTTCTGCCCATTGTTTTTATTACCAAAGCAAACCTGAGAATATACACTAACCGACCCCCTCAACAAAAAAAAAAGCAAAATTCTTGGAAGAAGTCATTCTCAGTAGGCTTAAGTATTAATGTTAGAAAAATGCGATCATTTCAAGTATGCAGTTTGGCCTTTTAGAAGAACACTCGGCACTATCCGTTGCTGAAATTTCAGTGCCATGATTAACAGCAGTCTATCTACCGTTGAATATTTGCTGAAGTTTGAGGAAGCATTCGCAACTGTATAGATAGAAGCCCTTTTCTATAAAATCCAACTTCTTGAACTACCTCCTCCAGAAAATTCTCGGTTTGACTTCTCTTCTCTAGTCTGATGACGTGCGATCACCTTACTTTAAGCGGGCGATTCATTCACCAACGCTTCGTTAATATCACTAGCCTAAGCAGCCAATAGACCAACAAAATTCAACAGCTACCGCACTCCTTCTGTAGAGTGTTTTAATAATTTTTAAGGCAAACTGAGTTTTTCTGTAATTTTATTCTGATGTGATGTAATGTAATGAGTGATGTCCATAGTCCAAAGCATGCTGTTAAATTATTTCACAGGATTAAATAACCCCGAAATAACTCTAATTTAACTCAGCACATAAAGGCTGACCCAAAGAAAATCAATTATAAAACTACAGGCCAATATTACTATAATATTTATTAGAAATAGATAGATAGCCTTGGAAATACCCAAGAGATCAACTGAGATTCCAGAATGAGCATTTCCTCCTCTACCCACGCATTGAATACGAATGTCCCAACAAATGACAATAAGCAAAAAAAAAACATCACAATAAAAATCCAACGAATGCAGGAATAAGATTTTATGGTGTGTCCGCCTGGCGCTGCGCTGAATAAAAATTCCTCTGCATCTGCGTTTCTGATTCTGAATCCCATACTGCACAGGTCATTGTGGCGTATTCCACGACAGCATCAGCACCAGCACGCACTAATTGCGGTAAATCCAACTCACTTGAGCGAGAGCAATCTGAGACAGTGAGCCCAAGTGAAATTTAAGACGAAGTTTCTTGTTAAATGCGAATGCAGCATGCTACCCAGCTTACTGATGTCGCGAATTTGTTCTGTTGTTTGTTCACAGAATACATAGGCAGCACACGAGCACAACTTGGTAGAGTGATCGTACTCTACAAATTGCCGATCACGGATTTCGTGTCCGACATGGAACGCTGTGGCTACTGATAATGCAGCGTGGATCGAATGCGCGAAGAATGAATGAATCCGTCTCCGCGTAGTTGTTATTGCTTCAAATAGAACACCAAGGCGCCCAAATTCCAACTCTGTGTATGTGTTATTATTGTAGCTCTTGACCCCTTCTGCGCGGATGTTTGTATTTTCACTTTTGGAGACTGCTCTTGGTTGAGAATCATGAGCTCCAATGATTACCCACCAGAAGACAGGACAACTCAGATTCAGAGTCGAACTTAAAGCTTGGCTTAGGATGAATTTCTTTTCGATTTCCTCCTTTTTGGTTTGGGATTCTCTGCGATGTTGCCATAGTGATGTTCCTCTGATCCAGTAGCGTATCAACAAAAGCTGACAATATTTACCAAAAGACGGGCACCTTCAGACTGAGTAGGCCTTATCTCACTACTGTGACCAGTCATAGAAGAATAGATTATTCTTTAATTTAATCTAAAAAAACGTCTCGGATGCACAAACTATAAAGAATTTCCTACTAGTTACATCATCTGCAGCATCTACTGAAGCGGGAACGACTTTTTTCGCGGGAATCAATTTACAAGTTGTCGCCTAAATTAAGTTTGCATCTATTGTCACACTGCACACAGATAATGTGAAATTTGATAGCCTTCTTCTGCGTTCGAAAAATTCCTGCAGAATTGGTGCTACTACAAATGTTTTACGAGAAGAGGGTGTCAAGTAGCAAGGTGAGTGATTTTTTTTCGAAAGAGTTTAGCATCAACTCAACGCTATAAAGATTGACCGACACCATCAGAATTTTTTAAGGCAAAGTCTTCGTAAGGAATGTTGAACCTATTTTCTTTGTCAAACCGATGTCTCAAAAGTTTGCTAGTCTAGTTTTTCTTACTTGAACTCCTTGACTGTAGAGTGTATATATACAAATACATACTAGTGGGTATTATCGCCTTCTGCGCTTCCCTAATCACTTTGAGTGTTTTTTTCGAGCTCCCTTACTCACTTTAAATTAAGAGCTCACGTAAGATTATTTCAAGTTCTGTTTTTTTAGGAGCACGAATTGTTTTTATGCACTTATTTATTCAATAATAAAAAGAGCTAAATTGGTAAGTGGACGGAGTTCGTGTTTTTTTTCCTTGCCGATTTTTACTGGGTTTTCTTCAGAAAAATCCTGAAACCTTGAAGGCGACGAGCTGACCTTAGCCCAAACAGCATCACATTTCGGAGCCCGAGCAGGGACTTTCAGAAGATTGAACAGAGTTCTCCCGAATAATCCATCATCGGAAGATTTCCCGTTAGAAATGTTCGTTTCATTTATCTACTGAAGAAAAACGAGCTGATTGATATGCTTTCGGCCCGAAACTTGCATGCCGAAGAAAATATGGAAGTCCTCCCTTAGCAAGTTGGAGTTACTGCTTCTACCAAGGACCTGTGTAATAATTGGAAAAATATCACCGCCCAAAGGCCTGGGCCCAACTAGGTAACTCCATTCTACAAAAAAGCGTTCGAATCCTCAAAATCGCACATCTGTAATTCCGCAACAAACGAACATTTAAAAGCTCTTGTCATGCAAACTTCTTCGTTGGGTTAAAATTGGAAGATTTAAAGTGCTTTAATTGATATAAAATTTGTCGTCTGGGTGGAATGTACAGTCAAAATTAAATTTCTTATAGATCCGAAAGTAGCATCGAGTTACACAGTAAGGCCGCTAAAGCCATACGTTCTATACGAAACTTCGAAGGAGGCATCCAGTACAACCATGAAGGGAGTAAAATTTCCCTTTTTTGTCAAAACTTGGTACTTTTCGACCTAATGAAACGTTTGCAGTACTAAGCCCACCAACATACATATCTCTGGAGTACAAGCGACAACCTGCCAACGTCTTCAATGCCACACCTCCAGAATTCTTTATTCCCCTCGAGTCAGTATAAGTATAGGCCAACACCACTTATCCCCACATATCAAGCCCACTTACTTTCAGTTATAAAGCAAAAGTGACGAATATAGTCTCCAAGTGGGGCCTACGTTTTGATTCTACCAGAAACCTATTATAATTTTTAGATAGGTTGTCTGAATTAACTTGTTGTTACAATATACCGCTGTACGACATTCTTCAAACGCTTCCTTAGTTTTTTGAAGAAATTACAGTACATTAGGTACATAATTTCACCAAGTGGGACGATTTTCTCGAGACTTCTATTCGCAGTCAGACATCTGCAGAAGTTGGAAGACGCTATAGTATCACTCAGTATTAGGTAAAAAAGTTCCTGTTGGGCTTTGTTCTCTGTGTTTAAAATATTCAAAAATAATACATTTTATTCAAACACTTAAGTAACGTTTAAATCATTCTTTTGAAGGGCCCAGGCCAACAAAACTTAGCTGGGGCCCCAAAATGTGCTTTTACGCTACTGCTTATTCACTAGTTCTTGTGTTCCGCGTCTCTGCCTGTCTATCTGACTATCTAAATTTGTCAGTGGTTAGTTTATTTTGTGTTAAAACTGCATGCATGCCAGTTTTTCTGCTGCTGTTGTTACTGGGTTTTGTTGTTGTCAGTTTGATTGCCCCTGCTGCCTGGCCTGGCATGGGACTGAGAAGTGTACGCCTGGCATTGTTTATGGCCAACACAAGATTAAGAAACGGAAAGGGAAACAAGTCAATGTTTAAGATTTTATCAGTGATAGGTCCCAACGTCCAACCAAAACCAAAAATACAACGACAAAGAAAAGAATGACTACGACTGACGACGGACGGCGAAGGCGACGCGATGCAGAACAACAAGCGATCATCGAACAATTTGCACACCACAGTTAGTTCTTTTTGCCTCTTTGAGGATCTGTGTGGCAGCACTTGGTTTGGCATTTGGCCATTTGGGTGAGAAAATCAATGTCCAACGTGAGGCAGGAGGTGGATGCATCGAGTTGCCTGGCTGGTTTCATGTGAAAATTCAATAAACTAAAATCTAACTGCACAATCGCAATATGACTGAATATTCTGCGAATTATGACAACAACAAAGCGCTGGAACCTGAATCGTGCGCGACATCCTGTGGAGGGTGGAAAACATTTCAAACTAATTGGAACATTATCTACAAATAATATATGCAGTCCCATCGGGGTTTTTCTCGATTTTGTAGCTTCTGCTGCTGTTGTTTCTAGTTTTCTACTGTTTTCCAACTATAACTGATGGATATCGGATCGTTATTGGAACCCTACGGTACGTTGTTCTTCTAATCACTTAATAACACACATGAATATTCTGGTAGTTTTATAGAAAAAGACATAGGAATAGGAAAGTCTTAAAATAATGTCTGAAATCCATAATCATCATCGGGTGATCAGGAGGTCGTAAAAACTGTTTTACGCGCAATGTATCGTCGTCGTGTCGCTTGTACGGCAATCAAGCGACACCGGTCATAACGATCATGAACGATGAAAGGCAAACTACATCAGCAGGAGCCAAGCTAACTGCCACATAATATCCAATACGCTTGCTATTCACTTCTCGGAGCCAATACATTCATCGTTGTTTCGGGCCCGTTATCAATAAAACATCTTGGTCATGGAATCGAATAAACATTTCAGTTCGCCCAACTCCGAATAATAACTTTACCACAACGAATTAATAATTTTTCCGTATGCTCCAACGCCACTCGCCTCTCTGTCCATGTTGGCCCCATCCCATTGATAGGTCTTCCAATGGAGACAACACTTTGTGTGTGTTTTGGTTTGTGTTGCTTTATCTTTCATCTGTATTCTGTATCTGGATGCGTTTATGCGGATCTTAGCACGCGCGTGGAAATTATTTGGAGTTATCGGCGCTGTGCTGGCATACTCGTATACAGTACAGGGACAGATCGATGAGGTCTACTTTAGATGTATCGATGTGTCACGGATCAAATATGGATTCTGGGAACCAAACACAACAAGGGTTATGGTCAAAAGTGTATGTTTGCATAAATGCGCAACGAAAATGAATATATATTAAAGCAATGCGTCAGCAAGGCGCCTGTTGATATAAATGGACAAAATACAAATTTGTACCTACTGTCACTAATAAAGTAAAGTGTGTCTAGAAAATACAAACAAAAAAACAGTCCACGGAATGCGTTAATTCCATCTTCCAAATCTCAGAACAAACGATTCTCTTATTTGTAGATTTCTTCAAAAGTAATTAACTAAATCTCTGAAAGACCGGAGCGGAATTAAGTGTTAAGCGTCCTCCTTTCAAAAATATTATTGCCTTGAAATGTGCTTTCTATATCGCTGCAATAGCTCATCGTTTTTGTACGCGATTGTATTTTTGAACTGCCAAGTGGCAAGTCAACTCGTAATATGTACTCGTATATGTCAATGTATGTAGCGGCAAGGTAATGGTATATAAAATTATTATTTTGCCTTTTTCAATGTTTTAAGATGTAATATAAGACTAGTACTGGTACGAAATATAGTTTTTTGGTTTTATTATGCCTAGATAAAAGTATAAAATAAAATTTAATACCAATATATAAAAGTGTTGATAATTAATTATTTAGAAGTAAATATGAATACAGAAGTGCCTAATGGTTAAGGACCATTAAGTAGTTTTTAAGATACCTATATAAATTTGTGCGAAATGTGGGACACTTCTCTGGTTTTCAATATCGCAGAATTAAGAAAAAACATGCTGTAATGTTTTACAAGTTTTGTAAAGTTTCTTACAACCAAAGCCGAGTTTTGTACAAGCTTACATTCAAAGATATGTAAGCAAATCTGATCCAGTTTTGTTCAACAACAAATATTATCTACATTTTGATTTTGTTAGCCTTTCAGTAAAATAATTTAAGAAACGCTCGTTTTTCTGTATTTCTGTTTTTTTTTTGTAGCCGTGAAGTCGATTTTTAAAAATTTTCAGGTACTTACTACTTAAATAAAGTTGTAAATCTTCTGTATTAATTCAAAATCAAATAGTTGAATTACAATTAATTGAGCTTGATAATAGATGTACCTTTCAAATTGGACCAAAATTATTAAAATTGGTTTGCCTGTAAGTTGTTAAAGTTAAAAACGGAGAAATATAAATCGTGTTTACGTATTAATATAATGATTTTGATGATTTTTCTTTTGAACTTTGTATTGCATTGTGCATTGATCTTAAAAACTCGTATCCACGTTCTCCCAATGCTTTTTCGACAACAGAAGCAATTGTTTTTTTGTAACATAATTTTAATAATAATTATTTAAAAAAACTGATTTATTGTGAAACATTTTTTTAAAACGCCCCAAATCCATGAAGGTGAAGGCAGTCTAAAGGTTTTGGCGTCACTATGACCAGGCCTTAGCCTTATTGTATTTTTAAAATGTATCGGTTACCTCTCATACATGAAATCTGCTCTCGGCTCTTAAACTAGTATTGAGTCTCTTTTGTATATGAATTTGGACTCCATATGTGGAAAATTTGGTAAGTTTGGACATTTTTGTACAAAGTTATGATCGAGAACTTTTTTTTCATGCTTAAAATTGTGAAAGGCTAAAGAAAGATAGAAAAGTCGAGTTTTGTTTTGCAATTTTCAAAAAAAAACTTTGACATGATGTTAAGTATGGAGCACACTTCAACCTTTAGTGTTAATATATTACTATATTTTTTCGTTAAATAACCTCAAATAAGCGCAAAAACACGTAAAAATAGGGATACAACTTAGAAAACATCAGAAAATTGATCAAATCAGTCAAAGTAAACTTCAACTCAAATCTGGCATGAGAAGGCGATATCTAATCACGCAAATTTAGATTTGGAACTTTAATTGTATGCGTTTTTATCAACTCTTATGATCGTAAAAAAAAACAGTCTAGTGTCAGTCTATAGACATTAAAATTTTAAAAATTTGCCTCCCCTAGCAAAACAGAGGTGCTACGGGCCTGAATATACTACACAGAGCCAAAACATAGCCTATACAAGCAATAAGAATGCGTGTTATTGAGCTGTTTTACTAATATATGAAATCTTATGAAAATTAATGAATACTGACATTTTATCGCTACAGTCTGTTTTTATTATTAAATATGTTTGTTTGATACCTAAGAATGCTGAAAACACAAATTCGACTAAATTCACCCATTCAGTTTTGGTCACACTGGTAATTTTTGTTATATCTTCGGTATAACGCTAGAACTAAGTTGAATTCAAAAATTTAACCTACGAATATTCTGTAGGAAGTTATATTTTCTATCAAAATGAATAATTAAAAAAAAAAAAAATCCAGCATTACGACTGAAAATGTTAGTATATTATTACAGGTTGATTAAGAAAAAAAAAACACCGCCGGCAAAGAAGTGTAACATTTTTTTGGGCAATTAGACAAATATGAGGACTGACCCGCCCGTAGTCCTATGTCGTAGACTAAAAGTCCCAAGAAATCCTATTTGGAGTTTGGCCACAACCACAATCTTGAAAATTGTGCAGGAAGTACTAAAACACCCTGTGAAAATAATTGTAGTTTAAAAAAAAATTGGTAATAATATTCCAATATTCATTAGAATCAAGAATACAAGGAGAACACATGAATATCATTGATGAAATGGTTTTTTTTTCAATTATACTGATCGATCCTGTATTTGTTTTTTTTTTTTTCTTGTCTTAACAATGCATTTGGAATTAGCAATAGACCGTTTTCTTAAGTGTCAAATTAACGCATATTGACTAAAATATCTAAACAAATCACGTCAAAATCCAACAATTTGACACTTAATAAAACGGCCTATGCATGGTAATTTCCCAAAACATCTCGATTCTTTTTAGGATGACTATTAATGGGCTAAACTCGTTTGTTTTATATTGATTTAATTTCGAGTTTCAAGTTGAGGAGGATTTTTCTAATAGTACCGCCAATTAAATAACTTCAAATATTCATGGTAAAGTTTCCATTAGATCAGTTCAGAATGTTGTGTTTTAACTTTAATGGATGTATCAATCTAGATTACAGCCATCTGTCGATTATTGCTTCCACCAATGAGTGCCAATTCAGACGCATTAATTCATTTAAACTATATAGCCCAGGCTTGTACAATATGTAACTACTTATGTATACCTATTTGCGGCTGTCACAATAAGAAAAACTTCAACGATGGTCTCTTTTTATATCACAACGCGTGCAAGTATAACATAGGGATGTGCAAAAACGGAAATGCGGGTTTCTTAGCAGTTTTTACGAGCAAATTAAAAATACAAATAGTACAGGGTGGGACATGCAATTTCAAAAATTCGAAATTACAAATAGTCCCGTTTCTGCGTGAACCACGTATCTGCATACCAAATTTTGTTTAGTTTTTTTAAATAAATTGAATAATTGGACTGAATAAAAAGGAATCAAATTAAGTGTAAAACGTATTAATTGAGTTCAATTTACAAATTAAACTATTTCAGCTTCCTTACTCATAGTTTTTCAGCGGTGCTTAATGTAAAACAAGATCTTTTAAGAAAATATAGTTAGGAGGTTCACGCAGAAATGGGACGAAATGTGTTCTAATAGTTATAGTGAGTGACACTGGAGAGTGGAAACTGTGCGTCGTCCGCTAGTTAATTGAAACCTTAATAAAATATTTTCTAAAATCAATACTTTGATCTCTCAATACACATCGTCACTTCAGAATTGGAGTTATCTAAACAACGTGACATTTAAGTTAAAAATGTGGCCTCAATGACAAAAACAAGAACATTAAGCACCGCTGAAAGGATGAAAAGGCCGTGGAGTTTTGTATGAAAATATGCCCTATACGCTGAAGAAAATCCAACAAAAGTGCAATTTGAAAACAAAAACAAAACACAAAACTGGATCTTGTGTTGTTTTTGTTATAATGTAATTTTGAAAGAAAATTGAATCCGAATCAGATCTGGGGGCAAATAAAACACAACTGCACATTTACATATAGCTTAGATAAATGTAATAGGTTTGTCCTTAGTGCACTGAACAAAATCGAGCTCAACAGTTTTAAGAGTGTATTCGTTTTTTCCCCAGACTGTATCTTTGCTGCTTTCAAACTTAGTATACATTTTTACTTTGCAAAAAGGTTTTGTAACTTCATGCGTGAAAATTTTTGTTTTGATATTTTCTCAAAATTGAATGTAATTTGAAGAGCATTTAATGCAAATAATACACATAAATTCAGTTCCACGAATTGAGCACTTGAGCTTCCTCTCTCTCTTAACGTTCAGGCCAATAAAGTTTAAGATGAGCGAAATTGTATGGCCCACCCTGCACATAAACTACATGGCCTTGATTAAACTGATGCTGCAGAGTTCAATACGAAAGAGTGAGCATAGTTTACTGCATCGAATGCACACATCAAATCGCAGAGTTAAGAAAAAGAACCATGATGTCTGCGACGGATTACTTCTTAAATATTTCGAGTGAAATTAATTAAATATTAATCTTATAATCATCAGTGATGTTACTCTTCCTCAAAAAAGTTATTATAAAAATTACCTAAATTGTATCAAATAATAAAAACTTAAATATAGATATAAACAATGTTCATTCTTTATGCTTTCTTATTAAAAAAGTGATCAACTCAAGAGCTTTTGAGACAATCTATTATTTTAAACATGCCGCGAAAACTGCTTCGGATTTGGAAGTTTTACTTTAACGATTTTCGAATTAATTAAAGTAAGAGCGAAGTTCATAAGAAGATTTTGTATCTATGATTAATTTATTTTATGTATTAACCTAGTTACGTATTAATTATACTTGCATGTTTTCAACAAGATTTAGTACCGCTTCAATCAATACAGCCATGCATCTTGTAATTCTTTATGGACTTTGAAATAAATCAGCTCCCTTCCTTTCGTATTTTCTATTATGAAAAATATAACAACACTGCCTCGCATGTTGTTGCTGTCGCTAAGACAAGACCGTTGCATTTGAATTAAAATATTCAATATAGGGGTGTCGCATGTTATTAATTAAATGAGCTTCTCATCGGTTTAAGGCAAAGATCACTGAACTAAGAGAGCGCGACTTAATTGGAAATGAAGAACTGAATGTTTTATACATATTTTGTGGTGTCGTTAAAGCATAAAGAAGAACTTAAATTATCACTCAATTAATTGATTCAACAGAAGCATCAAACTCCCATATCCTATAGCAAATGTAATTATTATTGTAGGCGAAGGAAGGCAGAAGCAGAAGCAGGTATTGGTATCGGTTTCTTGGAATAATTTGTCCATAGAATTTGTATTGATATTGATCAAAACTGTCAATGGGGAGACAGAATTTTAATTTTATTTGAAAAAAAATTAATTTTCCGAGAATGTGTCTCTATCTTTAAACTTCTCATGTTCCATTCCATAGTGGTGCTCATCTAATTATTATAATCTTGCTGAGAAGCAAACTGTTTTGTAACTGTTAATGTTTTGTTGTGATCGTTTTTGTTATGCCAAAAAAAAAAATTATTGGTACGTACAAAATACATAAATAGGTAATAGAGCCCTGACCCTGAATATTGGTATATAAGATAGGAAAAAGTATATTCAAGGAAGGATTTAGGGGGTCATGTATTTATGTATCTATGTACCTATAGTACCGGATTTAGGGGAGGGCAGCTAGAGCTACAGCCATGGGGCCATCACAAAAGACCTAACAAAAAAAACTCTAATTCCAACGAGTGAGTTAAGCAAAAAACAAACAAATGAAAGCCTTCAGTGACTGGAACATGCATATGAATGTTTATAATCTATACGAACATAAGATTTCAATGACTCATTTGTAATCACAAATGAGTTTAGTTCTTCGGAGAAGAGTCAAAAAATACATCAATCAGGAGCTGAAAAATCCATAATTGTCAAAAAATTCGCTAAATAATCGTTAGTACTATTAAATTCATTGCAACTTAACAAAGTGCAGACTGAAATAGTATCAAGAATAAAATAATGAAGTTATTATCTGACAAATCTCATAATATCGATCAACTGTCTATAGTTGTTCTTGTTCGATACATTGATCGATGCCAAAAGAAAGATTTTCACCTTTTTATTATACTGAGCAATATTTACAATAAATTCAGTTCAATTTCAATTTTGTTTCATTATATAGAATTAGTTTACAAAAAGAAATCTGCGAAGTCTGAATATGCTTTTTGCGGACGGTTGAATGCTATAATTGTTTTTAGTTACAATTAAGTGTTCTTGAAAGTAATAAATTACAATTTTATATACTTACATTTTTTTTTTTTTTTGTGATACCCAAAAAAAAACAGTTAAAGAATTAATGATTAAAGTAATTCCTTAACTGTTTTTTTTTTTCTTAACCCATCTGAAGATATGTTGAAAACTCTCTGGGTATCTGGTTGAATATTTCCGGAATGATAACCGATAGTTGTTGCCTTCCGTAAGAGTTCTTCTACCTTGGCGTCTGCGAGTAAGCTTGTGCTTGATGCTCAATTTGTCGTTTATAGTGCTGATTGTTGTAATATTCCTCGACAATGTTAAGCTCAAATAGCTGCTTTATGTTTTATAGTCCTAGTTCTTCGTATGTTCTCTGATATTTTCTGTAGCTCTTGTAAGTATGTAGTAGTTGTATTTCTCCATGCTAAACGGCCATATCTTAATATTGACTCCACTAGCGATATAATTTTGGAGTTTGAGTGCCATCACCTGTTCCAGTATTTTGTCCATAATCGGATAGTTTATATTTTATAATTTTAAAAATATAGAAGCAATTTCAATACAATTAAAATATTTTGTATTTATAATAATAGGCTGGTATCAAGATATACAAAGTACAAGGTATTTTACTCGGACATTAGAAAAAAAAACAATATTTGGATCCAAATGACGTCAATAAAATATCGGGTGTATATTACCTTGTGTTCTGTAAATTTGGCTGGTATGTAGTGCAGAAGAGGAAGCACTATTTGTCAGTGAATAATTTCTACTGGCCGCCCTTCCTTGGTATGCCTATTCTTTTGATTGGGAATGGTTTTTGATAGGAGACATTTTTTTATGTATTTAGTCTGTTTAAATGTTATTTTGCTTAGGAATAGAAATATTAAATTAAGAGTGCTAAATATTAACCGCATACTATCAATAAATGTTTCTTTTTGAACTCCAACTGCCCTGAACTTCAACACATTTATAAATCTCTTTCTTCAAGAAGAATATACAATTACTTTACAGTAATGAAGTTGATTTATTTAGAAATGTTTAGCATGACAGACTCAGCCCCAAGGCACATACCAAATACGTGCACAAGATTGTCACGGTTTTGTTTGTATTTGTTGTTTTATCTTATTTTTTTCGTTCGTTTCCAGAATTGAAAATTTCCAAACGATAAAATTTTATACGCTCAACAAGAAAATGCAATTAAAATGTTCATATATTGAAGGATTCCTCGAGTGCTTTTAATCCACACACCCCATACTCATGCCTCCCTCTCTGACGGCCCAACTCCCAACAGAGGTTTTCAGAAGAGATGGTATTTCTGAGAGTCTGAGTTTTCATATAGAGCGCCCTTACGCTGGTTCCAAGCAAAGCTACAACATGCTGAATGCGTTCATGCTGGATAGATACAGCAGATATGTGTTTGCGACATCGTTTTGGGGTTTTGCGATACCATACCGCTATTAAATAATCAAAAATATAAATAAAATACCAAAAGTCATTTCGTTGAGTTTATTTCCATGTTGGGTCCCACCGAACAGAACCGATATATGGGCAAGTCCTTGTCGTGTCTTCATTCGAATAAGGCAGAAACACAGCTTCTGAGCACGCATTTTCTAATTTACTCGGAGAAGGACGGTAAGCATTCTTTCGATCAACATTACAATCCTGCACACCCCTTTTTATCCATGAATCTTCTTGTGGACTGTGGAGCCTTATTCATAATGATAAAGTACGAAAAAACGGAATATACTCGTAATGGAAGTAAAAAATCGAAAATGAAATTTCAAAATTCTTCACAGGGAGAGATGTTGTCTACAAAGGATGAATATGGTGACATTTCTCCTTTTCCTTATCCCAAACTCAAAATGGTTGCGGTTGTCATCAACAATACTACATTGACTTTATGCAAGTAACACTGCTGTGCCAAGGTTGCATTCGAGTTTTGGAAAATAAAGGTGTTCAAAGTGTCCTTCTTGGTTTTGTATTGTTGACCCACATTAAAGTTAAATTCCATATTTTAATGAAATGCTTAAAACACATGTGAAATTGAATATTTTTGAGGTAAGTTATCACAACTTACAATTATACATTGCCGACTTAAATTTTACGTTGCGTTTTTTTCCTCAGTGTTCGTATATTAACAGCCAGTGGCGGATCCAGAGCTGGGGCGTGGAGGTCGTGGAGGTCGTGATCTACTTTAATAAATGTAAATCAGTAAATCAGTAAATCTGCTTTTGTCTTTTGTTAAAAAATTTCAGCAAGGCGAAATGTGAGGCTTAATCACAATCAATATTCGGGAAAATGATCAACAAAAAAAGACTATGCAATTTTGTTTGTAAATTTGTGTCAGAAAAACAATTCATTAAGGTTAAATGGTGCACCTTTTTCAAATTGGGAGGAAAAGTATCTTTAACTAATATACTTTAAAGACTCGAACTCTTAATTGGTAACCTTGCAGGTTTGCAGATAAAGTAAGAAAGGTGCAATTTTTAACACTAAAACTACAATAAAATACAGTAAACTATATTTATATAAGCCGTTAAAAAGAATTTTGTAAAAAGAATCTTTCGATTACCAAAAAATACGCCAAATTACATGATTTACCTAGAATCAGTTATACCACCTTTGGTAATGGACGCCCTAGCCATACACTTCAACTATATTGTAAAGGTAATTGAAATGGAAGGTAATCGGATACCAAAGAAAGTTTTAAAAGCGGCCATCAAAGAAAAAGGAACAATTTTCGAAGAATGGACTAATCTTGCAACAACATGTGGAACTAACTTGAATATAACTTCAGGAGAGCAACCGTCAAGGCTAAGGATAAAGTTTAATGAGATCCTGGAGCAGTTCGGAAGCGTACTGTTCGAGAGGTATGCATCGGAAGCCAGCTCTTCTCTGTTTAGATGCTACTATAGTCATCTGAGATACAATCTTCAATAGAACTCGTACCTTCTACATAGGAACTCACTAAACAAAATAAACATAATTTTTAAAGCGAGAGGCGAATTGCTCAACCTAAATTTTATACCACACCGACCAGATCTGCCTTTGCTGTGTAGTCTATGAAACATGAAAGCTCGTGAAGATACATTTCATTTTATTGCGATATGACCAGTGCTGATTGAATTTCGGTTGAGATACTTCAGCAAACGCAGCATAGAAGAAGGAGAAATGCTCAACGTACTCAACGGGCGACCAAGGATGGGATGGACTCTACAACTATATTGTTACTGCACTACGTTATAGAAAAGCTATTCTTGAAGAAGATTTTTAGTTTTATAAAATAGTAAACAAAAAATATTTAACACTTTCTGTATTTTAATAAATGTAATAATATTTCAAAATGTCAGTCTGGTAGACGGCCATATTGGTCATATCAATTAGGCTTAAGAAATTTGTTTTACAAATTGTTATTATTCTAAGAAATAAAGAAGTCATTTAAACTAAAAAAACTAAACTAAACTAACTATAAGCCGTTATAGTGGTATAAGTCTCATTTGACATTATTTTCGGAGGAAATCGAATCAATAAAGCAAAAACAACAACAACAACTTTTTATCAAGAATTAAAGATGAGACATCAGCACACAACATGTTGGTTTTCATATTATGGTGAACAATGTGATACCCTTCATTTTAATATTAACTTGATGGTTTTTTAGCATGGACTTTTACATATAACGACTAATTTGTTAAATCCTTCCGCTCTACTGTCCTATATAGTTAATGGTCATAGATATTAATGGTTGTATTTTATCACGATATGTAAGCCCATGGGAAATGTTTAATAATTATAACCACGCAATTGCATAGCTGAATTTTTTTCATAAATAAAGATTTTTTTTTAATTTAATATTCCAAAAACGGTTACTGAAATTTAATGATTTGAGTTGATTTTAAAAATGTAACAAAAAACTTTTAAGAAATTTATATACCTACTTTCAGACATAATTTTTTATACATTTTGTATTTCAGTATTCTGAACAACTATTACTTCGAGAGCAAATACTTGCGACCCAGTCGTGCATTTCATTTGTTGGCAAACAATCATACTAACCTTCTTCGGATAATCTTATATTTTAAAAAAAGTCCTTACTTTCTAAGTATTCTAGAATTCAATTTCTTAAAATTAACCTGATGATTTATTTTGTTTTTGACATTTCAGCCAATTAAAACTAGACGTACTGGTTAGTGCGTTGGAATATCACACCGGAAGGCTGGTTTGGAATCTAATAAAGGGTTCCTACTACTAATTAATGCTTACTGATCTCAGTCATAAACAATGCGGCTGAATTGAACCAGTTGAAGATCTGAAAGTTTAAACGAAATTTATATGGCGGATCGTCGGATCGAATCTACCAACTAAGTACAGTATATAGAAAGAGAATTTTGGTTTCAACTTGATCAAGCTCAGTATTAACCTCCTGCAGTTAAAAATAGGATTTAACTACTTAATTGCGATATAGTATAGTCAGGATAGATATCAGTCAGGAAACAAATTTATCAAAATTTCAACAGCAATAATTTCAAAAATCAGTTGTAGTTTTGCAAATAAATTTAAATTTAAAGGAAACATTTACAAAACATTATAACTGGATAACGCAGAGAGAACGATAAAAATATTTCATAATTGATTGTAGGACCCCGCTTCCACATTGATGTTTCAAAAGAAGGGAAACCGGAGTTAAGATGAAATATCTTCAAGTGGATTCAAAAGATTTTCAAAAAGTGAGTATGTCTTGCAATTTTGTTGGCTTGAGTAACTCTATATAAAATATAAGGCAGTTCTATTTTAAATTTCGTGGCAGCTTTACCTTATATTGAGAATTGAACTCTGTAAACTTTTATTTAAGAAATAGATTTGTTTTCGGTAAAAAAAATCTTTAAGAAAGTTTATAGAGTATTAAGATTTAAGACCCATTTGGTGATATGGAACTGCTGAACATAATTGATTATGTCCTACATTTTACTCTGCGTAAACTGTCATATTAGAGCTAATGTTGAACTTAAATGCTTAAGTTGTTTTTTAGAAAACGACTGTTAAAGCTCCAAGTTGTATTTTATGTTTGCATCTTACCCATATAGAGAAATTGACTTCTATACGTAGATATTGATACATATCTACCAGGTCAAACAAAATTATTTAGTAGTTATAAATACTACTGTCCAAGTAAACTGCAACCGTTCGTAAATAGATGAGTCTATGAAACATATTAAGGATTTTCTGGCCTAATCGTGTTTCTAGGGAATCATAACGGACTCATCAATATCTGAGGACCTGAGTCTTGTCGGAAAATCATAATGTCGTTTACTCCTTTTAAGCCTCACTGCATTTAAAATAATTCTATTTTGAATTTTTGATTCTAACACGTGATGTAGCGTAGAGAAAGGATTGGCCAAGATTTTCAGCACATCACTGTACAAAATGTTTGGCATTGTTATATTAGTTCTAACGTTTAGACTTACAATGAGTTAAAGATTTTGGTCGTTATCTACTACATACTCTGAAAAAAAACAATAAGATAAGCTCTAGAATCATAACTAAACAAATTGGATACTCAATGTGCCTGAAAATCGCTTCAATTCATTTATTGCATCTCATTATTGTAACTGGGCCGTCTCCACCTTCATTTTTACTTTACAATCGAGTCCATAACAAGACACTTTGAATTGATTGCTCAAATCAAAAACCTATAAAACAAGAAACGGAAAAATAGATACAAGCAACCTCCTCAAGGATACAAAGAATTTATGTAGCATAAAATTTCAATAGAATTTCTGGTAATTTTTTCCTTAAAACTAGATCCAATTTTTGACTTTCAAACGGTCGATGGTGTTGGCTTCGAATTCACCCCTCAGGACTTTGGCTCTGCAAATCGCCTCCAGATCTTGTGGGTTATGGGGTGGAAGGAATACTGAAACTTCCAGCTTACCCGCGTTGGTGGTGGTCAAACCCTTGACGAAGACACGTGCGCATTGAAAAAAAAAACAACATCTATTCGTCGTCGTCGCAATGTCGTTTGTCGTAATCGGGGAAAGGGATGGTGTTTAGTCACTCAGTCGGAATTCATACCTTCTATTTGGGTATTTTTATTTTTCAATTTAAACAACAAACAAACACAAAAAAAAACGAAAGAAATTCTAAATTTTCCAGCAAAAAAGTACATTCATATTTAATGTGGCTTAACGACGAACGATTTCTGTCAAATATATTAGTCACATGCTGTCCTTTTTTTATTGTGTATTATTATTTATCCTTTGTTGCGGGAATCATTTATATTGGAACCGTCGACCGCATCCTTCTTTAGCAGGAGACAATTTAAATTCCTGATACGGACAGTCGAGATGTGTATTCTTGTTTTTTTTTTTTTGTTCGTTGGTTTGCATAACAAAAAAAGGACACCCGAACAATGTAAAAATGTCGAATCCAAATGTTTGTCATACTGTGGTACGAATATGGATCCACACTCCTCCCATTACGAATAACCCCTTTTATGATTCGAGTTTAAAATATATATAACTATAATCTATAGCTATGTACCTGATTTTATAGCCAAGATTCGTTGTTTTGGGTTTAATTTTTAAGGGACAAACAATTTTGTGAAAACAATTTTACATTAGTCTCTTTGTCAAAAGCTGGTTATGAGGTGCATGCTTGCTCTAAGAAAAATTTAGTGAATATAAGAGGCAAGACATAGCAAAATAAATTTGTATATTTTAAAAACTAATCACTTACATAATATTATATGCGGTGGCGTAGCTAGGAAGGGGGGTCACCCATTCTACAGAGTAGCAGCGAAAAAAAATTGGTTATAATTGAAATCAAGGCCACTCAAACTTGTTGAAATTGGTAGGTGGGTTATCTCAAAGTATTGCTGGACTAAAATCAGAGGACTAGTAATTTACTTCGGCGTCCGGGAATCGGAGGACTAGAATCGTAGAAAAACGAATGGCCGGTAAGGTGACCACCAATGCATGACTTGCATTGAGGAGGAGCGAAGAGGACGTAACTTTGAAAAGATTATGTTCGAATGTTCGAATGTTCGAAACAAGAACCAATTCTGTTAGCTGTTTGAAATTTTCTGGTTTGCTAAGTCATTCAAAATTGGCCAAAGTAACCGTATTTAACTAGTTCTCTAAGCTTTTTATAATTTATCTTAAAATGGGATTTTTACAGAATCTCTTCTGAATCTTATCGTCACACTAAAAATTTTAATGACAATATGTACATAGTTCAATGAAAAATGCTTCCAGTTTATTTAATTTTTACCAATATATTTCGAGGGGAGTATCCTACATAATATTATACAAAACTTATAGTTGATTTGCTTGTTAAAATTTATTTAAAATAATTAAATTTGTCAAAATATTAATTATTTGTAGTAGCATTTATGTAATCAACAATATGTAATTTAATTCAATTATCACTAATTTTGTGTATTTATAAAATGCTTTCTTGTTAATTTAAAGACTCTGATGATGAGGATACTCTGCTCGAATTATATTAGTAAAAATGAAATAAACTGGAATCATTTTTCATTGAACTTTTAAAAGCAATACAAAAATAAAAATATTAATTGTGAAGATATTTAGTCCATTGATTCCAAACATTAATGGTCATGATGTTTAGGAAAGGATTCCAAAAGAATTTATCAAAAACTAGTCGAGAGTTTTTCTTTCGCCCATTTGCAAAGTAGGTATTATTTTTGAGTCAACTGAATATGAACAACGCCATTTTCTTCGTGGTTTATGAGCTTGACAGTTTGGATCAACAATTTTAGTGTCTTAAGTGAAACTCAATTCTTGATTTAAAATTTAAAGAAAAATAGGTAAATCTACATGACTTAACAGTGTTGAAAGAGCTAAAATTGATTTGCTTAGATACCAAGGCCTGACCGGGCCTGAAGTTATTAAAAATAACGGTGGAAGTACCCACTACTAAACTTTATAAAAAAACTTGGTTTTATTCATTCCAAGGCTCTGCAAGTGGTTGAAAGAAAAATTGGTGGTTGTTCTTGGAAAACTATTTTGGAATTATTTTCTTAACATCTTAAGGAAATTGTTAGCATCAACGGAAGGCACAGTAACTATGAGTGTTTGAAAAAAATGGATAAAGTATATTAAAAATGTTTGTGCGTTGACAAGGAGTGTATATGTATCAGTTGCAACATGTGAGAGGAATTTCAGTAAACCAAAGTTAATTAAAGCTTACTTGAGGGCAACAATGACTAAAATTAGACTCAAACTTGTTGCCATTTTAACGAAACACATTTTAACGCAACACAGGAGATTAATTTTGAAGATGTTACTAACGAGTTTGTAGTCAGAAAGAAGAGATTTTAATTATGTATGTACAAATATATTATGTGTATGTACATAGTACATTGAACAATATACATTACATACATAATGTTTTTATGGCTGATTTCACAAACATTGAAAATCCTATTAAATTTTTAAATGACGTATCTTGTATGGACCAACCGTCATTTTATGGTTTAAAAGCCTGTTAATTTTTAAAAGGGCTTAGTAAAATCGGCGGTTAGAATATTAACTTAGAATACAATTTTTTTTGTATTCTTAGTTATCAGACGAAATATTTTTTCTGACATAAAATGCAAAGAACAAATCTCCATCTTCGAAAATGCTTCAAAGCAATTCATGGGAACTTAATGGTTTTTTTATTATTATTATTATTATTATTATTATTTATTTCTTTATGTAACTTACTGTTTTTTTTTTTAATTTCATTATTTTTTATCGATTTGTTTTCAATTTTTTCGGAGAGGACTTAATTCAGAGCCTGTTATGCTTGCTGATATTTTTTGATGTAGGTACCTACCTCTACCTATCCCCGAAATTGTGTCTAATTTTATGATATATGACTTAAGATTTTATTATGTTTTAAAATAAGTAAAAATCGTTTATGGTATGGATGAAAAAAATTGAAAAAAATAACCTCGATCTGCTTTCGATAACAAAAATCAAAGAGCATTTCGGTCATGCTAAGTCTTTGCTTAAAAATATAAAGTTTGAATTAACGCAATTATAATACATAGGTATAGGTATGTATATTATCTTTTCAAACATCGCGTTGTTATATTTCGGGTTCACGTTAACCAAAATTGTGGTGAAGGTCATGCTTACGTGGATTTCGATCTTCAGTTCAGTTCCAGAAGATAAATACCATAATATTATAAACACCAATCAGGGGAATACCTAGGTATAAACATTTGAAGAAGCTCCGATCTTTAGGAAGGTATATAAATAGCAAGTAGGTATATGTGCGAAAAGTCAACGAAGCGAAACGCATTATTCCTACAGAAAACCCACCTTTAGGTTTAACTATCTTGAATGTTCAAGTCGCGCGTTGGATGTGTGAAGAAAAACATCACCTAGGCGTCGACCAAGAAACAATAGATATTCACTATAAATTCAAATATAAGACCTAGACGCACACTCATGCGCGTTCTTAACGCCCGAATGCTAAGGGCACAATGTGGTCTTTGACTTATTTCCTGATTGTCATCATTGTCTTGCAAGGAAAATTAGGGGGAAGATGTGAGGACTGGGGTCTGGGCGCCTGAGTTAATTAAAGAGTGGGGGCGTTGGATTTAATATAAAATTAGATACAGGTATATGGGCGCTCCAAATTGTACCTATATATCTTTTCTACATACATATAATGAGTAGCAAAAGTTGTTTGAGCAGAACAAAAGATCTAGAGGCAATATTTATGTGAATCTTAAGGGAAGATATAGAGGTTAGCATTCAATTTGCTTTTCTTTTTTATGGTTACAGAAGTACGGAGTTGTGGTGAATAAAGGTGGGAGATATGCTCGAATGAACAAGGAGTAAGAAAACGATTCTTTTATAAGTTCAATGGATTGACGCATTACAATAAACTAGATTCAGTGAAAATATTTGTATATCAGAAATGTTAATTGAACGGGTTAGTTAAAAACGCGTTTTACATTAAATTATAATCTAGATTTCGAAAAAAAAGTACGAAATCTCATTGAAATCTGTTAGATTTACCATAGATTTTCAGTTTTTATAATCTTGTTTGAACTCTAAATTACGACGAAATCTCATCAAAATCAACACGATGTTGCTATTTTGTATGACAAAACATGTTTTAGCACCGAGAAAAAAGGTAAATGTCAAACAAAATCCAGTTTATGTGCGTAGTGAACGATTCAACGAGCTTTCGTAATCTTTTTTCCTTAAATCGCAGCTGGCAATGTAATGTGACCCATGATTTAGTTAATGGTATTTCGTCAAGTTTCTGCTGATTAAAATTAAAAGCAAGATTCCTCTTCACACGATAAAGAATATCAAATATTTGAGACCCACTACTTACTGATTTCCAACTCTAAGCCAGAACAAAATTGAAAACTTTATAAGTTATGTGGATGCAACAGCGAAGATTAATACATAGTGAATACACATAACATATGTATATCAAATGATTCTTAGTAGGTACAAAATAGACTCTAAAACCTTACTCAGGAGCATTGGTAATAAAAAATTTTTTATATATAAAGATTCTCAAATCATATTTAAAAATAAAATGGTACGCCATTTTCAAGACAATTCTTGTAAATGGAGTACCATTTTATTTTTAAACATAAAATCGTACGCCATTTTCAAGACAATTCTTGAAAATGGAGTACCATTTTATTTTTAAACATGATTTGAGAATCTTAAACCAAAACTTCAAAAATAATCATTTGCAGGTTTTCGAAAAATCGATTTTTTGAAAAGAAATGATATTTTGAAAAATTTTATATGAAATAATTTGAAAATTGATAATAACATCGAAATCCGTTGAGTCGTTTACGAGAAAATCAGAAAAAAGAAAAACAGCTCTATGGAAGGTACCGTTATTAACCCATGATATTTTTGTTTTATTCCAGTAACCGACTTTACGGTTATAGTACCTACACCTAAAATTTTCATCAAAATCGTTAGTCGTTTTTGAAAAAAAATAATTTCTTTTAATATTGGTTCCGTTAATTTGATCCTAAAAAAATAATTTTTTTTTAATATTGGTTCCGTTAATTTGATCATAAAAAAATAATTTTAATCAAAACCCTTAAGAAAATCTCTTCAACGGGTTAGGCTGTAGCTTGAGATATGGAAACAACAAACTTGCCCTACCTATACCGCAAGTATTAATGATGTCCTCATATTTTGCATACTAAATTCTTCATAGCTTCTAGTCTGTTTTAAACCAATACAATATTTTTAGTTCAATAAAATTTAAACTTAATAATTTTATTATTTCACTTTAATTTCTTTACAAATCCACAATCACTTATTTATTTCAAATGTTTAATAATAATAATTATAACTATATCATTCTTTTGCAGTTCACAACAAATATCCCTGCCAATAAATTACGAGTATTTCACTTCAACATCATCAAAACTAAAATGTCCACCCTCTACGTACTCATATTTATACCCCAAGCATCCAGTTTAGATAAGTTTTATTTCGTTCTGTTCCGGTCGCTAAAGAGGCAGATATAAATAATTACCTACCAACAAATATCAAATAGTTTTTACTTTTCATTTGCAAGAAAAATCTACAGCAAAAATTCTTGGTTTAAATAAAACGAGCAACGTTTTGAATTGAATCAGTGAGTATAAGAAAAGTACAATTTCAAAATTGTATTTTAGAGAAAAAACAAATATAAGAGAGTTTTACAGAAAAACTAACAATTTTTTTGAAAAATAATGTACCTATACGATAATTTGAAGGTGGCTTAAATCTTCCAATGCCCCATACATTTATTTCAAAAAAGTTGTGTACGTTTTTCTATAAAACTCTTTTATATTTGTTTGTTCTTTCAACTAAGAAAATGCACTTGTACTGTTCTTACAGTCATCAATTCAATGAAAACCTTGATTTTGAATCTCCAGTTTGATTCTCAAAATTTTGGAAATTAAATAGAAAAAAGATTTTTCACAAAAAAATAATATGTTTGTCGGAATTTTTGTTGTTATTGGTCACACATGGAATATGGGCAGAGAACTCTCTGGAATATTGAGGAGGCACAACAGAAGATACATACACTGTCTTAATCATTAAAAAACTTAACTTTGTTTAATAATTAAGTTTTTACGCTCGTGTTTTCAGTTTAGGTATAATTTATTAGTTCATAAAAGGTCAGAGCTGAAATTTGAGTGTAGATCCATTTAGAAAAGATATAAATTCCAATAACCAAGCCAAAATCAGTATACTTTGTTAGAATTATTCAATTAAATAAATTTGTTAAGCAAATTTCATGTTTTGTTTGATATATTTCTTCATGATAAAGTTTACATAAATATTTAATAATTAATAAAAAAAAACAATGTTTTGTTTTTATTTAATTATCTGCTTGCTTGCATTCTTTGAGTGCATCTTGTTTGGCGGTCCGAGGACAAAAATCATTGTGAAAGGATGGGAAAATCTGTCATGGAGAAAGAATTATCAAAAAAACATGAAATTTGTACACAAAAAGTACGTATACGTCATTTTGCACACAATTTCTTTATACAGTTTATAAAAACTTGTACTCGTCTGATATTTCTCCGATTTTCCTTTTTTTATGGAAATGGAATAGAGAAGAACTTGTAAAAGCTCATAAGAATTATCATGAGATCAATAGAAATGGATATTAAAAAACAAATAATCATTGTTGATTTTTACATTTATAAGTAAATCTTGAAGGTCTTTTAATCCATTTAAAGCGTTATTGTAATAAAGATGCTCTGCTCTATCGATGGAATCAAGAACTATCTATGCTGTTAGAATTATTTCCAAATTCGAGTTTTTGCATTTTTTGAGTACATCTTGCAGGTAGCGGTCCATGGGTCCATGTAAAAGCTCTTGGAAGCTTGGAGACCGTTCTATCTTTGCAAAGAAGAATTATCTTACTATGACAAATAAACCGATAGTTTATTTTTTTCGCATTTTTCCAGTGAGTCTTGCGGGCAGAATGTCTCATGCAAAAGGTCTTGAAACCCCCATATTCATATCTAGGGCGCTTACCTCTTTTTTTTACGATAGTAATTTTGCTATACCAATTATCTTTTTACGTTTTTTGGTACAAGTGATTTTATCCTATCACTCACACCCAAAAATTGCTATGGGCTCTCGGTCTAGATGATTTTGCTTTTCAAAATACATTAAATATAATCCCGGAAATATTTTAGCCATCAGAAAATGATGGATGTTTCGAGAACTACTTTGGTGGTCTAAAAACTATGGCAATCTGAATTATTTATTGTATTTTAACTTTATTAATCAAATATAACTTCATTTCAGTTTTTCTGTTTTTCACAAAAATCAATTTTTCTACTATTCCAGAATGCCTATGAAATAAATAATTTTTTCAAGTTTTTTTTTCGAAATTTATAACAAAACTCCATATTCAAGGCATATATGCATTAGATTCTGACTTAAAATACCAAAAAAAAAGTTCAAGAATACATAGCACAAAAGCGTTCCTGGAAATGACGTTCCTGAAAATTGAGTTTTGATCATCAATATCGTTTATTTTCTTTCTAACAAAATCAAACGAAATATTTTTGAGGTTTTATTCTAGTGTTATTAATTTTGCATCATAACATCGTCAAAAAAATATAATTTAAATCTTTATTCATACCAAAACAGGCGTTCCCGAAATGACGCTTAATTGATGTACGTTCCTTATACATATATCAATTTTAGTTTTAATTACCACTTTAATTTAATTTATGCAACTGTAAGCTAATTCCATGATACTTGAAAGAAATTGAATTAAAGATTGATATTTCGGACAGCATTTATTTAAATAGAAATTATGAATCTTCTCAATTTTTTTGTAAGGCACGCTAGAATTCTTGAAGAAAATGTTACCTTAGTAATGAAGAATACAGGTAGCAAGTTTTAATTTATTTTTATTTTTTTTTTTTTGTCCTTTGAATTTCAGTTTTTGAGTTATGGAAGCGTTCCCGGAAGGATTTTTCGGATATATTAGACGGAATAAAATAAAAACTAACTCTTTTTCAAACAAAGTTAATACACTTGGAGATTCATCTCAATTACTTTAAAAGTCAGAAGTTAATTTTAATTTGATGTAATTTTGATTAAAAAAAGAAAACCTGGACATCAAATTTTCTACATAGTATTTTTTCGTAATAAGACTCTAAATCAAAATTGTAAATTTTTTTATAAATCTTTTCATAAAGGGTTTTCCAATAAGAGGTGTTATTTTGAATAGCCCGCTATTTCGGTAGCTGTCACTTTTGAAGCTGTTATTTTTTGACATTTGCAAGTAGAAACTACGCTATTAATAAAAATTGAACGATACACGCTTCAACAACGCATTGAAATTATTAAAATTCACTATAAAAATGGTGAAAATTTGGCAGAGACGGTTTGTAAAACTAAAACATTTTTCGGTCGTCGTGAAGCACCTTGTCGGACCGCAATACAGAAATTGGTGGACAAATTCGAGCTGTTGGGACAAGTTAGTGATGTGAAGAATAAAACCCGTGCACTTCGCTCAAGAACAACTGAGAATATTGCTGTTGTAGCCAAAAGTGTTGAAGAAAACCCAGGTTTGTCCATTCCTCGTCGTTCTTTGGAATTAGACATTCCACAAACGTCATTACACCGTATTTTGCATAAAGACTTGGGTCTTAAGGCTTATAAAGTTCAGTTAACACAAGAACTCAAGCCGGCTGATCATCAACAACGTCGTGTCTTTGCTGATTGGGTCCTTGAAATGCATGAAAATGAACCGGAATTTCATCGAAAAATCATCTTGACTGATTAGGCCCATTTCCACCTCGGAGGCTACGTCAACAAGCAAAACTGTCGCATCTGGGGCTCGGAAAACCCAAGAGTTATTGTTGAAAAGCCTCTCCATCCTCAACGCGTGACTGTTTGGTGCGGTTTATGGTCCCGCGGGGTCATTGGACCTTACTTTTTCGAAAATGAGGCTGGAGCAACAGTTACGGTCAATGGATTGCGCTATCGAGAGATGATTAATGATTTTTTATGGCCTGAATTGGATGGTATTGATCTGGACAACGTTTACTTTCAACAAGACGGCGCTACGTGCCACACAAGCAATGAAACCATCGATCTTTTACGGGAAAAGTTTCCGGACCGTGTTATCTCTCGAAGAGGTGATCACAATTGGCCACAGAGATCTTGTGATTTAACACCTTGCGACTTCTTCCTTTGGGGCCACGTGAAAGATAAGGTCTACGCCAACAGCCCAGTGTCGATTCAAGACCTCAAAGATGAAATTCGTGAGGCTATCGAGGACATAGGGCAGCCACTTTGCGATTTGGTTATGGAAAATTTCATGAAAAGGATATGGTCCTGTAAGCGTGGTCTTGGCGGCCATTTGGCTGATGTTGTGTTCCATTATTAACGGCATACCTTCCTCTTTATAATGAAATAAACATCCGATCATTTATCTCCAAAAATGCCATTTTTCTTTGAATATCAAAATAACACCTCTTATTGGAAAACCCTTTACTTTTCTACAGCTAAAAAAATCTAAATGAATGAATTACAAACGTTTTAAAAAAACTACTCCCATACCCAACTCAATAAGTGGTGTGCTTTCATTCTCTGCTCCGCCTTGGTTAATGAATTTCTTTCTCTTACATACGAACACGAACAAAACATTGACCTTTTTGTTACAAGAAAGAAGACAGTGAACTGTCTCTTGACGACTATTATAAGCTGTCGCTTGTTTCTTAGCAGACATAAAATTCGCTAGACCTCGTGAGATCAATTCAAACCGATAGTCTCCCATCAATGATGACGTTGATCATGGTGGTGATTATGATACACCGGGCCATCACATCACCTGGAGTGATGAATTCCGTGTTTTCTTTTTCTTATGTTCTCAAAGAACCCTCTTCACCTATCCATTGATAGTATGTGAAGATATCAGGCCCAGACTCGGGCACCACTTATATAAACAACAGGTAAAACAACGAAGACATCGAAACATTGTTTACTAAAAGAAAAATTCTTTTCTGACTCGGTAATTATTAATAATTCCTTAATGAAGTCACGGCTCGATAAGCCGCAACAACCAATTGTCTTTTTGCATTTCGGATCTTGTATCCACTACCGTGTCGTATGTGTGAGTTTTGGTCTGGCTTGTGGGAGTTCGATGGTGATGTGCTTCCAAGTTTCCAACCGAAATGGTAAGGAAGAAATGAAGAACGACTTCGAGTTCGAATCCGCGGAAGAAGCGTAATGAATGCGTGTGAATGGTTAGGTGAACTCTTTTCCTCCTGTTTTATGCTTCATATAGAAAAGATACGATTATGACAATAAAATTTATGATGATGATGGCAGAGTGGATTGGTTCGTTGGTTTGGCAATAAAATCTATAGCAGCCGCCCTGTTCTCCTATAAATAATCCATGCCGGAGGTATCCATGTGACAATGGAAGGGCAGGGAAGGGCAGCAACAAGGGTGTACTCTGCCGACTGTGTGTGCCTACTTCATACCTTCATAAAAAGTGGTCAAAGTGTTTGCGGGCTGACTGACTGCCTGATGGTTGGTTGGTTGCGTGTGAGACAGGTGATATCGGTGGTTGTGTTGGTTTCATAGATTTTTGTTTTTTTGTTATTTTGTTGATTTTACTTCGGCGCAGGGAAAATTCAATTCATTAATATTTATAAGTTAATATAATAGTAATAATACCAATATTAACGATCGTAAAAAAGTACTTAGAGAGGACCGTTGGTCTTTGGCGATGGAATTTCACTTCTGTTTCCTTCACCGATGGCAGCGGGAATAAAGGCGTTGATGCTCAATAGGAGTTATTCGATGCGTGGAATAAATGAAACATTTTTCAAAATTTATGAAGGACAAAAGCTATAATTCCTTTGCAGCTCGTTAGAGCACACGCGATATTTTTTGAAAGGAATTTTTGTATCCTTTATACATACTCTTACTCCGATATGTATATACATATGTAACTACACATATTTCACATATTTTTTAGATTTTTCAATAAAACCTCAAAATTGTATGGTCAATAAAACTTTCTCACATTACATCTCTCATAACAATTTCGAATTAAAGGTACAAAAATGGTTATAGAAATAAAATTGTTGAAATTAAAAATATGTCAATTCAGACGTTTTTTTTTGCATTTTTGTTCAAGTAAATAAAACGAACAAACTTGGAAGTAGGCATAGACAGAGACACACCTGCTAAAAATTCAAATAATATTAGTTCCCCGTGTGTGAGAGAGTTTCCCGTAAATTTTGCACGCGAACTTGTTCCCCGCGTGTGGAGATAAACTCTATGATTGATTTATCGATACAGCTTCAAAAGTAGTTTCGCGGATGAACTAAAACACAAATATGTATGGATTCTGAACCTGTTTCACAAGTATATTATGTAATAGCAAATATTTTGAGATTGAGAACTCCAGACTTAAGAAAGTTGCACAAAGTATCAGCATCCTTATTAATAATTTAAGTTAAAGTAGATTTATTGTCAGTTTGCCAGACTTTGAAATCATTATATTAATGCGTGAAGACGAATTCTCTTTTTAACCAACTTACTGATCGCTCGGCGGTACTAGTACCTATAAAAATGCATACTCACATTTTGGTTACCACTTCCAAAAATTGCACGTGAAAATTTGTGACGTGAAATAAGGCCCAACGAAATAAGACCAAATTTCAAATTTGGCCTTATTTCGCTTTTGAAACGGAAATAAGGCCTAATTGGCTTTATTTCCATTTCAAAAGCGAAATAAGGCAAAATTAATGGAAATAAAGCCAATTAGGCCTTATTTCCGTTTCAAAAGCGAAATAAGGCCAAATTAAATTTGGAAATAAAGCCAAATTATTTTTTTTTCAAAAACTCGGCCTCATATTAACAATTATATTACAATTAACAGTTTTTACAAGTGCCTTGCCATATGGCCGCAGCTCCAGGGTGTTTAAACAGTGAGGTATGTTTGGGAAGGCATGCTGCCCCCTAAAACGCCCCTGCTTGGGGTCATTATAGGATTTGGGGTAGGTCTGAGGTTGGGTGTATCCAAAGTTTCTTTCGCATAAAAAGAATCATAGTTTCTTAAAATCGAGATTTTGTAAATTCAAAAGAACTATGCATACACCCAACACACCCAACCTCGCACCTACCCCAAATCCTATAGTGACCCCAAACAGGGGGGTTGCAGGGGGGGCAGCATGCTCCCGAAACATCCCTCACTGTTTACATGCTCATGAGTGGGGGCCCTGGGTTAAAAAAAATTCGCTGTATAGGTATTAAAAAAATTCACTATTGTTCCCCACTTTAATTGTGAGTATTTTCCCACTCAAAAGTGAAAGAATTTCTCTCTCACTCAGATTCCCGTGGAGTAATTTCCCTGCATCGGTTTTAACAATATAGCAAAAAATATAAACTTATGTCCCATGTTATTGAAAAAATATTATGGATTTATGTCCCAATATCTTAAAAATAACACAATTTCCAGATACTTTTGAATCTTTTTAAATAAATAAAAAACACACATTTGGCGTTATTTCCATTTTGAAAACGAAATAAGGCAAATTTTGTACCTTTGGCCTTATTTCGTTGGGCCTTATTTCACGTCACCAATAAATTCTAGGTGAACCGTTAGCCAAGCATAAGCCAAGTTTGAACGGTAATTGATAACTTTTTTTTTCATTCAAACCTCAGGATGTCTAAATAACTATTCTCTCCTATATTGAGTCTAGTATAAGAAGGCGTGTAGCAGTTATCGAGAACAATCGTTTTTATAACAAAATATTAAAGAAAAATCATCTCAGAAAATAATTCTTAAAAAAACATTTAATTTTTCAAAATTTAGACCGCAAAAACGAATAGCCAAGCGACCGATTATTTTAAAACTTTTATTATATTACTAAGACCTCCATAAACACTTCTACATCAAAAAATCAGGAGTGCAAGAACCTTTCCCTTTGAGCTTCGCCGCGTTCAAACCACCCGTGATTTAGGTAAGCTTGTACAGAACTCGACTTTGGTTTTACAAAAAAGTACATAACTTGTAATTTTTTGTTTTCAAAAAAATACACTTCCGATGCACGTAATAATGCGCCGAACAGTAAGCATAGTTAAATAGGTAAATAAGTTAAATAGGCAAAAATTGGAATTTACGATTAAGAACTGATAAGGTAGTAAGTATAATATTCAAGAGAAAAAAAATAGAATATTTCATTTCACAATCTTAAATAGAAAAGGTATTTTATAAGGTGCTTTTACCTGATCTTTTAGTTTGAAAATGTTTTTTGTTTTCGAAAATAGTTACATTAAAAAATCAAAATAAAGGCGAGGTTTTTGGCTTTGAAAAATTTTATATTTCCTGATTGTCAGTGTTGCCGTTGTTATATAATAATGTCATTTTAGGTCTTGAAAATTGTGTCTTCTGCCTAAATGGGGAGAGATAGACCCACCCCTCCCTTAGTAAAAAGAAATTCTTGTTCTTACAGGAAGCACTAATTACCTTTTGTTTTCCAAAAAAAAAAAAAAACATTTTATAGACTCTAGGTCTTTAGGCCAAATGTAATATTGTCCCAGGTTTTAAATGAAAACCACATTTGTAAGAGATGTTTTGCAATTATTCCGCATAGACAATATGAAAACACGTTAACTAAAAAAAAATGTGTGGACTCATTTGATTCTTGGTTCCCATGACAAATGAAACGGTTATACTACATTTTTTCAATTAATTTCTCTTCTCCTCGAAAACAAACCCTTTGACCCAGTAAAATTTTATGGATTCATTAGGTTCTTTATTCCAATGGGAAATAAAACATTTTTACTAATTTTCATTAGGTTAAATTTTATTGAAGGATTTAAAAAAAATTGTAGTCTATGAGCCACACGTCACATGGAATCCCTCTATCTACTTGGCAGCTTGACATTTTTTTAAATAATTTCTTGCAAGTAGTATGTATCTAAAATTTTTAAACCACTTTTCAAAATTAATTAATTATGTATGTAAGTATATACTTTTGAAATTATAACCAAATGTACAGTACAACTAAAATAAATGTATCAAATAACCGTAGGTTAATTTCAATACATACCTCATATAAATTAGGCCCTCAAATACCAAGTTTTCAGAATGTAAAAACTATACGTGCAAAAATGGTACACATACAAGTAGTATGTATCTAAAATTTTTAAAC
Source organism: Meliscaeva auricollis (assembly GCA_948107695.1). Classification (NCBI taxonomy): domain Eukaryota; kingdom Metazoa; phylum Arthropoda; class Insecta; order Diptera; family Syrphidae; genus Meliscaeva; species Meliscaeva auricollis. The sequence continues at coordinate 37,618,171 of OX403619.1, read as the reverse complement.
CACTTTTCAAAATTAATTAATTATGTATGTAAGTATGTATATACTTTTGAAATTATAACCAAATGTACAGTACAACTAAAATAAATGTATCAAATAACCGTAGGTTAATTTCAATACATACCTCATATAAATTAGGCCCTCAAATACCAAGTTTTCAGAATGTAAAAACTATACGTGCAAAAATGGTACACATACAGACATCTGAATAGTTTTGTTTTTAATTTTCTATCACTTCAAGTTAGTTTAATTTTTATTTATCTTGACTTCGATTTTTTCCACTACTCCAAAGCATAGTACATAAGAACTTATCTACGTGTGTACAACTGTATGTACGCAAGTAAGAATGTCGTATATTAAAATCGAATCCAACTGAGCATGAAGAGAAACCTCACCTCCAGAAGAAGACCTGCACGAGTATAAATAATTACGAATTCAACGACCTGCTTGCGTTTTATTTGAAACTTTTTATTTTTGTACATTTTTTTTGGGTTGATTGTCTCAAAAATTGTTATAAAATGACACACGAAGAAGGGTGCCAGAGCTTTTCTTTTGTGCTCACAGCTATTTGACATAACCAATATTATTTTTGTCATTAAATTCAAATTGCTTATAATGATGATGATGATAAGAAAGACCCCACCCGAGCACCATTTTCTTCTTCTTGACAAATTATTTTTGATTAGAAAATGTTGTCAAGCTACGCGCGTGATGAAGAATTTGTTTTGTAATTCTATTTCCTGTTACGATTGCAACACATTTTTTTGGAAAATTGAAAATAAAAAAGATTCAACTTTCCAAATAGCTGGCTAATGAAAATCTTGGAGACTTTAAATTTCAAAGTAACTCTCGGATTTGGATACCTAATTAAATACGATTGTTTTTATGACCTCTTCCGGCCGTCTTGTGAGCCACCGCAGAAGAAAAAGTATATAGTTGCCTACCCGAGTACCTGTACTTTAATGGCGTATTATGCGGTGGATTTAATTGCTGAGTGATTTTCACTTTTCTCATGCTAAACTTCCGTGTGGGAACTTTGTATTATTCGATTTTGTATGATGTCGTCTAGCGTATTGCCGCACATGAGTCTTAAGGTGGCACTGAGCTATGTACTAGTACATGCATGCCTTCTAATCAATCCATCAATCAATCACAGTCATTCGTTCACTCAGTGAAACGATCAAATCAATCAGCGGTGCTTTATGTCACGAAACATAGAAAAATAATCACCCTGTCCAGGAGAAGGGGACTTCCCACCTTCATCATCACAACACTCGTTTGCTAACGGTTGCAAGAGAGGGGATAATGATTTTCTTTTTGAATTGTATTTCATGTTTTTTTTACTGGTATTTATTTTCTTCACAGGAAAAGGTAATTTTCTTATTCTTCGACTGTCAAAAATGTCTTGATGGGGATAGACATGAAATGGCATTGTGTTGCGTGTCTTAATTTGCCTATTTCTGTTATAGTTTTTCTATTGGTATCTGGAGTAAGAAAAATTTAGTTAAGTAATTTCTGTTTAAATTCAATAAACATATACAATACATATGTAATACTAATTCACCAATATATATTTTTCAAGTTAGACTAGAGTTTGTTGAGCTTTCTAAAAGAGAGGTATAACAATAAGACCGCAGATTAAATGGAGACCAAAACAGTTAAATGAAGAAGTTTCTTTGTTTAAATTTTATTTTTCATCGCACAATCGTATCAGAAAAATTTCTTTGAAAAAGAATACAATGCCATATTTTGAAAATAGATATACATATGATGAATTTTTAGCAAATAAAGTAAAAAGATCCGTTTTTTAGTAATTTTACTTGTTTTTACTTAAGTACCTACCTATATCTAAAACAAACCATTAAACAAAATTGTAATGCTTTTAAAGTAGGGTAGGACGGGGCTAGTCTAAAACAAACCATTAAAAAAAATGTAATGCTTTTAAGGTAGGGTAGGACGGGGCTAGTTGGATAGTTGCCGAAACTGATCAATTAAACTGATCTCTTTGCTGTTTTGTGAAAATATTGGAAGTTATTAAGCGTCAACCAAAAAGTGTCCCAACTATCCCTGCCCTATCCTACCTAACTATTGTTTGAAAATGTTGTAATGCAATAAAATTAAAGTTGTTTGGTGTAAAGTAGGCGTTTAAAAAATTTCTTGATGTGGTTAATATAAAGGGTTTTCCAATAAGGACTTGACAACTTTGTTTTGAAATAAAACGCAAACCATATAAGATATTTCAAAAACTGTATTATTGGCTTGAAGTACAATCAAAACATTTATGAATTCAACTCGACTTCGTTCATATGGCCACCGCGGGCACGTTTGCAGCGGTCGATTTGTTGGACCCGCCGGCATGCAAACTGCGATTTTTTATATAATTTTTTGTGGATGAAGTGGTGTTTCTTGAAGCAAATGTGGATTTTCACCAGACCAATATCGCATATTTTGTTTATTGACAAACCCATTGAGCCAAAAATGAACTTCGTCACTGAAGATAATTTTGCGATAAATCATCATCTTGGCGCATCTTCTCCAGAGACCAATCGGAGAACGTACGTGTCGCTTCAAATGGTTCATCGGCTTCAATTCTTGAGTCAGCTTGTTCTTGTATGGGTGTAAACCAAGATCCTTACGCAAAATACGCCATACTGTGGTCTGAGCGATGCCCAATCCTTGAGAACGTCTTGGAATTGACTGTTTTGGGTCGTTTTCTACGGGCGCCTGAACAGCAGCGATATTTTCGACACTTCGACCACACAACGAATATGTAGACTCAAATTTTTGCACTAAACTTGATATTGCCTGTCTACTAGGGCGAGAATTACGACCAAAAATTGGAGTTAACGCTCTTAAAGTCGCGGTCACCGACTCCGAATTTCGGTAGAAATTTTTTTATAATTTGCAGACGATTCTCAACCGTGTACTTTGTCATGATGAAAAGGTTGAGTTTACTGAATAAATTGACAATGACAGTTCTATGATTTGTGCGTTCACAAATTAAATCCAAAGTTGTCAGGTTCCCATTGGAAAACCCTTTAGAAGATACAAAAATTAAAAAGAAATAATAAGTAGGAACTTCAGGAATTGGACATGAACTGAATAATAATAAAACACCGATTGTAAGCACTAAAGTAATCAATTCCTCACAAATAAAAGTACGGGTATTTGTGTTTAGAGTTCTTGAGTACAGGAACTAAAGAATTTTTGTTTTACTTTAAAAGATTTAAGTACCAATTAAAAGTACTTGTATTTCTACCTATGCTTTAAGTCGACAGTGTTGCATGTATGCATAATAGTATTTCAATATATACATATTTACATATCTGTGGCAGATAGGCATAACAACGTAAGTCCATTTTTTTGCTAAATTGAGTTTTTGACAGATTATGAATCCTTAATGTGTAGGTACTCTATTGCATGAGTTACATAACTTGAACCAAATCATTATATTTAGCTGTGCGAAAGTTTTAACATTAAAACTTAATTTACTGAAAACGAAAAAAAATGGACCTAAGCTGTTCTGCCTATTTTCATATGTACTGTACATATTTAATATTCTGGCATATTATATTATATGTACCAACTGGACATATAGTAAATGCTTAAGATTTGAAAGATCTAATTTTATTTTTCAGAAAAAAGTGCATTCTTCTGTGACTTCACGAGTTTATTCCTCTGAAGGTGACTCAAAATAAATTACAAGAATTTTTTAAGGAGACCTTTAATTATAAACCATAAGACATTAATGTACCAACAAAAACACAAATTTACTAAACACTTATTTGTATTTACTCTTCAAAAAATAAAATAATATTATATATTTCTTTGTCTACAATAGTGAGAAAATATGTCTTCGAAAAACATTTAAACCGATTTGCACAGACAATATACTAATTAATTCAAAGTTCCATTCCACAAACCTTTGTTCATTTTTTAAGTATACATTTTCAGACTATCTGCACTAATAATTCTCATTTTATTAAGGAATCCCGTCAAATCATTACTTATACCTGGAAAGAACATTGAAATTTCTCTACCATACTACCGCATAACTAATAAATACCATTGGCATGAATGTATGATCTCCAAGTCATAAATCGACAAACATACATATATAGGAACCTCTTCCTATATTTCTTACCGAGAAAATACCAAAAGAAAACCCATTTCCAAGTATCTTTATTCGTAGATACAAAAGTACATTTTCAAACTAAGTTTATTAAGTTTACATTGTCTTATCACGCGAATCTGCGGCGGATTCTTCGATTCCCTTCGTTTCTTGCTATTTTCCAATTTTCAGGTATTTATCAGGAAAAGTCAGAACAAAGTTTTTCTTATGTTTTCTAGATTTTCTCACAAACTTAGTCAGCAAACCAGCACCCGGCTAACCAGCATACGGCAGTAATATAGGTACTCGCGTATAGAGCAAAGGGTCTGTATCTGTATGTCTATGCTATGCATATCTAGATGTAGTGCTACATACTTGTAGTCATAGTATCTGGACGAAGAGTTGGAGAAGCAGCAGTTTGTTAGTAGTTCCTTCTGCCTCGCAATTATCGTTTATTATTAATTATTGTGGACTTTTTGTGAATTTTTAATGAAGCTGGTAGTGAATCATTTTTGCACGTGTGTTTGTTGATAGTATTGAGTAAGGAAAACTGAAGGTATATAAGATGATAATTATAACAAACGATGGAGCGGGTCAACCGTACAGACACTATAATATGCTACGCGTATCTTAGACTCTTTTTGAGGAGACATATATACATATGTAGTTTTGTACAGTTTTGTGAAACCGAAGCCAGGTTATTGAAAGTGGAATATTTTTATAAGTTTTTATTTTATTTTATTTTTGACTCAAGACCCTATCTTTCCTGGACTTAAAGTTGTGCAAGGTTACTGAGAATTGAGTGTCAGGTAGCAAGCCTTGTATGAAAGGGTCCAGAAGCTATTTGATGTTATTTTCTTAAGGAACTTGGCATAAATGGATAATTTGAGAGGATTTTTCTTAATCAAGCTACATGCTTCAGAAGTATCTTCTATTATCACAGGAGGTATTCCATGAAGATCATTTACTTTTTTGAGATTTTTTTTTATAAAATTGCAGAAATTCCTTGCATTTATGAGTCTCAATCCGACGGTTTTTTTTGTATATTTGGCTGGTTGAAGAGTTAAAAGCCTATCCTGAGTGGTTATGTAGCCCGAAACTCCACCTATGAGGTTTTACAAATGTATGTTATTTGAACTAGATAACCCTCATTGCGTTATTAAGCAAATGCTTGGTATTGTTTTTCAAGATCGATAGCATTGGAAGGGATGTCTTAAAAATTGTGTTTGATTTGTCTTTTCAGAATGCCTGCCTAAAAAGAAGTCCAAAATCAATATTTTTAGTAAAAACTCTTCCTAGGTATATCCAAATAGTACAGGTACCTCTTTTTTATTATAAATTTGAGTGTCCTTGACACTGTCAAACTTTCCAAAATTGACATGCGCTTGATTAAATGAGATCGAGTCACGCTTTAAATAACTTTAAAATGCATCAACAAATTGATGTAACCTTAATGGGAACAAATCGACAATAGTTTTATTTTAGGCCGAAATGTATAAATTTCTAGAAATATTTTGGGCCATATCTTATATCGATGGATCCAATGTACAAATAAAATAACTAACTGATGAGCCCCCTGTTGCACATGGCCGAAACGTATTATGGTGTTGAGGCTATTTCAACTTTTAAATTGAATTTATATTTATTCCGCTCCACTTTCAATAATATTAATATTTTTTTTTATCATACAAATAATGTAACTGTTATATAATCAGAAAGATAATAGATAGTGAAGTCGTCAAAATAAGAAAATACTTTGCCTATAGTTGCGGTTTACCAAATTGGCATGTGCAGCCAACTAAAACATTTAATTAAATGTGAAGTACTTTGCTTATTGTCCCCGCTTTTGGTCATTTAACCATTTAGGTGTGAAATTTCACACCGAACTCGATTCAAATTGTAATATATTGGCCGGAAATTGAACACAATAAAAAACATTCACAGAATTGAATAAAAACATCAACATTGCTGTTACGCGGGATGCTTTGTGGTGTTCCGTCTTGTTAATGGTGTCACTGAACATACATTTCCACACATGTTAGGGAATGAAAAAAATCAATAGCCGGAGATCGTTCTACCGAAGAAATAAAGTCCAAATTCAATTGAATATCAGAAACGAACAAGGGGATTCTATGGACCCCGTTTCGGAACTGACTCGGAACAGACCACCAATACCAAATGGAAATGGAAATTCGACTGGCGACTGAGCACCTGCGCGCGCACCGCTTCACTGCTTGGTGGCGCATTGTACCTAATGGAGTTCTTCGTGAGGGCTTCTTTAGACTCAAACTGTAAAAACAAAAATAAAAAAATGTTTTATTTCAATTACACTCGACCCCCACAAATATCGAACGATGACTGTTTGGTGTCCCTTTAATTTATGCCAATTAAATTACTGACTCTAACCGATCATACCACTGTCCATCAATTTTTGTTTGAGTCAGCCGATAGTTCGTTACAAAATTTGTATTTAGGGCTTAAGAATCCTTCGATCCCTCCATACAGTGAGTGCTGCAGCATTATCAGTGCATACAATCAGATCCATGCAGCAACCAAGCGTAACGCCAGCGTCAGTTACCCCTATGCGAGTTACTGTGGTGGAATTCTAATTGACCAAAGGAGAGATAGGAAAACTCCAATTAACTCAGAAAATGACTCGTCCTCAAAGTGCTGCTGGTCTGGTTTTGGTGGCTAGTGTAGGCAAAGGTAAATGAAGCGTGGCAATCAACAACCTAGTGCTCAAAACACAAACAACGGACTTTGCCAACCGAGCCGCAGACACAGGTTCAACAGGTGAGACTTTAACTTCTTAATTACATGACAGCGACAATGGTAGAGTGGACCCACGAAGCACGATGACTTTCAATTATTGTTCCAGTGAGTGCAGAAAGAGAAGAGGTCACAAATCGATATTCATTTTCGGAATAGGGATTTCCCTCTTTTATCTAGTCGCCCGTGCAGGAATTCCACCTGCATGAAAAATTGGTGCGCTGCACATTTGGGTACCTGGTCGATCTTACAATACACAATGCGGGTTCTACATAAATGTTTGTTGTCTTTTAATTATGAATTTTCGCGCCAAGTCACAATTGGATTTTATTACATCTGTTGATTGACATATTTTTTCCCATTTTCTTTCAAAATGTTTACACTCATCTCACTTGCCCCAAATTGAGAAAAAAAATACAAACAAATTTAATTTAAAAGGATCACAAATGTCACCGAAAGTTTACATCATTTCTCCTCAATCCGACAGACGCAACCCTGTACTAATGTTATAGCTCGGGCTTGGGTATACAGCTGAGGAGTGATTTGATAAAAAAAGCATTTTTATTACTTTTTTCTCATTTTATTTTATTTTATTTGGCATTGTTATTGGTCTCTCAATCTGACCTCGAAATCTCTTATTGGAGATATTTTAATGGAATTTTCTTCTGGGGTTTACGTGAGTAGCGATGTCAAGTTCAGCATTTCAAATTAACGTCGGTCGGTCGCTTCACTGTGGTATTTTTGATATTAACAAATACATATTTTGTAATATACATGTTAGCTGTACACAGTAAAGTAGGTTTATGTCTGCATTTCAATGTTTAGATAGAACTAAACGACCAAATTTTGTTGGCAAGCGAATATGTAATATTTTTTTGGAATACAATAAAGTATATACCTACAATACAGTAAAAAAAAAAAAAACTTGAATTGAATTCAAAGACTTTGCTTATGAATTTTAAATATGCCTAGCAGAGTGTTGACAATATATTGTATAATTGTATAAAATTCTAAATAAAGGTATCTGTTTTGCAGTTTTAATATCCTAACACTGCGCTCTTAACTTGGGTAACTTAATTATAATGATCGTTAGGGTTGGGCAATAGACCGATAAATATTAATTTGTAGAAGTATAATATTTTGTGCCTTATTTAGTTTCGTCTTAACATTTTTAGTACTTAAAATATAATATGAAGGTGACTTTTTCAATCATTGGAGTAATAAGTGTAATAAATTCATACAAAGTTTTAAAATCCACTGACCTTAATCTTTAGTCCTAAAAAGAATATTTTGGATCAAATCTCTTACTGCTTTTTGAAATTCTTCTACGCATTTGTTGTATACCATAATTGCAGCATCATCTGCAAACGTATATAGCTATGATAGTGACATATCTCTTGAATGTAGCAAATACAGGGGTGCCGTGACATAGGGCCAAATTTCAGTATTTGGCCTCATGACACTTTGAGAAAGTGACATAAGACCAAATTTCAACCTTTGGCGTTATATCGCTTTCGGAAAGCGTCAAAACACCAATTTGGCGTTATGTCACTTTTATTTTTTTCAAATTAAATAATTTTCATTGAACAAACCCATAATGGGTTTACATATGTGCCACCGTAGTGGGTCGTAACTTCATAATTCAATTATGCGATTATGTCCCACCTAAGTGGGTTTAATAAGATGGGACATTAGTCCCTAATTTTTGTTTCATTTCAGTGTAGGAAGAAAATCAAGGCCAACAAGTATGATCGTATAACCAGTATAAAAAATCTGAATTTAAAGCAATTTTGCATACACCCAACGTCGCACCTACCCTCAAATCCTATAGTGAGCCCACGCTTTATACGCTCATGAGTTTGGGGCCTATTTCTCGATGAGCGGGAGTCGTGGGGCATAAGTTCGCAATTCGTAGACGCAGGTCTGTGCGGCGTAAGATATATGAGCTCCGCTTGTGCTTTGGTAGACAATATAAAAAAAAATTTTGGCCTTATGTCTCAAAAAAAACTTGGCCTTATGACGTTTTCGGAAAGCGACATAACACCAAAGGTTAAAATTTGGTCTTGTGTCACTTTCTCAAAGCGTCATAAGGCCAAGTGCCGAAATTTGGCCTCATGTCACTTACCCTTATGTCACGGCACCAATACAATACACTTCCTTGGCGAACACCTGCTTCTATTTTCTCTAGTTCAGAATATTCTTTGTTCGCCGTATTCTAAAGAGTGTTAAAAATGATATTTTTGACATAGAAACCAAGAGTCTAAAGAGTAAATAGGTATATTAAAATATTTTATCGATCATGCATTCAATTTTTTGCTCCAACAGCTATGTACATATATCTTGGCCTTAAGACATTGCTATAGGGTTTCAAATTGACTTATTGAGGCGGATTGAATCCATGGGACAGGAGTCTTCACTTTTGAACTCTTTTTATACTCATAGACAAGTGCAATAATTACACTGGTCTGCAAAAATAAAATTTTTTTTTTGGACTTGGACTTGGACTTTTCTGAATCATAATCTGGTTTCAGAGAAATGCTATCTCTTACATTGTTTTTTTTTTAATTGATTTTAAAAAAAAATTGTTATTCCACTTATTCATCAATATGGTAAATCACCATAAATTTCAAAATTCCGCAGTTTTTGGAATGTACACCTCTAATTTAGGGGATAGTATGGAATTTGTATACTTTTGATACTTTACCAAGTAAAGGTGTAAAGAAGGCAGCTGATTACTGCCCTGATACTGGAAAACCAATAAAAAGGATTGCTTTGATGGATTTTTGTGAAGAATCCAAAAGTCGTGCAAAGACATAAATTTGGTGATTTTGTCAGCATTTTTTCTACATAAACGGTTCTAGCAAAAAATGTTCATATTTTGGATTATGCTACAAAAACATTTTTTTGTAAGTTTTTCAATAATTTCTCATGTTTCCCCTGATAAATTTTGTTGGATAACTTCAAATTCGTGCTCAGCATCCCAAAAAAACGTAAAGTTAGCTGTTCAAAATTATTACTTTAGGACTTTCCACCTCTAAAACACTTTAATTAGACTCAAGAGAGTATTTTTGGCAAATCATATATTTCACTTTGCAATATCTTTGCGCCGAAAGCGAATTTTTTGAATAATTTAAAATGATTTACAAAGATAAAAATATTGTAATAAGGTATTTACAAGTTAAGAAAGGCGTTTTTGACATGTTCATATTAACCTATCTCGAAAACGTAACGTGCTAGGGTAGTTTTGACTTTGACAAATTCGGGTTCAGTGTGCCAAAATCATTTAGAAAAGTATAGTTTGGTTTAAAGGCAATTTTCGTTGCAGACCAGTGTTATTGGGGGCCTCATTTGGGGTGGATCCAAAATGATTTTACAAGGAACGCCTCCCACTTGCGATGGATTGATAAATTCTTTTTTCTGTAATTTTGTACTTCACATTCATGTACTAAGTGGTTTTAATAGAATTGATAAAAGCATGTTATTCATAAATATCATAAGCCTCACCTCTTGTCCAAAAATTCAACATAGCAAGTTGACTTTCAACTTGTTGTTTTTGCCAATCACGGATTGGGTAAATATCAGCTGTATTTTTTTTTTTCATTTAATCATGATTATGAGTAACATGATTCTTAATCCCCCAAGTTAAATCCTTGTAATTCACTGTATAGTTGTAATGAAACAGTTTCATTGTCGGAACACTCCATTGTCCGCGAGCCCCAATCCAAGGTCCAATTAAAAGTTGTGTGCATTGAACAGAGAAATCTAAAACACTGTGTGTTGGAAAAAATTCCCTGGAACTTGAATTTACAAAGCATATACATACAAAATACGTATACTAACTCACTGATAGCCATAAAATTAAGAAGGTAAAACAAAACAGACAGATTGTAAATTTTATGTGAATTCTGCGTACGTGATCACCCATTCTGGTGTAATATTTAACTTTGAGAAGAGATCAAAAGATGCTGATCGGTTGAAAGGCAACAGATACAGATACAGAAGAGTCAGATAGACACAAGCTAGGTACTACAAGAGAAACGCGGAATACTCAAAGTAGACCACTCTTCTCGGGCGGACATAACTTTCCTTGTCATATTTTTATTATTATTTTTTCTTCATTTCCACCGACATTAAGATTTACACTATCTAGATATAAAGACGAAAGCGCGATAATAGACCAAAGATTTGTGTGATTATATGTGATTCGAGGACAGAGCCATTATGAATATTAAAAGCCGACGACGACGCGACGCACTATGGAATGAAAAAGATGCACTTGCGATAGAGTAAGGTGGAACTTTTTTTCCAACTGCACTTCAAAAATTGAAATGGACTCTTATTAGAAATATCCAAAACATTGTGTTGACTATTACTAAAAGCCTCAGAGTACTAACTTATTTTTGTGTAGGCTCGACTACTTAAATGCAACAAGTTTGGCCATGTTGGTCCTTGTTAAGGTTGTTTCCATAATTCAGTGTGATGGGTGTTTTTAAAAAAGGACCAAAATAATCTTTTTTTTTAAATGCCTGCGAACCCGTATGAAATGTTAAGCTGCGATATAGAGCACTCTGTTAAATTCACTCGGTTTATATAAAAAGCTCGACTTTATAACAAACCCTTTTAACAAAAATAAAATGCACGACTGGGTCGCACGTACTTGCTCTACGATTCAAAGTTGCTGTGTACTTTAAAGCGTCTTATACATAGTTGTTTTTTATCAATAATTTTATAAGAAGACAAAAAAAAAAGTGTAAGAAAAAAATAAAATTCATTAGGTAGGTACTAGACATAAACTTCGTCTTAAATTGTTTTGAGCTCATAAATAAGTATGGCTTTTGTTTTGATTAAGAAACATACATTTTTAGAAAAAAAAAATTGAAAATCGTTGCGCCGTTTTTTTTAGATATTTTTTTTAATATTTTTTTAAATTCTCGAACCTTGTTTAAAAAAAAAAAAAATCGTATGCCATTATCAAGAAAATATTAATGAACAACTTAAACAAAAATTTCATAACAATATGCTAGATTTTCCAAAAAAAAAACATTGGATTTTTTTTTTTGTTTTGAAGTCCAAAAATATTTTTATATTAATTTTTGATATCAAATAATTTTAAGGTTGTTAAAGAGCTTACTTAATAAAGATGGTGCTTACAATCCAGGCTTAACCAACATGCCTCTCCAGCCAGCTCTGTCCCTAGCTAACCACCTCCAGTTACGCACACCTCCAAGTTGATTGAGGTCGTTCTCCATTGGATTAAATTCGAATACTTGTCGGGCTGGTGCGTTGATGTGCATATGCTCTACGTGTCCCAGCCATCTCAGCCGCTGTATTTTCAGCTCCTTGATCAGGTCAATGTCACTGTACAACCCGTAAAGCTCGCCGACCCTTAACCACCAATATTGAATAAAATCGCAAAAGCGGATACAAAAATTTTAATCAAAATTTAAAAAAAAAAAGTTAACTTTTCCTTAATGGTTATATGGCAGGTACCGTTAGTTTTGGTCCAAAGAAAAAAATTTAAATTCCCCTCTAGGGAATCATCAAATTTGAAGAAAATCGCTTCAGCGGTTTAGGCTGTAGCTCGAGGTTTACACAGACAGACAGACAGACGGACTAACAAAACTGCGAGACCCCTTTTTTTCGCATTATCTATCATCGTAATGACATGCCTGATTGTTATCTCGAGTTCGATTTTTTTTACGAATCCTAAACTTGCCATTTATACCTACCTACCTATGTATATCAAATTTAACATTGAATGTCAATATAGATATGTATTGTTGCTCCTGTTTAGTTCAGCCAGCGAAGACTCAAAATTATAAAATAAATGTAAAAAATAGTGTAGTGGTAGGTGTTACCACAGGTATAACCACGCCAGGGTCGCTAGTGAGAGAATGTTTTTATTTCTATTAATTCCGGGCAGTCACAAAAAAATTACCTTTGCTCGGACAAAATATTTAAAGGCATTTATATCGAGTAAATATTCAGTAGGTACTACCAATTCTCAAAATTGTGTGCTTTCTTCACAAAGTGGCAATTGTGCGTCTTTCTTTTCAATGCTTAACAACCTAAATTAAACCATGAAAAAAATACAAAATTATAAACAATACATTAAAACATTTACATTTATGGGAATGATACACTGGTTTTCAATAGTTCTTTAAATTAATATTTATTTATTTAAATCCTTTAAGTATGGATTCAGGTTAAAAAGTTTAGCTATACGTGTCAATAGTTTATTCATGTCAATTTTTTATTATTTACACAGAAGCAAAAATTATGGACTATCTACTCTTATTGAAACCAGCCAAGTAGAAGACTTAGCTGATTTAAATTCAAATAATATTTAAATAAATGATTGCAAACCTAATGCATTCATGCTTCTTTGATGTGAAGACTGCATCTGTTTGAGGAAATTTAAATAATTATTATTATAATTTGGATTTATACTTGAAAGACCTTAATATAACCTTAGGTCTATTAACTTTCAACTTTCTTGACACTAAGTAGTTGGAAGTAATAGAAGAATATGTTAATTTCAAATGAAATTCCACTCCACGACAAAACTTTCATTAAAAAGATATTACCTGTACCTACTAAATTAGATCATCACGATAAATAGAATCCATAGTGAAAATTCGTCACGAAATTGTAAACTTCATCAGCACTCACAAAGTTCTAATGATTTTCATTAGTTCAACATGTCCTTCCTTGTCTCATGGGATATTAGAAGTCAAACCCATCAAATGTATAAAAATTACTTAAGGTCTCTCTGCCAAGCATAATAAATTAATATTCAAATCGATAACATATACACAATACACACATAGCCACAAACACCCAAATGACCGCAAAATAAAAGTTTCAATTAGCATATATGTATGTATGTACATATGTAGGTGGCAATACATATACAATTATATACGTTTAACTACATATTTCTACATCGTATATTACCTAAGTGGGCACCGAAATGAGAACAACAAAACATTAAAAAGTCACGTTAAAGCCATTTAATTTGGACTTTTCGTTATTCATCGGCAGGATAATTTTTGACGAGTCAACGACAAACGGTACAAGGGTGGTGTTAGTTGCTTGCTCGGTGTGTATCAACTTGAAGCCGATATAACTGCGTGGTGTTACCTGTTAACAAAGTAATTATGTATGTATTATTTTTTGGAACTGCATGCTCCAGTCCAGCTTTATTAGAATCAAGAAGAGGAAAAGTTTAAAAAATCCTTATGGGTATACTTGCACAAGAAATGTTAGCAGAGGTTGGGTAAAATATCTAAATGAAAATAATAAAGCCTAATAAATAAGTGATACAACTAAAAATTTAGATTATAAAGCTACTTGTACTGCGCCACTGTACAAAAAAGGATGTGACTGCTTTTACCTCCCTCCATCCCCTTTATGGCAAGAGCAAACAAAAAGTGATAACCAAACACCATTATCTTTCTTTTTCTTGCGATATATGTAGGTACCTACCTTAAGGGCAAGTTGAGGATTCGTAAAAAAAAATGAACTCGAGATTACAAATCAGACACTGAAATGAAAAAATGAACTCGAGATTACAATCAGACACTATGAAACGATGATAAAATGAGAAAAAAACTGGGTCTCGCAATAATGTATGTATATTGACCTACAGCCTAAGGCACTGAAGCGATTTTTTTCAGACTTGGTGGTTATTGGCTTATGAGTTTTAGGTAATTCTTAGTACTAAAATCAATGGTATGCAGGTAGTTGCCATACAACCAATATTGCAAAGCTTTTTTTTGTGGAACGAACAGCTCTAATTTTATTAAAACAAGCACAATAGTATAAATAAAATATTTTTTATCGGTTAATAACGGAACCCTTCGTGGACCGTTTTTCTTTTTTTTTTTACTTTCTTGTAAGCGAATCAAAGGATGTATCTCAGCTAGCCGTGCGGAACCGACAACGGCTTATTAGACACGCGCTCAGGAAATGATTTAAAGTATCATTTTGCCATGGTTCTAAGTAAGATAGTTCTGCCACAAAATTTAGTTTTCATTTAATTTATTTACCTTTCTTTTGAAAAAGGTGTTGTTTGGATATTAACCCTCATGGAAAAAAAAACTTATGCAGTGCAATTAGTACAAAATATTTTTCGACTGAAAATTCTGTCAAACAACCCGCTTAATTATGTCTGAAGGGTGCCAACAATCCCAGCTTCCAAGAACCCGCCACCATTTTGAATACTTGTGGTTTGCCTATAATCTTAAACACAATTGGCTCAGTGAGATCATACCATATTTACGTAAGCTATGTATGTATATTATGCACTGAACCAAACGAAACCAAAATCAAAATGTCTCTAAACAAATTTAAGACAAGATCATTTTTACTGATTTTGCTTTTTGGGCGTCGAAACCATTTGGGAAATTGTTACAATATTTTTTTTTAATTTATTTAATTTTTTGTTTAAAACTTTTTATAAAAGCAGTGAATTTTATTTGCTTAGGCTTTTATAACTTGCTTCGTGAAAGCAAGTATGTATTGGTTTTCTTGTCCAAAAAAATTCTTTTCTATACAAATCTGTTTAGGTAAAAAAAACAGATATTTGTAAAGCAAAAAAAGGAAAACAAAAATACTTTTTGTAATTTTTTTTACCTTTATATAGGTATGTAGGTACTTACTATTAATTTGCATTCTCTAAGTTTTTTAACTGTTGCACCGAAATCGAGAAAACTAGCATTTTTTAAAATATTGCTAATTGTGAAAAATTGAGGTTTTGAGGTTTTAATGCAGTTCTCTACAAAGTGAAATCTGTTTTTCTATACACTCAGCGACGTGAAATGTAGATGGCTCATATTTAATTCAAAGTTGTTTCATCAGGCTTATTTTACTATTGAAGTGGTTGGTTGGACTTTGTTCAAATACAAGTTATTTCCAACATAGAGTATAGCACAATAGGTAGACCTCAACCTAACGGTTGTTTTGAATGTAATAAATACTTAGAATTGAAGGAGGTATCCATTCTATTTCGGTTTTCTTGATTTTAAAAAATCTCATTTGTTTAAAAAAAGGGCATTCTTTGGTGGTTCACGATTGGTTTTCCTAAGAGGTGACTCAAAATGACTCAGAATTTAGCCAGGAGATAATTAAGCTAGTTGCACGGAGTGAATTGAAAAAAAAAATTTAGTCAGTTTAAATGGGTTTTTCCGAACTCGAAAAATGTCACTCTTCATGAAAAATCTACTTACGCTTCCCGATTTTTTTTTCCACAGGCAAATAAAAAAAATTATCAGGAATACTTAAACTCAAGGTGTTTTATTTGCGGTTTATGACTATTTTAAAATAAAGTTATAATAAATTTTAATCAAAAATAATAACTTATGTAATTACAAATCAAGAAGAATTTTGATTAAATTAACTTTACTTCCAGGTAAATTCAACAAGTATAAAAAGTGCAGACTGTGTACATTTTTGGTTGGCTTATTGAAGTCGACATTTCGAATTACAATGCTTCACCAAATTTACATAATCATTACTCGAAACATATAAGAGCTAATAACAAACTATAACCACTATCATGGTCATCGCTGACCACCACGGCCGACCGCCACTTGACTTGCATGTGTTCTAAGTGAAAATCGAAACTATTTACCAACCCACCCTCTCTAATGACCACAGACCATTGGAAAGTCATGGCCCAATGCTGCCACTCCGTCCAATCCACCAAGGATCTTTTAAATATCCTCGAGTACCTACATGCAAACGAAAAACAACCGCAGTTATACTACCCCATCGGGTATAATTTCCCGCCTTTTTATTACGATATCGACTTATAATACATCAGTCTTCAAAAGTCCGACGGGTGAAGTTAGTTTTACGTAGGACAACAACTAGAAGAGAAAGGAGGTGATATTATGGTGGTGGTGGTGTCACAAGGTGCGCACAATATTAGTGAAATTAATTTGAATATTATTCCACACACAGTCACTCATCGAATTCGACTGGCTATAAATATACATATGCTACGCGACGCTATCATTTCAGGATTTTTTATCGACGCATAAGATCTCTTATTCGTAGGTGTATGTATACATAGCCACCGCCATGACATATGTCCGAATGTCCCAATGGCCTTACTCTAATATAAACGAATTCAAATGAAAAGCGGTTAACCCGAGCTGGCTGGCAAAACAACCCCCTGGTTGACCTCCATTTGTATCCCACTCTGGAGATGATTGTTTTGCGGCGATGTAAACGAGTCAATGAAAGAAAAAAAATAACTTTAATCGGAAAGTAAGGAGTAAAAAAAATCAAGGGGTCGCTTTTACTTTATACTCTCTGTTCTCCACTGGACAGTGACGATGAATGGACTTCGGTTCCATGCTTCCATGGGTGAACAATGACGATGGCTGTAGTGAGGGGTTGATATTTAAAGAACATTTATCAATGCCTCCCTATAGGTTAACAGCGGTTACACAAAAAAAGCTCGATTTAACCTTTTGCCACCTCTACTTCGATATCTCACTCCCTCAATCCTTGTTAAGCATACATAAATGGGGCGAAAAACGAGAAAGAGTCATCGGGTTAAAACCAGAAACAGAAACAATATACCGCACTTTTTTACCATCAAGAATCAACCTTACCCGTGAGACTCTGACTGGGAATGGTTCGTACATACTTCGAAGCGTTTATTTGTTGCATGTGTATGTGATCGATGATTATTGTGGCTGACCTCCTTTTAGTTGCTTCATTAGCTCTTACAGGACTTGGAAATTCTTTTTTTTATGTGAAGGTACTTGTGCGGATAGTGTAATTAAATTATTATACAAAATATATCATTTTTTAAACTTAATATTAGAATTTAATGAAGAAAACGGTAATAATATCTATGAAATTTTTAAACCCGTTTTATTTAATTTTGTTCAACTTGCCAAACAATTCGAAATTGAGCAACTACAGAGTTGATTCGAAATTGTGAGTTGAACGATAAGTTGAAAACTCAAAAGTTGATTGTCGAAAGTTTGCGTGCTTCCAGTTTTTAAAATATCCTTGGGGCACCTGTTAAAGTTTACGCACAATATGCCAGTTTCAACTTGAGTTTTAAAAATTTTGTGATACTTGCATTTCTTTGAGTATACAAATTATTTTGGAATACCGAGCTATTATGGGAAATAAACGGAAGATGTCAAAATTGAAACAAAGGCTTGGGAAAATATGTGCGTGTACTACAATTGAGGGATAGCAAAACAAATTTGAGTGCACCAATGCTGCCAAAAGCTATATTTTTCATCTCTTGTTAGTCTTGTTGCAACAGTATTTATTTAGTATAGCAATATTTTTAATAGGCAACCATCAGTACTTAAATATGCAAACCGAGAATAAGGAATATCTTATAGTTCCATAGAAGTCGTCAGTATCGATGATGGAAACCATATATATATTTTTGAGCGATTGTGACTGATTTTCTTTTATGGAACTTATTGACAACGGCAAGAATCCTATATTTACTCCAACACCATGATTTTTAGTTTCTTTGGCGAGACAAAAACGATAGATGTTTCATATATGTGGAACATCTTTTATTGTATTTTTTAAAAATACAAACATTCCTTTGCTTCTTAAATATCGCGAATGATGGCAAGTTGTCCCAAAAACATTAAAGATGTAAAATTTAAATTAAACGATGTGTTTTCAGTAAGGTACATACGCCAACTACATATATCGTTTTTTTTTTGACAATTAAAATTTTATTTATGGTTTTTTTGACGTTTGAAAACAAAAAAAAAAAAACAAAAATCTGAAGTCTGATTACCCAAAGTAGACTAACTTTGAATGTTCCAACTTTGGAACATCGATAATTGAAACGTTAGGTGAATAAAAACTTTTTCTAACCTTGAACATAAAAATTACCAAGTTGTTTGCTCATCGACATAAAACTGAAGTTAGGTTTAAAAAAGGAGATTGTTTTGATATATTTTCTAAGTGATGTAAAGTAGGGCGGGGCTAGTTGGACCACTTTTTACTTAAAGGCTCATAATTTTTAAACCATTCATAGTACAAGTATATAGCTGGTATTATAAGATAGGATAGGATTCTGGCTTCAAAATTAAATTTGAAAAAAAAAAATAAATACGCCACCGCAGAGGAACAAAGCTGTCTTAAATGGAGCAGGTCCGAGTGGTCCAACTAGCCCCTATAGCGGGGCTAGTTGGACCAGTGTGTGGGGTTAGTTGGACCATATCCTGAAAATTGAAAAAAAAACGTCCCGAAAAGGATATCAAATAATTTTTTTTTATGTTTTATGTTTTATTACTAAACTTACTAAATAATTAAAACAAGATAACAAAAACACACTTCTTTCAGAGTAAACGAAAAAATAAAAAAGAAATTCATAAAAATAAGTCAGCTTAAAAATAAGTTTTCTCAAGGTTTTCTCTGAGGAAAGAACACCTGTACGTACGCATTCTAGAAATTGTGAATGAAAAAAGATACACAGACACAGAACCCCGGTTTGTACGTGTGTATTCTAGGAATTGGAAATAAAAAAAAGAAAGAAACTAAAAAATATGTTATTTAAATTAGTGGGAATAGTTGGACCACCTGGTCCAATTTACAATTAAACGTACAAAATATAAATATACAATAAATTTACTAATAAATAAACTTTACCTGAATCCGATATTCGTATTTTTTCACTGCACAAATAGAAAATACCTTTTTTTTTATTTTTTACTTTTTGATGCAAGAAACATAAAATTGTACGTTGTATCTCTCTGAACGACACAAAGCAACTGAAACCGGTTTGGCACGTGTTGGTAAGAGAGCGTGCTTGATCATGTTTTCGTACAACTTTTGGTTTCTGATCACGTCGTCCAACTCGCCCCGTGGTCCAACTAGCGCCACCCTACCCTACCTATGTGACTTTCAACTTTGTATTTGCGATATCTTCGTGTATATGTTGACAACAAACACCGAAAACGGCAATTGGCCGAAAAAAACGACCAAACCCCGAAATGGCATTTCACAAACGACGAAATTGTTGGAGTGTTTAGGACATATAGTTTGGCCACAAATAGCGTTTAAAGATAATTTTCTTTCACTCCCTAGATCTCGAATATTCAAAATGTGAAATATGCAGCCCGTCTGCTTGGGGTCACTAATGGATTTGGGGTGGGACCGAGGTTGGGTGTATGTTAACTTTTTTGATTGAAATTTATTTCCATGGGAAATCACTTTAAAATATTTGTAAAACTATATTAGGTCAGTCGAAATCATGAGAATCAAGAAGTACCTACTGACCTAAAAGCATACAAAAATTGATGGAAATCAAATTGATGGGTAAGTGATATGACCAAAACCCATAATCCCAAAGAGTAAATCCCCAATTCCAAAATCCCCAAAAATCAAAATGGTGCGAGACAAAATCCCCACAAAAAAAAGGTAAACAAAAAATCTCCGAGAAAAAATTCCAAAATCATGTTGCGCTAGTTGTGCATCAAGCAATAAAACCGAGCGCGATTTGATTGCTTGATACACAACTAGCGCAACATGATTTAAAGAAGACAAAATGAGTTTTCTTTTTAATTTCATCATCCAAAATCATAATTAATTAAGAAAAATAAACAACTTTTTTATATTTCAATATTTTACTGTAAATATTTTAAATTATAAATTGATAACACTGAGCCAACTCATCACAAGAAAATGAGTGATAATTTTTGTTTTAGTGTCAAGTAGGCCACACATTACCACACAGTAAGCTACCTCTAAACGTTAATATTAAAAGCTCAAATTTTCACAGACCTATTTTCTTATCAAGCCTTAACTTTTGAGCCTGGTTGCGGAAAAATCGGAGAGAATTTTTTTTTTTTGGAAACGGTCTAATGGATACCTTTAGTCTTTTTTTTACACTTCATAATTCTGTGTTGTAGTGAGCTTAGAGCAAGCTGCGATCTACAATGCACAAAAAAAAAACAATATATATTAACATAATACAACAATAAAAAATAAATAACAAAATTAACATAAATTAATAAAACATAAATTGACAAATTAAATCAACAATCACGACAGTGGAGCACTGGTTCGAAATAATGACTTCAATTGCAACTTACTTGCGTTAAAGTCGACAGAAAAACGTTTAAGTTGAAAAGTTTACACATACGGTTAAGAGGCTCATGAATGCCATAGTTTGTTCTATGAAAGTCAACGTAGATTCTGAGATCCACCGCGATAATTCATCCCGATATTCACTCCAATTACATAATTAAATACGTTTTTTTTTTTGTAGTTCAAAAAGAAAATATACCGAAGGTTGCATAACTCTTATAAATCAGGTTTTCACGCTGAGAGGCTTTATATATAGCATAGCGTTATCGACTCACTAAAACGCGTTTAGGAATAAGGCGTTTCTTCTTTTATCTAGAAATTAGATTCTAACCAGAAGTGAGCGATTTGGGCTCTTGACACCTGATATCCTGCTATGGAAAAGTGAGTTTCACCATGAGTTAAGTTTAATTCTAATTTTTACACGAAAAAGCATAATTTCAAGATATTAACTTCAACAAATTCCATATAAGGTTTATAAAGCAACGTCAAAAGTTCATTGGATAAACAAGCATCATAAAGCTAAGCACAACATCAGTCAATGAGTCAATGTCATCGTTATTTCGACGATTAATTCTTATTGACTGGCTTTATTTCACTAAAGCTGTTTAAAGTATGTATATGATTCAATTTCATAAATCAGGTGACACATAGAAGGCTATTTTATTAATTGACTAAGCGTTTTCATATATTAAGTCTTTGTATATTTAATTATAATAAACCTAATACAGTCAATTCGCAGTAAACACATTAAATATTTTATTATTGAATGTTCGAAATTCAAGTGGCTGAGTTGTTTCTTCAACACATTATTTTTTGAGAATTTTATTTGAAATCGTCAGTAGTTCACTTGGATTTTCATAACATCAAAGCCAGTAGCAATCAAATGTTTACTACTATTAATTAAGCGTTATTTCGGAATAACTTTAAAAAGCAGAGAAAATCATTGAAACCACACACATACAGTGGTAAATTATGAAAAATCTTGTATTGTCTACCTGTTTAACCGGCCATTAAATAACTTTAATTGCTCAACTTTTAGTAAAAAAAAAAAAAAAAAAACAAAAATAACAACGAAAACCACGACGAACAAAAAAATAAACAAACAGAAAAGAAGAACATTAAAAAATTTGGGAAAATCCATTTGACAGGCAAAAATTGTCAAAAATTAAGTGTACGACAATGTTGCACGCACTTTATGTAAGTGTGCATACATAATCCATTAGATCTAATATAATCAAAGTCTTATGTAATCAATATCTTGAATATTTGAATGAGAATGATGATTTTCTGAAATCTTTGCAGAGGCAATAACAAATAAATGTTTGTATGCCTCCATTAAATTAAAAAAAAAAATTGTGTCAGAACTTCAGTTTTGTGAATGTTTTCCTGCATTTAATTATAGAAACAACCGAAAAAATCTTTAACCCAAAGAACGGTTATATTTTCGCATAAAATTAGGCCTACAGAACTCAAAAATTGAATCGAAAAAATTTATAATCGATAAGTTTTCGAGATATCAGTTATAAAGGTTGTCGATTTTTTACAAAGCAAAGTGTTTGGGTTATATCTATATTGATGTGTTTGGGTTATATCTATATTGATGCATAGAGAAAAATCTCTATGGTTTTTATCCAAAAAATTATAGCTTGAAAATAGGAAAACCTTATTAGAGAAAAAACTTTGGTCATGCGGAGAATTGCACCTGAGTGTCAAGAGTATTAGACGTAGGCAAGCGCAATAAAGTTTCACATAAAATCTTGCATCTTAAAAGTGTAATAGAGTTTAAAATTTGGTTATTTACATGATTGCATTTGGCTGTATTTCATGACATCTCAAGAACAATTTTGTATCGAACGCACATTAATTAAACAAATTGTTATATAAATAATGTTAATACATTTATATATATTTATATCAAAATATTAACTAAACATTCCTAAATGTAAGAGTAAAAAGAACATATGAGGGTAATAAATACAAATGTAAAATTTCTATTTAAAAAAAAAACGAAAAGACAACTTTTCAGACCTACAAAAAAATCTTTGACTCGTATTCATCATAGATTAACTTAGCAGTCAATCGTTTTACCAAACTTTTTGCATATCAAAACGCGTTCACTTCTTTTATAAGAATTATGAAAACTAAAGTCTCAGAAAAAAGAAAGTATTTTGCTATGTTTTGCTTGAGTCCATACATGACCTTTAATTGCAAAACAAAAGAAAAAACATTTTGCTAGACTATCTACAACATTTTTGTTGTTAGTTTGAAATCAGTGATCAAACTTACTACCAGACGTTAAGTTATAAAATGTGTCTTTGTACCTTAATTGCTCGCATGAGTAATTGAAATCGTTTGATCATTTATTTTTATCTCTGGCATCCTGTGGGAAAATTGAAAGTAAACCTTTGCCCAAACCAAATACCAAATAAAATTTATATGCAAAACAGGCAAATTAACATAATTCCCATAGGTATAAGTCCATTGAATGCCAATAGATTTGAATGAATTCAATCAAGGTGCAGAGTATCCTAAACCTTTGACAACACAAAGAATATCAATATCAAAAAAAATAGAGAATAGAGAAACAAAAAATTATTCCTGATCACTAAAGGTAATGGCATCGGAAACTCGTTGTTCAGCTATCCTCGCCCCTTTTCTGTGGAAGTCTTATTTTGCATATAAAAAGGACCCTACCATAATCGCGGATCGTGATCCGATCAATGACGTATGGGATTCGATGGTTTAAAAGAATTTGTATTATTCATCTCAGTACGGTTTTTAGATACGAGAATTACATTTGATCCAAAATCAGATGTTGGCTGGATATGTGTTGAGTACCTAGTGCAGAAGCATCTTACCTAATGGCATTTGAGTTAAATAGCTTTATTGATAACTTACAAGCATTTACACCGCACTTTGGTGGTCATCATGAAATCTTTGTTTCAGTGTGCGGTGTAATAATTAAAGCAAGCCTCCCACATTAACCGTTGCCGCGGAACAAGTACATATTAGTTATAGTTGAAGTCAATCTCATAGATCGACCAATCTTATCAGCAAAAGAAAATCTTTGCTTAGCAAGCAAAAAATTAATAAAAAATTTCTCTGAGTTCAGTTGAATAACAACTTTTTGGTTGCTGGTGCTGTAAGTTTAACTCTATGCTTATTGTTTCCCGCTGAACGAACGAAATCAAATGAAACTACGCAATAATGAATAATGGAATGGTTAGTACCCAGCTGGTGGATAGGAAGAAATCAAACATCAAAAATGAGATCGTGGGAATAGTTAATTCACCTGCTGAAGATTTAATGACATCTTACCAGTAGAAACAGCAGCGGTAAGAAACCAAGCAATCTGTTACTAACGGCCGCCAGCATATTTAGGTAATACACTGTTAAAAAAATAGTCTGGAAACATAAAACCAATTTATTTATTTTCCGAAAATTTCAATAATTATCCAGTACATTTAAGAAACAAGGTACCATATTGTAAAGCAATTTAATTTTGGTTCGTAGAGAATAAATTGGTGCGATATAATTGACTTGCACTACTTTAGATCTATCGAACTACTTTATATAGTTGACGGACATATTTTCATTTTTCTAAAATAAAACCTGCGTTGAAGATATCCAACGGAAAAGTTTGATAATAAAATTATAACATTCTAAGTTTAGAAAAATGTTTTTGACAGTGTAAAGTTGTTGCTTTTTGCTATGGATATTCATCTATTCCGATGAGAGAATAACTTCATCACGCATGCAACTCCCAATATGCGATTTATATACGACGAATATAAGGGGAGTGTAAGCCAAGACCACCGGTTGATCTAATGCTATTGTTTGCAATGGCGTAATTGTTGTCTCTTTGGGCGCTTGGGAATTTTTTTCCAAGAGACCGCGACAGCACATAATATAGATTGATGTGAAGTTTTATAGTTCTGGTCTATTTACGAGGTTGAGGAGAGTCAATCAATGTACCTAACGTTAACGAATTGTTTCTCATTATTATTCTTATTATCTAGATTTAATTTGGCCAGATCATATACATATGTACATACGCTGTTTTCTGTAATACTGTTTTTGTTTTTGTACCATTGCATTTAAATGGCAAATTGATTTTGGGGCACTTGTGGGAACTTTTTATTGTTTAAATAATATCGTTTGAGTTTAATATACCAGTTAAGTATAGACTTTGGTTTTAGGATATTATAGTAATACTAACCATACCATTGGAATATAATAAATGCCAACTATGAGAATTTTTCTCAAAGTTACATGAGATTTCGAGGTTATAAATAACACGTTGGTGACTTTCTTTCACAAATCATAGCGTAGGTAAGCCTAAAATGTAAAATTCTTCCATTTTTTTGTTGCTTCCTGATATGTATGTATTGATTTAATTAATATGTATCGTGGTAATTAAATTTTGAAACAAAATTTGGTAGATAATATTATTTTCATAACTTTTGAGCTTTTGATAAGACATGTTTACAACTTTGGGGTAGTACCCATGGTACGAATTTAATTAATTCTTAAACGTTTGATAAAAAAATTTGTTTAGATAATAACACATTGAATTTCGAGAGTTTGAAAGATTTAAATTTAAAAAAGTGCATTTAAGTCAATTATTCTATTTAACAAAATTAAAATTGTGTAGTAAAGGGTTCTCCAATAAGAGGTGTTATTTTGATATTCAAAATTTTTGGAGATAAATGATCGGATGTTTATTTCATTATAAAGAGGAAGGTATGCCGTTAATAATGAAACACAACATCAGCCAAATGGCCGCCAAGACCACGCTTACAGGACCATATCCTTTTCATGAAATTTTCCATAACCAAATCGCAAAGTGGCTGCCCTATGTCCTCGATAGTCTCACGAATTTCATCTTTGAGGTCTTGAATCGACGCTGGGCTGTTGGCGTAGACCTTATCTTTCACGTGGCCCCAAAGGAAGAAGTCGCAAGGTGTTAAATCACAAGATCTCGGTGGCCAATTGTGATCACCTCTTCGAGAGATAACACGGTCCGGAAACTTTTCCCGTAAAAGATCGATGGTTTCATTGCTTGTGTGGCACGTAGCGCCGTCTTGTTGAAAGTAAACGTTGTCCAGATCAATACCATCCAATTCAGGCCATAAAAAATCATTAATCATCTCTCGATAGCGCAATCCATTGACCGTAACTGTTGCTCCAGCCTCATTTTCGAAAAAGTAAGGTCCAATGACCCCGCGGGACCATAAACCGCACCAAACAGTCACGCGTTGAGGATGGAGAGGCTTTTCAACAATAACTCTTGGGTTTTCCGAGCCCCAGATGCGACAGTTTTGCTTGTTGACGTAGCCTCCGAGGTGGAAATGGGCCTCATCAGTCAAGATAATTTTTCGATGAAATTCCGGTTCATTTTCATGCATTTCAAGGACCCAATCAGCAAAGACACGACGTTGTTGATGATCAGCTGGCTTGAGTTCTTGTGTTAACTGAACTTTATAAGCCTTAAGCCCCAAGTCTTTATGCAAAATACGTAATGTAATGACGTTTGTGGAATGCCTAATTCCAAAGAACGACGAGGAATGGACAAACCTGGGTTTTCTTCAACACTTTGGGCTACAACAGCAATATTCTCAGTTGTTCTTGAGCGACGTGTACGGGTTTTATTCTTCACATCACTAACTTGTTCCAACATCTCGAATTTGTCCACCAATTTTTGTATTGCGGTCCGACAAGGTGCTTCACGACGACCCAAAACTGTTTTAGTTTTACGAACCGTCTCTGCCAAATTTTCACCATTTTTATAGTGAATTTTAATAATTTCAATGCGTTGTTGAAGCGTGTATCGTTCCATTTTTATTAATAGCGTAGTTTCTACTTGTCAAATGTCAAAAAATGACAGCTTCAAAAGTGACAGCTACCAAAATAGCGGGCTATTCAAAATAACACCTCTTATTGGAAAACCCTTTATAAAGCTAGAAGTCAA
Organism: Meliscaeva auricollis; assembly: GCA_948107695.1. Classification (NCBI taxonomy): domain Eukaryota; kingdom Metazoa; phylum Arthropoda; class Insecta; order Diptera; family Syrphidae; genus Meliscaeva; species Meliscaeva auricollis. The sequence continues at coordinate 37,591,232 of OX403619.1, read as the reverse complement.
AAAACAATCGGAGTGTATTGATTTTGTATCGTTGCGATGTGGTCGCAACGGCGGCGTCGGTTAAAAAAGTTTCAAAGGCCGAAGCTCGAATACGAATAGCGAACTGAACATTCAAATTCATACAAGCGTTTAAATTAGCGAACATTCCCTATTTGTAATATCACGATAGCGAAATCTGCTAGGCTTTTGACACCTGAAGCGGACATAATTTAAGCGAATCGCTCGCTATTCGTATTATTTTTAATAATACGAAAATATAGAATTCACTATCAAGTTCAATTTGATATTCATAATGCATAAAACTCATTCAGTTTTATTTCGAGAAAATTCTAAATGTCGGTACTCCTAATTATTTTCTTATTTAAAACTCCAACTTTGCACCTTTTTTTATTCTGAGTAAATATATTTGTTTGCGGTTGTTTGCGCGTCATGCAAATAGGTTTAATTTGTGTATTTTACTAACAATCTTAAGTAAGAGATATTACTCCCGAAGTAAAGGATTTTGTCTGTTTGTTTCAAACACAAGATCTGAAAAAGTTAACACAATAAGTGGCAAATGAAAGACGATTTAGTTTTTTGTAAAAAATGTTGTATTTGTTTGTTTATCGACAAATTTCTTTATGCAAGTAGATTTCGAGAAGATTTATTTTTAATCTTGATTGGAGGAGACATGATTTAAAAAAATGTTCATCACTTAAATTATGTTCGCTTTAAAAGTCAAACCCCTAGCAAATTTTAATACCATTGTGTAACAAATAGCGAATGAACTTATTAATTAGCTCGCATTCAGGGGCCAAAATAACCGTTTGATAAAAATGATATAGATACTTTAAGGACCTATAACACAAAACTACAAGTACTTGCATTACAAGCAAAATTGCTCAATTTTGTATGGAAAATTGAAAGATTTCACTTGCAATAAAAGTATTTTTAGTTTTGTGTTATAGGCCCTAGATCGCGCATAAGTACTTCTTCTTGGATTCAGGTTGCTTTAATCTTTTAGCATATTCGAATATTTTAAATGCATACAAAAGTTAAAAATAAAAATAAGATTCGATTTGAGTCTTAATATGAAAGCCCAAAATGAACAACATAATGATGCTGCACTTAAATAACTATCTGTTAATACTAATATTGAATTCTTTAATGAGTTTTTCCTTGTACCGACGACATAAGTCGGTCTCTTTTGGGTTTAAATGAAACCCACATATCAACGTACCAATTCTTATAATGTCCAATAAAGATATTTTGTATTATAAACTACAAACATTAATTATTAAAAGCGCCGCAAGTCAATTCCGCTCACAATGCTATCTTATCTAAAGCGAATTTAATCTTTTCTTAACTTTTTTCTCATACTCCAAACATTTATTCATTAAATTCTAAACAAAAAATATTTTTAGAAAACCAGGTGTGCATCATATTCAAATTTCATCAATCAATCATATTACCAATTTCTCATACTTTCAACCGAAAAAAGAACTCTCAATTTTACTTGTTTTCTACACGAATTTTCTTGTGTAACATTCGCGTCGTAATCACTTGTTTGAGGATCACATATAATGTCACAAAAACACTCGTATACAATAAATCGCAACTATCATTAATAAAACCCTTTTTTGGGAAATTAGAAAAACCATTAAGGAATGCTCTCACAATCTATCCTTTCGAATTGAAACCCTCAAATGTCAAATCTGTCCAAAAACGACATAGCTACAAAAAGAAGGATACACATTCCAAGACACACATTTTATAAATACATCCTTCTTATCGAAATAAAAAAAAAAATAATTCCTCGTTCTATTTGCTTGGGGATCATTACGTCAAAAAATTCCATATCCGAATTGAAAACTGTCAACCTCAATCGTATTACCTACCTACTGTAACATTTATTAAAATGTCCTTTTTTGGCACACATCAGGACACAGAGACGACCTTCTGATATGGAATTAATGCAAATTAATGATACGCGTGTTCACAAAGAAACAAGTATCTACTACAAGCAAAACCATATCCTTTGAACAGACAAATAGTGCAATACTGATAATAGCACAAACATAATATTTGCAAATCAAAAGGATATGTGAATGTATATTCCCTTACCTCATCCTATTACGGGACTGCATTTAGCAAAACATAATGTATAGGCCTCGAGCACAGCACAGCAGCGCAGCACCCCTGCACAAATATTTTGCAATAGTTGCACGCAAATCTCAATAGTCTGAAATTGATATCCTTTTGTATTTCCCTCCGTTTGAGTGCTTGCTGAAGTAGTTTTGTGGGTATTATAGTTGTGTTTAGCCTTGCAACTGTTGAATGTGAACGATTTGTTTTTTTTTGTTTTGTTTGTTTGTGCTGCGTTCTTTAGTGCTCTTTATGATAGCTTCATATAGCGGGGATAAGTGCGATCTTCCCTTGGAGTTTTGCTAGGAGAGTAAAATGGATTTACCGATTAAAAGTACTTTTGCTTGCTCTTGTCGCTTGCCAAAAAAGTACAATATAGTGTTTTATATTTTTAACAAGGGTTCAGCGGGACAAGGGAGAGTTCACCTTATCATTGATAATAATAACAATTATAAAATTAAACAAATGAAGGTAGATACTTATTCGAAACTACTTAATACTAGTCTTACTTATGTATATTAACATTTCACTACATGCCTTAAAAATCAAGGAAGTAAAAATTCGATAAAAAAAGTCATGACTTTGGGTGAAAAGTAACCAAACCAAATTTTAGTTTCTGATGGATTTTTATGAACTGAATTAGAACCCGGGGTTTAAAATTTTAAAGTTCAAATTCCATTTTTGAGGAAATGATTCATAACATGCATGCGAAATTCACGGCTTAGTGACTTACACTCCCAACTATTCGTGTGTGTCAGAAATGTTGAAAGCTGCCGAATGTGAGTTAAGATGGAGACAATAGATACTTTTGGTGCTTTTGTAAATCCTCGTCAAGGTTGTCTATAAGCTAGATTCGAACCTTAGCTATGCCATATGGACATACGATACAAAATATTACACTCTGTGAGACCTTTAATTTGATATACTTACATATGTATGTAGTGTTGGTCACTGCGTACCTTTTTAAAGGTACATCATAATAGAAAAAAACACCAAGCACCAACCAAGCAGACAAAATTTATAATAATTTCAAAATTTCAATAACACCTCAACTATAAAATGTCTTTAAACAACAAAAAATGACGTCACTTCCATCACACTTTGCGGATTATATTAAGATTAATCGTAAATTGTTAATGTTTTGTGTCTAGACTTTGAGTGTTTAACAGATATTGTGCTCGAAAAACTAAAATTTCGATATCTTGGTACAAATTCCAATTTTTGACGTGCTGTATTTTAAGATCTATTGGTCCTATAGAGCTAAGGGTTAGAGCATATAAATACGATCTATTAACTTTTGTTTTGAACACTGGCAAAGTGGAAAAAAAGTTGGAAAAACCCCGTTCCATACAACATACCCTGGCCTTTTATGTAAAAATGTATTCAATTTTTAAAATCTAAATGTACATTATTCTACCGAGCTATAAATTCAAATATTTTCTTTCTGACCATCAAAAGATAACATTTCATAAAAAAAATATCACTCATAGGAATTTTAATTTTGTGAAAAAAATCAGTTCTAATTTGTGCAGTTGTAAAAAGAATCATCCATAATTTGTGCATTGCAATAATTCTGAAGACCAAAGTTGAATTGTTTGCTTTTTCACTAATTTATAATTGTTTTGCCCAAAAAACGATGTCAATTGAATTAAAAGTTTTTTTTTTAAATTACGAATGATTTTATTATTATTCTTTCTCGAGATATTGGAGACAGAAAACACTGTCAAACTATTTTTAGTAAATTTTCTTTTATAGCTTAAAAAAAAAAAAAAACTCAATTTTTCTTCTTAAATTCTTATAAGTTTTTCGATTTTCAATTTTATTTTGAATAAAAAAAAACATAAAACTGGTGCGGGCTCATTTGTTGACTTATAAAACTCACCCAAGTGGGTCAAAAGTCTATTATGGACTTTTGGCCTGTGGACTTGTGACCCTGTGCCATTTTTTAATGAATTTCTTTTATATTGTTTACTTTTCAAAAAGGTCGTCTTTCATTTTTATAAAAATAAAAATTCTAAAAAGCAGGCAAGTGTACTTTGAATTTCGTTCTCAATGATATTTTTTGAAAATTAAAGCAAATTCCTTTATGTACGCATATCTTCTCAAATGTATGCCAGGCAAAGTGTCCTAAGCGCAGACATAAGAACCGATGTTATCTTGCATTTGCATTTTGTGGTATGAACATGCAGTACAAAGTAGTATCTTGTGTCATTTATTGTTCCCTGGTCGGCAACATTTATCATACGGAAAATTCTATTATTGACTCTTCTTTATAGTCAAATTGGACTTGTCATTTTGACAACATTATCATCATATATCTACCCACCAATTTATATCTAAATAAGAACACTCTACATGAACTTTTTTTTCATTTCAAATCATCATTTATAATGTAAGCTCGACACATTTTCTTTACTCAAATATCACGATCTCTATAGAACTTGGCTAACTTATGTTTTTTAATATGTCAACTCAGTTATTATCGATTCAGATGAAATCAAAATCATAAAAAAAAACTCGGACAGTAGCATTTCCGAGCTCGAATATTCATCGTCAATATTCTTGTCTCCTCCCACGATGTGCATCGGTTGCATTGGTAATATACAAATAATACTTTATTACAAAACGACATTACACGCCGAGAAAACTAACACAATGTAAATTTAATACTCTATCCAGTAGATCTTATTTCGAGAACGACCCTCTTTTTAGCCATGCGAGTACTAAAAAAAGTCTCGGCAAATATTTAGATTACGACGAGTATCTATTGCAATTAAAGTATCTATGTGTGCTAATCCTGTTTGGCAATATCATGCATATTATTACTATACTTATGAAACTAACAAACGGTCCATTTTTCTTATTGTTTGCATTTATAGAATTGTAATAATAATAATCATAAATGCTTCAGATAGATTTTGTTTCACAGTTGCATTGCTGTATAGCATCCGATACTTAAGCGAGCACTGAATGTGCGATATGATTTCTTAAGCCTCATGATTGGGGGTTTCGGTGGTGGCGGAAAGGAGTCTTGCTCCAAGGAACGACCGCATGATCTGACCGGGATTAGTTTACACCTCGGAAAAAGCGAGCACCAAAGCAAGCAACCTACAGTCGAAGGTCTCGAAGCAGAAGTTTCTCTGTTCGTTCGTTCGTCTGTTCTTCGCTATTATTGAATTCTGATGAATGCATACAAAAGATTTACAGAAGTATCTACATCAATATTTGTATGGTTTCCATCAGCTAGACCCTGCACCAGCACCCAGAAAAGGGTGCAGAAGTAGGTGGTGCATCACCGTATCTTATGCATTGCATCGTGCCAAAGACGGATATGTTACCATTTACTATAATGTGGATGCTCCAATGCTGCTGATGTTTGACTGGAGACCAGCAGCTCAATTTCATTCCCATTTTTTTGTCCATTATTATTGTTGTGGGCACCATTTGTGCATCTGGGATTTAACGTTTTATTTATTGTTGGTTGAACACTGCGTAGCAACACAATATACACGTAGGTATATAAACAGACAACAACAGCCGAGCAAACAATTTGAAAGAAAAGTCTATTTGAAACGAAACGGCAAATAAATAACAGGAAATGAGCGCCCTGTGACCAGTGTGCCCACGGCCCACCACAACAATACGGACTTATTCTGCTTGCTGCCATCGTATCTATATCTAAAGATCAGTATCAGATTCAGATATTAAAATTTCAGATTCTTATCAGAGTAACGAGTTGTTGGGTTGCGATTTGTTGTAATCGTTAAACTCTTGGTGTTGGTAGGTAGGCAGATAGGTATTTATGGATTGAACGAAAGTTTATTTCTTCCAGGCGCCATGTGTTTCGTGCAATGCAACAAAATTTGAATAAAAATCACATTTAAATTTAAACAGTCTAAAGGATTCTTGTGATTTATTGACACTCCATCTGATCACAAACACACACAATTGCTATTTTGTGATTTAACTGCATATTGATGGCAATTAACGGGACATCGTTGTTGCATAAAGTGGTTGATCAACACAATCGCACGAAGAGACACACAAAAAGTGCGCATATGTAGGTAATATCGCGGTCCCCTTTTTCTATAATCATCATCATCACCCATTCAAGGACAATGAATCGCTTACATTGTAGGTACCTAGGACATGGTAATAGCTGCTACTCAATGCGAATTCGTTGAAAACAAGTAAAGAGTATAAGTGAATGCAATCCATATAGACACTAGGTATAGGAGGTTATAGCAGCATACACCGTCTTGATATGCAAATTTTTTTCAAAATGAGTCGACTGATTGCGTCCACAGATAGCACACCACTATCGAATAAAACATCGAAAATGAGAAATCCTTTTCAGCTGTTATGATGCATACATTTTTTTGTTAGGGCGGAATGAGGAACCGCCAGCGTTATTTTTTTTTTCTTCCAGACGCCTCACACGCAGATGTTTTTTAAGACAAGCACCTTTGGCCCAAAGAATTTATCCTTTTTACAATTATTATTTTCATTTATTCATCTTGAAGGATCGCCGAAGATTCGATAGGTACCTAAGCATATGCAAATTTACTGTAGGTATAAGTATTAATATTGAAAGGAGTTGTGTTTAAGGAATGTGCAATGAGCAAAGAAGTATCAAAACGATTTTGATCACACACAGGAAAGGATATTTTAATCATCAATTTGATTGTTTTGTTTTCATATGCAAATCAATCGTTTATACCTACATAGGTACCTACACATAAATGCTAGAACGGGAATAAAAGGTCTATTGGAATTGCAACTTATCACAACTGCCATTTATTCATTTCAATATTATAATGGAACTTGTTTTGGAAAATAAAAAAAAAAACTATTCTTGTATTAATTACTGAGAAAATCGATTATTCTGTATACATACATACAAACATGAATGATTTATTTTACTGGGAAAAAGTAAAATCTATAAGGTTTTTATCCGAGAAGATTATCTTCTAAATTTTAGTAGGAAAACCTTATTAAAAAAAATGTTAAAAAGAAAAAAATTGGATCATGGATCGAACCTGAGAGTGGAGTTTATTTGGCGACCAATTTTGGATTATTATTCATTCATAAGCTGTAACCAGTAACCTTGTGGTTTCGTAGGAAGAAGACCTAGAGACCGTCAAATCCGGTAGTCCTGATTTTTTGCTGAGTTGTTCACGATTTTAAATCTAATTTTTAGACCTCGAGCACCGAACACAACATTTATAATAATGCAAAAAAAACGATCAGTATTTTCAGGGAAGGCACCCATCTTTAACACAACAAAGTTGTTGGCCTGTAAATACTGAAAAGAATAGGTTTCTGGCTCTAAGACAGCCAAAATGATTTTTTCTAAGTGTTCCCGTTGTCTTTGAATAGTTATTTTAGCATATGAAGTATTTTTTTTTTTAGAAAATTGCACCTTCCGCCTAAACGAGGGGATATAGACTCCTTACAATTTTCTTTTTTTGACCCAATCAACTCGTTCTAATAATTTGATAAATGTGATGGGTAACATTCAGAATCTCGTAATATACTTTAATTTTGTCTACTTTCTGGTATACATTTTTTATTGGTATATTTTGAAAAGCTGTATCTTGAAAACTGTTTAATCTACAGAAATGATATTAGGGTCAAATTAAAGAATATTAACCATTACATATAGTTTTTATTCAAAAGAGCTCCTTATGGCTGATAATGCCATTTACTGAAGAAGCGCAAAAAAATGGCTTTATATTGTATTTTTACCAATGTTGCGTTCGGCGCTCGAGGTCGAAAAACTGTATTTAGCATCGGTTTAACCTCATGAACAACTCAGCAAAAAATCAGAACTACCGGATTTGACGCAAGGTCTGATGTATATAATTTCTGCAATATTAGTAAAAGAGTTGAATAAGGGAATCTTCTTGTTTTTAGGTGGTATGTACTATTTTGCTCTGTGTAATATCTATCCCTAAATTAATTTCATGATTGCCTTGCTAAGTTATATTTTAATCGTATCTCCTCCTATTTTTATATCTAAGTATCTTTAATTTAATGGATATTATAAATCCAGACGCCCAGTATTCGAATGAGTTTTTTAAAAAGATTTGCATGGAGTAAAAAAGTAAAGCAATCAATTTCTATTATGTAAATAAAACGTATTTTTTGTTATTATTTTCTACCTTCATATTTTTGGTTTAACTACAAGAAAAAATTGCGTTTTATTTGCATAATTGAACTGAAATATTGAATAAGACAAAAGGTAAAACATAAAATTAAAATATGCTCAGATTCCAAATTAAACCAATGAATTTATCAATCATTGAAACCAAAAACAAATGCATATTTCTCTCCATCTCTGTGTCTCGATGATAAACGTCAAAAATTAAACACTGGCTAAAATTTTAACGAGCTCCAGATAGGGCTAAATTTTGACGTTTCTATTCAAATAAATAAATAATTAAATATATATTTAAAATCCATAAATGTGCAAAGAAGCGAGATTCATAAGTAATCAATTCCGTACAAATGATTTTTATCAGGTAGGTAAGTATCTTTTACTTTTTGTTTTCTGATTTTCAAGATCAAATTTATCTACAGACGCATTCTTCTCTTTTATATTGAAAGCATACAACAGTTCTTCACAAAATCAAACCTTACTCTTCGTAAAAGCTATCATTAGTAGATTTCATGCTAACAAATGCAAATTTTTGTGTAAAATAAAACCAAATATATTCTCGAAGACGATGACGTAACTGAACGCATCATAAGTGCGATTTATTATAAACCAACACCTTTGTATTATGCCCATGCAACCCTTTTTCGAATCGAAATCTTTCGAAGATCATATTTCATACATCATAACAAAAAAAAAAGACCAATATAGGTACAATACAATGCAAAGGACATCCGGTTCTTCTTTCATTCGATTAATTTAAATTTCTTCATGTCATTGAATGTTGATTCTGGCATTACTCAGGTTCGATTCAGTAACTACGATTACGATTATTTGCCCGCCCATTAAAAAAAAAATGCTGGTATTCATGTGTTTGTGTTTTATTCAGTGTCAGTGTATCGTGTATGTAGTAGGCAAATGCTCATTCCTCTCTGAATCTTATTGTTGTCGCTGTCGTCATCATTGTCCTTGTTGGCTATGCGATGTAGCAACGAGTCCAACCGCCGCACTAAGGAGCATTTGACCTCAAAAACCGGTCAAAAGTCCTAATTACAAATTTTGGGGAATCCCATGTAATTAATTTTTTTTTTTTACCTGAATAGATAAGCTATCATAATCTGCTTTTAAAAAGTACTTAAGCCCATCCAACTTTGAGGGAGGGCAGTTGAAAGTTAGACTTTGTGAAATACAGAAGTATACTTTGTGAAAACGGCTAATTTTGTGAGTTTTTCAAGTTGTTGTTATATTTAATTAAAAGTGAATTGTTGTGGATTTTAGTTATGGATACTGAAGTACAAGGTATGTAATTAATTTAATATTACAGTTTGTTTGAATTCTTCAACTATTTTATGTTTTATCATGCTAAATGTGATGTACGGAAAAAAAGTATGACTTTGGTTGTGTGTTTTTTTTAAAAAGGTGTTTTTGTTGAGCCTCGGGCAATGTCGGGCTGACATTTTTATGTGGTGCTAAACTATAGGGTTTATAGATGTTGCGGAATGAAAAACCTTTTCCTCATGTTTCCTCCAAAAAAAAAAACACACACTTTAAAGTTTTCATTTTTTTTCATCATTTTTGCTTATTTTTAAACTTATATTTTTTTTTTTTAAACCCAAAACAACACTTTTTTGAAAAATTTTGTACTTAATAAAGTTAAGATATATAAGTAGATTTTGTGTAAAAAAAATTGTTGAAATCGGAAAAGCCGTTTAGGAGAAATCTATACACTAGCACATTCTGGTCACTCAAACTAAGCCAAATACCAGACTTTTTATTTCCCTGTTATGATATTTTTGTGTTTTTTACATTATTTTTTCGATAAATATACTTTTTTATGTTTAAGTATGTGTTTTTATTAGTTTCCAACTAAAAAAAAGTCTTAAATAATTTTGACCGGTTTTTGAGGTCAAATGCTCCTCAGTGCGCCGCGCCGGTGAAGCAACCCTTCAATTAATATGGATACCTACCTATAAAATATAGAATATTTGAAAGAAATGTTTGTTTCAAATTCAAACTCTCTGAATGCAAGTCCGAACAAAAAATAGTGTGATTACTATTTTATGCAAATGACACCAAGTTTTGTGTGGAAGGAATTATTTTTGTATATAATATTTTTTTTTATATCGCGTTGCTGTGATTTATAGTTTTATTGTTCAAAAAGGGTTGCATTGCCAATCGAGCAGTACAAGGACAATTTTACGTTTGATTTCTTATATAGGCATCGAAAAAGCTATAAAGAGGCTAACTACTGGTTTTTGGTCAAAAGACTAAAAAAATAAAATAAATACAAATTGAAGTTGCTTTTTGAATGGATCCACACCAATAAAGGGCATAGCGGTACATTCACCGTGTTGAACTATGAGATATTAAGCCAAACACATTTTATATCTGTGGTGTTTCGGAGAAAAATGATTACCTACCTACCTAAAAATCTATTTTTTTAGTTAAGACAAGTATCATGATCATGATACCCATGTTATTTATATGATGTTATTTGGTTAAGAATTTCGAGTGTCTATAAACAAAACAATTTGATAAAAAGATTCACTTCTAGTTCTGACTTATGCATCTTTACGCAAAAAAATGATAGGTTAAGAAAAGCAATACGGTTAAAATGACTCGATATTGTTTTTTGTTATTTTACACACAGTCTCGGTTGTATAATCTCCCAAATTATATTAAATTACTGCGAATGATAACAAAATTTCTCGATAATATAATATTTGTTTCGCATACACTGCTGGCGAATGACGAATGTGTTGACCACAGATGCAGTACTCGCATAGAGAAATGAACTTCAAACGGAGATGTTGGAATGCTTTATTTGATTTAGCGTTGTACTCCAAACTAAGTAGAAGTCTGTTACAGAGATGATTTTACTAGTTGATCTTGTGCAGCAAATACTTTTCTTCCGGACAAAAATTGAAGTGTTGGTTTGATGAATTTTAATGAAATTTACTGCTTTTTATGCTGACGATTGGTCTTCGGGAATGATCAACATTTGCATAGTAAAATAAATCATAAAAACCACCAAAGATTTATAACCGAACCGAGATGGTATAAGAACTGTGGTTGGAGTTAAATCAACTACACATTTGTTAATATAAAGTGTTTAGATCGCACACATAGTGACAAATAAGCATCAGAATCAATAAAATTGCGGTATACCTACTGCTTCATTAACGCCTGGGATTGGAGAACTCTTGCGGATTACCAATCGACAAGGCCAAGACCATAATGGCATAATTGATACAAGGGTTAGGACGACATTTAAAATCGGCCAATGTGAAACTTCACAATAGAATGGGAATTAGGGAATCTCTTCCTAATCTTAGTCGTAGTCTAACTTAAGATACTTATGTTAATTGGTTTATCCACTGCATCGTGTAAAAATGTAATTTGAGGAAACCAAAATTAATTTTAAATTACCCGGGGACCGAAATGAGATTTGAGAGAGAGAGCACAAGTTTTACTATTTTACATTTTTGATGGGTTAAAAACACAATTGCCCCACCAAACGCCACCCATGCTAGCTATAGCAGTGTGACATTTAATTTAAAACAATAAAATAACCAATAAACCCCTCTCGCTTTTCCTTTGAGCACAAATTATGAGTCTTTTTCATGGTCAATTAAAATCAGAAGTTTTGGTTCTACCTTCGTTTCTTGTACAATTTGATTCAAAGTCTACCAGAACGGAAAATAAATGAAGCTTTTTCATCACTAGGTCTATGAATTTGAATTTCTGAATATTTTCTTTTCTTCCATTCGATTTGGAAAAATTGTGCCCCTTTAACATGAGAGCGACCAACGAATGAGCGAATAAACGAACAAATGAGATTTGATACATTTCTAAAGATAATTTTTTAACTAAAATAATGATTAATGGTAAGAAACTAACTTGGATTAACGTCAAGAATTTTAGTGTCTTAACGTACATCGAAGTTAGTTTCTTACCATTTGGTATAATTTATAAATTTACTCAAAAAAATATCTTTAGAAATGTACCAAATCTCATTTATTCGTGTACCTACTCGCTCATTTGTTGGTCGCTCTCATGTGCTTCAATTTTTTTACGGACAAAACAGAAATTATGTACAGCCTTGGAAAACTGTGATTATTATTTCTACTGCAGCGTACAGAACTCGAACGATTTAGTTCGTAATACCTCCATTAAAGTTTAATAAACATAAAAACACACCTTACTTCGTCAGCACATAAGGTCTGATATTTCACTAATTTTCTTCAATTAGATATCTTTTTTGTGTTTCCTACATAGGTAATACGTATCGAGAAAGCTCTGCAATCGTAAGGGAACTAGTACCTACTAGGCTCTAGTATCGACATTCAAAACATAGATTACTCACTTGATGAGTTAATACATTGCAGCCTGAAAAGCAGGATTATCAATTCTGAACAAAGATATCGCCCAGCAATTTCGTAAATACAAAATAATGCAAAGTTGTTAACAACAAATTCAAATGCACCTTTGATTTACATAAGCTGCAGACATAGGCGTTTTTTCAGTTAGTTCTGTTAAAAATAAAGTCACTGTAAATGTTCAAGATTTTGAAAGCAATTTTAAATTTTACTATATATTTCTTGACAGAGAGAGAGTATTTGTTTATTTGATTGACATTGTTTGATTAAAAAAATGGAATCAATCAGAAAATGGAGGAAGGAACCCGAAGATGAAAAAGAAAAAAAAACACTATCTACAACAGTCACTGTTTTGGATGCAGCAAAGTAAGTTAAGCTTCCTGCATTCTTATTTGATATCCAGAAGAAATTAAATTTTGATCTGAGCTCACAAAGTTCACGTAAAGTGTTGCAATTGACAGTGAAACATTTTAAAGAACGTATCCAGTTTGCCAAAGACCGTTTATACAGTACTGTTGAGAAATTACAGAGCATATCGTAAATGGATAATAGTAAATTAGTTCTGTTTTGTTGTACTGGATGCCGGCAGTACCTATTCTCTTCGTTCGTCTAACATTAATAAATAGTTACTAGACAAAATATGCTATTAAACTTGATGTCGAAAAAATTGGTTAGACTTGTCTTTTTTTAACTCTGGGACAGGGTTAATAGATTTACTTGACTGCATCAGTGGTCAATTTTTATATTTTTGAACATCAAATTTAATGAAAATATAGTTACTTATATGTTGCTTTTTTTTGTTGGTTGCAATAAAAATTTATTATAAAATATAACCAAAGTTGGTACCTACCACAAAATATATGAACTAGGAAGATACCTACCTACATTATTTATATACGAAATAAAGCTTTTCTCTGTTGAATGCAATAGGTTCTTTTTTAATACAGCTGAATGAAGGTACATACATAGGTACTTCACACTTCATAACCATCAATAATTTCAATGAGGTGCAGGGTTCTGTGTTTAGGAGGACTTACTCTCAAGTTAGGTATCTACATGTCTACCTACTTATATAACTAGGTACATACACACATACCTACAGACGTAGGTTCCTGTCTACAAAATTATAAAAAGAAACATAAGTTAGGTACCTACAATTATTATTACAAAAATGCTGTATCGTCAATAGGCACCATTCCAAAACAACTACTTGGGCTGCAATAAAAATATCAGAACGTACGACAACTACCTAAGTAGGTACCTAGTGTATCAATGCCAAAAGAGAACAAAAACACCCAAGTATACCTACCTACAAACAACAAAATAAAGAAACATCAACAATCGAGAGATTATTACGAAAATAACTCAAAACAAATAATCTTGAGTTCAAAAACTAGTGGCAATTGCGCTACGAGTGCGAGGCGCGACCGACCGATGATGGAAGGATGGTGGTGGGCAGCCACCTGCGAACCAAGAAACAAGAACCGGCTTCTGAATTCTGAAAAGACAGAGGCAGCTTAACACCCTAAAACTCACACTCAAACCCAAACCGAAATCAAATATGCACATGTATGCGTGTTTGAGCGAAGCAATCAAAGGGGGCGTGGTGTACAAAAAATTGACAAACATACAATGGAGCCGGACAAAATCGGAGAAACAAGAAATGAATCGGAAAAGAGAATTCGAAAAATGGGAAAATATCATCCAAATCCAACACACAAATCCGCGATACAGATATGGTGAATTATGGTGGTGTATTGTTGTTGTTTTTTTTTTTTTTTTACATTACTACAGTTCACATTCACAACACAAATCGCACATCATTAATTCTCTTTCAACAGAGAAACTAAATGCTCTCTTTCTCATTTTCTCATTTTCGGATTCGATTTCGAAATTCATAATGAATTTCATTCAAAACTAAATTTATCTAGGTTTCTCCTCAAAGTGAACTCATAGCGTTTACTTACCACACCTTATAAGCATAATAATGTTGTTCAGTCTCTCAACTCAACATGTTTTCAAATTCAATTTTTAAACTGGCGATGAATCTCTTTTAAAACAGGGTGAGTTTATAGCAACTTATAATAGATGACAGGTTCATATTACGTGATATGTATAAGTACAATCAATTCATTTTTTCACCTTTTCAATTTTAAAATAATAAATGGATAGATATCCGATGCAACATACTTTAACTTTTTTTTTGTTCTATGAAAATATCTAATGAGAAAGAAAGGCGATGAAAAACTTTAAATGAAGATCTATTATACCTAATTTTATGTTAATGTTCATACGTAATCAATCAAGTTTAAAAGTTCATTGCAATTCAGTAATATCATAGCATTTAAATTTTCAATTGATGCCGTAATATGGAAGTTGAGGCAACCATAAACTGGTTGTCATTCATGCAGTCAAATTTAGGTCATACCAGATAGCCATTCCAAATTTTAAAAAATCGACTTTTCAAAATTTTTTTCACGCCAATCGTTTGTGATTCGTTTGTGACTGTTTGTGACAGCATTAAAAAGTTTTGTGACTCTTTAGTTTTTGAGTTATTAACAAATTAAAAAAAAAGTACCAGTTAGCCATAATATTTTTGAAAATTGTAGTAACATGGATTTTTTTATACTCAATCGATCGGAAATCGTTTGTGGCTCATGAATATATCAATAAAATCGTTTGTGACAACTTAGTTTTCGAGAAAAATTAGAAAAACGGATTGAAATTCACCACACTTGCATTAATTTAAAAGTAATGGGAGGAGCTCATAGGTATACGCTGTTGCATATGTATGTGATTCATGTTGCTGAGGTGGGTAAATGGTTTGAGGTGAGCATCATGTTGCAATGATAACTAAGTATGATCGTGTAATTATCAAAATAAAAACAAATATCGTTTGTGACAACCCATTTTGTTTGTGACACCCTATTTTCTAAAAACTCACACTGGCAGATTTTTATTTAAACACATTTCATTAAACATTGTTCAAAGACTTGGAATTTATCAAAAACATCGTTTGTGACAACCTAGTTTGTTTGTGACACCCTATTTTCTAAAAACTCACACTGGCAGATTTTTATTTAAACACATTTCATTAAACATTGTTCAAAGACTTGGAATTTATCAAAAACATCGTTTGTGACAACCTAGTTTGTTTGTGACACCCTATTTTCTGAAAACTCACACTGGCAGCTTTATTTTTCAACACATTTCATTCAACATTATTCAAAGACTTGGAATTTATCAAAAACATCGTTTGTGACAACCTAGTTTGTTTGTGACACCCTATTTTCTAAAAACTCACACTGGCAGATTTTTATTTAAACACATTTCATTAAACATTGTTCAAAGACTTGGAATTTATCAAAAACATCGTTTGTGACAACCTAGTTTGTTTGTGACACCCTATTTTTTGAAAACTCACACTGGCAGCTTTATTTTTCAACACATTTCATTCAACATTGTTCAAAGACTTGGAATTTATCAAAAACATCGTTTGTGACAACCTAGTTTGTTTGTGACACCCTATTTTCTAAAAACTCACACTGGCAGATTTTTATTTAATTTTTTGTTGTTGTTTTTTCGTTATGAATGAAATGTGTTGAAAAATAAAGCTGCCAGTGTGAGTTTTCAGAAAATAGGGTGTCACAAACAAACTAGGTTGTCACAAACGATGTTTTTGATAAATTCCAAGTCTTTGAACAATGTTGAATGAAATGTGTTGAAAAATAAAGCTGCCAGTGTGAGTTTTCAGAAAATAGGGTGTCACAAACAAACTAGGTTGTCACAAACGATGTTTTTGATAAATTCCAAGTCTTTGAACAATGTTTAATGAAATGTGTTTAAATAAAAATCTGCCAGTGTGAGTTTTTAGAAAATAGGGTGTCACAAACAAACTAGGTTGTCACAAACGATGTTTTTGATAAATTCCAAGTCTTTGAACAATGTTTAATGAAATGTGTTTAAATAAAAAGCTGCCAGTGTGAGTTTTTAGAAAATAGTATGTCACAAACAAACTAGGTTGTCACAAACTATGTTTTTGATAAATTCCAAGTCTTTGAACAATGTTGAATGAAATGTGTTGAAAAATAAAGCTGCCAGTGTGAGTTTTCAGAAAATAGGGTGTCACAAACAAACTAGGTTGTCACAAACGATGTTTTTGATAAATTCCAAGTCTTTGAACAATGTTGAATGAAATGTGTTTAAATAAAAATCTGCCAGTGTGAGTTTTTAGAAAATAGGGTGTCACAAACAAAATGGGTTGTCACAAACGATATTTGTTTTTATTTTGATAATTACACGATCATACTTAGTTATCATTGCAACATGATGCTCACCTCAAACCATTTACCCACCTCAGCAACATGAATCACATACATATGCAACAGCGTATACCTATGAGCTCCTCCCATTACTTTTAAATTAATGCAAGTGTGGTGAATTTCAATCCGTTTTTCTAATTTTTCTCGAAAACTAAGTTGTCACAAACGATTTTATTGATATATTCATGAGCCACAAACGATTTCCGATCGATTGAGTATAAAAAAATCCATGTTACTACAATTTTCAAAAATATTATGGCTAACTGGTACTTTTTTTTTAATTTGTTAATAACTCAAAAACTAAAGAGTCACAAAACTTTTTAATGCTGTCACAAACAGTCACAAACGAATCACAAACGATTGGCGTGAAAAAAATTTTGAAAAGTCGATTTTTTAAAATTTGGAATGGCTATCTGGTATGACCTGTCAAATTTGCACTAGGCAAGGCTTTTCTAAAGGCTCGTTTTCTCGTCATCGAGCTGCCTAAAAAAAAGAATTAACGAAATTCTGGACACAATATGATTCTACATTTAAAGTTGAATATGCTTGAAAACTTGTTCCAACACAATCATGACAAGAAACACCAGCCGGCTGGTAAAACACTTCTTGATAAAGTAGGTCTTCATATAATGCAATTAAATATATCAAAACTTATTGGTGGCTTGGGTTTACCCAATGCCAAATAGTTGAGCGCCGTTATTATCAAGAAGGGTTCGCAGCAAAATATTAACTTCCACTCAAAATTAAATTAAAAAACATTTAGAATATACATGTTTGTACATTTCAATTATTTTCGAGTAAAAGGGAAATTTAAAACCTAGCTTATTATTTTGTTAAAAAAATAAATATTATCATCTATTAGACTTATAAGAGCATGCAGCAGATTTTAGGTGTGAGCGTTGCGTTGTGGAAAGGTCTTTTGATTGTACCTATGTACGAGATGTGTAGTTCTTGCAGTCCGTAGCTGGGGTGGGCGTTAGCAAGTTATAATAAAATGTATAATAATAATAATATTTTAACTATGTATATGCCTGTAAGACCTTGGATCTTTTAAATGTGACTTGCACGGCACTAGTTAGAAATAATAGAAAGATAGGAAAGAAATTTTAGTGGTAAGTAGATTTGAGATTTTGATGGTTGTCATCTCATAAAACCCCATACATATGTAGGTAGGTCAAAGCTGTGAAATAAAGAAAAAAACTGCTGCCCAGGGTGGGGCTCGAACCCCATACCTATGAGTTAGCAATCAAGCACTGATTCGCTGTACCATGGCGACCCACACAAAGTGCAATAAAATATTTAAAATAATTATGGCTGTTATGATAGATCTTCCTTGTATGTTACCAAAAAGTACAATCAAAAGAACTTTCCAAAAATAAATGAATAAATAAAATGGATTCATGATTTCTTATACACAGATATTCGTGAAATAGTCTAGTCTGAAGGCACTTCAAATAAGTTTCTATAATAAGACCGATACAATCCGTGAACCTTTCCAATCCAGATTTACCTACGACTAGGTAATACACAACGACGTCAATTGCCATTAAAGAAATGATTAACCTACCAAGGCTTAAAGATACCATCGAATTCACCAATTTCGAATTTCGAACTTCGAACTTCATCAATTTATATAATAACGGTTACAAATCATATTGATAAAAGAGAAATATCATTTCAAAGAGAGGACTAAATCATTTTAGTAGTCTCCCTTTAAGCTGGGCAGTAAGCAACCACACACATGTGCCGATATCCATCACTTATATCGTCGTCGTTACTTTTTCGAATATGAAATCGAAATCGAGAAAAGAAATCTCAAGCAAACAAAACAAAACAACAAAAAAAAACACGGTAGGAGGATTTATCCTTATCAACCACGCGCGAGTACATGTGTTGGTCTTCGACGACGTCGTTGTGTATTCTTATAGAGAAAAAACTGAAGAAAAAAATGGGAAAAAGGAAGATATTAAAAAATATCGCCACACACATAGACATTTTTTCCACCATCGTTCTATTGTCACAATTCCATTTCCTTTTTTTTTCAGGAAAAGGGGTGGTAAAGGACCGAAGGAGACAAAAAATACAACCAAATCATGTCTACGAGTGGGATCCTAAATGTGGCTCCAACAAAAAGAAACATTTTTTTTTTAATTTACTGCAGATACCTACTCATTTCCATACCAAATGAACTTGAATTTATTATTTTTGCACAATTACGGATAAAAAATGACATTTCATGCATCACCAACTGTCATTTTCAAATACCCACCATTTGGATTACCAGCCCACCATTGCGGATTAATTGACATTTCGCTTTTCTCCTCCACCCTCAGCCACCCCATCCACATTGTAAGGGAGGGGCCGACCGACGGCAAAACACAACCAGTAATAGGAAACCGATTAGTAACTATTCGATTGGAGCAATATCGAAATGTATTTCTTTTTTCTTGGGGCAGACATGTTGAGTTTGAGTCGTGTGTGTGGTAAAAATCTCCTGTTTCTCAGCGCCGTCGTCGTCGTCATTCAAATACGAAGATTCGATTACCTGCCACCACCTATGCACATGGTGTTAGTGACAACCAAAGTATACGATTGGACACACAATCGTTCACTCACACCCACCCACTTTTTTATTATATTTTTACTCTATTGTGTATGGAAATAAATGTAAAGAAAAATCGTAGGTACCTATATAATATTTTTTTTATATTTCTTCAAATAGTTGATTCTCTCTTTCTCTCTGTATCCACTTGATTTGATTTGAATTTTTGTTTACTTTTTTTGTTCTTCTTTTGCTTTGGTAGGTATCTACTTTATGATTATTTTTTCCCGTTTGACGACTACAACTGGCAGACAACAGAAGAATTTCTCCCAAGTCCCAACTTGTTTCGTTTCAATAGCAACTGTCTGTACTGAAGGGTATTTTCACCACTCTATTCACCACGCCAATGACTATGAAAGCGAATAAGTAGATGGAGCAGCAAGCCGCCATATAATGCATTCAACAAAATACAACAAAATGCTGAACACCAAAAAGATATAGGTATGCGACAGCAAAACAAACAACAAAAAAGTACTCAACTATCTTTTGTAGTATTGTAACAAGAACAGCGCAACAAGGAAGCAAATTATACGTGGTGAATAAAAAAATAAACAAAAAAAAAATGACATCCATTCGAATCGAACATTCATCGAAATCATGTGAATGAATTCAACACAGATCCCATGCTTCTTTCCGTTCAATATAACAAAACGCATACAATCAACCAAAAGAGGTGGAGTATGAGGGAGAGACAGAGAAAGAGCGTGAGAGAAGATACAAAAAATGTATCTCGAAGTGTTCAAACTCAATTTTTCGAATCGAGCGAGATACGTATTTCTGAATCCGAACGAACGAAAAAAGCAGGAGGGTTGTGTGTGTTTTGTATATGTTTGAATTTTTCAGTCATCAGCTGAATTCATGACAGGCAACATCTTATTAGATTAAGGTTGCGCTGTTCGATAATACAGTAATATCTTTGATTAAAAATTATACCTATCTATCAAAATTCGAAAGTAAATAGGTATTACAATTTATTACCGCCACATCAATAAAAGCTTTGTTTTTTTCGATTTCTTATTAAAAAAAAAAAAAATATTCCGTGTTTCGCGAAAATATTGTCAACACACATTCTTACTATTTTTAAGTGTATCTAGATACAATTTTTCTATCGTTGTTTCCTTCATTGTGAACAAGTGAACAATCCGGTGCGGTGTGGTGTCAATCAAATAATATTGTCATTCAATTGTGAAAAGCCAACGACGACACGACATCTATTGTTTATGAAAATTTATCGGAACCGATCGGAAGTATAATTGAGATTTATGTGAAAACTGAATAAGTTATAAAATTTTGGTGTTTTATCACAATTTTTTTTTTTTTTTTTGTGAATATGGCGGCAATTTTAAAAATTAAAAGCAAACAATTTGTGAAACAAAAGTAAAAATATTTTAATGGTATTATAGTGATCTGCTCCTGATTGCATCCAATTATGAATTAAATGAAAAAGCGAAGGAAGAAGATATATATTATTTTTTAATAAGATTTAAGTTTGGTGATTTTACCACACAACACAATTTTCTACAAAAATAGTGAAAAAAGTGAAAAGGCTAGTCCATAACAAGACCAATACTTTATTAAAATCGATTTAAGTGTGAAGCAAAAAAATATTTATAGTTTTTCCTGTAAACAATTGTTAAAAAAAAAACTGGAAACGGAAATTGAATCGCACAGCAAAAGGGAGGCAGACGAGGATCGTTTTGCCTCCACTTTTCAAAAATTCACCCGAATGCAGCCAACATTGCCGCAAACAGCCGGGACAGCCGATATGGATTTGACGGCTGTTCAATCAATGGATTGGTTATTTAAAAAGGAACGAATATATCTTTTGGCACAATTTTGGCAACAGGTAAGTTTTAAATCATAGGGCCTTAGTTATACCTGTCTTAATCGACAATCAATGCTTTCTAAAGAACTTTTCAATTTGCCGTCGATAAATACACATATTTAACAAATATTTGTGGGGTATTTTTTTTTTGTTTTCTTTTCAATGAGATTCAAAAGAAGAAGTCAAGTGCAGACAACGAAATATTTGTGTACCTAGTACCTACCTGTAATTGTTGTTAGGCCTCTTTGAATAGATATTTCACCCATACCTAAACTAACTAATGGTATTCTATTTCAAAAAGAACTAACTCGCTCATTCATGCAAAAACTTAGAAAAGCAATAAAAACTAGATTTTACCTAATAGGTATATATGGATGGATTCGTAATTGGATCACAAAACTATCAATATAAATTGTCCGATCAAACTGTATCGATAAGTTTTTATTTACCAAAGATCATTATATGTAACGAATAGAAAAAAAAACCAACTGACTCAAATCTAATTGATTAACCGACATTAAATTTTTTTGCAAGTTTCTTTGTTTTGTATGGATTTTTACATACCTCACTATTCTTATAAGATTATCTCATACAGACGTTAAATAAATATTGACCAGATGAAAACAATCATTGGATATCGTGTTATTAATAAACAATCAAATACTCGTTAGTGATTTTATAATATTTCTTCTCTTCAATCGAACAAACATTGCTTGAAGAGTAAAAAGCTAAATTTGTTAGTTTCTCACCCAACTAACCTTCGTGTGATTTTTTGTTGTAGATTTCCAAATTTCTTGTTTTCCTTTCAATCCCAAATCGAAAATATATGGAACTTGATTAGTTTCTAGATTATTTAATCGAATGAGAAAAATAAAATTGCTGATTTTAACGATATTTTATTTTCGTTGAAAAAACTGATAGGTTTTGAATCGATGTTTTTAAATACCTACATTTTGTTAATAATGTTATTAAGATTCCTTAATAAGAATAAAAAAATTAAAATAATAATATAAAACGATTGCACTAGGGGAACATTATAGTTAAAATGCTCTTTGAGATAAAATTCGATTAACATTTTGAAGTTGTATTTAACTGAATTTCAACAATAAAATAAATTAAAACACATTTCAAAATTTTCTTACGTAATTCCAACAGTCAATTTGATTAAAGATTACAGAATTATAGATAGAAAATAGTTAATCATGCGAGTGCATGGTTAAAATTTTTAATACATGGAACTACCTATATTTTTATCGTTCATTGAACATTAAGAAGACCAACTTAAATTTAAAAAAAAAATTAATTTGTTAAGAAAAGGAAGTTTTTACCTCTGAGTTTGAACATTTTCCATAAAGTATAAAGTGAAACTTGATCAGTGTTGCAAATATAAGTGTTTGTTTTGAATGCATGATTTTCCATTTATGTAATCAATTTTTTTACATTCCGAAAAACTACTCGTTTATCACATCACAATTCCTTTGGAATATAAGTCAGATGAACTATGGCAACCAATCTATTTAAGGTTTTGTTTTTTGCCAAACTGAAAATGTTTCCAAAATTGTTTGCTCTTACTTTCCAAAACTGTACCTACTTTTGATCCTATTAGATAGGTACAAACCTACCCAAATATTAACAATGATCTAAAATAAATGTTAAGGTTTTTTTTACTGAAACATCTAGTTAGTCTTTAAATTTAAATTGCTTTCATCAGGAACAACTACTAATCCATCTATAGAATCGATAGCAAAGAAAAACTTGTAAACGAGTTAATTTCATTTAATCATTCAATATTGTCATTAGGCTTATTTATACCCACAAACTTATGTAGGAAGGTTTGTACGTTTGAAAAAAAAAATACAACAAATATGGAAAAATCAGAACTTAACGATAATGGCCTTGCGTGGAAAATATGTGTATAGATATCGTAGTAAATAAAATATACCTTAAAGTATCTACATATGTATCTACCCAGTTTCAGTTATTTCCAATTTAATGAGTATTTCCCTCAAACACTACAATAAGCGAATAAAAAACTGCCCTGACCAAACAAAAGCACAGGTGCGGTAGTCATAAAGACCTATTTTTTCCATATTTGTTCACATGTGTTAATCGACCTCTTCTTTCCGGCTATACAACCACGACATATTGCAAAATTTAAAGTTACAAAACAACAATTACAATTAAAAATAAATATAAACAAATATTCAAACTGATTTTTTTTTATTGAAAGCGGAACTCTAAATGCAATTATTACCTAATATAGCTATCTTAACAGAATGCTTAGCTCGTCAAAAAAGATTCAGTATCTTCGCTTGCAATTTGAGTTGACAGGCAACTACAACAACAAATGTAAACGTTAGCATAAATGTTCGAAATTATTTGGCATTTAGCTTGGCGTTCCTTATTTTGGTTTTGTTTTTTATAGCTTTGCACTTGGCCCAGTTAATTGTGAAATTAAAATAAAATACAATGCTTTTTTCGGTCAGATACATTTTTTTTAAATTTAGTTTTTTATTTTTTTTAAAAAAAATAAAAAAAAAACAAGCACCGGAAATTCAACTGATTTAAATTACATGCAATCAATTCAACCGAGAGTAAAAACGTCTTAATATGCCTAATTGCTCCTAATATCTGGTAACCAAGCGTAGAAGTAGCCAAGAAACAAGACTTGAAGTAAAAACTCGAGAAACAAAAATTCAAAATAAAAGAAAAACTCGGACTGATGTCTGTAAGTGTAATTTGTGTGCGCGCAGCTCAATATATCAGTCGATATCTTATGAGTTTTTAATTTTAGGTTTTTGACTTGAAGAAATACACATCACGAAAAATATCTCATCAATCGTTGTAGGTAGGTACCCGTAGAGGTGTATACATTTATGCTATACTCCTCATCGCTCGACAAATAGGTATCTGTTTCTGGTGATCAGTGATCATGATCAGAGTCTAGAGGGAGATCTATAGTCCCGAAAAGCAGTGATACAAAAATATATGGGTGGATATGTGAGTCCTTTGCCTTCCTCGTGATTATCAGTCAATTCGAAAAGAACAGATCACTCATTCGTTTGGCCACCACCCATTTTGCAGAAATTTTTGTTGTTGGTACTGGTGGTCCCATCCACCAGTGTGTCGATACATCAGTAACAGCAGCAGCAACAGCGGTTGGCGATGGCGGTAGGATTTCACAGGAATAAGGGGAGATTTACATTCAGCCTGAAGGCATCTCAGTCGGCGCAGATATTCTTATAATGCGAGGAAAATTAAAAAGGAATCATCATTACTAACTATAAGTCGAGTTTTACTTTCGTGCGATGATGCACTTACCAGCTATATCTACCTACATATATGCAATATAACAGAACATGATATGTATAGAACTATATGTAACTACCTAATACATCATTTGAGCAGTTTCAAAACGAAAAACAAAAATAATAAAATTCTGATAAATACAAAAAAAAAAACAAACATATGGGAAACAGTAGTCAAAACATTGCATACACATTTACCATAACAAACCACATCATGGAAATATTAAATTTTAAAATGCATGTAGCTATGTCTATAGTACGTACGAACGGTTGTCTAGTTCAAAGACGATTACTTATGTGTCGAATTAAAACAAATATTGGCGCTTCAGTTTCTTATAATTTTTTTTTATTATTCTTTTGCTCAAGAGATATGTTTGTAGGTACCTACTCGATATTTTCAAATTGAAATGTTAAAATACTAATTGTGCGATTGCGATCATTTGTCATTATTAAGATACACTTTATGTGTATAGCAGATAGGAACAAACATACATATATTCTCGCATGTCTAATGGCAAAATAGGTAGCGTGTGTGGGTGGGTGAGTTTTAACGAATCTCGTTTCAGCTCGTCGGACTCGTCTAGACTGAAGTGGATTAGATGGAGTTTTAAATAAATTTACAAAACTATTTGGAGTTAATTTTCATTTGAAAAATGTTTCTGTAATTTATACTACTCAAACTAAATTAACTATCTCTAGATAGGTATACGTAACTTATAGTATGTAGATGAATGTAGATACAAAATTTCATTGAGAGTTATTTATTATTTGTGGTTTTTTTACCATGTTCTTATTAAGGCGATCATTTGTAGCGCCACTTTGCTTTGCCTATATTCGTTAATTTTTGTAAAGTATGCATAGATTGATAGAACCTGGTTTGTGTGAACCAAATCAAATGTGAGATTGTTCATTTGAATGTTTATGTGACTGAAAATTGTTAATACATACAAATCTCCCCTTTGAACCATCCCTTATTTTGTTAATTTCCATTAAATGTAACATACACACAAAGTACTCGAATCCTATCTGTCTATGCTTGGATAAACGAATTAAAGTTTTTATTATTTCCATTTCGATTTTGTCAAATTCAAAATGGAAACGATACTAAGTATTCCCATGATAGACAGAGTATGTATCAGTCCATCAGTTCTTAATGCCTTTACAGGGGATAGCAAACCTAATAAGGGAGTTTTTTTTTGCCGAAAACCGGTTTTATTTAAATTGATTAACACTATACGATGCTTAACGGGTATGGGGCAAGGATCATGTTTATACAAAAAAAAAACTTATCCTGTTTCACAAAAAAAATCTAGATGTAGGTATACCTACACATATATACAAATCAAATAGAACTCAACCGCGTACAAGATAGTTTTTTTTTTTTACTAAAAAGGGTTCCGTATGAAATATTACAGCGAAGCAATTAATATCTTTCGGATTCATATCCAAACGTTATAGAACCCTTGCAATAAAACTGAATAATAAGTAGTTTTTTTCATGAATTTCAAAAAAAAAAAAAGTTTAAAATTTTGTAATCGGCTGCGCAATGCTCATCAGTTGAAAAATAGGTAAATGTAAGAAAATGTAGCTATTGCTATTCAAATCAAACGTAAATCTTAAAATCTATGATTGCGAGTATTTGTAGAGAGAAATTGAATGGGTAGGTATGTATTTAAAAAAAAAATTAACTTTCCACAAACAGTGATGGTCATATTTTGACGACAGAGAATCTTTTTTTTAATTCTTCGCTCTTTCAACAAATAAATTTGTAATTGTTTCTTATTTTAGGTACCTACATATTATATAAAGTACGTTATCAAAATAAACCATTCATTCGAAAAATGTTGTATCAGTTTATTTCTACAAAAAAATTAGGAAATACAATTTAAGCTGTCCCGAAAGGATATGAAAACTAAATTTAGTTTTTCTATCATTTTAATACACCAAAATATATATTTCATATAAGAGTGGAATTTCCTGAGTTTTGCACTGAATGCTTCAATCCGAAAATCTTTTCTCAGGAATCTATCGAAATCGAAAAGCGAGACAGTGAAAGCCTAAAAATCAACCATTCACAATAGAAAACCAATGAAAATAACTACATATATGTATTTCTATCAAATCGCACAAATTCGATAGTTTTTTTTTTTAGTTAGTATGTTTACTTGCTGTAGAATTAGCTCATCAAATATCTTAAGTTAACGCTGAATTGATCCAAGTTTGGAAAAAAATTACTGAATACTTATTTTGAAAATATGAACACATTGAACAACAATAATGTACTTATGTACATATTTTTGACCAAATTAAGTTAAATTTACAGTTTTTTTCATTTCATTTGTGCGAAAAGAAACTAAATCACATTATTTGCTAAAAAGGTATAAAATGTTAGGGTTTTCAGATATTCTGGTGAGCAATAAATACTGACTCGTTTAATGTTCGATACATTATTTTTCAAGAAAGTTGAAAGTTTTTTCTATAAAACTCTTTAATATTTGTAAGTTTTTTTTTCAATTAAGAAATTCGACTTGTGCTGTTCTTACAATCATCGATTCAATTATATATATAAGCTCTTATCTCAAGAAAATCCCAAGGGCATAATAATCAATTCCTACTATCGAATTATGTGATGAAATTTGTAAGCTCAAAAATTATTATCTTCATCTCCAAACATAGCAAAGTGTTTGAAAACCACTTTTCATCAAACCATCAAAGTTAATTTGAGTAAACATGTAAAAAAACAAAATGTTTGAAGTAAGTAGGTATAGCTATGTATTCGTATGTGTAAAAATAAAAAATAAAAATACCAAAAGGATGCTATTTAGAAACAACAAAAAAATCCATCATCATAATACTAACGCCTTTATTTATGGAAAAATGTCAAAGTACTTAGTGTGACATCTATTTTTGTCACTTTTACAACACTGAATGCACAAAATTCTGTCTCGTTCCACTGCAGCGCAGACACAAAACGATACAAAAAATTCTGTCATACACACAAAAAAAAACTAAATCCAGAAAGAGCTCACAAAAATTGACTAGTGTGTCGTCAAATCGTAGATACTTATTTGTGGCATCGTCAAAATGCAACACCGCGGCAGCAGCAGTAGCAGTGATAGGGCTTCCACGCATACGAATTTTAGGGACTGAGATATATATTTTATCTTCCCACAGATGTTATATTGGCAACAAAATCTAGTAAATTTTAAAGTGGTGAATTTTTGAATTCCAATTGAATACACAAAGTACAATAAAAAAAAAATACTATCTATAGGTACAATGATTAACAATTTTCTGTGCATGTCGAATACATGTATCATTATCACGATCATTTTCTACATACATTCATTGATCGCACTTGAAGTCAAGTGGAATAACAGACAAAAATAAAATACAAATAAAATTGATCATCTCCCATTGATTATTTGATTATGTATTTGTATCTGATGAGCCACAAGATAACTAATAATGTGCCAAAAGATACAATAATTATTTTAGAAGTGAATTTTATACTTCTTTCAATTTCTAGACATACGCGCCACGCCTGTTCAAAGACGAGACAGAAACACGTATTTTTAAATTTAATGGTAATTTTGTTGTTTTTCCGATCGAAAAGACAAGCGAATACTAATACAAAAATATACATATAAATATCACGATAAAAGACAAAACAAAAACAAAAATGAAACCATTCGAAAACCGGAGCCGTTCAATTTTTCGGTTTTTATGATCTGTCGTTTCGATTTATTTAGATATGTGACGGCTTCTGAATTTTAATGATGTGAAGATCTACTTTGTGTGTCTTCGACACATGTACATTTGACGACAGTCATGGTAATATATTTTTATTTTATTAGAATTTGATGTGAACTAGATTGTTTGAATTTAAAATTCCATTTCATAATCAATAACAAAAAACAGAAGAATTTCTGATTGAGTGTGTTCAGGAGGGTTTTCATTGAAAACTGAATGATGGCACATTTCTGCACACACTACCTACATATATTTATATTACTGCACTTTCATCTCGAAAATTGGTACTTCGGATGGAGAAAACTTCAAAAAACTATTTTCGCAAGCGAGTCTTTTTTGAATGTGCCTTGCTTTTTCTGTAAATGTTGATCCTTTTAAATTTAGATATTTTTAGAAAAAAATCATTAGGCAGACACATAGACGTCAGTGGAGCGCCACCATGCATCTTTGCGGGATGAAAGTGTATCACTGCATGTAATTTTTTTTCCTGATTTCAATGGTTTTTGTACATACCTTCTTCTGTTTTTAGGGTTAATTTTGATGGCAAGTTTAAATTTAAATCGCAGCTACCATTGTGGCACTGCATGCCGCCTGCTGTGCTACCACGTGCTCACCGCTTTTTGCCATTTGACTTGAGAATTTACCGTGTGCCACAAATCACTCTGGCACTCTCCCTTCCCTGCTCTCATGTGTATAAAATAATAATATAAAAAAATATATATTGAAGAAAAACAAAAAAAAGATCACATAAAGAAGGTACGTGTGTTTGTGTATCCAGATACATTATTATAAGGCGTCAAAGACGTTTCTTAATCTATTCTAAAACATAAAATCAAATCAAAATTTCCTATAATTCTTTTCGGTTGCTCGGTCATAAAATCAAATGGGTTTCCGTTGGGCTTCGATATATAGACCCAACAACAACGCACAACATCGACGCGTCTTAGATCGAAAACTCAAAAATAGAAAATTGTGACAAAGATTAAATTTGATTTCTCAAAACAAAAAAAAATGAAAACGAATAAAGATGTTTTGGTTTTTTATGTATCTTTTTTTAAAGGGGAGCCACATTTGTCACATTTTAGATATTTCCCAGACGAACCAATATCTACTAAAGAAAAAAAGAAAAATAACAAGCTCATTTAATAATAATTATTAGATAACTTAGATAACTCAACAGAGAAGAAGTAAGCCCAATGACAAAAACTCCCTTATTGGAATGTCTTTTGGCCTTCATAAAATCTGCTCCCCTTTGAAATGGTCATAATTGAGCAATATAGATGTATCTATATGATTTGAAAAGCATCATCGATAAAGTATCTAACAAATATATTTCATTTCTAATAAACCCGACTATATTGAATAGACAAACTTATAGAGAAGCAGCTTCACCCCCCACAAACAGATGTAATTGGTAAACACTGATAACGCACTGTCCCAGCTATTAGCACGTTCGAGAATACGTGTACTTATACGACACACAAGATTTCACTCAAGGAGGGTGTCCGCCTTATATGTTGTGTTGATATAGTTTATTTTATCGAAAGGTACCGAAAATACCCTTGAAAAGGTAGAAGCGGGATCGAAGGTTATTAAGCGGTTATTATTTTAATAGTTTCATAGTTTCAGCAATACACACGATTGCAATCTTAATTATTGAAACTTTTGGAATAACCGTTTATGGAATATCGTTTCTAAAGAGCTTGAGTCTAATTTATAGATTTTTAACGGTCCAACTAGTGGCGGAATGAAATATCTTCTATAATAAGAAATACATTAAATGTTTAAGGTCTGTCATATATAGAACCGAACAAAGAACGGAAACACCAACACGACGATAATGACGACGTTGACGACGACGATGAAGACGGAGATGGATATGAAGAAGCAGTTCAAGTGGCTTTCTTTCACCCAATTCACTTCCATTTTCATAGTTCTTTAAGAGGGCGAAGGGATGACATGTTTGTTCTAGATATTAGATATATTAACAAGCATCACCACAGATGGAATGAGTTTGAGAAATTCTTAATAATTGATGGTAATAGAGAGATTAAGACATGTACAAACAACAAAAAACATTTCAACGATGATGTTTTTCGGTGGTTTCTTTGAAATGGCCCTAATCTCGAGATGAGATCACACTGCCACTGTCACTACTTGAAGCAGACTTATTCAAGATCTATTTTTTATTATTGATGTGGCTCACATCAAAACATATTTAAAAAAAAAAAGCGATAAAGGACTTCCTCTCGATATGAGAACATACCCGAAACCCGACTGTGGGTAAATATATTTTAATAAAAACTAGTTTTCCATACAAAATGTGTAGTTTGAGATATAATAAAGCTGACTAAACCTACAATACCTGTGGAGTTTGGGAGAAAAACATAAAATAACTAAAAAAATATGTTTTGTCGGTAAAGACACTGTACAGCTTTCATTGTTAAAGACATAAGAACCATACAGAAGCAGTCTGAACTGGAGTTCTTATGCTTGTGCCAAATACTACACATGAATCTATAGATAGTTCATCTTTTTGTACGTAGGTAATAGGTACCTACATACTTCCAAATTCTATAAAATATTCCTAAACAAAATAGTTATTTAAGAATAGTTTAATTTCACTACGTACACCATACAAGTGATTAAAAGTGATACAAGTCATTAAAAATGGCGAAATTTATTTTGTATTCGTTTCACAGACGAAACAAAAGAAAAAGGGGCCACGAAAGTTGGGCCCTCAATTCCAATTCAAAATGATTTGAAAGTTTGAAAATTTTAATACATATCTACAAAATATGATAAAAATATTAAGAACATTTTGTGGCTTTCGTTTTTGAGATATGTAATTTAAAAAAAAATTCGAACACCATGTAGGAATGGGTAAATTTTAGATTCGTCAATTGAATTAATGGCTCATTTTGATGGCATTGTTTTAAATTAAACTTTATTTCAAAGAAGCTCTTTTCTAAAATAACCTACACCTACATATATTTATTTATATTTTATCCTATGTTGAACAATTGAACTTATCATACGTGGCATCTTTAAACCTTGTACCTTCCTACCAAACAATCTTTAAATTTAACAAACAAAAGCAATAGATACCTACCAATGTCCTTGATGGTTTTTGATTCCTCTAAACCCCATAAACAACAAGGAGATTTTGCCTAGCAGACAATCTAAAATGTTTATTTAAAGGCGTTTAAGAAATCTTACTACTATAAAATATCCTTTTACCCTGCATCTCCCTGTTCCTCCTGTGCTGGCCACAAAAACCACCTTGAATGAAGGCGTCTGCTGCGCTTCAAGTGAACCGAACCCTTCTTATATTTTCTCCGTTCTTCTCTTGCTTGTGATGGTTGTTTTTTTTTGTATTTTTCTATCTTTTCATTCGAATTCCACCGTCGTCGTTGACGTCGTCGTCGTATTTGTAGTCGTCATACTATCCATTTCCTTCGTATTTTGAAGGTGCTGCTTTAGATAGTAGTGGTAGTGGTATGGTATAATGTATAACCGACTAGGAAAAACCTAGTGAACTCCATCCTTTTGGTGGTTTTTGGGGGCTTGGTATTAGGGCACATTTTATACTTATACATATCTACGATACCTACTATTTTCGGTACCTTCTCCTAGGGTGTATTAGAAGAACCTTTTCTAAGCCAACTTAAGCCAATGCTTCTACGTCACTGCCGCCGCCGCTACTTCCTTCCCTGGTTACTTTTCGACCGACTCAACGTTTTGTTTTGTCGTCCTAGTCGTCTTTTGAGAAAATCATCATACCTATACTCTTGTTCTCTCTCCTTTAAATTATTTATCTGTGTGTGTTGAATATCTCCCGAAAAGGAGATGTTATTTTTACTTAAAATTTTGCTAAATTAGACTTTTAGGTAATACCTAGATATAGATATAGATATTTGACTGGCTCGTCGTCGGTCGTCCTTGAAAATTCTGCCGGATGTGATGTCATGGATTTTTAATTTCCTCTTCAACCCATTCCCCCCCTCATTGTTGCCTTCTTTAAGTTTACCGCCTTAAAGTTATAGTCTCTTAATTTAAGGTACATCCTTCAACCCCCCCTCATTCCATTGACTCCTTAAAGAATACGCAAGCTATTTACAGTTCTGACTAACAAACAAGTGGGCGCACAAAATGAAGGCGAGACAACACTGATACCCAGCCCAGGGACGAGGATGACGTCGACGACGAGAAGCGAGAAGAAAAAAGGGTGTTCTCCGGCTCTGGTAAATCTGAATCACGAGACGACACAACGCACTTTCACTTAACAGCAGCATAATAGTATCCTGCAAATATTCCATACACAAACACTGTGTTTGTGTATCTGTATATACATATTATGTTTATACATATACATAGGTATATACCGATATATATTTGCATTATCATTTGTCTGTTAGTTTGTGGCATAATTACGCACGTTGTGTGCAGAGTGAATGTCCTTGAAAGTTTTTGGCACAGTTTAATTCGTATACCTATAGATGGTCCTACCATATACATATACATATAGTAGGTATCTACCGCACCGCAGCCAGCAGTTTAATACCTAAGCACATGATGGCAGAGCATTTAACATAGTTGAATGACACTTTCTTATACATTTCCTATCGGGTGTGGGTTTGTTTCAACTTTAATTCGGAGCCGGAGTACATATGTTAGAGTAAAAGTGTTTGTGTGTCTTGCATTCGTGCTTACTATTTTTTTTTTTGCGATCATTACTGAGGCCCAAGATACAAATTGTAATTTAATTAACGCCTTAACACACTACTAAGTGTGTGTCTCCAATTTCACTATGTTATGAATTTTCCTCAGTTCGGATACGCATATTCAATTAAATCAACTTCCTGTCAATTAAATGATCACCAATAATCAAATTCAATTTGAATACACTCGTAGTGGGTACTTGTTGTGGATGTTGCTGTGCGTATACGATGCGATAACCATCGTCGCATTGAATTAGCTCCATCATCAACAGCTGCTGGCTCTGGATTTGATTTCAATGTGTATTTGGGCATATGAATGTGTTTGTTCCTTTTTATGTGGGAGAATTTCTCAGCCTAAATCAGTAATTGTCGAAGGAACGAGAAGATATTTTGTGATAAACCCCCAAACCAAAGCGGAAATTCGAATCCGAAAAAAAAGCAATACAACAACAAATATTAAAACATGATTCAAAATGTGTGAGGCTGTTTTTAGGGGATCTTTCATGAAAAAAAATACCTTCTCTTCCTCCGCACGCTATCATCTCATTTGCATTGAAAAGGGAATGTTTTTGTCACCCATAAAGATCGGACGGAGTTTAATTTTTTCTCTTTCATCAAACTTGGGGTCTCACGCAGCACAAAGTCTTCGATGCCTTCGTATTTTGTGCTGTTTCCTTTCGAACTTTATGCGAATGCGCTTTCAATTTTCATT
Source organism: Meliscaeva auricollis (assembly GCA_948107695.1). Taxonomy (NCBI): domain Eukaryota; kingdom Metazoa; phylum Arthropoda; class Insecta; order Diptera; family Syrphidae; genus Meliscaeva; species Meliscaeva auricollis. The sequence continues at coordinate 37,557,329 of OX403619.1, read as the reverse complement.
CTCAATATACATAATACAAAAAAAAATACAAAAAGTGGGATAGTTCTGTATCTCGTTTTCATAGAATGCAACCAACATCCTTTGGATTTGTGTGATGATGATGATGAGATGGAATAATAAAATTAAAAGGCACTGTAATGCATAAAATAATAAAAAAAAAAAAAATAAGAAAAAAACTGTATAGCACCGCAGCAGTAAAGACGAGGGCGAAGACTCATAAATCAAAATTAAGGCGCATTAACATGCGCGCTTCATTCTTGACACTGCTACTTTTTTGTGGGTCTTTTTGATATTTTTTTTTTATTACTCTTATTTTCTTCCTTTCTGTGAGCGCATATTGTGATATGTTATGTGAATGAAGAAGAAACCAGGGTTACCAACACATAACCTATGAGTCAAGAATGGCATAAAATAAGTGATCTATACCTAGGTAACGAGATGAGTCATGGTATTAACTTAATTTTAGTAAAATAATACAACTAACTTTTATATTATTATTATTTAATAAGAGATATGGTGGTCTACCGCTTTGGGAATTTACCTTGGTATCAGCAGTGAGTATTTCATCATACTTTGAAAAGTTGAATTTGTGTTTCTATAAGACGAACATTTTAAAATTAAACTGGAACGAATTGAATTCTAAAAGTGTATTGTACTAGGGTAATTTTAAAACCTTTTTTTTTTCAAAGGCGAAAATAAAATTACGTCCACGGGAATTTGAACTTAAGCATATAGCTTTAATGTTTTTGTATCATACAAACGCTTTTTTTTGCATTCCAAATCATTAAAATTTGATTCGTTCAGCTTTTAAAAAAAAAACCTTTGTATTTTTCGTTCTCTGACCCTTAGGACTTTCCATTGGCAAAAATCAAGGTTTTTGCACTCTGTCATGTTGAATTACCATTTTTAATCATTGCAACGATACTGTTTTTGACATTAAATTAAATTTTTGACTATATAAAAAAAAAAACGCTTTATTACGAATGTATACGAAAAAATAGGACAAATTACTCACCATAAATTACAAACACAAAGTCAACTCGAAGAAAAACAAACAATTTCGGACCGGCAAAATTGAATAATAAATTGGAGTTAGTACGAATTTTTAAAGAATTGTGGCTTTATATTATTACAATTCATTTTTTGTTTCTAAAAGCACTGAATAACAGTATGCAAAAAATATATTTTATTAAACATTTAAAATCACCCAAGAAATGTTAACGTGTTTGTAACGTTGAAATTTGTATGAGAAAATTCAAATTTTTCTCTGTCTTAGCGAAGATTCTATAAACATTGTACGTATCAATAATTTTAGTATGGGTAAACCTTTTTTTGATTAATTCTTGAAATAAATTAGATACATACTAATAGTAAGGCTTAGAATTTACATCTTCTACATTTGTCGTCGCTTTGTCGAATACTGGATACATAAACAGAAGTGCCTCCCATTCAATACGGACAGTCAGTAGTCAGTCAAGTTCCTACGTGAAACACCGATAATATGAGTTCTATACCGGGACACACTTATTAAAAAACACCCATGCAACATACATATATATTTTCTAATATGTGGTAGGTAGAATTGTCCATGGTTCTTATTTTTTTGATTGCAAATATTAATGTAAGCTATTTAAGAAGATTTCGACACCGAAAAGCAAAATTGTTGAAAGCTCTTTGTAAATCCTATGGAGTTAGAAAAATTTGGATTTCCGTCGACGATAATCTTGTAAGGTATAGATAACACCAAATGCACCAAATATAAATAGTTTAACTTAAAACATGCCTACCTACCAGCTCATTCGAAATTTTTAATTTTTCTTTTAATTAAAATAGTTGCAAATTTAATATTGATTAGATAGGTAGGTATGCCTATATTATAACCTACCTATACTATAACTGAAACCATCATCCATCTTTATTTAAAGGGTGGAGTTCTTTTAATGCATAGGTACATTTTTTTTTTTGTAGCCAACACAGTTGCAGAATATAACTTACTTTATTTGCCAATTCCACAAAGTAAATATCTGATTCCAAAGGCATTTCTTATATTTTCATCAATGCTACACGTTGTCCAGCACACCAAAGTAGCTTTCAACTGTGCATAGTTCATCTCGTGCTCGTTTTATTTTTGTTGTTTTTTTTTTTTTTTTGATTTTGCAATTCAACCCCTAATCAAAAATTGATGCAACGAACTTTTATGTAGATATAGGAAATAGCGCACAGTAGGTACCTACTCACTCTAGCTAGCAACACTTTCCCCAGGAGAGACGGGACGAACAAGCACCATCATCGAGAGACCCTTTTACATTTCGTTACATGCAGTTAGTACGTAGGTACCTACCTTCCTATACTTATAGATATTTCTCATCATGCACCATTTCCAACACCTCTCTATCCTCCAAACGACGATCCCCCATCACTCCAATTCTTCACTCTACCTACCCCTTAACAAACTTTCGCGTGCAACTATACTTTCAATAATAAATTTTCCATTTTCTCTCTCATTTTCTTCCACATTTCTGTTTCTGCATCTCTTATCCTTGCTTGCTGCATCCTTGTGCTCCTCTGTGTTCTTCAGTGTTAGAGCAAGAATTGAAATCGAAGAAGCGCGAACTACCTACCTATAGGTTTGTATTGTAAGTGCTGCCTATACCCATAGAAAAAAAGAAAACTATTCACAAAAATGAAGAAAATATCTTCAAATAAAAAAGGAGAAGAAAATTGTCAAGGACCCACCCACTCGAAAGTCATCGAATTCAAGATTTTTCACTTTTCTTCCTATCATTTTCTTTGCTCCATCATAGATACATATGTGTATATATGAAGATGATGATGATATGGTTAGTAAGTTATGTATCTGGTATTAAAAGAAATAAATATTTTCTTTCACTTGGCGTGGATACATAAAGAAGTGAATAGGTAGGTACCAACGAGGTATGTGTATTGGATGAATTCGATTCTCCTGATAACAGTAAATAAATATCTGTTTGATATATTTATTAATGCATAGATACATAGGTCTTAGGTAGGGCTCCTACATCAACTTTCATTGCAAATTCTTTTTATTTCTTTGTTAGTAATACATACATACATATATGTATGTACCCATGTATTTTGTGGTATTGGGAAATTTTTCTCAATTCTTATTTTTTTTTTCATGATTTCTTTTGCGATTTTTCACACACAAACACACACAAACAGATTTTCTTGTTTCTTGGTTCCCTCTATCACTACGTGCCTACCTACTATAGCCAGCTTGATTGGATGCTATCAACATTAATTGTTTCTGCAAATCAATATTGTCAAGTGCCACCAATAAAAATATACAATTTCACACCTCCTTCGCTCGTTTAGGGGATTAACACCTCCACCAAAGTATATAGGGACTTTGATACTCTTTTATATACTTATAGGATCCTTGCCGTTCCTCCAGAAAATAAATAAACAAGTGCACAGAATTAAATAAAACAGACAGTGTTGTGCTTGCTCTTGGAATCGGTATGTGCGCACTGACACATTATCAATATCTTCATATACAACCTCGATAGATACCGAACCCAAATGGACCAATTGGTGATATTGTGTGCACAGCACAGAGGAGCCCGAAGGCAGAGCTCCCCAGTATAGTTCCTGCTACTGCCACTATAGTCGTGTCTCATAGCAGCACACACTTTAATGTTTGTTATTTATGTGCTCTGGTTCAATCCTGAATCCCCCAAATCTACCCCACAAGATCCATAATATAACACCCTACCCTGATGGTAAAGGAGGAATACAAAAAAAATAAGAAAAAGAATATAAAAATCCTTAAAAAACTTATGGAAGCACACACCTACACCCAGCTAAAAGCACAAGAAAAAAATGAGAAGCAATATCGGGGAAAGCAGCAACAAAAAAGAAGAAAAAATCAAGAGTCCCATGGATGATGGAGTCTGGAATACACACTTGCATATTTCAGTCAGGTCACTGCCTGTCTAGAGGCGTCGCGCACATTCAAATTCAAGGATATAGGAGCCTTGGTTGTAAAAAAAAAAAATACAAGACAACCCCATCAGCTAGAGCAACCAATTCTCCAATCATGCCCATTTTGTTCTCATTCTAAAACAAGAAAATATTAATGGAGAATCAAGAACTACAATGCATTTTTTACGGTTACTTTTCGTTTTGGCATTAAAATACATTTTTATTAAGAAAAAAAAAATTAAAATAAAAACCGATTCGCACGAATATCTTACCAAAACATCGACTGAAGAGAACAAAGCACACCAAAGACCAAAACCAATTTAAGAGCAGAACTCGCTGTTTGGTGAATTACTCAATTCAATTGGTGTGGTGAATTTTTTTTATGTCTCCTCATTAATTTTTATTGCTTCTTTTTTTCCTATATGGTATCACTTGGAAGCACTAATACCATTGCAGCAGGTAGCAAAAGTAAGATTGTGTGTGGCCTTTAGCCAATTTTTTGTTTACCAGAGAGAGTGAGTCCAATGAATTGAACGAGTGTGTGAAACGAAAGCCGTTCGATCACCACAGCAAACCCCGAAATGCGAAAGATGGAATATAGATAGATTTTTCAGAAACCTGATTGGATGGCTATTGACTAGGAATGTGGTACAGTAGGAGGGGATGATGATTGTTTTTTTTTTTTTACTTCATCTCGTCTTCTTCCGATGTTTCTTTTTGTCTTCTTCTGATTTGTGTAAAAGGGAGCATTGTCGTTGGAGGTGATGTCGCCCAAATGCCGTCGGCTTATCGAGAGGGTTGTTTTTGGTTGAATGTAAAAAAATATTGCAGTTATTATATTTTATATGTAGGTATTCGAACTTCGAATTTCTTATCTGATAAAATTTCGCGTGGCTCTTGGTAGAACTACATAACAATAATTTCTTGATAACAATGGCTTGTGGTTTATATGAAAAAAAAAAGGTGCAAGACATATGACTGAAAAATCTATCAAATTGTCAACAAATTACTCAACGATTAAATAAGGGCGGAGCACTGTATTGAATCGAACAAAATCGAAAATTCCCCATTTTTCGCACGGAAAGCATATTCGATATATACCTATATTTAATATTGTTTATTTTTTTTTTATATAAAAAGCTTTGTTGCAGCAGCACAGTCACAGAAGTGAATCAGCAGCAGTCAATGAAAATGGTATTTAGGAATATAGGTAGGTATTTTAAGAGCACATGTGGGGAACTTTCATAGTAAAAGTTCTCTTTTATTTAAAAAAAAAAACACTCTCTTATACTTTGAGGAGATTCGTTCCTTTATGCAATGTGCCATGTCAGTACCACATCCAAAAGGATAAGGAAAAAGGAACTGAAATTTGTCCTTCATACTTCATTCGATTGTGGCACATAGTTTGCCACACAGAAAGAGCCAGAGAGAAAGAGAGCACCTCCATGCTCCACCTGATTCTGTATTCCCTCATTCGAACGTTATTAGATTGTGTTAGAAAGATAGTGGATTGAGTGGGGGTTTGGGGGGTAAATTCCCACTTGGGGATATTTGAAGCGCGCTTAGTTGTATGGATGGATTCCCAATCAAAATCGATGGGGGTGCAAGAAAAAAAAAGGTCTAGAGAAAAAGTGGAAAAGAACAAAAAATTACAAAGCTTTCGGATACATAAGCAGCTAGAAGCAGTAGAGTAAAGGGGATGGCGCTTATGTACGTCGATTCTACATTTTTATTTTTCCCGGATTTGAGTGAGGGGTGATTATGTTTTTTTTTCTGTTTTTTTTTTTCCTTTCGAAGAATGGGTGGGTGGGTGATACTTGTGGGAGCTCTTACAGCACCACCCCATCGGTGTGCGAAAAGTCGATATTCGATTGGACGAGATGAATTTACAGGACCTTTTATATGTATAAGTACCTAGGTATGTGAAAAAGAGGAAAAAAGAAGAAATAAATTTCCAAATCAATATGTTGTTAAAAGACATATATATGGGTATAGGTATACATTTATGTATAGATATTGGCAGGGATAAAAAAAAACAAGAATATTATATTTACTCCATCAATTAGTATTGGAAACGCCTTTATTGCGCGCGCGATGAAGCGCATCCCCTACATCTATACAATGGACCAATATCGATATTGCTTTTTTACTTTTGAAATGTCAAGGTACATACCTATATTGGTACCTACCTATGGCTATGTCTAAATTGGAAGGGGTTAGGTATAAGTATTGGCAATGGAAATGGAAAGGCGTTTCGTTTACTGTGTGGCATGTCTGTTTTAGATAAGACGATAAGTAGGTAGGTATTTAATTTCAAAGCGATCTTTGATTTTGTTGAAAAATCAAGAAATGTCGCTTCATCAAAATAAAAATAAAAATGGCGTGTTCCTATGCTTACCTCTTTATATCTGTGATGAACATTCTTCAGTTTAGTATTCAAATAGGTATTACTATCTTTTTAGGAATGAAGTGACATCTTATCTCCTTTTTCGTTTGTCATTTATGAAATATTTTTTCATAAGCAGGTAGGTAGGCGGGTACATACCTATATTATAGATAAGAGTTTGTTATAGGTACCTACCAATTTTCTTATAGGTATCTACTATACATTCATACAAATCCATAAATGGTTTGTATCTACAGAGGTTATAGATAGGTACCTACATCTTCTTAAGCTAATGGTATCTTAAGTCTAAGTTTAAAATACTAGGATGATGGTGTATGCCTTGCTAACTTGCTAAGTAAGCTTAATATGTTTCAAATTCTGATCTATGTTAGGTATAAAAGATAAACTTGAACAAATAAGCTATGCGCAGAGAGACAGATTGTTAAAAAAAAATGTCTTGACTTTTTTTTTGTTATTATTTCGATCTATTAATTATCAGGTATAGCACCTATCATTTACTAAAACACAAAAAGAACTTTAATATTTCAAATCTGTATTGGACCATATTTCATTTCAGGAGCTGTTTGGGGGTTTGTTGTAAAGATTTGTCTAAATCTAGATGCTTCAGACTCATCTTTCATTTAAACACATTTCGATGAAGATTTGTATCTTTACTTCAATTCTTTTTTATATGCCTTCAGGGATTCCATATATAAATCCAAATCGGAAGATTCTTTTGTATATTTAGCACGGTTAAAAAGTTTTCAAGGGATACCTATAGAGAGTCAGGTTTAAACGGACTTTTAAGAATTAGTTTTCCAAGTTTTACGAAAAGCTTAAACTGAATTGGATTTATATGTGGTCAGCGAACGACTGTTTCTTTGCAACTTTTCAATTCAAGAGTTATACTTAGCATTTCCTAACGACAAAGGTTACTTTAAGGTTAGCACCGAGAAAAAAAACGTAAAAGCGACTTGACTCTATGATTTGTATCCTTACTACCCCATACCTACATTATGATGTGCATTTACGTCCTGTTGTTGCAGTTAGTATCTCCCTCAGCGTTTTGCCAGAAAAAGGGGATTACAGAGACAGATACTATCCAGAACGACGCGGTATGCAGTCTGGCGACTGTTATATCTCGGTCACTGAAATAATGAAGTAAATAAACGTTATAAATACTTTAATAGTAACATAATTGTATCATATCATGAATACAAGTAATTTTTTTGTTTTTTTTTTTTTTGTTATTGTTGTAGATTTATAGCCGTTCACTTAAATTTTTTGTCAAACTGTAAAAATAAACGATCTTTTTATCAATTTTTTTCTAATTAATTAAAGATTAAAAATGAAAAGACTAAACACGAAAAACAAAAAATCATTATTTTTCATTGCTGTTGAAAACTAGTGTAGACACTAAATCACTAAAAAATATGTTATAGTTCACACTTGTAGATATTATTGATTGCATGTTGATACCATAAGATTGAAAATTTTTGACAGATTTTATAAGTAAAGGGCGCATGCATTTTTACCTTAAAATTTTAAATTTAAAATGCTAGGTGGTACATTTTAGTGTTAACGGATTTCAAAAACATTTTGCATAAATACTTTACCTAACTTTTACCTCGATGTAATGTACAGCTAAGTTTTATGTCTGATTTTTCTGATTTACCGTGGCAAATAATCACACGAATAGGTACTGGTGGTAGGGTCCTCTAGGTACTTTAAGGTGAAAAGATGACCATAATGAATAATGGAATCAGTCGATAAATCATATTTATTTTATTTTCCAAAACACCACAGAGACAAGTTTTAAGACATTACTGCCCACTCAATTTCATTCCAAGAAAATTTAACGGCAAAAACTTTGGGTTATTTATTCTATCAGTGAACTTCAAATACGTGGGTGTACTGCAAACAAAGCCCAACACAATACTCAAGTCTCTAAAACTCTGCTCAAAATTTGTCGATCACTATCGATCCTTATGATCAACTTTAAGGTAAATCTACATTTACATACAATTGACATTCAATACAATGAACTAAAATAACCTTTAAAAGCAGCACTGTGAATAACCCGCCTTGATTGATTTTTGTTCGTCGTGCGCGTCTGTTGGTACTTGGTAGGTACTATAGATACCTTTTCTAAAACTATCCCATTCATGTTTGCAAATGATTGTTGAATGAACCACAGGACTCCTCTTATGTGTTTTGCTGGAATGGTACCAACTACGAATATGCGATGAGTTGTCGCGCTATTCAAGTATTTTACAAAAAAAAAATCCCGAACAACAGAAAGACGTATGGTCCCCGCCCTCGCACTTTATGCAAATCTCAATAACTTCTTTTCAATTAAATTCGATGATCGCGTCACTAAGACTGGCTGGAGATCGGCACGACTCCTGAGAATATTTAAAGAGCATATAAACGACATGTCTGCTTTTCTTATATTTTGTATGCTTTGATCCATTATTGAAAGTTTTTTTTTGTCTGTAAACTCTTTTTGGGTTTTTGCAAAATTTGTGATTTCCGGTCCTTTATTATTGTATTGAAAAGCCTTTTATAGAAAACTTTCAATTTGATTTCTTTTATTAAAAAAAATAAGATTTAAAATACTCGATCTTGGTAGGTAGGCACATGTACATTAAAGATATAACATGTGATGATATTTGTATAATTATTTGGTTGCTCCGTAATAATTGTCTTTGTCTGTGAAAATATATAATTTGGAAACCAATTAAGCATCATGCTGCAGCCTGGTGTTGCTTTGTTGGTATTTCTTCTGCGAGTATATATATTTCCGCAGAGTTCAATAAATGACATTAGATTTGCTATTATACATTTTTAATGAAACAAAAACAACTCGAAGGTGTTTTCACCAAGTCTAATAGCTGAAATCATTATTTCCATTTAGTAGTGAAGTTTAGTTTTGTATTTTTATTATATTGATAAAAAATAAATCACGAACACGTGTTAAAATTGTGGAAATGATTGCCAAACGACTTAAATTAAGTTCATGCATTTTTTTTGCAACCGTACAAGTCTGTGTGCCATTTAAAATCAAGACACATTTTGTAAACCTCAAAGCATTATAGCTATGTCTTTTCTGTTTGTCTGTAAGATTTTTTTGAAGATGTGAGTCAGTCATGAAATATAAACTTCGATTCAAACTTATCACTAAACTCTTTGAAATCTTTTCTCATCCCAAATATTGTTTTCTTTAAACAACACTTCTCGAATCCCCATTCCAATATGAGTTATTTCTGAGCTGCAGTGCAAATAAAACAACAATGCAATGTTCTATAACAGAATTAGCTCCCTTAGAAGATTACACAATATTGCGATTGTTTATTAATTGTTTTTCACAAACACATCACAACAAAGGAGGACGTCGATTAAAAATACACTCAGGACACACACCACAAAAACGGGGTTAAAGTAATCCCCCTTGCATGTATTCCAAGTGACCTTGAAATTAAGGGATTCGAGTTCTGTTTCCCTATTTCAGTCAACCTATTTTTTTTTTCAATGTTGTGAATTCCTACACGCACTTTTATGTACGAGTGGCTACTCGCAGGATGCAGTGAACTTGGGTGCGATTTTTGGCAGATGATTTGTCACATTTTGTCAAAAAAAAACAAAAAAAAAAACAAAACACCAAAAGCAAACTGAAACTGAAACAGCACATCAGATGAGTAATGGAATACGTGCAAATAACCACCTGTCATGAACAGGATAATTGCCGGCTGTGTATGTGGGGGCGGGCATGAAATGGAAGTGGGAGAGTTAACCTTTACAGCTGAATGTGAAGCAACGCACCACAAGAGCGCGCGATGTGCATGGCGATGCGATGGTGAAATTGGGGCTAACGGCCAACTCGCCATTGAGTGTAAAGGGTTGTTTGCACTTATTTGTTTGTTTGTCTATGCCAACGGATGGACAACTGGTGGCAAGTGTATCACAGTTCGCGCCGAGGATATCAATTGCAGCGTATTAGGGGGTGGTGTTGTGTCGTTGGTTCATAAAGCAGAGAGAGAATTGGAGATTTTCACGCGAATATAGGGATGAATTGTGGGTTTTTCGCGAATTGGGGTGACTTGCAAGGTCACTTTTGATAAGACTCGCATCACTCCCATTCGCATCATCAACCGCATCAAATTAAAAAGTATGTGGGAGGTTTGTATGCATACATATTACATATACCATATTTCATCTCATCATAATTATTAGAAATTCAACGGAAAAATAATCCTAATAATAGGGTTACAATAGATACGACCATATCATTATGTATGTAGGTTGGTAGATATATGCATGTTTCTACTGTGAATTTTGACGCTTGAATCAGAAGTACACCTACCTACACTTCTGCCTTAAGAGAGCGGCCAAGAGATTTTGTTGAGAAAGAGCGAGAGAGAGAGAGAGAGAGAGTGATTTTCAGGTGGTGCAATGTGATTGAAAAAGTGCTTTTTGACATGCACACTGCACACCTACCGGGCTTTTCTTTCCACTTTTGCAGACGTAAGGTGTATGGCTTGAGTTTGATGCTGATGCTCCTTGGAAGCATCAGCAAGTAATGTGTGAGTCCTTTCCACTTTGACGACGCAAGTCACTCTTCTTGTAAAAGGGTGCAGTATAGAAGCAGAAGCAGCAGCCAGCCAACATAAGCAGAGATGCATAGTAGAATAAGAAATAATAATTGTCATTATGCTGATGACATCCGTCTTGTTGGATATATACACATATATATCATATTTATGTGTGTACTATGTCGTGTGTGGGGCTCTAAGTTCTGACAATGAGGCTCCTTTAAAGCATCACAAGCAGTTTTGTTTTTTGTACAAGCACATACCTATACAAAACGAGTACATATTTATCTGCAAATGATGTATACGATACAATGGGATCAGAGAGCTGGAAAAAAGGAAGGAATTCAAGATGGCAATGACTTCTGGCGATGGTGTGACAACCTCTCATGTTCTTAAACCAAAAAACAAAAATTAAAACAAAAAAAAAAATACACACAGAACACGCACACCTACTCCTACAAGGAAAATATTCTTTAGTAATGAATGTACACATATATGTATCTCAATTCTCAACCTGAAGCAAAAATTAATAATAGCAGGTACATCTTCCATATTCGTCTATAAACTAAACTCCATAGTTACAAAGCTTGACACAAATCCGATGCATATTTAATTTTTACAATAATTAAATTTTTGTAGACATTTGCATCTATTTTTAGAAACACATAGAGTAAGTTTATTGAGCGTGGTTAGATACCAATCCAAGTCTCGCAACTGTAAGAATTTAAGTTGTTGTCTTGATTGTCTACCTAAAGGCCCACAACTTAACTTCACACGAACTTATTAGATGATTAAATAGTGATTGATGAGAACTTCGCCGACACTAGATGGAATGAGAAGAGTCTGATGAAATTAATAAATCACGACAAGTTGGTCATATTTTAATAGGTAGGTTAGGTATCTATGTTAATTTTCAAGAAAGACTGATGTTTCTTCCGTGTTGGATTTGAAAACTAGTTGACAGGCCATTTTCCAATATAATATATAAAAAACATAACATCACAATTTCAATGAACAAAAAAATTTTGATCATAAAAAAGATCGGTTGCTTATTACCTAACTTACATATTATTATATTTTTTATATAAGAGTCAGATCCATATCGTCGTCATTCCAAACATGAAGTGGGGTATCTGCATTTCTTCCTCTTGGAATAGAATTTACTCAAAAATATGTTTATGAAAAATCAATTTTAACCCATTGTTAGAATTAATTAGTTAATATAATGGATAGGTTGAATATTTTCAGCCAAAATAACCAATTATCAGCCCTAACACCGATATTATCTCGGATTTAGAAATTGGACCTTAGGTACCTTAAGTTAATCCTGCACTGAAAAACATAACTTGGTATAAATTCTTTTGCAGTATTAACTACTACCGAGTTTTCGTTTACATTTATGCAAGTACCAGGTACCTACTTAAAATGTTTTTATCCTTTTGTGAGAATACCGTTATAAAGCTTCCGTAGAACCTTTTCTGTCTTTTTTTGGCATTGTCGGTTATAACTTAACTAAAAGAAGTATCCACGCCTTAAATTCAGTAGTTGGATTAATAAATAAATTATCTAGGATGTGTAGTCATTATGCGACGAGTCCATATATAAATTTAAAATCTGTATTGGTGATAAAAGAACAAGGAGAACAAAAAAAAAATACTAAACACAGCTAATTGGAATCATTTCAAACTCATCCTTATTAGGTAAATATCGAAAAATCAACACATTCATTGCTCGTTCGTTCGTTCTCATTCGCTTCAATCCGCTTCATACTCGCTAATCCTTTTGTAGATGTTGGTTGTATGCATGCATTTTTCAACAACTTTTCAAATAGAAATATCTTTTTATCCAACCTACATTATACATAGGTAAGGCAGATATTATTTATGTGTACATATACCGACGTCCTACATACATATATGGGCACAAAAAAAAAAAACATCTTCATCATATCATATCATGAAAAAGATAAGCTTTTCCCATTCATTGTCTCGCTATTCCTGGATGTTCGCTCCTTTAATGCATATTTAATTAGGACTAATTAACCCAGAGGATTACGAGCACATACTTATATCTCATAGGTAGCGTATGGGTATCGTTATAGTTCTTTGCTTATCGATACGTGCAGATACATGCGAATTGTTATGCTTACCAATTTTATCCTTTGAAAATCCTTTCTGAAATATTTAAACAAATAACATTGGTTTTTTTCTTAAAAAAAAAACCCTTTTTACCCCAAGGCAGTCTGGCGGGTAACGTATCCATGGACATAACTAACATTTGAGTTTGCTTTATAATGCTCTTTTTTGTCCAATCCCTTCTTGTATATCTATAAGTATACCTATAAGTACATACCTGGCTTTGAATCGTCAAAATTTTCTAAATAAATAATCATTCACAATTAATGAATGAGCTTCGAGGGAAGGGGGTTTGGGGTTAATATAGGTACATATAAAAGCAATGGTCATGTTTCTCATATTTTTTTTAAATTTTTTTTTTAGGTATAGCTGTACCTACTCTCTTACAAAAAAAAATATAATAATAAAGGACGAATATTGTGGACATGGGGTATTGCCTTTTCTCTATCAAAGTATAAAAAGGGATGAAGTTATTCGACAGATCCCATTCCAAATCTCATTCCATCATACTGCGCCAAAAATGTACCCTTTTTGTGGTTGACAAAAGTTTCAATGTGCGATGTGGATGTGGATATGTGAAATAATAATAATAACTTTGGGTCCAAAAATGAACAAAATATGTGTGATGGGTACAATACATCGCAATCACATCAAAAATTAACAATTCAGTATTTTTGGATTCTATGGCTTTAGGTAGATATACTTACAACTAAAAGTACATTTATGTGGGTAGCTATGAGTTTATGTATCTGTACATACATATGTGTAAATAGAGATGTGTAAAGAAGAAACCATGATGTGAAGGCATTTCCGATTGTCCATTTAATAAATGTGTAGAATGTAGGTATATATACGTGCGTAAGAGTAACTACTCTTTAGAATTCATGTATAGGTAAGTGAAGAAGCAAATTTCTGACCGATGAGTTAGGCTAGGTAGGAATACAACTTTTTTTTGGAGTAAAGAAGATATTATCTAACATCTAAGGCACTCCTGTTATTATCTTAACATCCTATTTTTGTACCCTATCTCGAGATAATCATCTGGGGAGGTGAGCGGTATGTATGTATAAAGGGGTTGCACAGAATACGGTATTATCCTGAAAAATGAAAGAAAAAAAAAATATATAAGGATCCGTCTTCTTATTGCTGGTAACATCTATCAGCTTTCTTTTACAGATGACGCGAGTCCTTCCGATGTCGATGTTTGCTTTTGATAACTAATTAGCAATTCATGTATGCAAGTATGTGTACGAAACCCCCTCGCACTCCACCCCGTTGATATCTTAGAGTCGTGTATCTTTTTTTTGCGTGACTCGCTTTACCATCAAAAAGGGTATTTTCACCGTCTTCTTGTCACCGTCTGTGCTTCGTCGTTGTCGTCGCACGCTTGTATCCCTTATTGTCATCGGGTTTCTTTTTTTTTTTTTGCACGACTGCTTGATTGGAGGACTCTTTTGTATCTGTACGTATAAGCAATTAATACAGAATGTCGTGATTCTTTCTTCAGCACCCTTTTTTGAATGCCTTGTGTTTGCAAACGCATACACTGAAAGTCAAACACATACCCAAGAGAGTATTCAAACAAAATAAATAAGCAAACAAATAAATGAACGAACAAACGATTAAAAATCCTTTCTCTATCTCTTTCATTCGTTTTATTCATTTTTTCCTAATTATTTATTTAAATATTACACACATGTCTGTATATTTATGTACAAAGTTACACACCATCAACAAAAACTGAAACAGCACCCATTCCTTAAAAAAACAACACCCCCCTACCGCCCTAGAACAAAAATCATCATTTGTATATCAATTCGACCATTATTTCTTCTTCTTCTTGTTACGCTACCACCCCCTACTCCACCTTTTATTCCGGTCCCATTCCAGACTATCTTCATCAGAATCAGTAGAATAGCAGCAGGATGCTTGCTTTGCTTTGGGACTACATTTTTGAAAGGATGGAAAAGTATCAGTCTTATTTTTGTTATACATACATACATATAAACATATAGGTTATGTGTGTTTGTATGCAAATTTATGACTGTGTTATTTTTCAGTTAAAAATATACATTAGCTATCTGTCATGGTGGAATTGAAAATAACGGGCCAAAAGGGGTGAGTTTGTATGATAGTAAGCTCACAACAACAACAGTCCGTATATGACAGGATTCGATTTTTAATGGATGAGCTGAGGCGAGAACGAAGAAGAAGAACTTTAAAATTATAATTTTTGCTTAATTTTGTATATTTGTGTGTTTCTATTTGGAACAAAAAACCCTTATTTGAAAAGATACAACATTAAACTTTATGAGCAGTAGGTAATGGAAGGAGTGTGCAAGTATGTGAAGGAAGGCGTTTGCGAAGGGGTGATTTTGAACTCTTTTATCGGAAGTTTTCTGATGTGTAAGTATTGACTGAAAAAAGAGACAGGTTATTAAATGAAAAGTTAAAAGCCGAGACTGGTTTTGAAACAAAATCTAGCTATCCAATATTTTGAATGAAGTTCCAGGAGGGTATAAAAATGCTTACGAACGGGTTTGCTGTACCAATAAAAAGACTTATTACATAATAAGTAGCCATTTTTTCACCACTGAGCAGCTCCTTTTTTTATTTTATTTACAAAACAAAAACAAAGTAGACTACTCAGTATTTGTTTTGTTTTGCGAATAAAATGGAAAAAAAAGAGAACCTACTCAGCGTTGAAAAAACACGGCTAATATCAACTAGCTATTATAGGCATATGTTGTATATGCATATGCATAGGTAGCTCACACAGTTATGGTCTTTAGTTTCTCGCAAAAATAATTTCGCTTAATGATATATTGGTTACGTTTATCGATTCCTTGCCGGTAGGTACCAATAATGATGTTAACATACTAATCCAGTGCCTGTGTTTTATAACTATAGCATCAAGATAAGTAGTCGAGAAACATATTCCAATTCGCAATGTTTCTCGATAACTTTTTCTATGTGAGAGTTACAGATCGTAGACACAGGACTCTACGTTAAAATCACGATATAAGATTTTTAAGTCGTAAATATATAATGCAAAACAAAGCAGTTTTATTTTTTTTTTTTAATTATATTGCGTTACTTCCCACGAGAACTGTTATAACTCAAATAAATTGATTTTAAAACACCAGATTAAGTTTTATGGTTTTTATAATTGTTACAAGTATATTCTATAACAAACCTTATGTAGATAATTGTCTGTTTACCTGTGTGTGCGTTTAAATTTTGCGCCTACCCTGAATCAAGATAATATTAAAATTATTCAAACTACACTCTCTGATTGACACATCATAGACGAGCTAACATCTTCCAACACTAAAATTATACGTTGTACGTAGTACATGTGTGTAATAAGCTACACAGGGAAAGAAACAATTTCAAAACATCAACATTTTCACAGCTAAGGCATCCCACAAGGTTCTGTTCTGTCGCCTACACTTTGCCTATTTTTCATCACACAAGCTACTTTTTTTCTAATTTTTGAAATCCATTTGTATCATCATGAACTCTTAATCTTACATGCATGTAAAAAAAAACATTTACATATTTTCATCACACAAAACAATAAAAAACAAAAAGTCTGAAACCCAAAATCACAATTAAATGATCGACAGCCACCGGTGTTGTGTTGTATTCATGTGAATGTCTAGCGCTGTGAAAGTCAAAAATATTTATTTATCCGTCCGTGCATTGCAATATACGCGCCCCATTACAATAAAGTGTCTTTGGCCAAAGCATTTGTCATCGGCAATAGCGTCACAAGTTATCCCCCTCTCCTAATCCCCCAAACAACTCGTTTGTCTATATATCTGCAAAGAATGTGTACCTCAAACAAAACAAAAAAAAATAGAAATACAAATACAAATATGAATGCGTTGCTGCCATCGCCGCGCGCGCCTTGCAAATCTTTGAGATAGCGAACAATAGATACTATTGAATTAATTTTAATATAATTTTAGAATGCTGCATGCTCGCGTCGAGTGTAAAATCAACCCGCGGTTTCGCTGTAAGTCAGCATCTTCTTAGACACGGTTCGATCTATTTTAAATGAACATTAATTAATCTTATATTATTGCCATAAATCCGTTTACCATTCCCAGACAGGAGATCTGGTCATCTTTAGCTATACACACTCTGGCCCGCTCTGCCCTCTTTGGTAGCTGTCGCCAACACGCCAAATACAATTATTTGGGAATTTCTGATTAATTGGCATTGTGCGGCGTGTTGGTATTGTTTTACAAAGGATTTGACAGTTTTACATTGGCAAATGGTTGAGGAAATTTCAAAGTGTGTCCCAGATATAGAGCATCACACAGACACTACCATCCATTCGAGCAACACCACACGGGGCAGCAGCACTCAATCTCGATATAATTTATAGGATACGCCATTGCCTCAACTTTCATGTCAATCGGAATTGGTGGTATGCGCGCTCCATTTGTTGTCTGGTCTCTTTGGTTTTTGATTTGATTTTAAGAACTTACTCAAATAGTATGTTTAGGTCTAGCTAAAGACCTAAAATATCATTCCAAATAAATACATCTGCCGTAATACATCATTCCAGTTGAATCAGACAGGCCACCCTTTTTACTTGTCAAATCGTGACATGCCAAATTGATGTGACATCCTTTTACATTCGATTTCTAATGATTGTTTAGCTTCTCCTGAGAGACATCTTTTTGGGGACAATTAACTTATAATACGTTACAAAAGAATGTGCCTCCCCTCCTGTACATAATGAGTAAGTATGTACATATACACGAGTAAGTATGCCTAGGTAAGGAAATTTCAGAAAAGCAATCTCACTTCGTTTCTTAAGGAGCAACAGGATTCGACAGGGAAAACAAATCAGGCCGTTATTAATGGGCTGGTTTTCTGGTTACTTTTTGAGTGATGGGTTAAGGCGAGTTCACCTTTCGAAGTGCTATCGCTATGCAGATGAAAATCACAGCATAGAGATATTTTATGTATTTGGTCTGAAAACGTTATCTAATAAGACTGGATTGTAATTAATTAAATTAATTTGTTTCGGTTAAGCTGAAAAGGGAGGAAGTAAATGATTTTGAAATTGAATGTTTACTCGAATCGAAGTTGTCTAATGGGGTTTGCATTTGGTATACATTCAGCTGTCGATCTAAAACTTGGTTGTTTTTTTTCATTGAATTTAGATTATTTTGGTGTACAAGTTGGAACTTGTGAAACAGCTGGTTGTCAAAAATTGTACGGGTTTTCCTGTTGAATGGCGGCGGAGAGTCCGAAAAAATTAGACACATTTTTGTTTGTCAAAAGGAAGCCATCTTACATTCATTTAATTCATAAAATGTACATCAGCAATGAAAAAGACTATAAATAGGCCAAAATAAGTTTAAAATATTCTTTTAAGCTTTTTTGTGACGAACTTTCGATATTTAGACAAAATTTAATAGATGTATGCTTATGCTTACACATTAGCTTACCTACATACTTCCAACAAGAACTCGAGTGGATTCGTAGTTTGGTTAAGCTCTTAAATTTTTTCAAAATAATTATTCTATTAAATTCAATATTTAAAAAATAATGTTAATTTGTATTCGTTTTTGAGTTTGTGCCAAACGGTACAGGAATGTATTGAAAAACTCCAATTTTTGTTTCCATTTTTTGATGAACTGCAACTATAGTTTCGAAAAAGACATTCTAAAAATATTTCGACCCTAAAAAATCAATAACAAGGTTCTTTCTTACCGATTTAAGAACTTCACCAGGAATATTATTTCACTCTTTGTCTCTTTTAATACAAAATCAAGCACAATCGATCAGTAATAATTAAAAAAAGAACCCTCTAGGCTATATTTGTTCAAAAGCTATACCATCATGCCGTGGTAAATTGCAATTGCAGATTAATTTGAAACACATTTCCCACTGCATTGTTTGCATACTCATATACTTAGCCTCAAACAAAACAAGCCAGCAAACTCGAAGAAAAAAGGGTTTCAAGAACCATAGCATTGCGCGGGAGGGCATCTGGTATAAGTTTATTGAAATAAAATTTTATAAATAAAACCAAAACGGACATAGAAAAAAAAGCAAAAGCTATTCAAAAGCAGTTAAATATAGAGTAGGTACGTGTATGTACTTATATTTCATCATAAAAAATGTCACACAAAAAAATACAAGAATTGAGGTACATACATATATACGCAAACAACTAACGCTTGTATAATATGTACCTACCTATAGTATGCACGGTGTCTTTGCATAACCGCACAACAAGGATATGACAGAATGACAGAGTGACATTTCAACATTGATTTAGCTTGCTTTTATATTTATTTGCAAAAAAATGTATTGCTTTGAACAATCAACCATTGAAAATTTCTTGTCTCGGTAAAAATGCCGCAAGGATTTCATTATTTCATCCGTTTCGGTTCTTTGCCACCGACTACATCCCACCGATTCGATTCCTGTTTTACTTTTATTTTTTCTAATTAATTTGTTCTCTTTCCGATTCCGGATTTTGCTCTGTCGTGTTTATCAATTGAAATTCGTTACAACTACCATGAGACCGATATTAATTAAATTTTACAATCTGATTCGCAATAGTAATAATAATTTTGTTATCCCTGTCTTATAACAAGCATTGAGACAAAAAAAAAAAAATAAGAAAAAAAAAACACCTTGGAAGAAAGAAACTTTTTTTTGTAGGATTTTGAAAGCGTATTGCAGCCACCTTCGCTTCCTTTATAATAGACCCCCTGAGGTTTGACGCCTACCCTTAAACAAAAACCCAAACCGAAAATGAAAACAAGAAAAAAACAAAGTGTATAGAAAACTCATTCATTTTGCATGCCATCAGCCGCCACTACCGCTGCCGCTCCGTGCCGTTAATTATCTTCGTTTGTTTGGTCTTCTTCCTTTTTGTTTTTTTTTTTATTATTTTTTTTATTATACTATAGAATTGCTTCCATCTTCTTAATTAAGGGAAAATATTTGACTCTGAATCGAGTGAATGATAGAACCAATAAAGATTAATAGCATCCTTTTTAAATTGCACCATTTAGACAAGCAACAACAACAAAAAATAAAAGAAAGTATTCATTTCAACTTTCATTTAAGGGCAGCATCTCTATTTCCATTCAAACTGTCTATATATTTCCCATATCCTTTGCAATTTGACTAAAAAATGGAACATCAAATACCACCCTTTACTGCCAAAAATATATCAGAAGTCAACAAAAGAGAACCAAAAGAATATTATTCCATAATCCATACCAAAAACCATTCAACAAAAACAAATACCTACAACAACAAGTATGGAAAAAGGAAATGGAACACTTGCGACGACTGAAAACGATATGAACTTTATTCTGGTAGGATATGTGTAGTATGTAATGTTCTCTCTTCAAATTCGAAGACTATACTTTTCCCAGACCTCGATGGGCTCACTCGAGGAAGCCAATAATGATAACGATACTTTTGCACACTCGCTCTAGAAGTCGAATGGACCAACATCGTGATGCTGGAGGAAGAGTAAATACTCTGAAATCTAAAAAAACAAAAATATTTGAGCTCACGGATCATCCTTGAGAGGGATGCATATACTAGCTCTGAAAATGTTAACCCTTTTGCTTTACTTATAGGAAAAATAATACAAAAAAAATTGTTTTTTTTTTTAAACAAAAATCTTGTGTTGGGAAGTTTGAGTTTGCACATCTAAAGCAAATCACCAAATGGGATCCTTTTTTGCCAAAAAAATGTATTAAAAATTTCTGACTTTTTGAATACATCTAGTTTTTAAAATATAAATGGATGCATGGGATATACACATATTCGTAAATTATATGTACATGCTTAAGGTCGGTGTGGTTCTTTGTGCTTGAAGTGAAGCCCGCATTTTAGTTAATTAACCCTTTTACATTTTCGTTAATTGATATTTCCATTAATGGAAAGGTGAAAAATATTTCCTTTAAAAGAGAAAAATGGAAGCAACATCAAAAACCAAAAAAAGTATCTCTTGAACCACAGTTTTTGTGGCCGTCTCTTGCCGCCCCCAACACGCCACAGTCCCATCTTCCCGCATTTTTGCGCCGAAGACTTTTGTAAAATCAATTGAAAGGGTTCCAACCATCAGAATCTGAATCAGACATCAAAAATGTTTCAACCCTTTCCACAAGAAGATTTTCTCTGTCTCTATATTAACCGCTTTAAGCTTAAAAATCATTAAAATCATGAGGGGGTGGTGGGCGCGGTTGTCAGATGTAATCTGTAATTAAACATTATCGACTTTGGGAATGACAACAAAAGTTATATAGAAGTTTGGCCCGCCTTTCGGCTACCCGGCCGGAGCAACTTGTCATCGCGCGCTTCCTCTGTTTTTTCATGCAGCAACATTGTGTAGGAAAACCAAAGAAAAAGGGTTCCTTTGGTGGGGAGGGGTTTTGAAATTTTCAATTCGCCAAAAGTTTTTCGATTGCGATAAATCTACTTCTAATAGCTATCTGCCTTAGGGGGTAGTAGCACAGTTGTGGTGATGAGAAAGGGTTGCTGTGTTGCCACAGTAGATTTATGCGGGTCTCATAACTCGTCTCTTGTGTATCGATTTTCCTCAACTGTGAACTTTGTTGAGTTAATTTTTGTCTTAACTGCTTTGTTTTTTATTTTTTTTTTGTTGCTTTCTTATAGCCAACATTGTTTTATTTTTGGTAAATATTTAATTCCGTTCGTCCATTGATACCCGCGGCACCACGACTTGTTGAGATACAATCCTCGTGAGAAACCATACACTTGTTTTCTGTATCTAGCTATTTCTCTGTCTGTCTGTCTGTCTATCTATCTTTCTATCTATTTGTCTATCTTTAGGTATACGTCGCGTCCGTTTTGAAAAGATTTGACAAAAAAATCCAAGGTAACGAAAAGAGAATCATAATTCCTCCCAATAGATTAAATTTTTAGGAGGGGGTTGGCATCAAAAATGGAGATTCGATGCAGTATTCTATATACCAGACAAAAAGGTATCCGAAATCCGAGTAGCCACAACAATTGGATGAACACAAAGAGAGATAAATTTGCCTAAGAGTAATTCCTTGTTAAGCCCGTTTTCTCGTTCGATTCTTGAGTATTGCCCTTAGATCCTTACTGTTATTTCGTTATTTTGGTTTATTCTCCCCTTCTTCCTTCCGGCTTGGCTCGGATGTTGTCCTCATGCTCCTTTGTCATGACTTATGATGTTGGTGTTTGTCCTTCGATTCGACTGACTAATTTGCCAAACTTATTTTGGACTCTACTTCAAATTGGCTTATCGATAAATCCACTACTTGCTGCATATACTAGATATATGTATCTACGTTGTGTAGCCAGTTCTATGCATCTGAGTTTATAACAAAGTGTAACGTATTAATTTGGGTAAATTTAGCCCGTAATGACTTTAAAAGTAAAATTAATGAGGGTGTGTCCGACAAAGGAAGAAGGTTTTATTTGACTGCCTGTAAAAAAGGGGTTCGTGGTCGTTTTTTTTGTTGTTGTACTTTTTGCTATCTGCTACACTCTTCAACCCAAAGAACAAGTAAAACTTTTTCGAACTATTAAAATTCGAGCGGTAAATTTAGTCGAATTTCCAACCTTCGCATCTCGGTATGGGTGACTATGCATTGGATAAGATCCCTCTAGCTTCGGCCAAATTCAAATTGAACGGAAATACATTTATGCAAAATTTTTGTCTGTTTCCGAAGTGTGAGAGAATAAGAGTAAAAACAAAACATACCTACCGAAATTTTGGTTGTTTTTTTGGGGATAATGCATGGTTTTTTGTTGCCATTGCCACCATATAATATGCATCATACAGGCATGAGTATCTACTTCGTATATACCTTCGAAAAATATTATTCTAAATGGGGGTTAATTGGGCTATAAGTTGTGCCGATACTATCAGCAGACATCAAAATGGGAATACTTGGAAAACTTTTTTTGGAGTTTGTGTCTGGAAAATTGTTTTTGTTAATTTTTTTTTATGTGGTTGTGATTTTTGATTTAATTTCAATCCTTTCTTTGTCTGTTTACAGAGAGCTACACTGGCTGAAAAAGAAGTCAATACTTTAAAAGAACAATTGTCTACAACTTCTACTGCAACAGTAACAACATCGACGTCATCGACAACAACCACAACAGCGACCTCGATCCATTCATCGCCACCATCTCCATCCTCGGTGAGCACAACTCCAATACCAAATATCAGACTGTCATCACCAACGATAAATAACAACAATAGCTTCAATAATAATAACAAATTAAACAGTGTTGCCATACCACAGCATTTGCATCAGAACGGAAATTTGCTGGCAGCTACACCATCACCGTCTCCGCCATTATCTGAAAACGGTAGCACACTTAACGGATGTATTAATTCGGTAAAATTACTCTTCAATCATAACCAAATAATGGAGACAACACAAGCTGCATCGAATATAACTT
Organism: Meliscaeva auricollis; assembly: GCA_948107695.1. Lineage (NCBI taxonomy): Eukaryota > Metazoa > Arthropoda > Insecta > Diptera > Syrphidae > Meliscaeva > Meliscaeva auricollis. The sequence goes on along the minus strand of OX403619.1, from coordinate 37,533,795 downwards.
CTGAACTTTCTGCGGTATTGACAGCAGCAACCACTAACCCAACTCCCACCAGCGCCACAACTGTCGGTGCAACGTTAACAGACGCTAGCAAACTTATTACGGCAATGACCGCCGAAATGAATCTCCACCAAGACTCCAGTGAATCTGCAACACTGGCAAGCAACCAAATGTCAAATCGATCGCACAGTCCTCTTCTTTCAGCTGTAGAGGGGACTAGTGGCACCGAGGCAACAAGAAACAATAATAATAATAATAACAATAATAGTACTAGTAACAATAATAATACCAATACAAATAGTAATAGCAGTAGTAGTTGTAATAATAATTTTGCTGATGAATTGGCTGCCAAAGAAAAAGAGGTAAGTGATGTTTGATTTAATTTTTTTTTAAGTTAATACACTTGGAACCCTATGCAAACACAAACCTTAATTATGAACCCAAGCACTTGAAATTGATTCTTATTGGAGTGTATTTATTCAATAAAGCGTAGAAAACATCGTCTTTCGATTAACCCTTTATGCGGGACGAACACTCTTTCAAAACATCAACAAAACATTTAAATCTCTGCTGGATTGGGGAAAAAGTAAAAGTTCAAAATATGACATTTATACGAAGGTCGGCTGGTCGATTTTATCCTTTTTTTTCTCCCTCAAAGAAAAGAAACACAAAAAAGAATGTAAACAATTTGGCGAGGCGCAAAAATTAAGATGTCAATACTGTAAATGATACTGATAGTCTTTTTTTTTTTGTAACTTTGAGGGTGGGTCGCAGTTGCTTGTTTTCCAGGCGAGAAACAGCATCTTTAAATCGTCTTAATAGGACAAACAATGGTTAAAAAAAGGAAAGCGGAAGAAAAAAAATCACGGCAGAATTCAGGGAAAATGGGTTTGAAATTAATATGGATGGAATGTTTTAAAGGGACTTTTAAAGAAGATAACTTTTACTGAATGAAAAGCAAAAAGCTGTTTTGAAGTACCTACCTATATTTGACTTGTTTTCATGAAAAGAAAATTTCTATGGTCATATATTTACATTTGTGAATCTTTGATATTATTATATGCAATAATATTTGTTATACAAATGCTTTGACCCTTAAAGTGACCCAAAGACGCAATATGTCATATTGGTTTGCCCTTCGTTTGAGTTGGGAATCCTTTTTTTTTTTTGAGACTGACGTTTCTATTATTTAGCCTCCCCTTTCATTTCAAAATCTTTCCTTGGCAATGAAAATTAACTGTCAAAAAAAATATTTTGAAACAAAATTTTGAGCAGAAGTAATGAGTATGCAATTATTCAGTAGTCTTATGGATGGTAATCTATTGGAAAAGGACTGTGTTTTCGAATCTTCGAAACTCCGCAACTACCAACATATTTTCATTCTAATTTTTCAAATTAAGTTTGCAATTTGATCATCAATTAATTAACTTAACATAGTAAAAATAAAACTAATGCCTGTTAAGTAATTTTTTTTTTTCATTTCAATTCAGTTTTGTGAATTCCAGTGAATTTGGCGTTTGGTGTACTTGGCTTTTTAGTGTGAAGTGATTGCTATTCTATTCCGAATTGAAAAAAAAGAAAACAGTGTTACAAGACTGCATTTTTAAATCAAATGACAATTTACGACATTTTGGAGGAACTAATTTTCAGCCAAAAATGTCTCTACTCAAATAAAATTGAGCTCTTTTTCATTGCTTTTGTAGGAACCTACAATGTTGCCACACAAATATACATTATGACCTTCTGATTTGTAATATGTCAAAAATGCCATTGATCTTGAGACGGAGAATGTCAAAAAATAAACAAACAAACAAAAAAAAACCTATTGCTAGATATTACTATTCCAAGTGCAGCACTCTTCTTAATTGTATGTATTTCTCCGCTGTGCCCCCATGGCCGGCTGGTGCGGCGTTACACCCGAACCAGGATTTCTGAGTAAAAGGAGGGGAGGCGCCTGTGGCAGAACTTGCATGCACTTCATTTCAATAACGCATCAACATTCGAACGACTTTTTTGGCCCTCGTTTGGTATTAAAACATTAATCCAAAGAACATGCACGCTCATTTATAACTTATGCGAAATGCACTGCGCGCCTGCACTCCTCATCTTCATCCCTCAGTATCTCCGGCTGTGTTTTTAGCATCGCTTATTGTATAAATATGAAGTATCTGCAGAGCACATGTGTTCCATATCTTTTCCTTGGGATCTACGAACAATTTGTAGATCATCGTGCGCGGCACCAAATGATGATGATCATCATCATCCAGCTAGTCAGCCCAGTCAAAGAAGCCAAAGAAGCCAATTATGCTATGGATAGTGTGTTGATCAGTGCTTGCAAGGTTCTGCCAACGCCATGCCACGCCATCAACGTCGTCGTCATACAGCCGGTTTTGACTAATGTCAGCAATAAAACAATTTCCCTTTAACCCCTTACAGTTCGAAGTTCATTCATTCCAAGAAATAATCGGCATGTATTTTAGATATGTTTAATATGGAACAATAATAAAACAAAATTTATAAAACATCTTGTGTGCCAACACCAAATAAAAAAGGACAAATGCACACAATGAAAATAAAAAAAAAAATAAAACAGCCAAATCAACGCACTGTCCCTAATTAAAATTGAAAATTTTCACTATAGATATCCACTTTATGGTGTTGGTGTTGCACGATAAACTCCATTTGGTTTTTTGGGATCTCATCTTCGGTCGTCGCAACTTGCAATGATTTTTCCGCGATGTGCCAGCGTACATATTTATTTGTAGACTACTCACTCGAGGTATCGTTCCGATACATTGCAAACGAGACAAATATTTTCTTCATGCTAGATAGAGACGCTTTGCAAAATTTAATTTCAGATATAGGATTTTATTCAAATATAATAGATACACAATAAGTGTGTTTGGCTCCAACATCATCACTTCTCTTAATAAATACCCTTCCTCACATACATACCTATAGCCATATCTATAGATAAGTACATATAAAATTATTGGTAAAAGTTATAACAATGTTCAAATCGAGTGATTAACACACAGAATATAGTGCAACGCAAAAGTGACATCCGGTTGAATTTGAATGGTTTTCCGGTTTTTTACATACATATACTATTACCATTGGCATGCGAAGACATATGTATACCTATATTTCATTATGAATGGTTAAGTTCTCTGGTGGTTTTATCATTCCGTTCCATTTGTTATTATTATAATTATTACTTATTCGTTTCTCTTTTGGTTGATTCAAAAAAAAATAAAAAATAAATTCCTCTTTAACAAATTGTGGTTATAGGAAAATATGGTAATTCGATAACAATGTATCGAGAATAGCGATAAAAACAATGTTCGCTTGTATAAATTTATATAAGTACATAACATGAATTTATGTTTTATTTAAAAAAAAATTAGTTGTGGATTTTTTTGTATTTATATTTGTATGACTTCATTAGAATTATATTTTTGGTAGCTGGCTGCGGTTTGTTTGGAACGCCTTATCAATGATGATTTTCGTGGAATTTTCTTCGACAGAAGTCGAAGATATGTATTTATATTATCGGAGTATTGCCATAACGGAAACATGTGAACAGTTGAAGCGATAAGAATAATTGCATATATTTCAAATATTTATCAACATTAAAAGTAAAGAAAAATAGAAAGTATTTTTTTATCACTAATTGTTAATTTGTCGATAAAAAAGGAAACATTTGTATAAAAAAAAAACTTGATTGTCGCTGCTATATAATTTTCTTCCTATTTGTATAATAAAATTATGAAATATATTGCATATGCATATACAATGTAGGCATTGATAAAAGATAAAGTAGGTACTAATGATAATGTACAATGATGGAGAAAAATGCAACGAAAGATTAACGTGGACCATATTGTATCGCAAGTTGCGACAACTTCCCTTAAACATATTTAATTTCATGTTTAAACATATTTAATTTCATGTTTAAACATATTTAATTTAAATAGGTATGCAATGTAATTTTCAATAGGGGCAACCTAATTTCAGAGTGTTTATTGTACCTAAACCTATAAATTTGTTTATTTCAAAGTGGAACATGGTAATTATTGGCTAAAATATAATTTAAGAGTATAATTCACTTTTTTCAAATTTTGCTAACATTAATATTAAAATTATAACCAATCTTTATGTTTATGTAACATGACAGGTAAGACACTTGTTTAGTAACTCAAGGGACGATAGTTCAAATACTTGATAGTTCAAATATTTGATTTTAATTAGTTAATTACTTTGTATTCAGTTTTATCTTTTACAATATTTAAAGCCCTTTAATATTTTTCATTAGCCAAGAGAGAAAACTTTATTTCAATTAGATTTTACTAAGAAGACTTAATGAAACGAATTGAAGAAATTAAATAAAATTTGTCAAAATAGGTTTTTTTATATAGGAACTTGAAGTGGTAAAAGCGCCAATTTATCTCCAGCCTATTTTAAAACTTAACATTTTACTTATCCTTACAAACTATCTGCGCTGTAAATCATAAATTGTTTTTATCGTGTTAAATTATATTTTATTTTCAACAAATTAATAATATAGTCTATCAGTTTAAAAAGGCATCATCGAAAACAAATTGTATTAACAAAAAAAGCGATCAGTTTGATTTTACTCGGCTTGCCAAAATTTGTAGCCCCCTCAATGGCTGGCCATAATTATGCCTTCACTAAAACGGACTATTTGGATATGGTTGAGGAATCACCGTGTGTCTCGATCGCTCGTGATGTGGATTTATCTTTTAACTGCAGACGCCCGTATCGAATGCTGTGTAGGTACACATACAATATGTACATGTTACATGTGCTGAACATTATTTGTCCCGATGATGATGATGCCTCATGCTTTTATAATTCTTTGAGAGCAGCGTTTTGTTTTAATTTTGTGATTAATTGATTTTTATGTCCTTAATGTATTTTCTACTTAATGATTTTATATTTCATCTTGTGTTGTGTTCAAAATATTGTTTTTTTTCTATTTTGGAGTGCTTCAAGGATAATTACAGTACTGCACCCTTCGATTTATGTCATTCACCCAGCTACAGGTTATTATCTAAAGTGGTTCGTTGCTGTTCACAAAATTCATACCACATCGTTTGGTATCTCCGAATCCATTGAAGTGTGTGCAAATAATTTCAGGACAAAATGGCCTAGCAAAAAAGCTAAACAAAAATCTAGTCTATCAGCAAATATACTCGAAAAATGCAAAAATACTTTCCAATCTATTATCATCCTCAAGGGCTGCTGATGGTTGACAACGAAAAGGGGGGGGGGGGGGAACGGGGTATTTCTCACAAAATATTGTCATTTTGTTATTTGTATAACTGCGCTTCCACCCCTTATTGCAAATAATGATGATGCTGATGGGTAAGATGATGATTACACAATGCATTAGGTGGGTGTACTCCGCTTTCTCTCTCCTTCGTTCGGTGTTCCGTGTTGCATGTGGAGTTGGGGTTGTTTTTTTTTGCTTGGTTCTTTTGTAAAAACCATAATACGAAAATGGCTTTTAATGGATTTTGATGCATTTTGCCATACATGTCTCATTATGATCTTTTCCATCATCTTTTCTACCATCATCATCGTTAGATGGGTTACTTATACGCGTGAAAGGACGCATCCAACCCAACAATCTATAGCTGTTGCAGCTTCAAAGTAAAAACATATTTAAAGAGATAGGCAGGTTGGTATTAGCAACAGTGCGAGCCAAGAGATTTAAGACATATTATTTAAAACAAATATTTCAACTGCCTACAGCCAAAAACCTTACCTGGATACTATTTTGCCGCATAGATTTTGTCATTTGTTTGGTTGTTTTATTTGTCTAAAAAAAAACATACTAGGTGTACCTACTTACTCACGTAAAAAGATATAGATAGGTACAAAATCTTTAAGCTACATAGTGAAGGTCCATGTTTCCATGTGAATGAAGACATTATCTATGTATATAAGTGTATTTAGGTCTAGGTATATAAAAAAACATTTCTCACTTCTATATATTTCTTTAAAAATGCAAAGGAATCTTGAGTCTTCCTTCATCATTGTCTAAACCCATTGTATTGCGCCACAGCAATTGATAAAGTTCAAACTTCTGAATCTTTATCTCGAGACCGAAGTGTGTCTACATGTTTTAGCATTAAAATGAATTCACCTTCCACTTTTACGGACTGAATCGATTTGCAAGTCCGCCAACGCAAAGTGGATGATAAAAGTACGGGTTTTTAAAGCATTCAACAGAAATTAGAGTTGTTTTTTTTTATTCTAGCACCGAATTGCAACACATATCTACATAGAAATAACTGCACATGCATAATAAGCAATCAGCCGCATAAAAGGTATCTCATTTATATACAGTCTGACACTCAACACATACCCCATATCGTTGTCATCTCTTCTTAAATCATAGCTAGGCATAATATTATGTATAGGAATGCAAAAGCGACTTCATACTACATAAAGAATGGATATTATACATATCAAAAATCTATGGATACCTTTATCTATGTAGACTGGTACACCTGTACCACAAGTATTCATATATTCTTCGTTTTTGCTTAATTTTGTCTTCCCTTTTCAGGCGAATATCTTCTTTTGGTTTGTTCATGTTCATGTTCATATGTCTACACAAAGCTTTTTCCCTCAACTCTAAATATTATAGGTACTTGTGATTTCTTTTTTTTGAAATTTCCATTGACTCCTATCGAAAGCCGCTTGTTTGCTTGTTTTTTTTTTTTTTTTTTGTGCTTTTGCATTAGTTTTTGTTCATACAAGACAAGGAAACACACGTTAAATGTATAATAAACCAAGATAACACTCTTGAAATACGTACACACATAGAGTCGCTGTGTATGTGTGTGTCTTTGCTCTGTTTCTATACCGGTCTACTGTTAAATCATACGTGATCGGAAGCAATCAGTATTTGAAAACCATAATTATTATTGTTTTTCTATTAAACGTTCGCCTTATATATCTCTCCCCAACAATGAAAAAAAAATCGTTTGAACTCTTGCTTCACCCCAAAGCAAGTAACACATTTGAGTTCCTAAATCTCAAAACGTCCGACATTGATGAAGAGTAACATAAAAAATGATCGAACTTAAATTTCTATGAACCGTGTTAAAAATTATTTAAAATTATCATCGCATGCTATTTTAGATTTGTTCACATGTAAAAAATAATACATAAAAAAAAATCAAACAAACAAACAAAACGAAAATTAAATTATACCCTATCTGTATACATATGTGTGATGGCCATTGGTGCGCGTCTCATGGATTTGGATGGATTTCTTTGTTTTCCGAAATAGGGTCCGACTCTAATAATTCATTTTAAAAGGAAAATCTGTCTTGAAACTGGCAACTTTTGCGCATGTATCCATCAATTCTTCAAAATGACTTAAATATTCAAGGCTTATTAGCATGTTTGGATAGGTTGACCCTTAAAGCTATTCAAAATTAAGTTATTTCTGTACCTACATACATAATATATTGAAGACCACATGTATAGATATAGAGATTGTAAGATGATCGACAACTATTATTGTTTATGTTTATTAATCCAGAAGTATACAGGGTGTATCGGTAAAAAATCAACAAAATTCGTTCAGTTTTATTTTTTTTTCATTTAAGCCACATGTAAAAATGTTTAACAGTTCCCTAATATTCACGGTCCGCGTTCGATTCGCAGCGCATGACACCTTAAATTTTTTTTTTCAGGGGTACTGCATCAGGCAAGGAACTGACAAAATATCCAAGAGCACTGCTTGTCAAGAAAAGTGCATCTCAGCTAGAAGTTCGGAACTGGCAGAAAATTATAGGTCCCCACCATTTCTGCTAACTACACGCACACAGAAAGTGGTTGACATTGGTCTTGGTTCTTCGTGAGCTAGTCGTGCCATACATAAATCTATTTATTTCTGAGGAAGTATCTACATTATTTCAAATTAGTTTACAGGCGCTACAATTTTTATATTGTTTCGATCGAATTCTGTACATTACTTGCATTAAGTCCGTACGTATCCCAAATAGGGATTAATTAAAACAATTTAAAAAAAGTTTTGTTTACGTTTTCTCTGAACACGAATATTCATTTACTGTGTCAAACAACTTCCACCATAGGCTCAAATAACGTGGTTATAACTCTACATACTTTCCTTACCTCCCTCTGTTTCATGCGTATACTGAAACACCCTGTTATTGTGATGTCTAATTTATAATTGATATACATTTTGGAATCTTTCAATATTCAATCTAACTAATTAATTCGCCTCCGAAGTTGGTTATTTAATAATTGCCTCACCATTTATAACATGTGCTCATTTTGGATTCGCTTTTAATAGAACTTGATTCGAGTGACAGCATCGTAAAGATGATACGGTCAAATCTATCAATTATTTCTGTATACAAAATTTTTTTGTTTTTCAATGTTTAATTTTTCCCAAATCGATTGATATGCATGGAAATATACTTTTTTTGTTATTAGGTATAACAAAAAAAATAATTTCGATTTTTATGCTTGTGTATGATGCGATAGTAACATTTTTGATTACAAGTTTAGTGGAAAAAATAAAATGTATAGAGATTAAAATAAAAAAAAAGGAACAAATCTATTGATAAACTAATGAATTTTAGTATTCGATTAGAGTTTGTTTTGAAAAGTGTTTAATTTATTTAAGCAAAAGCATATGGAATTAAAAAACCGCATAAATTTGGTAAGAGGCATTTTGATCATTACTTTACTTTACTGCAACGTTCAAGGACCCACCTTCTTTTTGGTGTCACCAAGACACAGCAATCGAATTAAATAATTTCATTCCAATCAAATTACCCAATCATTTGCTACATTTATTTCGCACTTTTGTCGTTGGAACTCCCTCTTTTACTAAAATGGAAAAGATGGAGAAACTTTTTAAACTTAATTATTTTACATTGTCGTCGTCCTCTTACTGTTTCCCCAACCCTTCATTACCCAATTTCATAGATCGCATTGTCACAGTCACAGTCGTTTTCGTTTTCGTTTGCATAGTGCCTTCTCATAACCCCTTTCAGTTTCAGACACAAAATAGCATTTAGTTGCTATGGATTTTGAAAGGATTAATTTTGGAATTTTGGAAGACAAGTGCTACTCCCTTTTATTTTAATTACCCCCACGTTTATCTGGGGAATGTGTCTCATTAATAAACCTAAAACAATTGATTTATACCAATCGATTGCTTGGATGTTAAGACATTTTAATGATAGAGGGGAAGGGGGGTGTTAATATTACATTTCCCATCGTCAATCCAAAACAATGTTGTCCATCTAATACACTAATACAAAAGTTGTATTAATGACGCTCAATTGTTTTTTTTTTATTTTTGTAGTTCATTCTTTAATGTTTGCTTAGAGAATGACACACATGTATTGAATCATTTGTTTAAAATGTGCCGGAGGAGAAATAAAATGTTTCCCATGATTCTATAATATGTTGTCTTTCTGGCTCTGCGTGATGCGTGCAGTATTTATGCGGGAGGCTTGCAATAGCTATTTCGGTTCGTTATACCATTAAAGAGATAGACAGACATTCGAAAGGGTCACAGTCCCCACAGTTAGGTTAGTGTAATCATTCAACTATAACCAGCCACTCACACAGCCTATTCATTAAACAAATAATAATTTTATAATGACGATGATGACAATATATTCATCCCCTTAGCATTCTTTTGCAAATAATTTGTCGAATCCTCCAATCAAAGAGTTTACATTACAGTAAAGTCTCGGTATGTTAGACCAGTAAGCAAAACTCTTGATTAGAAATTAAAAATTATAATATTTTCATTGTTATTATTGTACTATTCGTACTAGAATGTCAGCTTATTAGACTTGACCATTCTTTATTCCGTCAATTTCATTGAATGTTTGAACAACAACACCTAAAGTCATATAAAGTCTGGGTCTCGTAAAAAAGTTCACCTGACGCAGTCTTCGATTTTCTTTGGTATTTTTTGAAATAATTTTAGGAGATATTGTTATTTTTATAATTTTTTTAAAGTTCCTTTAATAGAAATAGTATTCTAGAAACAGTTGTACCTATGTCTATCTATTAGGTATACAGTTGTAGTAATACACTGTACAACAGAAAACAGATTTGTGAAGGTACCTCCCCTACCTACTCCTCTTGTAGAAGAATGAAGGGAAGAAAATTTTTATGTGTCCAGATTCGAAGTGAGGACTATCGAGATTGTACTGTTATTCTATGAAATTTTTGCAACTGCGGTGATGTCGATCTACTCTACACCACGCATACAGATATGAAATGTAGACAAAAAAATCAACAAATTCAACCAAAATAAGGAAGCAATCAATTTAAAAAATCAAACTCTCGAATGGAATCACAAGCTTTCCGCGATTAAACGGCGCGACCCCGCAGACTGCTTCCATAATGGTAAGCCACCATCTATCAAAACAACAAAACAGAAAAATAATAATAATAATAACAAAACTAGTATTATATACTCGATTATCGAAGTGGATGATGTTCTGTCGGTTTAGTGGAGTGTAGGTAGTACATTGATTCGCAACAAAACGGACAAACATCACGAAAATAATGTTCAACTGATTTGAATTGAAATTGAAAGGAAATGGATTGTCGGCCATACAAGTTTTTTTTTCTTTTTTTATTTTGTTGAATTGAATAATTGGCCTTTTGATTTGCGCGTTCTGAGAGCATGACATAAAGAAGTAATGCACAATCTTGAAAATATATATGTAGGTAGGTATACATTCTATACATATTTGTATAAACCTCTGGTACATTACAATTCAATTAACCGTAATTGATTGAGTAAGGGCATCAGGCGGACGAATGAAAAGACGAATAACCAAACGAACGACAACGATGAGATTAATAGACAAGCAATCATAAATCACTAACTCAATGTTATTACACGTTAAGACTTTTTGAGTGCAGATTTTTCACGCCTTAAATATATAAATCTTCAGAATATTTCACCATATCTCTCAAAATTGTCTACCGGAAAACTTGAATTTTCCAACCTTCTTGTTTCAATTTATCGTAAATTTCCGTTCAGCCTTGTAATTGAGTTCCCATTTTGTGTGTGCGATGATGTTCAACTAGATTAAGAATCTCTGATGGTAAATGGTGTATGGCTCTAGTGATGATTGAATGCTCACAATTCATGCTTGTTCGTTTTCTCCACATCTACATACATATACATATCTATACTTTACGATATAACGTCATGACTGAAATGATTCCTTGCCATTTCGGCTAATTGGCTTATAAATTAGAAGGGAATCGATTGATAAATCAATCCACCTATATATTATTGCCAGAGACGACATTCGACTTGTGTATTCCTTCGTCTGTACGAGAAACTTATTTGCCATTTGGCGGCTAACTAATAATTCAATTAAATACGCTCCGAAATTCATCGTCGTCGCCGTCGTCGTCTTAGGGGTATCTTATTCGATTTAAATTTTCTCATCGATGTGCGTTCATGTGAATTAAATTTGCATGAGATTAATGTTGTGCCAATTATTTTTCAATATATATATTTTTTTTTTCAGTCCTTAATATACTAGATATGTTATGGCGAGTGCCATTTACCCGCATAAGGGCACAGTTAGATTATATGCACTTTATGAATTTTTTGTTGTTGTTATTATTCAATGCTTAAAACATAAGATGACCACTTCACAGTTATTGTTTTTTAAGTAAATGTACCGGAAATAATGACTTGATGAATTTTAAAGAGGGTCAAACGGATGGATCATGATTAATCTGTTAAATTAGTATAAATGCGGGTTTTGTTTATCACACCCACACGTTCAAATAGGTAGACAAATACAAAGCTTGTCGATATACATAAATGTTTAAATTGCAGAACAAAAAATAGCTATTTACATCATACATTGCTGGTTGATTATTTAACAAACAAATATTCTGAAAAAAGAACAATATTTTTAAAAATACATATGTACATACAAATGTATTTCAAAAGAGCTAACCAATAAATTTTCTCAGCTGGCAATAACTTGGTTAAACATATATTATCTTTGTTTTCTACCTTAAAATTGTAAATTTAGGTTATAACTATAAATCAATGCAATCTAGTCTCGTCGCTTTTCTACATTCACGCCTACCTACTCTTTCTTATAATGATTTTTCTTTAATAAATATTATTTATTTCATTCATCATATTAACAATATGACATCTTTATTGTTTTTATTTTTTTCGGAAAGTCATCTCGTTCGCAGAGAATCATAAGATAAATTAAGAAGTTTATCAAACATTTCTTAATATGGATTATATTTTTGATAGAATCAACAAAACTGAAACATCACATGAAACTACTCGACTAAAAAAATGTTAAATAGATAGAATGTACGCAAATAAAATAAATTTATGAGAGAGGCTTATATATTAAATGATACTGCTAGAGAAGCCATAAGCTATGTGATAGAAAAGATACCTTTATGAATTTATTAGTCTTTAAGTTTATTGTATTGAAAATATTTTTCTTAATAAATCTGATCTGTTTCTTGTCACAAGGTTATTTGACAGAGCAAACAAGACAAAGTTAGAATTTGTAATCTAATCAGAATTATCAAATAAAAAAAAATACTTTCACAACGTTTGATTAATTATTATTTATCACAAAAATATCAGACAAGTTTTTTTTTTATAATTTTGTGTAACCATATCAAAGCGTATAAATTATGTTTTCAATAAAATTTTAGCTCACTAAGATTTGTATATGTAAATAGAGCTAAAATAATTGAATCGGTGGAAGTAAGAGCAGTTCCAAAATTGTATTTCAGAGAAAAAACTAATATAAGAGAGTTTTATACTAAAAATTAACAAATTTGTTGAAAAATAAAGTATAAGATAATGTTTAGGTGGGTTGAATTAACAAATGTCCCATACAATATTTTTCAAAAAAGTTGATAATTTTTCTATGAAACTCTTTTATATTTGATTGTTCTTAAAACTAAGAAATTGGACTTGTACGGTTCTTACTCATCAATTCAGTTAATCTTAAGTTTTTAATATATTTAAAACATTTTGATACTTTTTAAATTTCTTTAAAAGACGTAGTATGGATCCATCAACAATCATATAAACTGTGAAATCCAATACAATTCTACAATAATTCTTCCTAATTTATTGTTCAACTTCTGCGAAATGGACGCTAACGGGCAATTTTTTTTCAAAAAATCTTTGTTTTGCCTTTCTATAAACTTTAAAAAATACTTTTCAGGGAAAGAGAACATTTTCGGATGACCACCAAAAAACATATTTAAACAACAACGGAATGAATGCTATGGTTCTGAGTCTGCTAATGTCAATTTATATTAAATTTAATTCGATCCTTGCCAATTCAGGAACTATAATAAAAGACTGTAGTTAATGTATATCTGTGTGCAACTTCAATATGGGGTTAGTAGCTAGCTTTCATCCGACTCCATTTATAACCGTCATTAGCAATCACAAAGACCAAATAAAAAACATACATATCTACACTTCTTGCAAAGATATTGTGGCATTAGATCCACGAAAGCTACACAGGTATTCACTCATCTTGCAAATTTATATTTATGTCCTTTTTTTGGCCATTACCATCACGAAAGGTAAAGGGCATAAAGTACATACCTTTTCCTATATGGACTCATCATCATTAGGATTATTGAAAAATCATGTATTTTTGTTTGTTTGTACTATTATCCTTCTTCTTCCTGTTTCCTATTCTTTTATTTTGTATGCTGCCCGACAGCATCATCATCATCATCATCATTGTCGTCGTCGTTGGCCTCTCATCGCTCTCATCAATTCGTTGAAGATAAAGCATTTCCCTATCGCACTCGTTCATTTTGAAGGATTTATTTGCTTTTTCTTAAACCGCGCACTGAGTAGATATCCTGTGCGATTCAACTTTATTTTTTATTCTTTCTACTTGAATATCTTCAAAAAAAAAATTGTAGAAGCCACTTCAAATAGAGATTTTTATTTCCATTTTGCGAGTTTTTGTTTGAAAAATTCGCCTTTTACACAGGATTCCTGTTTTCGTCGTCGCGAATCTTTTGTTTTGTTTTTTTTTTACCCTATTGGTCTGAACAAATGGTCAGAGTCTCCGGATCTCTCAATATATCATCAGACGAAACAAATAATAATATGAACCTTTTTTTTATTTTTGTTGTCGGTGCGATGATAAGGATGTTGGTGCTGGCTTTCTCAAAAGTATTATTATTGGAGTGAAGCAGACAACACATATAAATATGTATATGTAGGTAAAAAGATAGCAATAACCCTTTTGCTAGAATAAAAAGTGTAACAGTTCAGAAAATTTTATAACGGTCGAATAATTCAAGTCATAAGGAAAGAGTGTTCATATTTTTTTTACTTTCAATTTTTGTTTGCTATGTATAATAATATTATACTCATTGGAATCTCCCATTCATTTAACTGTGGTAGATGATTGTTTTTTATACGAATGTGTGACTTAAAATTTTAAAATTGTGTGTGTGGAAATCATAAATTTATATTCGATTCCGGTATAGTCGCCCAGCAAAACAGATACGACCAATCATAGCTCAAAACAAAAAGATTACAATCCTTTTTGATAGGAATTTTTGTCTACGAAGCTTTTATTTTTGCGTCCTCCTTACCCAATAAATCCGACCAACTGCTAACGAGAAATTGACTTTGATGTTATTGTGTTGGGTTATTATGGTGTCTATACATCCTACAGAGATGAGAGATATATTTTATAAATTTTTATAACGTTGTGGTTAAACCGATCGACATAGCAAGTTAAATTTGTACCTCTGCTCACTTGTTTTTTATGTTTGGTTGTCAATAGTATATCAAGTAAAACACTTACTGTTTCTGTGTCCCTAAATTCATATATATATAGGTTTTCCAACAAATTACTGTCTAGACTATGATTAAAAAGTAAAAGTATAAAAATTAAACCAATCATTCATTTCGGTCATTTATTTGATTAGAATCTTCCAAATAAAACCTTGAGTATCCTGGCCAAATAGATTTAAACTTAATTACTAAAGCCTTCTCTATTAAAAAATCCCAAATTGATAGCAGATTATGATAATTTATTTTTTTTAGCTTTTTCACAACCTTATAGAACAGAACAATTTCCGGAAAGTGAAATCTTATGCAGCGTGACTAATTAATTGGTAGCAGGCAACAGCATACTTTGATTCCCCCCAAAAAAAAAAGACTATTTGAGTCCCTCCGTTTTTATAGAGGACATCAAATTAATTTGTCATTATTTGGGATATTCTTTTCGCTGTTTTTCAATTTCCTCAAAACGTAATTCTACCAGCACCCTCGAATTTGATGATAAAATTACTAAAAACGACTCACTTAAGGTCCTTATCTTTTTTAGCTTTGGTCTATTAAATTTTAGATCTTAAGGTTGATGAGTTGATGATGTCAATCGATTTCTCATTTTAAGAGAATGTGTGTGCACTATATTCATACTTTTTGACTTGCTTAAAAAAACCACCAATTTGAATATCGTTGGGAGGTAAAATTGTAACTGAAACATTTAACTTTTAGGCTTATACAATTATAGGAATAAGCACTTCATTAATTTACTACTTTTCATTCGCCAACAGGATTTTGCCTCCAAATTCCTCGAAAACAAATAAGGTCTGATTTTTCATATTTTGTTACAAATCACAAACCCCACTAACAAGAGTATTTAATCAAAGTCCAAAGTCACCCACAAAACCGTCATCTATATGTACATATATATAGCAGACTCATGGCAATCAAATAAGTTTGTCTTGTAAAGAGACCAACAACCTTTTTTGCAGAAAACCATTCCGTTGGCATCAGGAACAGGAGAGATTATTCAATGAAAAATTATAGATGAAGGAGTAGGTATCTTGTGTGTGGTGTTGTTGAGATATTGTATATCTTCCCTCGCTGGAAATCATTGATGCATAAATATACCTACATACCTATTACCAACATGGACACAAATTTATGAATTTTATAAATATTTTTGATCTGTGACGATATTATGAGGGGTTGCCATCTTGGATTTAGAAGAGGACAACAAACAGGAAAGAGGAAAGAAAAACTTTTACTCAAACTATTTAGTATGTATTTAGAAACTCTGATGCTGTATTCCTAGAGTCCTGATGCTTCTTGTCCGTGCCACAGTGCCACCCAATGATGTTCCTCTTTATTTTGTATTATTTTTTGAGGAATGTGTATATTTTTGTACAACAAATATTATTGTATTGTGAAGCTCTTCTCCTTCACGACATGAATAAATTGAGAGTACTGTGCTCCAGGGTAAAAGCGTCTTTCATTGTTTACTCAAGCAAGCACCATCGCATACTTCTACACACGCCCGCCGAGAGGAAGCATAGAATACATACATACATAGGTATAGGAAGGTACAATATACGGGAATAATAATGCAATTGAAGTTCAAACAAAACAACATAGATATGCCAAGCATCCTGAACTGGCACAAGCTGCAGCTAGACTATAAGGCAAGGCAAAGCCAAGGCACTGGAATTAAGTGTGGTGACATATGCAAGTGCATGCAGGAAGAGAATTGATTTTTTTTTTGTTTTTTGTCTTCTACAATTTTGTACGTTTATTTTATTTGAAGATTTCTACAATTGAGGCGAAAAAAACAATCGCATAGCAAATAAAACAATAAGTATAGTTGAACAAAAAAAGAAAAGGACGATATTCAACAATGCAACAATACTCCATAGATATGTGATTGCACTCGAGGGATGAACATAAGCATACAGCCATCGCACACAGTCGGTGTTTACATTTAAGGAGATTCAATCCGGATTCCCGATGTAATCCCAGATGTACCCTTGAAAAATACAAAATATTTTAAGACTTGTTGAAAAAAAAAAAATAAACTTTAAGACAAGGTGAAAAATGTAATACTAAATCCTGGATATAATGTTTCTGAAACAATTCTGAAACATAAAATTGCAATACAATATAAACAAAACAGATCGAAAGCCAAAAGGAAAATTCTGCTTTAGTATAGTCGTCCCTATACACAAAAAGCGATGTAGATCCAATTTTTGTATATGTTGTTTGGGTAACCACCCTTAAGCGGTCCACACTGTCTTACAACGTTCCAAATCGACAAAATGTCTTAACTGATGAATAACTATGAAGCATTATTCAAAAATTTAACTATTCTGTATGTAAGTTTGAAAGGTATGTTGAAACCGACGTTCTGTAAACCGCAATTTTTCGAATTCGAGTATGCGCAGCTCAATGTTGCTATTTTAAATTAAGGATGGAAAAAAGTAAATTTCACCAATAACTCGGCTGGAGTTTCTTTTATGGAAAAAAATTTTAAGCTAAAAATGCAACTATCTACACTTCTACACTCTAGAAACTGTTAAACTCCATTTAGTTCAGTGTTATTAGGACGAAATATTAAAAAGGTTTAAAATCGGTAGAAACTATTGACAGGAATTTAGCATTATTAATGCTTTACAAGTATTGACTTGACATTTTTTGTATTAAATGAACTAAAATAGAGTTATTAGGCAAAAATAAACTTTTTGGTACCTAAGGGTAAAGGTTATAAAATCTGAAAAACTTCAAATCATTTAAGTGATCTCAGCACTTGCACAACTTAGAAGATTTTTCAAAACCTTAAAGGCTTTCGACATGTACCTACCTAAGCCTTTGTACTATTTCCATAATAATACTACTATTGTAAATTGTAAACTTTGATAGCTTCACTCAAAGAAAGTCACAAGTTTAAATTAACTATAATCGTGTTAATATGAACGTGCCATTTTTTGTACGATTGACTTAAAAAGATGGACATACGTGTTTCTTTAAGGTTTCAACAATAAAAGCCAGGCAAACCTAAGCTCAGCTAAAATTGTTAATTGACTTTATATACCTACGTAACATACAAATGCCGGAAACTTTACATTGACACTCATACCTCTTATTTATCTCTCATACTCAGCGTAAAAAAAACAACATTTGATCAAGTGAAAAAAAAATTCTTTCTGTTCAAATGCACAATTTTTAAAAGGGAGAACTCATTGATTTATTTGGAAATAACTGATAAAATTCATACATATTTATTTTCCCCTCTTCCAATACTTGAGAGTTGAATTGAGAAAAAAATACGAAAGGATTGTGAATTATTGCGAAAATTATTGTATATTTGATTTTGTGTATACAAAAGCCCAAAGGAGACTCAATGATGGGTACCCCCCTCTGTCTGAGTATATGTTTCTACCATCAAACGCACTCGTTTTGTAATTAACAAAATTGCCAGGCAGCAATACCTAATAGTACAACCCATGACAAAAAACCAATACAATATTAAAATCAACCCCAAAAAATATATAAAAATATTTCTTTGAATAATACCAAAAAACACCATCATCGTCGTCGTTGACGTCGTCGTCATCATCATCATACTTGCCGCCACCGACCGTAGACTCCTTTTCATACATATATCTGAACGTACACCCGGACCAAGAATCAGACGACCGAAAGGGGTCTTCTGCTGTTCCTCCCAAGCCGCGCGCTGGTTTCAACTGGAATCTTCTCTCGTCTCTCCATACAACACTCACACACAATAAGCAGTAATCAGCTAAAGGCGCATTGAAACAAATATCCTTTTTTGCCGCCCGGCCCGCGACTCCTACAACTTGTTGGCCTACCACCTTTATACCTATACTCATCATTTAAATGGGAAGTAAAAGGAATTAAAACTCATTCTAGCGAATATTTTCAAAAGTATATACCTATCCGCTCTTTTGAGACTGAAAGTGGGAGAAGACGCAATGTCATTGATTTTTGATTCCATATCTGTGTATTAGCAGAAGGACATAGGTTTAATCTAATATCCTTTTTCTCACACCGAATTGAATTTCCTTTTTATAACAACACACACATACAATTTCGTGAGGGTATAATTTTTTTGTGAATTTGATTTGTTGATACCGTTGACCATAAAAAAGGACGAGTCCTTTTTGTTTAATGTAACAACATTTGCCACTGGATGTATCTTACTTAATTAATGCAAAAATAAATACATCATAACTAAAAGAAGAAACGATCGAATATAGGAAGATAGTAACATCAAACAAGGACTCTTATGTATTTGACCATCAAAAAGTAAGTTTCCGATTCATCTGTAATGTGAAGGAGTAAATAATTACTTAAAGGAAACCCGAAAGTAGAAGGAATTCACTATTAAAACTGTACTCACCGAATTGCCCCCCCCCCCCTTCCCTTTCCTTCTTATTGGATTTCAATGCTTATTCTCACACTCGAGATTCACACAACCACTACTATCACCGCCGCCGTCGCCGCCGAGCCACCCAGCCTTTTTTCCCATTCTACAGCACCCCACACCACCGACAAAAGAAGGACAATGATTTATAGAAACAAACGAAACGAAACAAAACGAACTTGTTTCTGAAGAGAAATATATACAAACAATGGAAATCAATGAATTACCTCTTTACTCAAATCCCGTGTATTTGCTCAATATTTCAAAATTCTGCGCTACAATTTGCATGCGAAGGGGTTGATTTTGATTTGGGGGTTGTAAATGTGTGTCTTCGATTATAATATGACAACCATACACCTTACACCACCCAACAATACTTATTCCCTTTACCACCTCCGCCACCCCAGCTGTGCAAATGAAAATGAAAGGATTCGTTGTATAGAAGACTTACAATCTCACAAAACTCGCAGAATATTTTTGTGTTTATCTGTTCTGAAAACAGTTAAAAGAGGAATGATGAGGCAGAAGCTAACTGAGGTGCTGAGGGTATAAAAGTTGATAAAGAAATATGTATAAGGGAAAATCTGCCATCGTTTTTGAAATTTTGATTCGATTCATTAATTAATACGAGAGGTAGGTAGATCCGTTGAAGTTGAAGAAGGGTGATGTATATACATAGGTGGGGAGGGCAGGGGAGCTGGCAAACGACATTCAGTTTGAAGATTAGATTGGAATTTTATTTCATTGGTAAAGTACCTCCCTATAGGATAGGGAATTCAGTTCAATATTAAAGTGATAAATCAAAGAGAATGTCTGGAATCGAATTATATGCTAGAATATATATATAGATTCGTGAAAACGGGAACACGGAATCATCAACTTGTTTTGAATTTAAAATTCAGATACATAATTGACGTACGTAGGTACACTTACTCCCGTCCTCTGTTTCTTTTATTGAATTTTATTCCTTAAGTTTAAAGAAAGTTTGAATTTTCTGTGTGGTATATTTATCTAGTTTAGATATATAAAATTGATATTGATTTTTTAGGAAACACACTTTTTTTAAATTATAAGTTTAAGATGGAATACATTTAAGATCGCTTTTACTGCACTTAAGTTATTTCTTAAAAACTTTTCATTTAAAAACAAAATCTTCAGCAGTTTTTTAAATGCAAGTGTTACCTTTTTACGAGAAAACTAAGAATTCTTTAAATGCTATCAAAAGTTAAAAAAAAACGTCTAAGACTCATGTAGGTAAATAAAAAAAAATATAAACTATATAATTTTACTGTTAATTTGTATAAATTTTCACAAACCGGAAAAAACATTGAACAAGACTAAATAAAGTTGTGGGTCCTTTTTTTTTCAATAATCAGATGTGGCAACGCTTTTTCTTGAAGGTTTTCCCTCTCTTCTCCTCCCGGAAAGCTGGGTGTGTGGTTTTGAAATGTATTATTTGCTCATAGCTGAAATAATAACAAGCTAAGACGACATTATATTACCCATCGCTGTTGCTCCGGCATCAAAATAACATAACATATTTTTTTTTTCTTTTCTTTTTAATAAAATTACGCACCCCCGTGGTGTACTAAAGTACTTGTAGGAATGCTGCCTGCTATTACTACCCTGACAAAGGTATATCCATAAACACACATACGCATATTATAACAAAGGACATAGATAAACCTCAGTTATAGATATTTTTTGAAGGGAAAATATGATAATTGGAAGATTCGAAAATTCGACAGGGATTGTTTTCGGTGAAAGTATGTACGCATGTGAGTATAAAAATATAGACGTCCTCCCTTAAGATAAAGTCAAGACAAACTTTTTGGCAGTGTTTGGTTGTGATTAAGTCCACATAACCGGAGGAGTCGGCTGTGATGTGATGGGTGTGTTGTGTGTGTTTCTTTATTGACATTGCCTTTGTCAAGTTGACTCTTCGAACTTCCAAGTTAGTGGATATAGTCAGATCGCGTTTGTTGCTTAATCGCCATGGAGGCCTTGCCAGCACATATACTTAATGGTAAGATGACAACGCACGATGTTTTAAAACACCAGCTAAAATTATAAACGTATTCCCCCGTCGAGAATATTTTTCTTATAGCCTACATCAACCTCCACCCATTTGTTTCATTGTAAAAGGGATGGGGGATTGTGTGTGTACTTTTATTTAACCATATAATAAAATCCCAACTGTATGGTGAGGGTGGCAACCCTTTTTCTTCAACGTCGATTGTCGGTTGTCGTCGAAGACAAATTCTGAAAATTTATTCAATTAATTAAAGTCGATAGAAATTCTGCACACTGTGTGTAGGGGATGATTATTTCTCCTACCACATTCCCTGAAGAGAGACGTTCTTACGTGACACAGGCTCAAGATACCTACATATGTATGTTTATACACACAACTCACACATGTTGTAGGAATCGACTTAAACAAAAACACGAAAGCTTTATATTCTTTGTAGATACAATATCTATGCTCCACGCTGTTCGTCGCTAATGAAATAATGATGAATCCTTTTTGCTAGGTAGGCATAAATAGTAGGATGGAGTGGCAGAGGGAAGGGTTGATTCATTTGTTAAGTATCTAAACAACGTTCGGTACCTATTCCCACATCAAATTTTTCATACATCATTGTGATTGGAAATTATTGCCATATGTCGTTGGAGCATTGAGTTATGCACACGCACGATCGAACCATAAACATACATATTTATGCGCATGCAAAGGGATACCTTACCGAAGCCTACATTTATAGAGACACACATTATTTTTATCGTTCTTCTGATGGGTTTGGTTTCAATAAATAAATTAGCAAATATCGTGTTTATCACAAAATATCGATGGCGCACATTTAATGTTTGATTGCCCAATAAAACTGATTAGCATGACAAGCCCTAATATTTATAATTGATTTTATTTCTTTTTTTTTTGTTTCCTTAGATTAAAGCACTTATCGCTGAGGTTAACCGACTGCAAGCCCTCCACGAAACCCACATTGTACAGATACAAAGACTTGAAGATAATCTAGAGGTGAAACGTCAACACATTCTGAGACTTGAGACTCGTCTACAGACACAACCACAACTTTTCAAAAACTCCGAATCTTCTGCTGCTGCACCCGTAGAATGTCAGGAAGAACTCAAAGATGAGACGGAATTCGTTCCAATCGTTTCTTCTGAGCCATTGGCAATTGAAGAAATGCAAGTAAAAAAGGAAAACCAGTGAGTAAAATATTCGCTTTCAAGCATTTCAATAACATTATCTAACGACTTCTGAAATTTCAATCATGCGTTTACACTTTTTTTCTTTTAGATTGACATCAACAACAAGTGACATCACTAGTCAGTCAGTGGCGGCTGCAGCTGTAACTGCGGCTGCTGTCAATGACCCAAAACATTTCCAAGAACTTTTCATCGAAAGAACTAAGGCACTGGCTGTCGCAGCTCATGCATCAAGTGAAGCGCTGAAACCCGAAGGTAAGCAAACTAGACTCCATTCCAGGGTTTTTGTTCGTCAAAGCCCCCTTTACCCATCAGAGACACAAAATCAGATCAGGAATTTACTTTTCTTTTATGACACCTACGATGTACATGGCGCGGCATTTCTTAAAGTGGCGCCTGCATTTATTGCCACAAGTCTCATATAAATCAGAGTGGGTTATCGATGGTCGTAAAAAAAACTACACATGCGATATCTGACATTAAGTGTCGCGCTATGCTTTTGTAGTTGATTTATTTTATTATTCCTTATTTGTTTGCAAAAATTCAAAGTTTATGTTCATTTGGAAGTTAAGATAGCGATGTTTTTTTTAAGAGACCGTAGGTCACAAAAAAAAAACTAAACATATACAATACACATGTACTTCCATTTCCACTGTCCCTCTGAAAAATGCCTACAAAAAAAACATTTGCGTTTCACAGGAATTTCCAGTGATACAACCGTTGCTGCATCAGACCCAGATACAATCAAGACTTCTGATGACGAGCCTTCGTCGGGCGAAGTTTCTAACAATAACCCAGATGCAAACGTTCAGCATCAGCAGGATTTGCAGGCTCGATGCGAGTCAGCGGCTGTTTCAGAGCAGACTCCGTCGTCAAACTTCCAAAATGTCGACCAGTTTGGTTCGCTGCTTGGCGGTGAATTAGTAAATTCATATTGGCGTCGTGGTTTTGAACATCTGCCATTGGCTCCAACAGCTTCGATGGCCTCGCAACAACCATTGCCAGCAACTACTGCCGCTTCCGCTGCAGTTTCGATAGCAGCACACTCACCACCAACAATGATAACAACTCATTCAACCTCTGAAACGCCAACATCGATATTCCAAAATTTCCCATCAATTCTTTCGTGCCGATCACCTCCACCACTCCCATTGTCGGTCACAGGACCATCAACCACAACTCTTTTGAGTCAACTAGTCAATTCAACATTCTCATCGAATTCAACTCCTTCTCTTCGAACAGATCCTCATTCAACTTCGTCGACCACGACTACCGGATCCCACCTGCAACAACCTCCACTACACCACCACCAACATCTACATCATCAACATTCTACCCTTCAGCATCATCAGCAACAACAACAGCATCACCAGGACTTCGAGAAAGCAGGCAGTCATCACGACTCGTCATCAACAGCAAGCACGCCCAATCTACAAGACCAGCGTTCTAATGATGGGCATATTAATGGATCCAAATCCGCCAAAGCTCAAGAGGATAACAACAACTCATTAGGCTCTCTGGCTCACCTTCCACCTGCATTCCTGCCCGGTTTGCCATTCCAATTCCAAGACCGTGGTCATTTCCGCTTCGCTGAAGACATTCAACTTCCACCTGGAGCCTCTATGGCTGGCCGTCTAGGGGAATCCCTCATTCCTAAAGGCGACCCCATGGAAGCCAAGCTTCAGGAAATGCTCCGTTATAACATGGATAAGTACGCTAATCAAAGTTTGGACACGCTTCACATATCACGACGCGTTCGAGAGTTGCTTTCCGTGCACAACATCGGACAGAGACTTTTCGCCAAGTATATTCTCGGACTATCACAGGGCACAGTGTCCGAATTGCTTTCCAAGCCAAAGCCCTGGGATAAACTGACTGAAAAAGGCCGTGACAGCTACCGCAAAATGCACGCCTGGGGATGTGATGATAACGCTGTGATGTTGCTGAAGTCTCTCATACCCAAAAAAGGTAAGTCCAAAACATGATTCATTTATATATTATTTATTTTTGTACCTGGATTAAAGTTTAACAATCTTATACGCACACATACATAAGCAACGATTACAAAAAAGTAGCTCTTCTATAAATCTCGCATACTAAATCAGAACTTATACCGTTATACCCCCATGACGTAGCGCAATTATTGCAATTGGTACAAAAGTTTACAATTAATTTATAGCGATTACTCATGAACGAGGGTTGCGAATGAGCATGCTAGTGCAAGCCCCTCCTAGAGAGGTCGGAAGTTTCAAGGCACCGACAGATATCAACGACAATAACGACAACAACGACAAAAGGTTCACAATAAAGTGCTTCAACAGTTCAAGACATCGTGAGGCGCGGATAGACAAATATTTATAGATTTTCATTTTCGTTTTGGTTTCGCATAAAATTAATTGGCGCCCGAATAAATTCAAATTCCTTCCTTTTATACTCTGGCAATCGACCAAAAATCGAGGGTCAACAAATTGCTGATAGAGGGCAATCGAAAACATGTCGAGTTCATTTGTTTTGGCATATCTTAGAAACGGACTTTTGCTTTGTTTTGTTCGGTTTTTTTTTTGTAATATAAACGAAATCGAATGTATAAGACACGCTATACAAACTGATTGGGATCTTGTATTACTGATACTTTCCCCTCTGTTGCCTGTTGGAACGAATATTTAACATTAAACGAATAGTTTGGAACGGGTAGAGAAGAACTGCAATGCCGAGGAGGTATGTACATACATACTTATTACAACAACAACTTCTCAGCCAGTAATTAAAAATTCGCAAAAAAAACACAACAAAAAAATACAAAAATCCAACCTGCCAATTTATAGTACAGGCTACAGAAGCGGTTCGTTCTGTCATTAGTTTATTTTGTTTATTCGATTTTTTTTTTTTTTTTTTTTTTCAAACATGCAGCTATTTTTGGTAAAAGTGCACCCCTTCGTGTTGCAAACAAACTTAAAAGATGGATTTAGATCTACAAAAAAGAAAAGAAACGACTTAAAACGATATGAAGAACAAAGGAAACTTGCAGTGACTTTAATTAAATCAATTAAAAATTACAAAAACAAACCCAATTAATTGCATATCGCCTTAGAGTTTTTGTTGATTCGTGTCGAGGTACCTATACACAAACAATTATTCAAAAATAAAATCAATTCATTTACAATTCAGCGCCTATACAAGCAGCAGGTATGTAGGTTTGCAATCGGCTAGTCAAAATTAAAAAAAAAATATACATAAATAATCAAACACAAATTATGTTATTTGTGTTTGTTTAGGAGAAGAGTTTTGAAAATTTTATCACTTTGGCATGCTGCCAAAGATGACATCTCCCCGCCAGAAACGCTTGCGTGACATTTTTGACGCTTCTCTGTTCTGTCTATTGGTATAGCGAGGTGTCACGTACTTTCGTTTTCGCTATGAAATATACGCACTATAGTGGAGCATTGTTGTTGTCACTAGTAATTGCTTCGAAAACATAATCTTCAGATGCTATCTAAAAACAATTCTGAACGACCTGGAACTCTTTACAATCAGAGTTGTCAGAATGTGAAATTGTATCTGTATTGTTTCTTCCGCTTGTGTTTTCGATATTTTCATTATAAATAATTTTCGTACAAATTTCTACCGATGTGTTAATAAAAAGAACAAAATCAATTTCGCTCAGGAAAACAAATTGAGGATTTACTTGCTTAATTTATAAATTAGGGAGATCTCTGAGATTTCAGAATCGGATTAACATAGATTGACCCCTTTTTATTTTATCAAGAAAAATTACCGACATTTTTTTGAAAACAAGCGAACGATCGAATCACAAGGCTGGCTGTATGATTCCCAGTAAAAGGTGAAAACGGTTGAAGTTAATTTGGTTCTTACAAAACTAGTACCCACTATACTATCATATTTTACTTTTTGAATTATTTTTTGACAGAAATTAATAAAATTATGTTTGAACTTTAACCTTTTTTTCACTAAACTGACTTAATCACTCCTATCGGGAATGGAAACTCCCGAGGATTTTTTTTTAATTACTCCCAATCGAAATATTCCAGAAATATCGTTGCATTTTCGATTGTAATTTGTTCATCTGATATTAAGAATAACGGAAAAGTGAAAAAAAGAATACAAAAAAAAAAATAATAACTTGTTGAAAAATGTATTTTGTAAAAACTACATAATTTTTCTAGAGGTTACTTTTTCTTTACTAAACATTTAAAAAAACAAAATAAAACATTGAAATTTAAATCAAGGTGGGTCTATTCCTTCGAGAGTTTCAGGGTTACCAGCTATTTTCTTAATTAACAGTTAGTTGATGTTTTTTTTCTGCACTTAGTCTTTGAAAACTTATCCCGATTCCACGGGCTAACTTAACGGGCAAATGTGTTGCAGAATATCGTAACATTTCCATTTGTAACTCCTGATCTTTACTTTAATCTCAAATAATCTGCAATAAAAAAGTACATATTGATGAGACTGAAGTTGAAGTTTTCATGATAGAAAACTGATCTCTGAAAAAATGCAAACTTAAAAAAACTCACTTTATCCTCAGCGCTTTTTTTTTACATTTTTCTTCTTTAGACATTTTTTATCAAAACTGACGCGACAAAAAGAAGAATTATTATCAAATAAGAACTGTACTATGATTTGTTCAAACTAATTTTAAATTTTCTCGGAATGTTGTTTTTATTTAAAATACTTAAAATGTATTGATTTTGAAAATAGAAAATAGAGAACGCCACCAGGGTCGTCGGAGTCAGTTGGTGAAAAGCAATAAATCTTTTGCCTCAAGAATCAAATTTATTACACACTTTAGTGAGCATATAAAAATAAAACGAAGCGGTATAAAACAAAAACAAAAAACTAGAACTAAAAAAACAACTTGAACAAATTCCTCAAAGGATTCCCATTACACAACTTTGTTCAAGAGAAAAACTCTGAAAAACAAAAAAAAAATTAAATTCATAAAAAAATATAAAGGTAATAATTTGTTTTGCCCATTTAAAAATTGATTTTTGTGTACAGGGCATACACACTCACATAAAAAAAATACACCCAAGTGCAAAAAGTTACTCCCATTGATTGTTTTACTAGAAAACACACAAAAATAACAATTAACAATTTGCATTGCAAAATGAAAAAAAAAGTAAAACGAGAAAAAAAGTTTTCACAATGAAAAACAAAATGCCAAGCAGCAGCAAGTTGAGGTCTATATTTGAACCCTTTCGTGTACATACAATTAAAAAGTTTCTTTGATTCTTTTTTTTTTTTTTTTTCTGTGCATTTTTGTGTAGATATTTGTATGTATACATTTATATATTCTTCTATACCTACTGCACGGTTGGTGTAATTAATTTAATTTATAATTTTTCATCACAGAAAGGAATAGCTTTTAAAAAACATTAGCACCAACAGGCACATGTGTCAAATTTGATTTAAGCAATTATCCCCAAAAAAGAAAAAAGCGCCCAAAAGGAGACACAAATGCAATCGTCCATTCAAGTTAAGGTTTAAGGTCAAGCCTTTCATTATCGAGCAATTAAATACCCTTGAGTGGTGTTGGGGTTGTGTGGATAAAGAAAATTATTAGTTTTGTACATAAGACCATTAGCACTTGGTGCACTTGGGTAGCATAAGCACACTCACACACACACACACACTGGTGAAAAATTTGAAAATGGTCCATTGTCCGAGCTCTATAATTTTGTCAAAGAAGCAATCGGATAGATATGTTGGAAGGCCTTGATTAAAGGGGCCTTTTTCTTAAAGACAATTTTCCTATGAATTCATTCGGTGAATGTGCCATTTACCTGGTATGGACATTGGTCATTGAGCATACATTGGCAGATATAGTTTTTTTCTTGTAACGAATTTTAGAAATGTGTTAGTTAATTAAATACCATTTATTATTATTCATTAAGCCCCAGTTTTTCAATATTCATTCCAAGCTCAGATAGAGCATAATTAATAACTTCTTTTCTAATCTATGGGGTTTTCGTTTGGTTAAAAAAATCAATTTAAGGTCTGTCAAAACCTTCGATTGGGCAGAAAATTTTATTTTGGATTTAGATCTGTCAAAACCTTCGATTGGGCACAAAAATAGATTTTTTTTTTGATTTGTGAATCTGGATTTTTCGGCGGATCTACTAACACCACTGTGCACGATAATGACAGCCTTCAATTTGTCAAGTTTTTGGTTAGCAATTTATTTGTGGTAAAAAAGATTTAAAATAGATTTGATTCGCCACGAAAAAAATCAATTTATAGATCAAAAAATAAATTTACCAAACGAAAATCCCATTAGTGTTCATTCTTTACTGATGATTGGAAAATTCACAAAATCCAGCCTAAATGTTTATAGCAGCACAAATAAATAAAATAGGAACAAATAAATAATGTTTAAAAAATATCCAATAAAAATATTTTTAAGAAAACCGCTTTTAAAACATGTTATTAATTTGACCTAAAAGTCATCTATGCACAATCTGAAACTAAAAACCAGCTTAAATAGAGCTTTAGGTTATTAAACTATTACTAAATGCATTGCTTTTATCGAAGTCCTCAAGGTGCAGAGCTTTAGGTTATTAAACTATCACTAAATGCATTGATTTTATCGAAGTCCCCAAGGTCAAATAAAATGAATCGCCTGATTTTTAACAAAATAAAATCCACACCGTTTTTCATTTTGTTACGATCGGAAACATTTGTTGCAAGGAATTAAGGGAGAAAATACAAATCAATGACTTTGGTCAAATATACATACTGTGCACGAGTTTGCCTTTTGTAATAATTTTCAACGCAAGGGTAAGTCAAGGATTAAAACACTACCTCAAACTTCATATTTTCCCTTCAAATACTGCGGCATTTTACTAAGAAAGGTAAATTTTAAATCAACCCTTTAATGTTTTAATGTTAATAAATGTATATGTATGTATGCAATATTGTTGGCAAGTCGATACGAATTATATCTTGCAAACTCTCTAGACCTTCTTCCCTCTTCCGGGCTTCACATTTATAAAATACTAATCCTTCGAAAGATAATTAAAATGCCTATCAAAAATCATAAATTGATATTCTTATATGACAGATAGAGCAAAGTGGAGCCTTGAGTAGCAAAAGTCATTACATCACACTTCTGCTTCTTCTTCTTTTGACAGACATACAGAGGCGCGTACCCTACGCGTCACCGCCAAACAGCCACCCATTTCGAGTTATTATTGTTATTAGCAAAAGTGTCAATTTACTCGATTTATGCTAGAAGAGATCACAAACGATGCGTGCAAATTCCAAACCGGAATAAAGCCGCATTCGTTGTTGAAAATTGTATCTGTAGCTGCTTCATATATTCATATGTGCGTGGAATTTATGGCAACTGTTTGTCTTATTACAAGTCAAACAGCGACGATATAATGGTTGGGGTACAGCAATGCAAAACATTAATATAAAATATTAGGGTGAGTTTGGACAAAATCGAACTTACAATAAAGAAGCAAGCAAAAATGATTGCAGGTTGACTGAAGGTAGTAGGTTCTAAACTATATTTCTGTTTACCTATATAGTCTGTATACAATTGAGCAGCTAAATTGTTGATGAATGTTGTTATAATCTAAATGCAAATAATTTGCTAATCTTAAAAACATTGACTTTTAACAATACAGTTCCAATGCACGATTATACCCTAACTTCTCCTATAAACAATTTCTGGAGCACCTTACTTCTCTTTTTCTTCCAACATCGACCTTCATTTCTATGACGTCTCGACACGACTAAATGATAGGTTCTTCACAAATTGAAGAATGAAAATGTAAACCTTGCTTTGATTTTATGAATCAAAATTCGATTTAAAAATTCATTTATTCAATCTTTTTGAAGTCTGAATGAATTGGGACGAATGAGTTCGAGTGATGTTTTTTTTTTCCAACGGTTGAATGAAAACCTTTTTTTCTTCAAGAGTGTAATTTTCCAATTAAACACGTTGATAGGAGAGCTTTGTGTCCTCGTGTCGTTAAGTACTTTTGTATTATAACATTATAAGTTGCTTTGAAAATTAAATTTTAGGGAACTTTAACCTTATATTCATTTAAACATTGCTTTTCAACATTTATAATCTATATACATTTTACGTATGCATATATGTACACATATTCATACGTAAAAACGAATTCTTTTGCTAATTTGTTACTGATAAAACCAATGCTATCGCTTGGGTGATTATTGTCTCTTTAAGTTCTTCTAATTGGAAGAACAGCATAGGTATCTTCAAACATCATTTCTTTAAAGCAATCAGGTAACAAAGCAAAATACATATACAAACACAAAAGATACTAATCCAACTTTTATCATTAATTTTCCATCCAGAGGGTGGAAGGTATAGAGAATGAAAAAAAAAATAACTAATAACACTGTCATTAAAACCATCACAATGATTAATTTCTTTTCATTAAGCGCTTGGACACAAAACTCAGTCAGTCATCCCTGTCCCTGCAATACATCCAAAACACAATGCGACTACGACGATGATGACAGACATCGCTAGTAACACAAAAATTGTCTTTCAATAATCCTCGCCGTTCACAAAAGAACTTCCGTCATAAAAACGATGATTGAAAATAATAAAATCTCCTTTTTAATCCTGCGGTGATGGTCTACATCCATTTGCACATACGACAATAAGGGTCAGATCCACCTTAGCCTTATCTCATGTGCTGACTACATCGTCATGACGTTCACCCATCGTATGGTTCTCCTTCGCTTCTACAGCGGAAAACCTTCTCGAAAGGATCTAAAGTGCCTTGATATCAAGTGGCTCTTTTGCAATAATAATATACGGGTATAAATATCACTATACGTTGTAGTCATACAACGACGAATGGGACTTCGATGACACAATTCGCAAAAGGATTTCCTGTACGGATATATCGAGCTGAACCAGAGCCCTAAGTCCTATATGGCTAACATTCTATTTTGCTTCCCCTGGCAACGATGATGAGAATTGAAACAAGTGACCGACTGATTGTGAGGCTACGATAAAAACTAAAATCCTAAGTTACTCCATGATACTCTTGTGATTGGCACCACCTCCTCAATATACCCATTCCTATAAATCGTATGTGTCTTTAGTCTCGGTTTAAGATTCGAACAAGTTTCTATGATGGTGAAAAATTGCATTTTTGTTTTTTTTTTTACACCGCAAGGATCAATTGGATTCGAATTTGGATTACAATTGGCAGTTGTTTTCTTTTTGCCCTTTACTTCCGTTTCCTGTGTAGAAGAGAATCTCTTCATATCGTTAATCCTCTTGCAATCCTTCGATATTCATTCAACCGTGCATCTGGAGCAAGAGCTCATTCAGTAAGCATCATTGCCATTGATGATGTGATGTGAAGAGGAGCATCAGCAACAACTCGATGACAATGCCCAACGACGATGATGATGATGATGATGATGATGAAAGAGTGTTTAGCCCTTTGGGAATCGATTATCCATGCAATTGTAAAGCTATTTGCAGGAATTGTTTGTTGTTTTTGTTGTTTGGCATTGTTTTTATTTTGTCGTTTCGTGTTTGAATGGGTTTTGCATAGGTACACCGTATTCATCATCTCTCGCAGGATTCCTTTGACAGGAAGGAAAAAGTTCAACCACTTGTACGAATGTATACCTATTTTCGATTTTTTTTTATTTCAAACCCTGCATAGAATAATTTTGCGCTTTTCCATCAATAAACGAGGCAAAAAATGTTCTAGCTTCCGTTTTTTCCTATTCTGCATTCTAAGGATCAAACATAAAATTCGTTTTGTATGGGCGCTTGTGTTTTCAACCTTTAGTGGGTATCAATCAATTAAGTGTATATACATCCGATGGTATCGTGACGTTTGGAAAAAAATTTAAATTAATAAAAACTCACTCAGATATGAATGTAAAAATGCGTGCCAACGCAAGCAGAAAATTCAAATCGAATCAGCGCTGAATTTATCCCTTTGATGTATTAATCTTTTTTTCCTTCCAAAAAATAAAAAAAAAAAATCATCATACATACATAAAGGTTTTCGATGGGTAGCGGATGGCGGGCGAGCAATTATTATTTAAATTTAATTCGTCATTCAATATAGGTAACCTTTACAAAGCTTTCCTCGTCGACATCGCCATAGATTGTTTTTGGAGCACCAAGGCGATTTAATTAGTCTTTTGGTGCAATTAAAAAAGCACTTGGTTCCTTTTAATTGGTCCTGTTTCGATATGTGGTGAATCACTTTTACAATAGCCCCTGGGCAAAGTCTTCTTCAAGGGAATATTAGACGAATGCCGCGAATTCATCATTTATTTCGGCTTTTATTGCGATTTTATTACTTAATTTCCGAAGGTCATGTCAATAAAACCAATATCTTCAACGAAATTCATGCACCTTACTAAAAAATCGGTATGAAGAATCATAAAACTTCTTAGAGACCGTAAAAAGCCTGCTAGGTTACTGTATTCAGAATTTAAGTGGTGAGGTGAATTTTGTTTTATGTGTTCGTTTATATGACGTATAATTTATCGAAGAAAAAAAATATGCTGATTTTATATTTATTGTGTTATATTAATTCTTTTTTTCACATATTTTTAGATTCGGGCATTCCTCAATACGGACGAAATGAAGACTCCATGTCAGATGATCGTATTGCACACATTTTAAATGAAGCCTCCAGCCTTATGAAGACTCCTCAGGGACCAGGTTCACAGTTGCAACAGCAAATGAAACACGAATCTCAGCGTCACTTTCAGCAACCCTCTTCATCTCTTGACGATGAACAGAGCAATGACGACTCAAAATCTCCGAATGCATCTTGTACGTCACCATTTTATAAAGACTCACCTGTGCAACAACAGCATCAGCATCAGCAACAGCAACAGCAGCAGCATCAGCAGCAGCAGCAACAACAACAGCAGCAACTTCAGCAACGCCAAGAAGCCCAGCGTCGTAGTGTGAAGCCCGATGAAATGTCACAGGACAAAATGGCGAGAATATACCAGGAAGAGCTTCAAAAACTCATGACTCGCACTCCACGAGATGCATTTCCAAGGTAGGTCTTTTGAACCCTTTTTTTGAAATGTTGACAGACATGCTAGAATTAATACTTAGTTTTTTGTTTCCACACTTCTTAAGTGCGGCTGGTGGTCTACCTCCCGCCAATAGCGCCATTCCACCCGATGACAACATTCGAATGGCTTTGGAAGCCTACCACCGTGAAATGGCGAAGCTGCAGCAGAGCAACAGCGGTAATATACCCAATTTTCCGAATTTCTCAAGCTTGATGGCACTGCAACAACAAGTGCTGAATGGTGCACAGGATCTCTCCGTCCCAAAGGAAAATGAAATCAAAGTTAACGGCCAACGACACTCGCTGGAAAGCTGCGATTCCTCTTCCAATCAAACCAAAGAAACTGCTGAAGAAGCCGCGCATCGTCACTCAAGTGCTTTTAGCTTGGTACGCCTTAAACCGGATTCTGCGCCTGCAAATAGCTCTAATTCCAATCCAAATACCAATTCCGCTGCTCCCAGTCCACTTAGCAATTCCATACTCCCACCGGCTATGGCCACAAGCGAGGACTTCTCTGCAGCTGCCAGTCCACTGCAGAGAATGGCGTCAATTACAAACTCATTGATTACGCAGCCTCCAGTAACGCCTCACCATACGCAGCCGCAAAGACCCACCAAAGCTGTATTACCACCAATTACTCAGCAACAGTTCGATATGTTCAACAATTTGAATACCGAAGATATCGTTCGTCGAGTAAAAGAAGCTCTGTCGCAGTACTCCATTAGCCAGAGATTATTTGGGGAATCCGTTCTAGGGTTGTCACAAGGATCGGTTTCCGATCTTCTCGCCCGACCAAAACCCTGGCATATGCTTACACAAAAAGGCCGTGAGCCATTTATCAGAATGAAAATGTTTTTGGAAGATGAAAACGCTGTACATAAACTGGTAGCTAGCCAATATAAAATAGCCCCCGAAAAATTAATGCGGACTGGTAGTTACAGCGGTAGTCCACAAATACCACAGGGTCTTGCGAACAAAATGAACAGCATTCCCATGCAAAAAATGATGAATGACCTGAAAATGGAGCCACAAGCTCAACACATAATGCAGCAAATGCAAGCAGCTTCCGCAATGGCTGCGGCCGCGGCTGCAGGGCATCTGCAAAATGCTCAACATCAGGGCATGTTGCTAACTACACCTGGACTTCCGCCGCAACATGCAATAAGTCTGCAGCAAGCCGCAGCCAACGAAAAGAAGCCCATGATGATGCCAATCCACTCACCGCACCAAGCAAATGCTATGAGAAGTAGCATGCACCAGCACATGTCACCGACAGTTTACGAAATGGCAGCCCTCACACAAGATTTAGACACGCAGGTTATCACAACAAAAATAAAAGAAGCTCTCCTGGCTAATAATATCGGGCAAAAAATCTTTGGTGAAGCTGTTTTGGGACTGTCTCAAGGATCAGTTTCAGAATTGCTTTCAAAACCAAAACCGTGGCATATGCTGAGTATTAAGGGTCGGGAACCGTTCATTCGTATGCAACTTTGGCTATCGGATGCAAACAATGTTGAACGACTGCAGGTACTTAAAAATGAACGTCGAGAAGCCAGCAAACGTCGTCGATCTACAGGTCCCAATCAGCAAGACAACAGTTCCGATACCAGTAGCAATGACACTGCTGACTTTTACACCAGCAGTCCTGGACCAGGTTCAGTTGGTTCGGTCGGCGCACCACCAAACAAAAAACAACGTGTTCTATTCTCCGAAGAACAAAAAGAAGCTCTCCGCCTCGCTTTTGCTCTGGATCCATATCCAAATGTTGGAACCATTGAGTTTCTGGCTAACGAGTTGGGTCTGGCAACGCGAACTATCACTAACTGGTTCCACAATCATCGAATGCGCCTTAAGCAGCAGGTGCCGCATGGCCAGCCTTCCGAACCAGTTCCTAGTCGAGAAAATACCAACGCAACACCTTTCGATCCAGTCCAATTTCGTATACTATTGAATCAAAGGCTGATGGAACTGCAAAAGGAGCGTATGGGCCTTAATGGCGCCCCCATACCATACCCACCGTATTTTGCTGCAAATCCAAATCTGGCGGCATTAATTGGTCGTGGTTTACTCCCTGGTGGAACTGAACCTGACTTGCAAGCCCTAAATAACGCTTTTAAGGAACAAATGAGTGGCCTCGATCTTTCACTCAAAAGAGAACGAGATGGAGACTACGACGACGATGGCGAAGACGAGTCGCATCTTTCTGACAATGAGTCCATCAATGAAAGTGACGAAAAATCAGAGATGAGTGAAACTCCGAGATCTTCAATGTATGGTTCTATTGGTCAATCACGAACATCAAGACGCAAACCCGCTGCACCGCAATGGGTGAACCCCGATTGGCAAGGCGATGGTAAAACCGGTTTAATGCCTCCAATTGCAGTTTTAGGGGCTGCCGACAAAGAAGTCATAATAAATGGTGTCTGCGTAATGCAACAACAAGCCGCTGACTACAGCCAAAAATCAGGAAACGGTGAAGATGATGAAGAAGGCGCCTCCGATGCCAATGATGAAGAGTCAGCAACCCATCATCGTCAGCAGTCTTCAGACTGCGAAGACGCTCGCACTGAGATCGACCAGAGGTTCATGGAACCCGAAGTTCGAATTAAACAAGAAGAAGACTGTGACACCAACGATAGCCATCAAGATAACTTGGACTTACGAAAACAACAACACCACCATCAGGACGAAGACGACGATACACCAGGTGCATGGAATTATTAGTTAAAAAGAAGTCAGTTACTCACTGAAACACCCAAAACTTGTGCAATCAATAAAATAAAGGGATAAAATAATACATTAATTAATAAAATATAAAATATTATTAGAATTAAAACAATAAAATATTAGTAAAGTTAATTTAATTAAGAAAATAATGTGATTAAGTTTTATGTTAAACATAAGTTAAAATATTTTCGTTTTTTGCGCTGCTAGGAATGGTGTAAATATAAATAAGAATAATGTTCTGTATCTTCGTCTCAGATTTAAGATTTATAAGACTGTCCGCATAAGTTTTAATCTTAATCTTGTAAATAATTAAATAAAATTTAAATTATGTTTTTGTTGTGTAAATACAAATTTATGTTTTTTTATATATATATATTTAACTTCCTTTGATCTCATCAAAATAAAAAAATAAAAATAACAACAACAGAAATCATATAATTAAACCAAATAAAAATAATTTAAACCTGCAAGCATTATAATAATTACGTAAAAAAAAGGTAGGTTAATAAGTTGTAAATAAGCAAAATTATTTTCAATTAAAATTTGAAAAGAAATAACAAATCGAGATGGCAATGCCTTTAAGTACGATATTTTAATTCAACAACTTTCGACTGAAAGTTTAAATATAATAGAAATTGCATCCCGCATATCGTAAAATAGATTAATATATTATTCTTTAATGTTATATTATATTAGTTGTTAAAATTAGTATACCTATAGTGTATATACATTCATATATATAAAACCATGTAAACAAACGAAAAACAAGAGATATTTTAGAAGTTATATTTAATAAATATTACTTTATGCCTTATTCCTAATTATTTTTTGTATTAAAGTATTTTCTAAGTTTATTTTTCAAGTTAATATTATTCTTTTTTAATTAAAAGCCCTATTACCTATATATTTTGTTTTTATTTCCTGAAAATAAATACACCGATAAATAATCTTAAAATTTGAGTTTTTCTTTATTTCGTTTATTTTTATTTTTATTTTTATTTCAGTTTTTGTTTTTCTGATACTTGCAGAATATATCTGCTTAGAATGAAAATAACATATTATAAGAAAGGAACCGTTATCCTTGCATTATTAAAATAAAATCTATTGAGTCAAACTAAAGAAAATAGAATTTAGATGTATAGATAAAAATTATAAAACTGTAAGTATATTACTCTTAAAAAACGACATTCTGTTGATTACAGGTGATGAACAGAATACGATTAATACATCTAAACAAATTTTTGTTAGAAACTTCGTCCAAAAAAAAAATATATTACTCATAAGCAAAGATTTCAATACTCTTACGCGAAATTGATGAATAATTATTTATATTTTTAAAAGTAAAGGTGCTAAATAAAATAAAGACAAGTTTAGTACACCACAGTCTTTTGGGTTTTGTTTCGGAGTTTTGTTGTTTATGATTTCAAAAAATTCAGAATTTTAAATATAATGTATAAAAAAGATAAAAAATATTTAAAATAACAATAATACGTAAATTCAATAATAAGTCAAATATGCAAAATCAAAATTTTATCAAAGTATATTTGTAAATATGAATTAAAAATAAGTAGAAAAACTTCAATATCTCCTTCCATTTCTTAAACCTCAATATAAGTAAACACAAGAATAAAAAAAAAAACAAATAAATCTCTTTTTATACTTCCAGATATTATTAAATAAATTATACACAGCTAAATATGTATTACATTGAGTTTTTTTTTTAATTTTTATTAGAGTACTTGACACATTCATACATTAGTTAATATTTTTGATCAAGTACACAGATTTGGTTATAAAGACATTGATTAAGTTACATAAATAAAAACGTGATATATATTCATATGAAAAATGTATATATAAAAATTAAAACAAAAAATTATTTAAAAAATACAAAATAAGAAAATAACAACTCTATCCATATCAAGAAGAAAAAAATAGGAAGAAAGTAGAATAATTTTTTTTAATTAGAAGTTTTTTTTAAATAAAACATATTTCTTTTAATTAAAGTGAGCAACCACCAAAACAGAAAAAAAACGAAGAACAGATATTAAGTTCACTTTTAAGTAAACCAGTTCAAAAGAAAACAGTAAGCAAGTGTAGCAAATAGATAAATAGTAGGAGTATCAGAAGGTTAACAAAATAAATACACGAAAAAAACATTGATTCGAAAATTTGATAAAAGAGGATCTACTAAATAGAAGCCATTAAAAGACAATTAAACAAATAACATTACAACCGAAATATTATATTATAAATATATCTAAAAATAAGTGAAAACAAATAGTCATTATTATTATTATTATAATTATTATTATGAAATTATTAAATATTCTTCTTTAAGAATTTCTTATTATTATAAAAAAATCTAATTAAACAAAAAAAAAAATAAATAATAATATAGTAATACTGTATTGAAATACAAAATGTTTTTGTGTTTTAGATATATTTTATAGCAGGAATCACGGAATGGATTGCAACTGCGAAAGAAGTAAGTGCATATTATCTTGGGCTTGGGACACTATACAAAAAATACTTTTTTGGTTACTTTTGCAAATTGTAATTTCAGTTCCGTAATGTATACATCAAAAAGGTATATAAGACACTTTTTCAGTAACTATCGGCAAGCACTATAAGTATTTTATGTATTAGTATTTCGTAAGTATTTTTTTATCGGAACCAAAAGGAGTTCCAAAAGTGTTTGTTAAATGATTTCAATATCAACCATTAGAAATTGGTTGGAAGGAAAAACTAATGTTGCTGCTGGGTCGACCTCTTGATGGCTGAATGTATGCAAGGCGTATCAGCAAATTAATTTCTAAACTCAACTAGGTTCCTGATTTCTTTCGATCCTTCTCCTTTTTTAGCCGATACTTGCTTGTATAACACACATGAGTTCTTCACCGTCAAGTCCAGCAGGTGATAGAAAAGTCTTGGGTATCTACCATTTTCTGCTTTTCATCCGGATAAGGTACCGTCCCAAGTACGAAAGCTTCAAATTCTACCCCCCATATGGGCGTTGTATTCTTTGACGAATTTTGGACATCTTATATTTTTCCTTCTTCTTCAGTCTTGTCGTACCTTTCTATAGGTAAAGCATGCTCGCTCACAGGAAAACAATTTTAGAGCGAGTAAAAGTTAGTGTATCATTTTTGATACAAGATGGATTTAAGGGTTAAAACAGTCCTGATCCCACGATCTCTTAATACTGTTGAACCAAACGCTATACGAAAAATACTCGCTTCTGAATTCATAACATTCGTCGTTCATATTTTTGTTTGCATACACTGCGTTATTCATAAATTTCTTACTTACTTACGATGGCGCATACAATCCAGG
Organism: Meliscaeva auricollis; assembly: GCA_948107695.1. NCBI lineage: Eukaryota > Metazoa > Arthropoda > Insecta > Diptera > Syrphidae > Meliscaeva > Meliscaeva auricollis. The sequence goes on along the minus strand of OX403619.1, from coordinate 37,494,122 downwards.
GTGGATCTCGGCCTCAACCAACAAACCTCTCCAACTAGCCCGGTCCCTAGCTAGTTGCCACAAGTTTCGCATACCAAGTTGGTTGAGGTCGTCCATTACTTGATAGCGCCACCTAAGATGAGGTCTTCCTCTGTCACGTTATCCATCGGGGTTGGATGCGAACACTCGTTCGCTGGTGCGTTGGTGACGCTCCACGTGACCCAGCCATCTCAATATCTGTATTTTTAGCTTTTTAACAAGGCCGTACAGTTCGTGGTTGTATCTTCTTCCCCATTCTCCATCGATGCACACTGGACCAAATATCACTCGAAGAATCTATCTCTCAAAGAAAACCAGCTGGTTTTCAACCGAAACTGATAGTGTCCATGCCTCTGCCCCATACAGGGCCGGGAAGATTAGATGCTTATATAGGATCTCCTTGGTTCTTTGAGAGAGAGCTTTACTACATAAATGCCTTCCAAGCCCAAAGAAACAGCGGTTTGCAAGTGTGCCTCTTCGCTTGATCTCTACACTGCTGTTGTTGTGCGATGTAAAGTGCATCCCAGATAAACAAAGTCGTTGACTACGTCGAAGTTATAACTGCCCATGGTGACATTTTAACCCAGTCGACGGTGTTGGGTATCTCTTTTCGATGACAGCATCATGGCTGCCTCCGTTTGAATACTTGCAAATGCTCTACTGACAGCTCGATTCGTTCTTCCAATGATGTCAATGTCATCAGCATAAGCCAAGAGTTGAACAGACTTTTGAAAAATTGTGCCTCTGGTGCTGACTTCTGACTTATGCAAAATTGCTTCAAGCACGATGTTAAAAACGTTCCATGATAGTGCATTACCCTGTCTAAAAGCTTTCTCTACACCAAAGGGGTCGGTGATGTTCTTACTGACTTTGACGGAGCAACGAGATTCCTCCATTGTCATCCCGCACAAACGGACGAGACGATGCAGTTAAGAGCATTTCCATTCATTGGGCATACTTTCCTTTGACCAAATTCTAGAAATAAGTTGACGTATACTCCCGATCAAGTCATCTTCCGCTGCCTGGCGGCATTCCTCATCGAACCAGGGGTTTCGCATTGGTGGTCTTCTGAAACCCAGCACATCAGATGCGGCACTTCTAATGACAAGTTGGCAATGATTCCACTGCTCGTCTATAGTTGCTGCTATTAGTGGGTTTTCTGAGAGATTGAGGGAGACGCGATCAACAAAGCTCGTAGCAAATCCCTACAAAAATACGTTCTAGAATTCTTGAATAATATCTTAGAAATCAAAACAAATATATTTGAATTAGACTTCGTAAGACGTATTGGGAAAAAATGTGAAAAAACGAGACCAATCTTAGTCGGATTTACATCTCAAATAAAAAAAGATGAAATTATGAGAAATAAATTCAAGCTTAAACACTACAATGAAGCAATAATTTACATTAAAGACGATATGATGAAGGAAGACATGAATATAACAATTAGAGAAAATGAAATAACAAACAAATCAAAAACTATAAACAAACAAACTCAAAAACTCCAAGTAACCAAAATCCAATCAATGAAAAGAACACATGAAAACGATCAACAAACATCAAAATCTAAACCCTCTTCATCAGGATCAAAAAAACTTAAACAAGACAATGAACAATCAAACATCTATTCGTTTTTTAAACCGAACTCTAGAGAGAAAGAAATAAATACACCTAAGACGAATGATAAATAGCAAGTAAAGAATTACAATTTGACCGTGCATTCCATTGACAAAACTAAAGACACTTCAAAACTAACAACTTCCTCAAGCCGGTTGGCCATCGTGAGGAATGTAGGCTCAAACCCTCCAAAAATAACACGAATATCAAATCAATCGACAAAAACTACTAAAATAACTAATCATAACGAAAATTTCATTAACATATGCACATTAAATACAAGAACCTTATCAACTGAAGAACGACAACAAGAATTAAAATTAGCACTATGTGACATTAAATGGGACTTAATTGGTTTATCAGAAACAAGATTATTTGGTCAGAAAATCCTAGAATTTGACAACGAGATTTTTTGCTATATAGGAGAAACTAAAGGTTTATATGGCGTCGGCTTTATAATAAAGAAACATTTAAAAAAAGACATAATAAGCATACGATTGTTCAACGAGAGGATATGTTCTATTACTCTTAAAGTTAAAAATACAAAACTGACAGTTATACAAATTTACGCTCCTACAGAGAAAGCCTCTGATGAAGAACTTGAAACTTTTTATGATAAACTATACTCTGCTTACCAAGAGACCAAATCGGAATTGATGTATATTATAGGAGACTTTAATGCCAAAATTGGAAAATAAGAAGATGACGAAAATAAAATAATTGGTAAATTTGGATATGGACAGCAAAACAAAAGAGGCGAACGGCTCTTGTCATGGCTGTATGAGACGAATATGAGCTTTGGAAATTCGTTCTTCAAGAAACATGAAAAAAATAAATGGACATGGAGATCACCAGATGGAAGAACAAAAAATGAAATTGATCTTATATTGACCAACAAAATAGCGATCACAGATTAGTAAGAGCCAAACTAAAAATAGACCATCAAACATTAAGAAGAAACAAACAAACACTAAGTATGCCAAGAAATATAGACAATGAACGAATACAGAATTATAATGATTTACTCTCAGACAAAATAATAGAACATATTGATTTAGACAACATCAGCAACAACATTCAGACAGTATACAATTCACTGGAACATATTATAAAGTCAACTGCCAAAAGCACGATAATGAACGCCACATCCTGTAAAATTGACAAAATCTCACCTGACACAAAACAACTCATCGATTTAAGAGAACCCTTAAGAAATAAAACAAATCCTTCAGAATTGGATAAACAAGAACTCAAAAATCTAAGGAAAACTATTAAGACAAAATCTAATGAAGACATTCAAAATTATAGCGAAACAACAATTAAACATATACTTCAAAACACTAAATCCATTAAAAAGACGAAAACATTTTTGAACAAAAAAAAAAGAATGGATCATTTCCATGAATAAAAAGACGAAAACGATAACAAAACGAAAAGATATAAATGAAATAGCGACATCCTTTTTCGAATCATTATTTAACTCAAACATTGAACCAAACGATCAACTCAACCTAAATTTTTCTCCGGATAATAATTCAACACCGACTTTATTTCATTTTACCGAAGCTGACATCGAAATATCTATTGACAACATGAAAAATGAAAAAAGCCCAGGAAATGACGGAATTGAAGCCGAAATGCTTAAATATGGCAAACTTGCTCTTACACCAATATTGACGAAATTATTTAACGAAATTTTAAAAACGCAACAAATTCCAAAGCAATGGCAAGAAAGCACCATCATTCTACTGCATAAAAAAGGAAACAAAACTGATATTTCAAATTATCGACCTATCAGCATAATATCGACAATATATAAGCTTTTCTCAAAGACTCTTCATAAGATAACGAAACAATCTCTCAATGACAATCAACCTCGGGAACAAGCTGGTTTTAGAGAAGGATACTCGACTTCAGACCATCTCCAAACAATTAACCAACTAATAGAAAAATATAACGAATGTAAAAAACCACTCTATCTGCTTTTTATTGACTTTACCAAAGCTTTTGACACAGTGGAACACAACAGTATTTGGACCGCACTTAGAAACCAACAAATTCATCCCGACTTTATAAAGACAATGAGAAGTATCTATCAAAATAACAAAGCGAAGATAAAGACCGATTAAATTGGAAGATACTTTAATGTGAAGAGAGGAGTTCGACAAGGAGATCCACTCTCCCCACCACTGTTTTCTGCAGTACTTGAAGACGTTTTTTAACAACTAAGATGGGACAAATATGGACTTGATATATGGGGACAAAAACTTAACAACTTAAGATTTGCAGACGATGTCGTTCTTCTTTCAGATTCACCAGACGATATACAATCAATGGTAAATGAACTTTCAATTACATGTAAATTCTATGGACTATCCCTTAATTTGACGAAAACAAAAGTCATGACAAACCATATAAAAAAAGACATATTAATTTTTGAAAACAAAATAGAATATGTGGACGATTTTATCTATCTTGGCCAAGTCAAGTCATTCTCTAATTAGGAGGAAAAGGAAATAAACCGAAGAGTAGAAAACAGTTGGAAGCAGTATTGGAACGTCAAACAAATACTTGATTCGAAACTTAGTGACGACATAAAAAAATATATATTGGACTCTACAATCCTACCAACGAGGACATATGGACTAGAAACACTAGGATTAACAACAAATTTACATGAAAAACTAAGAATCTGCCAGACAAAAATTGAACGAAAGATGCTGAACATTAGACTAGTACAAAGAATAAAAAATGAAGATATTAGAAAAATAACAAAAATAACTGACGTAATTCAAAGAACAAAACGATTAAAATGGAGCTGGGCCGGACACATATCGAGAATAGAAGATCAAAGATGGACAAAGTTGGTAACTAAGTGGATACCCTCAGACGAAAAACGACCTAAAGGACGACCAAGAAAGAGATGGGCTGACGATCTAAGACAATTCAATCGAAGTTGGTATAACGATGCAAAGAGCAGAGAAACTTGGGCATCTATGGGGGAGGCTTATGCCGGATAAACGACCTTTCATTGATAAAAAATAACGATTAGAATACATATTAACTTTTAAACTACCTAACTAAAATAATCCGTACTAAATTCTTTGTTAACTATTTTTAGTTCATTTTATTTATGTTTATATTTATATTTGTATATTAACTATCGATCTTATTGTTAAACTGTAAAATTAAGTGGCGAATAAAGCTTTTAATAATAATAATAATAATAATAAGGTCTGAAAACCGCCCCGTGGTCTTGCTCTCATGCACACCCACAGGCATCCTATTGATGTTGAAGATTTTCAAAACCCAGCACACGAAAAGATGGGAATTCACTATTTAAGATTTATTATGTAGAAACTTTCTTGACTTAATTTAAATTAAATTATTAGGGGTGCTATTATAGAATCCGACGAATGCGTTGCGGCGGGATTCGCAGTTATTTCAGCCATATTTATTCCTACAGAACTCGCAGGTGAGGAAATATGTTAATGGAAATGGTAAGGTAGTTCCTCGTATTGATAGTATAGTTCATCCAGCAAGTTCATAATTGCTTTAAATGCGAACGCGAACCCTGCGAATCACGCTGACTCCCCGGGAAATTAAATAATAGCCATGATTTATTGTTTTTCTATTCGTGCGGGTGAGTTACTTTGTTTTTATTTTCTATTTTTTTAAGAGAAACAACCGTAGAATTATTCAAAAAACCTCTGTCCGGTTTAACAAATGCTTCTTTAAAAATTAAATTGGCTTTTAAAACTTAAAATGACGTTTGTTCTATACAGAAAACGTCATTTAAATATTAAAAAGGCTTTTAAATAATCATGAAATCTGCAATAAGTGCTGCATTTTGTATGAAACAATCGTTTTAAATACTGTTAAACAGTTCAGAGGGTTTTATGAAATCGGCCATTAAAGTACATATTTATATTAAAGAACATAGCAAAATAATAAAATGTAATTTTTTTTAAAGGTAGCTTAAATTGCACTAAGGTGTTGGAAAAGAGGAGTCCCACACTACTTGGAGTCGAATCCCAAATAAATTTGGTTAAAAACCGGTAAAAAAAACGGATATTAACATGGGTTATTAAACGGCTAAGTTTCTAAACTAGTTAAAAAACCGTCTTAGAGACGTTCCAGAGACGTCTCTAGAACCGAAAATGGTCAGTTACTTTATAACTTCGTCTAAATAGGGTTATAAAAAAAACCTATATTTTTTCGAATACTGGTTTTTTTAAACATAATTTTACGGTTTTTTAATAACTTTTTATCTACGGTTAAAGAAAAGCCTGTAATAAACCATTTTACGGTTATTTTATAACCTTTTACAAACCGTTAACATACAGCTCTAAAAAAACCTGTTCTTGGTTATTTGACGGTTTTTGTATAAATGTTTAGCTACGGTTTTTATAAAACCTGTAATATAACAGGCTTTTATAGAACCTGTTGGAATGTGAAGTAATTCACTCTGGTTCTGGTTAGTTGGTTCGCTCACAATTGTATGAAAAGAGAAGTTCGTTCGCCAAAGAAAAAGATTCTTTTATCTGAGTTGAAAGGCACGTCTTACCTCGATCAAAGTTTATTCAAGAAGCAAGTTATAAAATTACAAAAATGAGTACCTAGTCAGTTCCGTTGACAAATAACAATATTTATTAAATATTAAAAGCGACATCTTGTAGAAAATTAAACATTGTAAAAAGTACTAGATCAAAACAGAGATGTACTGAAATAAGTATTACACTTGAACATTGCCGGCCGCCTTGCAGCGTTGGCTGTAAAAACAATTCAAATAATTAAGTTTTTCAATAAAATCTCTTTAAAAATAATATAATAATGCATAAGATACCTAAAAGAAAACTATTAAGTTATTAGATATACAAGATAGATAAAAAATATCAAATGCGAGCTTTTATTTAAAGATACATAGTTCCAATTTGAAGGTTTGATAGTAGAATCTAATCTAAAATTGATAAAATAGCAAATTTGTATTTGAATTCATTTTTTTTCGTTTTTATTTCTGATGTGATTTGTTTTGTTTTGTTTTTTTTTTTTTAATTCAATTATGCAGTTATTCATGCATACAAAAAAAAAAGGAATTAAAATTCCGTTTGAAAGGTGAGATTCTAATTCTGGCTCAGATTCAGGCTCAGGATCAGGTTCATTCAAAATGCAAAGTTTTGTAATAGGTCTTGTTATGACTCCATTTTGAGTCCTTACATCTACAACACGAACTTTCTCATCGGGTCCAAGATAGACCTTAACAATGCGGCCAAGACGCCATTCGTTAGGGGGGGGGGGGAGATTCTCATCTCTTTTAACGACTAGATCGTCTAACATATTGTTCCGTTTTGGACGTTTCCATTTGTATCTTTTATTTAACTCTTTTATATACTCATCTTTCCACCTTCGGCAAAATTGATGATGAAGAATCTCAACACGTTCCCATCTTTTAATACAACTTAAGGAATTTTCATCCATGGCAGGTTCTAAAGGTGATAACAAGGGATAACCACCACGAAGGAAGTGTCCTGGAGTTAAAGGCGGAATGTCAGCTGAATTTTTGGTTATAGGAAAAATGGGTCTTGAGTTCAGACAAGCTTCGACTCTGCCAAGAGTCGAAAATTCTTCAAAAGTAAATTTGTGGCTGCCAGCTACTTTTCTAAAGTGAAGCTTAAAACTTTTAACACCTGCATCCCAAATACCACCCATGTGTGGAGCGCCAGGGAAAATGAATTTTCACTCGAGTTTGCGATCCTTGTATCTTTCACATACTCCATCGGTGGCAGATTTGAAAAATTGTTTGAAATCATTTGAAATGGCTTTACTGGCACCTACAAAGTTGGTGCCATAATCAGAGAACAGCGTTTTTGGCAAGCCACGACAAGAAATAAGTTGATTAAATGCACCTAAAAAGGTATCAGTACTCAAATCCAATTGAATTGCTTTTGTCCCAAAACAAACGAAAAGGCATACACATATCCTTTAGTTATGCGACAATTTCTACCAGAAAAGCTTTTAATCAAATATGGGCCGGCAAAATCAACGCCTGTATAAGTGAAAGGAGAAGATATAACGGTTCGTTCAAGGGGTAAGGCACCCATGATTTGGGTTTGCAGTTTCTTTCTTTGTATCTTACAAGGTTTACACAAATTTATGCACTTTTTAATTAACTTTATAATGCTTGGTATATAAAATTCACATCGAACCATTCGGAGTACAAGTCGGTTTCCACCGTGCAGTGTGATACGGTGCAAATATTTAACGTAGATGCTGGAAATTACTGCTTCATAAGGAAGTAAGATCGGATATTTTTCATTATATGAAAGACTTGAACAGGAAATTCTACCATCGGAACGAATTATATGGTTTTTGTCCATAAATGGATTCAGGTTCAGCAGTCGACTTTTAGTGGAAACTGGTTCTTTTCTTAAAAGTTTAAGGTAATCTGGTTGATAATAAAGATGTTGTGTCAAACAAATTACGAGCTATCTTTAGAAATGATTTTTGTTGAATACCCAAAGAACTTTCTGTTATCTGGGTGCGTTAGGTGGAAAAAACGAAGAACATAACTCATCACTCGTAATAGTCTAGACCACGAAGAAAACCTACTAATTATTGATTCAACATTTGATGAAATTAAACTGCTGTAAACTTTGATTGGTCGCCGCTCGAAATCATCTTCGCCTGCAGTTTTTAAAAATGACTGAGGCCATAGAGACTGGGGCTGGCAAAGCCAAGAAGGTCCTTTCCACCATAAATTGTTATTTTGAAGTTCTATCGGTGAAATACCTCTGGTTGACAAATCAGCAGGATTTTGTGCTGATCGAACATGTCTCCATTTTATATGGGGAAGATCGGTTTGGATTTACGAAATACGGTTTGCCACAAAGGTTTTCCAAGTACAGGCTGGTTTATCCAACCAAGCCAATACTATTGAACTATCTGTCCAGCAATATAGATCTCGACTAGGGCATTTTAATTACTGGAGCCACTTTACTTTTGCAGCATATTAAATGGGAAGACCAACTTTTTTCACTGGTTTGAACGCGTATGTAAAAGGCAGCTGCATATGTATGCTCGTCCCATCCAGGGACTTGGATGTTTTCAATAAATGGCAAGGAAGTACGAAAGGATTGCCAACGGCGACACGTTAGGGGCTCAATTTCTTGGTCCCATGACGTACCGTCACGCCAGACTTGCTGCATTATTATCTTTGCAGTGATAAAGACTAGGGCTAGCCAGCCAGCAGGGTCAAACAAACGTGCAATTACAGAAAGTACTGATCTTTTTGTAAAATCAATAGCAGATGCAACTGGTTTGAAGAAAAATTAAAATGCATCAAGTTTTGCATTCCATTGAATGCCAAATGTTTTGGAAACACTTTTATCTTCAAGATTTAAAATATCTTCATTTAAGAGATGAGCCTTTGGTATAGGGTTAAGAAGATCGTGACAATTCGATGTCCACTTTCTTAACGGAAAAACTGCAAAGTCAAGAGCTTCAATCAACTCTCGTTATGCTCTTAATGCAGAATCAATTTCATGTGCACCAGACAGGATGTCATCGACATACATTTTTTCTTATAAAATTGTAGAAGCAAGAGGAAAGGTATATTGGATATCTTCAGATAGTTGTTGTAGTGTCCGAATAGCTAAGAATGGTGAACAGTTAACTCAACATGTTACTGTCTTCAACTCATAAGTTTTACTTGAATGTCTTCATTCGCAGGATTGCGAAACCAAATCCGTTGATAAGGAGTGTGTTCAGAATCAACTTTAATCTGACGGTACATTTTATCGATATCAGCGTTAAACACATATCGATAAAAACGCCAATTCAAAATTAAGGTTGTTGAAAACTACTCGAATACTAGCTGGTTTTATAACCGCATGATGGGGTAGATAGAATGAACCCACATTTTTTTCAGTTATGATTTCATTGGATGGAACCTCTTCCATGTGACCCATTGTGGAATATTCTTCCAACAATTGATTGTACTTTAAATCAGGGTTGTAACATAGCTCAAAAGTGGGCTGCGCTCAGCTCACAGCTCAGCTCTTATTTGAGCTAGCTCACTTTTGAGCTAGCTCATTAAGTTGAGCTAGCTCACATTTGAGCTTATGAACCAGCTCAAATTAATGAGCTAGCTCAAATGTAACCTTTTTGAGCTGAGCTGTTGAATTCAACATCGAGGCGGAAGAGAGGGCAAGTGAAATATATATCTTCAAAGAAACATCGTAAATATTAATAAAAAAAACTTTTCGATAATAGAATTTTTCCAGAAATCGATAGTTACCCATTTTGACCGCAAAATAGACTTTATTAAATAACTTCTTAGGTACTGGGAAGGTTGGTAATTGTATTGTATAATGTAACGATTTTATAAGGATAACAAAATTATGTTGGGTTACGATCAGTAAGGGAACATTAGGGCAATAAAAGTAAACCGATGGTATATATGAATGGGTCTTGCGATTTCAAAAGACAGGTAGTTTCGATTTTCTTGAAGTATTTGCAATCAATATTCATCAGTGGTTTTTCCGATATCCTTTTGGTGAATGAGATATACATTTATGAAAGTTTAGGTAACTGATTGGTAATGAAAGGGTTATAATTGAAATAAGAAAACCCAAAATTTTACAATGGGTGATCCTGGTAAATTTGTATATTTTAACCTGTTAGAAAAACAGAATGACTTTATAAATGCAAACATGCAATTCATAGAGCAGAAATATAATTTTAGGATTCATCCATAATGTAAAGTTACGACAACACCAGATTATTCAATTTTCAATGTTTTACCACACAAAAAAATTAAATCAACTCTAACCATAGAAGAAATCAACTCAACTGAACAGAATTAACTTAGCTCAGCTTAGATGAATTTAGCGCAACAATGCTCAGCTCAGAAAAAGTAACAGCTCAGCTCAACTTACAGCTCAGCTCAAATAGCAGCTCAGCTCAAATCAGCTCAGCTCAACTAACAACTCAGCTCAAATAGCAGCTCAGCTCAAATCAGATAAGCTCAATCTGCAGCTCAAACTTGAGCTAGCTAAAAAAATGAGCTAGCTCACACTGAGCTTGCTCAAAAAAAAGAGCTAGCTCAAATTTGAGCTGAGCTGTGAGCTGAGCTGAAATTTGAGCTTTCTGCTTCTCTGCTTTAAATACATGTCAGGGTTTTTTTTCAAAGGATTTTTCCATCGTTGGAGACATAGCCTGTCTCGAGAAAGACCTAATGCTGGAGTTGGGTCCTTGAAAGTTAGTCGGAATGTGTAGCGACCATCAGTGCCTCTCGAGGTTGTCCTGGACTACAAATCTTCACAAAATTGTTCTTCTTCGGAGAGAGGCTTGAAATCAGATATATTTTCAACTTCCCAGAACTTTTCAATTTGTTTATCTAAAGAAACTTCATTAAAATATGAAACAAAAGTTGAACGTGTATCGGGTTGGGTACCCTATCCCCAAAAACAAAATCCCCAACATAAAATCCCCAAAACAAAATCCCCAAAAACAAAATCCCCAAGAACGAAATCTCCAAGAGCAAAATCCTCAAGCATATAATCCCCAAAATCTAAATCCTTAAGCACAGATTCACCATATTTCGAATATATCTAAGAAATTATGTCTGGTACGCGATGTGCGGTTCGTTTTTTTGTTTCGGTTTTTCAGAATAATTAGGGACAAAATTTCAGTTTTCTTTTCTTCTTCAAACATTTTTTTTAAGCGATCAAAGATTTAATTTATTTTTTCAAACTATTCAGGATAACGCGGTACATGTATAACCTATTTCCACCTGTATCATCAACAAGATAAGTTGTTGCATCTTATGTTATGTCATGTTAAAAAGAAAGAACTTTTAAACATTGCAAGCAAAAGGAGTTTCGGTAATTGCCTTGAAAAACAGTATAACATTGTTACTAAGGAAAAAGTACTACACGATGCTAATAGGTACCTACAAACATTAAAAACTATTGTCCGGCATTGATGCGTTAGAAAGTTTAAGACATGGGGATTTTCTTTGGGGTTTATGTGCATGGGGATTTTGTTTCTGGGGATTATTTTGTTGGAGATTTTGTGCTTGTGGATAATAAATTTGTGGAATTTTTAAAGTGTGGGGATTTTGTGTTTGGGGATTTTGAACATGGGTATTATGTCGGTATCCCATATATATCCATACCAATTAACAGATATATATTTGAACTTTCATAATAATACGGATCGGCTAAAACAAAATCAAATGAATCCAAAGTTTCGTTTTGGATTATATTAGCGGTTGGTAAATTACCAGTCAGATTTTTTAAAACTAACGCATTTGCTAAAAGACTGAAATCAGGATTATGTTTTGAACCTAAAATAAATGAACAGATTTTTGAAGCCGTAACGGTTGCAGCAGAACCTATGCCAGATACACAGCTGTGAACACGAAAATAGCAGTAGTCCTATAAAAATTAAGCAATGTATTAATACTTTTAGTTCTGAACTCACTCATATAAAATGAATGCACTCAGCTTGAGAATATATTAAGAAGGAGATAAAAAGAGAAAACAATATGAAACAATTCATGATCATAGAAATACAGTTAATTTTTATATTGTATACTTACCAAAAAACATAGGGAAAATGTCTGGAGTTCGCTAGAAAAGTTGCTTCCTTTTCTGTGGAAAAATGGCGAAATATTTTATGGACATATGAGTCCAAAATTGTTCTGTATAGTGGCACTGGTTCCCGACAGTTTGTTAGACGTCCTCCGAACACCTAATACCTACCACAATACACAACGAAAACCGTCAAACACGGTGGCTCATCGCTCATGGTATGGGGATGTTTTTCCTATTAAGGTACAGGCCCAATACACAAAATTGATGGGATTACGGACCAAAATGTTTATGTCAACATCTTGGAAAATGTTATGTTGCCATATTCAGAAGAAGAAATGCCGCTAAAATGGGTCTTCCAGCAAGACAATGACCCGAAACAAACTTATTGGGAAGGCAAAATCCCATTGAAAACCTTTGGGGGACCTTAAAAGAGCTGTTCATGATGCCAAGCCGGCCAATAACAATCAACTTTGGGCAGAAGTTCCAAATGCTTGGTAAATAATACCAGCGGAGCGTTGCAAGCGTTTGGTGGATTCTATGCCACGGCGATGTCAGGCAGTCATCGAAAATCGGGGAAATACGACGAAGTACTAACGCTCAGAATCTTTTTTTTTAGTTCCATTGTTAATTGTTTTAAAATCGTTTTCGAATTGATCAGTTAAAGCCTTCCAAGCTAGTTCAAAGCTATCTGCGGTGAGAGGGAATCTTGAAACAATGTTATTTGCCTCACCCTTTGTCTTGGAATGAAGATGAAATAGTTTTTGAACTGAGCATAATTTCGGGTAATGTATATATACAGCTGTAAATATATCTCTAAATGATGGCCAAGTTAAGTAATCACCGTAAAATATATCGGTGTCACAAGCATGCACTTTGATACCCATTGTAGAACCTGACGTTGGTCCGGGTGGATCTCAGCAAGTGATGGGGGTACAGGTATTGAAGCTTGACTTGGGGCTGTACTTTGTAAATTATCGGCTTTTATTAAATTTAGTTTTCTAATTGACTCGATTATTTCACTAAAGCATTGAATGTATGTTTTACCAGATAGGAGATACTTTGCCTTAACAGATTTTATATCTGAATCTGACAAAGCTTCTTCTTCCTCGGGAGTGGGAAGTAAGCAAATCGTATAACATCTTTTGATTTCAACCCAAAGGTCTTTTAATTCTATGTTTGAAGCTTCTAATTTAAAGGGAGTTTGATGAACCAGCTGATCAGCGGCAAGTATAAGATTGTTAATGGCGTTCAATTTTTAAAATATACAAATGGAAAAAAAAGAGATTAGACAAAACTCACCCCAAGAACAGAAAGTAATAAAATAACTATTAGAACACAAATTAAAAATTGTTTTTACAAAACTTTGCACTGGCCCTAGTTGGCAATTTTCACACACTTCATTGGATATAAGAATATATTATAAATATATTTTTGTTTAAATTATTATTGAAAATGAATCCATAACACCTCTTTCCTTATTATAGGATTAAAAAACTTAATATATAATATGGTTTATATACAACTAATAAAAATGCAAAATTAACCTTCCGATGGCAAGCGGGGTGACCGATCACCCTACTACTTGTGAAAAACCGTAATGTCTTTTGTTTTTTTATTTGCCTTAACTGCATTTAATGTAAAAAATTATGTACTTAGATTTTAAAAAAATCTCAAAAAAAAGACTTTTTTTAGTTTCCTATTAATGTAAACATTCGATCTCATAATAAATAAGAATCAATTTTCAATTTAAATATTGTTTTATTTACAATAAAAGGTGGTGGGGTGATGAACAACCCCACATGCTTTTCACGTAAGAAAAAAAAGCCTTGTCTTCGGAAGGTTAAGAAAAATTGCACCGGTCTAAGAATAAATGTACGTACCTGTTACACAATTGGAACTGATTGTGGTTTCTTGATGATCGTGGTGAATTCGTGATACTAAACTGGTTGTTCGGCTTACGGTAGTTTGATGGTGAAGTAAGCTATTTGTATGTATCCCTTGTTGGAAACTGTCGCTGACGATGACGATTTTGTGTCAGCGATCGTTTTTTATGATCGATGCGAAATCGGTTTTTTGCGTGATGTGGTGAGTTCGATTATTGATGGATACGGGAGATCAGTAACTGGAGTGGGGCAAGATTTGGGGATCCTGCTCGCCGAAGTGAAGCTTTTGTGTGGTGTGCGATGTTGTTTTGTGTGATTGATGAAAGCGGGTGATAATTTGGTGAAGAGGGCAGAATTTGGGGATCCACCAGCCACAAAAGAACAATGAGAAATCTGAGATAGAGTGAGACATCATTGTATATAAAACCTATAGTAATATCAAAACACACGATTTAATAATTTAGCTCCCGTTGGTAAGGGGGCGCTGCCATAGCAATTTTCACTCGGAAGAGTAAAATGAAGGAATAAAAATGTGTGGGTTAGAACAGAAAAATATATTTAGCACAGTAATGGGAGTAAGGGAAAGATCCGAAAACGGATGTTTGCATTTTGACAGACCAGAACTAATTCGGGAGAAATTACAAAAACAAAATAGTTGTTTGTTTTGCAATACGATTTTTTTGTTTGATGATAGTGAGGTATACAAATAAACACACACACATGAAGGTTTTTTGTATACTGCCGTATCAGATATATTTATTTTGAAAACTTGAATAGATTTTTGTTTTGGAACTTTTCTGTAAAATATGTAATTAAAGGATTGTTGCCAGTTTTATATTTTGATTTTTTCAGTAGTTTTTATATCAACCTAGTTATTAGGTATAATTAGAAATAAACTAGGTATTTTGTAAGGGGTGATTTTATTAAAAAAATATATACTTTGTAATAAGTACCTACTGTTTTTGTTTTTAATATGCAATGTAGGTACATATTATGTATTTATCAATTTTTATTAAAACACAAAAAATTATTAAAACAAATGATTCATCATAAAATATAAAGTAAAAAAAATCGTAAAGACCTAACTACAACGGCATTAACAACGCATATCATTCAAACCTACCCAAAACCTTCGAAAATTCTGAATTTGTTGTAAGAACTTTTAAATTTGGCAACCTAATAAACTTCCTTTTTCTCTCATGATTACCACTTTGGTAAATTTATGAAAAGTTTTCTGCTAAAAGAGTTTGATAGATGTTCAATAGCCAACAATATTTATAAATTGAATTAAAACAATCTGCTTCTCGTGCACCCGCTGCAATTTAATTTTATTGATTATTTTGAATGAACATCATTTTTCGAGTTTTTTTTCGATTTACAAGGTCTTCATTCTTACTGACTAATTTTTAAAAAAAATTTCAAAATGCGTCAAAAACCTTAGATTTTGGATCTTAAAACAATTGGCGTATTTTTCCGCACAAAAATGGACACAGTAAGAAAAAAAAATTTACTGTTGCAGTTTTGCAAAAAGTGGCCAGTTAAGCCTTTATTCTCTTTAAAAGTAAATACTATTTAATAAAATTAACAACAAAAAATATTACTCACAATAGTATTTCATAATATAAGATTATTTATATTACTTATTAATTTTTACTTATGGGCGACATTGCTTCGGTTTTATTTTTTCGTATACCCATATTCTGAAAAAAATTACTCATATCACCAAACATATCCATTGTGTATATTCATATATAAAATATTATAATTATAATTCTTCCATTTCTTTATATCAATCTACCCATCTTTCTCTATCCACAGAGCTAGTCACGTTGTAAAAAATAAAACAAAAAAACACATATCAAAAATCAAACTGGCAGTTGTCTTCCAACTCCCATGGATTTTGTATAGTCTGTTCTCTTTTTACTATTATTACTTATTCCTCCATTACCTGAATATTCATATCAAAAATCAAACCGGCAGTTCTCTTCTAACTCCCATGGATTTTGTATAGTTTGTTCTCTTTTTACTATTATTACTTATTCCTCCAATACCTAAATATTCTCTTCCCCCACCCCAGTTCTAAGCTCTCACAAAAACTCCAAAAAAATAGCACAGCTCCGGTAAACCCAGGTGGCGCTACCATAGTTTTGCGTCTTGATAGTACTATAAGAATATATATACAATGGAGACATGTGATGCGCGACTCGCGAGTGTGTGTGGAGGGTTGTTGGTTTGGATTGATAGTTAAAATGGGTTTGAAACTTAGCTGATAAATTACCAGGGTTGTAAAAATGAAAATAATGAGTTAATTAAAAACTTATATGTACTTATAGAAGTTATTTAAAAAAACTTATTTAAATCTTAGGATTTATAATTGGTTAATTTAAAACTAATAAACAACTTTCATGGAAAAATTCAGTAATTTAAAATCTCGTTTCAAGCTTAAGCTTAGATTTGGTTAATTTGTAGCCTATAAATAGCTTTTTCTGTAAAAAAGGAGTTATTAAATTACTTACTTGAAACTTGGAATAAAAATTTGGTTATTTTGTAACCCATAAAACACAAATATAATGGTTTAATTTTGAACCAATATACAACTTCCATCTTAAAGTCAGTAATTTTAAATCTTTGAGAAAACCAAGTTTTTCCATATTGGTTGTATTGGTACTAAAAAAAATTTCAATTTCCCCTCTAAAGAATCACCAAAAACCCTTAACTACCAAGTTTGTAGATAATCGCTTAAGTACTTTAGGCTCTAGCTCAAGATAGATACAGACAGACTGACACACTCACAAACTGATTTTCTCGTAAGTAACTCCACGGATTTCGATGACAATTTTTGCACAAGAGGTTCTCAACAATTTTCAAGTTATTTCATATCAAAATTTTGAAAAAAAAAATTTTGGAGTTTTAAAAAAAGTTTCAATTTTTTTTTTTCAAAAATCAATTTTTCGAAAACGCGTGAATGATTTTTTTGAAATTTTGGTTTTAAATGTCCTAATGCACATTTTCTTAAAATTGGCGTTCAAACTTTTTTTAAACAAAGCTTTAGAATTTTTGTACACAAAAAATTAATTTTTCTTTGTAACGGCTCCAAGGATTTTCAAATTTGTTTTCCTAAAAATTAATCATTTTTAACAAAATCAAATGGCATACTTAGTTTTGAGATCAAAACAATTTAAGAAGTTGTTGATCTCATTTTAGTAATAAATTTTATGTTTATTTTTTAATTTCTTATATATGAAGCTTTAGCATCCACAGCAACTTTGACCCCAAGAGCAAGTACGTGCGACCCAGCCGTGCATTTTATTTTTTCACAAATCAAAACTTCTATAGATGAAGATGGAACCTGCATAGGACTTTCAAGGGCTCAGATTTTTTTTAATTTGTTATTTTCTAGCATTGATTAAGGACAGGGGCATAACATAATTTTTTGACAAAAGCTATTCGATAGGTTTTTGTTACCTGTTTGAACGCACCCATTCTCTCTAATTTTACGGCACCGACTTAACTTATAATATTAATTCCCAACATTGTCATTTTCCACATCGATGTTTCTGACGTGATGGGGATACATATGTGCGTAGTATGGATTTCACACCGAACCATTATCTAGATTTCGTACGAAATTTCATCGAAATCTACTAGATATCCCATATATTTATTAGTTTTCAGAATCTTGTTTGTAATCAAGATTACGACGAAATCTCCAACAAAATCTACTTGATTTTGTTAACGGAGACACATTTATAGCACACATTTATAACAGTTATAGCATCTTTTAGCAGCCAGACAAAGGGAAATTTCAAACAAAAGCTACTTTATGTGCGGTGGGAAAGAATAACCCAGATTACGTAATCTTGTTGCGAAATCTTCTTGGTGTGAAAAGGGTAGAACGCAAAAAAAGGTACGATACACAAATTGGAGCAAAATTATTTTTTGTAGAACAACGGTCGATTTTTTCCTGGAAGAGTCATTTTTTCCACTATTGACTGGACTAATATAAAAAAAAATCAGGATTTTTGCGGCAAAACTTTTTGTGACTAAATCCATGGTTTTAAAAATGTTGCACCATTGTTCACTTTAGCTGAAAGAAAACAAAGTTAATTTTTTCTGTTGGTGATGCGTTAGATTTTTACTGACTGATATGCGAAAAATGGCTATTAACACAGTTTCAAAAGGCTTTTCGTTGCTTCTGAGCACTCGTAGACCTACACGTCCATATTTTGTTTTTTTTTTTTTTACATAAATCTCAATTCATAACAAATGACCGAAGTTCGCAAAACGGCTAATGAAACAATTTAAAAGCATTTGGTAGGCCTAGACAACCATACTATATGTGTTTTATTTATGTTCCACTTCATAAGTGTTTTGTCTTTTTTTGTAAACTTTTTCATTTTCTCTGATGGGTGCGTAATCACACCCTTCAATACAATACCTCATAGAAGTTTCTCAAGTTGAGATCTAGGTGTCTTTTAAATCTGTACAAGATGTCAGCAGTCAGTTCTGAAAAATGACTACAATAATATTGCAATAATTCTAGCAAATGCATGTATCCTGAGATGGTTGGATTCGTGTCTGAGAAATCAAAGCAGCACATTTAAATTTTGGGACATTAGTACATATATGGTTCTGGTCTTAACTACACTACCTTACCACTGAGTTGTTTTCAGGTTTAACAGATTAAAATAAATCCTAGATAAAAATTAGCGACGGATTTTCGTTTGTTTGAGCTTTTTGGAGAGTAGGTATTTCGCCACCACATACTTTTCTCTCCATAGAGCTTAAACAAACTACAAAAGCTTAAGCAAAGGTTGAAAAAACTTTTCGTTATGCTTTTTGTACTATAGCTGGCCACTGCAAGAATATTTAACTCATAGAACTAAGGAAAATTTATTAGTAGAAACGAAAACTACAGGTCTTCCCGTGCGGCACATAAAAAGTCGCATACGTTTGCGAGTTTGTCGTAAAACAGAAACTTGTTCAAAAGTCGCATACCTATATTTTTGCGTCTGCGACTATTTGGTAGCATATAATTTGTCCACAAATGTGATTGCATATTTTGTGGAATATATGAAAGGTGTTCACACGATATGCAGCATATAGACCATTTGCAGTCATTTATGCAGGTTTGCAAACAATAAAAAGATTGTTTTTGAAAATTAACAGATAAGACAAATAATGCCTTTGGAACGAAAGAAATTTTTGAATGTCGAAAAAAAAAACAAAATACATGAGTGGGTGGAACATATTTGCTCATCGTTAGAGGCGTCATTAGAATTATTATATATATTATTATTATATTATATATATTATTGACGGAATAAAGAATGGTCAAGTCTAACAAGCTGACATTCTAGTACGAATAGTACAATAATAACAATAATAATATTATTATTATATTTGCGAGAGTTTTGCTTTTTTTAGTAAAAATCTGATTGTTGAACAACAGCACGGTTTTGTGAAAAATAGATCAACGGTAACAAATCTTTTTACCTTCTTGCATAATTGTTCAAATGCATTAGAAAAAGGAAATGAAGTTGATTGCATATATACTGACTTTTCTAAGGCATTTGATCAATTAAGTCACAAAATAATTATCTTTAAACTTAAAGCTTTTGGTTTTCCACCTATCTTCATAGCTTGGGTGAAATCATACCTGGAAAAAAGATCTTATCAAGTCAAATTTAGAAACAGTCTTTCTGATCCTTTCATTTCTCATTAGGGTGTCCCTCAGGGAAGTCATTTAGGCCCACTTCTATTCATTCTAGCAATAAATGATGTTGTATCTTGCATAAAATCAAGTGAGATTTTAATTTTTGCTGATGATATGAAGATTCTTAAGACAGTAAATTCAAATAACGACCGCATTCTTCTTCAATCGGATATTGAAAATTTTAGTGTTTGGTGTAGGAAAAACGGTCTCTCTCTCAACCCAGTAAAATGCCAAACAATTACATTCTCTAGGAAGCGTTTTGCGAATGCTTTTGACTACTGCATCTCGCAGCACAAGCTTTGTAGAATATCTAGTTTCAAGGACTTAGGTGTCCAATTCTGTTTAAATTTAGAATTCACGGAACACATAAATCTTATAGTAAATAAAGCAAGCTCAATGCTTGGTTTTATAAAACGCTGGGCAAAGGATTTTAACGATCCATATGTTACTCTTTCTTTGTACAATTGCTACGTGCGACCCATCTTAAATATGCTTCACAGGTTTGGAATCCCTTTTATCAAGTTCATATAAGACGTATCGAATCAGTACAACATAACTTCATACGCTTCAACAACTTGCCTCCTTATGAACAACGAATTCAATTACTTCAGATGCAAACTTTATTTCAAAGGCATGTTGTATATAATGATTTAGTATTCCTTCATCAGCTTTTTAATGGCCAAATTGACGCTCCTGACTTATTAGCCTGCATTGGCATAAATTACCTGCGAGGATCTCACCTGCTTCGAAGATTTGAACTTCTACATGTTGACTTCCATAGAACGAACTATGGTATGCATGAGCCTGTTAATCGCATGAACAAACTTTTAAATTTAAACCATTCAACTATTGATTTTCATATGAGTAAAGCGGGATTAAAAACATGACATCACTGTCGTGATTGTCAATCATTGTTTTAAATATTTTATTTGTCTTATCCACTGTCGTGATTGTCAATCATTGTTTTAAATATTTTATTTGTCTTATATTTGTATGTATTTTTTTATTGTATATTGTGCATGTGTAAGGTTGTGTTATTATATTATATTATTTTACCAACCACTAACACATGCACTTATGATGAGCCTCTGGTTGTAGATAACAGCTTGCTGTAAGCTGACTACATCAAAGAAACTGAAGTGTAAAAAAAAATAAATATTATTTGTTGTATATTACTTGTTGTACATATATAATAATTGTGAAACATTTTCCAAAAATTTGATATGCCTTCAAAATAAAATGTAAGCAAGCTTACATAAAAAATAAAAAAAAATATAAATTGAATAAATGGAGGTACTATGTATAAGGAAAAATTTACAAATTATATAAATGAATTTTCAGGGAACTACGAACTCACTCCTTTTTGTGGCAGAAATATCTACATTATTAGTATATTTTATAGAACTTGGCTTCCTTTTTACACTTATGTTTTTGTTGTAATATATTTGATTTAAAACAACGTAATGTACATTATGTATGTATTTACCAAGTATGTATTCACTGAAACATTATGTATAAGGTTTAGAGATAAAAATATGTAGATATATAGCAGTAGACACAAAAAACTCATCCATATATATAGGAACTGAAGTCAATGCGCGCACTAAGTAAATAACAGAGCAATAGTAAAAAGCAAACACAAAAAGGTACGAAATTAAATAAATTTAAACCGATGACAATTATACTATCGATACATCCAGTAAAAGAAGCACACGGTATTATAAAATAAAATGCACGACTGGGTCGCACGTACTTGCTCTTTTTGATAAAGTTACTATTTATGCTAAGCCATTTTAATTAAAAATTTGTAAATGCAGTTTTAGAAAAAAAAAAATTAAAAAAGCATAAAATTCAATTTTCGATTGTCTTAAATGAATTTAACTTCAAAACGAAGTATGCAATTTGATTTCTTCTATAGTGATACATTTTTAGAAAAAAAATTTTGAAAATCGTTAGAGCCGTTTTTTAAAAAAACTATTTTGTCCATATAAAATTTTGCAAGGACTTTTATAAAAAAAAATTGGTACGCCATTTTTAAGATATGATTTATCAACATCTAAAAAATAAAATTAAAAAAAAAATATTGAACAGTTTTCGAAAAAATGATTTTTCAAAAAAAAAATTTAATTTTTATTTAAAAATCCAAAAAAATTATTTTCGAAATTTTTTTTATTATATATTATTACGGCAACTTGAAAGCATCCGTGTAAAAAAAATGGTTGAAATTGATTGAGTCATGAAGGAGAAAATCAGAATTTAAAAAAACGGTTCTATGGCAGGTACCGTTAATAACGGTTTTTGAAAAAACTGGTTCTCATTTAAAGATAGACCTTACTTAAAGAAATGACCGTAATTTTTTATTCAAAATCGTAGGCACCGTTTTTGAGAAAAATGAGTTTTTCTAAAACCGATATATGACAGGTACCGTTATTTGGGTTCCGAAAAAAAATTCAAAAAAACGTCTGGGGATATTTTCCAAAAAACGCCACATGCCAAGTTTGAAGTTAATCGAACCATCCGTTTAGGCTGTGGTCTCTGATACATACATACAGACAGACAGACAGAGAATTGTCGGACCCACTTTTCTCTCATTCTCTATCATCGTAATGTCATGTTTGATTGTTATCTCAACTTTTTTTTCTGTACGAATGCATAACTTGATATATGGTACCCATATCGCAAGTAAAAAACGTAGCAGGTGATTTAATTATCAAAACACTTATTTTCACTTCTAGTCTAAGAGCCGACACTTTATTTTGCGTTCGGAAATTATATCCAAAACTTAAGTATTATGTTTATTTTGGCGCCAGGCGCGACTGCGCGGGTTGAAAGCCGCGATGTCAAAGTCTTTGTGTGAAGGTGGAATGGAAATGGAATGGTGCGTTGGTGTCCATACTCTCCACGTTGTATTTTCAGCTTTTTGAAAAGGGCGAGTGTCGGGACTGTCAAACTGAAAATGTGAAAAAAAAATTTGGAAGAAGCCAATTTGGTTTAAACAGTTTTTTTTAAAAACGTCTCCGGGTGTAGGAAAACACGAACCTACCGGTAGATGGGCCAAATTATAAACAAAATGAAGGGTCCAGGGGAAAAACGGCACATGTCCACTTTTTGTCAAAATTAAACTTATTAAAGGCCTAATAGTATTGACTCAGTACTATCTGAGGGTATCATAACTTTTACAAAACCAGTTTAATTCTTTCTTAAAAAATAAAAACAAGATGTGCCTTAAGTACTAAGTTGAATGAAAAGCAATATTTTAAATTGCGTTTTTCTCGGAACATTTCGCACATAATTAGCGTTTTTTTCAATGCACAATTTAATGAGACTAATAAAGACAATGCGACTACCCTGGCGGAAGTTATACCTATCCGTCAACTCTCACAAAAAGTGACAAGACCTTCGTCATGACAGTGGTATTGCCTTGATAGTAAGGCTTGTAAGAGAATGCAATCTTTTGTGAATGCAATTTTTAAAAATCATTTAATGAATTCAATAAAAAGATTGCATTCATTGACTTAACTTTGAGACTTAAACTTTAAATTATGCAATTACCATTCATTTTAAACCAAAATAGATGCAATCATTTTTGTAGCCATTCAATTAACAGTAGTTCATTGAATGCATTCTTCTGGGAATGTATGCAGTCTTTGCATTCATTTGCAATTCTTTGGAAGTCTTTGCATTATTTTTGCTGTTTTCCCATTCTTTGCATTCATTTGCAGCCTTTTGCATTCTTTTATAGTCTTTGCATTTTTTTTCTCTTGTTAAACCCGTAGCTCTACCAAACTTTTACAAAATTGTGTACTAATTCATAAAAAATCTGGGTACTAAGTAGACAATTTTTTAAAATCCTTAAGTTTGGTCAAGCTACGGGTTGAACGAGAGAAAAATAATGCAAAGAATGCCAAGACTTTAAAAGAATGCAAAAGGCTGCAAATGAATGCAAAGACTTTAAAAGAATGCAAAAGGCTGCAAATGAATGCAAGAATGGGAAAACAGCAAAAAGAATGCAAGGACTTCCAAAGAATGCAAGGACTTTCAATGAATGCAAAAGATAAAGCTGCAAGCATTCCCAACAGAATGCATTCTATTCGCGACTGTTAAATGAATGGTTACAAAAATGATTGCAATCATTTTGGTTTAAAATGAATGGTAATTGCATAATTTTAAGTCTTAAGTCTCAAAGTTTACTCAATAAAAAAAAATGCAATATTTTTAATGAAGTCATTAAAGATTGCATTCTTTTACAATATTAGTATTTATGAGTCTCATTGAACTGTGCATAAAAAATACATTTGATTTTTTTGGTGCACCATTCAGATAGCACTGGTCTTCTGAAGCTGCAAACGTGGTCTTACACCACAGCACGCAAAACTAAATAAGTGTAGGTACTGTGGTCTACTAGCAACAAACCTAAACAGCTTTGTGCAATTATTTCCAAACTTACAAGAATTGTTAGCGTGGAAGATCACGCTTTTAAACTCCGCGTAATCGCGACCCGGGCCACCAATATCAACGTGTCGACTTTGGAATTCGGTTTTTGGTACTTATCAGGATAAATGAACCTATAAAAAAAACTTACTCACGTTTTTTTGTTCCTTTCTTTCCCCCTGAATTTCATTTGCATTATTGAGGTAGGTACACTTTAGCAACTTTATTTGTTCACGAATTATTCACATTAACTATTTATTTTTTTTTTTGGTTTCTCGTAAACCTTAAAGATTGAGTTTACTTACTTTATCTAAGTATGTATTCTTAGAATTTCTCATTATTATTTTGTTAATCGCAAGGGTAAGTGATCATTGTTAGGTTTTTCGCAAAATTTAAAGAAAATGAAGTCACTTACAATTACATTTAGAAGACAAACGAAAGAAAAAATCACTATTTAAAACAGTTTTAAAATCGAAATTATAACTGTGAAACAAGTACTAGAAAAAAAGAGAAACATGTTTCCTTCCTATTTTTCTCTGAAGATGGTTTGACTTCACTCATAATGAATGCATCCCATTGATAATGGAATCATTCGTCAGAATTATTTGTTATTTTGCCGTTCTGAAGGCAGTAATCACCTAGCACAGTACACATATTGCGCAATCGGATAATTGAACCAGGGGAAAACGATGTAAAATGTTCAACCCTTTTTGAAGTAGATTAAAAACTTACCCCAGTGTGCGATAACCCATTAATAGCTTGTTTCGATTACAGCAAATTAAAGGCTTGCCGAAACCAAAGTGCGACACGCCAAAGCAAAAAATTATTTACACAGCGTCATATGAGAGTACCCACACCAAATACGATTAAGCGCAAAACGTTTTTCATATAAAAATCGTGTCGCACATGCGCGATGTTGTCGAGCATGCTTGCCCATGTAAACCCCCCTAAAGTTATATAGTGCAACAAGAACTTTTGATAAACGCTTTGAGCTTTGTTGTATTTGGTGTGGGCACGATAAACTGCATATATTTGTATTAAAATTTATACCTAAACTGAACGAAACAATAAACTATACGCATCCTTTAAAATCCATACTGCATTAAGGCTTACCCAAACCAAAGTGCGACGATGCGACACGACAGTGCGACACGACAACTCCAAAATTTATTTACACAACATCATATGAAAGTACCCGCACCAAATGCGATAAATCGCAAAGCGTTTTTCATATAAAGTCGTGTCGCACCGTCGTCGCACTTTGGTTTGGGCAAGCCTTTAAGGATTGCCCAAACCAAAGTGAAACAGTGCGACACGACAGTGCGGCACATGGACTCCGTGTGAACAACACAAAACAAACCTTATTGCCATCCGGTATACGGTAAAAAGCAGTGTAAAGTATACAGGAAGAAAAGCTCCGTCTGAACAACTAGATCGCAAATGAGATAAATTTAGCAAATCTGATAAAAAGTGTTTTCATTACAATATATTTCATTTCGTTTGACGAGCTGCCATTTTCAGTTTTCTGTATCTGACTCTTCTTTCTTACACACCTCTTTGTATCTGGGATACTGTTTGCTTCCTTCTCTCCTATTATGGAACAGAGTTTTGGGGTGGTTCATAAACCTTTTGGTGAATTCCTAAGCTAATTTTGTGCAAATGAGGTAGAAATTATATGATTTCGAGTTGAGAATTTGTATGAGAAATTATCTCATTTGCCCTAGTCGAAACAGGCTATTAAGGCTTGCCCAAACCAAAGTGCGACAGTGCGCTTAATCGCATTTGGTGTGGGTACTCTCATATGACTCTGTGTAAATAAATTTTGACGTTGTCATGTCGCACTTTGGTTTGGGCAATTCTTTATGGCTTGTCCAAACTAAAGTGTTATTTACAAAGCGTCAAACGCAAAGCGCTTTTCATATGAAAACTGTCGCCTTGTCGCGAGTTATGGTAGCGACTCTAACGTTTGATAAAAAAAAAACAAATTTAGTTATGATAGCTCACGGCTGCGTTTATTATTCAACTACCAAATACTTATAGATAACAACAGGGTTAACTACATGAAATATGTTTATTAAGCAGTTTAATCGTGGGAAAGCAAATGAATGACAAAATATATATAATGCAATGCAGTAATGTGATCTTGAAATAATAATACAAATATGAATATTCTAATGACAATGCAATAACCTACGGGAAGTTGTTGGTGTTGATGACCGGTAAGGTATGTAACTCGCGCGACAGTGCGACTCTTTGGTTTGGGCAAACCTTTAGCAACAAATTTGTTCTGTAAAACAGAGAAGAAAACAAGGAATGAGAAAGAAGAGTCATATATAAAAATAGCAATATGAGCTGTCAAAAGAAATGAAATAATTTGTAATGAAAACACTTTTTTATCTAATTTGCCAAATAATCTCAACTGGGCTTTAGTCGAAATTGTGACAATTTTGGAATGAAATGGAATGAAACGAATAAAATGCTCAACCAAGATTTTCCAATTTTTATTGTTTGTTATTAATTTAATTTATTAAGCTTAAACCTTGAAATCAAAGAATATTTAGTGCTAAATCAGTTGGCTATCAATTAAAAATAATAAATTTCAACTGTTAATATATATAAAGAAAATATACACTTTTTTGCATGCGTAAAAACCCCAAGGGGAAAATACGTGAACTTCTCAATTGAACGCATCCATTCACAAACTCTGACGAGACTGAACGAATTCATTTTTTCGATTTGGTCAGGACGTTGTCATTGAAATGACAGATAAAAAGGAAGGAAGTGTTTTTTCTTCGTTTTATGAGTTTACAGTTTCAATTTCAAAGTGTACTATAAAAGTTATTTAAAGAAAATAAAACTTAACAAACAACACTCGAACAACAAAATATAACCAACAGAAAGAAAATAACACGAAGTTAAAGAAGTACTTAATTATTATGTATGTAAAAGTGAACAAAAATGTTGTCAGGCTATTTATTGAAGGGAAAGTGTAATAAGTTAGTGATCAGGTAATGTAAATTCTCTGAATAAGAAGTACTTCTTATTAAAATAGTTAACTGCACTCGCTCATCGCTCATCGCTCAGCGAATCGCTTACTAAGAGATGAACAGGATGCATCGCTCGTCACTGATAGATGAAATTTGTATGGACATCACCCGTCGGCAACAGAATGACGTCGCTCATCGCTCAGCGATTCGCCCATAAATTCAAATGTTTTTAACTTTTTCGCGCGACGAATCTGACATAAATGTCAGCAACGTCGCTGAGCGACGAGCGATGCATTCCAGCTCTTTTGTTCAAATGTTTTTAACTTTTTCGCGCGACGAATCTGACATAAATGTCAGCAACGTCGCTGAGCGACGAGCGATGCATTCTGTTCAGCTCTTTATGGGCGATTCGCCAAGCGATGAGTGACGTCATTCTGTTGCCGATGGGCCTTACAAATTTCATCTCTCAGCGACGTCCGTCGCCCAGCGACGATATTCATCAAGCGCTCATAAGTTGAGAGCGCTGGTTCCGAAAACTTCGATATAAGCGCTGATAACAAAAAAAAAAAAAAAGTTTGGGCTCAAGCTTTTTGATGTTGTTGTTGTAAAGTGGTTCTTGAAATGAAAAGTAAAAAAAACGAATTCAGGATATTTCTGGGTAAATGTCACATTTAACTGGAGAGACGAACAGAGCGGTTCATTTAGGTTACATGTACTAAACTACGTGTAAGATTTTTATTTTGTTGCGTCAGATGAATCAATGAAAATAATTCTACCTTATACAAAAGGCTAAACTGAATAAAGCCGATCTATTGGCTTTAAACGTAAAAAAAAACGCATTAGATTAGGTAAGGGTGGTCCATTTTTTTAGTTTGTGCATTTTCGCTGTTCCCCACCTATTTATTTGTTGCACATGTATTTTGCATTAAACATGTGAAATTCCAGCTTAGTAGCTCAATAGGAATTGGGCGCTCAACGAGCTTAAAGATTATGCGTTAATACTCTTCTAACCAGGTTGGTACTCAAATCTCTAATTACAATGATCTACAAAACAAAATTTAATGCAGTTACTTTTTGAATGACCTATCAGAAAAATGATTCTATTTCACTCATATGCACTACTATTTTGGGGTCTATTAAAAGAACATTGAAATGTATATATTTAATTTTATTATTGTTTTATATGTTTACATTGTTTTCTTTTTATTTTGAAACCATTTTCACAATACAATGGGCCATCGTACACTGGGGTAATTGAACCGGGGTAAAACGAAGCTTATGATAGAATGAAATGGGATGAAACGTGGAAAATGTTCATTCATTCCATTTCATTTGCTGACAAGCTTCGTTTTACCCCGGTTCAATTACCCAAGTGTGCGATGGCCCCTAAGAATAAGAAATACAGGAAGGGGTGTTTGGCGAACAAACTGCGGCACTTCACAAAGTAGTGTGAGTTGCACAAACACAAATGCATTTACACAGGGTCGGAGTGCAGTTGTATGGCAACTCGCAAGGCTCCAAGCTGCATTTTATTTAGTTTTAACTTACATGTTAATTAGACATCTCTCTCAATTGTCTTTTTGATAAGTTCACATATTTTCACGAAATGCGCCCCCTCCGTGTCAAAACGATTTTAATGTTTTTTGTCAAAAACACTCACCTGATTGGAATCTCGAAATTTATTAATAGTTAACAAATGCAACCCTTAATAGTACTTTGTAGATGCACAAGAATGACATTCCCAAAAACTTTAAAATTAAATAAAAAAAACTTAAAAATTACACAACTCGGCGCTAACAAGTTGCATCGCCTTACCACCACCAAACAAAATTAGTGCGGCCCTGAACCTGAAATTCGTAATTTGAAATGTTAATATCTAAAATTTGATTGGTTGATTTGATGAAAAAGTATACTTTAATTTGAGGAAAAATATTATTTTTGTTGGTAATACTTATTAGAAAACAATTGTAAATGGTTCTAAGATATTAACTTTATATTTATAACATCACTTTGCATAGCATAATATTGTAAATAAAACAATACGGAACTGTGAAAAGTACAGTTAATTGTGTACTCGGCAAAAAGGCATCTTAATATCTAATTTTGACAGCCACCCAATCAAATTGATGCCGCACTGCTATACACTGTAGATGTGATATACACCCAGTCCTTATCTTCTTATTCTTTGGATGGCCTAGTAAATTTCAAATTTTGCTGTCAGCTGATTTTCTTTTGACAATCAAGAAATTGCTAAAATGTTCGGCTAAATTCTTGATTGTACAGTCGATTCCACTTTACTGCACTCCGCTTAACTGACAAAATCGGTTAACCAAAACAAGATATTTATTACGGGGCTTTTTTCAACAGTTTTCATACAAACTACTTCGGATGAGTGAGCTTCGCTTAGATAAAAACTCCTTTTAATTGAAACAAATAATCTTAACTCAAATGAATATTTTCTCCTATTTAGCTCCGCATAACAGAAACTATCACTGAAAGCTGCTTCCCAATTGAACACACTTTTTCAATTTGAAATGTCAAAATCAGCGATCATCCACAACGAAATTTGAAAACTTCGTGCCCGAAACCCATTTTTAAAATGCAAATACGTTAAACATAATGAATTTTTTTTTGTTAATATAAGACTCCGCTTGTGTGTTACATTCAACGCATGCTATTCAATTCCGATGGAGAAACGGTATTCGACACAAAAATTTATTTCCATAATTGTTTCCTTAAAATGAACAACAATCGAAACATTATGGGTTTGCTCCACACACTGAGATTAAATTTTACTATAGTCAAATTTGGTTTTATAAATGGCAATTTGTTTTTCGCAAAATAGAGATTTCACGGAGAGTACAAAATATGCTCACAAGAAAAGTGGGACAAAAACACAAAACAATAACAAAGTTTTTTTGTTAGTATTTTTTTTAATTCTTAACATTTATAAAATTATTTATTTTGAAAATTCAATATTATTATTTATGGTTATAAAAATATCTTTTTTACTAAAAATCCATAAAACCGTTAACGATGTATAGTCAAATATCTTGTTTTCCAAATATGTACCTGCCTTTTTCAAACGGCAACAATGTTTTTTTTTCACTATTTGAGTTTTATTTTTAGATAAACTTAAAACGCAGTTTAGTTGTAATCATAACATAAATAACACAGGGAAGTTGTAATCGAAACCGTTTTTTCGAGAAAATTTGAATAACTCAAAAATTTTGTATGGGAGGTACTCGTTCTAGGCAAGATATTAAAAAAAAAAAAAAAAACTTTCGAAATTACGTAAAAATCATCTGTACGCACTGGTACACAGACCAACGGCCGACATGATGAAAACCACTTTTTTGGACCGTAATGTTGGTTTCGATTAAAACCTCAATTTTTGTTATTATGAAATAAAATGTGTTTGTAATTGCTGGGGTATGTCTTATTTTCAACTGCACCCACCTGTGAAACCATTTTGCTTAAGCCGACCAAAGCTAATATTTTCGTAGGCTGGGTAAAACTCTTTTATCTAATAAATCCACAGTGCATTTGTTGGTTGTTTTAGTTAAAAAAAAAAAATATTTTTTGTCATAATGAGATTGGGGGTTAAGGAATCTTGCCGTATCTGTCAAATTCAAAAATGACAGTCACCACTTTGACGAAACCGACATTTGTGTGAGGTTAGAATGAAAATAAAATAGGGGGTGGAATCGTGTAACATGATTGTTGATATAGTTGACACTCAAAATGATTGTCATATGTGACTATCATATTTTTGTGACTTTTTCTGGTGACAGCTATTTTGCTATCATTTTCATATGAAATTGCAATATTTCGTCCAACAGAGAAAAATTGACCACATAAAATATCAATTATTCTCAATTGTTTTTATCTTTTGGACAAAATATTGCAATTTCACATGAAAATGATAGCAAAATAGGTGTCACCAGAAAAAGTCACAAAAATATGATAGTCAAATATAACAATCATTTTGACTGTCAGCTATCAGCAATCATCTTACACGATTCCACCCCGGGTGTATTTATCATTTTTGTTATAAAATTATTATCTCACAGTGGTCGAAAGTTTAAACAAAATGATTTAATTAATTTTTGTTCATAATAAAACACAAAAACAATTTATGTATGTACTATGCTTGGAATGATAAACAGAAATCAGTATTCTCTTTAAAATATTATAAGGTAATGACACAAATTTAACCCTTTTAAAAAAAGTTTATTACGTAGAGTGACGTGGTCGTCATTGCACCACCCTTTTTTCAAAACGAGCACAACTCTTTCAAAATTAACTCTTTATGCTCGGTTTTTTGATAGCACCTGTCAGGCACGTAGCCAGGGGGGGGGGGGGCTTGAGGGGCTGAAGCCCCCCCGAAATGATTTTCATATATAAAATTTAATAGGGAACTGATAGGGTCCTTTAAGAATATTATAGAAAATGCTTTATTTTTTTTTCAGAGATGCTTTTGAATCTTGTGTCGCCTTGGCGAGAACATATTTCAAACTGAAATAAAAGGTGTGTTTTTTGTACACCCGGGCTAAATTGAACAAAAAAAAACGCTCGGGGTTAAGCCCTTAACATGTTAAACACAACAACATACTTAGCCCCTTGAGCTAAGGAACTAAGCCCGGAGAATTCTCGGGGCTATACTCTTCGAAGGGATTAAAATCTGTGCTACCAACTCACTTTCTGTTAAATCATCTATAAATTGTATGAAAACACCAAAACTATCGATTAATTGTATGAACATAAAAACACAAAGATGGCGTTTGGTGTAGAAAAAAAATTGAATTGTTTATTTTGCTTAACTCTTACAAATTATTTAATTTAAATTTTAAAGTGTGTGCATTTACTGCTCTGAAATTTCTTTATAAATATGTTATTGAAAAAGATTTTTGTTATTAACTTTTTGTTTATTTAATTTTGTATATTGGAAACATTTTTTACATTTTTTTTTTCATTTCATTCGCAATGCTGCCAAATGTTTTCGTTAAGTCCCGAGGCGTTTTTTTCGTCCAATTTAGCCCGGGCGTACAAAAAAACACACCTAAAATCTAGAAACATCATCTGCTTAAACCTATTTTAGTGTGTTTTCGAGTATACCTATTTATTCTTTAGCTCTAGCGCC
Organism: Meliscaeva auricollis; assembly: GCA_948107695.1. Classification (NCBI taxonomy): domain Eukaryota; kingdom Metazoa; phylum Arthropoda; class Insecta; order Diptera; family Syrphidae; genus Meliscaeva; species Meliscaeva auricollis. The sequence continues at coordinate 37,461,729 of OX403619.1, read as the reverse complement.
GAACACAAAATTTCCCAAAAAAAGAAATTTGTGCGCTTTTTTAGTAATTAACATTTTTAGCAATGAAGGACTAGTTTTTCACTTTGTATTATTGTATGGTTTCGCACTTTGTTAATTTGACTTCAATTTCATTTTTGAAGGGCCAACAGTTTCCAAGATACAGCATTTCAAAATTTAGCAATAAGAAAAATGTATATAACAGCAAGTAGTAGAAATAAACATTAAATTAAGAAATTTAGAATGCTTCTCATTAGATGATTCAAACTAGTTGAACGTGATATTGTGCCAAAAAAATGAATAAATCTGTCATAAACATTCAGGCAGGGGGAGAATTAAAAAATGATTTCACACAAAAAATAACAATTCAAAGACAACGGTAACACATAGAAATGTATACTATAGATTACACTGGTCTGCAACGAAAATTGCCTTCAAACTAAAGTATACTTTTCTAAAGGATTTTGTACCGCTGAACACGAATCTGAAAGTAATATGAAGATGTTGAAAACTCGTATATTTACCGTCGAATTTCTTTGCTGGTAAATACTTTATTACAAAACTATTAATGGGATGGAAATGAAATCATTCAAAAATTCGCTTTGGATGCAGATATTGCAAATTGAAATTTAGGATTTGTCCAAAATACTCTCTGTAGTCCAATTCAAGCGTTTTTAAAGGTGGAAAGTTCTGAAGTAATACTTTTTATAGCTAACTTTATGTTGTTTTGGGATGTTGAGTATGAATTTTTTAATTGTTTTTGGTGCATATGCCAACATATAAACGCTAAGACCGATAATGTAGAACAAATTAAGACAAAATTACCAAATTTATGTCTTGGCCAATTTTTTGTATGACTTCTGGATTCCTCAAAAAAAATATTTGAAAAATCCATAGAAATCAGTCCTTCTGAAAAGCACAAAATATCCTTTTTTATTGGATTTTCTCTGATTACTGTCTTCTCTATACCATAATTAACTTGGCAAGTATCAAGAGTTTAGAAATAGGATGCAGTGTACATCCCAAAAAGTACGGAGTTTTGGAATTTATGGTGATTTTTTTTACATTACGGTTTAAAATGTGACTATATATTGAAGAATCAAAAATTAAAATCAATCAAAAAAAAATTTACGAGATAGATTTTTTCTGAAAATTAAAAATTATATGAAGGACACAAAAACTTAATTTTTGCAGACCAGTGCTATCTTAGAGCCAGAAACGAAGTGTTGAATTTTCTTTAAGAAAAATAGTGAAACAAATTCATTTTAGCTTTAAAATTAATTTTTGTATCGAATTATTTCGTGGACTGGAAAATTAAAGGGCAAATGCTTAAACAACTTAAAAAAAATATTTGAATCCAATGAAATTAGCAATTTTGAAAAGTAATATTTTTTTAAACTACTCGCTTCACGAAGACATTTCCTGGCTCAATATGTAAAATTATTTGACTTAAACATCCTTTTTTTTTAAACTATAGGGTTTTAGTTCAAAATTACTAAAAGCCTGAAAATTTCTGAAAATGTCGCGTTCAAAACTTTAAAACTGCCAAAAAAAGCTTCATTTGACTAGAATTTTGCATGGTCTTCATCTATAGAATCGATAATGGGTATAAACATTAATTTTTCCAGGTATGGTTCTGTATTTTTTGTTAAATGAATTACTCGAAAAAAATTGAGGAAAGCCCCCCCCCCCCCCCCCCGAAATGAGATCCTGGCTACGGGCCTGGCACCTGTCTTCTTAAAGTTAGAATATTTTTTTTGAAAAATGGCAAATGGTGCATTTTACACCATGGTATGTACTAAATGCACCAATCGTGTGTGAACAATGCACCACGGATTGATTTTCGGAATTAAAAACACATTTTCAATTAATATTTTGAGTGATTTAGAAGAAACATAAAACATGACATCATTAAAACACAAATAAATACAGAAAATTAAAGTTTGTTCCGTCATTTAACATTAAAGGTTTGAATGAAACAACAACAACCTGTGTGGGTTACCACAAAGTTCATAGGCTGGAATTATAGCTTTTTCACAGGCTGCCACACCCGATCATCAGATTCCTTCTATTAGTGGTGCTAAGTCGATGTATGTTCAAATTATTTGAAAAACTGATGCCCGAACTGGGCTCGAACCATCGACCTAGCGATTGCAAAGCACATGCACTACGCATTACGCCAAGCTACCACATGATAAATCTAAACCCAGATCGAGTTTCATTGTTTATCAAAGTGTATTGAACCGACTAGCATTTTTATTAATTAAAAAAATATAAATTATAAAAAAAACTCCATATCACAGAGAAAAAAGTAACAAAAAAACGAATATTTCTACTGCCGAAATATTGGGCAAATTTGTAAGATGCTTGCTGCCGTCTAGTTGGCCACCAAGGTATTATGCTTATGGTGCATTGTGTTCCACCATGAAATTTTTGATAAAAATGAAAATATTTAGAAAAATCATAACGAAATTATAAACTTCTTATTTTAAAATATAAACAAATTTCACAAATAATAATCGATTTATTAATTTTAAATTAAGAAAGATTTTGAATTTTTTTTTGAAAGTTTAATTATGTTAAAAAACGGAAAAACTGTTTTTCGGTTATCCGGGTTTTTTGAAAAAATGCAGTTTTGTTGCAATCACTTCTAATAATACACACACAAATTTTAATCGAAATCGTTAAAGTCATTTTCGATAAACCTCGAATAACTCCAAAATGTTTCAAAATTACATAAAAATCATCTGCAGCAAATTTGAAGAAAATCCGTTTGTGGGAATGTGTACAGATGGAATCTCAGACGCACAGACCGACGAACGGCATGACGCAAACGACAGTTTTGGACTTCTCCATTATTGTAATGTTGGTTTTGATTAAAGCCTCGTTTTTTTGTTTGACCCGAAAGCAATACTTGCCCCATAGAGCACGTAAAATTTATTTAATTTTTATTGATATAAGGTGTGAACGGATTAAGCTGCATTTAGACTTTCGTTTGTGATTCGTTTTTTATTCGGTGTACGTAGTTCGTTCTTGAATTTACACGTTTTCATTCGTTGTTCAGTGTTAAGGTTTTTTTGCTAAGAGCAAACATTGAATACCGAAAGTCTAAATGCATAACCTATGTCTAATTTTTATTTCCGTTCTTTTGAAACAAAAAATTGATAAAAAGATCAAATATACAAATACTTATATGTTAAAACGTTAAACTATGCAAAAAAGTTCCCTAACAAATAGTGCCCCAAATGCAATGCTTTGTTTTATATGAAGCACATTTCTGGGTGTTCAAATTTGAAATTTCCAATACGACTTCACAAAAAAGAAAAACACATGCTCGTATATAAATTATACATATTTATTAGTAAACAATCCGTAGATGGGTGCGTGCTCATGTAATACATTTTCCAGAAAAACACGATTCGTTTAATCAGGCGTTGAGAATCTGTAGAACAGTACAACCACATAACAAAGCTGACCTATCCCTAATCTACAAGCAGAATATCTGACCAACCTTTTGCCTGGCTCAAGTAACTTATAAAATAAGTGACAGGTAAAATATTCTTATTTCTCTTTCAAAATAGTGTCAAATATTTATTTGGTTGGCTCTGCCTCTTAGACACAACGATGTAACAAGGCACCATCATAAAATCCTCAGAAAAACTCGACGATGAATAGTTGGATGGCATTTACATAATATTTCATTAAGCGGTTCCATTTCAAAATACAAATGCGTAAAGTGCTGTGAAACGCCCATTTCATTCCACTCCAGCATTGTTTTGAAATAAATTTCTTAAAGTGAAGCCAACCCCATTAGGAAGGTTTTTATATAAAAATCATTGAAGGTCCTTTCTGTAATTCGCTGTTATCCTGTTACGATTTGGTAATCATTTGCATAAATATTAATAATCTTAGCTGCAATCGCCCTTAGGCTTTGGCTGCTCTGCTTTTGAAGACACATCCCACATCGTTGTCGTTCTAATTCATCATAACCAGGATTTTGAATGAATACAGTACAGTCATCGTGTAGGTGGTGACTTGATGGTTCTCTTTCCTTCTTTTATCAATTTGGAAAAAGGAGGATATTGGTCGGAGTCTGCCTAGACCAAAGAACAATTAAATTGAATTCAGTGCGAAAAGGGCGTATTTCTTACTTTGCTTTTACGATTATCAATTATAAATACGCACTCAAGTGTTTAAGTGATACCTACTTGATATCTCAAACTAAAAAGGTACAGAGAAGAAACAAAGCAATCGCCGACCACAACACCGACGATGCTTTGAATGTGGTCATAACATTCGAATTATTTGGATGATAACAGGAGCACAGAGCGTTCAGACAGTTTAAAATACCTACGCATGTATAATCGTAATGTCATGTTTGATTGTTGTCTCGAGCTCGATTTTTTTACGAATCCTAAACTTTGCTCTGTGCTATACCTGCATTTCGCTAATCATGTGTCGTATTGTTTATTTGTATGAACATAAATTTGTCAGTTTGATAAAATATCTCCTCCCCTTCTACTCCCATTTATATAAAGCGGTTAAAGAAAATAATAAATTAGGGTATTTGGAGACAGTTTTATATGTTGTTTGGGGTTAAATTTTGTGTCGATTACAGTCATACAAATTCCGGAATAAATTATTCGAATGCTAGACCAAGCCTATCTTTCCTGGACTATTACATTGTTTAATCAAAATTACTTTTAATTTTGTTTACAAAGTTGCTACAGTAAAGAAGTTAACAGCATAGTGTGGGACAGATTGGTATTCGAAACGTTCTACCAAACAGGTTCGACTAAATTTATTGGGCGCTGGATGTCAAAAAAAAAGTTTTTATAACGTCCGTTCCTTTAAGATTCTGGACGTTAAATCCTAACGTTTTCAAAAATATATATTTGTATTCTTGCTATACTCTCTGTCGGAAATAAATTTGTCACAACAACAATCATCATGTCAAAATTATTATTATTTATTTCATTAAATTCATTAATTCTTAACTGCATTACTCTTATCTTAATTTAGGTAGGTACTCAATTTCTTAAAAAAAATATATATACTTAAAATAATCTTTCAAACAATATTTAATTAAAAAAAATATATATTACTTTCTTATAATATAACTTAGGAAAAACGACGGAGCATCAGTTTCATTATTAAAAATTTCAATTGAAGTAGAATTGTCTTTCTCAGATGATTTGGAATCGCGTTTTTCAACCCCCCCCTAAAACAACAGAAGGCTGAAAAATAAACCTGCCAGACTTTCGAATATGCAATCAGGACGCGTATGCCTATAAAACTGCAAGCTCAGATTTTGGTTATACCTCCACTCCCAAAATTTGCTGTCGGCTCTTGGTTTTTTGTTGTCGCTCTAAGTGTACAGCAAAGAAGTTTGATAATATTTTTAATACTTTTGAATTGCCATGTTAACTGTTTGAGTTTAAGCACTTTTTTTATTAAATCTAAATCTTCCGTGGTAATCCGTCTTTTGCAGTCATACCACTCTTAATTCCATTGATTTTTGTATTGTTTTGAGTGGAAAATAGTTCGTTATCTTCATTGGCTCTGGCGTCAGATAATAACCTTTTCACATTGAACCAAAACACGGTTTTCGCAAAAAAAAAATCCAAAACTACATCGAAAACAAGTTTTCCCATATATTTTTGTTAAAGTACTCATTTTCGTAAACCACTCGTTTTTGCCATCAAAACCTGAAATGTGAAACAGTTCAGCGCTTAATTTAGAATCTCGAAAAACTATCTTCATCTTTTTCTTTCTTATATAGCAGAAAAAGAACACAAGAAACAGACACATTTTCAATTTTCTGCTGACTCGTACTACTTTGAAGTGTGAAGAAAAAAGCCTTTCAATAAAAAATATAATTAATTAAGCAAGAATCGTTGATGAGTTATTGGCCGCGTTCACATTCGTATAGAATAGCCTATCCAAGATACCTTCGCTGCCAGTATATTTGCTAATATTTATGAGTCATCTGTGAGTTAACATAGGCGGTCAGCCATCAGACGAATAGGGGGAATAACATGTAGCATACGAAAACATGCACGTGCCGTAACTATTCGGGACTGGTGGAAGTGTGATCATAGCCTCTCCGCGGCGGCCGCTAGAAACAAGCCTTTTAAAAAAAGGTTTGGCTAATATGATCAGGCTGCTTCCACAGGTTGGCGACAGGTTAATTCCCTGTCCCGTAAAACTAAAAGAATTACGAGACCGACAACAAGCCTCGGAAACGGACGGATTTTACGACGACAACCCATGCAACGTTTGGCAAAACGATTTACGAATTTTCTTGTGGAACGTACGATCGCTCTATAGAGCTCGAGCTGCTCAGCAGCTAGCCGATGCCCTGTCAAAATATAAAGCTGACATAACAGCGCTTCAAGAAATAAGATGGACAGGGAATGGTGTTTTACAGAAGAAAGAATATGACTTATATTACAGCTGTCATACAAAACACCATGTGCTCGGGGTAGGCTTCCTAGTCAGCGAAAAAATGAAGTCTACCATCATCGGCTTTAACGCTATAAGCGAAAGGCTATGCACCCTTCGCGTGCGAGGCAAATTTACAAACATCAGCCTCATTAACGTTCACGGACCTACGGAGGAGTCCTCAGACGAAGAAAAAGAGACTTACTACGAACAAGTCGAGAGGGCCCTCAATGCCTGCCCAAGGTATGACGTCAAAATCATCCTTGGGGATTTGAACGCAAAAATAGGTCGGGAGCCGGTATTCAGGCATTACGCAGGCACCCATAGTTTGCATGAGAACACTAATGACAATGGACTTCGAGTCTTAGAATTGGCAGCATCGAAAAACATGGTCGTTGCGAGTACCAGGTTCCCGCGTAAAGATATCTACAAAGCCACCTGGGTATCACCTGATGGAGTCACTCGTAACCAAATAGACCACGTGTTGATAGATCGTCGCCACTACTCGAACTTGATGACGGTACGAACGTGCCGAGGTGCCAATATCGACTCGGATCACTATCTTGTTGGTATGGTTTTCCGAGGGCGGATTGCCTTGCGGAGACGCATTGCATCCGCCGATCAGGTTCGAATCAACACGGCTGCCCTACGCAACGAAAACACCAGTAACACCTTTGGTAATGCGTTAGGACTCGCCCTAGAATCACTTGATTTAGGGAGAGTAAGTCCTGGAGCCAGTATGCTGGGCGTAAATGAGAAGTGGACACGCCTTAAGAACACTGTCATTAGTACTGCCAACTCCATCTTAGGCAGCAGTCGTAGAAATCGGAACGACTGGTTTGATGATGAATGCAAGCTAGCGACTGAACGTAAGAATGTTGCGTACCGAGCAATGCAACAATCTCATAGAACGCGGGCACGCGAAGAGGAATATAAAGAGCTCAGAAGAATAGAAAAACGGCTTCACAGACAGAAAAAATCAGCCTGGGAGAAGAACCTAATCTGTGAAATAGAGAGCAGCCGAGAGCGAGGTCCGCACCAGGCGCGGAAGTTCTACCAATCCGTCCGAAACATGACGCAGTACACACCACGCTGCACATACTGCAAGGACGGAGAGGGAAATCTGATCACCGATCCACAAAGCATACTGGAGCGATGGGAAGTGTACTTTAATGAATTGCTAAATGGTCAGCTCACAGCAGAAGTGGAGGCTCCACTACTTCAAGATGAACACCCTATGCTACCGCCACCAAGCATAGAAGACGTTGAGAAGGCTATAGGACGGCTCAAGAAAAACAAAGCCCCGGGAGCCGATGGCATACCAGCCGAATTATTCCACCACGGCGGGCCAGCCTTACGTCAAGCAATTCATGATATCATAGTGCACGTATGGGAGCATGAAGAAATGCCAGAAGACTGGCGAAAAGGTATCATATGCCCCATACATAAGAAGGGAGATGTCACAACGTGCAGCAATTATAGAGGTATCACGTTGTTGAGTACCGCCTATAAGATACTCTCCTCTATCCTACAAGACCGGATAACCCCATACGCTAAAACCATCATCGGACACTATCAGTGTGGTTTCATTCCAGGCAAATCAACAACTGATCAGATTTTTACCCTTAGGCAGGCGATGGAAAAATGTCTAGAATTTAACATCCCAACATACCATCTGTTTATAGACTTTAAAGCCGCCTATGATAGCATAGCCAGGGTAGAACTTTACAAAGCCATGAGAGAATTCGGCATCCCAAATAAATTGACACGACTATGTAGGTTGACCATGACCAACGTAACAAGCCAAGTTAAAATAGCCGGATTGCTATCCAGACCAATTAACATCTTTAATGGACTCCGACAAGGGGATGGTTTGGCCTGCCTCCTCTTCAACCTGGCGTTGGAGAAAGCAATCCGTGACTCTGGCACGGCAACAAGAGGGACCATCGTCAACAGGTCCAGCCAGATACTGGCTTACGCAGACGACATCGACATCATCGGAAGAACCGAACAAGCTGTACACGATTCCTTCATCCAGATCGAGCAGGCGGCACAAAATCTGGGGCTGCACATTAGTGAAGGTAAAACAAAGTACATGGTGGCGTCGAATGCGAGAAGAACAGTTGGTCAAACAATCAAGGTAGCGGAGCACGAATTTGAAGTGGTGCAATCCTTTAAATAATGGGTCGACAGTAGCAGCCGATAACAACATAGAAGAAGAAATACGCGGGCGGCTTCTCAAATCCAACAGAGCCTACTACAGTCTGTCAAAGCTATTCAAATCCAGAAATCTAACCATAACTTCAAAACTGCTGCTGTACAGGACCATGGTCCTGCCAGTACTCATGTATGGATCCGAGACTTGGGTGCTTAGCAAAAGGCACTGTGACCTCTTAGCCGCGTTCGAGAGAAAAGTCTTACGGAGAATTGTTGGCCCCATATGTGAGGAAGGACGATTCCGGAGACGGTACAATCATGAGTTGTACGCAATCTACCTTGAAGCAGACATAGTGACAAAAATTAAGCTCGGTAGACTCCGGTGGGGAGGGCACCTAGCTCGTATGAGCGAAGAGGAACCTGCTCGGAAAGTCTTTTGCGGTACATTCTATGGTAGACGGCAGCGTGGTAGACCATGCTTGCGCTGGAGAGATGGCGTAGACCAGGACGCAAAAAGCCTTGGGGTGCGCAACTGGATGGCGTTGGCTCGAGACCGGGATAGGTGGAGAGACTTGTTGAAAGAGGCCAGGACCGGACCCCGGTTGTCGAGCCGATGATGATGATGTGAGTTAACATAGGATTACAACAACAGAAAGGTATCTGGATATTTGTATCACGCGGAATAGGAAAAATACTCGCTGGATCTCGGAACACGGAGATCCCGGTATTGCGGGACTGGAAGCCCTAGTTACCGTACTCTGCATCTAGCTTATTCTTAACTTTACATCCATACTAGTGGAGCTCCATCATATTGGTAATAGAATCTAGCTAGTTAAATGAGTTGAATATTGTCCAATATCATCAAAAGTGAGCCAGCAGATAGCATCCATTAATATTTGTAATGAAATCCAAAAGCGGGTTCTAGCATGCATACAAAACCAAGGAGGACACTTTGAACACCTGTAATAACTGTACTTTAAATAAAAAAATACCTTAAAAGACAAAAATTCATTTTTTATTCAAAGCCTTTTGAAAAAGTTTTTGTTTTATATTACTTGTTGCGCGTTTTCCGAATTATCATAAAATGTACAGATGTTTTGGCAACTTTGTTAACTTTTTTCTTTATTTTTGTTTCCTCCACACCAAATGAACCACCTTTGAAAATTAATATCAGAGCAACCAAAAAAATTTAAATTAAAAACTATCAACATTATTTAAACGCAATTAGGTACAAGAAGTTTTTTTTATAAAATTATAAAAAAAATCGGACCTTTGCTAGCAAAAAGTGTATGCTATACTCTGTCCAACAAAAATTGTCAGTGCAGGTCTAATGGGAGAGCTTTTTTCTTACAAAAGGTGACGGTTAGTGGTTATATTCCCAAATCACCTACTGAAAAAATATACGCAACCACTGACTAACCCTTCAATTGTTGTTGTAATTTCGCTTTGACGATCGTACATCCCCCCATAACCTGCACCATGCGCAGCCTAAGCCACACTGTGTATGTGACATAATAATATGTTCCCAAACTACCCTCATTATTATCAGAGTTACCAATCCCACGTTAATGCAAATCATGGTGTATTTTTCTTTGAATTGTGCTTGAGAGCTTCAGAATGTGAGCTTTTTTAAAAGCTTATTAGATTAAATATAGCAATGGTGTTGTCGCTTGCCTTTTTTATTGTATTCGTGGTTTAAATGTTCTTTTAATCTATGGAGAAAAAAAAAACGATTAAGTGCAGTTAAGAAGATTTTGGCTGTTTTCTTTAAGGAAACAAGCTTCTTTGCGCGAATATAAAATTAGGTGCGGTTTGAAAAGTGAAGTTGAATTAGTATTCTTCGAAATTAAATGAGTTTAAGTGAAAATAATTATGAATTAAAAACAGGATAAAAATAGTGTTTTTGTTCATAAAAAAAAATACTCTTAATATTTTATAATCAAGAAAAACTTATGAATTTTGTTAAATTGGATTTTCAAATCTAAATCAATAGTTGGTAACTCTATAAATATCTATCAGAGCTTTTTCGAAATCTATAACGTGCACTACGGAAACCCTGTAATATTTCCACTCTCTTACAGCTTAATGAAATTTCACTGCAGTCAGAGTGAGAGGTAAACGTCCTATCTTCTCTGTACTGACTATTTTTGTTGGACAGAGTATAGATCCACGAATGTTGTGTTCTTTACACCTGTTGCTGTTAGTTACCACATTAATGTTTTTGGCTGATCTTAATGAGAATAAAATCTACATTCATGTTGTTGACATCATTAAAAAAGCGGTGTCTGCATATTCTTAAATTTTGTAAAGCATAGATCACCGAATGGGTAATCTAATCAACCAATTAACTCGAAATTCATCGATATGGGTGTTTTTGAAAATGCTACAATGCATCTAAAATGTTTGATTATAAAATATTGTCAATCGTGCCAAAAGTTATAATAATAATATATGCATCGATGCCGACGCCCATATAATAATTGACCTTTTTAGTATACTACTATTGTTGAGCTGACAAAATTTGACCGTAGAATCATGATATAAAAACTAATTATATCATAAAATGCTGCTGTGTTATAGACAATTGAACAAAAAAGAACCGAAATTTCCGTGTATTTTATATATGTAGAAAATCTTTACACGCTGAGGGCGAGTTCTAAAAATTAATTTTGAGGGCTCATATTTTATTGGAATTTTTTTGTTAGGTATTTTCAACAGAATTTTGCTTGGGGAGTAGAAAAAAACATTAGTCCCAAAAATAAAAGCACCCTAACCACGTTGATGTCCTCATGAAAAAATGGCAGCACTATGTTTTCATTTTTAGTACTTTTATTTGACACCAATTCAAATTTCTACCTTTATGAGCTGAGTAATCCGCAATGGTCGCCGTTTGGGCTAGAAAATATGCCTTATGTATGATAATTTTTCCCTTCTCTTCAATACTTTTTGTACCCAATACCTAATACCCTTTTCACAGTAAACCAAAATCTAAAAATTGTTTTAATAAGAGTACGAAATTTGGTTGAACCGTTCGCACAGCAGATATTCTAAATTTTGTTTGACATTAACCTTTTTTATCGGTGCAAAAAGATGGATTTTGAAGAGATTTTGACGTTATCTAGATTGGAAACTCAAACTAGCTTTCGGAAACTAACAATGTATGTATTTGAAATCTACTTGATTTTGAAAAGATCTCTACATTTTGATCGAAATCTTAACTCAGAAGAAAAAGACAAATTCAAGTACGAGTACGCTAATTTTTAGATTATTGTATTTTTATTTTTATTGTCTTATATTTTTTTTTTATTGACATATTGACATTGAGTGTAGATTCAGTGTTGAAGACCTCAATCTTGATGATCCAATCAATAGAACTTTAAATATAACTTTATCGGTTTTTTGATAAAGAGTTTTCAAATTAAAAAAAAAATCGAAAAAAGAGCGATTTCAAAAGCTTTGATCACTACAATATCGAAGCGAGTAGATTTTGTTCTTTGTTTTACACTAAAAAAAATCCAATGGGTATAATTTTGGTTAGTGCAAGTAGGAAAGTAATATGAGAGGGCATACCTACATTTTTCAAAATAATTACTTAAATGCTAAGACTTCCTTTTGTCCCATATGTCACCCTTTGCAGTTCGTTATTGGTAAGAAAACACCACCATTCAATGAGGATAGAACCCACCCACAACTTCAGTTTTGATAGGCTTTAAAATATTTTGCAGGGTGCTTTGGTGGTATTAACTTTTCAGAAAACTGCCTTCAAGCTTGCCGTCGCCACTTACAAATTCCGACGAGCCACCATTTGTGTACAAATCCAACCATTCCAGCAAACTGGTAAAGAAGTTGTAGAGAAAAGAGAACCTGAAAGCGGCAGCGGGCAGCGACCGAGGGCCAACACTGGCTAAGTGACAAACAATTGGGAATGAACGGACAAAAACTGGGTGTAATGACGACGGAATCAACAGCCAAGGTCGGCACCACCACGCCCTAGATACGCCTCAAATTCATCATTAGTACCAGGCGAGCAAAATTTACAGGATGTATAGCTGGAGGATTAAGTTTCATTCAGACACGAAGTGGAAGTATGAGTGAGTGTGTATGCGCATCAGCGGATGAGTAGGCTTTCCGTGCGACTATCACACCTCTTATTTGATTTAGTTGCTGGCTGCAGCTGTGAGCTCTGAAGAACAGTGGCAATGATAATAACGAAACTAGTTACCACCACTACCCCACTCTTTGAGTAAAACACACTTGTTGGCTGGCGCCTGGCTACTACCATGGTTCCGCAACATGCGCCTGTAGCAGTATTTTCGTGCCATATATACATGCATATAGTTATTGCTATGGTTGTTCGATTTTGTGTGAAGGTGGTGGTCATTATAATTTATAAATTTTTCGTTTTTTCCCAGCTAAATTGAAGACAGGGATAAGCTATTTTAAAAACAACATGCTGTACATGCTATATTTATTTCCAAACTAAACTAGGTATTTTTTAATGAAATTGGTTGAAAATTAGCTAAGAAAACAAATTTTTAATATTTCAATCCAAATACAGAATTTCGAAAGTTTAGGTACAATGGAATGGAACAAAAATATATATTTTATAAGGCTCTGATGTAAAAAACACCAAGATGGAGCAATAACTGTGGCCAATTGCTTAAAGTATGAGCTAAATTTTCTTTATATTAAAAACTTTAGGCTGGTCTGTCAACCCCTCGCCCACGGCAACCCTGGCAGACCGTGTTTTTTTAAACTTAACTAGTACCTATGCAGCTGGATACAAGCCTTCCGAAGGTTAGTTTTGACAATGTTTTCGCATTTTGAAAAATCGATTGGAAACGCCGGGCCAATGGCAACCCTTCCAGACTTGAGTTTTTTTCATAACTAGTACCAAATCAACTGTAAAAAAAAATTTCAGCCTTGCGACTGGTAAATAAGTCAACGTGGCTGCTGGCTCTTCGACTACAACTGATAACAACGGAAAATCTAGATGTCTTTCAGAACGAATTCTCTTTGGTGTTGACAGTGTTTAAGTTGGGGATCGGGTACGTATTTCAAAATTGCTGATGAAGGATGTCGCCAAAGATCCTAGAAGAAGTCTAGATTTTATACAGGGTCGTCCGCATATTTTCAAATGCGCACCACATCAAGAGACAATTGAAAAAAATGCGAAAATATGACTTAAAACGAAAACTAAATTATTTAATAACAACACCTACAATCAAGTTCTACATAAGGGGTTTTTCTTTTCTACTTCAGAAGAAAGCTCTGAACAGAATCTGAACATCCTGAGCACGCTCTGAACATTCTCTTAACTGAACACTGAACATATTCTGAGAGCTCAGAAATAATCATGTTTTTTTCTCCATTTCAAGCATGTAATTCTTATGCTCGGTCGATTTTTTCTGGGCTCGTAATTTGAGCTCTGAACAAACTCTGAACGATCTTTGAAAAAAAAGATACATAAAAATGAGGAAGAAAAACCCCTATATTTTTTGAAAGACATAAATCTGGCATTATAGTGGAGTAACTAAAGCAAATTATTTCGAAAACGGGCGAAACTGCTTCAATTTGGATGAATTTTTTTTTTAAATGTAGGTATTTAAAAATAAAGGGTTCAGGGGAAAAACGACATAAGTTCATTTAAAGCAATTACGAGAAAAACGCAATTTAAAATTTTGTTACTTATTTTATGAACAAATAGAACTAAAAGCATATCTTTTTTGTATTTTTTAAGAAAGAATTAAATTGTTTTTTTTAAAAGCAAGGAAACCCTCAGACAATAGGTACCTTACCTACCCAATAAATACCATTAGTTTAATTTTGATAAAAAGTGGGCATGTGCCGTTTTTCCCCTGGACTTTTAGTTACCTTTGGGTAAAAAATCGTATTTATTTTAATTAACAACATAATTTTGTGAAAATGATTTTCAAAATCAGAATTTTGAATAAAAAATTTGAACAACAATTAATAATTAAAATTAATTATAAAATATAGCTTTTCTTAAAAAAATTCAAAGGCCTTATTTTTTTTCAAAATTCTGATTTTTAAAATAATTTTGTCTTGATTGGACTCACTTTATTTAAAACGTAAATAAAATAACGTTTTTTTGGCAATCAAAAAATTTACTTGCGATATACATGTAGGTACTATAGGCCAAGTTTAGGATTCGCAAAAAAATTGAACTCGAGATAACAATCAAATATGACATTGCGATGATAGAGTATGCGAAATAAGTAGATCCGGCAATTCTGTATGTCTGTCTGCCGTGTGGGTATCTCAAACCTGTCGGTTCAAACCTGTCTTAACCGCTTAAGCGATTTTCTTCACACTTGGAAGTTAAGGTTTTTTTATGACCAAAGTCAATGACTCGCCATATGACGAAAATGAAAAAACTTATACCTGTTTTTCATTTTTCTGATTTTTTCATAAACGACTCAACGGATTTAGATGACAATTTTTTTACAAAAGGTTGATAGTGATTTTCTAATTACTAATTGTCACAATTTTTTTTTGATTTAAAAAAAAAACAAATATTGATTTTTGGAAAACGGGTTCATTATTTTTTTTTTTAATTTTGGTTTTAAATGCCCATTAATAATTTTATTGAATTTGACATATATTCCAATTTTGTTTTTAACATTTTTTGGGAACATTTATATTTAAGAAATTATTTTTTTTTTCATTTTTTTTGTAACTAACCTTTTTCAACAAAAGAAGTGTCATACATACATATTTTGGAGCACAAAACAGTTTAAGAAGTTGTTTGTCATTGTAGTAATCAAATTTTTGTTTTTTGTTCTTGTTTCATTCAAACCTTTAAAATTATTTATTTTTAAAAACTTTAGCATCCACAGCAACTTTTACCCTAAGAGCAAGTACGTGCGACCCATTTATTTTGCTTAAAGTTGTTTAATAAGATCTTCTAATGATTTATGGAAAAAAAATCAAGCTAAAAATTTTAAAAACAAATAAACTGAAATAATATTGTATAGATACTATTTCTTTTAAAATTTTGAAATGATATATAATCATTTAAGGCCCTTATACAGGGTGTTCCAAAAGTCAACGTCGAAACGAAAACGGGTGATAGGGTAGGTGGTGACAGTTATCAGAAACATAATAAAAATAATCTTAGCCATGTATTTTGTGAGTTATAGGCAATCGAAAAAATGGTCTTTCAAGTGCCGTGATCAGAAATCTTAATATTTCTAATTTTTTTTTCTTGTGTTTTCGGTTCGACGTTGACTTTTGGGACACCCTGTATAATATTGATAAATATTTAGTTTCTCTATAAGAATCCTTTACTACTTTGCGACCCTAAGTTATCGTACTAGTGTAATGAATTTAATAAAGAACGTATAAAAGTTTATAGTAATGCAAGAGAGTAAAACAATAATTATGAATTTTAAAATTAAAATTTTTAACTTATTGACTACTCATACATAAAACGTAATTCAATCAAGTTCACAACATTAATAAGGGAATACATTTTTTTCTTGTTTAACGTAAACTAAGTTATAATTAATAAATGAGTATAGAGTATGTACCTACCTACTAAATAAGATCGAATTATTATATCCATTGACTTATATATGGACTGCTATGTGTGTGAATTTTCATACAAAAGTTGCAAGAAAAATGGTTCTACGCTTCTTTGCGACACTACCCCTCGAAAGGATACCAGTGGCAAAATAAATGAACACCCCCCAATTGTGACTAGAGTCATCTATTTTTATCGATCGGAACTACCATATTTGTACATAGAAGCTACGGCCATCTACTTGAACTTTCTTTCAAAAAACAACGCCATCTGTATTTATTTGAAAATTTCTGTTGGACGTTTACCTGCCATTTTTGTTGTGTGTTGTAATTATCATTTTGCAAAAGTTTACTTTTCTCATGCCGGTTTAGTAGAGAAAAATAAATACAAAATAAATAAAATAAATATAAATAAAACACTGCTCTCGTCTCGTGTGGAAAAAAAAGATTTGCATATTTTCCAGTAAATAGTTGTTGCACCGCGTCTATTTTTCTTATTTGTTTTTGTGATTGTGCTATTATGCATCGAGTTGTGCATCTTCAATTTAAAGAAAGAAAAGAATCCAGGATTCCCAGTCTAGTTATGAACTGCATTTAAATGCAAATCATAGTCTACTACTTTAAAGCTATTTACAATAGCTATTTGTTTGTCTATTATTGAGAGAAAAAATTATATGCTATATATATATACTTTGTATGATGTGCACAAAAACTAAAAATAAACTAGGTTAGGACGAGCAAAGCTCAAACGTCAAAACTGTTTATCTCCTTATACGGTAGTGTCCTTTCGAGGGCTAGTATCGCATAGTTCTCGGTAAAATCATCGTGTAGTTGGCTACTAGTCCATATATGTATAATAAGTTAATGATTATATCATATGAAAGAACTTGTTGTCCTGTCCTTAAAATAAAAAAACACCATCATCCACACACAATAATTCCCACAGGTATCTACAATATCTTTCGCTGCCACAGAAATAAAGTGTTACCCTGATCCATTTTTGTTGCTGGAATCGGGTTTAAGCTAACAAAATGGCCTTTGACTTCTTGTTGTACACATTTCTATGAAAAAAAGTATTAGATCTCCAATGTTTTAGCAAAATGTATTTTAATTAAAAATGGAAGAAAAAATGAAACAGTTAATTCAATACGTAGAATTTCATGTCACGTGAAAATATTAAACTAAAAAAAATAAAAATCTCCATTCTGTTGGTATAAGAAAACTTTTATTCCTTCAAATATAATATGTTATATTTTGGTCTTATACGTTCATGAAACAACGTTCAGACTATACCTACTAAAATTACAGAATGACAAGACAACCCAGCTGTTTATTTTGTGATGCTAGATTCATATCGAGCGGCACTTTCTTTTTATCATGCTCACCCGATAGCAAAAACCGTTTTTCATACAAGGACATTGCCATTGCGGTATGTTATACCATTGATTGTACTTTCAAGACAACCACAACTTCAGAAATGTGCGATGACCTTCTTTACATTATAAATAGTACCTGCACATTATAGTCTTAACGTTACTCTCTCT
Source organism: Meliscaeva auricollis (assembly GCA_948107695.1). NCBI lineage: Eukaryota > Metazoa > Arthropoda > Insecta > Diptera > Syrphidae > Meliscaeva > Meliscaeva auricollis. Next base: position 37,444,042 of record OX403619.1, on the reverse strand, counting down.
CTCTCTCTCTCTCTTTCTCTCTTGTTTTGTTTCTTCTTTTATAAATTCTTTCATGTCGTTACTGTGCGAACAAGTTTCATTCGTTCATTTAGTTGAGTATTGGGATTGGAATGAATCAAACAACTGCAACAAAATTCCCTTGCTGAATATTCAGATCTCCTGATCGATGGCTAGCCAAAGGTAGGAACAAGAAAACGAAAGTGGTTCTCCTGCAAAGCTAGCCGTATCTGCACACATGTTGGCTGGAAACATCACTTACGGCTAGTCGAGGAGAGGACCATATCATCATTTGACGATATCTATTTGCTCGTATGTGTTTTGTCATCAGAAAAAAATAATTCCTTTTTACTTATATTTCACAGAGAATTTTTTCATGGGTAGGGTTGAACCATGAATGAGGTCATTCCAGAACAGCTGAGTCCTTTGTCGTCATCTAGCGCATGGGCTGTCTGTTCACTTCTCCCTATCAAAGGACGCAATATCTGACTATTTTTGTCCTACTCGGTCTCCAAATGCTTCGCTACTGTTTCACTTTTTTTTTCAAACGACACGACATTGGTTAGGAGCTGGGTTTTGGCACGATAGCTGGTACTTGGTAACTGGAAAAAATACAAAATGCATGGTTGCTGCCACCATGGTATTTCATGACTGTATATGCTGTGTGACAGTTTGTCGAATGCGAATGCATAGTGCAGATTCATTCATATGTAGATATAATGTCAGACTTTGCTGTAGCTTGTTCTGCTTCTGCTACCTTGGTGGTTTAGTGACTCACATGACGATTTTTAGTCGGTTGTTTTGGGCAAACATACAAGAACTCATTTAACTATAACATAAGGACCGTACACAAACTCCATACAAAATGTGTTATTGTATATAGGCTTTTAGACCTTATACGAACAACAAAATGTCGGTGGGGCTCGAAAGATCTCAACGAACGTTGCGAAAGGACCTTATATTCCTCACTTCAACCCCAGTGGCTATGCCTGCATGTCATCTGCAACCACAGATAGGACTTTCTTCTTTTCTATCCTCGTACACTTTACTACTCTATTACTCTAAAATAATGTCCAATAAGGCAACCATGTAGGTGGTACCACTTACCACACTTGCATATAAATACATATAAGCAAAATAAACTATCGAAGCCGGCACTTAAAAAGAGCAACAAAAATAAATTAAATATAAAATTTAAAGCATAAATATTTCAAAGATGCTTAATGCTTATGAAAACTACAGGTAGGTACACATATTATTCTTAGAAAGCAAATTTTTTTGTCTGCGAGGGCAAAGGAGAGAACCTTGTGTTTTGGGGTAGGGGTCCACAATTGTGCAGGGGTTAACAAAATAGCAATACATAGTTTATTAATCATTTTTTTGTCGGTTTGTCTTTGTTTTATTCTGAACTCGTTTGTTTATTGAGATAAACAAAATTAAATAAGTATTTTCGCATTAGGGTGGCTGAAAAATAAATGCTATTTTACTACATTAACTTGTGGAATTCAAAAATATAACTAGGTACGTGGTTAATATTCGAAACAAATTATCGGAAAACAAAAATATTTTGAATTGCAAAAATACTCAATTTAACATTTTTATCTCAATAAACATGCCTTACAAACGTGTGATTTAAATCCGATTTTTTCTTAAAGTGTAAAAAAAGATTGCACCACCCTAACTGAAAATGTTTGTTTCTTTGTCAATTAGTATCAAATCTAAACCACGAAGTAAACGTAGAAAATAACATTTTTTTAGCAACCCTAATGCAAAAGTACTCAATTTAATATTTCTATCTCAATAAACACGCTTAACAAACTTAAAAATTAAAATTTAACTTAACTTTACCTACTAAAACCTTTTTTTTTCGAAAATTAAAAAAAAGGAACATTTTTTTGCATCACCCTTCATATTTTTTTTCCTAAATAATTGTTTTTCAAGATAAGAATTTATATATGTTAACAACATAAAAATTTTATTCAACTCCGGTCCATTAAATGCTATAATAAAGAATGACGAAGAATGATGATTATGAACAGTATGTTCCGAAGACGGCCAAGGTCGACTTAATGAACGCTGGTTTCGCAGTACTTAGTTTAGCACTGGCACTGGTACCCCATAGAGCCGTTTTTCAATTCAAGTTTTCTAGTAAACGAACCCACGGACTTGGATTACAATTTTTATACAGAAGGTTCTTCAATTTTACAATTATTTTAAATCAAAATTAAAAAAAAAACAAAAGTTTCAATTCTTTGAAAAAATGTTGATGATTTTTCTTTAAATTTTGGCTTTAGATGATAATTGATAATTGATAATTGATAAATGATAAATGATAAATGATAAATGATAAATGATAAATGATAAATGATAAATGATAAATGATAAATGATAAATGATAAATGATTAGTGATTAATAATTAATGACTAATAATTACTGATTAATGATTAATGATTAATGATTAATAATTAATGATTAATGATTAATGATTAATGATTAATGATTAATGATTAATGATTAATGATTAATGATTAATGATTAATGATTAATGATTAATGATTAATGATTAATGATTAATGGTTAATGATTAATGATTAATGATTAATGATTAATGATTAATGATTAATGATTAATGATTAATGATTAATGATTAATGATTAATGATTAATGATTAATGATTAATTTTATTCTAAAAACTCGAACAACTCAAAAACAGCGTTGCCGTTTTCTTGCAAAGAAAATGTTAAATTGTGAATATATTAAACGGTTTATGCAATTTTGACTAAAACTTGTGCACAGATATTTCATATAATCTTAATCAATCTAATTCAGTTTTCAAAAAAAAAAAATGTGTATTAATTAAAAAACTAGGTTAAAAAAATAAAACCTTTAAACTGCTCTCCTGAAAAAAGCTCAACATGGATTTTAGCGGTTACTTCTGTCCACAGTACATCATAAAAATTATGTGAAAACGGGCATTATTTTTCTTTTTCCACAAAAACTGTGTTATTTTTTATTTACACTTCTACGCCTGCCTTACACGACACAATATTATTGCGCAATAATACTGTCCACAAATATTGTGCGAAAAAGGATCGGCCATACGCGACTCAATATTACTGTGCAATATTTCTATTTCTCTTTGCTTATTCTGTATCTACCTCGTTGTGAAAACGAAAAATATTGAGTAAAAATTCAGAAAATATTGAACTTTTTTAATATCACTGAATATATTGCGCAAACCAAAAATATTGCAATACAGCCCTTACACATTCAATATTATTGCACAATACTGAGTATTGCTCAATAATATTGTGTCGTGTGAGGCCGGCATTACAGTTTAGCTAATAAGATTTCAATATTTTGTTTCAGTATGTGTCTTTATTGTACCTTTAATAAATAAAAGTTTTTTTATTTGTATGAATAATACGAAGTTTAGAACTCCCACTCAGTGAATGTTGATAATAATTTTTCGCGATTATAGGACGGGTGCTGCTTAGCATACCCTGTAAAATTACCGACGCTACGGCACTGTATCAATTGAATCATCTGTATATGTACTGTTGTAGCTAGTAGACACCTGGTTTCTGGATACCAATATGCACGAACTTTTTCACTTTCAATTATTTCTCATGCGTAGGCTCACCGGCTCCGTCGGCCATCGCTTTAAAGGGGACAGTTTGCTTTCTCGTGTTTTTTTTTTACATTCCTACATAGGTCTTTTTTTTAATTCTGAATTGTTAATGTTTAGACAATATTAAAATTTTATAAAAAAAACAATTACTCTAATTCTACATTCATCCATACACACAACAGCTCTTATATAATGTGCATATCCACACAGAAAAGAATCATAAATTATAAACTTGTTCGCAATTGAGCTGCTCGCCTGGTAATTTAGTGACTCACATGACGCGACGTTTCATTTATCGGTTGTACTTAAAAATAATGGCACTTGTAAACGTAATTTAGTTAATGATTCAATGTCGTTTTGTCTCATCACCCAAATCTCTATTAAAGTGGGTGTTGCCCGCTGCGTTGTCATGGATACTTTATATCTTACCGCTCTTGCTTGCACTGAAACGAGACAACACGATTTGTTAAAAAATATTTTCCAATCAGCCAGCGGTTGTTCTCTGTGGCTGTTGTATACCTTCTGCTATGCAGGTTGCGATGCTACACACTATAGACGACAGACGACCGATGAACAAGCAACCGAGTGGGCTCTCCCCTTTGTTGTTAAAACTTTCTGGCAAGATTTCGAAACATATTGTAGCTACTTTTTCTGACTGCCTGGTGTATCCGGGTGGATTTTACGCGCGAAACTTGTGTCTGAAGAGCCCAATGTTGCCGTACGACCATTGTATACATATTATTTAAAATACGACGAACGCCATGAATTTCATGACAACCTCTCTTCAACCACCACTGCCACTTTAGTTTGATTTCTGCATCTTTATTCTACATAAACGATACACAACTACTTCTTATGGGCTCCTTCTTTAGAATATTCGTTTGAGTAATATGTGAATTAACTCAACTTTGTGTCAATTCTCACAATTTTTTTTTTATTAATTTTTTAACTACGGAAATGACTTTTGAGTTTGGAATGGTAAAGGAAAATATAAAAACAACGGTTGGATTCTTGGCTGTTCCCAAGAAACATATTTTATATTTCTCAAAAACATGATTTCTTAAAATACGCTTCACTGTCCCAATACAAATTCATAAAAATACAAACTCTCGTCCAATACTTTTTACTTGCGGTGCATGTAGGAAAGGTAAAAAATAAAAAAATCTATATAACAATCAATATGACTAAACGATGATTGAGGTCCCACAATTCTGTCCGGTGTCGTCAGATTGTCTCTCTGTATGAAGTGACATGGCCATTAGAAATGAATTTTGTTGGAATGGGCACCTGCAATGTATTGATTTAAGTCAAACTGATTTTTTGTTACAAACGACTCCTAAGATGGATGCAGAAGTGTTTCTGGGGGTCTTAGTTATTACTATATTTAATAAATGCTTTTTTTTTTAAATCGGTCGCTTGGCTATTCGTTCTTGTGGACTAAATTTTTAAAAATAAAATGTTTTTTTAAGAATTTTTTAAGAATTATTTTCTGAGATGATTTTTCTTTAATATTTTGTTCTAAAAACGATTGTTCTCGATAACTTTTACACACCTCCTTATTCAAGACTCAATGTAGGTTGTGAAAATATAGGAGAGCATAGTTATTTAGACATCCTGAGGTTTGAATGAAAAGGCAATCCATGTTTCTAAAAAAACGTAGTCTAATCGTACAATATAACCTTTTCAGGAAGTTTTTTTTTCTACACTGAGTCTTGAATAAGGAGGAGTGTAGCAGTTATCGAGAACGATCGTTTTTATAACAAAATATTAAAGAAAAACCATCTCAGAAAATAATTCTTAAAAAAAACATTTTATTTTTCAAAATTTTGTACGCAAGAACGAATAGCCAAGCTACCGATTTTAAAAAAGCATTTATTATATTACTAAGACCTCCAGAAACACTTCTGCATCAAAAAATCAGGAGTGCAAGAACCTTCGGGTTTGGCCTCGTTGAAACCACCCGTGTTGGGCAAGGTCTATATTTTTATGAAAACCGATTTTTGGTTTTTATCAAAAAACTTTTGAGTACACTTATATTTTTGGTATAAAAATTTAAAAAAATTAAAAATTGACTTTGTTTTGTTTTTAAATTATTTTTTTAGAAAACAGGATTTTTTTCTATTTTTTTTGGTTTTAAATGTGTAAAACGAATTTTCATAACGCTCACAATAAAACTATTTCTCTATTACAATACGAAAAGAGAATGGTACGAATGAGAAAAGATGAGAAAAATACCGTCTCATGTAAGAGATCCTGTCGAGGGATAAAACGATCTTAAAAAGAGAAGCAGCTCGGTACTGTGGTGGTTGTCGTTTGAGTTCAGTTCGTTCGAGCAATCCACTAGAGCGGTCGCGGTACCGAGTTAGCTATTGTCTAAAAGAACTAAATTCATCTATTAAATGTTACATTTATAATACTTTGCTGTTCGGTACGATGGGTTAAGTGAGAAATCATTTCGCAGAAGATGAAATAAAAATTAGCTCAAACTGCAAAACTGCATGTAATTCAAGGCAATTTCATGAGACAATTGCAAAAAATTAAAAAAAAAATCATTAAAAACTAACGGTAATCCTACAATTATGTATTATATCTTATCGAAAAGCCAATACTCTGTTGTAGACAGTTTTTTAATCAAGTTAAATGGGATCGTTGCTTTTGACAAAAACATTTTGCCGAATCTCGATTGACTGAATATTTTTTTTTTTGATTTCAAAGATTTCGTGCAATGAAAAAATCCCGGAGTAACGATTGACCGAAAATGTTTGTTTTCGAGATTTGAACTATTTTTCCAAAAAGTTACTAAAAACAAAAAAACATCTTAATTTTTTACAGAACATAAAAGTTTTTGGTTAAATTTTATAAAAAAAATTGAAAAAAAAAAATATTTTTTGGTCTAAAAATTAAAAATTCAGAAACGTTTTATAGCTATATTTTAAGACTAGAAACTTAAAAAATGTTTCTCGTAGTATTTAGTTATGAGCGGTCAAAGTTTAAAATATGTCAGTATTATTATTAGCATTCTTTAAAGAGAATTTTAAAAATCCGTGGTGTGGATTTTGAAATATTAATATTTCAATCACACCATTTCGAACAATTTTTCATTTTGTGTTTCATTCGGCATTTTCTCATTTTTCCAAGTTTAGGGTTCGTTAAATAAATCAAACTCGAGATAACAATCACACATGACATTACGATGATAGAGAATGCAAAAAAGTTGGTCTCACAAGTGTCTGTCTTTCTGTCTGTGTATACATCGATCTACAGCCTAAACCCTCAAAGCGATTTTTTTCAAACTTGGTGGTTAAGGATCCTTGGTGATTCGGCATACCAACTTTGTTTTCAAACAAGGTTTGTGAATTTGCTGTATACAAAATTGTTTTATTTGTTGTTCTAAAAATTTATCGTTCTTAATCAAATCAAATGGCATACTTAATTTGGAGCTCAAAACAATTTAAGATGAAGTTTATGTGATTTTAGTAATCGATTTTGTTTTTTCTTACACTTTCTAAAGATTTTTCGTATAAAATTATTTTTTTTTTTAAAACTATATATAAAAAGCTTTAACGTACACGCCAACTTTGAACCTAAGAGCAAGTACGTGCTGACTGGGTCAGTCGTGCATTTTATTTTTTTTTATTTTTGAATAATTTTGCTGTTTATTAAGATTCCTTAAATGCGAAAGAGACTTTGTGTACACCAACCTGGCACCATGCTCCCCCATACCAACCCTACTGCTTAAACGCCGTAAAGCGGGTGTGGAGAGAGTATTCTAATTTGGAGTCAATTAGTATAAGAATTAAAACATATTCTATTTTGACTATTAAAATAAGACCATTTAAAATATACTCAACAAAAAAAAATTAATTAAATGAAAATAGTAATAGTAAATAGTTTTTGTCACTTTCAGTTTTCTAGAAACTAGAAGACACAAAATCTTCTTGTTTTCGGTTTCTTGTTAAGAATTAATGTTTTGGGTTTCTGGTTAAGAATTAATAAGAGCAACAAATTCGTAAAATAAAGAAATACAAATCTCAGTTTTCAAGACTTACACTTTAAATTTTTTTTTTAGGTTTGAGTTTGAAACTATTTTTTTCAATAACTATGCATAGATTTCACTTGGTTTAAAAACTGGCTAGTAGTACCGAGTATTATGATTATGATTTTTTATTCTTTATTTTTTATTTGTTAAAATTGACCCTCCCGCCCGGTGGATATAGACCCCCTTGTATTTGACCCCTATAAAAAACTCCGTTATCAATTTTCGGTGCCCAAGTTATCGTACTCGTGCCCCTCCCATACAAATTTGTTTCTTGTTTTACAACTTACACTCTCTGGCTTTTTGTCGCATCTTATTCTTGAGTAATATTACTTTTATATGGAATACTAGAAACTTAAAAAATTCATGTTTCATTCCCAAAGAAAACAATTTTTTTGTTAAATATTAAATTTTTTTTATAACATTCGCCTGAAATATAGTTTCAATGAAATACGACCCTTTTCGTTTAATCTGATCAGCCAGCAACACAAAATGAACTTGACGGGTGCTTTTAGGGGTGTTGAAAGCTATAACGTTTTGTTTGGCTACCTAACTAATGAAAAGTCAACCGCATTGAAACACTTCTTGACAGCAACACATTTTCTGATGTCCCATTCATATGACTCAAAATACGTTTCGTTACGCCTTTTCTCAATAACGATTTGATATGTCGTACAGCAGACCAACCAAAGTCAAAGTCCCAAAGTCTACGGCTTTTGGACCATCTAGGAACCTGCCCTAGAAAATGCACCAAATGTCCAGAAATCTCAGTAGGTAACAGATGGAAACTAAATTAAATGAGGAACGCCTCTTTTTGTTGTACATGCGGCTCCCTGCTTCGTGTTTGTTGCACACTATTTTATTGTTTTAGCAATTTTTTAATAAGAGGACATTCTTCACTTGTTATGCAAGTATTACTACAAACAACAGGCCGTAGACTGAATTAAGCTATGAAAGAGGCTTGATAGCAAAAAACATATTTTTGAAATTTATTGAAATAGTTGTGTTGCAGGAATGTTAAATAACTTAAACTTTTATATACTGGTATTAACCTGATTTTTCGGTTGTATAAAAAACAAACATTTCTGTCAACAGAAATAATAATAATTTGGTAATTTTTGGAAAGGTCTTTTGACTGTGTGTACATTATGTAATATCGAGTTCTTGCAGTCCGTAGCTGGGGCGTGGATGTTATCCATTGCAGTTTTTTAAATAATTATGATACCAACCAAAAATTATTGCCACTAAGATAGATGTTCCCTGTGTGTTGCCAAAAGGTTTGTTTCAAGTCAGTTAACATATTTCCATTTTCCGGTAAGATACAATCAAAATTAATATTTTTTGTACATAATGTATTTCGGACAGAGGAAAACACAACACCCGTCTTAAAACAAACTTTTTGGCAAAATAAAAGGAAGATCTATCTTAGTGGCACCATTTTTTGTTGGTGTCATAAATATTTCAAAATAATTTACTGCAATTTTATTGCACTTTGACTTCCAAACGCCCCAGCTTTGGACTGCAAGAACTCGACATCTCATTCATACCAAAATCTGCTGTTAGCTCTCAGTCTATAAAACTGGCAAAGAGGCTTTTATTGACCAGAGAATAAGCTCTTTATTCGCTTTCGATTGATATGTGAAATATTAATCTAGAGCAACTCCTTTCCTATAATATAAATAAAAGGGTTATTTTGCAAAAAGTAATCGATTTGCATGCATTACTCAAACTACAATCCCATTTTCTGGAAAACCACAGTTTTTGAATTAACCCGTAAAAGTGCCTCCAGAGTATTTCAAAAATGTGAAAAAAAAGTCATGTGTAATAGTGTGCAGACAGAATATGGGAATACGTTCAACATCCTATCTCAACGATTTGACATGACGTGTTTATACTTTAAAGTTTTTGGATCGGTTCTAAAACCATTGCACACATTCTATACATTTCAATGTTTCAAGTTTTGAACATATTTTTTTTTATTCTATTCGAAAATATTTTCAATCACAAATTTTACAGTAGGATGGTGTCGCATTCCACTTTTATTTGTATATTTGTTTATACTTTCTGAGATTTTATGGCGGCGTTTTGAGAACCCAACGGCAAAGACATGTTGAATGCTGTTTAATAGGTAAATTGTAAGATTAAATTTTTTAAATAAATTATGTACATATAAGAATAAATTCACTAAACTAATAAGTGATTAGATTAAAGTCCCCAATATATTCTTTTTGCGCAGTTTTTCATCGGACTTTTGAAAGATCCTACTTTACTTAATAAAAATGATTAAACTGCATTAAAATTGAATCTACTTATGTAGGTATGTAATTCGATCATGAAGAAGCTAATGAAGATATTCACTTCTATAATTCATACCTCACCACCACCGCCCTGCCGATATTTTGTTTACACTTGCCCTCTTACCAGCGCAATCATAATACAAAGAAGATTGAATAATATCACGAAGTACATTTTTCGCCTTCCCTTTCGATTGTTGAACTGCTATTGTAGTTGCCAACTTATATTTGCTGTTTTTTCTGGGCTCCTAGGTTAACATCATTCAACGAAGTTCGTCACGCCACTTTCGAACTATTTTCAAGAGCAGCAAACCAAAGCGCACAGCCTACTAAAGTTTTAAATCTCAGTTCTCATGAACATTGAAGCTACATATTTAAACTTTGAAACACGATGACGCTCGTCAACACCAGAGGCATGCGATGCGCACATACTGGGAAGTAATTTGTGTTTTATTTCACATGTTTATCATTTTTATTTATTAATTTTTATTGTTTAAAATATTATGGCAACAAAAATATGGTTGTTGTACAATAAATGCTCTACTTTCGCCAGGCGCACATAATTCCTGAGGCAGTGTGTCCAGCCTTAAGTGTCCGAGTTGAAAAAAAAAGTTGTGGACTCTGCCATCCAGACAAAGCAAATAGAACTTTGGGAAGGGAACGGCAGCTAAATTTACAGAACATACAAGATATATAGAAGAGGGACAATGAAATAGTGTATAAATGGACATGAAATGTCTAGCTACGCGCGCCGCGCCGATCAAACAATGATATCGAAAACATTGAAACAGAAAAAGGTCTGCAGCAACATTTTTTAATGATTTGGATTACCTACAATACTCACGGTCGTAGACAAGGGGGATGGGATTGATCTGCCCAGAATTTTCTTGTAAACTAAATAAATTAATATTTTGTACAGGTTAATAATTAGTTAGACACAAAAATTTTAAACAGGATTTACCATGCATATTATAGTTGTTTAAAGTGTACCCATGAATACAAAAAAAAAAAAACAAGAATGCGGTATTTCTTATACCCCCCTTTTTCGTGAATTCGATTTATTTCAATTCCTTTTGCTCGTAGAAAGTTTGCAAGAAAACAAAATATTCATCTTTTCGTTTTTTTAATTTTTATTCATAAATATAAACGCAATCAACTTTAAATACAATGTTTAATATTTAAAAATAATGAATTATGTATACTAATCTAAAACTTTTCCGTACCGTTGCCAGAAATTTTCTAAAATATGTGTAATTTTTCGTAAAAAAAATTAAAATATTGAATTTTACTAAAACTTCCGAGAGTTAAATGTTGTTTGTAACCTCTATTATTTTTAAAATTAATACGAGTGTTCATTTTCGGTAGGTACCCCACACACAAAAGTATCATGCTTGGTAGGTTCTTGTTTGAAAAGTACAAGAAGGGTATCGAATTTGATTTTCGGACGTTTTCAAATCTGTCAATCAAAGCCGAAACGAAATTAAAACGTCAAAATAATATAATGTATGTATATGTAGTAATGCCAACTCGATAGTTATTAAACACCACAATTCGCAAAAATTGAAAACGAAATGAAATTCGAAACACCTCGTTTTTAAAAATCAAAGTATTGTTCTCTTAAAAAAAATCCAAACAAATGGAAAATGAAGAAAGTCAAAAGTACACCACAATTAACAGTTTCAATCTCATCACTACATCATTAATTTGTTTTGCTTAAGATCCAAATAAATACCTAAAATAAAATAAGAACGCATTACATTTGTCAAATTATTTTTTTGCACGATTTTTTTTTAAGAAAAGCCAAAAATTGAGTTTTTTTAGAATCATTAGGTAAATAATAATTGAAATTATTATTGTTATTATTGTACTATTCGTACTAGAATGTCAGCTTATTAGACTTGGCCATTCTTTATTCCGTCAATTTCATTGAATGATAGATAGATAGATAGATAGATAGATAGATTGATTTATTAGTTTTAAACATATTAACAGATTTGTGTGTACAATGTTATAAATCAATTTTAGACATGGCTTTGCCGTCTGCCGATTGACATTAATATTACTTTAAATATACATATATTATTTAAATAAAATATCTCGAGTTATAACATTTGTTGCAAGTTGCCTGATTTCTTAAAAGTTTTCATTAATTATTCTTTCGCGATACGCTAGTGCTATTTTGCAGTAATTAAACAGTTTTTCAACCTCCATTTCGTTTAGTAAAAATTGAATACCTTCTTCATCTATAAAATCTGCACCAAAGTAATATCTCCTTGTTTCTCTCAGGGTTGGACATGTTCCCAAAAAATGAATGACATCTTCTCGTTCTCGTAGATTACAGATGCTGCATATCAATGGTAGATCATCACGGTGGGGAATATAATTGAGATTGATTAGTTCCACTCTCAGTTTAAGCATCATTGAAATTTGCTGGATACTATTTTCATCGCGGAAGTAGTTTCGTTCTTGCAAGTTGTGGTCAAGCACACTATAAGTTACTCTGTGAACTGAGCTTGACGCTTCTCTGAGGAAATTATCCCTACACATACAATCCACCTTCTTGATCAGCTCATAGAGAATTGGCTTCCACAGGCGAGGTCGATCTATGTCCAGAACCAATATGATGCCACACGCATCCGCCAACTCCATCCATTCACCATACCAACCGGTCTTGCTCCTGATTGTATCTAGTGCAGCTATCTTTGGCAGTCTTTCACTTGGCAAGTTCATTACTTTTAGGATATAATCCACTTGTAGTTTAAGGGTCTTTATAAAGAGAGGTGACAGTCCAGTTTCAAGCATTACCGCATAATTTGGTGTATATGGCGGCAGGTGAAAGATCCGTTTAACGAAGTATCTTAGCAACTTTTCCACTGTGTCATACTGTTTGGCACCCCACACTTGTGTTGCATAAAATAACACCGACTCGGATACTGCTTCAAACACTCGATATTTGCTGCTATGTGCCACATGCTTGTTAGCGAAACAATTATTCCAGCTTGAACATATTGCAGCCTTGGCGCTTACCAACTTCTCCTTTAAATGTCTTTCCAAGTTAAGGTTTGGTGTAAAGTATACTCCAAGATATTTATATTCTCTAACCACTTCTATTGTTTGCATGTTGAAAGTCCAATGTTCGTTGCCAGCGTTTCTTCCAGAATTTCTCTTAAAAACCATAGCCTTTGACTTGTCGAGATTGACCGTAAGATTCCACAGGCTACAATATTCAGTGAGCCGGTTTATCATCCTTTGCAAAGTCCCAGGTGAATTCGCAAGTAAGACGATGTCATCAGCAAACAAGAGGGCTTTAATGTTCTGGTTGCCATACTCAATTCCTCCTGGTAAATAATCTGTGATATCGTCGATGAATAAAGCAAAAAGCAAGGGACTTAATGAGCAACCTTGCCTCAGGCCAAACTTTGTTTCAAATGATTCCGAGAGATTTTCACCGTTCCACACTGTGGCCCAAGTTTCCTCATACATTCTTTCAATCAGGGTGCAGAACTTCCTTGATAAACCTTTGGTATATAATTTATATAGAAGCGCTCTTCGATCCACATTATCAAATGCTGCCTTGAAGTCTACAAAAAGTGTGTAGAGCTTGTAACCTCTTGCGTGGTAGGACTCAACTATACTCCTTAGGACGAAAATGTGATCAATCGTTGAATAACCTGATCTAAAACCCGCCTGGTATTCTTTAATTTTGTTATTACAATTAATCCACCTTGTCAGACGTTTTTGCCAAATTTCGGTGAAGACTTTATAAGAAGCGTTGAGGAAGGAGATGCCTCTGTAGTTTGTCGCATCTGCCTTGTTGCCTTTTTTAAAAATTGGAAAAATAAGTGATTCTTTGAATTCTTTGGGAATCTCTCCACTCTCCACAACCTTATTAAATAGCGTTGTTCATTGTTTAACGAGCTCTGCATTACCGAATTTGTAGAACTCTGTTGGTATTCTGTCGGGCCCTGGTGCTTTTCCATCTTTGAGTCCTCTTAAGGCTGAAATGACCTCAAGTTCCGTTATTTCGCAGTCCAAAATCTCGTCTACAAACGCTGGCGCCGAGTATTGAAGAGTGCTTCTTACGGTTTCTGGATTAAGAAGACTAATGAAGTGTGCAGCTAGTACCTCAGGGCTTAATTCCTTGTTAATAACAAATTTTTTTCCGTTCACATTTTTCGCAGTTTTCCAAAAATCAGACGAAGTTTTACATAACGCTAATCTTAAAGCTTGGGATTCGTGATATGCTTTTTTCTTCTCCTTACATAATCGTTTGTAGTTTAAATTTGTTTGTATATATCTTTCCCTAAAAATATCCTGATTTTCATTACGAAACCGTTTGAGGCATGTGAAAGATTGTTTTCTCGCTCTCATACAGTCCTCGTCGAACCATGGCTGTTTTATTCTTCGTCCTTCATTGTTAGCCGAAAAATCCCCGTTGTTGTTTGAAGGATATGCTTCAATAATTGCATCTCTAAGTTGTCCAAAGCTCTCTGTTTCTCGTGAAAGTAAAATCATACCTAAGTTTCTATCGCAAGTAGTTGCATACTTTTCTTTCCATTTTAGCATTGGTATAAGTTTCATCTCTCTTATCTCCTCGATTTCCGCAACCTTGATGCCAAATGTGAGCACAATAGGTAGGTGTTCAGAAAAGGGTACATGATCAACCTTCAGGTCCTTAGCGTACGAGTTCCAATCACCACCTAAGAGGCTGAAATCAATCACCGAGTTCCCTTGACCTCCAACGAATGTGAAATTTCCAGTCTCGTCCGACTCTGTTGTTCCGTTTTGTATACGTAGGCTGAACTCATTGCATAAATCAAGAAGTTTTACTCCCCTTGCATTTCGAACCGAATCTTTTGACCGCCTGATTTTTTCGTGTAGGTTGTTTTCAGCGCCAGCCTCATTTCCAATACGAGCATTTAATTTCATTGAATGTTTGAACAACAACAACAACTTAAATAAGGTATTGAGAAAAATGGAGGCGGAACAAGACAGCATACTTAAAGGCGCTAATAAAAATGCTGTAACTCCAAATGCATTGGATAAAAAAGAAACACATCTCGACCTGTGACGTCAGTGGTCTGAAGTGGTAGAGTGCGTAGTGCACACGACTTCTAAGACTGAGCAAAAATCTGATATGCGTGGGTTCGATTCCCATGGTGTGCATAGAAAGTTTTTCATAATAAAGCTCAGCACCACAAAAAGGAGACTGATGAGTGCATAAGTGACAAAGCACGAAATCGCTATATCTATAGCCAAACAAGTGTGGTAGCGACTTTAAGTTGTTGTTGTTGTTCAAACATTCAATAATTAAAATCGTTAAAACCATGTTTAAACCGGTAATACCCATTGAAAAACAAATATGAAAATCCATGGTGTTTGGTACAAACATGATGGATTCATCCAAAATATGTCGTTTCAAGACATCCTCTATAATGCTTCAAATGCTTCCAAAAGCTTTTTTAGGTATTATGTTTCAATAAGCATTTGTGTGGCTTGAGTGAAAAGGTTTAAAAATGTAGTTATGTTTCTACCAAACACCCCAGAACTGTTCAGGCAAATCCGATTAACTCAAAGATCATAGAAAATACATAAACACATTTTCATAATGTTAGAAGAGTATGAATGCGAACAGGTTAATGGTTGGTATTTTCGTGGTAAAGAAGACTCGAAAATTGCAGGACCCTGACCTTGGCCCAGCGGGCCCATGTATAGAGACCGCACTGGAGGAAAGTATTAAGCAAGTTCACTCAGGGAAAAAACGCAATGTAAAATTTAGATCACGTTTAAAGTATAACTTGGTTCAAATCTAAGTTAGTTTCAACAGAAAGTATAACTCAAGTGTTTGTTTTTAATTCTATTAACGTTGTTTTTTCCCTCAGTGTAGGTACGAAATGCTTTCATTAACAGATATCGGACGTAAGTGTAGAGAAATTATGTACATGAGAAGTTATGCACTATTTTGTCATAAAAAGAAAATAATGACATTTTGTCACTTTTATAAACCCGCCATTTATTACACCGTTTATTCGCCGAACGTCGCTACAGCTCCATAAACAGTCGTGATATAAAGTTCGTTTTTAAATATTTTAGCAACTGGAAACAAAATTTGTTTTTCTTAAATTATACCTTATTTACTGACAAGAAATGTAAGTTTTTCGTTTGGTAATGGTAAGCTACCTCTGCTAAGCAAACCAAACTATCAAAGTTCGATAAGTTAATGCGAATGAGCAATTGAAAAAAAAAAAAATAGATTTTGAAGGGGGTTTTCTTATTATTTTCTTGCAAAGAGTTGTGTGAAAAATATGAAGAGATATTTCCAAAAAAAGATAAATGTGTGCAGTTTCTATTTAAAAAAAAAATGAAAAACTGTTAGTATTGGAATTTAAATGCAAGGTGACAAAAATGAACCTTTTTTCTGAGAAGTTAAACATGAACTTAGGGCAATAAGTCTTGTTTAGGCAAAAGTTATTTGGTTAATATAAATCAAGAAAAAAATTCTTAACTTTTGCCTAAAGTATTTTTTTTTTTTTTTAATTTTCAAAGTTACAAAATTAGATTTGAATGGTTATTTTTTTATGTTATTTTTATGGTAATACAATATTTTATGATAACTATTTTTTTTTTTAATTTTCATAGCAAATAAGACTAATAAAATTAATTTTGCCTTACCAAAAAACTCAGAATAACATGTTTTTGAAGTATTTTTGATAAAAAGTATGTAGGTACAGTTGAACAATTCAAAAACAAAAAAAAAACATTTGGTATTGGTTACCAATATTTTACCAAAAATTAAAAAAAGCATTCAAAACTCAACAGGGGCATGTCCCTACTTACATACATATATGCAAAATCCTGAAAAAAATAAGATTTTTTTCAAAATTTCACTTTTCAAAAACTTTGAACCTAAACAACTTGAACTAAACATCATTTGACGAGCTTTTTTTAATTTTTAATATTTTTTTCCCAATTTTAGTTGATTAGTTAGAGGCTTCCTTAAAGGGGAAATTGATTTTTTAAGGACCAAAATTAACGGTAAATCATTTTTCAAAAACGGCTCCATTGATTTTGATTTTAATATACACAATACTTTTGAAATAAAATAAATATATTTTCTTCGGTTAATAAGGGCAAGTATTGGTTTCGTGTCAAAAAACAGCCAACATTACGATGATGGAGAACTCCAAAAAAGTGGTTTTCGGCATGCCTTCCGTTAGGTCTGTGCGTCTGTTCGTCTGTGCGTCTATCTGTACAGTGAGCCTGAGCCTAAACGGGGTAACGGATTTGCGTGAAATTTTGTACAGATTACATTGTTGTAATTTCCTAGTTTGTTTCCTTTTTGTTTTTAAATATCAGGATTAGAACGAATTCCTCCCATATAACGGTTTCCAGTTATTGGATTTTACTCGAAAACGGCTCTAACGATTTCGATTTAACTTGGTTGTATGTTATGTAATAAGTGATTTTAAGTTGTGTTGTTTTTAGTTTTTCTCAAAAAAAATCAAATAACGGAAATATTATGAACACGCTTTTCGTTAAGTGTTCCATAATTTTTATTTATTTCCGTATGTATCATAACTGGCTCAACTGATTTCGTACAAAACGTTCGTTATTCAAATAGGTTTAAATAAATAAATATACAACATTTCTGGGGACTTAGTATACTAAAGTTTGTTGAACATATGTATATTTGGTTTACACCCCCAAAATTTACGACAAGAAACGATAGGTTAGGAGCAATAATAAGGGTATTTATGTAACGATATAATTTTCTACTTAAAAAAATATAAATTTCCGCAAAAGGTTAACGTGAACACCCCATTACAAATATTTGCGTAAATGTGGGAAACAAATATTTGTTAAACGTCAAAGCGAACTTATAAAATTAAACGTCACAAAGTTTATCAAGTTTTTTTTCAAATTTGTAAGATAAAACTCTATGTTTTGCAGAATATTTTTCTTATACAAATTTTGACAGTTTATTTCCACTGATAGAAAATTCTATGGTTTCTAAGGTTTCTATGGGTTTTCCTTTATGGCAGTGTGTCATGATAAAAATTAATTTCGGATTATACCGCGTTATAAAATTATAACAGAGTGCAATATTGTATACTCACCCCGAACGTTTCGCAACAAATTACATTGTACCGGTGAACACGCACAATGTAATTTGTTGCGAAATTGCACTCTGTAATAATTTTATAACGCGGTATAATCCGAAATTAATTTTTATCATGTCTAATAACATCCGCGAAAGCTTAAAAAGGCAGTGCGTCATTTATTTCTGCAGGTATGATACCTAAATGGGATTCATACAGGGAAATTATTTGCATTTTATTATTTAAATTTTATTATTGTTGCGCTCAACGAGCTTAAAATTAAAAAAAAGAGCGATTGCATTTCGGTCAATCGTAATGTTAAAAATAAAGTTTTTTAAATAAATAAAATAAATCCTATGTTTTTCTGAAGGTCTTCTTTTTAAAATAGCAATGCAATGGTACAGTGATGGAAAATAGAATGCTTGATTGCTAACTGGACGCTACCCGTGGTAGCTGAATGTCAATCGTATGTACCAATTCCTCACTATCCTTCTATTCCTTCTTACTGGTGCCGTGCTGATTACATTTAAGAGACTTAAGGTCTTACAGACATGTATTTAAAATAATAATAATAATACAAAAAAAAAAATAGCTTGAAAATTACCGAAGCTAGACTTTTTGCAATTTTTTATTTTTCGTATTAAATCCAGATTTTGGGAGTTTAAGTTTAAAAATTCCCTATTTGCAATCAGTGCAATAAAACCCCAAAAAACATAATAGGTCTCCGTTCGAGTATTATTTGAAAATAATGGTTACAAAATATATTTTTTTTATCAATATATGTTTCCTATTTGTCCTAAAACAATAACGAATAATAATATAATAACAAAATTGAATGTATAGTAATCGATCTCTATAAATATAAAATATAGTCAATATACCCACTTTGCCATGACAATAAGTCCTTAACCAAAGTTTTTAATGCTTGAGGCTGGTCCAGGAGTGTTCGTTTCAATTTACAAAAAAAAAAAAAAGTTTTCTTCTATTATAATGATTATAACAACAATAATAACTACTTGACATGGTTATGACAAGTGCTCCTCGAGTTTGCGCTAGCCAAGGCGCTATAATGCAAAGCAATGCAATTTTATCCGTAGTGGTATTGCTGATTTTTCTGTGGGAAGAATCAAGGATCGATGAGTTCTTATCGAGTAGTTAATCTTATGCCGGACGAAGAAAACTTTAGTATTTGACTTTTGTATTGTGGCATATAGTGTGACGGACGGACATTGTAAATAAAAATCTTTAATGCCAGTTCTAGTTCAAGGTAATTTATAATTGTGTGAGGCTAGATATTCCTTTTCTTTTTTCTTAAGTTTTAAATAGAAATTATAATATGATGCAATAATATGAATGGAATTAAATGAGAGCAGAAATAAGACTTTCGAAACGTTTGTTGTTTCAGTTTTTGTTTTTATTTTGTTAAATAGTCCAAGCGCCGCGCCGACAGTAAGTCCAAATAGTTCATAAGGTTAGAGGTTAAACTAATAAAAACAAAAGAAAGACAAAATGATAGTGAGATAAAAACATACATTTGGGAGTTTCAATGTGGCAAACAATTTTTAAAAAACAATAACTACACTTTATCCCTCATAATTCATAACTTTTTATTTTGGTCAGACAAGGCAATATTTATTATTATAAACAAATTATATTTTCTTCGTTTCAAAACCAAAAATTTCCTTTTTTAAGGTTTTTGATATGCTAAACTCGGATTCGAATCCATTCCCTGTACGAGATACAGACTTACGCCCATATTAACAAAGGTTGCAGACCTTTCATGTGATATATGTGATCAATACATGCTTCAACACTTGGTCGATTCTCTTTTGGTTATCGAGAAAATGTATAATGTAAAATACGGAGCATATCACTTTCAACTTAAGAATTCTCGTAAAATAAAAGAGCTATCAAAAGGAATTAAACTAAGTCTGCGAGAAAAAATTAGTGCTTCCAGAAACCGTTACAAATTAGGCGGTAGCAAATCACCTCACGTTAAAACGTTGCGTCGTAAAAACGTGTTTTTTTTTACTTTTAAACAGGAATATCTCAAAAACGTGATGCGATACAAAAATTCTGACTCCGGATTCGAGTTCAGCATCAAAAACCTCAAAAATTGTAAATTTTTGTTTTTGGAACGAAGTTACAAAGAAATTTGTTGTCCTGAGTTATTTTCGGTTTTGAAGAAAAAAAAAATCTGACATGTCGACTGATAGATTAATGGCCATTTTGTTCACATTTGATCATCTTTAATCCATGATTATGGCCAACTGTAAATAGTCGAATGTCAACTAAAAAATATTTTTTTTTTCTGAAAACCCAAAGTTTGAGTTGTTAATCATTGATTAAGCCTTTTTGTTCAGATTCAAAATGTTTGTCGAAAATTTATTTCGATGCTAGAGTAATGAACGTACGCACTGATGATTCCTTAGATTGAGATCATGTAATAAAAAACCCAAAATTGCAATAATTCTGAAAAAAAACAGGTAGGTAATTATGAAATATTATTGTTTATGTTATGATCAAAGTGGCTATGATTAATATCGACTTTTACATAGGGTATCCGGTAAACATTTTATAGATAGAAATAATAAGAGTCTATCTCAAGGGTTACTCAACATAAGTGCATTTTTGTTTTGGTTTTTGGTTTTGAATACCACGACTTCAAATAGATGAATTTCACCAATTTTCTTTTGTAGAAATTTTAACACAATTGGTGCCAAAACATAATCCAATTCCATATCTGTATGATTACAATAATTAGAAATACTAACTTAAATTTCAAAAAAACCCTTGAAATACTCTTTCGTGTTAAGAGTAAAATTGCATTAATTTTAGAGTAAAATTGCAATGAATGGTATTTAACTGCGAACGGAAATCCATTTTAAATAGTGGCACAGTGATCGGATTGAATTTAACTCTTATAATTCCTAGTCTTTATGTTAAATCAAACTTTACCTTGCTCGCGAGGATCATATAAAGTATTTTTAGACCAGGGTGTTTAGGTTTTCAAACAGACAAAATACTTCAGAGCATTTTTATTGCTGGAAATTGTTGGCAGCAATGCCCTTACTCATATTTTAAGAGTCCCAACGAATCTCATTTGAAAAAACTGCATCAATAATGCAATTATGTGTTTTTTAAGGAATATATAGACCCTCTCTTTTTTGCGCTACACATTGAAAACAGTAGTTCCAATAAATAAACCGTTAAGGTAAAAGTTAAAGATAATTAAAAGATCTACTGATCTAATTTTTCCTTGTGATGTTTTTTCGAAAAAAAAAAATCAAATAAAAAAGATATCCAAAGAACAAAAGAAATTCAACCTTTAATGTGTTAATAAAAGTAAGCTCTATCTTTTGAACAAAAGCAATTATCCGAAAAACTCACTTAAAATATTTTATAGAAAAAAAAAAGTTTGTTTTGAATTTTTTTTCTAGGATCAAAAATAAAAGAGCTACGTGAGAAAATCAAGAAAAAAAAACATTTATAACAAAATGGCGGCTAAATGACCCTTGATTCAGTTGTGCAAAATGTGGTTTAAGGATCTTCTATTGATACAGAATACATAAGTCATAACACAATAAGCTTATTTTGACATTTAAATGATCTCTCAAAGACAGTTGGCTTAGCCAAAAATTGCATTATTGATGCAGTTTTTTCAAGATGGTGGCCAAACCCCAAATGGTATTCGTTGGGAATTTTAGAATATGAGTGAGGACATTACTTCTCACAATTTTCACCAATAAAAATGCTGAAAAGTATTATTTGTCCAGGTCTTTATAATTCAATTGTATTACTTTTCAATACGAGTTTTATTAAAAGATTTTTATAATATAGTACTTAGTTGCATGGAATAAACATAATTTTTAATTGCGTTTATCTCGGAATGTGTTTGAGTGGACTTATGCTATTTTTTGCCTGGACCCTTAAAATATTATCAAAGCTTTATTAAAAGTAAGCGAACAAAAATATTCTTAGGTGCATGATTTAATTAATCAATATAAGGCATTGATAATAACCATCATCTAAAAATATTGCTTCATAAAAGAAGACTATAATTATCTATCAACAGTCGTACTTGCAAAACGCATTTTAAATAAAATACAAAATTGAATTTATTTCAAAAAGCCTACAAAACAAACAAACAAAAAATAGACTTTTTTTCCATTGTATATGTTTACATCAATGATATCTAGATTTAAATACTCACGACACAATTTTTTAGTTGCGATATGGGTACCATATATCAAGTTATGCATTCGTACAAAGAAAAAAGTTGAGATAACAATCAAACATGACATTACGATGATAGAGAATGAGAAATAAAATGAATGACTGGGTCGCACGTACTTGCTCTTATAGATAAAGTTACTATTTATGCTAAGCTTTTTTAATTAAAAATTTGTAAATGCAGTTTTGGAAAAAAATTCGATTTTCAAATGACTAAAACAGCTTTTTAAATGAATTTAACATGAAAACGAAGTATACAATTTAATTTCCCCTTTAATGATGCATTTTTAGAAAAAAAAATTTGAAAATCTTTAGAGCCGTTTTTTTTTTTTAAAACTATTTTTTCCATATGAAATTTTGCAAGGACTTTTATTAGAAAAAATTGGTACGCCATTTTTAAGATATTATGAATCAACATCTTAAAATTAAATTTTGAAAAAAAATATTGAATAGTTTTTGAAAAAATGATTTTTCAAAAAAAAAAAAAAAATTCAACTATTTTTTAAAAATCCAAAAAAATAATTTTCGAAATTTTTATTACTAAAAAATATTACGGCAACTTAAAAGCGATGATGTAAAAAAATGATTGAAATTGATTGAGTCATGAAGGAGATAATCAGAATTTAAAAAAACGGTTCTATGGCTATCATATATGGTTTTCATATAAAGATAGAGCTTATCCAAAAAAATGACCATGATTTTTTTAAAATAAAAAGACATTACGATGATATAGAATGAGAAAAAAGTGGGTCTGACAATTCTATCTGTCTGTCTGTCTGTCTGTATGTATCAGAGACCACAGCCTAAACGGATGGGTCGATTTACTTCAAACTTGGTATGTGGCGTTTTTTGGAGAATATCCCCAGACGTTTTTTTGGACCCCAAATAACGGTACCTATCATATACCGGTTTTAGAAAAACTCATTTTTCTTACAAACGGTGCCTACAATTTTGAATAAAAAAATCATGGTCAGTTTTCTAGATAAGGTCTATCTTTAAATGGAAACCATTTTTTTTAAAAAACTGTTATTAACGGTACCTGACATAGAACCGTTTTTTTTAAATTCAGATTTTTTTACATGGATGCTTTTAAGTTGCCGTAATAAAATTTAGTAAAAAAAATTTCTAAAATAATTGTTTTGGATTAAAAAAAAAAATTGAAATTTTTTTTTTGAAAAATTATTATTTCGAAAACTACTCAACTTTTTTTTTAAATTTAGTTTTTAGGTGTTGATAAATAATATCTTAAAAATGACGTAAAAATTTTTTCTTATAAAAGTCCTTGCAAAGTTTTATATACAGGGTGATTGGCATAAGGTGTGTACTTGATTAATTGAGTACTTTGTCACTTTATTGTATGTTTTGAAGACTAATAATAAAAAAATGAAAAAGATAAAGTTAATCCTTTCTTTCGTAAGTTCATCTAATTAGCCAATAACGTAAAAACTAAAAGAAAAGGTTTTTCTCAGAAAAAAGTAGTTTTGGTCATTTTTTGGTTTTCTCAAAAACTACAGGTTATTTTGACATCCGGTTTTTTGTGTTTGATCAAAAATAAATAAGAGCATTGAAAATAAGCCAGAAAAATACTACTTAATAACGTAAAATTTTGAAAAAAAATGGTTTAAATAAAAAAAATTATGTTTTTTTCTCAAAATTTTGACTTTGAAAATTAATATTTCAAAAACTATTCATTTGAACAACTTATTTTAAAATTTAAATTAATGTATAGGTTTTTGGCTTTTCAAAATGCTATAGCACGACTCTGTAGGTATAACCGTTATTTTTAAATAATATTTTTTCCGTTTTAAGTGATTTTTTTCTTAAATTGCCCCTCCCGCCTAAACGGGGGAAAATGGACCCCCCCTCCCATACGATTTTTTGCTTGTCTAAGTCCAACCTACACACCTTATCTTTTTGTCACACCTTATGCAAATCACCCTGTGTATACTTCGTTTTGAGTTAAAATTCATTAAAGAAGCTGTTTTAGTCATTTAAAAATCGAATTTTATGCTTTTTCATTTTTTTTCTAATTACAAATTTTTAATTAAAAAGGCTTAGCATACATAGTAACTTTATCTATAAGAGCACGTACGTGCGACCCAGTCGTGCATTTTATTTTTTTGCAAATTCAGATTGCATAGAAGAGACTACACTCGTATAGGGAAATCTATCATCATAATGAAACCGTGAAACGATTTTAAGAAATAATAATAATCCAAAAATATGTATACTGTATACAAGCATTTAAAAATATAAAAACAACAACAGGCTTTAATAAAAGGACTTTTCCTGCGTTCCAAAACCTTCTGTTTGAGTGTTCTAGTATATACTATAAGAGGTATTGATTTTTTTTATGGTGGTATGACCAAAATGTCTTTAGTTTGAGAAACCTATTCCAAGAGAGTATTTTTATTTGGAGGAGGGGCTATTGCGAGACAGATTGTTGGATAACTTGCAGTCGCCTCAAAAGTGTCCATTAAAAAGGGAAAATTTAAAAAAAAATTGAGTAAGAAAAAAGTTTTTCTTGATTTTTTGCAGATACCCAAACTCCGTAACGTAGTTTTTTTTTAAATTATTGTTTTTCTATTAGAATTAATGTGCATTAAGGTGGTCTTTTGCGGTACATTCTATGGTAGACGGCAGCGTGGTAGACCATGCTTGCGCTGGAGAGATGGCGTAGACCAGGACGCCCGAAGCCTTGGGGTGCGCAACTGGATGGCGTCGGCTCGAGACCGGGATAGGTGGAGAGACTTGCTGTAAGAGACCAGGACCGGACCCCGGTTGCCGAGCCGATGATGATGATGATGAAGGTGGTTTTATTGTAACTTTTTTATGTAGTTTATTGCACCCCCAGAAGAAATATTGTTCTAAAACAAAGCAACCAAATCACATAGAGGTATTTGACCAAAATTATTGTTTCTTATATTTAAGTGCATAAGGTCATTAAAATGTAATTAATAATTCCGAGGAATATGTTCATATGTTTTCTTTAAATTTGTGAGCTAACAGTTTCTTGTTTTCAATTGTAATTTGAAATAGAAAATAAATCGTTGAGTTTTGTAGGTTATAAGATAAATATAAAAATAATTATTTTCTTTGTGTTGTTTCTCATTAGAAAAAATCCTTTGCATTAAGTGGAGTCAATAAAAGCTTAAAATAAAATGAACTTCTTAATTTTAAAGTATGTCTTTGATGATTATAATTTTAGTATTTTTAAAATCACAATCTTGGCTTTCTCCACTTTATTTGGGAAGTAGTTCTCATTATAAGAAGTTTTCAAAATCTTATAGAAGTTAGAGTAAATGAAATGGTTATTTTTAAATATCAACGAACACTTGAACAATTTAAGAGAAAACAGAATTGCTATTTTTCGATTTTTCTTTAAGATTTTGGATTTGAATCATTTTTTCGAAAAGTATATTCCAAAAAAAAAATTTATTAAAAAGAAAAAATTATAAACGGAATTTTTATATTTTACAATTTCAAAGGGAAGCAAAAAATTAAGTTTTCCAAACAATTTTATGTCTTTTCCATCTATCGGTTTTTCTTACAGGTAAACCGAAACTCTGTGATCTTAACATGACGTATAATAATTTTTACTTTTATAAAGGCCAAAGAACAGTGAACAAAGGGTAACTATTCTGACTTATTGGTGAGAGATAGAAAAAAATATATTAACCTTTAAAATTGTCAATAGAATTAAAAGTTACACATACGCCACAGTGAAGAGTTAAGCCAAACTTAAATGAAATAATAAAAATATCAATCGCTAACCAAATTTAAGGTTCATTGAGTTAAGAAAATTGAAATTTGATCCCAGATAAATTGTATCCTTTCTTATAGGGATGATAAAAATGTTAGCTTTAATAAAGTTAAAATATTCTCATATTTTCAACGAAGGCAATGTATTTATTAATGATTGAATCCAAATACAAATGCATATTTCTCTCCATCTCTCTTACTTATAAACGTTAAAAATTAGCCACTAGCTAAAATTTTAATGAGCTCCGAAGCAGGTTAAATTTTGACGTACTGTATTCACCTCAGTAATGTCAAAATTTAACAATGGGACCAAATTTTGTCACATTTCAAAGCAATTGACATACGGCCTAGCTTGACTTTATTATAGATAATGTCAAACTATTTGCTGTATTTGATTGGCTCGAAGGCTAATAGGTCATGTGCCGTTATTGCCAATTAAAGGTTCCTTACGAAAAGATAACATGTTTGAATGCAATATCTTGTTGAAAGAATTGAAACAAAATCTGTCAATTTTTTAAGTTTTTTACATGTTTGAATTTTTTTTCTAAAATTGATATAAAAGTTAAATATGTATTTAAGATTTCCTTATGTTTTCCTTTTTCCCCTGCGTAAACTGTCACATAAATGTTGAAAAAGTTGAATTTAAGTGTTTAAGTTTTGTTTCATAAAACGATTCTAAATCGTGTCGATAAATTTTATTGATTTAACCAAGACGAGAATATGAAATAAATAATCTTTACCTATTTATATTTTCTTAATAATAGTTCTAACGAATTACTAAAAATAAAATTTAATAGCAGCGTAATCACCAAGATGTTGTCTCTTATTAACCTGCAAGGTCGTTTCATTAAATATGAAATTACATCATTATCTTAAACATACATACATTAAAAGGTCTATACACCATTTGGTAAATAATTTCCCTCAAAATATTTTCATAGTAATAATACATAATAATAAGTAGATACAACATTTTAACAGCTTAAATGCAAATAAAAGGTATTAAGGCTTACCGTCGCGCCTTCGTCGCCGTGCTGCCGACAATCGTCATTATTTTCAAAACGAAACATAAGTATTACATATATTATTAGTATTGGTAGGATGTGGAACCTTCTCAATTTCTAAATTCAAGTCTTGGTCCTGGTGTGAGAGCATTGAATTGGATGGAATTCAATGCTCTCAATGTTTTGTTTCTATATTTTTGGATTATGCGCAGTATATTGCGATCCAATTTTAGTCCTTGCCATACAATTGCAGATGGACCTTCCAGGAAATTCGTGGAAAGATAATTTCACTGCAGCAGTTCCTCGAAAAGCTTTTAAAAAAAATACTTGTAGGTAAATGGAAACTATTTTTCCACTTTTCCATGCGGTATTCTGGCTAGAGGACTTTTACCCCTAATATTTGTGATATCTATGTGAAAAGTTCACCGAATGCCGGTCGCTAAAAATTGTGGTGATGACATAATGTCGATTGAGTAATGGATATGATGAAACCAAATAAATGCAGGAAGCCCTTAACCACTACAGGCATTTTGTTCGGAAGAATTATAACGATTATCAGCTAAAAGGCTTTCATAAAGTAATTTTATTTATAATCATACCATGTATACATGATAGATATATACATATATATATATGTATATCTAATTAAGTAGATACAGGTGTCTTAAATGATACATTTCCCATTTCTTAACCGCAGATAAAAACTTTTGATCGATCATAATTTTGGGAAGTACTATGAAAGAGAATTTTGTCATCTTTAGTTTTTTTTTTTTACAAATTAAAATAGGTAGGTACCTACTCAAACGAAAAATAAATAAATACCTTATCTTTGTCATTTTCAAATCCTACGATTTTGTCCCAATTCTCCGTCGACCCCAAATATTTCATTTCTTATTATATCTACTTGACAAATTGTTAGTTAAATTCCAAAAAACTGTGTGCCTCTTGTGCCATGTAGAAAAATAATTGGTATTTTGTGTGTCACCAATTTATAACTACTTTTAATATAATAACTAATATTCTTTTAAAGCATGCAAGTACACAGTAATTATTTTGTTTAGGTAATTGTTTGTATTGTATGAAAAGCCTGAACTAAGCGAAATCCAAAAAAATTGTTGAATCTTTTCGTTTAATCTCGTATGGCTCCATAAACTCCCATTTACAAATGCAGAAATGACGTTAATGCATCGATGTTTTTATAACTTTTCCATACTGTTATTTTGTTGGACTACAAATACCCCGAGTGACAACTGTCAAACCTTTATTTTTGAAACCAACTGCTACTACCCAAGCTTAAACAAAAAAAAAAAAAACGCCCCACATAAAGACTGCAAGAACTCGAGATAATACAAACAATCGAAAGACCTTTTCTATAATACTAATCATTTATGCTACTACTATCTCACACACAAATTCTGCTGCGGGCCCTGCTCCGGTGCAAAAGGGTCCAAAATGTTCCTATTGTGTGTTTAGCATTTCAAATTCTTTTAATTCGCAATTCTTTGTTTTTTTGTCCCAATTTCTATAAAATTTTATCTGGCAACTCAATAAATCATTTTGAAAGAAAGATCTTACTTATGTTTCTGATGTTGGGCCTTAATTTAGAGCAATTATAAACTTGCAAGGTAAACTATATTATCACTACGAGGAACTACTTTACCATTTCCACTATCACACTTCCTCACCTTCGAGTTCCACAATGGAAAATATGGCTGAAATAAGTGCGAATCCCGCCGCAACGCATTCGTCGGATTCTGTAATATGGGTGAATATAATATTTTTATAATAAATAACTTCATAAAATGTTTATTTATTTTTGAACTAAGCTTCTACATAACTGAATATGTGGCCATCAGAAATATTAAAACAAGAGATAAAAATATGTACACATAAATAACTAAACAGTACAGAACAATATCTCTAATCCCTTTTGTAGATAACGTCTTCCATTTTACTTCATTCAGGAAAATCATACCCAAGGGTCTATTTGTAATGCAAGAGTATTCACAATCTCAAGGGATTTTAATTTAGGTTGAGAAATTAAAAAATTATTTGATCAGGGGCTTGTTAATAGATAGAAGTGTATTTTAATTACTGGTTATTCTAATTCTTAAATATTTCTCCAATGCCCAGCTAATGTTTAATTTTAATTGTTCTATTTTTGTGGTCTAAATTTTTTTTTTTTTAAAGAAGGTTAAGAACAAATTTAAATTTAAAATTTAAAATTCAGTGGACATTGACGAAGAGATACTTTCCTTTACATTTCTATGCTTGAATTAAAATTGGCAAACAAATGAAAGAATACAAACATGTTGTCTAAGAGCCAGCGGTCACTTTGACTGCTTATTATCTGCTCAAGTGCAATACAAACATTTATGAATGGAACTTGACTTCATATGGCCATCGCGGGCGCGTTTGCAGCTGTCGATTCGTTGGATCCAGTTTTCGATGACTCGGCCATAAATTTGTGCTGAAACGGCTGCTATTCCGATTCAGGCCAAAAATAACACTGTTCTGCAACGAAAATCGCCTTCAAACCAAACTATATACTTTTCTATATTTTGGATTTTGGCCCGCTGAACCCGAATATGGAGTCTAAACTACCCTAGCACGTCCCGTTTTTGAAATATGCTAATACATGCCAAAAACACGTTTTTTTCGGTACATTTAACGTCAAATTTTTTTACTGGTAAATACTTTATTACATAAAACTATTAATGGGATGTTAATGATATTGCAAAGTGAAATTTGTGATTTATCCACAATTTACGATTTGTCCAATTGAAGCGTTTTAGAGGTTTAAAGTTCTAAAGTAATAATTTTCAATGGCTAAATTTATGTTTTTTGGTATGCTGCACGAATCTGAAGTTATCTAGCAAATTTTATCACGGGAAACATGAGAAATCATTGAAAAACTTACAAAAAATAGTTTTTTATTGTTTTTGGTGTATTATCCAAAATATAAATTTTTTTCTCTAAATCCGTTTATGGAGAACATAAATATAGCCAAATTACCAAATTTATATCTTGACCAATTTTTTGTACTTTTTTTTTGTATTTTTTACTAAAAATATTGAAAAAATACATTAAAAATCAGTCCTTTTGAAAATCACTTTTTATTTGGTGTCCCTCTGATTAGTGCCTTCTTTACATAGGTAACTTGGTCAATATCAAGAGCATAGAAATTCCATACTATCGTCTAAATTATAGTTTTTTTTGCAGTGTACATCCCAAAAACTACGGAATTTTGAAATTATGTTGATTTTTTTTAAAATTACGGTTTAAAATATGACTATACATTTAGCGTTTTTCTTTTTTCTCTCTGAGAAAATCTCTGAGCAGAGGTTGAGCGATCAGAGCAGAGCTCTGAGCAGATTATGACAAAGCCCTCAGATTTAATTAATAAACATACTTGATCGCTGAACTAATTCCAGTCGTAAATGTCGCACTAAGAAACATTATTTGTTCACTAATAATACATTTTTGTTGTGGACTGTCCTGTGAACTCATTTTTGATTTTTTGTTTTTTTTTTCGTCTTTCAAATCACTAAAAACAATAAGCTCAGCATTTCGCTCAATTGGCTCGGTCATTTTATTCTGAGCAAATGGATTCAGCTCTGAGCTAGCTCAGATGTTAAATTGAAACACACTTGTTGTGGTCTGATATATTATTTTTTAATATAAGAAAGTTCGTCATAGTCTTTAAACTTCGTGTCTGCTTCGTACAAGCCCAGTGTAGAGCATTTTTGTTTTAATATTAGGGTTTCTGCAGGTGAAGGGTTGCAGTAAATTTTGTATAAAATTTATAAAATATGGATAGGTAAATGCAGAAAAAAACTGTATACATTTGAAAAAAATTAACCCATATTATACATAAAATATTACACTGGACATGTACTAAATACATATGAAGCATTACTAAGTAAGACCAACTAAATTTAAGCTATTTTGACATAAACATTCAAAATTAGATAAAGTAAACAATAAAAAACTTAAACTTTTTGTCTTGGGCCTAATAATATGGCAAGGTACTGTAGGTACTTTGAAGAAACTTAAAAAAAAGTACAATGCCGAATGTTGTTTTAAGCAAAACTTTCCTTAAAGAATTAAGTAACTTTTAAGTTTAAAAAAAAACTATAATAATCCAGTAATATTGTGGTATTACTAGGAAAGTCTTGAGTAGTTTTGAATTCATTCATACCTTATGTTTTTTTTTTTTGGTGCTGAATCCAAATCTGAAGTTTGCCAATAAAATTTCGTGACGAAACATGGTCATAAATGCAAAAAACCACGAAGTTTTCAATGTTTTTTGCAGTTTTTAGCAAATTTAACCCTAAAGGATTAGTTTACAAATAAAATTAGTTAAAGAAAACTAAACGTAGCAATTACAGTTTCTAAAATGCGCCTCTTCAAATATTATCAGCTTTTGAAACTCCTGAAATATTTTTCACTACATATGTATTAATATAGTTCAGTACAATTTGAATTTAACCCAGGAGTATTTTTTTAATTTTATAATTTTCTGAAAATGCTCACAACAATGGCCTTAATGGAAAATGAAAAGCTAAAACAAACTTCTTTCATGTGTGGTCCACCATCTTGAAAAAAAAACACACCACAGTCAATTTTTTGCGCTTAAACTATAGCTTTTAAGTAATTTTAATAGAATAGAGACTTCATTCGAGTTACAAAATATGTTGTTTTAAGTGCTGGATCTAGTAAAGATAATGCTTCACCAAAGAATTTAGTATATTAAGAACAATTTAGTAAATTAACAATTTAGATATTTGTTAACTTATTTCATTTTTACTTGCGATATAGGTACTATATATTAAGTTATGCATTCGTACAAAAAAAAGTTGAAATAACAATCAAACATGACATTACGATGATAAAGAATGAGAAAAAAGTGGGTCCGACAATTCTGACTGTCTGTCTGTCTGTCCGTCTGTCCGTCTGTCTGTCTGTATGTATCAAAGGGCTCTCTTTCATGATTCAATTATTTTCAACCATTTTTTTTTATATAAAAGCTTTTAAGTTGCTTAAAATGGCGAACCAATATAAAAAAGTCTTTAAAAAACTTAGAGCCGTTTTTTAAAGACTTTTTTATATTGTCAATTTTTTTAATTCTAAAAATGTATAATTATAGAAAAAATCAAATTAAATACTTCGTTTTGAGATTAAATTCATTTAAGAGGCTGATTTAGTCATTTGAAAATCAAATTATATGCTTTTTTTATTTTTATTTCAAATGGCTTAGCGTATATAGTAACTTTATCTATAAGAGCAAATATGTACGATCGAGTCGTGCAATTTATTTCTATTAAGTATATTTGTAGAATAGGTAAAACATCAGATAAATCTCTTTAAATTTTAGCTTTCCATGAAAAATAAAACATTTTAATCAATGTCGAATTTTATGTTTCTGTAATATTTACCTTTTGCACTGAAAATAAAGTACTATGCATAAAAAGGGGACTATAAGTTTACTGTTGATAGCTGATTTATCTACTTTTTTTATGCTGATTAGCTGGAACAACATCTTTAGGGCAATAAATTAGCAAAATTATAGCCGGAGTGTGAAAAATGGAATAAAGCAATTGTTTTTTTCAAGATAGTGGACTACACATCACTCACTATCTTCAGATCAATTCGGCTATTAGTTTTTTAAGATATGTATTTTCTGAATATTTAAAGATTAAAAAAAATTCAATTGGGGAAGTGCCCCATCGCATTTACCTATCGCAAACGAGTACTTTTACGCTTTTGTATAGGCTTTTCATAAAGTACACAACAAAACAAGTTGTGGACAACAATGAACTACGAAAAATGGAATAAAAAAAAACACTCAATACCCATACAAATCCTCTAGAAAATTATGATTATAACACAGCCCATTCCAAAGCGACAATCAACTCAACATTTTGGGTGGTACATAAAAGTAGTTGTTGGAACTTGAATCCTCATCCACACACAATCAGCGTACCATCCCCTCCCCATCTCCTCAACGTTTGAATAAAGTGGAAAGTTGATAGGTTGCAAAGGACTTTTAGAGAGAAACCAAAACGAGCGCAAGACTTTGTGTCTCCTTTCTCGCTTCACAAGTACCTACGCTGTGGTGGTTTGGGTTATATAGTTGCTGCGACAGCAAACTCTTAAACTTATGCAGACTGTTTGCTAAATTGTGCAGCAGTTTTCTGTTTGCGACGACAGTCAAGCTCGGCCGCTAACCCATCATTTCACCTCACCCCCACCAGACAGACTGCCGACAGGCACAGTTCTAGAATTGCATGTTTATTTGCAAAGAAATAAAAGACCAATTTGAATGGGAATGTCGCCAAAAGGCTCCCAAAGTTTGACTCCTTTATTGCTTTAAATGTATCTAAGCCCCATAGGCGCTTCAGCGACCCACTTCCCACTGACCATTCTGTTCATTCTTTTCTTTTAATTGGCTTCCTAGAGAGAAGAATTATTAAAAACCCGGTGAGAGAATTTAAAGTTATTGAAATAAATCATTTTATTTCTATCCAGATAAAAAATAACTTTACGTTATGCGAAAACGATAATATCAAAAGTGACAGAATTTTGTTGGTTTCTAAAAAGGCGTATTAATGTAATGGCGATTGTAAATGTTATTTTACATACTATTTAGTACACGAGATAGATACGTAAATGCCACCAAAATTGAAAAGAAAGATGGGTTTAGGAGTAAAAGAACTTAAGTATGATAGCAATATTGTTAATTAATTATTTTAATTATTGTTATTTGGTAAGTACTCCGTAATTTATGTAAGCAATACATAATAAGTAATATTTAATTCTCACGAATTAAATACTCACGAAGAAGAGCCTCTCAAAACTAAAATTCATTAAATTATTTGTATAATTATATGGAAAAACTGAAATTGACTTCGACGTTTAATAAAAAGAACATCTTCGATTGATTCGCCTCGTTCGTAATGAAAAACTACCAATACAATATTGATAAAATAAAAGACTTGTCTGTCAGAGATGATATAAGTCGCCAAAGTCCTACCATCAAACACACAAAAATCTGTTACTTTTTTTGAGTGAACGAGCATTTTTTTCGTAAAGGTAATAAAATGTGAGGAGCTACTAAATGCAAATGAATTTACAACTGCTCTAAGCTGTACGCTATGACTATAACGAACCAAGAAGACTTCATTTGGCTTCTGTACCAGCTTTTCCATGTGAGCACTTTGAAGTAAACGCTTAAGTTGTAGTCTGTTCTATTGCAGGAAACGGCGGGTTATAACTTTAGTTTTGTTCTTAAATCTTCTTTGTATAACTAGTCATCTCTTTTGCCTTTTGTTTTACGTAAAACTTGAAAATCGTCGTTGATCTTTCTTTTTTTTTTCTTAATTTTTTTTAAACAATCCACTCAATTTAAATATCTTTCGCTGTTTTAAGCTGACCTCTGTTACTTCGTTTTTGCCCAGTGCGAACCTTTTTTTTTTTTTTTGTTTTTTTAGGTTCTGTTATGTTCATCCAGTGACCACTTATCGATGTGAAAATAAAATCAATTTATTTATTTATTTATTTAATATGTTAAATGCTAACATTAGAAATAAGCTTAAATACTAACAATGGAATCATTAAACTTAAACTCAATATATGAGTAATAATTGTCAATTATCTAATGTTAGCATTTAACATATTAAATAAATAAATATTAAAATCAATTTTCTGAAATCTAAAAATTACGTATGTATGTTCTGATTTTTGGTTTGAAAAATAAAGAAAACTGTTTAGTTTACCATATAATAACTTTTTTGTTGCCAGTTTCCCTTTATTTTATTATAATGAATGTCGACAGATACGAGTTATTCTCAAAAATTAAATTTAAAATTCAACCAAAGACCCACAAAATGATTTCATAAAATTAAATCACAGACCAAGACCTACATCATCATCATCGGCTCAACAACCGGGGTCCGGTCCTGGCCTCTTTCAACAAGTCTCTCCACCTATCCCGGTCTCAAGCCGACGCCATCCAGTTGCGCACCCCAAGGCTTCGGGCGTCCTGGTCTACGCCATCTCTCCAGCACAAGCATGGTCTACCACGCTGCCGTCTACCATAGAATGTACCACAAAAGACTTTCCGAGCAAGTTCCTCTTCGCTCATACGAGCTAGGTGGCCTGCCCACCGGAGACTACCGAGCTTAATTTTTGTCACTATGTCTGCTTCAAGGTAGATTGCGTGCAACTCATGATTGTACCGTCTCCGGAATCGTCCTTCCTCACATATGGGGCCAACAATTCTCCGTAAGACTTTTCTCTCGAACGCGGCTAAGAGCTCACAGTGCCTTTTGCTTAGCACCCAAGTCTCGGATCCATACATGAGTACTGACAGGACCATGGTCCTGTACTGTACAGCAGCAGTTTTGAAGTTATGGTTAGATTTCTGGATTTGAATAGCTTTGACAGACATATGTACAGTCTGTCAAAGCTATTCAAAAATTAAATTTCTCAGCGAGAAACTGAATAGGAATAAAAGTCGGCAGTTATTATCGAGCTCTGCAAAAAAGTTTTGTCTACCAATGACGTTTTTAGAATATAAAACAATAAGTTTTGTTTAAATGAAGATAATTGGAATCTGTAAAAGCCAAAGTTAAGGATTAAAACTAAGAAAAGAACGGTGACAGCCCAGTTCATGACCTCTGTCTAGTAACTTGTTTATCTGTTATCATAGCGGTTTTCGAAATCGGCGTTTTCTTTTTTAATCTCGAAAAAAACTGTTTAGAATCAGATTTTGGCTCCACAGTCCACAACTGGTTTTTGTTTTTTACATTTTTTTGCATTTTTACATTGCCTATAGCTGGAAAATGAAAATAAAGTCATAATAGCGTATAAACGTATGTAACTTGCATCATTTTAGTTTGAATCACATTAGATTCAGCATTAAAAAGTATTTTAAAATCATGTGTCATATGTTTATAATAAATGGACTTTAGCCATAATTAGATGACTTTTTAAGAATGTTTTGTATTTAAGAGCTCTATATTTCCTATGAAATTAGAGACAGCAAACAAAAAAAGGAATGTGTCTTCACTGATTTTTTTTTAATACCAGTGTACCAAAGACCGCGCATAAAAGGTTACTATTCAAGAAGCAAAACCTTAATTTTTAACGGACATTATTTTAAAGGCAACAGAAATACCTTTCATTTGATACAAATATAATTTGTATACGTAACTTTCAGAAGTTATGGCTTTTTCGCAAAATAAACTGAAATGATTGTTTTGAGATGGGCTCAAATAACTCTCTCTCTCATAAACGAATTGAAAAATAATTTAGAAAATGTAACAAGCCCAACTCCATCTTTCATTTGATACCAAACACGGGGCTACTGCTCCATAGTAAAAAAACAAACACAATGTTCGAATGAAGAATAGTAATGATTTTAAAAATAATGGAGGTATCCAAAGACCGAAAAACCCAATTCTCAAAAGTTTTGGTAAAAGTTAATATATTAATTTTTTTTAAAAACATTTGCTCTTTTATAAACTGTTTAAGATCTATAAAATTAAATATAAAAATTTGTTAGAAAAGCAATTTCAAGTGCATTGCGGATTTGTTACGTGAAAAAGGCCCATATAGGAAAAATTACGGATAAACGTTTGGAACTTTGAAGCACAAGTCTTTTGTCATTTTCAAAGAGCATGACCAAACACACTATGATCCTTAACGTTGTGTTATAATCATGACAAACACAATACAAAGGTGTTTTATGGTCCAGAAAGATAATGCTTGTAACTCCTGTGTATTTTGTATCCTCACCTGAATTCGGGAGCATATGTGTACTTATGTAGGTATGAATATGTAATTCATGATGTCTGTATCTATTTATTCGATTCGTCCTTGGCTTTCCCATTTCATACACATGTACACGTATATTATCAAAATTGTGTGTTTGAAATGATCTCATTGTATGTATGTGCATTATGCAATGGTTGTTCGTTGTTGCACATAAAAACGTCCTATCTTCTCTACAACGACCATCATACATATACACACATGCATAGACATGAATAATAATAAAAACATAAATATAAAAGAAGTAAAAAAAGAAGGAGAACTAAATTGAATCAACCCCTTAACAGGGTCGTCTACAGTGACGAACTGTCCGTGGGTACAAAGTGCGCTGTGTACATTGACGCCAAAACATTAGGGGCGTCATGACTAGTGATGTGTCTCTTTTTTTTTAACCCACCCGCGGTGGGAATATATTAATAGGTAAATAACGTACAATGCAGGTAGGCGCACATAAGTCCCTGGAAGACAAAAGCTAAATATAAAATAAAATAAAAGTCGCTGTTTGCGTTAAAGTCTCTAATATAAAGTTTTAAAAATAAATAATGTTATGAGAAATGTAAAAAAATCATAAAATTCATTACTAAAATGGCTTAAACTTCTTTGAGCTCAAAACTAATTACGCCATTTTATTTCTTCTAGAACGGTGTATTTTTAGAATTTTTTTTTTGAAAATCATTATAGAACTTTTTTTTAAACTCAAAAAAATTTGAAAATTTTATTATTGAATAATAATAAAACAAGATACTAAGACGTTTTTTGTGTAAAAAATTCTTACGAAATCCGTTAAGTCGCTAACGAGAAACTCAGAATTCTTTTGAAGGTACTGTTGTTAACAGACAATTTTCTTTCTTAGCACGAGTTCGATAAATTTGGCACCGCAAAATAGTAACGGATTCCTGTAGAGGTACTACAACAAGTATTTTTTTTACCATGGAAATGGGGGGGAGGGGGGTCTATCTCTACCCGTTTAGGTAGGAGATGCAATTAATCACAACGGCAACCCCTACAATCAGGATCTTTACCTTTTATTAATTTTAAATCAAGGTTTTTTAGCAGTTTTTGAAAAAAATTGTTTTAAACGCAAAAATTAACATTCACTACTATTTTTTTCCAGGTTATGAAATGAAATTTTATTTGTATTAATTGCTCCTATCGATTCTTAATCGAAAATTGAAAACCAAATGATCATAGTTTTTCAGAAAATTGAAAATAAGAAAAACAATTTTTTTTGGCTGTTCCCCTGATCTAAATTTGAGATTAATGAAAGAATTACAAAGTTTTTGGTGACCCGTTTTTCGCGGTTGTCCCTAGAAATTCTCAATCGAACACTGAAAACTAGATGGGTATATGTCTTCTAGTTATGAGAAAATTGAAAATTACCAAAACAATGTACTTTTTTATTCAATTTGTATTGTTTTTGTGTCTATGAAGGCTTGCTTACACAAATACAGTGCTAAATAAATACATGTATGGGGGACATGCTGCCCCTTTGCAATCCCCCTGCTTGGGGTCACTATAGGATTTGGATTTGCTGGGTTAAGATAATCCGACTCACGACAAGTCGACTCAGGAGAGTGTAAATTAAGATAAAACTTTGTACACACCCAAACTCGCTAAATCCTATAATCCTATAATTATCCCAAGTATTTGAGTTGCAGGGGGTCAGCATTGCTCCCCTAAACTTATCTCAACTTTGCACCGGAGTCCAGTTGTCTTGAGTCGGGCTATACCCAACCCACATCACCCCTCGCACGGATTAAAAAACGATATAAAATTCCAAAACCAAAATGGAAACGAAATAAAACGTCAAAATAATGTGTTATGCCAATTCTATAGTTTTTTCAGAACACCACAATTTGCAAGAACTAAAAAAAAACGAAATTTCGGACACTTCAATTTTAAAATTCGTTCCGTAAACAAAAATCAGAACAGAGGGGTGAATGTACTCGAAAAAAATTGAAGATTAATCTGACCTTAAGACCAGATTATAGTAGATATGTATCGTATGTACGATTTGAAACCATAATATTTCAAAATCTTATATCTATTAACTTAAATATATAGCTCAACTGGTGAAGGAGGAATAAAGAGAATTTAGATATTGTTTGTATAACTTAGATGTTCTGTAAATTATTTAAAGATCTAAATTTTTTACAGAATTATCGCTTCTTAATTTTTGCATCGAGGGTCGCAACGGCCCTGTGTATGTGGATTGTGACCACAAAAAAAAAAAGAAAATAGCTGCCAAGGAAATGCTGTTTAAAATTGAGGCCATTTCTTTTATCCTATGTGTGTGCCGCATGCAAGAGAGCTGAAAACAGACTGCCTTACTTAAAAAAAAAAAGAAAACAAACAAAATAAATAATAAAAAGAAATCTTGGCACAGGACTCTACTCCATTAGAAACATATAAACGGAAGCAAAATGTGCAATTTTTTACCGCATGCAGATGCACCGTTATGCTTAGCTTCATTTGTCTGTGTACAAAAAGATGCTAAACAAAAGTTTATTGGTTACATTTGGGCTATCGTGAGAGGCGTAGAGCCAAATCCCCATCAGATATTATCTGAAATGTGAAAAATGTAAGCGAATCATCACGTCTGTCAATACATATCATATCACTTGATATTTTTAGAAGTGGCTTAAGAGATTTTTATTATACTTATTATGAGAATAATTCTGTTGTTGGCGTTGAATACCCAAACAAAATAATAAAACAATGAATATCATTATTTCAGTGGGTTGTGTTACATTGGATTTAGTGTTTTTCTTTTGTATAAGATTTCCATCGGCGACCTTGATCTTTTATAAAAGAATTCGTAAATGGAAAATGTTTTGTACAAAAGCCTTCGGAACCACATCAATGGTTCTTACCACTTGGAATGCTTTCATACTCTTATCCTTTTTTTTACTTACTGCACTTTATATCGCAATCTCAATGCTTGTCTTGGCCAAGGTTTTCCTTAAAAAATGAAAATGGCTATGAATTAACTTGGCTGTATTATAAATTTAAATTCAGATTTTACTACAAATACAAAAGCTAGTAGGTGTTTTAATAAAAAAAAAAGAAATTACATCGGACATTGACCTCAAAAAGATTAGAAGAAATGTTTGGTGTCTCTGGCTTGTGACCTGTAGCCTTTGGGAAGTTAACACTTCTTGTTTATATATAATTTAAACGTGAATGAATGAATACAAATCAACTTGTTTTTCATTATTTCATTTTTGATACAAAAAATTGTAAAATGTTCCACATACGCCACAGTGACCGATTTTAATACGATAATTTTTGATAGGGAGATTTGTATCTCTTCTGCCCGAATGAAGATAAAAGTTGATCTTTGGGAACGTTTAAAATTAGCAAATTAACTGTGTTTTATTCAATACTGAGCAGCTACTTAGTGATTAATTTTATTAGCAAAACAAACAAAAAAAATGCCGAGTAGTCTAAATGTTTTGCGAATAAAGTGAAACACTGAGTAGCTACTCAGTGCTGAATGAAACAGGGCTTTTATATAATTGCAAAAAAATCAGTTTTTAAACGGGTCATTACCTAAACAACATAAAAATTATTTTTAAAAAAGTAGATTTACTTGAAATGTTTTTTATTCATTTTTATTATTTTTTAACTGTGTATGTATAAACATCGTACCTTCCTTTATTTGTATTTTTGTAACCTTTTTTTTTATTGTGCTACGGTATACCGGTTTCATACCAAATTTCTATATAAATTGAAACTTTTGTGTTTAACACTGGAGTACACGCGGCTTTTTTTATAAATATAAGATATAAATGAAACAAATATTTAAATATTATCTTCATGTATTGTCTTAAACATTTAATAACTTTAATTAACTTAATAAAATCACAAAAATGGCAGTACAGCAATCAAATAAAAAAAATATTTTCGTAGCATTATATACACGCTACAAATTGCTAATCGGGACAAATCATATGTATGTTGCAAGCCTAGTACCATTATTTTGGGATCTATTTCGAGACCTGTTACAATAATCGCATCTACCTACTAGCCCCACCTTTGTGTCAGATCGTGCTGTGTCTCATCAGCTGTACCAAAAAGAATTGAAATTAAAATTTTTTAGTTGCCTAGTTAGTGTTTTAATCGATAAAAACATCAATAAAAAATCAACACATTAGCCTTGTAATCTTGACTTTGACGCTTAACTACAGAATTATACGTTTGCGAAAAAACCAAAAGAGGTTTAATTTGTTAAAAAAATAAGTTGAGGGCTTATCTGGTGTAACACCGCTTTTACATTAAAAACTGTAAAATTATGAACAAAAATATAACTGTGATCAACTAACTATACTATGCCAAGCGATGTACTCCAGTGTTAAGAAGAAACATTAATTTTGTTTTTACTTGCTCTATTGGGCAAGTATTGGTTTCGTGTCAAAAAAAATGTCGAGGTTCTAATCAAAACCAACATTACGATAATGTAGAAGACTAAAAAAGTGGTTTTCGTCATGCCGTCCGTCGGCCTGTGCGTCTGTGCGTCCGTGCGTCCATCTGTACACATTTTCACTGCTTAAACGCATGAACGGATTGTCTTTAAATTTGGTACAGATAATTTTTATTTAATTTTGAAACTTTGTTTTTTTTTTTGTTTTTGAATATCTCATGTACCTCCCATACAACATTTGTGAGTTATTCGAGTTTTCTCGAAAACGGCTATAACGATTTTGATTTAACTTTTTGATATGATTTCTTCTATATAGATAAATTTTTAGATTTTTTTTTCAAAAAAATCTATCGAGTCGTTTTTTTTTTAAATAATTTTTATTACAAATTTTCCAAACGATTTGTCAAAAAAATTTGGTATGCCATTTTTAAGATACCTATTAATTATCAACATCTAAAAATTAAATAAAAAAAAAGCATTGGCCCTATATCGAAAAAATCCCGTTTTGTGCATATCTCTCAATACCTACACACATCACATAACCAAAAGCTAAAATTTTCAAGCTAAGTTAATGCATAATAGATTTGGACTACATGAGCAAGTTCTTGGGATCCAGTCGTGCATTTTATTTTCCTTACATGTATATATTATGGAACGACCTAAATAAAGTTATTCTTGCAAAAAATCGTTCATTATCCTTTTTACTTGATATGGGTACCATATATCAAGGTATGCATTCGTGAAAAAAAACTTGAAATGTCAATCAAACATGATAGTACGATGATAGAGAATGCGAAAAAAATGGGTCAGACAATTCTGCCTGGATGTATCAGAAGCCGCAGCCTAAACGGATGCGTCGATTTACTTCAAACTTGGTATGCCCATAGCGTTTTTTTGAGTCTTTTTATAAAAATACCTTTTTTTCAGTCATTATTAATGGTAACTGCAATTGAACCGTTTTTTTTCCTGTGAGCTGGACTGGCCTTAAAAAGGGGGGAGGGTAGGTGGTTATAATTGGAGCCATTTCCAGTGTCAACCATATTATGAATTGGATTCCAGCCTATGAACTTGGTGGTATATACAAAATAAGCTGAAATAGAAAAAAATTGATCCCACAATTTTCTTTTACATAACTTTAGAGGGGATCAATAGAAACCTATGTGTCACTTTTCGGGAAAATTGTGCCAGGGCTTCAGCCACCATCTTGGATTTAAGGGAGAATACGTTTTTAGTGAATAACTCGGCCATTTTAAACTTTAGCAAAAAATGACTAAGCAAAACTTAAAGGAAATTTTATTTTCTATAGTTTAAGTAAATCTTTTTTGTAGGCATTAATATTGATTTTATAAAAAGGTGAGCTTATATCCTTGATAAATGATTTTTTTGTCGGAAAAATACTTTTTTTCTTTGCATTAATTGCTCATAAAATTTTAATAATATATAATAAAATTCAACCGAACACATTAACTTTATTTTAAAATATAATAGCTGAAAAGCCAAATTCAAAATCACGAAAACCGTTTTTTGTCGAAAAAATACGTCCACTTCATGTAAGACACGCGTGAAACTTAGATAAAACCACGAAAACCGTTTTTTTTTTTCGATAAAAAATACGTCCACTTCGTACTAAGCACGCGTTAAAGATAAATAAAATATACGCACGCATAAAAGATAAATAAAATATAAAATTCAGCCGAGCATTGGCTTAGTTGTAAAATAAAACAAAAGGAAAAGGAAGATTTAAAATCAAGAAAAAATACGTCTGTATCATGTACATACGTAAAGCAAGCGTTAAATGACAATACAATTCAGGCAAATACTCCCATAATTTTTTCCACACAAATGACAATTTTGAGTTATTAAAAAAATGATTATTTTTATTGTTTGTTTTTCTACTATTTATTATTGAATTTCATAGAAGCTCTCCTTTTAATAAAAACTTAATAACAATGTGAGTGCTTGGTCGAAAATTTTATTTGTACCTATTATTTTTAAATTTATACGCATAGATATATTATCTATTGTGAAATTTTAAATATAATATAAATATTTAAGTTATATACATTAAAAATATTAACTGGCGTCATCATTGACCATAAAAAGATCAAGAATAAATTATTCATCATCATCGGCTCGACAACCGGGGTCCGGTCCTGGCCTCTTTCAACAAGTTTCTCCACCTATCCCGGTCTCGAGCCGACGCCATCCAGTTGCGCACCCCAAGGCTTCGGGCGTCCTGGTCTACGCCATCTCTCCAGCGCAAGCATGGTCTACCACGCTGCCGTCTACCATAGAATGTACCGCAAAAGACTTTCCGAGCAGGTTCCTCTTCGCTCATACGAGCTAAGTGCCCTGCCCACCGGAGTCTACCGAGCTTAATTTTTGTCACTATGTCTGCTTCAAGGTAGATTGCGTACAACTCATGATTGTACCGTCTCCGGAATCGTCCTTCCTCACATATGGGGCCTACAATTCTCCGTAAGACTTTTGTCTCGAACGCGGCTAAGAGGTACAGTGCCTTTTGCTAAGCACCCAAGTCTAGGATCCATACATGAGTACTGGCAGGACCATGGTCCTGTACAGCAGCAGTTTCGAAGTTATGGTTAGATTTCTGGATTTGAATAGCTTTGACAGACTGTAGTAGGCTCTGTTGGATTTGAGAAGCCACCCGCGTATTTTTTCTTCTATGTTGTTATCGGCTGCTACTGTTGACCCAAGGTATTGAAAGGATTGCACCACTTCAAATTCGTGCTTCGCTACCTTGATTGTTTGACCAACTGTCAAAATTATTATAACTTCAAAAAGATAAATGCGTGGATTAGGGCTATTGGGGAAACAACATACAAAAAAAACGTCTGGTACTCTAGCTCA
Organism: Meliscaeva auricollis; assembly: GCA_948107695.1. Classification (NCBI taxonomy): domain Eukaryota; kingdom Metazoa; phylum Arthropoda; class Insecta; order Diptera; family Syrphidae; genus Meliscaeva; species Meliscaeva auricollis. The sequence continues at coordinate 37,399,854 of OX403619.1, read as the reverse complement.
ACGGTGGTGTGGGAAAGGGTTTAAGTGAGAAAAAAAACTTTATTCGAGTCATAACAATGTATTCAAATAATTTTTTAAAAAAATTTTATGCATCAATATATGCATTGTAAGGAAGGCATACCTAAATAATGATTTGCTTAAACTTTCGAAATAAGTGAAGTAAAGCATTTTTTACGTTTAACTCGAAAAATATAGATCTAAAGTTTAAAATGTCCGAGTTATACACTAAAAACGTATTCTCCCTAAAATCCAAGATGGTGGCTGAAGCCTTGGTACAATTTTCCCGAAAAGTGACATATATGTTTCTTTTGATCCCCTCTAACGTTCTGTAAAAGAAAATTGTAGGATCTCATTTTTTCTATTTCAAATGTTTATTCCAACTGGATTGATTTCAAGATTAAGGCTTTCTTATTTCGCAATTGCATTTTTCTTCCACTGGCTAGGTAGCGCGTGGTGTTGCATGATTAAAAAAACAATCACAAGCTAATTATAACCCTTAGTTCTGCAGGTGTTCTCAATAAAAAAAGGAAAGAGAAAATTCATCCTTTATTTCGTAAATTCACTTAAGAATCCAATAACGAAAAAAAAAACTAAAAAAAAAAAATTGAAAAAAGTAGTTTCTGTAATTTTTGATTTTCTCAAAAACTACAGGTTATTTTGACATTCGATTTTTTGTGTTTGATCAAAAATAAATAAGAGCATTGAAAATAAGCCAGAAAAATACTACTTAATAACGTAAAATTTTGAAAAAAAATGGTTTAAATAAAAAAATTTATGTTTTTTTCTCAAAATTTTGATTTTGAAAATTAATATTTCAAAAACTATTCATTTGAACAACTTATTTAAAAATTTAAGTTAATGTATAGGTTTTTGGCTTTTCAAAATGTTATAACACGACTCTGTAGGTATAACCGTTATTTTTATATAATATTTTTTCCGTTTTAAGTGATTTTTTTCTTAAATTGCCCCTCCCGCCTAAACGGGGGAAAATGGACCTCCCCCCCTCTCATACGATTTTTTGCTTGTCTAAGTCCAACCTACACACCCTATCTTTTTGTCACACCTTTTGCAAATCACCCTGTATAATGTAAATTAACGGATAAGGCAGCCTAATTGCGCGTACCCATAACCCGTGTCTGTCACCCGCTTTAATTTTAAGGTTGTTATGGAGCTTTTGTATAAAAATTCATTTATTCGTCAAAATTGGTTAAGTCTTTTAAGAGAAAGTCCAAAATTGAAAAAAAAACGGTTCTATAAGAGGTACCGTCAGTAGGATGTTTTTACAAACATTTCTTTCATTTCAAAAGTTTGACCTTACTAACATAAGCAGACACAACAATCAAAATCGTGAAAGCCTTTTTTGAAAAAAATTAACTTTTCTTTAATTTTGTTGTATGACAGTTACAGTTAGTTTTGGTTCTTAAAAAAAATATTTAATTTTCCCTCTAGGGAATTACCAAAGACCTTTAAACACCAAATTTGAAGAATAGCTCGAGCGGCATACAGACAGACAGACGGATAGATATAACTGCGAGACCCACTTTTTGTATTGCCTAATATCATCGCAATGTCATGTCTGATTGTTATCTCGAGTTGGATTTTTTTACGAATCCTTAACTTGCCCAATATTATCCCAGTTAAATACTACTTAAAACACACGAAATACCGTTTCCATTGGCTTTGAATTAAATTACTTTCAAAAGCATGAAGCATTTGCTTCTTCAGCTTCCAGTAAAAATAAAAATTCAATAAACTTACTTGTAAAATAAACTTTGATAGAAGCAAAAACACTTTAACCAAGAATAGAACTTTAAGACTTCTTGAAAGAATTTTGAAATCTTCTTGATAGAAAAACCAAGGTTCCATTTGAGGAGAGTTAAAAGCAAATATTCCCATAACCATAACCCTCTCCCTTATAATAAAAGCACTTTTCCACATAAAGTTTGCATTCTACGAATACAAGCAGCTATTAAATTACTTTAACTTCGTAACTTATGGGACATGTTTTTGCACAAAGAGGTGTTTCTGTTTTTCTTCGAAACTATTTTGATCGGCGTGTACCTACATTTTAATATTATGTAGTTACATTTTTCAAGCAACAAATATGTAGATACTGTTGAATTACAACGAGGTCTAATTCGTACTTTTAACTATACAGGGTGATTTGCATAAGATGCGTCAAAAGGCAAAAGCATGTTGGTTAAGTCAAAACAAGAAAAAAAAAGTATTGGAGGATGATTTATTTCCCCCGTTTAGGTTTAGCTAAGAGGGGACCACACGAAAAACACCAGCTTTAAAATAAAAAAGAAAGAATTATCAAAATCGGTTCAGTCAGTCGAAAGTACTGAGGTAACAAACATAAAAAAAAAAAATACTGTCGCATATCATCCTGTTTTGAAGTCGGTTAAAAAATTGAGATAATACTTACAAAAGGTATTAGGTTAGGTTTTTGTGAAGCTAGAAATCCATTTATTAATATTCTTATAAAATAAAATTACATCAAACAATTATTAACAGGATTTTCTTTGCATTTTATTGTTCCTTGGAGCCTAAAACATAAAACACAGATCTTTTTTTGCAACTTTTATTGCACTGTAATTTCCGAACCCCCTTGTCGAAATACCTTAAAACAGTGTAGGTACGTTACTATCTTGTTTCTATCAATAAAAACCAAACCGGATGTGACACTGAGGCACAGGTGATGTAATCTGATCTTACCTTTACCCATTTTTTTGTTTATTTTCGCTCAACCCCCATTAAAAAACTGAATTTGTATTTCCAGCAAGAGTCCTTTTTAAGATATAAATAAACAGAACAAAGTATGCTTAAATTAAAAAAAAAAAAGAACCAAAACCAAAAACAGAAGTTTTCTCTTACCACCCCAACTCCAAAGTCCCAATACTAAATACAAGTAGTGGTAAGGATACATCAGACACCACTGTTCCGGTAGATGAGACCAAACAACCACCTCACCGCCTTGATGGCTGGTGGACTGTCTTTGACGACCGACCGACGACACGTTCGCATATAGACTTCATATCCCTTGAACGGTCCCTTTTTCAAATTTTTCTTCTGCGGCATACGAAATAGGATCCACGACATTAACATTATCGATTTCTGTACTTTTTTTCTTCTCTTCGTACATTTATGTACCTATATATTGTTGAGGGTAGAGCCGTGGAGCATCGGCTTGAGGATTGTAGTGTAGATGACTGCAGTAAGAATACTGTTGTCCCATATAATAACATTCTGCTTATGCACTTAAATCACATGTGAACAGCAGAATACGTATGAAATTTTATTATTTGTTCGGCAAGTTTTGTACCCACACAGTATTGTAGGTATCATCGTGTGATACCAAAGGTTGTTTTAATTTGTTGTAGCCGGGAATTAATTCGAGTTCGCAGTTTTAAGACACCAAAGGTGTTTTGCTAAAAGATATTTTTTTTTCTGAATTTTAAACGAATTAGTTTAAGAAGCTTTGACACATTATTTAGGTAAAAGGCATGAAATATTCCATGCGCTATTATTTATAAATTTTAATTAAATATCGATTGATATTCTAAAGCGTGGCAGCGCAAAGATGTCTGAGCGCGGAAATAAGGTCTTTGGAAAAAGTAATTTCTAGCCCTTTTAGCTCTAAATACTCTTAGATAACCCGAGCGTATGACTTTAAAGTAATTTTTAACATATTTTACGTACAATTGTACATACTTAAAAATCCCTCAAAGTTGAAAAATAATTTTATTCAAGTCGCGAGCGATATTTTCAACAAACTTTTAGACTTTTTTTTATTTAGACTTTTTGAGTAGGTATTACATTTTGCGCCATTAGACGTTAAAAAAAGTATGCCAACGAATGCTGCATACTTTCATACTAACAGCACAGAAGTTACTTGCGGTCATGGAAGTTACGGCAAAATTTGTCCCACTGAATCGGGTTTCAAAAAGCTCTGTTTTGACGGTGGTTTACATATATCAAAGTTATAATTGGCAGAATGAACCAATGAAGCTTATTATTTTTAGGAAAAATCGTACCCTTATTTAAAAAATAAAATAAAAATTATATATTGACCAGGTCAGAAATTTTCGATTTTTAGCGAAACCATTTATGATGAATCCGAAGTTTTTTAACTTTCAACTTAATTTTCTTAGTAGAAATATACAGGGTGATTTGCATAAGGTGTGACAAAAAGAGGGTGTGTAGGTTGGACTTAGACAAGCAAAAAATCGTATGGGAGGGGGGGGGGTCCATTTTCCCCCGTTTAGGCGGGACGGGCAATTTAAGAAAAAAATCACTTAAAACGGAAAAAATATTATTTAAAAATAACGGTTATACCTACAGAGTCGTGCTATAGCATTTTGAAAAGCCAAAAACCTATACATTAATTTAAATTTTAAAGTAAGTTAATTTTCAAAGTCAAAATTTTGAGAAAAAAACATAAATTTTTTTATTTAAACCATTTTTTTTCAAAATTTTACGTTATTAAGTAGTATTTTTCTGGCTTATTTTCAATGCTCTTATTTATTTTTGATCAAACACAAAAAAACGGATGTCAAAATAACCTGTAGTTTTTGAGAAAACCAAAAATGACCAAAACTACTTTTTTCTGAGAAAAACCTTTTCTTTTAGTTTTTTACGTTATTGGATAATTAGATGAACTTACGAAAGAAAGGATTAACTTTATCTTTTTCATTTTTTTATTATTAGTCTTCAAAACATACAATAAAGTGACAAAGTACTCAATTAACCACATTTCACACATTTTTTCATTGAGAACACCTGCGTGAGAGCATTGGGTTGAAATTGACCTGCCAACTTGTTTTTATTACGGTGGGGTTTTTACATTATTTAATTCTTGGTTAATTTATGAAAGAAAGGATTAACTTTCTATTTTTTTACTATCAGTCTTTGTTGGGGTTTGTGGATTAACCATATTTCACCCTTTTTTCAATGAAAAAACCTGCGTGAGAGCATTGAATTGACATTGACCTGCCAACTTGTTTTTATTGCGGTGGGGTCGGTTTGGCGAGCGAGGTATGCAAGTATTTCAATTTGGATTGATTTCAAGATTAGGGCTTTCTTATTTCGCAATTGCATTTTTCTTCCACTGGCTAGGTAGCTCGTGGTGTTGCATGATTAAAAAACAATCACAAGCTAATTATAACCCTTAGTTCTGCAGGTGTTCTCAATAAAAAAAGGAAAGAGAAAATTCATCCTTTATTTCGTAAATTCACTTAAGAATCCAATAACGAAAAAAAAACTTAAAAAAAAAAATTGAAAAAAGTAGTTTCTGTAATTTTTGATTTTCTCAAAAACTACAGGTTATTTTGACATCCGGTTTTTTGTGTTTGATCAAAAATAAATAAGAGCATTGAAAATAAGCCAGAAAAATATTACTTAACAACGTAAAATTTTGAAAAAAAATGGTTTAAATAAAAAAATTTATGTTTTTTTCTCAAAATTTTGACTTTGAAAATTAATATTTCAAAAACTATTCATTTGAACAGCTTACTTTAAAATTTAAATTAATGTATAGGTTTTTTTTAATGTTTTAAGTGATTTTTTTCTTAAATTGCCCCCCCCCCCCGCCTAAGCGGGGGAAAATGGACCCCCCCCCTCCCATTCGATTTTTTGCTTGTCTAAGTCCAACCTACACACCCTATCTTTTTGTCACACCTTCTGCCAATCACCCTGTTTAAACAAAAAAACAATAATTTTATGTTAGTTTAAATTATATCATAGAGCGTAATGAAGAATAAACAAAAGGGTTAAGGATATCCCCATAGTTTTTTATTATTACACACAAAATTCAAAGCAGATACAAATTAAAAAAAGAAAATTGTTTTTGTTTCCGATTTTTTGTCTGTACTTGGGTTTACCTAGTGTTAGTTGCGTTTTTCATATAAATCAAAACAAAAAATTTGTACTGTTCCTATAAGTTTTATTGCTTTGTTTTTGTCGTGTGTTGCCTAATTTTGTATTACCTTTAAGGATTAGTAACGCCTTATTATTATATATTATGGTGGTCGGATGTGTAGAGATTGGGTAGTCACTGACCAGGCCAACTTGGTGGCTCCAGTGATCCGCAACTTTTTCTACACATCAATTGTGCTTATTTTACCTGCTCGTGGTAACCACCGGATACTGGTCTCGTCCAACCGGACTTGACCTGCTAAACTTATAAGCGCGAATGAAAAAAAATAAGAACACTATAATGCAAAAGTTTCTAGCTTTCTAGGATAGGTTACGGAGGCTAGCACTCTTCGTAACTTGCATCAGTTACGCTAACGAAACCGAAACTACGCCTTGGATAAGGACTGACGACTTTTCGCTATTGTACCCATACAAAGATTGGTTTCTGGAATGTATGTACCCTTCTCGACAATGGTAAAGAAGGGCCCCAAAATGCCAGATTCCTCCAACTTGAACGAGAGTTCATGCGATACGAAATGAACATCTTAGGACTAAGCGAAATTCGATGGTTGGGCTCGGTCAAATATAAATCCCCAAGCCGTAACACTGTACTACTCTACTCCGGAAAAGAGCCCGGAAGTGTCCGGCAATCAGGTGTTGGGCTGCTACTTTCCAAATCTGCGCACAATAGCCTGATTTCATGGGAGCCTCTAGGAGACAGGATACTAAAGGCAAGGTTTCGGACTAGTGTACGTCGCGTCACTATCATACAGTGTTACGCCCCAACAAATACCTCACTTCCTGAAGTAAATTACGCTTTTTATAACCAGCTGAGTGCTGCTTACAAAAATACACCCCGCAGAGACATCATAATGGTTATGGAAGATGGGAAAACAAATTGACCACTTTGAGATCAGCTGACATTTTAGAAGTAGTCTCCTGGACGTCAGGAACAGAAGAGGGGCAGACATGGAATTGGCTCTGATGGTTGCTCTCGTAAGATTACGCACAGTGACAAGCGTAACTACATCAACGCATTAGCTGAAGAAGCAGAAGAGGCCGCAGCAAAACTGTTTATAGAATCACCAAAGCTCAAAACAACACCTGGTGAAGGATGTAGCTGGTTCGCCTGCTCCATTCGGATGAGGATCAGCTCAGAAGGTGGAAGGAACACTTCGCTTCGGTATTAAACCGTGTGTTCGCCAGCGATGCGCATCCAATACCTGATGACCCGTCCGAAGCAACAAATGCCCGAATCCGCACCACATCTCCCAGTAGAGAAGAGATAATTGCCGCAATTAAAACACTGAAGAACAACAACGGTAGGACTAAACGGTATTCCTGCAGAGCTCTTACAAGCAGCACCAACGACATCAAGTGAGCTACTGCATCCACTCATAACGAGAGCCTGGAACTCTGAGTGCTTCCCTGAGGAGTGGAAAAAGGGAATGATCGTCAAGCTCCCGAAGAAAGGAGATTTGATGCAGTGTGAAGACTGGAGAGGGATTTGCGTTCTGCCTGCGGTTGCCAAGATAGCAGCAAACATTGCATTACAGCGAATAAAAGAACATCTAGATAACACACTTGACGCCGAACAAGCAGGTTTCCGCACTGGTTCATCCTGTGTTGACCACATTAACACCTTACGGATCATTATTGAACAGTACGTCGAACGTCGATCACCACTCCACTTGAAAAAGCTTTTGATAGTTTTAACAGAGAATTTATTTAGATTGCCTAACGCAGGAGAGGTACTCCGGATAAGTTAATCGCTGTTATTAAAGCAACCTACGATGGATGCAAATGTCAAGTTTTACACAGAGGAAGGTTGTCGGATGAAGTTCAATGTGGAGTCAGACAGGGTTGCATACTGCCGCCAATACTTTTCCTGTTAGTGATAAGTGTTGTGCTGCGTGCAGCCCTGTTAAACGGAAATGGTGTAATTCAATGGAGTCTGCTTACTCTCTCATAGGATTATGGATCTCCATCAAATGACAACAAGGGTGGAGGGAGAAGCAGAAATCGTGGGGCTGAAAATTAACACGGCAAAAACAAAAATGATCAGCCTCGAAGTAACTCATCCGTTCAAGTCGATATTTCTGGAAAACCGGTAGAGAAAGTAGAAGACTTTCAATATCTTGGGAGTTTTACTATACTGTACTATTCGCAGAGTGAATTGGTCATACTTTTCGAAAAGGTAACGATTGCATTGCTGGCCAAGCGATGCAGTGGAACCCACTCACACAGGCAGGTAGAGGTAGGGTCGGCCGAGAAGCACATGGCGCAGGACAGTTGAAAGTGGACCTGCACAGCTGGGGAAGAAGTGGAGAGAACTACGTTATATTTCCAGAAACCGTACACGATGGCGCGTAGGAGTAGTGGAGGCCCTATGTCCCTCAAGAGGATCACAACGGACTCTTTAAGGTCTGAGGACCTAAGTAAGTAGTAAGTATTGCCTTATTAAAATTTAAAGATATATGTATAAATTAAAGATTTAAGAAAAAAAGTAAGTATTGCGTAATTGTGCATTTGTGCAAAGTATAAAGACAAATTTTAACACTTTAATTAACTAATAAATGAAAACATCTCCCAATATAAAAGCACTAAGCAGGATATTTTTTGCCAAATCTACCAATGGCTTCAGAAATCACTGGGGTTAATGAATACCATATTCGATGGTTTACTGTTATTCTTGAAGTAAGATAGAAAAAATATGCAGAGTATGCGTGGGAAACTGCAAAAGTTTTTGTTGAAAATTATAAATGGTAAAACATGCCAGCAACTGTACAAAAGGTTTTGATTCATGAAGAAGAAATAATTAACATTTCCTGTTGGTCACTCTCCGAGGAAGTCCAAAAATGCTGAAATAAGGAACATAAAGCCTACCGCAGGTATAATTCGAAAAAATGCAGCCGTATTGCGATGAATGAAGATGTGATGTATGGCATCCTCATATCCTGAAATCCAATAATAACAGGCTTAAGGCCTCAGGTTAAAAAAGAAAATATTATTAATGAGCGCCAGAATCTAAAAACCTCATTTTTGAATTAATTAAATTACTTCAACTAATGATTGATATTATTTTTAAGTATTTGTTTTGTTTTTTATATTTATAATATACAAATACATACTTTATTTATACATATTTATAATATTTATTTAAAATAACACGTTCAGATTTTACTAAAAAAAAAAAAGTACAGCACCAAAATTCTCGAATTTTAGAAAAATGTCAATAACTTTTTTTTATTATTATATTTTCTTAACCAAATTTAGACCAAATATGTATAAAAGGTTGATAAAAATCATGATTTTTTTGTTTCTGACAGATTTTTTTAATTAAAAAAAAATCATGATTTTTTTTTGTATTCCTTAAATACTTGTCATGATATTTATACACAGGGTGTCCCGTTATTAGTCAAGGGGTGATTCTGTGGTATAATATGCATAGAAAAAAATTGTTCTACAATAAAGTTCTATCTTCAAAGTTGATATCACTTATCGATGATTTAAGACACCTACTTTGGTATACCTTGGTGCATGTTTACGACAATTTTTCTGCTAATACTAATGGTAAGAAAAATTGTTGAGCACTATAAATTTAGCAAACATACTCTTCTTTGTAACTACGTTTAAATTATGTTTATATCTTTTTAATTGCTTAGATATAAATTTTCAAAGGTGTTGTATTTTTTCTGCCCGTGCTTTTTTTTTTTATTTTTAGGTCCATTTTCTTGGAAAAATGCGTAATAAACACATCGTTTTATTATTGTTTTATTGTGGAGGAAACAAAAATAAAAAAAAAGTTGCTAAAACACCTATATATTTTATGATAATTCGGAAAAAGTGCAACAGGTAAAATAAAAAAAAATTCTAAGTCTCTAAAGGCTTTGAATAAAAAAATAATTTTTTTTTAAAGATTTTTTTTCTATTTAAAGTGCAGTTATGACAGGACAACAGCAGCAGCAGCAACCATTACAACATCTTCTTAACTCATTTTTGTTTTTGATTATAAATGAACCATTAAAACACTGACACTTCTTTTTGACAGAACTGAGAAATGTCATTCTGTTATGCTTTTTATTAAAAGGAATGGATAAAGTGTAAAAATAAACGTGTATCCTTAAAAAAGAACTTTATTTAAATTATTTACACAACATAAATAATTTTGTCCACCTAGCTCCTAGCATGTTCTATTCGATTCACTGTGCGGTGACAAAAATTTTGTACAAAAAATTGTGTAATTTTTTTCGAGTTTATATGAAAAAAAAACTCAAATTATTTTGAAAATCAATACTATTCTTCATTGGAACATTTAAAGAAAATGCAAATTTGTGGGAATCCTAAATTAAATCGTTATTTTTATGGCACCTAGGTTTTTAAATGAAAAGTACTGTTGGCGTGTTCAGATAGCAATTTATCTTAACTCTTACAGAACTTATCGCGTTTACAAATGTACAATGTCGATGACGTATGCCGTATACGAAACGAAAGAAAAGGTGTAACTATTTATTCAGCTTGATATTTTGGTTTCGTTAGCCTGAAACCATGCCAACAGTGTGACTTAATTACATGTATAAGGCGGCTTTTCTTAATGTTGTTGTGGCTCAGTATATACAACCATTATAGATTCTTTTCCAAGCAAGCTGTATATTTCAGGCTTTTTATAAATACATATAATTATTTGACTCAAAATTTCATGTATAAAAAAAGATTATTTAAATTTATTAAAGTTTAATTTTATTTACTTAAACTATATTTATTTAAATTACACACATAATGAATATCCAGTGATGATTTGATAATAATCTATTGATGGTTTATTTGATAGTTGTGGTGTAATTCCATTTCTCATGGCTCATTATTCAAAAGATGTAATGGGAGATTGGACTTTTTGGAGTAGTAATGAATCCTGATAGTATGTCTGATCATTCAAAATTTCCCACCCACTGTGGTTGGGGCACATTCGAAACCTTTTCACTTTTTTTAAAAACCTTAAAATAAATATAAAAAATTGTTTTATAAAACTCAATCTTGTTCAATATTTAGAAAAAAATACCTTTGTTAATCATATGATGAGCCTTTGATGTAGCTCACTACATCAAATAATCTGAAGTGTAAAAAAAATCACATTTATTTTAAATAATTGAACAAAAAAAAAACATCGGAGCTATGCAAAGTTTACTCTAAAGATGTCGAAGGGTGACTCTACCCTACCGACTTTTAACATTTGAGCAGGTGGCGTACAAAGGTTGAGCTATGTTATAATATATATGAAAATATATGTTATTAAAAATATATATAAAATAATGTTAGTACATTATATAAATTGTGTAGAACTTATAGAAAAATAAAGCATTTATTAATCTTATTTAATGTATAATTAAAAATAAAATCAATTTATATATCGAGCATAAGTATACCTGATACTAAGCTTATTGGTCCAATTTTATACACATAATAATATTTAAAGTAAAATTTATAATATTTCTTTTGTAAAGAGGTTTATAAAACACCCTATATGTCTACAATAAATACGTAGGTACGGCACGTGTTTATCTATTCTTTAAGGAAAGAGAAATAATTAATCACTAAATTAATTTCATAATAGGTATCTGGACTCTTTAAAATTATTTCAACAGCTTAAATTCATTTTCATAAGATATCCTTGTGAAAACGTAACCTGCTCTTACAAAGAAAATACCTTTTACACTAATGTGAATGAAGGCTATGTTCATTTTATTCTTAAGATTGATTAGATTTTATAGTCATCACTCATTAGTAGATATGTATATCCAACACCTATTAAGTTTTCTGATCTCTTGGTTTAAACTATTCTCTAGACCTTTTTTAAAAACATTTTCTTCGCCAATAATAAAATGAAATCCCTCGAACCATGTGATTTTCGAAATAAAAGCTCTATTGCCAAGACCAAAGAGCGCAGGCCCTAAGCAACGAAAAATAACTACTAATATCCCTAAATTCTAACCTATAACTTGTGTGTTCTTCCCTAACTGTCACTTTTTCACATTTTCTAAGGGGAAACGAAGTAGATTTTGTTTCTTTTTTTTTCCACAGGCCCCGCACCCCCGGAAATCATCCCTCAAATGCGGACGCATGCCAAATCTTTTCGTCGTGATTTTAGACTCGAATGGATTCGAAGAGAAAATCTACTCGAACTGCACCTAGTACCAACCAAACTGCTACCTATTTAAGAAGCAAAATAAGAAGCCGGTTAACGCAACACCAGTTTTTTTCTATGTGAAAAAACATACATATATAAATTATATATATGGAAAGAAAAACTTTCCTCAGTCAAAGAAACTTTATCACAAAATTATGTGCACACTAAAATTATAAACATTTTTGAAAAGAAGACAAAATTGCGTGTACCAAAATCCGTCTAAAGTTTATTTTGGTTTCAAAGTTGATACTAATATTGTTACCATCATCATCGCCCCATACTACTCCCGCAATTAAAAAAAGAAAAAAAAGATTACAGAAAAAATTTATCAAAAAAAAAAAATCTCTACGAAAATTCTATATAAGTGCTTAATTAAGACTGCAGATTTTCAGTGTCGATTCACAAATAATATACACAACCATTCAATATATTAAATTTATCCAAAAAAAAGCTTAATAAAAGAAATTTGCTTCTTCGCTTTAAAGTCCATTTATTCAATTAGTAAATAAGAATATATAAAACTTTAAGCAAAATCAGTGAAAAAAAATCATATATATCTAAATATAAAGTTAATTAACTTTTTCGACAAGTAATTTAAGATATTTAAGCTTTTTTCTGTCCATTAATTATTCAGCATATTAAAACTTGTAGCAGTAAAATAAAGGTGAGCTAAATTAATGTTTTTTTTTGAAAAATCTTTTTTCGTTTTTTCTTTTCGTATATATAATGTAGTTAGTTAGTTGTATGCCCTAGTGAGATGAGTTAAAAAATCGAACAGTACACCCCACTTTTAGAAATACATATCAGAGCCTTGTTTTATAGGTGTAGTGGTATAACAACAACAACAGGCTGGCACACCGTGTTGTGGGGAAGAAGTTCAAACTACACAAGCCAGCTGGTTTTGCTTAAAAATCGATATTGAATCAGATGGTTTTGTTTCGATTTGCTTCGTTTCGTTTCGGGTTTGCTGGAAAACCCTAAAGTCGAACACTTTCCAAGTGCACCATGTGATTTATTCATATTTGTTGTTTTCCACCCATCAGCCGTAGGTATATCCAATTTAATACAAAGTCAGAATATTATTAAGTGCGCCTGTGCCGTGACGGGTGCTGTTCTGCCGGCAATTTCATCACAAGTTTCCTTCTATCCTGCATATCCTGGTAGTATCTTTTGGAGATCTCTGTTGTTGTTTTTCTTAGTATCCTTGTTTCACGAGCGTGTTTATTGCGCATTTAAAGATATAACCTACTCGAATAAAATAAGAAAAAGGTACGTAAATCCGAACATTAAAATTGTGCAATACAGAGGTTAAAGAGGTAGAGAACAAATTAAACGGTTATTCTTGCCACCTAATATGTTTGTCGAGTTTTCGTTTGTTTATAAAAACACTTTTGAACATGCCGTTCACAAGGCTCAACTTGAAAAGAAATTCAGTTTATTTTCTTACAGGATTATCCCAAGAAGTTACAGTTTTAACTCGATGGCACAAGTTTGAGTTTGAGTTTTTTTTTTTATTTGAGTAAAACTCATTTTTACACAAATATAAAATAATGACAATCGATTGTTGAACAAAACTCAATGTGATTATAACCAAATCAAATTGACCGATTTAAACTCATTTAGAAACAATATTTTAAAAACCTTTTATTCATATTTTATTACTATCGAGTTTTTTTTTTTTAATTTATAGATTCTTCCTATACTTATAGTACGTGCCAATATTTGAAAATGTTTCAAATTATGATTGAAATATCTTATTGCTGAATAAAATGAGTTGACCACAGTGTATTAAAAATATATTTGTTTTATGAATAATGTACATATATTGTATAGGTATGCAACTGTGTAGTTTCTGCATGCTCAAACACCGCTTCGTTTCAACTATATCTTTCATTGGGCTTGTTCAAGTGAAAATCCTTTAAGCAGACTAATACATACATACGTACGTGTGTCGGAATAGTATGTTCTTGGGATCCTTGACTATAAGAATTCCACTATGTCTGCTTAATGGCATTATTGTCATACAAAAAGTGATTTATGTGATTTCGATTTACTTTCATCTAAGTTTTTCTTTACAGTAATGTATGTTATAATTGAGTGCCTTTCATAGAGAAAACTAAATTCTTCACATCACTTAGCTATAGCCAAATAAAGAAACGAAGGAACCTTATTTATGTTTTGAAACCATCTAAAAGAATGATATTGAAAAACTTTAGCCACTATTTGATCTTGTGTGCACTCGTTACATTTTACTCAAATTTATGTGTTTGTCGTTGTCACTCGTATCGTAGTTTAGTCTTTTGGTATTCTTCCAAAAATTTCGTTTAGGCTTCTGTGTACAAAAGGACGGAATTTCCCAAAGCTATCATCAGTCGAGCCGCAAAGAACATCGCGAGCAAGTAGGTGATTTAAAAGAAGTACATTTTATTTCTTTAATATATTTATAAAAACCCAAAGCTGATATATAAAATAGCAAGTGTGCTTTCGCCTAAGACTTATAAATTGAATTAAATTAAAAGTATTGAATTAATATAAAAGTTAGTCTTTTTTTGAGACAGACCAAAAGTCCATCTATCCAGAACATACCGCAGTCGACTACAGTGACGCCATTTAACTTTATCGTGAGCATTCAGTGCGGTTTTTTTTACATTCACTTGGCAAGGTCCCAAGTACAAGTCAAGTAATCATCTCTTACATACCTAGTGTTTGTTTTTTTTTTTTTTTTTTCGTGGTAATCAAAGTTGCAATATTGGAATTGGCCTTCCACAATCCACATCAAAGAATCACATGGAAGGAATTCCCTTCCATTAGAAAAAGCTTTACGTTCAAACACCCAAGTCTCCCTATTTGTTGGTATTTTCCAGCTCAAGAATCAACCCTTCCAACTATATTGGATTTCCTCTTCGTCTGCAATGATGCAAAAACATCATCAGTCTTTGTCGAGCTTTCATTTCGAGCAGAAGTAGCCAATTCAAAGTTTACTCTGATAGAACTAGCCGCGGCGGTATTATAACACCCAAATATAAATAATAATCACTTGACTTTGCTGAAGAACATAACAGAGGCGCCACATATTGCACCACCTCGTGACAAATAAATCAATAAAATAAAAAAAAAATCTTATACACACAGACATATACTCAAAATAAAAGCAAATAGTATACCAAAACCGGACACCACAACTATCACCCAAAAAGGATTGCTTTTTTCGTTTTAAGTTTTTGTGGTTGTTTCCGTTACGCAGTGTTTTCGAACCAGAAGTTCACAGTTTAGTTTCGTACATCGGCGGGTGCGGTTCTTTTCCTTATTTTCTCACTTGGGCCATACACTCCTGTAGGATATATACAATTTTTTTTGTAAAATACATATCTTCTTAATTTGAAAAAAAAATAGTTTTTACTTAAACAAAAAAAACAAGTCGAGCTGGGTGAAGCGAATGACGAAAAAGTCGCCATTGCTATGTGTATTGCCAATACTAAAATTGTCAGCACTGATGCATTAAGTAGAATTTATTTTTGGAAAAACGTGTGGACCCTAGCATTACATACTGCAGCATAACGCCACAACTTTAGCTGGAGAAAAAAAGAGACAGTATATGCTTTTGCATTTTTGTATCTTACAAAACCTGCAGTCTGATTTTTAGAAGTACAAAAATAAATCGAATGCATTTTTGCAGTATTCGTTTGCCCTTTGAATGAAAAGTGTTCTTTTATAACTTTTTGTTTTTATAAAATTTTGTGTGTTTGGTGTTTGAAAATAAACTTTAAAACAAATTAATGAATAAATAAAATAGCTATACAACAAAGTACGAAATTTGAATGAAATACAAAAATTGAACCTAAAAACTTGTTAATAAAAACAATTCAAAAACTTAAAATTGCAACAATTTCGAATTAAGTCATACTATAAAAAATTAGTTTTGTTTAAATTTTGTTCGAAATATAATTTTTCTTCAAGTTGTTTTCAATGTATTTAATGTTTAAAATCTTTTTGAAAATAAATCAATTTTCTTACGTTATGATGTATAAAAAAAAAACATATCAGAAAATGTTTTTTTTTTGTTTTTTATTTTCTCAACTTTGGAAAGCTTATTAATTAAAATTAAAATGAATTTTAAAATTAATAATTCAGAAAATTTAGTATAATTATTTTAATTATTAATTTTGTATAATTATTTAAATTGAACAAAAAAAAAAAATATTTTGCAAAATAACTTTTTTGATTCTAAAAGAAAAATTTAAGTTGTACTCATATAGTTTTTTTTTGAAAATGCTGTTCTTCAAAGCCACAGAAATAAAAATCAAACATATTTGATCAATCAAAAATTCATGCCTTACTATAATCAAAAACAAATGACTTTATGAAAATTTTGAAGGTTACCAAAAATGCAAGTTTTCTTATTTAAAAAAAAAAATCTAAGCAAACAAAACAAGCAAAGTAACCAAACAAATTAATAAAAATTACAAAGTATGAACAAACTGTGACTTCGCTCTTACAGGCTTTTCAAAAAGTCTTCTTTCAAAGGCATTGTCCTTTTTTAATCGATTTTTTTGCATGCACATACAGCATACACTCCCTTGGAAGTGAATCATATATTCCAAAAAGTAAAAAAAGTTATACGGCAACAGTGTACTAACGCATCGAAATGGCAAAGAATTTTCTTCGTTCGTTTCATCCAAAAGCAAATACAAAATTAAAAGAACACCACCCCTGATCTATCCTTTTACTTAAGAATACTTATTTATAATTCATTTCGCTAATCTCTTTCTGTCTGTTTCTTTCCGTAAAACAGCATTACAGAATATACATTTAAAACAACACCAACAACAGCAACTACAACAACAAAACAAAAGAGTTTAAATAAATTAAATAAAAAATAACATCCATAAAAAAGACTTGACTAACTTTTTGTGTCACCCATACGAAGCCAGCACAAGGTGCAGTGTTAATATTTTTTGGCTTTATATGTGCAGAAATATAAAAAGTGGCGTTTAAGATTGAATCCAAAATAAACAAATTTAAAAAAATACAAAAATACAGTAAATCTTATAGTGATTGCTATAATTGTTGTCATTTAGTGTTTTAAGCGTTTAAAAGTTAAAGAAAAAACAGTCTTGTAAATTAATTGAGCATATTCAGTAGATACTCTTTTTGCTATCTAAAGGCAGTTTTTCAAATAAAGAACAAGCCAAAGGAATAATCTGTAATGGGGGATCAAGTTATTGTTGGTCCCAATGCTGGAAACGGAGCTGGAACAGCTCCATTGGCTGGAGAGCAGAATGTTGCTGTAGTAGCGGCAGAGCGATCGGGAGCGGCAACGGCTGGCAGCAATGGGGCCATTCGAAATGGTAATGGCGGCGGCGATGGTGGTGGAAATGGAACTGATGGAATTAATGGTGGCGGTGGAGCAAGCAATGCCAATGGCGGTCATCCGGTTCCGGATAATTTAAATATTATCGCAAATGGAATGACCCAAGCCAACGGCGGCGCCGGAAATGGTGATGACAAGGGCAATGCTGGTGACGTTGGCGATGCCGACGAGAAAGTTGGACGTGCTCCGATAGATACTGCTTGCTCCGATGCTGATGGTGGACCGTCAAGTTTGGTTGGTATGGTTGGACCTCCGAGTCCGTTAACTGGCTGTTATTTGCTAATTGTATTGGGTGAGCCGCACTCCGACGAACATAAGGATAACATTTTGCAGAACTTATTAAAGGGTAAGTTTATTACTCACTAATATTTAGTTAATTGCATTGATTGTTCACAAACCTTATCATAACATACATAACGCGTAATCAAGGTGTATTCATGCGAGTCAAAGATTGCCATTTGAATTGATTTTTCGTGCTTCTTTGCAAACTAAAGTAATCAATGCGTACATAAATCTCATTAAGTTGATTGGTTGCGCCGTCAAATTTCTCTTTCCTACGACAATTGAAATATTATGAGATTACTTGAATGATTGATTCGATCAGTGGGACAAACATAGAACGAAGAATTCACAGAAATTGTGCAAAGTTTTTTCAAATTTATTTTACATATATATGATACATACACCAAGTATTTATTTTTAATTCAATTGATTCCCTTACAAGTTAATAATTAAACATAATATTTTGTTTCTTGTAGGCATTGCTGGATTTGAAGATTATAAAGTTGTGTTTTGTTTCGTTTTTTTTAGTTTTTTTTTTCCTAGAAACAAATGTGTTTCAAGGATTTCGTCAGTGTTTAAAATTAAATGCCTAAACATACTTAAAATCATTTTTTAAATAATGGGTACTATTATAACACTTTGTGACAAATAACTAAAATCAGATTTACTTTTATGGGGACCTAATACGTTTTGTATAGCTTGTTGTTCAGAGTAAATCGGTATATTTAGTTTTTTTTTTTTTAATGGATTTACGGACAAGAAACGTATTGTCGGTAGCTTGGTAGTAATAAAACATAAATAACTAAGCTACTTTATTATTTATATTAATCAGTATTATGTCATTTATTTCAGTATCAATTAAAATGGAATTTATGTAAAAAAAAACTATTTGCAGAAAACAACCTACAGAATTTCCAAATTTTATGATTTGAAAATCTGTTTAATGCCTTCAACGATTTATCAATTTAAAAAAAAAATACAAATTACAAGTGTGTGTGAACAAAACTGTAACCGGGCTTACCTTAGCATTGAAATGTCAAAGAAATGTCATTAAGTGTTACTGTTTCCTTTTTTTTTAGAAAAGAAGATTTTTTAATTTTAGAATTTTGTTTTCGTGCGAAGTAATAAATAAAAAAAACATAATAAATAAGAGGTTAAATTAATGTTTTTATATGTACCTTACTTATTAAAATTTCCATTTTATTAGAAGTTAAATGAAACTCTCCTTTTTGTTTGGTATCACCTACCCGTTCCCGTTCATATTATTGTATTTGGGTTGAAATCGTTTAAAATTTTTTCTCAGCCAAATTTCAATAATTTGTTTTTATAAAAAATACCTCGTTCGATGTGGAAATAAACGTGTTTCACAAATTGTGTGTTGTTTTGGAAATAGCGAACAAAACTCAAATAGCTTAAAAATTGACGTAGCAAGAAGTTAAGCAATGGCTGAAAGTCCAAAAATCGGTTTTTTGGTTTAATTAAATTTCTACACACTCTTTCATAATCAGTGCGACAAGCCCCACAAAACTTGGAAGGTCGCCGCCCGAGTATTTTGTAGATTGTTACACAGTGTAACTTAAGGTTATATGATCGGGATGGCGAATCTCAAATATAGCCTGGATTTCCAGGATGGGTAACATTGCGGTAACACAAGCTTTGGCTTGGACTACGTCAGTCTGTGTTTTCCGGAACTTAGAACCCTTTTCCGAATTTTTGTTTCCCAGGTTCCTAACATAGCCTTATTTTTCCTACCCTACCACCTCACTGAACGTCCTAATAATCATTTTTTTTTTACAATATTTCATCGAACAGAAACTGGTTACAATGCTAGAAAGAGTGACCCCAAATTAAACTACCCGAATAGACCATATTCGGTGTAGCCGTGAGATAAACGTTTGAAATTCAAAAAGAAAGATTTCACCATCGAATTCGATTTTATATTTTTGTATTCTTGATAAAAAAAAGAACTATCCATTTTTCAAGACAGTCGTTTGTGGATTTTCCAACTAAAAAATCCATTAATGGTCATCGGACCGATGTTCATTTTCTGTAGTTCTATTTATACTAACAATACATATTGATTCAATTTAATTGCATTACTTTGTTCGAATGAACAGTCAAAGAAAAAGTAAAAAAAAATAACAAACAATCGTTAGAGGAATGAGTAAGACAGGTTCGTTGGTGGGTTTAAGTTTAATTAAGATATACCATCCAAATAATAGAAACAAAGAATTTAAAACCCTGCGCATACACATAAAGTAAATGTATACATATGTACGTCCAATCTACCTACAGTACCTACACAGTTGTGTGGTTTTTTAGATGAGTACCGATTAAACGAATGGTTTGAATATTTTAGTATTTACATGCATACACGTATGGATAGATGCATAAACATACATGTTTGCTTAAGGTCAAGTTAATAAAATTTAAAAAAAAATCTTTTGAATTTATCAAACGTATAGTTGCATTAACTTATATCCAAAAATTTCACTTTAAGACTTATTCAATTAAGGCATTTATAGCATTCTAAAAATAATAAGAACATGTATGTACAGTACAGTACACTCAGAGCAGAGACAAATAACAATATAAAATCAGGCCTGATTGAGTTATTTTAACATTTTCTTATTTTTAAAATTAAACCCGTAAAAGCTTAACTACAACGACCACTTTTTCCAAAAAAGTGAAAATTTCAAATACAATTTTCTGACTTTAAATAGTTAAAAAAAAGGTGTCAAAAACCTTAGATTTTGGGTTCTCAAAGGAAAAAAAAAATATTTGACTTTTGCACTTTTGCAAAAAGTGTAGTTAAGCCTTAATTCTTAAAACAATCTCAAAAAAAGAATAAATTCTTAAATTAAGAAGAATTAAAATGCACGAACTTGCTCTTGTAGTTCAAAGTTATTGTATATTGAAAAAAAATATTTCATATTTCTATCGCACTATGATTAATTAAGATGAAATAGTATAAATGTTGAAATAACCTCGATTAATAAATTTTACAGTTAATTCAATTTCTTTTTATTCATTCCAACTATTCAATTTAGAGAAAAACTAAAATTTCTTAAAAAAACTTAACATAATTTGCTTTGTAGATACGTGGTTCACGCAGAAACCGGACGATACACCAAGTTTAATCGAAATCGTTAGAGCAGTTTTCGAGAAAAATCCAATAACTCCAAACCATTATATGAGAGGTATTCGTTATATTCGAGATATTCAAAAACAAAAGTAAAACAATCTTGGAAATTAATAAAAAGTAATCTGTACCAAATTTCATGCAAATCATTCAATCCGTTTAGGCTGTGGCTCTCTGTACAGATGTACGCACAGACCGATGGACGGCGAATTTACTGTAAAACATATTAATTGAGGTTATTTAACAATTCATAGGTATCCCCTTTCCTTCTTTACTCGTGGTTTTTCGGTGGTGTTTAATGTTAAACAATATCAGAAAAAAGTTACAAGGTTTACAAAGAAACGGCACGGCAGTGTTGAATTCCTGTCAAAAAACACTGTTTTGTTTTTGATGGTATATAATAATCTATTTGTTGCATTTCTAATATCTACAAAAATTATAAAATTTATACAGTTTCATAAACCCTTGAATTCGTAAAGCACAAGTTTTTTTCAAAAAGTGGGTTTGAGCACTATAAATGTCTTTATTGATATACTTTACTTACATAGTGATAAATTGCTCATGGGTTGCCCAGCAAAAACCTGGACCTAAGGTGGTAGATATTAGAAGTTATGATTGTATTTTTTGGACAGTTAATGAAAGGGTTTTCAATCCCCTATTCAAGAATATAGAGTTGCCTAACCAAAAGTTGGGACTATCCTATTCAAGATTGCCTGCATTTAAGATGTTAAGATAGCAGTAAGTATAGAAAATATAGGTACCCCATGTATTATTTGATCGATTTTGGTTTTAAGTGAAAGAGTAGGTACTCAAAAGCTTGTTAAATAACAGACACTTACTTAAAGCTTAACATATAAAATACTAGGCAACCTTACAGTTACTGTTACCATTTTGAAATCACGTATGTTGCGCCAATTTTTTGCAAAGTTTGCACTAGGGTTTCCATACGATTTTTTTGTATACCAGTGATGCTTTCAATTTTTCAATATTTAATATTTTTTGTAATCTGGACTAAAAATCAAATAAATTTTTTTTAACAAAGAAAGTTCAACAGTTGTTAATTTTTGTTACCTATTATATTTGGCCAAAATAGTGTAGAAAATTGCTGCAAATGAAAATTTATGGAAATAATCCAATTGTAATCGTGGTATTTAAAAACGTAAAATAAATGAAATAAAAATACACTGGGCTAAAAAATTCACTTGTTTTGAGTACCCTGTGAGATAGCCCCTTTTTATTTCCGGTTTCAGAGCAGTCATGAAGTGGATTTTACGCCATTTCAGGACTATCCAATGTTTACCGGACACCCTGTATTTGGTACCGAAATGAATTCCAAGCAGAATGTTCTCCTATATGCGTATTTATACACTTTCATCTTGGGTAATACAGCCAGTATTGTTGTTTTGTGCATATTATCAAATTTTAATCAAAAAGTACTTCTAAACACACAATAATTAGTACAACTTACCGTTTCAGACACAGGCTTTTAGTTTGATTTTGTGGCTATGAAGGAAACTAGGGCGTATGTATATTCTTTTGAATTACCTCCATACTTTTGTTAAATTATTTTACGTTCAATGTTTTTGTGGATTTATGTTCATTCATTGAGCAATTAGAAGGGTGTTGGCCATTATTCCCCAAGAACGCTTAAAGCCACGGGTTGTAGTAGGTACTGGTACTTTTCGTTTATGTGATTAAAAGATTGGTAATGGGGCGCGGTGAAGTACACAATTCATTTCGAGAACTTTATTATGGTCATGAACTCTGACAGGTAAGATTGTTTGAATTTTATACATTACTGAAAAAAAGGCAAGACGAAAAATGAAATCTTCTTCATTAATAAAAAAAAATCCTCTGTATTCTCCATCACATGCTTGATCACATCACAGCAATGATCGGAAAATTCAATTACATTTTCAATTTCACGCCCGGGTTAAATGTCAGTGTTTCAGGGTCGATTCAATTTTCGGTGGTGAATGTGTTGACTCTGCTGCTACATAGGTATTCTTGTATGTAAAAACGAATATTGAGTCACATCCTCACATCACATATGTTAGGAAAAATTAAATTATGTAAATAACGTAGCCTTTTCAATTAAATTTAAGTGAATGAAAAGCTACAAAATCTGCACTGCTATAGGGCGCCCGATGTCATCCGTTGTTTTTGCTACTAGCTGTATGTAAAGGTGGATGAATACAAACAAAATCTTATATAACTGGAGTAGGTATTCATTGGCGGACCATGGGGGTCATGACCCCCTCCTCCCGCATGTAATGTGATTTGATTTTTAATCAAAAACTAAACTATAATACATTTGTTGATCGAAACCAAAATTTTTAAATTTTTTGCGCTGTCTAGATTAATTTTGTGGTTTTTTTGTGTATATGTATGTATATAAGACTGTAAGTAAGGATTGAAAACTCTGTCCAGGACAGGACTAGAATTTCGCTAAAATTCTGTTTGTTTTACATAGCCGATTGCCTTATATACATAAAGTTGATAATATTTTAATCCCGCGAAGTGAACTTTCAACAACGAATATGTCTATCAGTCAAAATTGTGAGTAGATATAATTTTATGAGTCATACAAAAGTTAAATATACAATTTTTGTAGACGTGTTAAATTTAAATGAGAATGCTTTTGTTATAAAATGCATTTGTTTCTCAATGCTTTCAATGAAGATTTTGTCATGTTTAGTGATTTTGTTTTTTTAAGTTTCATTTGAATAAACAAAAAATAAATATTATTTACCTACTTATTTGTACCCCTTTGAAAGTAAAAGTATTTATAAAATATCAGTAAGAAAATGCAACAAAAAAAAAGGAATTCCATGTCAAATCAAATTTGACTTATTTCGAAACAATGTAATTTTGTATGCTCTATCTATCAGTTACTTTTTATATTTTTCAAAAAAATATATTTGAAGAGAGTTGCTGAAAAAAGTTTTTCAAATTCTTCTTATATTTAAGGATCTTAGGAAACAGAATATTTCAAATGAAACCGAAATATTCGTTGCTTTGCTTCTATTGAAATCGGTACTTTAGACAGCCTCTCACTTCACCGAAGAAATTTTTCCGATCACTTATTTGCAAGATCCGTAGTATGTTTTTATTTTTTAATTTTAAATTATTGCTTGGTTATTAATTGAATTACGAGTCACTTTTGAGTCTTTACTTAAATAGTATTGAACAACAAGAAAAAGATGATTCCCAGCAATACGAAAATACTATAATCAAAAAATATTTTATAATTGTTCAAAAAAAGAAAAATAAATTCTTCCACATTTTAAGAGCGCTTTATTTGAGCTTGGCACGCAATCAATGTAAGTAACATTTGGTAAAAAAGGTATTCTCGACGTTGTACTTTATTTCAAATGCAAAAATGTACACCCTAAGCTTAAAAACGCTCAGGTGCAACACATGTTTTTTTTCGAGCTCTAATCAATTATTTCGAAGAAATTGAGAAACATCAAAAATGTTAAAGGTATTTCCACACACACACAAATTTTAAGTAAAGAAGAAATATTTATTGAAGAAGTTTCTCATTCACTTCAGATTCAGTACCATTTTAAAAACATTTTAAGGGATATTTTAACAATGTTTCTTCTTTTAAAGAAATTTAACAATTCTAAATATTCGAACACGCCCAAAAATGTATGTATCTCATCTTCGCATACTCTCGGAAAGTTGATGCAGTCTTTTTATCAAATTGCATATGGATTTTTGCAATTTGGAAATCTCATCACCGAATAAACCCCCTTCATACTGACGATCCGAGCTTGACATTTCAAAGAAAACAAAAATCACACAATAAAGCAATTTTTCTAAAAAAGCCAAAATTTACAAAATAGCTAGAAATATAGAATCCGAAGGACGAAGCAAAAACCCTTTGTACTACACTATACGGTGTGGTCGCGTTGCTTTTTGCAACTCCCAATGCCGAACTGAAAATTAAAATATCACCGAAAAGAGTGAACCACATTTAAAATAAAAGAACAAAACAACAAAAGCCACATATATAACATATAAAAGGATGAGAAAGGACAAATCCATTCTCAAGTGAGCAAGTGCTTGGTTGAGCTATAAAGTCTGTTCTACGTTGTAGTTGAAGGCCTCGTTGATGTAGCGATGTTGAATATGTATGATGATATGTGCATTTGTGCAAAGAAGATACTGTTCATATTCTTGACTTGCTATGAATGTCCTTAATATAAAATAATATAATGCCAGTGCCGGATTTTTACGGTAAAATCTTCATACTCTAATCCTTAACTTATTAATGTGTACGAAATTACATCAAAATATGTCTCAAAGGACACTTTTATAATATCACCATCATCATTATATTAATACATAATCACGAATTCTATTCTCCTAACAATTTATAAACCACTTATTTTTAATCCTTAAAATCAAAGTTGAAATCCAAGAGACGAAAATTCTAATTGAAATATTTTGAAGTTTTGATTTTTCTTCCCACACATAATAGCTCTAAATGATAACTTAAATTTCTATCTTTAAACGCTGATTACTCAAACTTTCAAAATGTAACTTAACACTTCAAATTCATTATTTTAAATCTATTGAAAAATAGCTTTAAAAATCAGAAATAAAACTTACGTCACAGAAATTTGAGATTGAAATATTTATATTTTTATTTTTAAATTTATTGCAATTTTCAAGATTGTTCAAGTTGCAATATTTACAAGTTTTGTCCAATAACACGATGAGTCAGACGCTTGATTAATTACTCAAACAACCTTGATTCGAATCCCAGTAACTGCACTGTTTTTTTGTGCTATTGCTTTGAATTTAAAGAGCATTTGTTAATCTTTAATAAAATACATATTTTTGTTCAACTTTATATTTTTAAAGAAAAAACTTAAAATTCACTTCGGTTAAGTTTGATTTTTTCAATTTTCATCTTTGAAGCTAAATCACTACAAAAAATAGTTAAATCAAAGTGATTTGACACAAGTCAGCAAAAAAATATATATTTCAAAGAATTTTGTTGCTTTTAGGGCTACCTTAATCCGCTACTGTTTTGCACAATGGTAATGCATTTGAATTCGTAGAGTTGATGTTTTGTAAAATTGTATACAGAAATATGCTAAAATGAACGTATTGATAATTTTTTTTTATTTTTTCGTTGAAGGCATGGAGACCTTCATTTGTGGGTTTTAATTTGAAATTAAAATAAATTTGCAGTATGTGATTGTGTTGTCATTTCTTTGCTAAAATTTAACGTCATGTCATGTCATGCCATGAAAACCAGACCTGTGTCAACTGACTGTACTACAAACATATTTTATAGAGAGAGATAATTAAAATTTTGTTGGTAGTTGGGGTGAATTTAGTTTTTTTTTTATTAATTAATGATTATTTTTTTAATTAAATTTAGAAAACTTAACATAGTTAGAAAAAAGTAAAAATCGCTGGCTTTAGTAAAAAGGCATTTCAAATTGTTTTCGTCGCCGTGCTACGTAATAAATTTGTTATAGCATCAATCATTTAGTTGTTACTTTCCAATACAAATCCCGTGAATTTGTATGGATACATTTTATTTTATCTTGCAACTTTTTCCTAAGTGTAAAGTGTTCTAAGATTTTACTCATAATTAAGTACAAAAAACTTTTTAAATTATTTTTAAAGTATACCTACGACACAACGATGAGATTGTATACGCTCTCGTGTAGAAACTCAATTTAGGAATACAAAACACAGCAATATTTCGTTCAAAAGTGATGTTTGTCGTGAAGTTAATATAGAAACATTAATCTTTATTACAGCTAAATAATTATAGTATTTAATAAATGCTTTATTGGTTTATTTTCGTGACATAGCTTCATAGTCGAATTTAGTTGTCATGTTAACCATTACCAATAAATTTGAAAAAACTTTATTTTATGACAAATCGATGAAGCTTCACCCCCATCTTCTTCCGACAGAAAATAACACATTCCAAGTGTAACCATAGGTAATATGGTTTTAGAGCAGTGGTGTGATGTCATTCATTCATTTTGATACCAATTATATTTATGTAGTTTCAATTTATTCTTAGGGCTGAAATTCTGCGAATTTGGTGAAATTGACTTTGAAATTTTCAATAAATTGTAAAATTTACAAACAAATACTAAAAAACCAAGCAAATCAATTTAATACAATGAAATGGGAAAAGTTCGAAATGGAATATACTACTTGAAATATAAGTTTATTCTTTTCCTATCGATGCGGAACGCCGCCGCCGCCCATCGACGGATCGATCCTTTCCAAATATCACTTGACCCAAATCCATTGGAGAGGCATTTCAAAAAGAAAAAAAAAAAAAATAACTAAGGATTATTCTTACTGATTTTTATCGATGAATACAAAAAAAATCCATAATAAAGACCTTCGGCTAAGCGGATGGATTTGAAGCAGTATTTCTTACACTTAAAAAGATAATTGACAGAAGTAGAAAATAAAACCATCTCTATACTTAAACACGTACCTTTATCTGATGAAAATTATTTTAAAGGTGCAAAGTTGTCAATTCTCTTTTAGCAATTATACGCCCTCTAGTTTGATTCTTTACAAAAGTTTAAAGAGATTCCAGATTGGAAGCACTCGTTCAGCAACAAATCAATAATTTATTTTTTTTATTTTTTTATTTTACGTTGTTCCCAAAGACTTAGCTTATTACTATTTATCGCTTTATTCTAAGAAAAATACACGGGTGTCTAAAGTACCCTCAGCAGGGTAGTATTAAGAGAACCGATACAGTATCGATAAACACTGTGTTGGCATGTCTAAAGTTATGAATATTTTACTTGCTTTTATTTTATGAAAATAAAAATAAATTATTATGAATCAATTGCAATAGTTGCTTTCCAATGTGAATACGATGTTCTGAATCCTGAATGAATGACCCATTAATGAGAAATATCAAACTCATGGTATCATGGCTTTCAGTTTTTCATTGGTTAATGAATACATATATTTAACGGTCTTACAACCTTCTGATAAATGATGTACATACTCGCCCCCTTGTGAGAAATTGAAAACTTTTGGGATTCTAATCTAAATTCTGACCAAATTCAACATTCACATTTTGCACAGTCACATACATTTACGCATATTTACATTGGCTTATATTTAGTTCCTCACAAACTGAGATTTCCGAAATATTTTTCATTGGAGTAAGCCAAGTTAGAAAAACAATAAAATTTGCAAACTCATGCTTCTGGAATGAGATGACCATTATTTACTGCTGGAAATGTTTTATATATAAGTCAGGTCTTTTATAGAGGCATCAAAGTCAAATAGACTTCAAAGGTCTTAACTCTTGATTTAGGAGGTGTCTCGCCAGAAAAAAATCACATAAATAGGTATATGTAACGGGCAAATTGAAATTCGTTTTTAATTTTTTAATATGTATTATTTTGGATTTTCTGAAAAATATTTTTTTTTACTTGTGTCAGTTTTCTTCCGCCGTAACTTCAAACATTGTACACCACTGCACATCTTTTGATATCCAATGGACTTTCCCGCAAAAAAAGTAAACTTAAAACTCTTGTCAGTAGAAAATTGTCTCAGTCCAACTTTATGGCATGAAATTCAACTCAATGTAGCCATACTTCAAAATGTATTTCAGAAAAAGAAACAAACAAAACAAAAAGTAAAAATTATTTTAAAGGTCTGTAGCAATACTCAATTTAAAATGTTTTCATTGTATCTGATAAATAATATGATACGAGAGTAGATTAAATTGCAATTTTTAATTGAAAAAAACCTCTATGCAAGTAATTACTGTTACAATATATTCATTGATGCGTTGACTACTGATTGTGGTAGCATTTAAAAAAGAAGAAAGCTTTTCTCATCGTTTTTAATTAATCTTTATATTAAAAACCTCCCAACCGTAACAAAGATGTTTTGATAAAGCCAATTGCTGAAAGGCAGAGTAAATACGCATCAAAATTTTTGGATTGATTTGCTCGTTTTGAGATAAATTCAGCTTAGTAGTAGGCTTCGTAAAATACGTATACATGTATATCATATATATGTCCATACATACGTATATTATATACATATGCACGAGTATGTGTACAAAATAATTCCTTGCCGTTTTCCTTTTAACTTTCGGAAAACTGCGGCGCACCTTTCGTTAGGATTAATATAAAATAATATCTTCATATTGCCTTAGGAGCCAATATTTATGTTTGAGACTAAGTAAAATGAAAATTGTGGAATAAAAGATTTGCACAGGAAAAAGAACGTTTACCTTGCAACGAAGTATACTTACATATTAATATTATATGTACATATATTTTTTTTCATTTTTCAAAATCGAATAAGAAAAAAAGGCTCAATAATTCAGTGCCACAAAATTGAAGGAATAAACTTCACTGGATATGCTTTCATGAAGTTTTCTGAACCCAATAACAGAAGAAAAATTTCAGAGAAGAGAGTAATCCCCTGCATCCTTTGAGTAATAAGGGATATTTGATTTGATTTCCTATTCAATAGTTTATATTTGGGCTCCTCTTATTATGCACTATGTGTACAAAAAATCGGCCCATTGCGTACGCGTCGATTGGGAACACAAGGAGTGACTTTTCAAAAGGAAATACAATCAATTTTGCTTGTGATATACATACATAATGTATGTACTATAGAGCAAGTTTAGGATTCGTAAAAAAAATTGAACTCGAGATAACAATCAAACATAACATTACTGTCTGTCTGTCTCTTGAGCTGCAGCTGAAGCCATTATGCTCAAACTTGGTAGTTTGGTGATTCCAAGGGGAAACTGAAATTTTTTTAGGACCAAAATTAACGGTACCTGCCATATGACGATAATGAAAAAAACTTGTTCTTTTAAAAACGACTCTAACGATTTTGATTAAAATTTTTATGAGTAGTCACTACAACCATAAATGTCGTACTTTTGAAATAAAAAAATATTTGTTCATCTGTGATAACGGCACCTCCCATACCTAGAACCGTTTTTCTGATTTTCTCGTAAACGACTGAATGAATTTCGATGACAATTTTTACACAAAAGATTCTTAGCAATTTTCAAATTATCTTATATCAAAATTAAAAAAAAAAAAATTTAATTTTTAAAAAAAAGTTTCAATATTTTTTTTTTTTGAAAAATCAATTTTCCGAAAACGTGTTGGATTTTTTTCTTTGTTGGTTCAAAATGTCCATTAATATTATCTTTAAAATGACATACCAATTTTTTTTTTCAAACAAGGCTTGAGTATTTTTATGTAACGATTTTCAATTTTCTTATAATAAAAATTAATATTTTTTAAAGAAATCAAATCACATACTTAGTTTTGAGGTTAAAATAATTTAGGAAAAAAGTTGTTTAAGTCATTTTAGTTTTTTGTTTTTTTTTTATTAATTTCTTATAAAAGTATTAATTTTAAAATCTTTATAGTTATATTAAGCTCTAATATCCACAGCAACTTTCGTGCATGTGGTCGCGAACTGAACAAACTGCAAATTTTCAATTTTCAAAATTACAAGTTACACCTTCCACTCTCTAGCCTTTTGGCATATCTTATGCAAATATAAATAATTATTTCTGTTGTCCAAAAAGCCTCTGATTTTAAATAATTATATAAAACAAAAAATAATACACATCAGAGCTGTTCTGAAGACTTCCGAAGAAAAGGCTTTATTGACTCTTATTTAAAAGATTTTCCTTACTTTTTTATTCGCCTCGTTAAAATCAAATCACAAAGCTACTAGAGTTTGATTTGACGATAAGTCAGAACTCAGAATTATCTTTGAGCCTACTTGTATAAATATACATATATATGAAAGAAAGCAATGCGCTAAACTAGCTGTTTTTTTTATATCACTGGGAGAAAAAGACTTGCACTTCTTATCATGAAACCGAAAATGTTTGAGACCTCTAAAAGCAAATTGCTGATTCACGTTCAATAAACAAGGCTAAAACATGATCTATAAAAGGAGAATGGATGGATGTTGTAACAGTTAATGACCTGGGTATATCATTTGAAAGGTCTCAAAATGTACGTTTTTTTAATCTCTTTATCAGAGAAATTGTTAATTTTTTTTTTTTTAATTAGGAGCCGGTTGAGCGATCAGGAAAACAAATCAGTAAAAATTTTCGAATGTAATGTTTATGTTGTTTTCACTCGTTTTAAACACACAAATTCAACATAAATCGATGTCAGATGGATTCAATTAAATGCACACCAAATAACTCTACAACGGTTTTTATTTAGACAAAACTATAAAATGAGTCAACTTTTTTTCTAAGTATGATTATAGGTCTAACAGAAACTGAGTTACAGTTGCAGATAAAATTTTTTTCTCTAATATCAATAAATCAACCAAAGAACCTTATGACATGGAAATTCTTTTGCAAACTAAAAAAAAATCATAAATTAAAAGAAGCCTCATGTATGATATAAATCCAAAGTTCTATGGAATAATTGGCTACACTAGTGCGTAGACGCACTTTTTAGTGTGCTTTTGCTGTACTTTTAGCACACTTTCCGGACTTAGTTCAAATTGGATTAAGCAAACAGTGTTGGAAAAAGTTAAATTTACTTAAAACAGCAATAACCTTGCTTTAGTAGAAACAAAAATAAAATAATATATAAAAATACCACCTTGTCATTTCCAATTCGAAGATAATGGGAGGCCAAGTCTGTCTTTTTTTTTTTAATAAAATCTTTCCAACAAAATGATTTGAAAATTAAAATCCATCAAATGCAACATAAATTGGAATTTTATTTTGGCAGCAACAAGGATCAACACAAAAAACGTAAAAAGGATAAAACATTTTAATTAGCAATCAGAACACGTCCGCTTAAATAAACAGCTTTATTCTTCACGCGACTGTGTATAGTATATCTCTCGTGGATAATGTTTAGCTAGCTTCCATTTCGTCTTCATCTCGTTCATTTTTTAACATTATGTGTATATACATATTTCGTGTCCTGGTACATAAAATTGTTAAATGAGAAAATATTTTTTTTTATTTGTTTTGCAGGATTTCTCTCGTGGGACGTATCCGATTGTCATGTCGACCTAGAGGATGAACTCAATACAATTACACAACATGCCCCAGAGGGAGAGGAAGCTCGACACGGTAAGTGAAAAATGAAACAACATTTTGGTTGGGATTTTCCATTATACACAAACATCAGTAGCTATGATGTAGATATATCCAACAAGGACGAAAACGTGTGCAAGTACCTTGTATTGAACAGTACTTTACAAATAAAAAAAAAAGAAGCAGTAACACGCACCGGAGCAAGACTATACACACTACTGCACCATACCTAGTACATTTACACACACAATACATACATACATAATCTATTTCTGTGTCTCCAAATCCTTGTTGATGTATGACGAACCTTGTCGGATTTCATTTAAGGCAGTTACTGTTGCTAGTACAGAAATAGCGCAAAATAAGGACATGTAACATCATCATCATCTACTGATGTACGCTTTTGTGATGTTTCGTAAGGAGCAATCAAATGCATATGCTTAGAGGTATAGGTATATGTTTTTGTTTGTTTACACTTCCATATACTTATGTAGGTAACGTACATATATCCTAGACAAGAGATTGAATCAGTTTTGATAAGCTTTCTTCATATTATTGAATGTTGTCATATACAAATTCAAAACTTTCGACAGAATAAATACTTCAATTAAAATTTCCAGGAAGAATTTGAATAAATTTTAACAATACAGTTAAATAAGGAGAACAAATTGGTAAACTGCGGAATGGATGCAAACGGGCAAATTTTTTTGTTCAATATCTTTGTTTTGCCATTCTATAACTTACCTCAGAAGTCTAATGAACCACATGTCCGCGAGTCGCGGTTTTTAAGATTAAACCGGAAGTTGAAAGTTTATAAATTAAAGAAAAAACATTTCGGTATAAAATAAACATATGGGACATGATTTTAAGGTACTTTTTAATTTTGAATGTATAGCACATGTTTTAAGACTATTTTTTGATTATTTTTTTAAGGTAGTTGGATCGTTTTGGCTTTGGCTTTAATATACTAATAATCACAAAATGGCCTTAAAACATGTGCCATACCTATATGTTTTACTAAAATATTTGTTTTTTTAATTTTATTAATCATCATCTTCCTGTTAAATCTCGAAAACCATGACTCGCGTACACGTGATATCTTGTGATTTTTGAGATTAGTTGTAGAATACCAAGACACAGTTTTGATAAAAAAAAAAATTGCCGGTTAGCAATCATTCCGAGAAAATAAAATTTGCCAGTGAGCATTAATTCCGCAATTGAATCCTTATTTTACTGGACTATACTATATTTCAATTCTTTTAAACACTAAGCTATCCAAACTCGGTTTTTCGGTGAACGCACTGGTGCGGTGGCCATAGATATAAATGTGTTCAACAATCCGAACAAAAAATCAAATTCTTAACACACAATACAATGAAGAAATCATTAATAATAACAATATACATATATGTAGAAATCGAAAAAAATAGTATTGTTATTTTGCCCGTATTATTTAATTAATAATAAAATTGATAGTATAAAATAGAACTATGAGTACAAAATGTAATTAAATAATAAAGAATAACATTCGCAATCCCAAACTTTTCCAATTGACGGGGAAATTAGCTTCACAAGCATCCTCTTTTGTCCTGCTATTTAAGCAATAAGTACCCAATTTGTAGGGTACTTGTAAAACACGAAATAGATCCTCGAATGAAATTATGAGTTTTACTTCCAGAAAGAACTTTACGCAGAGTTTTTCTCCGCCAATTTTGACTATTAAATCCTTGTAAAGATTAGCTTTTGAATTCAAAACAGTTTCTTCGCTTCACATTTCGTACAAACTGCAATAATTAGACAGTAAATAGCTTGTCTTTAGCTTTTAGTTGTTACAATCTAAGAAAATTTAACACTCTGCCACATAACAATGTGTAAAAATTATGTGTATGTGCACAAAGTTATATAATAAAACAAGCAATGGATTACTGTTTGTTGAATTTTAATTCATTCAATATATTAATTTTAAAAATAGACAAAAAATAGCCAAAAATACATATACATATATGAAAATAATCAATGACAAAATGGGTCACTGTGGCGTATGTGGAACATTTTTTTTGTATTTTCTTAAATACCAAAGACATTGATAAAGAATAAAACCATTACTAGGTTTAGAATGGCCATGTGATTTTCAAGTGTCCAGGACATTGACCTTGCAAACGCTTGATCGCTTTTTCAGGCCAGGTTTTTATTCAAATAATTTAAACAAAGTCCGATTCAGCATCATTAAGAATGTCTTATGATCAGATTATGGCAGCATGTAAAATAGGAATAGGTGTAACTCCAGCAGTTTAACTGCACGTATTACTCAATAAAATGATTCGAATCCCATTTTGGATTAATATTCAGTTACGAATCATGATGACGAAAATCTCAAGTAGACAAAGTCTCGAAAGAAATACCTAACAATTTGTATCAAAGGCAAAATCCGAAATGAAAATAATCCCGGAAAAAAATTGTTTGTCAAATTTATCTGCTTGGGTGTATGAGGTCGAGACTAGATCGTGTGTCTACAAATCAAACTTGAGGAATCCATTATATTTGAAAATCTCGGGAAGCAGATAATTAAACTAAATATTATAGTTTAACACAATTATGAATAAAGAATTACGTATTACTAGCAAAAGTAAACCAAAAGTAGCAACACATCACCTGATAGTTGAGGTAATTATTTTTTTTTTAAAAACGACTTTTTCTTCTTAAAATTAATCTTTTTATAAGAAATCAACTGGAGTTCCAAACAAAATGTTTAATAAAAAGTTGTTTAAAGTCATTCTAAGAACGAAATTTATGCGCTTTTACATTTCCTGTAAATTATTTAACAATTGCAACATTAACTATATGAACAAGTAGGTACATGCTACCAAGTCGTGCATATTTTTTTTTTATTAAATAAGCATAAGTTTCAAGAGTGTAGTCTATAGTTTAATTATAAACTATACCACAATCATTCTTATAGTGAGAAAGTTTAATGTCGCCGTCATCATATGTAAAACGTTGGCTACGTTTCTCTTGTTTTTTATTTTTTTCTTGTAGCCCTTTCTTTTATATGTACTTGTTATGCGAATCCATTTCACGTTTAACATGTTAGGGCACTCTCTCGCAATAGTTCTAAAAGTGCACTTGATTTTAATTTCACAGAGATTCAAGCAAGCATCAGCTGCATTTTAGCCACTGTAAATGGTTGTATGCAACGATGTAGCAGAAGGCTCTTGAGGCACCACACAAACGTATTTAAAAACAAAATTTATGGGAGGGGCTTTTAACCAAGCTACCTCTTTTGAAGTTTAATTATTAATATGAACGGATGTGGAAAGAAATTGAGTGTAGAGCATTTATACAAAAGGAAATGCAAAATTGCTTTGAATTTTTAATTTTCAACTGCTAAAAGTCTGAATACCTACTTCACATAATTTAGTCACCTGCGTAGTTGTAATCATTATGAGCTATGTTTTGGTGTCAACTTGGATCTGTTTAGGAGCATGTGTTAAAAAAAAAAATATAATATTGTTTTATAAAATACGCAAATGTTTTATTTATTGTTTCGTAATGTACCTTGTATGATACTGAACCACAT
This sequence comes from Meliscaeva auricollis, assembly GCA_948107695.1. Lineage (NCBI taxonomy): Eukaryota > Metazoa > Arthropoda > Insecta > Diptera > Syrphidae > Meliscaeva > Meliscaeva auricollis. Next base: position 37,364,299 of record OX403619.1, on the reverse strand, counting down.
GAAGGAAGATGCAGAATAAAACATTTTTAAGGTTTAGTTCAAATTAAAAATGGTAATTTAGAAAGGCCATCTAATATTTCCTTTATATACGCGCATTACTTTGTATGATGAAAAGAAAAAAAGTACATTACATTATGTTTTGTATTTAGATGAATAGATTTAGCAAAACTTCGTTCACAATACCGCGTTCATATTAATTTAGTTTATTAAAATGCGTTTTGGACTCCGATATGTCATTAAAACTTTTCAAACTTTAATTTCAGTATTTATCCATAGTTCACGAATTTGATTTGCTATTTGTATTTGTACTTATATGTATGGATCAAGTTGAGCTGCACAGAATATATTTCTGTGCTTTTTGGTAGAAACATAATACCGCCGTACTGGTAATAATTTAATAACTAATTAAAATTTTTTCAGCTTTCCAAATTATTGTTTACAATGCTTTAATAAACATTTTAATGTTTAAAATGAAAAAAGTTCATAAGCGGAGGAATCATGTTTTTATCAAAGAACAGTGATTTAAAATTAAAAAAGTAACACACAATTTGTTAAAAAAAAAAAAACTAATTGTCAGACGATGACGATGCCAGCAAAAAACAAATTACACCTCATAATTTTTTCTCAAAGTTTTATTTCCTAAAATGCACTTTCAAAATAGGTTAATAAATTTAATTTATTGAGTCAGAAGATTTTGAAAAAAATATAGCTCCATGATGCCGTTAATAACATGTCCTCTTCAACTTCAATTCGAGAAATTATTCAACAATTTGTTTGTTGTAAGAATCAATTCACTCCAAATCTTCTCAGATCCTGATAACAATGATGCGTTAGCAATGACGCTGTTTACACTTACGCATAAACTACTGGGTCAACTAAAGCAGAACTTAAATAAGCATAGTTAACAATAAAAAAAAAAAATATTTATTGTACTATTCGTACTAGAATGTCAGCTTATTAGACTTGACCATTCTTATTCCGTCAATTTCATTGAATGTTTGAACAACAACAACAACTTAAACTAGCTACCACTCTTGTTTGGCTGGAGATTTATTTTTGTTTAAGTTTTAAAATTGATTTTTCAAGAAGTAAAACTATTTCTTTGAAGTATGCTTTAGAATTCTTATTATGTCATTATTATCATGGAATAAAGGTAAAACAAAAATACCAAACAAATTATTGTTACTACAATTGGCCAGAGTAATTCTCCTGTAAAGCGGTTACACTTATGCAAAACTGTTAAACACATTTTATTGATTTTCGTCGAACTACCTTCTTCTAATAGAAATAAATCGAACGTGTATCCTCTGAGAGCTTCCTCCAAAGTGTCCTCTTCACTGTACAGGAGCTATACTACTGGCACTGTTGAATATGAACTTCCACAAGAATCCGTTATAATTTTTTTTTTTATCCTCCAAGTTTTAACTGAGTTCACACAATTAATTTGAATTGCAATTGATAAATGTTCGTATTATTCAACCTTCATTTATTATGTACCTATTTAAATATTCGCATCATAAAATTTTTATATCGTTGAGTTATACATTATTATCATTTATAATAACTAATGTTGCCGAATACGAATACCGACACTAACTTCTAAACCACACAAAATCTATTTTGTATCCAATATCTACCTCTACATTATGTACATAATATGATATTCTAAAGTTGAACTCAACCCAATCTAATACTAAAATTAAGAAAGATCCTCTGAACATGACGTTATAAGAACTTTACCTATATTCAATGGCCCTCGTTTTAAGAGTCTTATCAGCTTCAATAAGAGGCAGCTCTTCGCATTAGCAATTTAACCAACCAGCCAATAGTACCTACCATTTTCAACACAACAAATGTAATGACTGTATACGTATATACATGTCTGCACATTCTATCTACTTGTGTATTTGTAGTAATAATCCCCCACTACTATATCCTCTAGAAATCCCTTTAAATATCCTACAATAGGAGACGACGACGTATGTATATAAACAAAATTTAAGTGCTCTTGGTGAAGGAATCCCACGAAATCATATTAGCTGGCAAATGTTTGTACAGCAAAGCCTTCTTCAAAAGGATAAACCTCAGGCTCCAGCGCGGTGCGGCGCGGCGCGGCGGCGCTGCAATTTCATATACTTTTTTTTATCCCACGAGTTTTCTCTCAGCCCCGAAAGTAATGCACAATTACGAGTGTATTACAATGGCATTTCAACATTTAGCTTTGCGACAATTTCAATGCTTCCTTTTGTTGTGGGGTGTTATCGAGGAGGCATAGTGCCATAAATTCAAATTGTATGATAATAACTCAATAATTCTCATCGATAGGATGAAGAAAAATATTCTATTGTGTTGTGGATGAAAATTTGGCAGGAAAAATTAGAAAAGGATTGTATGGATTATGAGAATAGATACGGATACCAATTGAAAGTAGGAGAAGATAAGGGAATTTATGATACGTTACATAGGATCCAGCTCAACCGGTGTGCATTTAAAAAAAAATACACAATTATTGGTATCATTTGTAGGGTGTAGAAATTCTATGAAATCAATTTGACTCATTATGAAATAAGGAGTAAGGTAAGCGTTAAGCTTTTACAGTTAAGAAACTCAGTTTGAAGAACAGATTTTTATTATTTTGTATTACACTTTTTATGCTGTATACATATGCTCTTGGATAGGACACGACGTAACTTGTTTACTAGAGTAACCAGAAAACAAAATCTCTTCTTTTTCAGAGGCACTTTACTCAAACTGTTCCCAAACATGTAAAATAATAATTTATGCTTCAAAGTGAGCCGAAAATAATGAGTTTTAAAGGTCGCTAGAAATTTTTTAATTTTTACCTTACTTTCGAATTATTTTACCATACCTTGGCACATGTTAACCATGATTTCTCTGTCAATAACTATGATTGAAATTTTATTGGGGTCTTTGTTTTTAGAAGAAACACTTCCCTATGAATTTGATTACGCATTGAGCAATGAGCATACGCTCTTCTAGTTCAACCAGTGGTGACGCGGTGTTAGACATTTTTTAATAATTATTTTTTCTATGGGTTTATTTCGTTGCCACGTCGTCGATTGAACGACTTGGGTCCGTAGAGATACACATCGATTGAGTAAAACAGTAGCAGGTAGCTAGTTTGTTTTGTTGTATTTAGTTAGTTCACAGAAAGTATGCACGAGTTGGGAAATGGGAAATACTCTTTTGGTACATACATAGGTAGGTGAATAAAGCCGAACAGTGATTATTAGGTGTGGGGTAAATTAAATAGAAATTAAAATAATGTCATCTGTAAGCTACTCGTTCATGCACGACTTGAATAATATGATGCTTCGCCACTGAGTTCAACCAGAGTGGAAAAAATAATGTCTTTCATTCATTTCCGTATAAAAAAATTCAATACAGTCAGGTCGGGAATATGATGTAGGTCAAAGACTGTTCCATTTATTCCTTTCGTACACCAATTCTTAACTTCACCTCTACCATACTGGCAATATGATGAAGCTGGTGGAATATCCTCCAAAATCATCAAAAGTGAGCCAACAGATAGCGTCAAATAACATCAGCAATGAAATCCAAAAAAGGGACTAGCCATGCATACAATACCAAGGAGTACACTTTGAACACTTAAAAAACTAAATACCATAAACAACACAAATTAATTTTTACTTTAAGCCTTTTGAATTATAGGGCAAAAAAACATTTTCTTATGATCTTACTTTTTGCATTTTATCTTTGTTATATTTAAATTTCTTGTTTTTTTTCTTTATTTTTGGTTCCTTCAAAATAAAAACAAAAATAAAACCGTTATTTTATTACGCATTTTTCGCAGAAAAATGACCTCATAGTCAAAAATTAACATGGCCAAAAAAATGGGACAGCTTTAAACAATTAATATCTGACCCACCAAACAAAATATCAAGATTATTTAAACGCAGTTACAATGGGTACCTAGTATTTGTAAAAAAGACCCAATAACATTTCTACCATAATTATTGACAGATAAATCAGCGTTAACATGTGCCAAGGTATAACAAAATAACTCGAAACTCAGCTAAAATTTAAAAAAAGGTCTAGAGACTTTTAAAACTCATTATTTAAACTTTAAAAATTCATTATTTTCGGCTCATCTTTGAAGGAAATCAAAAAAACTTCATTGAATCGAATTGCTACACAATGCTTGATTGATTAACAACGTTTATTTTTTTGTTTCAAGAAATACGAAAATTTTATGACTTCAGATTAATAACTAGAAACTGTTCATAAATTATGTAGGCACATACGATATTAGGTATGACATTTTTGTCTTTAATTAATTAATTAATTGGTTGAATTTGTAGTTGTATATATTTATTTTTGGTTATATATAAGTTATGATGGGTAAATAAAATAAATAAATCTATGGAAAAATATAATTTATCATTTGAGAAATATACATTTATGTACTAAATTTGTACATATTAATATTTCTCAATGGTTTTGAAAAACTCTTTAAAAAAGCTTTTTTTTGCAATGTAAGCAATAGAGAATCTAGAAATTTTAAGCAAGAATGTGCATATATGTATGAAGGAGAAGAAAGAATAAAAAATCATATTTGATGCTGTTTTATATTTTGAATACATTTCTATTGTTTCATTTTTAAAATATATGCCTTCAATAAACTGATTACTGAAAATTTAAAGTTATTTACCCTGACCCATACCCAAATTGTCAACTTAAACTTGTATTTACTAAAAATTAATTAATTTTTCCATAAATGAGATTTCTTAATAGTCACAAATGGGTAATTCCATAAAAACTGAACCTAAATAGGAAGAAAATTAAAGTTTAAATTTTTAAAATTAAGTGAGTGCACTTGAATCCTTACAGTCTTAACATTAATATTAATGTATCAATGTTTACAATATGCACCCATTTTTCATGGTGTTTTCAAGCTCCAAAGTGTACAAATAAGTGTACAACTACACAGATAAAAAAAGTACCACATAAAAACAAGAAGATTGTCTTATTGAGCTGTTTTACTATGGGCCAGTTTCAATAGTTAGTTAAACATTCAGTTAGTACCTACTTATTCATTAGATAGAGCAAAAATCTATTTTTCAAAACTCAGATATTACGTATTTTTTGGAATAATTATTTTAATAATTGAATAAACTCATCTACTCATTTTAGAGCTTAAATAAATGTTTAAATGTCAGCAAAAATTATTCATATGTCATACCTATTCACAAATCCGACAGTTCTACAACAAATAAAAACAAACAACAAACAAAAATTTACATACATATTTATAATAGTCCATAGTAAAATAAGGATTCACCTGCGGAATGGATGCTGACGAGCAAACTTTTTTTTCAAAATCTTACTTTTGCTGTTCTATAACTTACCTCAAAAGTCTCAATTTATTTTTATTATTATTATTTTTGAAATACTTGAAATACGCGACTTGCGGCCATGTGATTCATTGTGACTTTTGAGGTAAGATATACATAGAAGACGAAAAGGAAGATTTTGAAAAAAAGAATTAGCCCGTTAGCATCCATTCCGCAGTTTACCGCTTTTTCACCTTATTTAATTTCAATTGAATATGTAATACGCTGCAACAAAACAGAGATGCAAACGTCCTATTTTCTATGTTACTGACAATCTTTGTTGGACAGAGTATAGAAATCTTATTTAAGTGAGTACCTAAACAATGAGATATTTCCATAGAGAAACCCTATTGATTTTATAGAGAAAATATTAATAAAATGTCAATAAGATTTTTACATATTTTTAAATTTGAGACTTAAACCAAAATTGGCTCTGTTATGTTTCTTTAGTAGGCCTTCCTACTAATAATAATAAGATTATCTTTTTGGATAAAAACCAGAGAGAAATCTTAATGTTTTTCTTCTATTTTATGTGGTCGTTTTTTTTCTGTTTTAACTGCCCGAAACGAAGAATGTTTTTTTGTTGGATGAGTTTTGTCTTTTGTTAAAAGGCCATCTTAAACCTTACACGTATTGAAATTTATAATTAAAAATTTTGTAAAAAAAAATTTAAGAACCTTTTGTTTTTCATATAACAATCTACCAAAGTATTTCCATCTCGTCCGTTACAAAAACGACTTAAAAGTTTTATTGTGTCTTAATTATATGCTTGAAGACATTATACCTTGGAACAAGAAGGGAAAAAGTATGAAAAAAATAATAAATGAAGATAAAATATAAATATTTTTAAAATTATTATTTTATGCGATTTTGTGGTTTTTAGGAAGAGTCACGACCATAACATTCGAGTTTGAAACCAAATTTTTTTTCCCCAATTATAAGTTCTATTTAATTGTTTCTGTCGTTTCATTGATAGTTATGGAAATCTGCATTCTGGATTATTCATTAGAAATTTATTCTTAAAAAAAAAAAAACAAGAATCCATTACTCCGATGTTTATATAGATTTTTACATAAATTCTTAATTTTTATTTTACGAAACGAATGTTCTATGTAAATTCTTTTTCATAATAGGTTCCCAATCCTAGATGTTTTCATTTGCAATTTTACAGTCTGGGTTCTCAAAGCTTTGCAAGTCGGTTGATAGACAGACTGATTTCAACACGCTAAAGAAGAAATGTTACAGAATTTGTTTATGTGGGTCTGAAGAAGTTAAGCCTTTTAAATATTTTTGTTCATTAAAAAAAAGGGTGTAAAAGTATCACGACCGTTACAATGAAATTACCTAAATATAAATCATTCCAAGTGCTTTTACTCTTCATCTTCTGTCGCACAATTCACAATAATCACTGGGTGTTTTTTTAAAGCGCACAGCTACATATGTAGTTTTGTGTAAGAAAAATAGCTTATGACTTTTTTACGTGTCAATCTGTAATTCATTTCTAACCAATCTTTTGATTGATGTAAAGTTGGAAATGGACAAGAAAGTCTTAAATTTAAGTAAAAGGTTACGTGACAAAAACAAAAAAGTAGATTACGTGAGTATTTATTCAGTTGGAATAAATAGGTTGACCAATAGAGCTTTAAGGTATTGTAAGAACCAATATGAATAAAATTCGATACACGTTTGTGACTTGACGTGCCTATTTTATAAGTAAGTATACAATTATTTTAACTCTCGGTGTGTTTTATATAAGATTGCAATAAAGTTCTTCAAACTAATTTTAACTTGGGGTCGGTGAATGCATACAGAAGTACTAAGAAGTAGATACTATATCCCAAAGAAAAGCATCAGCTTACATAGTCCACCTTTATCCGTTGGGATGAATTAACTAAAAAATATTTTCGTATTGTCAAATACATTTAGATACGAACAAATCTTAAAGGCCAACTATAATAGACGGAAGCAAACGAAAACTAGTGTCAAAAATGTATGAACCGTTTCTTGCTGTTTGTCAAATGGCTGAAAGTACCTATAGTTGACGGATGAGTTTTCCAAATTTCCTTGTATTTATAATACAAAATATTTTTGTTTGCATAGTGAAAAAGAAATTTAAAAAATTGATAATTCAATTAATTAATGATTTAAAATATTGTAATTTTGCACTTTACTTCCAAATTTTGGGACAACTAACTTAGCCAAGCTCCTCCAGCTTTAAATATTGATAAAATTGGACGGGTTTGATTTTAACTCTGAGCTAACAAAGGTAAGAAGAAGTATGCAAGTGAAAAAGGTTAGCTGAATGCATTACAGCTGCCTAGAATAACGTTTGCCTACTCCTATTGAAACATCTTGAACATTCCTTATTTTTGACGTAGTTAAAAATAAGGGAGGGTGTCTTTATTTACTTGATTAACTTCAAAATATAAATAAGAAGTGTTTTCTTAAAAAAAAAATAATCAAATTATTGTTATTTTATTTGTATCTTTTAAATGCTGTGTGTTTAATGTGACAAAAAAAATTATTGTTCAGTGATTTTAAACGAAATAGAATAGAAAACTCCGTTAACTTTGAATAAAATCTAGTAAAATTTGCCGATTTAAGAATGTGCTATAAGTGAAGCCATTCAAGTACGAGTATTACGGACTGGAAGTGCCCTATTTTGGAAACCGTAAACTTTGTTCCGGTTTTTCTTTGATATTTCAACTTCTTTGGAATGCTCGTAGTAGTAGATAAATCTTTATTTCAGTTGTTTTTAGTAGTGTGTAATACTTTATCAAGAAAGAGTTTTTTTCTGCAGTATTCGGTAAGTCATTTTGTCGTTATTTTGTCAACACTATTCATTTATTTCATTTTATTCGCAGAAAAAAAGAAAAAAATAAAACAATGGCTGAGTTGTAGGATTTGTTTTTGTTTTGCGAATAAAATGAAAAAAATCATCAGCTACTAGGTAGTTGAAAGAAACACGACTTTTGAATAATTGCAAAAGAGGAAGTCGAAATTTCGTAGAAAATTCACTGTAAGATATAGACAACACCCACACTTATTTTTTCCAAACCAAACAATGACACCAGCTCCTAGCGCTGTTTTAATTTGAATGCCACACTTTTCTTCAATGTTTCGTCACCTTTTCCAAATTTTCAAACATTTTTGTTAAGAAGCAAAAACTAGAACTATTCACTGACGGCGACGATACGGTATTGCATATTTTGCTATTATTATATGGTGCAAAGCAAAAGTTCATATGACAATAATGGATATTAATAATAGTCGCTAAATATTAACAATATGTTCGTTTTAATCAAATTTAACAGAGAAACAACTAGCAACAGTGTTGTTTTTCATTGCACGTATGTTTAATATGACACATACAATAGGTAGATATCTATGTATACAGATACAAGCTACAATTTAAAAAAAAAAATAAACGCAAAAACAAATGAACTTTTCTAACGTGAACCGATTTTTACAACTCATTGTCTCTCACATTTGTTTTAACAATACAAAAAAATACGTAGTCGGGTGTGGATGACAAAAAACTCAATGGCGGACTTATTCATGCAATGCATTTCTTTTGATTAATATTTGTCTTGTTTTTTTTTTTTTTTATTCAACTGAAGGATATTCATTTTTTAATGAGGTGCACAAAACAAATCATTTATTAGAGAAATCTCAAAAAATCGTAACCTACACCTACGCGAAAAACTACCTCATTATGTACATATGTATGTATGGATAAGATAGATGTATACCTAAACATATACATATTCTTTGCAGAATCACTGGGAGGATTTCGAAATATTGTATTGCAATGAGATATACACTACACTACACACACATAATATTATCATACAAGTAATTTCAAAAAATAATAAAGCCTTAATATCTGGATTTTACCACCGATATTGTCAATGAATGCGGGCATTCTAAAGAAATAACAAGAAAGATCATATTGGCCCAAAGCCGTTTCTTAAAAGTATTTTGAAGTTTGATCATATTCAGTTGAATCAAATCATCATTTATATCTCAAAACTTCTTTTCTTTTTAACTTAATTCTCAACAAAATGCTATTTGAATGTAAATATTGACCTGATAACAAAAAAACAAGTAAAAAGCATAAATCATCTGACACAAAACAAAAAGAAAATAAAAGTCAAGATCATTTAAAAAAAATCCTGCTCCACTTTCAAATAGATAGACAATGGTTTTAACAATATAAAATATCAAATATTTGTCTTTCTAATGTATCACATTGAACTTTCCAAAGAGACAGCTCATTATTTTTCAAAAAAAAAAAAAAAAAATGCAATGGAAAACTAGGACGACACAAGTCAATAATAATAATTAAACAGAAAACAAAAGATTCTGTTTGCTTTTGTGTTTGCATAAGTAAACAATTTTCTAAGATCATACCAAATGAATTTCTTGAAAAATATTAAGGTAAACATACTACACACTCGTGTATCTCTTTGTATTTTTGTTGGATTAACAATGAACTCATTCAATCACAGAACTATAACAATAATTCAAGAATAATGTAAAAAAACATGTTCACCCTTCAATAGAATAATAGTCCAGTCAACGAAGACTAAAAATTATAAATTAAATGGTAAAGTATAGTGTATAACATACTCATACGGACCGTAAGGTTTTGGCAGAAGGGGAGAAAAAAAGTTCTCTCATCTTTTTTTATAAATATTGTTAAATCTTACCGTACTATGGCTAAATACCTGGGTGATTTTAGATACAAAGTAAAGCTGGAAACCTTATACATTTACAAGAAAGAATACCAAAAACCACTGTGAACTAAGCAAAGTGCAACGTTCAGCGTGTATGTGCATTAACGGAACACTCCGCTCGACACCTTTCGCTGCACTAGAGTTACTCCTTAATCTTTCACCCCCCTATATGGGAAGTATTGTCTTGGCTCAAGGAAAACGTGAAATCCAGTACAGATATCCGCATTTTCTGAGATTTTCAGGCTGCTTAAAAATCCCTTGAATCAGTCGCTTCAAACTCCATCACATGTCAAACTGTCAGGTGACGTGTAATAAGGCTCAACGAAATATGACCAAATTTCAAAAGCGAAATAAGGCCAAATTAAATTTGGAAATAAAGCCAAATTGTTTTTTTTTCAAAAACTCGGCCTTATATTAGCAACTATAATACAATTAACGGATTTGCCATATTGCCGCAGGTCCAGGGCTCCACATATGAGCGTAAAAACAGTGAGATATGTTTGGGGGGGCATGCTGCCCCCCTGCAATCCCCTGCTAGGGGTCATTATAGGATTTGGGGTAGATGCGAGGTTGGGTGTATGCAAAGTTTCTTTCGCATAAAAAGAATCAAAGTTTCTTAAAATCAAGATTTTGTAAATGCAAAAGAAACTATGCATACACCCAACCTCGCACCTACCCCAAATCCTATAGTGACCCCAAGCAGGGAGGTTGCAAGGGGGCAGCATGCCCCCTCAAACATACCTCACTGTTTACACGCTCATGGGTGGGGGTCCTGGGTTAAAAAAAAAATTAATGTATTTAAACAAAATTCGCTGTATATTAAAAAAATTCACTATTATTCCCCACTTTAATTGTGAGTATTTTCCCAACCAAAAGTGATAGAATTTCTATCTCACTCGGATTCCCGTGGAGTAATTTCCCTGCACCGGTTTTAACAATATAGCACAAAATATAAACTTATGTCCCATGTAATTGAAAAAAATATTATGGATTTATTTTCCAATATCTTTAAAAAAAAAAAAATTCAGATACTTTTGGCAGTCAAAAATTGAACCTTTTTAAATAAATAAAACCCGAAGTAAAGCCAAATCGAAAATTTGGCGTTATTTCCATATTGAAAAAGAAATAAGGCCAAATTTAATACTTTTGGCCTTATTTCGTTGGGCCTTATTTCACGTCACCAAACTGTCAATCTTCAATATTCACCGGGAAATTGTAAAGCCGATGAACTCGCCAGAATTGGAACGGAAAATGTGGTACTATCAAAAGATTTCTGCAGGAGTTGCATGGACGAGGAAGAAAAAGAAACAGTCTCACTCCTTCTTTGTACATGCCCTGCTTTCTCTTATAGACGTAAACTTAGGAGAATATTTCTATAATAAAATCAAAGCGATCTCATGAACACTAACATTAACAGTCTTTTTTGCTCCATCGGTAGCTCCAAATGGTTTTAACTAATAGGGAATCTCAAGTTCCCTATGGCTCGTGTTATCACAATGGACCTTTATTGCTCTAGGTTAGGTGTGTCAGTTGCTTTTAATGACAGCCAATTTTAACCTAACCTAATCTATAAGAAAATTGTTTTCTAAAGCATAAATATATTGATTAAAAGCTATTTTAATGAGATGATGGTAGGGAAAGTGTTACTGAAAAAAACTTATCCACTTATAATTCAGAACAATTAGGTTGTGCCCCGGAAAAATATTTAACAGTATTTAACAGCAATTCATATCCTTAAAAGTTCCAACTAATTTAACTCATGATCCTTAAAATCTCATTTAAGGATAAAAACAAGCTACCTTGAATGCTGAACCTATTGTAATCAAAACCAAGGCAATAAACTTAAGGGTTTTCCATTAAAATTGAATAAAACAAGTTGTATATGAGATATCAATAAGGTTTCATCTTTATTTGAGAGCCCATATAAGACATTGTGGGTGAAATATAACATCGTTCAAATGGCCTTAGTGGGGCGGATTTGAAAGGTTCAGTTTTCGATGACTTTGGCATCGATTATGTTGTCTTTCAGGGCCGCGGTGATTTGTGGCTTATTCGCATAGACCTGCGACTTAAGAAAGCCCCACAATAATCTAAAAAATCTAAAGGGGTCAAACACACGATCTTGGTGGCCAATTCACGTCGCCTCGGCGCGATATAAACATGCGATGAAACCGCTCGTGCAGAATATCGATTGTTGAGCTGTGTCGCATGTAGCGCCATCCTGTTGAAACTATATGCCTTCGGTGTCCATATCATCCAATTCAGGCCACAAGAAGTTGGTGATCGTAGACCTATAGTCATCGCCGTTGATGGCCTGGCCAGCATCATTTTTGAATAAGTACGAACCCATAACGCCTCGAATTGGGATCAACTTAAAACTGCTCCAAGACCCAATTTGCACGTGTTGCTCGACGCTCTAACTTGCTATGATGATTTTTCTTTAGTAACAGACAAACAGTATTTAGTTAAAGACGATATTTTGACAGAAAGTAATAGAAACAATATGGCCGCCACGAACTGTCAAAATCAACCCGTCTCTATTGGAAAACCCTTAGAATAGGTACTCTATGAAACTAATAGTCCTTTAAATAATGTTGTCCCTATTTTAGGGACCCTTCGGCCGAAAATTTCAGAATATTATACAGAGAAGAAGTGTTCCCCAAAATTTCAAGAAAATACAGTGACCCGTTTTCGAAAAATTGGGTTTTCAAATAACCGTGTTTATATTATACTCGTATACGACTGAATTAAATCCATAAAACTAATAATCTGACTTTATATTTTTAGGTGAAAGACTAATTCAGTACGCTAGTGAGAATCTAGTCACTGAAGTACTAATTCACCCTCAATACAACACTCTGATACAATGCATGAGAAATTTATTAAGCAGTTTTACGAGGCACAGGCATGTCATACATGCAGGCTACACATTTACTGGCAATGGTTCCTGGATACTACAGGTAAGGCTTGATCATTTTAACAAAGAAGAACTCAAGTTTTTAATGAAAGAAAATCTTTTCAGGACGGAACCTTTTCAGTAGCTGATTTTTCAGAAGCATTTCAGGAGCATGACGTACAGAGGGTTTTGCGTGCCTATCCGGATACAATAACTATGAATATCCACTGTGCTGATAACGGACTGTGGAATACCCTGCCAGACAAATCATTTGCTAGGTTGTGTAGGATTCGAATAAATCCAAATGATGTTTTGAGTACAAGTAATGAGAGCATAAATGCATTTATTGGTAAGAAAAGATCTTGGACATTATTAAAATTTTAAGAAATTTGTATGATTTTGGTTTCTTCAGATTATCTAGCCCCTTTGATAGCGCCAGCATCTTTAAGGGAGTTATTGCAAACTTCAGATGTAGTAGGCAATATACGATTCACCCATCCAACACTTTATGTCTTCCCAGGAGGTCAAGGTGATGCGGCTCTCTTTGGCATAAATGGATTTAATATGTTAGGTAGGGCTTTTTGTAATTTTATTAAAATTAATTTGATTTTGGTAAGGAGATTGAACTTAAAATCTTTCTGTTTGTTTTAGTTGACGGAGGTTTTAATAGAAAGGCTTGTTTCTGGGATTTCGCGCGTCATTTAGACCGTCTCGATGCTGTTCTATTGACGCGTATTAATAATAGCAATATAAATGGAATGGCAGCAGTTGTTGAGCGCAAACGAGAATCACATGTCTATCCGCAAATTGGGCATTTCTTTTGTAATATTCCCGATCGCAAGAATTTGCCTAGTCCTGATGGAGACAAGGATAAAGATCCACTTCTGGTAGATTTATTTGAACGTGGTCACAGTCTTGTCAGTGGTGTGAAGTCGTTAGATTTAAAACCGCAAACCTGCTATCGCAATTCGGAACCAATCAACCTATACCACAAAGTGGGGCACGGTACATTGGATATGTATGTGATCAGTCCATCTAGGGACTCAAAAGAAGTAAAGGACTTTTTACAAAAGTGGAGTGCAGGCGATCAAAAACTTTTTGCAGCAAAAGATACAAGAGATTTCCAATTCCCACTACAGAATCTTGTGTCTATTTGTTCGTTATTAGTTTGGCAGCCAGCTGATCCTGATGATACAATCACAAGAATTTTATTCCCTGGCAGCACACCCGATTACAAGATTCAAGAAGGTTTAGAAAAATTGAAGCATCTGGAATTTATGAAATACTCGACTTGCACTGCCAAATCAATTGCTCCTGTTATACAAACGGTAACAACTCGTAGAGTATTTAAATCCGGTCCAATAGAAAAGGGCATTGCCGAACCAGTTGTTCCGTCCAAAGCTGGAAAACCATTACAATTAGAACGAGATGCTAATGTGAATGAAACGCGAATAAAATCAACTTCTGTCCAACAACAGGAAGACAATAAAATAAAAGATACGGCCATAGAAGCAGTCGATAAGAAAATTGAAAAAGTATTGGATAAGGAAGAAGAGAGTAACGTGTCTAAAATAGTTGAGCAAGTTTCAAAAGAGCTAGAACAGGATAGCAAAGATGAAGAAAAGAAGGACAGTGAAGAGAAAAAGGAGTTAACTGAAAAAAAAGTGGAAGTTATGATTGTGAAACCACAACAACAGCAAACCGAGCCTGCACTTAAAGATGAAGCTCATGAACTTATCAAAGCAAAACCGAAGGCAAAAACTGAAAAGCCCCGTGCTGAAGTAAAACCTGTTATTCGCTCACGAATTGACACTAAGCCTCCCAAATCCATGGAAAAGAAGATATTTAAAAAAGAAGATCGAAAAGCTTCTCCAACACATACTCCACGTAAGCAAGATGCTGCAACAAAACCTGCACAACCAATTAAAGAAAAGGAAATTAAGCCAAGAGTTGTTTCAAGAGTCGCAAAATCGAGCCCTAGTAATACACCAGCAAAAAGTGCTAAAGATGCAAACAACCGTAAGGTTTTAGAGTCCAAGCAGCATGTTTCCAAAATTTCTACCGCTCGTAGGGAAACAACAAAAACAAGTAGTGTAGCTATTGAAAAAAAAGAAACTAAAAAAGCAGAAAGAAAGCCAATATCTAGACGTCCTCGTGGAGCGTCACCAACTAAAAGAGCTCCAGGAAGTCCAGTAAAAGTCATGAAGCCAAGAACAGAATTGAAAAAATCTCGATTGGACAAAGGTGGCACTACTGATTCCAGTCTAGTTTCAACACCTAGTGCAGATGAAGTACCTACAACCAAAAAAATTCAAGATATAGTTACTTCCCAGGAATTAGATGCCGCTAAGCAACGCGAGCTCGATGACCTCAAAGAAGAACAAGAAGTGGTTCGTGAAATTGAAGCTGTTTTTAGCCGAGATGAAAAAAAAAGAAAGAGTGTTATTTCAGATCACCGTGAAATTGCCAAACAAGACAGTACAACTGAGGCGGACGAAGATGAAGAGTATCTTATAATTGAAAAGGAAGAAATTGAACAGTATACTGAAGACTCAGTTGTTGAACAGGAAAGTAGTATGACCAAAGAGGAGGAAATTCAGAAACATCAACGAGACTCTCAAGAATCGGAAAAAAAACGGAAAAAGAGTGCCGAGGAGGAAATAGAAGCGGAAATTGCAAAGGCAGAAGCCGAAGAACGGAGAAATAGACAACAGCAAGAACAAGAAGAAGCGGATGAGGAGGAGGAAGCTGAAGATGATGCTGACATTCAGCCTGATTCGATTGAAGAAAAGGTAGACTTGACAACTCCAGAAAAAACTGAGTTGAAAGCCGAAGTGCAAGAAATAATTTCCTCTGCAAAAGAAATAGTCAAAGCCAGAAATGAAGAAACAACGGTTAAAACTGAAGAATTATCATCACCTTCACGCGAAGAAAAAGTAAGCAGTGCAAAGAAAACATCTGATACAAAAGATGAGCCAATTGAACTTGATGCAGCAAAAGAAATCAACTTACAAGAAAGCCTTCCGGAAGAAAAGTTCTCCGCAACAATTGAATCGGGGGCAACGACAGCTCCAACATTGCCGGAGGATGAACGAATTCCACTTGATGAGATCAAAGAGGACTTAGTTATTGAAGAAAAACATGTCAAGGAAAAAACAAAAGAAGTTGAGGATATTCGACTTCAACCAAAGCCTTTGTTGGCCAAAGAAGGCCCTGCAGCTACTCCTGATAGAGTTCTTCCACTCAAAATGACTTTTGAGACCCAACAAAACCTTATGCGCGATGTTGTTAAAACACCAGATGAAGTTGCTGATCTCCCAATGCACGAAGAAGCTGATTTTGGAGTGTATGATGAAAAAGAAGCCCAAGACACGAATAAACCTTTGTCATTGAAAGAAGAAATTGCTAAAGAAGAAAAGGAGGTAGAAGACAAAGAAAAGGAAGATATAGCAAAGGAAGCAACAACAAAAGAAAAAACAGAATTGAATGAAGAAGATGTAAAAACAGAAACTGAATTAAAATTAGCCATTGTTGACATTTCAGAACCAAAAGCTCAAAAACAAATCGATGAAGAAAGTGAAGCCCTAGAAAAGCAGAAAATAAAAGGCGTATCTATTGTGGACAAGGGTATAGAAATAGAAACAGAAATTACAGAAGATACCGATAAACCCACAGAAGTTAAAAAAGCTGAAGACAGCATTATAAAACCAGAATTACTTTCTAAAAAATATTTAACAAGTCCAGAGGAAAAAGAACAAAGTGAGATGACATCCGAAGATGAACTACCAGAGCTTCTGCCAGCTGTAAGAGGCAAAGTAACTGAATTAAAAGAAAAAGAAGACACAACATCACTTGAAAGTCCTGCTACTATTGAAGAAGCCATCGAGGTAGAAATGGAACACTCTTTGTTCGGAAAAAAAATTACTCTTAAAGAAAACGAAGCTCCTTTGGGTAAGAGTTTGTTAGAAGAATTGCAAATTGAATCGAAAAAAGAAGAAAAAGAGACAGAGAAGTTACGCTCACAATCTGAAGCAAATGAGCACAAGAAATCTGCTGACCAAACACCTACTGAGAAACCCAAACTGGAAGCAAGTAAAAAAGAATCTATCACTGACGTACAAAAGGATGAAACACCAGGACCACCTTCAAAAGAAACGTCGCTACCAGAATCTGTTGCAAGTCAAGCTGATGTGACAGACGAACACAAATTGGATTCCGTTGACAAAACCTCTGTAGAAAGTCAAAAAGATGAAAAATCTGCGCCACCATCAAAGGAATCGTCGCGACCGGAATCTGTTGTAAGTAAGGCTGATGCAACAGAAGAACCCATACTGGATTCGGTTGACAAAACGTCTCCTGTTGCTAGTCAAAAAAATGAAACATCTGCACCACCATCAAAAGAAGCGTCGAGACCAGAATCTGTTGTGAGTCATGCTGATCCAACAGAAGAACCAAAACTGGAACCGGGTGACAAAATATCTACTGTTGCAAGTCAAAAAGATGAAAAATCTGCGCCACCATCAAAGGAAGCGTCGCGACGAGAGTCTGTTGTGAGTCAAGCTGATGAAACAGAAGAACCCAAACCACCATCAAAGGAAGCGTCGCGACCAGAATCTGTTGTGAGTCATGTCGATGCAACGGAAGAACCCAAACTGGAATCTATTTACAAAACGTCTCCTATTGAGAGCCAAGATAAAAAATCTGCACCACCATCACAGGAATTGTCACGACCAGAATCTGTTGTGAGTCAACCTGATGTAACAGAAGCACCCAAACTGGAATCCGTTGACAAAGCCTCTCCTGCGTCAAGTCAAAAAGATGAAAAATTTGCACCAGTATCAGAGCAAGCGTCGCGACCAGAATCTGTTGTAAGTCAAGCAGATGCAACAGAAGAACCCAAACTGGAATCAGGTGACAAAACGTCTCCTGTTGCAAGTCAAAAAGGTGAAACATCTGCACCACCATCAAAGGAAACATCGCGACCTGAATCTGCAGCAAGTCTAGCTGATGCAACGGAGGAACTCAAACTGAAATCCGTTGACAAAACCTCTCCTGTTGCAAGTCAAAAAGATGTGAAATCTGCACCACCTTCAAAGGAAGCGTCGCGACCAGAATCTGTTGTGAGTCATGCTGATGCAACAGAAGAACCAATACTGGATTCCGTTGAAAAAACCTCTCCTGTTGCAAGTCCAAAAGATGAAAAATCTGCGCCACCATCAAAGGAAGCGTCGCGACCAGAATCTGTTGTGAGTCATGCTGAAGCAACAAAAGAACCAATACTGGATTCCGTTGACAAAACGTCTCCTGTTGCAAGTCCAAAAGATGAAAAATCTGCGCCACCATCAAATGAAGCGTCGCGACCAGAATCTGTTTTGAGTCATGCTGATGCAACAGAAGAGCCCAAACTGGAATCGGGTGAAAAAACCTCTCCTGTAGCAAGTCAAAAAGATGAAAAATCCGCACCACCATCAAAGGAAGCGTCGCGACCAGAATCTGTTGTGAGTCATGCAGATGCAACAAAAGATCCTAAACTGGAAACATTTGACATAACCTCTCCTGTTGAGAGTCAAAAAGATGACAAATCTGCACCACCATTAAAGGAAGCGTCGCTACCAGAATCTGTTGTGAGTCAAGCTGATGCAAAAGAAGAACTTAAACTGGAAACAGTTGACAAAACCTTTCCTGTTGCAAGTCAAAAAGATGAAAAATCTGCGCCACCATCAAAGGAAACTTCTCGACCTGAATCTGTTGTGAGTCAAGCAGATGCAACAGAAGAACCCAAACTGGAATCAGGTGACAAAACATCTCCTGTTGCAAGTCAAAAAGATGACAAAACTGCTCCAACATCAAAGGAAGCGTCGCGACCAGAATCTGTTGTGAGTCAAGCTGATGCAACAAAAGATCCCACACTGGAAACATTTGACAGAACCTCTCCAGTTGAGAGTCAAAATGATGAAAAATCTGCACCACCATCAAAGGAAGCGTCGCGACCAGAATCTGTTGTGAGTCATGCTGATGCAACAGAAGAACTCAAACTGGATTCCGTTGACAAAACGTCTTCTGTTGCAAGTCCAAAAGATGAAAAATCTGCGCCACCATCAAAGGAAGCGTCGCGACCAGAATCTGTTGTGAGTCATGCTGATGCAATAGAAGAACCCAAACTGGATTCCGTTGACAAAACGTCTCCTGTTGCAAGTCCAAAAGATGAAAAATCAGCGCCACCATCAAAGGAAGCGTCGCGACCAGAATCTGTTGTGAGTCATGCTGATGCAACAGAAGAGCCCAAACTGGAATCGGGTGAAAAAACCTCTCCTGTAGCAAGTCAAAAAGATGAAAAATCTGCGCCACCATCAAAGGAAGCGTCGCGACCTGAATCTGTTGTGAGTTATACTGATGCAACAGAAGAACTCAAACTGGATTCCGTTGACAAAACGTCTCCTGTTGCAATTCAAGAAGATGAAAAATCTGCGCCACAATCAAAGGGATCGTCGAGACCAGAATCTATTGTGAGTCATGGTGATGCAACAGAAGAACCAAAACTGGATTCCGATGACAAAACGTCTCCTGTTGCATGTTTAAAAGATGAAAAATCTGCGCCACCATCAAAGGAAGCGTCGCGACCAGAATCTGTTGTCAGTCATGCTGATGCAACAGAAGAACCCAAACTGGAATCGGGTGACAAAACCTCTCCTGTAGCAAGTCAAAAAGATGAAAAATCTGCTCCACCATCAAAGGAACCGTCGCGAAAAGAATCTGTTGTGAGTCATACTGATGCAACAGAAGAACTCAAACTGGATTCCGTTGACAAAACGTCTCCCGTTGCAATTCAAGAAGATGAAAAATCTGCGCCACCATCAAAGGAAGCGTCGCGACCAGAATCTGTTGTCAGTCATGCTGATGCAACAGAAGAACCCAAACTGGAATCGGGTGACAAAACCTCTCCTGTTGCAAGTCAAAAAGATGAAAAATCTGCTCCACCATCAAAGGAACCGTCGCGACCAGAATCTGTTGTGAGTTATACTGATGCAACAGAAGAACTCAAACTGGATTCCGTTGACAAAACGTCTCCCGTTGCAATTCAAGAGGATGAAAAATCTGCACCACCATCAAAGGGATCGTCGCGACCAGAATCTGTTGTGAGTCATACTGATGCAACAGAAGAACGGAAACTGGAGTCGGGTGAAAAAATATCTCCTGTTGCAAGTCAAAAAGATGAAAAATCTGCGCCACCATCAAAGGAAGCGTCGCGACCAGAATCTGTTGTGAGTCATACTGATGCAACAGAAGAACCAATACTGGATTCCGTTGACAAAACATCTCCTGTTGCAAGTCAAAAAGATGAAAAATCTGCTCCACCATCAAAGGAAGCGTCGCGACCAGAATCTGTTTTGAGTCAAGCTGATGCAAAAAAAGATCCCAATCTGGAAACACTTGACAAAATCTCCTCTGTTGAGAGTCAAAAAGATGAAAAAACTGCACCACCATCAAAGGAAGCGTCGCGACCAGAATCTGTTGTGAGTCATGCTGATGCGACAGAAGAACTCATACTGGATTCCGTTGACAAAACGTCTCCTGTTGCAAGTCCAAAAGATGAAAAATCTGCTTCACCATCAAAGGAAGCCTCGCGACCAGAATCTATTGTGAGTCAAGCTGATGCAACAGAAGAACCCAAACTGGATTCCGTTGACAAAACGTCTCCTGTTGCAAGTCAAGAAGATGAAAAATCTTCACTACCTTCAAAGGAAGCGTCACGACCTGAATCTGTTTTGAGTCAAGCTGATGTAACAAAAGATCCCAATCTGGAAACACTTGACAAAACCTCTCCTGTTGAGAGTCAAAAAGATAAAGAAACTGCTCCACAATCAAAGGAAGCGTCGCAACCAGAATCTGTTGTGAGTCATGCTGATGCACCAGAAGAACCCAAACTCGATTCCGTTGAAAAAACGTCTCCTGCTGCAAGTCAAAAAGATGACAAATCTGCACCAACTTCAAAAGAAGCGTCGCGACCAGAATCTGTTGTGAGTCATGCTGATGCAACTGAAGAACCCCAACTGGAAAAACTTGACAAAACCTCTCCTATTGCAAGTCAAAAAGATGAAAAATCTGCACCACCTTCAAAGGAAGCGTCGCGACCTGAATCTGTTGTGAGTCATTTTGATGCAACAGAAGAACCCCAACTGGAAACAGTTGGCAAAACATCTCCTGTTGTAAGTCGAAAAGATGAAAAATCTGCGCCACCATCAAAGGAAGCGTCGCAACCAGAATCTGTTGTGAGTCATGCTGATGCAACAGAAGAACCCAAAACGGATTCTGTTGACAAAACGTCTCCTGCTGCAAGTCAAAAAGATGAAAAATCTGCACCACCTTCAAAGGAAGCGTCGCGACCAGAATCTGTTTTGAGTGAAGCTGATACAACAAAAGATCCCACACTGGAAACAGTTGACAAAACCTCTCCTGTTGCGAGTCAAAAAGATGAAAAATCTGCTCCACCTTCAAGGGAAGCGTCGCGACCAGAATATATTGTGAGTCATGCTGATGCAACAGAAGAACCCCAACTGGAAAAACTTGACAAAACCTCTCCTATTGCAAGTCAAAAAGATGAAAAATCTGCACCACCTTCAAAGGAAGCGTCGCGACCTGAATCTGTTGTGAGTCATTTTGATGCAACAGAAGAACCCCAACTGGAAACAGTTGGCAAAACATCTCCTGTTGTAAGTCGAAAAGATGAAAAATCTGCGCCACCATCAAAGGAAGCATCGCAACCAGAATCTGTTGTGAGTCATGCTGATGCAACAGAAGAACCCAAAACGGATTCTGTTGACAAAACGTCTCCTGCTGCAAGTCAAAAAGATGAAAAATCTACACCACCTTCAAAGGAAGCGTCGCGACCTGAATCTGTTGTGAGTCATTTTGATGCAACAGAAGAACGCCAACTGGAAACAGTTGACAAAACCTCTCCTGTTGCAAGTCGAAAAGATGAAAAATCTGCACCAACTTCAAGGGAATCGTCGAGACCAGAATCTGTTGTGAGTCATGCTGATGCAACAGAAGAACCCAAAACGGATTCAGTTGACAAAACGTCTCCTGCTGCAAGTCAAAAAGATGAACAATCTACACCACCTTCAAAGGAAGCGTCGCGACCAGAATCTGTTTTGAGTCAAGCTGATGCTACAAAAGATTCCAAACTGGAAACAGTTAAAAAAACCTCTCCTGTCGAGAGTCAAAAAGATGACAAATCTGCGCCATCATCAAAGGAAGCGTCGCGACCAGAATCTGTTGTGAGTCATGTCGATGCAACAGAAGAACCCAAACTCGAATCTGTTGACAAAACCTCTCCTGTTGCGAGTCCAAAAGATGAAAAATCTGCGCCACCATCAAAGGAAGCGTCGCGACCAGAATCTGTTGTGAGTCATTTTGATGCAACAGAAGAACCCCAACTGGAAACAGTTGACAAAACCTCTCCTGTTGCAAGTCGAAAAGATGAAAAATCTGCACCAACTTTAAGGGAATCGTCGAGACCAGAATCTGTTGTGAGTCATGCTGATGCAACAGAAGAACCCAAAACGGATTCAGTTGACAAAACGTCTCCTGCTGCAAGTCGAAAAGATGAAAAATCTGCACCAACTTTAAGGGAATCGTCGAGACCAGAATCTGTTGTGAGTCATGCTGATGCAACAGAAGAACCCAAAACGGATTCCGTTGACAAAACGTCTCCTGCTGCAAGTCAAAAAGATGAAAAATCTGCGCCATCATCAAAGGAAGCGTCGCGACCAGAATCTGTTGTGAGTCATGTCGATGCAACAGAAGAACCTAAACTCGAATCTGTTGACAAAACGTCTCCTGTTGCAAGTCAAAAAGATGAAAAATCTGCACCACCATCAAAGGAGGCTTCGCGGCCAGAATCTGTTATGGGTCAGGCTGATGCAACAGAAGAACCCAAACTGGAATCGGTTGACAAATCCTCAAGTCAAAAGGATGGAAAGCCTACACCACCATCAAAGGAAGCCTCGCGACCAGAATCTGTTGTGGGTCAGGCTGATGCAACAGAAGAACACAAACTGGAATCGGTTGACAAATCCTTAAGTCAAAAAGATGAAAAATCTGCACCACCATCAAAGGAGGCGTCGGGACCAGAATCTGTTATGGGTCAGGCTGATGCAACAGAAGAACCCAAACTGGAATGGGTTGACAAAACCTCAAGTCAAAATGATGAAAAGTCTACACCACCATCAAAGGAAGCCTCGCGACCAGAATCTGCTGTGAGCCAATCTGATGCAAAAGAAGAACCCAAACTAGAATTGGGAGACAAAACACCTCCTGTTGCAAGTCAAAAAGATGAGAAATCTGCACCTCCATCAAAGGAAGCATCGCGACCTGAATCTGTAGTAAGTCAAGCTGATGCAACGGAAGAACTCAAACTGGAATCTGTAGCTCAAAAAGATGAAAAATCTGCACCACCATCAAAGGAAGCGTCGCGACCAGAATCTGTTGTGAGTCATGTCGATGCAACAGAAGAACCCAAACTGGAATCGGTTGACAAATCCTTAAGTCAAAAAGATGAAAAATCTGCACCACCCTCAAAGGAAGCATGGCGACCAGAATCTGCTGTGAGCCAAGCTGATGCAACAGAAGAACCCAAACTGGAATCTAGTGACAAAAGGTCTCCTGTTGCAAGTCAAAAAGATGAGAAATCTGCACCTCCATCAAAAGAAGCATCGCGACCTGAATCTGTAGTAAGTCAAGCTGATGCAACGGAAGAACTCAAACTGGAAGTCGTTGTAGCTCAAAAAGATGAAAAATCTGCTCAACCATCAAAGGAAGCGGTACGACCACAATCTGTTGTGAGTCATGTCGATGCAACAGAAGAACCCAAACTGGAATCTGGTGACAAAACGTCTCCTGTTGCAAGTCAAAAAGATGAAAAATCTGCACCACCATCAAACGAGGCGTCGCGACCAGAATCTGTTATGGGTCAGGCTGATTCAACAGAAGACCCCAAACTGGAATCGGTTGACAAATCCTCAAGTCAAAAGGATGGAAAGCCTACACCACCATCAAAGGAATCCTCGCGACCAGAATCTGTTGTGAGTCAAGCAGATGCAACAGAAGAACATAAACTGGAATCGGAAGACAAAACGTCTCCTGTTGCAAGTCAAAAAGATGAAACATCTGCACCACCATCAAAGGAAGCATCGCGACCTGAATCTGTAGTAAGTCTAGCTGATGCAACGGAAGAAATAAAACTGGAATCGTGTGAAAAAACGTCTCCTATAGCAAGTCAAAAAGATGAAAAAAGTGCGCCAGTATCAAAGGAAGTGTCGCGACCAGAATCTGTTGTGAGTCAAGCTGATGCAACAGAAGAAACCAAACTGGAATCGGTGGACAAATCCTCTCCTGTTGCAAGTCAAAAAGATGAGAAATCTGTACCGCCATCAAAGGAAGCATCGCGACCAGAATCTGTTGTGGGTCAGGCTGATGCAACAGAAGAACCCAAACTGGAATCGGGTGATAAAACGTCTCCTGTTGCAAGTCAAAAAGATGAAAAATCTGCGCCAGTATCAAAGGAAGTGTCGCGACCAGAATCTGTTGTGGGCCAAGCTGATGCAACAGAAGAATCCAAACTGGAATCGAAGGACAAATCCTCCCCTGTTGCAAGTCAAAAAGATGAAAAATCTGTACCACCATCAAAGGAAGCATCGCGACCAGAATCTGTAGCAAGTCAAGCTGATGAAGCGGAAGAACTAAAACTGGAATCCGTTGACAAAATCTCTCCTGTTGCTCAAAAAGATGAAAAATCTGCACCACCATCAAAAGAAGCGTCGCGACCTGAATCGGTTGTGAGTCAAGCAGATGTAACAGAAGAACCCAAAATGGATTCGGGTGACAAAACGGCTCCTGTTGCAAGTCAAAAAGATGAGAAATCTGCACCACCATTAAAGGAAGCATCGCGACCTGAATCTGTAGCCAGTCAAGCTGATGCAACGGAAGAACGCAAACTGGAATCCATTGGAGGTCAAAAAGATGGAAAATCTGGGCCACAGTCAATGGAAGCGTCGCGACCAGAATCTGCTCTGAGTCAAGCAGATGCAACAAAAGATCCCAATCTAGAAACAGTTGACAAAACCTCTCCTGTTGAGAGTCAAAAAGATGAAAGATCTGCGCCACCATCAAAGGAAGCGTCGCGACCAGAATCTGTTTTGAGTCAAGCTGATGCAACAGAAGAACTAAATTTGGAATCGAGTGACAAAACGTCTCCTAAAGAGAGTCAAAAAGATGAAAAATCTGCGCCACCATCAAAAGAAGCGTCGCGACCTGAATCGGTTGTGAGTCAAGCAGATGTAACAGAAGAACCCAAAATGGATTCGGGTGACAAAACATCTGTTCAAAGTCATAAAGATGAACATTCTGCTCCACCATCAAAGGAAACTTCTCGGCCTGAATCTGTTGTCAGTCAAGCAGATGCAACAGAAGAACCCAAACTGGATTCGGTTGACAAAACGTATTCTGTTGCAAGTCAAAAAGATGACAAATCTGCACCACCATCAAAGGAAGCATCGCGACCAGAATCTGCTGTGAGCAAAGTTGATGTAATAGAAGAACCCAAACTAGAATCGGGTGAGAAAACGCCTCCTGCTGCAAGTCAAAAAGATGAAAAATCTGTACCACCATCGAAGGAAGCATCGCGACCTGAATCTGTAGCAAGTCAAGCTGATGAAACTGAAGAACTCAAACTGGAATCCGATGACAAAACCTCTCCTGTTGCAAGTCAAAAAGATGACAAATCTGCACCACCATTAAAGGAAGCATCGCGACCTGAATCTGTAGCCAGTCAAGCTGATGCAACGGAAGAACCCAGTTTCGAATCGGTTGACAAATCCTCTCCTGTTGCAAGTCAAAAAGATGAAAAATCTGCACCACCATCAAAGGAAGCGTCGCAACCAGAATCTGTTGTCAGTCATGCTGATGCAACAGAAGAACCCAAACTGGAATCGGGTGACAAAAACTCTCCTGTAGCAAGTCAAAAAGATGAAAAATCTGCACCACCATCAAAGGAAGCGTCGCGACCAGAATCTGTTGTGAGTCAAGCTGATGCAACAGAAGAACCCAAACTAGAATCGGTTGACAAATCCTCTCCTGTAGCAAGTCAAAAAGATGACCAATCTCCACCACCATCAAAGGAAGCATCACGATCTGAATCTGAAGTAAGTCAAGCTGATGCAACGGAAGAACGCAAACTGGAATCCATTGGAGGTCAAAAAGATGGAAAATCTGGGCCACAGTCAATGGAAGCGTCGCGACCAGAATCTGCTCTGAGTCAAGCAGATGCAACAAAAGATCCCAATCTAGAAACAGTTGACAAAACCTCTCCTGTTGAGAGTCAAAAAGATGAAAGATCTGCGCCACCATCAAAGGAAGCGTCGCGACCAGAATCTGTTTTGAGTCAAGCTGATGCAACAGAAGAACTAAATTTGGAATCGAGTGACAAAACGTCTCCTAAAGAGAGTCAAAAAGATGAAAAATCTGCGCCACCATCAAAAGAAGCGTCGCGACCTGAATCGGTTGTGAGTCAAGCAGATGTAACAGAAGAACCCAAAATGGATTCGGGTGACAAAACGGCTCCTGTTGCAAGTCAAAAAGATGAGAAATCTGCACCTCCATCAAAGGAAGCATCGCGACGAGAATCTGTTGTGAGTCATGCTGATACAGCAGAAGAACCAAAACTAGATTCCGTTGACAAAACATCTGTTCAAAGTCATAAAGATGAACATTCTGCACCACCATCAAAAGAAGCATCGCGACCTGAATCTGTAGTAAGCCAAGCTGATGCAACGGAAGAACTCAATCTGGAATCCGTTGTAGGTCAAAAAGATGACAAATCTGCACCACCATCAATTGAAGCGTCGCGACCAGAATCTGTTGTGAGTCAAGCAGATGCAACAGAAGAACATAAACTGGAATCGGAAGACAAAACGTCTCCTGTTGAGAGTCAAAAAGATGAAAAATCTACACCACCATCGAGAGAAGTGTCGCGACCAGAGTCAGTTGTGAGTGAAGATAATGCAACAAAAGAACTTAAACTAGAATCGGGTGACAAAACGTCTCCTGTAGCAAGTCAACAAGATGAAAGTTCTGCACCACCATCAAAGGAGGCGTCGCTACCAGAATCTGTTGTGAGTCATGCTGATGCAACAAAAGAACCCAAACTGGAATCCTTTGACAAAATTTCTCCTATTGAGAGTCAAAAAGATGAAAAATCTGCACCACCATCAAAGGAAGCATCGCGACCTGAATCTGTAGTAAGCCAAGCTGATGCAACGGAAGAACTCAATCTGGAATCCGTTGTAGGTCAAAAAGATGACAAATCTGCACCACCATCAATGGAAGCGTCGCGACCAGAATCTGTTGTGAGTCAAGCAGATGCAACAGAAGAACATAAACTGGAATCGGAAGACAAAACGTCTCGTGTTGAGAGTCAAAAAGATGAAAAATCTACACCACCATCGAGAGAAGCGTCGCGACCAGAGTCAGTTGTGAGTGAAGATAATGCAACAAAAGAACTTAAACTAGAATCGGGTGACAAAACGTCTCCTGTAGCAAGTCAAAAAGATGAAAGTTCTGCATCACCATCAAAGGAGGCGTCGCGACCTGAATCTGTTGTGAATCAATCTGACGCAACAAAAGAACCCAAACTGGAATCTGTTCACAAAACCTCTCCTGTTGAGAGTCAAAAAGATGAAAAATCTGCAACAGAAGAACCCAAACTGGAATCGGTTGAAAAAACCTCTCTTGTTGAGAGTCGAAAAGATGCGAAATCTGCACCACCATCAAAGGAAGCGTCGAGACCAGAATCTGTTATGAGTCATGCTGATGCCTCAGAAGAACCCAAACTCGATTCCGTTGAAAAAATGTCTCCTGCT
The DNA here is from genome assembly GCA_948107695.1 of Meliscaeva auricollis. Taxonomy (NCBI): domain Eukaryota; kingdom Metazoa; phylum Arthropoda; class Insecta; order Diptera; family Syrphidae; genus Meliscaeva; species Meliscaeva auricollis. The sequence goes on along the minus strand of OX403619.1, from coordinate 37,336,371 downwards.
GCAAGTCAAAAAGATGAAAAATCTGCACCAACTTCAAAAGAAGCGTCGCGACCAGAATCTGTTGTGAGTCATGCTGATGCAACTGAAGAACCCCAACTGGAAAAACTTGACAAAACCTCTCCTATTGCAAGTCAAAAAGATGAAAAATCTGCACCACCTTCAAAGGAAGCGTCGCGACCTGAATCTGTTGTGAGTCATTTTGATGCAACAGAAGAACCCCAACTGGAAACAGTTGGCAAAACCTCTCCTGTTGTAAGTCGAAAAGATGAAAAATCTGTGCCACCATCAAAGGAAGCGTCGCAACCAGAATCTGTTGTGGGTCATGCAGATGCAACAGAAGAACCCAAACTAGAATCGGTGGACAAATCCTCTCCTGTAGCAAGTGAAAACGATGAAAAACCTGCGCCACCATCAAAGGAGACGTCGCGACGAGAATCTTTTGTGAGTCATTCAGATGCAACAGAAACACCCAAACTGGAATCCGTTGACAAAACATCTGTTGAAGTTCCAAAAGATGAAAAAACTGTGCTATCATCAAAGGAAATTTCTCGACCTGAATCTGGTGTGAGTCAAGCAGATTCAACAGAAGAACCCAAACTGAAATTTGCTGAAAAAACGTCTCCTGTTGAAAGTCAAAAAGATGAAAAACCTGCGCCACCATCAAAGGAAGCGTCGCGACCAGAATCTGTTGTAAGTCATGCTGATACAATCGAAGAACCTAAACGGGAACCGATTGACAAAACCTCTCTTGCTGACAGTCAAAAAGATGAGAAATCTGCACCACCATCAAAGGAAGCGTCGAGACCAGAATCTGCTGTGAGTCAAGCTGATGCAACAGAAGAATCCAAGATGGAATCGATTGACAAAACATCTTCTGTTCAAAGTAAAGAGGAGGAAAAATCTTCTTCACCATCAAAGGAAGAGTCGCGACCTGAATCTTCTGTGAGCCAAGCTGATGCAACAGACGAACCCAAACTGGAATCCGTTGACAAAACATCTCCTGTTGAAAGTCAAAAAGATGAAAAATCTGCTCAACCATCAAAGGAAGCGGTGCGACCAGAATCTGTTGTGAGTCATGTTGATGCAACAGAAAAACCCAAACTGTATTCCGTTGAGAAATCCTCTCTTGTTGCAAGTAAAAAAGATGAAAAATCTGCAACACCATCAAAGGAAGCGTCAAGACCAGAATCTGTTGTTAGTCATGCTGATGCAACAGAAGAACCCAAACTGGATTCCGTTAACAAAACTTCTCCTGTTGCAAGTCAAAAAGATGAGAAATCTACACCACCATCAAAGGAAGTTACTGGACCAGAATCTGTTGTGAGTCAAGCTGATGCATCAGAAGAACTCAAAATGGAATGGGGTGAGAAAAGCTCTTCTGTTGAGAGTCAAAAAGATGAAAAATCTGCACCACCATCAACGGAAGCGTCGCGACCAGAAGAACCCAAACTGGAATCCGTCGACAAAACATCTCCTTTTGAGAGTCAAAAAGATGATAAATCTGCACCACCATCTAAGGAAGCTTCTCGACCAGAATCTGTTGTGAGTCAAGCTGATGTAACAGAAGAATCTAAGCTGGAATCGATTGACAAAACATCTCTTGGTCAAAGTAAAAAGGATGTAAAATCTGCATCACCATCAAAGGAAGAGTCGCGACCTGAATCTGCTGTTAGTCAAGCTGATGCAACAGACGATCCCAAACTGGAATTCGTCGACAAAACATCTCCTTTTGAGAGTCAAAAAGATGTCAAACCTGGACCACCATCAAAGGAAATATCAAGGCCAGAATCTACTGTTAGTGAAACAGATCTGACAAATGAAATCATAGCGGAATCTTCTTACAAAACTTCTTCAAAATCGGGAAAACATTCCACGGTATCCTCTCCTATTGATAAGGCATTACCATTCTTATCTCCAGTTGAGTTCAATATAACTTCAAAACCTGACAAAGAATGTTTTAAGCTTCCCCTTCAACAACTAGCCAAACCGGATACACAATCAATGGAAACTACTTCAAGTCCAGTAGATGTAGCCCATGAATTTGAGGGACATCTTACTAAAATAAAATGCGATGAGTCTTCAAAGCTTGAGAAATTTATGAGTTCGAATATTTCGATACCTGGAGAAAAAGCTAAAGTTCCACGTGAAACTGTTTCATCTCCAATCGATGTTGTTTTGACGTCACTAGATTCCGACAAACAGTTTGCATCAGGCGAAATTTTAGAAGAGGTTGTCGAAAGTCTGAAATCAGACATTCAACAAGCCGTAAAAATTTCATCATCAATTTGTGACGACCTTAAGCAAATGGCTGTTACAGTAGAAACTATTGCTGAAGATTCAGCTACCACTGTTCAAAAGGACAGTGTCAAAAGTGAAGAGATGGATGTACGAGTTTCAGAAGAAATTGAAAAAAAAACAGTAGCAGAAAACATAGAAGCTTTGAAAGTTTCTTATGAAGTTAAAAGTTTCCATACTGAATTACGTGAAACTCATATCACAACCGTCGATTCACCTGCTCTTGATGAAATTATATTGCATGACATCAAGGAAGAAGACGAAGAACATAGGTTTTCACCACCAAGAGAAACAGTCAATGTTCCTCCTGTACAAGCAAAAAGACCAATTTCTCCGAGAGAAGAAGAAGTTGCTAAAATTGTAGCTAATGTGGCAGAAGTCTTAAAGTCCGAAAAATCTATAATCGAGATTATACCAGATTTTAACGAAAAGGAACTAGAGGAAAAGCTTTTGAAAACTAAAGAAGAAGATGCTGCCACAGTTCAAAGAATGCTTGTTACGGCAAGTAGTGAGGATGGAGGTGAGCAAGTTGAAATATGCCCTAAAGGATCGATTGTATTCACACCCAGCACAACGACTGAAGTTTTGTCAGGAAAATATTCTCCTGATGAATCCAAGGATATAGAAACTGATGAAAAAGTTTTAAAATCAGAATCTGAAAAATCGTCTCCTGAACTTAAATCTGGTCCTATTTCTCTGGAAGAGAAGGACAAAATTGAAATTTCTGAAAAGATACAAATGAGCAACATAATGGAAGGATCTTTGGACCGTAAGGAGTCAACCAGTAGTGTAGGTGAATACCAATCTGAATTGAGAAGAGAATCAGCAATCAGTAACTTAAGTGAAAAGGATTTGACGAGGGATGAGAGCACTTATGATGAAAGACCTGATTCGGCTGCCAGCCATGAGTTTGGTAAATTTTCACCTGAGCAGACTGATGAAATAATAACGACTAAAACAGTTAAGTCCCAATATGCTGATGAAGACCAGCAAATTACCAAAACTACTTCCGAAGATAAAAAAGATTCTATTAAACCACCAACAATAACTGATACTCACAAAACCGTGATATCGCTGGATAAACAGTCCGATGTTGCGTCATCAAGAAGTGATACTTATAAGACGGTTATAGCCACAACATCCATATCTTCAACTGGTAAAGAAACCTCAACTGAAGAAGCCAAAGAACACATTATTGATTCATCAGTAATATCAAGTACAACTATGAGTGCAGTTCCTAGTAAAATAACATTACTTGATAAACAAATTGATGAATCTTCATCTCAGTCAATAGCCACGACGACTAAAACATTATCTATAAGTGACAAGGGTGAAACAGAATTGATAGAATCAATTCAAACGCAGAAGTCAAAACTGACCAAAACAAATGGTACTTCTGAACAAGGTTTAAAATTGCTCTCCGGATCCGAAAAAATATCCACCGGACATGCTAGCATTTGTACAAAAGCAGAATCTACTTCCAAGTTGGAAGCTGAAGATGTAAAAATAAGAACAATCACTTCAGAGAGTTTGAGTTTGAGTGAAAAAGCATCAGCTACAAAAGAATTTGCAACACAAAAATCATCCTCTGTTTCTAGCATTAAGGAAGATTCATCAGAAAAATCAAAATCAAAGTCTTCGCATACTGAAGAAATATTGACAAAAAAGCAATCATCAACCATAAAGCTGGAAGAACATGACAAGACTACAGCTACTTTCCATGAGTCCTCAAGCTCACATATTGACTCCACAATTAGCTCAACTGCTTTGAAAGAAAAATCAACAGCAGTTAAGGAATCAATTATGGTACAAAGAGAACATATCTTAGGATCTCAAACTATGCTTGCTATGTCTGGATCTCAAGAATCATCAACACAAATTCAAAAATCATCTTCGAAATGCAAAGTTATTGAAAATCAAGCATCAATGTCGAGCTCCAGTGCAACTAGTGTCACGACTACAAAAATTGGTTTATTAGATGAAAAAGAAAAAATTAAAGAAAAACATTCAACCACTGAAAATGTGTCAGGTAGTGTTGTCCATTCTAGGGACATTTCTCGCAGAGAATCAACTTTAAGTCAAAGTAGTGAAGGTGGGCAAGTATGTTCCTTGAGTGATCATGAAAACGAAGAAGTTGATGATGACGATAACTTGAATGTAAAAGAAGCACGTTCAAAATCTATTGCAACAATTATGATGACAAGTATTTATAAGCCCTCGGAAGAAAGCCAAGAATTTGGTACAGTAGAAGAAGAAGAGTCATTTGAAGAATTGACACAAGAGTTGTCAAAACTTTCCAAAACCAAATTACAAAGCTACCAAACTATTCAAAGAACAGTAGGTCAAGAATCTGCTATAAGTGAAATGAAGCATATAGACACAACAACCTTTAGCACTATTCTTAAAGAAGATGCATCTCCTGAAGATACATTGGATAGAAAGACACCACCAACTGCACCTGTCAGTCCAGGTATTAAATCCACATTTACTTCGGAACAAAAAGATATGACTCAGCAGAGTAGTCTGTCTACATTGCATTATGGCGAAAAGATTGGTGTGTCTATTCCATCCTCTCCAAAAGATGTTTCTGGAAAATCAAGTCCAGGTGCCTTAACATCAGAAAGTCATTCAATTCCCACTCCAGCAGGTCATGATTCACTTACAGAAACTCCAGAGTCTTCACCAAAACCAACATCTCCATTTCCAAGAGTAGCCAATGAAGATATTTATACATCAACAAACTTTAGTGCAGTTGAAGTAGCAACAACTTCTGTTCCAGATGAAACATCCTTGGAAAAATCATCACTTAATGCTAGTACGGAAAAGGTTATAACTACCACAATCACTACTGTTACCAAAGTGATTTCCAGTGATGGAAAAGAAATTGTAACTGAAGAAAAGACTGTCACCACAACAGACACTAGCGAACCAGCTGGTGAAAAAGTTACAGTCACAACAACAAGAACAACCAGCGAGAGTGACAAAGTACCATTGCAACCAAAAGAGCTGGCTATGTTAAGATCAGAATTTCGAAGCTCAACCCCTGGCAGTGAAGATGAACGACTTTACAGTGATGACGAAATTCCACCATCACCTAGGAGTGTAACATCCTCTCAGGCACACAGCTATGAATTACAAAGATCAAGTTCAGGTGTAAGTAAAAAATCTGATCTGGATATCGATGAAAGTCAGGATGATATTCCACCACAGTACGGTAGCGAAGAACACTCATCCGCTCTCTCAATATCAATGGCACACAAAATTGTAGATCCAATGAGCACATCATTTTACGGTGCCCTTCCCGACTCATTTGAACCACTTACAACATCAACAATCGACAAATCAGATCCTATTCCAATCACAATGCCACGAAGTGTTGCAAGCAGAATATTCACAGACTCTCCTGCTAGTCAATCATCAGGAAGTGAAGGTGCCAGCCAAACTTGGCTATCCCGCCAAAGTGGTGATCACAAATTCCTGGACGAAGCTGACCTTGATTTTGAAAAGGCCCTCGAAGCTCACCGACAAGTTCGTGGAAATGAAGTCATGTCTAGTGTTACAGCAAAATACTCATACTCGCCATCGAAGTCCACAATCGAAGAGACTATTTCCAAATCCAAATTTCCTTTAGGTGACATTCAAAAACCAAAAGTAGGCGAAGCATCATCAACATATTCAACAGATGAAGAGAAAAAAGACCAAACCGTTATTGAATCCAAGGATCCTATGAAAGAATGGGGTAAACCTCTAGGCCTGCCATCACCTGCCCCTATTCCAACTGAAAACGATGTTCGAACCACTCCAAAGAAAGAGCGTCGCATCGCGGCTGCGAAAACCAAACTAAACAATGAGAAAAATCTAAGAAAGCGTTCAGAATCACCAAGTAAAACCAGAAAATCAAGTCCAGTTTATGTGGATTTGACATACGTTCCCCATAATGGAAATTCATATTATTCACATGTGGAATTCTTCAAACGTGTGCGTGCTCGCTATTATGTATTTTCTGGTACTGAACCTAGCAGAGAGGTTTACAATGCACTACTCGAGGCAAAACAAACATGGGAAGATAAAGATTTAGGTAAGTCAAGTCAAGTCAAGTTCACTGTGATGAGTTGTGAGTTGTCCTTAGTGGTACATACATTCACGTCCAACTAATTTGAATCACCTGTCTTAGAATGGGTGCTTATTTTAATAACATTTTTAAAATTCATTATTATTTTCAGAGGTAACTATCATTCCAACTTATGACACTGACGTCCTTGGCTACTGGGTAGCTGAAAATGAAGAACTCTTAGCCAAGTATCACATTGACCTATCGCCATCTGCATCTAGGTGCACTATTAATCTTCAAGATCACGAAACATCATGCTCTGCCTACCGTCTGGAATTCTAGGCCACGGGGATGTTTATAGCATTTTCCCCAAGGATCGACTCACAAGAATTTACCAATTAATTGCTTTAGTTGTTACCATACATTATTGTACTTAAGAAAAACGAAACACCTTAATCAAAAACAACCCGAGAATAAAGCAATGCAACAACAACTACTCAATATATAGAAAGGAAACAGCTGTCCATTTTGCGATGCCAGATACAGAATCTTATTCGAGATGTACATGTAACGACGGTCCTTAGTGTGATTATCTGTTTTTTTTTTTCAATAAAAACACTGCTGTCGTTACTGCTCTTTATCGCGATAAGGAACACATATTCAGAAAAAAAACAACACGAAAACAATAAACAAACTATGGATACTAGCTTTGCGACAAAATATGAGATTATTTTACCTAAATCAAACGAATGTTACCTTATTTTCTAATCCCTATTCAAAGAATATTAACTTACATAGTGTAAATTTAGTTATGTTTGCTCTCAGCAAATAAAATTAAAATGAAAAAAATACAAAATTTTAATCAATGTGCCTCTGTGAAGCAAAGCAATGAAAGTCCCAAGGAGCTTAAATTTAGTTATAAATATTTGTATTCATAAATTTTATTGCGTAGCATAACATTAAATGAATCCAAAGTGGAATAATAAAAATATACTTCCAACGTTAATTTACTTGTCATTTTATTGTATTACATTCTTTCGTTTGCCATGGAAGGATAAACCATGTGAAAAATATTCGCCAAGGGACATTCATTTACAAATATAACATTTCATTTATTTTTTATATGTACCTATATACATACATTTTTGTATAACTCCTAAGTTTATCTTTTTTTGAGTTTAAAAATATTTTTTTTCGAAAGCTAAGTAATATATTATAAAAGACTAACAATTTTACGGCCATATTAATTGGTTAGCTCTCAAAAACAAAAAGACCTGTTAATCTTAGAGCTCACAGTGATGATAGCTGACCAATCTAAAACTCATAGCAAATTAAATAACTGACTTATATTGAAACTAGCGGATGGCTGAGTAACGGTATTTGTGTTAGATCACATCCATCTCATAACTTTCAACTGATCCTACTGGATCCTCATCATTGTGAAGGATATTACCTTAACAAATTCACAATGCAAATGTTCTATAATCTGGATCAATTACAACATTGCACAAGAAATAAACGAAAGTTAAAAAAAAGCATATACGAAACTTTTTCCAGTGCGATCCAGGTGGTATTATTTACATGGTTACAAAAATCATACAGCTAGTGACATTTAATTTTGTGAATTATTCACATTGCACGTTTTGAAATGTTTATAAATCTAATAGTAATAAAATAAATATTACTAAAAAATATATATAAAATGTACAATAAAACAAAATATTGTCAATGTATCTCTGGAAGAAAAAATAAAAACAAAAAACAAAATGTATGTGTGACATGCATATAAATAACTTTAATTCATTGTAATTTATATGTTGTGTGTTAAACAAAAGAAAAATCTTTATAAAAATATATAGATAAACAAAATATAAATAAAGAAAAACTTTAAACTTGTTATTAAGACAAAGCACACAGAAGTCATAAAATTTAAATATTTCTGTGTAATTTTGGTGTTAGAAATGAAATTACTCGCCTCATTGCTTGAAAATTAAAAAAAAAAGAAGAAAGATTTATTGATGGAAATTGGAATGGCAGCTGATCTGCAATGGCCATTTAAAAAAAAAATGTTTATTAACGAATTTGCTTAGTGTGTTTAACATTTTTTATTGTTTTGCGCAATCTATGTATGTAGGTTTCTATATTTTTAATAAAATTTAAGAAAAAAACATAAAAAACAACAGTCCGCCATTATATATTTACAAAACCAACAACACATAACAATAGAAACTAAGGAAAATAGGTAAATTAAGAAGACAATTCAAATCCTTAATAAAAAAAAAAAACTGGACAAAAAATTAAGTATTTTTTTCCAAAATCATACACTCTTTTCAGAAAATACTTTTAAGGAAAATCATTACTCACAAAATGTACTCAAAATATTGTGCACCGTCCACAATGATAAGATAATAATTTTGTTTTTGTTGAGCAGGAAAATTAAGATAAAAAGAAATACATACAAACAACATTACTGAGGAAATTATGTTATAGTATGTAACAGCGATATATGTTAAAAACGATTTATTATAGGTAAAATTATGAATAAGTGAAAAAAGAGTTTTTTTAAGAAGCTGGCTTTGGCAGAAAGATTGAAAATTTGAAGAGATTTCCAATAAAACAGAGGAAAAAGAAATATAAATGAAAATAACTTTTTAGACCCTGTTCAATTATTTATTTGAGGCCCTATTGATCTTCAATTCCATATTCCCTTTTGACTAATTTTTATACTAATTTAATTGTAGAAAGAGCTAAGGTTTATCAGTGAACTTGATTGATGAAGAAAAATTATCCCTATCACATTATTTGTTTGATTTTACAAAAGAATGTTTTTGTTTTTCTTGCAAAAAGCTTTAAATAATTTTCGTTTATTTTCGTTTAGAAATGTCAAACTTACAAAAAATGTGATAAAATAAGTATTTCACTAAATTATTTAGGAACAAACGAAAATGGCAGAGACAGGGATAGTTTGTACACTACGCTACGAACATGCTACTATTTTACAATTTTTATTCGACAACAACTAACAAATTTGTTTGTGATATTGTTTGAGTTGTTGTTAATGTTTTACAGAACTTACCCAGCAGCATACACACTTTAGTCAAACGTGAGATGTTTTAAGTCAAATAAAATCAACAAAGCAACCTTTCAACAAAAAAGAACAAATTTTTTTTTAACAAGCAAAACAAAGACTATTTTATACCGAATTGTTTTATACGTTTTTTGAAATAAGAAACTTACAAAAAGACAAAAACATAGTAGATAGTTTATGATTGACAATTATAAAAAAAAATATATATATATATTTAAAATGTATGGTGATTTAGTTATACTATATGCTTAAGCAAGTATTTGAAATAGTCAAAAAAGGAGCGTAATGCAAACGAGATGAAATACAGGATAAATGATGTAGGAATACAAAAGTGCTTAACTTAATTGTCTTTATTTAACACAATTTAACGACATGTTATAGAATGATGGCGCGCAGCAGCAAATAAAAGGTTTTATTTTAACGTATTAATAAAGATTGAACATCATCTTAAAGAGTCTTTTTGCTAAAGGAACAAAGAATAATTTACGGCAAACAGGATATATAATATTAAACAAATTCAAACGCACCCCGAAAAAAAGAACACCTCTTTAAACATTGTAATTGATTTATATAAATAATAATAAAATAAAAACATTGTATTAGTGGTTATTTATATTATTAAAAGAAATTTAAAAAAAAGTATATGAATATTTATAGAATAAATACATAAGATTTGTTGTTAATGTACTACATTTTGAATGAAGGAAATATATATTTATATATTTAAACAAAATAATAAAAATAAAAAAGGTTTTACAATTATTTTAACTTTTCAAATCTTTTACGGTAGTACCATCAGAGTTTGTTTGTTTATGAAATAAATTTAAACGAATTATTCAGCATTTGCCTTTTATTCAATTAACTAGTGCCCAGTAACGTATATATACGTGTACAATTTTTTCGGTTGCAATTAATATTTGAAGTTTATTGAAGAAAAATTGTTATTTTCAAATCTTATTGCAATTACTAATCCTAAGTACATAACATAAATTAAGTATTATGAAACAAGAAAATGTCAGAAGTAAAATTTTTAAGAACGTAGATATTCTTAAAGACAAAGCTTATCTCCAAATAAAGAAAACCTAAATATATATATACATATATCTATATATAATACGAAAAGTAAATTATTGTGTTTTAATTGATTTTTTGTAAGAAAAATCATCTACATTTTTCTGGTTTTAGCCATTGTAAGATCGTTGGACTGCCCCGGGTGTCACCCAATCGAAGGTGACACACAAACATCTAAAAAAATGGTGTTTGTTTATCGGTAGGTACACGGATTTGGATTGTGAAAGTCTATTGTTTTTTCGTTTTTAAAATTGATGGTTTTTAAATTCTATGGTTTTTATCTGTTGGACAAAATATTGCAATTTTCATATGAAAATGATAGCAAAATAGCAGTTACCTAAAAAAGTCACAAAAATATGATCGTCAAATTTCAATCATTTTGACTGTCAACTATTAAAAATCATCTTACACGATCCCATCCCTGGTTTTCTTATTTTGATAATATGAAAAAAATATGGACTTAGCTGGTTTTCTATAAACAAACAAAAACACACAAATTATAGTGTCGACTGATCTCTATAAAACACTGGATAGTGGATTCATAATAAAAAAAAATGACAATTTAAGGACTGTTATATAAACTATTATAATAAGCCTATCCCATCTTTCTTTTTGAGAAGACATAACATAACATTTTTTAGCTATAGAACAGTTTGTCTCTCCCTTTCACCTGTATAGAGCGAGATAGGACCACTGATCTCTATAAAACACTGGATAGTGGATTCCTATCTAAGTTTAACAGTTTAACTGAGTCAAATTGAAGATGACATTTGGGTGGTACCAAAACCATTTAGATGGTACCAAAGCAGAGTCCAAACCAACAATACTTTAAAGACACAATATTCAGCTTTATCTTCTTCTTTCTTCTTCTCCATTATCGACGATAGCCATGATCTCGGATGGGGTCACAACTCTCCCACTCTACTGCTTCACACTACGGCTCCGCATGTGGGGTTCGCCGAATATTCAGCTTTATCCTTGAGAAAAATCAGACCTCTAGTAAATACCATTCTTTTTAAAAAGACGTTTACGTATAGATTTAACAAAAAAAAAACTCATAAATATTTTAGCTCATCAGAATACATCTAATGAATTGACTATTAAAAAATGCCAAAATGATGTTGGTTTTGTATCTTTATGTAACAGAATACATTAAAATAAACATTTAACTATATTTTAACATAATTTTTAATAATGAGTACTTTCACTTTGGTAAAGAGTAACTTCATAAAGTCTATTCGGTGTTGAATCATAAAGTTTGGCCAAAAAATACATATTAGGGTCATTCCATGCTTTTTTATGTCATCAATCAACTCGTCCTATGTATTTTATTGTTTTTCTGACTCATAGATCCAATTATATTCAGGCCACTCAGGCAAGGAAAAATGTTGACCGTGAATCCACTCTACACTACCCGTGCGGTATGTGCATTTTATCTGATTGGTATATCTAAAATAGATCTGGAAAAATGTTTAAAAAAAATTGTAAAGGATTTTTTCAACCCACCGACACAAGAAACATTTTCATTTTTGAAGAAAAACACTAGTTCTGAGACTATAGAATAAGATGGCTCCGCAAGGCCTCACTCCACCCTAACATCTGCTAAAACGATTCAATTGGTGCGTTTACTTTATAGCATTGTAATAATTATAATAATTGTAGCCCTCAGGGCCGTGCAAATCCTTGAAAAAACAAACAGTTTCCACTTATTTTTCTTCATCATGATTGCGACAAAAAAGTAGACGAGATATTTCTTTAGCAGTTAAGATCTCCCCAAATGATCAGCTTGGAAAAACTAGCTTTAACATCCGCCATTTTTAAGATATTATTTATCAACATCTAAAAACTAAAATTTGAAAAAAAAATATTGAATAGTTTTCGAAAAAATGATTTTTCAAAAATAAAATTTCAAACTTTTTTTAAAAATCTAAAAAAAATAATTTTCGAATTTTTTTTACTAAATATTGTTACGGCAACTTAAAAGCATCCATGTAAAAAAAATTAATTGAAATTGATTGAGTCATGAAGGAGAAAATCAGAATTTAAAAAAACGGTTCTATGTTAATAACGGTTTTAAAAAAAATAATGGTTCTCATTTAAAGATAGACCGTACCTAAAGAAATGACCATGATTTTTTTAATCAAAATCGTAGTCAACGTTTTTGAGAAAAATGAGTTTTTCTAAAACCGGTATATGACAGGTACCGTTATTTGGGGTCCAAAAAAACGTCTGGGGATGTTCTCCAAAAAACGGCACATACCAAGTTTTAAGTAAATCGACCCATCCGTTTAGGCTGTGGTCTCTGATACATACAGACAGACAGAATTGTCGGACCCACTTTTTTCTCATACTCTATCATCGTAATGTCATGTTTGATTGTTATATCAACTTTTTTTTTTTGTACGAATTCATAACTTGATATATGGTACCCTTCATCCAATTTTCTTGCACTTTTTGGTTTGACAGTTCTGACACTCCAAAAGTTTGCACTTTCCCTCTTTCGTCTAGACTTAATAAATATTGTTGATTTTTCTAGAGTGAAAAGTGTTGTTGGTTTGAAACAGGTGCTGGCACTGGGTCGTAAGAAAAACAATTTTGAATTTCTACAAAGCACTGAATTTATTCAAGTGACCGTCAGTGTACATTCAGAGCTACTAGAATCTGACCAGGAAAAAAGAGTGTGCAGAATTACAGCTGGTATAAGAGGGTAACCCCTCCACACAAAAAAATATAATAAAAATTCATTCATATCATTCTCCCAGACTCAAACTTGCCTTATGTTATCTCATGACGTTTTCCTCCTCTACAAAAAAAGGTATTAATCTCATTATAGTAACTATCACATAAGTTTTTATAAATTCCTATTCGAATTTAGATCATGATCGAAGATTTGTGATGGAGTTAGCAGGTGTATTTGGCAAAAATGGAGTTAGCTGTTCTGCTCATCACTCGTTTTGAACAACTTAAAAGACGAATTGAACCATAATAATTATGCCAGTCGACCTTTATTCGCATTACGTTTCAACTGTATACTTATATTAAATTTGACAAAAATTGGAGTTAGCATGTTTGTGTTTGAACTTAAATTCTAATATCTTTGACCTGAGCTTTGAGAAGTTTTATACATTTTTAAAAACTGCAAACATGGTGCAATATTAATCCCTACTCTTAAAGTGTAATGCGTATTTTTATATGGTAGTTGATATTGCAACAAATTATTTTGTTTAGCCAGGAAACCTACTGCAATATTTTGGCATTGATATACAAGAAAAATATAAAAATAACTATCCTAATACTCGGTATATCAAAGAAATAGGGTGATAAACTTCTTAATTCCTTGCTTTTTCTTTTAGTAAGTAAAGATTGAAACACGATATAGGCTTTTAAGTATACCTACATCAACAATCAAATGTGAAACAATTATAGTGTTTGAGATAGCTTACCCCCACCCCTACCAAGAGGGTAAAAATATTAAGATCCGAAAGTGAGAACCATTATTTCTCATTTTATGTTATATTTAGTAACCAAAATCATTGCTTTTATTTTACTATTATTGATCACTTTGGGAACATTAACTTTCTTATTCTTTGGGCTTTCCTGAACAAATATCAATTTCCAATTTGATTATAATAATTCTTCAAGCTAGATTCTCACTTTTCTCAATAAAAGATGACATACTATTGCTGTTTTTGTTTATGTTTTTATTATTAAAACAGCGGCTAAATAAATCATAAAACAACAGATTAAAAGTCAACTTATAAATCTAGGCTCGTAGTGCCGTAAACTGATGAAAAACGTCTAAGATATGAGTATCTAGGTCCGATGTAAAGAGCAGTGTTTCCAAAGTGCTGCTATATTTTTGGACTTGTTCATGGTGCTAAATAATAAACAAAATGATTATTTAAGTTGCAAGATTTAAATGATTTTATTAATAATTTACCATCAAAAACACTTGCTGCAGTCGTCCAATAGTCCATCGATACCAATCTGTGTCTGGATCACGGCCATCTGTATCAGATCGTACTAAGTGTTCCGACAAGATCATGATAAAACGTTGAAAAACAATCAGGAACAAACGTTTCTGGTCAACATTAGCTGCTTCAAGCTTTTCCTCCATCCTTTCAACCATCTAAAAAAAACAATTTATGAAAACAATAATTTAGTCTGGACGATGAATTTTAAAATGAATAATAATATGCACGATTGGGTTGTGAGTACTTGTTCTTAAGGTTCGAAGCTGTGACATACTAATAGTCTATGAGATCTTGTAAGATAACCGATCCACGGTTAACGGTTAAGTTTTAAGCATAATTTTCAGAGATTCTAGTTTAATAATCAACAAAAATCGGTGGATTAGGGGTCGGTCATAGCGATCAGGAAAACGAATCAGTAAAAATGTGGAATGGATGTTTTATGTTGTTTTCACTCGTTTTAAAACACAAATACAACATAAATCGATGACAAATAACTGAAAGAATATTTTGTAAAAAGAAATTTTACTAACATTTTTTTCGTTTCAGAAAAATAAATAAATACAGTTTTAACAAAAACTTATATTGCAAAATTGTAATTTTGTTTTTACAATATCTTCTTTGAGCCATTTGACATTGATTTACGTTGTATTTGTGTTACGGATGAAAACAGAATACAAAATCCATTCGAAAATTAATCCTGATTCATTTTCCTAATCGCTTTAACCGGCCCCTTAGCTAAATCTATGATTAACAACTCAGACTATGGATTTAAAAAAAAAATTGGTTTAAATGTACATTCGATGATATACATTTTGCAATAATAAGAATAAGATGATTCAATGTGCAAAAATTGGACCTAAATCTCGGTTGTAATGTCAACCACGTTCGCTTGTCTGTTGTTATTGGAGACTTTGTTGGTATTGGAGACTTTTCTTAAAGAAGTTTTGTAAATAATAACAATTCAGTTTTTTTGTAATAATTATGTTACAAATCACTACAATTTTAGATCTTTTTTCCCCTGATACTAATAATTCCAATTTTTGTTTGTTTAAGTTTCCATGATGCCGTGGTGTAAACCTTGGACCAATTTTTTGTTTGCAACAAGAAAAGAAGATCTATTATTTTTGTTTGCACGTTTTCTTTAAAACGCATTTGCATGCCAAAAATCTGTAACTCTATTTTGCGCAAAAAATGAAACCAAAAATCATAAGAAAAACTTTGCAATTAATTTTTTAATCATATTTAGATAGCTTGCATCGCTATACGGAAAGTGAAAGTGAAGTGAAATGAACTATTACGTCAACCAATTCCTCACCAGACACGGCTACTTCAACGCTTTCCTGCATAAGATAGGAAAAAAAAGAAGCCCTTCCTGCCAGTACGAAGACGCGACACCAGATGACTCTACCACACTGTCTTCGAATGCAAGAGATGGGAATCGGCACGCCAGAGTCTAAATAAAAGCATAGGAGAAATCAGGCAAGATAACATCATTTAGAAGCCCGCCTAGACAAGGACCCCCCTCGAAGTAATACGCGAGTAGTCCAGAGGGGGGATATCTTCGAGACGGTTTAGCCGGTATGACAAGGTTGAAACCCCTAGGAGGCTCGGCACACGGGGAGGTATGAATACATCTTTAGGGTGCTTAACGCATTCCTCCAAAAGGGGGGAAAAGGCGGGGGGGGGGGAATATCAAGAAACTCCTTCACTACAAAAGGTTCTCGTACATCTCTTCCTTTTTTTCTTTATTACATCAGTTCAAAATTCTCAGTAATCTTATTAAATTCAACACTGAGAGATAGTACGTATGTTTATGGTTGAAGGGCTTGTTTCATTTCATAATTGTCATAATTTTTTCATGACCTGTCATAGTATAAAAAGTATTTTTGTGTTTGCAGGCCTAGTTCGGATAGTTTTTTTATTCAGCTTATGACAGCTAAAAAGGGTTAAATGGTAATCCCTTGGAGGCTTATGGCATTTTTCATAGAATTTGAAGCCAACAATTTTTTAGATTACCTGATAAATTACTTTTTTAGTTGCATTTCAACTTTACGGGTTTGAAAGATGTTTGCAATTTATTAGTTAGAAAAATTATAATTGAATAATCTATCATAGAAATGAAGAAAATTTCATAGTGAACATTGTGGAGTCCAAAAGGACCCCATGTCCGATTGTACAGTTTTTTTTTCCGGTGATGTAAAGGAGAGTTAAAAAGCTTTAACGTCCAAGGCAATTTTGACCAAAAGAGCAAGTACGTGCGACCCAGTCGTTCATTTGATTGGTATGGTATTAATTGATTTCTTTTGCAAGGCCAGAGATTATTGAAATTAAACACAATTAAAGTATCAAAGAAACTAAAAAAAAGTTACATAATACAAAAAGTAGCCTTGAATTTACTTTTATTTTAAACGCATAAAAACTTTGACTCTGCATAAATAATTTACTTGAATTTACTTTTATATTAAACGCATAAAAACTTTCGAGTTAAACTCTGCATAAATAAATAGACTAAATCACCGAACAACCTCTGATGCATGCAACCATACTATAGTTTTTTTATAATAATAAGACAAATATCAGATTACAAGGCAGAGTTCAATCTCACCTCTTCCGACGGCTTATCCACATTATGCTGAGGCTTTTTACGCTTTTGAGCCCCACCTTCTTCTTCAGATTCGCTTGAGGATAAATCAGCTTTAGCTAGTTTCTCCTTAGCTTCTCCCAATTCTGAGCCTAGAAAATAATTAAATTATTTGCTTTGGTTTAGCCACAATAAACTTAAAGAATAAGAACGTGTCATACTCACTTAACTTGATAACATGTTTGTTCATTTTCTTTATGGTAAGGTGTAGAATTTCCCACAAATACATCTTCGTGAATTCACTGGTCATTTCTTTGGAAAAAATCCAAGTTGCTACAGCGGAGCACTCAACAACCTGTGTCTTTAATAATTTATCGATAATAACTACCATCATTTGCTGGTGGTTTTTCCATAGTTCAAAGACATTATGCAAAATGCATATCTGAGCTTCTTCTGATTCCGCAAGGGCCTTTAAAGTGTGTTAAAACTAAAACAAACTTGTCTTCGTTAAAAAGATTTAAAAATTACCTTGAATACCAAATGAAACTTCGATATGGCCGCGAAGCTATGTGAGAATGATTTTGATCCCAAGTTCAATAGAGTCTGAACAAACACGTCGATTTTCAAAGGATTGAAAGAGGCCTCAGACATTTCGTTGTCACCGTTTTCTCCCGAGTTCGGTAGTTCCTTCAGTACATTGATCACTTCCTCAGGAGTGCATTTTTGTCGTATAGCAACAACAAGTTGATGAGCTGTTGTCGTGCCAGGAAGTGCAGCTGTAAAGTAAAGGCAAAAAAAATGACATAATTTGTTCAAAGTGACAAGAAAAGTGGTAACTATAGCCGCCCAACCACCGTCTCAAATCGTCACTTGATTACGTACAAGACACATTTGCACTCTAGTGGAACACAATAAAGAGTTTTTTTTTTAATGCAACAGAGCGTAAATGCAGTGGTAACTTAAGAAAGGCTTTCCTTCTTTTTTTGCTGAATATTTTGGGACTAATGCGTTTAATCATCTTTAAATGATTTCCCTATTTTTTTTTGTGAAATCGTAAAGTAATGTCAATGGCACTCTTACAATAAAGTTTCTTCCGAAATTTTATCAGAACATAAAAATCATAAACTTCACTGGAGCCCGACGACGAAACCTAAAGTGGTTAGGGCATATGATTTGTGTTGAATAGAGACTGTTATTAAGAATTGGATAAGGTGCCTTAACAAGGTACATCAAATTGAAGAAAAAAATAGAGGGGAATCTGGTTGCGAAATATTAATGCAACAATGTGGAAAGCTTAACTAGTTGTTCAGTTGTTTCTTGTGCGTCGTGGAGAAGACAAAATAAAATAATACAGCGGAATGCACTTCGAAAAGTTTCTGTTGTTGTTCATTTCAATGGTAGAATAATTATAAGATATCCAAAAAAATTACACGAACTTAAAATTCAGATTAGAATTTAAAATAAATCATTTCAGTTACAACTGTGTAAGGGAGCACTCGAAAGGGATTTGTTGCTTACGCCTAGAGAAAGTCAGCAAATACATGGCCGAACACTATACTATAACCCTTCTATCAATGAAATAAATGGAACAGTACCATGGGAGGAAACTTTAAAGCACGTCACATTCATTACTCTATTCACTGAAGCTGCCAATAGTACAAAACTAAGGTAGGCCATTTGAAATTAAGTCGATTTATTCAACCAGTATATTTCTACCCACAGTGACCTTCGAGAATACAAAGAATTCATGCACGCACCTTATACAAGAGGTCACGAAGAATATCCAAGATTTGGAGATATAATCACAATGGCACAGGGCTGGGTGGAAAAGTCAAACGGCTATAGTTTTAAAGAGGGTATATGTGAAGAGCTTTGCTTTGATAATGCTTTGGCAATGTGGAAGGTTCAAAAGATTCGCCATCGTGATTCGAGAAGGGCATTTCGTTACGAAATGAAGTTCAGTGTTACTCCTTTGGAAGCTACAGCAATATCAAAAAATATACACACTGCTAATGAAAAATATATTAAATCGTTTATTCTTAAAGACGATGAATATCCAAAAAGTTTTAATACACTGACACGCAGATCAGACAATTTTGAGAACATTTCAAATGAACGCCAGGCTAGGATAGTAAATTATGATCCGCGTCAAGACTTTACACACATGCCATCATTGAACATCGGAGAGTTTTTTAAACAAGTACCGAAAGCCTCGTCTAAAGTTGGGTATTTATCGAGTTCACGAAACGATCTACCCACAACCTATAGACCTAATTATCGAGTACAATTTGCCAAACCAGAAGTTTATGAAACCCCAGAAGACCCAAAGACTGTTGTGACGCACCATTTTCATCATCATTATTTTATGAATGATGGAGAAACTTCTACATCTCGCGATCAGCAGATTTATCGCGGAAACTTAGATGCAATTCGTATCATAGAACCTCCAAACGTTAAACTTTTATCAAACCGATATGTTTTAACTACTACTACGACTGAGGCGCCTATTGCACATGAAGTTTTTTACATGCAACAAATTCCATTGTATATACAATCGTTTCCTCAAGAACAAACTACAATTCGCCCATTTAGACAAAGTGAACAACAATTCGAAGAGGTACGTTACTCCGAACCAGATCCGTTGTATGAAAATGTAGACAGTGCTAGAAGCGAACATTCAAACACCTACACTTCACCCGTTTCTTCATCAGTTGAACTTCAACCACAAGTTGAACGTCCTAGCTCACAAGTAGAGAATTCTATTATCGAGCAAATTCCTCAATCGGCTGAAGATCAAGGCACACATATTCCCTATACTGATAATAAGCAAGAGAGCACAACAATAAAACCCTCCACAGTTTCTTTTTCTTCCACTCGAAGGACTCTCTTACCAAAAAATAAATATTTTGTTACGTCACCAACAACAAAAACAACAACATCATCATCGGAAACCCCAATTCCAGTGGCAGCAAGACTGTCACCAAACACTCGAAATTATATCCGCAGCACAACAGAAAAGCCGATTTTAAAATGGAAACCTAAGCGAAAACCTAAAGACAAAGAGGCGGCAACAGACAGCTCTGCTATTCAAAACAATACGGAAGGAAACGTAATAACAGTGACCCCCAGCAAAACAGAATTAGAGATTCTAACACAGAAATCTGTTAGTAAATCGATCAGTGTTAAGGTTGGAAAC
This sequence comes from Meliscaeva auricollis, assembly GCA_948107695.1. Classification (NCBI taxonomy): domain Eukaryota; kingdom Metazoa; phylum Arthropoda; class Insecta; order Diptera; family Syrphidae; genus Meliscaeva; species Meliscaeva auricollis. The sequence continues at coordinate 37,316,115 of OX403619.1, read as the reverse complement.
CGCTCCCAAGAAATTCCTTTATTCACAGAAATCGTCCCGACAGTTATTAGTAAATTTAAAGGATCTAGTGATCAAAATACCGATGAAAACGAATCATAATTTCATGGTTTGTGATGTGAATATTAAAATTTATAATAAAGAAATTACTATTTTTAAAACTATTATATGAATTTTAAATTTGTTGTTCGATTTTTCGAAAAAAAGCATACAACTTGAGTTCGAACGCTAGTACGTTGATAGATTTGATCCAAGAACCCAAAAGAGGTTAAATTACCCTTAGTAATGATGTACACAGTTCGACCATTAGGAGTAACTCATGTGCATAGGTTTTGAAGTTCTGAATATTGAAATGGGAAAACGGAGGCGGATAATGCGTTCTATATTCGCCTAGATATAATAATGAAAGAATCTCTGTATGGTTAACTGATGACAAGTCAAAGAAGTGCACGAATTACGGAGGAACTGTTTTAGGGAAGGAATGCAACTTCTAGAAATAAATAAAACAGAGACTACGTAGTGTGGACAAAAATAAAAAAAAAAAGAAATGCGCTATTCTGTTTCATTGAGATTTGATATTAATTGATAGATTAGCGGAGTTGTTAAAGGAAAGGTAACTATAGTAAATTTTTATGTAAAACGCGATTTTTAAAAGCGTCAAAAAGGCGAAAAAAACGAAGAGTTACGAATCTTTAACCCATCAATTGAAAGGTGTAGGGGAAGAAGGGAAGGGAAGGAAGAGGGGGTTAAGTGATATTTTTAAACATTTGAGAAATCAAGGTTTAAAGTGTAAAGAATCCTTACTTGATCTAAAAAAGATTCTTTAAGTTGAATGGAAATTATATTGATGAGACAGAAATTTAAGTTAACAAAAAGGACCTTCATCTCTAAAAAAAAATATCACTTAACTCCTGTTATAAAGGGCTAGGTAAGTTTTTTAATTCACTTCCTTTTCACATTGTCCTTTCGTAATATTATTCTCTGGATCCAAGTTAACATTTTTAGGCAATCGTGGTAACTTTTACAAATTTACATTTTTTTTCTTTCACTACTTTATTGTTCTTCGAATGAAATGATATTTTGCTTCAGGTTCAGTTGCCGGAAAGCCGTAATTTCTCTCGGTTTGGCAAATTTTTAGCACAATGAGATGCATTCTAAAACAATGACCAAGAATTTTGTGTTTTACATACATTTATATGAATATAAAATTATTTCCAATGACCTCCTGACACCAATTTTTTCAAACAACGGATAATTTTCACACTTTATAACAATATAGTAATAATTTCAAGACATAAGAAGGGAGATGTCACAACGCGCAGCAATTATAGAGGTATCACGTTGTTGAGTACGACATCATCGGAAGAACCGATGATACAGCTTACACGATTCCTTCATCCAGATCGAACAGGCGGCACAAAATTTGGGACTGCACATTAGTGAAGGTAAAACAAAGTACATGGTGGCGTCGAATGCGAGAAGAACAGTTGGACAAACAATCAAGGTAGCGGAGCACGAATTTGAAGTGGTGCAATCCTTTAAATACCTTGGGTCAACAGTAGCAGCCGATAACAACATAGAAGAAGAAATACGCGGGCGGCTTCTCAAATCCAACAGAGCCTACTACAGTCTGTCAAAGCTACTCAAATCCAGAAATCTAACCATAACTTCAAAACTGCTGCTGTACAGGACCATGGTCCTACCAGTACTCATGTATGGATCCGAGACTTGGGTGCTAAGCAAAAGGCACTGTGACCTCTTCGCCGCGTTCGAGAGAAAAGTCTTACGGAGAATTGTTGGCCCCATATGTGAGGAAGGACGATTCCGGAGACGGTAGAATCATGAGTTGTACGCAATCTACCTCGAAGCAGACATAGTGACAAAAATAAAGCTCGGTAGACTCCGGTGCGCAGGGCACCTAGTTCGTATGAGCGAAGAGGAACCTGCTCGGAAAGTCTTTTGTGGTACATTCTATGGTAGACGGCAGCGTGGTAGACCATGCTTGCGCTGGAGAGATGGCGTAGACCAGGACGCCCGAAGCCTTGGGGTGCGCAACTGGATGGCGTCGGCTCGAGACCGGGATAGGTGGAGAGACTTGTTAAAAGAGGCCAGGACCGGACCCCGGTTGTCGAGCCGATGATGATGATGATGTAATGATTTCAATGAATTTCTAAAAAAATGGCAGGGGATATACGATGGATAGTTATTTCTACAAAAATGGAAGGGGATATTACAATGATAGCGGACGTTACATGCCACTATGTTTCACTTTTCTAGTGTTTAAAATAAGTTTATTAAGTTAACGTCTATTCCACTTATGTAAACAAGCAATGCGCATTTTTCGATTGCATTTTTGCAGGAAAATATTGTTACTTGGTACTTATTCAATGGTAGGGGAGATATAATAGAAAAGATACGCTCTTCTTTTCGGAGCTTGACGTTCAATAGCTTCTACTAAAGGTATCCAAATAGTACTAAATTATTATTTTCTAACTCTTAGATAAACGAATATAAGTTTTTATTAAACATCACGATGGATAGTTATAACTTCGAAGCAGTATAGGACTTTGTCTACCTGGGATCCACTATAAACTCAAACAACGACATCAGTGAAGAGATCAAACGGAGAATTACTCTTGCCTATCGCTGTATCTTCGGGCTGAGGAGGCATTTAAATAGTAAAGCCCTCTCTCATAGAAACAAGGAAACAAGACCTTAATCAATCAGAAGCATGGGCATTAAAAGATTTGGATGAAAATTTGCTTGGTTGCTTTGAGAGAAAGATTTTTCCAGTGATTTTTAGTCCTGTGTGTATCGAAGGAGTATCGAGAAGAAGATTCAACGACGAGCTTTACGGGCTGTACAGTGACGTTGACCTGGTTAAGAAGCTGAAAATACAGCGGCTGAGATGGCTGGGACACGTGGAGCGTATGAGCATCAACGCACCAGCCCGACGACTCTTCGAATCGAACCCCGATGGTGTACGCAGCAAAGGAGACCACATAACAGGTGGCGCACACAAGTGGAGAACGACCTCAATCAACTTGGCGTGCGTAACTGGAGGCGGCTAGCTAAGGACAGAGCTGGCTGGAGAGGTATGTTGGTTGAGGCCGTAATCCATCCTGGATTGTAAGCGCCATATTAAGTAAGTAAGTAAGTAAATAAAGTTGTTATTGCATTATTTCTTAATACATTTTTGTAGGTGTTTTTCTATGATGCTATTATAAATGGAAAAATCAACCTTCAAGATTCATAGGGTCTGTATTGAAACATTAATAATATATTTATAATTATTTTGTAGATTTCGAATAAATTATATATGGTGATAAAAATACTGTAGGTACAAAAGTTATGATTGCTTTAAATCTCCTCAAGATAATAAAGAATAATTGAAAACGTGGTTTCAGACACAGTACGTTACAAATTGCTCTTTTTTTTTTTAATTTTTTTAGCAATTAAAAATGAACAAACCAAAAATGTTTAAGTGATTTTTTATAGAGTCGGGCATAAGGCTTAAATTATGTTTGGACTTCATGACATTAAATCGCGTATGTACTTAATCACAAGTCAACACCCTATTCACAAGTACATATGTCGTTTTACAGAGAATTACCCATATATTATTGCATTTATTCTAATTAAAAAAGTAAACAAATAAAAAACTAAAATCATTCATAATAAATATGTAAATTGATTGATTAAATTGAAATAGGTGTTCAATTAATCTATTACGTAAAGAAAAGAACAAAAAAGATTAGAAAAGTAAAGGTTTTTGAGTTACATAAAAAAAACCTTGTTCTATTATCTGTCACTTTGTATTCCACAGAAGTTTTTCAATCCACTTTAGATTTAGAGCAAGATTTTCTGGCCCTACTTCTGATGTAGAGCAAGAAGTTGAAAAATGTCAAGCATCAGCTGGATTTGTGTTTTTGGGATAACAAAACGATCCATAATCATAAAAACAAAGTCTATTTCTTAAAACATTTCGATTATTAGTAAATAAAAAGAAAAATTTAAGAATCTGAAAACAGTGAAAATTTATATTAATTTCGAATGAAAAATCATTGCAAAAATATTTTTTTCAATTTGAATTTTCATTGTAGATTGCCCAATATTTTACAGAACACAAATATGTACTTTTCTGTTCTTTTTTGTTACGACAGTTTTCACACACTTGATCCAGTTTGATTTTTACGAAGGCACAACAATTTCTATGCCTGCGTTAGTCAGATCTGAATTTTTGTTTATCAACGATTACAAACTCGCCTACAGTCTGATTAATATAGGAAAATAGTTAACTCTAATAGGTTATAAATTTTAAACATACCAGCTCCTTCTGAAGCGTACTTATAGTTTGGCTGAGGGGCGATTGGTATCAGCTGAGCATACGCTTCGGGCATCATTTCTGTAATTCTCTGATGATAAGACAATCTGAAAAAAAAAGATGTACTCAAATTGCAATTTATTTGAATTCAATTTATTTACCGTAGGCACTTTTGCAACACTTCTTGGATGAATTTTGGCCTAGGATGCTCAGCATCCAACAATAAACAACTGTCCCATTCATCCCAGGACCATGTGAATTTAAAGTTACTTAAATGGTAAGAGAACCAATTGACAAAACGATCGAAGCACGATGTGTTCATAGAATCTATCCGCATGAACAAAATCTCTGTTGCTTGCGCCAATACCTGAGGCAAGGTGGCCGGCTGAAGTTTGCACAACTCAATAAGAATCGAACCATAGACAATGTCTAGATACCTTGGCGTCGGCATGTGGAATAGTTCAGCAAAAATTACCTCAACGATGCAGTATTCCAGAGGAATCTTGTTCTTGTAAGGAAAAGCCAGTAATTGGGCAGCACAATCCTTTCGCTCCAGCTTATGAGTTTCGATAATGTGGTGGAGATGCTCTTCTATAAGGAACCTCTCAATTGAATGTGCTCCAGGCAAATTTGGTCCGTCCGGACAATCAGTGTAGTCGAACATACGATAGACGACCCACGGCATGGGATAAACAAATGATTCATGATGCTGCGGTGGAACAATCTGAGGCAAATTATGCTGCAGTGCCTCACAAAGTACAGAATCAAAAGCCAAATATGGCCGTGGGATATGCTTTTCAGCCCAATTGTCTTGACGCAGCTTCCTTATCTGTGCCCACAAGCAGTCCAAATACTCTTCCTGAGGATGAGGTGCATCCACGGACCAAACTCTTAAAGCATTGTGGTGTTTTTTTGTTCGTTTATTAAGGAAAACCTCAATTCTTAGCAAAAGACTCTCTAACGATGATTCCTTTTTTTCATAAAGGTCTCTGCCAACCCACGGAAGAGTAGAGAGCACAGCAAAGACATACCAATCGCGGCGCACTTGCGGGACATTGTCTTCGTTGGACACATCAATCATTATATCAAGTAATTGCAATAAACTCGAAGCCGATATGACGTGACAGTTTACCAAGTCGGCCAAAAACCTGAGTGAGTACCTGGCTGCATCCCAGCGGCACATCTTCAAACTATCCTTAAAAGTCTTAACCATATGATCAACGAATTCGCCGCCGAACTTGTAGTTCTTTGCATTGAGCAAGCCCACAAGAGTCGTGTAGATTGTGCACTTTTCGGGCATTTTTACAGCACATTCTGAGAGGATTCGAAGGATTTTTAAACGAAAAGTACCCAAGTCGGCTTCCAACACCGACACTAATCCCTCGAGATTGGACTCTACTGACGATGTACTCCGCTCACCTACACGAAGAATCAATGATTCCAAACGATCTTCGATTTCTTGATTTTCAGAGACACGACGACGTTTTCGGCTACGATTGTCTGAAACAAAAAAAGTATAAAAATTGTTTCCATTAGAAATGAAAGTAGAACAGATTTTTAAGGTTAGTTTTTTTTTTATTTCAGTGCAAATACACCTACAATAGCCATCATCGTCTTCGTGTGCACGTCTTCTGTTCATATTTTTAATTTTTATTTTAATATATTAAAGTTTATACAAGTTTAATCAACTTTTTCACATCAATACCAAAACCGAAGCAAAAGGAGTGACCAGTGACGCTTTGAATGAATTGATGTCGATTTCGCTGTCAGTTCGTTAAAATTGACATTTTCAGTTGGAAATTCCATCATTCCAGGAACCAGTGTTGCCGAAAGTACTCCCATAGGAGTATTGTACTCCTTTCGAGACCTCCGTACTCCCGTACTCCTCCTTTCACATTCGTACTCCTATTTTTCTCAAAGACCTAAAGTATCTTACACTTGCAGTAAAGTGCAACGATAACCTTAAAAAATTTAATTCACTTCACTCTAAATTTAAGGCAAATTTGGCAGCATTCTTATCTTCTCTGTCGTTCTCCCCTCTTTGCTGATTTTTTCTTTTTCTTATTCGTAAAGTTCATCGTTCATGCAGTTTTCATCTGTCAAATAGGCGTTGGCGTTGGCGCGTTGGCAGCTGGGTATTTGCTTCATTCCCTCATTATAGCCTGGAATTTCGGTCTGCTTTTGTGTTTCTATTTTCTTGTGGGAATTATGTGAATTTATATCTGTAGTTTAACAAAATGAAGAGGTTTGTTAAATGAATGCTTTATTCTGTGGCAAAGTCACTTGTATTTAATGTATTTAAACGTACACCGAACGTATCCTAGTCTTAAAAAAATGTGAATTGAGCTAACTGCCATAAGACAGATATTTTATTTTAAAAGAGATACATATATATTTTACCTTTTTTTTAGAATTAATAATTTATTTATTTTGGTTATGTTTTCTTACTACAGCTGAACTGATTTTTTATTTAAGTAAAGTTCAAACAAAAAAATTGTTTAAAAAAATGTCTGTACTACTATTTTTGTCAAAATGCTCCCCTCTTTTGGCTGCGGTACTCCCCTCAAATATTTTTGTCCGGCAACACTGCCAGGAACCATGTTTTGGGGCAATTGGGCTTTTACCCAAGACGTCAGGCAAATATAAAAAAAAATTGATGGCAAAAAAAAAATAACAGCTCTCTAGTTAGAAGAAAGATAGTAACTTAAAAGTTGAAATTAGAGAATATTTAGTGCTAAATCAGTTGGCTATCAACTAAAAATTAACATAATATTAAACATAACTGTTAATATAAGGAAAATAAACACTTTATTGTGAAAATACTGAATATGGTATGCGTTGTTTGTTTACATTCTTCGAACAAGATTTACCGTTTTCTTTTTTTTTTTTCTATTTTTGTGTGAAAGAGACAAATGCGTAATAAGCCCAATCTACACCATGATACATGATTTACATTTTCATAATACATGTTTCGGCAGCTCTCACCTTTACAACACAGATGGTGACACAACATTTTTAAACAAGTCTTTAGGTGTGTTTGGTAACTCAAACGTTGTACGACGCCGAACTTCGTTTTTTTTAATACGTGTTAGACCAGTTAAGGTCCAGATTAAGAATCGCGGCATACGAAAACGAACGAACGTACACGTATTGACGTTTATATAATATTTTGTACATCAGGAAAAAGAGGAAGGCCCCTTCATTTTGTTTGAAATGTCAGACAGCTGGTACGAAATATGAATTTGCGTCAGCAAAATAAAGAAATACTACATTTCTTACAATGAATATTTATTATCCATAGTTATTTTATTAGCACAAAAAATTCTTTGGGTAATTTGTCACCGATTAGTGTAGTTATTGTGTTTCTAATTGATTGAAAACAACCTAAAAAGTACATTAGAATATTTTTCCTGGTTCATTTTGTGATTGCTATAACCGGCCCCTAACGCTCAGTACCTACATTTTTTCTTTTATAAAAAACAACGTAGTCAAAGAAAATACCAGCTTCTAGCTTCGAAGATTAAAATTTTAAAATTAAAGATGAACAAATGGGATTTGGAAATAGTTGAACCAAAGTTTTTCATCATTAGAAATTTTTTTTTTACAATACAAATAACAGCTAAAAAAAATAGCATCGACCGAGAGGTTTGAACCTGAGAAGCTTGCACAGTGTCTTACCCATCGTGCCACCTTTCTGTTGTTGCAAGTTGAACCTACTTGAAAAATAAATTGCATATTTTAGGCCAATATGTTTCAATTTGATCTTAAATATGTTTGAGGTAAGTTCTTACAGTTCTTACAGCTTCGAATTATTTGTGAACGGATTTCATTTTACGTTGCGTTTTTTCCCTCAGTGAAAGTGCTTATTATGTACACTGTGTTACAAAAAAATGTAAACAAATAAACGCGGTTTAGGACTAGAGTTTGCAATGCCAGGATTCGGGATCCGGATCCATTTTTTGGTCTCGGGATTTTCGGGATTGGTGGGATTATCCCGGGATTCAAATATTTTTAATCCCGACATCTCGGGACTGGAAAACATTTCTATCACGTTTTGTATAGAGCTTGTTGTACTGATTAGAAAACGGTATGTAGAAATTATGTAATAACCCCAAAATCTGTAGTTGGGGGCAAAAGTGGTTTAACTGACCTTCATAAATTGCAAAAAATCTACCTCCGTCAAATTAATAAATAATCCACATACCGACAAAATTTTACTTTTAAATTTTTTTTTACTTTTCCTTTATACTTCAATGCAGCAAATTTAAATCTAGTAGCAGTTTATTTCTATTAGCTTTTGTTTTATCGTTAACAGCTCCTTTCCATTTTACACGAGGTTACGCGATCATATAAGAATTTCAGGACTTGTTGCTATCAGTTAAGAAAAAATTATCCCTATATCTACATCGAGGAGACGTTGCTTAAACAATCCGCAGTGTTTTGATTAATTTGTAGTGAATATGTTTTTAAAAAATATAGAAAATTATAGAATACCGACTACTTTAAAGTACTGCAATGTTTTTCTGGGTTCAAATAAAACTTATTTCTACTTTACTTATTCACTTACATATATTTACTTTCAAATTAACAAACACATTTATCTAAAATAAATCGTTTCACTATTAATGCTAAACTACAATCAAAAAGTGAATGCAGAAAGTTAAAAAAAGAAAAATACAGACATACGCTGTTTGTTAAAAAGCTGTCATTAAACTATTGTTTTGAAAACTATTTGTTTGAATGTGTTTGTTTCAAAAAGTGAAAAAGTAATCGTTAAAACCATTTTAACTTTTACTTTTGTTTTGAGATGTGAGATAGAATTTCGCAGTGTGTTGGTAGAGGATAAAACATTTTTTCACTTTTGTACTTTTTGAAGTTGATTGTACAATTTACTACTCTACACAATTTTCAAGAAATAACACTTCTACACAAATTCAATGTAAAAAAAAATAATTCGTACCCTCATGAAACTTGGTAAAACCTTTACATTTGCAATAAGATTGAAGAATCAAAAGAGTCCATAAAAATATCTTTGGTGGAAGGGTATTTTTTGGTGGTAAAGAGGGAGGAGCTGAAGACCATAAAAATAAATTAAAAAATTGGTGTTGCAATATAAACATATGATACATGATTTTAAATTATTTTTTGATGCTGAATCTAATGACATCGAAATTAAGACAATAAGCCTACTCTATGAAAAGTTATATTCTATTTTAAGCAAAGGTGTCTGTATTTTTGCCTAAAGAGGTAAAATGGAACCAAAACCCATGAAAAAGAGATGATACATTCGTGATATTCGGTAAGAGCGTTTCATTTAAAACAAGAACAAGGAATCTAGATAGACCTGAATAATATTTTTGGTAAAAGGGTGTTTTTTTGAGGGGGAAAGTTATCGGTGAAAAAGGTACCACAGCATCTGACTGAAAAATGATACATTTATAAAACTTGCTAAAAATGTTACACTTAACATATAAACTAATAGTATAAAGAGTCCATAAAAATATTTTGAGTGAAAGGGTCTTTTTTCGAGAGGAACGAAAATATGGAATAATCAGCTATAAAAACTAGAGTAAAAATGTTACCCTGATGAAAATTGGTAAAAATATTTTATTTGCCATTGAAACCAAAAACAAAAAGAGTACATACAAATATTTTGGATGAAAGGATGTTTTTTTTTGAAGAGTAATGCCATTCTATGTTTAGTCCCAAGTAACCAACAATAATTAAAATGGACTCTTTAGATTCTTGGTTACTAGGCCAAATGTAACATTTTTACCAGTTTTCAATTTTCAATTGGTACCCAATTTTGTAAGAGATGTTAGGCATTTACTCCTAATATTTCCTCCACCTAAAAAAACACCCTTTTATTTAAAACAAAGTGATAGACATTTAATTCTTAGTAACCATGACAAAGGCAATGTTTATACTGATTTTTATGAACGTACCATATAAATTATTGGTTACTTGGGACTAAACACAGATTTGCATTACTCTTCAAAAAACACCCTTTCATCCAAAATATTTGTATGTACTCCTTAGACTTTTGGTTCCAATGGCAAATAAAATATTTTTACCAATTTTTATCAGGGTTACATTTTTACTCTAGTTCTTATCGTTGATATCCCATATTTTCGTTCCTCTTGAAAAAAAAACCCTTTCGCCCAAAATATTTATATAGACTCTATATACTCTTGTTTTCTATGTTAAATAAAACATTTTTAACAAGTTTCATAAATGTATCATTTTTCAGTCAGATGCTGTGGTACCTTTTTAGATTACTTTCCCCCTCAAAAAAACACCCTTTTACCAAAAATATTTTTTAGGTCTATCTAGATTCCTTGTTTTTGTTTCAAATGAAACGATCTTACAGAATTTCAAGAGTGTATCATCTCTTTTTCATGGGTTTTGGTTCCATTTTGCCTCTTTAGGTAAAAATACAGACACCTTTGCTTAAAAAAAGAATAAAACTTTTCATAGAGTAAGCTTATTGCCTTAATTTCGATGTCATTAGATTCAGCATCAAAAAATACCTTAAAATATTGTATCACATGTTTATATTGCAACACCAATTTTTTAATTTATTTTTTTAGTCTTCACCTTCTCCCTCTTTACCACAAAAAAATACACTTCCACCCAAGATATTTTTATGGACTCTTTTGATTCTTCAATCTTATTGCAAATGTAAAGTTTTTGCCAAGTTTCATGAGGGTAACAATTTTTTTTTATTAAATACCTATTTTACCCGTACTAAATTACAATTTCACAATCACTTATTATTATCACTGTCAAAATTAAACTGTGCCGATCTCCTTCTCCGATCTCGTTCAAGAGATCTCCAGTTTCATTAAGCAAAAGAGACAAATACACCAAAGAATAAGAAGATAAGGAATGGGTCTATATCACATCTACAGTGTATAGCAGTGAGGCATCAATTTGTTTGGGTTGGCTGTCAAAATTAGATATTAAGATGCCTTTTTGCCGAGTGCACAATTAACTATATTTTCCACAGTTCAGCACTGTTTTACTTGCAATACTAAGTTATGCAAAGTGATGTTAAAAACATAAAGTAAATATCTTAGAACCATTTAAAATTGTTTTCGTATAAGTATTAACAACCAAAATAATATTTTTCTTCAAAATTAAAGTATACTTTTTCATCGAATCAACCAATCACATTTTAGATATTAACATGTCAAATTACGAATTTCAGGTTCAGGGGCGCACTAATCTTTGTTTGGTTTTGGTAAGGCGATGTAACTTGTTAGCGCCGAGTTATGTAATTTTTAACAGATTTTTGATTTAATTTTAAATATTTTGGGAATGTTATTCTTGTGGGTTGCATTTGCAAACTTTTATTAAATTTCAAGATTCAAATCAGGTGAGTGTTTCTTATCAAAAAGAGAATTGAGAGGGATCGATCGTGTAATAAACATGTTAAGTTAAAACAAAATAAAATGAATCTTGGAGCCTTGCGAGTTGCCATACAACACACTGCGGCCCTGTGTAAATGCATTTGTGTTTGTGCAACTCACACTACTTTGTGAAGTGCCTCACTTTGTTCGCCAAACACCCGTTCCTGTATTTCTTATTCTTAGAAATACACACAGACAGATTGTGCTTTTTACGCATTTGTCTTTGTCGCTTCTCTTTCACACAAAAATAGAAAAAAAAAGAAAACGGTAAATCTTTTTAGAAGAAGGACAACAAACAACGCATACCAAATTCAGTATTTGTGCAAAAAAGTGTATATTTTCTTTATATCAACAGTTTACATTTATTATTATGTTAATTTTTAAATAAATATTATTTAAATATTATTTAATTTCAATTTTTAAGCTACTACCATCAATTTTTTTTTATTTTTGCCTGACGTAAAGCCCAATATAGACAGATTTCGTTTCGTTCCATTTCGTTCCGTTCGAAGTTCGAAAGTTCGAAGTTCGGATGAAAGCGTTCAGAGCTTTAGTCATTAATCATAACCAAAGACCCACATGTGTCTTTTCGTCTGGGTGTGTTTGCTCCTACATTCGTAACAGTACATTTGTGTAATTTGGACATGCCGCCGTGGGTGCCTAAAACTGTTTGTCAAAATTGTATTGTTATTTTGTGACAATTGTCAAGTGGAAAAAGAAGTTCCCTGAAGTTCAAAACCCCCATGATTTGGCGGGAACCTAAAAACCACCACGATGATTGCTATTTTTGCCTTGTTAATGTAAATAAAACTAATGCAAAAAACCGCAAGAAATTGATTTATCCTGATGTACCATCTGCCAAACGACCAACTTTCCTATCTAGCCCAGCTCAAGAACCTATACCACCAGTTTTACCATCAACATCTGCAGCAGTTTCTCTCTAAATTGAAACAGACGACATAACAGACGAAGTCAAATGATTCATATTTTATACCCAACGTCCTGAGCAGAACGAGTTAAATGACTTAGTACGAGACCTTTATTTGAAAAAAGAACAGTCAGTGCTACTCGCCTCTAGACTTAAAAAAAAAAACACCCCATACTTATATTACGATTTACCGTACACGCGAAAATAATTTCTTAAAACATTTTTCTCAACAAAGTGGCTTATGGCCGATTGCACGAACATTTAAAGGTTTTTTTAATTTTTAAATGACGTTTTTTGTATGAAACAAACGTCATTTTAAGGTTAAAAAGCCTGTTAAATTTTTAAAAGGGCTTGGTGAAATCGGCGGTTAGTGTTCCGTCAAGATGTCAAACCTTTAATGGATAGCATGGTGTATAAAAAAGTATAATCTAGATAATTGGCGACTATTCTATTCATAGATAGCAGCCGAAGGAGTTTAAAATGTGTTTTGCTACACAACAGCAATAAATTCGAAAAATTAGCCGGACTTTTAACTTCATCGACAACGGATTCGTTGACGGAACGGACGCAACGGATTCTATGGATTGGCCCCCTTAAAAGTTTGGGTACTTTTTCCGTCGCGTCCGTTGTTATGGGTCGCTTCTCATAAGAACGCGTGTACTTTATCCAGCTGTCAGTTTAAAACGTCGACTCAACTTACGCAAGGGATTCTAAGTGTTGGCCCTTCTATTTGCCTTTGCGACAGCAGAGACAGAGAACATCATTGGATGTAGAAAGAGTGGGCTTCAAGAAAACAATTAGTGCCTGGTACGCAAAATATAAAACAGTCTCCTCTTGTCGACAGAGATCGCATTATTTTGCCACCATTACATATAAAACATGGTATAATGAAGCAATTTGTTAAGGCGCTTGATACAAGTGGTGATTGTTTTGAGTATGCACAGAAATTTCCTTACCTAGGCACAGAAAAATTAAAAGCTGGGATATTTAACTGACCCCAAATACGACTTATGGTAAATGATGCAAATTTTGTTAGAACAATGAATAGAACGGAGTCCAAGGCATGAAAATCATTCGTGTCAATAATCAAACATTTTCTTCGTAACACTAAAGCACCAAATTACCAAGCCTTAGTCAAACACATGTTGTCATGTCTGAAACATCTTGGTTGCAACATAAGCGTAAAGCTTCACTATTTAAATTCCCATTTGGACCATTTTCCTGACAACCTTGGTCACTATACAGTGATGAACAATGTGAAAAAATTTACCAGAAAATTTGTACCATGGAGAAACGGTATGAGGGCAGATGGGACGTGCATATGATGGCAGATTACTGCTGAAGTTTAAAAAGAGACCTACCACAAGCATCTCAAGCAAGAAAATCATTAAAAAGATCATTTTTAGCTGCTTTTGAAAATTAAATAAGTTTTTATCATAATTTGTTTCTTGTGTTTTTCTATAAAATTGCAAATATGCAATATCTCAAAAACTAAAGCTGATAGGTGAAAATGGTTTTCATTTCCAGAAAACAGACAGACAGATAGAATTGTCGGACCCACTTTTTTCTCATTCTCTATCATCGTAATGTCATGTTTGATTGTTATCTCAACTTTCTTTTGTACGAATGCCTAACTTGATATAAGGTCTGTTTGGGTACTGACGAAAATAAAAAATTCTTAAGAATTTGTAAGAATTTTCACCCAAATCCTGTTTGGGTACTCAAAAAATTGGTAGCTGTCGATAAAAGAGAGCTCTCTTGAGAGCGTAAATCATTACCCCTCCGCCCACAGAATTTCTATCGGCAGAAATCTGAGTTCTGTCAAAAGCTAAAATACAAAAACAAAATAACGAAAGTGTTTGCTTACAAACAGTTGTCAAATTATAATTTGAAAGGGCAAGTATTGGTTTCGTGTGAAAAAAAAAATTGAGATTTTAATCAAAACCGACATTACGATGATGGAGAAGTCCGAAAAAGTGGTTTTCGTCATGTTGTCCGTCGGTCTGTGCGTCTGTACGTCTGTGAGTCCATCTGTACACTTCTCCACTGCCTAAATGCGTGGACGGATTTTCTTCAAATTTGGTACAGATGATTTTTACGTAATTTCGAAAGTTGATTTTTTTTGGTTTTTGAATATCTCATCTAGGACGAGTACCTCCCATACAACATTTTTGAGTTATTCGAATTTTATCGAAAACGGTTCTAACGATTTTGATTAAACTTTTTGATATGATTTCTTCAATAACGATCAATTTTTAGAATTTTTTTCCAAAAAAATTTAAAATTTTTTTATTAAAAAAATTTTAAACGATTTAAAAAAAAAATTGGTATGCCATTTCTAAAAATAAAATTTTGAAAAAAACAGAAATCATTGACCCAATATGGAAATAAAAATTATTTTTCAAAAAAAAAAAATTCAAAAAGTGTTCCCGTTTTTGCTTAATTTTTTTTTTTGCTCTCAATACCTACACACATCAGTTGACCAAAAGCTAAAATTTCCAAGCTAAGTTAATACATAAAATAGCTTGGCACTACATGAGCAAGTTCGTGCGATCCAGTCGTGCATTTTATTTTTAAAGTTTCTTCAATTAAATGTCTACCTCGTTAAAGTAAATTGTTTTAAAAAAGAAGTATTTAATTAAAATGCAGTGTTTGGCATAATACGGTTGGAAAAAAGATAAAAATAAATAGATAGTTTTCAGATAAAACCCAAATGTGTAGTTTTTAATTTATTTCCTTAGGTAAGGGAAATTTATTTCTTTTCTATAACTATTTATTTTAATTCAGGTTTAATGCAGTATTTGATATAAATCATCAAAGCTTAATAAGTTTTATTTTGTTTACATTTAAAAAGTGGCAGGAAATTTTGTTCAAAGCGTTTGGGTACTTTTGTGCATTTTTTCTCTCACTGAGAGTATTTCATCCCTATTCCTCAATATTTTTCAGATAGGGATAGGATATTTTTAGAAAAAAAGCAATACATCTCTGTTATACTTTTACTTTTTTTTAACCAATCAAAACAAAGAGGTTATGCCCAAAACAGACTAAAATTTTCTTTGAATTTTTGTTTTTGCACGCTGTACTGTAAACTAGCCTTTAAACGCAAAATTTAGGCAAAAAAAACTTTGGAGTAACATTCAAAACTATTTTCTTCAAGGTTATGAAATGAAATGTAAAATTTTATTTATAATATTAACTGATGCCCCTATCAGTTCTTAATCGAAAATTGAAACCCAAATGCTTTTATATTTCATAGTTTTTGAGAAAATTAAGAATAAGAACAGACATCTAAACATCAACGACGAACTATACGAACTCGACGACGAATCAATACACGATGTCTTCATTGACGATACTGACTTACATTTTTAAACACTTGGCCACGTACTTGACAAAACTTAATTAACTGACTGACTAACTAATTAACTAAATATGGGTATAAGAATAATAAATTTTAAAAGAAAACCTTAGAATATAGGCTCAGAATTAAAATAAAATGCACGACTGGATCGCACGAACTTGCTCATGTAGTGCAAAGCTATTTTATGTATTAACTTAGCTTGAAAATTTTAGCTTTTGGTCATCTGATGTGTGTACATATGTATTGAGAGATATGCACAATCCACAAATAAGCAAAAATAAATATTTTTTTTTAAAACGGGAACACTTTTTGGATTTTTTTTTTTTTTTTTTTTGAAAAATAATTTTTTTTTGAAATTGGGTCAATGATTTGTGATTTTTTTCAAAATTTTATCTTTAGATGTTGATAAATATTAGCCATCTTCAAAATGGCATACTAATTTTAAGTCGTTTGAAATTTTTTTAATAAAAAAATATTTTTTTTAAAAAAAACGGCTCGTTAGATTTTGTTAAAAAAAATTCTAAAAATTTATTATTTTTGAAGAAATCATATCAAAAAGGTTTAATCAAAATCGTTAGAACCGTTTTCGATAAAATTCGAATAACTCAAAAATGTTGTATGGGAGGTACTCGTTCTAGATGAGATATTCAAAAACAAAAAAAACCAACTTTCGAAATTATACGTAAAAATCATCTGTACCAAATTTAGGGAAAATCCGTCCACGCGTTTGGGCAGTGGAGAAGTGTACAGATGGACTCACAGACACACAGACCGATGGACAGCATGACGAAAACCACTTTTTCGGACTTCTCCATCATCGTAATGTTAGTTTTGATTAAAACCTCAATTTTTTTTTCACACGAAACCAATACTTGCCCTATAGAGCAAGTAAAAAAGGAACAACACAAACTTTTTTAAGTAGATATTTTTTTTCCAAAATTTTGAGTTTAAAATTGTTTTTTTTTCAAAAACTACTCACAGATACTACTAAATGGCTTTAAAAACCCGTATTAAACTTAATTTTTGCCGTTATTTTTTTAACATTTTTTTTTTCTAATTTTAATTTTTTTTTTAAAATTGCTCCTCCTGCCTAAACGGGGGTTAAATATGCTTCCCTCTTCAGAAATCCGTGACTATTTTGCGGCACCAAAATTATCTTACTCTCCAAAAGAAGTACACCAAGGAAGTGTTGCAATACAAATTTCTTCTCCTTTGAAGCTAAACTTTTATCTTTGTGATAACCTACCACTATTTCGATAAACCATAATTTCAGATTTCAAAAGATTGACTTCTAATCTCCTTTTTTCGCAGTACTTTTCGAAACGAACTATCATCTGTTGCAACACTTCAACATCATCTGCTTATAAAACTATATCATCGGCATAAAGCTATAGTCTAATGTTTTAACACTTGAATTGACATTTAAATGGTATAGCGAAGCCTACAATTGTAATCTTGATGCAGAATTTTTAATATGGTTACCAAAACTCCAAATAGGAATCGTTCGGACTTTTGGGATATGGTTGCTGCCATCAATTTCCAACAATATACATGCTGTAAAGTATTTTGTCTGGGTCAGGCTTCTTTGTTGTTTAATTGCCTCTAGTAAGTTATTAAGATATTGCAAAATATTTTAGTATCTCCTTGTCAGGAATAGTTGTACATTCGTGATTCCGCCTCTAGTTTGAGTTAAAATTTGAACAAGGTTATATTTATTTAGATTTTGCTTAAGGGGTGACTTGAGCAAAATTAAGTTTATAGTGTGGTTCAAGAGTAGTTAAAAAGTCTAGCCTCCGATTTCCACGAATTTAATAAAGTTAATCGATCAATCAAGGTTTTGATAACAAGTTAAACCAACATGAGTATTTTATCTTTATTGTGTACAGTAAATTTTATGCCCATTAGTGTATAAAATTGTTCTCAAAATAATGTAAAATATTTATCTACTTACAAAATTGGAGCTACAAAACGAAAAGACAAAAATCGGTACTTTATTTGATAGTCCTATGATATGAATAGCTATATCTTTTTTAACTGGTCAAGATATTCCAACTCATGAAAGCTCGACTCAGGTGACCGTAAATTATGAATTATGATATGATATATAAAACTTTACATACACCCAACCTCGCACCAACCTCAAATCGTATAGTGATCCCAATCAGATCTCCCATTCCCCAAGATCCCTGAATAATATTGATGTTATAAGATCATAAGTAAAAGTAACTTTAATAATAAAACAAGAACGGATTGGTTTGTACCTACAGAATAAGTAGAAACAGCCGATTTCTTTACGGAGTGCTAACGAAAAGACTGGAACTTTAGTTCTAAAGCAGCGTGTCCATTTTAAAGTAAATATGCTCAAAATTCCTGAAAAATTTAACTCTCAGGAAGCTTGAAGTCAATCCGCTATATGGACACCTGCATCAGTAGGTAAAAGGAGACCCTATACTTTAAAGCGTGAATAGAGACGAGTTATACAGTACAGAGCCATGTCATATCTCGGCAAAGATTCTTCAAGTGATTTTTGGTCATGTGTGTATCGAAGCCCGACGAGTCTTCGAATCTAACCCTGATGGTGTACGTAGCAGAGGGACGCAGCGCACACATGTGGAGAACGACCTCAACCAACTTGGCGTGCGTAACTGAATGCGGCTATAGCTAAGGACAGAGCTGGCTGGAGAGGCATGTTGGTTGAGGCCGTAATCCATCCTTGATTGTAAGCACCACCTTAAGTAAGTAAGTAAGTACGTATACTTTAAAGCTATTTCCAGTCCTAGCGTGATGACTCCGTTAATAAATCGGGCGCAAGTAGATTATTTTGCGAGCCGTGTCGTACATACATGCGTGTTTTGTGTAATTTAATTAAATTTCCTGCATTGCACAAAAAAATGTAATAAGTAAAATATTTTGTAGGATCGAATAATGCTGGGAGGATAATGTAAACTCAATGTGAACGAAATACACGTTGTTCGGCGCAATAGTTTCCAACCCATATTTTCAATTTATCCAAAAACTTCAAATGTTAGGGTTTCTCCAAGAAATTACTTTATATGATTTCTTTATAGGTATTAACATTAAATCCATTAACAAGCACTGTGATACACACATAACACATTTAATCATAATATGTACTTGTACATATGTAAATATTATATTGTTGGGCGTTTGGGTGTTGTACATTTTTCTACAATTTATTATTATAAACTGAAAAAATTGGATGCTAATCCTAACACACCCACATTTTCAAAAATCTTTTCATATCAGACAGCCAGTTTTATCCAACAATCAGATAATACGATTATAGTAATTCCAAAATTGAAAATAAACCAAGCATACCATCAATCCCATCGCATTTTCTGAGTCTTGCTTGACAAAAAAAGGATTTCCGCTTATAAGCTCTGTGATGGACCTGTGCTTAATACACTCGTATACGTGTGTACATCAACCATCAGATGTTTTTCTCAATCACATAATAACAGTTGATTCCTCAACCTACCTCTCTCACCGCCCCAATTTAATGAACAATAAAAGTATTATGCTAATACCACCACCTACCTACCACCAAAACTTCCTCCTGTCATAGACTCGACTCGACTCTATCAGCAGCCAAACTCTCGGAGGAAAACAGCAGCGCATCTAAGTATCAGAGAATGGTACATGTGACACATCGCTGCACGACGATGATGCCACAGGAAAACAATATAAACCAGATTTTCCTCGCAAAGGCTCCCAGTATTGAAAGATTCCATAAACTACAGCAACAGTCGGAAGAATCTATCCCGCATACAATGTGGTAACCATGACACAATGGAAGAAGGATATCAAAGCATGCGAAATGTTTTAGAGTGGGACTGAAAACCATTCCTTTTTATACATTTGCACTTGTTTTGTTTGGATTCCAATTGATTCGCATCCAACTCAGGAGACATGTAGGTACTTCAATATCAAGCAAAAGCGTTATACGTGAGTTTAAACTAGTGGCCAAAATTTTTCAAGCTTTGGTATATTTACCTACTCAATGTTGACAACACCTTTCCCCCAAATCCCAAAAGTATAAAACCAAGTAAATTTATTGGATACGAATTGAATTTAACACCTTGTTCTTTTTTCTCCAAAATCTACTTCTTTGGCGACAGATGGTAGAATACAAATTAGAACAAGCGAAGGGGTGCTAAAATCATACATATACATACTCAAAGTATATTGAAATTCTTTTCGCGGAATGTTATTCTAATGCTTGGTTAATTTTATTTGTACTCTTCAAGAAGAGTAAAATCACCATTGATTTGACTAAATGTAATTGCGAATGCAGTACCTATTTATATTATATAGAACATCTTTTAAACATACGTACATATGTACATATTTACAGATCTCGTTTCATTAAATCACAACCATTCCAAAATACATATTTTTTAAATGGTCTGTGTGGGATAAGGATTTTGATAGAAAAAAAAGATGACAAAAGCTTTGAAAAAAAATAAAAATAAAAAATAAAAAATATACCTATCCATGAAGCAAGACGTAGTATTATCCATAAAGTCATCCTATGCGCCCGCCCCAAGCAAATTCCCAGTCTCGGTGTGAACAGACAAGGATGTGCATATATTCAGGAAAAAAGTATTTAACAATGCTTGAAAAGCATCCGTCTCTGAAACCATTTGAGGATTGGAAAAAATGAGCACACCACAGAGTGGTATTTATTACAAACTGAACAAAATTATACATTTTTCGCAGGGCTGGTCGTGGTAAGGATTTACGCCTGGTTAAATAATTGTCGAATGGTTAATGCAATTGAGACATTTTTGTCTCAAATAGACTTTTAAAAAAACTGAAAATTTTTTTTTGTTAATTGAATAAAGTTAACAGACAGAAAACTCTGAGTTTTTTTTTTAACTTTAGTTTCTTTGTCCAGCAAATGTGGCCTACATTGGTAATATGGCCTACCACTGTATTTCCCAAACCAAAACTCACAGCGAAATAAAAACAATTGCATTGAGAGTATGTTAAAACCGGATAAGCCTCAGCCTTTCGCGGTGAGTGTGACCCGACGGGTGTGGAAGATACATGCGATATTAGGTTTTCTTTGCATTCATGGTAATTTTTTGGTAAGTTTTCTTAAAAGTTTTTAAATTAATTTTTTTGTAAAATGTGAAACTTTTTTCCTAAATTAAATAGTGTTATATAGTAACTTTATTTGCGTGATATTATAATGTAAACAAATTTTATAAAGTGCGTTTAAAATTAGATTAAGTGAAAAAATCGCAGTATGTTTAATATGGCCTACCCCATTTGTGGGCAAATGGCCTGGTAGGCCATATTTGACACGTTTTTTGAGCTTATTCCCTCTGACGACAAACGAGATTAAGGTCGCAATGTGTTGTGTGTCTAATGTGGGCACATGAATATTTTATATGTGAATTTTTTTGTCCTTAAAGTAAAAGTTCCTCGAAAAAAGCTAATATAGCCTATAGCCGCAATTTTTTCAGAACTGAAATATTGAGCTCCTTTAGGTTTTTGTTTTTATCTTTTTGTCATGTTTGTTTTTTTAATTAAAATTTATAAAGACTAAAATAAAAATGATTTGTAAGACTGATAAAAAACAAAATAAATGAAAATGACTTAAATTTATGGTCTTATTCCAAAAAATGTTAAGGGTGGGCCATATTTGCCGAACTTACTGTAACAATAGGGTCTATTTTCACCAGTTCAGATGGGAGGGGGAATTTTCTCAAATATGAAAAATATTGAAATACAACGGAGTTAAATAAAAGATTAAATTATATTTTTTTTTTGATAGCAAGAAAAACGTTCTTTTATTTACATTTTAAATTAAATTAATCCAATAAATAGTTAAAGAAAAAAATTAATTCATGATTTTTTTTTTGGATTGGTATAGACTTCGAATTTTACCCTGTAACAGGTTCAAAGAGTCTCAAAATCTATCCATTAATCCCATTGAAACAGGAGATAAAGTTAAAAACAAAATTAGAATTTTAAATGCCATTTAGTGGAACGTCTTGAACGATGCTGCTATGAACTCCTCGTGCTTGTTGGTATTTCGTTCTCCCCGAAATCTCTCCGTGTGCGTAGTAAACGAGCCAAATCGGTAATCAGCCGAATCTTTCAGATTTCTTCACAATAGCTTCTTCCAACGTCAATTAAATAGAGTCCAAAAAGTTGGGGCCAATTTATTGTAAAGTGTGAAAGCATCTTTTTTTAGTATTTTTTAAATGGAATATTTAACAGACAGGTTAAGTCCGATCCGAAAAAGAAATTTCTATAGAAATTACTATAAAGTGACGTTCCCCGTTGCTCCGATTTATTTTGTAGGTTTGTGTAATTTCTGTGACCCTATTTGTAGTCATAAATCAAACATTCCAACTATATAATATAGGTCAGGGCAATGAGACAACAAAATAGCATTTTTGTTGCTGGAAATTGTTGGGAGCGATACTATTAGTCATTACTCTTCAAAAGTCTAAAAGAACCCGATTTGGAGCTGGGCCACTATCTTAAGAGAACTGCATAAATATTGCATTGCTGTCAACCAGTTTTCAGACAACTTTGCAAATGTAAGTACTAGATGGAAAAATTGATAAGCAAAATAAACGAAGTTAAAGGGAATTTACCCGCTCTTTGCGCCAAACTTTATAGGAGAACTTGGCTTTCTTTTTACACTTGAACATTTAGTAAAATAGATAAACTAAAACAAGAATTGTAATATTGATGCATTTTTTTAACGTATTGGCCAAACTCGAATAGGGATTCCTTAGGATTTTAAGGAAAAAAGTGAGGCCATTGTTGTCAACAATTTTCACCAGTCTAGTTTTGTTTGCCTATTACCAAGCTGTCTTGATAGAAATGAAACATTATAATACAAAATTATAAAGATAAAGTAAAGTATACCTACTACTTAAATATATTAGAATAAATTATTGTATTTACACAATCTGAGTAAACCCTACCAAAGTTAGACTCAAAGGCAATTTTTTTTTCAAATTAACCTAGTTTCTCATAAATGCTTATTGCGTATATCAACTCTCTGTACGATTTGAAACAGCTATATTTTCAAACACCTGATAGAGGGCCAATCTACCCCTAAAACAACCCTGTACAGCACGGCAAACAATTGAAAAATTAAAAAATATATGTATTGAAATGTATATACACTGACATAGCTCTATGCTATAATAGCTGCCAACAATTGCTGTCGGTTTACCAACACTTTTTTTTTTCTATCTTCATTCCCGTGTTGGTCCTTTCATCCAAACACCCATTCCTCTCAAAAAACATATTAAAAAAAAAAGAAAATCTGCATGAGAGGACGTTTAATGGTAGTAGAACACAGATTGATGCAATGTTGTCTGTTGCGTTGCTCTGTGATTTCTATTTGTTGCCTCAGATGCTTCTGTTGGTGATGTTGATGCTGATGGCAAGGATGATGCTTCTACTTTACCTACCTATATGATTTACTTCCTTTTTTGAAACACGCGCCAATACAACAAAAAGCACTGACTACCCTCTACATTCGACCCTTCTTCTTTAACAAGGAGAGGGTGGAATTTAAAATGTGTTCTCGGTTTTAGATTTAACACTCACAATGGTTGCTGGGTGGCGGATGACGGTTTCAGTTTTGTGGTATTCTGATATTCAGATTCATTTGATTTTAAACTGCCACTGGAGATGGTGGTTATTGTGTTGTTGTTTTTGTTTTTGAAAATAAGCTCAATGCTAGAAGTACTCTTGTAAAATAAAGTTTATTAATAATTCTTTTGCATTAATTAATTAAATTATTTGTGAATTAAAAAAAAAACAAAGTTTAATCAAGTGAGTACTTGCATACATATACGAGTTTTTATTAATAAATATATTTGGTATTTTATTTACAAAAAATATACAAAAATCGAGTCCGCCGGCGGGAATATGAAATGCATTGATTTTCTTGAAGAAGCATTTCTCATGTTTTAAATTGATAAAATGCAATTTGCATCGACCGCTTCCATATAATGTTCATTATACAAATACATTTTCTTTAATGAGCACGCAAATAAAATAAACTCAAGTTAAGTGATTAAATTCGTTGTCCCTTTTTTATTCCAACCACCGACCACACGTAAATTTAAATTTATGTACCACTTGTGGCTGTGAATTACTTCATCAAAATCCAACCCCAATGATAAAGTGCTCGATATGAACTTGCCGGTGACAAAAGGATACAATTCAATTTGTTTGGTGCAGATATTTATCCATACATAATCTTCTACATGTAAGTTTGTAAGCCAAAGCGACGGACGAACTCGTAGGAAATAAATGTGGGTACAATGGATTTACATTGAACCCAATGCGTAAATAAAAATACTTTAGGATTTTACTACGATAAACAAGCGATTAGTGTTGCAACCCTTAAATTCGTGATATCATTCAATGTTTAGAGGGATGACAAGGTTACATGTTTGCCATTTACACCGTACTAATAGATATGTGTGGTCATGATTTTCGTTACACAGGTTTGAATCATGACAAACTACCTCGTTAAAAGTACGTTATCAAATTTGTGAGTTGATTTGAATGAGAAAGCTCGGGGTGACCGTCACATGAGTAACTGAAATCAGTTCGTTTGGATATAAAGTGAAGTAATATTATAAATAGTGAAAATGAATAGCGACTTAACGTTCAGAGAGAATTTCTAATTTCAATTAACGTTTGGCTTTTGCCGTGAAACCAAACTATGGAGATCGAAGAAATTATATTTAGTTTTTGGACATTTGTTTCTGTAAATATTTAAAGATAGATACCTTAAAAAACACAAAAATCTTCTTGTTTCTTCTCTTGGATTCCAAAACCAATAAGAACCATGCCACATGTTTAATTTTGTCTGGGATAGGTGTAGTAAGTTGAAATTTATGGCTTATCTATATTATTCGAATGTTTAAATTTATTTGGGGCCAGA
Organism: Meliscaeva auricollis; assembly: GCA_948107695.1. NCBI lineage: Eukaryota > Metazoa > Arthropoda > Insecta > Diptera > Syrphidae > Meliscaeva > Meliscaeva auricollis. Next base: position 37,291,137 of record OX403619.1, on the reverse strand, counting down.
TGATAGCTAAAAAGTTGCCACTATGGACACAAATGTTGCGCCGTTTTTCCTATGCATTGTTGGTATAAATATGTTTGTACCTTTTAAACTTTTTGCTATCCAATTACGAAAAAAACGCATATATTTATAAATTCTTTATAACCTTGTGAGAATTTAAAAGTGCATCACACCTTAGCCCCTTGGACTTGACAGGAAACTATAGGTTTCCTCCATTCATGCAAACTTGCATGCACACATTAATGATTGAGAATATCATTTACTAGATCTTATATCTTCGAGAGCAATTTCAAGCAAATCCGTCAAACGGTTTAGGCAGTGGCTCCATGTACAGATGGACGCACAGATGCACAGCCTGATGGACGGCATGACGAAAACCACTTTTTGACTTCTCCATCATCGTAATGTTTGTTTTGATTAAAACCTCGAATTTTTTTGACACGGAACCAATACTTGCCCTATTATCATCATCATCGGCTCGACAACCGGGGTCCGACACCATCCAGTTGCGCACCCCAGGGCTTCGGGTGTCCTGGTCTACGCCATCTCTCCAGCGCAAGCATGGTCTGCCACGGTGCCGTCTACCATAGAATGTACCACAAAAGACTTTCCGAGCAGGTTCCTCTTCGCTCATACGAGCTAGGTGCCCTGCCCACCGGAGTCTACCGAGTTTGATTTACCTTCACTAATGTGCAGCCCCAGATTTTGTGCCGCCTGCTCGATCTGGATGAAGGAATCGTGTACAGCTTGTTCGGTTCTTCAGATGATGTCGATGTCGTCTGCGTAAGCCAGTATCTGACTGGACCTGTTGACGATGGTCCCTCTTGTTGCCGTGCCAGAGTCACGGATTGCTTTCTCCAACGCCAGGTTGAAGAGGAGGCAGGCCAAACCATCCCCTTGTCGGAGTCCATTAAAGATGTCGATTGGTCTGGATAGCAATCCGGCTATTTTAACTTGGCTTGTTACGTTGGTCATGGTCAACCTACATAGTCGTGTCAATTTATTTGGGATGCCGAATTCTCTCATGGCTTTGTAAAGTTCTACCCTGGATATACTTGCCCTAAAGAGATCATTTTAAAATCAAATTTGTATATAATTTATAAAATAGTAAACTGTAATTTGATAAAGTTTACTTTTTTTGTAATTTCCAAGGTTAATTTTTTTTTGTTTTTGAATATCTCGATAGAACAAATACCTCCCATATTATGGTTTCAAGTTATTGGAAATTTCTCAAAAACGGCTCTAACGATTTCGATTAAACTTTGTGTATGTTATGTATAATAAGTGATTGAAACAATACTGCATTTTTAGTTTTCCTCAAAAAAATCGAATAACGGAAATATGATTAACACTCTTTTCGTGAAATTTGCTATAAATTTAAGTTAAATCCTTACATATCATTACTGGCTCAACCAATTTCGCGAAACTTGTTAAAAATTATTATTTATTTAGTTTTTTTCAAAAACAAGCTTCGAAAAAAAAATAAAACAAAATATTATTTTCTTTGGTCTTGGCCTTGCGAAACTGCATTAACAACTTATTTGTCATTAACAGTACCTTCTATGGCTATGGAATTTTAACCCTCGATCCCATTAACATAAAAAATAACATACTTCATTACTTTGCAATTTTCTATCATATGACATTTTGCAATTTTCAGTTAATTTGTTAATAACTTTTTTTTATTTACATCCACACAAAACAATTGTTATTTTGGTTACTTTATTTAAAAGATATATTTTTGCATATTCATAAAGACTTTGTTTAAGTCGTTTTTAAGAAAAACAGAAGTAATATATTTATCCTATCCTAATAAGTAATAACATTGAATAAACCTCAGTCTAAGATAAACCGGACTTGAGAAATGACTATGAATACCTCCATTTTGTTTAAGTCTAGTTTAACGGTCAAACAGAAATAAATTTTCATAACAATTTTCTATCTTTTCTGTCCATCGTTTATGGTTATGTACCGAAGCAAAACCTCGACTCCGAGATCTAAGCACCCTACGTGAAACATTGAGCATGACAAATTCCATCACTTAAAAAGGTCAACTAGCCTCACTGATTGGTGAGGGAAAGAAAAAATGTTCATTAGAACAAATGTTACTCATACACCACAGTCACCTCACGAATTCAGTTAAACTCAGGAGTAATACAAAATACATACACATGGCTGACCTGTTTTCGAGAAAATTCTAGAAAATCCAAATCATCAAGTGCATATTCAAAAAAACATCATTCGAAATCACAGAAAAATCACCTGTACCAATTTCATTGAGTCCAGAAGAAAGAGCAAGCTTTTCAAATTTCGGGACTGTCAAACCCAAAAGTGCAAAAAAAAGTAAGACGGTGGTATAAATAGTTTTTTAAAGAACTTCTCCTGGTATAGGAAAACATGAAAAACGTAATTTACCTAGCTGCGGAAGGGTGGGCATTGGGCAATTCTCAAAACTGCTTCAATTTCATACTATTCTGCTGCAAAAATTAAGGTTAAATCGGATGTCACAGCTAGTTTTTCCACCCTAAAACTTGTCATATAAAGGGCTTATCATTTGGGGAGATGTAAACTGCTAAAAAAAAATATCCCTAATACCAGACCGCAAGAGAAGAATAAGTGGAATTGGATTGTTTCTTCTGATGGAAAAAATCTGACTTGCAAGACCCTGATGGCAACAATTATTATTATCACGATTCTAGGAAGGAAAATCACCAATTGAATCGTTTCCACAGATGTTAGGGTGAGATGATGCCTTGCGGAGCAATCTCATTCTATGGGGTCTCAGAACTACAGTGTTTTTCTCCAAAAATGAAAAATATTGCTTGTGTCGGTTGCTTGAAAAAAACATTTTCACATCCGAACTATGGTTCAGATGATATTGTGTATTTTAAAATTTTTGTGTATACACAATCGTGTGATCTAAGCTTAACTGCTAGTTTTTCTTTTTGTAATTTAAAGATTAAAATAAAATATTATAATTTATAAATATTAATTTATAAATATTATAATTTATAAATTATAGTATAAAAAAACAATTCTTTTTTATGACCTTTTGGTTTTTTTTTTACGTGATAATGCCGTACGTGGTGATAATGGATCCCAGCTCGCGCGGTATCTGTGGTTAAAAGAGGCGTGGGATACTTTAATTTATGCACTGTACAAGTTATTATACCGATGGTTCTAAAAGACCATTCTTTTTAATTTTAGGCTCATTAAAAGTAGAAGAATCATACTCTATCTACATATCTGTTTGCTTTTTTGGTTAAATATGTTTGTTCAAAAACTAAAAAAGAAGACTGGAAGAAGAAAACCGATTTTCAGCGCAAGATTACAGATTTCGTTTTTGTTTTTATCAATTCTGTATTCACCCAAAAAAAGATGGTCCTGTCATCGATATGTTGTAATTTTGAGGTCTCTACAATCAAAATCCGTCATTTTTAAAAAAGATGTCTGTGTGTGTGGTGTGTGTTGGTATAACTTTGATCGTTTGTGACACTTGTTTTCGTACTCCATATCTCAAAAATGGTACCAAGATATTAACTTCGGACTAATTTTATTTTAAAACTTATAAAATCAAAAGATGCAGAAAGGGGTTTCAATCAAATTTAATAAGCTAGTTTCTTAATACTGCAATTTACAAAAAATTGTAAGATGGCTTTCCTATGGATTTTTTTTATCAAAAAATACCAAAAATTTCTAAAAAGTGGTTATTTTCTCGAATATGCGTCGTGTTTTTCATATCAAATATCTAGATGACAAATACAGATTTTTATTGAAGTATAGTTTTATCATGCATAAAATGTAGTAGTTTAATTTACAAATAAGGCTAATAACAAAAATTTAATACTGAACACTTACCTACTTACTAAGGTTTTTGAAGATATTGAATGTATGAAACTCTTAAAACTAAAGTAACATGGGGTCTCTTGTTTTCTATGTTAATAATGGTAAGTTACCAATGTGGGTCGCATCCAACCTAAGATGTGACAAAACACTAATTTTAAAGTACGAGGTTTTCGTCAAAACTAAACCATATTTTTTTTTATCTACCTAAATATACTCCTTTGAGGCCTACGGAGTATGCATCGAAAACAGAATTTTATCAAAAACGTAGTTGCAAGGTTCACGCAGAAAGAAGTAGTAGAACGAATCTATAATAAATTAATTATATCGTAAACGTATGACATGCATACGCCGTGAAAATCATACGGTTAGGTACTCGTTGTAGCTTAATGCGATATTAAATTTCTATCTAAAACTGTGAGTAAACTCTGGATCTTCTAACTGAAAACATCACAATAACAATTCAAAATATTAATTTAAAAACAAAATAATTTCTATGCTAATGCAACCATGGAAAAATAAGCTGCTCACTTCACATTTTATTAAAGCAAACATCTTCTATCTGAAATTGCTTTTATTCTTTTTTCTTTTCTTCACTTGTTTTTTTGCAATTAATTTTTCTTCTAATTTGTCTCATCCCTTTGTTATATATTCTTAAGGATTTTACTTCTTGCAATTTGTATGCAAACACAAAAATTGTAAGGAAAGAAGCTGCATTTAATTGCCTCCGAAGCAAGAATCTATGTTAAAAAAAATAATAAAGAAGAAAGTTTCGAAGGAAAACTTTTTCCTTCTTGTTGAATATTTGTCTGTCAACAACTTAAAAAGTCATTGAAGCACTGGATTAAGCTGGCTTATTTATTCCCCATAAAAAATTTACGAATATTTTATTGTTGTCGACATCTGTAGCAGAATGTCTCCCGCTGTAATTATATATGTATAGACGAGACGTATAGACGAGTAAGAACCTACAAACTGTCGCCGTCGTCATTTCCTTGCACCGCCCCACTCTGCCTGATGCTTCGACATCTCAAAATACAAATTTTAATTAACAAAAACCACCGTTAAAAAATATTATTGTTCCTTAATAAATTCAATTTAGAAACTTTTTCATTACCACCTCTAAAAGTGAATATCCATACATAAATAATGTATAAATCCACTCGTGTATACTGAAGAGCTTTCTTAATTAACATAATCTAATTTGAATGAACACTCTACTCGTTTTGACGATATCAAAAAATGGCGCCCAATCTGGCAACGAGAAAAAAGATTTACTGAGGGAAAAGACAACACTCTAAGGATTGTTCTAAATGAGTTAACCATCAAGCAGAGTAGATGGGGTAGTCAAAACTTTGCAGCATTTAACCGCATTGTTAAAAAAAAGGGACCACGTAGCTCTCGGAAAAAAACATTCTCGACAGATTTTGTTAGACTTTTTGGTGACGTTTTCAACCCATGTGGAAAATTAAAGCAAATATGGATATGATGATGACAAAAAACCAGCTTGTTGGACAAGTTTGGACTCTGAAGGCGCTAACCATGATTTTTAAATTGTCATGCAGTTTATATCTATGTGTATATATATGTACGTACATATCTACATACATATGTGTAAAACTTTAAGTTTGTGACATGAGATATAATTTAAATTAAATAGAAAACACTGTCGTACGAACTTTGCTTTGGAGGTCTTAGGCTCTTTTAGAATAAAGTAGGATATTTTGATAGATGCATTATAAATAGAAGATAGATATAGATTGATTGATTTAATTTCTATTCAGTTCAAAAGACAGTAAAACTAATAATACTTATTTGTGTTACCACGGAGTTAAGTTCTTTTTTCGAAGACAATTTTTAATTGAATTTTGAGTATATTGTCATTTGTACCGACACAATTTTAACTGTTTTTATAATTCTGGATGGTGTTTTTTTTTAAATGGTCCTATAATTGCTAAACTACAACCGTTTTTTTTAAAAATCACCTTATTTTTTTTGTAAATTATTTTTTTTTAAGTTATCTTAATAAAACAAATTGGCCTTTCATAATAAGAGAGAAAGGAAAAATGCTACTAAAACTCAACAACACATTTCTTGAACAAAAAAAACTCTTAATATTGAAAATGATTAAAATCGTGTTTGATTATAATAGACCAGGGTATTTTTGTAAAAATACTTAACAGCATTTTTATTGGTGGAAATTGTTAGCAGCCCTGCCCTTACTCATATCCCAAAAGTCCCAACGAATCCGGCCATTTGGGGTTTTGCCACTATCTTAAAGTTTAGCTATATAATTTAAACTAATGGACATTGTGTGATCATTTATATGTCAAAATAATATTGTTTAAATTTTGAACCTATTGAGATCAAAACAAAGGTAATACGACCACTCTAAGTGGATATAATAGTCCTTTTTATGTAAATTCATATTTTCAGTGCAAAAAAAAACCTCGGAATATTGAGACTTTTTCAGTTTTTAGGTTACTTAGAAAATGTGCATCTAATAGAAAAATTTAAGTGCAGTTGCAGCTCAGCTTTTGATAGTTCTAGCGGCCACTGATGTTAAATTGATGATTGCCACTGTAAAAATGTTTACTCATCCAACTAAATAAAATTTAAATTTAATGCGAAGGATAATAGTGCGGGCGGCCACCCCAAGAATGTTTTTATCAATCTTATGCAAGCTTATGAACATGTAAAATTTTGTGCTTTCATGGTTTGGTGCGTCAATCTGTCTGCCGGGAAGTTTGTTTAGGGCATAAAAGGAATTTTTCAAAAATATATATAACCTACATAAAATTAAGTTTTAGTTTGGTTGTTCACATTTGGTTTTCATCTGACAGATTAACAGACATATGTAAGTATTGGACCCACTTTTTGTCATTTGTTATCTCGAATACATAACTTACAAATGCATAACTTTGTATGGTACATACATACATATACATATACATAGTCTATATCTGCATATATTAATGTTTGTATCGCAAGTATAAGTTCTTAAAATCATACAATGATTATGCTTTTTGAAAAATAAATGAGTATAACACAGATTAATGGCGTGAACATGTAGATATGTATATTGTATAATGTTCATTTATGCTAAGCGACAGATTAAAGTACATTGGTTTTAAATTTCTCAAAGCATTTATTTTGACAAAATAAAATAATCCTTTGGAAAAAATGTTTTTATTTTTAATTACTTATTTAAAAATCTGCAAATAATTTACTGGTAATGAATATCCTAGATAAATAAATACTGTAACTTTCTTCTTGAGCACTGAGTTTTACCTATAAATTTTAATGTATTTTTAGCGAACAATGTACATATATACATATATGATATAAAGAACAAACAAACTGCCAGGACACTTTCTTATGACGGCTTTGTTGTTTGCATTGTTCTTACAAATGTATAGAAATATTCTTAGTGCTTTTCCATTTGCTTAATTTAGTACCTATTCTATAGAGAGCTTTCTTAAGAATAAATCTTTTGTCTCTCTTTATATAAATCAAAAACAGTTTGGGTACCAGGAGTTTTTAGATTTAATTCATTTATACCACAATATGCAGTTAGACATACGGATGATTTAAGGGATATATTTCGTAATGTTTTTTTGATTCAATTTACTAGTAAAATAAATTCTTTTGGTTAGAAAAAGAGAAAAACTACATCTTGTATTTTTAAATAAAAACAAATGTTAAATATTAAAATAATACAACATTAGCTGTTTTGTTTATATTATTTGTTAATTTAACGGCAACAGGATTTAATCTTTGCTCTTATAATCAGTTTTTGGTGGTGTAATTTTGTAGATTCGTTAAAAAAAATAGAGATAGATAACAATCAAGCATGACATTAAGATGATAGAAAACGCCGAAAAAATGCGTCCGGCAATTCTGTCTGCCTACAGCCCAAGTCATTGAAACGATTTTCTTCAAACTTGTGAGTTAAGGGTTTTTTGTGATAAATTTTTTTATGACCAAAATTAACGGTACATGCCATATAACTTTAATGAAAAAACTTATATTTTTTAAACGACTCCATCAATTTTAATTGATTTTTTTTTTGGCGTTCTACAACTGTAAAGGTCGTACTTTTGAAATAAAAAAATATTTTTTCGTCGGTTAGTAACGTAACCTCACCGTTTTCCGTTTTTTTTCTGATTTTCTCGTAAACGACTCAACAGATTTCGATGACAATTTAATCACAAAAGGTTCTTTTTTTTTACACTTCAGATTCTTTGCTGTGGTACGCTATGAGCAAGCTGCAACACACAATCAGAGGCTCATCATAAGTGCATGTGTTAGTGATTAGTAAGCAAATGTATTATGTAACTAACACAGGCACAAGACAAATAAATAAATAATAAAATTAATACAATATACAAATTAATACAATATACATAATTAAACAATACATATACAGATAAATAAAAACATTAAAAAATAATCACGAACGTGGAACACTGTTTCAAAAAAATGACTTTAGTCCCATTTTGCTCATGTTAAAATCAATAGACGAAGCATTTAAATTAAAAAGCTGGCACATGAGATTGGTTCGATGAAAATTAACGTGTACAAGTTCTAATTTACGGAAGTGGATAGATCCTCAGCGGTAATTAATTCCAATACAAGCAAGTAAATCTAAAGCAATAATTAGCCCATTGAGAAGTTGATGAAGAAATAGTAAATCATTATTAATACGCCTTTGATATAGTGATTGAATCCGTAGAAGCTGAATCCGATGTTCATACGGTGGCAGGATATATGGATCAGTCCAAGGGAGGCCCTTTAGAGCGAAACATATATGCTGAACAGATTTTGTTACGATTTATATGGACGTGGTAAAAGGGGCTCCATACTTGTGAAACATACTCAAGATGCGGTCGCACGTAGCAGTTGTACAAGGACAGAGTAACATACGGATCGTTGAATTTCTTTTCCCAGCGTTTAATAAATCCAAGCATAGAGTTAGCTTTATTTACGATGTAATTTGGAGCTTAAATGAACACCCGAGTCCTTGAAACAATGGACACGACAGAGTGTATGTGTTGCGATTGAATAATCAAAAGCATTCAAACTTGTTTTCATTTTTTAGAGAATGTTATAGTGTGACACCAAACACTAAAACTATTAATATCAGTCTGTAAGAGAAGTTGGTCACGGTTAGATGATATAGCCTTATATTATTATATATAGCAAATATTAGGGTTTCACCTGAATGAATACAGGAAATAACGTCGTTTATAGCAAGAATGAAAAGAAAAGAGCCAAGATGACTTTCCTGCGGCACACCAGAGTGTGCAATAAATAGGTCCGAAAGACAGTTTCTAAATTTTACCTGGTAAGAACGATTTTAAAGATATGACTCAATCCATACTAATTTTGGGGCTAAGTTGATCGAATGCTTTTGAGAAATCCGTGTTAATGCAGTCAACATCATTTTTATTTTCAAATAAATTTGAGCATTTGTGAAAAAAGGACAGAAGATTTGTAACCGTTCATCTTCTTTGCATAAACCCATGTTGTTGCGTACATATAAAATTCTTGGTATGAAAGATTATGGTGTTTATTTTGCAGTTGTGACATATTGAAATTGGGAAAACTTATTCATTCAAATGTTGAATTTTGTTTAAATAAAAAAAGAGACATGACCTTTTGGAGTTTCTTTTCACCATAGTCTTTATAACTATTCTGCCCAATGTATACTAACTTTTGTGACTGAGTGAATAAAAATTTAATTTGTTTTTTGAAAATTTTGATTAACTGATTAAAGGCTTGCCCAAACCAAACTGTCGCACTGCGACACGACAGTGCGATAAGAACTTTTATATGAAAAACGCATTGCGGTTCTTCTGCAAATTTTTGATATGTTCTTGTAGTTTTTTTTTTGAAAAAAAAAATCCATACGATTTTGAGGGAAACAAATTGGCAGAAGCGTAAGTAAGGGCATTGGGTTGCCAGAAGTCAAACAGAAAAAAAAACTGATTAAAAATAAACCTGATGAGATACAAGCCTAAATATGTTTTGTCAATACCAAAATGTAAGTAAATCACCAGAAGCGTGGGTGGTTGTATATCAAGATCGAAAAATTAAAGTAATCATTTAAAAAAAAAACTTGGAGTGGCACAGATCTGAAAATTACTAAGACTAGAGCTGGTATAAATATGTTATAGGAAAAAATCGTCAGGGGTGTAGGTGGATCCAAATAGTTGCCAGAACACAATTAATTTGAAACATTTAAAAAAATATATAATATACAATATTTTTTTTTGCCTGAGCTTAACCTTCATGATAAAAGACTCTTTTCCGCATTGAATGCAAATATTTTATTAACATATTACATATGACAGAAAATCACCCGGTTGAGGAAAGGTAAACGCATCCAATATATTCATTTACCCCTCCTTTAAATACCTTCCCTATATACTAGGCGTATTATCTCGTATATGTGATTGATAGTTCGGTGGTTGATGCATCTATCTGTTTTATTTGTGCGGGTTTGCTGAATCAGCCGAAAGATAAGTGCCTTTCCTCAAGAAGATCTTACCTATCTAAGGGGAGGCACCCTCCATCAACTCACTGCTGGTGGTATTGAAAGCAATTCCAACAGAATCTTGATATTCTAAACTACGAATTCTTATTTAATATATCAGAGTAGGAGCTTATCATCAGGGTCCAAATCACGTTTAATTTGTACAATAGTTCGTTCGATCCGTGCGTCGTTTCTATGTTTTCTCTCTATCAAATCAACAGAAAAATACACTCACAGGCACAATTAACCATTCCCATCTAGTTTTTAAATGATTTTTAAATGAGTTTTAAAATGTTTGTAGGTATTGCCCGAGTTCAAGAACAATCTCTGATTGGAAAAATGTCACCAAATATTAACTTTGTGACGGTAAGCCAATAACAGCTTGTTATTATAATACGGAATCATTATGGTAACTGTTACTTATCAATAAAAATAAAACAAAAATTGTGCCCGTGAGTATATATAAAGCAACAATCGAAACGATCAATCGAACGACTTACTAAGCCCAGGTCTTTGAACATCATCCGGTAAAAATATGTGCAAGGTTTCCAAAATTTTAGAAAAACAACTATGTTCCCTAGTTCCATTAATTCTCACATTTTAACCTAGTTTTTAGATTAAGTTTTTTTTTAATATAAAATTATGTTCTCTTCATTACAGGTAAACAACAAAATGACTGAAGAACAGCAGCATCACCAAGAAACTTCATCCCCCCCACAAAGTCAAAGGAAATCTCCACCGAAGGATCGGAAGAATATAAATGAGCTTCGAAATCAAGATTACGTCAGTCGTCTTTTAGCCGCCACACCACCATATTTATATTCAGCACCGGTTGGACCAAATAATTTTTTCTTCAGTGATATGTTAAAATCCCTTGTTCAAGCCAGAAATAATGAAAATGCTCGTAACCTTCAAATGCAACAAGCTGCAGTCATGGCCAGAAGACCTCGAAAGCGTTCTTGGAGTCAACATAGACCATACTATGAACAGTTGAGAGAACGCAAAGGTCTTGATGAAAAAGTCCAAGTCCCTGAAAAACCTCTTGAGCTTACAAACAAACAATTCTTACCTTTGACAGCTATAAAGTACCATAAACCTGACCCTGTTGAAAAGGACTCCCTTTGTGGTAAAGACTTGAACGATACTGGTTCTACTGAAGGTCAAGCTATTTTGCAGGATAACCCCGGAGCAGCATCTTTGCCACCACAAGAACTAGTTCTTCCTCCTCCACCTCCCGTTTGGTACCCACCTATCTATCCTCCATATGGAATTGACCCGCTTCACTTTTTTATTGACTTACGAGTGTCTGGTCACATTTATGACCGTAAAAAGGAAAATGTATCACCTTTGGCTAATGCGGAAAACAATTCACTTGCATCCGATTCTGAAACACCGGGAAAATATAGACATGGTTCCGCTTTTTCAGTTCCAGTTCCACGGAGTGAATCTAAAGGTTCTGCAGCAATAAACTTGTCTTCATCGTCTTCTTCTGCTTCGGAGACATCAAACAAGATTGGGAACTACGCCAAGTACTATGACTTGGGTGAAACCAAAGAGAATCTACCCAGTCCAAAAAGCAGTTCTAACTATATGCTACAAAACCTACCCCGTTTATATGGCCAGTTCACATCAGCTACCAAAGCACCTATTGATGATAATTCGTATGAGAATGACAATAAATCAGATCAAGACTGTGAAGATTCTATAGATGAACATGGTTCTGGAAATTACAGAGAAAATTCATCTCATATTGATGTGGAAATGATAGATTCAACGAAATTTCAAAACGAGGGCATCAACAGTGGGTGTGCAAGTCCCGAAGAATCCAAAGTAAACGATCACAATGATTAAAAGTTTAGATAAGTTTTTAAAAATTAAAAAATTTAAAAAAATAAAATTCCAATAAAAACAGCTTGACGATTATATTTATTATTTTTAGTTGATCGTAAACCGTGAAATTTTACCAAACTTTTTTAGTGTTACATTTAGTCCTAGTGAAGATGATGATGAATTTGATGAGCTGTTCTGAAAAAAAAAATTATTTAGGGCAACCATAACCATCCCAATCCATTCAGGAATCGAAACTCTTGTCTATGTGAATTTGGCTCTGACAAAACAAGGCACCAAACCAAATCTCTTCTCTACCGACCTTATGATAAAATTTAAAAAATTTAGATAGCCGCTTAAAATGTATACATACATGAAGGTATGACTAAAATTTAAAATAGTACCGTAGATCTAGGCAAAACAAGACCTTAAGGTCGACTTTTCACAAAAATTATTTATGATGCAAAATGTAGGTGAGAGCTTACATACATATGTTATCGAAATACACAAAATCGACCTTGGACTTTTGGAACAAATAAGGTCTTATGACCCTTAACCTAAAAAAATGGCAAAATTTAAAATTACTAAAAATAACGCAACATGGGTAGGGTATCAGCCGAAAGGTAGTTTTTACAGAGTCATAAAAAATGTCAGTTTTTTAATTAAATTTTGAAAATCAACAGAAAACGCCAATTTGAAAATATTATCGAGTTTCAATACAAATATTATATTCAAATGAAATGTATTTATTCACGGAAGTAGAATGTTTCCTATATTTTCATTGTTTTTGTGAAATTTCACAAGATGGCGGCAGAATATCACAATCATAAAAATTTATTTATTTTTTTAAAAAAATACATTGCACTCAATATGGGTGTCAAATGAATATATTTCTTTATACTGAGTTTGAATTTTTTTTATTTTTATTTTTATTTATGAAAATTGACAAAGTAGGCCAAAATTTTATTTTTAAAAATACATTTAAACACTCAATATGGGTGTTAAATGAAAAATAAATTTGTTGTAGACCAGCTCTATTCGAGCAACAAAAACAATTATATGAACCAAGGAATAACTTAAAAAATAGAGAAGCTAATCGTTGGACGTTGCTTGTAAATAATATCATAGGTACAATAGGGTGTATATTTACTGCTTTTATTTTTTTTCTTAATGATAAAATTTTACCTAAAGATCAAATTTTATCACACAATCGAACAATTAAAAAATATATAAGGGCGGAATTCATAGTGGTCCCTCAACCCAAGGGTATGCTTGAGGAGACTTTTGACCACTTGAGCTATTCATAATCGAGATAAAGTGGAAATGCCTAAGTCTTCACTTCAGAATTACCTTAAGTAAAATCGAAACTTAAATGGGGTCAGAAATAACCTAAAGCATTTTCTTGATACGTTATCAATTGACGTTTTTCTTTTTTAGTACCTACTGAGCGGACATGTAAAAAACAATGCATTCCTTTCTTTAATGTTGCTTACGGATGCACTCAATTCAGCGATCAAGTGTGTTTATTAATTAAATCTGAGGACATAATCTGCTCAGAACTCTGATCTGATCGCTCAGCCTTTGCTTAGAGATTTCCTCAGAGCCAAAAAAGAAAAACGCCAAATGTCAATTATTGCATGTTTTTATACTTGTCATTATTGAAATGCACTCTTTTCTCTTATAACATTCTTTTTTTATGTTATTTTTAATAACCAAAGCACGATGGACGAAAATAAACCGAAAATCGTAACCAAAAATTATAAGTTTTGCATGACTGTGTTATGTCTGAGATTTTACTTAATATAAGATTTTTCTCCACTCAGGAGTTGAGAAAAATCTTGACTTCAGTAACAAATATAAACTCCACTCTACATTTTTTATGCTGCCATTTTTTTATTAGTTTTTAAGTTATAAATTTCAAATTTTGTTGCCTTCAGAACTCTTCATAAGACATAATCATCTGCATTTTCGTTTTCATCAAAAATTAGGAACTGCAGTATTTGTAAATTTTTTTCCGCAGCAATTCTTGCAAACAATTGAATATGGAAGTCCATATCTCCAACATGCACCTATGTACATATTATTGTAATGCATAGTTCATCTTTTGAAGTTTAGCATGTAGGTACTTGTACAGTGTTAGTGTATCATTTCAAAGTTACAGTTAAAGTTTTAGCCCCACCCAAAGTGTAGGATCTGGTTCTAGTGTTGGAATTTCAAGATTCCTTCAAATAAAACATAAAGACGCACCTGAAAGATATCACGGAATTAGCAGACGATATATACCCACATTTTAATTTTACAACTGTTCCTTTCCTCAAAATCCGCCACACAATATAATAATAGTAGGTATATTCAAGCCATGCAACAGTCACTTGGAATGTAAAACCTTACTTTTCGTTCATACGCTAAAAGGTTGTGACACTACAGGCGCATTGTATAGAAAAAGGGCATTGATGATAATTTTAAGTTCGGAGATCATCGTACGTACACTCAGAAAAAAAAATTGTTAAGTTAAGAATTTTATACTTTGGGTCAACAACTTTCGTGAACCCAAGAACTTAAAATTCTTAACTCAACAACTTAAATTGTTATAATTATTATACATTCCTGCTTTCTTACTATTTCTTTTTTTTTTCTCTCCTGAAATGAAACACAACAAAATTTCTTATTCTTTTATTATTCATACTTGTAATATTGGCTGTATTACTATTATCTATTTTTATTTTTCGCACATTTTTTTAATAAAGCAAAATCTTACTGCGCTTAAAATTTTATCTAGTCAAGTAATTGCTACTTCAAGAACAAGTTGTTTGGCGACCAATTTTTTGACAGCAAGAATAGTTGACTAGGCTAGCAATTTTCGTTCTTGAAAATGATTAACAATGTAAAAATTGTTTTATTATGAACTTGATTGTTAAACTGAAACTTTGATTCCTTAAAAATAGAGAATTGAGTCAACAATTTTTAATTCACAATCTTACAAGAATGGAAAGTTCTTGGGATAAACATGATTTTTTTTTCAAAGTGTAGACGTAGCGTCGGACACATGCAAGCTGATCTTATATTCTTTACTCCTTAATATTTTTTACCCATATCAATTGAGATCATCTTAGCAAAAGGCAATCGTTTCTTCGGATCCTTTTTGGTATCATGCGGCGTTTTACTTGTGATTCATCCACGTAGACCGTATTCTTAAAAAAAAAGTAGCTTTAGGTCCTAGCTTGAAGTTCTTGTGTCTTGACTGATTTGGGAAAACAAGCTCTTTTTATTTTTCAGAGGTCAAGAAAGGATTGGTTTAAATGATTCTATCGGGAAATGATTGTGGGACATCAAAAACTATCACCGAGAGAGGATAAGAGTTAAAAAAGCCAATCCATTTTGATGAGTTCCTTCAAAATATGAAGCAGGTCCCTTTGGTTAACCACCATCAAGCTGCCAGTCATTGGTCTAAGGTTTGCATTAAAATGTTCTATTAAATAGAGAACTCCTTACAAAATAATAATATTTACATTATGAAGATGTTGAGTGATATGCCAACCTTTCGTTTCTGTTTCTAATTCTGTGGCCACACTAGGTTAGTGATGATTATAAATTTCAATGTTATAATGTAATGCTTATTTTTTTATTAATTATTCAAAGTGTTCTCTAGATAAAGCTTAAACCATTTTTCAATTTTAAGAGGATTTAATCTTCTTTAAAAAATATTAAGCCGCTCTAACATCATAATAAGATTGTCGTTTTTAAGTCCATGCCAACTACTTTACGTGCAATCGAGATGCGTGCATTTGATTTATATCATATGACTTATTTTATGACATAATTACTAGAAAAGAAAAATTTGCCAAAAAGACTTCTTATTTTCATAATTGTCAATATTCAAAACATTGCAGGTAGGTCCATTTCTTTTATTCAAAAAAAATTATGGTATGGTAGGTAGTATGTAGTTCAAGAGCATGAATAAATTTTACACTTGCTTCTTCGTGCTTAATTGACGATGAAGATCTGATAGCAATTTTATAAATCATTTACTACCATTCCAATGAAAAATGCTTCAGTACTCAGTTTTCAATTTGAAAAAATAAAATAATGACAAAAGAAAATAAAAAAAACCTTTTATGAAATGATTACGTAAAACTGAAAATTGACAGGGATTTCAACATTTTTTTCTGCAGGATATTAATTTTCTCTCCTGCCGCTTCTCTGAGCATATCTATCCACTTTTATTAATCAGTGGCGGGCGGTTTTTTTTTCAATTTCAGCAAAAATTTCAATTGACTGCCTCGAGTACTACCAACGTATTTATATGGTCTGGTCCTGATGATGGTCAGCCATGAGCAATTGAAGCCACATCGAGATGCTGATAATTGTTGCCACTCGATTGAATGCAAGTAGACATGAACATCGAGCACTCCAACTTTGAAAAGTGTTGAATTTTTTTTCACATGCGCTGGACTGGTTCGGGTAAAGCATTTTACTTCAAATGCTTATACCTGCACCCCTTTTAAATTAGTTTAAGAGCCAATTTTGTATTTATAAATAAAAATAAAAAGGCAGAATCGCTGGAAAGGGTTTGAAATTGAAGCACTTAGTCCGGGAGAATATCAAAGCCAATCCATAAATCTTTTAGCGTTTAGTAATAACTCATCTTTGAATTTTTTTTTTATTCTATTAGATGGGTTGAAGTCTTTTTTCATCCCCCAAGTCCTAATCAGAATTGACTTGAGGAGTGGTAGAATGACAAGGAATTTCATAAGATGAATTGCTTCGTAAAAGGACACGCTGTATTCGTCGCGAAAAAGATCCCTCAAGAAAAACAGATTGTTGTATAAATGAGGGAATGGATGGGGACAGCAAAAGTTTTTTTTTTATTTTTCAATTCACATTTTAATATCTATCGTCATGAAATGGGAGGGGCGTTATTGTGGATTTTTAAGATTTATATTTTTTTTTATGAAACTGTGCATGAGTATGCACGGGTGGGTTGGAGAGCTTTTAAAACTGAAAGGAGATGGTGTTATGTGTACCTATCTAGCACCGGGGAACTAGCAATTATTTCATGAGATAAATTGAAAGTTTAGAAGAATCAAGGAAAAATCAATTTAATATAATTTGCAATTTTGCTCACACCTAATGGTTGCTTTATTGTAAGCTAAAAATAGATACTTAAAATGAAAATGAATTCCAACAAAAAAAGGCTCCTCCTTTATGCTTTTATTAGTTTCTTTTTATTTTCCATGAGAACACCAACAGGAAACGAGCTTTATATTTTTTTAAGAGTACATACCCACATACGTTTAAATACGTACATTACTCCGCATGCTGTAGTGCTTGGGTTGACAGTGTATTGAGATTGCATTCTATTCAAATTCTAATGCACTGCTACTGTTGAAAGATTTCATACAAACAGAAAATACCAAGGTACGTCAGATTTTCTATAGTGTTTCCTGTTTCGATTTTATTTGACGGCAACGCCTATACTATACTATGTAGGTAGCACAAATGTTTTTTTTTTTTAAGTAAGAAGAATCCAACTAAAATTTGTCATTATAAATGAATCATGGGAAGAGTATTCCTACATACGATGATATGATAATGGATTTCTTTTAGAGGGACTATATACGAACACTTTGGGAGGGGGGTCTATTTTGCCTCATTTAGGCGAAAGGGGCAATTTTCTTAAAATGTCTTAAAATGAAAACAACAATTTTTTTAATAACAATGGCAGCACTTACATTTAACAATAAATTATAATTCTTCTGAAAGACTAATTTTAATTTTAGTTTGGTCAATATTTTAGAAAAAAATTGTCTTTAAACTCAAAATTTGTTTTAGTTAAGGGCAATATGTAACAAAATTGGTACCTAATTAAAATCTGGAAGAAATGTTACATTTGGACTAGGAACCAAGAATTTAAAAAAATACGACTTTATATAAAAAGAAAATTATTTAATAACAACTGCAGTACTTACAATCAAAAAATATATAGTTTTTGAAAGGCCATAGTCTGGCCTTTATTTCAATTTTTAAATTTGAACAATCAAATTAGCATTTATAACATCACAACAGGGTTTTCTTTGCATTTTATTGTTCCTTGAAGCATTAAACATAAAAAACAAAAATGGCGTGTTTCCATCCTCAGCGCTTGCTGTCCGCTATCTTTTTTTGGTACTAACTTCAGAGAATCAGCCCTGTGAAATTAAATGTTCAAAATGTCGGGCTGAAATTTGTTTCTCACGCAAACAAAAAGTCAAACTTTTTCGTGTTTTTCAATTTATCTGAAATTTTCGGACTTGTTTTTCTTATTAAAATAAATTGCACGACTGGATCGCATGAACTTGCTCTTGTAGCTCAAAGAAATAATATATTCGTTAGTATTTGAACTATTAAGTATTTTTCATATTGAACAAAAAAATTATCAAAAATATATTTTTTTTATTTACCTAATTTTACGTTTTTTGGAAAATTAAATAAACAATACTTTTCAAAATCATAAAAAAAACATGTCGAAATTTAAAAGTAATCCGTCGCGCCAGTAATGATATAACGGAAATATCTAAAATTTATGGAAAATTTCTCGAAAAACGTGTTCAAGTGTTCATCATATATCCGTTATTCGATTTTTTTTTTGAGAAAAACTAGAAATTCAGTTTTGTTAATCAAAATATTTAGAGCCGTTTTCGAGAAAAATCCAAGAACTCGAAACCGTTATATCGGAGGCATTCGTTCTAATCAAATATTCAAAACAAAAATAAAACAACCTTGGAAATTACAAAAAAGTAATCTGTACCAAATTTCATGCAAATCCGTCGACCCGGTTAGGCTGTGGCTCTCTGTATAGACGCACAGACGAACAGACGAACAGATGAACAGCTGAACAGACGAACAGACGCACGACGGAAGGCATGAAGAAAACCACTTTTTTGGACTCCTCCATCATCGTAATGTTGTTTTTGACTAAAACCTCATTTTTTGTTGACACGAAACCAATACTTGCCCTATTGAGCAAGTAAAAATCATAAAGACCTAAAATAGTAAAATTTGTAATGATTAATAAATTTTCATAAAATTCTTCAACACAATATTGTTTCAAAGCTCACTGTGCCGATCCTATAGAGAGGTATTTTGATTGGATTTTTTGCTCAGGCTTTTAGCCTAGCATATCCTGGATATACTCTGTTAAAGATTCATTGACTG
Source organism: Meliscaeva auricollis (assembly GCA_948107695.1). Taxonomy (NCBI): domain Eukaryota; kingdom Metazoa; phylum Arthropoda; class Insecta; order Diptera; family Syrphidae; genus Meliscaeva; species Meliscaeva auricollis. Next base: position 37,271,738 of record OX403619.1, on the reverse strand, counting down.
CCTTACGTAGCTCTGAACGAGCCAATCAAGAGATAATTTCTAGAATACAGATTAGGAAAAAATTCACGAATGGGATAAGTACATATCGACTAACAACTCTTTGCCACTCATCAATCAGAATAAATTCACCATACAATGCTTAAATTCCACTAAACATAATTATGAGTAGATATGAATATCCTGTTTTCAGACATCTAAAGTCTTTAAGTTACCGTAATGCAAAAACAGTTTCTAAAACTGAAAGAATAAGAAAACTTAGATAAACCCCATGATAAAGCTGAGAAGATAAAGCCGAGAAGACATTTATAACATTAGGGTGAGAAATGCTTTCTCGTTTTCAATGCAGGAAACGGCGAAATTTCAGAAGAATAAGGACATGAATAGTAAACTGTTAAGAAGCTGATGAGAAACTGATTAGAAGATAAGAATAAGGATATTAGACATTAAGGCATGAAGGCATGCAGAAAGATTCGTTTTCCTTTTCGATTCTTCGGAAAGTACATGACACAAAGGTTTGTTATGAATCGACATTACTTTCAAGAAAAAAGTACGTATACGCCACAGTGTATATGTATATACCACAGTGAAGTAAATTAAAATACATAGTATGTAATATAAACATGCTTAAATTTCAAGAAACAAATGTTATTTGTTTGTTTTAGTGAGGCGAAAAAAGAGTCAATTGTGCGCTTTGCGAAGAAAGCATGACACCTTCATTGTTTGTAGTACTCCATATAAAAGTGATTTTGAGATATTGGGCAACTTTGGATTCCATCTAGGAGGGAAGATACAAGAATTTTTCTGCACTACACATGTTATTTTGAATTTCATTGTACAAGAAATGAAACGTTCGTACTCATATGATACATGATTTTGGGTTATTATTTAACGTCTAATCAAATATTATATTCAAAACCAATATGACCGACCACATTGGCCTTTACCTGAATAGTCTTTTACTTTAAGTACAAAAGTCAGAATATTAGGGATTATTACTCTTTAAATAATATGAAAAAAAAAATAATAAAATAAGTGCATCGAAAAATTGTTGGCAAAAGGATGTTTTTTCTATGGTGAAAGAACACTTTGGAAACTGTACCACAACATCATATCAAAAATTTGTGCGTTTTTAAAATTTGGTGAAAATGTTAAAAATACTATAAGAATGAAGAATTTAAAGAGTTTAAGATAATATTAACCATGGATAAATTTTGTTGCAGTTAGGAGAGAAATAGTTTTTTTTCTCATTTAAATTTATATTATGAAGCAGTGAATTTTAGGCCACTTAAAGCCGCTTGTTGATACGAAATTTAAGCATTTATCTTCAACATAAAGTTTAATGTGACAGTTTACGCAGAGGAAACAGCCCTTAATATTTCGCTAGAAAGTGTACATACAGCATTTTAATCAAACACCAAACTTTACCAAGCGGCGGCGGCGGCGCCATAAAATTCTAAAAAAATCAAGTAACATACAACGACACTTCATGTTAAACAGTTTTGTTTGTATTTAGAACATGTTGTGCAGGACGTTTTAGCTCGTTACATGTTGCAGGAGTAAAATTTAATTGATTTATATGAAATTTGTGCATCACATTATTCCCCCCTAGGTTGAATAAATAATGGCCCAATATCTCAATGATTTTCATATACTTTACTAAAAAATGCTATAAATTACATTTAAAGGTCAACTCAAATTACTGAAAAATCCTGTATAAATTTCTATGAAGGAAAAAAACTCTTGTTTTCCTTAAAAAAAAAAATTATCCATGGTAAATATTATTACAAATTCTTTGTATTCTTGATTTGTATAGTATTTATAACATATTCACCAATTTTTAAAAATGCATACACCCTTCAGCCAACATTTTTTTAATGCACTATTTTATTATTTTTTGCATGATGTGTGTAACGGTCATATTAAATTTCATTGGTCTAACACTTATTTTCAAAGAGGAACCTCTAATATTTAGACGCCACGATAACTTGGCTTTGCACCATACTCGGTTGGGGTTTGTCTTTTCCTTTTGGATCACCAACCTTTAAAGGTGTCTTGAAACTTTAACTAAGTCGCATTTAGGATTAAAGGATCTGAAATTAAATTAAGTTTTTTTTATAGACGCGAGTGCATCCAGCGTTTTGTTCCATTTTAGAAAATATTTTCAATTTTTTCCTACGTGATGCAGCACATATTTTTTCATACGTGGAAATAAGAAACTGAAACTCGCTCAAGCATGATAGGCGGTATTCATGCAACCTGGTAAACTCTTGGTAAACGTGGCTATAAGTACAATATCTTGTAAGCTAACTGTCCTTTTCATAAAAATTTTGACATGTTTACCACATTTACCAGGTTTACCACGTTTACCACGGTTGCAAGAGTACCCTTTATATCTAAACTTTGTTTCTAGGTTCAAAAATAAAAGAGCTAAGTGAGAAAACCTAAACTTTTTTAAACGGCAGTTGTTCAAAATGTGGTTTTCGACTCGCGTACTAATAATCTCTGGAATGCGAAATGGAAGATAAGTGGTCACTGATGGTCAATGTTATACAAACTAACATGACTTTTTAAATAGCTAAGAAATTGGTGTTAAGTGTGGAATATGAATGTGCCGATATAATAATTTAATAATTATTTAGTGTGATATTGATCTAGGAGAATACATATAAGTGGCACTTATATAAAAGCAAGAGCACCTAATATGCCAAGGCGTTTCTAAAGGTGGCATTTGTAGGGATAACAAGCACCTTAAGTGATTTTTCATCACTCCCTCGTTTAGCTTTTGGAAGGGTGAAGTATGTTGTCTGTCCGTTATCAGCTAAGACTCTAAGTCTGGACATGAACTTTATTTTTTTTTTAATTTTTTGGCAGAGCCCGAAAATAACCCTTGACTTTTATTGTTATTTGGTTTCTCACTGAGAGAAACCACATTCACCAATTAATTTCAGGTCTTCGTCTTTTTAGGTCTTGCGTTAAGCTTTAATTTTTTTATTTTCCAAAATATTTCTTATTTTTCGACATTTATTGTAAATAATGCCATTCAAAAGAAAAACAATCCACTTCAAATTTAAGACTTTTAATATTTTCTCATGGATGCCATTGTCAAAACTGGACCTAACGGGACACGCAATGCTGACCACCAGCTTTTTGTGCGAGGCCCAGTATCGTGAAATTATCGTGTTTAGGCTTACAACGTATTTTTTGATTACATGCGGATGTACTATAGAGATAAAGTGCATAGTACCTAAGGCTAGTTTGAGATGACGTCCATGATACAACCATTAAAGACAACGCATTGCTCCTGTTAGGTGTTCGTTGTCAAACAATCGGGATAAATATTTTTGGCGCGATTTCACTCTATTTCCTGCCTACTTTCCTTTTGATTTATATTTCAATCACTTTATATCATCTAAACAACACTAATTAAACCTATTAAAAACCATTTAGTAAGTAAATATATAAATTCCATTGTTTTGCTTTGAATTCCTATGATTTTTTATTAGTGAATAATAAACGTCAAACTCGTTGAGTTCCTGTGACGCAGAACGAAACGAAAACTGTTTAGTTTTATCATGGACGTAAGTTTTATATACGGGACAATAGCTCACAAGATGCCATTTATTGGTTCGATTTCCTCATTTATGAGTTTGTAAAGTAAAAAACGCGACTAGCTCTGCTTTTTCCCCCAAGGTTTGCTCCCGATTGGATTTTCTTTCAAAATTATAGTATATCAAAAACAACACTAGATTTAGTTTTGTGCGTGCTGTTTTCGTTATTCATCTACTTTTGAAGAAAAAAATCCAATCCTTTCTTTATTTGTTATTTCGATATAATGATGCCGCAAGTGAAAGTTTTATACCTTTTCAGCTTAAAGTACGAATGCGCTCGATAGTATGCATACTTTTCTTTGAACTTTATTTTTTTAAATCGAAATTAAAAAGCAACGCTATTAAACTTTTAATGAATGAACACAACGAAAAAAATGGATTATATTTATTTCAAGCACAGCATGCTTGATCTTTCCCTCGTACAATCTCGAAGGAGAACTGTTCTATTTTTAAGGAAAAATAGAAAATGTTTTATTTGTAGTGTAGTGTTTTTAACAAAACTACTGGTTTGCAGGAATGCTCGTTTCAGTTTTCTCGGAATGGTGGATTTCTTCTCATTAATACATAAGCATTTTGACTCCGAGGTAATTATAATTTTCATACTAATTTCAACCGTTCTCGGCACCAAGCTCGGAGTTCTTTCGGACTCTGGTTCAGATATCTGTTCTTTTCATATTTTTTCGCCAAAGGTAAAAAAAATATTTCGATTCTCGTTCTTTCTTGTGTTCATACGCAAAGGTTTCTAAATGGCCGCGTTCACATAAAAATCTAAAGCTATCCAGATACCTTTCTGTTGTTGTAATCCTTTGTTAACTAACAGCTGACTGAAAAGATTCGCAAATATACTGGTAGCGAAGGTATCTTGGATAGGCTATCCTATGCGAATGTGAACGCGGCCAATATGTGAGTATTTCATTTTTGCATCGAGAAAACTGAGTCCGTTTTCTTGCTTGAAGGGTAGTTTCATTTTAGAGCACTCTTAAACATCCCTGTTTAAGTTCACGTGACAGCTATAAATGTTGCAAACCAGAACCAACTTAATTATACATTAAAAAAAAAAAAGAAAGAACAAAAAAGTCTTGAAATTGTTACCCTACCATACCGAATTACCGAAATTCCTCTGCTGCCGGATTGCATCGTGAACTTCAGGACACATTTTCCCAAAATTTCGTAACAAATTCAATAAAAAATCCATTTATCAACGTACAATGGCTGCTCGTCTGATACAAAAAATTGTAAGACACTCAATATTCTGTGAAAAAAAGGAAAAGATTCTTTTCAATCGCTCGCTAAGATTATAATATGAAAATCGAAGTTATACTCAAACAAACGCACATCTTGTTATAATTGCCTAACATTTGTAATGAATTAATTCCATAAAATAATTATTTTTTGTTTTTTTTTTATATATTTATTTACAATAAATTGTAGTTAAAAAGTTTAGGACTTAAATCCATTGAAGTGGGAGACGCGGGCCCAAAGGTGGTCAGTATTTGCTTTTTACATAATCTAAAATTTGCAATTTTAGTGCATTCAATAGGAAATCATGATTATTTTGATTAGTTTATGTCATATTTTCATTTTTTATATAAACTTAATAAAGTAACATTAGTTCAGATAAAAATTAAAAAGAATTTTTTCTTAACCTCCATTCTTCGTTGGGTGGCGCATTATGTAACCTCGTCTCTACACAGAATCTATTTTTTTAATAGATGTTCACTTTAGGCGTTGATTATTATTTAAAAACATATATTTTTTGTTTGCAAAGATAACTGCCCCAACAACTGGACGAGCCTACTCTTCAGGTGCCCAAAAGGTCACACTTATTCCTGGTGATGGAATTGGACCTGAAATCTCAGCTGCAGTGCAAAAGATTTTCGCTGCCGCTAATGTACCAATTGAATGGGAATCTGTCGATGTTACTCCAGTCAGAGTAAGAAAATACAAAGAGATATTAAAACCGAATAATATTTAAATATAATTGTTTTTTTTTTACGCAGGGCCCTGATGGAATGTTCGGTATCCCACAAGCTGCCATCGATTCGGTAAACAAAAACAAAATTGGACTCAAGGGACCATTGATGACCCCCATCGGTAAGGGACATCGTTCCCTGAATTTGGCTCTTCGCAAGGAGTTCAACTTGTACGCAAACGTTCGCCCTTGCCGTAGTTTGGAAGGGTATAAAACATTATATGACGATGTGGACGTTGTAACCATTCGCGAGAACACCGAAGGAGAATACTCTGGCATTGAACACGAAATCATCGATGGTGTTGTTCAAAGTATTAAACTTATCACCGAAGAAGCTTCAAGTCGTGTTGCAGAATTTGCCTTCCAATATGCAAGGGACAATGGCAGGAAGAAGGTCACTGTTGTGCACAAGGCCAACATCATGTAAGAACAAAATTGTGTTTTTTTTTTTTGGTGTTTTGTTTTTAGGTAATGAAGAAATTGTTCTCATATTTGAACAATGGGCTTTGCTAGAATCACATAATTTAAGTACCTACATCTGATTACATCAGTTACGTAAGAGAACATCTAAAGTGGCTTACAGGGGTTTTCGTTTGCATAATGGAGCTTATCGGGAATGAAATTTCCCGAGAATTTTTTTTTTGTATATTCCAGGAATTTAGTTCCGCTTTCGCTTGTAATGTCTTCCTCTGGTATTAAGATTGATGGAAAAGTGAAAAGCGAGTGACTTTCCACCAATTTTTCGATTGGGAGCGCTTCTCCCAAAACAAAATTCCCCATGAAATTTCATTCCCGGTGGGCCCATTGATTTATTCACAAAAACTGGCATTTAAAATAAGTCGAAATAAGAATATCAACAAAAAAACGAATATTTTTCGATCATTAATTGGTTATTTTGGTGCCAGATGATTTGTGTCTACACTACCGGTCACTTGAATATACCAAGTGCTCTATAAAAAATCAAGTTTAGTATTGTTCGCACTCATAAGTGAAACCTGTTTTAGCTTTCTGATTTTCGTTTACGAAAAGAATACTTTTGTTTTTAAAAGAGGGTGTCCGACTTTCGTCGTTTTGTTTTCAATTTCTGCAAATTGTGGTAGGTATTCTTAAACCTATCGAAGTAGTGTAACTAATAGAGTGAAAATTAGAACAGGGGTGAATATTAGTTTCTTTTAGATTATATTAACATTTTTATTTCTTAAAATCCAAATACACAATGTAAGAGATAAAGAAGAAAGTGGCAATTATATTTTTATAAAAAATAAAGTTTTAGCCATAAGAAAAATTACGTTATGTAAAGAAATATGTTCGATGAATGCATCAATAACCGAACAGCTAATTCTAAAGTAAAAACGCTTTAAAAAACTACATATTGAAGAAAAAAATTCAAATATATTAATAACGAATAATGCAAGAATACTTATTAGAAAAAAATAAGATTATTAATGAATACATCGTTAAGTTTTCGTTTTCACCAGAAGCCGAACACTAGGTGCCTGATTCCGAACATTGAGGTGCCTGGATTCCGAACACCATAAATTTGAGTAGACTTCAATCTAATTAACGTTTTTTTGTTATTGCTAGTGAATATGCAGTAAAATCTGAAGAGTGGTTACAAGTTTAGTTTAGTTTGTATAGCTTATTTAGCAGAACTGATGTGCATTCTAAAGGTGGTTGGTTGACACGTTCGAAAAATTTCTGGGTGCACTTTGTAAAGTCGAGCGCGTTAGGGTCGAAGAAATAAATTTACATGCATTTTCAATAATACCAGAAAGGTCTTTATTTTCTAAAATGTACCGTTACAGTCCGCTGAAGTTTGTTTTTGTCACCGAATTTCCAACGTCGCCTTTTAAACTGGCCCATTCCCACACTGTAGCTCGGTAGTCACGCTTGAGCCCTTTAAAAGCTCCAACATTCAAATTTGTTTTTTTTTTTCAACAAAACTCTCTTGCATTCAACGATAAATGTGATTTATGCCCATCCCCCGAAACCAGGACTGGCCTTTGAATAATGTTTTTTTATCATTTTATTTCGATTCTATTTCTCATCGACCGATTACCCAATCTGTTGACATTTACTTTTCGACTTTAGCTGCAGGTCGAATGTACATAAGTGAATAGCAATACTGGAGGCATATTGCCTTTTTCGTTCGGGAACTTTTACCTGATATACGTTTTTAAAACCTTTGGGACTAATAACTGCTTCAGTCTTCGGAGCTAAGCTAAAAAATGCTTCATCTTTTCATAATCTCATGGTGTTTCTTCTTATTTCCCCCAATGCAGCAGCGTGGAATAACTCATCATATTTTTTTATGGAGCGCGACGTTTTAACAATATTAAAGGGTTAAAACCTATCTATTAATTTGTAATATCTATTTAATTTGAACATGTTCGAATAAAGGATTCACAGATAATTTAAGTTTTCTTTTGCAAAACACTTTTAAAAATATCTTAGTCATCATTTTGCTTTTTTTTTTTTTTTTTGAAGAATTATTGTTTTATTTTAATAAATACTAAACAAAATATATAAAAAAAAAATTATAGTAGTTGCCTATTTCTGAATAGTAGTGTTCGGGGAAAGGAAACTCATTACATTCTATTACCTTATTATCGAACATTTTAAAAAAGGGATTATTAACAACAATTTTAAACAAAATTCAATAAAACAAAAAATTGTTATTTCAAAAATAAAATTTAATTAAAATTGACTTTAGCCCGTATGATACTACTTTTTTTTATTTTTAATATTTTAAAAAAGGAAACAGAGCAGTACGGCATGTTTCAAATAGAAAACCACATCAAGAGTGAGTGTGTACAAAATATACACAAAAAGCCAAAAATATCACAATACAAGTACTAAAAATGTACTAAAAAAGAAAATAAATTTACTTTTTCCAACCATTTTTCTGATTTTTCTTAGATATTTCCTTTTTCTTCGTTTTAAACTATTCCAGTTAATCGAATTTAAATTTTTCTTCTCCACACCATTTCGGAATTTTAAAATTTGTTTTTTTTTTTTTTTCATTCATTGACAATTGTGTTTGAGAGTTCGCAGACTGTATTTACTTACTTAAGGTGACGCTTACAATCCAGGATGGATTACGGCCTCAACCAACATGCCTCTCCAGCCAGCTCTGTCCTTAGCTAGCCGCCTCCAGTTACGCACGCCAAGTTGGTTGAGGTCGTTCTACCACTTGTGTGCGCCACCTGTTACGCTGCCTCCCTCTGCTGCGTACACCATCAGGGTTGGATTCGAAGACTCGTCGGGCTGGTGCGTTGATGTCCATACGCTCCACGTGTCCCAGCCATCTCAGCCGCTGTATTTTCAGCTTCTTAAAAAGGTCAACGTCGCTGAACAGCCCGTAAAGCTCATCGTTGAATCTTCTTCTCCATACTCCTTCGATACACACAGGACCAAAAATCACTCGAAGAATCTTTCTCTCAAAGCAACCAAGCAAATTTTCATCCGAATCTTTTAACGCCCATGCTTCTGCCCCATACAGCAGGACCGGGATGATTAAATTCTTGTATAGCGTTTCCTTGGTTCTATGAGAGAGGGCCTTACTACTTAAATGCCTCCTCAGCCCGAAGAAACAGCGATTGGCAAGAGTAATTCTCCGTTTGATCTCTTCACTGATGTCGTTGTATTATTGTGGATTCCAGGTAGACAAAGTCTTTGACTGTTTCGAAGTTACAACTATCCATCGTGACGTTTTGGCCGATTCGTGGATGTTGAGTTTCCCTTCTCGTTGATAGCATATACTTCGTTTTTTCTTCATTAACAGCAAATCCCATTTTTGCCGCCTCCGATTCAATACTGGCAAATGCACCAACCACAGCTCGCTTTGTTCTGCCGATTATGTCTATGTCAACTGCATAAGCAATTAGTTGAACGGACTTTTGATAAATTGTACCATTGGTGTTGACTTGTGATCTGTGTACAACTGCTTCAAGAACGATGTTAATTAGGGTGCATGATAACGCGTCGCCTTGTCTTAGACCTTTCTCAATATCAAACGGTTCAGAAGTGTTCTTACCGACTTTGACGGAGCAGCGAGATTTCTCCATTGTCATCCTGCACAAGCAGACGAGTTTGGCAGGGATGCCGAGATATGACATGGCTCTGTTTAACTCGTCTCTATTCATGCTATCATACGCGTCTTTAAAATCGATAAAGAGGTGGTGTGTATCGATTTGGAATTCCCGAGTTTTTTCCAAAATCCGTCGGAGTGTGAACATTTGATCGACTGTTGACTTGCCTTTCCTAAAACCACACTGATAGGGGCCAATCAGATCATTGACAAGTGGTTTTAGGCGATCACACAGTATCGACGACCTCTGTAGTTGGTACATGTCAGAGCATCTCCTTTTTTGTGGATGGGGTCAAGGTTCTATTCATCGGGCATGATTTCATCCAACCAGATTCTACAGATGAGTTTGTGCATACTCCCTACTAACCCATCTCCTGCTGATTTGAACAATTCGGCTGGTAAGCCATCAGCACCAGCAGCCTTATACGACCTAGTCTTGGCAATCGCTAAGCGCACTGCATCTAGGTCAGGTGAAGGGAATTGTTGGCCATCGCCGTTTAGGAGTCTAGAAAAATGTTCCTTCCAGATCCTCAGCACTGACTGTGTGTCTACTACCATATTCCCCCTATCATCTCGGCAGGCTTCTGTTCTGGCCTTGTAACCTTGGGTAGATCTTCTTACCCTTTGGTAGAATTTTCGAACATCCCCTCTGCCGGTACAATCCTCAATAGACCGACCGCCCGCTTCTCGTCCTCTCTCTTATTCTTCCTGAGAAGTCGGCGTTTCTCATTTCTTTTTTGCCCGTGGCGCTCTCGGACTGCTCTCTCAGCGGCTCTGGTTCTTGTTTGCAGCATTGCCATTCTTCGTCAAACCAGGAGTTTCGTTGTGGTCGCCTTGTGAAACCCAGCACATCAGTGGTGGCACTACTGATGGCTTGTTGACAATGTCTCCACTGGTCGTCTATGCCGGCTGCTGGTGGCTTGCTGGCCTGGAGATTAAGAGAAACGCGGTCAACAAAAGTTTTGGCTGTTTCTTGCGGCTTGAGTTTCGCGACATCAAACTTTTTCACAGCCTCTGCTCGGCGTTGTGACGTTATAGATATCCGCATCCGTACTCGAGACATTACTAAGTAGTGGTTTAAGTCAACGTTCGCTACTCGGAACGTTCGGACATCTAAGATGCTGGAAGCATGTCTGGCGTCAATCGCGATGTGATCAATTTGGTTGACAGCCATGTCCCCTTGTGTATATTGAGGTGTGGGAATTGGGTGCTTGCAATGGTGGTATTTCGCCCTTCCGCAAAGTCAATCATCCTGAGTCCGTTATTGGACGTTTCGGCATGTAGACTGTGCTTTCCAATTATCGACCTATCTACCTCCTCCTTACCAAATCTGGCGTTGTAGTCACCAAGAATAATCTTGACGTCGTACTTGGGGCACTTATCGTACGTGCGCTCGAAGAGGTCGTAAAATTCGTCAATAATTGGGTCATCATTGGATTGGACCAGCGTCACGTTTCGCTTACCGCCCAAGACTTCTTGCCTAAGTCTTCCCCTTATGACAAAACCGCACCCAAATAGCCGCTCCTTGAAAGGAGGAATGCCTTAGTGAGAACACCCCTCCCCCTCTCTCGTCTGCTGCCCCCAACAGCCTTCCACAAGGATCAAGCCGCTTGTAGGTGAGAGTAGGAGTTGGCAGTCAGAGGCCGATTTTATGAAAAAACTGTGGACTCTTGTGTCCTCTTCTTTGCGCATAACTACCCTTTGTGAACATCACAGACTTTATTTGTTTCGTTTAAAAAATACTTCCCGTCTTTTTCACACGAAGCTGATTTAAAGTATTAAAAAATAAGAAAAAAAAGTATCATACAGACTTTAACCGTTTACGTGATATTCAGTAAAGCAAAAAAAAAAGAATATTTTCGCAAAACAAACGGCAACGCTATTTCTATGTTATTCTTTTTTTTTTTTTATTTGAGAAAAAACTGAAAATGCAGTTTTGTGCAATCACTTTACACAATACATACCTACACAAATTTTAAACAAAATCGTTAGAACCGTTTTCAAGGCATTCGTTCTAGACAAGATATTCAAAAATAAAAAATAAACTACTTTCGAAATAACGTTTACAATATCTGTACCAAATTTGAAGAAAATTCGTCCCCGCGTTCGGACAGTGGAAATGTGTACAGGTGGACGCACAGCCGCACATACCGACATACGGAATGACGAAACTTACATTTTTGGGACTCTCCATGGTCGTAATATTGGTCTTTATTAAAACCTCAAACTTTTTTTGACGCGAAACCAATACTTTCCCTATAGAGCAAGTAAAACGTAATTATATAGAGGTCTGATTTTTTCTGAAGGATAAAGCCAAATATTGGTGTTGGATTGAATCCAATGTTTCCACTGTGCCCGAAAAAAAATTTGAGCATTTACCATGCCCAAAATCCTCAATTGCTGGTGGACCAAAGTAATGTGAATCTAGCTGTAGCTGTCAAAGTAGTCAAAGCTAAATGCTAAAATTTACCACCGAACCCGAACAATGAGTGAGACCCGAAACGATTTTATGTTTCGAAAACATACAAATTCAAACAAAATATCTTTTAGATTTGTTTAAATTAGTTAAAGAGTCCTCTTCAATGCATTTGAATACATCCCCAATACCAATTCTTTGATAACATCAAAACAACTACTATAGAAGCTTGTAATGTTGTGATGCGCAAAGTATGCTAATGCTTAAATTTGGTGTTTTGAGCTCAAACAGCTAAAATGATTCTTTTTTAAATGAAAAGTAATGTAGTACCCCCTAGATTAAATTAGAGCGATGGACTATAATGCTGTGCCGGAGGTCTGGGTTCGATTCCCGGCCCATAATTTAATAATACAAAGCAGTCAAATTTACAAAATGAAAAAAAAAAGCAAACATTAATAAATTTTTATATGCTGCTATCATTCTTAGGCGGATGTCTGACGGTCTTTTCCTACGATGCGTTCGTGACATGGCGGAAAAATATCCAGAAGTGAAATTTGAAGAACGTTACCTAGATACTGTTTGCTTAAACATGGTGCAAGATCCAAAGAAATACGATGTGCTGGTAATAAAATATTTTCTCTAAATTTAAACGAACAATACAAAAGCAAATACTGTAGGTCATGCCTAATTTGTACGGTGACATTTTATCTGATATGTGCGCTGGTCTGGTTGGTGGACTTGGTTTGACTCCATCCGGAAATATTGGATTGAATGGTGCCCTCTTTGAATCGGTAAAAACAAATATAAATAGACATACACTTATTTCTAGCTATTATTCTTATAAGAAAGGCAGGCGTTTGTAGGATCACCTATCGTTGTGGTTTTCGAAAAAGTTGACACAGTTCGATAGTATTAAGAAAAGTGTTTACAAATAACTACCTGCAATATGCAGTCGAAAATGATACCCGAAGTCGTAATTTCCTGGCGAAAAGAACTTGAAAAATTGTGCGAACAAACTTTATCAAAACTGCGATGAGATTGGTGATCCTACGGACGCCACCTGAACTATCAAATAAAATTTTCAGTTTGGTGAAAAAATAAGTTAAATTTTGTACTCTCATAATTGATATAAGAGTTGCCTCTGTGCATTTTTCGATTTTCAATGTAAAATGTATTTTGTATGGTGTACAATTGAATTCCTGAACAAAAAAAAAGTGCACTGAATGAACCTCTAGATATTAATTATAAGAGCATTGACAGACTTATTATATTATACGTAACAAAAACTTTTCAAAATATAAATGCCTTTAAATTGCTTTTAGGTCCATGGAACTGCCCCAGATATTGCTGGCAAGGATTTGGCCAATCCCACTGCCTTGTTATTATCTGCAGTAATGATGCTGAGACATATGGAACTTATGGAACCCGCTGCCAAAATCGAACGTGCCTGCTTCGATGTTATCAAAGAAGGAAAGTACTTGACGGGAGATCTTGGTGGCAAAGCCAAATGCTCAGAGTTTACCAATGAAATTTGCGCCAAAATCTAAACATCCTAAAATTAATTCTGTCAGAAAGCCAGTTTCAATTATTATTCTTCGAATAACAAAAAATATAGAACCTCCTTAAAATGATGATGATTATTGTTGAATTTCCACGACCCTTCTTTATGGAATTTTTGTCGTCAACTATGATTTTTTTTAAGCTTTAATTTAATTAATTTTATTATATTATTTATGAAAATATTTGATATACATATATTTTTTAATTTGAATCCTTTTTTGAGATTTCAAGCTTCAAAGATTTAATTCGTACGTTTCAATTGAGAAAATTATGGTGCTGCTACCAACATATTTATTTTAATTTATTTTATTTTTCGTTTTTGTCGGTTTTAAACCTAAAAACATAAACGACACCATCGAAAAATTGCCAGCAATTATTTTGAATCGTGAGGGTTAAAGACAGATTGTAAATTCCATACTGTTCAGTTTATTTATAAATCTGTAACTTGTTCTTCCACAGAAATACAAGTCAACTAGCAATGCCATTGAATAAATAACATAACTTAATAAAATAAAATGTTGGCGAACTTATTGCCTTATTTTTATTTATGAATTCCATCGAGAAGAAATAAAAGGAGTTAGGGAAATATTTGTATGGAAACAGTTATGCCTGCACTACACCGGTCAAAAACTGATCAATTCAGCTATATTTGTTAATTTTGAGTGTGATGCTGTTAACAATTTAAAACAAAGGTCTGTGTTCTATATATATGCACGCGTTTGAAGTTATACGTCTATGACTAGGTGCGAAAACTAATGTTCATCTGTTACTCCACATTAAAATAGGTTTGCATAAAGTTTTCGATAAAACAGTAAAGATAGTATCCCACGACTTGTGTATACACAAAAATTTGAGTACGAAATAACATTTAAACTATAGCCCTAGATATAAACCTAGATATCCGAACCCACAGAATGTCCACATTTTTTGTGCATTTCCCCGTGCATTTAAAATGGTACCAACACAACATATATTGAAATAAATTGAAAAATTTTTTTACATTTAAAAAGAAAAAATGTTCATCGGTTAATAACGGTAACTTCATAAAACCGTTTTTATTTATCTGATTTTCTGGGATTTCGATGACAATTTTTACACAAAAAGTTCTTAGCATTTTGTATTTTATTTCATATCAATATTTTCAAAAAAATTTTTTTTGGATTTTTAAAAAAGTTAAAAATTTTTTTTTTCTATTACTACCTACTTTTCCACGTGGTAAACATCGGGTGCTTAGTACCTCAGCTTAAGTTATGGACTCGCTCCTTAAGGAAGGCTATAGGGAAGGGGCAGCAAACGAGATAGGGAGAAGGAATGTTACCACTAAGCAGAGATGCAAAAAGCTCAAATTTCAGCTCAGCTCACAGCTCAGCTCAAATTTGAGCTAGCTCTTTTTTTTAGCTAGCTGAAATTTGAGCTGCCGGTTGAGCTGAGCTGATTTGAGCTGAGCTGTTAGTTGAGCTGAGCTGTTAGTTGAGCTGAGCTGAGCTGATTTGAGCTGAGCTGCTATTTGAGCTGAGCTGTAAGTTGAGCTGAGCTGTAAGTTGAGCTGAGCTGTTACTTGAGCTGAGCTGTTACTTGAGTTGAGCTGTTACTTGAGCTGAGCTGAGCTGATTGAGCTGTGTTGTGCTGAGCTCATCTAAGCTGAGCTAAGTTAATTCAGTCCAGTTGCGCTGATTTCTTCTATGGTAAGAGTTGATTTAATTTTTTTTTTTTGGTAAAACATTGCAAATTGTATAATCTGGTGTTGTCGTAACTTTACATTATGGATATATCCTAAAATCATATTTCTGCTCTATGAATTGCATGTTTGTAGATTGAAGTTAAATACTTTCAATACTTGTAGGTATGGTAGATTTGTTAACTATTGCGTAGCAAACATAATAAAAGATTATTTTTGATAGAGAATAAGTTGTCACTGACACTCGGACAATTATAATTCGATACACGCGGTCAGTACTTGGCGTCAACTGGTGACCGATATTTTACAAAATGCATTTATACAGTCGTTCTGTTTTTCTACCACGTTAAAATATACAAATTTACCCATTGTAAAATTTTGGGTTTTCTTTTTTCAATTACAACCCTTTCATTACCAAACAGTTACCTAAACTTGCAATAATGTATATCTCATTCACCAAAAGGATATCGGAAAAACCACTGATGACCATCGATTGCAAATACTTCAAGAAAATCCCAACTACCTGAGTTTTGAACTCGCAAGACCCATTCATATATACCATCGGTTTACTTTTATAGCCCTAATGTTCCCTTACTGATTGTAACCCAATATATTTTTATTATCCTCATAAATTTGTTACATTATACAATACAATTAGCAACCTTCCCAGTACCTAAGAAGTTATTTAATAAAATCTATTTTGCGGTCAAAATGGGTAATTATCGATTTCTGGAAAAATTCTATTATCGAGAAGTTTTTTTTATTAATATTTATGGTGTTTCTTTGAAGGTATATATTTCACTTGCCCTCTTTTCCGCCTCGATGTTGAAACTTGCAAAAATAGTACAAATCGTAACTTAACTTACTATACCTACTTCCAAATCGTTTTTCTTCCCAATTATATAATATTATATTATATCATTATTATATCTAATCTATATTATATCAAAATTTAGTTTTACTTAGAATATTTCGGGTCGGTTCAGGTCGGTTTACTTCAGCTCTCCAGCTCATCTCAAATCAGCTCACCCCAAATGACAGCTCAGCTCAAATTACAGCTCAGCTCAAATCAACAGCTCAGCTCAAATCAACAGCTAAGCTCAAATGATAGCTCAGCTCAAATGAAGCTCAGCTCAAATAACAGCTCAACTCAAGTGACAGCTCAGCTCAAACGACAGCTCAGCTCAAATGGCAGCTCAGCTCACAGGTCAGTTCTGATTTGAGCTAGCTCACATTTGAGCTAGCTCATTAATTTGAGCTGGTTCATAAGCGCAAATGTGAGCTAGCTCAACTTAATGAGCTAGCTCAAGCTCACTTTTGAGCTATGTTACAACCCTGCCACTAAGGCACGGAGGAATTCTCCAGATAGAATCAACGATGGTGTCTACAATTCCAGTCAGGCTGAATTACTTAGTGAACACCTTATATGGGCTACTACGGCATATTCGGAGCGCAGGCCGATGGGAGCTGTTTTATCTGGCTCCCCAATCTTGGATTTTACTAAGAGTCTGGTCCTCCAGGTTCAGCGTTGGCGTCGGGGTAACTACTCTACCACGGAAAAACAATTAGTTTCGATACAACAACAAACTTGGGGCCTTCTTGTGTAAAACGAAAGCCATCGTTTTGACGTTTGCTGTCCCTATTTTTCTCTTCGCATATGAAAGAGATGGCTATTGCCAAAACGATCGCGTCCACTCGTTTTTGTTTTCATAATAAGGCCCTACAAACGAAACAAGAGCAATGAATTTCGTATTTGTAAGTGGTATGTTCCGAAAACCACAGAAGGCTGAAAAATAAACCTGCCAGATTTTTGAATTTGAAATCAGGATGCATATACCATAAAACTGCATACTCAGATTTTAGTTACACCCCCCCCCCCCCCTCTCCCTAAATTTGCTGTCAGCTTTTAGACTAAATTTTAGAACGTGACGCTGCGCTGGTCTGGGGCCCAAACAAGAAACTCGATTCTACAAAAAAAAGCGTTCGAATTCGCAAAATCGCATCTCTGTAATTTCGGAACAAACGAAAATTTTAAAGCTCTAGTCATGCCAACTTCTTCGTTATGTTTCATTTAGAAGATTTGAAAAGCTTAAATTGATTTGCCGTGTAGGTAGCATGGAGCTAAGGCCCCTGTGTTCACGCCCCCCCCCCCCGGGAACAGAAGGATGACCAAATCATTGACGAGTTTTACAACCCCCTAGAGCGCACGTACGATAAGTGCCCCAAGTACGACGACAAGATTATTCTTGGCGACTTCAACGCCAGATTTGGTAATTAGGACGTATATTATGTAGGTCGATAATTGGAAAGCACAGTCTATATGCCGAAAAGACTAATAACGGACGCAGGATGGTTGACTTTGCGGAAGGACAAAATGTCACTATTGCATGCACCCAATTCCCACACCTCAAAATACACAAAGGGATTTCGCGATCATTCCTAGTTTTGTTCCTTTTTGCGATGAGTATTAAAGATCTCATTCATGAAATCCAGTCGATGTTGCTTGTGCGTCATACCGGGTTTTCATCCGTTCAGACGATATTTTAATATTGGCCCGTGTCCACTGATGGATGTCAATTAACCTCTTCTTTACTCTCCTACCTCTTCTTCAACTCACTCGGTAGCCGCATCGTGGTCCCAGACAAGGTTTCTGATGGAGTATGTCCCGTTTCCCGAAGTACTATGCACCACACTTCTATACGCCATTAGGAATAGTTGTGTTGAAACGTTCAACCATCCAATTAGATTGTGGATGAAGTGGTGTTGTGCTCGTCTTTTTAACGCCAAGGAGTATCAAACCTCCTGGAAGATGTTTGACTCAAAGTTCCATCGTTGGACAGAATGGAGTTACAGGGGTACACCTGGTCACCCAGTTAAAGACGATCTGATCCACAACTGTTTTGGCTTTCTGGTTTTGGATGGCGAACGCCTCCGGCCACTTGCTATATAGAGTAATTCACCACCACTAGAATGTATCGGATCCCAATGTTGGTTTCGGGAAAAGGGCCTGCAACGTCTACAGCAATCCTCTCGAAAGGTGCTCCCACGTTGTACTGATGCATTTTTCTGTGGACCTTTCTGCCGGATCCTTTCGTTGCAGCAAAAGTATTGCATTTTCGGCACCATTTTTCGACATCATCTTTAGCATGTAGCCAATAAAACCGTTGTCTTATCTTTTCCAGTGTTTTATAGACTCCCAAATGGCCCCCAGATTCTCCGTCGTGAATCTCGCGAAGAACATCATTGTCATTTCAGCGAAGAACAACTGTTTGCATCACATAAGATTTCCCATCTACAGACTTCGTTCCTTTCTGACTTCGAAAGCACCTTGCTGTAGTAGGCTACAACCTTCTCTTCACTATCATGGACATGCGACATTATCGCACCAATTCCGACGTTACTTGCATCAGCATCGATGATGAAAGACTTTCCTGGTATGGGAAAGGTCAGCACCGGTGCATTGTAAAGCCGCTGCTTGAGTTCCTGGAAGCTTTTCTTGCACTCACCTGACCACTTGAACTTCCTTCCCTGATGCAGACTTTTGGCAATTCCAGCAAAATCCTTCATAAATCGGCGGTAAAATGTAGCTAAACCAAGGAAGCTGCGGAGTTGATGTTTGTCCTGAGCCGTTTGGCCAATTCTCAACAGTGTCAACCTTTTCCGGATCGGTCATCACTCCTTAGGATGAGATGATAATGTCCTAGGTATTTTACCTCGGTCTTGAAAAGCGCACATTTGTCGGGATTCAACTGAAGATGAGCCTCTCGAAGTCTCTGAAACACTGCTTTGAGATTTTCAAAGGTTTGTCAAAGGTTTTACCGTATACCATTACCCCGTTCAAGTACACAAAACACGATTTCAATGTTAGCCCTTTTAACACACACTCCATCAAACGCTTAAATGTTGCCGGAGCGTTACACAGTCCGAAAGGCATTACCTTAAAGTGGTACAGACCATTTCCAGTCGAGAATGCAGTCTTCTCCCGATCTTCTGTATGGATTTCTACTTGCCAGTAGCCACTTTTCAAATCCAACGTCGAGAACCATTGAGCTCCTTCCATGGTGTAAGGTACAGCTGGTTCTGGGCAGAGGGTAGCTATCTTTCTTGGTCACATCGTTGATCTTTCTGTAGTTTACACAAAATCGAGTCCTTCCGTCTTTCTTCTTCACAAGAATCACTGGTTACGCCCAAGGACTTTTGGAATTTTCGATCAAACCATCTTGCTTCATACTAGCTATCATTTCCTCAACCTCTCCTTGTTTAGCCAGTGAAAGAAGTCTTGCTGGATGACGAATTGATCTTGCGTCTTCTGTATCGATTCGATGTTGAACGAGTTGTGTTCGACCATATCGCCCGTTTGGTGTAGAGAATATATCAGCATATTCCTAAAGAATACTACCAGCAATCTTAAGTTGATGTTGACTTAGGTTCGAAGAATTGAGGATATTGGCTTTTACGGGGATCAGCTCTACTTTGTACATCCTTCTGTGAGCTAGCATCAGTGATTTTCGTTATTGCTGACACAGATTCACATAGCCCGACAATTCCTCCCTTCATCAGCTTGACTTCGTACGAACCATGTTGCTTATAGGTGCTACAAGTTCCCAACGATGATGTTTTGGGATGATTGTTCAGAGTCTGGTTCCACCCATGGTGCCCTTCAATTGTTATCCAAATAAATACCTCTGAAGAAGGAACCAAGATCACGTCTTCTTTGATGACAGTCCTAACAGCTGATGCATTTTCGTTGGCGTAAACCATTGGAATCTCAACACTTCGGTATTTTAGAATTTCGTTCCCGATATCCAAAATTAAACAGATCGAGAAGTAACGTTGCTGTTATTGTTTTTCTGTTCTGAGAAAGCCTTCCTGCTTCCACAACGTTGACATGACATGGAGCACTTCTCGTTGGTAATTTACATTGACACTGTAGATGTCCGGTCTTGTTTCATTTCATTTCATTTATTTATTGTATAATTATACTCTGTAAGATACAATATCTTATAAGCTAGAGCAAATTTCAGTATCTTAATACTATTTTTAATTGTGCTTTGCTTTAAAAAAAAAATGTTTATGTATTGAACAAACTAACAAACAAAAACAATGTTTTATTGAAGGAAAAAAAATAATAATATATGTATATTGAAAATTAACTAAAAATTTTAAATTAAGAACTCATCATTATTACCATCATCATCATCATCATCATCATCATCATCATCTGCATCATCAACATCATCAAAAAGTAAAAAAAAACTAGGAGAAGAATTCTCTACGCTTTTTTCCAAACATGGTCGGGCTACTTATAATTCTAACAGAGCGTGGGAGGGAGTTCCATAAACGAATAGAATGCACATAAAACTGTCGTTCAGATACAAGGAAAGTGTAACGTACTGGAATAAGGTCACATAATCATTCAGAACGCGTAAAATTTATTTTATTATAAAGGTGTTATTTTGATATTCAAAGAAAAATGGCATTTTTGAGGATAAATGATCGGATGTTTATTTCATTATAAAGAGGAAGGTATCCCGTTAATAATGGAATACAACATCAGCCAAATGGCCGCCAAGACCACGCTTACAGGACCATATCCTTTTCATGAAATTTTCCATAACCAAATCGCAAAGTGGCTGCCCTATGTCCTCGATAGCCTCACGAATTTCATCTTTGAGGTCTTGAATCGACGCTGGGCTGTTGGCGTAGACCTTATCTTTCACGTGGCCCCAAAGGAAGAAGTCACAAGGTGTTAAATCACAAGATCTCGGTGGCCAATTGTGATCACCTCTTCGAGAGATAACACGGTCCGGAAACTTTTCCCGTAAAAGATCGATGGTTTCATTGCTTGTGTGGTACGTAGCGCCGTCTTGTTGAAAGTAAACGTTGTCCAGATCAATACCATCCAATTCAGGCCATAAAAAATCATTAATCATCTCTCGATAGCGCAATCCATTGACCGTAACTGTTGCTCCAGCCTCATTTTCAAAAAAGTAAGGTCCAATGACCCCGCGGGACCATTATCAAGTGAAATGCCATAGATAGACTTAGAAAAATTGGAGATGTGGCCATATCTTCTAAGACCATAAACATAACGCGTAATACTGTTGAACGCAACGTTGAGTTTTCGCGTGTGTTCGAAGTCACAATTACTAAACACCTCGCAACAGAAAAGCATTAGGGGTACTAGTAAGGTTTTGGTCAATATTAGGCGTGTTTTAAAAGGCGTTATAGATTGATATGGGTGTTCCAACTTAGTATTTTATTAAATGTAAGCACAAGTTTTTTTGCAGTTTCCACGAACTCGATAGAACAATTGTTTAAGTATACCTCGGGAAAATATGAAGTATCGGTTATTGTTCTAGAGATGACTAAAAGCATTTCGTTTTTTTGGGGTTTAAACAAAGATCGTTTTTGCGGGACCACATCACAATTGTACTCAAATCCTCGTTAACTTCATGCACACCATTCTCAAGCATACCTAGTTGAAAGCTGTTGTATAATTGGACGTCATCTGCATACATGTGCACAGAAGAGTTTAGCGGGCATGACGGTAGGTCATTGATATACATCGAGAAAAGTAAAGGGCCCAAAATAGAGCCCTGAGGGACTCTCCTCTGCAAAGGAAGAAAAGTTGACATAACATTGATAGCAAAAACTGCCTGAGATCTACCAGTTAAATAAGAAAGAATAAGCTTAATTGATGGTGTCGAGAAATGGAATTGATCTTTAAGTTTTTGGCAAAGTATAAAACGGTTAACGGTATCAAATGCCTTTGAAAAGTCAAGAAGCGTTAATATAGTCACTTTATCATTATCTAAACAACTTCTGATATTTTCAACGACGTCAATTAACGCTGTAGTACAGCTGTATCTAGGGCGTAAGTCTGATTGATTGATGCACATCAATTTATTATTAGTAAAAAAAGTTCTTATTTGGTGATTTATAAGTTTCTCCAAAACTTTCGAAAGAAAAGGTAATATAGATATAGGTCGATAATCATCACCATCACGGTTTTTAGGAACTGGTGTTATCTTCGCTTGCTTCCAAACAGAGGGAAAGGTACTAGTCATTAATATGTTATTAAATATGTAGGTTATGTATTTGACTACATACGGAAGAATGGCTTTCAAATAAATCGGATGGATTCCATCAGTTCTAACAGAGTTAGACCTAACATCTATAAGACTTTCCAGAACATCATACTCATTAACGGGATAGAAGCAAAAACCACTAAAAGATAAACGGTCATTTATCGTGTCTGTTAACTCACATGTTCGGGTTACAAAATCAAAAGAGTTTAAATTAACAAAATTTTTATTAAGCTCGTTACAATCGATAGAAATATCCTTATGGCTTATTTGCTTGCCAACACCTATTCCCTTCAAATTTTTCCACAGTTTATCTTTGGCTAAGGAAGGATCAAATTTTGGAGCATAAAGCTGTTGCTTAGCTTCCCGAATAAGGCATATTACTCTATTTCTCAAAATTTTGTATTCATTATGCAATGCTACAAGCCTAAAAATCTTTCAGTTACAGTTCCAGAATCGTGCAGGTCCATCTCGCTGAATTCTTCGCAAATCAACTTTCTGGCATAAGCATTCTTCAACTTCAGCCTCTTTTAACCGATGAACCACTTGAGAACCTTGTTAAAGCGAAAGCTAATGGTTCAGGAAGCGTTCATATTCCAGCAGTTCGTATTGATCTCTGGAGATTGATGTCGGAAACAGCTCGATCGAATGCTTCACTTGCGAACTGATTGATTATTTCATCTCCTGCAGTTGGATATGCCAGATAAGCGAGCCTTTCGATGTGTGCTTGAAGCTGCTGCAGAGATTCTCCTATTTTCTGGACACGAATATTTAGTTGAACTCGGAAGACTTCTTGCATATGACTATCTCCAAAAGGCTTGTCGATTGCCTAAACAAGATCATATAAATCACCATTTCTATCTGCTGGTCTGAAATAGTTTCTAAAAGCTCAGCAGCAGGCCCTCTCAAAGCAAGAGTCAATGCTATGAACTTGTCTTCGTCGCCAAAGCCATTTTTTATCGCGGCTGCCTCAACTGCCTCTTGAAGATCGACTAAGAAGTCATCAAAGGTTGGTGGATGCATTTCCATTTTACATTTTTCCCGAGCCTTAATTTTCCGAACCTTGTCTAACTCTTTTGCAATATTTTGAATTCTGTTCTCGAACTGAACTTGAACGGTCACTATCTTTGAAAATAGTTTTTCAAAACCTTCGACACGTTCGTCAAGAGCAATGAACTTTTTATCAAAGTCAACGAGTTCTTCTGTTCTTCTAGAAGGTTCCTTTGTTCATTGCGTTGTTCTTCGAGTTTTTCGAGATCGTTCTTTTGCTTTTTATGTTGTTCTTTCAGTAGCTTCTTTTGCTTCTTCCTTCAATCTAGAACATTCTTGTGTTGATTTCGTTGTTCCTTAAATAGTTCTAAAACATTCTCTTGATCGTTCTTCTGTTCTTCTCTTTAGGTGAGAAGGAGAGCCATAATATTAGAAAAATCCAATTCAAATTGTGTTTGTGTATCGGTATTGGTTTTGTTTTGCTATTTGAAGCAAGAAAAATATGAATAAATTCATAATTCATACAATCGTAATTCATAATCGTGACTATCGTTTTCCTTGGTTATCGTTCTTTTGCCTTTCGTTTCGTAATTCGTAATATGGGCCGTGGAGACAAATAATTAGTTCATTTTTATTCCAGCAGGAAGACCTCGCTTCTTTAATTCCGCCTTAAGCTCAACACTATTCAACTCATTTATAACCTTACCCATTTTCAATTAATTAGAGCACAAACACTTTCACTTTTTCATTTTTTTTCACAATAAGTTTTATGCCACTTCTGACACCAATGTAATATTTTTCTGGATTAAATTAAAACTTATTTCCACTTTTATCTATAACAAACTGTTTCACTATAACTCTTTACAATTTACAAGACATAAAGAAATAACACTTCCAAATTAAAATTTCACAAACACTTATTCTTATAAATGTCAAAATTAAACTACCCCGATTTCCTTCTCCGACCTCGTATTTATACTCCTCTCACTTCTTCTCCAGGCTTGTAAATAAGTACATTAAATATATACAGTGGTGGCCATGGAAACAGCACAAATTCTCATTTTGATCATTTATTTAAATGTATATAAGGAACAGTTAATGATTAAAAATAGACATATGTTTTAGCTATTGTTAGAAAATTTGCACATTATGAATCCTAACGGGTTCTTTTTCTTGAAAAAAGAGCTAAGGTTTGTATCCAATTTAGTACATAAATTGTAAAGTGTGCTATTTATATGTCCACCACTCCATGTTAAAAATTACTTTGAAATCATATGCTCGGGTTATTTAAGAGTACTTAAGGTGTGTACGCCCGGGCTATGTTGGACGGAAAAAACGCCTCGGGGCTTAACGAAAATACTTGGCAGCCATTGACTTATTATATATGGACTGCTAGTTGTGTAAATTTTCATACAAAAGTTGCCAGAAAAATGATTCTACGCTTCTTTGCGACACTACCCCTCGAAGGGACACCAGTGGCAAAACAAATAAACATTCCTTCAATTGCGACTAGAGACATCTATTTTTATCGATCGCAACTAACATATTTGTACATAGAAGCTACGGCCATCTACTTGAACTTTCTATCAAAAAACAATGCCATCTGTATTTATTTGATTGTTTTTGTTTGACATTTAACTGACATTTTTTTTTGTGTGTTGTAATTATCATTTTGCAAGAGTTTACTTTTCTCATGCCGGTTTGGGAGAGAAAAATAAATACAAAATAAATAAAATATAAATAAAACACGGCTCTCGACTCGTCTAGAAAAAAAAAGATTTGCATGTCTTCCAGTAAATAGTTGTTGCACCGTGTCTATTTTTCTTATTTGTTTTATTGTGATTTTGCTATTGTGCATCGAGTTGTGCATCTTCAATTGAAAGAGAGAAAAGAATCCAGGATTCCCAGTCCAGTTATGGACTGCATTTAAATGCAAATCATAGTCTACCTCGTTAAAGCTATTTACAATAACTATTTGTTTGTCTATTATTGAGAGAAAACGTTATATGCAATATATACTTTGTATGATGGCCACAAAGATTAAAAAAAAAACTACGTTAGGACGAGCAAAACTCAAACGTCAAAACTGTTTATCGTTCTTATCCGCTAGTGTCCTTTCGAGGGCTAGTATCGGATAGTTCTTGGTAGAATCATCGTGAAGTTGGCTACTAGCAGTCCATACATAATAAGTCAATGTTGGCAGCATTACGAATCATTGTACACATATAAGACCTATAGTAATATCAAAACACACGATTTAATAATTTAGCTCCCGTGGGTAAGGGGGCGCTGCCATAGCAAATTTTCACTCTGAAGAGTAAAATCAAAGAATAAGAAGATGCGAAATGGGTGTATATCACATCTACAGTGTATAGCAGTGAGGCATCAATTTGTTTGGGTTGGCTGTCAATTTAAGATGCCTTTTTGCCGAGTGCAAAATTAACTATATTTTCCACAGTTCCGTACTGTTTTACTTGCAATATTAAGTTATGCAAAGTGATATTAAAAACATAAAGTAAATATCTCAGAACCATTTAAAATTGTTTTCTTATGAGTATTAACAACCAAAATAATATTTTCTTCAAAATAAAAGTATACTTTTTCATCGAATCAACCAATCACATTTTAGATATTAATATGTCAAATTACGAATTTCATTTTCAGGGGCGCACTAATTTTTGTTTGGTTTTGGTAAGGCGCTGCAACTTGTTGGCGCCGAGTTATGTAATTTTTCACAGATTTTTGATTTAATTTTAAATATTTTGGGAATGTTATTCTTGTGCATCTACAAAATACTTTGTGCATCTACAAAATACTTTTAAGGGTTGCATTTCCAAACTTTTATTTAATTTCAAGATTCAAATCAGGTGAGTGTTTCTGACAAGAACCATAAAAATCGTTTTGACACGGAGTGGGCGCATTTCGTGAAAATACGCAAACTTATCAAAAAGAGAATTGAGAGGGATCGAACGTGTAACAAACATGTTAAGTTAAAACAAAATAAAATGAATCTTGGAGCCTTGCGAGTTGCCATACAACTGCACTCCGGCCCTGTGTAAATGCATTTGTGTTTGTGCAACTCACACTACTTTGTGAAGTGCATCACTTTGTTCGCCAAACACCCGTTCCTGTATTTCTTATTCTTAGAGTAAAATGAAGGAATAAAAATGTGTGTGTTAGAACAGAAAAATATATTTAGCACAGTAATGGGAGTAAGGCGGGAGAAATTACAAAAACAAAATAGTTGTTTGTTTTGCAATACGATTTTTTTGTTTGATGTTAGTGAGGTATACAAATAAACACACACACATGAAGGTTTTTTGTATACTGATGAATCAAATATTTTTATTTTGAAAACTTGAATAGATTTTTGTTTTGGAACTTTTCTGTAAAATGTGTAATTAAAGGATTGTTGTTGTTTTATCTGGCTCCCCAATCTTGGATTTTACTAAGAGTCTGGTCCTCCAGGTTCAGCGTTGGCGTCGGGGTAACTACTCTACCACGGAAAAACAATTAGTTTCGATACAACAACAAACTTGGGGCCTTCTTGTGTAAAACGAAAGCCATCGTTTTGACGTTTGCTGTCCCTATTTTTCTCTTCGCATATGAAAGAGATGGCTATTGCCAAAACGATCGCGTCCACTCGTTTTTGTTTTCATAATAAGGCCCTACAAACGAAACAAGAGCAATGAATTTCGTATTTGTAAGTGGTATGTTCCGAAAACCACAGAAGGCTGAAAAATAAACCTGCCAGATTTTTGAATTTGAAATCAGGATGCATATACCATAAAACTGCATACTCAGATTTTAGTTACACCCCCCCCCCCCTCTCCCTAAATTTGCTGTCAGCTTTTAGACTAAATTTTAGAACGTGACGCTGCGCTGGTCTGGGGCCCAAACAAGAAACTCGATTCTACAAAAAAAAGCGTTCGAATTCGCAAAATCGCATCTCTGTAATTTCGGAACAAACGAAAATTTTAAAGCTCTAGTCATGCCAACTTCTTCGTTATGTTTCATTTAGAAGATTTGAAAAGCTTAAATTGATTTGCCGTGTAGGTAGCATGGAGCTAAGGCCCCTGTGTTCACGCCCCCCCCCCGGGAACAGAAGGATGACCAAATCATTGACGAGTTTTACAACCCCCTAGAGCGCACGTACGATAAGTGCCCCAAGTACGACGACAAGATTATTCTTGGCGACTTCAACGCCAGATTTGGTAATTAGGACGTATATTATGTAGGTCGATAATTGGAAAGCACAGTCTATATGCCGAAAAGACTAATAACGGACGCAGGATGGTTGACTTTGCGGAAGGACAAAATGTCACTATTGCATGCACCCAATTCCCACACCTCAAAATACACAAAGGGATTTCGCGATCATTCCTAGTTTTGTTCCTTTTTGCGATGAGTATTAAAGATCTCATTCATGAAATCCAGTCGATGTTGCTTGTGCGTCATACCGGGTTTTCATCCGTTCAGACGATATTTTAATATTGGCCCGTGTCCACTGATGGATGTCAATTAACCTCTTCTTTACTCTCCTACCTCTTCTTCAACTCACTCGGTAGCCGCATCGTGGTCCCAGACAAGGTTTCTGATGGAGTATGTCCCGTTTCCCGAAGTACTATGCACCACACTTCTATACGCCATTAGGAATAGTTGTGTTGAAACGTTCAACCATCCAATTAGATTGTGGATGAAGTGGTGTTGTGCTCGTCTTTTTAACGCCAAGGAGTAGCAAACCTCCTGGAAGATGTTTGACTCAAAGTTCCATCGTTGGACAGAATGGAGTTACAGGGGTACACCTGGTCACCCAGTTAAAGACGATCTGATCCACAACTGTTTTGGCTTTCTGGTTTTGGATGGCGAACGCCTCCGGCCACTTGCTATATAGAGTAATTCACCACCACTAGAATGTATCGGATCCCAATGTTGGTTTCGGGAAAAGGGCCTGCAACGTCTACAGCAATCCTCTCGAAAGGTGCTCCCACGTTGTACTGATGCATTTTTCTGTGGACCTTTCTGCCGGATCCTTTCGTTGCAGCAAAAGTATTGCATTTTCGGCACCATTTTTCGACATCATCTTTAGCATGTAGCCAATAAAACCGTTGTCTTATCTTTTCCAGTGTTTTATAGACTCCCAAATGGCCCCCAGATTCTCCGTCGTGAATCTCGCGAAGAACATCATTGTCATTTCAGCGAAGAACAACTGTTTGCATCACATAAGATTTCCCATCTACAGACTTCGTTCCTTTCTGACTTCGAAAGCACCTTGCTGTAGTAGGCTACAACCTTCTCTTCACTATCATGGACATGCGACATTATCGCACCAATTCCGACGTTACTTGCATCAGCATCGATGATGAAAGACTTTCCTGGTATGGGAAAGGTCAGCACCGGTGCATTGTAAAGCCGCTGCTTGAGTTCCTGGAAGCTTTTCTTGCACTCACCTGACCACTTGAACTTCCTTCCCTGATGCAGACTTTTGGCAATTCCAGCAAAATCCTTCATAAATCGGCGGTAAAATGTAGCTAAACCAAGGAAGCTGCGGAGTTGATGTTTGTCCTGAGCCGTTTGGCCAATTCTCAACAGTGTCAACCTTTTCCGGATCGGTCATCACTCCTTAGGATGAGATGATAATGTCCTAGGTATTTTACCTCGGTCTTGAAAAGCGCACATTTGTCGGGATTCAACTGAAGATGAGCCTCTCGAAGTCTCTGAAACACTGCTTTGAGATTTTCAAAGGTTTGTCAAAGGTTTTACCGTATACCATTACCCCGTTCAAGTACACAAAACACGATTTCAATGTTAGCCCTTTTAACACACACTCCATCAAACGCTTAAATGTTGCCGGAGCGTTACACAGTCCGAAAGGCATTACCTTAAAGTGGTACAGACCAATGCCAGTCGAGAATGCAGTCTTCTCCCGATCTTCTGTATGGATTTCTACTTGCCAGTAGCCACTTTTCAAATCCAACGTCGAGAACCATTGAGCTCCTTCCATGGTGTAAGGTACAGCTGGTTCTGGGCAGAGGGTAGCTATCTTTCTTGGTCACATCGTTGATCTTTCTGTAGTTTACACAAAATCGAGTCCTTCCGTCTTTCTTCTTCACAAGAATCACTGGTTACGCCCAAGGACTTTTGGAATTTTCGATCAAACCATCTTGCTTCATACTAGCTATCATTTCCTCAACCTCTCCTTGTTTAGCCAGTGAAAGAAGTCTTGCTGGATGACGAATTGATCTTGCGTCTTCTGTATCGATTCGATGTTGAACGAGTTGTGTTCGACCATATCGCCCGTTTGGTGTAGAGAATATATCAGCATATTCCTAAAGAATACTACCAGCAATCTTAAGTTGATGTTGACTTAGGTTCGAAGAATTGAGGATATTGGCTTTTACGGGGATCAGCTCTACTTTGTACATCCTTCTGTGAGCTAGCATCAGTGATTTTCGTTATTGCTGACACAGATTCACATAGCCCGACAATTCCTCCCTTCATCAGCTTGACTTCGTACGAACCATGTTGCTTATAGGTGCTACAAGTTCCCAACGATGATGTTTTGGGATGATTGTTCAGAGTCTGGTTCCACCCATGGTGCCCTTCAATTGTTATCCAAATAAATACCTCTGAAGAAGGAACCAAGATCACGTCTTCTTTGATGACAGTCCTAACAGCTGATGCATTTTCGTTGGCGTAAACCATTGGAATCTCAACACTTCGGTATTTTAGAATTTCGTTCCCGATATCCAAAATTAAACAGATCGAGAAGTAACGTTGCTGTTATTGTTTTTCTGTTCTGAGAAAGCCTTCCTGCTTCCACAACGTTGACATGACATGGAGCACTTCTCGTTGGTAATTTACATTGACACTGTAGATGTCCGGTCTTGTTTCATTTCATTTCATTTATTTATTGTATAATTATACTCTGTAAGATACAATATCTTATAAGCTAGAGCAAATTTCAGTATCTTAATACTATTTTTAATTGTGCTTTGCTTTAAAAAAAAAATGTTTATGTATTGAACAAACTAACAAACAAAAACAATGTTTTATTGAAGGAAAAAAAATAATAATATATGTATATTGAAAATTAACTAAAAATTTTAAATTAAGAACTCATCATTATTACCATCATCATCATCATCATCATCATCATCATCATCATCATCATCTGCATCATCAACATCATCAAAAAGTAAAAAAAAACTAGGAGAAGAATTCTCTACGCTTTTTTCCAAACATGGTCGGGCTACTTATAATTCTAACAGAGCGTGGGAGGGAGTTCCATAAACGAATAGAATGCACATAAAACTGTCGTTCAGATACAAGGAAAGTGTAACGTACTGGAATAAGGTCACATAATCATTCAGAACGCGTAAAATTTATTTTATTATAAAGGTGTTATTTTGATATTCAAAGAAAAATGGCATTTTTGAGGATAAATGATCGGATGTTTATTTCATTATAAAGAGGAAGGTATCCCGTTAATAATGGAATACAACATCAGCCAAATGGCCGCCAAGACCACGCTTACAGGACCATATCCTTTTCATGAAATTTTCCATAACCAAATCGCAAAGTGGCTGCCCTATGTCCTCGATAGCCTCACGAATTTCATCTTTGAGGTCTTGAATCGACGCTGGGCTGTTGGCGTAGACCTTATCTTTCACGTGGCCCCAAAGGAAGAAGTCACAAGGTGTTAAATCACAAGATCTCGGTGGCCAATTGTGATCACCTCTTCGAGAGATAACACGGTCCGGAAACTTTTCCCGTAAAAGATCGATGGTTTCATTGCTTGTGTGGTACGTAGCGCCGTCTTGTTGAAAGTAAACGTTGTCCAGATCAATACCATCCAATTCAGGCCATAAAAAATCATTAATCATCTCTCGATAGCGCAATCCATTGACCGTAACTGTTGCTCCAGCCTCATTTTCAAAAAAGTAAGGTCCAATGACCCCGCGGGACCATTATCAAGTGAAATGCCATAGATAGACTTAGAAAAATTGGAGATGTGGCCATATCTTCTAAGACCATAAACATAACGCGTAATACTGTTGAACGCAACGTTGAGTTTTCGCGTGTGTTCGAAGTCACAATTACTAAACACCTCGCAACAGAAAAGCATTAGGGGTACTAGTAAGGTTTTGGTCAATATTAGGCGTGTTTTAAAAGGCGTTATAGATTGATATGGGTGTTCCAACTTAGTATTTTATTAAATGTAAGCACAAGTTTTTTTGCAGTTTCCACGAACTCGATAGAACAATTGTTTAAGTATACCTCGGGAAAATATGAAGTATCGGTTATTGTTCTAGAGATGACTAAAAGCATTTCGTTTTTTTGGGGTTTAAACAAAGATCGTTTTTGCGGGACCACATCACAATTGTACTCAAATCCTCGTTAACTTCATGCACACCATTCTCAAGCATACCTAGTTGAAAGCTGTTGTATAATTGGACGTCATCTGCATACATGTGCACAGAAGAGTTTAGCGGGCATGACGGTAGGTCATTGATATACATCGAGAAAAGTAAAGGGCCCAAAATAGAGCCCTGAGGGACTCTCCTCTGCAAAGGAAGAAAAGTTGACATAACATTGATAGCAAAAACTGCCTGAGATCTACCAGTTAAATAAGAAAGAATAAGCTTAATTGATGGTGTCGAGAAATGGAATTGATCTTTAAGTTTTTGGCAAAGTATAAAACGGTTAACGGTATCAAATGCCTTTGAAAAGTCAAGAAGCGTTAATATAGTCACTTTATCATTATCTAAACAACTTCTGATATTTTCAACGACGTCAATTAACGCTGTAGTACAGCTGTATCTAGGGCGTAAGTCTGATTGATTGATGCACATCAATTTATTATTAGTAAAAAAAGTTCTTATTTGGTGATTTATAAGTTTCTCCAAAACTTTCGAAAGAAAAGGTAATATAGATATAGGTCGATAATCATCACCATCACGGTTTTTAGGAACTGGTGTTATCTTCGCTTGCTTCCAAACAGAGGGAAAGGTACTAGTCATTAATATGTTATTAAATATGTAGGTTATGTATTTGACTACATACGGAAGAATGGCTTTCAAATAAATCGGATGGATTCCATCAGTTCTAACAGAGTTAGACCTAACATCTATAAGACTTTCCAGAACATCATACTCATTAACGGGATAGAAGCAAAAACCACTAAAAGATAAACGGTCATTTATCGTGTCTGTTAACTCACATGTTCGGGTTACAAAATCAAAAGAGTTTAAATTAACAAAATTTTTATTAAGCTCGTTACAATCGATAGAAATATCCTTATGGCTTATTTGCTTGCCAACACCTATTTCCTTCAAATTTTTCCACAGTTTATCTTTGGCTAAGGAAGGATCAAATTTTGGAGCATAAAGCTGTTGCTTAGCTTCCCGAATAAGGCATATTACTCTATTTCTCAAAATTTTGTATTCATTATGCAATGCTACAAGCCTAAAAATCTTTCAGTTACAGTTCCAGAATCGTGCAGGTCCATCTCGCTGAATTCTTCGCAAATCAACTTTCTGGCATAAGCATTCTTCAACTTCAGCCTCTTTTAACCGATGAACCACTTGAGAACCTTGTTAAAGCGAAAGCTAATGGTTCAGGAAGCGTTCATATTCCAGCAGTTCGTATTGATCTCTGGAGGTTGATGTCGGAAACAGCTCGATCGAATGCTTCACTTGCGAACTGATTGATTATTTCATCTCCTGCAGTTGGATATGCCAGATAAGCGAGCCTTTCGATGTGTGCTTGAAGCTGCTGCAGAGATTCTCCTATTTTCTGGACACGAATATTTAGTTGAACTCGGAAGACTTCTTGCATATGACTATCTCCAAAAGGCTTGTCGATTGCCTAAACAAGATCATATAAATCACCATTTCTATCTGCTGGTCTGAAATAGTTTCTAAAAGCTCAGCAGCAGGCCCTCTCAAAGCAAGAGTCAATGCTATGAACTTGTCTTCGTCGGCAAAATCCATTTTTTATCGCGGCTGCCTCAACTGCCTCTTGAAGATCGACTAAGAAGTCATCAAAGGTTGGTGGATGCATTTCCATTTTACATTTTTCCCGAACCTTAATTTTCCGAACCTTGTCTAACTCTTTTGCAATATTTTGAATTCTGTTCTCGAACTGAACTTGAACGGTCACTATCTTTGAAAATAGTTTTTCAAAACCTTCGACACGTTCGTCAAGAGCAATGAACTTTTTATCAAAGTCAACGAGTTCTTCTGTTCTTCTAGAAGGTTCCTTTGTTCATTGCGTTGTTCTTCGAGTTTTTCGAGATCGTTCTTTTGCTTTTTATGTTGTTCTTTCAGTAGCTTCTTTTGCTTCTTCCTTCAATCTAGAACATTCTTGTGTTGATTTCGTTGTTCCATAAATAGTTCTAAAACATTCTCTTGATCGTTCTTCTGTTCTTCTCTTTAGGTGAGAAGGAGAGCCATAATATTAGAAAAATCCAATTCAAATTGTGTTTGTGTATCGGTATTGGTTTTGTTTTGCTATTTGAAGCAAGAAAAATATGAATAAATTCATAATTCATACAATCGTAATTCATAATCGTGACTATCGTTTTCCTTGGTTATCGTTCTTTTGCCTTTCGTTTCGTAATTCGTAATATGGGCCGTGGAGACAAATAATTAGTTCATTTTTATTCCAGCAGGAAGACCTCGCTTCTTTAATTCCGCCTTAAGCTCAACACTATTCAACTCATTTATAACCTTACCCATTTTCAATTAATTAGAGCACAAACACTTTCACTTTTTCATTTTTTTTCACAATAAGTTTTATGCCACTTCTGACACCAATGTAATATTTTTCTGGATTAAATTAAAACTTATTTCCACTTTTATCTATAACAAACTGTTTCACTATAACTCTTTACAATTTACAAGACATAAAGAAATAACACTTCCAAATTAAAATTTCACAAACACTTATTCTTATAAATGTCAAAATTAAACTACCCCGATTTCCTTCTCCGACCTCGTATTTATACTCCTCTCACTTCTTCTCCAGGCTTGTAAATAAGTACATTAAATATATACAGTGGTGGCCATGGAAACAGCACAAATTCTCATTTTGATCATTTATTTAAATGTATATAAGGAACAGTTAATGATTAAAAATAGACATATGTTTTAGCTATTGTTAGAAAATTTGCACATTATGAATCCTAACGGGTTCTTTTTCTTGAAAAAAGAGCTAAGGTTTGTATCCAATTTAGTACATAAATTGTAAAGTGTGCTATTTATATGTCCACCACTCCATGTTAAAAATTACTTTGAAATCATATGCTCGGGTTATTTAAGAGTACTTAAGGTGTGTACGCCCGGGCTATGTTGGACGGAAAAAACGCCTCGGGGCTTAACGAAAATACTTGGCAGCCATTGACTTATTATATATGGACTGCTAGTTGTGTAAATTTTCATACAAAAGTTGCCAGAAAAATGATTCTACGCTTCTTTGCGACACTACCCCTCGAAGGGACACCAGTGGCAAAACAAATAAACATTCCTTCAATTGCGACTAGAGACATCTATTTTTATCGATCGCAACTAACATATTTGTACATAGAAGCTACGGCCATCTACTTGAACTTTCTATCAAAAAACAATGCCATCTGTATTTATTTGATTGTTTTTGTTTGACATTTAACTGACATTTTTTTTTGTGTGTTGTAATTATCATTTTGCAAGAGTTTACTTTTCTCATGCCGGTTTGGGAGAGAAAAATAAATACAAAATAAATAAAATATAAATAAAACACGGCTCTCGACTCGTCTAGAAAAAAAAAGATTTGCATGTCTTCCAGTAAATAGTTGTTGCACCGTGTCTATTTTTCTTATTTGTTTTATTGTGATTTTGCTATTGTGCATCGAGTTGTGCATCTTCAATTGAAAGAGAGAAAAGAATCCAGGATTCCCAGTCCAGTTATGGACTGCATTTAAATGCAAATCATAGTCTACCTCGTTAAAGCTATTTACAATAACTATTTGTTTGTCTATTATTGAGAGAAAACGTTATATGCAATATATACTTTGTATGATGGCCACAAAGATTAAAAAAAAAACTACGTTAGGACGAGCAAAACTCAAACGTCAAAACTGTTTATCGTTCTTATCCGCTAGTGTCCTTTCGAGGGCTAGTATCGGATAGTTCTTGGTAGAATCATCGTGAAGTTGGCTACTAGCAGTCCATACATAATAAGTCAATGTTGGCAGCATTACGAATCATTGTACACATATAAGACCTATAGTAATATCAAAACACACGATTTAATAATTTAGCTCCCGTGGGTAAGGGGGCGCTGCCATAGCAAATTTTCACTCTGAAGAGTAAAATCAAAGAATAAGAAGATGCGAAATGGGTGTATATCACATCTACAGTGTATAGCAGTGAGGCATCAATTTGTTTGGGTTGGCTGTCAATTTAAGATGCCTTTTTGCCGAGTGCAAAATTAACTATATTTTCCACAGTTCCGTACTGTTTTACTTGCAATATTAAGTTATGCAAAGTGATATTAAAAACATAAAGTAAATATCTCAGAACCATTTAAAATTGTTTTCTTATGAGTATTAACAACCAAAATAATATTTTCTTCAAAATAAAAGTATACTTTTTCATCGAATCAACCAATCACATTTTAGATATTAATATGTCAAATTACGAATTTCATTTTCAGGGGCGCACTAATTTTTGTTTGGTTTTGGTAAGGCGCTGCAACTTGTTGGCGCCGAGTTATGTAATTTTTCACAGATTTTTGATTTAATTTTAAATATTTTGGGAATGTTATTCTTGTGCATCTACAAAATACTTTGTGCATCTACAAAATACTTTTAAGGGTTGCATTTCCAAACTTTTATTTAATTTCAAGATTCAAATCAGGTGAGTGTTTCTGACAAGAACCATAAAAATCGTTTTGACACGGAGTGGGCGCATTTCGTGAAAATACGCAAACTTATCAAAAAGAGAATTGAGAGGGATCGAACGTGTAACAAACATGTTAAGTTAAAACAAAATAAAATGAATCTTGGAGCCTTGCGAGTTGCCATACAACTGCACTCCGGCCCTGTGTAAATGCATTTGTGTTTGTGCAACTCACACTACTTTGTGAAGTGCATCACTTTGTTCGCCAAACACCCGTTCCTGTATTTCTTATTCTTAGAGTAAAATGAAGGAATAAAAATGTGTGTGTTAGAACAGAAAAATATATTTAGCACAGTAATGGGAGTAAGGCGGGAGAAATTACAAAAACAAAATAGTTGTTTGTTTTGCAATACGATTTTTTTGTTTGATGTTAGTGAGGTATACAAATAAACACACACACATGAAGGTTTTTTGTATACTGATGAATCAAATATTTTTATTTTGAAAACTTGAATAGATTTTTGTTTTGGAACTTTTCTGTAAAATGTGTAATTAAAGGATTGTTGCCAGTTTTATATTTTGATTTTTTCAGTAGTTTTTATATCTACCTAGTTATTAGGTATAATTAGAAATAAACTAGGTATTTTTTAAGGAGTGATTTTATTAAAAAAAATATATACTATGTAATAAGTACCTACTGTTTTTGTTTTTAATATGCAATGTAGGTACATATTATGTATTGATCAATTTTTATTAAAACACAAAGAATTATTAAAACCAATGATTCATCATAAAATATAAAGTAAAAGAAGTAAGTGTAAAGACATAGGTACTACGGCATTAACATCGCATATCACTCAAACCTACCCAAAACCAACGAAAATTCTGAATTTGTTGAAAGAACTTTTAAATTTGGCAACCTAATAGACTTCCATTTTCTCTCATGAGTACCACTTTGGTAAATTTATGGAAAGTTTTCTCCTAAAAGAGTTTGATGGATTTTCAAAAGCCAACAATATTTATAAATTGAATTAAAACTTATCGTATACATACCCGCTGCAATTTACTTTTATTGATTATTTTGAATGAACATCATTTTTTCGAGTTTTTTTTTATTTACAAGGTCTTCATTCTTACTGACTAATTTTTAACCTATACAAATTTTCAAAAATGCGTCAAAAACCTTAGATTTTGGATTTTAAAACAATTAGCTTATTTTTCGGCACAAAAATGGACCTAGTAAGAAAAAAAAATTATTTTACTTTTGCAGTTTTGCAAAAAGTGGCCAGTTGTTAAGCCTTTATTCTTTTTAAAAGTAAATACTATTTAATAAAATTAACAACAAAAAATATTACTCACAATAGTATTTCATAATATAAAATTATTTATATTACTTATGGGCAACATAGCTTCGGTTTTTTTTTCGTATACCCATATTCTGAAAAAAATTACTCATATCATCAAACAATATCCATTGTGTATATTCATATATAAAATATTATAATTATAATTCTTCCATTTCTTTATATCAATCTACCCATCTTTCTCTATCCACAGAGCCAAATAGTCACAAAAAAACACATATCAAAAATCAAACTGGCAGTTGTCTTCCAACTCCCTTGGATTTTGTATAGTTTGTTCTCTTTTACTATTATTACTTATTCTTCCATTACCTGAGTATTCATATCAAAAATCAAACTCAGAGATACGTATACGTATACGTATCTCTGATCAAACTGGCAGTTGTCTTCCAACTCCCATGGATTTTGCATAGTTTGTTCTCCATAGTTTTTCGTCTTGCTTTTCATTTTGGAGACCAAAAAAATGGATGCCGACATGAGGTGTAAAAAAGAGGATGCTATACTAAGAATAAGAAATACAGGAACGGGTGTTTGGCGAACAAAGTGAGGCACTTCACAAAGTAGTGCGAGTTGCACAAACACAAATGCATTTACAAATTGCCGGAGTGCAGTTGTATTTTGTTTTAACTTAACATGTTTATTACAAGTTCGATCCCTCTCAATTCTTTTTTTGATAAGTTCGCGTATTTTCATAAAATGCGCCCACTCCGTGTCAAAACGATTTTTATGGTTTTTGTCAGAAAAACACTTACCTGATTTGAATCTTGAAATTTAATAAAAGTTTGGAAATGCAACCCATAAAAGTATTTTGTAGATGCACAAGAATAAAATTCCCAAAATATTTAAAATTAAATCAAAAATCTGTTAAAAATTACATAACTCGGCGCCAACTAGTTACAGCGCCTTACCAAAACCAAACAAAAATTAGTGCGCCTCTGAACCTGAAATTCGTAATTTGACATGTTAATATCTAAAATGTGATTGGTTGATTCGATGAAAAAGTATATTTTATTTTGAAGAAAAATATTATTTTGGTTGTTAATTTTAATAAGAAAACAATTTTAAATGGTTCTAAGATATTTACTTTATGTTTTTAACATCACTTTGCATAACTTAGTATTGCTTCTTCTTCTTATTCTTTGATGCTATAAATTGTTTTTGAAAACAATAAAGGGAGTAAGGAGGAAAACTGGCGCTGGTTTTGCATTGACACTTAGTATATAGATGAAATAAACGAATATAGGGGAAATAAAAAAAACACTATGCATGAAGGAGAATTGGTTTGGTGCAGATATGCATGTATATGAATATGACTGTAATGATTATGTATTTTAACTAGAAGACTTGCAAATTTGTTTCGATTTGAAACTTTTTTGTCAAAGCAAGGTTGCAATGTTTCGTGTTGATTTTTTTTTTCATGTTTTACATTTATTTTTAGGTAATTTATTTTTTCTAAATTCATAATTTTATGGTGGGTGAGGTAAAGTTTACAAGGTGTTTCAACATTTGGTAACATAATTTTGGGTTATTATTTATAGACATATTTTAAGAAAATAATAATATGGGCTGGGAGTAATTTAAAAAAAAACAAAATTAAAAACCACGTAATATAGGTAAAATGTATTCTTTTCCACATCACCCAGTTAGGTAGAATACTAGGTGCGTTTTTTTTATCGAGGTTTCCCCAGTAGGCCTAATCCTCGTTTTCTTAAAAATAAAATAATGATAGGTACTAGAGTGTTTTTTTTATAGAGGTTTCCCCAGTAGGCCTATTCCTCGTTTTCTTAAAAATAAATAAATAATTAACAAAAATATTTTAAATTGCTGATTATAATTCATAAAAAAAATTACCTAAAAAATATAAAGTAAAGGGTTTTCCAATAAGAGGTGTTATTTTGAATAGCCCGTTATTTCGGTAGCTGTCACTTTTGAAGCTGTCATTTTTTGACATTTGACAAGTAGAAACTACGCTATTAATAAAAATGGAACGATACACGCTTCAGCAACGCATTGAAATTATTAAAATTCACTATAAAAATGGTGAAAATTTGGCAGAGACGGTTCGTAAAACTAAAACATTTTTGGGTCGTCGTGAAGCACCTTGTCGGACCGCAATACAGAAATTGGTGGAAAAATTCGAGCTGTTGGGACAAGTTAGTGATGTGAAGAATAAAACCCGTGCACGTCGCTCAAGAACAACTGAGAATATTGCTGTTGTAGCCCAAAGTGTTGAAGAAAACCCAGGTTTGTCCATTCCTCGTCGTTCTTTGGAATTAGGCATTCCACAAACGTCATTACACCGTATTTTGCATAAAGACTTGGGTCTTAAGGCTTATAAAGTTCAGTTAACACAAGAACTCAAGCCGGCTGATCATCAACAACGTCGTGTCTTTGCTGATTGGGTCCTTGAAATGCATGAAAATGAACCGGAATTTCATCGAAAAATCATCTTGACTGATGAGGCCCATTTCCACCTCGGAGGCTACGTCAACAAGCAAAACTGTCGCATCTGGGGCTCGGAAAACCCAAGAGTTATTGTTGAAAAGCCTCTCCATCCTCAACGCGTGACTGTTTGGTGCGGTTTATAATCCCGCGGGGTCATTGGACCTTACTTTTTCGAAAATGAGGCTGCAGCAACAGTTACGGTCAATGGATTGCGCTATCGAGAGATGATTAATGATTTTTTATGGCCTGAATTGGATGGTATTGATCTGGACAACGTTTACTTTCAACAAGACGGCGCTACGTGCCATACAAGCAATGAAACCATCGATCTTTTACGGGAAAAGTTTCCGGACCGTGTTATCTCTCGAAGAGAGATTGGCCACCGAGATCTTGTGATTTAACACCTTGCGACTTCTTCCCATGGGGCCACGTGAAAGATAAGGTCTACGCCAACAGCCCAGCGTCGATTCAAGACCTCAAAGATGAAATTCGTGAGGCTATCGAGGACATAGGGCAGCCACTTTGCGATTTGGTTATGAAAAATTTCATGAAAAGGATATGGTCCTGTAAGCGTGGTCTTGGCGGCCATTTGGCTGATGTTGTGTTCCATTATTAACGGCATACTCTTTATAATGAAATAAACATCCGATCATTTATCTCCAAAAATGCCATTTTTCTTTGAATATCAAAATAACACCTCATATTGGAAAACCCTTTATTTAAAATGAAATATAAATAATATTTACAAAAACTAGAACTTATAATATTAATATAAAACAAAACAAAAAAATATATATAATACAATATCTACGATAATACAATGTTAAGCTACTCAAGTTAAAGCGTTTTTTTTTGGCATTTGCTTGGATATCCTTGTTAGGAATAAACCTTGTTATTATTTCCTTATGTTCCAGTGTCTTCTGTTGTTGTTTTGTACATTGTTTCTTCTTAGGTTGCGGTCCCGTATTTTCTGGTGGTTTGCAGCTTGGCAAAGTTCTATTAATTCGTTTCATCAGATCAAACATCCACGTTTGAACAATCTTTTCGTTTGTTTGATGTTCCATCAGTTCTGCCTTGAAAATTTCTTCTGCTTTTCTAACTGTTGCTTCAAACAATGTTGAAGGAACAGTTAGATTCCCAAATTTTGATGTTGTAGCAATGGTGTCATAGGCTCTTAGTTCAATTAGCGAAGTACTTTCCCATTCCTTTTCTTTCTTGTCGATCAAGTACCGGGTGCAAACTTCGCAATTATTGAGCCTCTTTTTGAGCTTCTTTGCTGCAAATCCAGCATAATATCCTCCACCTGCATCTTGCAGTTTTTTAGAACAAGTAACAACATACTTTGCAGAATAGTTGTGGTCCAGGTCAACGAGTTTTCTTCTTTCTTCCAAGAAAAAGTCATCATCCAAATCGTATATATCCTTATATAATTCGTCGTGATCGAATTCCAAATGATCCAAGTTGTCTGAAGTTTTTTGCTAAAACCTTCCATTTTGATTTCCAGATCACAACGTAATTTATAGTCTGGATCATTCCGATATTTCCTTGGGGTTCGAAAAATTCTTCTTGGAATTATGCGCGCTCGACATATTTTTCGCATCGCTTTGTACGAGTACCTTCCAGGAGAAGGGAATTGGGAGGGAGATATATGGGAGGAAAAAGGAACATGTGGCAAAGAATAATCTCTGCCATACATCTTGCTGGAAGTACCTACCGGCCAAATTTATCAGAGATAAAGTTGGGCTGCAGGGAATGGGTGTTGTCGTTTGTGCTTGTGGAGGTGGAGGTGGAGGTGAAGGTGGAGGTGGAGGTGAAGGTGGACGCTGAGGTCGAGGAGCATGTGTCACACTTGTTGCAGTCGGTTGCTTTCGGGTTCTAAATGTTTCCATTAAACGTAGGCACGAGGCATCATTGGAGACATCAGTGCAAACGCAAACTGACTCAGAAGTTTTAGGTAGGGCATACTTATTAAGGCATTTTCGTGTGGAGAGTATGTTTATATCTTTCGTATAGAAGTGATTTTCACACATGTAAGATATAAAGTGAACATCCTTTATGTGTGAAACTCTTCCATGCTTAATCCAAACTGCCCTTCTGTGATCAGTAGGGAGTTGGAAAAAAGATACAGGGCCTAGCCGCCTTTGTACTTCGCCGCAGTTCACGTAGCAACAACGAACCATGTTGAGTGTTATGTTATGTTATGTTATGTTATATTATGTTATGTTATGTTATGTTATTATTTTGTGTTATGTTATTATTTTGTGTTGTGTTATTGTTGTTATTTTTTGTTATCTTATGTTATAAATAAAAATGCAATTTTAAATATTTATTATATATAATATCGTTTAAAAAAGTATATAGTTATATAGTTATAATTATATGGTTATAATAATACTAATAAAAAGAGAGTATACTTCAAAGCCAATAAAATAATGTAATAGTTAGTTACATAGTTAGATAGTTCAAATCAATAAAGGTATGAAGCAAATAAATAAATACAGCAAATGAATAAGAAAATACCTAAATAATAGCGAAAGCAAATAAATAATATAGCACCTTAAATCATAGTGAAAGAAAAAAAGTCGCAGAAGAAGGCAGCAAAATAATAATAAAAAAGTTAAGATATGACTGAAGCAAATGTATTAAAAAAATAAATGTATTAAAAAAATATCCTTACGGAACACCCTATTGATTCTATAGCTTTAAAAAAAAAAATAGTAAAACCACACTTTAAATACACACGAAATCCTCCTTTTTTTGGTTAATAGTTTTGAAAAAAACTACACAACACAATATAGAGCACTTATAGAACACGAATTAAAACTTTAAGTAGTTAAAAACCAGAGTTAAATCGCAAGAAAGAAGCACAAGTGAATCACAACAAATCAGAGATTTTCTGATTTAATAAAGTAAACGGCCCGCATAGAATAAAAAAGAGCGAAAATTTCTTCTTTACAACGATTTTCATTGGTGCTATATACATGTGTGAGAAACCAACGAATGTCCTGATTTCAACGGAAAATACCGTAATATTTTGCTATACGAAACATCAGCCATGGTTACCACATTAGAAAATGCCTTGCCAGTTTGCATCGTATATAATTTGGTACAATTGTTTTGTATACGTCAAATATCGTATAAAAGACAGCAAAAA
Source organism: Meliscaeva auricollis (assembly GCA_948107695.1). Classification (NCBI taxonomy): domain Eukaryota; kingdom Metazoa; phylum Arthropoda; class Insecta; order Diptera; family Syrphidae; genus Meliscaeva; species Meliscaeva auricollis. Next base: position 37,228,495 of record OX403619.1, on the reverse strand, counting down.
TATATTGAAAACTAATATTACAGCTTAACTGATCAAATTATCTTGTCTTTTGAAGCTTTTAAGCAAAATAATTGCATATTTTTTAGTTATTTTTTTCAGAAAAATATAAATTCAAGTGTTATTTTATGGATGATTCAAACACAACAAATAATACTCACTCTTTGAATTGAAAATTGTTAATTTCAACTGAATCAAATAATGATAATTCCAAATAATTATTTTCTAAAGCCCTTATTTACAATTTAATGAAACTTACTATAACATTATAGTTACAACCATATAATTATTTATTTTTATACTGAACATATTTCATATTTATAATATGTACTTACTATTTTTATTTTTGACGTAATATTCAATACATTTGACAAAAAAAGTCGAAATAATATTTCATATTTAAATAATACCACAACAATTTTTTGTAAGTGTGCAATCATTGCCCAATGTTTATTTTTTTGCTTTTTTCTTACTTTGCTCCCCAACACCTGAAAGCGCAAAAAAAATCACATACAAACCCATCAGCTGCCTGCATATCAACTTTTTCCCCTATTTATAAATATCTGATATATACCAAACCTGTCTTCTTCTAACCTTCGCATACTTATTTTCATACTGTCTCGTTTTAACCTCATCTCTTCTCCATTCACGATTTTTCTCTCCAAAATGTGGAGAAACACTAGTAGAACGCACCACCGATAGATGGTTTTTATATAGTTTTACATGCAAAGCTTCAACTCTGAAAAAAGTTCACAACACACCACTTATTAAATGTATTCGTTCAAAATAATTCAAATTAAAAATAGTCAAAAAATACATTTTTGACTATTAAACTCGCGAGAAAGTAGTGAGTAGCTCTACTTTTGCTTTGTGGAACGCGTTACCGATAAAAACCAAAATTTACGATCTAAGCGTTCGCAACTTTATCTGTCAAAGCGCGACCGACGGAACGTGGTATTGCCGAACTCACTATTCTAGTGACTACGTAGTCGAAAGTCAACTAGCTTTTGGAATGCAAAATTTGCACTACAAAGCTAATCAATTCTAACTGTCATATTTAACAGATGTGAACATATGAAATTTGTGTTCTGAGAACTTTGAATAAAATTGAATTGCATAAAAAAAAACATAACCTGATAAAATTTTCAATTTCGTACCCTAATGGTTCCATTATCCACCGTCAACTGAGAACTTTGAATAAAATTGTATTGCATAAAAAAAACATAACCTGAATAAATTTTGTTACATATTTTATCTGAATCTTCAATTTCGTACCCTAATGGTTCCATTATCCACCGTCAATTTTATTTTTAAAATAATTTTTCACCAAAATCAAATTAAAAAACAAAATAAAACTTCTTTTAACAGCTGATTTTGAAATGTCAACTATCCTGTATGCGCTTTACCTGCGTTTAAATTTCAGACGAGAAAATATATCTATGATTTATTTTATAATGTTGTGTATTATATTATATTTCGTTTATTAATGTTTATGTTTGCATATATTTTCTTAGTATCTACACAATAAAAATATTAATATTTTTGCTTATAATTTACTTAATGAAATTTAATTTTTTATATTTTTAATCCTTTTTGGATGCGCCGAATGGGATAAGTTTTAATAATATTGTTTTGCAGATTAGGAAAGAGATAATACGAATATTTTTTATGTTATATCCGACTCTTAACACTTTAAATAACTTAGCAGTATTAATGTTTAATTTTCTTGCACAATTTTTTTTGCAATTGAATATAAATCTAAATTTTAATTCAAATAGCAATGTGTGCTGTTAAAATTAAGTATAATCTATGGAGTACATACATATCTAAAATATGGTCGAAAGCTTGATTTCGACAAGTTTTTGACTTAATTCTTTGCACAAATTTATCATCTTCAGTTTTTGTGTTATTCTTCGAAAGGTCGCACTTTGAACCTAACTATGGAGGTTCCAGATTGGTACACCCTACTCGAAGAACATTAGTGGATATTATCTGCCGGGATCATCAAAACTGGCACTGCTTGTTACGACAGCATATTCACCCATATCAGTCACAACTGATTCTTCATTGACTTGATCCTTATCCCCGTGTGGTTCCGTGTTTGATGGGAAGAACTCATAGCTAAGTTCTTGATCGTTAGAGCTCATAGGCGGTAAAGAAGTTATGTCCGGATGATGACATAGACCGGTTGCAATTATCTCATTCATAGTGATTGTACCTGGAGTTGGTGTTCGTGTTTTTGCCACTATTGCGGGGTTGGTAACAGATGCAGGCAGCTCAAGTGATGTGGGAACGTTGGGCGATTGAATGGGAACTCCAATCACATTAAGACAATCTTCAAGAGTTGCAGGAGTCGATGATTTTGTTTCGAATCTCCGTTTGCTTTTGTCTGAAGGAATTTCCACTGCAGACATCTTGGGGGCTTGATTGAGAAGGACATTTGTTTCATTGGTGTTGGCTTTAGTCATGTGATGAAAAATTAAATCTGCATTCTCTGCTGCCGTTCCAATCAATTGCATACCTTCGGGTGTTTCTATTTGAAGAATTTCACCAGTATTTATAAATTGCTCTTCTGTATATAATCCCGAATCATCTAATGCTACTTCAAGAATATTTGTGGATGAATCTGCATTTTGAATAACGTCAGCTATTGATACTTCATGCTGATGATCACCGATTTCTGTATTCAATGCTGGTACTGCTGTGATGTGCCCTAACGCATAATGATGTAACAGATTACTTATAACTTGCGGTGTTAAAACATACGTATCTTTTTCTGCATTATAAAAGTCAATTTTCTTTTCCCCAGTAAATTCGAAGAAAGATTTATCATCCAAAATCATGTTGTGGGTGCCAGCAGTGACCACCATCATTTGTCCTCTTTCCGCATCTTCTATGACCTCACCTGTTTCAAATCTTGCCAACTGCAAGGAAAACTGTTGTGGTTGCAGATTGAATTGTTCCTGAACAAACTGTTCTGGTACAAATTGCTCTTGAACAAACTGCTCTTGAACGAATTGCTCTTGTACAAATTGTTCCTGTACAAATTGTTCTTGGACAAACTGCTCTGGTACAAACTGTTCTTGAACAAATTGCTCCTGCACAAACTGCTCCTCTACAAACTGCTCCTGTACAAGCTGGTCTTGAAGCCGCTCTCGTACAAGTTGTTCTTGTGAAATTTGTTTGTGTGAAAGCTGTTCCTGGGTTAATTGTTCTTGTAAACATAATAATGCTGAGGCTTGCTCTTCCACTGAGAGCTGTTGGTGTTTCTGCATAAGCACCTCATCCTGCTGACTATTACAATCACTTTGATTCACCATATTTTCTGAATTAATCTCTATCAACCTCGATTGTAATATATGAGGCATGCCATCGGATACCAGTTTTAAAGCGTTTGGATTCGGTTCTCTACGAGAGTCCGACAACTTTGTATGCGCTTCGGTTACCAGTTCGTCTGGCACTTCTAAAAATCTTGTTCGATCCGGAGACAAATAGAGAGGTTTGGAAAAAACTTCTTTATATTTATTGCCAACTAGCTCACAAAGCAAGTATGTCTGCGGGTATCCTGGCACCGGAAGGGAAGGTACTGCGTATCCACCACCTGACACCTGAAATAAATAATCATTTAAAACAAAAAAAGAACAAAAAGACATAATTGCACTCTCACCTCAGATGTTTCAATTGAAATTTCAGTCGCAGTTGGTGGTCTGGATTGTGGACCCAGGCCTAATGTTTGGGTCTGATAAGACTCATTATTTGCGCGAATATTTTGTGAAGAACCCACTGACATCGAAGTGAATTGCGGATTGATCATAAAGCCGACCGATTGCGTTTGTTGCTGATTTGGTGAGTATACCGTTGTAGATGCCATGGTCGACTGATGAATTTCGGAAGAAGCTGTCACAGCCTGCGTCCGCATTGAACGCTGACGTGGTGGCTCGCAAATTCTACCAGTCGAACGCCTTCCATTCGCATTTACTTTGATATTACTACTTGAAGTCTGTTTAGTCGATGAAACGGTTTCAGTTTTATTTTTAGGTGGACGTCCCCGCCCTCTGCCTTTAGGCTTCGTTGTTACTGCTCGCATCACAGGGATACTAGGAGAAATATTTTGTTGCTCCTTGAAATATTGCTGCGGTTGATTGGGTGGGGTCTGTGGTGATGTCACAGGAAGAGGTGGTATTACCGGAAGTGGAGATTTAGCAGGAGCTGCTATTTGAACTGTGAGAGGAGATTGTTTCTTTTGCCTTTGCTTCCGCTGTAAATTCTGATCACATGAGTCGGACGTGACTGAGACTCGTTGTTGTTGTTGAACCTTACATGGCTCTGGAGTGTTTGCCATTACCACTGGATTTGTGGGGTTCCTTATAATAACATACTTATTACCACGATTATCTATTCCTATTTGCTTTTCGGTAAGATTCGATTGAGATGCCTTTTCGTTAGTAACAAGTTGCTGTTGGCCTTGAAGTTGTTGTTGCAACTGCATTTGTTGTTGCATCAAAAGTTGATGATGCTGCTGCATTAAAATATTCTGTTCTTCCTGCAATTGTTGTTGGATTTGGTTTTGATGATGTTGGTACTGTTGTTGTTGTAATTGCTGCTGAAATTGATTCTGAACTTGCACCTGCCCTTGCAGATTCTGCCGCTGTTGCTGCAACTGATTATGATCCTGCTGTAACGTATGCTGATGTTGTAGTTGCTGATTGGGATGCACATATTCTTGTTGTTGATTTGGTTGTTGTTGAATGTTGATTTGTTGTTGATAATTTTCTTGTTCAAAATTTTGAGTTTCCGAAATTTGTTGCTGTTCTGGCAATTGTTGCCTGGATGGTGTTCGTTTGGTACGAACACAAGATGGCCTGCGAGCAGGAATACCAGGTTTTGCAACATTTACTGTATTATTGCCAGGAAAAGTGCTCGAACTTGCATCTGTATTTGAGAGCAACTGCTGGTTTTGTAATTGTTTTATTATTTGTTGATTCATTGTTGGAGTAATTACAAGGTGTACTTTTTCATTAAGAATTTTTTCATTTGAAAGAACAATGGGCATATTAGATATATCGAATATTCCTTCTTCGGGCTTACTGCATTTGGCAGTTACCGTGATTAATGGTTGATTATTTCCACCACGCAGAATTTGTTGATTAATTATTTGGGGTTTAGTTGCACCTTGCTGTGGGGTTGGTGTTGATGTGCTTTGATCATCTTTTGATGATTTTCGTGTTATTTCCACTTGTGGGCAGAGGTTCTGTATTTGAGCAATTGTCTCTCTGTCGGCTGCTTCTTCCTCGGCAATAGTTTTCGGGCAAGGTCTCTTTATTATAAACGAGGGAATATCGTCTTCGACGCTCATCTTTCGCTTTTTAATTCCGCTCCGCAGAGGAGTTTCGGTAGAAGAAGATCGATTTGTACCAAGAATTGTAGCAATTTGAGATGAGAGTGGATTCGAAATATCAACCGTTATGTGAACTTTTTCTAAAGTTTGTTTTTCAGATATATTTGATGTCTTGTCTGAATCGGTAGTAAAACTTTTAACCGAGTCAAATGAATCAATTTCATCTGTTAATTGTTCTTTCATGTATTTCAGGACAAAACTGTCTTCAAAACTTTCAGGTGATTTTACTAATTGGATCCCGGGCTCTCTTGAAATATTTGTTATTTTCGGAATTTTAGTTTCAATATTTGATTCTTCGGTTTTTTCTTCTAATTTACCTTCATCAATGACACGTTTTCGGGGCGTCACCTTCATATGGGATCGCCTTTTCCTTCGAACTTGTTCTTTGGGGACGTCTCCCTTGGGACTTAGTTCTAAATCATGTCTAGCAGCTGATTCATTACATTCTAATGATTCTTCTTTTATTTCCTCTTCACCCAGGAGACCCTGCAAATCTGGAACTTCATTTAAAGTTTCCGTCGATTCTTCAGGTTTTTTTAAGAGTTCATTGGAACTTTCTATTATATTTGTTGTTTGATTAGGGATAAGGAGCAAAGCTTCAGCAGCGGTCAACTCTTCACCGGCTAATTCAGATTTTCGCACATCTACACTAGTTTCTGTCCAGCCTCTTTCAGATTTTGATTTTTCTTTATGTTTGTTTAGTTTAATTATTGTGTCTGATTTTTGTGTGATAGTATAGTACGAATCAGATTGTTTTACATTTGGATCTTCACCAAACTCATCTCTCTCTGTTTGAGTATTCGTGTTTCCAAAATTATATTGATCTGAGGTCTCATCTTTTGTTTTGGGGGTTTCCGGATGATCAATCTGGGATTCCTGTACGATATCATCGGCAGTTGTAACTTCACATTCAACCTGAGGTCCTAGCTCACTTTTGGATAAGCTTGTTGTGGTAGAATAGTTTTCTATTGTTTCTGCTTCGGTATCTTCATCTAAAAGAGGTTCTATAGGAGGAGAACAAATTTCTTCTTCCTCTTCTTCAGATGAATCAGAGTTTTCATAATTTGAATCCATAATGTCTTTTTCATTCGGTAATAGGGTATCTTTTTGTTTTCCTATCAATTCATTATTTTCTTGTGAATCTGTTTCAATTAATTCGTTTTGAATCGATTTATTACAGAACGAATTATTTTCTACAGGAAATAGCTTTGGCACTGTAAGACACTCTTTTGCATCATTTTCATATTTGCTTGCATCATAAACTAACTCATTTACGATATCATTAGATGTGCTTTCTTGAGTATCACATTGCAGCGACTGAATTAGCAGTTTATTTTCCTTCAGAGAGTTTTGTAAATTATAGCGCATTTTACGAGTTGTTTTCTTCAGTGTTTTGCATGCTTTTCCTTCAGCACTTGTAGCTGGCGTTTCACCTCCGGATATGGTTCTGTTTAGCACTCGTTCTTCTTCTAGCATTGATGTTGGGGAACCAAATTCGGCTTCAGCATCTGAAATAATTGTACTTGAGTCATCGCTAAAAGACTCTTGTACTCTTTCGCCTATCAGATTTGAGGCATGGATAGCGTTATCTTCGTCGGCGTATATTTGTGCATTGATTCCATTCATCGAACAGTTATTTGATTCATCAGTGGGGTTCTCGATTACAACTGATTCTGTTTCAACATATTTTAAGGTCTCACTCAAATTGTCAGTTTCGTTTTCCGCAACTGAACTTTGAGACTCTATGACATCAGCAATAATCATTTCATTTAAAAATGTTCCATCGTCACAGCAGGATACAACTTCTTCAAACAGCTCAGTTGAAGACTCTTTAGCATTTGCCAAATTCTGTTCTTCATTTGGAACATGATCAACAATAGTTGATACTTCCGTGGTTACAAGTTCATATTCAAACGGCGATTCACAATTAGAATCATTCGTTTTGCCAATTTCGTCCTCTACAGACATTGCTTTGTCATAATCAGGTTCATTATTTTCATCAGCACAGACATTGCTGTTATCATCTTTGAGTTTGGCTAGTTGATCATTTATGAGTTTTGACTCATTATCTTTATTTTCAACAATTTCTTCATGAACAATTGATGAGACGATAGTAGACGACTTATTTTTTGGATCATCGGTCTGCGCTCCATCTTTATGACAAACTTTTATATCCATATGGTTAAGAGTTTTATCACTCATTAAACAACATTCTTTTTTTTTCACTTCCATGGTAGTATCATTTTTCGTATTAACTGTTTTAATAAAAGAAGGTGACAAGGTGAGTTTTAAATCATCTTCTTCTTCGTTCTGGCAAGAAGCCAATGTATGTTTAAAATGTATACTCTCTGTATTATCAACCAAAGCAATGTTATCAGTTTTACTGCATTCTATTGCATTTTCATCAGTTAAAAGAAGTGATTTTTTGTTTATTTCAGTGCTGCTAGAAGAAACCAGACTTTCTAATATTTGTGCAGATTCAGTAGGTGCTACTTCATTTGAAGAAGCATACACTTCTGCTGGTGAAAAAACAATACGTCCAATTATTTCTTCCTCGGAGTTTGTGACTTTATCATCCATTGTTTTTTCTTCGTGTTTTTGGATTGCCTCAAGGTTTGTTTCCACGTTTGAAGTTATAATTTTGTTTTTAGTCGAGTCTTGTTTTTGTGTATCTATTCTTTGTTCAACTTTTTCAGTTGTTGTTTCAACAGGGATGAATTTTGATGTGTTATAACTTAAAATAGATGAGCTCACAGATTTTGCTTCTGTTGTCGTTGTAGTTGAAACTGATGAGCAATTTTCAACTCGAAATCGATTTCTGGATTTGAAAATTCGCTTTCCACGTTCTTTGATGGGTAATCCTCGAACTTCATTAGATAAAGGTTTATTGCTTACTAAGGCGCTAGTAGATGTGAGATTTGCTGGTAGTGTAGTAGTTTTTAACAGCGATTCAATATCTGCTGATAATTGTCTGTCTTTCATTTCCAACTCAAGTTTTTGTTGGTCAGGCGTCTTTGGCCTACTATCCAGACCAAAGTTGTAATTTTTTTCCGGTGAAACATAAGTTTTCTTAAAATTTGCAATCGACGTTAAAATATCTTCTTCTTCATTGAAATCGAAACACGCTAATGATGCTTTACTAAAAGAACTACGCGGTTTCGATTCCTTCAATTCCGAAACTGTCTTTGAATTTTCCGGTTCTAAATAAACTGGCACATGAGATTTTAAATCTGCAGATTGCGCTGGGTTTATTATGTCAGGAATTGGATTAGTAATAACATGAGATTTGTGTGGAGTATTCGAATCGACAACACAAAACTTTGCATTGAGTTCCAATTCTTCACTTTTTATAGAGTCTGATGGATTAAATGTCGATAGCCCTTCGGATTCCGAGTCTAGAATAGGTAAACTAATTGAAGTTTCCTCTGCATTAGACGGCATTTGAACGCATTTTTCGTTTATAGGTGGCAAATTTTCGGAATCATATTTCTTTTCTTCGCACACTTGAAATGATAAAGGTTGGTCAATCGTCAATGAGTCATTTTTTAAAGCCAAGAGAAATGAATCAGTTTTTTTATCCTCATTTGAAGAATGCTGTTTGTCACTAAATTTTATTTTTTTGATACAGGTTTCCATTGTTTCTTTCTTTGAGTGGGGTTTTTTGGCTTCAAAAGTATCTCTCTTACATCCTCTAGGTGTGGAGGACCTTAAAGTTGGTCTTTCTAACTTCAATATCTTTTTTTCTTGTCCGCTATGTTTATGTTTACTGGGAGTGTTTGTTTTTGGTGTTTCATCTGATGAATTTGTTTCAGAATGTTTTTCTTGGAAAGTTTTAGCATTATTTTTACAGTCTTCTATTTCAGAAGAAAATAAAGGTTGAACTTGTAATGATGTTTTGGTTGAGCTTTTATATTTTTTGTTTCTTAATTGTTTTTTAGACAACGAAGGTTTGTCGGCTTGATTAAGCTCCACAGAATTTTCTGGTGATAGATTAAGTTCGAGTTTTAAGACAGTAGGTTCCACGGTATATTGTTTATCTGTAGTTGGATCAGTGGAAGAGGAACGTTTGCCGTGTAAATGAGCTTCAGCTGATGACACTTTTACTAATGACTGATCAGCTGTCGTTTCTAAGTCTGTAAGTTGCAATGTGTTTTGGTCTACATTCGATTCTTTTTCATTTTGGTTTGAAGGTTTCAAGTCAGATGATTTTGTTTCTATTATATGTTTAATTGAAGATGGTACTACTTTAGTTTGATCTGCTTCTGTTTTAGTCTTATCTACAGAAATAGGATCTATTTTAATTGGGTATACCACACTTATTTCTTTTTTTATGGGTTCTGTTTTATTTGAGTCATTTATAGTTAACTTCAATGAAGTGAGCTCTGCGGTTGTGGATTTTACTTTAGTTGTTTCTAGAGCAGTTGCTATAACTGTAGGCTCTTTTACTGAATTTAGTTCAACTTGTTCTACGATAGTTGGATTTACTTTATTTTGTTCTAATATAATAGGTCCAACTGTAGTTAGCTCCGCTATAGTTGATTTTAATGTTGTTGGTCCTACTGCGAAAAATTCTGTAGTATTTTTTTCCTCAATATTTTGTTCAACTGTTGGGTCTAGTGTAGTTGGTTGCATTATCTTTGGTTCTACTATAGTTCCTTCAGTTGTAGTCGGGTTAACTGTTGTTGGATCTACGGTAGTCGGTTCTTTTATATTTGGTTTTACTGCAGTTGGTTTTGCTGTACTTGGTTTTACTGTAGTTGGCTCTATTGCAGTTGGTTGTACTATAGTAGGTTCTAATTTAGTTGGTTCTATTGTAGATGGTCCTACTGCAGATTGTTGTTCTGTAGTTTGTTCTACAGTAGTTAATTCTATTGCATTTGGTTCTACCGTAGTTAGTTCTAATGTAGTTGGATTTACTGCAGTGGGTACTACTGTAGTTGGTTCTACTGTAGTTGGTTCTACTGTAGCTGGTTCTACAGTAGTTGGTTCCACAGTAGTTGGTTGTAATGCAGATGTTTCTTTTGTAGTTGGCTCTACTGAACTTGCTGCTTCTACTGTAGTAGGTTTAATTGTAGTTGGTTCTACTGTAGTTGGTTCTACTGTAGTTGGTTCTACTATAGTTGGCTCTTCTGTAGTTGGGTCTACTGTAGTTAGTTCTACTGTAGTGGGTTCTTCTATAATAGTTTGTTCTATTATAGTTTGTTCTACTATAGCTAAGTCTGTTGTAGTTGGTTCCACTACAGTTGGTTCTACCGTAATTGGTTCTACCGTGATTGGTTCTACCGTAGTTGGTTCAACTGTAGTTGGTTCCACTGTAGTTGGTTCTACTGTAGTTAGTTCTACTGTAGTTGGTTCTACTGTAGTTGGTTCTTCTGTAGTTGGTTCTACTGTAGTTAGCTCTGCTGTAGTTGGTTCTACTGTAGTTGATTCTACCATAGTTTGTTCTATTGCAGTTGACTCATTTGTAGATTTTTCCATCGCAGTTTGTTTTACAGAAATTGTAGGTTTAACAATAGTAGGTTCCAACATTGTGCATTCTGTGCTTGGTTTTTGTGCAGTTTGTATAACTGTATTCGCTTCTATTACAGTGCTGCCAAGAAGCTGTATATTTTGTTCTACCAGAGAATGCTTTAATTCAGTTGAGTCCATAGTTTTTGGTTGTACTGCAGCTAATGTTAGCATAGCAGATTCACCGACTGCTAACTCCATTGTTGTTCCCTCAACTGCAGTAGATTCTTTTGTTACTGGTTCAACTATAGTTTTATCTGCTTCCGTCGATTTTAATACGGACAATAAATCGTTTTTAACATTTTCTTTGCCGATTTCCAAGGTTTCATGCTTTTCTAAAACTATATTGTGCATAGCACAGCGTGTAGTTGCTGAAACAGTTGTACTATCTACATGTGTTGTTGAAGCAGTAGACTTTTCTGCAGTAACTTCATCATCTTCTAAACTAGTTACTTCGACATGGACTTCCGCAGTTGTCACTTCATGCCGAGTTGTTTTCTTTACTCTATTGATTGGTTTAGGGATGTAACTATCATCATAAGTTAGTTTAGTTTTGTTCCCTGATGATGTCGTAAATGTGTTCGAAGTAGGTGATACTTCTCTAATTGTTGTTGTATTACATGTTTCTTCAATAAGTAGTGCCGTGGTTACCGTTGGCACTTCCAGGGGCGATTTTTCCAGTACACATAGTTCATTTTCCTCATTACAATTTTTTTGTGAACAAACATCACTGGTTGGTTTCTGGGATTGCGAAATAACAGGAGATGAGTCGTCGCTTTGATTAAAATCAGTAAAAACTATGTTTCGTCGATCTTTTTTGGGTATATTTCGAATTTTCGAAGTTGGCTTTTGCTGTTCTGTGAGTACAACATCAACAGTTTCTTTATTTATTAATTCTTCTACCGAAACTGAGGTTGAAGCAATAGAATTAAAGCTGTTGAATTGAATACTTTCATTCACATTCGAAATAATCTCTACAGATCTGACTTGTTTAGCATTATTGTATCCGTCTTCATTTTCTTCCTCGTCTTCCTTGTCTTCATCGATCCAGTCGGCTAGCAGACTTTTATGAATATTTTCTGATTTGTTGCAGTTTAAAAAATTCAGTTGTTTTTTAGGTGGTGGCCTTATAAAGACTGTGGCATTGTTTTGTTTTGATGCCCGTTCTTTTGCTAAATTTTTGTTGAAATCTTCGGTTGGTTTTATTGAATCGGATTTAATTTCAGTGCTGCTGCTGCTCGTTATTGAATGCGATAACTCTTCTTTACTCAATGGCATTTGATCCATAACATTTTTCTCTGGCGTTTTGGGCGATTTATCATCATATCTGATAATTTCAGACGTTGTTTCTTTCTTTTTTCCATTCGTTGGACTTATAATTGAACGGCTCACAAAAGAATTTCTTTGAGGTCGAGACCCTGAACCGCTATGACTTCTTCTATGCAAAACCAAAACATTTTGTCTGGTGCTTTTAAAGTCACACATAGTGCATTTGTATCTTGGCGTCAAATCAGAAGATGGAATTCCGTCTTCTGTTTCCTTCGTTTGTAGTATTTTATCTACAATTTCCTGAAATACAATATAATTTAAAAAAAAAGAACAATTTTTGTTGAGTACTTGACTAACACATTGCCTTCCGTTTCGGATGCGTTCGCTTTGTGGCGGTGAATCTGTGAGAATAGCTTTAATAATGCTATCTGGTCGACTGTTGAAGAATAGTGAGGATCTTGTTACGGATCGTGTTAGTCGTTCAGCAGTTGATACGGCAGCAGGAAATTGCTCCATGTATTTATTCTTTGCCAGTAGTGCTAAGAATCAAACTCATATTTGTTTCTGTCAAGAACTGTTCATTTTATAACTTACCATGACCTTTGCGAATAAATTCGTCTTTTTTACTACAGTTAAAAGGAAATATCATCTTGGCATTTTTAACATACTCACTAGAAGTAATAAAGCAGGTGCTTTTGTTTTATACTATTCATTGTTGAACAATTAAAAAACTTACAAAGATTCTTCTTGAAAAAATTTCACAACACAATATGGCTTTCTCTTTGTATTTTTTAGCAAACCTTCAGGTTGTCTCTGCTGACTGCACACTTCTCCAGGCCACCAGCAGCTCCGCAACTTTACCCACACAATTTCTGCATCTTGGTATGCATTATCCTCAGACATTGTGTGTGTGTTTTTTTTTTTGTGAACAGCACAACTCAACAGCAGAAACCTTAAAAGATGTTCACTTTAAAAGCCAACTCTAAAAATCAAAAAGAAAAGAAATAAATAAATTGCATTCAAGTCTCAGTTAGGTAAAAATCAAACTAGAATTCTATTAAAAGTGTGCTTTAACTAAAATTTTCTCAATAGATGAATAAATAATATAATTTTAATTGTAATTGTATTACTCACAATGTTTATATTAATTGACAGAACGGACTGCATCTAAGATAAACCAACAAGATAAGATCAACCAAAAATAATTTTTCATAAGTTAAGTCAAGTTCTATGCCTTGTTTTCTCATGTCTCTTAAATTTGTAAAATTAAGTTTTTATATGGAAGAAGAAGAAATCCTGAAACCATTACAAGTTTTCAATTATGTTTTTGTGTTACATCCTCGTTGTTAAGCAGTCCTTTTCAAAAATTTATTATCAAAATCAATGTCTGAAAATTATGTAGATACATATTTCTTATAATGTACGCATTTAAGAATTGATTTCATGTTTTAACAAATTAATATTTTATCTAATCAATTATTTCACTTGATAAATTAGTTTTGTCTGAAATTATGTTTATGATGTACACATAATACAGTCTAGGCAACGTCATCCAACTTTTGTCGATTAATTCAAAGAAGAAAAACATGTTTTTTTTTACAGTATACAACAAAAAATAGATTATTTATTTACTTCTAATCTCTATACAGCATAACCTTTTATATTAGTTTTAACATTTTCTATAATATGCAAGCGTATTCTTCCAGTTAGATTTGATTTTAAATTTAATTAATTTGGTTTATTAAACAATAAAAAAAATAGAAGAACAAACTGTAGAATTTAAAAATGCAATCAATATTTTTAGAGCCTATAAGGTGAAGATATAAAACAGGTTCTCTCATGACGAGCAAAGAACACAAACAGAATGACATCCTCATATGTGATCGGCTTCAAGTTTACCCACTTCACCGGGTGATGATGGTTTCTTCCGATGTGTATTCACCGCATCTATTGGTAGTTTAATATGTTCCACTTTACAACCATAGGCCACCGGGGTCAATTTAATAATTGTATGTAGTGGAACATACAAATATGGTAGTTCATCGGCCGACTTGTCCAAAAAGTAGGCAAACAAGCACCGCAAAACAGCTTGATGGGAAACCACGAGGACATTTCCTTGCCGCTCGAGTTCCATAATAACTGGCTCTAATCGTGCCACTAGATCTTCGTAGCTTTCTCCTCTTGGATATCTATAAGCGAATTTATTTTGGTCACGCGCCTTAAATTCCTCCGGAAATTTTTGTTGGATTTCAGCATAGCTCATTTCTTCACAATTACCAGCATCTATTTCATTAAGTGCCTTCCAACGCTCCTGCGGCGCCTTAAGATGAGCAACAGTCTGAACCGAACGCTTCATCCATGACGTCCAAACACGCAGCCCACTAATGCTTTGTTGTTCTATGTAAGCTGCCAAAGCGTCAGCATAAAGCCAACCTCGATCACTTAAATTCGAGTCACCTCCAATCAGACCCTTCAAATTATGTTCGCTTTCGCCATGGCGTGTTAGATATATAGTGCGTGGCGTAATATGGATGTTCATCAAATAGTATACAATTCGCGATTGCACATGTCCTTCATTATTATAGACAACAACAGTTTTGCCGGTATTAAATATTTTCATGAACGACAAATGTGGCTCCTGGGCTTCGTTCAGAGGTTGATATCGTTCTTCGTAATGTTCTATTCTTTGCAAAAAGTCTCGAACCACTAAATCTGTGTTCATATTTGCATAATCCGGACTGCTTACTTTTACTTCTTTAATATTTTGCTCTATAATTTGCGGATCATCACATATTGATTCAACAAAGAATAATTTAAAGTTGTTTTCTCTAACAACAATGTCATATATAAGCTTTCTCCTGTCAATCGTAGAGTTTGTTGCATCAAACACTGCCACACTTCCCTGACCGCTATGGAGCCATCGACAGACATCGGCTAGTGCCTGAGTAGCACAACGGTTACGAATAGCCATTGCTTCTTCGTTATCGGGTCGAAAAAACTCGTGACTCTTGTAAGCAGATGTAGCATGTCGTCTGTACTCACCTAAATTGAATACTCTAGTGCCAATGCCAATCCAATTAAGGTAACGTGTTAGCTTTTTTGAAATGAAAGTTTTTCCACGTGCTGGAAGCCCAACCATTGCTATGACGTGGGGTGCTGAGACATCAGTTATTGCTCGTTCTCCGCGAATGGGAAACGGCTTAGTCATAACAGTTTCCGATGTTGGTGGAAGCATTTTTCTTGTATCTTCCGACATGACACTTGGACATAGATGCAATTCACTTTCAGCAGCAACTTCAGTACATTTCTTTAGTTGGTTCAAAGATTTTGTTCGAACCCGTAGTGAGGGTGAAGTTGTGTAGCGTGGCGGGTCCATAACTTTTAACAGTAGAATTATTCCGAGCTATGACTTAGTTACCCTTTTTGTCTACTATTTTATTTAATGCACTATTAAATATAAGCGAGACAGCATCACGCGTCGAAGGAATAAATGCAATTTGATTGCAATTTTGATTTTCAATATGCAGAACACAATATTTTAATTCCAAATATATTTTCTTGTCGAATTTCTAATCTGGGAATAATTGTTCGTAGCTTTCTTTACAGATTAAATTTATTCATGCGTTGTGGGTCTGAAATAAAACATAAATAAAAAAGAAACATATGTTTAAAAACAAAAGGCAAAAACTTGGTTTAATTATTTTGTTTAATTTATGTAATGCACCGTTATTAATTTACTTTTAAAGTTATTAGAGCAAATTCAAATGATTGGTTGGCAGCGGCGCCCCCAATGAAATAAGCGCGAAATAGCAGCAGTATCACAGCGAAACGAACACTTTCAAGTTTGTCTGAGATTAATAAAAATTACTAATAATTTGCAATCGGGAATCATTAGCTTTTTTTTTAAGGTCACAAAAAAAATTGTTTTCACGTGTTTTTTTTTTTCATTTTGTAGATTAAAATTTATTTTGTGGTGTTTTCAAGATAATACTGCTTTGGAAAGATAGTGATTCAATGCATAAGCCTTGAGGGAGGGTATGAGATAAGGCACAAAAAAATCGAACTTTAGATTTATAACATTTGTGGTGTAGAAGAGGAAAGAGTTTATAAAACTAAACATCTTCCAAATCTAAGAAAATGTGAGTGAATTGATTTAAAGTGGCAGCGGCGGCGGTAATAGTAAAAAAGCGAAAATGTAGCAAAATGATTTTTTTTTTTTTTTTTTGTAGTATTATTTTCTAAATTTTGTCTTGTACTTGGAAAAATCAAAGTACTTTTTAAATACTGATCTGCTGTTTCTTCTGCTGCTGCTCCTCGGATAATGATACTGAATTGAAAAATGTTATAATTTTTTTAACTTAATTGGGGCATTCTTTTCATAACCAAGCTTGTACAGAAACCGAAGAAAATAAGTTATTGACTAGTGCATTTTGTATTGTAAAAAACTATTAAATACCAAATTATGCCTTTTGTTTCTTTGTCATTTTTATTTATATTTATGTATTCCATGTTATGTCATTTATTTATTTAAAAGAAAAACATCACTTACATTACAATTCTACTAACCATTTCCGTTTTAATACCAAACCACACACTCGCGTTAGCATATATTTGTTTGCGTTTTAAGCAAAAGAATTAAATTTATATCTACGTATGTAATTCAATAAGAATTATAAAATAAAATAATAAAAAAAAGGTATAAATGATTTAACAAGAAGTGTTGAAAAAATAATTACAAAAAAAGAAGAACTTAGTATTAAAGATTGAAATTAATAAAATCGTTCAAGTACAACAGTGCTCGATAATATTTTTGTTCCAGAAACTAAACAATGCTTTTCCGGCTTCTTCTCCTCATGAGTATCTATTCCATAAACTTCACCTGATAGAGCTTTTTTTGATTTCGGTATCAAACTAACTAGATTTTTTTCCAAATAAACAGTTTTCTTTAATATATTTTCATTTTAATTTTATTTTTTTGACTAGTGTTTCATGCATATATTAATACAACAAAAAATTTAGAGGGTTCGATTAGGTTTATATACATTCCGCTTCAACTAAATAGGAACATACATTGTCTGAGATATTTAATCCATTTTTTCTAAACATTGTGCCTTAAAGTATCATTTGATGATGCTAACTGTTTGGACAAAATAAATCAGAAAAATAATTTAAAAAGTACCGCTATTTTCTCTGACTTTCTTAAGCATTCGATATGGATAAATACAGTTTTGATTTGCTTCAACTGAATTAACACAGAAATAATGAAGATATTGAAAAACTTCATTGTTTCTGAGCTTTCTAAAGAGATTGACACATTAGATAATTATTTGAAGTGTTATAACTGAAATTTAACTAAAATTCAAACTAAAATAGGTACATCAAAATATCTTAGTAAAGGGTTTTCCAATAAGAGGTGTTATTTTGAATAGCCCGCTATTTCAGTAGCTGTCACTTTTGAAGCTGTCATTTTTTGACATTTGACAAGTAGAAACTACGCTATTAATAAAAATGGAACGATACACGCTTCAACAACGCATTGAAATTATTAAAATTTACTATAAAAATGGTGAAAATTTGGCAGAGACAGTTCGTAAAACTAAAACATTTTTGGGTCGTCGTGAAGCACCTTGTCGGACCGCAATACAGAAATTGGTAGACAAATTCGAGCTGTTGGGACAAGTTAGTGATGTGAAGAATAAAACCCGTGCACGTCGCTCAAGAACAACTGAGAATATTGCTGTTGTAGCCCAAAGTGTTGAAGAAAACCCAGGTTTGTCCATTCCTCGTCGTTCTTTGGAATTAGGCATTCCACAAACGTCATTACACCGTATTTTGCATAAAGACTTGGGTCTTAAGGCTTATAAAGTTCAGTTAACACAAGAACTCAAGCCGGCTGATCGTCAACAACGTCGTGTCTTTGCTTATTGGGTCCTTGAAATGCATGAAAATGAACCGGAATTTCATCGAAAAATCATCTTGACTGATGAGGCCCATTTCCACCTCGGAGGCTACGTCAACAAGCAAAACTGTCGCATCTGGGGCTCGGAAAACCCAAGAGTTATTGTTGAAAAGCCTCTCCATCCTCAACGCGTGACTGTTTCGAAAATGAAACTGGAGCAACAGTTACGGTCAATGGATTGCGCTATCGAGAGATGATTAATGATTTTTTATGGCCTGAATTGGATGGTATTGATCTGGACAACGTTTACTTTCAACAAGACGGCGCTACGTGCCACACAAGCAATGAAACCATCGATCTTTTACGGGAAAAGTTTCCGGACCACCGAGATCTTGTGGTTTAACACCATGCGACTTCTTCCTTTGGGGCCACGTGAAAGATAAGGTCTACGCCAACAGCCCAGCGTCGATTCAAGACCTCAAAGATGAAATTCGTGAGGCTATCGAGGACATAGGGCAGCCACTTTGCGATTTGGTTATGGTCCTGTAAGCGTGGTCTTGGCGGCCATTTGGCTGATGTTGTGTTCCATTATTAACGGCATACCTTCCTCTTTATAATGAAACATCCGATCATTTATCTCCAAAAATGCCATTTTTCTTTGAATATCAAAATAACACCTCTTATTGGAAAACCCTTTAGTATTGAAAGAGCAAAAATCGATTTACTTATGTCGAATTCCTTTCAAAACAAAAATTGATTTAGCAGCGATTTCACGTCAATTTTTTTCTTGAAATCATATTCCATTCAAAAAAAATTGCTGCAAATAAATTTGAAATCGCTGTTTTTTGAATCTCTCTTTTTAGAAAGATTTTCAGAAATTTGCACGCACACAGGTTTTATGTGCGTAAATTATAAGAATTTGCGTGTGTTCAAAATTAAATATTTTATTTTAATTTCACGTTGATATTTTTTTAATGAAAACTAGCAAAAGGTACTCAAAACAACGGTATTTTTTCCACGACATAATTTAGTTTTGATTATTTCTCGTTTGTCTAAAAACTGTCAAATGCACACATACAATCGCAAAAAAATCAATTTGTGTTTAATATGCCTTTCTAAAAAAAATCTATTTTCATGCAACGATTTTAATTTTGAAAGGAATGCACACATAAAATCGCAAAAAAATCAATTTGTTTTTCATATGCCTTTCTAAAAAAAAAAAATCTATCTTCATGCAACGATTTTAATTTTGAAAGGAATACGACTAAGAGAACCAAAGACTAACAGGGAGTGGTAGAGGTAGTTAAATGGAACGAAGTTTATTGTAATTTATTCCTACTTCAGAAACAAAGGTTCGTACAACAAAAATTGATAAAAGGAGGCAAAAAAAATCATGTACTTCCAATTCTTATTCTTGTGACTTTGCGGCAAAAATAAAACAGAAAGTGGGGGCAAACAAAGTGAAGAGTGCGAACAAATATACATTGGAACAACGAAGCGCGTATTAAAAGTGAGATTGTCAGAACATGAAGCGGACATAAGAGGAAAAGAGACAGCTACAGCACTCTCACAAAGCAGATTTTGACAATATGAGAGTAATTGAGAAAGAGCGCCGTATGGAAGTTCGCTACACTTTGGAGAGTCTGCACATAATAATAGCTATTATGTGCATAATAACATAAGTGCAATATATAGTGTTGCCATAAGACATCATCTGTGGTATAAGTGTTTTTATCTTTTGTTTGCTAATTAATGTTTAATGTTAAATAATTTTTTTCTGTTTTTATTTTAGATATAATTTTTTTAATTATAAAGCTATACCGATTTCATATTATTTGACTGTTAAGATTTTTAACAAATCAAAATGTACAACCCTATTTTTGTACTTTGTTTTTAAGGACCAAATAAAATTTGTATCCTGTGATGAAGCCGGAAAATAACAGGAGAAACGTTGGGAAAAAAATGAATTGGTATTTTTAATTAATTGCATTATTTTCTAATGATCATTAAGCCCATTATCAATTGAAAGAAATACATGACCAAATACCACAATATAAAAAACAGAAAGTCGTTGTTGCTACAATCGTTTCAACAGTCCTAGCAGTAATCAACATTGTGAATCATTTTATACGAATGAATCTACTTAAAAACGAATCACCACTTAACGAGCAACGAAAAGGTATGCATTAAAAATTGCAGAAAATGGAGAATTATAGGGGAGGTTTAGCTCACATAACGTGAATTTGTTTGTACAGATTGTAATTAAAAAAAAGAAATTTTTATGAACATACAGTAAATTTGTTATCAAAAAGGTTCCTAGAGGGAAAGTTTTGGAGTAGTTTTGATTTCTTCCACACTTTACGTTTTTGGGGATGCTGAATCCGAATTTGAGGCTTGCCACAAAATTTCGAGACGCAACATGGTCGAATATGCAAAAATAAAAGCGAAATTTTGAACCATTTTGCAGTTTTTGGAAAATTTGACAATGAAGGATTAGTTTTTGGTTACAATTATGTACCTAAGTATATAAGAAAACAGAATTTTCCTAAATCTGAGTCCGAAATTGTTACGTAGCAATAATAGTTTCGAAATTGCACCTCTTCAAACTTTATCAAAAATATTTGGTAAGATATAATTATATAGTTCAGGTCAGTTTCATTTTGACCCAGGAACATTTTTTTCAACCTGAAATTTGTCTTAAATATTCACAACAATACTACTAACTAAACATTTTTCGGGTCTCAAAAATTCATAAAATTTGAAGAGGTGCAATTTCGAAACTATTATGGCTACGTAAAAAATTTTGGAAAATTCGGTTTTCTTGAACTCTTTGGGCACAATTTTAACTAAAAACTAATCCTTCATGGTAAATTTTTCCAAAAACTGCAAAATTGTTGAAAATTTCGCGGTTTTTGCATTTTTTTGAAAACCTTATATTTGGATTCAGCACCCCCAAAAACATAAAGTATAAAAGAAATTAAAACTACCCCAAAACTTTCCTTGTAAAACACAATTTAACTAGATTATATACAGGATGTCCCGTAATTAGTCAAGGAAAATTTAAGGGTATATTCTTAGAAAAAATTGTTCCACAGTAAAGTTATATCTTCAAAGTTGATATCACTCAAAGGTGTTTCATTTTTCCTGCCCGCGCTATTTTTTTGAGACAGCATGTAGCATCAATTAATATTCGCAATGAAACACAAAAACGGGCTCTGGCATGCATAAAAAAATAAGGACGCCACTTTGAACACCTGTCATAACTGAACTTTAATTAAAAAAACATTAAAAAACAAAAATGAATTTTTTATTCAAAGCCTTTTGAGACTTGAGAAAAAAGTTTTTGTTTTAATTTTACTTTTTTTCACTTTTTTCTTTACATTTTTGACCATGTTGCGTCACGAAATTTTGTTGACAAACCTCAAATTTGGATTCAGCACCCCCAAAATACATAAAGTATGAAAGATTCCAAAACTACCCAAAAACTTTTTTTGTTTAAACACAATATGACTGGATTAATAGACCTTTCCTGCAAATTTGAAATAAAAAAATACGAAACAAAAAATATATCAATTATATGGTTTGTTACGCCACGACTCTATTGGGGGATGGTTAAACATTTAGTAAATTTTCTGCCACTGGAAAAACCATTCCATAACCCAATCCAAAGTAGGTATCCACCAGGGTAGGTCTAGACTAATAACCCTTTACTATCCCACTGATCAATAATCACACAATTCTCATCTTACTTGATCAGAATCGCACTGAACCCTTCAACAAACAATTTAGGTCACAAAACATTTGTTGCTAATTAGTTACCGCAATTTAGATTTTTTTGCTCTTGTATTCACCGTTTTATGGGGTGCTTCGCTAAGTTCATGTGAACATTTCAATGGAACCCAAGGGGGGGTGTTTCGCTAAGTTCATATGAAATTAGCAAAAATTCAGGATAAAAGAGAAATAAAGAAGCAGAAAAAATAAAATTTCCGTATCTAATTAGCAAAAAAATAGCAACCATATTTCAATCTGATCCAAGGGGGGTGCTTCGCTAAGTTCACATGATATTAGCGAAAATTCAGGATAAAATAAGTAATAAAGGAGCAAACAATCGTTCATAAAAAGAAATGTAGGTAATTGTCATTCCTTTTTAAGTTATATGGACTAAAAGCCTTTTTCATTAATTGGCTCCCGTAATAAAAAAAAATAATAAAAAATCGATTTTCTAATATAATTCATGTCTTTAACCTTTAAAACTTTCTATAGAAGCTAGAAAATGTCCAAGCAAAACTTATATTAACTTTACTGGCGCATGAGGCAAGTTGCACTGAAAAAAAATGTTGCACCCGCGATAGCTATAAATTTGAATAGCTCATTGTTTTCTTTCGTTTTCTCAAATTTTGTATATCCTAGTTTCCGATTGATATCGTATCTTTCAAAGTATGTACAAATAATACTAAAAATGCTTCACAATAGCAGGCATTCGTGATTTTGTGCAACAATCATAGAGGGTAAGGCCGATTGTGTTGCACCCGCGATGTGCCTTTAAAGAAAATATTCATTAAACTTGTTTATTTTTCTATTAGAAAAAGGCAGTATATGAGTGAAAATGTTGCACCCGCGATAATGAAATCGCCCATATGATAGTTGGGCTTGTTTACGTCTTGGCCGATTTACATAGTTTTAGGAGTTTAGTTTTAAGTAGGGACAGTTATGGTGGCACAAAAGAAACATAAATAATAATACAAAAGTAAACAAAGTATAATACAAAATTATATAAAAAAAAATATAAAAACAAACCAAAAAGCTTGATGTGGCTGTTTAAATAGCTATAATTTCTTCTATCATTTCTTGGTAAAAAAAAAACAATGAAATATTTAGTATGAAAATAGTTTTAAGCAATGGATTAATTTATAGCACCTGTATGCGCAAGTGAGTTATAAATTTATTGATAAGTATAATAGTTTTATTGAATTTTTGTCGGGCTTTAAGACAGTTTTAAGTTGAAACAATTCAAAAGTTCAAATGACCTCAACTCCAAAATAATAAATCATCATTACATTAGTATATAAACACGAATTATATTGCTCCCTTTCTAACTAACTTATTAGCAATCGATTTTAATAAAATTGGTCTTATTTGAAAGGTATAGGCAGCCGTCCTCCTACAATTCAATTTTTGTATCATGATACTGCGTTTGACCACTCGGCGGAACTACATAGCATGAATTAAAATGAAAAAAAAGCAATAAAAACCTACTAACAAAGCTTAAAAAATATAAAAATAAATTGCACGAATGGATCGTACGTACTTGCTCTTATAGATAGTTATTTTACATAATGTATGCTAACCCTTTTTAATTAAAAATTTGTAAATTCAGTCTAGAAAATAAAACATAAAATTCGATTTTCAAATGACTAGCAAATGACAGCTTCTTAAATGAATTTAACCTCAAAACGAAGTATGCAATTTGATTTCTTTTATAATGATACATTTTTAGAAAAAGAATTTTGAAAATCGATAGAGATGTTTACAAAAAAAAAACAATTTTTTCTAAAACCGGTATATGACAGGTACCGTTATTAAAAAAAAATAAATAAATCAAAAAACGCCACATACCAAGTTTGAAGGAAATCGACCCATCCGTTTCGTTTAGGCTGTGGCTTGTGATACATACAGACAGACGGACAGAATTGTCGGACCCACTTTTTTCTTTTTTTTATCATCGTAATGTCATGTTTGATTGTTATCTCAACTTTTTTTGTACGAATGCATAACTTGATATATGTATAAATTACCTACATACATACATACATCGCAAGTATAAAAGTAGTCTTGCCAGAATGACGCGATTTTTCCAAAACGTTCATTAGTGGTGCGCTCTTTTATGAAATAAAATTATCCATTGTTATCAATGGTTAGCTTTCACCGTTCTTAAATGCAAAAAAGTTACAAAGTGTAACATTGGGTCTTGTGAATAAAAAAAAAAGTTAAAGCTTTTTTTAAATAAGCTGAAGCTATCTAGTCATAGCTTTAGCTAGTTGCTTTGGCTAGATAGTTCTAGATTTAGCTTTGTTTCATGTAAATAAAAAAAAAAATTTGGTAAATAGCTTAACCCATTCTCTCCCATTGTACTATTTGAAGTACAGCAAAGTGCAGTTATTTCAATCAACAATAAGAAGAGGAAATGCAACAAGAATTATATATTTAAATAATTGGGATATTAAGTGAGATATTCTTTTATTTTTTTATTAAATATTTTTTTGGAATATAGCTGTGTACATTTGAAAAACTATTTTTATTTTAGTGTCCTTCAATAACTTTTCTGCTTGCATTACTTGAAAAAGTTTGTGCATA
Source organism: Meliscaeva auricollis (assembly GCA_948107695.1). Classification (NCBI taxonomy): domain Eukaryota; kingdom Metazoa; phylum Arthropoda; class Insecta; order Diptera; family Syrphidae; genus Meliscaeva; species Meliscaeva auricollis. Next base: position 37,204,070 of record OX403619.1, on the reverse strand, counting down.
CAAAAAAAACAAAAGTTTGGAATAAGACATTTGGTTTAATTCTTAAAAATCATTATAAATAAGTTTAAAGGTCAGGAAAAGCTAAGTCCCCGATCATTTCCTTAAATAGAGGTGGTGGTGAATTTGAGTTTGCTGGCAAATAACGAGCGAAAAACCAAATAAAAGTATTTCGGTTACAAAATCATCAACAACCGAAAACACCATAATCGCACCTCCGTTGCCGCTATAAAAATCAAAGCTGTGGAACACACAAACGTGTCTGCATATCTATCTACCAGCAGCATCCCTACGCCAAACCCTGGTTTCAGCAACAACGAACATCATACATAGCGTGAATTTGATCAGCCATATACCTATGTATATAATAAATAGTTATAATCAACAAGCCAAAATAACACGTCATCATCAAGCCAAAATATCCATCAGTTTCATCAAAGAGCATCATTTTTAAAACCATCGCATCACAAAGCAAGGAACAATCGCAAACACAACGCAAGAACCCATCTCAACACAACGCAAGGAACCATCGCAATACAACGCAAGACACCATCACAATACAACACAAGGAACAAATCGAAACTTCTAGAACAATCAACGACGCAGTTCTACTATTTTTAAGCACACAAATTGAAGCTTAATAGCCTTTTCACACCGAGCCCAAAACGCGGTTTTCAGCAAAAAGTTTTCGAAAACTTAAAGCGTTCACACCGAACATTTACAGGTTTTTAGCTTAAGCTAAATTTTATTCACACAAAACCCAGCTTTGGCTTAAAAATCAAAGTTTAAGCTTTAGCTTAAACCATTATGACGTCACAATGTCGTTCCTAAATGCCAGAATGTTAATTGTGAGAATGTAACTATTTTGAACTCATCTTTTACCCATCGATGTCTTTTACCCAACAGAGTCATCAAATGATGAAAAGAGGGGAAGTTTGTGTTTTTTTATGTTTGGGTTCATTTGGAATTGAATTTTAAAAAATTAATAAGAAGCAAAAACACTATTTTTTTCTTATTACTTCTTGACATAGATCCAATATAATATAAATGCATCTAATATCAAACATTGGTCATTCCTAAATTAAAATTACCATTATTTTAGCACATCAACCAAAGATAACTTTATTTTAGAAAAGAACGGACACTGATAGTCCCAAAAAACACCACACACCAAGTTTGAAGTAAATCGACCCATCCTTTTAGGCTGTGGCCATCGATACATACAGACGGACAGACAGACAGAATTGTCGGAACCACTTTTTTCTCATTCTCTATCATTGTAATGTCATGTTTGATGTTATCTCAACTTTTTTTGGTTCGAATGCACATCTTGATATATATGTGCCCATATCGCAAGTAAAAAAAATTACTTTGTCTTACCTCCCAGCTCTTAGGGTCAAAGTTGTTGTGCATGTTTCTTATATAAAGTTCTTAAATATAATCTTATAAGAAATGTAAGCAACATAAGGTATATTTTCTAGCATTTGGAAGAATGCATCTATTACTCCTATTTTTAAAAGGGGAGATAAGGCCAATCTTTTATTCCAAAGCTTTTTGAGCAAGTAATTTTGTGATAGTTTTTCATTCTAGGATTCAGCAACTCTTTTTCTTCTTATCTTTAAAACAGGTCGTATGAAATAAAATTCAGAGGCTCATGGTCTGAACCGTATAACCACCCTCCTTATCAACATCGGATTAATTTACATCAAATTCAAACATTGTCTCAAAGGAGAATAACAATGACATTGTGTTTTCTCACCAAGCTATCACGGGCGTTATAGATGCGCCGGACCTACTCAATTCTGTTTTCCGTTTCGTTGCTTGGATTTGATGAATTCGAGCCAACACCGTAAAAAAGGTATGCATGAACCCTTAACCCGCATTTGCAGACTTATTAATCAAAATTCAAAACTTTTTGATTTTATTGAAAGTTAAAGGAAATTAAAAAAAAAAATTGTTCTACAGTAAAGCACTATTTTCAAAGTTGATATCACTTATCGATGAATTAAGAAAACACTGACTTTGGTATACCTTGGTCAATGTTAACTATAATTTCTCTGCAAATACTCCTCCTAGTAACAGTGTTTAAATAATGTTGATATCTTTTTTGGTTGCTCAGATATGAATTTTCAATTTTGTTTCATTTTTGCTTCCCTTGCTTTTGTTTTGACTATGAGGTCAATTTTCTTGGAAAAATGCGTAATAAACACAACGTTTTATTATTTTTTTATTGTTAAGGAAAAAAAAATAAAGAAAAAATTTAGTTACAAATTTTACAAAACACCTGTACATTTATAATTCGGAAAACGTACAACAGGTAAAAACTTAAAAAAATGTTGTTTTTTTTGTCCAAAAGGCTTTGAATAAGTTTTTTTGTTGTTTAAGATATACATATTTTATTAAATTGTATTCAAAGTGTCCTCCTTGATTTTGTATGCATGCTAGAGCCCGCTTTTGGATTTCATTGCGAATTTTAATTGATGCTTTCTGCTGGCTAATCGAGATATTCAAAAACAAAAAAATAACAATCTCGGAAATTAAAAAAAAGTAATCTGTACCAAAAATTCATGCAAATATGTCAGCCTGTTTGTGCAGATGGACTCACAGACTCACAGACGAACAAACAAACAGACGCATAGACGGACGGACGGCATGACGAAAACCACTGTTTTGGACGATGGAGAAGTCGTAATGTTGGTTTTGATTAAAACCTCGATTTTTTTTTTTTTTTGACAGGAAACCAATACTCATGATAAACAGAAAACAAGGTATGCTCATTAGATTTTTGGCAGGTTTTCTGTGACGTCATAGTCATCTTTCTCATGGGCAGTTCGCGGGAACGTCAGTTATGGATTTTTGGAAAACATTTTTTTAAATTGAAAACAACAACAATTAAACAGAAAAAAAAATCGATTGTCAGCATCGGAGATGACTACTATGCATCAGTTTTCCAAAATGGCGACATGGCATTCATAATAAGCATACCTTGTTTTCTGTTTATCATGACCAATACTTGTCCTATAGAGTGCAACCCACACTGATAACTTCACAAGTATCACAAATTTAAGATTTTTAAAAACCTAAGTTTAGTATTAAATGAAGCGAAAATTTGGTCTGGGCCGTATGTTGAGGTATATGAGTTTTGATCAATTTTTAAGTTTTATTCATATTTAATTTAATTTTTTTTTTTTGAAAGCTTTATGCAGTCTATTTCTTGTGGAGTCCTATGCTTGATTTTGTTTTTATTTCAGACATACTAAGTATTTATTTCTTATCTACGTAGAAAAGGTAGCACGTTTCTTGACATCCCAACTTCACCGGCTACAAATTTCTCACAAAACGTCGATTTTTTTATTTCACTTGACGTTTTTTATATTGTTTGGGTAATCACAAGCAAAAATTATTATTAAAAAAGTAAACGTCTAGTATTTTTTTTTTTAATTGTTCGTGCATTTTCAATTGATTTTGACGACATGGTTTTCTTGGCTAGAATATGGAAGATTGAAACTTCATGACATATAAATTAATCACTAGTCTTGCTAAAAGTAGGACGAATTGTGTTTGTTATATGAACATGATGAGTCCTTAAGATAACATAACCTTATTTAGAAGATGGATGTACCAACTCCATTTGATGTTTGGATTTTAATCGATGAAGAAATTATAGAAAGGCGCAATGGTGTCCTTTTATCGAAAATGTATCGTAAGATGCTAGGCCACCATTCAAGCTCCTTTCTTCTAAAAACAATTTGTTTACTTTTTCCTTCCTTGTCACATCATTTTTTGAGAGTCCATAATTATTTAAATTGTTTACCAAATCTTCCCATATCCTCTTCAGGATACTTCTCCATAAATACAACTAATATCGCAAATTGTTCGTTCCGGTCATATCTCTCTTTGGAAGTTCTTAATTATTTAAATCATTTATCAAGTTTCCCCATAATTTATTCGCATGATCTACCTTATTTACTGTCCTACTCTTACCAAATCCATTCTCTTACGGATACTTCTCGATCAATACAGCTAACATCGCAAGTTGTTCCTACGTGGTATGCTTTCCCCGAAGTTTTAATAATAATTTTTTTTTTATGAAAATTGTGAGTAAATCAATTTTTTTTATTGAATAAAAATTAAATGAAATGTATTTTCGCTAACAAAAAGATAACCGAAAACCAGAACAGGAGTAATTGTCACTTTTTGGATCTCAAATAAGGATTCTGATTCGTGTTTATCACACCTTTTCTGATTTTCGTTTGAATCCAAAACCAACCGTTTTCAAATTTTCAGTTCTGATTTCTAAAAGACGAATGGATTTGTATTTTTTAATTCGCGAGCGATAATTTACGAACCTTCACCGACTTGGTAGAAAAACGATTGTTGAAAACGTGAAGTGTTTTCACGTGAAGAACGTTTTAGAAGGGAAAACATTTTGGAATTGGTTACCCTAAGTAAATTCTGTATTTTATTAATCGTTTTGTATTAATGAAAGAATATTTTTACCCACTTCAGTGTTTCGGTAATGATTACTAAGCATTTTTTACACATAGCTTAGGTAATTAATCACTCGTTTTAAGACCCAAGTTACGATTTGAGACTTTGCTACCAGAAAAAAAGGCTTAAAATTATCGTGAAGTCAAACCAAGTATGTACAAAAAAACAAATTTGAGCAAATCTAGACTCAGTGGTTGTGAACTCAACAATCATAAATGTATATCAATTTCCATTATAAACCACCTAATTTATTGAACTCAAAGTAAATTATATGACTAAAGTCTATCTGAGGTGGATTCCTAACACTAAAAAAGATGGAGCAAATTGTTTATAAATCAAAAGTATTTCCTTTCATTGCACATTTTTTAATGGGCGCGACAAGAAATTTTTAATTTTTATTTCTTCAGTCCCATACTCAAATTTAAGTTAGAAGCTTACCAATTTTACATAAATAAGGTTTTTCTTTGAAAATATTTTTTGTTAGATTTTTCAATGCGGTAATGAAAAAAAATCTTAAAATTTTCATATTTTTCTCGTATAAGGAAATGGCGATGGTTTCCGAGGTGTGAGTGCAGAGAAACAGCAAGTTATACATAATAATTGATAGTCATTTAATTTTTTGAGGTACATCATAAGGAAAAAACAAGAAAATCACCTTTAATTGTGTTGCTTTCAATTGAATTTCATTTCCACTTAATAAATAATTGTTTTGCAATACGTTTTGAATAATTATCAAATCGATTCGTTATAAACTATTTGTATTATTTATTGTTTGAAGTTTTTTTGTGTTGATGAAAGTGTATTTCTTCTACGTACTGACTGAACATGAACAGCAACAGAACAGCGGACATATTTTTTCCCAATTCGAACAAAAGTATGTATATCTGTTTCGCCTTTCGGATGATGGTTTTGAAAAAAAAAACGAATGCATGGTAGAGAAAATGTGACAACTATATTTTTGTACATAAATTGCGTAGAACAACACACTAATGAACATGTTCAGGGAAAAACAGCAAAATTCTAATGAATAAGGAGCTGAACAGAATGCATCGCTCGTCGCTGACAGATGAAATTTGTATGGACATATCGCCCTTCGGTAACAGAATGAAGTCGCTCATCGCTCAGCGAATCGCCAATAAGTTCAATGTTTTTAACTTTTTCGCGCGTCTAATCTGACATATCATCGACGACACTCAACGACGAGCGATGCATTGTGTTCAGCTCTTAAAAAGCTTGCCCAAACGAAGAATCGTTCTGTCGCACGACAATGCAACACAAAAAGAAGGACTTTCATGAAAAATGCTTTGTTGCTCACCTCACTCGCCAAAATAGCTTAATCTCGATTCAAATCTCGCCTTTGAAATATCAAGCGAGTTATTTGACTCATCCACTCACTCACTTTTGGAAGTTTGAAGTTCGAAGTTCGGATGTAAGCGTTCATAACCAAAGACCTACATGTGTCGTCTGGGTGTGTTAACTCCTACATTCGTAACAATACTTTGACAGTTACCGGTTAAAAACTGCCGCTCTCATCGGATTTTCTTTTAAACTTAAGCTTAGTACGCAGATCGCGCTAAGATTTATCTTTCATACAAATTTCCACCAAAGATAAATTTAAGCTACTGACGTACAATGTAAACTAATTGTACAGCCTGGAAAAGAGGCCGTCATTCAACTTGTTTATGATGAAAATTAATCCCGATATCGCCCTTATCAGCGAGACCAACAAGGAAAAAAAAACATTGTTATCGCTGGATCCAAAACTTTCCGAAAGGATAAAAACGAAGACCACGTAGGGACGGCAATCTTTGTGAGAAAAAAATATCTGTGCCAACACCAGTGAAGCCATCATCACAAATCTCGTGACCAATGAAGCCACCGCCATCACCATGAAGCTAGGAAGTTATGAGACTGTTACCATGATCAGTGTCTACTTCAAGTGCCATTCCACCAGGAGAGATATCCACCCTGACCTTCACGTTCTCAATAATGCCCTAACGAGAAGCACATATGGACTCATTGGACGTGATTTTAATGGAAGACATCATCTCTGGTTGGACACCACAGTCAACAATGAAGGCAAGGCCGACTAGCTTCAAATTAACAGCTCTCAACATTCACTTGTTGTCTATCCCAACCGAAACCAACCTTTCCGAGAACACCATCAACATTAGACTTCTTCTTAGCAACATCCAATTTTGTTTATATTGTAATGTTTTCTGGGTTCAAAATAAAACTTATTTCTTCCTTTTCTAATTCACTTTTTATTTATTCTCAAATTAACAAACACTTTTATCTATAACAAACTGTTTCACTATTACTCTTTACAATTTACAAGAATTAACACTTCCAAATTACACTTTCACAATCACTTATCTTTATCACTGTCAAAATTAAACTCTCCCGATATAATTCCCCGACCTCGTATTTATACTCCTCTCATTTCTTCTCGAAAGATCCAGAGCTTTAGTCATTCATCATAACCAAAAACATACATGTGTCATTTCGTCTGGGTTTGTTCGCTCCTACCAAAGATAATATAATAGAAAGATGTCGCATCCCATACAAACTTTTGGCGCACATGTACCACAACATATTGCTAGTAGCTAGTTGCGAAATGTTGCAAGAGCGAGGGAATTTCTTAAAAAAACAGATTAATTTTCTTTTGTTCGTTTGCCACAATCGTTTTTGGAAGAATTTTTTTTTTGTATTCTTTGTTGTTTTTGATTTGATAAAGCTGATCATTTATAGAGTTTTGAATTTCTTGAAGCAATTGGTAGACGAGGCGGTGTCACAGTGAAATTTGTAGGAGGTTGTGATTTTATATTTTTGGTTTTGTGTGATCATATTTGTGCATGAGCACAATAACTCGTTTTTGTGCACAAACGCATAGGCAGGTAACAAGTCCAGTTTATTCGTTTGCCACGTTCGTCCTTGAGGGGATTTTCTTAATTTTATTGTTTTTTTTTTACATTTCTTGTGGCTGATGAAAATAAAAAATATTATGCAAATCTTTGTGTTTAGTAGATGGACATAGGTAGGTACACATAGGTACCTAGTTGAAGTTGATTAAATAGTTATAGGTATTGTTAGTTATAATTTATAGTAAAAAGATAAATCAGTATCGAAATAGGTAGAAGGTACCTAACTACGACTACCCTACCTAACAGTTCAAACAAAACATTGTAGTAATAGAGATGATACGAGACTTTTTATAGCAATTTTGTTTATATACCTAGGTACTTTTTTGTAATATATCAAATTAAAGGTAGTTTTATAGTGATGCTCAATAAAGTTGAATCATAGTTTTATGAGGTTTATGTTAATAGTTATTAAGTATCGCGTAATTTTTTTACCGTTATGTCGGTTCACAGACTATAGAAAATTGTCAATGTTTGTACAAAAATGCATGTATCCAATATCTAATCGCTGTGTAAATTTGAAGTTCAAAAATGTAAAAATAAAAAAGATACAAATAAAATACAGTTGGAAACGGTCAAAAACTTGGACTGAAAAATTTAGTTTCTACTGTTATTTATATTTATTTATAAAAAATTGATTAAAAATTTAATTTCTTCACACGTTTATAGACAACGCATAAGCCTAAAAGTCGTTTAGGCAAAATATTTTTCCCGTCATTCCCTGATTTTTAAAATCAAATAAACCACTCGCAAAAACGTTCAAAAACGTTTTTTTTTCAAGCTCAATAAAACCGTTATGGAGCATTTTATATTTGATATTGGAAAATAATTTTTAACTTGCAAAGTTGAATTTTTAGAATTTTTTTTATGTTTAGTTAATCCTCAACTTTTGGCGTTTACAGACTCTAATTATCTTGGTTCTAACAAAAGTTTATAATGCTTAAAAAATACTAATGCCAACGACGCCGACAACGGCACCGACACCGACGACGACACCAACGCCGACGATAACGACGAAGGCACATAAAAATACCTCGAAAACGTTTCATGGTGTCTAACAAAGAAATAGACTAATTCTGAAAAAAAAAATTTGTGCCAATCGCTATACTTATCCTTTACACTGCGTGTAAAAACTTACCTTACCAGGGTATTTTTTATTTTCACCTCGTAAACTTAATTCGCAAGCATAAACAAACAAGAAATACAAAAAACCAACAAAACAAAGAAAGTCCCCTCAAGGACGAACGCAAATGAATTAACTGGACTTGTTACCCCATTGATTACGCTTTTGGAAAACATTTCTTTGCACCCCTCTAAAATGATCGTTTGTGGTGACTTCAATAGCAATCTTCTGGCTGACAACATTGTAATTGATGAGATAAAGACATTTAATTTGTTTGCGGTCAACACTACTAATGCCACGCATTTTGTTAGTGCAAACACTTCTGGATGTTTTCTTTGTAAGTGATATGAGTGATGTGCTACATTATAACTAAGTAGTTGTCAGTTCCAGCTTTTTCAAAAAAAGATCTCATTTACTTAGCGTTCGATTTTAGGATGAACAGCACTGAAACCATTTTTGAGTACCGAGATTTTAGGAAGGTAGATTACTCTCGTTTGGAACAAAACGTTCAGAGTATTGAATGGGACAACGTTTTCTTTTTTTCTTCTCCAAATGAGCAAATAGAATTTCTGAATTCTAATATTTTAAATCTGTTTAACAACAACGTTCCAGTCAGAACTAGAAATTTAAACCATTATGAACGTCCTTGGTTTTCTAATGAAACACGAAACACGAATGAATACAGACCCATTTCCATACTCCCTTATCTGTCCAAAGTATTTGAAAGAGTCGTACAAAAACAACTCAATGCTTATCTAAGGGCGCTAAACATCATGTCACAAAAGCAATTTGGCTGTCGTCAGCAGCACAGTTGCACGTCAGTTATTATAAATGTTGTTGAAGATATTAGGTTGGCTTTAGACGATGAAAATGTGACGTTTTTAGTACTGCTTGATTTCTCCAAAGCCTTTGACACGGTGGATCATTATAATTTATGCTATAAATTCTCATGCTTGTATGGTTTATCGTCATCAGCGGTTAATTTAATAAAAACGTATTTGCGAGATAGAGAACAAGCGGTATCTGTAAACAATCAAATTTCAAGCTTTCTTCCAACAGTAAGAGGAGTTCCTCAGGGATCCATATTGGGCCCCCTTCTCTTTTCGTTCGTATTCAAATGTATGCTGATGATGTCCAGTTGTTTAAGAGCTGTCCTCGTCGACTAATTGAGGATTGTGCGCATACAATTAACAACGATCTTGCAGAAATTCTTAGTTGGTTGACAATGGACTTTTCCTTAACCCACTCAAGTCAAAATGCGTTGTGATTAGTAAGAAAGTGCTTAATTTAGATTACTTTCCAAGTATCTATTTGAATGGTACACCAATCGCGTATGCATCTAGTGCAAGAAACCTAGGTATGTTGTTTAACAGGATGCTAACTTGGTACAGCCATAAAAATGCGGCAGTGGGTAAGGCTTATGGAGTACTTATAATGTTGTGGTCATCGCAACATTACACGCCATTGGATACTCGGATGATGCTAGCCAAGACTATAGTAGTGCCGATATTAACATACGGTTGCGAAGTCTATTGCAACTGTGACTCTGCCAGTAGGAGAAAATTGAATGTCGCTTTTAATAACATAGCACGCTACATATTTGGCCTACGTCGTTTTGATCGCATATCAAATTTCACGATTCAAATCTACAATATTTCGCTCGATCATCTACTTCAGTACAGAACACTTCTCTTACTCTTCAATATAATTCAAACTCGACAACCTTGTAGTTTATTCAATAGGATACGGTTCAGCTCTTCTAACAGATCCCAAATGCTAGTACACCCCCGGTTTTCTTGTCGGGCCTCTGAGCTGTCTGTGGAATTACCAAGAAATATAAGAAGAACAAATGGTGAAGCACAGTTTCGTAGAGACCTTGGAAGTTACTTTCAAAACGCTTAGGTTTTTTAAAATTGTATTCCCATCATTGCACACAAAAATGCAATAAGTGAGATGTATGTATTAAAAATTTTATTTATGTAAATTTGCTTCAAAAATATACATAAAATCAAAGACAAAAAAAAATGTAAATGTAATGTTAGTCCAGTATTTATTATACATACATATGTATTTAAATGTTTTTATTTCACACTTTAACAACAATAACTTAGCTTTTTCTCCATTTATTATAATGTATTATCTAGCAGAACACTAATTTATAAGACTTGTTTCTTAATGTGTATGCATTCAATGAATAAATTAAACTTAACTTAAAAAACTTACCTGTCTATGCGTTTGTGCACAAAAATGAATTATTGTGCTTATGCACAAATTTGATCACACAAAAACAAAAATACAAATATATAAATTTCACTGTGACACCGCCTCATCTACCTATTCCTTCGCGAAATTTAAAACCCTATAAATGATCAGCTTTATGAAATCATTAAAAAAAAAATGAATACCTATCCAGGAACAGGTTCAAGAGCTTGTCCTTGCAAGGATGTTTCCGAAAAAAACCACTCGATTTATATGTTAACTTACCTACCCACCAACTAACAATTCCTTTTAGAAAAATTCCTTTAAAAAACCATACAACACATACTTCCTACCTAGTTCAAAAGTCGTCATCGTTAAGAAAATAAAAAAAAAAAAAACTAAAAATAAAGAAAATCTTAAAAATATCGGCTGACATCACAGAAAATAAAAAAAAAAACTAACCATCGTGATCGCCACAGTAGCCGAAAGCAGGGTGCGCTTCATAACAACAACATAACCAAAAGCAAAAACAAAAAAAAAAACAGAAGAAGAAGAAGGACAAACGAGAAATAAATTTCTTTTAAGAGATTCCAGTTTTTTAAGGAATTCCCTCGCTCTCGCAACATTTCGGAACTAGCAACATGTTGTGGTACGCCATATCGCGTACCAGGCTTTAAATTTTGTATGCCAAAAGTTTGTATGGGATGCGACATCTTTGTATTATATTATCTTTGCTCCTACATACATTCGTAACATTGCCCCCTTCTTGAGATTGCTCGTCCGAGCAATTTCATCACTTCCTTCACCTTTATAGCGATGTAACCGGTCACTGTGAACCACTCTTAGTTTCCCTCGCAGTCCTCTCTGTATTCGGTAAACCACATCATTTATTCTTGTTACCAGGGCGTAAGGGCCTTCTCAGTTTTGTTGCAGTTTTGGTGATAGTCCGTTTTGACGATGAGGATTAAAGAGCCACACAAGATCTCCCTAGTGAAATCCAGTCGATGTTGCTTGAGCGTCATACCGGGTTTTCATCCGTTCAGTCGACATCTTAATACTGGCCAGTTTCCACTAATGGATTTCAATTAACCTCTTCTTTAGGTTGTCCACGTAATCTTCAGTTGTTTGTGGTTCATTTGTGGGGCATCCAAATTTCAACTCACTCGGTAGCCGCATTGTCCCGTAGTACTATGCACCGCACTTTTATACGCCATCATTTTTCAACGTCATCTTTAGCATGTAGCCAATAAAACCGTTGTCTTATCTTTTCCAGTGTTTTATTGACTCCCAAATGGCCTGCAAAATCTCTGTCGTGCATCTCGCGAAGAACATCGTTGACGGACTTCTGTCAGAGAGGTCACTCCACTCCGGTTTCTCGTCATGTTCTTTCCAAACCAGAATGGGTTCGATGTCTGGGTCTTCTTGCTGTGCGTTCCTCAGTTCTTCTCTGCTCCAACCACTGATGGGATCAGCTCTAACTCGCTGGACGGCAACAACCTCTTTCTCCTCTTGGCGCGAACAGTGCTTGCAGTCAAGTCGCCGTGAAAACCGTCTGCGTTTGAGTGAAGCCTTCCCTTACGGTGCCTCTCTGGATTCTTAAAATTCAAGAGCCAGTTCAGCGCGCCATGGTCTGTTCGCAGCATAGATGTACTTACGGAAATGCATTGTTGCCAATATTAAAGCGAGAAGTTCCCTTTCTGGTTACGCAGTAGTTCCTTTCTGACCTCGAGAGTACCTTGCTGTAGTAGGCTACAACTTTTCTTCACCATCATGGACTTGCAATAGTACCGCACCAATTCCGACGTTACTTGCGTCAGCGTCAATGATGAACGTCTTTTCTGGTGTCGGATAGGTCAGCACCGGAGCATTGCAAAGTCGATGCTTGAGTTCCTGGAAGCTTTTCTCGCACTTAACTGACCACTTGAACTGCCTTCCCTTTTCCGTTAGTTGATGCAGACGTTTGGCAATTCCAGCGAAATCCTTCACAAATCGGCGGTAATATGTGGCTAAACCAAGGAAGCTACGGAGTTGATGTTTGTCCTGAGGTGTTGGCCAATTCTTAACAGTGTCAACCTTTTCTGGATCGGGATGAGATGATATGTGCCAGGTATTTTACTTCGCTCTTGAAAAGCGCACATTTGTCGGGATTCAACTTGAGATGAGCCTCTCGAAGTCTCTGGAAGACAGCTTTTAGATTTTCACAGTGCTGGTCAAAGGTATTTCCGTATACGATTACGTCATCCAAGTATATAAGGCAGGATTTCCATGTAAGACGAGTTGTGTTCGACCATATTGCCCGTTTGGTGAAGAGAATATGTCAGCATACTCCTGAAGAAGATTACCAGCATTCCTAAGTTGATGTTCACTTAAGTTAGATGACTCGAGGATATTGGCCCTTACGGGGATCAGTTTCTCAGACTTAACCTCCTGTGAGCTAGCATCAGTGATTTTCTTTATTGCCGACACAGATTCGCATTGCCCGACAATTTCACCCTTCTTTAATTTGACTTCGTACGGTTTGATGTTAAGAATTCGTATAGGGACCATGTTGTTAACTGGTACAACAAGTGTCTTCCCAACGAGTCTGGTTCCACCATGAGGTATCGATGGCTTCCAAAGGCGCCCTTCAATTTTGTCCAAATAAATACCTCTGAAGAAGGAGGCAAGGGCACGTGTTGTGTAGCCATGTTATTTTCACCAAGTCTATACGCACAATGGAGTCTGTGGCACCGGTTTCGATTGTAGCCACATGTTTGTTGCCGTTAATTAATGCCTCCACTGTCAAGCTTTTGTTGTCTCGTTTGGTTTGGGAGACCTGGATGGTGGTTCTAGAGCCATCGATACCAGAAACCAGCTTCTGCCCCTCGAAGTTGGTTCTTAATTGTTTCCCGACTGGGAAACAGATCGAGAAGTAACGTTGCTGTTATTGTTACTCTGTTCTGAGGAAGCCTTCCTGCTTCCACAATGTTGACATGCAGATATTCTTAGGGGTAATCTACACTGACGCTGAAGATGTCCGGTCTTGTTGCAGTTCCAGCATCGTGCAGGTCCGTCCCACTGGTTTCTTGGGAAATCAACTCTCTGGCACGAGCATTCTTCAACTTCAACCTCTCTTACCCGATGAACTCCTTGAGAAGCTTGTTCTGCTGCTTCCATTGTCAAAGCGAATGCTAATGCTTCTGGAAGCGTTCGTTTTCTAGCCGTTCGGATTGCTCTCTGGAGGTTGAAGTCCGATACAGCACGAACGAATGTTTTAATTGGGAACTGATTGATTATTTCCTCTCCTCAGCTGGTATAGTTTGTAACAGCTGTGCAGTAGGCGCTCTCAAAGCATGGGTCAATGCTATGAACTTGTCTTCATCGTCCCACCCATTTGTTATCGCGGCTGCCTCAAACTGCCTCTTGTAGATCGACCAAGAAGTTTGTCCATCAAAGGTTGGTGGATGCATTTCCTATTTCTTTTGGTACTCGCCAGAACTTTCTCGAACCTTAATTTTCCGAACCTTGTCTAACTCTTTTGCAATACTTTGAATTTTGTCCTCGAACTGAACTTGAACGGTCTCCATCTTTGTGTCTATCTTTGTAAATTGTTTTTCAACACTTTCCACACGTTCGTCAAGACCATTAAACTTCTTCTCGAACTCAATAAGCTTTCCATCTAAAAGAGTTTTCTGTTCTTCGATAAGGTTCTTTTGCTCATTGCGTTGCTCTTCAAATTTTTCGAGAAGATTCTTTTGATCGGTTAGTTGTTCTTCGAATCGTACGAGAACATTCAGTTGTTGGTCTTCGAGAAGCTTCTTTTGATCTTCAAGCTGGGCTAGGAGAAGGGTCATCATGTTGGCCATACCATTATCATTGATACTTACTTGATCATCCGACATTTCAATCTCGAACTGGAATGTATCCAGATTTTCGTTGTGCTGCTCTAGATGTTCCTGGAGATGAATAATGAGGTAATTTTTTGTTCAAGCTGTAGGGAGACCAAGCTTCTTTAACTCCACCTTAAGCTCAACACAATTTTAGTCATTTAAGCTCTTACCCATTTTTCAATTAATTATAACACAACACTTTTTTTCACAATTTTATCTGCAGTAAATAAATAAATCTTATTACACTTCTGACACCAATGTAATGTTTTCTGGTTCAAAATAAAACTTATTTTTACTTTTTCTAATTCAATTTTTATTTATTCTCAAATTAACAAACACTATTATCTATAACAAACTGTTTCACTATTACTCTTTACAATTTACAAGAATTAACACTTCCAAATTACACTTGATTCATAATCACTTATCTTTATCACTGTCAAAATTAAACTGTCCCGATCTCCTTCTCCGACCTCGTATTTATACTCCTCTTATTTCTTCACGAAGGATCCAGAGATCTCCAGTTTCGTTAAGCAAAAGAGACAAAAGACACACAGACAGATAGAGACAGATATAGACGGATTTCGTTCCGTTCCATTTCGTTCCGTTCGAAGTTCGAAAGTTTGAAGTTTGGATGAAAGCGTTCAGAGCTTTAGTCATTCATCATAACCAAAGACCTCATGTGTCATTTCTTCTGGGTGTGTTCGATCCTACATTCGTACCAATATACTTCCAGATATTACCAACTACACCTGTTCAATAGTGCCAAGCGATTCAGATCATGAAGCGGAACCGCTAAGTATCAGGCTCCATCAGCCCATACTACTATCGATAGAACCAGCGGAACACTTCATCAACTACAGAAGACTGGATGTTGACAAGCTTCAGAGGAATGTAGAAGAAATTATCACACTATACCTCCGCAGAACAGGAATCTGCAGAATAGAGAAATTGATGCAGCTATTGACTCCTTGGAGTCGACGATTACAGGCGCGTTGGAAAACCAAAAACAGCCCAAGACTACAAAAATTAAAGAACAACCAAAAGTTCAATGTTCACAATCAAAAATCAATAAAAAATTATCTAATCTCTATCTTACTCAAAATTGAAAAACAATAACAAGTGCACAAGAACGTAACGTTTTTCTCTTTTTGTTTTTTTTTTTTCATACCTACTTAAATTCACTTTGCATTCATCCATGTATGTAAAGCAAAACAAACAAGAAAACAAAACTAATACCTACTTTAAATTGTTCTGTGCAAGAATTGAATTTGCACAGTGCGGTGTTAATTCATACATTCATACTTGAATAAACTCATTCCAACTTGCAATTTGTTTGAAAGGGTATGAAATAAATCTAAAACGAACACAATAACTAAAAAAAACTATTCCATCTCATTTCAAAGTTTGAAGTGCGAAACTCAAATCTGCATGTTTTTACTCAAACGATTCCATAGAAGTCAGAGATGGAATTTATTTTTCTGAGTTAAAATCGTATGAAAATATGCAAAGAAGTTGTTTGTGTTGTTGTGTTTCACAGGTCCACAGTAAAATAAAAAAAACACATCAAAACAACTACACTGCCATCTAAGAAATTATTCATTATTTTATTCATAACCATTTATTTATTTTAATTTAATTTCACTATTCCATTATACCATCTATTGTAATTCATTATTCTAAGTCTGTTTTGAAAATATTATTAAAAAACATAATTTTTGTTTGATATTGAAATCTGGTCTTTTATTTTATAAGAGAATTTGAATAAATGAGACTATTAGCCGTGAAGCTGCTGCTCTAAGAAAGCCTATATCCCAAAGTCTGTGTGACTGTTCACCAACATGCAGGTAAGAAGTTAATCCTGGAAAATCACAACCCCATCATATACTTATTCTTTTGTCTACGGATGAAATTGGGACTAAAAAAAAATGAAGAAAATTTCCTAATGAAAATGATGAAATTGCCCTTTTGTATGACTTTTTTTTAAATAACTGTTGAAATTGGTTTAAGCTTTAAAAATAAGTTAGAACACTTCAATTAGGATTGGAAAACACCACAACCACTCATATCAAATGAGAACTTTTGAAACGACAGCCTTAAATGCATATGCAGCAAATTTCATATTAATTTCCTGCATATGCTACTCATTTAAGGCTGTCGTTTCAAAAGTTCTCATTTGATATGAGTGGTTGTGGTGTTTTCCAATCCTAATTGAAGTGTTCTAACTTATTTTCAAAGCTTAAACAAATTTCAACAGTTATTTAAAAAAAAAGTCATACAAGGACAGTTTCAACATTTTCCTGCAAATTGTATATTAATTTCCTGCATATGCTACTCATGTAAGGCTGTCGTTTCAAAAGTTCTCATTTGATATGAGTGGTTGTGGTGTTTTCCAATCCTAATTGAAGTGTTCTAACTTATTTTCAAAGCTTAAACCAATTTCAACAGTTATTTAAAAAAAAAAGTCATACAAGGACAGTTTCAACATTTTCCTGCAAATTTCATATTAATTTCCTGCATATGCTACTCATCTTAGACTGTCGTTTCAAAAGTTCTCATTTGATATGAGTGGTTGTGGTGTTTTCCAATCCTAAATGAAGTGTTCTAACTTATTTTTAAAGCTTAAACCAATTTCAACAGTTATTTAAAAAAAAGTCATACAAAAGGCAATTTCATCATTTTCATTAGGAAATTTTCTTTTTTTTTAGTCCCAATTTCATCCGTAGACAAAAGAATAAGTATATGATGGGGTTGTGATTTTCCAGGATTAACTTCTTACCTGCATGTTGGTGAACAGTCACACAGACTTTGGGATATAGGCTTTCTTAGAGCAGCAGCTTCATGGCTAATAGTCTCATTTATTCAAATTCTCTTATAAAATAAAAGACCAGATTTCAATATCAAACAAAAATTATGTTTTTAATAACATTTTCAAAACAGACTTAGAATAATGAATTACAATAGATGGTATAATGAAATAGTGAAATTAAATTAATATAAATAAATGGTTATGAATAAAATAATGAATAATTTCTTAGATGGCAGTGTAGTTGTTTTGATGTGTTTTTTTTTATTTTACTGTGGACCTGTGAAAGAAACAATTAATACTGTTTTGATATATTTATAATAAACTATTACCTCTCTCAGTGAATTGTTTTTTTTTCTCAACATGCATACTGTGAAGTTAAATACTACCTACTGAAGTGGATCTGCAAGTAATTTAACATTATTATAAAAATGATAGGAAGTTATATTTTATTTTGTTACCATGAACGAAAGCAGCTTCGTTTTGCCATGGAATAGAGCCAGCAGGAGAATTTACAAATTCCTTCAACTTTTCCCGCAGATGTTTACCAAAATCGTTTGGTCTTCCAGCTACCGGTTGAAATGTTGTCTGGGATAGTGAATCTGCGGAAACTTTCTTCCGCCACTCTCCCATAACAAGCTTTCCACTGCCGTCATAATAATCGGCGTAATGAGCTGGACTATAGTTCGGTCTATTTGTTCTTATTAAATAGTTGTGCAAATAGCAACAAGCACTATCTTTTGTGCTCTCTCTGGATTGCAAAACATAGTTCTTGCAAGACATATGAACTTTGAGCACATAATCCCAAATGTATTCTCCACACACCGTCTTGCGCGGCTTATGCGGTAATTGGCAATCCTTTCATCATCCTCCAACTTTTTGGGTTTTCTAGGGGCATATGGTTTCATAATGCGTTTGCCCAGAGGGAATGCATCATCCGCAACAAAAAAGTATGGAAGCTTGTCGGTACCAACTTCCATGTCTGGCGGGAGGTTCAAGTCATCCTGCAAAATTTTTTTTCCGATTTTCGTTGATGCAAACACATTTGCATCACCTTCACTACCATATGCCCCTACATCAATATGGATGAATTTGCAGTTAGCATCCGCAATAGCCATCAGTACGATGCTGTGAAAACCCTACAAATTAAAAAAAAAAGTATAAATTTTGTTGTTTGTTGTTATTTTTTATTTTTGGTTTTGTGTGCTTACTTTGTAGTTATAAAATAAGCTCCCAGCATTGGATGGACACTTAATGCCAACATGTTTGCCGTCAATCGCTCCAACACAGTTTGGTAAATTCCAAAAAGCATTAAATTCATTTGCTATTGAAATGAATTTGGTTTCGTCTAAAACAGGGATTTCGTTTCCCAACGTATCACAGATGGCAGTACACACTTCGTCAATGATGGTTCCAAAGTGTTGTTTGCTGATCCTGTATTTGGATGCAACATGTCGTTGGATGGTTCCACTTGCCAAATATCTAAATAAATAATGGTTGATACATTATAAAGATTTTCCTAAGAAAAATATTTTAAAAAACATACGAGAAACGTCCTTTATTTTGTCTCTCCTTCAGATATGGATTAACCCGGCAGGATGGTTGTCTGTTGGACTTTTTCAAAGCCACTACATTTAATAAAGCTGTAGCGCACACAACTACTAAGTCCTCAATCAATTTTGAATCCATTTAAAAAAAAATAATTTTGAGTTACAAAGTTTCTTGTTTATATCGTGGAAACTTGAATGCACAATCAGCTGTGATCATTAATTGACATTTCAATTAATCTCTCCAACATCAAAATTTATCAAGTACCCAGATCACGCTAAACTAAATTTTATCTCTACACGCGTTTTCTAAATGCCAAGATAAATTTTGATGTTGGAGAGATTAATTGAAATGTCAATTAATGATCACAGCTGATTGTGATTGTGCATTCAAGTTCCGGCGATAAAACCAAGAAACTTTGTAACTCAAACTATCACTTCCATGTTGTTTTGCATTCCTCAACTAGCAGAATACAAAATTATTAATTTATTTTGCAATCGCAAAACTTTTTCATCGCGTCGCATATGTAGTGACGCACTGTCGCACTTTGGTTTGGGCAAGCCTTTATACATAATATTTATATGTTCTAACCTTTCTTGTCCATAACCTTATTTTTATTGTGTTCTACTTTCCCGATATGTCAGAATTTATCTTTGAAAGAATGTGTTGAACCATGATAAACAGAAAACAAGGTATGCTCATTAGATTTTTGGCAGGTTTTCTGTGACGTCATAGTCATCTTTCTCATCGGCAGTTCGCCCGAACGTCAGTTATGGGATTGGACAAAACATTTTTTTGTATTGAAAACAACAACAATGAAACTGAAAAAAACTCGATAGTCAGCATCGGAGATGACTACTACGTCATCAGATTTCCAAAATGGCGACATGCCGTTCATAATAAGCATACCTTGTTTTCTGTTTATCATGGTGTTGAACAATAGGTGTGTTTTTTTGTACGCCCGGGCTAAGTTGGACGAAAAAAACGCCTCGGGCTTAACGAGAACACTTGGCAGCATTGCGAATGAATTGACACAAAAAAAATGAAAACAAAGTTTCCAATATACAAAATGAAATAAACAAAAAATGAATAACAAAAATCTCTTTCTGTTTTGTTAAATTGTTTGAATTTGGTGTTTTAATAAATTCAATAACAAATTTAAAAACAAATTTCCGAGTATTAAATGCACATACTTTAAAATTTAAATGAAATAATTTGTAAGAGTTAAGAAAAATAAATAATTTAATTTTTTTTTCTACACCAAACGCCATCTTTGTGTTTTTATGTTCATACAATTAATAGATAATTTTGGTGTCTCATACAATTTTTAGATGATTAAACCGAAAATGAGTTGGTAGATTTTAACCCCTTCAAAGAGTTTAGCCCCGAGAATTCTCCTTGCTTAGTTCCTTAGCTCAAGGGGCTAAGTATTTTGTTGTATTTAACATGCTCAGGGCTTAACCCCGAGAGCGTTTTTTTTTTGTTCAATTTAGCCCGGGTGTACAAAAAAACACACCTTTTATTTCATTTTGAAATATGCTCTCGCCAAGGCGACACAAGATTCAAAAGCATCTCTGAAAAAAAAAATAAAGCATTTTCTATAATATTCTTAAAGGACCCTATCAGTTCCTTATTAAATTAAATGCACATACTTTAAAATTTAAATGAAATAATTTGTAAGAGTTAAGAAAAATAAATAATTTAATTTTTTTTTTCTACACCAAACGCCATCTTTGTGTTTTTATGTTCATACAATTAATCGATAATTTTGGTGTTTTCATACAACTTATCGATGATTTAACAGAAAATGAATTGGCAGCACAGATTTTAGCCCCTTCAAAGAGTTTAGCCCCGAGAATTCTCGGGGCTTAGCAGCTAAGCCCCTCGGGCTAAGTTGTTGTTGTATTTGACACGTAAATTGCTTAGCCCCGACAGCGTTTTTTTCGTCCAACTTAGCCCGGGCGTACAAAAAAACACACCTAATATTTCATGCGCTAAACGTAGTGGAGACTTTTTGAAAAAGTAATAGATGACATTTGGAATTTAGCTCGTGAACTGCGTACCGCTCGGCTAAAAATCCTCGCTAAAATTTATCTTTGGTGGAAATTTGTATGAAAGATAAATTTTAGCGTGATCTGCGTACTAAGCCATAGATATGAAATGATGGCATATGTAAATATGGTAGCATTTGTTGAATAGGTAAAGGAATACATAAATAGATAACTGATTAGATACTTAAAAGATTGAGGAATGGTGGTGTTTGATAAATATTATCTAGAGTTCAAAATGCGCCAAAGGAGCTAAGCGCCCGTGCATTTGCACATGTTGCACATATGGTAAGCCCGGCCCTGAATAGTGACTTATGAGTGGTCTAGACCACTCATAAAGTTGAGAGCGCTGACTCCGAAAACTCCGCTATGCACAATCGCAGTTTTTTTCTTATGCATTTATGATTGCACTTATAGCGCAGAATATGTGCAGGCCTAACTTAGCACAATTTTCATGTAAAATGCGTTCACAAACATTCAAGAAAATATTTTTGAATTGAGAGTCTGAGCTCAATGAGCTTCAATATTTTGTATGGTTATAAAACAATTTTGTAAAATGTTGTTTAATTAGGGTGGTGCAAAAATATATTTCTTTTTTCAGATTTCAAAAAAAAAAACACAGAAAGTTTGTGAGGCGTGTTTATTGAACAAAGTTATATGAGTACTTTCACATTAGGGGGGCTCAAAAATAAATGCTATTTTCTTAATTTACTTGTGGAGTTCAAAAATAATTCTAGGAAAAAAATATTTTTAATTAGGGTGGTGCATTTTTTTACACTCTATGTAAACTTGGATTTAAATCACAAAAAGTTTGTAAAGGGTGTTCTTTGAAATAATAATGTAAAATTGAGTGTTTTAACATTTAGGTGATTCAAAAAAATGCTATTTTCTACGTTTCCTTGTGGTATTCAAAAAAATTCTACGTGGTTAGTATTTGAAACAAACTATCGAAGAAGCAAATTTTAATAATTTACTCTTTGCGAACAACTTTTACTGAACAACACACACAAACTTTCCGTGTCATTTTTTAATCCATTCCATTTTCATCCATTTTTTTCAAGTGCACCTTAATTTGCACCACCCTAATTGAAAATATTTCGATCGATAATTTATCTCAAATATTAACCACGTCGATGTCTTTTCAATTTACCAAGTAAATGTAGAAAAAAGTATTTTCGTGAACCACCCTAGTGTGAAAATACTCAATTTAACATTTTTATCTCAATAAACGTGCTTTAAAAACTTTTAAATGATTTAAATCCGATATTCTCGTAAAGTGTAAAAAAATAAGATTGCACTACCCTAACTGAAAATATTTGTTTCTTCGTCAATTCGTATCAAATCTAAACTATGTCAATTTTTTTTTAACTCCACAAGTAAACGCAGAAAATAGCATTTTGTTTTAGCCACCCTAATGCAAAAGTATTCAATTTAAAATTTCTACCTCAATAAACACGGTTAACAAACTTTCTGATTAGTAAAAATCATTTTTTTTTGTGGATTAATTCAAAAAAGGAACATTTTTTCGCACCACCCTTATTAATTTTTTTTTCAAAATAATTGTTTTTCAACATTCGAATTTATTTACATTGACAACATCAAAATATTATTCAATTCCGGTGCATCAAGAGATATAATAAATTTGTTCGTGAATCCAGCAGCAAAAATCCTGAAACATATTTGGCTGCGGAATCTGCCCGACGCTGACGAAAGAATGATGATTTATGAACAGTAGGTTCTGCAGTCGGCCTAGGTTAGTACGACTGCAGATCTGCTATCGCAGTACATGCTGTCCACTCTTTTTCAAAATAAAATTCCCTGACTTTCTCTGACCAATTGCAAAAATTTCCCTGACCAAAAAATTAAGTATTATTTTTCGATAAGTTCGCTACGAGATCATACCATATTTCTTCTATTTTGGAGACTACAGTAACAATTAATTTATGGCATTCGAGTTTAAACTTTAAATGTTTTGTTCTCCTTAAAGACCAAATACCCCAATAACAAGGGGTTGCATGGCACTTGGATCCGTCTCTTTCCGCTCTTGCTTGAATTTTATTTTGAGTTACAAATTAACATTTTGGCCGTTCATAGACACTTGAAAAAGTTTGTTTGTTGAAAAAGCGGATCCCGTTCGAAAAGTGTTTTAAAATATCTTCGGGTTTTGCTAAACCCATTTAATTTCATCGAAGTTACGAACGACCAAATCCATTTGTCGTTTTTGAACTACTTTATATTCTTTAGACTTATTTTGTTTTTGCTATATTAAAATTGCAACCAATTTTGCTGTCAAGAAACATCTATCGAAATATTTCCGAAACTTCTATTAACGAGTTCAATGATGATCTTGTTGAGACAACGTAAAGATACAATCGAATCTAAGCGGCAATTGTATATGATTTGTTGAAAGTATAATTAGTTAGGTCCTGTGAATTTGGTTTTGTATTTTTATAATGATCAGTTTCTGAGATTTCATCTTAACGAAATGTTAGGTCAGGAAAAAGTTTCTTATGAAAAAGTAAAAAAGAATTTCAGCGAATTTTTAAAAAATGATACAGTGAAATGCCTGACCGCTCTCCAATTTCCCTGACTTCCCCTGACATTCCCTGACCAAAATTGTGTTCTCTGACTTTCCAGTTTAGCGGACACCATGCAGTTCTTAGTTAGTTAGACTTTTATGAACTTGCCCTATACAACCTTATTATGTGTACTGTGGATCCATTCTCCTCTCTAGCTAATACATTTTGGAAGTGAAGGTTGTACCAAAATACATACAATTAGGTTGACATTGCTTGATTTCGAGGCATTAAGGTTTAATTTTTTTTTCAAAATTTATAGTTTTTTGATTTTGAATAGTTGATAGTTTCCTTTTTCTATTCATATTCCCACTATATTCTCTCCTTAAACATATTTTACAACTATGACTCCCGGTTGGTCTTCGGCGACATTTTGTTTAGAGAATGATTCTTGTCCGATTTCAGAAATTATTTGGAAAATTTATTAAAAAAATATCTATTCTTATGTACCGATGACGCGATGAAACAACTAATTCCAAAACAGCAATGATACAGCCATTATAACACACGATATAGCAACATACGGTGATAATCTTTCTCCTATTCGAGCTAGCTTCCAAAATACTCCGAGAAGTCTAAAAAATTGTGCGATTAGTTGTGAATGAAAATTAACTAAAGCCTAAGAAATTGTTTACATACCCTGTCTTATTTCTGTCCATTATACTTGGGAACAGTGAACGTAAGTAAGCGCAAGTACAGATCAACAAGAGAATCACTGATAGCAAACTTTGGAAATTAAAAAAAGCACTCTGCGAAAAAAATATATACGCAGGTAATGTTTGTATTTTTTGTTTGAAGTTTAACAAATACCATTTTTAGCCTCGAGATTTTCAAGAAATTTTCTGTAATTTACTAGTTTTTTAGCTTTTGGATTTCAATTTTGCATTGAATGTCAGGTCATCACCTGTCAAAGCATGATAAACAGAAATCTAAGTATTTTTGACAGTTTTTATGTGACGTCACAATCATCTTTCTCATGGGCAGTTCTCCCGAACGTCAGTTATGGAATCCACAAAACATTTTGTTTTCATTGAAAATAACACCAATGCAACTGAAACTTCCAGCAACAAACTCGATTGTCAACATCGTTGATGACTACTACGTCATCATTTTTTCAAAATGGCGACATGGTGTTCATAATAATAACGTTTTTGATTGGTAATCCAGAAAAGGAAGAGCTTCTGGATGCCAATAAGACAGCAAATCACTGATCTCTATAAAGCACTGGATAGTGGAATCTCATTTGGTTTGACAGCTCATTTGCTGCATGATCAAGGTATATAGACATTCCGAACATTCTGCACCAACATCCTCACACATGCTTACGTCACTTGCATCGTAAAACTTGAGGTTTTGCTTTATTTATTTTGATTCGAGATATGAAAACACGATACAAATGACTTAAAATAGTGTGAGCAAGATAGGAATAGAGAATTGCGAATATCATACCATTTTATCCTTGCTGCATGATAAACAGAAAACAAGGTATGCTTATTATGAATGCTTATTATAAGCATACCTTGTTTTCTGTTTATCATGATTTGCTGTTTTCTATATCTGACTCTTCTTTCTTACACACTTCTTTGTATGTAGGATGCTGTTTGTTTCCTTCTCTCCTGTACGGAACAAATTTGTGGGGTGTGTTCATAAATATTTAGGTTAATTTCCGAGCTCATTTCATGCAAATGAGGTCGAAATTATCTCATTTCGAGTTGAGAATTCGTATAGGAAATTATCTCATTTGGAAGCTCATTTGGAAAATTTGATCGAAATCATCTCATTTGCTCTAGTCGAAACAGGCTATTACATTTTTGTGCCAGTGCTTCTGGTTTAGATTCTGAATTTAAATCCAGAAGTGAATTTCTCTTCTATCCAGAAGAAGAACTGTCATATGACGCCAATTAGACACTTTCAGAAGCGCCCAGAAGTATTCCGGATTTCATACGAAAACTATTCCACTGATCTCTATCAGCCCTATTCTAAACAAAAATTCCCGGGGAAATGTTTTCGGGAGAAGGGCTCCAAATCGAAATATTCCCGGAATTTCATTATGTTTTCGCTTGTTATTTGTTCCAATTGTGTTCAGAATAACGTAAAAGTGAAAAAAGAACGAAATTAGTTGCAACTTTTCGATTGTGAGCTCTTCTCCCAAAAATATTTCCCCGGGAGTTTTCAATCAGAATAGATCTGTATAATACACTGGATAGTGTATTCCCTCGAAAGTCCACCAATTTCTTGGTTTAAATTGTGACAGTGTACCCTGCACTTGACTTTTTCCAGATAGCGTCTAGAACATTCTGGAACAGAAAAACCTCATTGAAGATTAAAAATTTGTACTTTTCTGTTCCGAACGTCATTGAATACACTCTTATAGACTATCCCATACGAATGTGAACGCGGTCAATGAAATACAAATTCTAAGTTAACAGCCAAATTCAGTCCTGTGAACGCCACCAGTAATGAGCACGTGAAAGCAAGAATCATGTCAACAGTCGTTCTTAGTGAAGTTTACTTTTTCCTTTCATAAATAAACAAAGATTTCTTTTTCCTTTCATAAATAAACAAAGAAAAGAACAAAAATGCCTTACTTAAAACCGCTCAACATTAAAAAATTTCAAAACGAAAGTCGCGAAATAACTCAAGACTCACTTTATTGGAAAAAATTATCTGTAAGTAAAACTTTTTCTCAATGTAAAGTACCTCATAAGTTAAGTGTCATGCAATAAATTTTGCAATATTGTTATCGCACAGGCATAATATCATTAATCGTTACTAAAATTCGGCTTTTTAGGTTCCTACACTGGTGAAAGAATTTGGAGCGATTGACTATATCGATTTCAGTCCAGTTCAGCCTCACTACTTTGCCGTCACATGCTCTGTTAGAGTTCAAATTTACAACCCTATCACCAAACTTGTTGCCAAGAACCTATCAAAGTTTCAAGAAAATGCTTACGGTGGTAGTTTTAGACAGGATGGTCGACTTCTGGTTGCTGGAGATGAACAGGGACTAGTAAAGTTATTTGACACTACTAGTAAAAACGTACTTCGACTTTTCAAAGGCCACAAAGCGCCAACTCATAGAACTTTTTTTACTCCCGATTTATTGCACATAGCCAGTTTCAGCGATGACAAAACAGTTAAACTCTGGGACATAGCATCTGAAAAAGTAGTACACACTTATAGTGATCACTTGGACTACGTAAGGGCAGGTTGTGTAAATCCTGCTTCTTCCAACATTGTCGTTTCGGGTGGTTACGATAAGAAAATTAATTTTTATGACACTCGTACTCAGAAGATGGCGTTTAGTGTCAACCATGGAAGCCCAGTCGAATCACTCTTATTCTTACCGTCTGGTGGAATATTTGTTAGTGCTGGAGGTACGGAAATTTGTGTTTGGGATGTTTTTGGTGGCGGAAAGCTACTTACCAAACTTTCGCAGCATCATAAGACAGTTACCTGCCTACGGCTTGCTTCCAATGGCAAAAGGATATTGTCGGGCGGTTTGGACAGACACGTCAAAGTCTATGATGTTGCCTCATACCAGACTGTACACACATTAAGATTCCCCAACTCAGTACTTAGTCTTGCGGTGGCTCCTAAGGATCAAACTTTTGTCGCAGGTATGGTTGATGGATTGGTTTCTATTCAAAACATGGAAGAAGATAAGATAAAGGGAGGCAACAAACGAAAGGAACATATGAAGTACAGTCGGAAATATAAATCGGTAAATGTGGATCACGATATCATCAAGCCTGAAAAGCAAGCAGAAGCACCACACGACCACTATTTACGAATTTTTTCATATGTCAAATGTCTCGATGAAGTTATGAAGCCACATGTAACGTATAGAAAGCCTGAGATTACAGTGAGCGTCATGCAAGAGTTAATTCATCGCAAGGGTATGCATGTCGCACTAGCTGGGCGTTCGAGTGCGTCCCTCTCGAAAATCATTCTATTTCTTATACGATATATAGGCGAACATAGATTTTTGCGTGTTCTCATAGACGTTGGTACGATCTTATTAGATGTTTACGAAGATCAGTTCCATGAGTTCACCGGTGACCTTGGCAAGCTGTTTATTCAACTTTCAAGTGTTTTGCAAAAAGAAATTCAACTTACGTACGACTTGCTGGAACTGCAGGGATCATTGGAATTACTTGTCGCAGTATCAAGTGTTTCTTCAGACGATAGAAATGACAATCCAATAAGTTTTTTGTTAACCGATAAATGCCCAGGTATAAAACAGTCTCAAATGGCTAAGGAATCCTCTATTTTAACTGTTTAAATGTAAAATGCTTGAAGCAAATAAATTGATTTATTTTTTTAGTAGACCGTTAGAATTAATTTATTTTAATCGTTACCAATAAAAGAATGAAGCATAAATTGATGTGATCAGAGCTTGTAAAGCAAATACTAGTTTAGGAACTGCTTGCTCTTTCTGGTAAACAATAGGGGTTCACATCACTGATCTCTACCACTTGCTAAAGTAATCCATCTATACTAGAATGTATCGGTTCAAACTGTTTTTCTCGGAAAAGGGCCTGCAACGTCTACAGCAATCCTCTCGAAATGTGCTCCCACGTTGTACTGATGCATTTTGCTATTTACCTTTCTGCCGGGTCCTTTCGTTACAGCACAAGTATCGCATTTTAGGCACCATTTTTCGACGTCATCAAATTAAAAATGGTGAAAAAAAACAATAAATTAACTAGAATCTATGTATTCTTTTCGTTCGAAAATAATGTTTCGGGCATTAAATTGTGTGTGCAAGGTATGTGGAAATTTCTGCAAATAACTCAATTTCATTTCAGTTTTTTTCGTTTAGTATTTCGTTGTGCAACGAGCACTTGACGTATGGGTGGATGATTTAGAAGGAAGTGGTACCGAATAAGCGCGAAAAAGACAGAATACATATGCTGCCCATTTTCTGATCCACACAGGCCTATTCCTGACATTTATTTGAATGGAGTAGTGCTTCCCAAGTGTGAAAAGTTCAAATATGTAGGGTCTATGATAAATAATGAAGCTACTTGTGATGACGATATTAATCATCGCGAAAGCGTATAGTGGATGAAGTGGCGGGAAAATTTTGCTATTTTCTGTGATCGAAAAATGCCCCCTAAGCTGAAAGGAAGACTCTACACTGCAGTTGTGCGTCCAGCACTCACATACGGTTCACAATGTTGGACAATGTACAAAAAGTTTGAGAGTAAGATAACGGCAGCTGAGATGAAGATGCTTCGTATGACAGCAGGAGTTACAAAGCCTGATAGAATTAGAAGTACGAAGACATGAGGAAGCCTTCATGTTAAAAATACCATCACCCAAAAAATTGAACACGGCCGACTCAGTTGGTATTGCCATGTTCAAAGGAGAGATCCTGAGAATATCATGGCAATATTATACAACGTTCCAAAGAAGAAACACTCCTGGTATACGCAAATGCAAAAAAAAACAGCATTCAGTTGGCCTCAGAAATGGAACAATATAAAACCGGGAGGCTTGCCGCCGATTTCTGAGGTCACACCGGCGGCGAACCCCACAGGCGGATCACTAGTGTGAAGCACTCGACATCGAGATTATAACAGCGTCGATTAAAACAAAGGAAGAAGGATTTCGTTGTGTGATTTTTGTATATGATATTTCGTTTCGCTTCAACAGCGTACTGGGCAGAGATACGTATCTCTGGTACTGGGCTTTAAACAGCATATAAAACTATTTAAAACTTTTTTTTGGGTTTCAAATTTTAAACTAGGTATATAGTAAAGTAAATTTTGATTATTTTTTTTCTAATTTAGTTTTTTCGAGCTTGAAAATTTGGATTGAATAAAAAGAAATCGAATTAACTGTAAAACATATTAATTGAGCTTATTTCGCAGTTTATACTTTTTCATATACCTTACTCATAGTTTTCCAGCCATGTTTAATGTTAAACAAAATATTTTATTTGGCTGAAAACTCACAAAATAGATAAAATCCAATAGAAATTTCCAAGTAAAGCCCAGTCAGCTTCTGAAGCAAAACGAAAAAATTCATATAAAAATCACACGGTGAAATCACAAGTGAAAGATTTCTTTTTTTCGTTTTAAAGCGCGGTACTCTGTTGAAGCAAAATCCTATATAAAAATCATACAACAAAATCTTAAACGAAAAAATTCTTACTGCTTTTCGTTCAGCAGTACGCAGTTCGACCGGTGAAATTGAAGATTTTTTAAATTATTTTGAGAAGTCTCCACACAATTTGCGCACACCATTTACAGCCCACTAATTTTTTTCGA
Organism: Meliscaeva auricollis; assembly: GCA_948107695.1. Taxonomy (NCBI): domain Eukaryota; kingdom Metazoa; phylum Arthropoda; class Insecta; order Diptera; family Syrphidae; genus Meliscaeva; species Meliscaeva auricollis. Next base: position 37,174,214 of record OX403619.1, on the reverse strand, counting down.
CCCTAAAGAATGGATTTTAGTTTCTTTATTGTTTTTTTTTACCATTATTAGTTTGATTTTAGAAGATTTTCGAGATTTTTATTGTTAATTAATATTTCACTGCTGTAAACACTGGCTTTCCTCCAGAAGAATTCATTTTTGACTTTTTATTGTATTTTTAATTATTTTTTATAAAGTGAAGTAACTAAAGAAAAATATCTCGGAACCGGGCAAAACTGACTGCTCCAATTTTGAATATTTTTTATTTAAATTTTAAATTAATTGTATAAAATAAACTATGCCAAAAATTTTCCAGGTCTGTTTGAGGAAAAAGAGAGCTTTGTTTTCACCCGTTCAGATGTTGGCTCTCTTTTCCATTAACTGGATTTATCTCTGACAAACGACTGCCATTTTTAATTGCGATATAGGTACTATACAGGGTGATTTGCATAAGGTGTGACAATAAGATAGAGTGTGTAGGTTGGACTTAGACAAGCAAAAAATCGTATGGGAGGGGGGGTCCATTTTCCCCCGTTTAGGCGGGAGGGGCAATTTAAGAAAAAAATCACTTAAAACGGAAAAAATATTATTTAAAAATAACGGTTATACCTACAGAGTCGTGCTATAGCATTTTGAAAAGCCAAAAACCTATACATTAATTTAAATTTTAAAGTAAGTTGTTCAAATGAATAGTTTTTGAAATATTAATTTTCAAAGTCAAAATTTTGAGAGAAAAACAATTTTTTTTATTTAAACCATTTTTTTTTTCAAAATTTTACGTTATTAAGTAGTATTTTTCTGGCTTATTTTCAATGCTCTTATTTATTTTTGATCAAACACAAAAAACCGGATGTCAAAACAACCTGTAGTTTTTGAGAAAATCAATTTTTTTTTTAAGTTTTTTTTCGTTATTGAATTCTTAAGTGAATTTACGAAATAAAGGACGAATTTCTCTTTCCTTTTTTTATTGAGAACACCTGCAGAACTAAGGGTTATAATTAGCTTGTGATTGTTTTTTTAATCATGCAACACCACGCGCTACCTAGCCAGTGGAAGAAAAATGCAATTGCGAAATAAGAAAGCCTTAATCTTGAAATCAATCCAAATTGAAATACTTTCATATTCGGATAAAAATACTAAGTTACTATTTATTATAATATTTTTATCTAAGGCTTATTATAAAAAATTTTCCATATGATCCCCATTTTGAAGAAGGCAAAGACTATAGCGCCTTCTTATTGCTGCACATAAATTTATACCTGATAAATTTTCTTGTAATTTGACTGCAGCCGTTTCAATCCGTTGTTTCAGTTCAGCCAAAGATTCTATTTCCTTTTCGTAAACATAGCCCTTCATGAATCCCCAAGCATAAAAATCTAACGGAGTTAAATCTGGTGATCTACGTGGCCATTCTGTGGGACCTCTTCTTCCAATCCAATGGTCACTAAAATGGTCATCAAGCCAGTTCCTTACAATGCGGCTGTAGTGTGCTGGAGCTCGATCTTGCTGGTATATTAAATTGTCTGCTATGGCCAATGGAACGTTGTCAATCAAATCGGGCAGAAGGTCTCGTAGTAACTGCAGATAGGATTCTCCATTTATAACTGAACTCAGGAACCTGGGTCCAATAACTGTTTGCCCAACAATACCAAGCCAAACATTACAGCTAAAGCGGTGGTGAGATTTGGTTTGTTTCTTGTTATGCGGATTGCTGCTACTCCAGTGATGTAAATTGTGGAAATTTGTTACTCCGTCTCTGGTAAATTGAGCTTCATCCGTCCAGAATATCCTTCGAAAGTAATTGTGGTCAGTTTCATATCTTAGCAATAATGTTCGGCAAAATTCAGCTCTTAATATATTGTCGTTGGCAGTTAGCTCCTGAAATGGTGTAGTGTGGTACGGGTAAATTCACTTAAGAATCCAATAACGAAAAAAAAACTTAAAAAAAAAAAATTGAAAAAAGTAGTTTCTGTAATTTTTGATTTTCTCAAAAACTACAGGTTATTTTGACATTCGGTTTTTTGTGTTTGATCAAAAATAAATAAGAGCATTGAAAAGCCAGAAAAATACTACTTAATAACGTAAAATTTTGAAAAAAATGGTTTAAATAAAAAAAATTATGTTTTTTTCTCAAAATTTTGACTTTGAAAATTAATATTTCAAAAACTATTCATTTGAACAACTTACTTTAAAATTTAAATTAATGTATAGGTTTTTGGCTTTTCAAAATGCTATAGCATTTTAGGTATAACCGTTATTTTTAAATAATATTTTTTCCGTTTTAAGTGATTTTTTTCTTAAATTGCCCCTCCCGCCTAAACGGGGGAAAATGGACCCCCCCCTCCCATACGATTTTTTGCTTGTCTAAGTCCAACCTACACACCCTATCTTTTTGTCACACCTTATGCAAATCACCCTGTATATCAAGTTTTGCATTCGTACAAAAAAAGTTGAGATAACATTAAAGTGGTTCCGACAATTCTGTCTGTAGACAGACAGAGACTACAGCCCAAACGGATGGGTTGATTTACTTTTACTTTAAACTTGGTATGCGGCGTTTTTTGGATAATATAACCAGACCAGTTTTTAATTATTTTTTTGGACCGCAAATAACGGTACCTGTCATATACCGGTTTTAGAAAAAATAATTTTTCTTAAAAACGGTTAATACGATTTTGATTAAAAATAATGGTCAGTTTTTTTTTGCTAAGGTCTATCTTTAAATGGAAACTATTTTTTTCAAAAACCGTTATTTAATTTAAAAAAATATTTGAAATTTTTTTTGAAAAATCATTTTTTCGAAAACTACTCAATATTTTTTTTCAAAATTTAGTTTTTAGATGTTGATAAATAATATCTTAAAAATGGCGTACCAATTTTTTTTTATAAAAGTCCTTGCAAAATTTTATATAGAAAAAATAGTTTTTTTTTTTTTAAACGGGTCTAACGATTTTCAAAATTTTTTTTCTAAAAATGTATCATTATAGAAGAAATCAGATTGCATTCTTCGTTTTGAGGTTAAATTCATTTAAGAAGCTGTTTTTGTCATTTGAAAATCGAATTTTATGCTTTTTTCTAGAACTGCATTTACAAATTTTTAATTAATATATATAGGAACTTTATCTATAAGAGCAAGTACGTGCGACCCAGTCGTGCATTTTATTTTACTTTGACTTACATTTTTTTGTGCAAATAACGTTACGGTAAAAAGTATGGTTCCGGCTTTCTGAAATATTTCACACTTATGATGTCTCATATTTTTCACGTAAATAAAACACAATTTGTAAGATTAAAAATGAATACTAAGAAACAAGAGTGTAAAATTTAAAGTATTTACATTCTAGAGTTTAATTCTTTCATTTTTTAAATGTAAAACATATTTTTTTTATTTCGGTATTTTATCTGATTTCCAGATTTATGTGTCACTTTTCCATAGTTTTATGGTTTTATCATTTTCCAATGCTGCCGATGCAATGATATTCTCCGTTGGATGACATGCGGTGCAAAGAACTGTATCTGTATGACCTTGTAGTTTTTGAACGACTTCTTTACTTTGTAGATTCCATATATAAACCATGTTGTCCTCACTTCCTGATACAATCCACTATATTTTAAAAGAATATTTATTTGTTTTAATAGAGATATACAGTTAAGTAAGTTAAGTTTTTTTTAATAGGTTGTTGGATTTCATTTTAAAAGATAAAGTTGCAAGTGTCTTTGAATGGAAACAGAATGCAGAAAGAAATCTATCTGCCTTCAACCAATTTGTTTAATGTTCTTGAGCCATTATTATCCCAGTATAACGTAGAAAGAAATTCAAACATTTTCATTTGCTAATGTTGATTTACTTTTGAAATAGAGATTTTTAAAAATTTTGGTCTGGAATTTGTTTATTTTCTTGGCAAATGGAAACTGAAAACAGAATAATCTTTGTTTATAATTGTGTGGCAGACAAATTTCTGTATTGAAAATATCTTGTCAAAGAAATAAACAAAAATAAACGTTCACATCAATACAAACTCGTATTAATCCCGCTAGAATAGATTTAGAAAAAAAATCGAGTTTAGAAATCTCAATTTTACCAGCGGGTATTGGGTCCTATCGTGAATCTCCAGGGGAATTTTGTTTCCCTGGATATATTTTTTTCCCACGGATTTTTTTTAGCGAAATAAAATTATTTTCTAGGGAACAAAAAAATGTATGAAATGACACATACATTTTCCTGGAAATTATGTTCCCGATAACAATAAATTTCGAGGGAAACATTCCCTTTATTTTATCTCGCTATTTTTTTTTTTTTTCAGACAACAGTCGGGTCTTACATTCGAAGATTTATTATTTTATTAGTACCGATATTTATTTGTAGTTGTAATCACGGCAGATTTTGTTCCTCTAGAAGACTCTACCCTTCTTCTTTTCTCATATTTACAACAACAACGAAAAATCGTCACTAAAAAAAATCTTCGAATATAAATCTCGACTAAAATGCAGGTTTTATAAAAAATATAACAACTATTTTTAATTTCCCATTGGCAGTTATTGTGATTGTTGCGATTTTTCGAATTGAAAATTTTGAAATATTTCCACGCTTTGAGGTTGCTTAAGGGGGGTTCACATGGGCGAGCATGTTCGACAACATGCTCCTGAACATGGCTCGACACATGATAAACAGAAAACAAGGTATGCTCATTAGATTTTTCGCAGGTTTTCTGTGACGTCATAGTCATCTTTCTCAACTGACGTTCGCCCGAACGTCAGTTAAAGATTTGGACAAAACATTTTTATTAATTGAAAACAACAACAATGAAACTGAAAAAAACTCGATAGGGATTTTTACTCATGATAAACAGAAAACAAGGTATGCTCATTAGATTTTTGGCAGGTTTTCTGTGACGTCATAGTCATCTTTCTCATGGGCAGTTCGCGTGAACGTCAGTTATGGATTTTGAGAAAACATTCTTTTTAATTGAAAACAACAACAATGAAACTGAAAAAAACTCGATTGTCAGCATCGGAGATGACTACTACGTCATCAGTTTTCCAATATGGCGACATGGCGCTCATAATAAGCATACCTTGTTTTCTGTTTATCATGTTTTTACTAAATTGTCAAACTAGCCAACACTTTGGACCAATGACAGTTCTAACATGAAAAAATATAAACTTCATTAGACCAAAGTGTCGATTTGACGTTTCTGTGTGCGTTCGTTCGTGAGACACTCGTTCATTATATCACCTTTTTAAAAATGTAAAAAACAAGTGGTATGGTTTTACCACCTAGACTGTATAAACTGAAAAAGAAACACATTTTTTCATCATTTACCCAACTTCGACATCAATTTAAAGCACATGTTTTAAAAATAATAATATTTATTTCCAAACCAAACTAGACATTTTTTATAAAAATCGGTTGAAAATTGTCTAAGAAATAAAAATTTGACGATTTCAACCCAGATACAAAAATTCGAACGTTTAGGTACCGGAGCATGCTTATTTGAAGGGCAAATCCACGGAAACAGTCCTTCATGAAGTTGTGCGAACAATCGAGAATTCACTCAATTTCAAAGAATATACTCTTGCTACTTTCTTAGACGTAAAAGGTGCTTTTAACAACGTCCTAACTGAATCCATTCTAGAATCCCGAATTGACTTTGAAGTAGAGGTCTACATAAGAGAGTGGATAGTGTCGATGCTAAGGGACAGAAGAATCCAAGCAGCTTTAGGTAATTCAATTAACACCAAATTTGTAAATAGGGGCACACCTTAGGGTGGGGTTCTATCTCCTCTACTATGGCTTTAAGTTATGAATAAAACTCTTGTTAAATTAGAGCGATGTGGAGTAAAGGCGGATGATTTGGTAGTATTAGTATCAGGAAAGTTTGCACCCGTGATTAGTGAAATTACGGAAAGTGCTTTGAGGATAGTTAGCAACTGGACCACGAGTTGTGGACTAGGTGTTAACCAAAGCAAAACCAAACTGATGCTGTTTACTACCAAGACTAAAATACCTCCCTTTACTTTACCTTAGCTGAACGGGCAAACTCCATCACTGTCTTCCAGTGCAAAATATCTAGGCATCACACTCGACCCGAAATTAAACTGGAAAGTAAACATTAAAGAAAGGGTAAGAAAGGCCTGCATAGCCTTCTACGCTTGTAGTGAAACATTTGGTAAAAAATGGGGCCTCCAATCAAAAATGATTTACTGGACGTACACAGCAGTGGTACGACCACTTCTTACTTACGGTTCAATAGTATGGTGGCCCGCTCTCAAGAAATACTACAATATCAATAAGTTAAAGAAGGTACAAAGAACGGCTACCGTAGGTACCACAGGGGCACTTCGATCCTGCCCAACGGATGCACTCAGTGTAATTTTGCATCTTCTACCTCTTGACTTGAAACCTAATAGCTGGAAACCTAACATTCAAGAAAGAGTGAAAAAGGTCACAGTGGCTCTCTTCTCATGTAAAAAAGCCATTGGAAGCAAATGGGGACTACAACCCCCTATAACTTATTGGCTATATACCTCGGTAATCAGACCGATCCTAACATACGGAGTGTCTGTATGGTGGACTGCACTGGACAGAAACATTAATTTAGAAAAACTAAATAAAGTCCAAAGATCAGCTTGTATGTGCATAAGCGGAGCACTTCGCACCACCCCCTGCGCGGCACTTAACACTCTGCTCCATCTAACACCCCTAGACATTTTCGGCAAACAAACGGCTGCAAGCAAAGCTATTCGGGTCAAAGCCTCTGTTTTGGACTATTCATGGTTTATATTTCATATCAATAATTCATTAATAGAAATTCATTTAATTTAAATTCATTTCACTTTTTTTCAATTGTAAATACCTTTATTTTTTTTTTTTATTAATTCAATTTTGCTCCTGTAAATCAATCTACAATTCCACTGTACAGCAAGTTTCGGACTTTGAGTGATTTTTATTTCTTTTTGTGTTCAAGCGGTACTTTTGATAATAAGTTGAGAGAGTTAGAAATTCTATTTGTTAAAGGTTGAAGCGGTACTTTCAATAATAATTTAAGAGAGTATATTTGAAAGTCACAGTTGCATGTGGAGTTTTAGATTGAGTTAATTTGGCTGTTACATTGGTGGTCAGAGCTTTTCTCTGTCACTTGGATCTCAACCACAGCACAGCACGGATCATTTTGGTAACTGTATGAAACATATATATTGTCAAATATATTTTTTGTGATGAATGATTTATTTTTTAATTGATTATTGGAGTGAAGAATTTTTCTTCAATTTATTATTCAACAGCCTCCTCACAGTGGATAAACAATGATATTGGCCACTCCATCATTCTGAAATCATTCAGATCAATTCCATTTGAGAAAAATTTTCAGGTTTCCATCCCTCCTATATTATTCTGGGAGGATATGGAATTCCTGGAATGCGATTCAATCGATTTCTACACCGATGGATCGAAAACTGATGATGGGGTTGGTGGAGGTGTTTACTCAGATAAACTTAATTTAAGTCACTCCTTTCGTCTTCCTAATCACTGTAGCGTGTTCCAGGCGAAACTTTTGGCGATAAAAGAAGTCCTGTCTTGGCTAAAAGAAAACGTGATATCAAACCAAGATATTTGTATTTTCTCGGACAGCCAAGCAGCTATAAAATCTCTGGATTCTGTCCTTACCAATTCAATAACAGCCCTTAACTGTCGATCATCTCTGATGGAGATGGCGCAGCAGTTAAATATTTACCTATGTTGGGTGCCGGGCCATAGGGACATTTTCGGAAACTGTAGAGCTGACGAGCTCGCTAAAAGTGGAACACTAATACCTTTATTACCAGATAAGGTAAATATAGGTATTCCCATCGCTACGTGTAAACTGTTGCTCAAATATGATGCTAAACATAAAACAAACCTCAGGTGGAATAACATCACTACCTACTTACCGACAAAACAGATCTGGCCAGTACTGCATCTGAAACGCTCTAAACGTTTAATAACCTTGAACAGATCGCAAATCAGCTCCGTAATAGGTGTTATAACTGGACACTGTCTAATAGGCAGGCACGTGACACGGCTTAGAGTTCTCTCAAATGATTTCTGCAGAAACTGCATGGACGAAGAGGAAGAGGAATCGATTCCCCACTTTCTCTGTACATGCCCTGCTCTATCGCAAAGACGAAGACTCTTTTTAGGAGATTTCTACTATAACGACTCCTCTATCAAATACAGATATAGGTAATCTCGCTCGCTTCATAAGAAGCTCAAAGTGGTTCAACGATTGAGAGAAAGTTATTATTAGATTCAATGTGGTATCACAATGGACCAAACTTTGGTCTAAGTGTATCGGCACTCCTGCCGGTAGCCACGTCAACCTAACCTAACCTACCTCTTGACTTACACATAAAGTTTATAGTTTCCTGTAGTGCTTTAAGACTTAAAGAATCAAATTGCTGGTTTAACAAACCCTATGGTCACAGCAACATAACTGCTTTGCTCCCATCAGATATTTTTGATACAAGCACTGACTACTGCACCCCTACCTTGAGCCTTAGTAAAAAATTTAAAATCATTATCCCATCAAGGAAAGAATGGGATGATGGCGTCGTGACGATAGACTTCGACACAACTATTTTTACTGATGGCTCGAAGATGGAGTGTGATGTCTCTGAATGTTTGAACGTGTCAAAGTCTTATCCGCTTCCCGACTTTGGCAGCGTCTTCCAAGCGGAGGTACTGGCAATTAGGGAAGCATGTGGAATCCCTAAACTAAATCCAGATCTTAATACGAATGTAGCTATCATAACGGATAGTCAAGCAAGCCATTAAAGCCATATATTCGGCTACGACGTCCTCTAAACTAGTACAACAGTGTCTAAACGAGCTCATCAACCTGGGCAACGACTTTAGGATCTCTCTGATCTGGGTTCCGGGTCATAGTGGTTTTGAAGGAAATGAACGAGCTGATGAGTTGGCTAGGCAAGGATCGGCCCTTCATAATTCAATTGAGGAAAGAGTCAACATTCCTCTAAGAATTGTGAAGGGCAATATTTTTTCAGTTTTCCTAACGGAATCAAATCGTAGGTGGAGTAATCTGACCAACTGCGTCATATCAAGAAAATTATGACCCACTTATAATAAAAACCGGACAAACGACCTAATAAGCAGGCCCAGGCGAGACATAGCCAGGGTCGTTGCTACCTGCACAGGATATTGGCCGATAGGTGAACATGCGATGAAGTTGGGCATCCCCCACAAAAGAAAACGGTTCATCACCTTCTCTGTCAGTGTCCTGCTCTCGCCAGAACAAGAAGGCAACCACTTGGTAAAGCCTTCTATCAAGATCTTGCTGAACTTTCCGATTTAAAGATCAAAGGCCTGATCTCTTTTCTTAACGCAACAAAATGGATATAGGGCTTATTTCGGCCGCTTATATAGATTGGTCGCTTTCAGCAGCCATTGTACTGCGACACAGCAGGCTTCGGTTGGTGAAGGGATCTGGTTTTATAAGCGACCGGAGGATCACTAAACTGGAAGGCTTTCTCGCACCATTACCAGTCAACGAGTTACGAGTACGGAACAGAGTAGATGGTGGTGGGGTGTGTAAGCTTTCGAAGGCAGTGAGTGGCCCTATATCAATCTTAAGGAACAACCCATAAAGGTTCACACGAGTTATGGTATCAAACGGCGCAACCCAGCGCTAATTGTGTCATGAGCCAGGTGCTCGTGACAGCCATTCCACCTACCTACCTTGGTACCGGAAAAATTTGGGTTTAACCAAACCACATGTTTTTACATTGTTTAAAGGTCTAAATGTCTACTTTCCAAAACAGTAAAAAAATCTAAAATGGGTAAAAATTTGTCTAAGCTGATTTTTTACAATGGATGTAGGTCGCAACAAAACCGTTTTTTGTCCCTAACCAGATTTTGGGGGTGTTACGGAGTTTTTTTCATATCGTTTTGTAATCAGTGCAATCAGCTCTACAAAACGTGATTAGTCTCCGCGCGCGCATATTAAGAGTGTCACACAGTGTAATTAGAGGCCTGTACTGTCTCAGCAGTGCGGTGTAATTTAAGTTACGTCGCGAAAAAGCCCTACTTTTTAGAAAAAAAAACAATTTATCTCTGCCTCAAGTTTCTACACGTCAAATCGACACTTTGGCCCGATAATCAATCGAAATAATCAAACTTATTTATATTTTTATTTTTGTTTTTCATGTTACAACTGTCATCGGGCCAAAGTGTTGGCTGTCAGTTATAAGTTTGAAAATTTAATTAACATCCCTATCAATATTTTTGTAGATCTTTTAGTTCAGTTATTTTATTGCGTTGAAAAAATTCGATGCTTGGGGAGTGAAAAAAAACAATAGTAAAAAAAAAAAAACATCCTATTATTAATGAGATGTGGAAGAAATGCATTTAATCTTTGTAAATTTTTTTTAAAATTCGTTTCTACGCAAAAATATTGCAAAGTGAAATTTATGATTTGCCCAAAATATTCTCAGTAGTTCTGAAGTAAAAAAAATCAATAAGTAATGAGCACGAATTTGAAGTAATCCAACATAATAAACATGAGAAATCATCAAAAAAAATATTGTTAGAATATTGTTTCAAAGTACCAAATTTCAATATTTATCATTTTATCAACTATCATTTAATTTAATAGACAACTGCAATAGAGGAAGAGATGGTAATTTGAAAACAACCCAAAATGAGATGCCTTATTATAATCATCAAGATTGAAGCCTATCAACATGCTCCCCACTTATGAGAAGATCTTAGAAGAAATAGTGTGCAAACAGGTTACCAGTTATATGGAAAGAGAAAACATCTAGTGTGTACAGCAATCAGGTTTAAGGAAGGGACACTCTTGCGAAACATCTATGCATGCTGGCTCATAAATGAGTGGAAGAAAGAAATCGATGAGGGACAATCAATTTTGGCGGTTTTTCTTGACCTTAAACGGGCATTTGAAACAATCGACAGGCAAATATTAATTAGAAAATTGGAAAAATATGGTATTCGAGAAGTTGAACTAAACTGGTTTGAAAGTTATCTGTCGGGAAGGTCACAAAAAGTAAAAGTGAACGAAACTTATTCCAATTCAAATACTGTAAATCTAGGTGTTCCTCAGGGATCGAAATTGGGTGTGTTCCTTTTTCTGATATATATAAACGATATAGATTCGAATTTCCGGAATAACAGTCAATGTACTTTTTTATGCCGATGATCTAGTCTTACTATCAGAATCACCAGAAGTTCTGCAACTGATGATAAATCGTTTGTTGGAATAGTGTTGCAAATGGGATCTTGTTATTAACGTCAACAAATCAAAAGTTATGGTATTTTCAAGATCTACTAGGAGCCACACCCGATATAATTTGGTTAGCGAATACCGATATTTAGGCGTGAAACTTAATACGAAGCTTGATTTTAACGAACATTTAATTGAAAAAGCCAACTCATGTCAAAGTCTACTAAATCTTTCGTGGAAGAATGTGTTCTCAAACAAGCGGATCCATCTTTCTGCCAAATATAAAATCTTCGACGCTGTTGTGAAGACTACACTGTGCTATGCTGCTCAAGTATGGGGTATGGAAGAATATGAAGCGATTGAAAAATTTCACAGAAACTTTTTAAAAAAACTCTTTAACCTACCCCTGAAAACTACAAGCTATGCCTTATATATAGAAACAGGACTCCCTAAACTTTTCACCAGTACTTTGAAGACACAGGCAGATTATATTGTATAAGTGCTTCAATATCCAGATGAGCGTTTGTGCAAAAAATGCTTTTGTACGAAGTAAGAAATGAGGATTGGTGGATGGCGAAGTGGAAAGCTATGGCAATCAGTTTTGATGAGGTAGTTTCAATGGATGCGAACGACTTGGTTGAGTTAAAGGAACAGCTATACCGCATTATTGAAAAACACGAAAACTCCCTGCATGATGAATTCAAAAGCAACGCCCGTAAATCTCATAGTAGAATTCTGTACTCCCAACTCAACATGAACTTAAATGAGTCAAATTACTTCCGTGACTCCTTGAGTCACAAGGAAATATCTTTAATTTTTAAAGCAAGATGCGAGCTATTAGGAACGGAACGCCTTACAATTGAAGCTTTAATCAATTTTGTAGTTTGTGTAACCTCAAATCCAAAGAAGACTGTTTTCATTTCATAAGTATTTGTCCAATCTTTGCATCGCAACGATTATTGTATTGTGGGAAAAGATCCATTACAATGCAAGAAACTATACAGCTTCTGAACGAAACCAATTGGAAGATTCTCTCATCATTCTTGAAGGATATTTGCAAGTATAGGATGCTGCTAATAACAGAAAAGCTTGCTAACCGAGCTGACGGCAAAGCCATAGCTTTAAATTTATTTAAATGTTAACAAATGTATTAAAACAACGAATCAATAAAATGAATAATAACTAACTAACTAACTAACTATAAACGATATAGTAAAAGCGCTATCAGAAGTACAGATATCAATTTTTGCAGATGATACCCTAATTTATGTTGTCGAAGAAGACTTGAGTGCCTATGAATACTTAATACAAAGAGAACTTAGTAAAATAAATAACTGGTTGTGCAAAAATAAACTTAAACTGAATGTTACCAAGACTTAATGTATGTGTTTAAATAACAGAGACAGAAATGTCAATCTTTCAATAAATAGTGAACGCATAGAATGTGTCTGCGAATAAAGTATCTGGGAAACACTCCAAGATACTTGATGACAAACTTAAATTTAATGAACACATACGTAAGTTGAGTGCTAAAATTTAAAAAAAGATAGGATTTTTCAAAAGAATTTGTAGAAATATTAGTCATAGTTGTGCGCTAACGGTCTACAATACATTAATTCTTCCACACTTTGATTATTGTTCATCAATCATATACATGTCAAACAGTGAAAACATTCGAAAACTACAAATTTTACAAAATAGGGCAATGTGCTTAAGTGTGAATACAGAACACCTATACAAGTAATGTTAACAAGTCTCGGATGGTTAAATGTTGAACAGCGATTAAAATTTAATGCACTAGTCATGATATTTAAAATCAAATATAATTTATACCCAATATATTTTCAACGCAATGTAAGTTTCATTACTAATAATTTTTATAATTTAAGAAATACGGGAGATTTTAGACTACCACTATACAGAAGAGCTGGCACGCAGAACAATCTACTTTATAAAGGAGTGCAATTATTTAATAATCTTCCTAGAAACGTAAAGACTGTAACAAACTTAAATACATTTAAAGCTTTATTAAAACCTTTGTTAAAAGATAATGTGATATACATAATAACACTTGTAGTTATAAGTATTTATTTGATGTTAAGAGTTTTTTTAGACTAATAAAATACACAAAACAAAAAAAGTTTACAAGTTTTGGGAAATGATAGAGCATCTGTTTCTATATTAAAAATGTAAATTATAGTGAATTTATTCATATTACAAAAAAAAATTGACAAATCGCATTTTTTAACCTCAGAAGCCGTTTAAAGCTGCTAATGGCAAAACCGAAGAGCGAATGCAAACCGTGCAAATTCAAAGCGGGTTTCAATTTTCGATTTGCGTTGCAGTACCCTGCAATGAATATCAATAACCTGCACATATTTTTCCTATCATTTTTTGAAATTATTCTGATTGGAGGCTTAAACTCACAGGTTGAGTATATATATGAGAAATCTTTTTGCTCTTTAACAACCAACACTACTGATGGGATATATTTTTTTTCCACGGCACCACTGCCAAAAAGTGTTGATATTTAGGTTTCTGCTAAAGATCAAACTAAATCAAACGCCGAGAATGTATGCGAATACTTCCTCAGTGTTCGGTGAAGATCATACAACGTACACTGACTAGATGCAGCTTTAAGCGGCGAATAAAAGCTGTCAATTTTTGAATTGGGTATCAGAACTAAAAATTTGAGTGCTCACAAAATAAGGAACTGGAATCACAACTTTTGTATGTAATTTATAATAAATTGGATCATATGGATTGAGGCCTTAAAATTTACTAAAATATTGGAGTTAGGTAGAGGCTTACTTAAATAACAAGCGTGTCAAGTTGAAAGGTCTCATAGCTTGTACGTTTGGTAATTTTTAAAACAGTTCTGAATTTTTAAGTTATTGTTGGAAATTTTGTTTAATTCGTGGAAGAATTTGCGAGATAAAATAAAACATATAAATAAGAAAGTAATTGATAACCGATGGTAAAAAAGTATATTTGGAGTTAAATCAAATATTTCTTAATTATTTTTGTCCGGTTTTATATCCCAAACCCAGTGACAAAGATACTTCAGAAGTTTTTCGCAACCAATCAAAAATATAGGGTAATTTTTAATATGATGTCAAGAAAAAACCGATGGGAGTTGAAAGTAACATACCAAAAGGAAAATACCAGAAACAGTATAAGAACCAATTTTACAAGCACATTTTAGTCTATGATGTTGTCGAGATCGAGCAGCATATGTGGATGTATTGACTCTTTTGCACATGAATATATAAGGATGTTTAGTGTTATGGATCAATTGAAACAGTTATGTAAAGGGTTTTCCAATAAGAGGTGTTATTTTGAATAGCCCGCTATTTCGGTAGCTGTCACTTTTGAAGCTGTCATTTTTTGACATTTGACAAGCAGAAACTACGCTATTAATAAAAATGGAACGATACACGCTTCAACAACGCATTGAAATTATTAAAATTCACTATAAAAATGGTGAAAATTTGGCAGAGACGGTTCGTAAAACTAAAACATTTTTGGGTCGTCGTGAAGCACCTTGTCGGACCGCAATACAGACATTGGTGGACAAATTCGAGCTGTTGGGACAAGTTAGTGATGTGAAGAACAAAACCCTTGCACGTCGCTCAAGAACAACTGAGAATATTGCTGTTGTAGCCCAAAGTGTTGAAGAAAACCCAGGTTTGTCCATTCCTCGTCGTTCTTTGGAATTAGGCATTCCACAAACGTCATTACACCGTATTTTGCATAAAGACTTGGGTCTTAAGGCTTATAAAGTTCAGTTAACACAAGAACTCAAGCCGGCTGATCATCAACAACGTCGTGTCTTTGCTGATTGGGTCCTTGAAATGCATGAAAATGAACCGGAATTTCATCGAAAAATCATCTTGACTGATGAGGCCCATTTCCACCTCGGAGGCTACGTCAACAAGCAAAACTGTCGCATCTGGGGCTCGGAAAACCCAAGAGTTATTGTTGAAAAGCCTCTCCATCCTCAACGCGTGACTGTTTGGTGCGGTTTATGGTCCCGCGGGGTCATTGGACCTTACTTTTTCGAAAATGAGGCTGGAGCAACAGTTACGGTCAATGGATTGCGCTATCGAGAGATGATTAATGATTTTTTATGGCCTGAATTGGATGGTATTGATCTGGACAACGTTTACTTTCAACAAGACGGCGCTACGTGCCACACAAGCAATGAAACCATCGATCTTTTACGGGAAAAGTTTCCGAACCGTGTTATCTCTCGAAGAGGTGATCACAATTGGCCACCGAGATCTTGTGATTTAACACCTTGCGACTTCTTCCTTTGGGGCCACGTGAAAGATAAGGTCTACGCCAACAGCCCAGCGTCGATTCAAGACCTCAAAGATGAAATTCGTGAGGCTATCGAGGACATAGGGCAGCCACTTTGCGATTTGGTTATGGAAAATTTCATGAAAAGGATATGGTCCTGTAAGCGTGGTCTTGGCGGCCATTTGGCTGATGATGTGTTCCATTATTAACGGCATACCTTCCTCTTTATAATGAAATAAACATCCGATCATTTATCTCCAAAAATGCCATTTTTCTTCGAATATCAAAATAACACCTCTTAAACCCTTTATAACTTCCACGTACTTAAGTGCTTGGAATTCATTTCGCCTGTAACTTTTAACTCCCATTGGTTTATTTTGGTGCGTCATATTAAAAATTATACATAGAAGTCCTTTTTGTCTTGTTTTGGAGACATTTGGACCAAATAGGTGCATTTTCTTTAAATACTTTAATATTAAATATAATTCAAGCATCCGGAATTATTGTAGACGAAACGAAAACATTATTACCCTTACATTGATGAAATCAATATTTTGTTAAAAAAAACTCTTTTAAAATAACCCTTTAACATGACATAATGACTTAGGTTTTTTTCTAATTTATGTCGTTTTTAATTGGAAGTCCAGAAGAGTCCAGAAGCATCCAAAAGTCTTCTAAAACAGTTTTTTTTTTTTGGCACAAAAATGACAGTTATGGCACAATAAAACAGTTTCAGAAGACTTCTGGATGCTTCCGGATTCTTCTTGACGTCCAAACGAAAACGACATTAGTTTATAGCAGAATGGGCAGTTTAGTTTGGGGAAAGTCCTATTGGTGTAACACGTAGTCGAGACCTTTTCCACGATATAATATGGGTCAAAATGTGTCACAGATGAAATCATTAAGTTTGTTTCCGGGCGAATAAGGAGGATAGTGCGTTCTGGGATATCGATTGCAGTTCACCTTATTAACGTTTTTAAATTTTTGTAGTTAACAAATTTCTAAAATGTATATTCATTTTGACAAAGGAACACCCAAAACTCTCATACCTAAACAAAAACTTAATGCAAAAGGTGAGACCTTTACAACGATATAGGTCACTATCTGCTACACCAATGGGACAAAACGGCCTATTCCCTTTTAGATACAATTGAATTGCCATATAAAAGTATTCAAATATTATTTAAACAAAGTACTTACCTTTCCACCTGTAACAGAGAAATTTGCAAATATACAGTACTTTTCATTTTTATGCCCAGTGTAGGTCTTTAAGCACTTTCCCTTTGAATAGTCCCATAACTTCAAGGTATTATCAAGCGTAGCAGCGAGAATGTACTTTCCATTTGGTGAAAACTTAACAAAGCTCACTGGCGGATTGTCGTCATCAATTAATGTTTTCAAACATTGTCCACTGGCTGTGTCCCAAATGCGACATAGCCCATCGTAGCTAGAACTGACAATCAACGAGCCATCGCGATTAAAATGGACAGCAGACACTGGATCTGAGTGGGCGGGAAGTGTTTTGAGACACTTGCCAGTGCGGACATCCCAAATGCGTACGCTCTCGTCAAAACTGCCCGAGACAATCAAATTGCTTTGCGGATTGAAATTGCAACAGAACACATAGTTGCTGTGTCCTTTGAGTGTTTTTAGACATTTGCCCGAGCTAAGCTCCCAGATTTTGAGAGTTTTATCGTCGCTGCCGCTTACAAGCAGCCGGCTATCAGATGACCATGCAACATCACTTATTCCTAACTTGTGGCCAGCAATAGTTTTCTCGAATTTGCCATCATATGCGCCCCAAATCTTTATCAGTTTGTCAGCGGCTTAAAGAAGGAATTATCAAAATAAAAAAAAACTGGTAATTGAAATAAAATGCAACACCTACATGAACTAGCGAGCCATTCACCATTAGGGCTGAATTTGACAGCGGAAACTGCTTTTGTGTGACCAGCTAGAGTGAACTTCAGTGTGTAGTTGGGTTTCTAAAACAAAATTAATTAATATTTTGGTAAGCTGAAAAAAAATATAAAAAAACAAACAACTGCATTGGAAGATTTATTTGACTGGCTGTTGGAAGTCGATTGCAATTGATTTGGTCCTGATGGGGTGCTTTGAATTTGTTGGGGTGGGTGGACGCCAGGGTGGCCGTGGACGGGCCCGATTGGAACCATATTTTATGTTTATCTTTTTAACAATCAAATGTCTTGTTTTCAATTTTTAACCTCTATTACTTAGCACGCGAACTATTGTTGAAATTTTGTATAAATAGATTTGTTTCTTTTTTAGTGATGGTATGGTATGGTTCAGTATATCAGCTTTATATGTTTGTAATTTATAACATTAAAAGTAATGGTATTATTTAAAATAAAAATTTGCTTGTGCACAAAATGTTGGTTCTATGTTCTAACATGGCGCGTCATTTCTCATTTGCAATAATTTTGACATCTAAGCAGCAACCATGATAAACAGAAAACAAGGTATGCTCATTAGCAGAGATACGTATAAGGAGATAGGAAACTTCTGACGTCACACAGATTTGCCTACAAGCTCAAATTGACGGTTTCGGCTAAGTATGCGTAAAAACACGCATACTTAGCCGAAACCGTCAATTCACCACTTTGGTGACTTAATTTGGCGGTTAAATTTAAAATTGGCAGTTAATTTGAAAATATGTATGGGTTGCAATATGTTCGTTCCAGGTGTCGATAATTTTTGGTGAGTTTCGAAATACTTGAAAATAATTTGCGACAGTGCGTCACGACATGTGCGACACGATTTTTATATGAAAAATGTTTTGCGCTTAATAGCATTTGGTGTGGGTACTCTCATATGACGCTGTGTAAATAAATTTTGGCGTTGTCATGACGCACTGTCATGTCGCTCTTTGGTTTGGGCAAGCCTTTACTGCATATAAATAGCTAAAATAGATGCAAATTCTGGGTGCAAAAGTATTCTTGTATTCTTTTATTAGTTTGAAAAACTAAATAAACTAGTTATGTACTCAGTTTTGTCACGAAATGTAATTTCAATTTAAAATTTTTTTGTGTTAAGGATTGCCCAAACCAAAGAGTCACATTGTACCATTGCGACAAGGGCTTTCATTAAGGCTTACCCTAACGACAACGTAACACCACAACAAAATTTATATAAACAGCATCATAAGTGAGTAACATCAAACGCGACAAAGAGTGTTTCTTATGAAAATCCTTGTCGCACTGTCACGTAGCTTTGTGACACTTTGGCTAAGGCTTAGTTTTTGTCGCACTGTAGTGTCGCAGTGTCGCACTTTGATTTGGGCAACGTAAACTGAAAAAGAGTTATAACCTGTTTCGACTAGAAATAAATGGGCGAAGTTTTAAAACATTTAAAAGCTACTCTTAAAACTTATAAGAGTCGACTCTAAAAAAATAATTTTAGATTAAAGGCTTGCTCAAACCAAAGTGCTACAGTTGCGGCAAAATTTATTTACGTAAGGTGATATGGAAGTACCCACACCAAATGCGGCAAACCGCAAAGCGTTTTTCATATAAAAGTTCGTGGTGCACTGTCGTGTCTCACTGTCGCACTTTGGTTTGTCAAAGCCTTTAATCTAAAATTATTTTTTTAGAGTCGACTCTTATAAGTTTTAAGAGTAGCTTTTAAATGTTTTAAGACTTGCGCCATTTATCTCTAGTCGAAACAGGTTATAACTCTTTTTCAGTTTACGTTTAGTTTTAAGGCTTGCCGAAACCAAAGTGCGACACTGCGACACGACAGTTCAAGAACTTTTATATGAAAAACGCTTTGCGCTTTGTCGCATTTGGTATGGATACTTCCATATGACGCTGTGTCTTTCTGCAGTTATGAATTGATCAATGACATTATAAACCGAATAGAGTGAACTTTGAAAAGGATAAATTATGCGTTTTGCTCCTTTTAAAGTAACTTCACTCACCTACATTAATTAAAAGTAAATGATTTTCTTCTTGTGTCTGTGACACATTTAAATAATGTGAGTAATTTTCTGGGTGTGATCTTGATTTTCAGAAGTTCCCGAAAAGAATTAAGGCTTGCCCGAACCAAAGTGCGACACTGTGACACGACAACTGCAAAATTTATTTACACAGCGTCATATGAGAGTACCCATACCAAATGCTACAAAGCGCTATGCGTTTTTCATACAAAAATTCTTGTCGCACTGTAGTGACGCACTGTCGCATTTAGGTTTGGGCAAGCCTTTAATCGAAAACACAAATTTCTCGGAATTTCTTAACTCTGGAACGTTCACTAGCTCACCCCACGTCACAAAAAAATCCACCACACAAATGTCAAATCAAAAATATCAAAAGTCAAACTTTTCCGGAGTAATTCCAAGTGTTTTTATTTATTGTTGATTCAAGTTCTTTTAAAAAGGAAATTGTGCAGTGAAAATTATAAAATAAAAAGAAAATATCAATAAAAATATATTTTTGTTCCAAAAAGAATGAGTTTTCTTTATTTTGCCATCGTTATTGGTTGTTTTCTCGAGTTTGCTTGTGTGGTTGTGATTGTGATGATGCGTGATGGTTTTGATTTGTGACTGTGCTTTTGATAAAGAGAATTTATTGTGGTTTATGTTCTCTTCGGCTTTTTGAGATGGTGTAATAATATTTTAAAACATTTTAATGTAGTATTTTAATCGATTTTGTATAAAAAAGAACAATTAATAATTGTTTACTAAAATCGGAATAAAAAAAAAAAAAACAAGCTGTCAAATCAAAAATTTCACCTCATTACATTGTTGTTGCTTTCCACATCTATTCACAGACACGAAATGAAATTACAAAAACAACAATGTAAACAAATGGGTTTTGGGGGGTGAGACGTACGAAAGTTTCCCATCTCCTTATACGTATCTCTGCTCATTAGATTTTTGGCAGGTTTTATGTGACGTCATAGTCATCTTTCTCATGGGCACTTCGCCCGAACGTCAGTTATGGATTTAGAGAAAACAATTTTTTTAATTGAAAGCAACAACAATGAAACTGAAAAAAACTCGATTGTCAGCTTCGAAGATGACTACTACGTCATCAATTTTCCAAAATGGCGACATGGCGTTCATAATAAGCATACCTTGTTTTCTGTTTATCATGAGCAGCAACATCAAAGAAGAAAATGCGATAGCATGTACAGCATCTTTGTGTGTGCGACGTGCCTTCTTCAACTTAGGGCCAATTTGTTCACCATCATCTTTGACGGTTTTCACATTGGAATTGGACTTAGTTCACTGACTTATTTTGACGTCACTGTGCCTTATCTCAGAGAAAGAGATGACGAAGTGAGGCAGGATTTTTAACCTTTTTTTAGAAACTTATGGATGTTTTTTGACTATTTTGACATTTGTTGTTTCGTAAACGATAGGTGTGTTTTTTTGTACGCCTGGGTGAAGTTGGACGAAAAAAACACTTTGGGCTCAACGAAAACACTTGGCAGCATTGCGAATGAAAAACGAAAAAAACAAAAAATGAATAAAGAAAATCTTTTTCTGATTTGTTGAATTGTTTGCATTTTGTGTTTTAATAAATTCAATAACATATTTATAAAGAAATTTCAGAGCATTAAATGAACACACTTTAAAATTTAAATGAAATAATTTGTAAGAGTTAAGAAAACTAAACAATTTAATTTTTTTTTCTACACCAAACGCCATCTTTGTGTTTTCATTTTCATACAATTAATCTGGTGTTTTCATACAAATTATCGATGATTTAACAGAAAAATAAGTTGGTAGCACAGATTTTAACCCCTTCAAAAAGTTTTGCCCCGAGAATTCTCGGGGCTTAGCAGCTAAGCCCCTCGGGCTAAGTTGTTGTTGTATTTGACACGTAAATTGCTTAGCCCCAACAGCGTTGGGGCTGAATTTTGGTGTTTTCATACAATTTATCGATGATTTAACAGAAAATAAGTTGGTAGCACAAATTTAACACCTTCAAAGAGTTTAGCCCCCAGAATTCTCGGGGCTTAGCAGCTAAGCCCCTCGGGCTAAGTTGGTGTTCACATTGGAGTCTCCCAACCGATTTATTTTGACGTAAGTCCACCCCGTCGTGTTCAGACACAAAATTGTGTGTTTTCGTAATTTCTATATTTTTTCTCGCTCTTGCCTTAGACGAACATAGGAAACAACAAATTTCAAAATAACAAATGTCAATAAAAAATCCATAGATTACTAAAAAAGTTAAAAATCCTGCCCCACTTTGTCATCTCTTTGTCACCATGCAGAGGGAGTGAGGTAAAGCACAGAGACGTCAAAATAAGTAGGCGGACTGAGTCCAATGTTAACACCGTCGTATGTTCGTGTTAGGTTAGAGCGAGAAAAAATATGGCAGTTATGAATATCCATGTGTTCAAACAATTTTCTGTCTGAACACGACGCATGGACTTAAGGCTTGCCCAAACCAAAGTGCGACAGTGCGACACGATAACTCCAAAATTTATTTACACTGCGTCATTATGAGAGTACCCACACCGAATGCATAACTTTTTCATATACAAATCGCGTCGCACATGTCGTGACGCACTAATTCACTTCAAGCCTTTATGCTGCTATTACACAGAGCAGCATGCCTCTTTTAAAATTTGAACAGTGTTGGTCAAGCATATGAACACGGCTGATTAGTCGTTTTAACACTTTAACAAAAAGCTAATCTTGGTTAGATAAAAGAACGCAATTCAGCTGTCACTAGCTGTCACTTTTATGACTTGATGGACGAGTTGAAACTCGAAATGAAACGAAAAAAGTGAAAACTGCACACGTTTCCACGAGTAGTTAAATTTTGATTTCTCCAAGTTATTTTATAAAGTTGGTTTTAGAATAATGTCGTCAAAAAAATCAAAGAAAAAGGATCGATTTGATGATATCGAAGCACCCGAAGCAACGGCACCTTTGGTAAACAAATCTACAAAGAAAGGTAAAAAAGGTAGACGAGGTGGTGACGACTCCAGTGGCGATGAATCAGTCCCAAGCAGCAAGGCAACCGAAATCAACGACGATGAAATAGAAGTGAGTAAATCAAAAAAATCGCAAAAAAAATCAAACAACAAAAAGGGCCGAAAGGAAGCATGCGATTCTGATGATCAAGCAGAGGCTAATGTCCCACAACCTGTGAAAAAATCGTCAAAAAAAGGAAAAAAACTAAAAGACGATTTTAGTGAAGATGAGGACAGCAAACTTGATATCATAGCGCACTCGGACGATGAAGAAGTCCCAGTTGTTGCGAAACCAGCGATGAAGAAGTCGACAAAGAAAGGAAAGAAGAAAAAGAAAGACTTTAGCGATGACGACGAGTCTCTAAGTAAAGATGCAAGTAATCTGCCCAGTGACGACGAAGAGTTTGAAGCTATCGTTCCTATGAAACCTGCATCCAAGAAATCTTCAAAAAAGAATAAACTTAAACGAGATACTTACGAAAATGATTCCTTGGATGAAGAAATGGACGAAGAGATTATAGAAACCGATGGTATTGATGATTCGAATCAAATCATTGAACAAACAATAAACGGTAAATTAGCTAGCCCTGAAAGTGAAAGCACACAAATTGGATCTCTAGAACAAGAACAAGAACAAGAGCAAGAGATAATTCCAGGAGATGAAATTATTGAGCAAGAACTAAAAGATCTTAATATTGATGAAAACAAGGCTAAGAAACTCACTCATAAAGAAAAGAAGAAGCAGAAGAAGCAACAAGATTACGAACGTCAAGTAGAATTAATGACTCGTAAAGGTGGCCAAGGACACTCTGATCTTGACAGTAATTTTACAATGTCCCAAGTTCAGAAAACGGCTGGTCAAATGGCGCAAATGGAGTTTGCAGTTGATATTAAAATAGAAAACTTTACAATTTCAGCTAAAGGTAAGTTTCTTATTAAAAATATTGATACTAATTTTTTTGAATTTGCTTGCTCGTAGTTCAAGCAATGTGACAGGCTTTTTCTGGGGCCCGATTCCCACATCCAGGAGTTTTCTCGTGTACACATAAAATTATTCATTATTGCGGAATTTTTTTTTCAAAACTTTAACAGTTTTGGTTTAAAAAGTGCTCCTCTTAGCAGATTTTTTTAACTTAAGCTTAGATCTCACGACTTGTGTCATACACAAAAATTTGTGTATTTTTGTTACAAAATACCATCTAAACCATAACTCAGAAGTCACCAAATGATATACAAGTGGTGTTTGCTTATTATTTGCTGTCGTTAAGATTGTTTTGCACATCTCTATGACCAAAGTACACAAATTGGTGTTTACACAAATCGTGTGATACTAACTTTAGCAAAAAGATTTTTGTGAACAAACATCTTATCAAAAATTCCAAATTTTTCGTTTACGATTTCGTTGTGTGGGTTTTCAACCACCATGATTACTTATATTAACTTTGCTGCATTCAAAACATTAACACACCTGCAACTAAGCAGTCAAAATTTTTACATGACCCTTATTCAATAGACTGTTGTGTAAACAAAATGTACTACGAAATTCTGGCAAGTTACCATAGAAGTTGTTGCTTTCAATTCTCATTTCAAAATGGTATAATTTTTTTGAGAAATTCCATAAATAACAGAAACAAAAATATTTTTCTCAAGTAACCGGTTTTGACGTTGACTTTCGGGATACTCTGTATGCGGAAAATTCTCTATTAACGGTACTTCCAATACAACTGTTTTTTTACTTGCGATGTAGGTAATATAGAGCATGTGATTCGTAAAAATAGTCGAACTCGAGATAACAATCAGACATGACATTTGACATTACAATGATAGAGAATAAGAAAATAAAATGCTCGACTGGGTCGCACGTACTTGCCCTCAGGGTTAAAGTTGATGTGGATTTTAGGGTCAAAGTTGATGTGGATATAAAGTTTTTAAAAACAAATATTTTTATAAAAAATTAAAAAAAAAAAAAAAACATAAAATTCATTAATAAAATTACTTAAACAACTATGTACTTTAATTGTTTTGACCTCCAAACTAGGTATGCCATTTGATTTCGTTAAAAAAGATTATTTTTTAGAAAAATAAATTTGAAAATCGTGAGAGCCGTTTTTAAAATAATTAATTTTTTATATATAAAAGTACTCAAGCCTTGTTTGAAAAAAAGTTTGTATGCCATTTTCAAGAAAATATTAAAGAACATCTAAAACCAAAATTTCAAAAAGAATTACCAAGAATTCGAAAAATCGATTTTTCAAAAAAAAAATAAATTTTAAACTTTTTTTTTAAATCCAAAAAAAAATTTGTTTGGAAATTTTGATATGAAATAATTAGAAAATTACTAAGAACATTTTGTGTAAAAATTTTAATGGAAATTAATAAATTTGTTTACGGGAAAATCAGAAAAAACGGGTCTATGGGAGGTACCGTTGTTATCCAATGAAAAAATATTTTTTTTATTTCAAAAGTACGACATTTATATATAGATGTAATACACATTAAATTTTTAATCAAAGCCGTCTTTGAAAACATCGCCATATTGCAGGTACCGTTAATTTTGGTCTTAAAAAGAAATTTCAATGTCGCTTCTAGGGAATCACTAAATCCAAAACAACTTAACTACCAAGTTTGAAGAAAACCCCTTCAATGAATAAGGCTGCAACTTAAGATAGAGACAGACCGACAGACAGACGGACAGAATTACCGGACCCACTTTTTTCGCATTCTCTATCATCGTAATGTCATGTTATCTCCAGTTCAATTTTTTTTACGAATCTTAAACTTGCCCTACAGTACCTATATCACAAGTAAAAAGTGGGTCTCTAAATTCTGTCAGTTTTTCAATTCAATTCAATAATGTTGTCTTATTTATTATAACAGCAAAAAATCTTATTTGGCAAAAACAAAAACGCCGTATTGTTACAATTAGTCTAAACAGTACACACACCAAGTTTATCAACATTGTTGGAATGAGGTACACCAAATATGAATAATCCCTGATCCATTTTTTTCTTCAAAATTATATTTTCTTATAATTTCAACACAGAAAAAGTATTTATTAAGAATAGGATTTTTGGCATATCATATTATACTGACTTATTCCGTCATTGAAATAATAAAAAGTAGTTATTTAATTTGGACCTTCAATATAAAATACTTCAGTCATCTGCATGATTGCAATAATAATAAAATGCACGACTAGGTCGCACGTACTTGCTCTTATAGATAAAATTACTATAAATGTAAGCCTTTTCAATTAAAATTAAATTAGAAAATAAAATAAAAAAGCATAAAAAAAAATTAATTTAACCTGAAAACGAAGTATGCAGTTTGATTTCTTCTATAATGAAACATTTAAAAAAAAAAAAATGAAAATCGTTAGAGCCGTTTTTTAAAAAACTATTTTTTCTATTTAAAATTTATTTAAAAATTTTTTATGTATTAATAATTTATTTATCTAAAATTTATTTTATATAAAATTAAATTTTATATTTTAATATACAAGAACTTTTATTTTTTCTCAAAGATAAGATTGGATTAAAATCTTTTTCCAAAAATGTCATCTTTCTTCAAAAATGCTTATTTTTATTATATTCCGGAAATACAATGAATGCTCATTTGTATCGTTCAGTTGGCCATCCTTACGATAAAGTTTTCATATAATAGACCTTAACATATTGTTGTGGACTGAAGGCCCCTCTAGCATTAGATTTTATTTATAGTATTACAACTCGGTCGATCTGACACCAAAATCGAACTCGATCAAATGAAATCTTGTCTATACTTATGAATACTTAGATTTTAACAAGTGTTGCCCACATCAAGTTGCGTCTGATCATTGGGTGCACTTCCATCTGTTATCCATTTCCTCATTAGCGAAGCCTCAACAACACCATCGTAGGGTATTTGGGTACTCTGAAAATTTTCTATATCCCTAATGACATATCGGTCATGTGGTAGAACCTTTTTGACAATATACGGGCCACGGTATTTCAGTATAAATTTCTTACTGGTACCAACGACCGTGTCTACATTACGTATTACAACAAAATCGGCTTCGGAGTACGTCTTCGCGGGTTTACTTTGTGCTACAAAGTAATTCAAATTATACTCTTGTGATTTAATAATAGCGTCCGAGGCAGATGCCCTCACCCCTTCCAAGTTCCGTTCTGAAGTTGCTACCTGTTTCTCTTCAAGGTATTCCGTCAATTCATCAACTAGTTTACCTCTTTGCTCTACACCGAATAGTAATTTACTTGGAGTCTGTTTTGTAGTGGAGTGTATGGTATTATTTAAACTATATTCAACTTGACCTAACATGTTAGACCAATTTGCGTGGCTGATGGGCTCGCTTATTTTACTTAGCATAGACTTAATAACTCTGTTCACACGTTCCACTTGCCTGTGGAGATGCGACAGTTACTTTAACGTGAGTAATTTTATGCTCCAACAGGTAAGGATCAAACTCAAGAGATGTGAAACACGAACCTCGGTCAGTTATCACACGTCTTGGACGGCTATAATAGCTAAAATATTTGTCCAGACAAGCTTTAGCCTCTCTAGTACTCGTAGAATTAACTGCATACAATCGTACTTACTTCGTAAAGGCATCGATGACTACTAGAATGTGTTTACGCTTCGAATTAATAGACGGTAAGGGACCAAAATGATCCAAGTGTATGGTATCGAAAGGAACTGGTTCTTTAGGGATGTTATGCAAATTATGCTTATTTATACGAGCAGGACCTGAACACATTATACAGCGAATACAGTTTTGTATAAACTTTGCAACTTTCTCCGTGATTTTTTGGAACCAATAATTTTTCTTCAACTGATCGCATGTCTTTCCAGCGCCTAAGTAACCAATTTTCTCGTGAACTAACCTAATCACATTGCTCTCCATCTCGCTTGGAACGAATAGTTGCAATACTCCAGCATTATTTTTTCTAAAAACTAATCCATCCACTAAATCGTAGCCTGCCACCGCTTCTTTCTCTAATTGATCTTGCAGCTGTTTTATAGCCTCATCGCGATTTTAAGTAATTTGAATTTGAAAATCTACCTCATCAGAATCTATAGCACACACTATGCTACAGTTATAATCGGCAGTTTCAACTTACTTACTTACTTAAGCTGGCGCTTACAATCCAGGATAGATTACGGCCTCAACCAACATGCCTCTCCAGCCAGCTCTGTCCTTAGCTAGCCGCCTCCAGTTACGCACGCCAAGTTGGTTGAGGTCGTTTTCCACTTGTGTGCGCCACCTGTTACGCGGTCTTCCTCTTCTGCGTACACCATCCGGGTTGGATTCGAAGACTCGTCGGGCTGGTGCGTTGATGTCCATACGCTCCACGTGTCCCAGCCATCTCAGCCGCTGTATTTTCAGCTTCTTAACTAGGTCAACGTCGCTGTACAGCCCGTAAAGCTCGTCGTTGAATCTTCTTCTCCATACTCCTTCGATACACACAGGACCAAAAATCACTCGAAGAATCTTTCTCCCAAAGCAACCAAGCAAATTTTCATCCGAATCTTTTAACGCCCATGCTTCTGCCCCATATAGCAGGACCGGGATGATAAAGGTCTTGTATAGCGTTTCCTTGGTTCTATGAGAGAGGGCTTTACTACTTAAATGCCTCCTCAGCCCGAAGAAACAGCGATTGGCAAGAGTAATTCTCCATTTGATCTCTTCACTGATGTCGTTGTTTGAGTTTATAGTGGATCCCAGGTAGACCAAGTCCTTGACTGCTTCGAAGTTATAACTATCCATCGTGATGTTTTGGCCGAGTCGACGATGTTGAGTTTTCCTTCTCGTTGATAGCATATACTTCGTTTTGTCTTCATTAACAGCCAATCCCATTTTTGCCGCCTCCGATTCAATACTGGCAAATGCACTAACCACAGCTCGCTTTGTTCTGCCGATTATGTCTATGTCATCTGCATAAGCAAGTAGTTGAACGGACTTTTGAAAAATTGTACCAGTGGTGTTGACTTGTGATCTGCGTACAATTGCTTCAAGAACGATGTTAAATAGGTTGCATGATAACGCGTCGCCTTGTCTTAGACCTTTCTCAACATCAAACGGTTCAGAGGTGTTTTTACCGACTTTGACGGAGCAGGGAGATTTCTCCATTGTCATCCTGCACAAGCGGACGAGTTTGGCAGGGATTCCGAGATATGACATGGCTCTGTATAAATCGTCTCTATTCACGCTATCATACGCGTCTTTAAAATCGATAAAGAGGTTGTGTGTATCGATTTGGAATTCACGCGTTTTTTCCAAAATCCGTCGGAGTGTGAACATTTGATCGACAGTTGACTTGCCTGGGCTAAAACCACACTGATAGGGGCCAATCAAATCGTTGACAAGAGGTTTTAGGCGATCACACAATATCGACGACAGGATTTTGTATGCGACGTTTAGGAGGCTAATTCCTATGTAGTTGGTACATGTCAGAGCGTCTCCTTTTTTGTGGATATGGCACACTATGCCAAGGTTCCATTCATCGGGCATGCTTTCATCCGACCAGATTTTACAAATGAGTTGGTGCATACTCCCTACTAACCCATCTCCTTATACGACTTAGGTTTGGTAATCGCTAATCGCTAAGCGCACTTCATCTAGGTCAGGTGGACGGAATTGTTGACCATCGTCGTCCAAATTAACAATGGAATAACAGCGGAATGTTGGCTATCCTCAGCACTGACTGTGTGTCTACTACCATATTCCCACTATTATCTCGGCAGACTTCTGTTCTGGCCTTGTAACATTGGGTAGATCTTCTTACCCTTTGGTAGAATTTTCGAACATCCCCCCTGCCGGTATAATCCTCGAAAGACTCGACCGCCCGCTTCTCGTGCTCTCTCTTTTTCTTCCGGAGAAGTCGGCGTTCCTCACTTCTTTTTTGCCCGTAGAGCTCTCGGGCTGCTCTCTCAGCGGCTCTGGTTCTTGTTTGCAGCATTGCCTGATAAGCCTCGTTCTTAGCTGCCTGCGCCAGCCGGCATTCTTCGTCAAACCAGGAGTTTCGTTGTGGTCGCCTTGTGAAACCCAGCACATCAGTGGCGGCACTTCTGATGGCTTGTTAACAATGTCTCCACTGGTCGTCTATGCTTGCTGCTGGTGGCTGGCTTCTTCGTCAAACCAGGAGTTTCGTTGTGGTCGCCTTGTGAAACCCAGCACAACAGTGGCGGCACTTCTGATGGCTTCTTAACAATGTCTCCCCTGGTCGTCTATGCTTGCTGCTGGTGGCTGGCTGACCAAGAGATTAAGAGAAACGCGGTCAGCAAAAGTTTTGGCGGTATCTTGCGATTTGAGTTTCGCGACATCAAACTTTTTCAAAGCATCTGCTCGGCGTTGTGGCGTCATAGATATCCGCATCCGTACTCGAGACACTACCAAGTAGTGGTCTGAGTCAACGTTTGCTCCTCGGAACGTTCGGACATCTAAAACACTGGAAGCATGTCTGGCGTCAATCGCGATGTGATCAATTTGGTTGATAGTTTTTTGATCACAAGACCGCCAAGTCCCCTTGTGTATATTGAGGTGTGGGAAGTGGGTGCTCGCAATGGTGATATTTCGCCCTTCCGCAAAGTCAATCATCCTGAGTAGATTATTGGACGTTTTGGCAGTTTCAACACTTGTTTCTATTTCGCCACATAAGGATTCCAAAAGATGTGCAGTTCCAGAGGTATGGCAGCGGCTTAATGCATCAACATGGCCCATATTAACACCACCCCGATGATGGATTGTATAATTATAATTCTCTAACTCTAATGCCCAGCGGGCTATTTTTCGATTAAGTTGTTTTTTATTAAGCGTCATTATCAGGGAGTTGCAGTCCGTAACAATTTTAAATGAAATTTCATCTAAATATACATCAAAACGTCGTAGGGCATACATAAATGCTAATGTCTCTAATTCAAAGCTGTGACGCCACGCTTCGGAAACAGTTGTGGCTTTAGAGAAGTACATCACTGGATGTAGTTTTCCATCCGACTGACGCTGCAAAAGTACAGCACCAAACCCAGCGGAACTTGCATCACAGTGCAATTCAGTTTCTTTCGTTGAGTCATAGATAGATAGGACCGGTGCCAAAGACAGTCATCTCTTTAGTTCGTTAAACGTTCGTTCGCATTAATCAGTGAAAACAAATTGGGCCCCATCATGAGTTAATTGTTGTAAGGGCTTGGCAATTCTCGCATAATTTGGAATGAACTTGCTGAAATAAGAAAACAACCCCAAGGACGCTTTTACTTCCCTCTGATTTGACGGCACTGGGTAATCCCGAATGGCTTCTATATGTGAGTCGCTTGGGCATATTCCTTCTGAGTTGACGCGGTAGCGTAAATATTCTATATCATTGTAACCACACTTACACTTATTCAACCTTAGTTCTAAACCACTTTCTTTCATTTGTCGTAAAATGTTAGCCACTAATTGCAAATGTGATTCGAAATCAATTGATAATGTCATCCATATAGATGATAATTAGACCATCATCAATCAAGTCTCTAAAAATGTTATGAATATACCTCTAAAAGACAGCCGGCGCGTTCTTCAAACCGAAGGGCATACGCATATACTCAAACTGACCATATGGTGTGACAAAAGCCGTATACTTTATGGAAATATGTGCCATTTTTACATGGAAAAATCCGTTTCTTAAATCAAGAACCGTAAAATTATGTCAAAATTATGTCGAATGTTGTCCCTCTTGTTCTACTTATGTTTTGTAAGCATCAAGTAAATTTTGTTTCGGCCGATTGCCCGACCGAACTCTTTCAGGAGCATTGCCATCAGGTCGCCATAGTCAAGGGCATCGTTGTTGAGGAGCAGCCTAGCAGTCCCAATCAGAGAGTTACATAAAGACGTGTAGCAGAATAGGTCATCCGCGCCAACCATATTCATAAGTCTCTTGAAGTTTCTTAGAAAGTCGTGCACATTGTAGGCTCTGTATTCGCTATCAAACTTTACGATGGAGTGCTCGATGTCTCGAAAAGTTAGTCGAGTTGTTGATGCTGCAGATGGCGTAGATATCTGTGTAAATAGCGTTGGTGGTGCCTCGTCTCGCTCCAATCTGGCTATCGACTGCTGCAGTATAAGGACTTCGCGGCGTTTGCGTAACAGTATCAATTTCTGGTCAAGTTCGGCTTCGGTCTCCTCAGTGGCAGCAGGATCCTCAGGTAGATCGCTCTCTTCTGTTTGTTGGGTGTCAGCATACATGTCATCAGTGGCATCAGTTTCTCCAGTTGTAAGATTTTTGTCAGCGGTTTCATTGGCAGCAGTGATTGTAGGGTCAGCAGCTATAACGTGTATATTTCCATACATTTGTCTCAACCGGGGAAGAGTAATGGATAGAGGAACATCAATGCCTGCGCAATTCAGCGCATCCGTTTGTCATGTGGTCGGGCATGGTGGAAAAATTTGTTTTTTTTTTTTATTTTATTAAGTGGAGAATTTGTTTGTGTTTTTTTTAATGTTTTTTTTTTAGTTTTGGATGAATATACCCCACACCTGAGCTTTAATATACAAGAACTTTTATTATTTCTCAAAGATAAGATTGGATTAAAATCTTTTGCCAAAAATGTCGTCTTTCTTCAAAAATGCTTATTTTTATTATATTCCGGAAATACAATGAATGCTCATTTTTATCGTTCAGTTGGCCATCCTTACGTTAAAGTTTTCATATAATCGACCTTAACATATTTTTGTGGACTTAGCATTAGATTTTATTTATAGTATTACAATATATAAAATTGGTATCCCGTTTTTATGATATAATTTATCAACATCTAAAAACTAAATTTTGAAAAAAAAAAAAAAATAGTGAGTAGTTGTCGAAAAAATGGTTTTCCAACAAAAAAAAATTTCAAATTTTTTTTTAAATCCAAAAAAATAATTTTCGAAATTTTGTTTACTAAATATTATTACGGCAACTTAAAAGCATTCCTGAGTCATGAAATTGATTAAGTCATGAAGGAGAAAATCAGATTTAAAAAAAAAACGGTTCTATGGCAGGTACCGTTATTACCGGTTTTTGTAAAAAAGTTGTTTTTTTTTAATGATAGACCTTATTCAAAAAAATGACCATGATATTTTTAATCAAAATCGTAGGAACCATTTTGGCAGGTACCGTTATTTTTGGTCCAAAAAAAGTAACTCAAAAAACTTCTGGGGATAGTCTCCAAAAAACACCACATACCAAGTTTAAAGTAAATCGACCCATCCGTTTAGGCTGTGACCTCTGATACATACAGTACGAATGCAAAACTTGATATATAGTACCTATATCGCAAGTTATAGTCTAAAAGGCGACAGTAAATTTTGGGAGTGGAAGTAAAACTAAAATCTGAGTATGCAGTTTTATAGGTATACGCGTCCTGATTTTGTATTAGAAAGTCTGGCAGGTTAATTTTTCAGCCTTCTTTGGTTTTCGGAGGGTTGAAAACCGTTATAATTCCAAGTCGTCTGAGAAAGATAAATCCACTTCAATTAAATTTTTTAATATTTAAACTTATGTTCTGTCTGGGGAGACCTCAATCTTGAAGATCCGATAAATAGAACTCAAGAGTGGCAAATGTGACATGCATATTAGTCTTTTAGGTATTAAAAGTATTTATTCTTTCAATTATTAATGTGTTTTATTTATTTTATTTCAGGTAATGACTTATTTGTAAATGCTAATCTTCTTATCGCAAATGGCAGACGGTATGGTCTGGTTGGTCCAAATGGGCATGGGAAAACGACATTGCTTCGTCACATCGCTACACGTGCATTTGCCATACCTCCAAATATCGATGTACTACTTTGTGAGCAAGAGGTTGTTGCTGATGATAAAAGTGCGATTAACACTATTCTCGATGCGGATGTTAAAAGAAAACAATTATTGGTGAAGTGCAAGGAACTTGAAGACAAAATCGAAAATGGTGACATGTCAGTTCAAGAAGATCTAAATGACGTTTATGCAGAGTTAAAAGCGACTGGAGCATACTCTGCTGAAGCCAGAGCTCGACGTATTCTGGCTGGTTTGGGATTCAGTGAGGAAATGCAAAACCGTGCCACGAAAAACTTCTCTGGTGGTTGGCGTATGCGTGTATCATTAGCACGTGCCCTATATTTAGAACCAACTCTGCTTATGTTAGATGAACCTACAAATCATTTGGATCTAAATGCTGTAATTTGGTTAGATAACTATTTGCAGGGATGGAAGAAAACTCTTCTCATAGTCTCCCATGACCAGAGTTTCTTAGACAATGTATGCAATGAAATTATTCATTTAGACCAGAAAAAATTGCAATACTATAAAGGCAACTATTCAATGTTCAAAAAAATGTACGTTCAAAAACGTAGGGAAATGATTAAGGAGTATGAGAAGCAGGAAAAACGCATTAAAGAACTGAAAGCACACGGACAGTCGAAAAAATCTGCTGAAAAGAAACAAAAGGAAACATTAACTCGGAAGCAGGAAAAGAATAAGAGTAAGGGTTCTAAAAACGCAGATGAAGACGAAGGCCCGCAGGAATTGTTAGCTAGACCTAAGGAGTATATTGTAAAATTCCGTTTTCCAGAACCATCACAACTGCAACCTCCTATTCTTGGGTTACACAATGTCAGTTTTAGTTATCCCGGGCAGAAACCATTATTTATTAAAGCAGATTTTGGTATTGATCTGACTAGCCGTGTTGCGATTGTTGGTCCGAACGGTGTGGGAAAGTCCACATTCTTGAAGTTATTACTCGGGGAACTTGAGCCACAAGAAGGAGAACAACGGAAAAACCATCGTCTTCGCGTTGGGCGTTTCGATCAACATTCTGGAGAACATTTAACAGCTGAGGAAACTGCTGCTGAATACTTGCAACGACTTTTTAATCTTCCTCATGAAAAAGCAAGAAAAGCACTTGGATCATTTGGTTTAGTGAGCCATGCACACATAATCAAAATGAAAGATCTATCGGGTGGTCAAAAGGCACGTGTAGCCTTAGCTGAACTATGTCTCAGTGGGCCAGATGTGCTCATCCTTGATGAACCTACAAATAATTTAGACATCGAATCCATAGATGCATTAGCCGAGGCAATTAACGAATACGAAGGAGGTGTAATAATAGTTTCTCACGATGAACGTTTAATTCGAGAGACAAGTTGCACACTGTATGTGATTGAAGAACAATCCATAAATGAAATAGATGGAGAATTCGATGACTACCGTAAAGAGGTGCTGGATAGTTTGGGAGAAATTGTTAATAATCCTAGTGTGGTAGCCAATGCAGCTGTGCTACAGTAATTTTTTTTTTTTTAATACATACTCTTAGTCAAACGCAAGTTACTTTCAAAATTAAATCAAGCAGTCAAATTGTTTAAATCCAAATTATTGTTATGTTTAAATAAATACAGATGTTTGATCAATGTCGTATGCTTTATACACATAAAATTGTTAAACAAATATTTTCTAATAATTGATTTGCTGATGCATGCAAATGTAAGTATACAAATTTTATTGTACCTATAGATACATAAACATAATACTCTTGTCAAGAAATGTTAAAAAAGAACTGGAAATATTTACGTATTTTTAAATTGCACTTTTGTCAGTTGAATTTATTCCTTTCAAAAAAAGTTCATTTAAAAGTGTTTTTGCTGTAAATTCCACGTGAACAAGACTCCGCCCGAAAAACGTTTTCCCTATTTTGAATTCCGGGCGAAAAGTTGTTCTTGATTCGTAAATTACTCTTATTTTAATCGTATTTAAATACTAGTTTATTGTGTGTTGATGCACAGTTTTTGATGTCAAATCAAAGGTTAGATACAACAATTTGTTTGGTATGTGTCAGCTTGACAGAGTCCTTAGACAGAACTAAAGTTTGTTCAAAAGGGACATGTGGTAACTCTGCTTTTCTGTGCTGTGGAAGTGTTTTCAATGAGCTCTTCTTACATATTAATTTAAATTGGTTTTAACATTATTTTTAATTATTTTTTTTTTACTTTACTTAAATACTTTCTTGGCTGTAGTGCATTTAAATTTTGCTGTTTTTACTTATGAATAATAGTTTCATGACAAATCGGTTATTATTGTTTGTGCCTAAATGAGTTTGTTTGAGTAAGTTTATTGCTTGCTTGAATTTTTTGTCTCTCCTGCGAAAGTGTCGTAATTTACTCTATTAATTTATTTTTGCTACTTCATAACCCTTCGCCTATATAACATTTCAATTAAATTATTCATGCTTTTTAAAAAGCTTTAACACTATTTCTATGATAATATCCAAGATATACAAAATACAGGGTAATATACTTAGATTTTCGTTATCCTATATCAGCTGAATTTTTCCGCTTTTTTTTTATGTGACATTTGAAATGTGTTGTGAATTCACCTTTTGAATTTCCCCACATTGAGCAGTTTTCAAAATTAACAAAACAACAACATTTGGATTCAGATGATGTCAATAAAATGGAGGGTGTATACTACCTTGTATTCGATATATCTTGGATAATACCTATAAGTGATATATTTATTTAATTCCTTTTTTGTTTTATTTGCCTTATTAAGGTGGACTATAAGGGAATATTCATAATTATTTAAGATTCTTACTAGTTAAATTTTCCTTACCATACTATTAGTTCAGATCTTCTGAGCGTTGACAAATTTCTTCGTCCTTGCAGTAGCTGCAGCTGCACGAATATTATCTGCAATGAACAACATGCTTTTATCCAAAAGCAGTCAACGGTGACAAATTTACGCAATAATGCTCCACTTCCTCAGGAATTTGGACTCCACTTCCTCAGAATGATGAGCTTGACTGTATCTATACTGATTTCTCAAAGCCTTTTGATCAACTCTCACATAATGTTATTAAGCTTAAATTGAAAATGTTTGGTTTTACTGTGTTTTATTAATTGGATTTCTTCTTATCTTTAAAATAGGTCATATTCGGTCAAATTCAGAGGTATTTTCTCCAAGTGCTTTCTTTCCAAATCAGGCGTTGCACAGGGTAGTCACCTTGTACCTCTTCTTTTTATACTGGCTATCAACGATGCTCGCTTAAGTGTTTGCTATAGCGGAATTCTAATATTTGCGGATTATATGAAAATTGTCAAATAAGCCTTCCAACGACCGCCTTCTTTTACAATCTGATGTTGATAGTTTTACTATTTGTTGTAAAAATGTAAAAAGAACTAAACCCGATTAAATGTCAGACCATGACATTCTCTAAGAAAAAAAAAATAAAATTTCAGAACACATGTTACTTTGTGTTCGGAACTTCAGAGACCTATTCAATTCTGATAAATCTTTTTGTCAACAAGGCAAACTCTGTGTTAGGGTTTATTAATCGTTGGTATAAGGAATTTCAGGATCGTTATGTGACCCTTTTTAAGTGTTTAGTTCGCCCCCACCTTGAAAATGCTTCGCAGGTTTGGACACCTTTTTACGAGGTTCGTATTAATAGGTTAGAATATGCACAGCATAATTTCATTCGATTTGCCTTGAAAGGGCTTATAGAGTTAAAGAATAAAATTGGTGTCAAATTAAAAGGTTAGAATATCTTCTTCTCCAATTCAGAACTCTTTCGAGGGAAGGTTTACAGTTAAGTCACAATTCGCTTTGACGCACAACGCCGAGCAGATACTGTGAACAAATTTGATGTCGCAAAACTAAAAAAAAGAGACCGCCAAAATTTTTGCTGTCACCAGCAGCAAGAACATGCACTGTCAACAAGGCATCAGAAGTGCTTCAAATGATGTGCTGGGTTTCACAAGGTGACCACAACGAAACTCGTGGTTGGAAGAAGAAGCTGGCGCATGCGGCTAAGAACGAAGCCTATCAGCCAATGCTACAAAGAAAGCTCTATGGGCAAAAAAGAACAGATGAACATAATATACTTCATCTGAATTTGGCAAACTTGATGGTGCAGACAATGATGCTGAAGGCGTTTTAAGCGAAATATCTTTACATGAATCTGTTGTTTTTGTTCTACTTCTTAATCTAACATTCTTTATCTAAGTCTGGCAAAAGTGATGGTTTAGGTTTAGGCAATGGTGGTGGGCGTTTATTAGGCAAAAAAATAACATTAGATGAACATTGATTATTTGATAAATTTGTATTTAAATTTTCTTTATCTTCAGAAGTTATAATTTTAGTGTTAATTAAATCAATAGTACGTGATACACTTCATCTTCAGATTTATAAAGAGAGTTTTTTTTACATACAATTTTTCGTAGTTGATTTACATGTCTCTTCCAATTTAAATTTTTACCCAAGTTACTTTTCCTGCTTTACTAAAATCTTTAGTCATAACAAAATCATCTTTTTTAAACTCCTTTTACCATGCCCTTTATAAAATTGTTTTTGCTTTAATTTATTTTTCTTAACATTATTTTCAAATAATTCTAAGTTTACATTATTTTTTAATTTCATTGGATTAATCGTGTTTTAATACTTCGATTAAAAATTAATTCAGCCGGACTTACACCAGTTGTACTATGAATGGAACTGCGGTAATCTAACAAAAAACGTTGTAAACATTGGTTTAAATCATTCATAGAATTTTTTCCGTTCAAAGCTTTTTTAAAACCTAATTTAACCGTTTTGACGCTGTTTTCCGCCTGCCCTTTCGAAGCTGGATGACCCACCGGTGAAGTTAAATGTTCAATTCCATTATTTCTTAAAAATTTTGAAAATTCTTCCGACTTAAATTGTTTGGAAGCCCAAATCGCGGAAAAATGCATCTTAGTTGTTCCATTGTACTTTTACTACTAATGAATTTATTCATGTCGATACATTCGATCCACTTACTATGAGAGTCCACCAATATTAAAAAGTACCTATCAAAAATGGGACCCATAAAATCTAAATGAAGCCTTTCCCCATGGCTTAGTTGACCAATCCCAGGAAATAAGTTCATTTTTTGGTGGATGTGCAGTGTAAGGCAAGCATTGATCACAACTTTTTACCAAATTCTCTATCTGTTTATTTATTTCAGGCCACCAAAAATAAGCTCTAGCTAAACTTTTCATTTTAACAAT
Organism: Meliscaeva auricollis; assembly: GCA_948107695.1. Lineage (NCBI taxonomy): Eukaryota > Metazoa > Arthropoda > Insecta > Diptera > Syrphidae > Meliscaeva > Meliscaeva auricollis. Next base: position 37,135,739 of record OX403619.1, on the reverse strand, counting down.
GCCTAGATGCGATTTATACATCTCTTCCAAAACTTTGTCTTGCATGCTCTTGGGTATAATTAATCTGTTCCCCCAAAATAAAACATCTTTCGAAATTGAAAGTTCATTTTTTTTTTTAAAGAAAGCAGTTAGACTGGAATCCATTGATTTATTTGGCCAACCTTTGTTAACCAAACCTAAAACTTTGAGCAAAGTTTCGTCTTTTGCTGTTTCGCGTTGGACGTCTGTAAAAGTTACAGATACAGGACTTTCATTACTCGAAATATAGTTTATAAAAACGTCATTCGAAAACATACCCGGGATACTAAGTTCTGACTCTTCGACATTTTTAAATGCCCACGAAAAAAAATCTGCTATATTATTTTTCGATTTAACATGTTGAATAGTCTAATTGTAACCAGGGAAGTACAAAGCATACTTTTGCAGTCTATTCGCGGTCACGACAGGAACTCCTTTTTTATCCCCGAATATAGATATCAAAGGTTTATTGTCAGACACTAAATCAAATCGTGTACCAAAAAGATACTGGTTAAATTTTGATTTTGACACCAAAAACAATTGCCAGAGTATTTGAGAGTATTTCATCTCTGTTTTCGAAAGTCTTTTTAGATGCAAAAGAAATTGGAAGCTCCTTACAATTAGCATACTGATGGACTTGCATCCACCATTAATTTAACTTGCCCACCAGGATCGAAGTGCGCGAGACAAATGTCAGATGACATAATTCTCTTAACAGATTCAAACGAATCTTTTTGAAGTGTCTCCCAAATAAACTTATCCGATAGGTTATCGTAAAGAGGTGCTGCTGTTGTAGCTAAATCAGGCTTAAACTGGCGATAAAAATTAATAATACCCAGGAACGATTGAAGTTCAGTTATGTTTTTCGGTTCTGACAGGCTCATAACAGCTTTTAGTTTAGCTGGATCTTAACGTAGACCGTGTTTATCAATTACATGGCCAACACACAGATTCTTTAAATAATTCACATTTATGTGGAGAAACCTTTAAACCGGCTTCCTGAAGTTTCGAAAGCACCAACGACAAGGTTTTATTTTTATTTTTACCTGTAGTCAAAAGAACATCCATGAAAATTGTAACTCCATCTAGCCGCTTAATAAAGATTCAATTTTTCCTGAAAAATCGCAGGTGCTGTTAAGACTCCGAATACAATCCTTGTATATTCAAGTAAACCCTTAGTAGTGGATATCGTTGTCAATTTTCTGGAATCTGTGTCTAAGAGTAATTGTTGATAAGCCATTGCTAAATCAATTTTTGAGAATTCCTGCCCCCCATGCAATTTTGCAAAAAGTTCTTCGATCCTGGAAAAAGGATACTGATAAGGTTTTAAATGTGGGCTTAGAGTAACCTTATTCTGACTGACCCATCTTTTTTCATAATGGGCACAATTGGAGTACCCCATTCGCTATAGTTTACGTACTGAAGAACCCCAAGGCTAACCAGTCTGTCAATTTCAGACTCCACTTTGTTTTTAATGGCAAATGGCAATTTTTAAAAACTTATGTGTGGCACTCTCTTTAAGTTTAAGTGAAACTGTGCCATATTTAAATGTTCCCAAACTTCCATAAAAAAAATCTTTATAATTTTCTAAAACACTGACTAGATCATTATCTAGGTTCTGCTGCGTTTTGCTTAAAAAAATTAATATTTTCAAAACCTATGTTGAATGCCTTCATATAACTCCTTCCTAATATAGGTGGACCCCCAATTTTAATTATAAAAATGTCAACTAGTTTCTTTAAGTTTTTATATTGAACATTTACCTTACACATTCCAATGGGTCTGATAACCGCTCCATCATAAGTTTTTAAAGAAATATTTGATTCGACTACTTTAAGATCACTAAAAAGCTCTCGATAAACGTCATCAGAAATAGCGGAGATCGACGCGCCGCTATCAATTTCCATTTTAAGATCAATTCCATTCACAGTGCCCGCGTTCACATGCGTATAGGATAGCCTATCCAAGATACATTCGCTACCAGTATATTTGCGAATCTTTTTCCGTCAGCTGTTAGTTAACATAGGATCACAACAGAAAGGTATCTGGAAAGCTTTAGATTTGTATGTGAACGCGGCCAGTAACCGTAGTAGTGATCGGCTTTAACACATTATCTTCTCTGAAATAAAAAATTGATAAATCATTTCTTTCATCTTCTAAATATTTACAAGATTAATTATTATTATTGTTGTTTCTTAGCTTAGATTTATTGGCTTGATGATTTTTGCACATTTTCTTTAGATGACCCTTTTCGCCACATTTTTGGCAAACGTAATCCTTAAAGCGACAAGTGTCCGCTTTGTCATTTTTTAATCCACATATGGTACATGCTGGATGCTGTGTTGTTGATGCCGATTGCTGTTGTTGAGGTGATGATGACGATGGTTTTTTGTAGTGTGACTTGAGTTGAAAAACTTCTGGTTCATTTTTTATTGCCACGTGCGGTGCTTGTTATGATGTCGGATGCATTCAAATGCTAGGGAAATTTCCATAGCCTTTTCGAATGTTAACTTGGTGACACCTTCTAGGAACAATTTATCTTTCTCTGGACTATTATCCAGTCCCATGATAAATCTGTCTCCTAGTGCCATGTTGAGATGAGTGTCGAACTTGCAATTCACTGCTAATGACCGAACACGTGCTGCCCACTGACGAAGAGTTCCATGCCATGCGATGACTTTTTTGTTCGTAAAACTTAAGCCTCTGCAAAAGCAGAAAAAGCTGGTTTAAAAAGATCACCCAATTTGTCCATTAGGTATCATCGTGTAGCGAAATTAACAGAAGTGCTCTCCTTTGCTCTACACTATCAGCTTCGACTTTGTTACCAATAAAAAAACTGTTCCAAAATTTATCTTGGAATATTCTGAAGTCATTTACTTTATGATGAAACTTTGAAAGTTCGCCGAAAGTAGCCAATTGATTGAATTTTAATCCTAACCTTTTAGAATCACACGTGCACTTTTACACTTTATTCACTGAGTAGGTATAGACTATCGTTGAAACTCGTTTCGAGCATCCTCGTCGCCAATTGTGATTTTTGTGATGTTTGGATAAACCACAAATAAAATCAGCGCAGCAGTTTTAGTTTAATTCATTTATTTAATTAAGTACTTATAAGTTAGATTATAATTAAGTATAGTTCTGGTAGAGCAATAGGAGATTGTGTCGACTATACTGTTGGTAGGTAACTGATAACGACATAAGGTAAAATGCATGAACATTATATAAATAGGTATATTTACAGAATATGATATGATCGCTAGGCAAACTGCCATACGTGCTTATTTGTTATACAATATTAAGTGTACATTACAGAGATCAAACGGAGAATGAGAAAGCATTTAAGTAGTAAAGCCTTCTTTCGTAGGGCCAAGGAAATGTATTCTAGACCCTAATCATCCCAGTCCTGCTGTATGGGGTAGATGCATGGGCTTTGAAGTATTCGGATGAAAATTTGCTTGGTTGCTTTGAGAAAGATTCTTTGAGTGATTTTGGGTCCTGTATGTATCGAAGGAGTATGGAGAAGAAGATTAAACAACGAGCTTTACGGGCCATACAGCGACGCTGGTTAAGAAGCTGATTATTCAGCGGCTAAGATGGCTGGGACATTTGGAGCGTATAGACACAAACGCAAAATCCCGACGAGTCTTCCAATCCAACCCTGATGTTGTAAGTACGTTGCAGAGGAAAAGTGCACCCAAGAGGAAACGACCTCAACCAACTTGGCGTGTACGTAACTGGAGGCGGATAGCTAGGCACAAAACTGGCTGGAGAGGAATGTTGGTTTAGGCCGTAGTCCATCCTGAATTATAAGAGTCATCTGAACTAAATAAAGACTAAACGGCCAAGCTTACCTTGGAAGACCTTTGAATTTCAGAAAAAGATGTTCCAACCTTTAATTTCACACCAATTTCATTCTTTAACTCGATGAATAGACTACACTTCCTACACTTTCCTAGCATTTTTTACTATGGAAAAATTTTGGAGAAAAAAAAATACTAAAAAAAGTTTGTATTGTTAATTTTATTTTTAAATCTGAGCCTATATTATAAGTTTTTCTTTTAAAATTTATCACTCCTATTAATCCATAAGACCGATATTACACGGCCGCTTGTTTAGTTGCGCATGTAAGAAGTGCAAAAGAAAAATAAAATAAAATAGTATGAATGTTTTATTATCTCTTTCTTTTGCATTTCATACATGCGCAGCTAAACATGCGCCGTGTTATACCTACTCGTCTAATCGAAAACTGAAAACTATTTGACAGTGTGTTTTCCTTTTTTTTTAGACGATTGTTTAGTTTTTGAAAAAGTTTGTATTGTTATTTTTTTTTAATTCTAAGCCTATATTCCAAGGTTTTCTTTTAAAATTTATTACTCCTATACCTATAATTGAAAACTCACGCCGTCTTTCTGGATGCTAGCCCTGAATTAATGTAAGCAAGCTTCTATAAATACAAAAACAATACAAATTATATGAAAAAGTAGTTTTGGTAATTTTATAGAAGACATAAACCCATCTCGTTTTTAGTGTTCCATTAAGAATTTATAGGGACATCCAACAAATAAGACCGCAGAAAACATTCCATCTATACAATTTATTAAGAAAGCTGTTTATAAAGATTCCTGTAGGTATATGTAATTTATTCAAAAATCTCAAAATTGAATCATGAAAACAGCCAAAAAGAACAAATCTGAAAAAACAATGATTTTTCGTATTCTAAATTTTCTCAAAAACTATGAAATATAAAATCATTTGGTTTTCAATTTTCGATAAAAAAAAATCATGGGGGCAGTTATTATTATAAATACAATTTTATATTTCATTTTCTTTTTTTTGCATGTAAAAATTTTTTGCACGCAAAAAACAAAATTGCATTTGTAGTTTCTGGTACCATTTGATATAGGAAAAAAAGGTAATTTATGTATTGGTTACGGTGATTGGAAAATGTAAACATCAAAATATGGTACAAAATTATGCCTGAAACAGACTAAAATTTGCTTTGAAGTTTTGTTTTTTGTTTTTGCACGCTGAACTGTAAACTACCCTTAAATCAATTTTTTTCAACAACGACTTTATCAAAAACCTTGATTTATAAAATAAAGAAAAAGTGTAACGAACTCTATAGTTTTTTTTTGTAAAAAAATTTTAAAATGAATTGCATGCCTGACGGTAGCCATGACTCTCCTATAATTCGCTAAGTTGAATGCAAGGAGGGGAAATGTGCATGTATTGGGTTTTAAATCTGCACCGTTGAAGATGGAGGCACTTTTCCCATCAATAGGAAAAAGTCAAGGGAGAAGTCCAAAAAGATTCTTCAGTTAAATCAAGAACGTAGTCTCCCGGTTTCAAGTGTTAAAATTAAATTTTTATTTTGTGTAATTTTTCATAAAAGTGGAAATTTAAAGCATTTAAAAGTGACACAAAAGAAGCCGAAACGAAGAGCAAAGGGATTAAAATAGACGATAAAACTGTGGAAATAGGAAAGTCTACCTACCTGCTTATTGACCAGGAAGAATTTTGTGTTTACGGCCATCACAAAGTGGGTGGCCGACGATTTTTTTTTGTGTGGTACACTCTAGTTTTGTGATGTGAGATTTGTGAGCTGCAGAGTAAAGTATTACTTACAAATTTTATCAACGAAGCAAAGGAGGCGTCTAATTAACAAACCATTTAAGCCTATCATCAAAAAAGCAAACGTTAGCGCAGAGCTTGGGTGTCCGCCTGCCACACCCATCGTTCCGGGTTCGAGTCCCAGCGTCGGAATTGAACTTTTTTTTAATTTTTATTTATTTAATTTTTATGTTAATTGTTTTTTTTTATATTTCAATTTTGTTGCCTAAATGTGTTTTTTTTTAAATTGTAAAATTAAGCTATCTTTAGCCATATACGTATGTATATTTATACATATATATACATATAGCTACTTGTATGCACTTTGATTAAGCACTTTTGCAAGGGCAATAAAATTTGAAATCTTCTTTGTAAACTAACCAAAATTCTAACAGGTAACACACTTTCATAAGACCCAACTCATCAGCCTGGATGCTGTGGCCACTTCATCGTCAGCTGATGGTAAAATAAAAAGGGGTGAGTGCTATGATAAGTATCATTGATTATTTTGGGTAGATTTTATAGAGGGGGTTTCAAAGGGACGGGGAACATTGATAAAAAAGTAATTCTTAGTGCAGTGTATGCAAACGCACATATTCGTGTGTATGTATGCATAAATATAAATGCGTGGCGCTAAAGAAAACTTAAAGTAAAGTAACTTTTTTTTTTGTATGCAATTGTTGTTGTAATTTGATTTATTATTGTTTTATTTTGCTGGTCAACAGTGGGCCAAATTTTATATTTTAATTGGCAAAAATTGCATTTAGTTTTTAACTTGTTTCTTTATATTATTAAATTGTTTTTTTATTTGTTTATTTCTTTTAAATCATGGGCAATAAAATAATTAATTATATTTTGTATTGAAAGAACATGATCTTTAAAAATGGGATTTTAATTTAAAAGGATAACGGATGAGAATCAATGAGGATGAAAGGAAAGGGATAGGGAATTGAAAGATGGCGACTTAAGGGGTTGCCTAGGCGAGTACGGCAACCAAGGTAGGGTGGGTAGAGGCGTATTTCTCGCGCGTCATTCCATCTGACGCATAAGACTGGCATGTATTTGTATGCGCGGTTCCAATAGGGGTCAAGAACCAACTCCCTCCGACGAGCGTGAGGCCGGTCAAGCATGCCAGCACTGACCCCGACGGCAATAAAGGTTCCCGCAACAATGGCGCCCAACGTGAAGGCTTCGCTACTTTACAGTAGCGAACTTGAGAGATATTTCGAGCCAATTTTGATTTCATTTCCATTTTATTTTCCGTTTACATTTCAGTTTAATTTTTATAGTTTTTTTTTCCAATTTAGTTTCTTTTAACGTTTCATTTTAGTTTCAGTATTAAATATTTCATTTCTCTTAATATTATTTTTGCTTTATAAATTTCATTTTAAACATTTTCATAAACTTTTCGATTTTTTTTTACTTTTCATTTAACTTATATTTTTTAAATTTTTATTGAAGAACTGACTTTCCGTCATAAGTCCGAGTATCCGAGGTATGTAACCTTGGTACTGCGTTGCGATGACGGAAGTCTTTTCCAAATTGTTAAGACATGGTGTTTAGTGTTCTGAGTCATAAAGCTGGCAGTATATGTTAGCATCAATGCCCAGATTTGCGAAGACATCATATACACAAAAATAATGATGGAAGAGACAAAGAGGATTCAGATTGAGTCTTCGTGAGTACCTTTCATCTATATAACTCAATTTCTAGAGTCGGTTTGCGATTGAGTTTTGGTTGCAAATCGCCCTAGAAATTAAGCGAAGCAAAGTTGTTTCAGTTTTTAGAGTAGCTTATTTTAATTTCGTTCTCTCGGCTCGCAGCGCTTCGCCATCTTTCGGTTTCTTGTCCTATTCTTTTCATAGTAGTTGATTCTCATCCAAGTCCGTATGAAAAAAAGTAAAACTTTAAAAATAACAAACATTTTTTTTTTAATTTTCTTGAATTTTCTCGTATTTCAAGTTGTAGTGTTTTAAAAAGTATAGGGTGTTTCAGTTTTGTGGTCAAACAAAATTAAAAAAAAAAAAAAAAAAAAAAAATTTAATTAAGTAAAGAACCTTTTAGTTACCTAATTGCCTTTTGGTTCTTCGTTTCTGTCTTTCTGTGTTACGGTGCTACGAAAACAAATTATAGTCAGAGATTAGAGTCAGTTTGGTTTTGCTTTGTGGTTCATCCTTGGGATTTTTCTCTGAGAAATCTCTCTCTGTGTTTGTGGTTATGAATCACAACCCAAATAGTCCTCATAACAGTCGTCGAATACCTACACTCCTAAACGGAGGAATTTCGCTGGAGGATTTTGAAAGATTTCATCAGTCCTTAAACATTTTGAGCTTAGACGACTCTTACCATTTGGAGCACATAGCTTCCACAATTCCTTCGAATATGTCACACGCGGGTGATCAACCACCTCACGAAGAAAGTGTCAATGAGAACCCTGCTGAAAACGGGGCTTTAGAAAGAGCAGCTGGTAGTAATGCAGCTAGAGCAAACCATCAGAGAGTCAATGACAACACAAGTAATTCGGGATCCCCTGGTGGGGTTGAGAGAGCATCGGCTATAGATGGTTTGGCGGATAGAATAGATCACTCCTTGATTGCGAATCAGGTTCGGTTCTTCGACCAAATGGATCACTTCATGAGAGGAATTATGGGAAAGCTGGAAAGTATTGGTAATACACGTTCAGAGCGGCAATATTCCAGCTTCGAGCATCCTAGTAATCCCCAAGTTTTGAATGTCGCAGGCAATGTATCAAGTATGTTTCCACCTCCTGTTCCGGACACGGCACAAGGTTCCGTATCAAGACCACAAAGTGCCATAAACGCACCGAACGTTTGCCGTTTGGAGAGGTGGAACATAAAATACGATGGAAAAGAACCTGTTTCAGACTTTCTCTTCAAGGTTGATAGGTTGCAGTTTTCGTCGGGATACAGCGATTACCAAATGTGTGTGAATTTCCATTTGCTGTTGGATGGAAAAGCAAGCGTTTGGTTTTGGTCCTTTTTGCGCAAAAATCCTGATGCAAACTTGCAGCTGATCAAAACATCCTTGAAGAGAGAGTTTGGGCGCAGGGAAAACGATGTCGAGATATACATGCGCCTGCTCACTCGAAAACAAGGATTTAAGGAATCTTTTGATGATTTTTATGGAGCTGTGGTTCAATTGAACGACCGCTTAGATGAACCTTTTGATTCGACGAAGCTCATACAGGTCATCAAAAGCAATGCCAAAGATAAGTTGGGAGAAGTGTTGCTAGCAGCTGAGATTAAAAGCTTAGAACATCTCAGGAACAAGGCTAGGGAAACGGAAACATTTCTAGCCAGGAGAACAGTTTCTCATAAGACCATAAGTGAAGTCCATGTGGAAGAAGTTATCGACCTTGATCCGCAAGAAGAAGTCGCGGCTTTCAGTAGGGCAAATCATCGACAACCAGGTGCAACGTTGGTGTGCTGGAATTGTGACAAATTGGGTCATTCCTTCTACCAGTGTCCGTCGCACGAAAGAAAGCTATTCTGTTTTCTATGTGGCGAAAAAGGCGTGAGTACCCCAGAATGCCAAAAACACCAGGGAAACCGCCAAGGGAACGACAAAACAATCGGGGAGAGTCGCTCCCAAAAGAGTCACCCCGATCAGAAAAAGCAGTAATAGATGACGGAACTATTGGGGGGAATGAGCCGGATTCGGCCGAGTTGGTTGGTGGGCGATCAGGAGAGAGTCAGGGTAGCGGGGTGTTTGAGTCTGATGGACCAGTCAGGGTTCTTCAGCGAGAGGGTAAAATTTCGAAGAGTCATCCTGTAAAAGTTTTTGAGTTGAAATCTCTTCACGAGAGGAAACTAAATTACTACAGGAAACGATCCGAAATTGTTGGTAAGCCTATTGTAAGTGGTCAAATTCAAAAGTGTAGGGAACGTTACCAGATGCGGAAGGACATCCAGAGGAACATAGTTGAGACAATCCTGACTTCCAAAACCGATGGTAGAATGTATGCAGAGGTGAAGCTGAAAGACGAGTTTGTTTCAGGCTTGTTGGACAGCGGTGCTTCTATCTCTGTTTTGGGAGACTCGTGTTTTGAGTTCATGGAACGTAATGGGATTCATATGTCTCCATACAAGAATTTTGTGAGGACCGCTGATGGTAAATCCCACGACATCGTCGGGTACTGTAGCGTTCCGACAACACTTGATGGGGTTACGAAGACGATTACGTTTTATGTGATTCCTAACTTGACGCAAAAGGTTTATCTTGGTATGAACTTCTGGAACGAATTTCACCTCACTCCACAGGTTAGCCAGATAGACAGTAACAACATGTTTGGGGAAAGTTACGACATTGCTGAGGAAGCGGCTTTTATCAACTTAACAACGACTCAGCGAATCAAGTTAGATTCGATAAAGCGGCTTTTTCCGAATTTCGCTGAACTGGGTCTTGGTAGAATGCAAGTCGAAACCCACACAATTGAGACAGGTGACGCCATACCAATAAAATCTAGACACTACCCTCTATCGCCGGTGAAGCAAGAGGAGGTTTACAAAGAGTTGGATCGCATGTTAGGACTTGGAGTTATTGAGGAGAGTAATTCTCCGTGGTGTTCTCCGGTAGTGATGGTAAAAAAGCCAGGAAAAGTTCGACTGTGCTTGGATAGTCGGAAGCTTAACAGCAAAACCGTTAATGATGCATATCCACTGTCACATATTGAAGGGATCATAAGTAGGTTGGAAGACACTCATTTCATAACGGGTCTAGATCTTAAAGATGCGTTTTGGCAGATACCGTTAGATGAAGAGTCAAAACAAAAAACGGCATTCGCTGTACCTGGTCGGCCGCTGTATCATTTTAATGTGATGCCGTTCGGGTTATGTAACGCCGCACAGAGAATGTGTCGTCTAATGGATAAAGTGATTCCGGCTCGCCTTAGACAACATGTTTTCGTATATTTGGATGACCTTTTGATATGCACAGCGGATTTCGAAACTCATATCCAAGTATTGTCGGACGTAGCATCCTGTCTACGGAAAGCAAACTTAACCATCAACCTCAATAAGTCGAAGTTCTGCATGCGTGAAATAAAGTTCCTGGGTTACATCGTCGGTCAGGGAACGTTAAAAACTAATCCTGAAAAGGTAGACGCGATGGTAAACTTTCCTCTTCCTAAATCAGCGAGACAGGTTAGAAGATTTATTGGTATGACGGGTTGGTACAGGCGTTTTATCAAGAATTATGCTGACCTCGCAGCTCCATTAACCGATTGCCTTAAAAAGCAAAAAGGTTTCGAATTGACATCTGCGGCCAAGGAAGCGTTCGAAAAACTGAAAGAAGCTCTGACTTCCGCTCCTGTGTTGACTCAACCAGATTTTAAAAAAGAGTTCACCATTCAGTGTGATGCCTCCTCTGAAGGAGTCGGAGGAGTACTCTTCCAGCTGGATGAAGATGGCAATGAGAAACCTATAGCTTTTATGTCAAAAAAGTTAAATAAGGCCCAGAAAAATTATACGGTGACGGAGTTAGAGTGTCTGGCAGCGGTACTTAGTATCAGAAAGTTTCGTGCGTACGTCGAGGGCTTGCCTTTTCGTGTTGTAACTGATCATTCAAGTCTTAAATGGCTTATGTCACTGAAGGATTTGAGTGGGCGGCTTGCAAGATGGAGTTTGGAGCTTCAAGGGTTTCACTTTAAAATAGAACATCGGAAGGGTTCGTTGAATGTTGTTCCGGACGCGCTTTCGAGGGGTGATATGGAAGAGATTTCGGTCACAGCGATAGGAGAGGAAGTAGATATCGACTCACCAGAGTTCGACTCTGCTGAGTATAGTTCACAAAGGGAGGAAATTGTCAAAAATCAAGCTTCACTTCCGGATCTAGTTGTATCCGACAAGTACATATACAAAAGAGTTAGATTCAGGAGTGAAGAACTTGAAAGCGAAGATTCATTGTGGCGTTTGTGGATACCAAGCACCTTGACTCACGAAGTGATTGAGATGGCTCACGGTACCAGACTTAGTTGTCATAGTGGTTTCTCCAAGACTTATGCTCGAGTCAGGGAGAAGTACTATTGGCCTAAGATGGCCACGGAGGTCAAGTCATATGTGAGTCAGTGTGAAGTATGTAAAACCACAAAAGCTCCCAATAGAACCCTTCGTCCTCCAATTACAAAGCAGATAGTCTCTGACCGACCGATGCAGCGTTTGTACGTTGATTTGCTTGGACCATATCCACGTACAAAACGAGGCAATACCTTTATTTTTATCGCTGTGGACCATTTCTCCAAATACACCTTTCTGAAGGCGTTGCCAAAGGCAACATCAACGAACATTATTCGGTTTTTAGAACCTGATGTTTTCCATGCCTTTGGAACTCCTGAGTTCGTGCACTCAGACAACGGCAAACAATTTATATCGTCTGAGTTTGCAAAATTTTTGGAGAGCTATGGCGTGCAACATGTCCGGACAGCTTTTTATTCCCCACAGGCAAACGTATCAGAGAGAGTGAACCGAAGTATCTTAAATAAACTGAGGGTGTTTGTACAAGATGAGCAAGACAATTGGGATTCATACCTTTCCAGCATAGCATGTGCTTTGAGGTCTGATAACCATGACTCTCTCGGATGTCAGCCGTATTTTGCAATGTTTGGACAAAATATGGTTAACCATGGATCTGCGTACAAAATTCTTAGAAATTTAAGAGCACTTCACGATCCCGAACTAGATGTTGTACCTCGTGAAGCAAAAGTAGCACTTGCACGTCAGAAGTTATCCAAGAATTTGCAAAACGCACACGAGAGGTCAAAAGCCATTTACAATACGCGATCCAAGCCAACTTCGTTTAGGGTAGGTCAGGAAATCTTTTATCGTAATTTCGCCCAGAGCAATTTTGTTCAAGGTCGAAATGCAAAACTGCTTCCAAAGTTTATCAAGGCTCGTATTCGTTGTGTTGTAGGTAACTGTATGTACGAACTTGAAACTTTGGCTGGCAAATCGATAGGAGTTTACCATGCCAAGGATATTCGACAATGATTTGAGGTAAAGGTAGATTTTTTCATTGGAGGGAGACATGGGTGGATTATGAATGACAATTACTTTGACTGATTTTAATTGCTGATTATTTTGCCCGGCTTTTTGTGGGTACGGCTCCCACGTTATATAATTGTGTTAGCAAAAATTCGTGGGTTCATTTTGCATCTTTGTTAACATAATGAATATTAACAAAGCGCAAAGCCCTTTGTAACGAACTCTATAGTTTTTTTTTGTAAAAAAATTTTAAAATGAATTGCATGCCTGACGGTAGCCATGACTCTCCTATAATTCGCTAAGTTGAATGCAAGGAGGGGAAATGTGCATGTATTGGGTTTTAAATCTGCACCGTTGAAGATGGAGGCACTTTTCCCATCAATAGGAAAAAGTCAAGGGAGAAGTCCAAAAAGATTCTTCAGTTAAATCAAGAACGTAGTCTCCCGGTTTCAAGTGTTAAAATTAAATTTTTATTTTGTGTAATTTTTCATAAAAGTGGAAATTTAAAGCATTTAAAAGTGACACAAAAGAAGCCGAAACGAAGAGCAAAGGGATTAAAATAGACGATAAAACTGTGGAAATAGGAAAGTCTACCTACCTGCTTATTGACCAGGAAGAATTTTGTGTTTACGGCCATCACAAAGTGGGTGGCCGACGATTTTTTTTTGTGTGGTACACTCTAGTTTTGTGATGTGAGATTTGTGAGCTGCAGAGTAAAGTATTACTTACAAATTTTATCAACGAAGCAAAGGAGGCGTCTAATTAACAAACCATTTAAGCCTATCATCAAAAAAGCAAACGTTAGCACAGAGCTTGGGTGTCCGCCTGCCACACCCATCGTTCCGGGTTCGAGTCCCAGCGTCGGAATTCAACTTTTTTTTTATTTTTATTTATTTAATTTTTATGTTAATTGTTTTTTTTTTATATTTCAATTTTGTTGCCTAAGTGTGTTTTTTTTTTAAATTGTAAAATTAAGCTATCTTTAGCCATATACGTATGTATATTTATACATATATATACATATAGCTACTTGTATGCACTTTGATTAAGCACTTTTGCAAGGGCAATAAAATTTGAAATCTTCTTTGTAAACTAACCAAAATTCTAACAGGTAACACACTTTCATAAGACCCAACTCATCAGCCTGGATGCTGTGGCCACTTCATCGTCAGCTGATGGTAAAATAAAAAGGGGTGAGTGCTATGATAAGTATCATTGATTATTTTGGGTAGATTTTATAGAGGGGGTTTCAAAGGGACGGGGAACATTGATAAAAAAGTAATTCTTAGTGCAGTGTATGCAAACGCACATATTCGTGTGTATGTATGCATAAATATAAATGCGTGGCGCTAAAGAAAACTTAAAGTAAAGTAACTTTTTTTTTGTATGCAATTGTTGTTGTAATTTGATTTATTATTGTTTTATTTTGCTGGTCAACAGTGGGCCAAATTTTATATTTTAATTGGCAAAAATTGCATTTAGTTTTTAACTTGTTTCTTTATATTATTAAATTGTTTTTTTATTTGTTTATTTCTTTTAAATCATGGGCAATAAAATAATTAATTATATTTTGTATTGAAAGAACATGATCTTTAAAAATGGGATTTTAATTTAAAAGGATAACGGATGAGAATCAATGAGGATGAAAGGAAAGGGATAGGGAATTGAAAGATGGCGACTTAAGGGGTTGCCTAGGCGAGTACGGCAACCAAGGTAGGGTGGGTAGAGGCGTATTTCTCGCGCGTCATTCCATCTGACGCATAAGACTGGCATGTATTTGTATGCGCGGTTCCAATAGGGGTCAAGAACCAACTCCCTCCGACGAGCGTGAGGCCGGTCAAGCATGCCAGCACTGACCCCGACGGCAATAAAGGTTCCCGCAACAAAAGTTCTGACTTTCATAAGATGTATAGATCTCAATTGAAGACGTTGCTGTTGTGATTAAATGTGTTGTCTAAGTAGTATCTAAGAAAGGCTATAGGGTTCATCGTATTCGAATAACATAGGATAACCCACAGTTTAATATAAACTGGAGATTAAAAACGACTATGAATACGCCCTGGGGGAGATAGACCCCCTTCCATAGTAAAAAATGCTTGTATTTAGTCCTTACGGAATACGTTACTAATTTTCGGCGCTAAGTTATCGTACTTTCCCCAATTCTTAAGACTGTAACACCATGAATTGTGATATAAAAATCATAACCTAAAAAGACGTACAAATGTAAACAAAAACAAAGTAAAAATAGGGATAAAATAATAGGAATGGGATCTAGGAATGTTCCTTATGTTTCTGCGCAGAATTGTATTGATTTTTTTATTCATGGGTGTCAACTGTCAATTTCAATAATATATCTCTGATTTTTGTTTACACACATATATTTGTTCGCACTATTTTTTCTTGAGTGGATTTAAATCTAAGTAAAATTTATTTCAATTGTTAGGGAAACCAAAGCAATATAAGATTCAACATTACTAATGGAATCTTTCACGAAAACACCAATTAACGATGAAAACATTCAAAACGGGAGTTCCGAAGTATCTAATCGCAATAATTGTGTATTTGTTTATCTTTGTGTATTTTGCAATGATCAATTTTATTCCAACAACATGTTTGTACAACATCTTTCCAATGACCACTTTGTGGAGCTCGAGGTCCAGAAAAAAGTAATAAATAGGGCAAGAGACCATTCAATGAACTTTGTTAATGTACCTCCAGCAAAAACCTATTATTTTATTGATTTTCCATTTTCTTTATAGGAAGCAAAGATTCAATGGGATCAATTTAAAGATAAAAGAAGTGATGCTTTGGTACGATATTCACCTGAAACAGTATTAAATAACAATGAGGAGTATCAAAGCTACCAATGGGAAGTTTGTAAGGATAAGAAAAGTTGTGCTATAGTACAATATTCATCTGATACAATTCCGAATGTCGATGAGGAGTGTCAAGTACCAAAAATTGGATGTGAGAAGGTATCACATTCAAACAAATTTCAGATTGGTTTATATTTGCCACAGTATTGGTTTATATTTGTGTCTGTTTTTGTAAAAACGCTTCGTAGTGTTGCATTTGATTTCTTCCGTCAGTTAGTCTTGGTATATATCGAATACTGAAGTACCTAGTATCATGGAGCCTAATATCATGGAGCGTTTCTTTTATCGAAGTTTTAAGTATTAATCCAGTGTTAACAACCTATTTTATATAGTCAGACGATATATGTAGATGTAATCAATAGCTTTTATACCGTTAAAAAAAATTAAATGTAATAGAATACTTTTGACGTTTGCCCTTGAATAACTTTTGACGAAGACAAGGTATGTCTTTCGATTTTTCTGTTGTCCCAAAACAGAAAGAATTGCCAATAAAAATCTTCACTCGCAATTTGTGCGGTTTTTGCTATAATGCAGCAGTGTTTTCACATGCTCTTTAAGCAGGCGAGTATAGATTCAATGCCTTTGTTTAGATAAACACAATGGAAATCCTAGTAGTCTTTTGAATTGTACCAAAGAAAGGTTAAGAAATAAGAAATAGTAAAAACACTTCTTAAATCCTCCTCGACGTCAGTGTTTGCTGAGTCGTAAGAGCAATAATTCATTCATAATAGAAGGGTGATTTTCATTCCCTTACATAATCCTGGAGTTAACTTATTCTTGCAATTTGGAGCTATAAAATAAAAAGCTCGAATATTAAATTTTTTATTCAATGGTTTTATTTAATTTCAAGTTAATTCCAAGAAGTGCGCTTTTCGATCAATTCAATACAAGCCCAACAAAATTGGCGTGCTGCTTCGGCGACTTTTATTTGACGTTTTCTTTTCGTTTTTTTTTTCTTTCGTTTCTTTTAAGGTCGAAGCCTAATAATTTTATTAAAGTTTCATATGTACATACAAACAATTTGATGACGTAACCCTGACTGAAATTTTTTTTGAGTGTTAACTACCACGAATATCGCCCTGAACCTACATACATACTTCCCGAATTACCGAATTACCCCGACAATCGCATCGATATTAGTTTGCTTCTTTCATAGGCTGGATTTCGATTCCTGTAAGATCTTTATAATTTTATAATTTATAAGTTTTGTGACTTACAATTTTGTACATCTTCAGTTCAAATTCGTAAATAGAGCTGCACACCCCTCGAGGGTATGAAATTGCAGGCCAATGCGCAGACAACTTGAGAAAAATTTACGAAGACTTTCCTTGGCTTAAAATGTAGGAAATATAATTGGCTCAAAAAAGTCAAAGTTTATATAAATAAAAATTTGTCCTTTAAACATTTTATACTATTTCTTTAACATTCACTGGCCAACATCATTAACAAAAGCCGGATTTGGCCTTCCTCTACAGAATTGATAAGTAGAGATAGTTAATAGCGATAGGCACATTTTATTTTTTGCAGGTATAGCATAATCTTATTTTATTTGAAAGATAATCGAAAAAAATTAAGCAAGCAGTTAGATAGTTTCTTAAAAATCAGATTTGAAAAAAAAAATTAATTGATTTTCCAAATATTCAATCTTATTATTAATTTTATGTTGATTGAACTCTAGAAACCAGGTGCCAATATGTTTCTTAGCATAATTGCAACATTATAAAAAAAAAACACTTTTGATCATATAAACACTTAAGAAAAGAGGTGTGATTGAGTTAAAATTAATTTTTGTCAACAGCACAAGAACACAATAACTAAGGATAACAAAATTAAGTACCTTTTTTTCAAAATAACTTAACTTTTTTTGGTCTGCCATATTAAAATTTAAAGCGGTTTTTGATATCCCTCGCACGTCTTGTATCTATAATAGCCAAAATAAAATAATGAACAATTTAGTAAAAAATTTACAAATTAGTTGTTTTTAAATTGTTTTTATAAACCTTTCTTGCATAATTAATTTTGTAAAATTACCTTTTTCGATAGAAAAAATTAAAGTTACTTGAGTTAAATTTTCAGATTCTGCTTGGTTTTCTAGTTATGTACAAAATAATGAAAAGTTGCTAAGAAATGCGAATTAAGTTATCTTAACAAAATCGGTCGTAATTTATAAACCTGTCCATAGTTTTCTTAGAAGAATATCTTATTTCCTTCGCCAAAAAATAATCTATAAGCACAAAATATAAAACTATTGCAACTACTAAATTGATTTTTCGTTGAGTAAGACTAACATTGCATCGAAAATTATCCTTGAAAGTATTTCAACACACTGCTTCTAATCTAATTCACTTATGCAAAAATTAAATAGATTTTTTGCAATTTTTTTCCAGTACATATTTAGATGTTGGTTCTTTGCTTCAGATCCGTTAATTATTATTACTCAGATATGGACCGAATACGAAAAAGATGCTTTGGAAAAAAGCGACAAAAAACTTTAAAAAAATCATATCTCGGAAACCTTTCCATGAATATTTTGTTCGATGCGATTTTCGAATTTTACGGGCTGAAATCTATACGAAAAATATAACGGCACTTAGGGTGCAGTTTTTTTGTATCTATGTCTATATCTATGATCTATAATTATATATTATAGATCAAATATATCTGAAAATTGATTGAACCTCAAAAAAATAATTTCAAACTTATTTATTTACATTAAAAAATAATTTTATCCAGCGTTTTTCATGCAAATACCTACTCCTACGTTATGTGCGTCGTTTGGCAAAGATGAGACTATACTTTAAAGAAAATAGAGCTGATGCTAATTAAAAAAGAACCATGAACGAAGGCTTTAATATTGTTCCGTAGTGTACTTACCTGGTGCAAATATTATCGTCCTCAAATATAAAGTGCAAAGTTAAAACTATGGCCTTTGCTTGAGAAACTTGGGGGAATCCAAATGGCCGAGGATTTACATGGTTGGGAGGGTTAAGGCCAACACTGCGCTTCCATTAGAAGTAAGTGTTTTCCGTATTTTTTATATCTGGCCTGATATGTGTTTTTGCTGCAGTTGAGGTTAGTTTTTGGGGCAAGATCCCCTCCATTCCGGCGAGCTAACTGCCACGCATCACTGCAAGGAGGCCGTGTCCTCCGGAACTTGCTGTACTTCCTTTCCCACTATCCTACCTTACCCCCTAACTCCCCCCCCCTCGAAAACGAAAAAATTACCGCATAAGTTTTTTGTCTTAGAGTGATCTCAGGAACCCCATGGTCTTTATCTGCGCCGCTGACTGCGGCTTTTTGTAGTTTTAACAAATATTAATGTTAATTTAAAAAAAGTTCTGACAAGGGAGCCAATTTTGCATCCATAAATGTTTAAGCATTTTCGAATATCAACATTTAAAAAAAAAAAATCTTCGAAATCGGACTTGTTGGGACGTTTGATGTCTATTATGAGGGCAAGGCCCTCATGAACTCATACAGACGAGAGAAAAAACAAACAAAATCAAACGATTTTGTTGAAATAACAGAATTTATTTGAATTTTATTTGTTGTTTGGACAAAATCGTTTTATTTTTGCTAATTTTTAAGATATATGTAGGTACCATCCAAAAGTGAATCAATTAGGAAATGAAAAAGAAAGTGCAAAATATTTGTAAATACCGCTTGCACAGATATACTTCTGTATTCCGTTCCATTTAATAGATAAACATACATTTTGAGAGACATTATAGTAGGTACAATCATTTGACATCACAAAATATAC
This sequence comes from Meliscaeva auricollis, assembly GCA_948107695.1. Taxonomy (NCBI): domain Eukaryota; kingdom Metazoa; phylum Arthropoda; class Insecta; order Diptera; family Syrphidae; genus Meliscaeva; species Meliscaeva auricollis. Next base: position 37,116,471 of record OX403619.1, on the reverse strand, counting down.
AAAAGGATTTCTATTAATTTTATTGCTTTTTTGTTGTATTGAAGTCCATAGCCTACGCAGTTGAAGAGAAACTAAAAATTTCATACAAAAATCACACAACGAAATAGTAAACGTAAAATTTCGTTCGTTGCAAGAACATTTTGGACTGTAAAACATTTGTAACTCGCAATCTTTCAAGAATTAAAAGTTATTGAGACAAAAATGTTTGTTTTTCTTTGTGATTTAACCAAACAAAAAACTGTCGGGTTTTGGTACCAGTCCCAGGCTACCAGTTTAAAAACAGTATTAAATCCTGAACCAAGGCTCTTAATAAAATACTTTAAATTAAAATAATAACATTATAAATTGCTAATGATTTCTTTTATTTCTAGGTTTTAGATCCACAAGATTCTCAGGAATCTAATAGTAAGACTAATGAAAACGAAAGCATTAATCAGATTCCACAAAATTCTCAGGACTCTTATAAGACTAATGAAAACGAAAATGCAAATCAGATTCCAGTGTTAGCCGATCCCTGTTTGATAAAAAGCAAAGCAAGATCAAGAAAACCCTACGAATGTCTTCATTGCCAAAAACTATATAAAAGCAAAAGCTCTTTAAAAAATCACCGAAAAGCTCATGAAACTATCGAAAAAATCAAATGTCCTCATATATCATGCTCAAAAACGTTTACATCGAGCTCTGGTTATTTCCATCACTTGCGCAGACACACCACGGAAATACCATTTCAGTGTCAATACTGTGTGAAAGGATTTTATCAAAAATGTAATCTGCAAGTCCACATAAGAAGGTGTCATACCCTTGACAAACCTTATAAGTGCCAATATTGTGAAAAGGCCTTCGCTTCCAGTACGGATCGACAAATTCATCAACGCCTTCACACTGGTGAAAAACCCTTTTTTTGTGATCTTTGCGGTAAGGCGTTTACTACGGCATCTAAAATGAACTATCATCGGAAACTTCATTTTGAAGTAAAAAAGTACTGTTGCAAGCAATGCAATGGGAAATACTCAACGCGGGGCCTTTTATATCGACACAGTTTAGATCATGTAAAAGAGAAATGCTTCGATTGCGATGTTTGTGGAAAAAGGTGCAGGCGTAAGCAGACACTAATGGAGCACAAAAAAATGCACAGCGAAAATTAATCAAAAAAGCAAAGAATTGCTTGTAGATGTAAAACTTTAAACTTGTTGTCAACTAACGTAGAAAAATCTTTTTTATTAACTTTTGTTAATTTAGTAACATACCTATTCTATTTTATAAAATAGATAGTCAATAACTTTAAACACACTTATCAAATCTTCTAAGCACAAATTCATATTCAGAATTAAGAAAATTGACTATAGCTTTGCTTAATAAATCTATTCTTAACAATTCGTATACAGAGCAAAGACCATCTGGGGCGTATTTATAGTAGTTTTTAAACTGCGGTTTATGTTACACCTACTAGTTTAAGAGCCGACAGCTAATTTTGGGAGTGGAGGTATAACCAAAATCTGAGTATGCAGTTTTATAGGTATACGCGTCCTGATTTCAAATTCGAGAGTCTGGCAATTTTATTTTTCAGCCTTCTGTGGTTTTCGGCGGGTTGCAAAACGCGATAATTCCAAGTAATCTGAGAAAGACAAATCCACTTCAATTGAATTTTTTAATATTGAAACTGATGTTCTGTAATTTTTCCTAAGTCTGTAGACCTCAATCGTGAAGATCTGATTATTATAACTGAAGAAAAAAAATCGACCAGAATACTGACAACTTCTATAAAAAGTTCGAAAATAAAAATGTACAAAACAATAAAATGGGTGAATGTATGTAGGTGTTAAATAAAAAATTGATATTTTGATGCATTATTAAACAAATTACAGGATTGAAATGGAGAAAAACCAAGATTATTATTCAATGTTTTCAAATGTGTTTCAAAAATAAATCTGAGCGCTCAGAACATCCCAAGTAACAATTCTTGTTCGTATTTAGCTCTAGCAGCCTTTATAGAGCTAATTTAGCTTTATGATAGCTGATAGAGCTAAATTGGAACTACAATTGTTACTTGGGATGTTCAGTCAGAGAATGTTCAGACTCTGTTCAGAGCTTTCTTCTGAATTAAAAACCCTTAATACTGTTTTTTTTTAAACATTAAAAGGATTCAGAAAAGCTAAAAACACATTACAAAAGAGAACAGTATTTTTAGTTTCGTTCCGTTGCCAAACTTTCTAGAAAATGTAGAAGTATAAATGTTCACGGATTCATACCTATGAAAATTGTGAAAACTGTCGAATCTGTTAGTTGTTGTTTTTTGTTCAATCTGCTCCTGACGTTTCTCATTAAACTTTTTTGCTTCTCATTAAACAAAGCTTATGTCACATACCTTATTAGGTATATAATATTTATTAATTTTTTATTCCCCGTGTTTAAGAACATTCAGTTCAGTTTAGTTGAGATTGGCCAAATGTCACTTTGTGATTAATTGTTGTTTTTTGTTCAATCTGCTCCTGACGTTTCTCATTATACTTTTTTGCTTCTCATTAAACAAAGCTTATGTCACATACCTTATTAGGTATATAATATTTATTAATTTTTCATTCCCCGTGTTTAAGAAGATTCAGTTCAGTTTAGTTGAGATTGGCCAAATGTCACTTTGTGATATTTGACCAATTAGATATTCTTGAACCCGGGATATTATTCGCTAGAGTTTATTCTGTGACCTGAGAGAGAATATTATGTAGGTTTAGGTACAATATATTTGGGGGCTGTAAAATAATAGGAGATACTTTTGTACTTTGTGGTCGCTCCTGTAGGTACTATTTTGGGCCGCCAAAGATGTACTATCGTATGCATCGGTCGTTGCCTCCTTCCTATAGTTTGATAAGTTATTTGTAAAATATTTTCTTCACAGAGTAGGTATCTAGTATCTGGGGATTCTTCACTATTAACAGCTTACGCCTACGTGTGTATGTCGATCTTGCAAAAGCTATTTATATTTCATTCAAACCTTCAATTGACTTCCATGAAAACATTTTACATACATTTACATAGTAGGTTTCACTGATATAATCCTAAGAGTCGTTTGCTGAACGCCTGTTTCGACTATTTTCTTGAACCAACAGAACAAAATGCTCAATATTTACCGGACATAGGTTTCGTTTGGGGTGGACATTTGGACCAAAGGAGAATGGGCACTTTTGTATGGACAGCGTCCCATTGGTGTAACACATCATAGTGACCTATATCGTTGGAAAGGTGTCAATCCGTGCATCAATTTTGTATAGGCATAAGTCCGTATCTCGTGGGAGTAAAAAGTCATTGCATCTTCTCTGCCAAAATAAAAATGCCATTAAATAATTTGTTGATAAACAAAGCTGATGCTTATTCGATGCAGCACCAACATTGCTCCAGTTCAAAATATATGCAACCAAGAACTCAAAAATTTTATAGGACCCAAAGTTAGATGAAATGAAATGTTAACCTTTTTAATTATTTTCTTTAAAATTTGGCGTAGTTTTATTTTACCTTTTAAAAGGGCTTTCTTATAGTGGATTACGATTTAATTTGTGGGACTTATTTTTAACTAAGATAGGTTACAAATAGTCCTTCCTAAAGATCTTTTTATGTATTCTGCTGTCGCATCTTCCAGAGTTAATGTTTTCAAAATAATATTGGCAGTTTGCTCTTTAAAATGTATTTCCACACAAACGTGCTCTAAGCTATCAATATAGAAAGGTTTACATTATAATTGCAAAACCTTAGTACTATGATGTGATACCTACTCATGTGAAGAAATTGAATAGTTGATCCTAGTTTTAAAATGATAACTTTTGTGATTGTTTGTGTTCAATTTTATATACCTATCTTATCTATGAATGTATCTTTAATATAAGTTTTTTTTAGAAAAATGTATTAGAAATTAGTTAAACATTTACGTTAATTTATATACAAAAAATTAATTTAAGGTTCTCATCATGTAATGTTTCTCCAAAGAAAAAAATATATACATATACATATATAAATCATACCTGTGCCAAATTTTATAAACTAGGTTTTACCAAAAATTTGTAACGTTATATTATCCGCAAATAAATGTGTGAATTAACATTATATTTTTCAGTGATTTATCTTGACTTATTTATTATAACTATATACTCTGTCCAACAAAAATAGTCAGTACAGACAAGATATGAAGTTTACTTCTCACTCTGACTGCAGTTAAATTTCATTAAGCTGTGAGAGAGTGCAGATTCTAGATTTCGAAAAAGCTCTGATAAATATATATAGAATTACCAACTATTGATTTAGATTTGAAAATTGAAAATGGGTTGATATCAAAATCCAGTTTAACAAAATCCATAAGTTTTTCTTGTCACTTGTCATAAAAATTTATGAACAAAAACACAATTTTTTATCCTGTATAAAATTAAATTACTTACCCTTTCCCCCATTTTCACCTGTTTATTTTTTTTTAATCGATGCATTTAAATTTCATTCTTTAGTTCTGACCCTCTAAATTTAGGGCCAAAAAGGAAAATGTGAGGGGTGTGGGGTGTACTCTATTTTTTTTTTAACCCTGCATATAATTTTTGTGATGTCAAATCCTAATTTGAATGTACTAGAAGCAACAATCAAAAATACACCATGTCGAAGTTGCCCGGGCCCACTTTCGATGTTCACAAAAAAAAAAAAAAAAATGCCAAGTGATGTATCTCTAATTGCTCACCTCATACAGCCTTGGCCAAAAGTATTAGGCACCCTTTATTTTTCGCTCTATTCTCTGAAACATTTTAATTTTTTTTTTTTTAAATTTTAAAACGGAACATTCGAAAGTACTCAACAACATCAAAAGAGATGCTCAAAAAGGTTTTACAACAAGAATGGGACAAAATAAGTTCAGATGAGTGCCGTAGGGTGGTAAGGTCTATGCATAAAAGGATAGCAGCTGTCATAAAAATGAGGGGTGGCAACACTAAATATTAGTTTTTCTTTAGTAAAAAAAGATTTCCAACAATTCTGCATACTTTGTTTTTTTTTTATTCATCGTTATAAAAATATAACAACTTTATGAGGGTGCCTAATACATTTGGCCAAGGCTGTATCTGCAATCAACAAATTGCTCACTCTTACCGTTAATTTATTAAAAATATAAACCAATTCCATTTAAATGGGAGCTTTGCAACGATGTGGAATATTGTAATGAAAATGGTCTTAACTAATTGCTCACGTCTTAATTGAATTTGCTCAGCCTTTAATTTAACCTCAAACCCCCCATTATTTAATAAATCAATAATTAAATTTTTCATATAATAACAACCAATAGACAGCAACTATTTAACGCAATCGACATGCCTAAAATATAATCAACGATAGCCTGTTAGTAGAGCACCTGGTTGAGGGTCTATAGGTCGTGGGTTTGAATGCTACGGACTTTTTTTTTTTGTTCTTATAAATATAATTAATTAGTTTTCAAATGCCGACAACAACTAGGTGAACTTTAAATTTTCTAATTAATCTTTTAATAATTTGAAAAGGATTTATGATAATGCATAGGTAATACAAAATAAAATGCACGACTGGAACGCACGAACTTAGATTGAAAATTTTAACTTTTGGATATCCGATATCTGATGTGTTTAGGTATTAAGAGTTAAGGCTATTTTACAGTTCAGCGTGCAAAAACAAAAAACAAAACTTCAAAGCACATTTTAGTCCGTTTTTGGCATAATTTTTTACCATATTTTGATATTTATATTTTCCAATCACCGTAACCAACACATAAATTACCTTTTTTCCTATATAAATTGCAAAAGAATTTTGGCATGCAAAAATACAACAAATTGCATTCTTAGCCCTTTGTTTTGATTGGTTACAAAAAAAAAAAGTATCCTAGTGTTGTGAAGGGAATGACAAATAAGTTTGCTTTTTTAAATAATAAAAACGATGGATAGAAAAGACAGAAAACAGTTTTGTAAATTTATTGTTTTGTTTTTGCGCTGAACTGTAAATTAGGCTTTATAGACAAATAAACAAAAATAATTTATTTTGAATTTTTTTTGAAAATCTATCGAGCCGTTTTCTTTTCTAATATTTTTTTATTAAACATTTATCAAACGATAAAAAAAAAATTGGTATGCCATTTTTGCTTGCTTGTATTAAAAATTTAATTTTGTATGAAAATATGCCCTTTATACACCAAGAAAATTAAGTTTCATAATGTGAAAGACTAATTCAGAGTTTCAGTTTGATAAGATAATTGTAAGTAGGTTTAGATCGATTTGGGGAGTTTCGACCCCCAAATGCTCCCTCCCTAGGTTCCGCACTACCAAAATTTGTAAAGTCATCTGAACTACATATAGCAACGAAGTTTTACTTCGATACGATATTAGTAAGCAGGCTAAACTCCATTTGGAGAGTTTCGACCCCCAATGCCCTTCTCTAGGATCCGCACCACCAAAATATTTTAAAGTCATTTGAACTACATACATATATCCACGAAGTTTCACTTCAATACGATAATTGTAAGGGAATAAAATCGATTTGGGGAGCTTCGACCCCCAATGCCCCTATGCAGGATCCGCACCCCCAAAATATTGTGTTGTCATTCAAACTACATACATATATGTACGAAGTTTCACGTGGATACGATAATTGTAAGCAGTCTTAAATAGATTTGGGGAGTTTCAACCCCCCAATGCCCCCCAGGGTCCGTACCACAAAAATATTGTAAAGTAATTTAAACTACATATATGTACGAAGTTTCACTTTGATACGATAATTTTAAGTAGGCTAAAATCGATTTGGGGAGTTTCGAGACCCCAATGCCCTTTCCTGGGATTCGCAACACCAAAATATTGTAAAGTCATCTGAACTGCATATATCAACGAAGTTTTACTTCGATACGATAATTGTAAGTAGGCTAAAATGATTCTAACAAAAGTTATCATGTTTACAAATTTAGAACGCCAACGACACCGACGACAACGGCACACGCACATAAAAATGTCTCGAAAACCTGTTTTCTATACGTTTCATGATGATTCATGACTAATTCTGAAAAAAAATTTTGCCAATCGCTATACTTATCCTTTATACCTACTACGTGTACGGAAAAGTAATATATATAATTAATACTTAAACACGATTTTTATTTTTCCCTTTTAGCTAACGTTCCGGCAATCGATTAGAATTTTAATAATTTTGGTCTTATTTAAAAGGTACATTCATCCTCCCTCCAACAATTCAGTTTTTTTATGGGTAATGATTCTGCGGTAAAATTTTTACCGCTCTGCGGTACCTACTGGTTATAATAATAATTGTACCTGCATAAAATACTTATTCGTCCCGTTTCTGCGTGAACCTCGTAACTGCAATTTCTTAAAAGATTTAAGAATGTTTATCATTAAACATCGCTGGAAAACTATGAGTAGTTGCCCAGCAAACGTAGAGCTATAGAAATAACTGGTGAAATATGTACGTCAAAGAAGTACTTCTTTTCGACTGAAAAAAAGATACCTAGGCACTCGGGAAAAAAACTCAGTTATATACATCTCGTACGTGAAGCAGCAATATCTTTCAAGCTTCTGAAAATGTAATGCCTTTCTCAACAATTAAAGTACTGACATTTGTACTTTAAAAATAATCTAATAGAAGTACTTCTAAAGCTAGTTGTATATATACTTTTAAAGTAATTCAAAGAACTACATAATTCACCAGTTTTATACGTATTTCAACTAGTTGCTATATTTTTTTATTTAGTTAGTCGGCGGCTGCGGCATATATTATTTTTTTTTTTGTTTACTTTTGATTGAAATTTTCTTTTCGTTGAATCCGTACAGTAAATGATGCAGCGTTTTTTGGTAGTAATTGTAAACTTGCTTCAAGTACGAACGAATAGTACCTACCTATGCATAATTTTCCTTACCTTGCCTTCCTTAAAACACAATTGTGACGCAATTTAACTTTGAATGAATGAACACAAAGAACAAAATGAACAGAATAAAAAATATTTCGTGCAGAGAATGCTAGCTCTTTTCCTCATATAATCTCAAAGGAGAACTGTATTGTGTATTACTTTTGAAGGAGAAACAAAGATTCTTTTTGGCAGGGGAAATGTGGTAAATATAGATACCCATACGTTCACAGAAAGTGTTTTATTTGTAGTAGTATTTTCAAGAAAACTACTGAGTTTTGGTTTGCAGGAGGTACCTATAATTTGTGAAATTATCTCAATAAATATGTTGATTCGATTTCTTTTCATTCAATCCAAATCTTCCATTTCGAGAAAAAATAAAATTTCTTGAAAAAAAAAAACTAAATAAAATTTGCTTTGCAGATACGTGGTTCACGCAGAAACGGGACATATTGTGCATAAATCATAAAACAAAACACCGTTAGCATTTGTCATTGTCATATAAAAATTTACCCATGAAATTAAAAAAAAAAAAACATTCTTCATGAGTCCAAACAGGAAAATTAGACTCATTTGAGTAAAAGTGGTAACTCTGTACGCATTTATTCCATTCCATACAATAACAAGACATACCAATACCACCATAAGTATTAAGATATAAATAGAAGCAGAAAAGAGCATCTTTGCTCTTTTTTCTCGTATCGTACATTTTATATACTTTTAACCACCCCACCAGATTCAGCTTATTGTATTTGTTTGTGTGTACTTTAAGTGGAAAGAAGAACTTGTTAGCTGTTACTTGTTATACATACGATCGAGTTGAGTTTTCGTTTCATTAATCATTACTTCTTTTCAATTCAAATATCTGTATCAGTATAGTCAGTCAGTTCGTTTTTCGTTAGTATGTTTTGGACCGTTTGGTAGAGAGGTTATTTAATTTCTTTTTTCGTGAATTATCGCATACCTACAGGAAAATAAAAAAAAAAACCGTACATTGCAGCAGTGTGTTATGTGCGAGTAATTAAAAAATTGAAAATTTATGTATTCTCATGTACATACATACATACTTAAAGTGTGTAAATAATAAATTGTGTTTGAAGTTGGTGTTGCATTGAAATGAATAGATATATGTTAATAACATCTGTATTTTAGTGAAAGAATTGAAACAATATTTGTTTCAATAAACGCAGTGTAATTAAAAAATCGGTTCAATCCCCCATTTGTTTTAAGAAACAGTGTATTAACAGAAATTAAAAGAACAAAATGGAAACTGGCATTGTTGTTGATTTATCTGATGATATCGAAATTGAGGTGGGTATTTTACTTGCGGTATATCTAGGTACATAAATACTACACATAACATATACATATTTAAGTTACCTATGCATTCGTACATACAAAAGTTGAGATAGTAATCAAGAGATGACATTGCGATGATAGAGAATGCGAAAAAAATGGGTCTGACAATTCTGCCTGTTGGGCTGAGTGTCTGGATGTATCAGAAACCCCAGCCTAAACCGACCCGTCGATTAACTTAACAATTGGTGTATGGCGTTTTTTGTAGATTATTATGGAGAAATTTTTTCTTTGTATTCTAAAATGACCTACTGAAAAAATATACGCAACCACTGACTTACCCTTCAATTGTTGTTGTAATTTCGCTTTAACGATCGTACAGCCCCATAAACTGCACCGTGCGCAGCCTAAGCTACACTGATTATGTGTTCCCAAACAACCCAATTGGTATGTATTGAAAATAAGCACATTATCAGAGTAACCCACGTTAATGCAAATCATAGTGGATTTTTCTTTGAATTGTACTTGAGAGCTTTCAGAATGTTTGCTTTTTTAAAAGCTTACAAGAACAAATATAGGAATGGTGTTGTCACTTGTATTTGTGTATTCTTGGCCTTAAATTTTCTTGTAATGTATGGAAAAAAAACGCTTAAGAGCAGTTAAGAAGTTTTTGGCTGTTTTCGTTAAGGAAACAAACTTCTTTCTGCGAATTTTAAATGAGGTGCGGTGTGAAAAGTGAAGTTGATTTAGTATTCTTCGAAATTAAATGAATTTAAGTGAAAATTATTTTCTATACAGGATAAAAAATAGTGTTTTTGTTCATAAAAAAAAAAAATACTCTTCAAAAAAGTGTTTACTTGCTGGTGTCTTATAATCAGTGACAAGAAAAACTTATGGATTTTGTTAAACTGGATTTTGATATCAACCCATTTTCAATTTTCAAATCTAAATCAATAGTTGGTAATTCTATATATATTTATGAGAGCTTTTTCGAAATCTAGAATGTGCACTACGGAAACCCTGTAATATTTGCGCTCTCTCACAGCTTAAAGAAACTTAACTGCAGTCAGAGTGAGAGGTAAACGTCCTATTTTCTCTGTACGGACTATTTTTGTTGGACATAAGAAAAACACCCTTATTGCGAAGGCCAACTATCAATTGATATTTGATAAAAATGGAAAATCGAAATCTTAGTATTCAATAAGTCCGGTATTACACGGCGCGTGTTTGGTCTCGCGTCAATGAAGTGTAAAAGAGAAAGCAAGAACGAAAGAACGAGACAGAAATGAATCTGTCTGGACAAGCGCGGGTAGAAATTTTCTTGCGTGTTTTTGACGTTTCTCTTTGTACTCCTTCTTTTTTTCTTGAATTTGTTTTATTTCATGTTGTTATGTTATGAATGAATGATGAATTAAAATGACTGAAGAATTCAAATCCATGCAATTAACAATATTTACCGCCGTGTCTAGGAAATTTGTTAAATCTTCGCCTTCCATTTTCAATATTTTTAATTTTTTTTTAATTTTTAATAGGTATCAATTTTTTTTTTCTTGAATGCAAAAATAAATGTCAAATTAACGCGCAATAATGAAATGAGAAAAAGGCTTCGTATAATAACGAGCGCGTCACGGAATGAATGTTCAAAAGAAAATAACCAAGAGTTGCGCGTTAAACTCACGCGACGTGTAATACCGGACTAAGTAAAAGTTTGAGTAATGTGTGAAGGTTGACATACATACTATTATATCAAGTTCAAGTTATATAATGTATACAAAAAAGTTTAAATAATAATAAAACATGATATTACGATGATAGAAAAAATTGGCCCGACAATTCTGTCTGTCTGTCTGTCAGGATAGATGATAAGCCACAGCCTGAACGATTAACTTCAGAATTCGTATACCGGTTTTAGAAAAAAAAATATTATTTTCCAAAAACGGCTCCTAACAATTCGATAAAATAAATTATTTTTTTTTTGCATAGGATCTGTCTTTTTATGAAAAATATATATGTATGGGTCCGAAAAAGTGTTTTTTTTTTTAATTTTTGGCCGAATAGCTAGTAAAGTAATCCTTCCAGCAAACGTAGAACTACAGAAATAACCGGTGAAATATTTTCGTCAAAATAGACCCTAGGGAAAAAACTTAGTAATATACCTCTCGCACTTAAGAATACGTGAAGCAGCTATCTCTCTCTATCTTCTAAAAATATACTGCCTTTTCCTCAACTAAAGTAGGAACTGACATTTATGTGCTTCAGAAGTACTCCAAGAGAAGAACTTCTAAAGCTGTGGCATTTGTACGTTAGAATTTCTCCTTTAATGTACAAAAATCACCAGTTTCATATGTACTGCAACAGTAGTTGTAAGCTGGGTTTCGTTATTTAGTAAAACAATGGCAAAGTTTTTTATTTTTTTTTATTATTTCTATTGAAATTTTCTTTCCAATGAATCAGTATAATGATGCCGCATTATTTGGTATTAATTTAATATTTAACTCAATGTACGAATGTGCTGTATTAATAGACATAATTTTCTTTGAAATTTTTTTCACGCATCAAAATTAAAAAGAAACAGTACGCCATAAAACTTTGAATGAATGAACAACAAAAAAAGAAAAAAAATGGAAAATATTTCGAGCACAGCATGCTAGCTCCTTCCCTCACACAATCTCAAAGGGAACTGTTTTACTTTTTAAGAACAAACAAAGGGGAAATGTTGTAAATAAAGAAATCAATACTTTTACTGGATGTGTTTTATTTATGGTAGTATTTTCAACAAAACTACTGAGTTTTGGTTTGCAGGATTATGCAAGCGAGTATTCCAGTGGGAAGTAAAAGGAATATTCCTTTTCGACTTCTTTTTTAATTTGTGCAGGTATCAATGTGTTTTTTGTTCTTATGTTGTACTATTCGTATTGGCTTATATACATACATACATATATATAGAAAACGGCTCATCAACCCTAGGAAAAAGGTAGTAATATTCCGACGAAGTGACGTTACATGTGAGAAGTACTATTCTCCTTGAGATTGTGTGAGAAAGAGAGCTCACTTCCCTTCTTTTGTGTTGTGTAGGGGCTTAGGGCTATTTAATCAGCGTTGCCACTTACACCGATTTTCAAATATGTTTTCGAAATTTTCTCTTTTTTAAATTTTCTCCCGATAAACAACGTAGTGACATTTAGGACGTAGATTTAAGTTCGTCGAAAAACGAGCCTAAAAAATATGAAGGTGCAAAATGGCCGATAAATTAAAAAAGTGAAGTGCGATTTAAACTTTTAATAATCAAGCCAAAATTATGTAATCAATGTCATATAACATTAAATAAAATACAAGGCTATTGCGATTGTCAAATATAAATTGAATCGTTGAGAGCAAGAAGGGTATAAGTGACATTTGCAAACATTTGAGTAATAAAGGTTTAAAGAATCGTAAAAGTCCGATTTCTAAATTTTAAAAACCAACAAATAAAAGGAGTTTTATATAAAAACTATCAACTTTTTTGGCAAATAATGAATGGGGCATTTGAAGATTTAACCCACCTCCAAATTATCCTATATAGGTATTATTTTTCAAAAAAATTGTTAGTTTTTCTGTAAAACTCTGTTATATGTTTTTTTTTTCTCTGAAGTGAAAATTGTACTTGTACGGTTCCTACACTCACCGATTCAATTGATGAAAATTGAAGATCGATATGTTTTTATTCAATTGATACAAATTTTGATATCTTAAAATGATGCTAGATGTTGTAAATTGAAATAAAATTGATAATTATTATAGAAAAGTTGGTTAACTTTTCAATTAATTACGTTTTAATTTATAAAATTTCAACATTTACCAACTATCAATAAATTGATAGTTGATAATAGCATTAGGGGTGATAGAAATATCTACATACTTACTAGTAATTTTGTTAATTTTTCTAGGCAATTTTGACATTTTGCCATCATTTAAGGGGACAAACTATATAGTAAAACAATATGTACGTCAAATCAATACAAATCTCAGTATTTTAGAAGCGTATACTTCTCTAAAAGTATTTCAACAAATGCCAGTACATTTTGAAAGTTAGAAAGAGATAGTACCTTCATAATTTTTCATGAACACAATGACATGTAATATAATTACACAGTGTTTTTTATCTCTCTCTTTATGTTTTCGTATTCAATATTCGTGGCGGGAAAATAAATATTGAGTTCTTCTTATCTGTTTTGTCCCTCAGCTTCATCGCTAATTATAACTTACAAACAGAGATTTTCTTCATATTTTGTTATTTATAAAATTGAGAATACCTTGGAACACAACATCACAGTAATATGGAAGGGATTCAAGCTCAGTGATGACGTGAATATTGTAAATATATTATAATTAATTATATAAAATATTACGTAGAAGATGTGTTGTTTTTTTCTATTTGTGTCCTTTGTATTAAATTCTGTTGTGTAATACCCATTGCAACTGTCCATAGAATACAATTAAACTGATTCCGATGCATTCGACATTCCTTAAGTTCATAAATTCTCTTTTAAATATTCAATGCATTTTTGCTGCAAGTGAACTAATAGTTGTTATTTTTATTAAAAACTCGATTTATATGCACAAACAAAATAAAAATAGATGTTTCTACTTGTATCGGAGCCCAGAAACAAGAGAGTGGCATTCATATCTTAAAACATAAAATTTTTAATATCTTTAAACGAGCACTATTTTAAATCCTTACACTAGTAAACTAATGAATGCAATACTTTCCTAGAAAATACGAGTGCTCTGCAAATAAAAAATACCTGTACCCTGTAGTGCACAGTCAAATAAACCCAGTGGTATTAGACCCTACGTAAAAACACAAGTAGACATGTATTCACATTCAATCCAAAATTTGCTTCAGAGCTATTGTTATTGTATTATTATTATTGTGTTAGCTAACAGCTTTACTGTGGGTGCAATCGTTTGCTTCAGACGTTTAATAAAGTACTATACATTTTGATATAAGATTTTATGTTTGTGAATTAAAACAAAAATCATAATTTATTGAATTTAATTTTAAAACATCATCAAGCATAAGTTTTGCCCAATACATCATTAAATTAAACAGTTAATGTACAAAGTGGTATCAAGTGATTCATTATTTTCCACACCTCTTCAAAGTTGAGTTTGGTCTACAAGCCCTCTGTGAGGTAGAACCGAATGTGAGCAATGTCAAAAAAGTAAGTAAATTGTGTTTTTCTTTATATAACATAACATACAATTTATATTATTTCAGGATAGCAGCAAAAGCAAACTAATGACCAAAATACAAATTCAATAATGCTTACTTATGTTTGAAATCCACAAATGCAAAATCTTATACCAACCTGTAAAAGACATTATCACATTATCCTGAGTAAATGAATGCTTTGATAGTTTAGCAAAAGCTTCATTTAAAGGCTTGCCCAAAGCAAAATGTCGCACTGTCGTACGACAGTGCTTTGGGCAAGCCTTAAATCGTTTGCAGATAGCTAATTTACAACAATAATAGCTCATATTAGTAAGGTGTAGAATTTATTTGATTCTTTGTATCACTCTATGTAACTGGTTAACAATATATAATTGTTAACTTAAAGTTTTAAACAAGACTCTTAAAAATGGTATTATGGGTTTCTAGTAAGATTTAAAGAACGCCATACACTTATGAACATTAAAATCCTTTAAACCTGTTTAGTGATAGTGACTAACGATTCACAAACAACAAAATTGCCCGAAAAAAATGCAATGTTCAATTCCAACTGTTTCAATTCTATTTCAATGTAGGTAATAAGTCACAGTATTTTTGTTGTCTCGAAAAACATGTTTCTTAGGTTATTTCAACAAACTTTTACAAGTTAAAATTTAAATAAATCAACTTATCACTTTTCGTTTAAATAGCTCGGACCCCTCCGCCGTCTCATTTAATTTTGTTAAAACTTATTAGAAGTATGTCCTCTTCTAATATATAAGGAGCTAACAATTCCAAAAGCGTTTTTTGCTTTGTTAAAATACAATTCATGCATTATCTATGGACTTTCCAAAAAAAAAAAATCAAAAAAGATATAATACCTGAAAATTTGGTTTATTTTCAAACCCCGTTTTCTCAGTAACCTTATAGTTAATGTAAGTTTAGAATCATATAACTGTGATGATATTATGGTATAACTTATGACGATTTATGAGTACATTGATTTTGAACGTATGAATTTAAAATCCACCATAATCCAAAGAGATTATCGCAAAAAAAAAAAACAATTCGGTCATAACATAACAGAAACAATGTTGTATAAACGCGTTTCACTAAATGTTTTTTTTTGTTTTGGAACTATTTTGGATCTCTTATTGCAATTGTGCTTCATAAAACTAAAATAAACTGAGCAATACCTCAACAAATCTTATATAATCTTCATTTTATCTTGTCAATATCAAAATATCAAAAGTAAACATTAGTGCACCAATACATGGTGCATAACGTTGGTAGCCTGTTGCCTGATGGTACATCTGTCACAGTATGATCTTTTAGGCTAACAAAAATGGGTAATTCATGAAACCTGGCAAATGTTGTAAAATGATAAATCTGGTAATTGAACTTCCAAATTTTCTACAGGAAATCTTTATCTTGTAATCTTTAAATTTGAAATTGGTAAATGTGGAAAACTTTTAACGTTTAATTTTGGCCAGCTTAGATATAACCAGCCACTAATGTGTAGCTATTTAATAAAGACAAGGAAAGAACCATATCAATACATAATTTACACACATTTACCCAAGTAGATTTTAGGGGCGTTTATGAAACATGCGGGGTAAATTTTCCCGTTTAACCAGATGGAAAAGTTTACCAAGTTGCATGAATACCGCCAATATAAAAATAAAGACAAAATCAAACTTCCACGCTTTTATGAAGCGGTTACTAAGAAATACTAGGGTTAATCCTATGCAAATAGTAAAAACAAAAGGGTTCTCTAATATTTTAAGCGAATATTAGTCTGATTTTCTACTAAGAAGAATTCAGATCTAAGAAAGTGGGTGAATTCGCTTATTTTATAGAATTATTTAAAAAAAAATTGCCATTTTTAAATGCTACATTTCATCAAAAAATATTGGCAACTTTTCTGATATAAAAATGAGCAGGCTCATTATTTTATGCTACCTATTTCATTATATCTGGAAAAAAACACTTAAAACGTCTGCTGGGATTTGTTCGTATCTGGAAGTTGCGACTGCAAATCCGCGAGTGGCGCATAGGCTATCCTCTTAAAGAAAATGTTCGTTTAGTTTAGTTTCGTTTTTTCTGAAGAGAATTAAGTAAATGAAGTAAAAAAAAGTGAAAAAAAAAGTTTTTTTCTAAAACCAGTATTGTAGTTGGCGTTATTTTTAGTCCAAAAAAATAAGTTCCACAATATTCTCGTGATATTTTCCAAAATACGCGATACACCAAGTTTGAAAAACATGGATCGTTAAGCCCGTAGCGTGTGGGTTCTGATTCTGATACATCCAGACAGGCAGACAGATAGAATTGTCGGACCCGATTTTTTTCACATGCGTCACTCCTTGAGTACCCAACTACTAAGTTTCTATGTGTATCGCAAGTAAAAAAGAAATTTATATTCATATTAAGATTTAAATTATAACACATTCTTTTTTTTTTTTTGCACCTATAGTTTCATCATGTTGAAATGTAAAATATAACTATTTTATCATGTTGAAATTGAAATGCAACCA
Organism: Meliscaeva auricollis; assembly: GCA_948107695.1. NCBI lineage: Eukaryota > Metazoa > Arthropoda > Insecta > Diptera > Syrphidae > Meliscaeva > Meliscaeva auricollis. The sequence goes on along the minus strand of OX403619.1, from coordinate 37,099,556 downwards.
TCTTTGCAAACCAAACCTCACTTGTTTTTTTTTTTTTTTGATAATACTTCCACAAATGAAATATGTTCTTCGAAAGTATGTGTTTTTTTTATTTACCACCTCTCCACTGCCAAGAATTACTTTGTTTCCACAAAAAAAATGAAACGATTCTCCTTTACGATTGTGATGCACGCAATGTTTTCCATTGATTTTGTGTTATTTCGTTCTGTTTCATCATGTCACAGTTTTGCTTCGATTATAATTAAAACCATTTTTTTAAGATTCTACCTAAAGGTTTTTCCCAAGTATCATAAAAGGTAGGGTAGTTTTGACAATTTTGTCAATCAAGTTTTTTTATAATTGTTTTCTTCACAATAAAAAAAATAATAAAACGTTGTTTTTTACAAGTTTTGCGAAGAAAATTAACCTCAAAGTCAAAAAAATACCACGGGCGGGAAAAATGGAACACCTTTGAGCCATAAAAGCCAAAAAAGATATCAACGTGGTTACCACTTGTATTAACAGAAATATTATCGTAAACATGGGTCAAGATCTACCAAAGTAAGGGTTTTCCTCATCGATATCTAATATCAACATTTGAGATAGAACTTTACTGTAAAACAATTTTTTTCTTAGAATATACTTCAAAATCACTCCTTAAATTTTTCTTGACCATTTACGGGACACCCTGTATACGTCAAAGTAGTACTTCTAAAAACGAAAAATCTCATAGAAAAATCACACAAAGAAATCGTAAACGAAAAATTCCGTTCTGCTTTTCGTTCTACAGTACGCAGTTCCAGACCAGCGAAATTAGTTTACACTGGTTTATTCGGAGAAGTCTCCATTCTCTTTTCGCATACAATTAATTGCAGGGTACATTATTTGTGTGCGGAAAAATGATACTTGAATTTGTTTTTTGTTGTTTATGTTGTTTCTTGCATCATAGCTCGAATTTGTGTGATTTTGTTGGCGTTTGTCTTTGTTTTTTATTTTGCAATTTGTGAAACTCTATATCAATATTTTCCGCTGAGGTTTTCATTGTCTTTTTGGAGACCAACGAAAAATTTCGTTTCGCTTCAGCTGCGTACTAGACAAATCATCCCGTTTCTGCGTGAACCTCGAACTACATTTTTTAAAAAGATTTTGCTTAACATTAGAAATCGCTGGAAAACAATGAGTAAGGAAGATGAAAAAGTATAAATGGTGAAATAACCTCAATTAATGTGTTTTACAGTTAAATCGATTTCTTTTTATTCACTTCAATTATTCAATTTCAAGAAAAACTAAAGTTTCTTAAAAAAACTAAACAAAATTTGCTTTGTAGATACGTGGTTCACGCAGAAACGGGACGAAATACCAGTGCTTTAGAAGTACTTTTGAAATGCAAATGTTAGTACTTTAGTTAAGGAGAAAGTCAGTACATTTTCAGTATGTAGAAAGTGGCGGGAGGTATATAACAGGGTTTTTTGTTCCCGAGCTCCTATTATATTTTTATTGGAAAATAAAACTTATTTTACGTTCATATTTCACCAGTTATTTATGTAGTTTTATGTTTGCTGGGGTACAAACAATACTGTTTTTATTTATATTCCTCAACCCATATTAGGTTTTGCATTGAAAATCAAAAATAGAAAACGTCTGCATTCTAAAATTTCGGCTCATTAAAAAAAAAAAGGAAACATCCCCATTCTATGTCGATACAACGGAATAAAACATTCCTTTCTTTCTGCAAACACAAACTCGAAAATTTTCGAACGGGCGAACGCCATCGCTGGTGCCGCATCGCTGTCTATTACTTACATATAGATAGTATTTGTTTGTGTGTAAAAAGAGTAAATAGACGTTGTTCTTCTTATTCAGAGATACGTAAGATGCGTAAAAACACGCATACTTAGCCGAAACCGTCAATTCACCACTTTGGTGACTTAATTTGGCAGTTAAATTTAAAATTGACAGTTAATTTGAAAATATGTATGGGTTGCAATATGTTCGTTCCAGGTGTCGATAATTTTTGGTGAGTTTCGAAATACTTGAAAATAATTTGCGACAGTGCGTCACGACATGTGCGACACGATTTTTATTTGAAAAATGTTTTGCGCTTAATCGCATTTGGTGTGGGTACTCTCATATGACGCTGTGTAAATAAATTTTGGCGTTGTCATGACGCACTGTCGTGTCGCACTTTGGTTTGGGCAAGCCTTTACTGCATATAAATAGCTAAAATAGATGCAAATTCTGGGTGCAAAAGTATTCTTGTATTCTTTTATTAGTTTGAAAAACTAAATAAAGTAGTAATGTATGCAGTTTTGTCACGAAATGTAATTTCAATTTAATATTTTTTTTTGTTAAGGATTGCCCAAACCAAAGAGTCACACTGTAACATTGCGACAAGGGCTTTCATAAAGGCTTACCCAAACGACAATGTAACACCACAACAAAATTTATTTAAACAGCATCATAAGTGAGTAACATCAAACGCGACAAAGAGTGTTTCTTACGAAAATCCTTGTCGCACTGTCACGTGGCTTTGTGACACTTTGGCTTAGGCGTAGTTTTTGTCGCACTGTAGTGTCACAGTGTCACATTTGGTTTGGGCAACGTAAACTGAAAAACAGTTATAACCTGTTTCGACTAGAAATAAATGGGCGAAGTTTTAAAACATTTAAAAGCTACTCTAAAACTTATAAGAGTCGACTCTAAAAAAATAATTTAAGATTAAAGGCTTGCTCAAACCAAAGTGCGACAGTGAGAGACGACAGTGCACCACGAACTTTGGGCAAGATTTTACTTGTGTACTTACTTGAAATGTACGTTCATCTTTCTGCAGTTATGAATTGATCAATGACATTATAAACTGAATAGAGTGAACTTTGAAAAAGATAAATTATGCGTTTTGCTTCTTTTAAGGTAACTTCGCTCACCTACATTAATTAAAAGAAAATGATTTTCTTCTTGCGTTCACAGACACATTTAAATAATGTGAGTAATTTTCTGGGTTTGATCTTGATTTTCAGAAGTTCCCGAAAAAAATTAAGGCTTGCCCGAACCAAAGTGCGACACTGTGACACGACAACGGCAAAATTTATTTACACAGCGTCATAATGAGAGTACCCATACCAAATACGACAAAGCGCTATGCGTTTTTCATACAAAAATTCTTGTCGCACTGTCGTGATGCACTGTCACATTTAGGTTTGGGCAAGCCTTTAATCGAAAACACAATTTCTCGGAATTTCTCAACTCTGGAACGTTCACTAGCTCACCCCACGTCACAAAAAAATCCACCACACAAATGTCAAATCAAAAATATCAAAAGTCAAACTTTTCCGGAGTAATTCCAAGTGTTTTTATTTATCGTTGATTAAAGTTCTTTTAAAAAGTAAATTATGCAGTGAAAATTATAAAATAAAAAGAAAATATAAATAAAAATATATTTTTGTTCCAAAAAGAATGAGTTTTATTTATTTTGCCATCGCTTTTGGTTGTTTTCTTGAGTTTGCCTGTGTGGTTGTGATTGTGATGATGCGTGATGGTTTTGATTTGTGACTGTGCTTTTGATAAAGAGAATTTATTGTGGTTTATGTACTCTACGGCTTTTTGGGATGGTGTAATAATATTTTAAAACATTTTAATATAGTATTTTAGTCGATTTTGTATAAAAAAAGAACAATTAATAATTGTTTATTAAAATCGGAATAAAAAAAAAACAAGCTGTCAAATCAAAAATTTCCCCTCATTACATTGTTGTTGCTGTTCACATCTATTCACAGACACTAAATGAAATTACAAAAACAACAATGTAAACAAATGGGTTTTGGGGGTGAGAGTGAGACGTACGAAAGTTTCCCATCTCCTTATACGTATCTCTGTTCTTATTCATGTATGCGATCAGGTTTTCTTTTCACTATTTCATTTCAAATTGTGTGTGGCTGAGGCATCTGGCATGCATGTAGTTTAGTTTAGTTTAGTTTAGTTTCTCGTTGGTCGTGCGGTGGTGGTGGAGCGTTTGTTTGTCATAATAATTGCTTCTCTCGTAAATCAGTGCTCATAGTTTTTCAACTGATTAAAAAAAGGGACTCGACAAATTTCACTTTATATATAAAGTGTATCAGTGTGTGCTATATTCTAGCAAAGTGGAAATTTGGTGTTCCGTTTGAAAATATAAATACATATGTACATCATTAAAGAATGTTTTTGAAATATACAAACGCAAAACGGACCACTATCGCTGTTTATTAAGCTGGTTGTCCTTTTTTTCATTAAAAGTTTTATAAATTTCCAAAATGGATGCCGGCATAATTGTTGATTTGTCTGATGATAACGAAATTGAGGTGGGTAATTCTCTTCTCTTACGGCTATATTATTCACCCGTTAAAGTCAGATTTAAAATAAGGAAATTTAAATTTAAAAAAAAAAAACAAATCCAAGTCATGTCAAACTAATTTTTACATTAAAATTACTGTATTTTGCATAAAATAAAACAAGCTGTATTTTATTTTATCCCACATCAGCCTTCGCTACACTGATTATATGTTCCCAAACAACTCTCTTTGTATGTATTGAAAATAACCACATTGTTATCAGAGTTACCATTCCCACGTTATTGCAAAGCATGGTTCATTTTTCTTTGAATTGTGCTTGAGACCTTTCAGAATGTATGCTTTTTTAAAAGCTTATGAGAACAAATATAGGAATGGTGTTGTCGCTTGCTGTTTTTCTGTATTCGTGGCTTTAAATTTTCTTTTAATGTATGAACAAAAAAGGCGTACAGTTAAGAAGAAGTGGATTTATTATTCTTCGAAATTAAATGAGTTTAATTGAATTTTTTTTTTATACAGTATAAAAAATAGTGTTTTTGTTCATACAAAAAAAAAATATTCTTCAAAAAAAGTGTTTATTTGTTCAATGTTTTATAATCAGGGCCAAGATAAACTTACGAATTTTGTTAAACTAGATTTTGATATCAACCCATTTTAAATTTTCAAATCTAAAGCAATAGTTGGTAAAAATATAAATATTTATCAGAGGTTTTTCGAAATCAATAATGTACACTACGGAAACCCTGTAATATTGCGCTCTTCACAGCTTAATAAAATTTGACTGCAGTCAGAGTAAGAGAGAAACGTCCTATCTTCTCTGTACTGACTATTTTTGTTGGACAGAGTATAGTATGGTTTAAAATTACCCCAGTATGCGATTGGGCTTTTTACGCATTTGTCTTTGTCGCTTCTCTTTCACACAAAAATAGAAAAAAATAGAAAACGGTAAATCTTTTTAGAAGAAGAAGAACAAACAACGCATACCATATTCAGTATTTTTGCAAAAAAGTTTATATTTTCTTTATATTAACAGTTTAAATTCATCATTATGTTAATTTTTAGTTCATAGCCAACTGATTTAGCACTAAATATTCTTTAATTTCAATTTTTAAGTTACTATCTTTCTTCGTTCTAGAGAGCTGCCATTTTTTTTGCCATCAATTTTTTTTTTTATATTTGCCTGACGTCTTGGGTAAAAGCCCAATAGACAAACCGGATCAATTTTTTTATACAAATGGTCGTGTTTTGACAAAAATATGAGCAATGTGACGCCGTTTGTTTCGATGAACTGAGCGATGTAACTGGTGTCTGTTTAATTGCAAAATGTTTAAATATTTTATTTTTCTCATGCACTCGTTTTTAATCACGTTTAATGGATGGACAGAGCTAAAACTAACTGGAAAAAAGTATTTTCACATCACATTCTTTCTATGGTTTCTTTTGTTTTGCGTGTGATCAAAGCTGAGATTTGAAATGTATAAAGTCTTTTTTAAATAAAATTTCTTGATTTTAAAGACATTCAAGGGGAAATTATTTTTGCACTTCACAAACCAACTTCAATAATATTTTTACTTTGAACACATTTCTCAAAATATTTATGTTTATTTAGCTTATTTTATTTTTTATTCTTTTTAATTTTATTAAATAATTTTAATATTATTTCTTCTATATGTATATATATTTTCCTATATCTATGTGTTTATTATCTTTTTTTTTCTATCCAGATAAATGGTTTATTTAGATCCATTTTCCTATTTTTTTTTAATTCCATTTAATTTTTCTTTTAAATAATTAAAGTAAATAAATTAAATTGATGCTCTAAAAGATTTAAGTCTTAATGTATCATTGTAATGTAATCAATTTCGAAATATATGAAAATAAAAATATATATATGAAAATTATTTAACAATTATAATTGATAATAATGGGAAAAAAAGGGGAAGTAAGCGAAGTTTTAAGAAATGAGATGGTAATCAAGTATCATAATGTTATTTCGGCGAAATGCTTACGCAAACTATGCTTCGTCAAACCGTATATTATCAAAAAAAAATCTATTCGAAATTTTCCGCGCCCACAAAAAACCAACAAGAGAAATGACGGAAAATTTAAAGAAAATGTGCTAAAACCCCCAAAATCTGCAGTTATTGAAATAAAAAATCAGTACAAACGCTTAAAGTTCGCCAAAAAAAAATTTCACAAGCCTTCTCATTTTGGGAAAAAGTACATATTGTGAACTGAAGAAAGCTCTTTCCAATACCATACATCAAAGAAAACCTAAGATTTTTTTCTGTCAAAATTCTTTTTCCGACCATTGGAAATAGGTAGACCACAAAAAGAAATATAGAGCAATATTAAATAATAATAGAAAAAAATAAGAATAATAGATAAGAAAACCATTGTACTCAAATATGATTTAATGACGTTCCAAATTTTGTGAATTAAATGTGATTCATTTGGCAGTGAAGTTGTTAAACAAAAAAATCATATTTTTGAAGCAAATATGATTCATGCAAAGGATAGGTTTTGATTGTAACTATGTCCTCAGGTCTATTATTCTGGAAAACTGAACTGACATGCATAATTGTGTCCAAAATACAAATCGATTTTCATTTGGCAGTGAAGTTGTTAAGCAAAAAAATCATATTTTTGAAGCAAATATGATTCATGTAAAGGATAGGTTTTGATTGTAACTATGTCCTCAGGTCTATTATTCTGGAAAACTGAACTGACATGCATAATTGTCTCTAAAATACAAATCGATTTTCACTTAAAATTATTTTAAATCTTAAATTCAGTCTAAATTCTCACTACAATGTTATTACTGATATCAGAAAAAATATCAAAAATTCCAATATGGTATTATTTGATATCAGCATCTTGGAAAAAACGCCACCATGCCCATCTTTTTTTCACGATTTGGCTATAACTTGCCCTAATCTCATTAGTTTTACATAGTTCACACACTAACATTGTGTGAGTGATGTGTTTCTTTATTTACCAACTTTCCTTTGCGAACAAAATTTTTATGTATTTTTTCTCTTTAAAATATAAAATGATTCTCTTTTGGAGTTCGTGTGCGGAAGAGAGCTAGGTTCGGACTTCAAATTTAAAGTTTCGAAGCAAATTCTAATCTTTGACTGAAATAAAGTACGAACCTTGGATCAATTTACTGAAATCTAAAAAAGGCAAAGTGAACTGGAAGTGGTCCATAAAAAATAGGCCAACATTAAAATGAAAAAAGCATACCTACTCATTATTTGTATGAAATAAAAATAAAGCTATGTGCGGCGCACAGTGGGATGAAATAGAAATCTAGTACGCCTAAGCTCGTTTGTTATGAATGTACATACCTGTTTGATTGATAAAATCGAGCTTATTACCTCTAAATATTTAAAAACAAAAAAAAGTTGTTTCCCTCGAAAAGTGACAAGTTTTAAAGTCATTTCAAACAATCAGGGGTCAAAATAAGAGTCTAAAAAAATAGACAATTTTTTTGATTTCTTTGAAAAAAGTTTTTCACCTTAGAGCTTGATCTAAAAATAACTAACGGTCTAATGGAATAACGTCCATTAAAACTTTTAACACTAAAACTCGAATATATAGACGAGTGGGACGTAGTAGGCCATGCATTTTTTGGGATTTATTAAAAGTAGTGATTCATGCAACATCTCGAGATATCTCAATTCTTTTTCACCAAAATCATTCGAATGATTTTCCATACCCAATCTACCTATTCCAATACTAATCATTCACCCAAATCATTCGAAAGATTTTCCATTACCATTCTACTTACATATACCAATACCAACTTATTAATTTAATGCTATAAATAATTGTATTAGCAGTGTGAGAACGAGAAGTCAAATACACATATGTAATTGAGAACTTTGACTGTTTGATTGTGTTGTTCGTGTTTATTTAAATGAATTCAACGCGTATTAATCGTAACCGAAGTCGTACACAGCCATTGAGTGTGTTCTGTCTGCATCTGTATTATTTTATTTATGTTTCTTTTTGTGGTCTTTCATTTTTATTTCTTTTCTCGGCTGTTGGATCTCGAGCCTCCTCTCACTGCAGTGAATGTTCTGTTGACTCGAGTTGTTGAATACTCGTATCTCGTATACTCGCCTTGTACACAAGTTCTCGAATATATTAAATCACTCGAGATATAGGTAATAATAAATTAGTAATAGATATAGTGTTGCGTAGGCATCTTGGATTTTTATTTCTATGGTGTGGAATGTCCGAATGAAAATGGAATAATCGAATAATTTCTTTTCTTCATTTCGTATGAATGAACAAAAAATTTTGTTACTATTTTTTAATTCGAATGATCATTCGATTATTTTGATCACTCGAGTACTAATATCTCGATTATTGAAATCATTTGATTATTCCCATCACTAATTAAAATAGTCGTTGACCAACCTAAGATTTGTAAGTAGAAGGGTTGTGTGAAGTTGCGGGTTTTTGTCGAGATTATCAAAAAAATTGTTGAAAAGTAATTTGATTATATTAAATTACTAATTTTGATCACTGTTTGAAAAAGCAGTAATTTTGCTTAAAAATTCAAATTAACTCGAGCTCTCTAAAAACCAAGAGCAACGGAAAAGCAAATAAGGTTATGCAAGAAACAATAACACAGGTAAACAAAAAAATTGTTTTTATTGTTGCCCAAATTTGTATAAACGTTACTTAAGGTTCTCGACGTGCTGAACTTGAATCCGAAGTCAAGAAAAGCGATGTTATAACGTAAGGTAGCCTCTTACAGCAAAAAAAGATTATGGAAGAACTAGTTTTCTTCTTTTTTATTCAGTTTAAATCATTTCGATACCTTTTTTTCTCCTCCAAGAAATCAAAGTTGAAATTAATGTATTTTTCATTTTATACTGGCCAAGAAAGTTTCTTGTTGCCGGGTAACTGGTAATCTGATTTTTGCAGAAGTTGCATTAACGAAGAGGAAGAGAAAACAATCCCACACCTTCTGTGTTCATGCCCCGCTCTTTCCCAATGACACAAAATTCACTTAGGTGAATATTTCTTTGAAGATACAAGCGACTTCACGAAGACTGACATTCACAGTCTCCATCGGTTTATTAAAAACTCCAACTGGTTTATTTAAAGGCATTTCCTTACTGTTTATGTGGTATCACAATGAGCCTGTTATTGGCCTAAGTGTGTCAGCACTTTTTACTGACAGCCACCTTAACCTAACCTTACCTTGTTGCCGAAACAAAACTGCTTTTCTAAAGGTTTTCGATGTTCAGCAGGTTTAAAACCTTTAAAAACCGTAATTAATTTTTGGGCAACAAAAACCTTTTTGACCAGTGCAATTGATGTTGTATGGGTCATGTATTGAGGTTGTTTCCTGAAAATATCAAGCATTTTCAACACTTTTTTTAAAATTGACTTTTGGCCTGCAAGAATCTCATTTCTTCCCACCTTACGGCGACGTCGTCGGTCGTCGTGGTATAACTCGATTATTTCCGACTTGCCTTTTTAAATTCTCATTTTCAAAACGACTGTCAAACTCCTAGCAACATGAATAATTAAAGCATTCACATTCACATTCAACATTATTTTACCCACTCTGCCTTCCGTTCTACTCTACACACACTTCTACTTTCCAACTCACTTCATTAACAAACACAAGATTAAAGCAACAAAAAGGTACGCCGAAATATGACTGGTTATAAAATTCCTATTAGGCCAAACAAAATTTTTTTCTTTCCTTTTTTTCGTTTACTATTCACTGTGATTGACACCTCTCTGTTCAGTGCACGCTTTCTTATTGAAGGATATAACCCGCTTTTCTTCGACTTATTTGCTGAATTTTGTGTCTATCTCTCATCGCTGATGAATAAAATGCGTAGCGCGCAGGACGTTTGTTAGGAGGAGGTTTCTGTTTGAAACCAAGAATTTCATTATATTTTTTTTTTTTCATTTCCTTTATTTATTTGGTCACTTTTATATGGTTACTTTATCACAGCTATGAAAACAAATAAGGACAGCAACTGTCGAAACGATATCGTTCCATCGTTTTATGTTTACGGAATCATTTCTCCGCTGGACTGATGTGTCAAGAGTTGCGAAGCATTTGAAAAGTTCATTATTTTTGTTTTCATTTTTTGTCATTTGCTGTCTTCCGAAATGTTGTTCAGGGCGTTCCGCGTTTTTATTACAAAAATATACACATTCTGTGTACCTATCTATACACAAATGGTGTGATACTAGCTTATTTTTATTCTTATACCTACGTCTTTTGCTATAGTTTGAGTGTAAGAGCTTTCAATTTAATGCTTTCCGCAAAGCTTTCAGCTATCCACTAAAACCAATAATTTAAAGATAAATCGAAGAAGATACAGGTTCTGCAGACCCTTCTTCCCCATTTTGTAGATAGGAGCCTCTATCATGAGGAGAAAGTAATATTACAACTGGACGAAGACCCAAAGCAAAAGTCCAAAATCGTGAAGGAATGACTCACTCAACAACAGCCGAACAGCAGTGTCCAGCATAAAGTCCTGACCCCAATCCAGGTGAGAATTTGTGGTCAGTAGTGAAAAGACAGTTGGGTCAATACAGATCGACCCCAATGAACCTGAACCAGCTTTGGCAGCGAGTACACCCAAAAAAGGGCAAGTATTCTAAAATTAATTACAGAGAATTCTGTTGGAAACTATGCCAAAACCTGTAAAAAGTGTTTTACGTAATAAAGGCATATATACGAAGCACTAGGAGGAACCCTTATTGTCTATTGCTGTTAGGTGCAAAATTGAATACATGCGAGTTGTTTTAACTTTTATTTCTGTTTTCCTAGTCTAAGTTGTTTTCCGTTTTTTATTAAAAACCAGTTTGTTAAGAATTGAACATGAAATAAAGGACACAACAAAAATTTAATTTCTTTTGTTATTTCTATTCTGCTGCAGCAATAAGTGCACGAAGTACAAACTTGTACTCATTTTTGCACCCCACTGTATATACAAAATTTAATCAACAACAACACATATTCTTCATTCAACTTCATTTTTTGACATTTAGTTTTTTTTTTTTGGCAGGTTGACATTTAGTGACGCAAAATTTAAAACTCAAAAAGTCAAAAAAAAAAAAACGTTTTTTCATAGTACCAATGTTTGAGGCTACTTATAAAAGGCTACTTTTATAAATTATAATATTTTTTTTCCTCATTTTTTGAGTTTAAAAATAGACCAATCAAATGATATACAACAAAATTACAGAATTTATTTTAAAGAACTTCGGAAAAAGACATCTAAAAGTAAGTTGAAAATATTGCTCGCGACTTGAATAAAATTATTTTTCAAATTTCAGAGCTTCTACACGTACGGGCTATCTCAGAGTACCTAGACATAAAGCTAAGAAGGCTAAAAATTACTTTTACCGCGCTCAGACCACTGTGTGGCGTCCCTATAACAAAACTTAAGCTTTTCTTTGAGCCCACTGAGCCCCCGTCAATACGCCACTGCCCAGGGACGAGGGGCATCGACTTTTTGTATTACTTTTCCGTACACGCAGTGTATAGGATAACTAGAATAGCAATTGTCACATTTTGTTTCAGAATTAGTCTATTACGTCACGAAACGTCATGAAACGTGAAGAAAAGACGTTCTTGAGACATTTTTATGTGCGTGCGCCGTTGTCGGCGTTGAAAATTTTGAAACACCATAGTTTTTGTTAGAATCATGATAATCGGAATCTGTAGACTCCAAAAGTTGAGGATTAGCTTATCTTAGGTGTAGTTGGAAACTCAGTCATTTTGGCTTAAACAACATTTGGCAAACCTTCTTGCACTTTCCATACATAAACCTTCGGCATTTATAATTCGTAGCTGGAGTGGGTACCTCAAACGTTTTATTAAACACTCGAACAGCACAGAGAGCTCCATCATCGTACATACAAATATATAAATTTACATTTCAAAAAGAAAACTGTAACACTTTTCCCTATAGTTCAGTGAAAAGTTGGCCGTGCCTAATATCAGCTCCGTGATTTTTACCAATTTCCATTATTTAGTTCTACAAACAATTAATCATTTTTAGTTTTACCAATCTCTTTTTTTCTCGCGAGTGTTTTGCTTTAATTGTCCCTCGCAATATCAGTAATTAGAGATAGTAAAATTAACTTTTTGATAGTGAAAGTTACACAAGAAAAATTTTTCTCATTTTTGAGTGTCTTCTTTTTTATCGCTATTTAACTGGAACCCTCTCCTGAGCCCTATATTATAATCTATCTGTCTCATCTGTCCTAACTTTGGTTGGAGCTTTCGCGCCGGCTGCACTCTTCAGCTTTCATCTATAACAACATAATAGGTGACACTTTTTTTTTTTCATCTCTACCTGTCTCATCTACCGTCCCGGTGAGTGAAAATTTAACGTATATGTTCTGCTCTCGAAGCATTGTATGATGCTACATACATAAGTATTTTTCTTGTCCTGCACTTTCATGCTGAAATATCATCTTCGCTGATTGCTCGAGTTTCGTCTGACAGCCTGCATCTCATCATCACGGACTTATTTTACCAACTAAATTGCACATTCTTACATCAATATCAACCCAATTGCTTCTTGGCCTTACCTTCTGGGTGAGTTCCTTCTAGTATTGTTCTGCCAAGCAGTTCTACCTCACTATTGCTACACCATTAAGTAGTGTCTTCTGGTATTTTGTTTATTTACATATTTTACCACCATCTGCTGTTTGTCATCTTTAACACCATCTCTTCCTTCATCTTTACACTATACTTTGCACTATTCTTCTACTAATTCTCATCTTAACGCCATCTATATCTTCATCCATCAACTAATTTTCACCTTCGACGCCATCTTTACTATCATCATCAACATCATGCAACAACTATACTTCCTACGGTCAACAACGCCATCTACATTTCAACTCCGATAAACTTTAATTTTTTTCGGTTTGTGTCTTGGGTGTACACTACGAACAAACAAACAAATTCTAAAACAAAATTAATTATTTTTTTTCCCTACTACGAATTTTTAGTAATTTAAAAAACAAAAAAAAAAATAATCTAATAATAATACAAATAAACTTTTTAAATTATTTTACAATGGAAAATAGTTGCGGTTTCTCCGATTGTTCACATAATGATGGTAAAATTTCTGACCGAGTGAAATGCCATGGTGTTTGCGGTAACTCTTTTCATATTTCATGCATCGGTTTAACTAAAAGAGCAATTTCTCATTCAAAAGAATATTTAAAATACTTCGTTTTCTACTGCAACGAATGTAAAGAAATATCTATGTCACATGTTTTGCTCGCAGTGAAACTTCTCAGTGATTCTACCAATAAAATTACAACGGACAATGAACTTTTTCACAAAAACGTTTTAGCCAAATTTAATCTTTTTGATGACCTCTCTAAGAATATCGAAGCCGTTAATTTAACTCTTGAAAACTATGGTAAACAGTGTCTCGCGAAGCATACGAAAATCGAAAAAAATCTAACTTCCTTAACGCACAAAAACCCGCGCGATGATCAACTGAACATAATTGAAGATATCAAGTTAGTGATTAAATCGTCTTTTGCTTCTTTACTCAAAACTAATCCGCTCGATGATATTAAATATCAGCTAAAAACAATCCAATCCGATTTGGATATCCATTTCCAAAATAGCTCAAAAAACTCATCTACTTTTAATCATCACGTCCCATTACATCTCGATTTGGTTCCTCAATTCAACGACATCAGTAATGGTCTTGCAGAGACTCGTATATCCATCGACGATATCTTTGAAGAAATAAGAACCGTTTCCTGCAAAATCGACGAAATACCGGATAAAATACAACCAAGTACCTCCATTTACAACACTTCTATCCTTGCGGAAATGGTTGATAACTCAACATGTCATCTTTCAACTCCCTCTCTTCATGCTGAAACTCTTGAACTCTCCGACATCCCTTCTAATTTTCGGCAGCACTCTATCACCACTATAGACTCTGCAACTCAGACCAACCATTTTGGGTCTCCCTAAAAAAGATCTACCCACCATCATCCGTTTCGGAACTTCTTGGACATTATCCGAATGGAATAACAGAATCAATAAGTTGAATCTTAACTCAAAATTCACTCCTTTCTTTTTGAAGCGCGTACCTAAGTCAGCTACTAATACTTGGATCCAAAAACTTTTTCATCACAAGTTCTCCATCACATTAGGTGAATGTAAACGTCTATCGCCATCAAGTTTTAAGATTGATGTCCCATCCAAATATATATGGTTGTTTTTATCATCTACTAATGACGCTTTCCGGTTGGGTAAAATTTTAATGACCAAATGGATCTTCAAAAATAACAGTAAACAAGATATTTCTAAAAATTATATTCAAACTAGTTTTAAGGCAAAAAAATCCAATAATAATCCAATCCCTCAAAATCGTGTGTCCTTTAATCTAGACTCTGTTTCCAAACCCTCTTCCTCCTCTAAGGTCTTAAATAATTCATTATATTATCCTAATTTTGTTCATTCTCACACTTTAAATCCTACCTCTATGTCTCGCTCTTCTTCTCCTTCTTCATCCCAAAAACCCATCCCACAATCTTATAAAAAAAGAAATATCAAATCTTCTTCCATCCCAAAATTAGTCGTACCTCCTCCAACCTTTGATCCACTCTGTCCTCCAACTGTTAAACTCTCTTCTAGATTTTCAAATTCACTCTCTTCTGTCAATGATATGAACGGTCGGTACACGATGGCACGCTTACGTAATAATAAACTTTTCGATAACGTTCGCTTGTATCTAGCCTACCTTTTCGACAAACCTGATTCTGTCTGTATTGACGGTAAAACCAAGACGCGCTTAATTGTCTCAATAAGAAATGAAGGCCTTCCAACGGACCCCATCTCCCTTCGTAATATTTATACTCGCTTCCTGGAAAATTTCGATATTTCTCCCGCTACTGTTTCTAAAGACCTTGCGACTTTTGCCTCTCACATCCGTTTTAAGCAATCCTCTTATCGCTCCTAACCCTCCTAAATCCCATAATAATCTCCCAGAATATTTGTCTTTATATTACCAAAATGTCAGAGGTCTTCGCACAAAAACCTCATCTGTCTATCTTAATTCTTCTACACTTCCCTATGATATCTTTGCACTCACAGAAACGAATCTTCTACCTAGCATTAATGATAATGAACTCTTCAACCCTGATTTTAATGTTTTTAGAGCAGATGGATCTTTGGATAATGATTTATCCTTTGGTCGTGGTGTTCTGTTAGCAATACACAATCGCTTTGACTCATCACTCCTCAAACTCTCTGACTCCCCTTCTATCGAGTTTATTTGTGTCAAATCAAAAATTGGCAAATCTTCCCTCTTCACAGTTTGCTGTTATATCCGGCCTTGTCAACCTATCGAATCATACTAGCTTGCAGTTGATGCTCTTGATTCTATCTTCGATGTCGCCGACCCATCAGATGTAGTCTTAGTCTTAGGAGACTTCAATTTTCCAAATCTTCAATGGACTCCCTCTGATGATGAATCTCACTTTTTTACTTTAAATGCTACAACAGATAAGGAAATCCTATTCACTGATTGCCTTTCAGACTTAGGACTTTTTCAACTAAGCGGAGTTAAAAATAACTTAGGGCGCCAACTCGATCTCGTCTACTCTTCAGATGTAGATAACTGCATACTTACTGCTAGCGACCACCTTCTTTCGACCCTTGATTCGTACCACCCTCCTCTATTTCTTACCTTTTCCTACAACTCTTCCCATACTGTCATTCCATCTGTATTCCCAATTGTCTTCAATTATCGCAAAGCAAATTCTTCGAAACTAAATGACTTACTACACGCTGCCAATTTTAGTAGTATCTTTAATAGTCGCGATATTAATGCTTCTCTCTTTCAATTCTATTCAATCGTCTTTAATTGTATAAGTCAATCTGTACCAACTGCCCCCCAAAAAAACATTTCGTCTAGTCCTCCGTTTTATAACAAAGAACTTAAGTCACTTAGAAATAGAAGAAATAAACTCTGGCGCAAATATCTACTCTCTCGGTCTGGCTTTGATTTCTCGAATTTCCAATGCGCGAACTCTTTGTTTTCTGAGTTATGTAATTCTCTATATAATAATTACCTTTCAAAAATTCAATCCAACATATTATCTGATCCTAAAAGTTTTTTCCATTTCATTAACGCTAAAAAGAAATCCGATAGCTACCCTTCTACCCTTACTTTTTTGAATACAAGTTCTGATGATCCCAAAATAATTACTAATCTATTTGCTGAATTTTTTAGCCAGTCTTTTTCAAATAATACCTCACAACCTGATCTAAATTATTTTTCTTATTTAGCCACTTGTACCCAAACTTCATTAACTTCAATTGTTATTCCTTCGTCCGTTGTTACTGGAAAGATAAACAAGCTCAAAACAAAATATACTGCAGGTCCTGATGGTTTACCTTCAATAATTCTAAAAAAATGTTCTACAAATCTAGTGGAACCCTTAACTGCTCTTTTCCAGCTTTCTATTTCAAAAGGTATCTTCCCTTCTCTTTGGAAATACTCTTATATTATCCCGATCCATAAAAAAGGTCCCAAAAAAGAAATATCTAACTACCGCCCCATCGCTAAACTATCATGCCTCCCAAAACTTTTTGAAAGCATAATTTATGATACTATGCTCTTCCATTGCAAACAAATTTTCTTCCCCAATCAACATGGTTTTCTAACTGGTAGGTCAACTACCACAAACTAAGTTGATTTTGTCTCCAGTTCAATCTGTGCCATGGAGGCTGGCAAAGAAATTGATGTCATTGCAACTGATTTAAGCAAAGCCTTCGATAAAATTTCACATACCCTTATTCTCTTCAAACTTAAATCACTTGGTTTTCAACCTTCCTTCATGGCATGGATTGAATCTTATTTAAATGGACGTCAGTATAACGTCCTTTTTAGAGGTTCAGAATCTTATCCGATTATTGCAACATCTGGCGTTCCGCAAGGTAGCCATCTCGGTCCTTTGATCTTCATACTAACAATCAACGATGTCGATAGTGTAATAAAAGATTCTTCAGTTTCTGTATATGCCGACGATAAAAAAATATATAGATGTATCTCCTCCCTTAATGACTCTCTCCTTCTTCAACTTGACCTAAACCGATTTTCAACCTGGTGTGAGAAAAACTTCCTAGAGCTTAATGTGAGCAAATGTCAAGCAATAACGTATTCACGTAAACGCTCACTACTTTTCCCTCGTACCTACCTAATTAATAACGAGCCTGTCATACAAGTTGATTCATTACGTGATCTCGGAGTAATATGTGATAAGGAACTAAATTTCAAATCCCACATCACTAACTCCATAAACAGAGCAAACTCCGCACTAGGTTTTGTCAAACGTTGGTCTAAAGAATTCTCCGACCCCTACGTCACAAAAACCCTCTATCTTACATTTGTCAGACCTCTTCTTGAATATGCTAGCCAGGTATGGTCCCCATTTTATGCATCTCACTCTCTTCGTATAGAAGCCGTTCAACGTAGATTCCTTCGATTTGCCCTACGTGGTCTACCCTGGCCTGATAGACTTAACCTCCCTCCTTACGTTGGTCGCTTACAACTTATTGATCTACAACCTCTTGATATACGCCGTAAAGTTGCTGACATTATTTTCATCCATCAAGTTTTAACTGGTAATATCGATTGCCCTGCCCTTTTGCAAAAAATCTCCCTTTATACTAACCCGAGAAATCTCCGATCTGTTTCCCTTTTTGCTCTTGATTTTCAACGCACTAACTATGGGTTCAATGAACCTATGAATCGTATGCTACGTGCTGCTAATAGCGTGGATAATACTTTTGATTTTCATCCCTCCAAGCATTCCCTGAAAACCTCTCTCTACAAGAATTTCCTATCCCCACAACCTTCCTAAGTTTCTCAACCCTCACACTCTTAGTTTTTAAGTATTTTTATAATCTAGTTTTAAGTTTATTTTGTAAACAATAGTTGTAAGTCTTATTGCTTGTATTAAGCTAAATAAATAATATGTCACTTTGTATGGGGAGTACCACAAATTTGTATTTTTTTAAATGTTTTAATGAACAATGGTTCTGATTTTCAAAATGATGAAGTTATGCAAAAACCAAAATACTTTATTCCTCAAAAGTTTTGTAAAAACACTTATTTGTAAAAATAAATTTCTAACAATGGTACGGAAAAGTTTGGTTTTTTAAACAAGGTTTAAGAATTTGTATAAATAAAATCTGTATTTTTTTTAAAACTTTATATTCTCTAGATGTTCATTAAAGGTTTGTCCAAACCAAAGTGCGAAAGTGCGACACGACAACGGCAAAAGTTATTTACACAGCGTCCTATTAGACATTGCGCGACAAAGCGCAATGCGTTTTTCATACAAAAATTCTTGTCGTGTCGCAATGCGCCAGTTCGGTTTGGGCAAGCCTTAAATCTTTGGGGTTAAAAACACATACAGTTTTAATTTCAAAGTTATCCGCTGATAAAATTTCAACCATTTTTTCTTCGTACTGTGTTCTGTTCACTATACCCCCTTCCTTTGTCCGATTTCATAAAGCATACGCTTACTTCCTTTTCACTTATGACGTTTTCCTTTTGTCAGTGCCGTTTTTCTGTCAAATTTTCAGGTTTTCCCTTTTTTTTTGAAGGCAAATGGAAGTTGAAATCGATTTTTTTGTGTAATAGTGTGTGTGAACTAATCACAAAATCAGTGTTAATAGACGTAAGATAAATATTCTCGAAGACACGACAAATTTTTGTTACACAGCGACATAATAGAATCCCCTCACCAAACTAACGCAACAAAACATTTTTGTTTAGAGCTGCACAGAATGGCATCATACTCGTCGATGAATGACGTCGCTGGCATTTATGTCTAATTAGTCGAGCGACAAAGTTAAAAACATTTCAACTTATGGGCGATTCGCTCAGCGACGAACGACTGCAATTTGTTTCTGCAAGGCGACTTTTAAACAAATTTAAAAGCGGCGTCGACGTTGCTCAGCGACGAGTGACCCATTCTGTTTCTTATAAAAACCCTTATTGTACTGTCGTGCTTTGGTTTGGGAGAAAGAGCCAGCGCTTTTTGGCATTTTTCCTCCATTTTTTTTTTTAATCTGTCATTCATAAAAAAAATATTTTTTTTTTTTAATTTGATCAAAACTCAAAAGTTGCGTATTTTCGTACTTTACTCGTAAAACCTGAGAAAAAAAAATATTTTTTTTGAATTTTGTTTTTTGATTTAAAAAAAAAAAATATATATAGAAGAGCACATAATCTACAACTTTTTGGAAAAAAGCTTTTAGATATGACTCACCGTTTAAGAGTAATATGCAAGAAACCGTTATTTTCTAAATTTTGACACATTTTCATATCGCGATATCTTCTAAACGATTGCTCGTAGAGAAAAAAATGTCACAACGTGTTTTTAGGGAATCACAAGACCTAGAAGTTTCACATACATACATATACTCTTTTTTGATAATTTCTCCCGTTATTTGTTTCAAATAAGTAACCATAACTTTGAAGTTTTGGTGAAGGAAATAAGGCGTTTTTTATCAATCGTCACATTTGATGGTAATAGACTTTACAGTGTTGCTTATGAAAAATTGATTTAATTTTTAACAGTTGATTTATTTTGAAATTAATTTTATGTTCTTTTTTACATTTCTTTTTTAAACTACAAATGTAATTAGATTTTTTTTCTAATTAATCAATCCTAATTAAAGATCCTGAAAATTTTAATTTTTTGTAGAGCATGGATGCAATGGAGTTTTTTTTTCTATTTTCTTAGGCTATTCGCAAATATTTTAACTCTGTTTTTTTATTTTTAGAATACCAGAAAGAAATTGGACCGGAAGAGGTTCAACGAAATAAAGAAGTACATTCCCTTTCTGCAGTATATTACAGCAAAAGATCCTGTAAAAAATGAAAAATATGTCAAATTACTCCACTGGTTTAATTCAAACAAAAAGTAAGTACCTACGATACTAAATACATTTTACATTTACATTTACTAAATACATTTTTTGTTTCTATTCTATTCTTTTCATTCAATTTTAAAACTTAAAAAATATGTATTCAGCTTTTGCTACTATTTTTTTTATCGAGATTGTCATCATTAACTCACTAAAAAAATAACTTACTAAAAAAATATGATATTTTTTGTTTTGTACTTGCATTAGCTTATAAAATAAGTTTTGCCTCGGGGTAACTTCCCTACCACGAAAATAAAACTTGTTCCGAAACATTAAAAATCCTCTGATACGAATGATCTCAATGTTGACGCACCCGTGAACGAAACAAGAAAAACGAATTTCGGATCTGTACGTGGAATTTACTGTCCGTATACAGACCACGTGCAGTCGAACAATTAGTGAAGAACCTGGATAAGCTAAGGGCTGGGGAAACAGGAAACATAAAAAAAAATAATTCATTTCAAAAATGACTTTAACAACTTCTTAAATTGTTTTGAACTCCAAACTAAGTATGCCATTTTATTTAATTAAAAAAGATAAAGTATTAGAAAAAAAAATTTAATCTCGTTAGAGCTGCTTTTAAAAAAATTATTTTTTTATATATAGAAATGATCAAAGCTTGTTTAAAAATAAAGTTGGTATGCCATTTTCAAGATAATATTATTGCACATCTAAAATCAAAAAAATACAGTGACGGGTTTTCGAAAAAATGATTTTTCAAACAAAATTTTGAAAGATTTTTTTAAAAATCCAAAAATAATTTTTTAGAAAATTTTGATATCAGATAATTTTAAAGTTGTTAAAGACCTTCCGAAAAAAAAATTCATCAAAATTTGTTTAGTCGTTTAAGAGAAAGTCAAAAAAAAAGAAAACGATTCGATGGTAGGTACCGTTAGTAGAATTTTTACAAACACTTCATTCATTTCAAAAGTATGACCCTACTAACAAAAGCAGACACAAAAATTTTAATCAAAATCCGTTTTTGATAAAAATTAACTTTTCCTTAATTGTAATATGGCAGGTACCGTTAGTTTTAGTCCTAAAAAAAGCATTTTAAATTTCCCCTCTAGGGAATCACCAAAGACCCTTAACCACAAAGTTTCAAGAACATCGGTTGAGTGGTGTAGTCTGTAGCTCGAGGTATACACAGACAGATAGACAGACAGCCAGGCACAAGACAGACAGACAGACAGACGGACAGACAGAATTGCACACTTTTTCGCATTCTCTATCATCGTAATGACATGTCTGATTGTTATCTCGAGTTCGATTTTTTTTAGGAATCCTAAACTTGCTCTATAGTACCAACACTGGCCGACAAAAGTGTATAGATATTTTGAAAAAATCAAGAACAAAATTAATGAACTTTGTGACTGTGGAAAGTGTATGCATAAAATTGAACAAAAATAGTACATCATTATTTTAATTTAAAAAAAAAATGATTTTATAGAATGGTAAAAAAAGGGGAGCGGATCAAAATTCTGCTTTTTTCTGTTGTGTCTTACAAAATTCTGCTTTCCAAAATTCTGCTTTTCAAAATTCTGGAATATTTAAGGAAAAAAATTCTGCTTATTCTGTTTTTATTTGTAATATGTTTATTAGCGAAAAAAACAAGTTTTTTCTAAATTTGTCAAAAAAAATTATCATAAACATATGAACGTATAAGAAGTTTTATAAACGTATGTATAACAAAAAAAAAAATATAAAAAACACAATATAACAAAAAATATAAATAAAAATAATAACCTACAACAAAAAGGAACTAAATGATCTCAGAAAGAACTGTTTTTCTATCAGCTTAAGATAGAACAAATTGTTGTACCTGGGCGATACGCATTTTGGAGTTAAGGTCACTTGAACTTTAAAATTTAATTTATTCAATCACTCCACTTAAAAATAAAAATAAAAAATAATTTTCATTATCTTATATTTCTTTTTCTTTATTTATATATAGAACAGAATATTAATTATTTAAAGCAAAATATAAACCTTATAAATATAACACAAAAAATATTTTCTGTACATTCGCTAAAATAAATGAAATGATTATTTTACAAAATTCTGCAAATTATAAAAAAAGCGCGCGCTTTTTAACATTTTACAAACCTTTTTTTTAATTTGCAGAAAGTTTGTAAAACAGAATTTTGAAAGGCAGAATTTTGAAGAGCATAATTTGGAAAAGCAGGATTATGAAAGCAGAATTTTGGAAAGCAGAATTTTGGTAAAAGAATTTCGGCCACTTTATATCGGAAGTAAAACTTATTCATAATGAAGGTTTCAGAGGTTTTTCCACAAACGAGAATTATAATAATTATTATAATTATAAGTGAAAAAGTGAAAAAAAATCTTTTCTTTTCATTTTCTCGAAACCAGAATCACCTGGACGTCGTCGTATGGAAACTACATTAGCTTTCCTTCATTTGAATGTTCTTAACATATTATTTTAAACAGTCACCCTTTGAGTAGTTACAATTTTTTAACATTAAAGCATTTCTTTTTTGTAAGCTTAGTAAATTATTTTTATATCATATGCTTTTGGAGAGTTCATTTTAACGAATAAATATTTCTATCCAGTCTTCCAGCGAGAGTTGCAACAACATGTGAATTTGCCATTAACAAACGATTTAAAACTCTTCAATCGTCTATGGTGTGTATGGATTTGTTTTTCTTAATTGTATACCATTCTAATATTCTTTACTTAAGGTGTTTCCCCCACATATAATTTCGATTTTTGAAGGTGGAGGTGAATCAATTGACCTTGTATCAGATGAAGAAAGCCCCGATACACCGGATAACACAAGCCTCAATGCAAAAGATAAACACACCAACAATGATAAAAACGAAACCTTTTCCAAGCAAAGTACTGAAATCACAAATGAAAAGAGTGTTGGAGAAAAACTATCAAGTATCAAAAAAGCATCTAATTCAAATGAAAAAGAAAATAACCTTAAACCCTCCACATCTTTAAGCAAAAATGGTGATAATCTTCAAGCATCCTCAAGCAAAGATGGTGATAATATTTGTGATCAGTCAGTTATCGCTATTGAAGATGGAGACATTACATCAGACTGTGAAAACGTTGTTATAGATATTGAAATAAAAAAGAAAACTCGTTATGTGTCTTTGTCTGAAATTTCATTAAGGGAAGCACCAAGCAGTCAAACTAACCGCTCTGCGATAAGGGAAGATAACGATGATACTTTAAACCAGGATTTATTTAACAGAATTGATAATCTTGATGAAGATTCTGCCAAGCAAATTGAGAAACCTGAATCTTGGAAGGATTTTGAAAAAGAAGACATAATTCAACGCAAAACAAGTCCTATTTTGAGACCAAAAAACTTGGGAAGTCCGTCGCAAGATAACCTATCAAATATTTCTGACGATGATGAGGCGCTATACGAAACGTTTGCCCAAAGGAAAAAGAAGAAAAAACACAAAAACAAGAAAAAAAATCAGTCTCATTTGTATGATGGGTCTGAAACTGAAAACTATCATTTGGAAAAACAAAACACACATGATGAAAATCAGACCGACAGCCCACGAAAACCAAAGAAAAGTTCTAAAAAGAAAAAAGAAAAACCTAAAACCACAAGGCCATTATATGTTTCTGATGAAGAGGACGGACAATCAAATGTAGTTAACAATGCTTTAGTCCCATTAGAATCCGTAGAAGACGTTAAAATACCAGAATCGGAGCTTTTTCAAAGAAGAAATGTATCGAAAACAGAAACAATTATGACTACAAAATCTACAAACGATTCTATTACTGTAGTACTTTTAGATTCAGATGAAGACGAAATCGCTACTTCTGTCCCTGAAAAAAAACACGAAAAAAATACTCAAATCAAACCGAACTCTATTTCTGAGCCTCAGTCATCTGTAAATGAAACGACTTTAGGTGTATCTACGATGCCTCCAATTGATAAAAAGGAAACATTTGCAACTCATTTAGTAGATACGCAAAAAGAAGTCGAATTATCCAGCCCAAACAAAATGGAAGATCTTAACAATATGGGTCTCAACGAACTTAATGATATATATGCAAAGCTTTGTGATAAAACAGGTATTCAACTAGAACAGCTTTTAGGTGAGTTGGTTACAAAATCTTCGATGCCCACAGAAGGAAACGAAGCAACGATAATGCAAGATAGTATGCCACCTTCTAGGCAAACTAATAATTTCTATAACAATGATGCAAATGAAATGTGTTATGATTCTTACAATACGCCAGAAGAGCAGTTTCAGCAACAACACTTGCACCAAACAAATGAACACCAAAGCCAAGAGCATCATAAACAACAGATGCATCAACAAAATAATCATTACCATCAACAACAGGAGCAACAACAGTTTCAAACACATCAACAACAGCAAGAAAATTTCCAAAACCATATGCATTGTCCATCCAATCAGATTCAAAGCAATCCATCAGTATCATATCCTTACCAGAATTCACTGATGCCGAGATTAAATTTAAATGACCCTCGAATTGTGCTAAAACTCAAGCAAATTAAAGACTCTCCAATTCATAATTTGAGCATTCGTGAGTCTGCAACTTTTCTCATGAACTGCCATACTCAACGTCCAACTTATAGAAGTCAACCATCCGCAGTAAAACCCACTTCCAGTACGGCAACAACATACGGAGAACACAAGCGACTAAAAGAGTTGGAAAAACAACAATCGGAACAAGCTAAACAAAACAAAGACAGAGAGAAGAACTATTCGCCTATCGAAGTGCAGGAACAAGTTTCTGAGGCTGGTCCTGTCAGTCCGAAAATAAATACAATAAACAAAAAACTTCGTAAAGATTCTTCCGGATCAGAAAATGGTGAAAAACTAAATAAATTAAAAAAAATAAAAGAAGTTAACACAAACAACAGAATTTCTAGTTCCATTGCCATAGAACAGAGTAAAACAAAAGTAAACTCAAAGCGAAAAAATTCTTCCGAATCTACAATTGGTAGAAAGACACCTGAGTCGAAAAATACTGAAGACACTGATGAAGAAACTGTCGTTATGAGTTTTGTTGGAAGACCTAAATCTAGACCACGTATTGATTCATCATCTTCAACTTCAACGAATGATAATCTAGACATGCAGCACAACCCACCTTCCACAGATAATACGGAATCAAATATAAGAAAAGTTGTTAAAATTGTTATGTCTGCTCTAAATCAGCAAAAAGACAATTTATTAGCAACACCATCAAAGTCACGAAGAAATTCTGCTCGAAAGTCATCAGATTCGACGAAAAATGATACAAAATCACCAAATCTGATAAGCAACTCCCTCGAAGAAGCACTTAACAAAATAGAAGATAGTTTAACTGATAAAAGTCAAAAAATTAAAACTAAACGCTTGCGTCGAAAAACACATGATCAAATAAATAAAACGCCAACAAAACCAAAACCACTTCAACCAAAACGAGGTTGCAGGGAACTTGAGAACCTTAATTGCACGTTTAAAGAATATAGTGATATGTTTGAAAAGTTCTTGCTACCTACTAACGGTGGCAAGAGGCTGTGTACCGCTCCTAGCAGTTCTACTAAGAAACCGGAATTCAGTTCATCGGATAGTTTAAATGGGAAACAGACGAAAACGATGAAAAATGATGATAGTGACTTTGATCCTTCTACAAAAGTTGTGCGGGCAGCAAAAATTGGTGTTCGAAGAAAGACTTGTGGTGCAGTGGAAACACCACCAAATGAAACAAATAAAACAACGAGCCCAATAAAAGTGTGTTTTCGTCGATTGTCTCAGCGCGAAGCATTTAGCGTTGAAAGCATACATAACACAGAATCATCAGATGAAACTGATGAGTTTGACATCGAGGAACATCGCAACATCAAAAATGGATTACAAATGACGTACAAAAATATTAATTTAGATCCATTCAATCCGTTCTTGAGAGTAACTCTTAAAAAGCTTTCAACTGACAAAATAATGAAGTGGGTGAAGTGTGAAGAAGCTAAACCACCGATTTCAAGCTCCACAGGCCAAATCCATAAGCTTTTAGCTAACAGAAAAAATGCGAACAATATTTCAACACGAGAAATTGGGGAAATGCCCATACTTGTTCCATTTACTTCCAAGCCAGTTATGACTCCCAAAAAAACAACAACAAAAGGTCCAATACATTTCAATAATGACATAAGCATGACTCTAAATTCAACTAAAACTTGTGCCCTATGTAGCAAAAGACCTAACGATCTAACAAATCATTATGTCGTTCAACATCAGACTGAATCGTATACTTCTCGTCTTACTTCTAAAGAAATTGACGATCTTGAATCGAATATAACTTTAGCTGTTCGCCACCGAAATCGTTATAAAGTTACTTGTGCATTTTGTCAGGTTGAGTTGGAGGACAATTTTGTTAATTTCCACGCCCACTTCTCCTTTCATACTGGCGAATATGGGTTTAAGTGTGCAGTTTGTGATTTAGTTAAGCCCTACAGAGAAGATATACGTTCTCATCAATATCGGACCAGTGCATGTTTAAATGGTAAAATTCGATCGAATTACTTGTATTCTCCGGAATTAGTAGTAATTTACTTGTATGTATGCAATTTGTGCAATTTTGTGCAACTGAATGAGGCAAATATACATAAACACCAACGCGATCATCATAGCGTTCGATTTGAAGATCCTCAGAATGTTAAGAAGTGTATACTGGCTGCTTTGGATAACGGAGAAATTCTAAATGAAATTATGTCTGCCGATCGGGACGAAGACGATTTTACTTCTACAATGGAAAAGGATACTCAACAACTGGAACAAGAATTTTTAGATGAAAATCCACTTGATATCAAGGATGTTTTGCTATCAGACCAAGAATTTCCTAGCACGTCCCAACTAGCTTCGATAGAAAATCTTCTGCAAGATATTAATGTTGATAATGATGTTATGGAGTCAGTAATGCCGTCTAGTCCTGAAGCTGGTTTGAAGCTGCTCCATTCCCCTCGGAAAACTTCTGAATCATATGTAATGACTGTTATACACTCTAATAATGAAAAAGCATGTCAAGAAAGCCACAAACCACTAATGGAACCAGTTGACGAAAAACCAGAATTTAAAGAAATACTTTTAGCATCTGCTTCAGAAGTGCGAATGGTACAGTCAAAAATGATTTACCGACAAATGCCTGCAGTTTCTAATTATTTTGGTATGTACAAATGTACACTTAAAGATTGTTGGTTCAGCTCCAATGAAGCTGATAGATTTATTCAGCATGTTTCGAGCTTTCATAACAGCGTCAAAAAAAAAATCTCTTTGGACTGCGCTTATTGTCAATTTAAGGGTACTAGAGCTCAGAATATTGTGGGCCATGTACGCGCAAGACACGCAAATTACCGATATCAATGTGCTCAATGTGCTTATCGCAGTACGATACCTGGGAACGTGGCTATACACAGGAGACTGTGTCATGAGAAGTCTATTACAGAGAAAGGTATCTACGAGTGTGCAAGTCGTGTTAGCCAATTAAATGAGAGATTGACTGATCTTAAGCAGAAAATGGTTACCAACATTGATAGTTTAAAATGTCCAGGTAAGTCAAGTTAATCAATTTCTCATATTTATTTGTAAGATCCATTGTTTTTTTTGTTAACATTTCGTCAAATATGTTGTTTACGTAGTTTCACTAATAGGGTTTTTCATTGCAAAAGAATTGAACTTAGAATCGGAAATGAAGTCGTTATAAGTGAAAGTGGTACAAATTGTCAAATTTCTATTTGTGTAAGTCACTGATCTTTATAATACACACCGAGTACAGATTTTTTCCTGACTCTCGATTTTTAGCAAGATTCACACCTATTTGCACACGCATTTTCACACACACTTTCTGTTTGATTTGAGTTTTGCACACAATCACAAAATCAGAATTCATATTCTATTGGCCACCAAAAATCTGGTAATTTCAGATAAATCTGGCACTTGTGATTAGAAAACAACATCGCGATTTTTTGTAAATTCCAATTCTGCTTACATAAACTTTTTCCATAAAGTCTATTGTGAATCAGTGGAAAATTGGGAAAAATAAAAACTGCTTGATTTTAATATTTTTCTCTTTAATTAATTCAACTTAAGCAAACTATCACCCCTATCGCGAACGATATTTTCCGATTTTTTTTTTTTTTTTTGGGAAAGGGTTTTGAACCGCAATATTCGAGGAATTTTGTTCCGTTTCCGCTTTTATTTTGTTCCTCTGGTATTAAGAATAATGAAAAGTGAAAAGGGAGTAACTATCCCAGCAATTTTTCGATTAAGAGCCCTTTTCCAAAAAAAAACTTTAAATTTTATTAACTTTATTGATTAATACAGGTGAATCATGCGTGATGCTGCGTTTTGAAAATGTGTTTCATTTAAATGTTTATTAAAACAGTCGAAGGATTTCGTGTGTAAGAAAACACATTAAAATAAACTTTGCTTGCCCTACTAAAGTGTATTAAATAATAAAAAAAAACGGTTTGTTTTGGAACAATTCAACTGGTGTTGTAGAATTTTTTAGATCATCACTTAATGGCATACTTTTGACGAGCTAACTTATGAGGTTTTCGAAAAAATCAAATTATTTTGCATCTTGATCCGCAAAGCCTTCGATTTAGCAGAAAAATTGATTTGTTTTTTTATCTAAAATCAAAATTGCGAATTTGGATTTTTCGGCAGATCTACTAACACCATTACGCAACATAATTGACAACCTTCAATTTGATAGATCTTTGTTTATTAATTTATTTGTGGTAAAAATGATTTAAAAGAGTTTTGAGTACCAATGGAAGCATTTTTAAATGATTCGTCCAGCTCGTCTTTGTAATCTGCTAAATTTATTGCTTCGATCATTTTAAAACAAAAAATTAAATCCCATCAAAAACTTGAAATTAAAGAGATTCGATTCAATTGGACAACTGATTAGGCTAGCTGTTTCACAGACACAAGTATACACCAATACTGTAGCAAATAAAAAATCAATCTGAGATTTGTTCGATTCGCCACGAAAAACATTAATATATGTAGTTTAAATCAAAACGCTTAATTTCGATCAATGACGTTTAATCTATTTTATTAAATTTAGTTTTAAAGTAAATTAGATTTTTGTATGAATTTAGTTTAAAACGTTGTAGTGGTGAAGAAACTGATTCCTCTTCGGCTGTTTTGGTCACTTGATGAGCAATGAAACAAAATTATTTCATTTACTTTCCCGACGTTTCGACAGGGATTGCTGTCTTCATCAGGGGATAAAAAATGATAAATAAAATGAATTATATAAATCTTCTTCTCATGAAGATCAATCTTGAAGAGGAAGAGGAATCAGTTTCTTCACCACTACAATATTCCAACTTGGTCAAATATAATTCAATTTAGTTTAAAACGTAAAAGTAAAAATAATGGACACGACTTGACTAAGCTTTGACTCGACTTTACTTTACGGCTTTTCGAATAAGAGTGAAGATGGAGATTGTATAAAAGAGATATGGTTTATTTGGACATCGGACTAACAGACGCAAAGGAACTTCACTTGTTGGCTCCTACATTTATAGAACAAAAAATAAATTTACCAAACGAAAACCGAATTAGAGAGGATGTATTGCATGCTGTAGTTGCGTTTTACAGTAAAAAAAATTGCAGTTTATCTAATACAGAGTACGGATATTATTTTGCATGTTTTATAGCCGTTTTTAGAAGGTCATATTTTTTTTATTTTTTTTCCACTGGTCGCCACACTGTGCATCGTACCCTTATTATCCTCAGTAGATATTCTCGCAGCGCCGCTTGGCAGGTTAAGAAATTAATAAAAGTTTTTTTCAGGATATTTTTGAAATTTACTATTTTTATCTAAAAAAACATACTTATTTTTAATTTAAATTTAGATTGTACAGAGAGTTTTTATGCCATCTCATCTATAAGAACTCACATCCAGAAAGCACATCCCTTGAGTTTCAACAAATTGGATCTTTCTTCTTTTGCCGAGTTAGTATGCCTGCATTGCAAAGAAGATTCAAATGATAAAGAGAATATGCGAATTCATTTGGCATTAGATCATCCAGACGAGATTGGCTATGTTGCAGAAAGGAAACTTAAAAATAAAGGATGTGTCGTAAGTTATAATTTAATAAAAGTATTCAATCTTATATGATTGATTTCTCTTTTCTTCCAACAGGATGCTGTAGAAAATCTTAATATGATCAACATTAGTTTGCCAGTTCCACCAGCCGACATATACATTGCTTTAATTCAGGAGGGTGGCAGTATTGTTAATACTAAAAACGATGATGATCAAACGTTATTCGAAGATGCTCCTCCTTTAAAAATTTTCAAAGCAAACCCATCGGAAATTAATTTAACTGAAGACGTTTCATTGATAGTACCCGAATGTACAACTCCTGCCGTCTCACAATTATCCACAACGACATTAGCAGAAGAAGAAAAGTGTCTAAGACCTTTGCTGGAACTGCTCACCGAGAACACTGGCCCTCCTTCATCTAGTCTGTATCGTTGTCCTGAATGCATCGCTTCCTTTTTACATTATGAACTTTGGCAAAAACATATCGTAACTCGTCATAAAATCAACACTGCCGTGTCCTGTCCTTATTGCTCGAAGAAATTTGCCCTTGAGTTGGCAGAACTACATTTTGAAAGCCACCGCCGTCACGAATATATCTGTTTTCATTGTGTTACGAGTTTTTCTTCGAGAGAAAAGATATTTCAGCATTTTGCATCCTTTCACTCAGAATTCAAGTCAACGATCGAAAAAAAAATCATTTTTGGGGATGCATCGTTTTCTATATTCAAAGAAAAAATTGTTTCAATTGGAGCGGTTGATTGGGTGCCATTATTCAAGAAATTATCGGATGCCTTGCGTCAGCAATTAAAAGCAAAACTCCAACAGAATCAACACAAAGAGTGGCTGGGAGGATTTTCTGTTTCATGCCTTGCGGAGCTTGAAATTCCTCAGTATATCATGAACGGACTACCGCGCTATAAATGTCTTGTTCGATCATGTCCTTATGTTGGACTAGACGAAGATGCCTTAAATGTTCATATGAGTATACATACAGCTCCCGACAAGTATAGTTGCTCGCACTGCGCCATAACGCAAACCAACCCAAGCTGGGAAAATATTAAAGATCACAAAATGTTGCACAAACAAGAACTGTACATTTGTTGCGTATGTAATTTTTGGCATCATACATTTGCTGGAATGTGTAGACACATCGAACAATTTCACAATATTAGAGATGTTCCGGTGATAAGCATCTGGAGGGATGAAATTAACCTCAGAATGTCTTTATCAATAGTTTTTCCGGAGAACAAAATGACCTTTTCAACAACAGATACCTGCTTTTGTTGCCTCAAGGTTTTAAAAAAGAAACTAGTTTATCACTTAAAAAAAGAACATAAAATAACACTTTGTCCGAAGTGTGTTATATGTGATGCTATAATTTTAACGCACATAGACGCAGAAATTCATGCCAAGGAGCACCAAAAAACATCATTTAAATTGAAATTCGAAATATTGACTTCGTTTCTATATAGAGCGGTAGTCACGTCGACTGCGCCATTCACTTTCGAAACTCGATTGGTAAAAGAAAAGCGGCCGTCCCAAGATTCTTCAGCTTCTACATCTAAAAAAGTGAAACCTAATGAGGATGTTCCTATTTTAATCAAGAAAGAAATTGTTGTTAAAACTGAGACTGAAGAAATCACCGATGAAATGCCATGCGCTTCAATAAAGTGTGTGAACTTACAAAATCTTATGCAAAACCAAAACAACTCCACTCAACTAGAGGTTATTTCTGTGCAACCAATCTCAGCTTTAACAATGGCAAATAATCAGCCAGTTGGACAATGTTTCATACCAGTTAGCACTGTGATGCCAAACATTATGCCACAAAGTTATTTTGGAGAAAACGTTTTGATATCACACATGCCAGTTCTTTCCAATCCCCAAGAAATGATACCAGTTGTAAGACCTCAAAGTACAAGGTTATCATTAACTGAACAACCCCAGCAAACAGCTTGTGAAATTGATCTTCCTGAACTTGCTCCAATCTGTGGAAATTGCAGCCTTGAGTGCTCAGATTTTGCAGATTTGAAAACGCATTTTGTAGCTATACATGCTCATAAAAATGAACGATTTTTGTTCCGTGTGACACGAAAAGTTGAGTGTATGTACTGTTCTTTTCGGTGCAGTTTGAGTTATCTTTCGATGCACCACAAAAACATCCATCCAGATAAGGTGCGCTTGTGCCGCAGCGTAATAGATCCTAATCGTTGCGGTGTTTGCCATGAGACTTTTATCATTCCTTCGGCCAAACAACTTCAGATACCTACTTGTGCATGTCCAAGGCGTCAAAGATTCCTCGCAGATTGCTTAGATTTAAATTCCTTAACATTGTTACAAAGTTTCGGGCAAAATTTCTGCCAGTATACATGTGATATTTGCAACAATTCTTACAATCAAGAACAAATATGTAGGGAACACATAGTGAAAGCTCATAAAAGAGCCAACTATCCCAGGCAGACTACTGTTGGACTAATGTTTGTTTGCTTCTTGTGTGAAAAGACGGATTCATCTATTGAAAGACTTATAAAGCACATACACGAAAAACATATTAGAGAAATGAATTCTGTTTCAGTTTACAGAAAAATTAAAATTGTTTATCAAAAGGGCCTTACTATTTGTGCTGAGGACTTACAGAATACAAAATATTGTCAAGATGTGGCTCATTTTATAAAAACTGTGAAAGAATCTGAAAAACAAATAATATTTTAAAAAAATATTTTGTATTATTTATATACATTTTTTTTTTTTGAATAACCCTATTAAAAGGCAAACTTTTTAGTAACCAAAACACCAAATATTGATGATCTTGCGAAAATTGGAAGCAAGAAGCAAATATGTACTTAAATAATTTATTAATGAATGCATTATTGTATTTTAATTTCGAATTTTATTTTTAACAGAAGTATTATAGAGTTACAAAGAACAGTATGTTTATTGTTATTTAAAAAAATTGATTGTTATTTATTACAAAAAAAAAAAAATACTATTAAGATTTAGCCGTTAATAGATACATAATATTTTTTTTATAACCAATGAACTTAAAGTTTATATTTAAGAATTTATTTACTTAGTAATAAAGTAAAACTATTTCAATTTTTCTTTTGATAGATTCTTACAAAGTAACATCAAGGATCTAAGATAAACAACATTACATGCAATTAATTTTATAGATAACTATTTCCTATACAAAGCGAGTGAATACAAATTTGATACAGTCGTTATATAATTATAAATAAACTTATTCAGTCATTGATTTAGTGTATCAAAATGCGACGAATTCATTTTATTGTAGTCTAAAAGGTAATTATTAAATTGTTTCTTTCTAAAATGCAGATAGAATGATCTTCTGTGTTTCAAATGCACATTGTACAAAATGGGGTAGTATTAACATGAACACGATTAATTTTAATTATTAATTAGTAAAAAACTGGACTAAAGTGCTTGGAGGATGGAGGTAGGTTAGGTTAGGTTATGTGGGCTGACAGTTGATATTGTTACCGTCACACTTAGATCAATGTAGATCCCTTGTGATACCCTGAAGTATTGTAACTTCATGAAAAAAGTGTTAACCTATGAATGCTATGGTTGTTCGAGCCATTTGGAGGACTTGATAAAGTTCAGTAGGCTATTGCCTGAGAGTTCCGATAGTTCTTCTAATTCATTAAAGAAGTAGTTTCCTAAGAATTTTTTCCTAGTGCGACAGATGCTGGGCAGTGACAGAGGAAGTGAACAGTGTTTTCCTGTTCGTCCTCATTACCGCAGCCTCTGCATAGATCATCCGTACAAAGCCCCATTTTCTTTTTGTGGTATCCTAGTAGATTATGACCCGTTAAGACGCCTATTAGGGATCTTAAAGAAGGCTTACTAAGTAGTAAGATCTTATTTGATTTTTTCTCGTCGAAGTTCGGCCATAGTTTCCTGGTGTGACCGCAGGTTTCTAGGAGGTTCCATCTATCATTGGTTTTTTGTGAAATCTTGTTGACGATATTTCGCTTTATTTCACATTGTGGGATTCTAATGTTAAGGTCTATGAGAGAGGGATCAAGCACTGAGCCCTCCCTTGCAAGCTCATCCGCTTTTTCGTTTCCGAACACATCACTGTGGCCGGGAACCCAGCAGAGTCATTATGCTGCATACCAAGAACCCTAAGCTCTTCGCGACAGCAAGAAACAAGCTTAGACTTGATTAAGGTGGCAGAAATCGGTTTTATTGCCGCTTGGCTATCAATGAAAAAGGTGATGTCAGCAGGTGATATCATCATCATGGATATTTGTTTAGCAGCATTTTTCACTGCCAATATCTCGGCTTGGAAGACACTGCTGTGATCGGGGAGCCTGAACTGGCAAGGTTGAGGTTTTCTGAGTAAAAACCTGCACCAACCCCAGTGTTCATTTTCGAACCATCGGTATAGATGGCGATAGTCGACTCATTTGAGAAAGGTATACTGTTTTCCCAATCTTGTCTGTTAGGGAAACTGACATTAAAAGACTTGTTAAAGTCTAAGTAGGGGGTCATATAATCTGTACTAACGTTGTAGCCAACGTAGTTAGAAAGAATCGTAGTATGGCCGTTTTGACTAGTATTCCAAATGTTGGTTTGACTGAGTCGTAGGGCGCTGTTCGCTGCCAATTCTTGTACAAATAGATCTAAGGGAGTGAGATTAAGGATTGCTTCCAGACCCGCGGTTGGAGTGGACCTCATCACCCCCGTAGTACTAATGCAAGCTGCTCTTTGTACTTTGGTTAGGGTCTTCAAGTTCGTGGATTTCTCCAGAGCTTGCCACCAGACTAAACTGCCATAAGTCAGAATGGGTCTGACAATGGCGGTATACATCCACATGATTATTTTAGGATTTGGTCCCCAGTTTCTGCCAAGAATTCTATTACATGAGTAGAGTGCAAACGTGGCTTTCTTATATCTTTCTTGAATGTTTGGACCCCAGTTAAGTTTCTTATCCAAGATCACTCCGAGATATTTCGCTTTATCCGAAATCTTAAGTGGGGTGCCATCAATTTTTGGCACTGCAAAAGGAGGAATTTTCCTTCTGTTTGTGAAAAGTACCAGTTGTGTTTTAAGGGGGTTTACTTTAAGACCGCATCTCCTGGTCCAGTTACTGACCTGGAATAATGCGCTTTCTAATTGTTCGCTTACAGTGGTTAGGTATTTACCTGTCGCTAGAAGAGCTAGATCATCTGCGTAGGCTATAACCTTGACGCCGCTGTTTTTCAATTTGATGAGAATCTCATTCATCACCAAAATCCAAAGAAGAGGTGATAGAATACCCTCTTGTGGGGTTCCTCTAGATGCGTACATTTTTATATGTGACCCACCTAATTCACTATTTATTTGTCTGTTTCTTAACATGCACACGATCCATTTTATGACCGTGTCTTCTATTTTAAGATCAGTGAGTGCTTTTTCAATTGCACTATTATGAACATTATTGAATGCTCCTTCTATGTCTAGAAATGCTGCGAGGGTATATTCTTTAACCACAAGTGACTTTTCTATTGTTCTGACTGCACAGTGTAAAGCTGTCTCTACACTTCTACCTTTTGTGTATGCATGCTGAAAGGGTGATATAGTCTCCGGTATTAAATAACTGCGGATATGTATATCGATTAACCTTTCAAGTGTTTTGAGTGTAAAAGAAGTTAGACTGATAGGTCTGAAATCTTTGGGTTCTGTGTAACTGGATTTACCAGCTTTTGGTATAAAGACAACTTTGACTTCACGCCATATTTTAGGGACATACCCCAATTGTAGGCTATTTTGGAATATTGTGATCAGGTATGGAATAATGAATTCACTACTTTTTTGCAGCATCAAAGGGAAGACGCCGTCTAGGCCTGGAGATTTATAAGGAGAGAAGGAGTTGATGGCCCAGATCAACTTTTCTTTCGTAATAATTTCTCTAGGAATTTCACATATTGAGTGCAAAGAGTTTGTGGAATCATTGTCCACTTCAGAGTTACAACCTGGGAAGTGGGCTTCCACCAGGAGTTTTAGACTGTCTTGACAGGATTCTGTCCATCGATTATCAGGCCCCTTTAGGGACCCTATAGAAGTATTCGTCTTGGAGAGAATTCTCCTTAGTCTCGCCGAATGGTTAGTACATTCGATAGTACTACAGAAGTTTCTCCAAGAGCTACGTTTGGCTCGTTGAGTTTCTGTCTTGAACTTTCTCTGACTGGTTTTATAAGATTCCCAGTCACTTTCTGTTCTAGTGCGTTTAGCAAGGTTGAACAGTTTTCTTGTTTCTTTTCTTATGCTAGTGAGCTCAACAGTCCACCAGGGTGGTTTGTTGTTTTTCTTCGCAGCGGCAGTGAGAGGACAGCTTTTGTCCAATGCATCGCGTAGAATTCCTGTGAATTCCTCTGTCAGTTTATCAAGACTATTTGTGTCTAGGTTATTGTCATTGTTTAAGTGACTAATATTTTTTACTAATTCCCTATTGAAGACATGCCAGTCGGTACGCCTATTATTCCTAAAAGGTTTAATGTGCCGGGCAGCATCAGGGACGTAGAATTCTATTAAGCGATGGTCGGAAAAAGAGATTTCATCTAAAACCTTCCATTGTTCTAATTGGCAAGTATCTGAATTACTCGTCAAGGTGATATCAAGAACTTCTTCCCGTGTTTTTGTAACAAAAGTTGGGGTGTTGCCTCTGTTAGCTACGAGCAAGTTTTTCTCGATAATAAATTCAAAAAGGGACTCGCCCCTGGTATTAGTATCAGTGCTACCCCATTGCATATGGTGTGAGTTAGAATCACAACCTAAAATAATATCAAATTTATTCTTACTTGCAAAAGATACCAACGTTTCAGTGATATCTGCTGGTGGTCCTTCTGTACCGTCATACGGCATATAAGTAGACGAGAGGATGAGCATTGGGAGCCCATCTCGCTCCAATCTTACCGTGGTCTGGTCAGTGTTGCTGTAAGTAGTTAGAAGAAAAAGATTAAACTGTTTCTTAGCTACTATGCATGTTCTAGGGTTACTATTTTGACTGTCAAGATTTGACTTGTACAGCTGTAGTTCTTTAGATTGTAGGCCCTTGATATTCCCTCTTACAACCCAGGGTTCCTGTATCAGGGCTACGTCGTATTGTCTACTCTCCATGAGGTAGACAAGGTTAGCGGTTGCGGCTTTACTATGATGAAGATTGATTTGTAAGATTTTCAATTCCATTTATATAATAAAGTTTAAGTTCATCGCTTTACTAACCTGTTTTCTAACGTTGTGAATCAACCTAAGTTTGCGCCTAGTGATTCCAACGCGTACCTTGAAGTCAGCCTTCCTCAGGAGTGGTAAAGATTTGTGGCTCAATCTTACCACCACTTCGGTGCCATCATTTGTTCTTTCATTCTTGACCACTTCCCACTCTTTGCTCACAGGATGGAGGTAACATAAAAAAATATTTGAGTATATTAGTCTGAGATCCCTCCATAGGACGACCCACTCTCATCGCTGTACCAGTTGAAACCTATATTTTCGTTTATGTACTAGGTAGTGTCCAGAGATACGTATAAGGAGATAGGAAACTTCTGACGTCACACAGATTTGCCTACAAGCTCAAATTGACGGTTTATGCTAAGTATGCGTAAATACACGCATACTTAATCGAAACCGTCAATTCACCACTTTGGTGACTTAATTTGGCGATTAAATTTGAAATTGGCAGTTAATTTGAAAATATGTATGGGTTGCTATATGTTCGTTCCAGGTGTCGATAATTTTTGGAGAGTTTCGAAATACTTGAAAATACTTTTAACCCATTTAAATAGTTAAAATACATGAATGGATCAAATTGGTCATCGCAGACTGGGGTTATTATACCGGAGTTAAGCGAAGATGATGATAGAAAGAAATGGAATAAAACGAGTAAAATGTTGATTTATTCCATTTCACTCGCCGACAAGCTTCGTTCAACCCCGTTCAATCTTCCCAGTGTGTGATGGCCCAACGAGATTAGTATTCAAACAAAAATACATAAATCCAGAAGTAAATTCTGGGTATCTTATACGTATCTCTGTTTCACATCTTCTCTGTACATGCCCTGCTCTCTCTTATAGACGCTTCATTTAGGAGACTACTTCTACAATGAACCTAGCGATCTCTCAAACACAGACATAAGTAGTCTCACTCGCTTCATTAGAAGCTCTAAATGGTTTTAACTAGTAGAGAACTTTTTGTTTACTATAGTTCGTGGTATCACAATGGACCTATATTGGTCTAAGTATGTCAGATAGCTTTAATAACAGCCACTTTAACCTAACCTTACATAACCATGTCTTATATGTTGATTCTATTTATTCCATAGAAGATGCACTAAATGACAAGACATAATTTGCGCAGGAAAAACATTGGATCAGAGATACGAGATATATATTATACGTATCTCTGCATTGGATTGTGGATAAGAAGAAGAAGAAGAAGAAGAAGAAGAAGAAGAAGAAGAAGAAGAAGAAGAAGAAGAAGAAAGAAGAAGAAGAAGAAGAAGAAGAAGAAGAAGAAGAAAGAAGAAGAAGAAGAAGAAGAAGAAGAAGAAGAAGAAGAAGAAGAAGAAGAAGAAGAAGAAGAAGAAGAAGAAGAAGAAGAAGAAGAAGAAGAAGAAGAAGAAGAAGAAGAAGAAGAAGAAGAAGGAAGAAGAAGAAGAAGTAAGAAGAAGAAGAAGAAGAAGAAGAAGAAGAAGAAGAAGAAGAAGAAGAAGAGAAGAAGAAGAAGAAGAAGAAGAAGAAGAAGAAGAAGAAGAAGAAGAAGAAGAAGAAGAAGAAGAAGAAGAAGAAGAAGAAGAAGAAGAAGAAGAAGAAGAAGAAGAAGAAGAAGAAGAAGAAGGAAGAAGAAGAAGAAGAAGAAGAAGAAGAAGAAGAAGAAGAAGAAGAAGAAGAAGAAGAAGAAGGGTTGTAAGCTACTCCTACAGTGTTGAAGGGTGAATACGAAATACAGGAAGGGGTGTTTGGCGAACAAAATGCGACACTTCACAAAGTAATGTGAGTTGCACAAATACAAATGCATTTACACAGGGTCGGAGGGCAGTTGTTAGGCAACTCCAAGCAAGGCTCCAAGCTTCATTTTATTTAGTTTTAACTTAAATGTTAATTGCACGTTAAATCCCTCTAAATTATCTTTTAGATAAGTTCGCGTACTTTCACGAAATGCTCCCACTCCGTGTCAAAATGATTTTTATGGTTTTTGCCAAAAACACTCACCTGATTGGAATCTTGAAATTTAATAAAAGCTTATAAATGATGCAACCCTTAAAAGTATTTTGTATATGCATAAGAATAACATTCAGAAAAACTTTAAAATTAATTAAAAAAACCTGTTAAAAATTAAATAACTCGGCGCTAAGTTGCAGCGCCTTACCACCGCCAAACAAAAATTAGTGCGCCCCTGAACCTGAAATTTGTAATTTGAAATGTTAGTACCTAAAATGTGATTGGTTGATTTGATGAAAAAGTATACTATTATTTTTGTTGCTAATACTTATAAGAAAACAATTTTAAATGGTTCTAAGATATTAATTTTATATTCTTAACATCACTTTGCATAGCTTAATATTGCAAATAAAACAGTACGGAACTGTGCACTTAACTATAAATTGTGTACTCGGCATCTTAATATCTAATTTTAAATTGTAGGTGTCGTAATAAATGTATTGCTTTATGCCGATGACCTTCTCTTATTATCCGAGTCAGCGGAAACCCTACAACTGATGGTAAATCGTTTTACGTACTGTGAAAAGTGGGGTTTAGTCATCAACACTGACAAATCGAAAGTGATGGTCTTCGCGCGTTCCACCCGGATTGAAGTTAAGAACAACTCGATGCTTAATGGATGTCGTTTAGAAGTATCGAAAGAATACTTATATTTGGGAGTTTTACTCAATCCAGCTTTGGATTATATGGAGAAAGCACCTTGCAGAAAAAGCCAAATCTTCACAGGGTTTGATCAATCTTACTTGGAAGAATATTTTCTCAAACGATCACATTAATCTCTTTACAAAATATAATATTTTCGATGCAGCGGTGAACTCTTCGCTTTGTTATGCGGCACAAATATGGGGAATGCAAGAATACGAAGAAATCGAAAAGTTTCAAAGAAATTTCTTGAAGCAAATATTCAAAATTCCCTTAACCGCACCAAACTATTCAATTTATTTGGAAACAGGCCTGTCAAAACTTTTTACTTTAAGTCTCAAGTTACAAGCTGATCATTTCATTAAAGTGCTTGGTCTCCAGGAAACTCGCTTATGTAAAATTATGATGCTCTACGAAATTCGGAATAAGGACTGGTGGTTGAGGACATGGGAAAATATTGCTGCTTCATGTGGAGAAAATAAGCAGATGAACCATAACAACATCAGCCTGATGAAAACTTGAACACTATGATCGTATGCAGATGATGGAAAAGGCCTATCAATCGGAGAGCAGATTTCTTTATAGCCAGCTAGATCATAACTTGTGTGACAAGAACTACTTTCAAGATTCTCTCTGCTTTAAAGATATTTCACTGATTTTTAAATCAAGATGCGAACTTCTCAATTTAAACGGGAAACCATACAACGGCAGCTTTGATCAGTTTTGCAATCTGTGTAACTTAAGTGCTAAAGAAGATTGCTTTCATTTCATTAGCGTATGTCCAATTTTAAACCAGCAAAGAAGGGCATACCTTGGTAAACCAACTCTAGCAGTATCAGTACAGGAAACTATTGCAATTTTGAATGGATCAGATTTAACGAAACTAATAAAATTTGTCAGAGCTAGCTACTGCTACAGAATGCTTTTAATAACGGAATATTCATAATCCATAACTCATAATGCCAGAATTTATAAGACCATTTATTTATTTTTATTTTGTACAATTATCAATACCATGTGCAAATCCATACATACTTGTTGAA
This sequence comes from Meliscaeva auricollis, assembly GCA_948107695.1. Lineage (NCBI taxonomy): Eukaryota > Metazoa > Arthropoda > Insecta > Diptera > Syrphidae > Meliscaeva > Meliscaeva auricollis. The sequence continues at coordinate 37,058,295 of OX403619.1, read as the reverse complement.
TTAAATTAAATATTTTAATGTTACCAGTCGAGCTGACGGCTAAGCCAATGCTTAAAAATTCATAAAAACTATTGTTAATTTATAATGATAACTTGAAATAAGTGAATATTTGAATTGAATTGGATTGAATATCTATTTTTGACAGCCTCCCTAACAAATTGATGCCGCACTACTATACACTGTAGATGTGTCTTTGGGTGAAGCACCAAATTTTTCTGAATAATGGCTCTATCTGTCAAAATGGTGCCCTATCTGTCAAAATACTGCCCCATGATAAACGGAAAACAAGGTACGCTCATTAGATTTTTGTCAGGTTTTCTGTGACGCCATAGTCATCTTTCTCATGGGCAGTTCGCCCGAACGTCAGTTATGGATTTGAAAAATTATTTTTTTTAATTGAAAACGACAACAATGAAACTGAAAAAAAAACTCGATTGTCAGCATCGGAGATGACTACTACGTCATCAGTTTTCCAAAATGGCGACATAGCGTTCATAATAACATACCTTGTGTTCTGTTTATTATGATACTGCCCCATGATAAACAGAAAACAAGGTATGCTCATAAGATTTTTGGCAGGTTTTCTGTGACGTCATAGTCATCTTTTTCATGGGCAGTTCGCCCGACCGTCAGTTATGGATTTAGAGAAAACATTTTTTTTAATTGAAAACAACAACAATTAAACTGAAAAAAAACTTGATTGTCAGCATCGGAGATGACTATTACGTCATCAGTTTTCCAAAATGGCGACATGGCGTTCATAATAAGCATACCTTGTTTTCTGTTTATCATGATACTGCCCTATCTGTCATTTTTCCGACCTAGTTTTTCAGGAGCGTACTAATTTTTGTTCGTCACGAGAAGGCGCTGAATCACTTTTGCTACAGTCGATTTTTATGTTTTGTGTAAGATTGTAAGTTTATTTACAGCTTTATTCATTAAGAATTATTGGATAGATAAGATAAATGTAAATCTATTATGTTTTTTATTGAATGCTAAATAACATTTTTTTTGGCCCGCCCACCTATTTCTCATCCAACTGCACTCGCTTTTTACTTATTTTTGAGAATACCCATTCCTGTACTTCTTATTTAAAGGGATAAGATCGCGGAAAAGAGTAGTTGGATTGGATTTTACTCTTGTGGATACGCGTGGTAAATACTTACGTGTGGTCTTCGCAGCACATTTATTTAACTATAGTCTTATCTTTTATTGTGCACATTGCACTCGCTTTTTACTTATTTTTGAGAATACCCATTCCTGTACTTCTTATTTAAAGGGATAAGATCGCGGAAAAGAGTAGTTGGATTGGATTTTACTCTTGTGGATACGCGTGGTAAATACTTACGTGTGGTCTTCGCAGCACATTTATTTAATTTTAAGTCTTATCTTTTATTGTGCACATTGCACAAATATTATTAAATTATTTGTATTAAAAATAACGTTTTCTTATTTAAAAAGAAAAAGACTCCAATCTGATTTGAGAATATTTTAAGAATACATTTATTAATTTTTAGTATTGAAACAATACAAAATTCTTACTATATTTAAAATTGTTTAAACAAGTATTATTTTATACAAAGTTGATTTTATATTAACAACTTCAACACTTTCCCTTGTTAATATAGAAACAACAAACAAAACTAAATCAAATTAAATAAATAAAAAAAAAAATTAACAACAAAACAATTATTATAACAATCCCATCATTTTGCAAAGCATTATTAAACGCATCTTTGATAACGGTTTCGTCATAATATCAGCAATTTGTTGTTCTGTTGATGTTTGTTCAATACCCAGTTGTCCTTCGTTTACTTTTTCACGAACAAAGAAATGTTTTAATGTTATATGCTTCGTTCTTCGATGAAATTTAGGATTCTGAGCTAACCTTACTGCTGCGGTATTATCAACTTTAAGAACAGGAACTTTTGTTATGTTGATAATTCCTTTTAAGAGTCTGGTTATCCAAATTATTAATCATCGATAAGTTGTATGAAAACACCAAAATTATCGATTAATTGTATGGACATAAAAACAAAGATGGCATTTGGTGTAGAAAAAAAAATTAAATTGTTTATTTTTCTTAACTCTTACAATTTTTTTCATTTAAATTTTAAAGTGTGTGCATTTAATGCTCTGAAATTTCTTTATAAATATGTTATTGAAAGTATTAAAACACAAAATGCAAACAATTCAACAAATCCGAAAAAGATTTTTGTTATTCATTTTTTGTTTACTTCATTTTGTATATTGGAAACTTTGTTTTCATTTTTTTTTGTCATTTTATTCGCAATGCTGCCAAGTATTTTCGTTAAGCCCCGAGGCGTTTTTTTCGTCCAACTTAGCCCGGGCGTACAAAAAAACACACCTACTGTAGCAATCAAAGACTCCCTTAGGGGCATTTGAACGGTAGGTGATTCCATTATCTTTTGTTTCTTTAATATATCGGAAGACCCTTTTGACTCTACCAACGTCTTCTAGACTCGGATTTTTCAAGGATCTGGACAAAAATCCTACACTGTATGCAAGGTCTGGTCTTGTTCCAAGCATAAGATACATGAGTGCCCCTACTGCTTGTCGATACGGAAAATTATGTTCCTTTGCGTTTTCTTTCCCTGCTACAGGCATCTCTGAGCTTTTCAAGATCGGGGTTGAAACTGGTTTGCATTCTGTGAAATTAAATCGCTCTAAGATTTTAGATGCATGGGCTTTTTGACTTATTCGAATATCTGTATTTTCATATTTAATCTCAAGTCCTAGAAAGTACTCCTTTTTGGAAACAATTTTGAATTCTTTTCTTAAATGTTGTATAAATTCTTCTAGCTCTTTGGGATCTCTAGCTGCGACCAATCCATCATCCACATAGAGAACAAGAAGAAGTTTCTTGCCACATTTTTCTTTTGTATAAAGACATGGATCAGCTTCGCTCACTTTGAATCCTAATTTTGATAAAAATCCTCCAAAGCGATTGTTCCAACACCGTGGCGCTTGTTTTAAGCCATATAAACTTTTGTTCAGCTTACACACTTTTTTGGATTTATCTGTGTAACCTTCAGGTTGTTGCATATAAATAACTTCTTGCAGTTCTCTATTTTCGGTTGTTGCTAAGCTTATTATTGACCTTATAGTTCCTAGCTTTGCTACTGGACTGTATGTTTGATTTATAGTCAATCCCCTTTTTCTGTTTAAATGCCTTGACAACGAGCCTAGCCTTGTGCCTTTCAACGCTGCCAACAGGATTTTTCTTCACACGGAAAACCAACTTACAGGGTAAAGCGTTCTTATCATTTGGTAAATCAGTTAATTGCCAAGTATTGTTTTCTTTAAGAGAGCTCATTTCCTTATAATGGATCTTCTAGCTGAAGAACGTATTCATCCAGATGCTTTGGTTTGTTAAGTGTAGTTCGTTCTCTTAGCTGTCTCGTATCTAATTGCGATGATTCTTCTTCATCATGTTCAAAATCTTCTTTCTGCGAATCATTATGTACTTCTGGATTGTCTTGAATATAATTTATTTCTATTTCTTCTTCTTGACTTTTGTTGCAGTTGTTTGAATTTTCAGTAAATTTGACATCTCTGGACAAAATAACTTTATGTGTCTCCTTAACTCCTAAACTCTGTACCTTTCATTTCCATCATACCCGACAAGGTATCCTTTTTGAGGCTTTGCATCCATCTTTCTACGTGTCTGATCTGGCAAATGTACATAACAAGTAGAACCTATTATTCGTAAATGCTTCATTCTTGGTTTTTGTCCGAGCCATAGTTCTGTGGGAGTAACATTTGCAACTGAAGATTTTCCAGTCCTATTCAAAATGTAAATAGCTGTATTGACTAATTCAGCCCACATCGCCTCTGAAAATTTTGCTTCGTTGTTGCAATACTTAAATGTTCTTGCCATTTCAACCACTGTTCTATATTCACGCTCGCTTGCACCGTTTCGCTGAGGTGTATATGGAGCTGTCAGTCTTTGTGTAACACCAAAGGAACTTAATATTTTTCTGACATCTTCATTATTGAATTCTCCACCATTGTCACTCAAAAGCGGTTGAACTGAATGTCCTAATGTCTTCGTATGAATAAGAACCTCTTTAAGTACGTCTTTAACTTCTGATTTATGTCGTATAAACCGAAACATACCGAAACTTGGTAAACGAATCTTTGAAAATTACAACATACTGTTTCTTTGAAAAAGATACTGAAAAAGGACCACAGACATCTGCTGAAACTACATCGCCAGGGATAGAAGTTTTCTCTCTCGTGCCAAACGGAAGTCGATGAGCTTTCCCGTAAATGCAAGATTCACATACTTCTGATTCTAATTGCACCTTTATTCCTAGCTGGCTTTCAAGCATTGATCTCACGTGCCTTTTATCTTGATGACCCCATCTCCCGTGGTATAATTGAAGTAAAGGCTTAGGTTCAAGTGCTACACTAGCTACTTCTGATTCACTGGGAACTACTGACTTTATATTGGCTTTGAAAAGTGAACCACCTACTTGTCGTGTTCCTTGCAGTACTACTTTCCCATTTACTTTCAACCAACAATTGCGAGGTGTGGAAGTAAATTGACTTTTTGGGTTTCTGTCTTGTGCTGCTAAAACTGAAAACAAATTTCTAAAAATTTTAGGAACATACCAAACATCATTTATGGTCATCTTCTGCCTCTCCTTTCCAATACTTGAAATGATTTGAATGGTACCTTTCCCTAGTGCAGCTAAACACTCTTTCCCGGCAGATTGTATTTTAACGCCATCATGGAAATCTTGAAAGCCCACAAAAAGATCTCGTCTGTTTGTTACATGTTTGGTAGCACCATTATCAATCCACAAGTCTTCTATATTGGGCTCAACTCGATTTACTTCACTTGCAATGGACTCCAGGGCTACATTGGTATTAACTTCAGAGCTTTGAAAATTCCCTGATGTCTTCTTTTTAGGCTTTCCATCGGCAATCCATTTGTAGCACGTCTTAATCCAGTGTCCCTTCTTATGGCAGTAGTTACATGTATCGTCTTCTTTGGTTTGATGTTTACTCATTCGAGCATATGTTGATCTCTTCTCCTTTGGCTACCTATAACCTTTGACAAGTAAGGCTTCTTGAGAACTCCCTTGGCAAGTTTTTCGTGTGTTCCTCTCGAACAAACACAGCTGCATTGTGAGCTCGTCAAAAGTCTTCTCTGTATCCTTGGTCAATAGCATCCAACTGGATCGGAATGTTTCGTAACAATGAGGAAGAATCTGAAGTGTCTTGCAAACTAATAACAAGTCTGGTAAAGCATTTAAATCTTTGGCTTTGAGGCCGTTATTGAGTTCACTCTAGAGACTTCTAAGCTTCGCGATATGTGTTGAAACGTCTTCACCTTCAGTCCAACCAAACGTAAACAGATCAGTATACATCTTAAAAAGCTGATCTTTGGATGTTGCTTCAAACAGTTGTCTAAGCGCTTCCCATGTATCTTGTGCTGTTTCGTTATCCATTATATATCACCTTTTGATAAACCTCTTCCGTCATCGAGCTGGTAAGCATAGTCTTCGCATAGCTTTGCCTTCCGATATAAACTCTCCAATTTATGCTTCTTGACTTCTGCTTCTGATGCATCCGATGCTAATGGTTCAGGCTTCTTAAGCTTCGAATCAATAACATTTAAAGCTCTTTCGTGATAGTCCAAAAGATCACGTATCTTGCGCTTCCAAACTGGCCAATCTGCCAAATTCTTAAAATTCAAATGCTTTTAACTCTCGAATTATCTTCCCAAAAACTTTTATAAGTAAATTGGAATCGTGGCTGGTCCCATAACCTATTAAATTATTTGTATTAAAAATAATGTATTTGTAAAAATAAATATTTTAAGAATACACTTATTAATTTTTAGTATTGAAACAATACAAAATTCTTACTATATTTAAAATTGTTTAAACAAGTATTATTTTATACAAAGTTGATTTTATATTAACAACTTCAACAAATATCAAATCTCGTACTTACGTGTGGTATTCACTGCACTTTTATCTATCTTCATTTGTTAATTTTAATTGCGATAGATATCTATATTTTTTTTGAGTTTCTTTTATAAATCATAAATTAAATATTTCGATCAATTTTGGATATTTCTTCCCTGGCCTTACTTGTTGCCTTCTAACCATAAGATTGATCCCAGGATTCATATTTGACTTCTTGTACAATGATAATTTAAATAAGGTGTTTTGCAGGTGATCGTATTCTTAATCATAATCACTATGACTGGAGCTACTTGTATCAGTAACGCAAGAAATCTACCCGAGCTCACAATCTAAGATGGACTATTTTCAAATTAACAAATAATGCACAGGATATTTAATATATAACCATGTTAAAAAAAACTATATTAATTATATCTATCGTCCAGTCGATATCGTCGAAACGATAGGAATTGACAGTTTGTTTGTTTTAGGTGAAGCATAACAAAAGACTCGAGTCGATATCGCCTAGACGATGTCAATTTTTGTATTCTTAGGTGAAACAAGGCTATCGTTGTCGATATCGAAAACGATATCGTCAGTCTTAGGTGATGAGAGCCCTGATTTACAAATCGATAGCGAAATATTTAAGAAAACATAACCACAAATTTTCATCACGTATTCCGTCAAAATTTAAATAAAAATAATTACAGCCAATTTCTTCCAAGAGTTCTAGTCCTAAAGTTAGTACTTAAATCGTTATCAACTCATTTCTTCACCCAAGTACTAGGCCCAACTTCTTTCAATTTGGTACAGATTTAGGACTCGGTGCTAGTTAGATCCTCAAAATCAGCTGGTTACCTGGTTATTATACCAATTGTACATATTTCTTCACAGAAGTAGGGGAGACTGGGTAAGGTTGAAACAAAGGACGGTTGAAACAACGCAAATATCTCGACAGCCGTAATTGGTACAAGAATGGTTCTACGGTGTGAACGAAGCGAAAACAGGGTTTCAAAGCGAACCTCATTCTTGCTTCTATTATAGTATTCGATTGCCAAAAAAAATATTTTTGTTCGGATAATTTTCATCGAACTGAGCTTTTTATTCGTGTGAGTGTATTAAGTGTATTTTTTATGTTTGAAGCGAAGCACATAAAATACAAAATGGTGACAAGTTTTGATTTACTCAGAGGAGGGGTTGGGAACCGTTGAAACAAGAGAGTACAGAATGTGTTATTAATATTATTTGCCACATTTGCGACTCGGCATATATCCGAAAGCTACATATATTTTCACTGATTTATTACCCATTCAAATTGTTCGTTAAGTTTGTTTTGTCTATTGTTATTGCTTATTAATAAATAGAATTTTTGAAACTTAGAAAAATGATAAATATTGTCACAAAGTGTTATAATTATACTTATGAATAAAATAAATGATGCATATTCAATGTAACAAAATATTATATTTTGAATTAATTGCATGTTTCAACTGGTCCCAATCACTGTTTCAACTGACCCTGATAAGGGGACGTTTGAAACATATTACTTTTTTCCTTTAATTTGATGTACTATTCAAAACAACGCTCTTGGAACTAAATGGACTCTGCATATTTGTAGATAAAACCCTCTTTCATTCAATAAGATTCTTAAATACACTGGTAGCGAAGGTATCTTGGATAGGCTATCCTATACGAATGTGAACGCGGCCATTCGCATATAGGATAGCCTATCCAAGATACCTTCGCAACCAGTATATTTGCGAATCTTTTTCAGTCAGATGTTAGTAAACATAGGATTACAACAATAGAAAGGTATCTGGATAGCTTTAGATTTTTATGTGAACGCGGCCATTGAATAGCTTTGTAGCTAGTTGATTTTCGACTACGTAGTCAGTAGATTAATGAATGCGCCCAGTGTAAGATGATTTTTGATAGTTGACAGTTAAAATGATTGTAATATTTGATTATCATATTTTTGTAACTTTTTCTTGTGACAGCTATTTTGCTATCGTTTTCATATGAAATTGCAATATTCTGTCAAACAGATAAAAACTATAGAGAAATATCGTAATTTTATGTGGTCAATTTTTCTATTTCTATAATTATTTTAGATATTAATAAGCATACTTTGTTTTGAGATCAAAACAATTTAAAAAATGGTTTAAGTAATTTAAGTAACTTAATCTATGAATTTTATGTTTTTTACATTTCTTATAAAACTATTTGTTTTGAAAAACTTTGTAAATATAAGAGGCTTTAACGCCCACAACAACTTTGACCACAAGAGCAAGTACGTGCGACCCATTTTTGCTTTTTTAATGGATTTGTATTTGTTAATTTTAACCAATTACACTGTGTGACAAAAACAGGGTAAAAAAATATACGCGGGCGGAGACCTATCACGTTTTGTAGATGAGTGTGAATTTAGCGAAACAACTTCCGCAAATCAAAATGGAATTACTTTGTTATTTTGTTGCTAATTAGTTACGGCAATTTAGATTTTGTTGCTCTTCTATTTACCGTTTTATGGGGTGATTGAAAAGTGGTTGGTATTTTGTTGCTAATTAGTTACAGCATTTTTAATTTTGTTGCTCTATTATTTCCTGGGTTATCCGGAATTTTCGCTAATTTCATTTGAACTTAGCGAAACACCCCCCTTGTATCAGATTGAAAAGTGGTTGGTATTTTGTTGCTAATTTGTTGCTAATTAGTTACAGCATTTTTAATTTTGTTGCTCTATTATTTCCTGGGTTAACCGGAATTTTCGCTAAGTTAATGTGAACACAGCGAAGTTTATATTATTTTACTTAATAATTCCTTAGTAAATATGGATTTTTGTTTTTTTGCCTATGTTAATTGTATTATAATTATATAATGTAATTTTAATATCTTAAAACAGAAACCGAGCTCGAGATAGCAAGTAAGTTTGACCAAAGATGATATAACTAGTACTAGTTATATCATCTTTGGTTTGCCATTTCAATGAAGAATGGTATTAAAGTAGACAATATTTCTATCGGTCTGTCTGTTTGTACCACATAAGTAGCTCTAAGGATTTTTTTCAATGCATTAAACAGAATATATGTACACGACAGCCATTGAAATGAAAGCACCAGGAAGAAGACCAAGAAATAAATATGTAAGACGATGGCGTTTATGCAGCGTTATCGCTTTTCTTTAAATTAAACTATATTTAAATTTTTTATTTTCTTATATTTTGTTATTATAAATGAATAAAGAGAACTTATGATAGTAATAAATATAATAATATAAAAAACAAAGAACAGAAAATGAAAAATAAAAAGTAATTAATTAGTAATAATAATAAATATAATAAAAATATAATAAATACCAAAACAGAAAAAAACTATGCCAATACAAGAACTATTATTCATGAAAAAAAACAATTATTTTCATAGCTTTGCATAAAATAATAATTCTACGGTTAGAAGATAGGAAGTCATCACAAACTGGGTACAGATTGTCCACTTTAATCATATTGTTTATTGAAATGTCAAACTTGCTATCTCGAGCTCGGTTTCTGTTTTAAGATATTAAAATTACCTTATTACAAAGTTCACAAGTACACACGACACAGTGTATATTACAATTAATATAGGCAAAAAATAAAAGTCCATATTTATTAAGGAATTATTAAGTAAAATAATATAAAATTCGCTGTGTTCACATGAACTTAGCGAAAATTCCGGATAACCCAGGAAATAATGGAGCAACAAAATTAAAATTGCCATAACGAATTAGCAACAAATTAGCAACAAAATACCAACCACTTTTCAATCTTATACAAGGGGGGTGTTTCGCTAAGTTCACATGAAATTAGCGAAAATTCCGGATCCCAGGAAATAATGGAGCAACAAAATTAAAATTGCCATAACTAATTAGCAACAAAATACCAACCACTTTTTAATTTGATACAAGGGGGGTGTTTCCCTAAGTTCACACGAAATTAGCGAAAATTCCGGATAACCTGGGAAATAATGGAGTAACAAAATTTAAATTGCCATAAATAATTAGCAATAAATTAGCAACAAAATACCAACCACTTTTCAATCTAATACAAGTGGGGTGTTTCGCTAAGTTCAAATGAACTTAGCGAAGCACCCCATAAAACGGTAAATACAAGAGCAACAAAATCAAAATTGCCGTAACTAATTAGCAACAAATTAGCAACAAAATAACAAACTAATTCCATTTTGATTTGCGAAAGTCGTTTCGCTAAGTTCACATTCATGTTTTGTAGAGCTGGTTACAATGATTACAACAGTAAAAAGATCTAAAATGGGTAAAAAATTGACGAAGCTAGCTTAACAATGGATGAAGGACGAAAAAACGTTTTTTGCCCCTAACTCCAGATTTTGGGGGTGTAATGGAGATTTTTTTATACCGGTTTGTAATCAGTGTAACCAGCTCTACAAAACGTGATAGGTCTCCGCTCGCGTATATTTTGAGTGTCAGACACTGTTATTATTTATTGATATTTTCCAAGGATTTTTTATTTAAATAACGGTTTTTCATTGTTCTAATTGTTTTATTCTTGGTTGTTATAGTTTATCGTTATATGTATTTACTAGTATCTTAATGTGTACAACAAAACTAATAAAAAAAAAAAACAAACATGAATAGAAACAAAATTTATAGTGAAAATACACATTTTAGTTAGCCAGAATTTTTTTTAAATGATTCATTATAAATCAAAGATAATATGTTCCAAATTTCACTTAATTATTCGAAGAGAAAAAAGAATATAAGGTGATATACACCCTCCATTTTTATAGGTGCGTGAAGTTAGCACCGCCATAACAAAAAATCGAAAATCTGAGTATGCAGTAGTTTGTTGCTAATTTGTTGCCACATTCCCGAATTTGTTGCTCCTACCCTTACCCCCCAAATCCATGGCGGTGCTAACTTCACGTGAAGTTAGCACCGCCATCATCCAAAACTCAAAATTTCAAAAATATAAGTATGCAGGAATTTGTTGCTAATTTGTTGCCGCATTCCCGAATTTGTTGCTCCACGTTTTGACCTTGTAATGCACTTTAACAGTTTCATAGGAATTTCTAAATCGCTCAAAAATGATCATATAGTGAAAAGATTAACACCAATTCAAGGGCTACTCCTCACCTTCTTAAAGAAGTGCATATTCGAAGAGAAAAAAGAATATAAGGTGATATACACCCTCCATTTTTATAGGTGCGTGAAGTTAGCACCGCCATAACAAAAAATCGAAAATCTGAGTATGCAGTAGTTTGTTGCTAATTTGTTGCCACATTCCCGAATTTGTTGCTCCTACCCTTACCCCCCAAATCCATGGCGGTGCTAACTTCACGTGAAGTTAGCACCGCCATCATCCAAAACTCAAAATTTCAAAAATATAAGTATGCAGGAATTTGTTGCTAATTTGTTGCCGCATTCCCGAATTTGTTGCTCCACGTTTTGACCTTGTAATGCACTTTAACAGTTTCATAGGAAAATCTAAATCGCTCAAAAATGATCATATAGTGAAAAGATTAACACCAATTCAAGGGCTCCTCACCTTCTTAAAAAAGTGCATATGAAATTTTTAGCCCAACTCCTTCATGGCCAAAACGCATTGTGGATCTTGTGGAACGTATTTCACTCAGCTATCTCTATGGGCACTTCTAAGAACTACACTTAAAACTCAAAATTTCAAAAATCTAAGTATGTAAGAATTTGTTGCTAATTTGTTGCTCGTGAATAACACCATTTCCGAATTTGTTACTCCTCCCCTAACCCCCCAAAACAATGGCGGTGCTAACTTCACGTGAAGTTAGCACCGCCATCATCTAAAACACAAGATTTCAAAAATATAAGTATGCAGGAATTTGTCGCTAATTTGTTGCTCATATGTTACCCCAGTCTCGAATTTGTTGCTCCACGACTTGACCTTGAAAATGCATTTTCAAAGTTGTAGTAACAACAGTTAACTTTGTCAAGGAAAATTATTTGTAAAAACAAAGTGACTAAGCCTTTAGCCTGAATTTGTTGCTCTCCAAAAAAGTGCATTTCAAATTTCTACTCCCACTCCTTCACCCCTAAAAATCCAAAAGAAATTTTGATAACGTCACTCAAATGCAGTTGCATACCTAACTTCTAAAAACTCAACAATTTTGAAAATCTAAGTATGAGGGAATTTGTTGCTAATTTGTTGCTCATATGTTACCCCAGTCTCGAATTTGTTGCTCCACGATTTGACCTTGAAAAGGTCAAGTTTGCCATAGAAAGGTTTTTGGAAAAAAAAGTGACTGAGCCTTTAGATTGAATTTGTTGCTCTACGAAAAAGTGCGTTTCAAATTTCTGCTCCCTATTTTCAACAATAAAACATTTAAAAATAAGTCAACGAGTTCTTTTATGTTTATGAATAGTTATGCTTCCTTACCGGCGATTATAAAAATATTCAACCGCTATAATAACACATAGCCTTTTTAAGCCCATTTTTAATGTTTTTTCACTCAGACACTATAAATAGGTTAAGAGTAACAACACACTTACATTTTATACTGGGTTTATTTTTGTTTGTTTTGGCAATAAATTTGACTTTGTAACGGTATTTCAAATAAAAAGTAACTTTTCTTATAGATTTTGATGTGCGGCTTTCGGAGGCACCATAAAAAAAAATATCCGAATTATCGAATGATATAGCATAAATTTTCCAATTTTAAGTTAGAAACCAAGTTTAATTTTTTTTCTAACTAAAAATGTTCAAAAGTTATTAAATTTTTTTCCGGATACCCTGTTTAGAAGGAAAAATAAACTTCTTTTTTTCTGTTATATGACACTTAGTTCTTGCCCTTCAATATTCAATAGTTGATGCCAGCAAAAATTTAACGTATAACTACGCTCTAGTAATAACAGAATCACAAACTCGTAGCATAACTACAAATTAAAACAAAAATTGATAAACTATTAAAAGCTAAGATATCGAATAAAACAAAATCAAAGACAATACAATTCCGATTTTTTTTCAGTTGCAAATACAGAACCAAAATGTCTTTTTGAAGACATATATTCCTTAAAATATAATATAAAAAATGATGATTCGGAAGATAAAGGTACGTTGCATATAATCTAAAATATAAAGTGCTTGAATTGTTGTTCAATACCAAATTGTAATAAACTCTTATCTGTGGGTTAATTCTTCATCAGCTTTTGAAAATCCCTTCATGTTGGCTCTAAGGGAAACCGAAAACTGGCGAGGATTAGCTGTCCCCAAAAAAACAGCCCGATACACAAGCTATGCCAAAAATCAGTCTACAATTGACGCAATCTTCTATGAAAGGCCGACAGGCGCTTGCGTCCCCATCTTAAAAAATGGCAGTTGCATGAAACTGCAGGTATATTTTCAAAATATTGTTTTTTTTTGCTCTTTAAACTTTCATCATTACATATCGCTCATTTCCTTAAAGACTGTTATAACTCAAAAATCATAATTTTTTGAGTTAATGATACAGAGTTCTTCAACCTATCCTTATATATGAAGTGAAAGTTTGGTTTTACTGCGCTGGCTACCACAAAAAGAAATTACAAATCGTGCAAAACAAAATACTTAAAATAATATTAAAGCTTCCCAAACAGTTTTCAACAAAAAAATTACATAAAAGATCTAAAGGCAGTCTTCTTGCGACATGTAAAATATCATTTGGATTTTATACATAATTGTCAATTTTCGGACAATAGTCTAATACTAGAACTGTGTACAATTGAGGATATAAGTATTATGTATGGGTTTTACATTGTAGAAGTTTCCCTTGATTAAATATTTATATGTACATTCATATATTTTTCCTATAAAAAATTAAAATCAAAGCTGAAAAGAACAAAATGTTAAGTTCTAAAACTCTGAAAATATACGGTAAGACTATATTGTATCTTTTCAATTTCAATTTTTTTTCAATTTCAATTTGCCTTTATTCTCACTAAAATATAATATATTTACAATTCTTAGAATACTTATTATATATAGCAGTCTTCATAATTTAATAATGAGAATAGGTAGTGACATCTTTTTATTAGTAATCTAATTGAGATGATGCCACGTTAGTACTAAACTTTGTGTGGGGTGTACAAAGAGCATAATTATACAAAATAAACAAAACAAGATCAATTTAAAAGAAGATAATAAACAAATTTAAAAGAATATAATAATTATAATGCAAAATTGAACAATTTTTTTTAGCAAAAAAAAGAATAACAAAAATACAGAGTTATACACAGAAATATATTTTTCAACATAACAAATCATTTTTTTTTTTTTTTTTTTTTTTTTTTTTTTTTTTTTTATTATTATCTTTTTTTTATTATTGAGCTAAACAAGGTAGCGTAACAAATTTTCGACCTCAAGCTGATTGAAATTCAGAAGCCAAGACTTAACTTTTCTTGTGAATTTGAATACATTTCTTATTGATCGCACTTCAAAAGGAAGAGTATTGAATAGCTTACAAGACAGGATGGAGTAAAAGTTTCTGTAGCTCGTTGTGCGAAAGACAGGAATATTTACGAAGAGCGTTGAATGGCTACGCAGGCTACGGCTGATGGAAATCGGACTTTGCAAATAACCTCCTCTTATGAAGAAAACCTTTAGAACCTTGTAATAATATAAGTGTCGCACTGGAAGAATTTGTAGACTTCTAAACAGATCCATTGAGTGTGATAATCTATGTGACTTACATACATTCCTAATCACTGCTTTTTGAATAATAATAAGCTGTTGGATTTTGCTAAGGAAAGCACCTCCCCAGCAGCATATGCCATATTGCAGTTTTGATTGAGATATACCATGATAGACAGTTTTTAGTAAATTGGTAGAACAAAATTTTCGTAATCTATATATTTATCTTGATCTACAATAAATGAAATGAAATGAAATGCAGAATTCGTTTTATCATCTTTCATATTGTGAAAATATTCAAAGTACATAATATTCTTGTCTACCTTACCCGTTAGAAGCGAGAATATGAATTTATTTCATTGATATTGCACCAATTTTAAAACTTTAAACCCGTTTTTTGCTAAATCGAGTTTTTTTGAATTATGACAGTCTTCAAATAAATGAGCGATATGTACAGTTAAAACATATTAACACTTAAAACCTTCATTTTTATACATAATTGCTTACAAGATTTTTTGTTTTTTACATATTTAGGCTGTAAATTTAAAGGGAAAGCTAATCACGCTTTCGAACACGTGTGCCTTTGATAGCTTGGCTCAATTTTTTATATCTGTGTTTCTAGACAAGCCTTTGTGGAAAACATCGGCATCATTAGCATTTTTGGCATTTGCCAGAGACATTGGGCTCAAAGGCCTCCGGGCAGCCTCGTATAAAGAAAGAGCTGAAATTTTATGCGGGGTAATGGGCGTCAACGATAGTAACGATCAGTTTTGCATCAATTGCGAAACAAATGTTGGTTCGTTAGCTTCAAAAATTTTTGAAAAGACACCTTCCTTCATAGAGGTTGCATGTTGTACAAAGGGTTGCAAGAGCATCCAAAGGAATTTTCCCGTGCTGGGGTTAAATTCCTCTCTAATAGCCACTGGTACTACGGATGGTGAGTTAGAGGATACGTTTTTTTAAAAAAAACAAAGAAAATGTGTTCAAACAAATTCATGCGACGGTTTTGTTGAAACTACATCAAAAGAGCTTGGTAAGTCTGAAAATGCATACTATGTAGGTAGATCATTTATTGTAAGAAACTGGTTTTAAAAAAATTGTTAGTTGTGAACCAAGTATTTAGTATGCGATTTGTGTAATTGATTTTTAGAAGTATCATTTATATCAATATGTTGTACAAGCAGAAAATTTAAAAAATATAAACATCTTTTTTTATTTTACTTTCTAGGTGATATATTGGCTTTCGACATTTATACCGAGAGTGAGACTCCGGTAAAAATACCAATCAATAACATAAGAAAAAGTATTCTTAAAGGTGAATATGACCTTGTGGGAATAGTAAACTTCTCCCAGACCGTAAGGGGGCAAATGGGCCACTACACAGGAGTCTCTTTACGGTCCACAAATAAATGGGAGGAGTTTGATGACTGCAAGGCCAAAAGCTCTTTGCTTTCATCGCGGCAATTAGTGAATCCCCACCTTCTTATATACTTCCGAAAAAATTAATAAAAAAAATGCCTAAAAGAAATAAAACATATTCTTTTTCTTTTTCCTTTTTCTTCTTGGTTTCCTGCTTTTCAGTCTTCTTAATTTAGTTATTTTTTCGGATGAGAGTTTAAATCAAGACTTAGAGATGACAAAGAATACAAAAAATATGCAATAGTAGGAGTATTCCTAATAATTGTTTTACAATTACTTGGAGGGTAAGTCTATGACGAGTCGCCAATACTGAGGCTTAAGAAAACAAAAATCTTTTCAAAGAAGAATTCTACTTTTCTGTGGAAGTTTAACGACTTAAAAACGACTAAAAACATTGGTACAAAAATAGTACGTATACGTCATAGTGAACCATTGTTTAGTCATAATGTAACCAATCTTTAAGACGACATAATTTTGTGAAAAATAGAACAGAATATAAATGTAGAATTGCGTTGTTGCCGAACAGTTTGAGTTTAAAAAAACAAAGTGTTTTTTTTTTGTTTTTTTTTTATATATTTTATTATTTAAATTAATTTATTATGTGTTACAAATTAATTATTATTTTTTTCTCGAAATATTCATATTTCATTTCTTTGTTCAAATGCACAAAGGTGGAGGGGAAAAGGTGCGTATCCGTTCTGGATTGGTTTTGCTGTGTTAGCAAAAATGGCGTGGGAATCCATTAGGAATTTTATGAATGTGCCGTTAGGCAAGGGTTTACGGTAAAAGGTGGAGTCTCGGATGTAACTGTAGTAAATGGGTTAGTAATGTAAATTGACACTTTAATGAGATTGCTCCATTTTTAATAGTTTTCATTTTTTTTGCTACAAACCAAAGGGTAATCAATAAAAGAAAAACGATGTAAAATGGTAAAATACATATATTGGGTGATATGAATAAAAATTAGCACTTACATAAATCTCCGATTTTCGGAGCAGGTATGAATAAAATTCTTAAACACATAATCTACATATTCATGAGCGCCTTCTCACTTTATTACCCACTCTGTTCAGGTGCTCCAATTTATAAACCGACTTAAAATAAAATGCACTACTGGGTCCCACGTACTTGCTCTTATAGATAAAATTACTATTTATGCTAAGTCTTTTTAATTATAAATTGTAAATGCAGTTTTAAAAAAATAAATTTAAAATTCATAAAATTCAATTTTCAAATGACTAAAACAGCTTCTTCAATGAATTCAACCTGAAAACGAAGTAAGCAATCTGATTTCTTCTATAATGATACATTTTTAGAAAAAAAATAATTGAAAATCGTTAGAGCCGTTTTCTAAAAAACTATTTTTTCTATATAAAATTATATATGAGCAACAAATTAGCAACATACTCATACTTAGATTTTCAAAATTGTTGAGTTTTTAGAAGTTAGGTATGCAACTGCATTTGAGTGACGTCATCAAAATTTGTTTTGGATTTTTGGGGGTGAAGGAGTTGGAGCAGAAAATTGAAACGCACTTTTTCGTAGAGCAACAAATTCAATCTAAAGGCTCAGTCACTTTTTTTTCCAAAAACCTTTCTTTGGCAAACTTGACCTTTTCAAGGTCAAATCGTGGAGCAACAAATTCGAGACTGGGGTAACATATGAGCAACAAATTAGCAACAAATTCCCTCATACTTAGATTTTCAAAATTGTTGAGTTTTTAGAAGTTAGGTATGCAACTGCATTTGAGTGACGTCATCAAAATTTGTTTTGGATTTTTGGGGGTGAAGGAGTTGGAGCAGAAATTTGAAACGCACTTTTTCGTAGAGCAACAAATTCAATCTAAAGGCTCAGTCACTTTTTTTTCCAAAAACCTTTCTATGGCAAACTTGACCTTTTCAAGGTCAAATCGTGGAGCAACAAATTCGAGACTGGGGTAACATATGAGCAACAAATTAGCAACAAATTCCCTCATACTTAGATTTTCAAAATTGTTGAGTTTTTAGAAGTTAGGTATGCAACTGCATTTGAGTGACGTCATCAAAATTTGTTTTGGATTTTTGGGGGTGAAGGAGTTGGAGCAGAAAATGGAAACGCACTTTTTCGTAGAGCAACAAATTCAATCTAAAGGCTCAGTCACTTTTTTTTCCAAAAACCTTTCTATGGCAAACTTGACCTTTTCAAGGTCAAATCGTGGAGCAACAAATTCGAGACTGGGGTAACATATGAGCAACAAATTAGCAACAAATTCCCTCATACTTAGATTTTCAAAATTGTTGAGTTTTTAGAAGTTAGGTATGCAACTGCATTTGAGTGACGTTATCAAAATTTCTTTTGGATTTTTAGGGGTGAAGGAGTGGGAGTAGAAATTTGAAATGCACTTTTTTGGAGAGCAACAAATTCAGGCTAAAGGCTTAGTCACTTTGTTTTTACAAATAATTTTCCTTGACAAAGTTAACTGTTGTTACTACAACTTTGAAAATGCATTTTCAAGGTCAAGTCGTGGAGCAACAAATTCGAGACTGAGGTAACATATGAGCAACAAATTCCTGCATACTTATATTTTTGAAATCTTGTGTTTTAGATGATGGCGGTGCTAACTTCACGTGAAGTTAGCACCGCCATTGTTTTGGGGGGTTAGGGGAGGAGTAACAAATTGGGAAATGGTGTTATTCACGAGCACCAAATTAGCAACAAATTCTTACATACTTAGATTTTTGAAATTTTGAGTCTTAAGTGTAGTTCTTAGAAGTGTCCATAGAGATAGCTGAGTGAAATACGTTCCACAAGATCCACAATGCGTTTTGGCCATGAAGGAGTTGGGCTAAAAATTTCATATGCACTTTTTTAAGAAGGTGAGGAGCCCTTGAATTGGTGTTAATCTTTTCACTATATGATCATTTTTGAGCGATTTAGATTTTCCTATGAAACTGTTAAAGTGCATTACAAGGTCAAAACGCGGAGCAACAAATTCGGGAATGCGGCAACAAATTAGCAACACATTCCTGCATACTTATGTTTTTGAAATTTTGAGTTTTGGATGATGGCGGTGCTAACTTCACGTGAAGTTAGCACCGCCATGGATTTGGGGGGTAAGGGTAGGAGCAACAAATTCGGGAATGTGGCAACAAATTAGCAACAAACTACTGCATACTCAGATTTTCGATTTTTTGTTATGGCGGTGCTAACTTCACGCACCTATAAAAATGGAGGGTGTATATCACCTTATATTCTTTTTTCTCTTCGAATATGCACTTTTTTAAGAAGGTGAGGAGTAGCCCTTGAATTGGTGTTAATCTTTTCACTATATGATCATTTTTGAGCGATTTAGAAATTCCTATGAAACTGTTAAAGTACATTACAAGGTCAAAACGTGGAGCAACAAATTCGGGAATGCGGCAACAAATTAGCAACAAATTCCTGCATACTTATATTTTTGAAATTTTGAGTTTTGGATGATGGCGGTGCTAACTTCACGTGAAGTTAGCACCGCCATGGATTTGGGGGGTAAGTGTAGGAGCAACAAATTCGGGAATGTGGCAACAAATTAGCAACAAAGTAGCAACAAACTACTGCATACTTGAGTTATTTTTTTGATTTAGAATCAAATTTCAGAATCTGGATTTTTCGGCAGATCTACTAACACCACTATGAACCATAATTGACAGCCTTTATTTTGACTAGTTTTTTGTTTAGTATAAATACAAATATAATGTTGTAAATTTGATAGCTGTTTCACAGTCGCAAATATACATTATGTATGTTTGTGCAAAAAAACATTAATTTTAGTTTGCTCAGTCGATATGGACTTGGATTTATTTTTTGGATTTAAATCTATTATTTATTTAGCTTAATACAAGCAATAAGACTTACAACTATTGTTTACAAAATAAACTTAAAACTAGATTATAAAAATACTTAAAAACTAAGAGTGTGAGGGTTGAGAAACTTAGGAAGGTTGTGGGGATAGAAAATTCTTGTAGAGAGAGGTTTTCAGGGAATGCTTGGAGGAATGAAAATCAAAAGTATTATGCTACATACTTTATATCCAGATTTATAAATCAATTTTTCAAATGACTGTATATTTTTGAAATTTTGGTTTTTGATGTGCATTAATATTTTCATGAGAACGACATACCAACTTTTTTTTTTAAAACAAGGTTGAGAAATTTTACGAGTATATGTATGTACAGTGGAACTTCCATAAGTCGAACTCTCAAAAAGAAAGACAAAAAGTTCGAGTTATAGAAACTTCGATTTAAGGAGATAAAAAAAATGTTGAGTTTTGTTGCAAAGTTCTCACTAAAAATTTGAGTTATAGAGAAATTCGACTTAAGGAAGTTCGAGTTATGGAAGTTCGACTGTATATCAAAAATATTTTTTTTTAAAACGGCTCCCACGATTTTCAATTTTTTTTTTTTCGAAGAATTTATCTTTCTTAATCAAATCAAATGGCATACTTAGTTTTGAACTCAAGACAATTTAAGATAAAGCTTATGTAATGGATTTTTTTTTTTTTTTTTTTACATTTTAGAAACTATATTTAGAGGTCGCGAGCTTCGATTTTATGAAAAACTTTGTTATTAGACCTAACCTAGAATTATTTTTTATTTTTGTTTCAATAATTTTTTTTATATAATTTCCTATAAAAAAACCTATATATAAATCAAAGCTTACAGGCCTCCTCTTAAGCCCGTATGATACTTCTTTTTTTTTCTTATTTTTAATATTTTAAAAATGAAAACAGAGTAGTACCGAAGGTTTCAAATGGAAAATCACATTGAGAGGAAGTGTGTACAAAATACACACAAAAAGCCAAAAATGTCAAAAAATAAGTACTAAAAATATACAAAAAAGGAAAATAATTTAATTTTTTTAAGCCATTTTTCTGATTTTTCTGACATTTTTGCTTTTAAACTTGGCAGATCTTGTGAAAAATGACATCAAAATTGTTTTTTTTTGTCATATTTATTTTTATAAAAAAATGTTTTTATCCACACTTTTTTTCGCTTTAAGCTCTTGAAATCAATTAAATTTAATTTTTCTTCACCACACCATTTCGATTTTTTTTAATTTGTTTGTTTGTTTTGATTTTTATTTTTTTATTGATTGAATATTTTTAATATTTGAGAGTACGCAAACTGTTTATGACGTTTAAAAAAAAGGTCCTGTCTTTTTCACTCGAAGTTGATTTAAAGTATTAACAATAAGCGGCTTTAATCCCGTATGATACTTCTTTTTTATTTTATTTTTAATATTTAAAAAAAAGTAAACTGAACAGTACTACTTGTTTCAAATACAAAAACATATCAAGAGTAAGTGTGTAAGAAATATATACAAAAAGCCAAAAATGTCAAAAAATAAATATTAAAAATGTACTAAAAAAGAAAATAAATTTACTTTTTCCAGCCATTTTTCTGATTGTTCTGAAATTTTGGCTTTAAAACTTGACAAATCATGTAATTTGTCGTTTTCACTTTAAAACTAATTTTTTTTAATTTTTATTTAAAAAAAAAGGTTTTTTTCGTTTTAAACTCTTCCAATCAATTGAATTTAATTTTTCTTCCCCACACCATTTCGAAATTTTAAAATTTGTCTGTTATTTTGATTTTTTTTTTGTTTGTAGTTTGTTTCGTTAAAAACGTTCTGTCTTCTTCACACGAAGCTGATTTAAAGTATTAAAAATAGTAAGAAAAAAAGAAGTATCATACGACCTTAAGCTAATCAGGCAATTAGTCAAAAATATTTTCAACTCTTGAACAAAATATTTAAGGGTAGTTTTGAGGGTTAATGTATCGATTTTAACAATAAGCGAATTTTCAAAACTAACAATTTAAACTTTTAGTGATAAAAAAAAAAAAAATGCTATTTTGTAATGGTTTCTCTATAGATTATTTTTATATAAATAATTTTTTTAAAACCAGTTATTTATATTTAAAAAAATTAAAAAACTCTAAATGGACTTATTTTGCATAAAATCGATGCCCGCGACCTCTTGTGGTCCACCCTAATTGGGTTAAGAAACTACATCAAAAGCACAACGCTAAATAATTTTAATTTTGTACAATAAGAACAGTTTTAAATTGGCGAGAAATCAAATCAAGGGCCACTGGAAGGAACGATCAAAGTCCATCTCTGAAAAATGATTATTATTCACACTTTTTTACATTTTTAATATGTACAGTACATAGGTACATTTTGCCTTTTGTTTTCCTTATTTTAATATTTGTTTTGCCTATGCGTTTATATTACATAATTACCTTTCTCGAACCGAAAATATCCAAATCAAAAATTAAAAAAAAAGAATTGTGGAGAAAAATCAAAATGTCACATTGATCGTTCTTTCCCGTGGCCCTTCAAATATTATGAAAACTACGACCTTCAGTTTTTAAGCGGAATTTTTGTTTATAAAATCAATCTTTTTGCATTACATTTTGTGCATCGAATCTCTTCCAATCTAAACTCAGTTCCGTATGTAGTATGTTATTTAATTATTATTTATGAAAATGAAAGATCAAAATGCTGAGATCCATAAATTATGCACTTTATGGTTTTATTTTTGTTTATTTTAGTCCCTCTTAAATACACTCATATACATACTTACGCATTCTCAAGATTCAACTATTGATTGAGTTCAAATTATAATTACTTACACTCCGCTTTCATTGATCAATCATATCTTCTTTTTACTTGCGATATGGGTACCATATATCAAGTTATGCATTCGTACAAAAAAAAAAGTTGAGATTACGATGATAGAGAATGTGCAAAAAGTAGGTCCGACAATTCTGTCTGTCTCTCTGTCTGTATGTATCAGAGACCACAGCCTAAACGGATTGATCGATTTACTTCAAACTTGGTATGTATCGTTTTTTGGAGAATATCCCCAGACTTTTTTTTGAATTTTTTTTTTGACCCCAAATAACGGTACCTGTCATATACCGGTTTTAGAAAAACTCATTTTTCTCAAAAACGGTGCCTACGATTTTGATTCAAAAAAATCATGGTTATTTCTTTGGGTAAGGTCTATCTTTAAATAAGAACCATTTTTTTTTAAAACCGTTGTTAACGGTAACTGCCATAGAAACGTTTTTTTAAATTCTGATTTTCTCCTTCATGACTCAATCAATTTCAACCATTTTATATCAATGCTTTTAAGTTGCCGTAATAATATTTAGTAAAAAAAATTTCGAAAATTATTTTTTTGGATTTTTAACAAATGTTTGAATTTTTTTTTTGGAAAAATCATTTTTTCGAAAACTATTCAATATTTTTTTTTCAAAATTTAGTTTTTAGATGTTGATAAATAATATCTTATTACATATTTTTAATTAAAAGGGATTAGCATAATTAGTAACTCTATCATCAAGAGCAAGTACGCGCGACCCAGTCGTGCATTTTATTTTATACCTAGAATTTTTTTAGGCAAATTTGATAGTAGTGTAGCAAGGAACATTCGGTGATGATGAAGATGGAAATTTCCACACTAGGATACTATTATATTTATATATATTATTTATATTAAGATTACCACTTTTTAATAACAAATTAATATAACAATAAATTAAGACTGAGGAAACATTTATACGTAGGTAGGTACATATAACTGTTTTTAGTTAATTTTTTAAGTTTTTAAATTTGAATACAAACATGGCCGCGTTTCATTGAACTTGTTTTTTTTTTTGCTTATTTTGACATTTTCCCTATTTCCATTTATGTAATGTCGTTTTCTTTTGCAATTCTAGAAGAAATGACAGATATGACACAATACAAAAGTTTCAGAAGACTTCTGGATGCTTATTATATATGGACTGATAGTTGTGTGAATTTTCATACAAAAGTTGGAAGAAAAATGGTTCTACTCTTCTTTGCGACACTACCCCTCGAAAGGACACCAGTGGCAAAATAAATAAACATTCCCACAATTGCCACTAGAGACACATATTTTTATCAATCGGAACTACCATTTTTGTACATAGAAGCTACGGCCAGGCCATCTACTTGAACTTTCTATCAAAAAACAATTCTATTTATTCTATATTTTTTTTGTGTGTTGTAATTATCATTTCAAGATGGTCCCTCATGGCAACAAGAGGGACCATCGTCAACATCAACAGGTCCAGCCAGATACTGGCTTACGCAGACGACATCGACACCATCGGAAGAATCGAACAAGCTGTACACGATTCCTTCATCCAGATCGAGCAGGCGGCACAAAATCTGGGGCTGCACATTAGTGAAGGTAAAACAAAGTACATGGTGGCGTCGAATGCGAGAAGAACAGTTGGTCAAACAATTAAGGTAGCGGAGCACGAATTTGAAGTGGTGCAATCCTTTAAATGACTTGGGTCAACAGTAGCAGCTGATAACAACATAGAAGAAGAAATACGCGGGCGGCTTCTCAAATCCAACAGAGCCTACTACAGTCTGTCAAAGCTATTCAAATCCAGAAATCTAACCATAACTTCAAAACTTCTGCTGTACAGGACCATGGTCCTGCCAGTACTCATGTATGGATCCGAGACTTGGGTGCTAAGCAAAAGGCACTGTGACCTCTTAGCTGCGTTCGAGAGAAAAGTCTTATGAAGAATTGTTGGCCCCATATGTGAGGACGATTCCGGAGACGGTACAATCATGAGTTGTACGCAATCTACCTTGAAGCAGACATAGTGACAAAAATTAAGCTCGGTAGACTCCGGTGGGCAGGGCACCTAGCTCGTATGAGCGAAGAGGAACCTGCTCGGAAAGTCTTTTGCGGTACATTCTATGGTACACGGCAGCGTGGTAGACCATGCTTGGGCTGGAGAGATGGCGTAGACCAGGACGCCCGAAGCCTTGGGGTGCGCAACTGGATGGCGTCGGCTCGAGACCGGGATTGGTGGAGAGACTTGTTGAAAGAGGCCAAGACCGGACCCCGGTTGTCGAGCCGATGATGATGATGATGATGGAATCGACTTCCATTTGAGTGTGTTCCTTCACCAGTATTTTTTGAAATAGCTTAATTTTGTGAAGCACAACAAGGTTAAGCAGGGCACTTGATAAGATAGTGTTTCTATTGTTGCACTTTTTCTTCCTTGGGGTGGGTAACTTTATATTTTAATAATTAATTATTATATTTTAATCGAACTTTAAAACCGCGGTGGAACTATCCGAGTTCCAATAAACAAATTAAAATTTAATAATATAAATGCGCACCGGCGCCACGAGATTAAAAACACGAATGATTTTAATTTGACAGATCGATAACACGAAGGAGACAACGAAAGAGAATACAAAAAAAGTGCAACAAGTAGCTCTTTAACGAAAGCTACCACCGCGGCTGCTCAGCTGGGCTGGGTTCGATAGAAGAATTTAGAGTTTTCATAAACTTTATTGATTGTCGAATATATAAAGAATCAAAACAAAATGTTTTATTACAAGTACAGTGGGGTACTTGCAATAAGAATGGGCGCCAGGAATTTTTGATACAATAATTAAAAAATAGTAAAATTCCAAAACTATTAGATGTAGATAAATCTTAAAGATAACCAAAATATAATAAATAAAACACCAGTTTATTTGTATGCCTAGAAGGGGTCTTAAATTACTTTTTATTTGGGAAACCGTGAGATTCAGAATCCCTGGATTAAAACCCAAATTTTTTTTAAAAACAAAGAACAAAGAAGTTGGTTACAATTAAGGTTATATATGGCTTACGGTGAAACGTTAAGCAGAAAAATTCAAATTAAAACAAAAGAACACAAAAACCGCAAATGAGCCGTTAACGTTAATTGAAAGAATTTAAAATACCGCGTCCCACAGTAAATTGGGATACAACTCGAAATT
Organism: Meliscaeva auricollis; assembly: GCA_948107695.1. Taxonomy (NCBI): domain Eukaryota; kingdom Metazoa; phylum Arthropoda; class Insecta; order Diptera; family Syrphidae; genus Meliscaeva; species Meliscaeva auricollis. Next base: position 37,032,462 of record OX403619.1, on the reverse strand, counting down.
AAAGAAAACACAAAGAGCTATCGGAATAATTATATATATATAAACATACAAAAACGTACATATATATACATATATATAACTTAAATAACGATTTAGTTAAACTTAAAAAATCACTTTACTTATCTTTCTATTTCCTGCCTCCAAAATCTCCTCTCGAATATATCCTTCAAAAAAAGTATTCGCTCCTCGAATTCTTTCCTTTTCAATCAAAAGTCTTTGTCGCCAATTTTCTCGAAATCCCTCTTCCTTTTCCTCGATTTTTCTCCTCTTTTCTATTTTCTCGAATCCTTTTTTTTTAAACCTGTCGCTTGAAAGTCTCTCCAAAGAGTGACCTTCCAGCTTCAACATCACAAACAAATTCCTCTCTCGACCATTCCAATCTCTCACACACACATATACAACCAGCCAATCGTTTTCGTGATCATCGGTCACGGCATCACGGCCTCCTGGAAGAATTGCTTCTCCTCAAGAAAGCAACCGTTATTGATTCTCAACGAAACTTTACATTCACTTTCTCATTCACGGTTTCAACAAGTTGATGGAGACCTTCCAAAACTTGACGAAACATAATGGTCGAGTTCAGACCCCTTTCAAACTACATTCTTCAAGAAAATTAAAAAGAATTAAAACCGAGAAAAAGTCTTCGCTGGGCATTCTCCCAGTTATCACTAATTGTTCGCGAATGATTCGAAGAGCGAATAAAATACAAAACTATTCTTTTTCGTGATGAGAAGGAGGAAGGCATATCCCACAAAAACACTAACTTTACTATTTTCATTCCGATAAATCTTTTTTTAAAACTTAAGTTATAATTAAACGCGTTAAAGGCCCATTTTGCTTACATACAATAAGATGTTAATTTATATTATTTTGCAAAGTTAAATTACGTTACTTTAAGTTAGGATGGTAAGTTATTATTATTTGTTGTGTTGTCCATGTAAGAGTTGAAGTAAGAGCTGGTCTGGCTCATTACTTCCTCAGCTCATCCGCTGGCACAAGTAGTCTAGTACCCGTTATCTTTACGGACCACCTCTATTACTCAAATTCAGAACTCGAAAACCTGCTTTTATTGCTTTTGCAAAATGCTGGCTAGGTACACCAATGGTTGATGGTACCAAGGTTGCCCTCAACCGCACCAGTATTTTGCAGCCACAACGGAACATTAAAAAGGAAAGGAAACAACCGAAGGTTGGTTTTTGTTACGGTAAATTTTACCGTAACACTATTTTGAGAGGTACAGCCGTCACTGTAAAAAGTAATGTCCTTACCATCTGCCCTAACTCCACCTTCAGCTTCGTGCCATATAAAACAAAAACCTTCGTGTGTTGTCGAGTCATAGATGGTGAAGTTGTGCACAATAAGTTTTTGGCGGTAGTACAGAGAAGATACAATAGACTTAGGGCGAACACTTTTTTGTTGGGGTCAGATTTGTCTTTATTTTTTTCATCACGAGCTTCATTTTTGAGCCTTATATGTTCCATATAAATGGATTCTTGTGTATTTCCAGTTTTGTATCCCACATTCGTCTTATTTAGGGCGAAAAAGGCAAAAATTCATTTCATTGAATACTTCATTGTGATGGAGAAGGGGTCTTTAATATTTTGTGTACACCAAACCTTGGAATATTCCTCATATAATTAAGATTTTGTCTGCCACACAGATTCAAAGTAGAGTTTTGAAGAACTCGATCAACAGTAGTGGGATTCCATTTTAGGTAAGGCCAGTAAAAATTTTTTTAAGACATTCTTTATTTTGAGTTATTTTTGTTTTACGATTATTTGGGTTGACAGTGATTGCAGTTAACGTCGAATCTGTAGGTGTATCAGGATCCAAACTTTTTTGTTTTCAGTTTATTACTGCCCACTCACCAACACTTAAAGTGTTTATGTACATGACCTTGCAGACTTGTTTAATATAATTTTTGTAATGGAGAAAATAATACATAGAATTATTTTGCTTTCTAGAATCTTGCACATCTACCCGCCTCCTTTGAACCTTTTCCAGTTTTGTAGTGCCCTCAATGTTAATCTTTTTTACATCCCATGATTTGTTCCAAAACTCTTTAAAAATGTTGTTTCTGCCCTCCTCGCTAAACTCTTTGCAGCGTTTCTTGATTCTTCTAGAATTTTTCTCAATCTTGTATTCCCATTCCCTACCTGATTTCTTTTTACCGAAGTATGACCGCCCTTTTTACCTAGCAAGCTTTTCTTTGATCGTTGCATGTTGAACTTGAAAGCATTGTTGAATTTGAACCCATCTTAACCGCTTTATTTCAAGAGACTGTTGTCGACAGCTCAGAAAACCTTCAGATTGATCCTGTAACCGAACAAACTCAAGATAGTGAGAGCCCCGCTGCAATTCTTCCACTGAAAAGGAACAAGAAAAAAAAGGTATCCAAAAATAAATGGTATGAAGTGGATTTACGTGGCTTGCATCCTTAGCCGACGATATATAGTTTTCTGGATAAACAAATTAAATCAACGTGGTAATTGAAATTTAATTTGATATAATAAGGAACGTCATCCCGAGAACGCCTGTTTGGGATGAGTAAAGATTGAAATTAAATTTTTTTGTCGATATTATGATGCAAAATTAAGGCCTTAAAAAAAATAAATATAAAAAACGATTTTCTGGCTTTTCTGTCAATTGTTTTTCGTTAAAACCAAAGCAAACTTCTTTGAATTGCAACCTGCTTTGTTTCCTATTTTTCTTACAAGTAAAGGGCTGAAAATACAATTCAATTTTCATTTGCTTGAAAAAAAAATGAATTGCATTTTTAACCTACCGCCCCAAATATGTATTTCATATAGAAGAAATTGGAGATATACATACATATAGTCAAATTTCATGCTGAAGCTACGCTGAACAATGCAAAATAGGGTGAGTTCGTAATCATCTGATAATCCGAATCCTACAAACACAAAAGTGAAAAAAACACTTACTACTAGAGGAAATCATTTGATGCTTTCAACTTAAGAAAATATGTATGGTATGATAAAAATACATAAACTCCAAAAACTAAATATAAATTAAACATTGATAAAAGTAATTTTAACTAACTTTTGTGATTGCACTAATTTCCAAAAATTACCTAATCTAGTAACACTTACATAAGTAATATACAAATGAGAGCTTTCGCAGGTTTTCGCACTCTTTGTCAAACCACTTATTTGCAGGTACAAAAGTATGTGTGCTCTTGAGAGCAAAAGTGGCAGCGGTTTTGATGACTTTCACTATGTTTCGACATGTCTCCTCAACGCAACCAGTTCCCTAACATAACAGCAAAGTCAATAACAGATTGGCCCTGACTACTTACAAAAGTAAATTCGCCACGCGCATCGCTTTTAGCACACCCATAAAGTACAGCAAGTCCAAATAGTTCGAAAAATTCGGTTCAATTCCGCCCATTTCGGTTAAAAATTTCATCTTTAGAATTTCTTTGATCTTCTAGTGCAAAAAATTAACAGTAAAGCATTCTAGCATTTAAGTCTCCAACGATCAATAAATTTTCGAAAGAGGTGCTATTTATAAAATCTACAAGTTCGTCGAGTTCGTTTAGCCAATTATTGCAATTTAAGTAGACGGGAAGCCTAAAATAATTTAAGTTGTGCAAGCAACATGAAAAATGATTTTTTGATCAATAATTTTAAAATTACCCTATAAATATTTCTTTATACCATATAAAACACCCCCACTGGCTCTTCCATGCAAATTTGACCTAACTGCAGGTGTAAACATAACTTTAAAATCTTAGAAATATTTAATAAATTCCTTTGTGTTGATTCGAACCTGATCGGCGGATGCAATGCGTCTCCGCAAGGCAATCCGCCCTCGGAAAACCATACCAACAAGATAGTGATCCGAGTCGATATTGGCACCTCGGCACTTTCGTACCGTCATCAAGTTCGAGTAGTGGCGACGGTCTATCAACACGTGGTCTATTTGGTTACGAGTGACTCCATCAGGTGATACCCAGGTGGCTTTGTAGATATCTTTACGCGGGAACCTGGTACTCGCAACGACCATGTTTTTCGATGCTGCCAATTCTAAGACTCGAAGTCCATTGTCATTAGTGTTCTCATGCAAACTATGGGTGCCTGCGTAATGCCTGAATACCGACTCCCGACCTATTTTTGCGTTTAAATCCTCAGGCATTGAGGGCCCTCTCAACTTCGATTCGTCGAAGTCGATTCCATGCACTCAATAATCGAAAGAAAACTGCGAAATCGAAACATTAACATTCCAGAAGATTATGTTGACGTCTGCGAAAAAGCTCGTGCCAGTCCTTTACCCTACACCGGAGAGTATTTAAATTTTGTATATTTTAAAAAGTACTCACCACTTAAATATGTATATTGTTCTGTTTATCAGAAATACAACGAAGAAGGTTTTATTGAGTACAAATTAAATTTTTCTGATTCTTGGAATATACTGCCGCAACGAATAAAAGCTTTTAATCCGATCCCACTTGACAAAATTCCAAATTCTTTTGAAACTCGTCCGAAAATTTCCGAAGATAAGTTCAAACATTTTCAAGATATTAAGAAATCACTCAAGCAGGATTACCATTCTTTTTACGATGCTCTACCACATTAAAGTTTTATAATTTTATTTTTATCCTACTTGACATGGAAAATAACCGACATAAATCTATTTTCTTTCAGTTTTTTTTCAAGAAAATTTCATCTTTAAAGATAAATTATTCCTAATTCAACATTTTTCTTAGTTTAAAACAACTGTATTCTATAATTGCTTATTAATTCAACTACAAGTTGCACAAATATTTACGTTTCATTCTAATTTGTGTACTTCACTGAATTAATTTTATTTTAATAAAAAAATATAATAGCTTTAAAAGTATTTAAAATCGCTCTCTTAAATACATACCTGTAAACTTTAAAGAAACAAAAAATTAAAGTAACGATTTATCTGTCGAAGGAAACCCTCCTATATCCTTAAAACTTTTTTTTTTTTGAAGATGAAAAGCTCGTAAGTAACAATGGAATGGTAAGTAGTCAGTTTTCAAAAGTTTTGTTATAATGAGTCTATAGACCTCAAAAAATTGTTCAAATGTTATAAAAAATTGTAAGAAATGTTAAATGTAAACAATTGGTAAATAATTGAATATTAGAAACCACTCTCGTGGTAAATTTTCAAAAATGGATTTACGTGGTAAATCCTTAGCCGACGGTATGTAAATGTAAAACAGAAATTAGAGAGACTAATTTCAAAGTGATCCGACTACCACGAAGAAAGTTATGGGCTTTTTTTCATTTTTCGTTTTGTTTTATCAGTCGACAGTTAACTTTTTACCAAAAATCCATTAATAGTGGTGTTATATTGATAAAATTTGGCAGAAATATTTATATGGTCACCTGAACCAAGAATAAAAAATAACCCATAAAAATATTATACTTTTATAAGTGCGGTATTAGGATGCTTTTTGATGGGAAGGGGACATCCTCGAATGAGCACTAAAACATTATTTAACGACCTCGGAATGAATGCTGAAGGGCAAATGTTTTGTCAATACCTATGTTTTGACATTTTATGGCTTAGCTCAAATGTGTTAAAAAATTACGTGTCCACGTGTTACGATTTTCGAGGTTGAATAGGGAGATAAAGATTAAGAAAATTATAAACCAAAAGCTTTAATAAAAGACTATACATGGATAAGAGTAAAATATAACTTTTATTTGGGGAATTTGGATCATGTAAATTTTTGGATTCAGGATGAAAAAATACTTTTCAAACATGTTCTGTAGCTGAACAAACAAAACATTTTTTAATAATCTTCTTAACCTCGAAATCATGACACGTGGATAAATACACAAAATTAAAAAAATTAAAACAAATTAATTTCTGTAAACAACAGTTTATTTTTATCAACTCTTTCAAAAACGTGAAAACATTTGAGCACCAGAAAAGGGGTGATTTAACCTTTATTTCTTAAAAGTGTTTACAAATTGAATACTTTTCAATTTCAATTTATTCAAACCAATGTATAAGCAAGGCTCAGTGACTCAGTCTTTTATACTACTTAAAAATATGGATAATGATACAATATTAATCTTAAATACTTACTACTAAATAGTTCCTTAAATTTCTATATACACTATATACATAATTTTTACCTATATATATACAGGGTGATTGGCATAAGGTGTGACAAAAAGATAGGGTGTGTAGGTTGGACTTAGACAAGCAAAAAATCGTATGGGAGGGGGGGGTCCATTTTCCCCCGTTTAGGCGGGAGGGGCAATTTAAGAAAAAAATCACTTAAAACGGAAAAAATATTATTTAAAAATAACGGAGTCGTGCTATAGTATTTTAAAAAGTCAATAACCTATACATTAATTTAAATTTTAAAGTAAGTTGTTTTTTTTCAAAATTTTACGTTATTAAGTAATATTTTTCTGGCTTATTTTCAATGCTCTAATTTATTTTTGATCAAACACAAAAAACCGGATGTCAAAATAACCTGTAGTTTTTGAGAAAACCAAAAATGACCAAAACTACTTTTTTCTGAGAAAAACCTTTTCTTTTAGTTTTTACGTTATTGAATAATTAGATGAACTTACGAAAGAAAGGATTAACTTTATCTTCTTCATTTTTGTTTTATTAATCTTCAAAACATACAATAAAGTGACAAAGTACTCAATTAACCACATTTTACATAGCATCCCAGCTATACGATATTTTCAAGAATTCATCAACGTCTTCGAGAACGTGGAGTACTGGAGTAACGAGGGCGAGAGAGTGCATCTTCCGCAGACGTGCACACAGAGGAAAGAGTTTTGGGATTGGTCCAACGAAATCCCTCCCTTAGCACAAGGAGGATAGCTACTATGCTTCATTTGCATTTTTTTTATCTGAATATGCAAGTATTTCAATTTGGATTGATTTCAAGATTAAGGCTTTCTTATTTCGCAATTGCATTTTTCTTCCACTGGCTAGGTAGCGCGTGGTGTTGCATGATTAAAAAAACAATCACAAGCTTATTATAACCCTTAGTTCTGCAGGTGTTCTCAATAAAAAAAGAAAAGAGAAAATTCATCCTTTATTTCGTAAATTCACTTAAGAATCCAATAACGAAAAAAAAATTGAAAAAAGTAGTTTTGGTCATTTTTGGTTTTCTCAAAAACTACACGTTATTTTGACACCCGGTATTTTGTATGTATGTGATCAAAAATAAATAAGAGCATTGAAAATAAGCCAGAAAAATACTACTAAATAACGTAAAATTTTGAAAAAAAATGGTTTAAATAAAAAAAATTATGTTTTTTTCTCAAAATTTTGACTTTGAAAATTAATATTTCAAAAACTATTCATTTGAACAACTTACTTTAAAATTTAAATTAATGTATAGGTTTTTGGCTTTTCAAAATGCTATAGCACGACTCTGTAGGTATAACCGTTATTTTTAAATAATATTTTTTCCGTTTTAAGTGATTTTTTTCTTAAATTGCCCCTCCCGCCTAAACGGGGGAAAATGGACCCCCCCCCCTCCCATACGATTTTTTGCTTGTCTAAGTCCAACCTACACACCCTATCTTTTTGTCACACCTTCTGCCAATCACCCTGTATATATACATTTTTTTTTTTTTTTAATTATATTGTGTATGAATTTGTTAATTTATTTCATTTTATAATTTACTAATTAATTTAAGTTCTTGAAAACTGAAAATACTGAGAAATTACCCTGTTTTGATTTTCCTATATATTAATAGTGATTGCATTTTTAAAGTTTGTTGTTCCAATTATCCTTTTAATATTAACCGGTAACGAGTTCCATAGTTTTGTTGCGTATACAATAAAGAGCCTTGAAGAATTCAAGTAGTTGAAAGTTGGTGCTAAAAGATTAACAGTTCTAAGAGACTGTGCGAATTGAAGTTTATTATATATATAAAGAGGTGTTCTATTTTTTATTATTTTATGCAGAAATATACAGCATCTAGCATCAAGATATTTCTGTAGCGTGCAACCAAGGACAAGTTGGTGATAATGTGAAATGTGTTGGTATCTGCGGAGACCATACCTTATCATGTCGTTAAAAGCTACAAGCTGTTTGTGTTGCGAATGCGAATCAGGCTTACAGTAAACGACATTAGCGTAATCAATTAGGGGCACAAGTAATGTTTTTATTTCTTAGTTTTGCGTTCACTGGGGTGTTATGGCAGCAAATTGCCAAAGTCTACGTAGTCCAGCATAGATTCTTCCAACTATGTAGTTAACATGACTTTCAGCTGAAAGCGATCCATTGATTTTAAATCCAAGACTAGTCACATCATCTACAAAACGAATGTCATTTAAAGAGAGGAAAACTGGTGGTAAGTGGGAAGTATCAATATGCTTTTTAGATATCGTAATAAGTTGCGACTTATCAGGATTAAGAGTAAGGTCATTTTTAAGGGACCACTTTGATATTGCCACTAAATCTTCATTGAATCTACATATCAAATCTTCCTGCAGACCAAGCGGCCGAGATAGGTATATTTGTACATCATCTGCATATAAATGTAGCAATGCATTTGAACACACATTTGGGAGGTCATTAATGAAAGTGCAGAATAATAAAGGTCCTAAAATAGAACCTTGTGGTACACCCATGTGTAAGTTCAATTCAATTTGATATTGCCACTAAATCTTCATTGAATCTACATATCAAATCTTCCTGCAGACCAAGCGGCCGAGATAGGTATATTTGTACATCATCTGCATATAAATGTAGCAAGCATTTGAACACACATTTGGGAGGTCATTAATGAAAGTGCAGAATAATAAAGGTCCTAAAATAGAACCTTGTGGTACACCCATGTTCAATGACTGTGATTCTTCTTGGCCGATCCTTACTTTTTGGCAGCTATTATGCAAATAACACCTAATAAGACGCTCTATCATGAAATCCAAAATAGAATGTAAGTTTCTTGCAAAGTATTACATGGTTTACTCTGTCAAAAACCTTTGAGAAATCAAGCAAACAAAGAACAGTTAGGTTGTCCAGATCGTATTCACATCTTATGTAATCGAGAACTTTGATATTGCCACTAAAAGATGCAATCAAAAAAACCATGTTCTGCCCACTTTGCTCTGCTAACTTGATGGACATGAGTTTGGCAGCTGTGATTTGCGCGAAACCCAGACACCTCTTAAGGTGACTTGATATTTGTGATACCAGCATTTTCTCAAAGACCTTTGACAGGCAAGGAAGAATACTTATAGGTGGAAAATCTAAACAAAAACTTGGATTAGATTTTTTGGCTATAGAAATAACTTTGGCTATTTTCCAGCTATCTGGGAAAGATGACGAAGCAATATAGAAGTTAACCAATTGTGTAAGGATACCCAACACGTGTGGCATAATCATTTTTCCAAAAATGATTTACGCCTTCCAATTAGCTTAGATGTTTGTAAATCGATATTGATATCGATTATTATTATTAGTATATTAGTGTTTGGTATAAGCTCGCATTTAGTTTTTATCGGTTAACAAATTAAACTCTAATTCAGTGTGCCGGAGTGTACCTAAAATATCTTTTTTTGTGTCAAGTGGTTGTGTGCCGTATTTTGTATCCTACCTATATATTTCTATTGCAAGATGAATTTTGAAACCATAGCAAAATAATTAGCTCCACTAAACAGCATTGAAATATGTATGTATGCATGTTATGCATACTCGTTCGAGTTATTGTTGTTGTTAAAAATGCCAGCTCAGACTTGACTCTGAAGTCATCCAAATAAGATTTTTTTATGTTTGGATTGTTGAGTAATAAAATCTATGACTTTCTTGCTGACTTGCTGGTGTCGAAACATAAAGTGCAAGCTAAAGGATATTACTGAAGTCAAGTGTGAAATTAGATTATGCTGAAGTTTAATTGTTTATTTTTTAATGTATTTGAAGATATTATAATACAGGGCTATAAAGTTTGAACGATTTGAGATATTGATAGTCAGATATTGGGTCTCTAGTTAGAATGTTGTTCGGACATAAGAATACTGTAGTGTTGTAAAAAAAAAGTATATTTTCCTTGAGATTAAAAAGGCCAACCCATAGAATCCGTCGCGTGCGTTACGTCGACGTTTTCAGCTAACAGCTCGATAAAATACACACGCTATTATGAGACGCGACGGAAAAAGTGGCCGAATTTTTAGCTTCATCGAGAACGGATTCGTTGACGGAACGGGCGTACGGATTCTATGGGTTGGCCCTTTAATGCGTAGTTTCGTATAGATTTGTGTTCTAATTTTGAAAATTTAACAATAATAATTGAAAATATAAAATCCTCACCAATTTAAATAGTATAGGTACACGACATAAAATAGAAAGCAGGTAAGCCAGCGCCAAATTTTAGACAATTATAAACGATTTAGACATACGCTGTCAACTTAGTTTGCAACCGGACTGGGAACTAAATTTTTCTACACATTTTTGTTCATCCAAGTTTTTCGCAAATCAATAATCAAGTACCTACAATTTCACTAATTGTCTAGCCTTTGGCGAAATCAAGTCTTAGATGCAGTGTAATTTGTTTAGTTTCAATCGGACGCAGATTAGTATTGATTTTGGGTAAATCTAAAAAATTAAAAATAAACCACTTGCGGTGGTGATTTTTTGACACCCTGTTTAAGGACGTGCAGGGAAAAAAGGCATGATATAATCAAAATCTGTTTATTTTTTTTATAGAATTTAAGGGGGATCCATTTATTTAACTATGAAATATTTTTATTGGTTAGACTGGTATTAAAATCAAAATAATAATTATGTTAAAGTGACTTATTTTTCTCCGTGTAGGAGTCTATTTAGAGGTATGACTCGAAAGAGGTGTCGCAAAATAGTAACGGATTCCTGTAAAGGAGATAAATGCAAGCATTTCTTTTTATGGAAGGGACGGGTCTATCTTCCCCCGTTTAGGCGGGGAGGGCAACTAAAACAAAAATGACTTAAAAGTAAACAAAAAATATTCAAAAATAGCGGCAACTCTTACAATGAAGTTTTATACGTTTTTTTTTAAGCCAGAAGTCTATTCTTTCGTTTTGTTTTTAAATTTAAAGTAGTTTTTGAAAAAAAATAATTTTAAACTCAAAATTTTGGAAAAGAAATAGTAAAAATAAAAAGTAGTTTTGGTAATATTAATTTTTTTTAAGAACTAGAAATCAAAGGGCACGGTAGTGCATAGCCAAGTTCTAGCAACTTTAGCACTACACCATTATTTGAAGGAAAACTCTGAGGCCATCTTCGACCCCCTTTAACTTCTGTACAAATTAGGCCAGGATTGGCTGAGCTAGTCAAGAACACCCAGCTCAGCAAATTTCATCTATGTACTTAGCATGAGTACTTTATAAGGTAAAGAGAATCTTGAAATTTTCCACAATGACAGACTATGTGGTGTATAAACAAACAAAATCGATCACTTGCAAATTTCAATTCACGGGGTTTGGCATCCCATTGTCTGCAATATGATACGAATGCCTACATGATGCACTTCTAAGCATCGTAGAAACTTATAATTTGACAGATAGACCAAAAATTTAAAATTTTTCAATATGGGGATGTGGTATCCTCCACTATTATAAATTTGGTATTGAAAATTTAAAAATTTACATAATTATTTTAGGTACCTACAGTGATACGCGTTCCTTGATCGTCAAAATAGTGGGAATCGAGAGAATCTACCTGATTTTCCAATAAAGGGAGCGTTAAGTTGTCAAAATATGTAGGTACTTTGCAAAAATTAATAAAATCGCAACAAAAACACATGTGTAAAAAGAAAGCCTATAAAGTTTATAGTTCGCTTAAAATTCATTTATTTTGCTTGGCAAGTTTTCAAACATCTTTGCAAGACTAGCATTGAAATAATTACAAATTATTCAATGGCACTATACTCTGTCCAACAAAAATAGTCAGTACAGAGAAGATAGGACGTTTACCTCTCACTCTGACTGCAGTGAAATTTCAGGATTTCCGTAGTGCACATTATAGATTTCGAAAAAGCTCTGATAGATATTTATAGAGTTACCAACTATTGATTTAGATTTGAAAATTGAAAATGGGTTGATATCAAAATCCAATTTAACAAAATTCAGAAGTTTTTCTTGGCACTGATTATATAACAAGAGTATTTTTTTTGTATGAACAAAAACACTATTTTTATCCTGTTTTTAATTCATAATTATTTTCACTTAAACTCATTTAATTTCGAAGAATACTAAATCAACTTCACTTTTCAAACCGCACCTAATTTTTATTTCGAGCAAAGAAGCTTGTTTCCTTAAAGAAAACAGCCAAAATCTTCTTAACTGCACTTAAGCGTTTTTTTTTCTCCATAGATTAAAAGAACATTTAAACCACGAATATAATAAAAAAGGCAAGCGACAACACCATTGCTCCCATAAGACCTGCACTGACAATTTTTGTTGGACAGAGTATAGGTACATGGAAAATTGAAAAACTCATTAGGTAACAAAATGTCCGGATTCAAGAACATTAAGTTAAGTAAAGTTGAGAGGCTCTGGTTGGTCAAATGTCAGAAAAAGTTAGAGGACTTTCAGTAACGTTTAGTTACTTTTACGTTACTTTTTTTAAATGGGAATTTCTCATCTCAAAATTCAGATGTGTATTAGGTATGTGTGTGTGTTATAGTAGAAATGGAAAAGCAGCAAAAATGAAATACAACTAAACTTTATGCACTAAATATAATTATGTACTAAACTTGATTATTTTGTTAAACAAAGTATACCCACCTATGGTTTAGGCTAAGAAACTACCAAGTTCGTTGAAAACCCAAAACTCATGTTTTTTTATAAAAAAACTTCATTGAACATTAATATAGGGTTCCAAAAAAATATTTATAATTTTTTTTAAGTCACTAATATGCCAGGTACAATAGTAAGATATGGGTTCTAATTTTTCGTATAAAGTTTTTTCAACGCTCAAAGTTATGTACAAAGGACAAAGCTACAAACCCATCCAGCGCATGTGTGTATCCTATGCACCTAAATAGCCTAATAGTAAATAGCGAGTCTATTCCATATTTTGAGATGCTCAAAATTTTAACAGTGTGGTTTTGTATTTTCTGCAGCTCTTGTATGTGTGTAGGAGTTGTATTTCCCCATGCTAATAGACCATATCTTAATATTGACTCCACTAACGCTTGCTTGAGTACATTATATGGGGTATAATTACTCAAATGATGTAGAGCATGTACTGCTTTTCGAAGCCTTTTGCATTTTTGAGTTATGTGTAAGTCCCATTTGAAAAAGAAGTCAACATACACACCTAAATACTTATAATGTTGAGCATTTTCAATTACTTCCTGATAGCGATCATCGTAGCTAAGTTTTTTATTGCTTGCGTTTTGATGTATGCATTTTGTTTCATGGAATTTTATGTCTATTTTAGTTTCAGTATATGTGCTTATCTGATATGCATCAATTTTGTTTTTTTTACATTGATTATTATACCAAAATCGTGACACCATCGTATGATCAATTCAAATTCCGTTTGCATAATCTTGGTTGCCGCGAAGGCAAAGACGATACTGTTTTTTTAATATTGTAAGTATTTGATTTAAATCTATAATATATAGAATAGGCCCCAGGATAGATCCTTGAGGAACTCCATACTTAAAGTTTTTTCCTGTTTGCTAAATAGCTTTTAAACCAGTCCAAAATATATCCTCGTATTCCGATTTTCTTCAGCATTTCACACAATTTTTCAATGACAAGATTGTAGTAACTTTTATTGAGATTTGTATTTATTGTATTTGCGAATTCCGCTAGAAGTTTGTTGGTGTTTTTAATTCTGGTAAAACAGTATTGATTTTTATTGATGATTTGGTATTTATCGATATAATTTTGGAGTCGTAGCACCATTACCTGTTCCAGTATTTTGTCCATAGTCGGAAGAATAGAGATGGGTCTGTAGTTGAGGACGTCTGTCTTAATGCCAGCTTTATATACTGGCCTTACTATTGCGACCTTAAGTTCATCAGGAACACATGAATCCTTGAGGTTCAAATTGACTATGCGTTCGATTTATAGGTGTGAGAATTTCCGCATTTGATTGTAGATCTTTTGCTCTTATTCCATCCATTTTTAGAGATTTATTAATTTTCAATTTCTTCAATATATATAAGATATCCTCCCTTGTTACTGGTAGCATGAAAGAAGATTGTTCTGAACTTGATACTTCAGTATGAGTATGTTTAAATGTTACATTCAGTTGTAAATAATGTTTTCGATTTTGCTTATAAAACTTGAGGTTATTTGGTAACATTCGTAAGCGATTCTTTTAGACTAGAATGAAAGATTTCAATCAGTAATTAATGTGGGGGACTAGTCTAGGTATCTTCAAACATTTTTTTTGGAGCATGACTAGCTCACGAAGAACAAAAGCCTAGTGACTAATACTCTCAAGAATTACAATTTTCTACCGTTTCCTAACGGCTTGCTGAGATATACTTTTGCCATATGACAACCCAGTACCTACTCTTGAATGTTTTCCCCAAAAAAATCGAAATGGCGCATCATATTGCGTCGCCCGAGAATTGTTTATTTCATACGCCACTTTGTCGTTTTACTTTTCCGTACACGTATTGGAAAGGTTAAGTTTAGCGATTGGCACAAAAAAATTAATCTATTTCATCGTGAACAATATAGAAAACACGTTTGCGAGACATTTTTATGTGAGTGCGCCGTTATCGTCGGCGTCGGTGTCGGCGTCTTTGGCTTTGAAAGTTTGTTTACACGATAACTTTTGTTAAAATCAAGATAATTGGAATCTGTAAACGCCAAAAGTTGAGGATTAGCTAATCTTAGGTTAAGTTCAAAAATTAGCTATTTTTAATAAAACCTTTTTTGTACTTTTCATACAAAAACCTTCCAAAAATGTGGAAACTCCTCAAATCGATTTAAGCCTACTTACAATTATCGTATCGAAGTGAAACTTTGTACAAATAGGTAGTTTAAATGATAACACAATATTTTGGTAGTGTGGACCCTAGGGAGGGGCATTGGAGGGTCGAAAAACTCCCAATCGATTTTAGCCTACTTATAATTATCGTATGAACTATTTTATTATTTTTCCGTACACGAGTATTATAAGTATTAGTGAAGAGCGAAAAATGTATACCTGCGAAGTTTTTTTTTCCAAGTACACTATGAAATCACAGTTTCACACATTTCACGATTTGGCACAAATCACGGTTTCGCACATTTCACGATTTCAAACATTTCACAATTTGAAATCAACCACCAAGCCAATGAGAGAAAGAAGAACGACAAGAAAAGGGCACAACTCACGCGAATTGTGAAAAAACAAGTGAAGAGTGAAGTTGTTGGGTATGAATATGATGAATGTATCTAAGTTGTGACTTTAAACAAGAAAGGGGTGGATTGTGAAATAAACTGCTAACTGGGAAAAAAATTGAAAGAGTGAAGACGAGGAAGAGAGCGACGACGGTGACGATGATGACAACGATGACGAGATTAAATGAAATCGAAGTAATGAATAAAATAAACAAGTGCGCAAGTGGAAGTGTGTATCTAATCTGCGTGCGGCTATGTTTTGGTTGGGTTATTTTTCTTTTCTTTGCTTTTTGTTTAGGAGTGAGAAGGAAGGAAGCAGAACCAGTTTCGTTTTAAGTTTTTTTTCAACGGTTTGGTTTGAATTTTTAAATATGACCGTTTGAAAGAATCGTGTTCTTTTGGTTTTTTTTTAGGAAGTAAGTATGTATCTGTGTTATTTTGAATTTGATATTTTTTTTTTGTTTTGTTATTTTCTACGTTTGAGTGGGAGGAATTTAAGATGTATTAAAGTTTAATGTGATTTTTGTCCGATGAATCTTGGGGTTTGAAATTTAAATATATGAATCTTGGGGCTTGAAATTTAAATATAACGATTTAATCAGTTGCTTTGTGAATACGAAAAGAGAAAGCCCTCGTTTTATGATCGTCCTGTTTTTTTTATAATTAGTTAAAAATAATTTAATTATTGTATTTGTTAAAATGAATAAAAATATACCATCAAGAAACAAAACAAGTTTTTTGTGGAACTTTTTCACTGTGTTTGACGAAAAATATGCCAAGTGCAAACTATGTAAAGCAAAAATATCGTACAAGACAAGTACTTCTAATTTGAAAAAGCATATGCAAAAAGTTCTTCAATTGGAACTTTTTCGTTTTAAGGCTTGCCCAAACCAAAGTGTGACAGTGCGACACGACTGTGCGGAAATATTTATTTACACAGCGTCAAATGGAAGAACCGCAAAGCGTTTTTCATATAAAAGTTCGTGTCGCACTGTCGTACTTTGGTTTGGGCAAGTATTTCTTTTGTGAAAAATCACAATTCGCGTTCACTGTTTTAAATCGCAGTGAGATTCAAATCACAATCACAACTATACCTGTGAATTAAATTTCACGACTAAGCTCAGCTCTAATAAGTATAGCGATTGGCACAATTTTTTTTTTTCAGAACTGCTCTATTACTTTTCCATACACGTAATGTAAAGGATAAGTAGGTTGGTTGTTGGCGTCGTCGTCGGCGGCGTCGGTCGTTGGCGTTGGAATTTTGTTAACACGATAACTTTTAATAGAATCAAGATAGTTGGAATCTAAAATAAATAAATGTTCTGTGCCATATCCCATATCCATTTTTTTGTGTTCCACGTGTATGGAAAAAAAATCACTTCAAAAATATAGTATAGAGTAGACTTTTCAGTTAATTAGCATAACTTGGTAACGGTTTGACAAAACACTTTGAAAACTGAAAGGATAACTCATTATTAGACTAACTTTAATATACAAAAAAACTAA
This sequence comes from Meliscaeva auricollis, assembly GCA_948107695.1. Lineage (NCBI taxonomy): Eukaryota > Metazoa > Arthropoda > Insecta > Diptera > Syrphidae > Meliscaeva > Meliscaeva auricollis. Next base: position 37,015,650 of record OX403619.1, on the reverse strand, counting down.
AACAATATCTTATAGCACAGTTTCACGTCTGTTCCGTCAACGAATCCGTTGTCGATGAAGTTAAAAGTTCGTTTTTATGGGTCGCTTCTCATAAAAATGTATGTATTTTATCGAGCTGTCAGTTGAAAACGTCGACGTAACGGACGCAACGGATTCTATGGGTTGGCCCCTTTAACTTCTAAAACTTCATCAAACGACCGACCGATCAATTGATAGTTCATCTTCTTCTTCCTTTTAATCGACGCTGTTATTATCTCGATGTCGAGGGGATCATAACTGTCCCAGGTATCTGCTTTACACTAGTGATCCGCCTGTGGGGTTCGCCACCGGTGTGACCTCAGAAATCGGCGGCAAGCCTAACGGTTTTGTATTGTTCCATTTCTGAGGCCAACTGAATGCTGGTGTTTTTGCATTTGCATGTACCAGGAGTGTTTTTTGGAACGTTGTATGATATTGCCTTTTTGACGGGGTTCTCAAGATCTCTCCTTTGAACATGGCAATACTAACTGAGTCGGTCGTGTTCAATTTTTTGGCAGATAGTATTTTGAACATGAAGGCTTCCCCGGATCTTCGTACTTCTAATTCTATCAAGCTTTGTATATCAATTTGTATATCATTTGTATATCAATTGATAGTTGATAAAAATGGAAAATCGAAATCTTAGTAAATAAGTAAAAGTTCCGAAGTTACATATTCTCCAGAGGTTTGCTCTTCAAATTTTTATAAGACAATGCAATGCTTAAGAAGCGGATTAAAAGTTAGGTACCCTAGTGTGTTCAAATAGGTTCATTTGTTTTCCTTATCGACATCGGAAGATGTGAGTTGGATTTTGGATCCCACGGGAGGTAAAAATTATTTATGAGATACAAAATAAGAATAACCGCTGCAGTACCTACCTAATAATAAAATGCCCAAAAAAATAAACAATACACTTTTCCAAACAATACAAATATTTACGGTACATTTTGCTCATAAGTCACCACACGCTGTGCAGACGCTTATCATAATTTTCTTTCCTCTTCATCTTCCACCAAAAATTCTGAGTGCAATTTTAATTTATTCAAGCATATTATATGTATGTACATGTACAATGTACATGCAACTCGACTGATGTGAGTGCTTACTGCAATATTTTTACTGCTTACTCCAGTGATGAAAATGGGCTACTGCAAAAGGCAAAACTGTGCCTACGTTCTGTAACTACATAGCGAAAAGTAGTCGAGAAACTTTGCGAATTGGCACAAATGTCATTCTTTGTATGGATTTCATTCCGATTCAACATGTATCTACTTATCTCGAATCTCAATGCGAGAGTTACGGAACGTAGGCATTGTACGAAAACTCATTTACTAGATTAGGGGACGGTTAAAGCGATCAGGAAAACGAGTCAGGAACATTTTTTTAATGAATTTTTTAGGTTGTTTTTAATTGATTTAAAACAAAATTCTATACTAATCGATTACAAATGACTCAAAAAAATGTTAGTGGTAATAAATTTAACTATGCAATAAATATGTTTGTTAAAAATGCATTTATGCATTATCCTCACGCAAATTCTTTTTTCGTGCCGCTGACTGACATTTCAAACAATATGGAACAAATCCAATGGGCGTCTTTACACGAGACTAATTCTTTCTGGGGTAGAGTAATTTTTACGGTAGTGGAAGAGAAATGGCATACAGAATGTGGCGAGCGGGACCGCACAAAATCTTCTTCCAAGTTTCGGAGGAAGAACAGAAGAACAAAACTAATACAAACAAAATCTCCATTTTGGGGTTCTTAAAATAATATATTTCTGAACAAATACATTTATATATGGTTCATGTATACACATTTTTCTTCAGGCATAGTTCATCCGGTGTGAAGTCGAAGAAAAGAATCAAACCGATTTTCATCTCGCAAGAACTAGTCTCGTGTGAAGAGGCCCAATGATTTGATTTCAATTTTCCTTGTTCCACTGACAGAAAAAAATTGACAGTACCTCTGCGCGCAAAGTCAAATCACTGATTGACTGGAGTAAAATTACAAAACAAAAAATAAATCACAAATGTAAAAATAACAATGCATCTTGCTCTGTTAGTAGAGTCATTTATTGCATTGCGGTCTGAATATTTACTACCAATTTGTTGCATGTTCTTTTTTCGGTATTCAAGTGTTGATTCTTTTTTAAATTGGTAATTTATACCTCAAGATTTTTTAAAATTTAAATAAAAAGAATCATATCTCGAAAATCTATCCATAAATATTTTATTCAATGCGATTGTTTTTTTGTCATGTTTTGATACCAACAATTTTTTCAAACCAGTTCACTTTCCAGACATCAAAAACTTTATCAACTCCTCCACGTCAGATGGCTCCTCTCTTCGCTCTTTTAGAAATTATTTCGATTCCTATTCCTCGCAAAAGAAGATTTTTGTAGCTTGTACACAAAAAAAATGTTCAGCTTATAATTTATGTACATGTACAAACATTGGAGTGGAATCAAAATCACTGTTTTATAATAATAAAATACCCATGGAATTTTGATAAATTAGTGGATTTTTTTTAAATTATAACGGACCTGACCAGAAATGTTCCAACTTACTAACATTGTCTCAGATTAAAATATATTAATATAAAACTGTTCTACAGAACATGTTATTCCATTCAATTTTTGAAAACATGCTCAATACATTACGGCTAAACTTTCCTTTAAGGAATTTAACGAATTTCCAAAATCGCGCAATTGGGCAGTTTGTGCTATAATCCGGAAGGGTTTCAAAATAGAGCATACTTGAAACAAACAGAGGGTTAAAATCTACTATCCATAAAAAAAACTTGACGCATGCACCTAGTAGGTACAGTGAGTCAAAACTAAATTTTTAAAGAAAAAGTTGTGTTAAAACCGGAAAATAAAATATTATTTTTTAACATTTAACGGGTTTTCCTCACTTTAAAACGGTGTTTCCTCACTTTAAATCCTGTTCTACTGAGACCTCTACCTTCCTGTAAAAAAAATCAACATTATATTGGTGCTTCCCACTGATCTCTATAAAACACTGGATAGTGGATTCCCTTCTAAGTATGACAGTTTTACTGAGTCAAATTGAAGATGACATTTTATGGTACCAAAGCAGAGTTCTATCTCGCTCTATACAGGTGAAAGAGAGAGACAAATTGGCTTTTCTTGTCACTTTGACAAATAAAACTGTTCTACAGCTAAAAAATGTTACACTGACAAGGTACCTTAGCAGAGTTCTACCTCTCTCTCTTTTCAAAAAAAAAGATGAGATAGACTGATTATAATAGTTAATAACAGTCCATCAATTGGAGTCATTTTGTTTATATGAATCCACTATCCAGTGTTTTATAGGGATCAGTGGTGCTTCCTTAAAGGAAAATAGTCCCTATTCGAATAATTATGTAAAATTCTTTTAGTATTTTTTGTCAGACTTCGAACATACTCCCAAAACAACGAAAAATGCAACCTTTGATAAAACGACAGCACAGGTACGGAGCTGCTTTTGCTATCTTCATACGAATTCATGATTTGAGTGCTATGAATAAGAAGTACTTTTTATTCAAAATTTGAGTGTGTTAAGAAGAATACTTTTGTAAATAAATTAAACAGAACTCCGGGGAGTCTTCGTCTTGTTTTTATCTTGAGTGCAGTTCAATGATAAAACATAAAACTGAGTTTTTTTTCAGATTATTGGAATGAGTCGGAATCAGAACAAATAAAAACAAAATGCAGACATGCAACAGGCAGCAACATGATTGAATGATTGTTGAGTTCTTTCTGAATTCCGATTTGAGTCATCTGTTGATTAATACATACAATGATACAATAATATAATATATTGCTATTTTATACTGTTTCCTCGAGTGCGGTGGTTGTGCAGTGTGCTATGTTTTGTTTGTTTCTTATTACAATTTTTATATTTTGAAGTACTTACACCGCGCGCTATTTTCAACAATGTGTTGAATTTTAATTATATTTTATACATCATGTAAATAAAGTAAAAATGAGTTAATTTTATAACTTTCATCCTTGTATTTTCTATATTTTATTTATATTACATAAACAAAAAAATAGTTTATTTACAGTGCTAATTCTTGGAAACAAAAACATACTGGGCTAGAAGAAAAATTGGGATTTATAAGACGAAAACAATTTGTTTTGAAAATGGAAGTTGTCGATCTTTCCATTGACGATGCCGAAATTGAAGTAAGTCTAATCTATCACTATTAAGCTCTGTGCATTGTATGTTATTTTAACAAAAATTAGTATTTAAGTTCAAGAAAGTTATGGCCCACATATTTCCTTTGTTTTAACACTGGAAAAGTATTGTTTTATGCGCAATAACTTTTCTTTTTATGCATAACCCTGATCCTCAACTTGAAAATGATTGCAAGAAATTTGTCATGTCAGTACTGTAACTAGTGAATATTTCTTGTGGGGCTCCTAATTGCATTGACGTTTTTTTTTTTTATTTTCAATTTCCCTGTATGTATGTCTGAAATTAAAAGATAAAGAAATGAATAATGGATACATTTTGAAGCATTTCTTGGAATCAATTATTTCAAGTGCAGTTTCAGCGTAATCTAATCGCTAATCAGTGTTACATATTACTATGTCCACTAACCTATACGGTAAATGTAAAACTTTGCACAAACTATAGTTTAATGTATGTTTAAAAGGCAACTTAAATAGAATCGATGAGTTTAAGATTAGTAGGTGATGGCACTAGTAGCCGGCCCCTTAACTTTATTTTTAAGATCAATTGGCATTTAAAATCAGGAATTTATGCTCTTAATAGAGCTTCCAAATGCTCGGGCGCGTCGTTTGCCGAAATCGGCTGATCTAATCAAACCCATGGAAAAGAAACAATGACGTTCGACTATACCCGACGAATCCGTCAGATTTGATCTTCCGATAAAATACATGCAACACAAAATAGGGTACTGAAAATGAATAAGTTGCATCATCCGATTGAATCGCCCAGATAGTATCGACCTAAAATCGGCCGATGATTCGGTCGCAGTGTATGTGGACCGTCAACAATGTTTTTGTAATGAGATTCGGTCCAAGAACCCATGACTGAGCTAGTTGTAAGGGTGAAGGCGTGCCAGCAAGGACTGTAAGGCAGACAGCTCGTTACAAAATGGCGCCCAGAACGTGGAGCCCACTATCGGAAGATAGTGAGGCTAAAATTTTTGAGCCACTTCATTGTTTTTTATTAAATTTTCATTTTTTGTACTTAATTTTTTTTTTCAATTTACATTCTTTTATTCAGTTTTTGATTTTTTTTTTCATTTCAAATTAATTTCAATAATTTGTCAGTTTTTTTTTCGATTTTGTTAGTCGATTTTGGGTGCATCTTTCTATGTGAGTCCCGGTTACTAGGTGTAAAGCACTCGGTACCGCGTTGCAACAAGGAAGATGCATCCATAAATCAAACAAATAAACAAAGTGTGGTCTTAACAGTTCAAGTCTTTGGGTATCAGCATAGCAGGTACCCGTTGATGTGAGAGGAGTCTTCGGAGGTCCTTCCAGCAAGTTTTATTTTACATTCTCTGATGTTTCCAGATGCCTGTACTGGTGAAGATTTCGTCGGTGGATGTCCTGGAAACTTAAGAGAACATTTTTTTTTAAATCCTTTCAACAGTTTAAACAAATAGTATATTTTAAATTTTTTTTTTTGCTCTATTTTATTCGGCTCGGAGAACTACGGCTTCTTCTTCGTTACCAGGTGTCATCCTTCTCAAGTTTTATCTCTCATCCTTTTCTTTTAATTTTTTTTATGAATTTGATTTCACAATTTTTTTAAACTTTTTATTTTTTTAAAATTTTTAAATTTTTTTAAATTTTAATCTTATATTTTTTTATAAATATTTAACCATCATAAAAATGCAATTTTACATTTTGTCATGTTTTTGAAGATTTCATTAAATAAGATAATGGAGTAAACAATTTTTAATTGAAAGAGGGGGATGAGGGGGAAAATGAGAGAGGGATGAACACTTGAAGAGAAGAAGCCTAGTAAAGGGGTTGCTCTGGCGAGAGAAGCAACCAAGGCAGGGAGGGTTGAGGAAACATCCTCGCGCATCCACAACAACTAGGATGCGAGACTGGCACAAGTCAAAAAAAAAAATTGTAATGAGATTCGGTCCAAGAACCCATGACTGAGCTAGTTGTAAGGGTGAAGGCGTGCCAGCAAGGACTGTAAGGCAGACAACTCGTTACAATATTCTCTCTTACAATTTTTGTATAACTTATATCTATTATTTATATAGTTTTTAAATAAATAAGAGAACAGTTTGTAGCATTTATATTTTAATAAAAATAGAAGTAATGCCAGATTGTATAAATTGAAAATAAAAGTATGTATTAACAAAAGTAATATAATGGTTAAAAGATCAAAAGAAACAAATTGGTAGAACGCGATATCCAAAAATGTGACATATGAGAAATGTGACACAAAAACTTAAATCAAACAATATAGTTTAGCAAAGTTTCGATATCATAAATGTAACTTTAAGAGCCACGACTTTTACATTAAAACATTTTTTTTTGAATTTCTTATACTTTGTATATCATCAGGGAGTTTGTTTAACAACCTGTGCGATACGATTATGTTCGAATTTCTAAAAAGTGTAGTCCGAAAAGGAACGTTTTCATAGATCTGTGATTTATCTAAGATGATATAAATCAGTTATTGGGCTTTCCAAGTAACCACTTCTCATAAAAAATATTCCAATGACTTTAGTGTAAATTAAGTTTCTTACCGACAGAATTCTGGTTTGCCTAAATAATTCTATGGAATGAGCTAAACGGGTAGAGTTACAAACTTTTTTTAGAACACACTTTTGAAGGACAATCAATTATTGCATATTATGAAGGTAAGCACCTCTCTAGGAACAAATCCCGTATTGTATTTAAGAATGAAATATTTTATAATATACGTTTTTTAACATTGCGTCGGTACAAAATTTTCTCCGGCGGTAGAAACATCGGAAAGTTTAACATTAGTACTGCTTTAGTTTCGAAATGTGATCGTATCATTTTAAGTCTTGATCAATTGTAACACCCAGGTACTTAAAATTCTTTACCTTTTCAATGTTAAGTCACGTATTACTGCAAGTTCTATCTGAATTAAAAGTAGTTTGTGATAAAGGTCTTGAGTAACTGCTATTTAAAAGACTGAAAACCCTACAAGATGGTACATGAAACAGGACATTGACGTCAGTTAACACTTTTGATCCAGAACAGAATATTATTGCAAACAGGTTTTGTTGCTTACAACGGTGCCCTGACATAAGGCCATATGACATAAGGCCATATTCGAAGATATGGCGTTATGACGCTTTCAATTGTGACTTAAGGCCATATTCGAACATATGGTCTTATGACGCTTTCTGAAGCGTCATAAAGCCATATGGTCTTATGACCCATTCTTGCGTTTTCCAGTTAAAAAAAATAAACACCAAACATAATAACAACGAAACTGAATTTTTCTTTTATTACAAATAAAAAAAAAAACATCTCATTATTTCCAAAAATAAATCTTCGATAAACAATTTAACAATTAAAACAACTTCATATTTAGCATTAAAGTGAAATGATTTAAGAATATATTGTTTCACTATTTTCCGCTATTGTTCTGCAAAAAGGACAGAGGATTGGAGTTTTGTTTTTATTGTAATTTTCTGCTAGCCGAGTAAAACATTCTAAACACAATTTAAAATGCTGCAAAAGAAATTGTGCGAGCATTTTCACAACATATGATACACAAAAGCCTTTGTTCGTCTTCACATGAATATTTATCCAACTGAACAGGACTTTCCTCTTCATCGGCTTCATCCAAAACCAATTGTTCTTCTGTCAGCAAGTTGTTGTTTCTGTTCGTCATTTGGTTGAGGAAGTCAGTGATTGAAATGCTTTTTTTTTCAAGTTTTTTTAGAGCTAACTGAATGAGTTCATTTTTTGCCTTGAAACGTTTTTTTGGGGGCTCAAAAATGGAAAAAGTCCCATCCAATGACATAGCAAATTCTTTTGATTTAATTTCATCTTCTTCCAGCAATACGTTTAGGAATTTGAAAAAATTTCCATGCTTGGACAACTTTTTTCCTAGCCGACTATTATAGCCTTCCAAAGCACTAGTCGATCTCATAAGATTTCCATAAACAGAAAAAGTTGAAGATGTTTCCTATTAAATAACGATTGTAACACAACGAAAATTAAAAGCTGAAATATCGCGATCCGTATAAAAGTAAATGTACTTACCTTTTTCATCCATTGTTTTTGAAAGTACGTCAAAAATTCTTTGAAAATACTTTCACCGTTTTTTCGATATTGAGCGCTATTTGCTTCAGAAAATAAAATTTCGTAACCTAATTCGATGTCAAGCGGTGGCATCAGTGGAAGTGCCATAAACATTCGCAGTAGACGATACCTGGAGACTAGCTCAGGTATTTTGCTTGCTTTTCTGCGAATGGCTTGGCAGAAATGAAACCAACAAGTGTTGCACTTGACTCCTTTAAATACAGTTGCTAGACTTTTTCTTAATCCGCTTTCAAAATCAGTAACAAAGGAGTTGGGTTGGAATTTAAAAACATTATTTTCAATAAATTGAAATAAATGAACGTAAGCTTGTTCGGTTCGGTGAGTCATAAGTACAAATATGAAAGGGTACACCTAAAATTGGGATAAATATTTTTTTTTATTTTGAAAATTGACATAGGTTTGATTACAATTTTATCGGAATCAAAATAAATTTTATTTTGATTTGTATAAATGCAATATTTAAAATTATGCGTCAAATTTGTTAATTTCTAGATAACTATACAAAACTAAACTAAGGGGCTTTTTGCCAAAAGATCCAACAAGATTTTTGGCTAGAAGATTCCTTTAAAATTTACTATCATACGTTTTATTCTTCATTTCAAGAAGTGCGCACATTTTTTATGTTCACCAACCACAAGCCCGTGCTATCCGGAGGCAAATTTTGTTCGTTTGGCTTTTTACTCACGATAGAATAATGAAGATAAGAGCGAAGCGGAAAAAATTTTCCCAGAGGAGTATGGATGTGTGGTGTAAAAATAAAAATTCGCCCAGTTACTGTTGCTTTTTTTGTAAGACTGTACATTATGTGGCTTTCATAAAACTGTATAATGTTTCAATGCCAACTATTAAAACAAAAAAAATATGGCCTCATGACGCTTTAGAGAAGCGTTATTAGGGCATTTCACTGTATGACCTAAAGTCGCAAAAAAATATGGCTTTATGGCGCTTTAGAAAGCGTCATAAGACCATATGTTCGAATATGGCCTTAAGTCGCAATTGAAAGCGTCATAACGCCATATCTTCGAATATGGCCTTATGTCATATGGCCTTATGTCAGGGCACCCTTACAACCAGTTTATGATCTGCAAACCACAATATTAATAATTACACATCATGATTAATGTCAGGCACAAGATTTAAGGGATTTATTGCATTATAGCCCATTGCAAGGTCATCAGCGAGTGCGCTTACTTATCCTACAAACGAAAGATCGAACAATGAATTGATATAAATAAAAAAAACTGATCCTTAAGGGGCACCCAAATTAATTTTCATTGCGTCACAAAAAACATTATTCACTTTGACTTGTTGATTTCGATTACTTAAGTAAGAAGCAACCCAGCTATGAATTAATCCTCGAAACATTATGCAACTTTCTCAATAAAAGGTTATTGATTGACCGTATCAAAAGCTTTTTTATGTCAACGAACAGGGCACTTCATTTTGCTAACCACACCATCTTGAATGAAGCAACAAAAGTTAAGCAGGGCATCTTCCGTAACATATGTGACAGTGGAAAAAGTAGCCCATAAGCGCTTATGTTGAACATAAATAGTTTAACTATCGTATCAGCAAACGGCTCTTAATTGATAAACATAAAACATTTTAATTTACTTATCTTGAGCCCTTCGATATTATTCTACTTTTGGTGTAATTAAATTAAAAAAGGCATAATCTCGGAACCGTTCGGAACAGCTCCCATTTTAATTTTTTTTTTTCAAATGATGGTATTCAAAAATTCTTTGACCTTTATAGATTAAAAATTACCTGCTTTTGTCGGACCTTTTTTTTTAAATAAACAATAAGATATTTGTGAGCAAACATTTTTTAACTTTCCTAGCACTAGGAGAACCATTCCATTATCAATCCAACTCAGGAAGGTCTAGACTAGACCAATAGACCTTTACTACCCTACTGATCAATAATCATAGTTTTCATCTAACTTCATAAGAATCGCACTGAACCCTCCAACAAACAATTTAGGTCAGAAACAGTGTCAATAAGGCCACAGGTGAGTAGTCTCATGGTACTCTTTTTGCAACAGGCTTGTACACTATTAGACGTATTCGTCTTAAGGCTGAATGGTGAATGTTATTCGGAACAGATAGTTATGCGGTGACGACTCTACTGGGCGATGGTAAAGATTTATAAGCTTTACTGTCACTAGACTAACGACTCTTAACCATTCTACAAACAATACACATTGGTGGCCATAAAATTAGGGACAAAAATTCTTTTTTTAATTTCTTGGCTCTTTGAAGTGGGAGGTGGAACTAAAAAATTAAATAATGTTTTGTGCTGCGACGAATCAAAGATAATTTATTTGAATTCGATATTAAGAGCAATTTCAGGAGACCAAAAAACAAACAATTTGACCCCAAATACACTATCTAAACCGTGAAACAGTAATATTAAACCGTGGCAGTGATATTAAAGTGTGAGTATGTTTTTTTTTTGCACTAAGTTGGGGCCTACATTCCGAATCTAAGATATAATCGTTATCTTATTTTATGTGGAAAACGTAATGGAGAATGTTATGTTGCAGTAAGTTGAGAAGGTATGTCCATTTTGGAGGATCTTTAAACAGGAAAACAATCTAAAACATACGCAAACGATTCTAAAAAAATTTCCGGACTAATAAAATTCCTTTTTGGACTGACAATTGACAAGCGCAGTCACTGAATTTAAATCCCATTGAGAATTTTTGGAAGATTGTTAAGGATAGCCTTGGTAACCAAAAATTTAGAAATCAAACATATTATGGGAAAACATCCAGAAAATATGGGAAACAATACCAATCGAAACATGTCATAATCTAATTATGTCAATGCCTTGCAGATACAACATGCAACTAAGTACTAAGTTCGAATAATGCAATATACAAAATAAACGCTGAAAATAAGTGTCAATTTTGCTAAATTTAAAAAAATGAAAATGATGTCCCTATAATTATGACCAAGTAAAAAAGGCTAAACTTCTCAACGATTTAATTTGCGCCAACTGGCGCTAATTGGGCTTTCTAAGCAGTTGCTCTAGAAGCCGCCATTTCTCCCTACATACGTACCTACTATAAAGGGTTTTCCAATAAGAGGTGTTATTTTGATATTCAAAGAAAAATGACATTTTTGGAGATAAATGATCGGATGTTTATTTCATTATAAAGAGGAAGGTATGCCGTTAATAATGAAACACAACATCGGCCAAATGGCCGCCAAGACCACGCTTACAGGACCATATCCTTTTCATGAAATTTTCCATAACCAAATCGCAAAGTGGCTGCCATATGTCCTCGATAGCCTCACGAATTTCATCTTTGAGGTCTTGAATCGACGCTGGGCTGTTGGCGTAGACCTTATCTTTCACGTGGCTCCAAAGGAAGAAGTCGCAAGGTGTTAAATCACAAGATCTCGGTGGCCAATTGTGATCACCTCTTCGAGAGATAACACGGTTCGGAAACTTTTCCCGTAAAAGATCGATGGTTTCATTGCTTGTGTGGCACGTAGCGCCGTCTTGTTGAAAGTAAACGTTGTCCAGATCAATACCATCCAATTCAGGCCATACAAAATCATTAATCATCTCTCGATAGCGCAATCCATTGACCGTAACTGTTGCTCCAGCCTCATTTTCGAAAAAGTAAGGTCCAATGACCCCGCGGGACCATAAACCGCACCAAACAGTCACGCGTTGAGGATGGAGAGGCTTTTCAACAATAACTCTTGGGTTTTCCGAGCCCCAGATGCGACAGTTTTGCTTGTTGACGTAGCCTCCGAGGTGGAAATGGGCCTCATCAGTCAAGATGATTTTTCGATGAAATTCCGGTTCATTTTCATGCATTTCAAGGACCCAATCAGCAAAGACACGACGTTGTTGATGATCAGCCGGCTTGAGTTCTTGTGTTAACTGAACTTTATAAGCCTTAAGACCCAAGTCTTTATGCAAAATACGGTGTAATGACGTTTGTGGAATGCCTAATTCCAAAGAACGACGAGGAATGAACAAACCTGGGTTTTCTTCAACACTTTGGGCTACAACAGCAATATTCTCAGTTGTTCTTGAGCGACGTGCACGGGTTTTATTCTTCACATCACTAACTTGTCCCAACAGCTCGAATTTGTCCACCAATTTCTGTATTGCGGTCCGACAAGGTGCTTCACGACGACCCAAAAATGTTTTAGTTTTACGAACCGTCTCTGCCAAATTTTCACCATTTTTATAGTGAATTTTAATAATTTCAATGCGTTGTTGAAGCGATTATCGTTCCATTTTTATTAATAGCGTAGTTTCTACTTGTCAAATGTCAAAAAATGACAGCTTCAAAAGTGACAGCTACCGAAATAGCGGGCTATTCAAAATAACGCCTTTTATTGGAAAACCCTTTATGACTTGATACTGTGATGGAATTTTCGAGTTGAGTCGAGATAACGGCAACAAAGATTTTTTGACACAGAAATAAAACTATACTTTTCCGCAACATGCGTTTAGCATTCTGAACCGGCATCAAAAATTTTCCATCATTTCACGTTTTTGAGATATTTTCGTTTGAAAATTTAAAAAAAAAACTTTTTCTTTTTGATTGGTAACAGTTTTAGAAAGAAGTAATTTTCTTCCTGTTTAAATCTTTCTTATTATCATAAGTTGTGTTTCTCATTTCACATCATGAAATTATCTCTTTTTCAAACCGTTACGAATTTCAAGTCATGGTTTCACAGTCATGGTTTTGTATGGCTGTAAATCTGACTGATTATCAATTCAAATGTCTGTAGGAAGGATTTTTTGCGTTCTTCGCCTGTTTGAACTTAATTTTAACTTCAACAGTATGAAAACAGACTGAATTTAGCATCGTCTTCCATACACTATGCACATGATTTTCACCGCTTAACTCCAAACTTGACGCTCTTATTTTTAATTTGAGAAACAAATCTCTGATTGTTCTGACAATCAGAAATCAGTTTGAGGATTGGTAAAATGCGTGTAGATGTCAGTTTGAGTTTGATTTTTGTCTGTTAGAACAGCCGATTCGGTTTGCGTCGGTTTGCTGATAGTTTGACTGCGTGTTGGAACAAAGGAACTATAAGTAATGCATTCGTATAATAAAAAATTGATATAACAATCAAATATGACACTACGATGATGTCTGTCTGTATCAAAAGCCACAACTTTAACAGATGGGTCCATTTACTTCAAACTTTTTGTATTTTGATTTTTCTCGAAAACGGCTCAAACGATTTTGTTTAAAATTTGTGTATGTATTGTGTTCAGTGATTGCAACAAAACTGCATTGTAAGTTTTTCTCAAAAACTCAAACAACGGAGAAACAGCGTTGCCGTTTTTTTGCAAAAAAAAAGAATTTATTTTGTTTTTTTCATGAATATCTCGTAAACGGTTTAAGTGATTTTCACTAAAATTTGTGCACAGATATTTCATATAACCTTATACAATCTTAATCTTAGGTTTAAAAAAAAAAACAAAACATGTATTAATTAAAATTTTAAATTAGTTTTATTCTTTTTACACATGTTCCACTTTTCTTGAAAATAATAAACTTGAGCAAAACCCTATATTTTTTTAATTTTTAACACAATTATTAATTTTTATAAACTTTATATGAGCGACTTTAGCGTCTATAGCAACTTTAACCAAGAGCAAGTACGTGCGATCCAGTCGTGCATTTTATTTTTTTAGATTTTGTCCTTATGGCTTATACTGCTTACCCAATTTCAACGATTTTTTTGATACAAGCATTTACATAAGTTGCCGTTATAAAAGCATTTATAGCCAATCATATTATATTTTTTTGTTTTACTATCAAACATGGATTTTTAAAGAACTTTTTCGAAAGTTTTAGTACAAATTTTGAAAAATGTATGCTCATAATAGTTCAATGTTCTAATCAGAATTCTTTTCTGACATCATTCTAAAAAATCCATGGCGTAGATTTTGAAATATTAACATTTCAATCGCACCATCTTACACATTTTTCATTTTATTTCTTTATGACTTCTCTTTTTGTTGCATTCTAATATTTAATATTTTTGGCAAATAAATACAACCTAAAATACATAAATAATTAAAAATTAAAACAGTAATAATAGGCTGAGAAAGTCTAAGTGTTATTACTGGTTTAATATTTTTATAATCGTCGGTAAAGAAGTATTACTTCAAAAAGTTAAAACATATGAAAAAAAGCTGAATCTCTTCAAATAAAATATTTATTCTGAAAAGAACGAAAAAAAAATGTCGCGTCGACTTCCTTCGTCGACCTCCAAAATGAAAATAAAGAATTAAACTAACTACTGTTTAACTAGCTTTTATTGAACAGATATATATACAATTATTTCTTAAATCTAAGTTATAAAATAGTTTTACATATGAATTATCTAAATGTTTTGGCACATAAGGGGCCTAATGTCATACAATGTCTTATTTTTTCAATATAATTAATTACAAGAATGTTAATGTCAGCTTAAAATATTTACATAATAATTGAGGATTAATCTCGGGTTGTTCAGGTCCGGTTGTCAATGTGTTGGTTGCAGGGGGAGATTGGCTTCTAGCCACGGTGGTAAGTTGACGCAGCCTCGTAAAATAGGATTGCCTCGTCGTCATTGGTTGGAAATATTCCTTCGTCCAGTAGTGCCATCACATCTAGGTATCGTGGCTCGGGATGTCTCTCTTCAGTGGTGATGGTTCTTGCCAATGGGTTTGGATGGGTGCTTAAATTGCTCGTAAGTTTTTTGGCTGCTTTGATCAAAAATTTGTCCAGCGGTAACAGTACTGATGCCTCGTACAGTTTACGGTTGCTGATGCACTTCCGTCGCTGGTGTTCGAAGTTAAGTCCTGTGCAAATACGCAGGATTTTCCTTTCGAGAATTCCGAGCTTCTTCATGGCAGTTTTTGAACTCGTAAACCATACAGGAAAGCCGTACGTTACAATCGGTCTCAGGAGTTGATTGTAGAGAAGCAGCTTCGTCTTTTGGAGCAAGAGGAGCGAAGGAGGTGTGGGTAAGAGGAATGGGTAGGAAAAAGGATAAGGTAGGAATTTGGGTAAGGAAGTGTTTGGAAAGGGTAAGTGGAATGTTAAGTTCCGGGAACGCGGCCTGCTTGCACATGGATGGAGGGGATCTTGCCCCCGAAACCTAACCTCGCCTGCAAACAAAAACACATATCAGGCCAAGGAAACTAGAACAAAAATAATATCGGACTAGACGGACTTCGGACGGACTATTTTCACAGCAAGGGCACTGCGATGTTGTTGCAGTGAGGCCATTAAAAAAGAAAACTCTAGCTTTTATACTTTTATTTGAACAACGAATTCAGTTTTTGCTTCGTACCATTGATTCTCATGGAATCGTGTCTCCAAAATAAAAAGCAATACAGGTATGGCTACTATAATTAGAAAGTAGTAATCCAGGGGCATCAAGAAAAATACGATTTTTCGGTCAATCGTTACTCGGTCAGATGTGATTCGGTCAAATGTAATTCGGACAAACGTAAATCTGTCAAACGTAGCCAACCCATTTTTTATAAAAAAATATCCACAAAAATTTAAAAAAAAATTAACAAAAACTTTTTTTTTACTATTTTAAAATTAATTCTAAAAATTCATCAAAACGCATACTTCGTTTTGAGATCAAAGTTATTTTAAAATTTTGTTTTTTTTTTAATTGTTTCTCAAACTGCATTTACAAAATTGTATCTAAAAATATTTAGCAATCTAAGTTACTTTACCTATAAGCAATTACGTGCGACCTAGTTGGCAATTTTTTATTTAGTCTGTAAGTATAAAGTTGGTTTTACGGAAGCTATATGACCAGATAGATAAATACATTTTAATTCTTTTTAGTGTTGAAAGTGACAGAACGTGAGGTTATACTTACTAAGCAAAAGTAAGTATAAGTTTTTTGTATAATAATTAAATAAATTTGACTCTGTATTTTTTGGCACTAAGTGACGGTAAGTGGTTTTTATTTTTTTTATTAAATAATTGCGTCTGTGTAGTCTGAATACAGATGTTAAAATGTTGACGTAAAGGATTTCATGACTTATCTTATTTAATGTGTTTTGAAGTTCCAAAGCACATGAACACACACTTGTTTTATTTATAGAAGCCCAATCATATTTATATAAAACAGTCACCAGCAAAAAAAAAAAAATCTAACGAATCAATTTTTGAAAATAAAATAATTTGACTAGTGCATATTCAAGCTTAATAAATGAATCCAGAGATGGACGAATAGATGCTTTTAACTACATGCACTAGATAACTAATTCAAACATAAATTGTTTGTTTGTCAAGTAGTTTCTGGGATCAATTAATTGACAAATTAGTTTTTATTTTTTTGTCAAATATTTAATAGTCAAATTATTTTTTTTTTGTAAACAAAAGCATTTTCTTTTTTCAAAAACTTAATATTTTTTCTTTGATTGACATTTAATTGGATACAATTCATATCTACATAATTCTTAATATTCGTTTAATTTTAAGATGCCAATACTTAAATATTTAGTAGTAATATTGGTTCCAAAGCATCTTTGCAATAGAACCTCTCGCCATCGCACAGTGATTTCACTTGTATGGGGAGGGCGGCTAAAACTCAAAATGTCATTTTAAGCTATAGAAAATAAATCAAATAAAGGAAAAAAGTGATGTTTTAAATTATAACTTAGTTTTAATCAATATTAAAGGAATAAACTGAAAATATCTTTGGATAGTGCCGATTTTTATTTTTTTTTTGTTTTTTAATTTTCTTTCGTTCAAAAGTAAAGGGTCAGGTTAATAGTAATAGATTTTTAATTTTAATTTTTTAGTTTTTAATACTGCTTTAATTAAAACAAAAACTTGCCACAGTTTTTAGAACCACAGCACATCTATCAATAATTGACTGTTTTACCCCGGTTATCTGGAAAGGACTAACAGATCGTGTCTATCTTGTTTTTGGTATCTATACTTTCAATTTAAATTTTTTTTTTTAAATTGACTATGATACACTAGGTTTAGTAGTACAGTGACCTTTCTTCGCGGTATTCCAAAGATTAAAAATATCAATTTGCTTGATTGCTAGAATCTATAGAATAAAGTGGAAAATAGTGTTTTACTTCTGTTTAAATTTGCTTAAATTTGCGCAAAGAAAGTTGTATATGTTCTTAAAGAGGAAAGATAACCCTAAATCGTGGTATATAAATTATCATGTGCTTTTATGGGAATTTGATGTTTTGGCTCTTCATTCACCATTTTCAATAAAGGTCAAAATAAAAAAATATATAATTTTTTTGATAACAGTCATCTAAGAGCTGTCGTTATCCATAAACTTTTTCCAATATTAACTTTAAATATGGAACAGCATCCTTAATAGCGCTTTTTAGAAAAAAAGCAGTATATGTATCTCTGTCTCATAGTTTCTAAACGCCACATTGACACTGTGGCACAATGACGTTTGAGTGAAAGCTTTTTTTATGTTTTGGAGGCAAAAAACACAACGAGAGTTTTTTTCAAATTTCCTATTTTTCCTTTGGATTTTTTATTTAATTTTTTTTTTCATAAATGATAAAAAAAAAATCATCCAAATCGGTTGAGCCGTTCTCAAGTACAATAATCTTTCTAAAATACAGATTTACTTGAATATTGGATGATAATCTTCCGACTACAAAACCAAATTAAAATAAAATGCACGACTGGGTAGCATCTTGCTCTTATAGATAAAGTTACTATTTATGCTAAGCCTTTTTAATTAAAAATTTGTTAATACAGTTAAAAAAAAAACAATTAAAAAAGCATAAAATTCGATTTTCAAATGACTAAAACAGCTTCTTAAATGAATTTAACCTGAAAACGAAGTATGCAATTTGATTTGTTCTCTAATGATACTATTTTTTCCATATAAAATTTTGCAAGGACAGTTATTAAAAAAAATTGGTACGCCATTTTAAAGATATTATTTGTCAATATTTAAAAACTAAGTTTTGAATAAAAATTTTGAATAGTTTTCGAAAAACTGATTTTTCAAAAAATTTCAATTTTTTTTTTAATCCAAAATAGTCATTTTCGAATTTTTTTTTCCTAAATATTATTACGGCAACTTAAAAGCATCCATGTAAAAAAAATGGTTGAATTTAAAAAAACCGTTCTATCGCAGGTACCGTTAATAACGGTTTTTAAAAAAATGGTTCTCATTTAAAGATAGACCTTACCCAAAAAAATGACCATGATTTTTTTAATCAAAATCGTTGGCACCGTTTTTGAGAAAAATGAGTTTTTCTAAAACCGGTACATGAAAGGTACCGTTATTTTTGGTAAAAAAAAAATCAAAAACCGTCTGGGGATAGTCTCCAATTAACGCCACATACCAAGTTTGAAGTAAATCGACCCATCCGTTTAGGCTGTCGGACCCACTTTTTTCTCATTCTCTATCATCGTAATGTCATGTTTGATTGTTATCTCAACTTTTTTTTTGTACGAATGCATAACTTGATATATATGATACCCATATCGCAAGTAAAAAATATATAATTGTTTTTCAAACAAGTATTAATATAGTCTCGTCCCAAGCACAAATTTCGTGTTTACCTGTGCTATATATGAATAAACTTAGTTTCTAATTAAATTTTTATCACTAAAAGCTTTTGATAAAAGTGTTTTACTAAACAAATATAAATATAAATTGAATTATTAATAAATGTTTTTGTTTACAATAAGTAACTAATTAAACAAATAACACTGTGTAACAAAAACAGGTTAAAAAAGTATACGCGGGAGGAGACATATCACGTTTTGTAAAGCTTGTTGCACTGATTACAAAACGGTATTAAAATTTTCGGTAACACCCCCAAAATCTGAAGTTAGGGGCAAAAAACGTTTTTACCCATTTTAGTTTTTTTTTATGTTTTTAACAATGTAAAAAACATGTGGTG
This sequence comes from Meliscaeva auricollis, assembly GCA_948107695.1. Taxonomy (NCBI): domain Eukaryota; kingdom Metazoa; phylum Arthropoda; class Insecta; order Diptera; family Syrphidae; genus Meliscaeva; species Meliscaeva auricollis. The sequence goes on along the minus strand of OX403619.1, from coordinate 36,996,416 downwards.
TGGTTAAACCACCTAGACTGTATAAGCTGAACAACTTCAAAAATAGCATTTTTTTCGTCATTTTCTCAACTTCGACATCAATTTAAAGCATATGTTCTCAAGCCAACATGCTGTTTCAAAAATATGGTTCCAAATAATGTTTATTTTCAAACCAAAGGAGATATATTTTTTTTAAATCGATTGAAAATTGGCTAATAAAATTGGTTTCTTACATTGTTCAAAAGGTCTAAATGTCTTCTTTCCAGAACACTAAAAAAATCCAAAATTGGAGACAATTTGACGAAGCTAGATTTTTTGCAATGTATGAAGGTCCAAAAAAACGTTTTTCTGGCCCCATTTCCAGATTTTGGGGGTGTTCGGAATTTTTACATACAGTTTTTTAATCAGTGCATTAAGCTCCACAAAATTCAATTCCATGGGCGAGGTAACCGAAACGAACAGTTAAAATCGTAGAAATTGTTTTTCTTAGTCAATTTTCAACTGATTTTCATACTAAATACCGTGCTTGGTTTAAAAATATGTAAATACTATTTTAAAATATATTTTTAAAACAGAATGTTCTTTCAAAAACAAATGCTTTAAATTGATGTCGATGTTGTTTACTATTAACCTATTAATAAAAAAATATAAAGTTAACATATGAAATAAGAAATAAGCGATGTATCAAAAAATATTTATTTCCTATTTTGGTGTTAATTAATCTAGTTTTGGCCGAAATAAATTTTTCATTCAAAGATTTGGTTGCATTTAAATGATGCAAGCATTTAAATGCAACCAAAATTGTATTTAACAGGGTAAATTATTTAATTATTTAATTTAACGTAGATATTATTTCATCTTTGAAACTTAACTTTTTAACTTCATACAATTGCCAAAAATATAAGATTGCACCAACCGCAATCCGAACTAACCTCACGCAGTTGCAAAAATTGTATTTAAAAAGAGTTAAGTTCGGAGAACCGTAATTTTAACTTTTTACCAAAAAACTTTTTTTTAAAACTGCATTTTGTAGGGAAACGCCTAATTACAAATACTTGAAACACTTTTTTTCGATAGCATTGACCACTTGATGATAAACCGTTATTTTCGACATACACCTCTCTTTTAAGCGCACTGCCTTCCAATGATAACTATTACGAAAGCAAGATATGCAGAATACAAGTTAATATACCATTTTATTGACGTCATCTGAATCCAAATATTGTTGTTTTGCCAATGATGAAAACTGCTCAATTTGGGGAAATTCTAAAGGTGAATTCATGACATTTCAAATGTCATTCCCATGGTAGGTATTTCATCAAAAATTAAAACAGCTTAATTTTCAACACTTCTGTCATCTTATTATATTAGATTTGAAGCTTTATCTTGATGATTACGAACCTAAAAATAAACCTAATCAAATGGGGCAAATTAAGCATACGAAAACGATCAAACGTTAACTTATTGACGATTGCTGTCTCTATACCGTATCTATCTATCTATCTGTGCCCGTATTACGAATTACGATAATCGTTCAAAATCACTCGTTTTCGTTGAATTGCGATTACGATTTACGATTATCGTTTTCTTTTACGACTGCTTTCGGCGTTCGTATTTGACTTGAATGTCACTTTTTCGTATTTTTGAGGTAAGAAAAATATGAATAAATTCACAATAATTCATACATTCGTAATTCATAATTCGTAATAAAGTCGTGACTATCGTTTTCCTTGGTCATCGTTGTCTTGCCTTTCGTTTCATAATTCGTAATACGGGCGCTCTGTACAAAAAATAGATAGACAAACAACAAATACATACGTTTACGTTCGCTCGTTCACGTTTGCGATAATTCGACCCCAGTTATTTATTTCGCATCTAAATTATTGTCAGCTAGTTTCAATTTATGCGTTTTATGGTCAGATTTTCCACAGCATCTGACAGCCAGATGAAACACATTAAATAACACATACAAACTAGACTCAATGTTCTTACGAACCCTAAGCCAAACCTAATCGTATCAGTTTATTTTATTTCACAACTAAGGTATTTCATTTTATGGATACATAACACATTTAAACTAAACCGAATTCCCAAGTTGACTTGTGAGTATCCTTTTCCTTAGATTATAATATTATGTGCCATCTGGATGTAAACATAGACATTTTTTTTCTAAATAGAAACTGTTTATCATGATTCAATATTATTCGAAATAGCTGACTTAAAAATTTAAAAAATTGAATTTGAAAAAAACTTTAAAGAGTTACATTTATCGTTCTTACCCACGCGGCGTGGTGTCGGCGCACAGTGGTGCTTTTCATGAGTTTTAGCGACAAAATTCATTTCCGTGGCCATTTCTTGACGAAAATTGATGAAATTTGGTACACTTAGAGATTTTTTTTATGGAGAATACAAAAAGTTTGGCAACTTTTTTATTTTTGTAAATAAAAAAGTTGCCAAACTTTTTGTATTCTCCATAAAAAAAATCTCTAAGTGTACCAAATTTCATCAATTTGGCGGCTCAAATATTTCGGCCGGAACAAGCAATGAAAAGGATAAACTGGAAACAAATCATTCTCTAAGTTATAATTTTGGCTAAATTTATGCAAAATATGCCTTTAAATACTGACTAAAACACGGACAACAAACTAACGAGTTAACAAAAAACAAGACCAATTTAGCCTGCAATATGAGCACACTTTAGCGTAAGCCCTTAGAGCTATTTTTTGGACTATTATTCTGATATTTAGTTTGTCATAAGTTATTTCAAGATCTAACTAGTTGCTCTCCATCAAAAAAATTGACAATTCGGAAGTTATAATGTTGCCAAGTAACTTTAATGGCAACGACTCAAAAATGCGAAATGATATGAAACAACAATGTCCAATTAAACTGACTATAATTATTTCTGTGACTCCAAAATATACTTTTTCAAAGGATTTTGAGCTACTAAATTCGAATCTTAAGTCAGAAAAAATCAATGACGTCACGTTATCAAGATAATTTTACACGAAAACACCACCTTATCTCGACAACGTGACGTCATAGATTTTTTTTTACTTCAGATTCGAATTTAGTAGCTCAAAATGCTCTAAGTGTACAAAATTTCATCAATTTTCGTCAAGAAATGGCCACGGAATGAATTTTGTCGGTAAAACTCATTAAAAGCACCACTGTGAGGCGGAGCTGCGCTAAAGACGAAAAAACAAGTTTGGGTATTTTATTACGAATTCCTTTTATTTTATGATACGGCTCCTACATAAATAGTTTTTTTATTGCTTTAAAAAAGATTCTAAAAACGAATCTATTTTTCACACGATTGCGTGTGTGTTAGTGTCAGTTTAATTTAAAAACGATACCTCCAAGGTATCGAATACTTGTAGGTATTCGTATTGAAAAAAGTACTGAGACCTGTTGGTTATATCGAATAAAAAGGATCAAACCCAAAGATAACAATATTTCTTTGAATTTTATTTTGTAATTTATTTTTTTGTATTTGTATTTTATGACTTGCATACCTTAAGGTACGGAAAATAGAAAAAAATATACCCCATAAAAAAAAGAAGTCTTTCTTTGCCTTTATATTGTCTTTATCTTTTTTACTTGCGATATATGTAGGTACTATATACATACATATATCAAGTTATGCATTGTACAAAAAAAAAGTTGAGATAACAATCAAACATGACATTACGATGATAGAGAATGAGAAAAAAGTGGGTCCGACAATTTTGTCTGTCTGTCGTCTGTATGTATCAGAGACGACAGCCTAAACGGATGGGTCGATTTACTTCAAACATGGTATGTGGCGTTTTTTGGAGAATGCTTTTTTTTACATGAATGCTTTTAAGTTGCCGTAATAATATGTAGTAAAAAAAAATTCGAAAATTATTTTTTGGATTTTAAAAAAAATTTGAAATTTTTTTGTTTTAAAATCATCATCATTCAATCATTTCGAAAACTACTCAATATTTTTTTCAAAATTTAGTTTTCAGATATTGATAAATAATATCTTAAAAATGGCGTACCAATTTTTTTTATAAAAGTCCTTGCAAAATTTTATATAGAAAAATAGTTTTTTTTTAAAAACGGCTCTACGATTTTCAAATGTTTTTTTCTTAGAATGTATCATTGTAGAAGAAATCAGATTGCATACTTGGTTTTGAGTTAAAATTCATTAAAGAAGCTGTTTTAGTCATTTGAAAATCGAATTTTATGCTTTTTTCATTTTTGTTTTTTAAACTGCATTTACAAATTTTTAATTAAAAAGGCTTAGCATATATAGTAACTTTATCTATAAGAGCAAGTACGTGCGACCCAGTCGTGCATTTTATTTTTCTTGACGACATAGTAAAAAAAATACTCCATATTTAGTAACCAATACAAGAACATAGGTCTCGTTTGTAGTAAACATTTGGAACAAACCCCATTACCCCATACATTTGTGCCCATTCTCCTCGTGAGAGGTTTTTTATTTTGAGGAGTAGGAGTAGAGCCAAGCGTCATTACTTTACCCCCACATTGTTGTGTGTTTCTATTGTCTTTCGTGCCCGTCGGGTATTGATCACTCTCGGTGTCAGCAAGAATGGCCGTCGCTGACTTGATACCACTAACCGTGGGCAATCCCTCCGTGCACGAAAGATGTGTAATACTAGTGGTGGGCTCAATGGCTCCCCCACTAGAATTAGCGTCTAGACCGTGAGTCGATCCACAATTCTTGGGCGTTTTTTGTAAAACATGGTTCTTTATTTTATTATTGTTCTTATTTTTGTGTGTCGCATTTAAGTCCAAGCCCGCGTCGCCGGCAGTCACGACATCTGACGACTTTTGAACGTATATCCCCGGTCGATTTTTATCATTTTCATTACTTTTTTCCATGTTTTGTTACAAGTTTTCTAACTTTGAGTTATGTTGGTTGTGAGGCTCTGCAGCTGGATTGCTGGAGAACCCCACGTAAGCATCCCCACCAATACAAGGTCAAACTCACAGGGATGTTAATATAAGATAGATTTAAATATAAATTTTAAAGGAAAATAAAACAAAAACCTTTAATACAAATAGAGGAATAGCACGATAGTATTGTGAAGTTTTGTGTGTGAATACACGTATAGAAACATACGTAATTGAATATAAATCTAACTATTTGTTTTCCCAAACTTGTCGCCCTAAAATTTAATGTGGAACGCTTACAAACCAATGGATCTTACAATAGAAACCTCTATCTCAACACCATTTATTTGTAATTTTTGTTTAAAAATTATTGATTGAAAGACTAAATTTAAAAATCAGAAAAAGGACAGATTTCTTTCTTTCAAGAAAAGAGTTTTAAGTGTTGCCGTTGTTTTAAAATATTTTACCCTTAATATTAATATTTCTGTGGTGTTTGGTACAAACATAATAATCCATAAGAAAATGTCGTTTCTATGATCTATCATTACCAGCATTAGAAGTGAATTTAGTTATTTTAATTTAATAAGCGTTTGTGTGTCTTGAATGAAAAAAGTTAAAACATGGAGTAATCTGACACGGAAACTGACGGAAGATTGCAGCCTAACTGCAAGTATATAATAAATAAATAAATAAATAAATAAATACGAAATTTAAATATTCGGAATTTTATTTTACATTTTATTTGCATTTTTGCATAATCAGGAGGTTCAAGATTATATTGATTGGGAAGACCGTTGATGAAAGAAGAAGTTTTAGCGGGGACATCGCAAGGTGCCATAACAGCGGTACCAGACATAACCGCAAGTCAGCCAACGACAACAACAAGGCATTAGTTATAAAGTAATATACAATAGTGAAGTGCGAAAATTTCGGTCGCTTGAGGCTTGCATTATATGTATCCCTCTCCAACAACGGAAGCGGTGTATGTAGTGTCGACCTACGCGGCAAAAGCATTTACCGAAGGAAGCAATTGGCATTTTACCACACTATTTAACAACTCGCTAAATAATGCATATTATTCAGTGCGGTGGAAGACAGCTGTGGTACATCCTCTGACGAAAAAGGGTAAAGATAACTCCAATCCGGAGGATCTCCGGTTGATAAGTCTTCTTCCGAGTATCAGCAAAGTATTTTAAAAGGTTATCAATAGAGCTCTGTCCAAGTGGGCGGAAGACAACAATATAATACCAGATAATCAGTTCGGGTTTAAGGCGGGGCATGACACAATTCATGCCGCGTCTAAGCTCGTTTCTGATGTCCAATAGAACAAATCTAAAAAAACAATGCACGGGTGCTTGCCTGGTTGACTTGGAGAAAGCTTCCGACACCGTATGGTTAGAGGATCTCTATCTAAAGCTTACCAGACTGGGCATAAGTAAACCACTTTTGTATATTCTTTATGATATGCTTAATGGTAGAACGTTTGTTGTCAAAAGTGGCAATGTAACTTCTGCAGCAACTTTTGATAGACCGATGATTGTCTATGGGTGCCCGGTATGGTTCAAAGTTGCCATATCTCAAATGGAAAAGATTAGGTTCTAACAACCGTGTCTTAGACGCTGCCTTAGATTACACCGAACACCAGAGTAGGAGTACACACACTATTATTTCAACCAGGTTCTATACAACAGGGCCAACATAAACAGAATTGATAACTCTTTGGTAAAGCTGATTCGGGGTCACATTGCAAGAGCGATATCATCAGCCAACAGCTTGATCTTCGGGGCTTACTGGGCGGTTTTACCCCGCATTCCTCTATTTTGATAGTCGGGGGCTCGTACAGGATAGATTGGTAGTACCGCTAATATACCACGTCGGGCGAAGAACCGTGGATAGGCGGCTACTGTATGACAAGACGTCATCGCACCAAGCTTAGCCGAACCTGTTCTGTTCAGTTCGATCAGACACGAAGAGATAGGGTGAAACAGGAGAACCAGTTTTTTTTGGTTGAATGTTAATTTTGAATAAGATTTACGATAGTTGACTTCGTTTTTAGTTTTATATAAAAAATAAAAAAAAATTATATTGATACCAAGTTTTTTTAAAATTATTTCTTGATAAAACTTAAAACCATGAAATAATAGTAATCAATAGTTTTAAGTCCAAAAGGCATTAGTATTAAGATCATGAATTAGTTTAGAGCGCCCGTTTGGGGCCAGTAAGTAAGATGTAAGTTATGTATAAGTAGGATAGTTTTTATGAATTTTTGTCTAGCTTTAAGATGTTATAAGATGAAGAAAAATAAAAATGAATAAAAAAAAAGTGCACTGGCTTCTTAATCTAAGAAGTTTGAAGAGAAAAGTTTTTCGATTAAAATAAATAACTTTAAGGCTTAGCACCACAAACAGAATGAAATTGACTAAAAAAGGAGTGTGATGAGAGGATTGGCACCCTTGAAATAGCTATAACTCTAGCCATGTTGGTGGTAGAACCTTCAAGTTGTTGTTGTTGTTCAAAAAGATAAATGAAGTAATCATGTTTCTACCAAACACCACAGATTTATACCCAAAATTTGGTGTTAACATAAATTGTGTGATAATAGCTTACTAATTTTGTAATTAATTTTGCTGAAAACCAGAATTATATCTTATAGAACAAATTTGTACTGCTTTCATAAATGCATGGTTCCGAAAGTCTGAAAAATGCAAAACTTTCATTGATGCATATGAGAATTATAAAAAAAACTATGAGAAAAGTAAAAAAATGGCTGAATGTACATAAATAAATGTAAAGTTACCTACAAAATCGATAAAAATGGATTTAAGAATTAAATATTGACCAATATTACCTAGCTACATAGTACAAATCTATATAAATTATTTTTTTTTTGTGACGTTTCATTTTATTCGGAAAACAAAAACAAATAAATGCTGAGTAGTCTAATTTATTATTGTTTTGCGAATAAAATGAAACGCTGAGTAGCTACTCAGCGTTGAATAAAACACGGCCTAAAATAAAATGATTGCTCATAAGAGATCATACACATGATCTTGTTTTGGAAGTGAATGATTAATATTTGATATTTAAATGTACTAATGTGAATTTTTTTGATTAAAGATTATTTTGCGGGGACTTTTAAACTTCACAAATTTAATTTTAATTAATTAAAGTAATTTTATCGCATAGTTTTACTACCCAAGTCCAATAACGACACTTCCTCTTGATAAGAATTTAAGAGAAATATAATTTTATTGTTTCTAAAATGATTCTGATTAGAATTTAAAAACATTATACATATAAATTTTTATTTTGAGGGCACAGTGTGGTTTTATTATGTATTAAGGTTTTTATAAGTATAAAAAAAATATTTTAGGATTTCTACGTTAAATTTTTTTTTTGCAAAAATACAAATATAAGACCATCTTACTTTGAATTGAAATATTTGGAGGGAACCTATTATTTGATTTTTTGAGTATGCGGCAATATTATGTTAATTCTAAATTTTTAAAGAATTTTGATCCGTTTTCGCTTTTAATTTGAAAGGGACCGCCTTTCCCAGTAATTTTTCCATTGAGAGCACCTGATGCCCCCTGCAGAGGCTTAAAGTTTCTTATTGGTAATACATAGGATTTTTTGATTATTTAAAGTTTTTATTTTGCCCTCTGCTCAGTCGTACAAAATTGGAAATAGTTGAAAAAGAAAATATCAAATATGTACATGTACATGACACGTTCCAGGTGCCAAAGTGCGACAGTGCACCACGAACTTTTATATGAAAAACGCTTTGCGGTTTGCCGCATTTGGTGTGGGTACTTCCATATGACCTTACGTAAATAAATTTTGCGGCACTGTCGTGTCGCACTGTCGCACATTGGTTTGGGCAAGCCTTAAGAGTCGTGTCATTGCGACTTTCAAACGAACGTAGGTAAACTTTTTCGTTAAGGAGTTCGTCTAACATTAAAAGACTTGCCTAAGCAAAAGTGTCACAAAGCCAAGTGACAGTGCGACAAGGATTTTCATAAGAAAAATTTTTTGTCGCGTTTGATGTTACTCACTTATGATGCTGTTTAAATAAATTTTGTTTTGGTGTTACATTGTCGTTTGGGTAAGCCTTTATGAAAGCCCTTGTCGCAATGTTACAGTGTGACTCTTTGGTTTGGGCAATCCTTAACACACAAAAATATTAAATTAAAATAACATTTCGTGACAAAACTGCACACATAACTAGTATTATTTAGTTTTTCAAACTAATAAAAGAATACAAGAATACTCTTGCACCCACAATTTGCTTTTATTTTAACTATTTATGTTTAGTAAAAGTATTTTCAAGTATTTCGAAACTCAACAAAAATTCTTTTGGTATTATCGGTACCTGGAACGAACCCATACATATTTTCAAATTAACTGCCTATTTTAAATTTAACCGCCAAATTAAGTCACTAAATTGGTGAATTGACGGTTTCGGCTAAGTATGCGTGTTTTTACGCATACTTAGCCGAAACCGTCAATTTGAGCTTGTAGGCACAGATTTGTGTGACGTCAGAAGTTTCCTATCTAATTATACGTATCTCTGGTAGACACTATTCTTTTAAATACAAGTTGTTGAGAGGTGACAGGAGTTAGAAAAATCTCTTTCTTTAAAAAAATTAGCGGTTTTTCCCTTTACCAAAGTTGTGGAGATGAAACTCTTACCCTATAAAACATTTAGTCCATCGAAAAATCAAAAATGCAATTTCTATATTATTCTTAATTTTGTATTTACACTGCTTTATTATAGTAATAGCATTAAATATTAGTTTAACTTTAATTATGTATTGCTCATTACGATTTATGCTGGTCTTGTATAATGTTATTGTTATAAATTATTGAATTGATTATAATAATTATTAATTATTTGTTTTTTTTACCTTACAGATCAAAAATGCTAAGAAACTGAAGAGAATGTTTAATGACCTCAAAAAATTCATTCCATTTTTGAATTATCTGTTTGATATGGACCTTATAACTAATTTTAAGTATCAAACATTGATTGACTGGCTTAAAATTAGACAGCATTCGTAAGTTTTTAATTGTTTTCAATTGAATAATATACATCATAGAATAAATAACTATAATAAAACTAGACATCCACGATCACTTATGAGGGTCATTTTCAAATTTGTTCGAGTAATTCATTTAACAAAAAATACAAAACCATACCTGGAAAAATTAATGTTTATACCCATTATCGATTCTATAGATGAAGACCATGCAAATTCTAGTCAAATGAAGCTTTTTTAGCAGTTTTAAAGTTTTGAACGCGACATTTTCAGAAATTTTCAGGCTTTTAGTAATTTTGAACTAAAACCCTATAGTTTAAAAAAAGGATGTTTAAGTCAAATAATATTTTACATATTGAGCCAGGAAATGTCTTCGTGAAGCGAGTAGTTTAAAAAAATATTACTTTCCAAAATTGCTAATTTCATTGGATTCAAATATTTTTTTTAAAGTTGTTTGGGCATACGATACAAAAATTAATTTTAAAGCTAAAATGAATTTGTTTCAATATTTTTCTTAAAGAAAATTCAACACTACGTTTCTGGCTGTAAGATAGCACTGGTCTGCAAAAATTAAGTTTTTGTGTCCTTCATTATGGATTTTTCAAATTTTTTTTTGAGGAATCCAGAAGTCATACAAAAAATTGGCCAAGACATAAATTTGGTAATTTTGTCTTAATATGTTCTATATTTACGGTTTTAGCGTTTATATGTTGGCATATGCACCAAAAACAATTAAAAAAAACTATTTTTTGTAAGTTATTCAATGATTTCCCATGTTTTCCGTGATAAATTTTGTTGGGTAACTTCAAATTCATACTCAACATCCCAAAAAAACATAAAGTTAGCTATAAAACGTATTACTTCAGAACTTTCCACCTCTAAAAACGCTTGAATTGGACTACAGAGAGTATTTTGGACAAATCCTAAATTTCAATTTGCAATATCTGCATCGAAAGCGAATTTTTGAATGATTTCATTCCCATCCCATTAATAGTTTTGTAATAAAGTATTTACCAGCAAAGAAATTCGACGGTAAATGTACCAGTTTTTAACATCTTCATATTATTTTCAGATTCGTGTTCAGCGGTACAAAATCCTTTAGAAAAGTATACTTTAGTTTGAAGGCAATTTTCGTTGCAGACCAGTGTAATCAATAGTATACTTTTCTATGTGTTACTGTTGTCTTTGAATTGTTATTTTTTGTGTGAAATCATTTTTTTTTTTTAATTCTCCCCTGCCTGAATGTTTATGACAGTTTTATTATTTTTTTTGGCACAATAATACGTTCTACTAGTTTGATTTATCTCATGAGAAGCATTCTAAATTTCGTAATTTAATGTTAATTTCTTCTACTTGCTGTTATATACATTTTTCTAATTGCTAAATCTTGAAATGCTGTATATTGCAAACTGTTGGCCCTTAAAAAATGAAATTGAAGTCAAATTAACAAAGTGCGAAACAATACAATAATTCAAAGTCAAAAACTGGTCCTTCATTGCTTAAAAATGTCAATTACTAAAAGAGCGCACAAATTTCTTTTTTTGGATTTTTACAAATTTTGCGTTCGGCGCTAGAGCTAAAGAATAAGCAGGTATACTCGAAAACATACTAAAATAGGCTTAAGGTAGCCCTAAACGACGAACATGCTCGCCGAACATGCTCGTTTGCGTTATCCCCTAGACGGCGAACACATTTGGCGAACATTCATTTTGTGTTGGTTCTTTCCAAAGTAAACATGTGCGATAAAGAAGCGGAAGGGTTTTTGCTTATGATAATTTGTTTGTGTAAATCAAAAATAAACAACAACAATAACAGCAAAAATTAGAATTGCTCGCGAACATCGCCCTACATGACGAACATCGAACCCAACGAACATGATAAAATCGAAATGTTTCGCCAACAGCGAGCCGCTCGCGAGCTGCTCGCGGACCAACCCCTACACGACGAATATAAGGCGAACACGAGCATGTTCGGCGAGCATGTTCGTCGTTTAGGGCTACCTTTAAGCAGATGATGTTTCTAGATCTTAGGTGTGTTTTTTTTGTACGCCCGGGCTAAGTTGGACGAAAAAAATGCCTCGGGGCTTAACGTAAACAGTTAGCAGCATTGCGAATGAAATGACAAAAAAAAATGAACAAAAATGTATCCAATTTACAAAATGAAATAAACAAAAAATAAATAACAAAAATCTTTTTCTGATTTGTTGAATTGTTTGCATTTTGTGTTTTAATAAATTCAATAACATATTTATAAAGAAATTCCAGAGCAATAAATGCACACACTTTAAAATTTAAAAAAATAATTTGTAAAAGTTAAGAAAAATAAACAATTTAATTTTTTTTCTACACCAAACGCCATCTTTGTGTTTTTATGTTCATACAATCAATCGATAATTTTGGTGTTTTCATACAATTTATAGATGATTTAACAGAATATGAGTTGGTAGCACAGATTTTAACCCCTTCAATTTATTTAACATGTTAAGGGCTTAGCCCCGAGAGCGTTTTTTTTTTTTTGTTAAATTTAGCCCGGGTGTACAAAAAAAACACACCTTTTATTTCGTTTTGAAATATGCTCTCGCCAAGGCAAGATTCAAAAGCATCTCAGAAAAAAAAAATAAAGCATTTTCTAATATTCTTAAAGGACCTTATCAGTTCCTTATTAAATTTTATATATGAAAATCATTTCCCCCTTGGTTACGTGGCTGCTAGGGATGTAGTGAGTTTCGTGAGCTAGCAACTTTGCTTCTTCAAAGTGGATCCAATGATGTTCGTCAAGATTGTCCAACTTCAAGGGACCGCATAAACGCCGGGTGTTTGGAAAGGAAAGTGATCTTTAGGTGATTGTAATAAACTTCTCACCTTTTTTAGTGGTATGAAAATGGATTTAACTTAATAAAGTTTCAGTACTTTTCCAACTCTATCTGTTACATCTTTGACGTAAGGCAAGAAAGCTTTCTTGTCTGGGTTGGTTTCGTCCCTTTCTCGTGGTTGTGCTGGCTTCCATGTTCTTTGGATTATGGAGTAATCATTCGCTTTTAGAACGTTGTCAACTTGGTTCAGCTCAGCCTTAAGGTGGTCTTTGTCACATATTCTGTGGGCGCGCTGAAACAGTGTCGAGACAACTGATCTTAGATTCGCTATATCTGTTTGTATGTGTTTCTTTTCTATACACTGTGTGTCCCAATGTACCGTTCGTTTTCCTTAAAACCATGCATGCAATACATTTTGCATGGCATATTGCAATATTTTTATCAGAACTTCCTCGATTGCACTGCTTTGTTTCCTGATCAATCAAAGCAAAGTAAATCGATCAAAGAGCTAAGAATATAATCTATACGTCAAAAATGTGTTTGCATGCGAAAAAAATAAATTTCATTTTTAAAATGCTGTACTGCTCCAATTGACATAGGGCTTACCAATAACATCAAATCAATAAACACGCTTTTATATTTTTTGGCATATAAAAGCGTGTCATTGATAATCCCCTATTTAATTACCTTTAATAAAAGACTAGTTAATTCGTATGTTAAGTTCACTATCAAAATGCTTTTTATTTGTATGGTTAATAATTTAGAGCCGACTGCAACATTAAAACCATTCCTCAATAGAAACAAATGCACAGTTACATACATACAGTCGTTGGCAAAATTATTTGCACAACGTAAAATTTACACAACATCCCATCATTGGAGCTTTATAATTTTTAAAATAAAAAAGATATTTTTAATATTTATTTTTATTAATAATGAATACATATTCTCACAACGGTAAATAAAATAACAAAACTGAACTTCTAACGGTTCATTTTAAAAACATAAAAACAAAAGTGGCAAAATTACTTGCACATCATAATGAACCGGCGAAATTATTTGCACATCTTTGGATTAGCACATTTATCTCACTGGAAGCAAAAAAAAAAAATTTTTTTTAGGAAAACAAAACTCTGTTTTGAAAATAGCTTTACCTAGTAAGTCGTGCTTCCTCCTTTTGCCGCAATAACAGCAGCGAGGCGCCTTGGCATTGAGTCTATCAAGTTTTGAATTTGTTCTGACGGAACCGTACTCCAAGCTGTTATAAACTCTTCCCAGTTTTCATTTGAAGATCTTCCAATGTCTTGAGGAATTTTCGATTTTACAAGATGCCAAACATTTTCAATGACATTAAGGTCAGGGCTCTGCGGGGGCCATTTTAAAACTTCTTGGTCTACCCCAGATAAAAAAGTTTTTATTGTCCGGGCCGTATGTATGGGAGCATTATCTTGTTGAAGGATGAAATTACTCCCGATGAATATTGACCCTGCCACTAGTGCAACATCATTTAGTATTTCCAAATAATGCGACTTTGTCATAGGGTTGGAGCATCTAACAATTGGTCCCACGCCACAATATGATATGCATCCCCATATCATTATTTTACCTCCTTTGGAATGCCTTGTGGGTTGTGTAACGGGTCGTTTGTTTTTAGATTGTCGATCGGAGTAATAAAATTTCTGTGTCTTCCCTCTTGGTCGTAGCCCTTTTTCTTCCTCTACCAGCAAGATTTTTTACACTACCATGAGTTTTTTGTTTATCTATTAGGTAATAAACTGTCCTCCGGGCGCAGCGATATTTAGCCGAAATTTTTGCTGCCGAAACACCAGATCGGAACTCAGAAACAATAGCCGTGCGCTTTTCTGTTGAAATTTCATTAGTTTTAGCCATTTGAACAACCTGCCCGACAAAAACACCACAACAAACTACAAAAAATAACTAATTGCACCGTTTACCTTTGATTAGTCGAGAAAAAAAACTACCGTTAGACAGTCTAAGCAGTTCATTGCACTTGTGCAAATAATTTCGCCGGTTCATTATGATGTGCAAGTAATTTTGCCACTTTTGTTTTTATGTTTTTAAAATGAACCGTTAGAAGTTCAGTTTTGTTATTTTATTTACCGTTGTGAGAATATGTATTCATTATTAATAAAAATAAATATTAAAAATATCTTTTTTATTTTAAAAATTATAAAGCTCCAATGATGAGATGTTGTGTAAATTTTACGTTGTGCAAATAATTTTGCCAACTGTATGACTGTATGTGATATACACGTGATAGAAAACCACATATTTTTCATAGTATAAGATGTTAAAACCCAATTACTTTCATTGTTCTATACTCTATATGTATCATAGTAACAATAAAAACTTTAAAACTTTAAAAATAAAAAAAAAAAACTTTAAAATCCCGTTTGGATTTCTCACCAATTTTACTGCTTTATGCTTTTT
The DNA here is from genome assembly GCA_948107695.1 of Meliscaeva auricollis. Classification (NCBI taxonomy): domain Eukaryota; kingdom Metazoa; phylum Arthropoda; class Insecta; order Diptera; family Syrphidae; genus Meliscaeva; species Meliscaeva auricollis. Next base: position 36,981,248 of record OX403619.1, on the reverse strand, counting down.
CAATGCTGATGGTTTAAGTTGCAAATGTTTCACACACCACTGTATGTTGACTAAAAAATATATAGTTTGATGCCGAACTGAGACAAAAATTAGCTTTGATTTTTAAAACAAAAAACAACTAATAGCATGAGCGATCGTGGATTCCTATTTAAATGTTTTTTAGCCTTTGAAATGATTCGCGCGAAATATTTCTTGAAGAAAACATTATTTAGTGTTATAACCGGTTTGGCGACAAAAAAAGAATGCAATTTTAATTCTTAAAGCGAATTTTATAGTAGGTATCATCAATATATTTATTTTTTTTTGTATTAAAGAACCTTGGATCAATGGCACGTGAACTCATGCGAAAACTTCATAAAGCGAAGGTACGAGAAACTTAAAAATACAATGGTAAGTCCAGTTTTTGAGCCTTACAACAGTTTTTTGACATTTTAAAAGAGTCCACAGAATACAAAATCGTGGGCTCTTCTAATATATTTCATTTAGTTCACTGTTATGAACTAAAAAGTTAAAAGCCCTTATAATTACGACGCGACGTTCAAAATTCTTGTATTTGTTTTTCAATCTTTAATTGCAGGATTTTCCACCGCACATACTGGAAATATTCGAAGGTGGACCATCGATTGTTATTTCGGATGAAGAGGACTCATCCCTGCCATATGTTTCAATATTAAATGAAGAAAATACTTCAACAACAAATGATACTCAACTTACCAATAAAAATGTGATAGCTAAAAAGCCAAGTTCAACATCAAATATCGATACCTTCCAAAATAAAAAGGGTTCCAAACACCACACAGAATCTCGAATTAAAGATAAAAATTTACCATTAGGAGGGGAGAATGAAATGAATCAAATCAATTCAACGTCCGAAATAATTCCAAAAATTGAAAGCAGTCACCATGATAAGAAAAATTCTTCTAAAAAAAAGAAAAACAGACTTGAAAGCAGTCATGATGTTAAAAAAAATAATTCTCCAAAAGAAAAGAAAAAGAAAAACACTCACAACCCACCTGGTGCAAAAGTTGAAAAAAGTCCTATGCTTAAAAACAACAGTACACTGCTATCAGACATCTGTACAAAACCACATAATGATTCTAATCGAAGAAAGAAGAAAAAACCCAAACAAAATCCAAAATCTTATGATGGAAATTCATCAGAAATCGAACACCAAAGCTTCCAAAGTCTTATTAAACAGAAAGAAGAAATAATGAAGCTGTTAAAGGATGAAGATAAGAAAAAAGATCCTTCAATTTGTGAAGATACTTGCAATTCGAAAAAATCAGAACTATTACAGAGAAGAGGTTCAGCTCAAAGTGGAAGAAGAAAGTCGTTTATAGATCCCGCCATCACATCTATTAAATCTGTACTTACAAGAAATCCAAATATAGTTCCAGAAGTCGTTAATGACAGTTTGGGGACAAAAATAGTATATGACTTCACAAACGTAACGAATGTCAACAGCTCAAAAACTATTCCAAATATAAATAACATATCCCGTTCCGAATCGAATATTCAACGGTCGCAAAATAAATTAAGTGTGCCAAGAGGTAGTGATTGCAACATACAAAAGAAATTACACGTTATTCAAAATATGACTGCAGAAACTATTGAAACAAACAATAAGAGTTATACTTCAGCTGATGCATATCGCAAAACGATGTGTGACCAAAAAATAAACTTAAAATGTCAAGAAAGTATTCAACCTTCTCCACAAAAAAAACATAAATGTTCATCAATAACACAGGAGGACAATATCTGTAATTTGTCCCTACACTCAAATAGTCCGAAAATTAATAATAATAATAATAATAATAATAACAAAACTCAATACCCCGGACACAAAGAAAAGCAATATAAACATTCTTCAGTTAGTAACAAGCCAAGTCAACAAATCAAACCACGACCATTAAACTCAAAGTTATCTTCAACTGTAAGTAGAGAAAATAGACTTCTTTCAGAGACGAGCAAATGTAAAGAATTAAAGTCACATAGTACTGATTTTGATATACATACTACTTCTAGTGCAACCAGAGAAGATAAAAAGCGAACAAATGTTAATAAAACGCTTAGCGCTTGTAGTAACCCTTCAAAATTGAAAACAAGTTCTGCAGAAAACAGTGAAGTTGTCTTATATCAAAAGGAAATTAAAATCCCGAACCAATTAAAAAAAGATGAACTTACAAAAATAAGTGTTCACAAATTAAAAACAAATCATGCCACAGATAAAGCTAGACTGAAAAGCTCGGGAGTCTCTTTAAATGTTGATTATACAAAAACAAAATCAAGAAAAGACCCAAAACTAGATCAAATGGTCGATTTGAAGATGAAAGACCATGATTCTAAAACAAAATCTGACAATACAAAGAAACAAAACATTGTTGACGAAGTTCACGATTCTCCTTTAAACCAAAAACAAGCTAATAAAGGTGTATCTACAACTTGTCAGGCAGCAGTAATTACAGATATTGCTTTAGAACAACGAGAATCCAAAAATAAAAGTAGTGACAAAACAGTCAAATCAAAAGACAATTCTTCCCCGAATCAAAATTTTACGAAAAGAAAGCACTCAATAGAAAGAACACAGGAAAGCAATGACAGATTAGAGAAGAAACGCAAAATATCAACCCAGTCCGAAAAGGAACGCATTTTTATTTCTAAAAAACCTACCAAATCTGTTGAGCGCAGTTTAAACCTAGAACGAAATAGTTCAAAAGAAGGGAAGGAAAAATCTAAAAACGGTTCTAACAAATGTACTGATAACAGAAATCACTTGAAAGATAATTCCCAGAGAAACAAAATAGCTTCAGAAGTAAGTACAAAGGAGATCAATAATCTGCCAGAGAAGAAAACACAAACATCTATCCAATTAAATGAGGATTCAACAAACAATATGTTTACGAGTTCTACAAGGAAACGTTATTATCGAGAGATTAATAACCTTACTTGTACCTTTAAGGAAAGTTTGTTTCCTAAAACTATTGGGAGACGCCGTTGTAGTTCCAATGGGCTAAAGTTAACCGAAAACGGTGAGGGCATTCCCAAAAATATTAATGCTGAGTCAAGATCTGCACGGATTCAACATAGAAGAAAGACTTTTAGTGCATTGTCTAGCCCTAAAGAACATAACTTAAAAGAAAAGACAAAAGAAATTAATGAATTATCCAAAAAGAAACGTAAAATATCAACCCATTCGGAAAAGGAACACATTCTTACTTCAGAAAAGCATAAAAAATCTTTTGACTCTAGACTTGCACCGATTCAACGTAGAAGGCAGACTTGTAGTGCAATGTCGAACCTTAAATTAACAATAAAACGCTTAAGCGACCGTAACGAGTACTACATTCCAGATATTGGAAACGACAAATTTTTCGGTGATATTGATAATTTTGATATAAATAAACAACGCCAAAGAAATAAAGAAATATCTATTCCCGATGTCAGAGCAAAAGCGACCATTCTGAACAATAGTTCTATACCCATAGTCTCCCCATTAAAGGATTCAAATTCAATGGAAAACAACAAGCCTCCACGCAATAATGATTCTAATATGACTTTTAAGTCTACAAAAAATTGTGTATTATGTAACGAAAAGCCAAGAGATGGAGATCTAACCAATCATTATCTTTTAAAACACAAAACGGAATCATATGTTTCTCGGCTTTCCTCAGCCGATATACAAAGCTTAGAACAGGAGACAAATGTAGCGATTCCGGTAAACAGGAATCGTTTTAAAATAACATGTGTGTTTTGTAAGCAAATGATAATGGATCATTTTAAAAATTTTTATGCTCATTTTTCTTATCACACGGGAGAATATAATTTTCAGTGTGAAGGATGTGGACTTAAAAAACCATACAAAGAAGACATAGGCGCACATCAGCGAAGATCAAATGTTTGTACAAATAGTAAAATTAACCAAATTCAACATCATGACATGGAAACACAAATAATACACCTTTATATTTGCGAAATTTGCAACTTCGGGAATTTGAAAGAAGCAAATTTGAAAAACCATCTTCGAAACCAACATGGACTAACGTCTAATGAACATGAAAACTTCAAAAAGTGTATTTTGGTTGTAAGGGATCGCACCGAAATTAGAAATGAAGTTCGTTCAGCTGAATTTGAGAATGAGAAAAATTGTGAAAGACATGATACGTGGCCTAATGAAGAAGCTCCACTTAGTGCAGAACAAGATGTTATATGCGAGCTACCAATGAATATACAAAACATTTTAATGAATAAAAATAATTTGGGTAATGAAACACTATCTTGTGGCATTAATACATCCAATGTTGCCAAAATAGTAAGTGGAAAAAGTGATCGTGACCAAACACTAGCCTCCACCCTTAGTCCAGAAATACTCTTGGCGGAAATGCATGCTCCAAATAATCAAACATTTATAACGGCTGGATTTTGTTTGGATGAATCAACTTCTATGAGCTATGAATCAATTTTTGTAGATCAAGAAAACAAGGCTGTCTCCGATATTTGTAGTTCAAATAAAGCGTTTTATTACAGCAATAACCGACTTTTATATGATTTGCAATTCACAGAATCTATCGTGGATTTGCTTACCAATCCTCCGAGTCCAAAAATAACGGAAGCAAATAGCCAAACAGGTGTGATCGTTCATGAGTCGGAATCCTTAATCAATATTGAAGCATACATTAACAGTACCAGTTGTAAGAGTACGGATAGTCGTATTAATGCTGCTGTTGATAATTCAAACAAAAGCCAGGACAAAGGTTCCGCTCAAAGAAATTTGACAAAACGTTTTACACCAGAAACTACTGCCAAAGACACAAGCCAACTTATCGAGGAACAAAGGCTAACATTAATTATTAAGGACTCTAAAAAAAGAGCACCGAATAAAAATAGTTTTAATAAAGTGCTATATAAAAGTCTACCGAAAAAACGCTCACAGAAACTGTCGCCTTCAAAAACTTCAAACGGTGAAGAACATTTGAAAGAGCTTCATAACTCACCCGTTGATAAAAATTGTAATACGCAAGTTCGAAACGAATTTTTAAGGAGTTCTCCAGTAGAAGTTCAAAGTGAGATTTTACCTGAAAAAGACAAACCTTCAATGAATTACCGCCAGTATGAAAAGCTGGATATACAAAATTGTGGTTTATTTAAATGCCTAATGAAGGATTGTTTGTATTCTACAAACTCAGAAGGGGATTTTAAAATGCATTCCTCAAACAACCACATTATTGCCAACCAGCAAAAAATATATGATTGTCCTTATTGCTTTAATAAAAGTTCTTCCTTGAACCATTTTACCCATCATATTTGGCAACATCATAGCATGAGCATTTACCAATGTGTTAAATGCTCGTATCGCAGTATGGCACCTGGCAACGTAATCCTCCATCGGAGAATATGTCACAATGATATTAATACACATAAGTCAATCTTTAAATGTAATTATCTGAAGACGACAGAAACAGGCAAATATAGATCTTCATCAAAAGTGATAAGAGAAAACATATCCAGTCTAAAGTGTCCTGGTAAGTGAAATAATTTGTAATTTAATTTAGTTTAAATAATTAGTAAGTTGTAAGCTGAAAAATAGGTGTTTTTCAAAAATGCCTACCAACAAAACCTTTAAGATACCTACCCTTTTTGAAAATATATTTTTAAATACTGTATTGAAATAAATTGTTTATCTTAGCCACATCAAGTATTTGTAAAACGCCTACCTTTCACTTTTAGAGCTGATTTGTTCACATTGGTTTAAGCTTTTAGCACAATTTTCAGAGGTTCTAGTTAAGTGGCACTATTCAACCGAAATATTTAAGCTAGCAATATTCATAATTAGTGTCTCAAACAATGGATTCTCAGAAAACAAATTATTTTAGGAGAACGTTCAAGAATTTACAGTTTGGTTCAATGTGATCAAATGTGAACAAACTGGCCCTTAGTCTTAGTCTTAGTCTCGAAAATACATTTTGTACAATTTATTGTTGCCCTACAAACTACTGAAAATTTTAATTTTCTATCAGTTTAATAATAACACTACTGGGTCGCACGTACTTGCTCTTAGGTTCAAAGTTGCTGTGCACGTTAAAGCGTCTTATATTTAGTTTTTAAAAATAAATAACTTTATACGAAAAATCTTTAAAAAAAGTTCAAACAAAAAAAAATACATTACTAAAATGACATTGTTTTGTGCTCCAAACTAAGTATGCCATTTGATTTGATTAGCAAAGATAAAATTTTAGAAAACAAAATTGCTGATTTAACAAAAAAAATAATTTTTTATATATAAAATTTCTCAAAGCTTGTTTAGTCCATACAAAAATGTTGCCTTTCATCCAGGTATTTTTGTATGGACTAAAGGCCGTTAAAAAAGCTATATTAAATCAATAATTTAACAAGTCCAATTAAATAGTGCTAAGTCTTCTACTTGGCTGATTTATTAATTTATTTCAGTAGTATGTATATAGAATTTGTATTATAAAACCTTCATTTAAAACAAAGCCTGGCCCTGGGCAAACCTTTCCAATTTTAATGATTAAGAATTTTAATCTTGTTGAATATAGTTCACATATTAGACTTTTGATAAAAAGTTTATGTAAGCTGAACTGAATATAAATAAAATTTGCGTATTGACAAGGTGCCTCACTAACAGTGTCAACTGATGAGTCCTAGTGAGACCCACCTGGACGAAACGCCAAATTTTTGTATGGACTAAAGGCAGTTAAAAAAGCTATATTCAATCAGTAATTACAATTTTTTTTATTAAAATAGTTGGAGCCGTTTTTGAGAAAATTCAACTTTTCCATATTTATTATATGGCAGGTACCGTTAATTTTGGACCGAAAAAAAAATTTGAAAAATTATTATAACGTTGTAGGTGTATGAAAAAAATGTTTTTACCCCTTCATATAGACTAGCAACAACATTTAATGGATGTTTATGTCAAAACATGAAAAAATATTTGTTGGGAACATTGCTGCCCTCTATCTTTTTTGAGGCTAACTACAGAGGATCAGAGTTCTGTAATGATATATTCAAAATTGCAATCTGAAATTCTTTTTTCACTAAGTTTTTCTCTCCGACCCATAGGAATTAAAATGCATAGATTTGAAAAATTAAAGGGGAGGAGGTCAGGCTGCGGAGATGAATACGTAATTTTTGTATTTTACGCTTTAAGGCTTGCCCAAACCAAAGTGCGACAGTGCGACACGACATGTGCTACACTATTTTTATATGAAAAACGTTTTGCGCTTAATCGCATTTGGTGTGGGTACTCTCATATAACGCTGTCGTGTCGTGTCGCACTGTCGTGTCGCGCTGTCGCACTTTGGTTTGGGCAAGCCTTTAAACTTCAAATAACAATAATATATAAGAAACACTGTGCTGGCTCAAAAACCCGACAGACGATGGCGGTGATATCTACTAAAGATAATTCGGATATACTGAACTCAATGGAAAACTTAGTTTTCCCCGATCAGGCTAAATAAGAAAGATTTACGTCTCTGAAGTATGGCATTAAAAGCCAGAAATTAACTATAATATTTGGTGTTAATTGATTTTATATTGGCGCTAATTGATCAAATGTTTGTTGTTTTAGTACAAATATTTCACCAACAAAATTATCAATTGTTAATAATTTTTTTTTTGATAATAAGAACTTTATTCATTACATTAGGGATTCATAAGTCTCATTCATATCTAGTGCTTCAACAAAACAAAATTATTTAAAAGCTCCTTCCTACAAAATATCATCGATTTGTTACTGTGACCTACTTTCTATGTTGTAATCAATGTTTTTAGTACTTTTTGTATACTGTTGTTTAACGGCTGGGCGGGGTTCTTGCTGCCTTTATCTTTAGATTTATAATATCATAACAAAAACAGATTTATAAAAAAAAATCATATTTAATCTTTTATTCCAGATTGCTCATATCAATTTTTCGCTGTGGCCTCAATAACATTACATTTACGAAATTTTCACCCAGAAACTTTTCAAAAGTTTAGTTCCTTAAACTTGAATGACCTCGCTTGCATACACTGCAATAAAATATCAAATTGTAAGGAAATGATGCAAATTCATTTAGCATTGGAACATCCAGATGAACCTGTATTTGTTATTGAGCGAAAACTAAAACCTCAAGATTGTGAGGTGAGATTAAATAATATGCATGCTCATCTCTTTATTATTAACTTAACTTATTTATTTTTATTCGTTCAAAACAGAATGCAGTTGAAGATCTCATGCTAGTAGATGTGAACATTGATGTCCCCGAGTCTGATATTATAGTTTTAAAAGCATGCATAAATTCTAACGTCGTCGTCAATGCAGACCAAAATCCAGAAACGCTAGATAGATTGGAAATAGAAACCAAACAATTGGAAACAGTAAATAGTCAACTACCAACAATTCCAACAGTAATGCCGCTAGACTCTCCAACAAAATATTCCAGGTTGCTAACAAATTTATTTACGTACTTAATTATTTAAAAAATGAAAAGTTAGTTATTCCTTACTAAGTTTCCCAAAGATCTTGTTCGGATTAAAATAGCAATTTATAAAATACATAATTCCAAACTGTGTAATGAATAATTATGTGCCTTACAGGAATCTTAGTTTATAATTCTCTAAAAGCTTAGTCTTGGTAGGATTAAAATAACTGAAACAATTAATTTAAAGACCAATGTCTAGATAAACAAATAACTAACCAATATTTCAAATACAGATCGTCGGATAATTGTGCCACCAACCAGCCATCGAAGACACCAGAAACTACTTTATCCAACATCCGAACAAAGAGTCCATTAAAAGTAATTGTAAGCTCGCCTTTGAAACTCCAGAAGATGGAAGAAACACGACTTCGTTCCGGAACACCACCAAAAACTATAGAGAATTGCTGCTCTAAAGGAAGTGAATTAGCTGTAAGTTCTGATATTCAAGAAACAGAGCAAAATGAACAATCGCAAATTGTTAAAGAAAACGTTAAAATTAATTTAGATGTTCAGATAGATAGTTTGGAGTTAAACTCTCCCAGAGAATCAGAGGCTCCAGTAACTATTTTAAACGATCAGGTTCAATTAGCTCATCTCGAAAATAAACATCTTGAAACGATTACCCATAGTTTAGATGAAGCAGTTGTAAAAGAAAAACAGCGTATAAACCTTTTACTTGAATTACTCGTCGAAAATTCTGGCGTTCACAAGTCAACACTTTATAGATGTCCTCACTGTAATTCATCGTTCATGCACTTTGAGTTATGGCTTACGCATATGCAAAACAAGCACACAGACATCGAACATACGAACTGTCCATATTGCTCAAGTCAATTTCAATATGATTCCGCCGAAAGTCATTTTGAAAGCCACCTTCGTCATAAGTACATTTGTTATTACTGCATCGAAAGTTTTTCCTCAAATGAGAAGATAGAGGAACATTTTGCATCCCATCATGACAATTGTTGTACTATTCAAATGCCAATAGCTTCGTTTTATATGGTAATAAAGCAAGATGTTATAATAACCGACCACACAGAATTTCTACAACATTTTGCTGAGTCAATATATTTGCATGTTTGCACAAAACTCCAACGCCATACAATTAATGAGTGGAGAGTTGTAACGGCAGAATCCTTTATCGAGCAAATGGGAATTCCACAATATAAGCCAGAAGATCAATCCATATACAAGTGCTTTATGGAATTGTGTTCTTTTGTTGGATCCGACGAAAACTCCCTTAAAAACCACTTAGTCGAACACGAAGGAACGAAAGATGTTGAATGTACAAATTGCATGTTTGTAATAACACACGCCAATTGCGATTCTATTATATTTCACCACTTACTACACCGGAGTCCTAGTTTGCGTCTTTGTTGTGTATGTAAATTTCTCCATTACAGCAATGAAGGTATCATAGAGCACATAAACAATCTCCATAACAGTAGAGATGTACCAGTACTTATTTTCTCAAGGGAAGATTTAAACTATAAGGTTTCATTATCGATTTTCTTAACTTCCAACAAAATGAGTTTTACAACTTCAAAAGATTGCTTCTGTTGCACAAAGGAACTAGGAAACAGCAACAAATATCTTCAACATTTAAAGGCAGTTCATAATTTAACCCTGTGTACAAGGTGTCAAATATGTAGTAAAATAATTTTGACACATATTGATGCACAAGCCCATTACAAGGAAGACCATCAAATGGAAATGTTTAAACTTAAATATGAAGTGTTGACGACATATTTGTACAATTTAATTCCAACATCTAGGTCACCTTTGACCATTGAATTGCACCTTAAAAAAAATAGGCATTGTGCTTCGAAAATTGAGTCGGATCGAGATGAATTATCGTTATCAGAAATTAAAGAAGAAGTTTTAGTAAAGAATGAATTGGAAGAGGACAAGCAAATACAAAGTATTTCCATAAATTGTTTGGATACAAATCAACTGTTAGAGGAAGCCAATGTAATAGAAGAAAACTCAGATCAATCAATTACAAATAACCTTCCCTTCATACCCCAAGAAAATATCGCAAATTCAAGGTATACCACTAATGTTCAATGTTCTTTGGCACCACTAGTTCTTCGATATTCCTTACCACAACAAGGAATTGCAAATAATAATTCCTTACCACCCCAAAGAGAAATTTTAAATTCAATACCAGCTCCTGACGTCCGAAGCTCTTCATCAACAAACATTCATTTAGGTCATTTACTATCCTACCAATCACAAATACAACCACCACTCCGACATTCTACTTTGCCAAATCGAGGAAGACATCCATTGTTGTCAACGCAAACGCAACATGAAGGAATAAAGGAGATCCAATTGACAACTAGAAATGTTGTTGTTTCAATGCCTTCAGAAGCGTTTCAAGTTTCAACAGCAGAACAGCCTGCATCAGAAGCATCACACAGAATACCTTCTGTAATAGCAACTAGGACAGTTCAATCAAACTTACAGCAATTACCTATACAAACAGCAAATATTCCATTGACTAATACGATGCCCTTATCTACTAATACTACAAGCGTACAAACAAGTCAAACTTACGATCTTAAATTAGATGAAATAGTTCCTATTTGTGGAATTTGCCATTTTGAATGCAACAACTTTATTCATTTACAGGCTCACTATGAAACAACTCACGCTGCATGCAATGATTGTTTCTATTTCTACGTGGATTGCAAAGTTGGTTGCATGCATTGCCACTTTCAAGGCGGTATGAGTTCTTTCCCACTCCACCATACTACTTTGCATCGCGACAAAGTATACTTGTGTCGTAATGTCAAAGACCCAAGGCGGTGCGGTATTTGCAATTCTATTTTCCGCTTCGCTTCATCACCTTCCACCAATAACTGTTCATTGCCACCCGTTTGTGCTTGCCCGTCTGGTCCTAAAAAAACTCTAGCCCATATCCTGAGTCCCCCAATTCTTGAAATCCTACGTGAAATTGGCTACCAAAACTACAAATATTCCTGCGATGCATGCAGATTGCCATTTGAATCTCAGCAGCAATTTCTGGATCATTTTTCTAGTGTTCATCAGCAAAATATAGATCTTAGAGAATTGAAAACCAAGCTTAAGTATTATTGTTTTATGTGTTCGGCAATGACATCATACAAACTTGTTGACGTTATTAATCACATGCTATTTTCGCATTTGATAACGTTGAGGTTAACATTTTCTGAAAAAATTGAGTACTATAAAAAAATTCGAATAGCCTATCCAAATGGGTTTTTAGTGTCCTTAGATGACCTACGTTACACTGACCAATTTAACGAACAAACCTTTAGGCAGGATATATTGAATTTTGAAGCAAAATATTTATGAAAAATATATTGTATTATTATTTGTATTTATTTGATCTATCAGTATTTAATCGGTAATGTAGAAACCTACGAGATTAACATAGACACGTTATAGATATGTGGAGAAAAATTTCGATATCATATAGGATTATAGATGAACTTTGAAAGTTTATTTTGAATTTTTAAAAACACTCGCGGTAGCCAAAAGTTATATAAGATTAATATGTTTATATTACTATTTACATTTTAAGAGATTGCTGTAAATATATTTTTTAATAATAATTATTAAAAAATCAAGGACCTATGCTAGCAAGAATCATAAAAATCAAAGCCATACAAAAAAATTAATATTAGAAATTAATGGGGTTTTTGCTAGGTAAATTAATTTTTTGATCTATAAATTGATTTTTTTCGTGGCAAATCGAACAAATTTCAGATAGTTTTTTTATTTGTTACAGTATTGGTGTATATTTGTGTCTTTGAAACAGGTCACCGTTTTTGATGAGATTTAATTTTTTTTAATTTACTGTAGCAAATAAAAATTTATCTTAAATTTTTTTCGATTCGCCACGAAAAAATCAATGATCCAAATGAAAACCCCATTACATACCCCAAGTACAAGTTTCCAGAATTATTACTTTTTTACAAAGGGATTTCATTCAAAATGAAAATGAGATTGAAGAATTAATGAAGCTGAAAACTAATTATAATGTTATTTATTAACTATTTTTATCTATTTTTAACAATTTTTTCTCATTGCAGAAAAGGCAATAAATAATATGTGATCAAAGAGAATAACATTTATTTTTTGAAAAACTAAAACATAGATCTTATTTATTAAAGTAAAAATGTATTAGCTTTATATTTTATCTTTTATTTGTTATTTTATTGACTTAAATCGGTATTTTTATTTAAAAAAAATATATTTATATACCTACTTTTTAATATGTGTTTAAATTTTAATTGTGTCCTCAAACCTAAAGGCTTAGTTTAACTTAGGAGTGGTCGTGGTCACTTATAACATAAATCTCTACTATTCTCTTATGTTATGAGGGCTCAGTGAACACCGGCCTTAATTTCCATCAAAGTGCTTATAGCGTTTTCCTTTTGCCAGCGCCGTTTTTCTGTTAAATTTTCAGGTTTTCCCACTTTTTTGTGGCAAATGGAAGATGAAATCAATTTTTTTTCTATTGGGCTTTTTACGCAATTGTCTTTTTCGCTTCTCTTTCACACAAAAATAAAAAAAAAAAGAAAACGGTAAATCTTGTTCGAAGAATGTAAACAAACCACGCATACCATATTCAATATTTTTGCAAAAAAGTGTATATTTTCTCTATATTAACAGTTTAAAGTATTATAATGTTAATTTTTAGTTGATAGCCAACTGATTTAGCACTAAATATTCTTTAATTTCAATTTTTAAGCTACTAACTTTCTTCTATCTAGAGAGCTGCCATTTTTGTTTTTGCCATCAATTTTTTTTTTTATTTTTGCCTGACGTCTGGGGTAAAAGCCCAATAATAGGGTGAGGGCATTTGTCTTTGTCGCTTCTCTTTCACAAAAAAATAGAAAAAAAAGAAAACGGTAAATCTTGTTCGAAGAATGTAAACAAACCACGCATACCATATTCAGTATTTTTGCAAAAAAGTGTATATTTTCTTTATATTAACAGTTTAAATTTATTGTAATGTTAGTTTTCAGTTGATAGCCAACTGATTTAGCACTAAATATTCTTTAATTTCAATGTTTAAGCTACTAACTTTCTTCTATCTAGAGAGTTGACAGGGAAATGTCTTTGGGAGGAAGGCTCCCAATCAAAAATTTGCAAGCCATTTCGATTCTTTTTTTCTTTTACGCCATTATAAACACAAGAGGGACGGATTACAAGTGAAATCGGAATGAAATTCAGGAAATTAAAATCCCCGGGAATTTATGTTTAGAATAGAGCTGATTATTCTTTAATTTATAATTTACAATAAAATTGCTTACTCAGTAGAGTAGCGGAAGCACAAACAATGTTTTAATAAATTGGTGTTGATTAACATACTTATTAATAAATAAAAAGTAATCATTCTTCACCATGATATTGAGCCGTATGCATAAACGGTAGTAAATGCTTTTACTGGTAGATTTTCAAAGTATTTACTACTTCTTATACGCAAAAGAGACATAGAAAATGCTGCTAGTATTTACTTCACTTTTTATGCATATGCCCTATTGGCTTGAATATGGGGTGTTCACTTGAAGACTCATCTTTCAAGGTTGGAAGGTTATTGTCCGTAATTCGAGCATGGCTCGAAAGAAATCAAAAAGTTTTGATTTCCAGGCAACATGATGTTTTTACGTTCATACGCAGTGCATGCTCACCCACGTGAACCCCCCTAATGAGAGCTTTCATATAAAGAACGCTTTGTCACGTTTAGTGTGGGTATGGACACTCTTATTATGACGCTCTGTAAATACATTTTGTGTCGTCGTGTCGCACTGTCACGCGACACTTTGGTTTGGGCAAGCCTTAATTTTAGTTCCAAAGTGTCATTTGAGAGTCAGCGACACGAAAATTTTGTTCGGATCAGATCTAAGAATAAGAAATAAGAAATAAAGAAATATTTTTCTTTATCTTTGGATCAGATACGATAAAAAGAATTCATCTCAAAATTTGTTTGTTTGCACTTTTTTTATTGAAAATAAGGCTATTTTTTTTAATAAATTCGTCAAAACACAAAAATTAATATTTTCCTAAAATATCGAAATCTAACTGTTTTTGAAAAAGATACAAATAAATTAGTTTTTGGCATTTTCACAATATTTTTGAGGTCATATAGAAAAACTATCTGAACAAAAGTTGAAGACCACCTACAACGCTTGCATTGAACTTTTTTCGCTACGAGGTCTACTTTGGATGGACACCAACCCCACTTTATCGTCCACCCACCCGCTTCCCAACAATCTGTTGGTGGGCAATTTATGTAGGTAAGGTTAGGTTAAAGTGCCTGTTATTTAAAGGAATCTGACACACTTAGACCAATAGAGGTCCATTGTGATACTACGAACTAAAGGGGACAAAAAGTTCCCTACTAGTTAAAACCATTTGGAGCTTCTGATGAAGCGAGTGAAACTACTAATGTCTGTTTGAGATCGCTAGGTTCAGCTAGGTAAAAGTAGTCTCCTAAATGAAGTTTGCGTCTATAAGAGAGAGCAGGGCATGTACAGAGAAGATGTGAAATTGTTTCTTCTTCGTCTAAACAGCTCCTGTAGAAATCATTTGAGTCGTGCCGCGTGTCTACCTATAAGACAGTGTCCCGTTATGACACCTATTACGGATCTGATTTGAGATCTACTGAGGGACAGAAGGCAATTTGACCGTTTAAAATCTAGTTTGGGCCAGATTCGTTTGGTCGCTGTACAAGTAGTAGTGTTAAGCCATCTTGTATTTGATTGTTCCAAAGTGATTCGTTTCAGCAGTAGTTTACTTGCAGCTATGGGAATACCTATATTTATCATGTTGGGCAGGATAGGCATTTCCGTTCAAATTCTGGCGAGTTCATCGGCTTTACAATTCCCCGGAATGTCCCGGTGTTCCGGCACCCAGATAAGGTGAATATCAAACTGTTTGGCCATATCCGTCAGAGACGATCGATAGTCTTGGGCTGTGATGGAGTTTGAGGAGACTGATACAAGGGGTTTTACAGCAGCCTGACTATCTAAGAAGATGCGGATATCCAAACTGGATATCACGTTTTCTTTAAGCCAAGACAAGACTTCCTTTATAGCCAGAATTTCCGCTTGGAATACGCTACAATGGCTTGGTAGGCGGAAGGAGAGATTAAGATTTAATCTGAGTACACTCCACCACCCACCCCATTTTCAGTTTTCGATACATCCGTATAGAAATGTATGGCCGTCAGAGACGATCGACAGTCTTGGGCTGTGATGGAGTTTGAGGAGACTGATACAAGGGGTTTTAAAGCAGCCTGACTATCTAAGAAGATGCGGATATCCGAACTGGATAACACGTTTTCTTTAAGCCGAGACAAGACTTCCTTTATAGCCAGAATTTCCGCTTGGAATACGCTACAATGGCTTGGTAGGCGGAAGGAGAGACTAAGATTTAGTCTGAGTACACTCCACCACCCACCCCATTTTCAGTTTTCGATCCATCCGTATAGAAATGTATTGATTCATTTTCTAACAAGGCCCCTTCCTCCAAGCTGACCTTGTGGGAATGATGACTTCGAAGTTTTTGTCGAAAACTAGAACAGGAGTGATGTAGTCGGAGTGACTGTGGCCAATAGAGTTATTGGTCCATTGAGAGATGGCTTTGCGACGGAAGGCATTGCTCGTCATAAGCGTCACGTTTTTGGTTCAATATTTTTTTTTTGCGATTAATATGACGTCGAAAATAACGATTGCAATTAGTAATTCAAATGAGTTGTCAAATGGTGATCAATATTGCAATATGATTATAAAGCATTGAATAAATACTAATTGTAAAATTTGATATGTTTTAGCTTTTAATCTTACTAAATATGGTACATTTTAACTGTGGTTGTAGTGTTTTTTTTTGCATTGAAATCGGGTTACCGTATACTAATACCACTTTTGGAGTTGTTTTTTTTTTTTAGATAGAAGAGAATTCGGGCTAAAACTTGATATACATTTTAGCCATCAACTCCAGCTAAATTTATACAATTTTATTTAAATAAGAATTATTTGAGCGTATGTTTCTGTTGAACAGTGTTGACACATTCTGAGCTTTACAGCCTTAACTTTATTTTTCGATTTTATATTTTCGTTATGATGCATAAAGTGATTTAGCTTTTTTTTCATTCAAACAGGGTTGCCACGTTGATGCACCCATTTTAAAAATGGCAAACCTATGTTTTTATTTCGAAATAACACAATTTTTTGATTAAAAAATACGACAGTCGACAAAAGTCTACGTACGAATGCACTAATGATGCACCATTTTTGTTTCCTCTAAGACATAAAATCTTTCTAAAAGGAAGAAAATGGCATTTTAAGTTTGGAGCTCGAAACTATTTAAGAAGTTTTGTTAAGTGATTTTATTTATGAATTTATGTTTTATACATTTCTTATAAAACTATTTATTTAAAAAAAAAAAATATATATAATATTGTCCAAGTCAACTTTTACCCTAAGAGCAAGTAAGTTTTTTTTTCACGTTCAACTGAGGCTTGAGAAAAAAAAATTGTTTTCTAATGGTGTTTCTTGTTTCAGAGTAGAAAAAGAAAGTAGTCACTCAACCTTCTCTCTTTAACAGGAGAGCA
This sequence comes from Meliscaeva auricollis, assembly GCA_948107695.1. Taxonomy (NCBI): domain Eukaryota; kingdom Metazoa; phylum Arthropoda; class Insecta; order Diptera; family Syrphidae; genus Meliscaeva; species Meliscaeva auricollis. The sequence continues at coordinate 36,964,160 of OX403619.1, read as the reverse complement.
TAAATTCGACAAAATAATAAAAAAAAACTTTTATATAGATTGAAATTTTAGTTTTATTTATAGATATTCACTAAACTTAAAAGTTTTCTCAACTTTGTTTTTTAAAAGTAATGTGTAATTTATTATAGATATTTTGTTGCTTTTGATTCCCAATAATGTTATTATTGCAAATGAACCTAATCTATACACTTTTCGAACTACAAACAAAATGCTATCTATATTATGTTTTATTTTTTTACAAAACAAAACAACTCTTGTTTGTTTGTTTTTTTTTTGTATAATTTTATTTTCTATAACTAAAATTTAAACAATGCAAAAAATAAAATAAAAAAACAACACACAAAAATAGATTAATACATTATATTATAACTCAATGAGACATATCATTTACATTTCTCAAAAAATTATACAATTTTATGGCCAGAGCAATATTTACATAAATAAGCAGAGAAGTATTTATAAAAATTATACAAATATAACATTACTTTATAGTTGTTGTTCTAAAGAAAATATTGCATATTTCAAATAAAATAAAGCAGCATGTAAACATAGAATGGAGAATGGAAAATATCTTCAACTTTGAATTTTCTCTGTAAATATAATTTATTGCTTAGTAGTAGTAGCACTTCTATTGCATTGGCCATTTGTATGTTTCTTATTCTGGCATTATCTATACACATAAAAATATTCTTAAAAGAATAAAACAAAAAATATTATATTTGAAGTATTATTAAAACAAATGAATAAATTTAAAATTAAAACAAGATGAAAATGAGATATGCGAAACCCTAACGTAGCTGAGAAAAAAAAAACAAACAGATGATAAGAATTAATTATTGAAAGTTGTTTTTTGTTATCTACAGTATTTGTTGTTCACATTTTCTGTGTACTCTCAACCGGTTGTTGACAAATTCGTTTGAACATCCAGCATCCCACAAATCATGAATGACAAATCATCATTGTCGGTAAAATCGTTTTGCATCATCAAAGAATTTTCATCCAAGGGTACATCATTTATGCCATTGTCTTCATCGTCTGAGTGTTGCAGCAATGCCAATTGCGCGTCATCGTTTAGAGAGACATCCTGATTTGGCGCGGAGATTTGTAGTAACACAACTTTTATGATTTGATCAGATGAAATCGTGTCTATTCCGTGCTGGGTTCGAAGATGTCGCACCAGATTTTTTCGGTGTAACTGAGTGTAATTGCATATTGAACATATGTGAGCCTCGATTTGATGCGACTTGGTGTCGAAATTAACCAACCTTATCGCTGTGCCCTTTTTCGGACAGCCATTATTAGATTGTATGTGGTTGGTGAGGAGACTTCTCGTTGGTTTCAATATATGACAGCCACTGCATTTGAAGCTATATTCGCCCGTGTGCATGGTGAAATGTTCAAACCAATAAGGCAACAAGAACTTGGCCTCCTTGTCGCAAAAAATACAATGTGCAGCATATTGTATTTGGTTTCCTTTATAAAGATGTACAAATCCAACATTGCTTGTTGTAAGTAGACGTCGAATGTCTCTATTCCGAAGACGTGACGGAAACACCTCCGAGGAGCGATGCTCATTCACGTAGTGGTGCACGATTCGCGGCACTCTTCTCTGGCAATAAACACAAAAATCATGCGTTTTATTGTGCAAGTGTTGATTGCGATCAATATTGAGGAATTTATTTGTCTCCATATCAAATGTCTCTGATGACTCTTGAGATACCTCTTCGTATGTTTCATCGTTTTGAAAAGAATTCTCATCGACGATATCGCTTTCTAAGACTGTGCGTGTAGCTATATCTGGTGATTGGGGGTCATCGGCAAAATCTAATAAGCTGTCCACTTCCCCATCTTCGGCATCAGCTTCTATCCAGGTGGGTGTTAAAAGATCATTTTCTTCGGAACCTACAATTGATGTGTTAGCTAAACGTAGTTTTTTACGAGTTGGCCCTTTTGGATTATCTGTTGAAATATTATAATTAAAAAATGTCTTAATCACTGGTTAAAAAATTAAAAAGAAATTATTAATAACATTGAAAAAGTTACTGCCTAAAAATTGGAAGGCCCATGAAAGTTTATCAGTGGATCAAACCTTCAATTTTTTTTTAAGTCGATGTATTTTTTTCTTCAATATTTCTTTCACATAACTCTACATTTTTTTTGGATCATTATGAATTGGAGTTAGCAAGGTTAAATTTTATGTTCCTGGATAATCTTCGCACTACGAAGTCATTAAACCAACCTTTTAAAAATTAAAAATTAAATAAAAAAATAATTTGGAGAAAAATTGATTGAACTATTCTCAAAGTCCCGAATCTGCTAGAAAGCAATGTATGGAAACAATGTGTCTTATGTTTGGGGCGGAAAATTTACGTTTAATGAATTAGCAACGCAAATGGGAGTAGTGCCAGACTTTAAACACATTTCAACAGATAATCCAAATGATATTGTCCAGGAAGTTGGAGAGGGTATTGAGCTCGGACGGGAAAGGTGCAAAAAGTGAGATATGTTTTGTGGCATGCTGCCACCGCTTAGAATCACTATAGTATTTGAGATAGCGCGATGTTGGGTGTATGCAAAGTTTTTTTGTATAAAAACCGAAAAAAATAGGCTCACCTCTAGTCAAGTTTTTGTGAGTCGGGCTCCTTGACACCTAGTGCATGGTCAACCGCCTTGACACCTAGTGCAACTGTGATCATTGGAACCGGAATTTTAGCCTTGGAAAGTCTAAAATGCTGATCTTCAGCGACGGAGGTAAATACTCGAGAAACAAAATGTAGACCTACATACAAAGGTCGAGAGTATAATTATCTCGGTGTATTGATGTGTTCTAACCTTAACGCCAAAAAACATTTTGAGACTAAATTAACTAAGGCGAAGAGAGTTTTATACTGGTTAATCTGGGGACAATGTATGGAGTGTAATTTGGTGGACTACAGCGCAAAGATATAGGCATTTCGTGCCACTGCATCTAACATTATGCTGTATGGTGCTAAAGTGTGAAGTTACTGGCAGTTTGATGCTGTTGAAAAGTTTCAAAGATACTTTCTTAAACGCATTTTTCGGTTGCCGGCATATACCTCAAATTACTTGGTTAATCTTGAATTTAATAGGTATGCCGTTTTTAGTATCTTAAATGCGCTAAAACTACATTTCAAAAATATATTTAAAATGCTGAGATGGATGAAAGAAGACTACTCAAATCGATAATTACTTAAAAAAAATGAAACCTCTTCAAAAAACTGGATGGAATATTGATTGATTGTGGAGGAAGAGAGTTTTTAAGAAACGTGTTTGGAAATTTACTGGATGGTGTAGCTCGCTCAGCTAGGCAGTTCGACTTACAAGAAAGATCCTACTTTTCTTAAACCGATTGCCACTTTCAATTATAAGTGTGATATTTAAAGTAAAGGGGGAAATGATCAAGCTCAACTACATTCCACATCGCCCGGACCCACCTATTTTGTGCGATATTTACAACCTCGAGGAAAGAGAAGATGTCTACCACTTTAGTGAAAGATGTTCGATGCTAAGAGAATTTTGTGTTGGGTAAATGCGTATTTCTTCGGTAAATCCGCAATGAGCGTGAACAAAGTTTTATGTATCATAAATAGAAGTCTTGGTTGGGAGAAATTGTATAATTACACAACGATGGAACTGAATTATAGAACCCGAATAGTCAAAGGCTAATGCTACACTTCAACTACATCCGGAAGGTTTTGGGGCAACCGACTCACCGCGACAAAATTCATTTCCGTGGATATTTCAATTTCGAGATCTTACTAATTGGTTTTCATTAAAAAAAAAATTGAATACCTATCTATAAGTAATAATTTTGCCAACTAGCTTTTAAGTTAAAGACTCAAAAACACATAATGATTTAAAATAACAATGTGCAGTAAAAAACTTGGTATAACTTTTTCCTGAAACAAGCATTTAGCTTGGATATATTCCGGTAAGCCGGAAACCAATCGGGAAAGGTGGTTGTATTGTATTAAGAAGGGGGCTAATTTGTCAAAACTAAATATTCTGTGGTGTATGTGGTTTGGATTTTGGTCGACAAAAGTTTCCGCACCATTGTATTTTTGCAGTGTCGATAATTTGAAAAAATCAAGAACAAAATAAATTAACTTTGTGAGTATGCAAAGTATAAGAATTAAATTGAACAAAAATAGTGCACTATTATTTAAATATAGTGGATGCTCTTCCCAGATCCTTAGAATCGAACTTATTTCCCTTTATCAACATGGCAGCCTTCTTCTGTAATTATTACTGTTTAATAGAACTTTCAAACGTTGCCTCTATTGGAGACTAGGCTCTCCGAGGGATTGAGTGAGGCGCGGTAAGCTAAGTTTTCAATGTCTTCCTATGAGCTTTCAAAACAAGCACATTCATCGAATAACCAACCAGTTTTATTTTCAAACAATGTGTTTGGTGCCGGAATGTCGGATTGCACCGCATTTACGGGTTTTGCTTTAGGTATTAATTTCACATGCCAACACCGACACCAGAGATACGTATAAGGAGATAGGAAACTTCTGACGTCACACAGATTTGCCTACAAGCTCAAATTGACCGTTTCGGCTAAGTATGCGTAAAAACACGCATACTTAGCCGAAACCGTCAATTCACCACTTTGGTGACTTAATTTGGCGGTTAAATTTAAAATTGGCAGTTAATTTGAAAATATGTATGGGTTGCAATATGTTCGTTCCAGGTGTCGATAATTTTTGGTGAGTTTCGAAATACTTGAAAATAATTTGCGACAGTGCTTCACGACATGTGTGACATGATTTTTATATGACAAATGTTTTGCGCTTAATCGCATTTGGTGTGGGTACTCTCATATGACGCTGTGTTAATAAATTTTGGTGTTGTAATGACGCACTGTCGTGTCGCACTTTGGTTTGGGCAAGCCTTTACTGCATATAAATAGCTAAAATAGATGCAAATTCTGGGTGCAAAAGTATTCTTGTATTCTTTTATTAGTTATGTACGCAGTTTTGTCACGAAATGTAATTTCAATTTAATATTTGTTTGTGTTAAGGATTGCCCAAACCAAAGAGTCACACTGTAACATTGCGACAAGGGCTTTCATAAAGGCTTACCTAAACGACAACGTAACACCACAATAAAATTTATATAAACAGCATCATAAGTGAGTAACATCAAACGCGACAAAGAGTGTTTCTTATGAAAATCCTTTTCGCACTGTCACGTAGCTTTGTAACACTTTGGCTAAGGCTTAGTTTTTGTCGCACTGTAGTGTCACAGTGTTGCACTTTGGTTTGGGCAACGTAAACTGAAAAAGAGTTATAACCTGTATCGACTAGAAATAAATGGGTCTAAGTTTTAAAACATTTAAAAGCTACTCTTAAAACTTATAAGAGTCGACTCTAAAAAAATAATTTTAGATTAAAGGCTTGCTCAAACCAAAGTGCTACAGTTGCGGCAAAATTTATTTACGTTAGGTCATATGGAAGTACCCACACCAAATGCGGCAAACCGCAAAGCGTTTTTCATATAAAAGTTAGTGGTGCGCTGTCGTGTCTCACTGTCGCACTTTGGTTTGTCAAAGCCTTTAATCTAAAATTATTTTTTTAGAGTCGACTCTTATAAGTTTTAAGAGTAGCTTTTAAATGTTTTAAGACTTGCGCCATTTATCTCTAGTCGAAACAGGTTATAACTCTTTTTCAGTTTACTTTTAGTTTTAAGGCTTGCTGAAACCAAAGTGCGACACTGCGACACGACAGTTCAAGAACTTTGCTTTCGCTTTGTCGCATTTGGTGTGGATACTTCCATATGACGCTGTGTAAATAAATTTTGCCGCACTGTTGTGTCGCAGTGTCGGAATTTGGTTTGGGCAAGCCTTTACTTGTGTACTTACTTGAAATGTACGTTCATCTTTCTGCAGTTATGAATTGATCAATGACATTATAAACCGAATAGAGTGAAGTTTGAAAATGATAAATTATACGTTTTGCTCCTTTTAAAGTAACTTCACTCACCTACATTAATTAAAAGAAAATGATTTTCTTCTTGCGTTGTGTCTGTGACACATTTAAATAATGTGAGTAATTTTCTGGGTTTGATCTTGATTTTCAGACGTTCCCGAAAAGAATTAAGGCTTGCCCGAACCAAAGTGCGACACTGTGACACGACAACGGCAAATTTATTTACACAGCGTCATAATGAGAGTACCCATACCAAATGCGACAAAGCGCTATGCGTTTTTCATACAAAAATTCTTGTCGCACTGTCGTGATGCACTGTCGCATTTAGGTTTGGGCAAGCCTTTAATCGAAAACACAATTTCTCGGAATTTCTCAACTCTGGAACGTTCACTAGCTCACCCCACGTCACAAAAAAATCCACCACACAAATGTCAAATCAAAAATATCAAAAGTCAAACTTTTCCGGAGTAATTCCAAGTGTTTTTATTTATCGTTGATTAAAGTTCTTTTAAAAAGTAAATTATGCAGTGAAAATTATAAAATAAAAAGAAAATATAAATAAAAATATATTTTTGTTCCAAAAAGAATGAGTTTTATTTATTTTGCCATCGTTTTTGGTTGTTTTCTTGAGTTTGCCTGTGTGGTTGTGATTGTGATGATACGTGATGGTTTTGATTTGTGACTGTGCTTTTGATAAAGAGAATTTATTGTGGTTTATGTTCTCTACGGCTTTTTGGGATGGTGTTATAATATTTTAAAATATTTTAATATAGTTTTATAGTCGATTTTGTGTAAAAAAAGAACAATTAATAATTGTTTACTAAAATCGGAATAAAAAAAATTAACAAGCTGTCAAATCAAAAATTTCACCTCATTACATTGTTGTTGCTTTTCACATCTATTCACAGACACGAAATGAAATTACAAAAACAACAATGTAAACAAATGGGTTTTGGGGGGTGAGACGTACGAAAGTTTCCCATCTCCTTATACGTATCTCTGACCGACACCGTTTTGTTTCTTTTTTCCACGCTTATAAAGAACACCTTTCTAAATTCGCGCCCATACTTAAGCCCTGCGCCGGTGACCACTCTAAAGACGCTGGCTTTAGTTTATGTTATACTTTCAAGCAAGAAAACGAAACCGATTTCCTAGGTTCCAAAAGGAACAGGAAAAAAACTCAAACTCGGAGTTTTACTCATACGTTTACAAGTTTGTGAACGAAACAGAACGAGAATTGGGCTTTTACACCAGACGTCGGGCAAAAAAAAAATGAGGGCAAAAAAAATGGCAGCTCTCTATTCGAAGCAAGTCAGTAGCTTAAAAATAGAAATTGAAGAATATTAAGTGCTGAATCAGTTGGCTATCAACTAAAAATTAACATAATAATACATTTAAATCGTTAATATAAAGAAAATACACACTTAATTGCGAAAATACTGAATTTGGTTTGCGTTGTTTGTTTACATTCTTCCGTCTTCATTTTTTTTTATATTTTGTGTGAAAGAGAACCGACAAAGACAAATGCGTAAAAACCCCAATTAAAATATTTTTTTTTTTTTTCTTATGATAAAAAGTTAGTGTGTGTTAGACAATTATTTAGTGGTATTTTTTTGTTCGGTTTTTAGTGCAAATGCTAGGTAAGTGCTCTAAATAATATTTTAAAAAAATATTGCTTGCGTTAATAACCCTAGAAATATAATCATATTATACGTCTTAGAGACATATGATTCTTAAAACGTTTTTTTTGCGTTATCGATGTCTGTTTTGTTTGTTTTTTGTTTTAACTCAATTAGGTAAATACCAGGCAGTTTATAACAAAAAAAACATAAATAGTTTTTCTATGGTATATGTACGTCTCGTAGACCAACCATGAACTAAACCACGCACATGGTAAGACCATCAACACCAATTTAAAAGTCTACTTGAAGGGAGGTTTAACCGAGCCGCTACACACTCCATCCGCGTGTCTGTGCTGGGTTATTAACCAATCGAGCGAGGTTCTACAGAATATTTTTTCCAGTTAGGTCCCTATTGCAAGAATAGAAAATATCTATTATAATTCAAAAGCAAAGCTTTTTAGTCTGTCCATAGAATACACTTACACAAAATTATTACCTTTTTCAAAGCAACCGAAATTTTTCTAAGTACGTAAAATAACTCAAAAATGTAAGCAGTAAAATCGGTTCACATGAATAAAGGCAACAGCATAAATTGTGGAAGTGTTTAAAATTTTGATTTTATTTATTCTTTTTTTTGTAAATATTATTAACAATAAAAATTTTAATAGTGAGTATGCCCACCGTTTTTTAAAAATTAATTCAAAAATTCGAGGAGGTGAAGGCTAAAAAAATAAATAAAAAAATTGGTGTTGCAATATAAACATATGATATATGATTTTAGGGTACTTTTTGATTCTGAATCTAATGGCATCAATGATAGGCAATAAGCCTACTCTATGAAAAGTTATACTTTATTTAAAGCAAAGGTGTCTTTATTTTTTCCTAAAGTGGTAAAATGACACCAAAACCCATGAAAATAAAATGCACGACTGGGTCGCACGTACTTGCTCTTATAGATAAAGTTACTATTTATGCTAAGCCATTTTAATTAAAAATTTGTAAATGCAGTTTTGGAAAAAAAATCGATTTTCAAATGACTAAAACTGCTTTTTACATGAATTTAACCTGAAAACGAAGTTTGCAATTTGATTTCCCCTTTAATGATGCATTTTTAAAAGAAAAAAAATTTGAAAATCGTTAGAGCCGTTTTTTTAAAAAACAATTTTTTTCATATAAAAAAAAATGATTGAAATTGATTGAGTCATGAAGGAGATAATCAGAATTTTAAAAAACGGTTCTATGACAGGTACCGTTAATAACGGTTTTTGAAAAAAATGGTTCTCAATCAAAGATAGACCTTACCCAAAAAAATGACCATGATTTTTTTAATAAAAATCGTAGGCACCGTTTTTGAGAAAAATGAGTTTTTCTAAAACCGGTATATGACAGGTACCGTTATTTGGGGTCCAAAAAAAAAATCAAAAAAACGTCTGGGGATATTCTCCAAAAAACGCCACATACCAAGTTTGTAGTAAATCGACCCATCCATTTAGGCTGTGGTCTCTGATACATACAGACAGAATTGTCAGACCCACTTTTTTCTCATTCTCTATCATCGTAATGTCATGTTTGATTGTTATCTCAACTTTTTTTTTGTACAAATGCATAACTTGATATATGGTACCCATATCGCAAGTAAAAAATGATGTACTCTTGAAATTCGGTAAGAACGTTTCATTTGAAACAAGAACAAGGAATCTAGATAGACCTGAAAAATATTTTTGGTAAAAAGCTGTTTTTTTTTAGGGGGAAAGTTATCGATGAAAAAGGTACTACAGCATCTGACTGAAAAGTGATAAATTTATGAAACTTGGTAAAAATGTTACATTTAACATAGAAATCAAGAGTAAAAAGAGTCCATAAATATTTTGGGTGAAAGGGTGTTTTTTTTCAAGAGGAACGAAAATATGGGATAAGAAGCGATTGGTAAAAATATTTTATTTGCCATTGGAACCAAAAAAATAAAGAGTACATATAAATATTTTAGGTGAAAGTGTGTTTTTTTGAAGAGTAATGCAAATGTGTGTTGAGTCCCAAGTAAACAATAATTTAAATGGTACGTTCATAAAAATCAGTATAAACATTTTCTTTGTCATGGTAACTACTAAGAATCAAATGAGTCTATCACATTGTTTTTAATAAAAGGGTGTTTTTTTTGAGGTGGAGGAAATATACGGAGTAAATGCTTACTTCCCCGCAGGAAAGCGATACAAAGAAAATGATATATTTAATGATTTGATTGTTTGTTTGACAAAAACTTGTCGTAGCAGGTTTTTTTTTTACAAATAATCATGTATTTGAGTGTATGGGAAAAATATAATTAAAGCTTACCTGCTTGTCCACCACTACGTTTCGAAGTTGTCTTTTTAGCTACAGTCTTTTTAATTGTCTTGCGTTGTTGTTCCAATAATTCTTTTTCCAATTCTAATTCTCTCTCCTCGGCTAATCTCAGCTCTTCTCTTTTCTTGTTCTCAATTTTTCTAGCTATAGCTTCAAATTCTTCGTCATCATGATCTTCACTGTATGTAAACCCGGCTTCCTTTCGCTTTGTACGATTTGTGCGCAAAGATCTTTTTCGTTCAGTAACGATTTCTGCTTCTGGCTCGATCTCGTCATGTGCAGGTGTATAATCGTTGTCATCTTCATCCTTTTCAGCAACAACTAATCCATCGCTCAACTTTCGGAATTTTCCCCTTCGCTTAGGGACAGACGAAGGAGTAGATGTACTAGACAGTGGGCTTGTCTTGGTCGAACTCACGATTGGTTTTAAGTTCAAAGTAACAGGCGTTCCTGCTGAAACTGGCACAGTTGAAACTGCTGTTTTGTCTGCTGTAATTGGTTTTGGAATCCTAACAAATGAACTGTTGGGAATTCTAGCTATATTTGTAGGTAAATCACCTTTTGAAGCCACTCTAGTGCGACAAGTTACTCTGCCAGTTCTAGAATCTGTTGTCAATGCTACCGGCTTTCCAAATGCATCGTTTGTCGCAAAACGACAAAATCTCCTACCCGCTTCGGTTAAATAATCATTTTCTAGAAAAACATTTCGCAAATCTAATAGCATTTGAACGTCCACACTCTCAGCAGAACAACTCTTTGCTGCTTGATTTAGGATTATCCGCGTCTCCTTTAAACGCTGAAAAAATCGATACTTTAAGACACGTTGGAGAAGCACAAAGCACGCATGCGAAGCTATTTGCAATGGACTAGCAAAGTTTGTAAGAAAACCGTCCAGCCATTCTTTTAACACCTTGTCCTGGACATGTCGAATACTGACTCCCGAGTAAACACCTACAGAACGTGTAGGTGGTGCCAAAGCAGAATCATTTGAAGAAGATTCCTCATGATTTCCACTGCTCACTTTTGATGGAACCGACGATGATGATGATTTTCTATTGTATGAAGGATTTCCGTAAAATGCATTCGGTATTATAACTTTTTTATTAGAAAGTCTTGCAGAAAACGTAGCTGGATTAGAAGAACTGGACTTAGCGGGCTGAAGGTTAACAGCATTTAAGAAATTTGACTGCGCTGTTGCCGGTTTTGATGGAGATTTATTCATTACTTTTGAATACAATCTAGGAATCTGTTTTGGTGGTGGTACGGTTTGATTGAGTTTCTTTGCCAGAAATTTGCGTTGAGGGTGTGTGGAACTTACAATAATAACATCATCGTCAGCTTTTGTATTTGTTTGTGATTTTTTGCTAATATTCTTGGGTCTTTCATCTTCAGAATCGGAGTCTAAGAGGTCAATAGTTTCCATTAGAGCTTTAGGATCTTTTTTTACAAATGCTCCTTCGCGAATATTTGGTTGCTTCTTTTGAATAGGAAGTTTTCGTTTGATCGTGATGTTTTGGTTTTTGCTGATAATGTTTCGAATTTTTTCCATAACCGCTGATGTTGACCTGCGTATACTAGGTTTAGGTGGTAAAATTTTTTGTTCGGGCTTTGGAATTTTAGTTGGAATGATAGGAAGAGAACAATTTCCTTTCATATTTTCCTCATCTTCGGGGTCTGAGTCGATGCATATAGGGGATGATCGGTTTTCTACCAACATAACATCATCGTCTTCATCATCTTTATTTTGAGGTTTTGGGGAACTTGAACCGTTTTCTGCTGTTTTGTTGGTTTCTAGATCTGTTTCTGTAGTCTGAGTCATTGGATCTAATGGATCCAAGACATCATTGTTAGTTTCGGATGTAGTTGCGATTTCTTTTGTAGTATCACTGGATTGTACTTTTGATGAATCTATGTTTTTTTCATTATCTTTTACAGCATTAGTTGTTTCTGTTGCAGCTAAACTTTCAGCTGAAACAATTTTCAATTTTAACATCTCTGTTGGACTTTGTCTGATTACGTCGTTTTTGTTCTCTTTCTCTTGAGGGAGATCGGTTGTGTTAGCTGATGTTTTTTGACTTTCTTCTTGTATTTCCTTGGTTGTGCAGTTTGCTATAGTTTTATCTTCCAAATCTACATACTGTGCAATTTTTAGTTTATCAGGATGCAGATTTTTTTGGTCTTTTGGATCAGTTTGAACAGTTTCACTGGTTTTGCTACAAGAGGAATCGGAATCGGTTTGGTTTATGATTGGAATAAACTTTTTATTTGGGTCATCTGAAGATTTTTCAACATCGATCATAAGTAAATGTGCCTTTTCGCAAGTCTGGGTAGTTTTCTCGTCATTTTTACTAGCATCGATAACTTGCTTGTCTTCGACACAAGACGGATCAGACTCAGATTCATTTCGACTTAAATGTTTTTCGTCATCAGGCATACATGCATTTTTTTTAGTTTCAATGTTTGCTTCAACATCATACAACTCATTAGGATCTTTTTTATCGACCGGAGAAGATATCACTACGGTTGTTTCTTTAGTTTCTTTTGTTTCTAATTCGGATTCTTGTGTTGACTCTTCAATTTCTTTAACTGGCTCCGTTTTATTTACTTTCGATTTTGAATTTAAATCATCTTCATAATCTTTTGGTGCAGCAATTTTTGTAATTTGGATGTCAATTTGTTCTTCTGGGTTCGTCGTACTATTTTGTGATGCAGCTTCTATTTCATCTTTATTATTTGGATGAACATCATCTTTTGTATCTTCTTCATTTTTAGAATCGCCTTGACTACTTTTTTTAACTGTAATACTTTCATCAGTATTATTTTGTTCTTCAGACTTTGGTGCACCTTGAACATCATTGGAGATCTCTGAAACAATATCTTTGTTTTGGTCTGCGTCAGCCGAATTTGATCTAGACACCATTGGCTCTTGCAAATTATCTTCTTGACTGCCATTTTTGCACAACTCTTCTGGTTTAGATGGTTCAGCATCAGATTTATATATTTGTCCCGTTTCTTGACTTTTGATATCCGTTGTTGAGCTTTGTTCTGCTTCGTTTGTGGTAGCTGCCTCACCATCACATCGATATTCATTTGATCCATTCAACTAAAATTTAAAAAAAATGTTAATTTGAGAGTATTAACATAATTATATTTGAGATTAATAGTGTGACAAATCTAAAGTTAGAAATGGGTGAACAAACTATTTACATCTATGAAAAAAGCGACACTCCTAGTCTAAATCCGAGTTAACACGGAAGCTCTAATTATGTAAAGAATTAACTTTACATTTGAAAAAAATAAAATCGAAATTTTCACCATGGAAATTCCCTATGTTACCAACGTGAAAAGATATTGTTAAAATTTGTGGATGAACAATTTCAAAATTACTTTGAGAACAATAATTTGTTGATTGAAGAGGTTGTTATTATTATTAATTTTATTATAAATTTATTAATTACAAGCTAATAGAAAATTAACGAGCTTCTAGCTGCAAAGACCTACCGCTTTATGATACTTTCTGATTTCAATAAAATTTGATTAATTTTCTCCAAGTTGAGTTTTTTTAGTATTTGGATAGTATCATCTCCTTCAAGTATGTTGTTGAAGATTGGCAGTGGTGTGGCAAGTAGGGCAGTTTGGTTTTGGGAGTCCCTTTCATCAGGATATGAAGGTGCGTTGCAGAGGTATTACCAATTCGAAGTCGATTATAACTCTTTATCTTAGCTTTTTGGATGTTGGTTGGATAAATAGGCTGTGATTTTGTAGGGGTAATTTTCGTGTAATGGTGTTCGTATTGACTCAATTCGTGTCGCACAAAAGTATTTTTTCTGTCAAGAATAGTTTTAGATTTAGAATATACATTATATAAGTAAACCGGTGCTTAATTTGCGAAATTGACAGTTCGTTACCTCGAATTCCAGTATGACTATTAATTGTCTGCTATTAATGGAGTTGTGTGAAAATGAAAAGTACTGTAAAAATTCTTATTGCAAACACAATACTAGTTTTTGATTATATTTTTGTAGGTACGATCAGAAATTTACTAAATTCTCTTAAAATTAAGTCCAAAATTGTCCAAAATTTAGCTTTAAGGAATTAACCATTTTCTCGAATTCTGGATTTCAAGCAACGATTATCTATAATAATACTGTGCAAAGAAGTAATGATTCAGATCTATTTTTGTCAAGGCAGGTATTTGTTGGAAATGTTTATTATAATCCTTTCATTAATTTCTGAAACGACCCACAAGCTTGCAGGAGAAGATAAGCCGCAATTTGGGCAAAGAGGACCATCTTTTTAAAATTTTCGTGTTTAGGATATATCTTGGAAACAAATAGTTCCAGAGATGTTGTTTGGATTGCAAATTAAGCTTTTGTATATGCTGAACCTTCTGACACTAAAACCAAGAAAGTATCTCTTCTTTGTGTAAACTTTCGTTGGTTTGTATGTTTAGTTTGGTATTTTCAGTACAACGAATACAATGTCCTAAATCAAGAAAGTATATGATGTACTACATAAAAAATGTTATATAAGCCGTGTTTTATTCAACACTGAGTAGCTAATTATGTACTGAAATGCAGAGTAGTTACTCATTATTATTTAAAACATGGCTATACATACAGAAGAATCTGTAAAAACATGAACTGTTCTATTACATGAACAGTTTGGAAAGATGAACCTTTTTTTCCTTCCCTTTCCTTAAAAGATGAACAGGTCGAAATCTAGGTACTCGAAAAAATGAATGCTTTTTTCTAACAATATTTTTTTCTATTTCTTGCACTTTATTTCGTCCTGTCAGTCTTTTGTTACTGTACCTAAGAAATTTTGGTAACGGTACTTTACAGTTTGTGTAAATTTGTTAGTTAAATGTGAATTTTGAAGAGGAAAAAAGATGCATCCTGGCGACAATCTACGATATAGCAGTTTTTTATTTCTAGGCTGGGGTTAATCCTTTGTTATTGCATAGGATATACCTCAGTTTTTCTTAGAAACAACTTCTATGAATATGCCATAATGTTTTAATCTGAAGCTTAAAGTTTTTCCTAAGCTAATTCTCAATGCTTGGAAAGATGAACAATTTGAAAAGATGAACGGGGCCTGTTTCATATCTGTTCATATTTTCGAGATTCCATTGTGTATGTATTTATTTTTTTGTCGTTTCCATTCTGGCAGACGGCTAAGGCCATGCCACTAAAATTTTTGTTTAAATATTTTAGCACATATGTATATGTAAATTAGTTAAATAAAAATCATTTATCTATCTTTATATCTACAAAACATGAAAAATCAACTAACCGTAAATTGAGAACTTACAGATGCTGACTGCATAAGTTGTAAGAATTCCGTAAGTTTTTAAAAATGTAATATTCGTTATTCTAGTACGCCTAATACATAAATATCCAAAACAACAATTTACGAATTACGTCACTTTGTGAGAAGAGGGACAATATGTATTAGACCGTTCGTTCGAGGATCGAGGTCTAATTTTGAAAATTTATTTGCAAATAATTTAGTAGAAATTTCCTATTTTCTTTTTTTCAGATTTTTATTTTGATACCTGATACCCATGCAGGGGCCTTATATTCTCATTTTTTGTTTGTTATTTAGAATATCTAACCCTGCTAACAATTGCACTAAAAAATTTAAACATACCTGCGCCAGTTTTAAGGAAATTATGACTTTTTTGATCTACTAAGGGTTAGTTTTTCAATGGTCAGATAAAATAAATCTGTTTCAAAATTCAGATATTACGTTTTCTTCGGAATAATTATTTCCGTAGCCCAATAAACTTATCTGCTTATTTCAGAGCTTGTTAAAAAATACTCCTAGGAATATATTTTCAAATGTCAGCAAAAATTATGTCATGCCTGTTCACAAATCCGACAGCCTTAAAACAAATAAAAACCAACAACAATCCAAAATTTGTATGAGAATGACTTTCTGAACGAAGAAAGAAAAACCCCCTATTATAGAATAGTTACCGAATACCCTGGATAAGTTATAGAAATAAAAAATAGTTGTGCGGAAATGGGTCAATCTTTTTAACAGAATAAGAGAGGGAAGTGTTACATTTCTATGATATACTATGAATGAAAAGATCGGAATTGTAAATTTTGCATTTCAAGCTTTCGTTAATGATTTCGTAATGTTAATACAAATTATTGATTTTTGTCAGCCCTTCGACTTGATAGCTAGGTACTTACGTTTTCCCAATTTGATTCCTCGACTTTTTCTAGACTCTCGTCTGCTTCCTCTGGCACCTCGGCTTTAATCAATGGACTCGGCATGACCCATTCATTTTCAGCCTGTAATAAAACAAAACAAAACAATATCAATATTTAGTTACAGAAAAAATATATAAAATATTTACTATTTTTTCATCGGTGTTGCCAAAAACGCGACAAAGAACCTCCTCGCACTTTTCTAAAGTTTCGATTTTTACACTGTTTGAAGTGCAATAATATACATGGAAAACATAAATTAAGTGAATACTTTTTTTGGGTAAAGATTTCTATTGCGTTTTATACCTATTGTCTGGCTTGTTTAATAAATCGTATAGCAATTGCATTTGTGCCAACTTGCCCTGTTTTTCACTATCATCGGCCAGCAGCTTAATTAAATTGGCCAGAAATGGGACATATTTTTGTAAGAAGTTATACTTCCTCTCACATATCGGATCCATGTTATATTATTATTTATTTCTAATTGTTTCGAATAAGAACTTTTTTACTTTCAGCACATAACAAGGAGCATGATCAATTTTTTCCTGCTTTATATGATAAAAGAAAAAAAAATCAACCTTTTTTTTGATGGTGTATCTTTAGCAATTTGATTTTGGATTTAGTCTTTTGAATAGAATGTTGTTTACGATCGAAACAATTTGTTCAAATTATTCATTTCGTGAAATATGTTTCAAAAATAAAAAGTATATTCCATGTGCTAGAATATTATTAGAAAAATTAATATAAAAAAAGTCGTGAGAGGCTTTGGCTTGCCATAAACACACACGGGAAAGGTAAGTTGAATTTTCGAAGGGGTGGGTTAAATGTTTTGACATCTTTCGTTTGAGTTTTTGGTACGCGTTGCTATCCATACAAACGGTGGCAGCTCGATGGTTGTCAAATCTAGTACATTTAACAGTAGAGGTGTGACCTAATTGAACGATTAAGGGATCTCACTACCCAAACAGATATACAGTAGCGTCCAAAACGGAACCAAACTTGTAGTGGCGAAAAACAACCGATTATAATACACAAAAATTAGAGTTAAGGCTTAACTACAATGGCGACTTTTTGCAAAAAGTATAAAAGTCAAAATTTTCAAACTCATTTTTCCTAACTTTAGATTTTGGATTCTCAACCAAGTGGTGTACTTTTTTCCTCAAAAAAATGGACCTATGTAGAAAAAAAATTATTTCACTTTTGCACTTTTACAAAAACTGGCCATTGTAGTTAATAGCCTGTTTACACGAAATTATTTCGGAAATTAACCCAAATATTTATGAACACACCCATACTTCATTGTGAATTGGTCACAAATTTGTTCAGTTTAGAAGAGAATGAAGCAAAAAGCACCACATAAACCGAGAGTTGTGTAAGAAAGATAAGTCATAAATAGCAAATGAGCTGTCAAACGAAATGAGGTAATTGTAATGAAAACACTTTCTATCAGATTTGCAAAATCATCTCAATAAGGCTATAGTCGAAAGAGGCTATAAGCCTTTACGCTCTACAAATTTGTGTGCAAACATACAAAGAAGAGTGAGAATTGAAAGCTTTTTTTTAAATTAAAGGCTTGTCCAAACTAAAAGGTGTGTTTTTTTGTACGCCCGGGCTAAGTTGGGGCTAAACAATTTACTTGTCAAATACAACAACAAATTAGCCCGAGGGGCTTAGCTGCTAAGCCCGAGGGGCTTAGCTGCTAAGCCCTGAGAATTCTCGGGGCTAAACTCTTTGAAGGGGTTAAAATCTGTGCTACCAACTCACTTTCTGTTAAATAATCGATAAATTGTATGAAAACATCAAAATTATCGATTAATTGTATGAATATAAAAACACAAAGATGGCGTTTGGTGTAGAAAAAAAAAAATAAATTGTGTATTTTTCTTAACTCTTTCAAATTATTTCATTCAAATTTTAAAGTGTGTGTATTTAATGCTCTGAAATATCTTTATAAGTATGTTATTGAATTTATTAAAACACAAAATGGAAACAATTCAACAAATCAGAAATTTTTTTCATTTTTTTTTTTGTCATTTCATTCACAATGATGCCAAGTGTTTTGGTTAAGCCCCGAGGCGTTTTTTTCGTCCAACTTAGCCCGGGCGTACAAAAAAACACACCTAAAGTGTCGCTTTGTCGCGCAGTGTGACACGACAATAGGTGTTTTTTGTACGCCCGGGGTAAGTTGGACGAAAAAAACGCTGTCGGGGCTAAGCAATTTACGTGTCAAATACAACAAATACTTAGCCCGAGGGGCTTAGCTGCTAAGCCCCGAGAATTCTCGGGGCTAAACTCTTTGAAGAGGCTAAAATCTGTGCTGCCAATTAATTTTCTGTTAAATCATCGATAGGTTGTATGAAAACACCAAAATTATCGATGAATTGTATGAACATAAAAAACACAAAAGGTTCGTTTTTTTGTTCGCCCGGGCTTAGTTGGACGAAAAAAAACATTAAAGGCTTGCCCAAACCAAAGTGCGACAGTGCGTCACGACATGTGCGACTCGATTTTTATATGAAAAAGTTTTGCGATTAATCGCATTTGGTGTGGGTACTCTCATATGACGCTGTGTAAATAAATTATGGCGTTATCCTGTCGGACTATCGTGTCGCATTGTCGTGGTTTGGTTTGGCCAAGCCTTAAATTGTTTATTTTTCTTAACTCTTACAAATTATTTCATTCAAATTTTAAAGTGTGTGCATTTAATGCTCTGAAATTTCTTTATAAAT
Organism: Meliscaeva auricollis; assembly: GCA_948107695.1. Taxonomy (NCBI): domain Eukaryota; kingdom Metazoa; phylum Arthropoda; class Insecta; order Diptera; family Syrphidae; genus Meliscaeva; species Meliscaeva auricollis. The sequence goes on along the minus strand of OX403619.1, from coordinate 36,945,297 downwards.
ATGTTATTGAATTTATTAAAACACAAAATGCAAACAATTCAACAAAAGAAAAAGATTTTTGTTATTCATTTTTTGTTTATTTCATTTTGTATATTAGGTGTGTTTTTTTGTACGCCCGGGCTAAGTTGGACGAAAAAAACGGTGTCGGGGCTAAGCAATTTACGTGTCAAATACAACAAATACTTAGCCCGAGGGGCTTAGCTGCTAAGCCCCGAGAATTCTCGGGGCTAAAATCTGTGCTGCCAATTCATTTTCTGTTAAATCATCGATAAGTTGTATGAAAACACCAAAATTATCGATGAATTGTATGAACAAAAAAACACAAAGATGGCGTTTGGTGTAGAAAAAAAAAATTAAATTATTTATTTTTCTTAACTCTTACAAATTATTTCATTTAAATTTTAAAGTATGTGCATTTAATGCTCGGAAATTTGTTTATAAATTTGTTATTGAATTTATTAAAACACCAAATTCAAACAATTTAACAAAACAGAAAAAGATTTTTGTTATTCATTTTTTGTTTATTTCATTTTGTATATTGGAAACTTTGCTTTCATTTTTTTGTGTCAATTCATTCGCAATGCTGCCAAGTGTTTTCGTTAAGCCCCGAGGCGTTTTTTTCGTCCAACTTAGCCCGAGCGTACAAAATAAACACATCTAATTACAAAATTTGATTACTTAGCGTCATATGAGAGTACCCACACCAAATGCGACAAGCGATAAAGCGTTTTTCATGTGAAAGCCCTTGTGGCATTGTCGTGCGACAGGGCAACACTTTGGTTTGGGCAAGCCTTAAAGCACAATGAGCCTCTTAAAATTTCAGACTTAAGTAAGGACTTTGTGCATATTGAACGCAGTGATATTAAAATCAGCTGAAATAAAAAAAAAAAAAAAATAAACAAATACAACTCTTTTTTTGATTTCTCGAATTGTTTGCATTTTGTTTTTCCGATAAAAAATTCAATATAATGTTTATAAGAAAAATTGGAAGCATTAAATACACACACTGTAAAATTTAAATGACATAATTTGTAATTTAATTTATTTTTCTACACCAAATGCCATCTTTAGGTATGTTTTTATGTACACCCGGACTAAGTTGGATGACAAAACTCCTCGGGGCATAACGAAAACACTTGGCACCATTGCGAATGAAATGACATTCGTCGCATTCAATGCAAGGAATCTGAATTTATATTCTGAATTTTTCAACTACCAATTGGGCTTTTTACGCATTTGACTTTGTCGCTTCTCTTTCACACAAAAATAAGGTGTGTTTTCTTGTACGCCCGGGCAAAGTTGGACGAAAAAACGCCTCGGGGCTTAACCAAAACACTTGGCATCATTGTGAATGAAATGACAAAAAAAAATGAAAAAAATTTCTGATTTGTTGAATTGTTTCCATTTTGTGTTTTAATAAATTCAATAACATACTTATAAAGACATTTCAGAGCATTAAATACACACACTTTAAAATTTAAATGAAATAATTTGAAAGAGTTAAGAAAAATACACAGTTTAATTTTTTTTTTCTACACCAAACGCCATCTTTGTGTTTTTATATTCATACAATTAATCGATAATTTTGGTGTTTTCATACAATTTATCGATGATTTAACTCACATTCTGAGTTGGTAGCACAGATTTTAACCCCTTCAAAGAGTTTAGCCCCGAGAATTCTCGGGGCTTAGCAGCCAAGCCCCTCGGGCTAATTTGTTGTTGTATTTGACAAGTAAATTGTTTAGCCCCGACAGCGTTTTTTTCGTCCAACTTAGCCCGGTCGTACAAAAAACACACCTATAGAAAAAAAAAAAGAGAACGGTTAATCTTGTTCGAAGAGTGTAGACAAACATCTCATACCATATTCAGTATTTTTGCAAAAAAGTGTATATTTTTTTTATATTAACGGTTTAAATTTATTATTATGTTAATTTTTATTTGAAAGCCAACTGATTAAGCACTAAATATTCATTAATTTCTATTTGTAAGCTACTGACTTGCTTCGATCTAGAGAGCTGTAATTTTTTTTTTTTGCCATATTTTTTTTTTTATTTTTGCGTGACTATACTTTTCACAGTTCCGTACTGTTTTTTATTTGCAACATTAACGCCCAATTTCTTGACAAAGTTGTAAAATCATTTTAAAACTGTTATTAATAGCTCTCAGTTTTTCTGCAGATCTTAGTTTAAAAAATATTTACAACTCGGGCATACTACTTTAGAACTCGATCTAAAATGATTTCTGAGTTCTAAGGACTTAGATCTCAGTTTATTGAAACGGAATTCTAATATTTTTTTTTTTTATTTTTGAAGCACCCGGTTTCTGTTTTGGCAAATATTTTCTATTGTATTTGATTTAAATTAAAATATTATATCATATACAAGTAAATTTATGTAGTTTAAGGCTAAGCATACACTAGTCAGTTTGGCCTCATGTTCGGACTGACCTGATTGAAATCTAGACCGTTCAAAACGGGTAGCTGTGTACATCAATAGGAGTACAGCTGGTAATTAGTAAGAGATGTTTTGGCCACTTCTTTCAGAATAACTAGTTTTTTGTATGGTAACAGTTTTTCTAAACGAAGGAGTAGAGGGGCAGCAGGCAGGTGATGGTTTCTTAAACTGAAATTTTTCGATTGGTGTTATTAGCGTATATCACACATAGACTAAGGTAAGACTAAGATAAGATGCAATTGTGCACACCAGGCGACCACAAAGAAGAGCAAAAATCAATTTTTAATTAACGTAATAGCAAAAAAAAAAAAAATGTTATGCAGATAGAACTTTGAATTCCGATAAAGAATTTGGTGCTGCAAGATGTTTTCCATGAGCCGGCTGGCCGCAAGACTAATCAACGTATGCAAGAAATCGATTCCCACATTAAAAAGTTATCACTGCCACTATCTTAACAAGGATTTGCTAGTATTCATCTAGTTGCACTGAAAATACATGGTCATATCAGTTTAGTTTTGGTTTTTAAATCATGTGCCATAATATTCCATAAAATGGCTAAAATGAGGGAGGCAATTTATCGGACAAGGAGACCAATACCATTAAAGTAATTATGAAATACAATTCATTTGCATTTAAATGTCCAACGGGACTGACAATTTTGCTGTGGTTTTACATATGAAGGTCTCACAGCTGTAACGAACCAAGTGAAAAAAAATCCAAATCTAGTGCCAAAATTTGCACAACGCTTAACTCTTTTAAGGTCTGTCATTAGTTCGGTCTAAAAGTGTTTCGTTTCAAATTGTCATTTGTTTGAGAACCATAAGATTCAATGGTAGTGTGTTAACTTTAACTCATTATATAGCTTTTAGCCTTCCATATAGTTGTTACATAGTGTACTTATTAACCTTTTGTGCAGATTAAAACGCAAAGGAAGACTCACTCTTATTAGTTATCCACTTTACCCCTTAACTCGACAGCTGCCGGACAGAATGCATTACAAACTGACAACTCAGCAAATGCACCCCCTTATTTAAACAGTGAATTGACTATTGAAGTTTTGAAATTGAAAAACTTTTATGGTTACCTTTTAACTGGCTTAGATTCATTTTATTGATTGCATTTGGCAACTAATTGCCGAATTCAAAACGTTGATTTAACATCGTTTTTCGAAACATTGACAACGGCTGCACTGATATTTCAAATACAGTGCTTTCCTTTAGGTACACTATTTTTATCTTGATCGTCACGAAAGAGCCAATCAGAGAAGACTAAAGACATTGGGCCGTATTCATAGATGTTGTCTAAGCCGTTACTAAGAAAGACTCAGGTTTGTCCTATGCAAATGACAGGATAAACCCTTAGTAACGGCTTAGACAACATTTATGAATATGGCCCATTGTTTTTTATCAAAAGAATACTTTTGTACACAAAAACATGGAATACAAAATATAAACAATTTTGTAAATCGAGTTCTAACGAGCTAGACCCCAATTATCGAGGGTCTAAATATAACAAAGTTCTAACTCATTTCTAACTCATTTTAGCGGAAAGCAGTGGGTACATCAATTGTTTTAGAATCTAAAATCTAAGCTAAGAAATAGCTAAAAGCTCTTCATATTAGGTTAACATGTGCCAAGTTTCATATTTTTTTTAACAAAATTTAGTGCGGAATAAAGAACTTAACAATGTTTGGATAAATGAAGAACAGCAGAAACAAACCGTTACTCGAAAACTATAAAAGTTTAAAATAGCTATTACCATAAGATTAAAGTCTGTCAAGTCCCAAAATTGTTGGACAAATAGTGCAGCTCAGATTTTCTCTTGATTGAATGAAAGAAAAACTTTAGAAATGGCACGTGCGTCGTTTTGCTAAGATAGGACCAGTAAAAGGAAAATAGAGCCAACATCATAAAAAAAAGAGTTATAACCCGAAAACGAAGCAAAAACGAGAAAATTACCTCATAGGTTTCTCGACTTAGAATGACCATGGTTTTCGTCTGCGGTGTGGTGAGTGTGAGACAACCTGTATAGACACAATTATGTTCACACATCAAATTCTATGAACGATCGTAGACGTTGCTATGCTACAGTGGTGCATATTGACTTTTTTGGTTGCTAAATTCATAGTTCGTAAACCAATAGAGATATCCTGATAATTTTTTATTTAGCTTGAATTTTAAGAAAAAATATTTATAGGTTGTTTCAGAATCTACTGCTGAAATACGACCTTCTCCGAATAGAAATTTATCTTAAGATTTTACCTCAAAAAATGTCAATAGTAGATATTTCGAGTAAAAACATTGTGTCCTAAAGTGAAACAATGTCACAGTGGTGCATAAAACTAAACAAACAATAAATTTTGTCCAATATTTCTGCATGTGCTGCACATCAGAGTGAAATATGCTACTTTAGATACATTTTAGTTACAAGTCAGGTTATAGAGAAAGTATGAAAGTATGCCTATAAAATAATAAAATTTTAGAAAAATGTTAAACAGGGTGTTCCAGAATTTCATGTTAAAAATAAACATTTATATCCAGAAATGGAATAAAAGATGTATTTTACTTAAAAATAAAACTCAAATATTAATGCTCTCAGTTATAACAGAGTATTGAAAAACTAGTGAAACAGTAGAGGAAAATATAAAAGAACTATTTAAATTTTGTTTGCATTGCCAAAAGTTTTTTTTTTTATTTAGTGGCATATCAACATAACAAATTATTTCAATAATAGGGGGATTCATGCAACCTGGTAAAGTCTAAGTAAACGTGGTAAAACTAGATTTCTTGGAAAATTCCGTCGAAGTCCGAGGTAATTTATAATAAATAAATCATGTCTGGAGAGTATTGTGCTTTTAGGTCATTTTCAGTTCTGACATGCCTTAGTGAAGAAAAAAGAGAGTCCGATGAGGCTGCCATCTAGTCAAATAAGTCTTCATTCTGCCGCATTCTTGAAATCTTGCAGATATATTGGTACCTATATTTCTTGTAGTCTTTATTTTTGGATTCCTGAGTTTTTTTCTGACAGTTCTCCGATTGGTAAAGACTGGTACTCGATTATACTTTGGCCATGAGCTAAAAATTTAATGAAGAGTAGGTGTAAATAACTTTTCAGGATACTTTTATATTTACATTTGCATGTAAAAATGTTTTCTTAGCTACATTATAATAAAAATATTTTATGGCCTTCCGGTCATTTTTGACTACCTTAAATTTAAATAATAAGGGCATGGGTTTTTTTTATGATAAATCAGGTTTGAAACGTTCTAAACTGCAGGGAAAATGGTGACGGTTAAAGGTTTGGAGTTAATGCAATGGAAAAAACAAACTGATTGTACTTACATTACGGTGATAGAGAATGAGAAAAAAGTGGGTCCGACAATACTGTCTGTCTGTATGTGTCAGAGGCCACAGCCTAAACGGATGAGTCGATTTACTTCAAACTCAATGGTTCCTACGATTTTGATTAAAAAAATCATGGTCATTTTTTTGGATAAGGTATATCTTTAAATGAAAACCATTTTTTTCAAAAACCCTTATTAATGGTACCTGCCACAGAACCGTTTTTTTATTATTATTGATTATCTCCTTCATAAATGAATCCATTTCAACCTTTTTTTTTGTCGTAATAATGTTTCGTAAAAAAATTTCGAAAATTACTTTTTTGGATTTTTATAAAAAGTTTGAAATTTTTTTTTTGAAAAATCATTTTTTCGAAAACTACTTAATATTTTTTTTCAAATTTAGTTTTTAGATGTTGAAAAATAATATCTTTAAGATGGCGTACCAATTTTTTTTAATGAAAGTCCTTGCAAAATTTTATATAGAAAAAACTGTTTTTTTTTAAAAACGGCTATAACGATTTTCCAATTTTTTTTTTTCTAAAAATGTATTATTGTAGATGAAATTAAATTGCATACTTCGTTTTGAAGTTGAATTGATTTAGAAGTTGTTTTAGTCATTCAAAAATCGAATTTATTTTTTTTTAATTTTTTTTTCTTAAACTGCACTTACAAATTTTTAATTAAACAGAGAAACCTTATCCATAAGAGCAAGTACGTGTGTTCCAGTCGTGCTATTTATTTTTTTATGTTTTGTTTGCTAATGAGTGTTAAATGTTAATTTACTTTGTTTTTTTTTTTAAATTAAATACATAATTAATTCTGTTTTATTTTATTCATAATGTTTAAGCAAAGTAATTTAATCCTGTGATAAAAATAAAATGTATTTTATATAACACACAAGTAAGTTCAATAACAAAGTAATATACCAACTATATTTCAAATTAATTAACTGCATAAAAAAAATTAAAAATTAAAATTTTTAAAACAATCGTATTTTTGAACTACGTTTTAAGGACCAAATAAAATTTGTATCCTCTGATGAAGCCGGAAAATAACCGGACCGGACCGGATAAGATTTCCCCTGTAATTTTCCGTGGTATTTTTCATTTTTCATCATTATTCCACTTTTTTTGGTGGTATTAAACGCTTTTACCCGGTGCTATTATTTCAACCATCATCGAAGATATTCTATCCCTTATTTTGTCCATTTAATTATTTTTTCGTTAATTCTACCGCCAAGCGTTACAGACTGAACAAAGTGCGAAATTTTAGAGGTTTTTGTTGCACCATGCGATGAGCACAGGTTTTTCGAAGCTGCTCTTTTATAATTAAGGGCACTATATACGAAAACTAAAAGTGTTAGATACATAAATGGATTATTTATTTCTTTCCTAATCAAAACCAAGAACTACAAAGGAAAAAACCCGTACTGTTTTTTTTCACTTATCTCGTAACTTTTTAATCTTTATCACAGGCATGTTCGAGGGCTATAAACAACATTTTGCAGTGATTAAAGATCGATAAGATCGTATTTGGGTTTTTGCTAGAATATTATTGAATTGTTGCGTCAACTCCACACAACGATAAATTATTAAAAGTATTGATTGGAATTTTTGGATAAGATAATTTTCCTAAATATAGGACCGGTTACCAAATAAAAACGTACTCTATGAACGTTTGTTTTCAAAAAAATACTGTGTTATCAATAGCTGTATTTTATTTTCTCCCATGATCTGACCCGGATTGGTTTTTTCTTTGAAAATTACATGAGTAACTTAAAAACAAAATCTAATCCAGATCAAATCTTCTTAATTTCATGTTTGATTGTTATCTCAACTTTTTTTTTCCACGAATGCATGACTTGATATATGGTAAAAAATTTTGGGTTCCATATCTTAAATGAGGGTGTATTACCTATACATATAAACGTATAGAAAATAACTATAAACACTCCTTAATATATTTAAAAGAGTTAAAAGTCCCATTTAGGAGAGGGCAACTGAAATTTTTTGGATAGAAAAAGCTTATCTGAAAAACGAGAGTTTTTACTTATTTTATTAGAATAGGGCTAATGTGTACACACCCCCATTTAATCATATCTTCAATAAGGGTGTGTACCATGTGCGATGGCCATATGCAATGCACTCGACATTTTTTAGATAGAGAAGCGTTCGGGCTAAAATTAATGAATATTTTAGCTTGTACAAAAATTGATACCTACTTTTTTATTTAAATAAGAATTATTTGAGTGTGATTTTAATTTGAGCAGGGTTACCACATTTACGTCTGCGCTGTCATCTTTAGGCGTGGAGAGGTCGCTTAGAGATTTGATTAATCCGATGCTAACAAGCAGGATTATGCATTTATAGCTGGCCATTTTTTTTACAAAAAGATTTGTCAGTAGAGGGACGCTGAGCCGATAGGCGGTGTCTTATATCCCCTTCTTTGGAACTTAGTTGTAAATGAACTGCTGAGGTCGTTTAAAGCGGAGAGCTACAGAGCGATTGCCTCTATGCAGATGACATTGCCATTGCCGTATCAGGGAAGTATACCAACACCGCAAGAGATCAATTTTCCAAAGGCTTTCTGACTTCGGAATGGTCATCAACCCATCGAAGTGTGTCTTTGTTGCTTCGGAAGTCCCGAAGGACCTCAAGAACGTGTTAAGGCTATTCAAGACTACCTACCCACTTCCAAAAACAGCTAAAGGTCTCCGTCGCTTTCTTGGAATGGTTGATTTCTACCGAAGGTTCGTCCGCAAAGCATCGGAAATTCAAGCACCACTTCACAATACAATTAGCAATCCACAACTCAAAGGATCTCAACCTGTTCCATGGACACCATTGTTAGAAGAAGCTTTCAGCAGTTGTAAGGACGCCTTATCTTCTGCTACTCTTCTTCTCCATCCTTGCTAAGCAGCGAAGCTGGGTCTTTTAACGGATGCATCAAACCACTCAATTGGAGCTTGCTTAATGCAAATGGTAAATGGCAGCTGGCAACCACTATCTTTCTTTTCAAAGAAGCTTTCCGAAAGAGAAAATGCCTGGCCAACCTACCACCGAGAACTACTTGCGATGTATGCAGCAATCTAACATTTTCGCCATTTATTGGAAGGTCAAATTTTTACAATTTTTACTGACCACAAACCATTGATACATGCATTCGAACAAAAACGAGAAAAGCTGTCACCTGTACCACTTAATCATCTTTCATTCATCGCTGAGTTTTCAACCGACATTCAACATATCAGAGGAGCTGAAAATACTGTTGCTGATGCTCTCTCCCGGATAGAAGCAATATCATCCATAGTAGATCATCAATCCCTCGCTCTTTCACAGGAAGGGGATGAAGAACTTCAAAATTTTCTAAATAGCAGCACAACTTCTCTGAGTATAAAACCAGTTATGTTACCTGGAACATCGATAAAGCTTTACTGTGACACATCTACAGGTAAGCCACGACCTTTCATAACAAAGTTTTACCGTCGACAGATTTTCGATCAACTGCACAACCTCAGCCACCCAGGTGCCAAAACATCAACCAATTTAGTTGCGGATCGCTTTATATGGCCTTCAACACATCCAATCGATTTTCACGATTTGATATAATCGGACCATTGCCTCCAGTGAACTCCTTTCGATATTGCTTAACTGTCACGGATCGTTTCACACAATGTTCAGAGGCATGCCCTTTGCAAACAATTACAGTTGAATCAGCCGTCATGGCATTTCTATCATGTTGGATATCTCGTTTTGGTTGCCCTAAAAACTAACTGTTGATAGAGGATCGCAATTCACCTCATACACCTTTAAGAATGTCGCAGAACAGTTTGGTATTGAGCTATATTAAACCATGGCTTGGCATCCTCAAGCGAACGGGATGATCGAACGCTTTCATCGTCAGTTAAAAGCTGCAATCATGGCTCACACCAATGAGAATTGGATTCAGGCACTTCCGTTAGTCTTACTTGGAATACGATCCGCTTTTAAAGAAGACATAAAGGCAACATCAGCAGAGCTACATCGTTTATGGAGAACCACTGCGGCTGCCTGTAGATCTACTCTCAGACACATCACAAAATGAAGCAGTTGAAGATCCAACAAATTTTCTTCATCGTCTTCGTAAGTGCATGTCGCGTTTACGACCAACTCCTGCCTCTAGACATTCTCAACCTGGATCATTCGAGTTCAAAGAAGTGTCAAATTGTCGTTTCGCTTTTGTCAAAATTGGACCTATTCGAAAATCTCTGCAACCACCGTATACAGGACCATACGAGATCTTATCACGAGATAAAAAGAACATAAACTTAAAAATTAATGGTCAATAAATAAAAGTTTCAATCGATCGAGTTAAACTAGCCTATGTTTTAGAAGAAGATTTTCCAGGTTCAGCAAAACCAACAAATCTAACAGCCTTACCTAATCCATCTGAAGGTACCAAAACAACTCGTTCAGGACGACATGTTCGATTACCGGACCGTTTTAAACATAGAACACAAGCAAAATTTTTTTTTTTTTTATTCCGTAGGGGAATAGTGTGGCGATCGCCACTACAATTAAATAATAATCAATTCAATTCATATAAACTACTTTGCTCGAAATCACTTGTTTATATTGTACTCAAAATCATCATTCATCATTGAACTATTTGTTTTCAATTTTTATATTTTCAATTAATCAGTTCTTACTTTTACTTAGAATAATATACATCTTTTTATAATAAATAAATAAAACTCGTTTTCATTAATTCTAAAAATACTAAGCTTATAGGTCTGACCCTCTGAAGTAAGTAAGTGCCAAGAAACATGACAGCAAAGCTCCCAACAAATATTTGTTAAGTATCGTAATACCAGTTGTATTCCGCGCATCCCAGTGACTAGACCAGTGTTTTCCAACGTGGGGCCGACGCACAGTGGTTTAAAAGCGGCGAAAATACCTGCGGAACAATTATTTTTTAGCGATTTAAGTTTTATGTCTAGTTATTGTTAAATAGCCCTGGCACATGATTATGTATACATTTTTTTTATATATATCATATGTACATATGTACAAGCCCTCAAAGTTGAAAAATATTCTTATTCAAGTCGCGGGCCAAATTTTCAACGAACTTTAAGATGTGTTTTTCCGAAGTTCCTAAAAATATATTATAGAACTTCTTACATCATTTTATTGGTCTACTCTTGAATATATAAAATGGAAAAAGAAAAAATTAAATATAAAAATAAGGCTTCTATAAGTAGCCTCAAACATAGGTACTAAGAAAAAACGTGTTTTTTTTAAACTTGTTGAGCTGTAAAAGCGTAGTCACATTTAGTCAAAAAATTTAGTATGCCAAGGTGTGCTCCATGCTTCCCAGAAGACAAGACTGAAGGATTTACCGACAGATACCGACAGACCTGGAAGTTATGGTCAAATTAGTGTCGCAGGATCGGTTTTCAAAAAAATCGATTTTGATGGTGGCATATACGAAAAAGTTTTAATTTCTGTTTGTTAGAACGAAATTTTCGAGCCCTCTATTTTTAGGTAAAATGTGTACCTTTATTTTAAAAATAAAACAATATTCATGTGTTGACCCAGGTCAGGGATATTCGATATTTTACGCATTCCTTTATTCTGGACCCAATATTTTTTTTCAACTTTCAACTTAATTTTCTTGAAAAAAATACATCAGGTAAACAATTATTTTACTATAGTTTAAATTATATGAAAGTACAAAATAAAAAATAAACAAAAGGATTAGGGATAATCCCACAATTTTATTGCCATTGCCGTATCAGGAAAGTATACCAACACCGTAAGAGATCTCTTACAATATGCCTTAAAACAAGCTCATAAACTGGGCCGATCGGGGTAGACTTGATGTCAATCCACACAAAACGGACCTTGTCCTCTTCACTAGAAAATACAAAATTCCCCATATAGACCCCATACCAACCACACCGCAGCACTGAACACTTTTCTGCATCTACGACCCTTTGACACCTTCGGAAAACAAATGGCTGCAAGCACAGCTTTACGTTTCAAAGCCTCCTCACAGTGGATAAAAAATGATATTGGCCACTCAATCATTCTGAATTCATTCAGTTCACTTGCTGGAACAATTCGACCTTGAGACAGGTCGAATTGTTCATACTGCATCTCGCACCAAAAGCGGACAATGGTTGGCGTCCTTGTGGAGATAATCGAGCCCTTAACTCCCGGACTATTCCAGAGAAGTATTCTTCACGTCATATCCATGATTTCACCCATAACATCAATGGAAGCAAAGTTTTTTCGACCATTGATTTATTGAAGGCATATCAACAAATTCCAATCAATGCAGATGATGTTTTTCAAAACTGCAATCACGACTCCATTTGGTTCATACGAGTTCCTGTTCATGACTTTCGGACTGAGGAATGCTGGAAACACTTTCCAACATTTAATGGACGAAATTTAGTTCGGACTTGATTTTTGCTTCGCATATGTGGATGACATTTTGGTGTATTCCAAGTCCACAGAAGAACATATGGAACACTTGCGAACAATTTTCCAAAGGCTTTCTGACTTCGGAATGGTCATCAACCCATCGAAGTGTGTCTTTGTTGCTTCGGAAGTCCCGAAGGACCTCAAGAACGTGTTAAGGCTATTCAAGACTACCTACCCACTTCCAAAAACAGCTAAAGGTCTCCGTCGCTTTCTTGGAATGGTTGATTTCTACCGAAGGTTCGTCCGCAAAGCATCGGAAATTCAAGCACCACTTCACAATGCAATTAGCAATCCACAACTCAAAGGATCTCAACCTGTTCCATGGACACCATTGTTAGAAGAAGCTTTCAGCAGTTGTAAGGACGCCTTATCTTCTGCTACTCTTCTTCTCCATCCTTGCTAAGCAGCGAAGCTGGGTCTTTTAACGGATGCATCAAACCACTCAATTGGAGCTTGCTTAATGCAAATGGTAAATGGCAGCTGGCAACCACTATCTTTCTTTTCAAAGAAGCTTTCCGAAAGAGAAAATGCCTGGCCAACCTACCACCGAGAACTACTTGCGATGTATGCAGCAATCTAACATTTTCGCCATTTATTGGAAGGTCAAATTTTTACAATTTTTACTGACCACAAACCATTGATACATGCATTCGAACAAAAACGAGAAAAGCTGTCACCTGTACCACTTAATCATCTTTCATTCATCGCTGAGTTTTCAACCGACATTCAACATATCAGAGGAGCTGAAAATACTGTTGCTGATGCTCTCTCCCGGATAGAAGCAATATCATCCATAGTAGATCATCAATCCCTCGCTCTTTCACAGGAAGGGGATGAAGAACTTCAAAATTTTCTAAATAGCAGCACAACTTCTCTGAGTATAAAACCAGTTATGTTACCTGGAACATCGATAAAGCTTTACTGTGACACATCTACAGGTAAGCCACGACCTTTCATAACAAAGATTTACCGTCGACAGATTTTCGATCAACTGCACAACCTCAGCCACCCAGGTGCCAAAACATCAACCAATTTAGTTGCGGATCGCTTTATATGGCCTTCAACACATCCAATCGATTTTCACGATTTGATATAATCGGACCATTGCCTCCAGTGAACTCCTTTCGATATTGCTTAACTGTGACGGATCGTTTCACACAATGTTCAGAGGCATGCCCTTTGCAAACAATTACAGTTGAATCAGCCGTCATGGCATTTCTATCATGTTGGATATCTCGTTTTGGTTGCCCTAAAAAACTAACTGTTGATAGAGGATCGCAATTCACCTCATACACCTTTAAGAATGTCGCAGAACAGTTTGGTATTGAGCTATATTAAACCATGGCTTGGCATCCTCAAGCGAACGGGATGATCGAACGCTTTCATCGTCAGTTAAAAGCTGCAATCATGGCTCACACCAATGAGAATTGGATTCAGACACTTCCGTTAGTCTTACTTGGAATACGATCCGCTTTTAAAGAAGACATAAAGGCAACATCAGCAGAGCTACATCGTTTATGGAGAACCACTGCGGCTGCCTGTAGATCTACTCTCAGACACATCACAAAATGAAGCAGTTGAAGATCCAACAAATTTTCTTCATCGTCTTCGTAAGTGCATGTCGCGTTTACGACCAACTCCTGCCTCTAGACATTCTCAACCTGGATCATTCGAGTTCAAAGAAGTGTCAAATTGTCGTTTCGCTTTTGTCAAAATTGGACCTATTCGAAAATCTCTGCAACCACCGTATACAGGACCATACGAGATCTTATCACGAGATAAAAAGAACATAAACTTAAAAATTAATGGTCAATAAATAAAAGTTTCAATCGATCGAGTTAAACTAGCCTATGTTTTAGAAGAAGATTTTCCAGGTTCAGCAAAACCAACAAATCTAACAGCCTTACCTAATCCATCTGAAGGTACCAAAACAACTCGTTCAGGACGACATGTTCGATTACCGGACCGTTTTAAACATAGAACACAAGCAAAATTTTTTTTTTTTTTATTCCGTAGGGGAATAGTGTGGCGATAGCCACTACAATTAAATAATAATCAATTCAATTCATATAAACTACTTTGCTCGAAATCACTTGTTTATATTGTACTCAAAATCATCATTCATCATTGAACTATTTGTTTTCAATTTTTATATTTTCAATTAATCAGTTCTTACTTTTACTTAGAATAATATACATCTTTTTATAATAAATAAATAAAACTCGTTTTCATTAATTCTAAAAATACTAAGCTTATAGGTCTGACCCTCTGAAGTAAGTAAGTGCCAAGAAACATGACAGCAAAGCTCCCAACAAATATTTGTTTAGTATCGTAATACCAGTTGTATTCCGCGCATCCCAGTGACTAGACCAGTGTTTTCCAACGTGGGGCCGACGCACAGTGGTTTAAAAGCGGCGAAAATACCTGCGGAACAATTATTTTTTAGCGATTTAAGTTTTATGTCTAGTTATTGTTAAATAGCCCTGGCACATGGTTATGTATAAATTTTTTTTATATATATCATATGTACATATGTACAAGCCCTCAAAGTTGAAAAATATTCTTATTCAAGTCGCGGGCCAAATTTTCAACGAACTTTAAGATGTGTTTTTCCGAAGTTCCTAAAAATATATTATAGAACTTCTTACATCATTTTATTGGTCTACTCTTGAATATATAAAATGGAAAAAGAAAAAATTCAAATATAAAAAGAAGGCTTCTATAAGTAGCCTCAAACATAGGTACTAAGAAAAAACGTGTTTTTTTTAAACTTGTTGAGCTGTAAAAGCGTAGTCACATTTAGTCAAAAAATTTAGTATGCCAAGGTGTGCTCCATGCTTCCCAGAAGACAGGACTGAAGGATTTACCGACAGATACCGACAGACCTGGAAGTTATGGTCAAATTAGTGTCGCAGGATCGGTTTTCAAAAAAATCGATTTTGATGGTGGCATATACGAAAAAGTTTTAATTTCTGTTTGTTAGAACGAAATTTTCGAGCCCTCTATTTTTAGGTAAAATGTGTACCTTTATTTTAAAAATAAAACAATATTCATGTGTTGACCCAGGTCAGGGATATTCGATATTTTACGCATTCCTTTATTCTGGACCCAATATTTTTTTTCAACTTTCAACTTAATTTTCTTGAAAAAAATACATCAGGTAAACAATTATTTTACTATAGTTTAAATTATATGAAAGTACAAAATAAAAAATAAACAAAAGGATTAGGGATAATCCCACAATTTTATTGCCATTGCCGTATCAGGAAAGTATACCAACACCGTAAGAGATCTCTTACAATATGCCTTAAAACAAGCTCATAAACTGGGCCGATCGGGGTAGACTTGATGTCAATCCACACAAAACGGACCTTGTCCTCTTCACTAGAAAATACAAAATTCCCCATATAGACCCCATACCAACCACACCGCAGCACTGAACACTTTTCTGCATCTACCACCCTTTGACACCTTCGGAAAACAAATGGCTGCAAGCACAGCTTTACGTTTCAAAGCCTCCTCACAGTGGATAAAAAATGATATTGGCCACTCAATCATTCTGAATTCATTCAGTTCACTTGCTGGAACAATTCGACCTTGAGACAGGTCGAATTGTTCATACTGCATCTCGCACCAAAAGCGGACAATGGTTGGCGTCCTTGTGGAGATTATCGAGCCCTTAACTCCCGGACTATTCCAGAGAAGTATTCTTCACGTCATATCCATGATTTCACCCATAACATCAATGGAAGCAAAGTTTTTTCGACCATTGATTTATTGAAGGCATATCAACAAATTCCAATCAATGCAGATGATGTTTTTCAAAACTGCAATCACGACTCCATTTGGTTCATACGAGTTCCTGTTCATGACTTTCGGACTGAGGAATGCTGGAAACACTTTCCAACATTTAATGGACGAAATTTAGTTCGGACTTGATTTTTGCTTCGCATATGTGGATGACATTTTGGTGTATTCCAAGTCCACAGAAGAACATATGGAACACTTGCGAACAATTTTCCAAAGGCTTTCTGACTTCGGAATGGTCATCAACCCATCGAAGTGTGTCTTTGTTGCTTCGGAAGTCCCGAAGGACCTCAAGAACGTGTTAAGGCTATTCAAGACTACCTACCCACTTCCAAAAACAGCTAAAGGTCTCCGTCGCTTTCTTGGAATGGTTGATTTCTACCGAAGGTTCGTCCGCAAAGCATCGGAAATTCAAGCACCACTTCACAATGCAATTAGCAATCCACAACTCAAAGGATCTCAACCTGTTCCATGGACACCATTGTTAGAAGAAGCTTTCAGCAGTTGTAAGGACGCCTTATCTTCTGCTACTCTTCTTCTCCATCCTTGCTAAGCAGCGAAGCTGGGTCTTTTAACGGATGCATCAAACCACTCAATTGGAGCTTGCTTAATGCAAATGGTAAATGGCAGCTGGCAACCACTATCTTTCTTTTCAAAGAAGCTTTCCGAAAGAGAAAATGCCTGGCCAACCTACCACCGAGAACTACTTGCGATGTATGCAGCAATCTAACATTTTCGCCATTTATTGGAAGGTCAAATTTTTACAATTTTTACTGACCACAAACCATTGATACATGCATTCGAACAAAAACGAGAAAAGCTGTCACCTGTACCACTTAATCATCTTTCATTCATCGCTGAGTTTTCAACCGACATTCAACATATCAGAGGAGCTGAAAATACTGTTGCTGATGCTCTCTCCCGGATAGAAGCAATATCATCCATAGTAGATCATCAATCTCTCGCTCTTTCACAGGAAGGGGATGAAGAACTTCAAAATTTTCTAAATAGCAGCACAACTTCTCTGAGTATAAAACCAGTTATGTTACCTGGAACATCGATAAAGCTTTACTGTGACACATCTACAGGTAAGCCACGACCTTTCATAACAAAGTTTTACCGTCGACAGATTTTCGATCAACTGCACAACCTCAGCCACCCAGGTGCCAAAACATCAACCAATTTAGTTGCGGATCGCTTTATATGGCCTTCAACACATCCAATCGATTTTCACGATTTGATATAATCGGACCATTGCCTCCAGTGAACTCCTTTCGATATTGCTTAACTGTCACGGATCGTTTCACACAATGTTCAGAGGCATGCCCTTTGCAAACAATTACAGTTGAATCAGCCGTCATGGCATTTCTATCATGTTGGATATCTCGTTTTGGTTGCCCTAAAAAACTAACTGTTGATAGAGGATCGCAATTCACCTCATACACCTTTAAGAATGTCGCAGAACAGTTTGGTATTGAGCTATATTAAACCATGGCTTGGCATCCTCAAGCGAACGGGATGATCGAACGCTTTCATCGTCAGTTAAAAGCTGCAATCATGGCTCACACCAATGAGAATTGGATTCAGACACTTCCGTTAGTCTTACTTGGAATACGATCCGCTTTTAAAGAAGACATAAAGGCAACATCAGCAGAGCTACATCGTTTATGGAGAACCACTGCGGCTGCCTGTAGATCTACTCTCAGACACATCACAAAATGAAGCAGTTGAAGATCCAACAAATTTTCTTCATCGTCTTCGTAAGTGCATGTCGCGTTTACGACCAACTCCTGCCTCTAGACATTCTCAACCTGGATCATTCGAGTTCAAAGAAGTGTCAAATTGTCGTTTCGCTTTTGTCAAAATTGGACCTATTCGAAAATCTCTGCAACCACCGTATACAGGACCATACGAGATCTTATCACGAGATAAAAAGAACATAAACTTAAAAATTAATGGTCAATAAATAAAAGTTTCAATCGATCGAGTTAAACTAGCCTATGTTTTAGAAGAAGATTTTCCAGGTTCAGCAAAACCAACAAATCTAACAGCCTTACCTAATCCATCTGAAGGTACCAAAACAACTCGTTCAGGACGACATGTTCGATTACCGGACCGTTTTAAACATAGAACACAAGCAAAATTTTTTTTTTTTTTATTCCGTAGGGGAATAGTGTGGCGATAGCCACAATTCAATTCAATTCATATAAACTACTTTGCTCGAAATCACTTGTTTATATTGTACTCAAAATCATCATTCATCATTGAACTATTTGTTTTCAATTTTTATATTTTCAATTAATCAGTTCTTACTTTTACTTAGAATAATATACATCTTTTTATAATAAATAAATAAAACTCGTTTTCATTAATTCTAAAAATACTAAGCTTATAGGTCTGACCCTCTGAAGTAAGTAAGTGCCAAGAAACATGACAGCAAAGCTCCCAACAAATATTTGTTTAGTATCGTAATACCAGTTGTATTCCGCGCATCCCAGTGACTAGACCAGTGTTTTCCAACGTGGGGCCGACGCACAGTGGTTTAAAAGCGGCGAAAATACCTGCGGAACAATTATTTTTTAGCGATTTAAGTTTTATGTCTAGTTATTGTTAAATAGCCCTGGCACATGGTTATGTATAAATTTTTTTTATATATATCATATGTACATATGTACAAGCCCTCAAAGTTGAAAAATATTCTTATTCAAGTCGCGGGCCAAATTTTCAACGAACTTTAAGATGTGTTTTTCCGAAGTTCCTAAAAATATATTATAGAACTTCTTACATCATTTTATTGGTCTACTCTTGAATATATAAAATGGAAAAAGAAAAAATTCAAATATAAAAAGAAGGCTTCTATAAGTAGCCTCAAACATAGGTACTAAGAAAAAACGTGTTTTTTTTAAACTAGTTGAGCTGTAAAAGCGTAGTCACATTTAGTCAAAAAATTTAGTATGCCAAGGTGTGCTCCATGCTTCCCAGAAGACAGGACTGAAGGATTTACCGACAGATACCGACAGACCTGGAAGTTATGGTCAAATTAGTGTCGCAGGATCGGTTTTCAAAAAAATCGATTTTGATGGTGGCATATACGAAAAAGTTTTAATTTCTCAAAAACTGTTTGTCAGAACGAAATTTTCGAGCCCTCTATTTTTAGGTAAAATGTGTACCTTTATTTTAAAAATAAAACAATATTCATGTGTTGGCCCAGGTCAGGGATATTCGATATTTTACGCATTCCTTTATTCTGGACCCAACATTTTTTTCAACTTTCAACTTAATTTTCTTGAAAATACATCAGGTAAACAATTATTTTACTATAGTTTAAATTATATGAAAGTACAAAATAAAAAATAAACAAAAGGATTAGGGATAATCCCACAATTTTATTGGTTACACGAAAAATGCATGACAGGTAAAAATTAAGAAAAACGGTTTTTTTCTGTATGTGGGTTTTTCCATGTACCTGTTGCGTTTTTCATATTAATTAGAAACAAACAATTTTTATTGTTGTTTAAAGTTTTATTGCTTTGTCTTTGTTGTGTGACACTGCGCAAGTTTTTGTAGACAACTATAACTGGTACAATATGCCATCAACTGTACATAAAGTATTGATACATGGCGAAGAAATTATGCAAACTTGTTTATTTCCTGTTGGAACACTCTCCGAGGAAGCCCAAGAATGCCGAAATAAGGACTATAAAGCCTACCGCAGGCTTTATTCGAGGAAATATGCAGCCGAATTGCGACGAATGAATAGGTAATGCATCGTATCCTGATATCCTCTGATCCATTAATAACAAGCTTAAGGCCAGAGGCAAAAAAGAAAATTCTTTCAACGAGCACAGACGCAAAAAACCTCATTTTTAAATAGTTTAAATAATAGAAATATTGTTTTTATATTATTTTTTAAGTATTTGTTTTTTTTAATGTTTACAATATATATTTATACATTACTTATAATATTTATTTAAAATAAAAAATTTTAATTTACAAAAACAACAAAAAAATGCATTTCATTACTCTCGAATTTTTGAAAAAGTCAATAACTTTGTTAAAAAATATTATTTCTTAATCAAACCAGGACCAGGTATGTATAAGCCAGATTTTAACATGGGTGCCAAATTTCAAATCGCGACGCTCCAAAGGGGGCACTTTAATTTTTTTGATTTGAAAAATATTGATTTACCCACTTCGACAAGCAATTTTTATTAATCTTTCTGATATTTATGATACAGGCTGAGTTCCTAAATGCAGTGCTTTGCATCATAAACAAATTTTATGCAAAGAGATTTTTTTTACAGTAAGGTAAGGTAGCCTTTCGAGCCATACAAAAAAACAGTGATAAAAAAGAGTGGAAATACTGAATTTAGGCATTCATCCATACGTTCTTAAGAAAAAAATCACAGAAATGCAAAATTAAAAGGGGTGATATGCATGGCTTTGTGAGGAAACCGAAATTTAATATCTAAATATAATCAAATATGCAAGAGATTTATTATTACCGTTTCTAAATTTTTATTTAACTGAATGTTGACTTAGTGCCATAACTGACTTAAAAATAACAGGCTGCATATAACAAAATGTGGAAACTTAAGATTGATGTTCAAGGCCAGTACGCTGCTGAAGCGAAACGAAAAATCCTATACAAAAATCACGCAACGAAATTGTAAACGAAAAATTTCATTTTGCTTTTATTGGTGGAGACCAACGAACAATTTCGTTTCGCATCAGCAGCGTACTAAATAAATACCTAAGATACAGCCTATTTACAAAAGTCATCAGAAGCAAGGATCTTAGTAAAATAAAATAAACAGCAAAATGAACTTAACTGCCAAATTATTTTGTACTTACATTCCAGTTCTACAATACATGTTTTAAAATTAAACATAGTATACATAAATGTTGGGCACAAAATATTCTGGTGGGGCATTGTACAAAAAGGGTTGGGAAACACTGGTCTAGACGGTCTTCCAAACTGCAATCGTTTTGTCTGTATGTTAAGTACAAGAAAATAAATTTGCATTGGAGTAGTACTAATTTAAAAATTTCAAAATGCTCTGCTTCAAAACTAAAAGCATTTGTGACTAAGCTAGTATTGCATTGTAGCACGATATTTCCACATGAAAAACAATCAAAATAAACAAAAAACTAAATTAAATTCAATGTTGTAGGTAGAGGTTTTGTCAAAAGGGATGGGTAATAAAAACATATTTTCTATACATTTTGATGCATTGCGTAAATAATATACTGTATACTATCGATACTTTAATCGAGGATTAAACAGCAAAATTGAGAATAATTTTGAAAATTGTCATTCATGAAACGATGGACCAGTTCCGCGCTGGATAATAATTTTTGAGAACTATTTTTCCTGCACTAATGACTTCTCCAATCTTGGTTCGTTTTGATCCTAGGATGAAAGGTACTGGTTGCAAATCCTCCACAAAATGGCATGTTGTCGACCGTTTGAACACCTTGCAAATAGGATGCAAATTGAAAGTCCTATTTCCGAGCAACTTAATTAGAATTGATTTGCATATCGTGTGCTCGTAGCTAAACAGTCAAAGACTTTGCACTGTAGCTGCATTAAGATTAATTAAGATACTCGTAAGTTATGTTACTCAGCCTACGAAAGTCCATTTTCTAATACCTACACAGAACTTTCTGATTGACCTACAAAAATGATTAATTTTATTAAATAAATGCGCAATACATATTGTTATATTACGTGTTCTGATGGATGTAGACTTTTTCAACCTTTTCTTATCTTTTGGAAACAACAATTATTATCATTTATCAATTAAAGTGTATTTAAATATAATCCGACAAATCGAAGATACTAAATTCACAAGACCTCTGCTATCTGATTTTCAAGTGTAGGGAAATCCAAATTGCTAGCTTATATTTTCCTGTTAACGCGCACAATTTTACTCAGTTGTTAATAGCCCTCTAACTGTAACGTTTATTGTGTGATTAACTTGACAAAATGTACTTGGCTACAAGCATAATAATCGGGCTAGCATTCGGGTCAGCAATTTTCGCTGCATTTATTTTGATATTGCGTCGAAAATCAAATCGTATCTTTGGAATTTATCCTGAAAAAGGCATTTTTTATCGACTTAAGTACCCACTGGCAAAGCTTGTTCTTCGATATTGGAGACATAAAATCTTCACCGAACATGAGAGTGAATTAAGTTCAGCGGAATACTTACAATCTTTGGAGAAACCACAAGTTTTGTGTAGCAATCCGAAGTCATATGATGTGGTTTCATTCTTTGGAGCGAATGAAAAAGGTTACAAGTTTATGATCACCATGGAACGTCGTCGCCGAGGTGTAACAAGGGCTGCATTTTATTTATGGATACCGAATCGTGGATTGTTTTCATCTCCAAATCTACCAGACATGGTGCATTTCACGACAGACGGTCACAGCGAAAGTGAAGAATTTGTAGCTAATGGTTTCAGAATCTACCCGATAGAGTGTATGCGTCGCTGGAGAGTTTCTTATGTTGGTGAAGTCAAGCAGGGTTCCGAGCGGTATACTTTTAAATTTGACGGTGAGTTTTTCTCGAAGCTGGAACATTTTGATTACAACAAAAACCTTAGCTCATCCGTGATTGCGGATTCTGTTGCTCGAGAAGCTTGGGACGATCATTTTTTCCACATAGTTCGGAATGTTGATAGTATTTTAAAGACAAGAACTCACTACGAGCAATGTGGGAAAATCAATGGAACTTTTCAGCTAGGCGATGAAACTAAAATAGAACTTGCTCTAAGTGCTTTTCGTGATCATAGTTTCGGAACGGATCGATGCCTTTCATCCATCAACAGATATGTCTATTTTGCACTTTTCCTGGACGATGGAACAAATTTAGTGGTAGGAATTTTAAGTCAGCCATCTTTTTTCTTGTCTTCCTTGAAAATTGGTTATATTTGCCTACCCGAAGGCGGTGGCTACGAGCCAATAACGAGTTGCAATTTCGAGCTTTATTCTTATGGAGAGAGAGGAGTACCACCAAACCATGAAAACTTTATAGTTGAGACCAAAGATCGCAGGCATTTTGTGCAGATAAAATCAAATGATAGTGCAATTCGATATGTTGGTGGAAATTGGGAGTCCAAAGTTTATAACCAATTTGTTTCGTGTACAGTGAACGGCATTAAGGGACATGGCATTGCCGAATACTTGTATCGTAATAAAACTGGACGTTCTAAGACTGCTGCAGAAAATGATCCAAAATGGTACAAAGAGATTAAATCATTTGAGAGAAGTTTAAGCAATGGGGAGCTTGTTGATGAATGGGTTGGTGTAGTTTGGTAAAAAATTATATAATAAATTATTCAGATACATATGTAAGCATATTTAATTGTGATGTTGTTTTTTATATAATCAAACTCAATCAAGGTATTTTTAGTATCTAATATTAATAAGCGTAGTCATAAGTTTTAATCAAAAGACTTGATATGTAATAAGTTTAATTTAAGTTAAATACAATTTTATAATGAACCATATTCTGTAATGATTTTTATTTTCCTTCTCTATTGTTTTAAAAATGTGATTGTTTAAAAATTGATTGTTTAAAATGGTAGAGACTTTTGAACACTCAGTTCCAAAATTCATCTTTGAGGCAATGGCGTGTGGATGTCATAGCCTTATTTATGATATACAGACGGGTGATTTGCATAAGATGTGACAAAAGTTTTTAGTTAATTCAGATCAAAACAAAAAATCATATATGAGGGAGAGGGGGTGTCTAATACTTCTTGTTTAGGTGGAAGGGGGAATTTTACGTTAAATGAAAGAAAACTGAAATTCAATCAACATTGTACTACCTACTACACACTGCACTGCATGATGGAATTTTAACCATTTCTTATCTCTTTCGTACTAACGCGCAGCGCAGCACAAAAGTACAAGGCTTTTGCTACAAAGTAGTAATGACAGCTTATACTACAGCGAATTTTGTAAGCTACGGCTAATATGTTTGTGGTTGAAACCTAACTAACCTAACCTACGGCTACATTCCACTGTATTCAGCCAGTCAATGCCACAATTAGCTTACTAGTTACCAATTCTTCGTTCGTAATTGTTTTATTAAATCCTTTACGGATAAGTTTGATTTTTGATCTGATAACATAATTACGTTCCAATATTTCCTGGTACTTACTTAGTACTAAATTCATTTTGTATGTCTTTTACCTCATTCGGGAAATTAACAAAAAAAAAACCGTAAAAAAGGATGCCCTTTTCATCAAGAGGATTAATAACTTTAAAACACTTTGACTGCATGACGTAAAAACAAGATTGACAAAAATGGATTAAAAAAATAATTTCTCTAAAACATCCGTGCCTTATCCCCAATTCAAGTAGGTATCTTATTTTTTTATTTCATATCTTACCCTTTCCGTTGACTCTTACTTCAGTTCGTTTGCTTATCTTATGGTCCAGGGCGAACGAACAAATATATCCCGCCCGCGCGCACCAGTGATATCGTGTCTATTTGTCGCAGGCTCACAGGACACGTGCTGATAGTGCTCAGAATTAATTTAAGGGATTTTTGGTTGAGAGAACAGCAATTGCTGCGGTGTAGTTATTATTGATTTCGGTGGGTGTGTCTTGTGCTGAAAGGAGGTGTTAATGCGATTATTACTGAACGTTTATGATGGGAAAGTTTTTAGGAAATAAATAACACAAAAAGATTTTAATCTATCATTTAGCTAGTTCTTGTGATATCTACTAATATTTTTTAGGAAGGACGATGACTTTTGAGCTCCTAACAAAAATGTTTTGATTTGCTTATAAGCTTCGTTGCCTGCCTTTATTTCCGGTTCAAATTTGGCAATCCATGTTTTAAACAATTGCTGTTGCTGACATCCTATTGGGCTTAGATGAATATGTCGCCATAATCGGTATAACGTTAGGCCCCCTATGTGCCAACAATTCTATCATTTTGCCACTGTATTACATTATTTTTAAGTTTATCTTTAGTCAAATTTAAAAAAAAAATTTTATGTTCAATAAAACAAAATTGGATTGAATTGAAATGGTTGGTATTCGATAGAGCTTTTTTACTTGCGATATGGGTACCATATATCAAGTTATGCATTCGTACAAAAAAAAAGTTCAGATAACAATCAAACATGACATTACGATGATAGAGAATGAGAAAAAAGTGGGTCCGACAATTCAGTCTGTCTGTATGTCTGTCTGTATGTATCAGAGACCACAGCCTAAACGGATGGGTCGATTTACTTCAAACTTGGTGTGTGGCGTTTTTTGGAGAATATCCCCAGACGTTTTTTTGAATTTTTTTTTGGACCCCAAATAACGGTACCTGTCATATACCGGTTTTAGAAAAACTCATTTTTCTCAAAAACGGTGCCTACGATTTTTATTAAAATAATCATGGTCATTTCTTTAGGTAAGGTCTATCTTCAAATGAGAACCATTTTTTTCAAAAACCGTTATTAACGGTACCTGCCATAGAACAGTTTTTTTTAATTCTGATTTTTTCCTTCATGACTCAATGAATTTCAACCATTTTTTTACATAGATGCTTTCAAGTTGCCGTAATAATATTTAGTAAACAAAATTTCGAAAATTGTTTTTTTGGATTTTTAAAAAAAGTTTGAAATTTTTTTTTTGAAAAATCATTTTTTCGAAAACTATTCAATATTTTTTTTTCAAATCTTTATCAAATTTTTATAAAAGTCCTTCCAAAGTTTTATATGGAAAAAATAGTTTTTTTAAAAAACGGCTCTAACGATTTTCAAATTTTTTTTTTCTAAAAATGTATCATTGTAAAAGAAATCAAATTGCATACTTTGTTTTGAGGTTAAATGCATTTAAGAAGCTGTTTTAGTCATTTGAAAATTAAATTTAATGTTTTTTTAATTTTTTTTTCTAAAACTATTTACAATTTTTTAATTAAAGAGATTTAGCATAAATAGTAACTTTATCTACAAGAGCAAGTACGTGCGACCCTTTACCTTTACTTTACCTTTTTTATGTCAGTCAAAGTGAGTCGAGAAAAACAAAAATCACTGACATTTATCAAATTTTCGTTTCACTGCAGTCTTAGTGAGAAGTAAACATCCATGTACTGAGAATTTGAGTAGGACATAGAATTTTTTTAGTTTTAAATATAAACATACGACCTGATCTTGCCATCATAGTTTGATATCGTGTTGGAACAGACCTTTGGTTATATTTTCCAGGGTTCAATAAAATTTAAATGCACAAAATAAAAACTTAAAACTTGGAATTAACAATTTCACAACCACTTATTATCATTAGCGCTTTCCAATTTAAACTGTATCGCTCATCCTCTACGACATCATATTAATATCCAAATATGTCCTTCAAGAAAGCTCTAGATCTAAAGGTTTTTAGTATCGTTAAGAAAGAATTTTCTATTCCGTTTCGTTCCATAAAAAAACATTGGAGCACTGCAGTCTTTATTTGTCAGAATTCTAGATATTTGTATAAGTGCACAACTGTACATCACCAAAAACAACACGATGGGATTTGAGTTTTAATTTTTCTCAAACCGAGTTTTAAGAGCTAGAACTTTGTCAAGATTAGCCGTTACATAAATTCATTTTATAGCAAAATGTGAACTATATCTAACAAGATTAAAATTCTTAATCATTAAAAATTGAAAGGTTTGCCCAGAGCCAGGCTTTGTTTTAAATGAAGATTTAACCACGTTGATCTTGTTATATTTAAAAATGAAGACTTAACTTTTCTGAATCAGAAAAATTCTACCCTGTACACTTTTTTTTAATTGATTTTTATTTTGATAAAATGTTATTGTTTGGTAGAAAAGAGCCCTCCTAGATTTGGTTGACCTGGTAAAAATTTTAAACTGTTAAATTGATTCGGCTCAAATTTGGAGTACATATTCTACATAATTTTAGCTAAGACCAAAAATTAGATTTGTGTTTATTCATTAAAGCATACACACATTTTAAACGGTTATTTAAAACAAATTACTATAAATTTCAAAATTTCGTAGCTATTGGGATGTACACTGGAAAAAAAACCTCTAATTTGAAGAACATTTGAATTTGTTACTCTTGATATTGGAAAGGTTGGTTATGATGTAAATAAGAGCATAACATGAAAATCAATAAAAAAAACATTTTTTCTGTTTTTCAAAAAGGACTGATTTTTATGGTTTTTTCAACATTTTTTTGTGAAGAATCCAGAAGTCATTCAAAAAATTAGTTAAGGCATAAATTACATGTTATTTTCTCTGCTTTTATTCTGCATAAATTGTTTTAGAGAAAACTGATCACATTTTCAACTATACGCCAAAACCATCAAAAAATAAGTATCTTGAAGTTTTGATGATTTCTCATGTTTCCGTGATAAAATTGTATGGATAACTTCAAATTCGTGCTCAGCACCGTAAAAAACATTAAATTAGCCATTGAAAATTATTTCTTCAGAACTTTTCAACGCTAAAAACGCTTTGACTGTACTACAAAGAATATTTCGGAAAAAAAAATAAAGATGAAATGCAGTTCTTTCACATCTTATAACAGTTTTGTTAGAAAGTATTTATAAGTGAAGAAATTCGACTGTAAATGTACCAAAAACAACGGGATTTTGAGATGTTTATGTTCCCATATCTCAAAAACGTGATAAGCTAGAGTAGTTTTGACTTTAGATTAGCGTGTCAAAATCCTTTAGAAAAGTATATTTTGGTTTGAAGTCGAATTTCGTTACAGACCAATGTTATTAACAAAACATTACAAAAAAGGCAATAAATTATACATAATTTCAAATATTCAAATAATCCGAGTTGAATGGAATGCTTTAAAACGGTTTGGAACTGTAGTATGAACAAACAAATTAAGTCATATTATTCAATTCTGGAACGTTCCATTGCTCTTTGGAAAAAACAGCCGATGTTAGTTTATAAATAACAGTAAACAGCAGTAAAAACAACTTATCTTGAATGTTTTTTTTTTGTTAATTTATTCGAACGTTGCGTCGGAGATTTAAACCCATATTATGGAGTTCGAAACCACTCCTCACGAAGGCCCGGCTTAATTTTTGGATTCCTAATTCTGATCAAATTTGGAGTACTTCACGAAGACCTGCCTTTATTTTTGAACCTCTGATGTTGACGATAATGCTATTATGTGGCACTTGTGCAGTGTATATGGGCCACTTCAAATATAAAATAAACATCCTATTATTCACACCTAAATAAAGCTTTAATTTGTACTTACCTGTAATAATTTAACAAGTCCAATTAAATAGTGCTAAGTCTTCTACTTGGCTGATTTATTTATTTATTTTAGTTAATATTTTTCAGCGAAGGATATACTTTGACGAGATAAAATAAAAGCTGTTTTGATATTTTTGGCATCAAACTATGTATGTTTTTTTTTTCAAAATCCATGACAAAGTTGGAGACAAATGGTCTTCTACTTTCAGGATACATTAAAATAACTATAGTTAACCATGCAGCTAGAGTTATGGCCAATTTCACGAACATTTAAGAGCCTTTTAAATTTTTAAATGACGTGTTTTGTATAGAACAAACGTCATTTTAAAGTTTAAAAGCCTGTTACATTTTTAAAAGGGTTTGGTGAAATTGGCAATTAATGCTATTGACTGTGAGGTCGGTTAAAGAATAAAAAAGAATTACGAATGAAAAAATTAAGAAAACGTCGTGGATTTAAAAATGTTGGCAGGAATTTTAAATTGCTTATCTGGAGAAAATGTCACCGTAACCAAAAACACGCCCTCTAAAATATTTTTTGACATTTGACAAGTAGAAACTACGCTATTAATTAAAATGGAACGATACACGCTTCAACAACGCATTGAAATTATTAAAATTCACTATAAAAATGGTGAAAATTTGGCAGAGACGGTTCGTAAAACTAAAACATTTTTGGGTCGTCGTGAAGCACCTTGTCGGACCGCAATACAGAAATTGGTGGACAAATTCGAGCTGTTGAGACAAGTTCGTGATGTGAAGAATAAAACCCGTGCACGTCGCTCAAGAACAACTGAGAATATTGCTGTTGTAGCCCAAAGTGTTGAAGAAAACCCAGGTTTGTCCATTCCTCGTCGTTCTTTGGAATTAGGCATTCCACAAACGTCATTACACCGTAATGGGTCTTAAGGCTTATAAAGTTCAGTTAACACAAGAACTCAAGCCGGCTGATCATCAACGTCGTGTCTTTGCTGATTGGGTCCTTGAAATGCATGAAAATGAACCGGAATTTCATCGAAAAATCTTCTTGACTGATGAGGCCCATTTCCACCTCGGAGGCTACGTCAACAAGCAAAACTGTCGCATCTGGGGCTCGGAAAACCCAAGAGTTATTGTTGAAAAGCTTCTCCATCCTCAACGCGTGACTGTTTGGTGCGGTTTATGGTCCCGCGGGGTCATTGGACCTTACTTTTTAGAAAATGAGGCTGGAGCAACAGTTACGGTCAATGGATTGCGCTATCGAGAGATGATTAATGATTTTTTATGGCCTGAATTGGATGGTATTGATCTTTTACGGGTTTCCGGACCGTGTTATCTCTCGAAGAGGTGATCACAATTGGCCACCGAGATCTTGTGATTTAACACCTTGCGACTTCTTCCTTTGGGGCCACGTGAAAGATAAGGTCTACGCCAACAGCCCAGCGTCTATTCAAGACCTCAAAGATGAAATTCGTGAGGCTATCGAGGACATAGGGCAGCCACTTTGCGATTTGGTTATGGAAAATTTCATGAAAAGGATATGGTCCTGTAAGCGTGGTCTTGGCGGCCATTTGGCTGATATTGTGTTCCATTATTAACGGCATACCTTCCTCTTTATAATGAAATAAACATCCGATCATTTATTCATCATCATTTCTTTGAATATCAAAATAACACCTCTTATTGGAAAACCCTTTAAATGGCATTTAAATTTACGCATATAACTTTCGTTGAAGTTGAAAGAAGTAAAGCCTAGTACGCAGCTGAAGCAAAGCGAAATTTTTCGTTGGTCTCCACGAAGACAACGAAATGATTGCGAAAACTCAACGGAAAATATTCATGTACAGTTTCGCAAACGGCAAAAGACAAAGACAAACGGAAAACAAAAACACACAAAGTCGTGCTTTAGAGAAATAAAGAACATATGTATACAACAAAAAAAAACTCAAAAAAATATGAATTTACATATTTATTTTTCTTTTGACTTTTATTTTCGTCATTTGTTTATTTCGTTTATCCATTTATGCACCTATACACACGGAGCATAAAAAACGAACTTTTGCAATAGAATATTCCCTTCTTGCTTATATAATTTTTAATTATGTATTACAAAAAAAACAATTTCAAACACCAAATTTATTAGACATTATAGAAAACAAAGTTCAATTCGAAGGTACAGCAGATTTGCTGCTTTCTTTATTTGCACAAACACACACACACTCAACTGAATTTTCAAATGAGAAAATCCCACCTGAAAATCGTAACTAAATGTCACTAAACGTAACTGAAAGTCATCTAACTTTTTGTCACATTTGACCAATCAGAGCCTCTCAACTGAACTGAACTGAATGTTTTTGAACCCGGCCATTCTAGTTACAAAGAAAAAAAATCATTTTCAATATTTTTAAAGCGATTTGTGATTTTCTACCGGGAATATTTGAAAAAATGAGAGCTAATAGGAACATTTTGATATTAGATTCGAGTTAAACACATCGAAAACCTATAGAAAAGTATTGTTTTGTTTCGGCAACAAGAATCTTTGCTTACCAGTATAAAATGAAAAATACATTAATTTCAACTTAAGATTTCTCGGAGGAGAAAAGAGGTATCGAAATAATTTAAACTTAATAAAAAAGAAAACAAAAACTAGTTCCTTCATAACAATTTACAATTTTTCTGTAACAGGTTAGCTCGCGTTATAACATCGCTTCAAAAATATTGAAAAATGGTTACGGGAAAATCTCAAAAACTAGAGCCAATTTGAAAATTCTGACTTTTGATTTAAGTTCAGCACGTCGAAAACCTTTTAAATCGGTTATCAAAGTCTAGGCAACCGTAAAAAAATAAATTTTTTGATCTGTGTATTAGAGCATATTCTTAGACCATATTTATAGCGCTATAAAAAGTTTTTGTAGAGCATATTTCCGGTTGCCCTTGCCATTATAAAACAATTGAAGCGTTTGGATGTAGAAGGGGGTAAATGACATTTGCAACATTTCGAGATATAAGGACTTAAAGATTTTGTTGAGAACTTTTTTCGTATTCCAATCTTAATAAAATTGAATAAACTAATAAAACAAGAAAAATAATAGCTTTTTAACAATGTTACTTTTATTTCATTACAGTAGCTTGGTATATTAAAAAAAAAACAAAAAATTTCAGAAAAAGAGCCCTTAAGTTTTTCTTGCACACCTTAACTTTTTCTTGCACAAATTTTGAAATTTTTAGAATACAAAGGGGTTAAGTAACAAAATTCATTTTTTTTCTTTTTATTTTGAAAAGTTGTTTTCTCTTCGCATGGTTCCGATAAAGCTTTTTCATATAACCAGTGGTATTCCCTTGGTGTGAACATCATGTGTTCCCTTAAATTTTTTATTTTCTCAACAGAAAGCTGCTTTATCTTTTTTTCTCGGACGAAGAAGTCTTGGTTTTTGTCTGGAACTTTTCGGATGTTTTTTGCTATTACAGCTTCATTGAATAAAGCATCTTCCTCGTAGCATTACTTATAAAAAAGGATCCATATTTGTTTATTCGAAGCCATTTGACGCTATCACGGAAATTGATTTTTTCATTCGATATGATTTTTGTAACATTTTTAAAGTTTAATTTTACTGGAAGATTTTCTAATGATCGAAAGTGGTTCTCCATGTCAATTATAACGGTTTTTTTTTTTGCTGGCACTTTTTATTATTTGTCGGTATTGCTCAGCAGTGTAAATGGTTTCGTTTTTTCGTAACTCTTTTTCGATTCTTCCAAAATCCCTGTCACTGCAAGATAAGTATGGCCAACTTCAGGAAATTTGTGGTCAATCAGATCAAAATATTCCGTAAAAAAAAGGACTTGGTATAGGTACAATAAAAAGAAGTTTTTGTTTTGTCCAGGGCAAGAATCGGTCCATGCAATCAGATGTTTCCTCTTTTTGGCAATTTCACATTCTTGGAAGAATGTATAGAGTGCACTCATTACCACGGTGCTTCCTCTGTCTGCAACATCTTCGGCCCAGGTTACCATATACGACATCTCTACATCGGAAGTAATGACATGGATTCCTAGATTATTAAACCACATCCGCCATAAGTAAAATGCCTTAGACGTGGTAAATTTTGGTAAAGGTATTGTTTGCTGGAGGTCAAATGTAATATATAAGACCTTTGGATCGGACCCAGTTTTTTCGCGGCCAATTTTTTGACTATGGAATCCGGACTTATAGTTTTGGTGTTTAGCTGAGTTTTTGCTAGAGTCACAAATGCTACAAGTGTCACTTCTTGCTAGTAACTTTAAATATGGGGTTTTAATTTGTCTGCAAGAAGCAGGTAAGTGCAAAATACATTTTTTTAAAGTTATTTTTATTTCACCCAAAAAGGAGTTTAGTGCTGTTCCACTCATATCATACAGTTTTTAGTTGTTAGTAACCCTTTTATACCAAAAATGAAAGCGCTAAATAAGAAAATACGAATCGTAGCGCAACATAGATTGGACAGAAATTTAAGTTTCAGCAAGGCATCCTCATATTTCGAAAAAAAAAACGAAAATCGAAAAAATGTCACCTAGCCCTTCTTCATCCAAACGCTTCAATTGTAGCAGAAGTAGTAGAGCAGCAATTATTTTTTTTTGTTTGAAAATGGCAGGAATTCCGTTTTTTGGTAAGTTTCTTGCACTTTAGCAACTTCTGCGGAGCTCGGCAGGTTTTCTTCTTCCGTTGACGAAGTTTTTCCGGATCACATTGAGCCAACACATGCCTGTCGGACAAAAAGCATTGGGGCAACAACTTTTTCTTCAGCGGTCCCTTCAACTTGGAGTTCGGAGCTCATTCCTCCTTCGATCGTCCTGGTCTTCAGCAGTTTAACTTGAAGTCTGAAATTTTTCAAAATTCTTCAAATTTTTTCGAGTAATTCATTTAACAAAAAATACAAAACCATATCTGGAAAAATTAATGTCTATACCCATTATCGATTCTATAGATGAAGACCATGCAAATTCTAGTCAAATGAAGCTTTTTTGGCAGTTTTAAAGTTTTGAACGCTACATTTTCAGAAATTTTCAGGCTTTTAGTAATTTTGAACTAAAACCCTATAGTTTAAAAAAAAAGATGTTTAAGTCAAATAATATTTTACATATTGAGCCAGGAAATGTCTTCGTGAAGCGAGTAGTTTAAAAAACAATACTTTTCAAAATTGCTAATCTCATTGGATTCAAATATTTTTTTGTTGTTTATGCATTTGCCTATAAATTTCCAGTCCACGAAATAATTTGATACAAAAATTAATTTTAAAGCTAAAATGAATTTGTTTCAATATTTTTCTTAAAGAAAATTCAACACTACGTTTCTGGCTGTAAGATAGCACTGGTCTGCGAAAATTAAGTTTTTGTGTCCTTCATTATGGATTTTTCAAATATTTTTTTGAGGAATGCAGAAGTCATACAAAAAATTGGCCAAGACATAAATTTGATAATTTTGTCGGTTAACGGTTTTAGTGTTTATATGTCGGCATATGCACCAAAAACAATTAAAAAAAAAACTATTTCTTGTAAGTTAGTCAATGATTTCCCATGTTTTCCGTGATAAATTTTGTTGGGTAACTTCAAATTCATACTCAACATCCCAAAAAAAACATAAAGTTAGCTATAAAACGTATTACTTCAGAATTTTCCACCTCTAAAAACGCTTGAATTGGACTACAGAGAGTATTTTGGAGAAATCCTAAATTTCAATTTGCAATATCTGCATCGAAAGCGAATTTTTGAATGATTTCATTCCCATCCCATTAATAGTTTTGTAATAAAGTATTTACCAGCAAAGAAATTCGACGGTAAATGTACCAGTTTTTAACATCTTCATATTATTTTCAGATTCGTGTTCAGCGGTACAAAATCCTTTAGAAAAGTATACTTTAGTTTGAAGGAAATTTTCGTTGCAGACCAGTGTAATCTATAGTATACTTTTCTATGTTTTACTGTTGTCTTTGAATTGTTATTTTTTGTGTGAAATCATTTTTTTTTAATTCTCCCCTGCCTGAATGTTTATGACAGTTTTATTAATTTTTTTGGCACAATAACACGTTCTACTAGTTTGATTTATCTCATGAGAAGCATTCTAAATTTCTTAATTTAATGTTAATTTCTTCTACTTGCTGTTATATACATTTTTCTAATTGCTAAATCTTGAAATGCTGTATATTGCAAACTGTTGGCCCTTAAAAAATGAAATTGAAGTCAAATTAACAAAGTGCGAAACCATACAATAATTCAAAGTCAAAAACTGGTCCTTCATTGCTAAAAATGTCGATTACTAAAAAAGCGCACAAATTTCTTTTTTTGGATTTTTAAAAATTTTGCGTTCGGCGCTAGAGCTAAAGAATAAGCAGGTATACTCGAAAACATACTAAAATAGGCTTAAGCAGATGATGTTTCTAGATCTTAGGTGTGTTTTTCTGTACACCCGGGCTAAGTTGGACGAAAAAACGCCTCGGGGCTTAACGAAAACACTTGGCAGCATTGCGAATGAAATGAAAAAAAAAAATGAAAAAAATGTCTCCAATATACAAAATGAGATAAACAAAAAATAAATAACAAAAATCTTTTTCTGATTTGTTGAATTGTTTGCATTTTGTGTTTTAATAAATTCAATAACATATTTATATAAAGAAATTCCAGAGCATTAAATGCACACACTTTAAAATTTAAAAAAAATAAGTTGTAAAAGTTAAGAAAAATAAACAATTTAATTTTTTTTCTACACCAAACGCCATCTTTGTGTTTTTATGTTCATACAATTAATCGATCATTTTGGTGTTTTCATACAATTTATAGATGATTTAACAGAAAATGAGTTGGTAGCACAGATTTTAACCCCTTCAAAGAGTTTAGCCCCGAGAATTCTCCTTGCTTAATTCCTTAGCTCAAGGGGCTAAGTATTTTGTTGTATTTAACATGTTAAGGGCTTAGCCCCGAGAGCGTTTTTTTTTTGTTCAATTTAGCCCGGGTGTACAAAAAAACGCACCTTTTATTTCATTTTGAAATATACTCTCGCCAAGGCGACACAAGATTCAAAAGCATCTCTGAAAAAAAATAAAGCATTTTCTATAATATTCTTAAAGGACCCTATCAGTTGCTTATTAAATTTTATATATGAAAATCATTTCGGGGGGGGGGGCTTCAGCCCCTCAAGCCCCCCCCCCCCCTGGCTACGTTCCTGGTCTTAAGTATGTGCTAATTATTCGTTTTTATCGTTTTCCATTCACACAAAACCTTTTTCCGATACTTTACTTTTAACGGTGTTGTTTCTGTTATGGATCCATATGGTGGTGGTTTCCAGACCCGTATAAACTTAGCATGACAACTTTTGAAAAGGTAATTTTTTTTGGCTCAGTAATTGCCGTATAATTGCCGCATTTATGCCGTGAAGTCAAAAAAATTGCCGCGTTCTTAGTTTGGTCAGAATTTGATCGGAAGTGTTTGCCATGCTAACTTTATATAAAGTTAGCATGACACTTTTTAATTTTTGGTCAAATCCAATTTTTTTTTCGCTCATTAATTGCCAAATAATTGCCGTATTTATGCCGTGAAATCAAAAAAATTTGCATGACATATCCAGTATTTCGAAAATCACCTGTCAAAACTAAAATTTTTTTTGCTCATTAATTGCCGCATTGGGTTTATATGTGAAATGCAAACTCAAAAAAATTGCCGCGCTCTTGGTTTGGACCAGTGATTAACGAAATACAGGGTGTGTCATGCTAACTTTATATCGAATTTGGGTTTAAAAATAGTTTTTATTTTTTTCTGAAAAAAACAAAGAGCCCAATTTTTTTTTTGATTTCACGGCATAAATACGGCAATTATTCGGCAATTAATGAGCGAAAAAAAAATTTGATTTGACCAAAAATTAAAAAGTGTCATGCTAACTTTGTATAAAGTTAGCATGACAAACACTTCCGATCAAATTCTGACCAAACTAAGAACGCGGCAATTTTTTTGACTTCACGGCATAAATGCGGCAATTATACGGCAATTACTCAGCCAAAAAAAATTACCTTTTCAAAAGTTATCATGCTAAGTTTATACGGGTGGTTTCCAGTGAGTCAGAGATTTAGGGTTTGTGCATTTCTATTGACCTATTATTCGCTGAAAATGATGACGTCCGGTTGTAGTTCATCAATGAACTTGAATAGGAGGTTGTCCGCCGACCGTTAAACTACTATGGATGTTACCTTGAAGTATTTTAATCAGTAGGTACATGTAGGTACATGGTCAATTGCGCGTGGTTGGTTTTCCAGGCTTCCGCATAAATAGTACTTACTACTTTGGTGGTTTCTTGTACTCCTTTCTTTTATGAGTTGAAGCACATTCATTGCCTTCTCATGTCAGATTCATTGCAGTTTGCTTGCAGGTGTCCATAACCAACCACTCGTCTTCTTATTTTGGTCCGTTCATTGGTGTGTACACTGTACAGCTATCCCGGTGACAGCGATTTTGAAATCATTCAATTGCTTTCCCATTTTCTTTTTGTTGGCTACCTGAATCTCTTCTTCTGTGGTGGGTTCGCAAGGTCTCTTATTCCCGGAGTAGTTTTTCGTTTCAGATTTTGGATCGATTTCTCAAAGTTTGAACGGTTTTTTTGTCCCAGTTCCAGCAACACCGTCCGTCCGTCTCTCGATGATGGTTTTAACAGTTGTTTCGGTGTCTTCAGGGTTGACCTTCGGTCTTTTTTCCTGGAGTATTCCACTGAAGCTTCCCCCTAATTGGGTTTAATGAGTATCGCTTTAGTTTTTCGTCTCTGTTTCCGTTTTACTTTTCTTTTTTTTCGATTTTTGTGTTTCTCAAAATTGCGTTGCATCCTTTTATGATGGTTTATTTTGAGTTCCTTAACAGTTTTGGCTTAGTAACGCTCTGTCGACGTTTTTTTTTGCTTCTTGGGTCTCAGAGACGGATGATTGTTGTTCTTGTTCTACGCCCTCTGGGATGATGCAATGCCTATCGCCGATCGGAGACTTTCCGGTTCTCTTACCGTTTTTTTGGGAGTGGATTGTAAGGTGGTCACTTTGCCGAAATTGGTACTTGTCTGCCTCGATCCTCGTTTGTTTGGGATCCCACATCCTGGAATCCTTGCAGTCGCTGAATTTCGACTTCCCAGAACCCGCGTGCTCATTCCTATCCGGCGCCGTTACTATGGATCCGACTCCCTGCACCGTAGTGGGTTCATCTACTTTTTGTGTCTCCATA
This sequence comes from Meliscaeva auricollis, assembly GCA_948107695.1. Classification (NCBI taxonomy): domain Eukaryota; kingdom Metazoa; phylum Arthropoda; class Insecta; order Diptera; family Syrphidae; genus Meliscaeva; species Meliscaeva auricollis. Next base: position 36,907,784 of record OX403619.1, on the reverse strand, counting down.
TTTGGTTTATTATTTTGAGTTCCTTAGTACAGCTATTTTTTGGTCTACGTTTGGTTTTCCACATCCCTTTATCCGTCACCGGAGGACGCGCCTAATCAAAGAAACCACAAAAAAATCTCGAAGGGTGGCATAAATGCTGTGGAACAATTTGAAACTATGGAACATACATACAAAAACAAAGCCTTCTAGCCTGATTGACTTGGGATTTTGGATGATCTTCGTGAAATTACTTCGCTTCACTTCACTGAATTCTCACAAAAACACAACTGTTGCAAAGGTATCTTCTTTATTATGTTACAATGACAATCCATCATAATTAATGGAAATCCTACTGCCATATCTGCATGAATAGATAAAACACCGATATAACCAACAAAATTATTTTTTTATTGATTTCAGGAGTTTTCTTTTTCCTAACTATGTACCTACAATAATCTATATCTAGACTTTAATACAATTTCGGAAATGAATTAGCTTACTAACACAAGCCACGTGTCGCATTAAAAATGGCACGAAATCAACGACGTCTAATCACTCAATGAATAACAAACAATCCTCTTAAATAGATAAAAACATCGCCTTGAATCCTGGTGACTTTAAGTATTAATCTCAATCTCAACAATAAAAAATAAAAATCTCATCTTTCCAAACCAGTTAATTTTACATTAGCTTCGTAAAAGTGATGAAAATCCCACCCTATACACTTTTATAACTTATAAAAGCATTGTTTTCCTGGCAGGGAATAAAAAAGGAGCAGAGGGGTTGTTTTGTATGACTCCGCCTCATTTAGGGCGTGTCCTTCAGGGATACTTTATTAGAGAGAAATAATTTTTCTATGTTCTCAGATATCACATTTGTGAAGCGTTTGTCAAACCAAAAGGATAGCAACGATAAAGGTAGTGCTTGAAAAAAAGTTTATAAGAAACAAAAATTTACATAAAATAAATCCTACTAATAGTTGAATTTTGAAACATGTGCGTTTTTTTTTGTTGTTTATTTGTTTTTGAGACTAAAAATGATTTGTAACTGTTTAATTATTATTTTATGATAAATCACTAAAATACCTTATTTAAAGTTTTAATTGAAGAGTTGTGAGAGCCACTTGTGCAATCTAAGTTTGGATCTATTGGAAAATAACTGCTGTCCATTTAATATTAAAACATGAATTTACATATACATATATAGACTACGAAAAAAAAATAAGAAAACTAACTTTCTTTCCTTTTTTATTACTTGCTCTATAGCAAGTTTCGTGTGAAAAAAATTAGGTTTTATCAAAACCAACATTACGATGATGGAAAAGTATAGAAAAGGGATTTTCGTCATGCCGTCGGTCGGTCTGTGCACATTTCCTCTGCCCAAACGTGTAGACGGATTTTCTTCAAGGATTTTGTTGAAAATTTGTATATGTAATGTGTTAAGTAATTGCAACAAAATTGCATTTTTAATTAAAAAAAAAACTCGAATAAGGGAGAAACAGACTTGCGTTTTTTTTTTTGCAAAAATGTTTTTTTTTTTATTCTTTTATGATATCTCGTAAGCTCTTATAATTAGAAGATCTCTCATACCGCCACGATTGCAATGGATCAAGTAAAAGCGATGCATTAAAGCACATGTATTTCAATTGGTACATACACACCGAGTGCGATGCACCGCGGCGATTAAAGCGATCGTGAAACTCAAACGTCGCATGCTGCATTCAAACGCTCGATGGCGGGGACAATTGACATTAAAGAGTTGATTTTTTTGTTTTTACAGTCATCCAAGTTGTAGGTTATGTGCTCTTCTATATAATATTTTTTTTTAATCTGTCATTCATAAAAAAGTATTTTTTTTTTTAAATTTGATCTAAACTCGAAAATTGCGTGTTTTCGTACTTTAAGGCTCGTTAAGAGTTCAGCGTGCAAAAAAAAAACAAAAATTCAAACCAAATTTTAGTCTGTTTTGGGCATAATTTGGTATGGTACCATGTTTATATGATGTTTATATTTTCAAATCACCGTAACCAATTACAAAATTACCTTTTTTTCCTCTGTCAATTGGTACCAGAGGCTACAAATGCAATTTTGTTTTTTTTTGCATGCATTCTGAGCCCTTAGTTTTAATTGGTTACAAAAACAAAATTATCCTACGTGTTATCTTAACCTGAGGTATGACAAACAAGTTTGCTTTATTATATAATAAAAACGATGGACAGAAAAGACAGAAAACAGTTTTGTAAATTTATTTTTTTGTTTTTGCGCTGAACTATAAATTAGGCTTTACTCGTAAAACCTGAGGTTTTAAAGATACATTTAAATGACACTCTATAGACTATAATGTTTTACATAAAAAAGTTTAGGATATGCTTTCGTAATAGTTATTATTTGGAAGGAAAAGAGAGATGTGTGTCGATGTCGAATATATCGGTTTCTTGCCTATTTTTATCAAATGGTCAATGCTATCGAAAGAAAATGTTCTAAGTATTTGTAGATTTTGCGTTCCCCTCACAATTAAATTCAGTTTTAATTTCTTAAAGCTTTAATAGAAAAAAATAATTCTTGATTTGTTCAAAAGTCAAAAATTACGAGTTTCCGTACTTAACACTTTTAAAAGAGGGGTTTCAATGCTCTGTACCAATTTTCAGCTCTATGCAAATTATTTCTCGGTTTGCATCTTTTCATGTCTATTTTATTTGGACTAGTATGATTTTGATAAAAATAGAAAAAGAAAAATCGAAATGTGAAAAGTTTCCGGAATAGAACTAAATATGCACAAATGATCGATTATGTATACATAGTTTTTTGTTTTGTAAACCCCATTTTATTTTAATTTATCAATTTTAATCGATGTGCTAAACAAATTTATAAAATTCTGTAAAGTTTAATGTTTAAAATTTTATTGTTGGCTTAAAAAAAAGTTTTGATTTTATTTAATTAGATGAAAAGCAAAGGAAATATTCAAATTTTAAGTGATGGTGAGCTGATTTTTTGTGAAATGTAGCGCTATAGCAGCGGTGTGCTTCGAATTCCATAGCCATTGCGATTGAAAACGCCATCGCGATCGCCATCGCGCCGGTGTGTGAAATTCTTAACACTTCTTCACTGGTATTTTACATAACCTCAAACCATCTTATTAAATTTGCAAAAAAAAAATTAATATGCATTATAATTAAAAAAATTGAAAAAAAAAATTAGTTTTATTCTTTTAAGATATGTTTTCACTTTTCTTGTTAATACACATATAACTTAACCAAAACCATATATTATTTTTAATTTCTAACAAAATTATTATTTTTTATAAACTTTACATAAGAGGATTTAATGTGTGCAGCAACTTTGACCTAAAGAACAAGTACGTGCGAACCAGTAGCGCATTTTATTATAATTATGATGATATCCGGTGGTCCTAATCCATGTTGCCAAGTAATGTTTTTTTTTTCATAGAATAGGATTAACATATTAAAGTGAAAACATTTTCTTTTTCGGTTTTAACCCAAGTTTTTTCTGATGAATATTACCTTTCAGGGCTCAATTCGCGGGTTCTCAGGATTTTAACCCTCGATTTGTCTCAAGTATACGCATTTTCTATTTTGACACCCTTTAGGATTGCAGCACAAACCGCCTTTCTTGTGCTTCTGCTTTTAGGTAAATATAAGCGTGGTTAAGAAGTATTTTTATTCAACAAATGTATTTAGCAAATACGTTAATTGAAATTTTGAAAAAAAAACTGATAAAATAATAATTGAAATATCGCGGATATTTATTATAATTAAATAACGGCGTAATATCCAATCTCATAAATTCTGATGCGGAAATAGTTTTTAATTCATTTATCAAATTGTAAGATAGTTGCTTAACGAATTTCCACAATTGTCAAAAAAAAAACAGTCTAGTGCATCAGACACATTCGATTGTACATTTTGTTGTGTCTCCTAGTAATGTGGTTTATAATAATAATCAAACAAATAACACACGTATATGTATTTTGATATTTTTGTTTAAAATTTTGAATGGTCAAATAATTTTCACAACATTGATATTTCTTAATAATATATTAGCAACGCGTTTCGGAGTGTATACTGTTGAAATTTGAGATATTGTACTTTGTACATATATACTTTATATGTTTATGTATTGCTTATATCGAGTTGTTTTTACTTAAAACGTTTTTGTTTATTGAAAATAAAATACTTACTTCATTTTGGAATCTTAAAACATCAGGTTATGGGCCTTATCACGTTTAAATATTAAGGAAAATATATTTAAAAAAGATTTCTGAAATGAAGCACAATATCGAAGACTTCGGGGAAGCGAAAATTTTGAAGACTGGAAATTTTCCGTCGAAGCATATCTTCAAATGAAAGGATTATGGAAGGCTGTTTTTGGTACTGAAACGGATGCAACCAAGCTTTTAAATGCGAAGTCGGAGCTAATATTGCTTGTAGAGAGGTCCATCTATCCTCATATAAGACAATGCAACAGCGCAAAGGAAATTTGGGATTCTCTTCAAAGAATTTTTCAAGATTCTGGGCTTATGAGAAGAGTCGGACTCATCCAGAAATTTTATTCGACAAAATTGAACGATTTTTCAAGAGTAGATGAGTAAGTGAACGATGTTTTAAACACATCATGCAAACTTAGGTCTGCAGGTCCTAATGTTGACGAGGAATGGGTTGGTTCAATGCTTTTAGCTGGACTTCCAGACGAATATAAACCCATGATAATGGGTTCTGGTGTAAAAATTACTGGAGATTCAATTAAAATGAAGTTGTTACAAGACGTCAAAACGGGCCATGGCAATGATACTGCATTCATTGGCAAAAATTGGAAAAGTCCAGGAAGTAAACAATTTAAGGGCCCCAAATATTACAACTGTAACGAATTTGGCCATATTGCCGCAAAATGTCCAAAGAAGAACAAGATAAGCCAGGTTAAGAAGAAGAGTGCGATGTTCAGTTCGTTCTCTGTCAAGACTCTTAACAAAGACGAATGGTACTTCGACTCTGGAGCATCAGCTCATATGTGCTCCAATAGTTCATATTTTTCAAGCAAGATGGAATCTATAAAATCTGAGGTTATTGTCGCCAATAATTCCAAGATAGAGGTCAAAGGTATTGGCAAGGTCGACATGAAGGTTTCCATAGGGAAATCGAAAGAAAACGAGGTAGAATTTCTGGACGTTCTTCATGTTCTAGACTTGTGCATAAATCTTTTGTCTGTGTCAAAGATTGTTCAAAGAGGTTATTCAATGGATTTTAGCAAGAATGGATGCCTAGTCAAAGACAACAAGGGTAAAATTGTTGCAACTGCAGATTTGGTCAATGAAATGTTCCGCCTGAATAGATCACCGAACCAATGTGCATACGCTGCAAAAATTAAAGAAACCAATCTCGAACTCTGGCACGAGCGAATAGGTCATCCAAGTAGTGAGACGACTAAGCTGATGGTTCCTGAAAATGTTAAAACCACTGATGTTGATGGTGCCAAAGTCAATTGTATAACATGTCTTAAAGGAAAGATGGCACGCTAGCCATTAAAAGCAATTGGCACCAGAGCTGAAGCTGTCCTAGATCTCATCCACACAGATCTTTGTGGTCCAATGAATCACAAGTCAATTGGAGGCTCATTGTACATGCTTCTCTTCATTGACGATTATTCAAGAAAAGTCTGTGCTTATTTCATTAAAAGCAAGTCAGAAGTAGCTGAAAAGTTCCTTGAATTCAAGACTTTTGTGGAAAATCAAACAGACAAGAAAATAAAAGCATTAAGAAGTGACAATGGAAAAGAATACTGCAATTGGAAGATGAAAAAGATTCTAGTGGACGGAGGTATTCAACATCAAACGACAGTGCCATATTCCCCGCAACAAAATGGTTTGGTGCGTTATCTTCTCATCGGATCTGGACTGGAAAAAAAAATTTTGGGCTGAGGCAGCAAACACAGCAGTATATCTTATAAATCGGACACCATGTAAAGGTATACAAAATAAATCACCGGAAGAGCTTTGGTCTGGTAAAAGACCAAATTTCCCAAAGAGAAACGGAAGAAACTCGATGCTAAGGGGAGAGATGCAGTTTTTATTGGATACTCCACACACTAAAGATCGTACCGATTCTTCGATATGAAAAAGAAGGAAGTGGTTATAAGTCGCGATGCAGCATTCTTTGAACACAATTTTCCAAAGAAAAAGAGGTAAATGATGATTCTTATTATGAAATATTTGAAGGATGTGATTCCGTGGGAGAAGAGAACGAAGATTCAATCCATGTTTTAAATGAACGAATACCCACGCCAGAAAATGAAGAAACGGACTCAAATAGTTTCACGGATGCTCAAGATGATTCCGTTGGTGAGGAATCTTCTGAAGGAATCACATCTTCTACACAGCTAAGACGTTCTACTCGACCAAGAAATGCACCTGTAAGAGACGGATATGTTTCGTATATTGCCACCAACAACGATGAAGATCCGAAAACTGTGGCTGATGTTATGAAGAGTACAAACAATTCTCGTTGGAAAGAAGCAATGAACGACGAATATTCAGCTCTTATCAAAAACGGAACTTGGGATTTAGTAGAATTACCAAAAGGAAAAAAACCCATTAACTGCAAATGGACGTTTAAAACAAAAAGAGACATGCACGGTAAAATAGAAAAGTACAAAGCAAGACTAGTTATCAAGGGTTATTCGCAACGTCAAGGGATCGATTACCAAGAAACATTTTCTCCCGTCGTAAGATACACATCGATAAGATTGTTGTTAAGTTTAGCGGTACGTTATAACTTGGACATAAATCAAATGGACGTTGTGACTGCTTTCTTGCAAAGTGAACTTGAAGAAGAGGTCTACATGAAACCCCCGGAAGGATTTGACGATGTTCAAGGAAAGGTATGTAAACTTAAAAAGTCACTGTATGGTCTCAAACAAGCTAGTAGAGTATGGAATAAAAAACTGGACGCAACTTTAAAAAAAATCGGACTTTCACAATCTAAAACGGATCCTTGCATTTACTTCGAGACAAACGGCGAAGAAAAAACTTTTGTGGCTATCTACGTAGACGATATTCTTATCTTTAGTAATAACAAGGACAAGAAATCAAGCATTAAGGATAGTTTGTCGAAATCATTCGAGATGAAGGATTTTGGAGAAGCTAAGTTTGTACTTGGAATGCAAATAACTCGCGATAGAGAAAAAGGAAAGTTGTGGATTGACCAAGAACCGTATATCAAGACTATGCTTAAGCGTTTTAATATGGACGATTGCAACTCAGTTTCCACGCCGATGGACATCAATCAAAAACTTATGAAAGAGACATGTCCTAAAACAAAAGAAGATATTGAGTACATGAACACCGTGCCATATCAAGAAGCAATTGGCAGTATATTATACGCAGCTCAAGTAAGTCGCCCTGATTTATCTTTTGCAGTGGGGGCTTTGTCTAGATTCAATAACAATCCATCAAAGTCTCACTGGGCAGCAGTTAAAAGACTTTTCCGTTACGTCAAAGGGACTAAAAACTATAAACTAGAATTTACACGTAATGATAAAGGTCGTCTAGAAGGATTTTCAGATGCAGACTGGGCCAGCGATGAAGATGATAGAAAATCAACAACTGGTTACATCTTTAAATACCAAGGAGGACCTATATCATGGAATGCAAAGAAGCAACCAACCGTGGCTCTTTCTACTACAGAAGCAGAGTACATGGCTTTGGCTTCAACGTCCCAAGAAGCACTATGGCTTCAATCTTTATTAAAAGAACTTACTACCTGGAATGAAGAATTGATATTGCGATGTGATAACAAGAGCGCAATAAATCTTTCTCAAGACAATATGTATCATGCACGTTCCAAGCATATAGACATCAGACATCACTTTATACGAGATCTTATAGATGAAAAGAAGATAAAGATCGAATATTTAAAAACAGAAGACATGCTTGCAGACGTTATGACCAAAGGACTTCCAGCTCAGAAACATAACCACTGTTGCAATTTAATTAGTATAAAAGTACCAACATCTAGTGGGGGTGTTGAAATTTGAGATATTGTACTTTGTACATATATACTTTATATGTTTATGTATTGCTTATATCGAGTTGTTTTTACTTAAAACGTTTTTGTTTATTGAAAATAAAATACTTACTTCATTTTGGAATCTTAAAACATCATATACGTCCATCTTCAGACGAGTTACTCAATTTTCTTGCAAATTGAGTAACTCGTTTGATGGTGTTATATTGATCGAAATGCTTGGAGTGTTCGGAAGAAGAATGTTCGGATTGTTTGCAGCGCTCGAAATTATTGGAATTATAACTATTTTCTAATATACATATTTCTCGAAGCTGTGCTACTGTTGCACTTTTATTCATGCGTAGAATATTTTATTAATTTCGGATTTGTTTGTATTTGTATTGTTCGTTGTTCACTTATCTTGGCTTATACCACTTCTGAGTTGTTAAATGGCAAGTTTTTCAATTAAAACTTAATCAATTAATATTAAATCATGAAATACTTATTTTCACGATTATCCAGGATTCTTTTTTTAACCCGGCTATTTGCTGCTAAGGAAACGTAAATGTCTATTTTAATAAATGTGTATTGCAATTACAACTATTGAATAAGAAAACCAAACAAACAAAATGTATTAAAAATGTTAAAATAGAATGGAAAATAATCATTTTCGTTCCCTCTGATTTCGTTCCCCCTGATTGATATCGTAGCCCTTTATTATGAATAAAGTACTCGAAACTACATTAAGCTCCTAAAATTTGCGAAGTTTACTACAATTTTCATAACATATTCTGTTTCTAAATTAGAATGGAATCGCAGCCAGAAAATGATGACCGCAGTTCGACTTCTTCGAATAGTAGCACAACAGATCATATAGTCTCTAACAATGTAGGACCTGTCACTTCCCCCAAAGACGTTTCATTACAGAATAGATCAACTACTTCACTTAGTGGTTATTGCGGCCACGCAAAAACAGACTCAATTTCGGACGGTGATATGTCTGATTTTTCAAATGATAGCGAAGATGAAGAATTTAACAGTCATGTTGAAGGTAAATAAGTTGAATTAGTTTTTAAAATCAGATATTTCTATTTAATGTTCTATGTACATAATTAATGTGCATAATGTATAGTATATGATTCGCACACGAATTGAAAAATAATCAATTTTGTCTTTTTTAATTTTAAAGGCCGCAATAATATTCTTCAACCACACGTCCAAAGCACATCACCTGGAGGTAATATTATGAAAAACGGCCAAATTGTTGTACGAAAAGTTTTCACCAACACTAGAGAGCGCTGGCGTCAGCAAAACGTTTCCGGTGCATTTTCTGAACTCCGAAAACTAGTACCAACACATCCGCCAGACAAGAAGTTATCAAAAAACGAAATTCTTCGGATGTCAATAAAGTACATTAAGCTCTTAACAAATGTTCTTGATTGGCAGAAGCAAGAAGAACAAAAATACGCCGAAGAGAATGAACCAAACAACAATGACAAATCTGTTGTAAATGGTATGAAGGAATTCCATGTCAAATGTGAAAGGACCATTGTTCAATTAGATAATATCAAAAGAAGTACAAATAATAATCTTCTAATGATCGCTCCTCAAAATCCAACAAATGCCATTAAATTGGAAACACCCGACGAACCAATACCATTTCTTTTCCGTCGTGATGTACAACCGACAAATACGATAATCAACACCCGATGCTTACCAAAACTCAATAGAACTAAAAGAAGGCTCAATCAACAACATAAATTAGATTCAGATTTGAAAAGAAAAAAAGATAGAATTTAAATATTTTAATGCAAAAATAACAGTCGAAAGAAATAAATAACTTAAAATGTTTTTTTTTGCTGTACTTTTTATCATTATGTATGTACCTACATTGTACATATGTATGTTTGTATGTATGAGGCCAATCTTTGAATTTTTCGTGAAAGTAAGATTTGCTAATTCAAATGCTTGATGTCGAAGGAAGGGGTTTACATAAATCTAATTGACTAAATTTTCCCAAAAACAGCAACACCACGGGTCTTACGAGGTTTTTGAAAAAAAAAAATGTTTTTTTTTATTAAAACTACTTTGCCAATAGCACCAAATCTTAATCAAATCATAAGCGGAGTTCTTGAAAAAAAAATGAATGCCGGATTCAAAAATAGAGAAAATCAAAAGCACTTTGAAACACAATAAACACACTATTGTTATTATTTTATAACTGCACTCGAATATATTCAAATGTAAGTTTTCATGTTCAAAATCCATCAAAAAGAAATTAACATTATAACTAAAAAAAAAAGTACGTATACGCCGTGAATATTTTTTTTAACAATTAACTAAAAGTAACTACTTTTTAAATTCGCCTCCAAAACTAACCGTGAGATTCATAACAAAAAGAAACTCGCCTCACGGTCTTCGAGTTACGGCTGTTAAAGAATTCAAGTAATTTAAAAAGGTGAAACAGAACTGGAATTTGCCATTTCAAATGGAATGAACAAAACTGCCAAAACAAAATAAAAACAAGGTCTGTTTGGGTACTAGCCAAAACAACGAATTTCTACTATTCTTGAGTCCAAGTCCTGTCAAACCTGTCAAGAGAGAGCGCAATTTCCCCTCTTTTGAAAATTTCTGCCCAATGAATTTTTTGCGGCTGAAATATGAATTCTGTCAAAATCATTTGATAATGCAAAACAAAATTTAAAAAAAAAACAACAAATAAGAAGTGGAAAATAAAAATGAAAATATTTTTGAATGTCGGGAATTTCAAATCAACTAACAAAAAATTAAAATAGAATCAAAAAGTGAATGATTTTATAAATAAAAAAAAAAGTGTCAGCTTTTTAAGATCATCTTGTTCCCGAGTATTTGAGCAGTTTCAATTTTTCTTCAATTTTTTTTCGAGTAATGTTTATACCCCTTATCGATTCTATAAAGGAAGACCATGCAAAATTCTAGTCAAATGAAGCTTTTTTTTGACAGTTTTAAGTATTTGAACGCGACATTTTCAGAAATCCATTAAAAGTAAAAGAAAAACTATTTTTTCAGGCTATCAGTAATTTTGAACTAAAACCCCAGTTTAAAAAAAAAAGGATGTATAAGTCAAATAAATTTGTTACATATTGAGCCAGGAAATGTCTTCGTGAAGCGAGTAGTTTAAAAAATATTACTTTTCAAAAATTGCTAATTTCGTCGGAATCAAATATTTTTTTAAGTTGTTTGGGCATTTGCCCTTTAATTTTCCAGTCCACGAAATAATTCGATACTAAAATTAATTTTAAAGGTAAAATGAATTTTTTACATATTTTTCTTAAAGAAAATTCAACACTACGTTTCTGGCTCTAAGATAAAAAAAATTAAGTTTTTGTGTCCTTCATATTTTTTTTAATTATGGAAGATTGGTTTCAGAAAAAATCTATCTCGTAAATTTTTTTTGATTGATTTTAATTTTTGATTCTTCAATGTATAGTCACATTTTAAACAGTAATGTAAACAAAGTCACCATAAATTTCAAAATTTCCGTAGTTTTTGGAATGTACACTGCATCTTATTTCTAAACTCTTGATACTGGCCAAGTTAATTATGGTGTAAAGAAGGCAGTAATCAGGGAAAACCCAATAAAAAGGATATTTTGTGCTTTTCAAAAGGACTGTTTTTTATGGATTTTTCAACATTTTTTTTGAGGTATCCAGAAGTCATACAAAAAATTGCCCCAGACATGGATTTGCTAATTTTGTCTTAATTTATTTTATTTATAATAGGCAGAAGCAGATGATGTTTCTAGATTTAAGGTGAGTTTTTTTGTACGCCCGGGCTAAGTTGGACGAAAAAAACGCCCGGGGCTTAACGGAAACACTTGGCAGCATTGCGAATGAAATGAAAAAAATGAAAAAAAATATTTTCAATATACAAAATGAAATAAACAAAAAATAAATAACAAAAATCTTTTTCTGATTTGTTGAATTGTTTGCATTTTGTGTTTTAATAAATTCAATAACATATTTATAGAGAAATTTAATTGAAATAATTTGTAAGAGTTAAGAAAAATAAACAATTTAATTTTTTTTTCCACACCGAACGCCATCTTTGTGTTTTTATGTTCATACAATTTATCGATAACTTTGGTGTTTTCATACAATTTATCGATGATTTAACAGAAAATGAGTTGGTAGCAAAGATTTTAACCCCTCCAAAGAGTTTAGCCCCGATAATTCTCCGGGCTTAGTCCCTTAGCCCGAGGGCCTAAGTTGTTGTTGTATTTACCATGTAAAGGGAGGGGGCTTCAGCCCCTCAAGCCCCCCCCCCCCTGGCTACGTGTTTCAGTTTGCTGATAGTTGCCATTGCCGTTTATTTACTCAAAAAGGGAGCAATAGTATTCGTGTTTACGGCAAATCACTTCTGAAGTTTTCTTGTGATATAAACACCGGAAAAAATTAACACACGTTAAAAACACTATTTTTACCATCAATTTATCGATTGTTTGTTGTTTTTATATTTTATTTTATCTCGCAAATTTATTTTACGAATTAAACAAAATTTCAAACTCTACCAAATTATTTTTGCACTTAAATTATTATACGTGTGTGAGTGCTCCTGGTTTCGATTCTGAATTTAGATCTGAATTTAGAAGAAGAACTGTAATCCAAAGCCAATAAAACAGAAGAAGAAGCATTCCTGATGTCCAATCGAAAACAACATAATAAGTTTATTGTGAAAAATACGAAAAATACAAAACATTCACTCTTAAGTATATAAGTTCAAGAGCATCTCTATAAAGTACATACATCAAGCTCTTAATGAAGAAGATAGAATTAAATTTTAATTTAAAAACCAACCAACAAAATTTACCAAAATTTACAAATTTAAAATGTGTTTGCTGTAATCTGAGATATGAGTAACTCCGTATTTAGGTGAAGCTATATGTAAGTTTTCTCCGCAAACCATTTGAGAGTTAATATGTGGATTGTGAATTTCAGTGATAAGAGTGCTGCAGGCAGTTGATGAATCTCCACTCGATTTAAGCATTTTCTATAAAAAAAAATAAAATTTGAATGAAAAGAAACTATTGGTACTTACAAAAATTGTGTTATTTACCATCCAAAACTCATTTCCAGGCAAAGCGTTTCCATCCCAAGCGTAAGACACAATAAGAAGTACATTTTCGTGTTCTGGTTGGTGCTGGAGTGAATTTGAAAACTTAAGCTAAGGCATTAGTACATATTATGTAGTTAATTTTATTAAATTTTATGAAAAATTTCCTTTTTATCGCTTCGTTTCCAAGACAAAGAGTTAAAACAAAAGCTCTCAATTAAATTTGAAAAACAACAATCCAATTTCGGCGAGAGTTCAAATTCACCGACATTTCCACTTCAAGACGTGTGCGTCGCGACACTTTTTTTGATTTTTTACAATTTGACTGGGAAATATCAAAACAAATATTTTACTATTTTGCTAGTATTCACAGCGGTCGATTCTCGAAACGATTAAATGATTGTTTCGATTATTTTTGATTGATTAGAATGGGTTATTTATCCAAGCTAGGTATTCGACATTTCAGCAACCTCAGAACATACACTCGGCTAAAAACTTTCATTTGAATCGACTCTCACAATAAGCTGCTAGGATTTAATAGTAACATAAGTGACGAACCAAGAAACACTGTACATACAATCCTTCTCAATATATTGATTTAATGTTTCAAATACATTTTAATTTGATAGGACAAAATCACTGACAATTTTTATGAGACAGCGCGTTATACACAACAACATGAACGTTATACTGCATAATCTTTTTTTCAACAATATTTTAGAAAATATTTATTTATGATTTCGTTTTCGATTGGACTTCTAGAAGGGTCCAGAAGCATCCAGAAGTCTTCTGAAACTATTTTATTGTGTCGTATCTGTCATTTTTGTGCTAGTAAAAAAGTTTCAGAAGACTACTGATGCCTCCAGACACTCTTTTTACCGACATAAGATTCGGTAAATGAAGTGTTTTGTAATTCAAGAGTTAATCGATTGTTAGAATACGTTTGAGAGGTTAAACTAGAGAATCTCTATTTATACTCTTTTTGTATTTATACGATGCTAGATATTAAAGCTTTTGGCATTTTAAGCAAACTTAATTCATAATACGCAAATGTTTGAAATAACTAACTCTTGATGCCTACTTTTGCGCAATATTAAAGATTTTCTTAAACTATTCTTAAAGAAGTTTATTCATTATTTACAAAATTCTCAAATAAATAAATATTCTTACCAATTTATCTGCAGGATTTCTTCTTGACAAAAACGTTCGTATTCCTCCATCAGGGTGTGTATCACATTTAAATATTCCTCCATGTTCTAACTCTCCACATTTAGTAACACTGAACCATGAAAAATGCACAAATGCAATATGATTAAGTTCGGGCAACAATACCTTTAGTCTTTCTGTAAAGGTCAACAGAAATATTTCTTCTTGCTGTGGTGCTGTTTTCCAAACACCCAATCCGATACCAACAACATGGATATATGCACGCTGTCCAGCAGCTGCAGCTCGCGCTTCACTTTCCAAAAGAAGTGTATCAAATGAGATAGCATAGCGTTTTTTCATTATTAAATTATCAAAAATGTCATTCTTATTACTTGAATCACCAAAACGTTTACCATCTTTTACAACTTGGTCGAATGAAAAATCTTGTTCTTCGTAAAAAAATTTCCACACATTACGGTAGCTGTTTTGTCTGGTGGTATCATTGTTTGTAGAACTTTGCCCATAACCATTTTCAAATGTGTTTTGAGTTTTGGAAATAACAATGTCTTGAAACTCCATTACATCGCGACGCGATAGTCGTGCACCAATAAAACCTATTATAACGCCTGCACGTTCGATTTTGGATTTATCTTTTTCTATCACACCAATATTTTTGCGATTTCCATCATTTAGAAATTCCGAATGTGATGAAACAGAAAGGAATGCAGAAAGCTAAACAAAAATAAGTATTTTTTATTTAAAGATATTAATTTTGCTCATTACAATGAGTTGCATTTTTAAACACTAATGAGATTACTTTTCTTAATCATGCTGTCAAAAATGTTAAGGAACCTAAGTTTGTTCTCTAAATTTTGTACTATTTTCCTACTTTCAAAATCAATTTTGAAACAAAAATGTATCGGAACCGGCTCGAACAACTGCGATTTAAATTCTTTTTTTACTTGCGATATAGGTACAATAGGGCAAAGATTCGTAAAAAAAAATTAATTTGACATTACAATCAAACATGACATTACTATGGTAGAAAATTAGAAAAAAGTGGGTCTGATAATTCTGCCTGTCTATCTCTATCTCAAATCAAAAAGTACGAAATCTCATCGAAATCTACTAGATTTCCTATACATTTTCAGTTTTCAAAATCTTGTTTGTAATATAGATTACGACGAAATCTCCCACAAAATCTACTTGATTTTGTTAGCGAAGACACAATGTTATAACACATTGTTCTGTTTGAAGTTTTTCCGACGTTTTAGAAGGTACCGGTTTTCCATGTCCATGTGAGAAACATTTAACAATGCGGAATATCAATTAAAAGAACGTGTAAAAAAGTGTTGAAAATCAAGGAAAATAAGTGAAAAGTCGCGAAAAAAGTGTGGAATAATCTAAACTATACATCCCGTTTTGTTCTGTGATTTTTTGCACTTTTCTAACCGGTATTTTACGCTTTTTCCGGTGGTACTTAGCACTTTTGTCGTGACCTTTTGTTGCTATTCTCTGTAGTATTCCGTGCTTTTTATCAGTATTCCGCGGTTTTTACTACGGTATGTCTCATATTTTTCTGCGAATGTTCACACTCTTCCGCGACTCCTCGTTTTTCTCCTTAATTTTGTTTGTATTTTACGCTCTTTCTCGCGGTAGTAAGCGCTTTTTTAACGACTTCCCATGCGGTATTTCGTGATTTACGTGGTGGTCCAAAGTTCTTCCACCACTTCGACTTTTCAAGTTTCTCTGTGACTTTTTGATTTTCTCCGCGATTTTTTCCATGGTATTCCGCGTTTTTAACGGTGTAGGCCGTGATGGTATTTCAAATATTTTTCCGCGACTTTTCACACTTGTTTGCACCACTTTTCTCGCTTTTTTCAATGGCTTTCTTGTTTTTTTGCGCTGTATTTTACACTTTTCTCTCGTTAGTTATCTCTTTTTTCATGACTTTCCGCGATCTTAACCCGTATTCATTCAAATGAAATAAAATAACTATAGAAAACTCGAAAAAATGCAATAAGTTAATGGTGTGCAATTAAAGTACTTTGAAACTGAATTAACTCTCAAAGTATTAAGCACACAACGTCATCTGCTAGCATTTTTGAACCCAGCATTCTGTGTTCTTTTTCTATCGTATATCAGAGATGGTGTTGTATAGGGATTTAATTTTTTTGTGATTTTATTCTCTTTTTTTCAATGAATGATGGGAAAACTTCTCGAGACCATGATTTTCCGAAGTTTCAAAAGTTATTCTGTTATTCCTAAGGAAGACGAATCCAACTAATCAGAGATCATTAAAATCGGTTCGGCAGTTTTTGAGTTACAAATGGTGTAACTAACCCGACTTTGTTTTATATGTTTTATGTATATACATATGTACATATATAATATATAAATATATAAATATATATATAAATATAAATAAAAGAAGCGAATTTCTTTAAATTTGGTGGTTAAGAGTCTTAGGCAATTCCCTAGAGGGGAAATTGAAATTTTTTTTTAGGTTCAAAATTAACGGTACTTGCCATATAACGAATATGGAAAAGTTGAATTTTCTCAAAGAGGGCTCTAACGATTTTGATAAAAAAATTGTATTTACTTTTGTTCAAAAGCCCGTACTTTTAGAAATGTTAATAACGGTACCTACCATAGAACGGTTTTTTTGTTATGAAGTTTTTCCTTAACGAATCAAACGATTCTTATGAATTTTCAAATTATTTTATAAAAAAAATAATTTTTGGATTAAAAAAAAACATACTTTTTTTTTGAAAACCCAATTTTTGGAAAACGGGCAACTGTTTTTTTTTTGCAGTTAAGGTTTTAGATGTGCATTAATATTTTCTTGAAAATGGCATACTACCTTTTTCTTTTTTTGCAAACAAGGTTTGAAAATTTTTATATATGTATAAAAAAATATTTTTGTTTTTAAAACGGCTTAAACGATTTTCAATTTTTTTTTTTCTAAAAATGTATCTTTTTAATCAAATTAAATGGCATACTTAGTTTGGAGCTCAAAACAATTTAAGATGAAGCTTATGTATGTCATGGATATTGTTTTACACTTAAATATGTGTACACACAAAAATCCATAACTAAAATGAAATACATAAGCTTCAGATTTTTCGAATAAAATTATTTATTTAAAAAAAAAATATATATATAAGAACCTTTAACGTACACAGCATTTTTGACCCTTAGAGCAAGTACGTGCGACCCAGTCGTGCATTTTATTTTTTTAATTAATTTTTTCAAACTATGTGACATGTCAGTTTTACACCATCATTTTTTTTTTCTTTAATTGTACAAACCTTCAACTGTCGCTTTGATTTTGAAACATGCGAACACCAAAATACAGTTTTTGAAAAAAAAAAAATTAAACGTTAGCATCAATTATGACTAGAATTTATCTTTAAAAAAAGGATTATGAACAATAACATTCTTGCCATTTAGAAAACTTAAATTTTCAACTAATTGTGGTTCTGATTTTGAACTTGGGAACCATCATGCTTAAAATGATTCAATTTAGTGCCATTTGGTGATACGAAACTTTAAATAATTATGTTGAACATAAGTACTTACATATGTTCTAATTTTCGTCTGTGTAAACTACTGTCACTTACCTACTAAGGTCGAACATAAATGTTTAATGGCGTTTTTCCTTTTTAGCTGAGCAGATCATTTAACTGTAAAAAAAAAAACCGTTTTTCTTTCTGAGCCCAGACATATCAGCCCACAAAAAGTCTGTTTCATTTTTACATCTGGGCTAGCTCAGAGCTAAATCGATTTGCTCAGAATTGAAAGACGAAAAAAAACAAAAAATCAAAAATGAGTTCACATGACAGTCGCCCGTCTACTTGTTAACAAAAAGTTATTACTAGTGAACAAATAATGTTGCTTAGTGCGATTGTTCGCTGGAATCAGTTCAGCGATCAAGTGTGTTTATTAATAGTCGTAGAATCATATTCCTCTGCTCCTAGCCAAGATATTGATCAACTAATTATTTGTGTTAATTTAGATGAATCTGAACTTTATGTTCTAGCAAGCTATATCCCATCTAAGAGCTCATTAGAGTTTTATGATTTACATTTGCTTAATTCTAAAAAAATCTTAGATAATTTAAATAACTCCCAGCATATTGTTTTCGCTGGTGATTTTAATATTGGAAATGTTAAATGGTCATTAGATTCCGAAGAAAAATATTTAATTCCTTTCGATGTTACAACCGAAATTGAATCATCTATTGTAGATTTCTTGAGTCAATACGATTTAATACAAATTAACTCTCTACAAAATGATTTGAGTCGCATTCTTGATTTAATTTTTGTGGACAAAGAATTTCATTTTTGTATAGAAAAATCTGAATTTCCAGTAGTAAATAATTCGGTTCATCATTTTGCAATTGAGGGAGAGTTATTGTTTTATAAATATTTAAAAATCAAAAATACTACTGATATAACTGTATATAATTATAAAAATGCTAACTATGATGCAATGGTAGATTATTTGTCAAGTATTTCATGGCAAAATGTTTTAACCGCTTCTGATTTAAAAAATGATTACGCTATCTTTACATCAATTTTAAAAAACGCGATTGAAAAATATGTTCCAAAAAAAATCTTAAAGAAGAATTCTAATCCTATCTGGTTCAATAGAAGGTTAAGCAATTTGAAGAACCAAAAAAACAAAGCATATAAAGCTTACAAAAAGAATAAAGAAAATCTAAGTCTTCGTGCAACTTATTTGAACTGCCAACGTAATTTTAATTACTTGAATAAATTTTTGTATCAAAACTATATACTTTCAGTTGAAACAGATCTTAAAAGTAACAGTAAGCGTTTCTGGAGTTTTTTAAATCTTAAACGAAAATCATATGGATTACCTGGTTGTATGAAGTACTTAAGCACTACATCTAGTGAAGTTTCGGATATTTGTAATTTATTTGCGAAATATTTTCAATCAGTCAGAACAGAATCGCTGACAAATCAAGATTTGCCTAGGATTAGTCAATGTGTTGATATTGGATCAATTATAATTAGCAAAAATGAAGTAGAAGAAGCGTTATTAAGTCTAGATCTTAATAAAAGTGATGGGCCTGATAACATTCCTCCTATTCTTTTAAAAAAATGTGCTTTGGCGATAGCTCAACCACTAGCATTGATATTTAATTTATCTTTGTCAAAAGGAATTTTTTTAGATGCTTGGAAAATGTCTTTTTTGTCTCCGATTTTTAAGTCTGGATCTAAGCAAGACATAACTAACTATAGACCAATTTGTAAGATCTCAGCTTTACCGAAAATATTTGAAAAAATTGTTTATAAAAGAATATCGGGAACAATTCAAGATAAAATATCAGTTTACCAACATGGTTTTGTTGTGGGCAAATCAACTGCAACGAATTTAACGATTATGACGAATGCCATATTAACAAATATGGAAAAAGGTTTTCAAACAGATATTATTTTCACCGATTTTGCTAAAGCCTTTGACAGGGTAAATCATAAAATTCTTCTGTTTAAACTCAAATGCTTTGGCATTCACTCATCTTTGTTAATGTGGTTAGAGTCTTATCTCACTGAACGAGTGCAAGTTGTTAAAATTTTGAATTATCAATCTGATAATATATATGTTCCATCTGGTGTCCCACAAGGAAGTCACTTAGGACCATTGCTTTTCCTTATTTTCATTAATGACATCCCCAATTTTTTTCTTAACTCGCAATGTCTTCTTTTTGCTGACGATCTGAAGCTTTATCGTAGAATTTTAAACAAAGATGATTGCAATCTTTTATTAGCTGACTTGGAATGTTTGGTCAATTGGTGCAAGACAAATTGCCTTGATCTCAATGTGGCCAAATGTCAAGTTTTATCGTGTTACAGAAACCGTAGTCCAATTACTTTTGAATATAATGTTAATAACACTGAGCTAGAAAGAGTAATGCAGAAAAAAGATCTTGGAGTTATCTTTGATGTAAGTTTGTCATTTAACCCGCATTATGACTATATGGTCAATAAGGCAAACCAAATGCTAGGTTTTCTTAAAAGAAACACTAGGGAATTCAATGAAATGTTTACATTGGTAACTTTATTCAATTCATTGGTGAGATCTGTGCTTGAGTACTGCTGTACAGTTTGGAATCCATATTATTCTAATTCTTCGGTAAGAATCGAAAAAGTTCAAAGACATTTTACGAGGTTTGCTTTTTTTAAGTTGAATTGGAGAATTCCTAAGCCTTCTTACGAAACCAGATGCTTATTATTTGGAATCAAAACACTGGAAACAAGACGGAAATATTTTTCAGTCATGTTTGTTAGAGATATTTTAACCGGTCATATACAATGCCCTCCTTTAAAAAATCTATTTTTTGAATGAAATACACCATATAGATTAACACGTGAACGTTTTCTAATATATGAACAGTATCATCGCAGGAACTATGGGCGCAATGAACCTATTTCCCGTTGCATCAGAGAGGCTAATACTATATGCTCAAGAGTAGATTTTTCTATGATTTGTACAAGAGATACTTTTAAATCAATTGTGATATCTCTAATTTAATGTTATTTATATAAACCTGTTTTATTTTTTTTATTTTGTTATTTATATTCAATTTTAATTTGTATAAATTCCTATGTTTCTTTTTTGTCTAGATGCTTGTTACAAAAAATTGTTATATGTAATTGTTAAGAACGTATAGAATTATTAATTTTATTTAAAACCCACCTACTAAAATATTTGTTAATATGTATATATTAGTCTGTAAGAGTTTATATCTCTGATTGATGAAATAAAAAAAAAAAAAAAAAAATAAAAAAAAAAAAAAAAAATAAAAAAAAAAATAATAAAATTTGAGGGCTCTGACATAATCTGCTCAGGGCCAAAAAAGAAAAACGCCATAAGTTAAGCAAACGGTCTTTTAATGGTTTAATCAAATATAGTTTAAGTGTATTTCTCAATTTGTAATTGTAATTTGTATTGATTACTCTTTATTACAACAAACAAACAAAACCCATGAAAGATGTCAGTTCTTGTTGTGAGGATTAAAAATGGAAATACTTACCTTCACTTCATCATAGCTCAAAACATTTTTTAAAACTAATGGGGGTGTCTCAGCTTCAGTGCCAACCGTCATAAATCCACTACATCCCTTTTCTCCTGTTAAAAGTTGATATTTATCGTTTTTTCCAAAGAACGTAACACATCGTTTTGTTAAAAGTCGTTGGACAAAATCAGTGAGAGACAGATTTGTGAATATTTCTTTTTCACACTTGTTAGCTGAAACAAAATTACATATAAATTAAGTGTGGTCTAATCAAATACGAATTTAACTAAAGAATGAATGATAATGGATATGAGGACTCACAGCCTAAGCCAATGGGTCGAACCGACCAAATTAAAAAAAGGACCCAATGGAGATCACCAGCTTTTGGATTTTTCGGATTTCGATTATAACTTTGCATGTTATTGTCCTAAAGATATTTCGCTGGTGTCAAATTTATGTTTTTTTTCATAATTTCAGTACAACAGGTGAAATATTACAAGAACACCTTGATAAAAAATGGCACCGTTATGAAATTTTTCATGAGTGTTTAATTTGTCACACAAAGCATGAATTTAAAGATTTCTCTAAAACATTTTGGAAGTACCCCTATTTTGAAAAGATTTTGGTGTCATTTCTACTATTTCACAAGACTAAAATAAAAATAATATAAGCGAGGTAATTTGTTCTTGCTATATGAGCATTATTAGATCTCTCACTTAAAGGATAAGATTAGATCTCTAGGACAATTAATCGTTAATATACATATATACATATATATATACATATAGTTAAAGCGTGAAAAAATTAATACGGCAGCTGGTCGGTCACACATGGGAGATATTTGTTAATAATGGAGTATATGTAATAATACAATTTGAATGGATTATAAAAAATAAAAATTATTTATATTTTTAATTATTTAGTGGAGCGATTGAATAATTTCAATTTAAAAGTGGGAGTTACCCCCAGTTTCCCAGAAGATGTTTTAACTTAAGTTCAACTAAACGGAGTTTAAATTCTTGGTTTAACTATTACGGTTTCACAGTGAAATCTGAACTTCAGTTCAGTTGAATTTCGTTTAACTAGATTCTATGAAAACAAGTTGGCAGCATTTTTCGTTCTTGTCACTTTTTTTTAGTTTTACATCTATCTTTCCTTGTCTTCTCAAACGACAACAACTCAGTTTAAGGTTTTAACGGAACTGTGAAACCGAATAAATTGTTGAACTAACTGTAGAGTTTAATCAAAGATGATATAACTAGTAAATATCATACTAGTTATATTATCTTTGGTTTAATCTTCTTCTACTGTGAAATTGGGGGTAAGTCTACGTTTAAGTTTAAAGGTTACTCTACTCCAAAATGCTTTCCCTTCAAAAAACGCACTGCGCATTTTAAGCCAAATGTTCCAAAAATGTATACTGGATACTTCCACAATTTAAATCAAAACATAACAGCCAAGCAAGGTATCGCTGTGTTAGTTAAAAAGGTACCCCTCACATCAAATTTTCATTAACTCACATATACTTACACTTGCAATCGAAATACAGCTCGCAACTAAATTTACCATAGTATCCATATATATACAACCCAAACAAACTTTCTCTACCAATGATATAGTTGATATAATCGATCAAATTAATACTACAGTCATTTAAGCTGGTGACGTTAACTCCTGGAGTGTTTTGTGGGGTTATACTGTTACTAATGCTAGAGGTGCGATCTTAGAAAGGTTTTTAATGAATTCTAACCTTATAATTCTCAATGATGACTCCCCCTACTCATTTTTCTACTCATCAAACTTTCACACATGTATAGACATTACAACTTGCTCCCCCGAATTGTATCCAAAGATCTCATGAATTGCTTAAGACGATCTTTACAACAGTGATCCTTTCCCCATTATAACAACTATATCATCTAGCCAAGTTGTTTCTACTAGTAAAGTAACTCCTAGGTTTAAAACTGACCAAGATAACTGGACTATTTTTCAAAATCTTCTAAATTCACATCTATTGGCTAAATATATATCCCCAAATATAAACCAAGAAGCGACTTACTAAAGTAATTCGACTCGTATCTAACTACTCCATACCTCAATCTTCCGCTAAACCTCCAAGAAATACAGTGTCATGGTGGAACTCAGATCTCAACACCTTACGTAAAGACAAAAATTAGTCGTGGAAAGTATTTAAAAAATACCCTTACCAGCAGATAAGTTCAGAGAAATTACGTCTTCAATAAATCCCAGCTCTTGGCCCTCAAAGATATGGCAAGAAATTCGCTGTCTTACTGGATCCTACACTCCCCATTCAGTCATGTGCATCTTAGACCAAGATGGATCATTAACGACACCTGCCGATATAAGTAATTTTTTTGCTAATACGTAGTCAAATCTTTCAAAAGATGAAAACTTTTCTCCTGGTTTCTGCACACAAAAAAATACAGTACTAAATCTTCCTTTAAATTATTCGTCCCTGTCGCCACAATGCAAGCATATTGAAACAGCAATCTCAGCAATTGATCTCGAAAGTTGCTTTGTCAAACTGTCAGGTAAAACTCCCGGTAGGGACCGCATTTCATATCCGATGCTGAATCCAGACTTATAAGACCTTACAATAATATACTTGACACAAGTATTATCCCACAAAACTGGAAACACGCAACTATACTTCCTTTACCGAAGCCAAAAAAAAATAATAATCGTATCAATGATTATCGGCCAATCTCACTTATCCCTTGTATTTCAAAAGTCTTAGAAAAAATTGTTGCGAAAAGACTGCTTTGGTTCTTAGAATCTGGGAACCTCATAAGCCCTAACCAAGTTGCTTTCAAGCCTAACAGAGGTTGAGATGACGCTTTGCTTCATATTGACTTTTATATCACAAAAGCTCTATCTGCCCACAATCATGTCACTATTTTGTCTTTGGACTTCGAAAAGGCTCTCGGTAGAATTGGTATTCACCAAGTATTAAACAAAATTAAAGATTGGGGTGTTGGCCCAAAAATATTTAACTACATCAAAGCCTTCTTAACAAATAGAAAAATTTGTGTTAAGACAAATAATTATTATTTCAAGTATTTTGCTTTATACAATGGCATTCCACAGGGATCTCCTTTATCTGTAGTGCTATTTCTAATTGCTTTTGACGATATCAGTACAATTATTTCAAATTATCCGCAACTGGATCTTGCATTTACGCAGATGACGTCTACATACTATGCAGGCATAATAGCCAAACAGAACACAGATCTCTCTTCTCAAAGGTCCTTGCAGATATTACGTTATGGTCTGCCTCCTCCGGTGCTAAATTATCTGTTGATAAATGCAAAACACTACACATATGTCGGAAAACATCTTATCAAAAAATTGTCTTTTGTTTTAATAATGTAAATATAGAAAATGTCAATAAATTAAGTATTCTAGGTATAACATTTTATGATAGATATAATTTTAAGAACTACTGTGTAGAACTAAAAAGAAGCCTTGCAAGGGCAAATATTGTCAGTTATTTATCAAGTAGAAAATCAAACTCACATTTAAACACCCTATGTAATGTAACAAGATCTCTATTGCTCAGTAAAATTGATTATGGTCTTCTAGTTTACGGCAATTACCCTAAAACTACAATCAACATTGTTAAGAATCCCTATCAACAAGCAGTGCGTAGGAGTTTAAACGCTTTTTCTACCACCCCAATACGGAACATGATGGCACATGCAGGACTTCTCTTAGTGGAAGAACGTATTTTAGAAACCAGAGCTAACTTGTACAGTAAACTTGCTTTTATACAAGGTTCTATTATAAATTGAATGGAACTTCCTGTCATAAGAAATGCCAAATATTTCCCAAGTCGTCCACCCTGGTGTATTAAAAAATCATCCTTTATCATGGACATGGCCGAATAAAACAAAAGCATTACATCCAACAACATGTATCAATCCTTTTTCCATGCTATCACATCTGATTTAAGGTCCACTGACTGGAAAATTATATTTACCGACGCACAGTGTGGTATTTTGACCTGAAACGTGGCCATAAATCAATTTTGTCAACTTTCACTCTCAGGATTAAGCATGTCCCATAACAGGTATATAAACAGGCTACTGTTTAGTGAAGTCGATCAATAAATTCGAACCCCCGTTCGCGACACCATCAGTTGCAACTTGCACTGGTTGAATAAGCACGAGTTTGTTTGCGATTTAAAAAAAAGTGTATTTTCTGTGTTTTTTTTTAATCTTAAAAGTGGTTTTTGTGAAAAAATTTGATATGGATATCGTAAATCAAATCATATTTTAAGCAAAGAAATTTTTATATATTCAACTTAAGTTCTTCATATCGATGAGTTAAAGAATGTACTTCTTACAAAATTTGCACTTTTCCGTTGTTTTTACCAAACATTAGTGTTTTTGAATATTGGCAACACCCCGCAACAAAGTTTGTCATATATATTATTTAACTTCTGGATATGCAGAACAATCCTGCATTTCAGAACCATTCACAAGTTTTCACCTAAGAAAAAACAAAGCATTTGAAAAAACTCCTTTTAAGCGACCATACCTAAACATTTTTTATATTATTCCAGATGACTCTAATTCCACCTTGTCTCTGACCAGGAAGCTCACAAAGACTCCTTGACGGTAAACTTAAAGATTTGGATAAAAAATGTATGGATAGAGAAAATAGAAGTACTAACAAAAATTATCAAGGCGTTCAAAGCGAACTATAAACGGAGATGGCAACTTTGCAACTGCACAGAAAAGCGTTTCTTGGATAAGAATGAAGAGTGGCTTAGAGAAGAAGTAACACTACCTGTTGGCATACTTCCCGGAAGGTCTAAAGGTCACCCAAGCAAAGAGTTCGGGGAATCAAGTGACCGAACAAAACGTCGAAAAACAGAGGAACTTCATCCTTTGATGAACTGACATACGCAGCACAGATGAGTCAACGAGCAGCGGGAAATATTGATGTCGCAAAAGTGATGGAGGTTGTGACCAAAACTCCAACCAGGGCTATGAAGTTCCGGAAAGCAGCTGCGATTGGCAGTAAAACCCTGAAAACTGAGAAACACACTCCTGAAAACGCTTTGAGGGATATTCGTCGAAGCTAATTTAACTGCTAGTCAATACGAAGTGATTCATCAGGCCAACAAAGATGTATATCCGTGCTATACCTACGTGTATAAAGCTAAACAGGATTGTTACCCACCAAAAAGCGTAAGTGAGACTGTTGCCGAAGTGAAGCTCCAAGATTTAGTGGATCACACAACATCACGTTTATACAAATATTTGGAACCACAACTCCAACAGTACACGCCAGGATTAGGTTTTTTGAATTTCTACTGCATCTGTCGTACAAACTAAAAGGGGAAGTGCATAAGGGACGCGTAACAGAAAAAAGTGACCGGGAAAAAATGCAAATGAGCAAAGAGACAAATACAAAAAGAGTTCCACGATAAAAATGGGCTTACTGGTGGACATTCCAAAGGCTGGGTATGGCAACATCGCAAAATTTACGATGGATACTGCTAAATATTACGTAAACTTGTATCCATTCACGAAAATTCTCCAGGACTGCATGCAACGAGGATGTGCTTAACCGGCTTCTATTGACGTCAGACCATTATCTCAGTAGTTTAAGGACAAGCAAGACAAAAAACAATCATTTTCAAAGGAGACTCTCGAATTTTTGATTGCAAATGCCAATGATGAAGATGACGATGATGACGATGGTGATGATGATGATGATGTTTTTGAAGATGTTAATGATGATGTTTCTGATGAAAGATGAAGAATAAATAATAAAATGAAAACTATAAAATTAAATTAATCCTGGTCATTTTTTATTACTTGCTATAAAACAAAAGTTGCGGAAGGAAAAACAAAAAAGAATTTATCTGTTTATTCAATAATTGACCTGTACTCATAAAATATACAACTAATCCACATCTCGAACTCTTCGTATTTTGCATTAAGAGGGTCGCAGGTATTTTAGACTTGGTTACCTGCATACTGGGACATAAAATTTTGGAATGAAATTCGAACAACCGGATTAAGAAAATTTCACTCATAAAAAAAAAGGAAAAAAGGGATTTTCTATGAAAAAGTATCTTTCAGTTTTTTTCTAATTTCTTATAAACTATTACATTTATCGGAATGAGGTTTTTAGTATTTGACTAAATATATATCAGGTCAATATTGACAAAAAAAATGTCCTTGATACACAATTTTTTTTTTTTTTTTTAAATAAACTTTAACTTCAACTTTAAAACTTAATTTCTCAAAAACTATTTAATTAAACAACTTGAATCAAAAAAACAAAACAAAGAATAAAATATTAGCTTAAAAAAGTTATAGCGCAGTTTTGTACGTGCTTTTTTTGATTTTTAATAATTTTTTTTCTTTCGGCTAATCGGGATGGACATTTAAGTGGGTTTTACTGTACCTAAAAAATGAAAATTTATCCTTCCAAATAACTTTTTTAGTCATTTGGTACCTATTTGAAATGAAAAATGTGCCCAAATATTTTTGGCCAGGTTTTTGACCAAAATACCGCACTGTGCGACACGGTTCGAAAATCCAATTCAGCACTTCCTTTGCATCTACATACATACGAAAATGGTGACTTACTATCCATAGGTGCTATGGATAATATTGCTTCCATATTCACAGCAGAGGTGACAGAGGCGACCTAGAGCCAGAAAACATCAAACAAATACATAACTTCATAAAATCAAACAACTTTCAAATCTAAAACTGCATATAAAATTAATTTAAATTATATATAATATATCCTATATATAATGTATATAAATGAAAATAGTAACTCAATTCTTTTCTTTCTTTTTACTTAAGAGTCAGAAGCCCCAGGCAGCTAGTGCTCATTTCTTTTAGCATGTAAATTTTAATTTATGTAAACAAATTATAATAATAATAATAATAATAATAATAATAATAAAAATGCTTTTCTTCCAGGTACAGTAAGCTTATCAGTTAGATGTTGCTGTACACTTTCTAATAAACAAAATTTTTGTTAGATGTTTACCGAATCTATGGGGTTTTCTTTTGGTAAATTTATTTTTTGATCTATAAATTGATTTTTTTCGTGGCGAATCGAACACATTTCAGATCGACTTCTTATTTGCTACAGTATTGGTGTATATTTGTGTCTGTGAAACAGCCAGCCGTATCAATTGTCCAATTGAAGCGAATCTTTTTAATTTCAAGTTTTTGATGGGATTATAATTTTTGTTTTAAAATAGACGAAGAAATAAATTTAGCAGATTGCAAAGATAAGCTGGACGAGTTAATTAGTTCACTTAAAAGTGCTTCCATTGGAACTTAAAACTATTTTAAATCTTTTTTACCACAAATAAATTACTAAACAAAATCGTGTCAAATTCCAGGCTGTCAATTATGGTGCATACTGCATAGCATAGTGGTGTTAGTAGATTTGCCGAAAAATCCAGATTCCCAATTTTGATTTTAAATCAAAAAATAAATCAATTTTTCTGCCCAATCGGCTTTGACAGATCCAGATGCAAAATAAATTGATTCTTTGTAGCAAACTGGCTCTTAATTTTTACTTTTTGAATTTTAATGGTTTTCGATACCAAATCGTCTCCAAATGATCTAACAAAAATCCCTTAAAATGTTTTTGATTTACGATTAGATAAAACCGGAAGATAAAGCTCTGAGAGGAAAACGTTAATTTCTTAAAACTCATAAGGTTGATATCTCGACTTCTCCTACATTTAATAACTGATTGACTTGATTTTGATGTCATTTTGTTGGCAGGTATTTTGTTACAATTGCACAGAAATTAATCTTTTTAATTTCAAGTTTTTGATGGAATTATAATTTTTGTTTTAAAATAGACGAAGAAATAAGTTTAGCAGATTGCAAAGATAAGCTGGACGAGTTAATTAGTTCACTTAAAAGTGCTTCCATTGGAACTTAAAACTATTTTAAATCTTTTTTACCACAAATAAATTACTGAACAAAAACGTGTCAAATTCCAGGCTGTCAATTATGGTGCATACTGCATAGCATAGTGGTGTTAGTAGATTTGCCGAAAAATCCAGATTCCCAATTTTGATTTTAAATCAAAAAATAAATCAATTTTTCTGCCCAATCGGCTTTGACAGATCCAGATGCAAAATAAATTGATTTTTTGTAGCAAACTTGCTCTTAATTTTTACTTTTTGAATTTTAATGGTTTTCGATACCAAATCGTCTCCAAATGATCTAACAAAAATCCCTTAAAATGTTTTTGATTTACGATTAGATAAAACCGGAAGATAAAGCTCTGAGAGGAAAACGTTAATTTCTTAAAACTCATAAGGTTGATATCTCGACTTCTCCTACATTTAATAACTGATTGACTTGATTTTGATGTCATTTTGTTGGCAGGTATTTTGTTACAATTGCACAGGAATTAAACCAAATTGAAAATAATTAGTAAAATCGTGGCGTTTTATTTTTTTTATATTTTTCTCTTATTTTCACTTTTTTTTTCCATCCAAAGGAATTAAAAACTAAAGTTTATTTTGAATGAAGGTCATAGATAATATACGCATCGTAGTCAACTTTGATTGCCTTTTCTAAAGGGGCCCATACACACGACACTTGTGCACGCACCGGTGTTGGTGTACTCAAATGTATGCTATGTATGGGCTGGAGTGCGGCACGGTGTTCGGAAAATCAAACTTCTTTGATTTTTGGTGTCGGTGTCTCGATTTGTGCCGTGTGTATGGCAGAATGCCACACCGGTGTTATGATACCGGTGTGTGCACATATTGTGTTGTATGTATGGATCGCTTAATGCATTTGAACATTTATGCAAGAAGATAAGAAGATTAGTTACCGTTAATTTTCTTATCAATAAACCTGCTGTTGTTTCACATTCAGATTCTTACAAAGAATGCAAGACTTTCGCAAACAACTTTCCACGGTTGGAATTTGTTAGCTTTTTATTCATTAATATTTATAAATTTGTATGCTAGAAGCAACAGAAAGTCATATTTAATATAATCTTTAGAAAGAGTGTTAATATAAATGAATTTTTAGGTACTACAATTAAAAAACTTTTCATTTTTCAATATTTGAACGGATTCTTTTTTAAAATTTAAACTCACGTAACCACCCTAGTTGCGAAATGTAAGTATTTTTGAAGAATTCCGTTGGGTTTCATTTAAAGTGCACATGAAGCCTCAAAACATAAATAAAGTGAACTGTTTGAGTTTGTAGGCATAAAGTGAAAACCCCCCGGAATCGCGGCTCTAGGTAGATGGGCACTCCATAGAGAGTAATAGTAGATCTACAAGAGTGAATCAATCATATTCCAGTTCAATTAATGCAATCATGTGAAATTATTTCTTTGCATTACTCACCATACTGGCACTTGTGCTCCAAAAATTTCAAATATAGAAGCAAAACTCTTTCATGTATTATGGGGTAAGCTGATTTTAATTGATTTGTTATAAATGAATTACGTTCTTCTGGTTGACTTTGGATTCTGCAATTATTCGTGCCAAACTAAAAATTATAAAATAATTGTTAAATGCAGCTATTTTATTGGAATATAGCACTTTACCTCAATGGGAAACCTGGATGATGCATTTATAATGTCGGCCAGAGTTGTGTTGCCAAAGCTTTTTTTCTCAATTTTCGAACAATCAGCAAGTAGTTTCTTGCAAAAATCTGTCATCATGCTAAATGAGTTTTCTTCAGGCCATGTTTTTGCAAATTTTTCTCCATATTTCATCATTTTTATGCAGAATTAATAGAATTATGTAGGTATTAAGAAAACAGATCAAAAGATAAATAAACAAACTGCACTCAAGCTCAAGCAAAATGGCAAAGACCAAATATTTGAATGTATGACCAGCTGATTGGGCTTTTTACGCATTTGTCTTTGCCGCTTCTCTTTCACACAAAAATAGAAAAAAAATGAAAACGGTAAATCTTGTCCGAAGAATGTAAACAAACAACGCATACCATATTCAGTATTTTTGCAAAAAAGTATAAATTTTCTTTATATTAACAGTTTAAATTTATCATTATGTTAATTTTTAGTTGATAGCCAGCCGATTTAGCTCAAAATATTCTTTAATCTCAATTTTTAAGCTACTAACTTTCTTCGAACTAGAGAGCTGCCATTTTTTTTTGCCATCAAATTTTTTTTTTATTTTTGCCTGACGTCTGAGTAAAAGCCCAATTTGGTCCACGTCAACGTTATGTTAAATGACTTTTTGTTAAGTTCTTATGTTACGGCGAATGAATAGACACGTTCAGCGAGGACTAAAATACTCACATCTGAAATATGAGATTTTGACTACATCTTCAAATTCCACGATTTTTCCAGTGGAAAACTCTTTTATTCCTTTTCGCACAAATGAGAAATAAAATATTGAATTCCAATCATGCAACTTGGTAAACCCTTGGGATATGTGGTAAATCTGGTAAGCGAACTGTGATCTCCAGCTGAACAGAATGCATCCCTCGTCGCTGAGTGACGTCGCTGACAGACGAAATTTGTATGGACATCGCCCATCGGCAACAGAATGTAGTCGCTCATCGCTCAGCTATTCGCCCATAAGTTCAAATGTTTTTAACTTTTTCGCTCGACAAATCTGACATGTTGTGTCAGCGACGTCGCTAAGCGACGAGCGATTCATTCTGTTCAGGTCTTGATTACGTTTACCTAGGTTGCATGAATACATCTATTATGTTAAAATAGATGAAGAAGAAAATAGTTTCCCAGTGCAACGAAATCTCACACGATTATTAATGCCCGCGTTCACATTCGCATAGGATAATAGCCTATCCAAGATACCTTCGCTACCAGTAAATTTGCGAATCTTTTTCAGTCAGCTGTTAGTTAACATAGGATTACAACAACACAAAGGTATCTGGATAGCTTTAGATTTTTATGTGAACGCGGCCAATATAAAGAGAAATCAGAAATGGAATAATCATCGAAAGTAACTCCCAGCTTACAACAACAAATTAAAATCGGCACTGTAAACATCGTAGAATGTAAATCCCGATTTCTGTGAAATGTCAAAAATTCAAAATGCCAGTTTCAGATTCAGACTTTTGTATTGAACACAATCATTCCAGCAAATTGCCATAGTTCATGTAGTTCGGTATTCGGTTTTCGGGTAATTTAGTTTGTCTTCGTAGTTGTCTTTTTCGAGTTGAGTTTAGTAGTTAGATGCAGAGATACGTATCTCTGGTAGACGGAATTGTTTAAGTTGAAGGAAATAATACAAAAAAAGATTTGTTGTTCGCTAGGAAACTAATATAAAAAATAAGCAATATTGTGCAAAAGTATAAAGTTGTGTGATTCTTTTGTGATAATGATGTTATGGGTTAAATTATGCGCAATCCTTATGCTAGTGTTCACTGCTCACTCCTATGTTATTAAAAATGACGAACAATTTATTGAAAATCCATTTTATCACACGCAAGAAAATCTCGAAGATCTTTTTGCAGGACTCCAAAAGACTTTCCCCGAATATGCAAAAATTCATAGCATTGGACATTCGCTAGAAGGAAGGAATTTAATGGTTCTCCAAATTGGAAAGAATGTACGTCATCGGAATCTTCTTACACCAATGGTTAAATATATCGGCAATATGCATGGTGACGAGGCAGTCAGTAGAGAAATGTTGATTTATCTGGCATTATACTTACTGCATAACTACGAAAAAAATGATGAGATCTCAAAGCTTATCAATAGCACTGACATTTATATAATGCCTACAATGAACCCGGATGGATTCGCCAGATCGCAGGTAAACAGACAATTTTAATAGCTGCACATTACTTTATACGTTTTCCTCAGACGAATTAGGTTAATCAATGGAAATGTATTGTCCTCAGCCTCACCCACCCTCTTACAATCTTACTTTCTTCGGATGGTAAAATCAATAGACTTTTCTATGTGTATACTCACATATACCTACCTCAAAGCTCAAAGTGGGTTCTTAATTCCAATTCTGTATGAACATTCACACATCACTGCGTTAGCAGAGCATCAATTAAAATTTTAATGTTTCTTAAATCGCAGAGAATTTCCTCCGTCATAAATTTAGGAAGTGAATCAATTTTTATTT
This sequence comes from Meliscaeva auricollis, assembly GCA_948107695.1. Lineage (NCBI taxonomy): Eukaryota > Metazoa > Arthropoda > Insecta > Diptera > Syrphidae > Meliscaeva > Meliscaeva auricollis. The sequence continues at coordinate 36,874,391 of OX403619.1, read as the reverse complement.
TTATCAGTAAAAGTTTTTTCCTAAAAATTCTTTCAGACTTTTTTCATTGATAAGATCTACCAGATGTCAAAAACACGAATTGGCTAATGAATGAAAATAAAAGAAAAAATAAACAAAGAAGAGTTAACAGCGGGTCAAAGAAACTGCCAAGAAGGAGGAGGAGGTTGCATATTTATGTATGTATTCCATTTCGATGAACTATCAATGCCACTTTACTCGAACGGCTGTATTGACGCACTCTAAAAAGTTGAACGATGTTCTGCTTTGCAGTGTGTAGAGTTGATAAATGACGCACATTCGAATTAATAAGAAAAAAAGTCAAGTGTTTGTACGTAAACACCGAATTTTCTCCACTCTACATCTATCCAGTGCCCCCTCTTTCGCGTATGGTGGCAAATTAGATATCCTTTGTTCGCCCTGTTGATATTAGCAGAGCAGTGTTATTGAGAGTGGGTGGGAAAAATATGTTGATATATTCGTTGCCTTGCGAAACCCGAAAATGTTTAAAAATAGACTTTACTAAAAGAGAAGAAAAGTGTCCCGTTAAGCGAAAGAGATGTAGGTACCTACGAACAGAATGTTCTAAAAACTTTTGAAAAAATCTTAGAAAATTGTATCGATGAATGTAGGTACGTAATATTTTAATTTTTATGTAGACTATTATTTTTTCGCAAAACCCGAAACTGGAATACATTCAGATAGTATGCTCAAATCCAAACAGCTGTTCATTAACCTTTTTCTTGATGCAGTTTTTTTTTGCCGGATTATATTAAGAAAAGAAAAATAATGTACCTACTTGTTCTTATAGTATAAGTTGACTGTTAAAGCCTTTTATATAAAATAAAGTACAAAAATTGAGAATTTAGATATAATTTTATAAGAAATATTTAAAATAAAAAACTAAATTCGCTTGAACCGGATTAAAAGAAGAACTTCATAAACTATTTTGATCTCCCACTCCAAAAGTAGGTATCAATTGATTTCTTCTAAAGTAGTGAATTTTTAGAAAAAAATTGAAAATCGTTTTGAGTAAATTAAGTTTTAATAATTAAACTTTTACACAGAAGTTTTGAAAAAAATTTAAGGTCTCGTTTTAAGCATATTGTATTAATTAATAGTTATTTAAAAAACAACTCCTAGGTCTTTTTGGCATCAAACTGATTCAAGTGGTATGTCAGAAATGACGTACGAGTGATTAATAGCACTACGCGATCAAGTAAATGTAATGCTTTTACATTTTGCAATATTCAAAAATAAACGATTCTCACTACACCATGCTGACACTTCATCCAAGTCAAGTTGAAGTCGATGACAATCAAGCTCACACTTAATATGCCTAAAAAGTTTAAGATCATCTGCAAAGAGCAAACAATTCGAAAACTGAATTCTAGGTGGAAGATCATTTATAAATAAAATGAAAAGGAGGGGACCTTAATGGCTGCCTTGGGGAACACCTGTATAGTTAATGATCTCCTTTGATACCACAGTTCCAAATTTTACATTTTGTTTACGGTTAGTCAAATAATTATTGAACCATTTTAGAAGATTAAAATGAAAACCTAGACATTTAAGCTTCATTAACATAATATCCTGTTGAACTCTATCAAATGCTTTAGAGAAATCTGTATAAATGGAATCAACCTGGTTTCCACGTTCAATACCTTTTATGCAGAAATTAGCAAACAAGATTCGTTACTGTTGATCTACCACTCCATGCTGATCCATTGATGTACTCGAACTTACCTCATCATAAAAGCATTTTTTCATAATCGCTTCAAAAACTTTCGGTATTAATTTATGTTTTGAAATGGGTCTGTAATTAATCACCTCCTGTTTTGATCCTGATTTGTAAATTGGAGTTATCATTGACCATTTCCACTCATCCAAAAAGTCACCAGTAGAAAGTGATAAGTTGAAAAGTTTAGTCAGAGGAACTGCATGGCTAACAGAACACAATTAAAGAAAAGCCGAGCAAAAGTTATCAGATGATAGATTAAAATCAGACTTCAAGGATGAAATTTGAAGAAAAACATGTTCCACTGACAAGTTTAAACTTCCTTAATTAGTGATGGTTTCACCGCATCGAATCTCTTGTGAAATTGGTAGAGAATCAACAACATAATTAGATTGCAAGTACGACGCAAACATATCACAAATGACATCTTCATTACTTGATGATTGATTAAGATAATTCATACTAGTTGAAATACCAACTTTTAACGTTGTTTTCAATAGATCACATATAACTTTTGTAGACAGACTTTTTTTCAGCTTCATATTCATTCCTGCATCGAATATAACGAAGAAGTAGGCTAGGATCCTTTCTGTAATTTTTATGCACCTTAGAAAGTTTGTTTTTAAGATTACGTAATCTATTGTTAAACCAAACTGGTTTATTTCTATGTTTTCTTTCTCTTAATGGAACAAATAAATCATATGCCTCCTCAATTTTAGCAATAAAAGAATTGTAACACTCCTTTAAGTCACGAGAGCTAATAGCTTCGTCCCAATCAGTCGCGTTAAAGAAATGGTAATAATTTACTAAAACCTAGATCTAAGTTCAATTCATGCTTATTATAATTTAATTCATCATAATTCAAGATCATACATACTATTTTTAAAAATTGGAGTTTCAGACTTATTTAAATTGGCTTCGAGTTCAGTATTAATAAAGACTAAGTCTAAGATTCGACCGAGAGTGTTTTCAACATATGTAGTTAAGTTGGTTAAAATTAAAAGCTAACATATTGTCAATAAAACTGGACTCAACTTCATTTGATACATTAAACGGAATTAAACATTAATCATTTTCGGTGTAAATCCATTTAATATGAGGGAGATTAAAATCCCCTAGAATAACAATATTAGAACTAGGCCCTAACAAGCTAAAAACATAACGAATATTATCAATATGCGTCTGATAAATACTGATACTCGAATAAGGCGGAATATATGACACAATAAAATAAATTGAATCTGAGCTAAATGGCAAACTAGCAACAACATATAATTGTTCTATAGCTTTGAATTCAAGGGGAACTTCTTTACATATCAAATAAGATCTTAATGCTAATAATACACCACCACCTCTACTTAATCCAGTATCTGCAAACGATCTATCTCTTCTGAAGACGTTGTAATCTGCAGAGCAACACAGTTCAGTTGAAAGGATGTCATCGGTTAACCATGTCTCTGTCAGCGCAATAACATGATATGGGCAGGAAGATACAGCAAGATAAAAGTCTAATTTCTTAGACCGCATACCACTTTCGTTTTGGTAATACACAGAGATAGTTTCATTATTAATAGGCAAAGCAGCAGAACAATTCAAATTATTTAAGAATTTGCATACATCTCTGGTGAAACTTGGTTTTTTGCAATGTACCGAAAATTTCGCACATACACACCAGCAGGCCAACAACTCGAATCAAATGCAGCATCATAAAGCACAGACGGAACACCAATTTTAAAATTGACTTGCTTAATGAGATGTTCATTTGTTCCTTTTTTAATTAATTTAAAGCATTCGAATTGAGTCGGCGAGGCATTAAGATTTGTAGATATCAATTTTATGATAGACTGGGCAGATGTCGAAGGCTTGAATTTGGATAGATGCAACCATTTTTTCTTCGGGATTACTTCAATTTTATCTTCGTTCATACCAATATGGATATTGCTCTCAATGATGCTTTTTATCAATTTATCGTTGGACTCGTCACACTCAGATGAAGAATTTATAGGTGGAACAATAGCAGCTGTACCATTTTGATAAGCTATCTCATTTACTCCGGGTAAAGCGATCAAATGCAATTTGTTTTGACTAAGGAGCGAATTCGGTTTATACTTCATCTTCTTCTTGGTGACCTATACCTCGTAGTGACCTATATCATTTAAAAGGTTTTGATAAGTGTAATTTCTTTTTCTGAGGGCATGAGTGTGTATCTTGTGCAGAAAAAGTGTTATTGAGGTTTCAATTACTAATAGTATAATTTTTTATATCATCAGAAGATTTAACGCTGCATAAAAAAACAGTTATTCTTAGGAATAGACTACAAACGAAGAGAAAAAAGTAATAAATAATGAAAATTATTTTTATTTTGAATTTTAAGCGGCGTAATTAAATTAAATTTAATTTAAAAGTTCAAGTGACCTCTACTCCAAAACGCGTTTTAGGAATAGACTCCAACTGAGGTTTATCTATTGAAAAATTGGGGCTACATGTAGTTTTATGTATTTCTATAATTTAAACTGATGGAATCCCTTATACCTTTGTGGTAGAAAAATTGCAATTTTCATAAGAGACCATAGGTAAAAACATAAACGAAAATTAGATCTGTACAACTTTTTATTTAGGTTTGTCGTTATCGACTGCACTGTAATTGAAACCAAGGGGAAAAAATGGACTTTTTGAAGCTTATACAGTCTAGGTGGTTTAACCACATCACATGGTTTTTACATTGTTGAAAAGGTCTAAAGGTAAAAAATTAAAAATGGGTACAAATTTGAAGAAGCTAGATTTTTTACAATGAATGAAAGTCAAAAATACAGTTTTTTGCCCCTAACTCTAGATTTTGAGGGTGTAACGGAGTTTTTACAAGCTCTACAGATCGTGATAGGTATCCGCTCGCGTATATTTTGAGTGTCACACAGTGTTACACATTATCATATCCACAAACGGACCAAAAACACGCAATTTTTCTTTAGTAGAAAATCTAAGTAAAAATTTAATATTTTGGTTATTAAATATAACATAAAATGTTAAGTAATAGATTTGGCATATAGCTTCTCGCTGAATGCTCTATACTTTTTTTTGGAGGAGTGACCCATCCATATTGGTAGGAATATATATAGCATTTTGTCAGACTTTTATTTTACATTTAATGTTATATTTAATAATAAGGACTAATTTGGTAAAAAAAGCACTTACATATGTGTTTTAGTATGGGGACTTATGAAGTTTTCTATATATATATCTTTGAAGCTCTGTATTAAAAAAAAACCATTCAACAACGTTTTTTTATGTACATCATGTAGGCTATCTAAAAGCTTCCCCAGAGAAACAGTCAAAATAAAAAAAAAAAAAACAGACGGTTTTATAGCCGGTATTGTATGCATTTTAATGAAGTTAAACTTATTTAGCGTTGTTTGTTTTAAATTCTTATAGATTCCCCTTTTGTTATAAGCATATGTTGCAATAATTTCACACAAAAAAACCAAACAAGAATAATACTTCATATCATCGCAGAAATACACAAAGAGATGGAACTGACGTTTCACAGATGTACATTAGGCTGGGCCCCAATTTAATTTTTTTTTTGTAATTTTTCTTATCTTGAAATTAATCTCATCTGGGCTTGAAGATATAATATTATTACGGCAACTTAGAAGCATTCATGAAAAAAAATGGTTGAAATTGATTGAGTCATGAAGGAGAAAATTAGAATTAAAAAGAACGGTTCTATGGCAGGTACTTTATTTTATTTTAAGATAGACCTTATCGAAAAAATTGACCGTAATTTTTTTAATCAAAATCGTAGGAACCATTTTTGAGAAAAATTACTTTTTCGAAAGCCGGTATATGACAGGTACCGTTAATTTTGGTCCAAAAAAATTTAAAAAAACCTCTGGGGATAGTCTCCAAAAAACGCCACCTACCAAGTTTGAAGTAAATCGACCCATCCGTTTAGGCTGTGGTCTCTGATACATACAGACAGACAGACAGAATTGCCGGACCCACTTTTTTCTCATTCTCTAACATCGTAATGTCATGTTTGATTATTATCTCACCTTTTTTTTTACAAATGTATAACTTGATAATCTATATATGGTACCCATAAAAAAAAAACTGATTGCATCAAAAAGTATGATTAACGCGTCATGGAAAGATGTTATGAACAGCAAAGATGTATCAACCTCAGCTATGTACAAGGTATTTGACGCTGCAATGCGCTCTGTTTTGTGCTACGGCTGTCAAACGAAGAAGTAGAAAAACTTCAACGTTACTTTCTCAAAAGGCTTTTCTACTTACCATCCAATATTCCAAACTATGTTCTACTCCTCGAAACCGGCCTTCCTGCTCTTTTCATTCATACTCTAAAACTCCACTTTGACTACATCTTGAAAGTACTGGCATATAGACCAAATAGAATTCAATTGTCAATAGCAAAGTACATCATAGATAACAAAGTGGAGTGGATAGGAGAATGGAGACAATGGGCAACGAAGTGTGGAATTGAGCTAAAGTTCCAATATACTAATTTAATCTTACTAAAAGAACAACTCTACGGGTTATTACAGGCTGTCGACATCTACCAACGGAATGAAAATTTACAAAAAATGTCATCTTCAATCAACAGAGTCATTTACCCCGATTTGAAACATGATCTCATAAATAATTATTTTATTGATGAATACAGTACAAGGAAAATTTCGTTAATCTGTAAAGCAAGAAGTGAGCAACTTAATTTAAACGGCTCACCACATAAGGGTTCATCCACTACACATTCCACCCTTTGCAATTTGAATTCAAAAGAAGATACTTTTTATTTTTTATCAATATGCCCAGTTTATAAAGAACTTTGAGTCCTCTACTTTGGAAAACCTACTCTAACTATGGAGCAAACTTTGACAATTTTAAATGGTGAAAATTTTCTTAATATTCAAATTAAAAACAGTACAATTATATATCATGTTTTTCTAATTACTATTATATATTATTGTTGTATATTTTTTATTATTATACTATTATTTTTAATAACTGAAATTTTGTTTTAACTAAACTAAAAGTCATTACATAAACCTTAACTTTTAATGGGTTCAAATACCCTTTATTTTTGTTTTAGCCAAACTAAAAGCTCTTCATTTTTGTAATCTTGAATCCAATTTTTACTCAACTTTAATTTTGTTTTTGCCAAACTAAAAGCGGTTGATTCTTTTGCCAAAAAATTATGTATTAACTATTAAGTAATTTATTTTTGTTTTAGCCAAACTGAAAGCCCTATTTGCATTTTTATATAATTTTTGCAATTGTTCATTTACATTTTGTTAAATAGTAAACATTTTTTTTGAACATAATTTGAAAATACATAGTCAATCTGGCAGACGGCATTGCCACCGCCAAAACACTTTTATTACCAAATTTATATTCTAATCAAATGTAACCGAAACTATTGTATTTAACAATTTTTAAGTAATAAAAATCATCTATCTATGTATCTATCTGGTACCCATATCGCAACTAAAAATTCATGTAAACAAACCAAACACATCAGCTTGTCACTAGCGAGAAGTGTATCAGAAATTAAAGTTGGTTATCAGCTAAAGTTGGCCCAGACCTTAAACTTTTATTATAGTGTGCACAACAAACCCCCCGTATTGAACATTTAGGATTCGCGCGCAGATGTTAAAATTCACATGACAGTACCAAATCATAATACAGGTTGCCCCGTAATTATTCAAGGAAAATTTAAGAGGTGAATCTGGGGTTTATTCTAAGCCTGACTTACATTATTTTAACGTATTTTTTTTCCTCAAAAATTTAAGTGACTAGTTTTGTACCATTAGTATTAACTAATGTATGTGTAGCTACGGACTGCAAGCACTCGACATCTCATTCATACAATTAAAGACCTTTCCAAAAATACCAATCGTTTTATGCATCACTCATAACCAAAATCTGCTGTGGGCTCTTAGTCTATAAGAAAATATGTATTTTTAGCAGATAATTTTAAATTAATTTACTCGTTAATTTGAACAATTTGAAAAGTGAATAACAAGTTTTTTTTTTTTAATTCTAGGAAGGAAGCTGTGATTCACTTCGCAATTATGTTGGTCGACATAATGCTGCTGGCATGGATTTAAACAGAGATTTTCCCGATCGCTTAGAAGATGAACGTACAATTCAAATAAAGGCATCTCAAAGACAACCGGAAACATCAGCTATGATTGAATGGTTAGTTAATAACCCATTTGTTTTGTCAGCAAATTTCCATGGAGGCGCTGTAGTGGCTAGTTATCCGTATGATAACTCAATGTAAGTTAAACTTGATGGGTGTCTTAAGAATATATCGGTAATATAAATTAATTGACATGTATATAGGAACCACCACGAATGCTGTGAAGAAAGTCTTACCCCGGATGATTTAGTTTTTAAAACACTTGCTCATGCGTATTCGGACAATCATCCAGTTATGAGAACAGGAAAAGATTGCAATGAAACATTTACCAATGGTGTTACAAATGGTGCATTCTGGTATGAGTTGAACGGTGGTATGCAAGATTTCAACTATGCATTCACCAATTGCTTTGAGCTTACAGTTGAGCTTTCATGTTGCAAGTTTCCTTTGGCCTCAACACTGCCTAATGAATGGCATAAAAACAAGCGAAGTCTTATAAGTCTCCTTAAAATGGCACATATGGGAATTAAAGGATTGGTCAAAGATATAAATGGTTATCCTATAAACGATGCTAAAATCGTTGTTCAAGGTATCGAAGACAAAATGATTCGCACTACTAAGCGTGGGGAGTACTGGCGACTCCTTACACCTGGTAATTATAAAATTCAAGCTGTAGCTTTTGGGTAATATAATAAAAGAAAATCATTTGTATAATTAGATATTAATTAAATTCTATTTTGTATTTGAACAGATATGAGGCGAGCCCACTAATCAAAGTTGAAATTTTAAACAAAAATGAGCCTGTTCGTTTAGACTTCAACCTGAAGCCTGCGGGTGCACTTAATGATGGTATCAGCAATTTTTATAGTCCATACTACTTTAGACATTAGTTTATAAATGATGCACATAAATGGATAATGGTGTTTTTGTTTTATAAAATCGACTCTCTCATTGTGTTATGTAATCATTGTAGAATAACTGTTTCTAAATTTTCATTTGATTTCATTCAAACAGTTTATTTTATTTTTTTTTTCATTTTTCTTAACACAGTAGGACATCTACTCACCAGACTAAAATTCTGTATCACTTTTTATTCATAAACTATGGAAAAGGGCTTGAATTAATGTTATGTTATGTTACTTTTTAAAGATTGAAGAAGTTTCCAACACAAAATAAAAACCATCACAATAAATTATTTCATCTCTTTACACACACATAGTTTTCAATTTAAACGCATTTTTAAAATCGCATTGATTTGTACATACATCTATATATTACTAGAACTAATAAAAATTATTCTTTAAAATAATATATATATACATATGAATTAAGGAAAATGTTGGAATAAACATGCCTTGCAAAAAAAAAAACAAACATAAATTGTTGAAAAAAGTATTTTATATTACATATATTGCTATGCATTGTCTGGGAATTGGTTATTTGTCTGGGGTATGGTTTTATTTTATTAAGTAGAACTCATTTGAATAATGTACATCAATTATGATGTCTTAATAAAAAAATATGGAAATACTTTACAGACTCATTCCGAAAGGTCAAGGTGGAAAGATCAAATAAGAGCTCACATGGTTTTTCAACAACAACAAAATTCGTGCATCACAACTATACGCATATGGAAAAGTGCGTAGAAATTCTTTTTTCCTTATTTAAATTAAATTTTGCAAACAAAAAAAAAATACAAAACTAATAATAATTTTTAGCGCAGCTTGTAAGAAAATCGATGAAAAACTACTCAACTTCGTCAATCCAATAGGCTTGTAACTAGCAGGCTTATTGCTAATTAAGGCAAAAAGTCTATGCGTAATGTTCAGTGTATTCTCACAATTTCATTTTCCGATCTTTTTTTCGAATTTGTTTATAAGCTTTGTGAATTTGGTGTAGTGTAAACACCAAAATCACAGCACAGTACACATATTGAAAGGTAATATCTTTTGTCAAAAAATGATTGTCAAATTATGCCAGAGAATATTTGTTACGTTTGAATATATACACATTTTATTAAGAATTCAATAAAGAATACACAAAATTAAATTAAAATTCACTTCCGCGACGAAAAAGCACACTGAACCGATGTACCGACACAAAAACTAAACAAAAAAACACGATGGAAGCATTTTCGGTGAAAAAAGAAGACATTTTTTTTATTAGAATGAATTTAAGTGAAGTTTTCAAACCAATACAAATCAAAACATGGGGCACATTCACTAATCTAGTGACTACGTAGTCGAAAATTAACTAGCTTTTGGAATGCAAATTTTGCTGTACAAAGCTAGTCAATTCTAACTGTCATATTTCACCAAAATCAAATAAAAAACAAAACAAAAACCAAAACAGCTGATTTTGAAATGTCAACTATCTTTGAAGCCGAAATTTTTAGACTACGTCGGATGGGAAATTTGATCTCTTTTTTTAGTACTTGCCAATCAATCAAAATGAGTTGAGTACGTAGTCACTAGAGTGAATGCGCCCATGGTCTCTGAACTTATTTTACGTGTATGCTTGAAAAAAAATCAACAATTTTAGTGTACTGTGATACTACCTTATTATGTGTACTTTGGTTTTGTAGGGGCTTGTGGCACTGTTTTAAAAACGGTTTCTACACATTTCATTGCACTCCCAAAATATGATTTAGGACCAAAATCCGGTTTTTTGGACCTTCAGCAATTTAAAAAAAAATTCTACATTCGTCAATTTATCAAATAATTTTAGTTTGATTGACTACTATTAATAAGAGAAGACATTGATACATTAGAATACACAAATGCACAAATACATATTTTAACCAGTCTCGTATTCTATTTGAATATAAACTACAATAGATGCTGATTAATGAAGGATAGGTGGTATTTGTGAGTCAAAGGCATCCGAAAATAGAATCAAAAAGTGCTCACCCTGTAACGGTCTTGCAACTGCCGTGATTACAAATCTTAATTTTTCTCAATTTTTGTTGTTGTTTTGGAAACTTAAATAACCCTACTATCAACTGAACTCAAAATTAAAACACACACTTGCATCAGTTTAAAAGAAAATATCACTTTTTTGACCCTAATTCTATAGACTGTAGTGTAAAAAAAAATCTACTACGAAATTTTGGCAAATTACCTTAAAAGTTGTCGTGTTCAACTTTCATTGAGAAATCATACAAAATTTTTGAGTATATTCCATAATACGTATAACGGAAACAAAAATGTTATTCTTAAGAAATCCGACTTTTTTTTAACTAGATAAAGAAAAGAAAAAGTCTACTCAAAACCGATCCAAACTTAGTCGAGCTGCGCTAAAAAAATATACCTTTTTGAAATCAGAATTGAACATGCCAACTTTTAAGGTAACTTGCCTTTGTAGAACATTTATTTTGCACTGCAGTGCATTGAATTAGGGCCATGAAAAAAAATTGAGTACTTAGTTGGCCAAAAAAGTGATAATGGTACAAAAGATATAAAATATTTTTGAGTTCACATGGAAGCACCTTTAAGTGAACTAACTAATTCGTCCAGCTCATCTTTGTAATCTGCTTAATTTATTTCTTTGTTAATCTTAAAACCAATATTAAAATCCCATCAAAACCTTAAAATTAAAAAGATTTCATTCAATTGGACAACTGATACGACTAGCTGTTTCACAGACACCAATATACAGCAATACTGTAGCAAATAAAAATCAATCTGGAATTTGTTCGATTCGCCACGAAAATCAATTTGTAGATCAAAAAATAAATTTACCAAACGAAAACCCTATAAATATTAAGTCCCTTACATTTTTGACACCAATGAAATTAGTGTCAAATGAATGATCTGTTACTTCAGAGGCTTTTTTGCATTTCTTTGATAAAAAAAAGTTATAGTGCATTAACAATGCAGTTTTGTTGCTTATAAGGTAGATCTTCTTTGTATATTGCCAAGAAGTTTGTTTCTAGACAATTTTTTTGTATCTAACTGGCCGCAATATGCACTTAAAGTATGAGTTTTCGAGTGCATCTAGCAGATATGATATAGAAACACGATTAAATTATCTTGACACAAACTTTTTGGCAACATACAAGGAAGATCTATCTTACTACAAACAATTTTATTGGTATGTATTATTATTCAGCCCTATTCTGAATGAAAACTCTCGGGGAAATATTTTTTGGGTAAAAGGCTCCCAATCGAAAAGAGTTGCTACCAACTTCTTTCCTTTTCAACACAAGAGGAACGAATTACCAGCGAAAACGGAATGAAATTCCGGGAATATTTAGTTTGGGAGCCCTCCTCCCAAAAACATTTCCCTAGGATTTTTTGTTTAGAATAGGGCCGATTTACTTCCCATTGGAAGTTATTGTTATTGGAAGTTGGTGCGATTTGTCGAAGTGAAAATTTTGTCATTTTCGACATTTTTAGGTCACTAGAGACTGAATTCGTAGTTTTTAGAAAGATGTGTGTGTGTATGTTCGTGACACATTTTTTTCAATCACCATATCTCGAGAACGAATCAAGATCTAAAAAAAAACTGTTGAAAACTCAAATAGTTCAACAACCCTGAACCCTTACTTAAGATCTTGAATTTGAAATCTTTATAGTTACTAAGGGCACCTGGTTTCTAAGGGTATCAATGGGAAGTTACCAGTGTGGGTCGTTTTTGACGGTCTGTTTTGGGCAAGCCTTTACTCTAAATAAAACTCGCTGCTTGAATTCACATAATTCTAATATATTTTAAACTGATCTTAGGTATCTTGTGAAAGTTTGACAGATTTTTTAAACCTGCAAACATGTAGCAAATTTTAAAATGGCCTATACCAGGTAAGGTAATCACAATTTTTTTTTCTGAATTCTCTCAAATATGAGTTACAAATGGCAATGTAAGAAAACTTATGAAAGCAATCGACAGTATTTGAAGAAAATAAACTAACTCAACTATTCACGAATAACAGATATATATAAAAACTGTGAAAAACACAATACAGTTATAATTAGAAGGTTACAGATACTGGTTCAGTTTTTCATATTGGAAGCCGTTAGGGTCCGAGAAGATTATCTGACTTACTTATTTCTAAGAGTTCATTACTAGGAATTTCTTCATTTTTAGTTTGAACCAAAAAAATAATTGACTTTCTATAGCGATTCGTTTCTGAGAGGCCAGCAAGATATGCATTTTCATTTTCGACGAAAATGGACTAATTTCGTTTTTTCTCTGCGACACTGCATATATGCTTTATATTCCCGTGGTTTCTCAACATCCTTATTCACCCTACGAAGGACAAAATTATTATAAAGTCATTCTGATGGCTTTATTTCGAACCTCGTTTGCAAATAGGGTCCCTTACCCTTCTGCAGAGAATTTTTCTAATTAACAATTTATTAGAAAATCAATGTTAACCAAAAAACACATATCTTTTTGCTGTGTTGCTTATATTGATTGAGAATTTAATATTTCTTGGCAGTGAAATATATAGCATTGATGTGCGCAGCTATTTGCCAGCCTAATTTTAGCAGCTGTACGTTTTCACTAGACTTAAAATATTTTTAAATAATTTTTCTTAATTAATCAATTCTTCTCCATTTAGATTTATACGAGATTTAAGTAAAACTTATCCATCGATAACCAGACTGTACACAATCGGCAAAAGTGTTCAAGGACGAGATTTGTGGGTAATGGAAATTTTTGCAAAGGCAGGAGAACATATCCCTGGTATCCCAGAATTCAAATACGTAGCCAATATGCATGGCAATGAAGTGGTTGGACGAGAAATGCTTCTTTATCTTGCAAAATACTTATGCGAGAATTATTTGCGAGATGATAGAATAACAAAAATTGTGAATAGCAGCCGTTTACACTTTCTTTTTAGTATGAATCCGGATGGCTATGAAATAGCTAAACCAGGTTATTAATAATTATTTTAAAATATAATATATAGTACGAGTCCAGGCATCAATCTCTTACGTCATCCGTATTGTAATTGGTTTGAGGTGGCTTAAATTGGTTGAGTTTCGTTTATTAACAGAATATCAATTTTTTTTTCGATTATTATAAATTTTTCTTCCATTTCTAAATGCTGTTGGAAATACCCAACAAAAAAAATCCCCTAAAATATGAACCCTCAAAACTAATATTAGGTAAAGTCAATTTTGTAATGTTTTTTTTCTGTTTTAAAATTAATGGAGATTGAATAAATTAGGCCTAAATTTTTAAAATTAAAGCTACATTGGGAAAGTAATGGAGGGGAGACTAGCTTCGGTTGAAACAATTTCGATGCGTATATCCCCTATAGTATTGGGCTTTGTAAGCCGACTAATAATGAAGCCACATAATGTTGAATGAAAGAGGGTGGTTTTAACTACAAATGGTAGTCCATTTAGGTCCCCGAGCGTTATTTTGAGTAGTCCATCACAATAAACGAACGAAAAAACTATTTATTTCAGACGTCCCCATACCACGGGCGGTTGAAACCAGTCACACTCAGCAAAAAAATCATTTTAATTCTAAGAACTTTTTATTGTTGTTAGATTATGAATTAAAAATTGTTTACTCAACAAAGTGTGTTTGCAAACAATCAAGTTCTTGATAAAACAATTTTTTAACTGTAAATAATTTTCAAGAACGGACAATCGTTAGCCTAACATTAAAATTGTTGTGTCAACTATTTCTAGTTCTCTATTAATTTTCTTGCTTAAACCGTCCCCAACCCCTCCTCTAGGTTACAAAATCAAAATATATCTGATAACAATAATGCCACATCAAAACTCATCACTACATTTTGTATTTGTATTATAAGCTCTTCACTTTAAACATAAAAAAAACACTTAATACTCTCACATGAATACAAAGCACAGTTTGAAGAAAACTGTCTGAATAAAAATGTTTAAAAAACTAAAGGCCGCTATGATAGAAGTAAGAGTGATCAGATTCTAATTGGAAACTATTGCCGCTCTGTTCACCCCTTAGTACCGCTAACGGTTCTCGAGATATTTGCGTTATTTCAACCGTAACCAAAATCCTATAAATTAAAATATACCTTAAAAATAACTGCATTATCATTACAAATAAAATAAATTCAAAATAGGCATGTTTGGGCACGGCCGAAAACAATAAATTTCAACGAATTCTTAGTCCAAATCCTTTGAACCCTATTTTTTTTTCCTAGTAAATTAAAGAAAAAGCTTATACCTAAATACAATAATTTTATAAAATACAAATATTTGTGCAAGCAAAAAAAAAACTAAATGCTCAAATTGTTATAGAAAAAAGTAAAAATGGACGCTTAAAGTGAGACGCAAATATTTACTTCGAAATATAGGATAATTTGATGCATAAGTGATATTAACTTTGGAGATCTTTATTGTGGAACAATTTTTTTTCTTTGAATATACTATACACCTATCTTTTATTTAATCGGTTCTTGTTTTGAAAATTCATATTGCAAATTAAAACATACACGGTTAAACATTTTGGCTTACTTTTTGATACAGCCTTTGCCCTTGTATTACAGCCGTAATACAGTGATTATTATATTTTAATCTTCGGTGAATATTAAAATATTTTTGAAACTATTTTGTATTACTTTTTAATAGTTTTAAATTGAGGGTTTTGAAGCACCTAGAAATGCAGTTCTGCAAGTTGAAGTATCCACCCCCATTTGAATACAGATTCATAACTCCACAAAATTTTCTCAAAGAATATTGGGTTTCCTTGTTGTTATATTCTTAGTATTGTTGTCAACTCAAATCTTGCGACTGAAAAGTTTGCCACCGCGTGAGATGGAAAGGGTGAAATTTGTATTTTAATGATCAGTTAAATTAATTTATTTTTACTAACTTGCTTTGGTTAAATCTATGAAGAGTATTTTCTACAAAAAAAGGATTAAAATCTTTTATTTTTAGTCGAAATATTAAAAAACATAAAGCAATCCAACGAAGTAAATGATTTTATTAAATGCACTCTTTTTGCATATTAGAACTAATTACAGCCTATTCACTATAGATTCAGTAAGAAATAATACTAGTTTGAAATCTACATTTGTTACGCCAACTTTTTTAAAAGTTTGCACTAGGGTTTGCATACAATTTTTTTTATACCAGAGATGCTTTAACTTTTTCAATATATTATTTTTTTAATTTTGGGTTAAAAAACTAATTTAACTAAACTTTTAAACAAAAAAAGTTCAAGAGTTATTAAAATTTTACCACCTATATTTTGGCACCAATAATGTTTAAAATTACTGCAAAAGAAAATTTATGGAATTCATCTATTTGTAGTCTCGGTATTCAAAAATGTAAAGTAAGTAAATAAAAATTCACTGGACAAAAAAAACTTATTTTGAGAACCCTTTGAGATACCGCCAAGGCAGTCATAAAGTGGGCTTTACGCCATTTCATGACTATACAATGCTTACCGGACACTCTTTATATCAAATTTTATTATATTTTGTATTAACTCAAAAATTTTTATATATGTATTAAATTTTTAGAAATTTCTGCTGTGGGCCTTTATGCAATTCAACAAATACTAAAAAGTGCCCCAAAATATTTCACCCTGTAGGATTAGCACTTTTATTTGACTTGGACGCACTATCGCTGCTTTAATATACTTCAAGAGTTAAACAGAATGCATCGCTCGTTGCTGAGCGACGTCCCTAACATATGTCAGATTAGTCGTGGAAAAAGGATAAAAAAAATTTGTAACTTATAGGCGAATCGCTGGGCGATGAGCGACGTCATTCTGTTGGCGATGGGCGATGCCCATACAAATTTACACTACCAGCGACGCCGCTCAGCGACGAGCAATGTATTCTGTTCACCTCTTCATTCTGTTTCAAACATATTTCTAGGAAGGTTTTTATGATTAAAATGCATTAAAATAAATTTTAACTAAAAATCAAAAAAAGTACGTATACGCCGTAGTGACCATTGTTTAACATGCACTTTTTATATTCATATTATTAATTTAAAATTAATATTGTGTATATTAAAAAAAGTTAAAACGATATGTAGACTGTATTAAACTTTATCTGAAGAGTCTCCCCTATCTAAAAATACGTCGTGTGCCACACCAACCTTGTGTAAGTGCTTAAAA
This sequence comes from Meliscaeva auricollis, assembly GCA_948107695.1. Taxonomy (NCBI): domain Eukaryota; kingdom Metazoa; phylum Arthropoda; class Insecta; order Diptera; family Syrphidae; genus Meliscaeva; species Meliscaeva auricollis. The sequence goes on along the minus strand of OX403619.1, from coordinate 36,857,430 downwards.
CTACTCTACTCTTTTAAATGAAAGGGTATTTATTCTTTACACAACAGTGTCAGGTTCTCTAAACCACTCTCACTTTTTTTGATACCTAGTATACCTAGTAATCTAATAAATTGCATGTTATTAATGTCAGATTTTCATTATTTTTCTTTATGGAATATTACATTTTTCTTGCAATCGTTATTTTTTACTGTAAATATTACTCATATAACGGATTTGGAGTTAGGTTAAATTTAAAATCCAATAGTAAGTACCACTGATGATAATATCACCGTAAAATGAAGAATGACTGTACTTGGGATTAAAAAATTAATAATAATAAATAGCTCATTTTAAGGCTAGTTTACAGTTCAGCGTGCAAAAACAAAAATTCAAAGCAAAATTAGTCTGTTTTGGGCATAATTTTGTACCATATTTTGATGTTTATATTTTCAAATCACCGTAACCAATACATAAATTACCTTTTTTTCCTATATCAATTGGTACCAGAGGCTACAAATGCAATTTTGCAAAAATTTTGTTGCATGCAAAATAACAAATTGCATTCGTATCCCTTTGTTTTGATTGGTTTCAAAAAAAAAGTATCCTTCGTGTTATCTGAGGTATGACAAACAAGTTTGCATTTTTATATAATAAAAACGATGGACAGAAAAGACACAAAACAGTTTTGTAAATATATTTTTTTGTTTTTGCGCTAAACTGTAAATTAGGCTTTTAGGAACAAATTCCAAAAAAAAATGGATTGCCATATGTACATAGATATATTATGTTGTATTACCTTTTCCAATAAATCTGCTATGCATTTTACAGACCATTTTGCATTAGACGCAACAGAAGAATAAATCCATGAAGTTTGGGTTGAAATAGAATAAAACTTGTATGGGATGGGGTTCTATTTTCCCCCGTTTAAGGGGTAAGGACAGTTCTCTAAAAAAAAATTACTTAAAATAGAAAAAGAAACACCTGCATCTTCATAATTTACCCTGAATTAAGTCTATTCTTTCATGTAATTTTCAAACCAAGTTGCTTGAGTAGATAGTTTTTGAAAAATTAATTTTTAAAGTAAAAATTTTAAAAGAAATTTTGCAGAAAAATATAGTGTCCCTAATAATATGAATGTACGTTTTGCCATTCAAAGTTCGTTTACTCGCTCTCGGGTATCGACCACATCTTCTTAATCAGTTCTCAAGGGCATTTATTGCTTCTTTCTAGCTTTTAAGTTTAAAATTACGGGATTACAATATGCAGATAGTAAGTGAAAACTAATAATTTTACAACTAATAACCAAGTTGATATTTCAAGCATCAGTATAAACAAACACCAACTTTTGTTTCTTTAATATTCCCCTGAAACCAAAATTCTTTTGCTTTACCTTTGAAGTAAGAAAATTATTTCTGCCGCTCGTTCTATATAATTGTTGATGATAATAAAGATTTATGATAAATGCTAGGTTGATGATAACACTAAAAATTATTATTAGGTGATAAGATAAGTGCTGTTGGTAGAGCGAATTTCCACGATATCGACTTGAACAGAAATTTTCCTGATCAGTATGGTACTGATGTGCATAATCAAAAACAGGAACCAGAAGTGAAAGCTGTTATGAATTGGACACTTTCGTTACCATTTGTTTTATCGGCCAATCTTCATGGTGGATCTCTTGTTGCCAACTATCCTTTCGATGATAATGCGAATGACTTTCAAAACCAAATGAGTAAATTAAGGATCGGAATGGCAGGCCGAAAAATCAATCCCACCGATGACAACAAGCTGTTTCAACATTTGGCAAAAGTGTATTCCAATGTGAGCCCAATACCAATTTTCAATTATACACATTCGTTTTTTTTTTACTTTTGATATCTTTTAGGCACATCCAACAATGCACTTGGGTAAACCATGTCCACTATTTAAAAACGAAGTTTTTCCAGATGGAATAACTAATGGCGCCCAATGGTATAGTGTGACTGGAGGAATGCAAGATTGGAATTATGTTCGCGCAGGCGTACTTGAAATAACTCTTGAGTTAGGTTGTGACAAATTTCCAATGGAATCGGAATTACCAAAGTATTGGGAAGAGAATCGAGAACCACTACTTCAGTTTATTGAAGAAGTGCAATGTGCAGTGCATGGGTATATAAGAAGTTCAATCGGTACTCCAGTTTCAGGAGCTATAATATCACTTGATAATGCAAGTCACACATCATACAGTGCTCTTCAAGGTGACTATTGGAAGTTGGTCCCTAGAGGAAAACACAACATAACTATCATAGCCGATGGGTAATATTTTTTGTTCTATATCTTCAGATTAGAAAAACATTTTTTTAACAGTTTTGAAATACACCACGAAGAATTTATTATTTCGGATGATGGACCTTGTGGCTTACGGCTTGATATAGCTTTGATGCGAGATGATCCTCAACATTGGGCTTCAGCTCATGATTACAGAATCATAGAAAATGTTGTTCACACTCGGTATCATTCAAATCAAGAAATACAATATTTAATGGCAGAGCTGGAAAGGAGAAATGTCGGTATTGTAAGCTTGGAGCATCCCGAAAGTGAGGCTGATTCCAATTACTATTCCCTTAAAATAACTAATGAGGTAAAATAATGACAGGGATAATAACTATGAACCACCTCGTACTTAGGGTTTTTATAATAAGAAGAAAACAAAAAAACAATTTAAAGTAAACATTAGTACTGTACCTATTTTATATTTCACCAGATCTTTTGTTTTCAAAATTATATGCATAACAAAAACAATAAAACTGGATCATGTGTTATTTTTGTTATACATGTAGCTTGCAAAGAAAATTCGGATCTGATTTGGGGGAAAATAAAATACAGCTCGGCCATTCCAAAGTAATGGAGAGATCAAAAAACGCTTTCAATTCCGTTTATCTAATTCAAGACGTAACATATATTCTTGAAACTTTCTAGGTGCTGAGGGCACTTTATAAAGTTATCGTCCTAGAAGTATCATCAAAAAGAAGAAAGAACGTAACGAAGAAGACGGAATACGTGTCTTTTCTGTTATCGTCTTTCTATCTTAATAACTTAAGTGGCAGGCATTACTTTTTGATGAAACTTCTAGACTCTCAACACCCACAAAGTTTCAGGAAAAAATATTACTTTTTTAATGAGATAAACGTTATTGAAGGCGTTTTTTGTCCTCTCCGTTACTTTGAAATGGCCGAGCTATTATGTACGAGTACCTACTTTCATATTATGTGAAATTTGAGGAACCCATAGTTTATGTCCATTTTTTTGTATCATAACATATTATTTTCGAGCATATAATGGTTTATATTTAATAGATCGGTTCACCAGAAGAAGCAAAGTATAAAATTGGTGTAATAAGTTCTTTGTTTGATGCTACTTCACCTATGGGTAGGGAGATGGTCTTAAATCTGGGAAGACATTTGATTGAAGGCTATCGAATTCAAGAACCACAGATTTTAAAAATTTTAAACAACAGCGTTGTTCATTTACTGCCAATTATGGAGAATTTCGATAAAACCTTTAATATTTTTCATAGCAAGTAAGTATTTAAATAGCCAGTTCCAGTTTCTGAGATCTCAAGAACCTAATCCATATTTTGTTTTCTCAGAATGTGAAAAATTAGACAGAAGTCCTGGTTATTTAAACAACTACGATCTTTGAAATCTCAGATATGAACTGGCTGAATTTAATATAGGTGCTCTATCAAGGCTGAATCATTCAATTTCAGCCAATCCATATGTGACCCTGTCATTGGTCATGAATTAGCAGAAAGAATTCTGGATCCAGAATCTGAAAAACGAAGGGATCTATTCCTTCAAATGATAGAAAGAGAACGGTTTGACTTAATTTTGTCTTTTACGGCAGGAAACTATGAGTTAAAGTAAGAACTTTTTTTTTTATATGTACATAATAATTTACGTTTATATTTTGCGTGACATAATTTAAAAAGGTACCCACAAGAACCGCTATATGAAAACTTTGCACGAGTGATAGAAAAAACAGAAATACCATACTTACGACCAGAATGCCCTTTAACATCAACACGCACAGCTCAAGAAGAGTTCACCCAGCGAATAACGAATCTCTTCCATAAAGTGTATCATGTGCCATTATTAAGTCTTGGCATTTCATGCTGTCGTATGCCCACTCAAAACCAACTGGCATCTGTATGGAGGGAAAACATTGAGAGGATAATGAATTTTATGCATTTAATTGATGCTGGAATAAAAGGGCATGTGCAATCAGATAAGGGCCAACCTTTGCGAAATGCTTTCATTAAAATAAGAGAATCGGGCAAAGTCTACAACGTCAGCAAAAATCTCGCTCAAATTAAGATTATTCTTGCCCCAGGTGAATATGATCTAGAAATCTATTGTGAAGGTTTTTATACAAAAACGCTTCGTGTAAGCGTAGTAAAGGATCAGTTAGTTGATCTCGAAGCGATATCATTAGATCCAAATAATATCGTTGGGGGCAGAGCTGAAATTAATGAGCTAAACACGGATAGGCGTGGTAATATTTCAGGTAAGTGACAAAATGTTATTGTTTAATAATATGGGTACTTATTCCAAGCGGAAAATAGTATCATCAGATAGAGTTTAGCCAATATAGATAGATACACGCCAGTGGCGTCATTCCGTAATTTTCAAAACGATAATCCACGAAACGATAGGCGTGAACGTGATCGTCACCGATTTTCTCTACGTAACTCGTTGCTCTATAGGGCAAGTATTGGTTTCGTGTCGAAAAAAAATCGAGGTTTAAATCAAAACGAACATTACGATAATGGAGAAGCCCAAAAAAGTGGTTTTCGTCATGCTGTCCATCGGTCTGTGCATCTGTTCGTCTGTGTTTGGACAGATTTGCATGAAATTTGGTACAGATTATTTTTTTGTTATTTCCAAGGTTGTTTTTTTTTTCAATATTGATTAGAACGAATACCTCCCATATAACGGTTTTGAGTTATTAGGTTTTTCTCGAAAACGGCCCTAACGATTTCGATTAAACTTGTTGTATGTTAACAAATATATTTTTGCTTTGAACTACAATAGCAAAATCATGCGATCCAGTCGTGCATTTTATTTTATAAGCGACACTCTCAAATTGTGGTTGAAATGTCGACGGACTATCAAAAATTGCAATTTGCTTGATTCTTTTTTTTCTATTTATCTTCTATCTTCTACCTATCTAAAAAAATGTGAGGTGCTATCTCCATAAAAGGGGTAAAGCAATCAGAGGGTAAGGTAATTAGATATTTTCCAGATCAATTTAAGATTGTTTACAAAATTTCATAAGAGTTAATTTTTTTCACAGGAGTTAATGTAGGTCTATTAGTTTTCAAAAATATTGTATGTATTCTAATAAAAAACGCAAGAATTTACACAAAAACAGCTGTCTCGTTCAAAAACATATTTCAGATACAGGTATCCGAGATAGTTTAAGATGTTTCATAGACGCCTATTCACGAACGATTGCAGCTGTGATAATACTTTAGATTTTCCACGTGCTATACAGCCATACAGAAGCACGTTATCTTACATGAAACCTTTTAAGTTGCCGTAATAAAGTATAGTAACAAAATTTTCCGATTTTTTTTTTTTGAAATATCGTTTTGGTAAATTTAATTTTTTTGTTGATAAATAAATAAATACCCTCATTGCCATTGTCGTTCTAAATTGTAGTTTATTTACTGAAACGTTAACTGTTGCTTATAGGGCGAGTCATATTATTGGCGTTTTACCGTTAAAACCGCAATTTTGTTTTTGAAAAATTCTTTAAAATTAGTATATATAAAAACTATTTTTTTTTCTAAAATGCATCTTTATAAAAGAAATCAAATTGCATACTGCGTTTTGATGTTAAATTCAATTTATTTTTCCCTGAAATACACCACATGCTTCTAGACATTTTTATGAACTTTTTTCCATACTTCCTTTGGTAAGGAAAGGGTAATATTATTTTTTTTCGTTTTAAGGGGAAGAAGACGGAGACTTGTTCCCCCCTAAATCTCCATATCCAAAAGGCTTACGAAGGTTTATTTTTTTATTGAAAAATATTTTTAAAATCATATCAATGTGTGATTTAGGTGCATTCAAGATAAACTTTTATTTATATGACCCTGGTCATATTATTTGGATTATGTATTTATATTTAATTCTATACTTTTTTTTTACTTAAAGGATTTGTGCTGGATTTAGATAATCGCCCTATAAAAAACGCTAAAATATATACAATAAGTAAAAATAGAGCAACATATACCAACTACACTAACACCGATGGAGAGTACATTCTAAGCAACGTTCCATTAGGAAGCTTAAAAGTTGATGTTGAGGCACCTGGTCATTACCCTCTATCACAAATAATACCAGTAAGGGAGAAAAATAATATCACAGTTCTCCGTTTGAAGAAAGATGAACGCGTAATGGGGGTGCCACGCTTAATATTTGTCTCTATAGCCGGATTGGTTTTGATATTTGCTGTCGTTGTATGTTCTTTTCTAATTCAATGCATTCAATCAAGAAGACAACGTGTTAAAAAATACTACAATTTTTCACTTCTTCCGCAAAACGCAAAAGAACTATTTGAGGATGATGAAGACGCTGAAACCGAACTATTCCGCTCACCAGTAAAAAGTTCGTACCTACTACCCAGTTGTTTTCTAATTATGTAATTTGTTTGCTTCTCGAAATGTATTAATTTTTTGTCTTTCATTGCAGAAAATATGACTTTAAAACCATATTATGATGAAGATTTGCCAGTCTTTAATACCGATGATGAAGAAAACAGCTGTGAGGAAGAAGAGGATATTGTAATACTTAATCAAAATATCAAGAAATTTGAAAGCTGATAAAATTTCTTTTTAATTTTTTTCTAAATTTACACTGCGTGCACAATAATTTGTTGATCTTACCTTTAAATTTTAAGTCTCATTTATCTAAATAAATTAATTTATATATGTCTAATACTCACTATGTTTTATCTATTAGAAACTCGTCAACTGAATATGCAAAAACATTTTTCAATATACTTTATCCATTTTTTCCAAACACTGATGTTACTGTGCCATCTGTTGATGCTACAATTCCTTAAGATGTTCATAAAATGCTTCTAAAATTGGTTTCCAAAAACAACCACAAGTTTTTCTTTCTACCACTTTGCAAAACTTTCTACTAGAAAAGATCCAATTTTATTTGAGTTAGCTGAATTTGTAGAAAAATAAAAATTGGTATTGAAATAGATTAAACCATTTTTTTTAAAGTTTAGTAGTGAGTACTTCCACCTTTATTTTTCATAACTTCGTAAATTCGATCCACGCTAACATAATTGCAGAAATTAAGAATTATTTGTCTGCAAACGGATGACCACGACCATAAACTTTGCGTAGTAACCATACCCAGAAATTTTCAATGATGTTTAGATCAGGTGAGTACGGTCGGCCATTAAAGCAACTGCACATTTTGGTCCTCTATCCAGGTTTTATTATGCGCGTCGAGTTAATAGTCGCGTTATCCTGTTGGTAGGTCCAGCTTATGGGTCCAAAGACGTTAAAAAATTTAGGTAAATTTGTTTCCAAAATTCCCTTTTACTCAGCTGCAGTCATTTTTTAAGTTACGACCTCAAGCTCAACTGTTCCAAAGTAAATAACTGCTCTCCATATCTTTACACCTACGTCACGATTATAATGGCGCATTAAAAACCTTTTTTTTCTCAAATCGTGAAAATAAAAGTTGACCCCAACTTCTTTTCATCTGAAAAAAAACACGTGACACCCTTCATTTTTGCAACTCATATGAAGTCTTGAAAACTCTAATCGCATAACTTTTTATTTCACGTCAAGTGGGGTTTTTTTTAACTTTTATTGGTTTAAGCCTAGTACGCAGCTGAAGCGAATCGAAATTTTTCGTTGGTCTCCAAGAAGATAACGAAAACCTCAGCGGAAAATATTGATGTAGAGTTTCACAAATTGCAAAATAAAAAACAAAGACAAACGCCAACAAAATCACACAAATTCGAGTTATAATGCAAGAAACACCAAAAAAACAAATTCAAATGTCATTTTTCCGGACACAAATAATGTACCCGGCAATTAATTGTACGCGAAAAGAGAACTTCTCCAAATAAACCACTATAAACTAATTTCGCTGGTCGGGAACTGAGTTTTCCCATCATGTTTTCTCCGTACAAATATTTATTTTTCAAGTAAGAATAAATCCACTTTTGCAGGTCCGGTGAAGACTTGCTTTTTTATAATCATCACTATACTCTTACTTCAGTTCAAGCGTTGTGAAAACTTCTTAACCTTGGGCGCAGAGGCACTGTCAGTTTATTTTTTTATTTTTCATGGATCGATAAAGGTTCATTTGAAAAGCTTAAAACCAAATTTGCACCGCATGACAGCTCTTTTTACCAGAGCTTTGCACAATAATGTATTTGTCCTCATTTTTTTATTTTTGCGAGTATCTCAGTTTCACTGTGATATAAAGCAAACAAATAAAAAAACGAATGGTTCACTATAAGATTTTCTCTTTTTATATGTATAAATGCATTTGTACAAAATGCAGCCCATTCAAGTCCGTTCTTTGTTAAAAAAAAACATTTTCTTAATTATTTCGAAAAAAATTCATTAAGCATTGTTTTTTACTAATTTAGTAGCTCTTTTCAGTCCCCACAACTATTAGAAAAAAATTATCTCTATACGACTAATAGAAGTCGAGGTAACCACAGGCATGTCACAGCGAAAACACAAGCAAAATTTCGTTTTTGGCGAATATATCGGCTCCAACTTGTTCCATTGGCAAAAATAAAAACACGAATTGTTTGTTTTACAATTTGCTATAATTTGAGTGCATTTTGCTTTTGTTTAAACAATTCAATAATAAACTACAGTTAGTTCAAGTCAATTTATTTCTTCACTGTGGTTGTTATTATTTTGCAAATGACGCACCCATTAGGTAAGTTTGGAACCCATAATATTCCCAACTAATTAAAAAAAATGAACTCTTTACCACCAACGAGTGGTAAGTAATTCATGCTTTAGGAAAAGTCTTCCTTTTGTTTGTTATTTTTGTTTTGTTTTCATTGTATGGAATTCATGGAATTCGTTGTTTCGCATTTCAAACTTTGTTAATAAATTAATTACTCGGCTGTCCTTGGTCGTAAAGAGCTATTTTTTTTAATTTGTTAGGAACATTAAAGGCTTCAAAATTAATTTAATTTAAATCACCAATAGATGTGCTTTTTTCAACAAAATTAGGAAAAAAATTTAAGTTAAAAAAATGACTGTACCTAACTGTTGTTTATTATTTATTTGTGTGAACAAAAAGAAAATGCGCTCAAATTATAGAAAATGTTAAAACAAACAATTCGCATTTTATTTTTGCCAACGCAACATGTTGGAGCCGAGAAATTTGCCAACAACGATATGCATGTGTTCAAGATTGGGTACCCCGACTGTTATTAGTCGTGAAGAGTTTGTTTTTTCTTCAAATGGGAATGAATAGAGCCAATAAATTAAATTGTTGATATAATTACCAAAAAGTGTAATTTTAAAACAAAGAACTGACTTTAACTAGCTGCATTTTTGTACAGATGTATTTGAATCAAAAGAAATTGGACTTTATTGAAAGAAAATATTATCATGAACCATTTAATTTTTATATTTTTGCGTCATGGCATACTGGAGCTGAAATATTAGCAAAAAACAAAAAAAATGCATTTTTGTGCATAACTTTGGTAATAAGAGATATTTTAGCTTTACAAATAAACACCTATCGATCCATGAAAAAAAAACTGACAGTGCTTCTGTGCGCAAGGTCAAATGACGGATTAACTGAACTATCTGTGCAGCAAATAACTTGACCTAAGTGATAGTAAGCATTATGATAATAAGAACAGAATTCTGTTAGCAAATGCCACCAATTTGGGATCGAAAATAAATTTAAGACAGGTTTGTTACAATTTTCAGCGCAAGTTTTAAAGACTTTCGTGTTCGTATTGTTAATGTTTTCAGAAAAGAATTTGTTTTTCAAGTAGGTGCAATACTCAGTATTTATTTATGCTATATTTTTAATTTGAAACACATTTCTTTGTTAAATAATTACAAATTAAAAATTGGAAAAATATCAAGGTGCCACAGAGGGTCCCCTTCCACAGTGGAATACGGAATCCCTGCTGTAGGTTATGACTTCGGCCAAGAAAAAAGCAATCAAGAATCGTTCCCCATCAATTCACATAACATAAACGTCTCGCCAAGTGGTTACAGCAAAATAGAAGCAAGCCTTAGCTAACTATTAAAAAAAATATCTAAACTGCGTTCTGTTTCGATCAAATACAAGGAAAAACAAAGCCCTTTGTTTTTTAATTATAAAAAAAAAAAACATTTACATAACTTTGGGTGTGCAGAAATCCGGTAGGGACTAATCGGGGCCCCAGTGATCTGCAACTTTTTCTACACATCAATTATGCTTATTTTACCTCCTCGTGGTAAACACCGGTCTGGTCTCGTCCAACCGGACTTGACCTGCTAAACTTATAAGTATGAGTGGTGAGTGTTGAACGAAAGAAACTAAGAATACAATAATATAAAAGGTCCTAAATTTCTATAATAGGTTACGGAGGTTATCATTCTTCCTAACTGAATCAATTTCCGCTACCGAAACCGACATTACGCCTCGGATAAGGACTGATCAAACGTTGACGACTTTTGACTATTTTGTAGCCACCCTGGGCTTCAAGACGCCAGATTCCTCCAACTTGAATGTGTGTTCATGCGATATAAATTGCACATCTTAGGATTAAGCGAAGTTCGATGGTTGGGCTCGGGCAAATATAAATCCCCAACACGTTGCACTGTACTACTCTACTACGGAATAGAACCCACAATAGCCTGGTTTCGTGGGAACCTCTAGGAGACAGGATACTAAAGGCAAGGTTTCGGACAAGAGTATGTCGCGTCACCATTATACTGTCTTACGTATGGTATAATTGTTAATTTGAAACATCTTCCTTTGTTAAATAATTAAAAATAAAAATTTTGAAAAATATCCAGAATCCCCACAATCTCTGCTGCAGGTTATGATTTCTGCCAAAAAGAAAGCGATTTAGAAATCATTCCCTATCAATATATGTGTATAAGCGTCTCGCCAAGTGTTTACAGAAAAATATTTAAAATGCAAGGTATTTTGTAAGTGAATTGGGAACTTTTTTAAAAGTCCACATATACTCATTCTTTTAAATAATAAATAAAAAAACATTTACATGACTTTTATTGAAAAAAAAACTTTCATTCGCAATCATTTAATGTAAAAAAAATAAATAAAATCGATTCAAAGATTAATAAATTGTTTACCTACATTGGTAGGTACCTACATACCTACATACCTTGAATTTTTTTTGAAATAAAAAAAAAAAAAACAAAAAGGCATTAATCTCAAAATGTAGATTACCTACATTAATTTGAGTTAACACGACAGCATTAGTAAGTGTGCCAAGCTGTTGCCTTCGTTATTTCTTCATAGTAGCGTCAACTTTACTTCGTTTTTGGTCTCTCACTCTCAGCGCCTAATCATCGTTACTCGCAATTAATAATTGATATATGTATCTCCTCCACTAATCGTTATCATTTTATAATTAATAATTTTTGTAAATTAAGCTACATACTTAGATCTCTTTGACCTATAAGACTATGTTTTAATGTCACTTTTTCTTAACCCGACGGGAAACTGTATGTTATATTCTCAATAAATTTTAACCAGCTGAAACCATGTTTTTATTGATCTTAAATTGTTATGTACCTACCTACCTATAAGAGATTTTGTTTTTATACATAAGATCGATCTTATTCTAAAATAAATAGATTTGTTTAGTTTGAATAACATTAATTTGAGATTTCTAAGATCTCCTTTTATAAAACTGTTCAATTTAATCCCATGAATAGGTACTCTCTTGCCATTGTCACACGATGCTCCTCCAATAAAAGAAAAATCAACCTACACTCTAATTTTACAAAGGGCACAAAAAGTAAAACATTATCAGATATGTAGGTTCTCAAATTGTGGTCAGACAGGGTTTGATGTTTCATTGATCACGTAGGCCGTAAACATATTGTTGATATTGATACATATAATATATTTATACAATGCATACACCTGCAACTTCCACAAATACATATTTAATAACATAGAAACAAAACTTCTACTTCGTACGAGATGTTAAAAATGTTGATCCCTTCCCCAGAAGTCTTTATTGATAAACACAAAATATACATCCCACAAATAAACAAATAAGCATATTATGTTAAGCGAAGCATCTGAGTTCGAAGGCCTTGACAATTGAGAGTTGTATTTGTTTTTTATCTATTATGTACTGAATTGTTATGCATATAAAAATAGAGAGAAAACAACTCTATGTGAGTGATCGAAATAAAACTTCAAACCAGATTTGTGTGGCCCTTAGAAAATCCTAAGAGAGTTTAATTTTCAACAACAAAATATTTGTTTTGATAGATAAAAGTCGATATGTTTGTGTTTATACCTATAATGAAGATACATGAATGTTAACACATAACGCAGCAAAGTGCTCCCAAGTAGAAGTTTACTATCACAATTCATAAACTACTCTACTACCCCGTCAAGTCGCAGTACTACATACAACGTATTTTTATTTTTTTATATAATGCTTAAATGTATTTGTTTACCTACACTAAGTGATTAATAATGTAGCACACATTTAACCAAACACATGGTTTTCGGATTGAAATTGAAACTACAATTTGGGCTATGTTCAATGTGGAATTATCAGGGAGAGTGATCGGTTGTATTTTGTCAAAAAATAACTACCTAGTAATCAACAGTTGAAATTTAAATCGAAAATTAAAAGAGGACAAATTTGCTAAAATTTCAAAAATTAATTGTGAATTTTTAACTTCGGAAACATAAGACAACAAAATATAATAATTTGATAAGAGCATATTTTAAAATAATGGCTTTTTCAATGATAACTTCTGTCCTTCTAAGGACTTCACCAGAACTTCTAAAAAGAGTTCCAAGATCAGTTCGAATGCTGAATAGTTTTTTGAATCTTGAAACCAGGGTGAGTGTGAATAATAACAAAAATGATCCTTATACCTATTAAGTAGAAGATATTTGAATGGGATACGTACATAATGAGTTGTACCTATTAAGTAGAAGATATTTGAATGAGATACGTACATATTAATGGAGTACATTTTTATCTATTCCAAGTTTTCATTTTCCATTGAGTTTGCGCATGTGTCAAATGGAAAAAAATACAAACTTGTTATAATTTGAAAGTGTCATTTGAATTATTTGAACAATGAAATTATTAAAAATATGAAATCTTCTTTCTTATCATTCATTAGTTTTATTTTATGATTTATATTTTTATGTTTTAGTTATTGTTTCTCGTTTATTTAAAAATGTAAATTTCAAATGGTTTTTTGAATATTCTCTTAAACTACTCAACCGATTTCAAAGGCTTTTTTCACACAGGTTAGGTTAGGTTAGGTGAAGGTGGCTGTCAGGAAAACTACTGATACAACTAGTCCAATAATAGGCCCATTGTGATACCTGATACCACATAAACATTAGGGAAATTCCTTTAATAAAATCAGTTGGGGCTTTTAATAAACCGATGGAGACTGTGAATGTCAGTCTTAATGAAGTCGCTTGTATCTTCAAAGAAATATTCACCTCAGTGAATTTTGCGTCGTTGGGACAGAGCGGGGCATGAACAGAGAAGGTGTTGGATTGTTTCTTCTTCCTCCTTGTCCATGCAACTTCTGCAAAAATCGTTTCAGAAGACCCCTAGTCTTCTGGCGTGTACACCTATCAGGCAGTGTCCAGTGATGACACCTATTGTGGAGCTAATATGCAGTCTGCTTGGAGACAACAAGCACTTAGAACGCTTCGGATCAAGTACTGGTCAGATCTGTTAAGTCCTAAGACAATTGGAGATTTCATACAGAATGATCAAAGTTTTCAAAATCAAAAATTGAAAATAAAGGAATGTAGGCAGGGAAGTTCTGTTTAATATAACCAAGCCGACAAAATGACATACTTCCATTTTTGTTCAATAACTTAAAGCAATACGCATCTTTTGAAGACTCACAATGAAGGTACAGTCTTCGAACAACAACAATCAACGCAATGTAAGGTGTGTTTTTTTGTACGCCCGGGCTAAGTTGGACGAAAAAAACGCTGTAGGGGCTAAGCAATTTACGTGTCAAATACAACAACAACTTAGCCCGAGTGGCTTAGCTGCTAAGCCCCGAGAATTCTCGGGGCTTAACTCTTTGAAGGGGCTAAAATCTGTGCTGCCAACTCATTTTCTGTTAAATCATCGATAAGTTGTATGAAAAATTATCGATGAATTGTTTGAACATAAAAACACAAAGATGGCGTTTGGTGTAGAAAAAAAAATTAAATTGTTTATTTTTCTTAACTCTTACAAATTATTTCATATAAATTTTAAAGTGTGTGCATTTAATGCTCTGAATTTTCTTTATAAATATGTCATTGAATTTATTAAAACACAAATGCAAACAATTCAACAAAACAGAAATAGATTTTTGCTATTAATTTTTTGTTTATTTCATTTTGTACATTGGAAACATTTTTTTGATTTGTTTGTATGTCATTTCATTCGAAATGCTGCCAAGTGTTTTCGTTAAGCCCCGAGGCGTTTTTTTCGTCCAACTTAGCCCGGGTGTACAAAAAAAACACACCTGTAGCTTTCATCAATTTACAAAAGTCTTTTCTTAGAAACCTATAGGAATTTTGCTTCCAAATAATACATATTTTTTTACAAAACTTTAAACTTTGAAATGGAGTTTTTTTGATACCTTTATTTTGAAGATACTTTGATAAATAAGTGTAAAAAGTGATATAAGTGCTTAATGGTACAATATTTCAACCATAAGTATTGAAACTATTTTCGACCGTGCCGGGCAAGGCAACATAAAAAGTGTTTCTTTTCAGATTTCTAGAAAACTATAAGAGAACATCAACATAACTGACTAACCTTCAATCAATTGAATCGGTGAGTGTAAAGAAGCGTTTAAACTCTCGGTTTTATCGCCGGTATACGATGTTCGATCTTTAATAAACCCCGAACATCGAGAATGTAATAGCTAAAACCATACAACGAATGCCGAACCAATGAAAACCGTAGCAGCTTTGAATTTTCGGTGTTCGTTATTTACTGGCGGACAATAAATAAAAATAACATACACGTCTTTTCATACTATTAGTTTTCTCTTTCGACATAACATTCTTGCAACAAGGTTTTTGCTGAATTCAAATCCGAAGTCAGAATTTTTATAGTACTTCACATTTTTTAGATATTTAATTTTGAAACAGTAAATTTGCATTATTTGTTGTGTTTGAAATAGTTTTATTTAAAACTAGATGACCCAGCAGACGTTGTAGTGCCAATGATTTTTATATTGTATTTACAATAATTATTGTCTTATTACACGATCTTTTATAAAATTTATTAGATTTTTTATTCTTCAATTTTTAGTAGTTGTCTGTCAGTCTGTCAGTCTGTCAGTCTGTCAGTCTGTCAGTCTGTCAGTCTGTCAGTCTGTCAGTCTGTCAGTCTGTCAGTCTGTCAGTCTGTCAGTCTGTCAGTCTGTCAGTCTGTCAGTCTGTCAGTCTGTCAGTCTGTCAGTCTGTCAGTCTGTCAGTCTGTCAGTCTGTCAGTCTGTCAGTCTGTCAGTCTGTCAGTCTGTCAGTCTGTCAGTCTGTCAGTCTGTCAGTCTGTCAGTCTGTCAGTCTGTCAGTCTGTCAGTCTGTCAGTCTGTCAGTCTGTCAGTCTGTCAGTCTGTCAGTCTGTCAGTCTGTCAGTCTGTCAGTCTGTCAGTCTGTCAGTCTGTCAGTCTGTCAGTCTGTCAGTCTGTCAGTCTGTCAGTCTGTCAGTCTGTCAGTCTGTCAGTCTGTCAGTCTGTCAGTCTGTCAGTCTGTCAGTCTGTCAGTCTGTCAGTCTGTCAGTCTGTCAGTCTGTCAGTCTGTCAGTCTGTCAGTCTGTCAGTCTGTCAGTCTGTCAGTCTGTCAGTCTGTCAGTCTGTCAGTCTGTCAGTCTGTCAGTCTGTCAGTCTGTCAGTCTGTCAGTCTGTCAGTCTGTCAGTCTGTCAGTCTGTCAGTCTGTCAGTCTGTCAGTCTGTCAGTCTGTCAGTCTGTCAGTCTGTCAGTCTGTCAGTCTGTCAGTCTGTCAGTCTGTCAGTCTGTCAGTCTGTCAGTCTGTCAGTCTGTCAGTCTGTCAGTCTGTCAGTCTGTCAGTCTGTCAGTCTGTCAGTCTGTCAGTCTGTCAGTCTGTCAGTCTGTCAGTCTGTCAGTCTGTCAGTCTGTCAGTCTGTCAGTCTGTCAGTCTGTCAGTCTGTCAGTCTGTCAGTCTGTCAGTCTGTCAGTCTGTCAGTCTGTCAGTCTGTCAGTCTGTCAGTCTGTCAGTCTGTCAGTCTGTCAGTCTGTCAGTCTGTCAGTCTGTCAGTCTGTCAGTCTGTCAGTCTGTCAGTCTGTCAGTCTGTCAGTCTGTCAGTCTGTCAGTCTGTCAGTCTGTCAGTCTGTCAGTCTGTCAGTCTGTCAGTCTGTCAGTCTGTCAGTCTGTCAGTCTGTCAGTCTGTCAGTCTGTCAGTCTGTCAGTCTGTCAGTCTGTCAGTCTGTCAGTCTGTCAGTCTGTCAGTCTGTCAGTCTGTCAGTCTGTCAGTCTGTCAGTCTGTCAGTCTGTCAGTCTGTCAGTCTGTCAGTCTGTCAGTCTGTCAGTCTGTCAGTCTGTCAGTCTGTCAGTCTGTCAGTCTGTCAGTCTGTCAGTCTGTCAGTCTGTCAGTCTGTCAGTCTGTCAGTCTGTCAGTCTGTCAGTCTGTCAGTCTGTCAGTCTGTCAGTCTGTCAGTCTGTCAGTCTGTCAGTCTGTCAGTCTGTCAGTCTGTCAGTCTGTCAGTACTCTACCCACAAGTCTGTTTTTCAACTCACTCCATAAACAAACACAAATTAGTCGGGTTAAAAAGTTTGTCTTTGGATAGAACAAATTTGTTTTCTTTTCTCTTTTTTCATTAACTATTCATCGCGTTTGATACCTCTCTGTTTAATACACGCTTTCTTATGAAAGAAAATAACCCGCTTTTCTTTGACTTATTTATTTGGTGAATTTTTTTTTGTATGTATCTAACATTGGCCTTACTCTGTATCTCTCATCTGACTCTGGTCTGATGAACGAAATGTATTGCGATGTGCGCATGTAAGGTTTGGGTAGGTTTCTGTTTGAAACGTAATTAATTAACGTAAAAAAACAAAATTATTAAATGATTGAAACTTAAACAACCTTAACTCTTTCCAGTCCGGTTGTATAGGAAATCAATTCTTATTTCTATACCACACCGGGCCGGAAAAGGCGAACAAACATTGAATGCATTTCGAAACCCATTCGTTTCATCATTTGCACTGCACCACTGAAGCTGTGGTCATGGCTGTTGATTGAAACTCGCGATAAGCATTATAAATGAAAAACAAAACACAGAACTTTGCACCAAACGGTTAAATACAAAAAAATATTAACAAGTTCATTTTAATATTTTTGCAAACAGTCATGACTCTTTATTGCCATTGTCTTGATTTAAGAAGTTGTTGCCTTTTGAATGTAAAGACTTTCGTATGCGTCCAATTGCATTTCATTTCGTACTTGTTTAAGTATACGCACATTCTCTACACTAACAGTATGTTTTTCTTTTAATACATGTGCTGCGACGGCCGAACGCGAGGGGTGGCTCAAATGTATGCAGGTTAAATGGTCATTAAATCTCTTCTTGATGCTTCGTTTCATTTAAATCTGTCCAGTCACTTACGAGCAAATTAAAAACAAATAAATAAAATGCACGACTGGGTCGCACGAACTTGCTCTTAGGGTCAAAGTTGCTGTGGACGTTAAGGCTGCTTATATCAAGTTTTTAAAAATATTTAATTTTATAAAAAAACAAAAAATAAATAAATTTATAACTAAAATGACATAAACAACTTCTTAAATTGTTTTGAGCTCCAATCTAAGTATGCCATTTGGTTTGATTAAAAAAGGTAAGTTTTTAGAAAACAAAAATGAAAATCGTTCAAGCCGTTTTAAAAAAAATCTAATTTTTTATACCTATATAAAAATTCTCAAATCGTGTTTAAAAAAAAAGTTGGTATGCCATTTTTTAAAAAATACTAATGCACATTGAAAACCAAAACTTCAAAAATATACAGTTACCCGTTTTCGAAAAATTGATTTTCAAAAAAAAATTTGAAAGATTTTTTTAAAAATCCAAAATTGAAAATTTTGATATCAAATAATTTTAAGGTTGTTAAGGAGCATACGTATAAGTAAGGAGCATACGTATAAGTAAGAAGCATACGCATAGCATTAGTTTTGGTCCTAAAAAAAAATTTCAAATTCCCATCTAGGGAATCACCAAAGATCCTTTATAGCCAAACTTGGAGAAAATCGCTTGAGGGGCTTAGGCTGTAGCTCGAGGTATACACAGACAGACAGACAGACATACAGCCAGATAGACAGACATACAGACAGACAGACAGCAATTTGGAAATATTTTTGCTTCGTATGATGTTTCAAGTTTATCCATTCTTTACCGGACACCCTGTATGAATTAAATTAAATTTATCTTTTCACATAAATTGAGAAGAATGTGCATTTGAACCTCCTGGCTTTTTATTTCAAAATTAGCCTTAGACCAATAAACCTACGTAAGTATTCACTATGTAGTTATACGATACCTACACTCCCAATATTTGCTTTCGAGGTCGACTATTGGTCTATAAAATTTCCATTTAGGTATAATTATGCGAACGAATACACACATCTTAATTATTTATTTTGATTAAAATTCATAGGAACATCAATATTTATATTTATGTTGTAGGTGTGACAGTTCAATTACATATGTACCTTGTTTTGCTTTTTAAATGATCTAAGGGTTATTTGGATGTAACATTTATGTAAAACAAAACTATCTAAATCAAATTAAAATCTTACAAACATTTGAGAAAAAGGGCATTGTTTTTTAGTATAAAAATCTATATTTAAAGTTTCATAAATCATAATATGAATCTTGGAAAACTGATTCTAATTTATAAAAAAATCAACATCAAATAAAATGCACAACTGGATGGCATGTACTTGCCTCCTTTACTCAAAGTTGGCTAGAATGCTGCAACATTTTGGTTCATAAATTTATTATTTTATATAAAATGTTTAGAAAAATATAAAAAAAAATCGTTTAAATGACTGGCTAGTTTAGAGTTCAGCGTACAAAAAAAAAATTCAAAGCAAATTTTCTTTTTTTCCTATACCTATCAATTTTTTGCATGCAAAAACCAAAAAATTGCATTCTTAGATCTTTGTTTTGATTGGTTAAAAAAAAGAGTATTCTTCACGTGTTATCTGAGGTATAGGTACGACAAGTTTTCTTTTTCATATAACAAAAACGATAGATAGAAAAGACAGAAAACTGTTTTTTTTTTTTTTTTTGTTTTTGCGCTGAATTTTAAATTAGGCTTAAGACAACTTTTTATGCTTTTGATCAGAAATTTTTATTTTATTTAGATGAAATTTTAGAAACCATTTTTTTTTTTTTAATTAATTTTGTATACGTAGGTTAAAAAAAAATAATATATAAAATTTGGCATGGCAGTTTTAAGCAGATTTATAAGTTCGTATTCTCATGTTTGGCGTTGGTCCAGAAATTAAGGACCTTGCATCAAAAATGGGACATGACAGGTCAAATTTTGAGGAGTTGTGATAAAATCGAAAAATGTAATTTTAAAATACATTGGTTTAATATAAAACTTATTCAGTTCTGCCAAAAAAAAGGGAGCTATAGCAAAAATTCCATCTACCACAATCCACATACAATAAATGTTTTTTTTTTTTAAATTGCATTTATCGTTTTTTACACGACTTTTCAAAAATGGACCTGCCTCTCTTTTGATGCAAGGTCCTCAATTGGTAAGGGTCTGATCACTAGTACAATAAAGGGACTTTTTTCGTTCGCTGGTTTGGATATACAACTCTCCCCCACGCACTTTATGCGCTCATCGAACAACATTTTTCCCGATTATTTTATCAAATTTATGCAAAAATATAATTGGTCAACAATTGTAACATCCAACAACTGGGAATTAGATATTCCGACATTATGTACCACAAACAAAGCTATAAATCATTTTTGTTCAATTGAAAGAAAAACTAAACTCGCGGAACAAGAATAGATTGTTTTTTTTATTTTTTAGTTTGAACATAATATTAGCTCTGTTTTACAAAACTACAATAATATAACTGTACATATACGTAGTTTGTGTGACCATACAATATTTTGGTGGTGTGGAGTCAGGGAAGGGGCATTGGAGCGTCATAAACCTCTACTTTCAATTATCGTAACGGATTGAAACTTTGTACATACATATACGTAGTTTGGATAGCAACACAATATTTTGGTGGTGCGGACCCTGGGAGGGGCATTGGGGGATACCAAATATATTTCTAATTATCGTATCGAAATGAAAATTTGTACATATACCTATGTAGTAACATGACAACATCATACATTGGCTGCACGGAATAAGAAGAGGGGGGTGGGCATTTAAGAGTTAACCGTAAAATCGCAAACAAAATTGTCTTTCTTTCTGCAAAATCAGCATAACTATTATGCTTTTTAAAATCAAGTCATGTTGACAATCAATTTTGTACATTGTACATAATGAAAAATAAGACTAAAAAGTAAAAATAAAAATGTAGTTTAAAAAAATGCACTAAAAA
The DNA here is from genome assembly GCA_948107695.1 of Meliscaeva auricollis. NCBI lineage: Eukaryota > Metazoa > Arthropoda > Insecta > Diptera > Syrphidae > Meliscaeva > Meliscaeva auricollis. The sequence goes on along the minus strand of OX403619.1, from coordinate 36,836,612 downwards.
CTATAAAATAATATGATTGACTTTATATTAAATGGTAAGATAAAAAAGCGTTGAGCTTCAAACTATTTCAAGGAACTTAAACACAACCAAAACGCGCTCTACACTTTTTTATCTTACCATTTGATAAACATAAGTCAATGAAATTATTTTATAATTTTTAGTGCGTGATAAAAGCGTTTTTTTTTCGTTTTCTTAAACTACATATTTTTGTTTTAAACGTCTTCAATATTGCATATACAACTTTTAAATATTGTACTGTCTGGAAATATGCTTATCTAAAATAAAACGGGCGTAACATTAAAGAAAGTCACGCTCGTTACATCTAATATTAACCTAATAGAATACAGTAACAGTACCTACAATAGTTGTAATACATTCGATATTGAAAATAATTTAAAAAATGTAAATATAAGTCGTTTAAGTGATTAAATACTTCATTGATTGAATTGTAAAAAAAGATAGGAGCGAACAACATGAAAAATGTGCCTCATCCGTTACAATGGAAATACACAAATATTAGTATTGAAAAAATATTCAACTTTTCAATAAATTAGGTTAGAGTACCAAATTTCAATATGTACATATCATAGAATTTATCATAAGAAATCATTTTGATGCCTTAGCATACCGAAAAAATAACTTATTTGTAAATAGTTGGTAGCTGTAAGAAATTTATTCCATTTCACGAAATCCCACAGTAAAATAGTTTCACGTATCAGTAATTCAACCATTTTTTTTTTAGATGACCTCAAATGTTCAAATTAAAGTAACAAGGCAGTATTCAAAGACTCCAATGCCAGCTTATGCCTACGACCTTGAATCTGATTCCGACGCAGACGAAAAAGTGGCCCATGAAAAATGTAACAGATCAAAAAAAAATTCTCAAAGGGTGAGTATTTTATAAATATGCATTCAAATAATTCAAAAGTAGAGTAAGTTCGGCAAATGTGGCCTACATGGGTAATATGGCCTACCACTGTATTTCCCAAACCAAAACTCACAGCCAAATAAAAAAATAGCAATCCGAGTATGTTAAAACCGGATAAGCCTCAGCCTTTCGCGGTGAGTGTGACCCGACGGGTGTGGAAGATACACGCGATATTAGGTTTTCTTTGCTTTCATTGTAATTTTTTGGCAAGTTTTCTTAAATGTTTTTAAATTAATTGTTCTGTAAAATGTGAAACTTTTTTCATAAATTAAATAGTGTTATATAGTAACTATTTGCGTGATATTATAATGTAAAACAAAGTCTGTCAAAGCTATTAAAATCCAGAAATCTAACCATAACTACTCATGTATGGATCCGAGACTTGGGTGCTAAGCAAAAGGCACTGTGACCTCTTAGCCGCGTTCGAGAGAAAAGTCTTACGGAGAATTGTTGGCCCCATATGTGAGGAAGGACGATTCCGGAGACGGTACAATCATGAGTTGCACGCAATCTACCTTGAAGCAGACATAGTGACAAAAATTAAGCTCGGTAGTCTCCGGTGGGCAGGCCACCTAGCTCGTATGAGCGAAGAGGAACTTGCTCGGAAAGTCTTTTGTGGTACATTCTATGGTAGACGGCAGCGTGGTAGACCATGCTTGTGCTGGAGAGATGGCGTAGACCAGGACGCCCGAAGCCTTGGGGTGCGCAACTGGATGGCGTCGGCTCGAGACCGGGATAGGTGGAGAGACTTGTTGAAAGAGGCCAGGACCGGACCCCGGTTGTCGAGCCGATGATGATGATGAAAGTTTATTAAGTGTGTTAAAAATTAGATTAAGTTAAAAAATAGCAGTATGTTTAATATGGCCTACCCCATTTGTGGGCCAATGGCCTGGTAGGCCATATTTGACACGTTTTCTCGAGCTTATTCCCTCTGACGACAAACGAGATTGAGCTTGGGTACAATGTGTTGTGTGTTTAATGTGAATATGAATATTTTATATGTGAATTTTTTTGTTCTTAAAGTAAAAGTTCCTCAAAAAAAGCACCCTAGGCCATATTAGCCGCAATTTTTTCAGAACTGAAATATTGAGTTCCTTTAAGTTTTTGTTTTTATCTTTTTGTCATGTTTGTTTTTTTAATTAAAATTTATAAAGGCTCAAATAAAAATGATTTGTTAGACTGTTAAAAAAAAATAAATGAAAATGACTTAAATTTATGGTTTTATTTCAAAAAATGTTAAGGGTGGGCCATATTTGCCGAACTTACTTTACCTACACACCATCTGGTCTTATTTATAAAAGTGGTCTAAGGGCAAGTTTATTCACAGCGACGGGTTAAGTTCTTAGCATAATTTTCTGAGGTTCTAGTTAAATGATTAACATGATTAACAACTCAAACTATTAATTCTCAGAAAAAATAATTAGTTAAGGTGGACTTCTAACGATTTACAGTTGGCAATAATAATGGATTAAAGTTGATCAAATATGAACAAATTGGCCCTAAGTCTCTGCAAAAAAGTTACTAAGCTGATCACAAAACTAGTTGTTATTTTTAACGGTTTTGATTTAAAATTGCAATAAATACACATGATTTTGTTTGTATTTTTTAAAATGAGAAATAAGTGCAAAAAGTGACTTATACAATTAGAGAATACAATTTTTGTCAAATGAACGAAACATAATGAAACTGAAAACATAGGGTTGCCAATTTTAAAATGATTATTTCAACATGGCAATTAAAGACGATTTTTTGTTCGTTTTTTTGTATTATCAACTTATCTTTTATTTGACACCAATTTGATTCTCTAAACTGTTAGCTAGGGCTTTTTGGATATGAGTAAGGAGATTATTGTTTGCAATTTCTACAAATTTTCGGTTCGCTAATTATGAGCTTAATTAATTTTGATAATTTTCAGATTATAACATCATTTGTTCCCAGCTGTACCCAAACCGTATCTTTTTGGATAAGAACAAATCTTTACATGCATATATGCAATGTTCCCATTTTTTTTTTTTGTGAAAACTTGAACTTTAAAATTCCTTATTTCATAATATTACGACGTTCAAATATAATTCTTAAAATATTTAGTAACCTTTTTTATTATTAAAATATATTGATCTGTATTAATGGATGTAATATTAATATGAAAACAATAATTTTTAGGGTGAAAGTGAATTCTGGCGCCGAAAAATGCGTACACTACATAGAATTCTAGATGTAAATCGTGACGGTGTCATATCGTTTGATGATTATAGTCTTCTAGCTAAAAGATTTACTGATGTGGGCAATTTATCACCTGAAATGTCTGCTGAATTTTTCGATGTTATGAAGGTAAATATTACTATATTTATGACAATTATAATTATATTGCATTCTAAACAATTTTTTTTTATGTAATCAGCAAACCTGGGAAGAGCAATGGGGCGAAATAAATCCCTATAACCTAGTCACTGCAGAACAATTTTTAAATGAATTACATCACAAGCTTAACGATAAGGATTTAGTCAAGAAAATTGGACGTTTTCTTCCGTATCTCTTTAAGGCAGTCGATATCGATCATACTGGTCATTTGAATTTAGATCAGTACAAATTATTTTTCCGTTGCCTTGGGCTCACTGATGAGGATGCGGCAATATCATTCGCTGTGATAGATAGAAATGGTGATGGTCAGTTGTCATTAGACGAATTCGTTCATCTTGGACGTCAGTATTTTTTAAGCGAAAACGATCGTAAGATATCGAAAATGTTTTGGGGACCATTGATCAAGAACTGAAAATACCATGTTGAAAATAATTTTAATATTTTCATTAATAATGTATCGATATAAGACTTTTTTAGAATATTAATTCATTTATTTTGTATTAGTTTAAATAACTGTGTTAAGAGACATTAAATATATTTTTTTAAATTTTGTTACACAAAAAAAAAATTAAACTCGTAGCAGGTGTTTACTGTGAAATATTTGTATATTATGGTGAGTAAAATTAGCCGGGCGTCAATATCATGATTTGAGAAACTAAAACAAGTTAAAAGATGTAATAATCATTTGTAGGTATACCTAATTCAAAGATTTTATGTTTGTGTGTATGATTGCTATCAGAATTTCAGAAATGTCTGTCAACCAAAATCACATAAAAAAACACTTGAGCAATTCTAATAAAATTAGCTTAAAGCTGCATTTACACTTTCGTTCTTCATTCGGTGTACCTACGTTGTTCCCGGTTTTTGATGATTTCGTACAAAAAGTATGAAATCTTATCGAAATCTACTAGATTTCCCATACATTTTCAGTTTTCAAAACCCTGTTTGTAATCTAGATTACAACGAAATCTCCTATAAAATCTATTTGATTTTGTTAGCGGAGGCACATTTATAACCCATTGTTCTCTTTTTTATAACAGTTGTAGCATCTTTTAGAAGCGCCAGCGCACAGTGCGTCGATTGTATGGATAGAGTGGACAAAAATCAATTTTTCGAAAGTATTGGAACTGTGCACAAAAATTTTTTAGTAAATGAAATAAATTGCAGATTTCACTCAATTTAAGGAATTTTTACGCCCCCTACCACGCCCACTCTAGACAAAATGTTAGTTTTATCAAAACTTCTCGTACGATTTTTCATTTTCATTTCATGATTTATGTCATACACAAGTTATAATATATTAAACAACCACAGAACATGTAGTAATAAAAGTTTTAACGAAGAATATAGAATCAGGAATGTTTTTATTGCTCACAAAAATAAATATTTATAAAAATTTTTAATAAAAAGGAAAAAAAAATAAAGATAAACTTTAACGAAGAAAGATCACTATAAGAGTCTTCAAGAGTAATTGATGAAGATTATAAATTTGTAAAATTTTCATCCACTTTGATAGATGGCCTGATATCACTTTGGTCCGCTTTTGAAAGTCTCGAATCCGTTTTTCTTAGATGAGAAATAAAAGGATCAGACTTTAAAAGTAATGTTGTCAAGAGGTCTTCATTTGTATTGATCCGGGATGATTTTCTTGTATGAGAAAGGCGATTTCTACGGAACTCTTTGTGACTGGCCTCTAGTGCTTCTTCAGAAAGCTGTCCTATAGGTATTTCAAAAGATGAAATTATATCTGGACCGTGTATCAGAAGCTTATGGACACTGTAGAGCTCAAGATATTTTTCTTTAACTTCAGATAGCAGTTCAGAAGAGCTATTTATATCAATAGAGAATACTGAAGCTAAGACTCTTAATATGATTAAAAGTTTATAAATAAGTTGTTCATCAAGTCCTGTTATTTCTGAAGTTATTTTCGAATTTTGAAAAAAACGTCTTGCCGTGTTTCCATCATTCGTTGACCCAAATCCTGGCTTGGGCTTGTCAACAATGAGACCCAATCTACTTTTGAACAATGTTTGAATGTGACGTTTTCTTTCGTTAAAAATTGTTTTGTTTTCAGAACCTTGGCTGGTACTTGGTTTTTCACAAGATATTGCATTTTCTAGAAAATTGAGAATGCTTTTTGGAAGAATAAAAAGAGGTTTTTAACCAGACTCCGTGGCGTTTCGCAAAAAGATCGCGGCTTCGTGTACACGCTTTCCACCTACGTTCCAAATTTATGTCAAAAAGTCTCACTTTTCCGCCAAATCACTCTTAGTTGTACCAGGACAATTTTTTATTTTCAATTCATTTAATATAAATTGAATAACTCCTTAAATTTTAGAGTTTTTTTTCGAAAGAAATCCATTTTTCGAAAATTTTTTCATTTTTAATGGTTTGACCTTGTCCTACAAAAAGTCAAATATTTTGAAGGTTAGCAAGAAGTAGCAAGAAAAGTTAACATTTTCTTAGAGCACAATAACAACAGAACATAATGGCATAAAAGATTTTGCTAACATTTGCTAACATTTTTTTTAAAGCTTAAGTTTATACAATTTGTAAGCCTTAAAAAAGAGCATTTTTTCAAAAAATCACCAAAATTCACACAAACAAGAAAAAAATAAAACAATAACTCATACCAGTACTCAATGTATCCATTTTCAATATTTAAATAAAAAAAAATTATAAAAGAAAATTATTTTTCTCACACGAGTTAAACTTGTTCGCACAAAATTTCAACCTTTAATTGCATTGCAGCTTAAATTACCTCAATTCCTTACGAATGTCCCGCTAATCTACGAAGAAGAGAAAAACAAAAAACTAAACAAAACCAAATTTAAGTACTCCAAGATGTTCCAAAACAGGTTTAGAGCTTAAAACAAAGAAATTGCATTTTTATTTTTTTTATTTTTGTCCACTAGTCGCCGCACTGTGCAGCGGTGTGAACGGTTCAACGAGATTTCGTGATCTTGTTGCGAAATCGGGTTGGTGTGAAAAGACTATTAGACTCATAGAGTTAATTAATATAAGAATTAATCCATAAGTTATTACTAACTATCAAAAAAACACAACGTAAATACTATAGCAAAACAAAGTTAAAAAACAAAAATATGTAAATTTTCAATTTTTTCCAAAATAAGAGCAATTCTAAAAGAAAAAAAAAATATGAATTACATTGGCAATCCCTAACTTTTACGTTCCAAAATTATTGATTTTTACCAAAACTTTTTAAGTATTCCGATTTGTTGATACCCCCATTATTTTGAAACATTGTTTATTGGAACGATGAAATGAAATGAAAATTTGTGGTACATGATTGTTTTTTTATATAAAAAGTACAAGAAGGTTTTATTCAAAATGGCTGAATTTCAAACTTTACCTAAGCCAATCCTCGACTTTTGGCGTTAACAGATTTCAATTATCTTGATTCTAACAAAAGTTATCGTTTAACAAATTTCCATTCCCAACGACGACGCACGCCAACGCCGACGCCGCCGACGACAACGCCGCACGCACATAAAAATGTATCGAAAACGTGTTTTTTATACGTTTCATGGTGTTTCACGATGAAATAGACTAATTATGCAAACAAAATTATACTTATCGTTTCGTATCGTGTACGGAAAAGTAAAATATAAAATCTAAAAGTTTTGAAAAATTACACATAACAATTTTTTTAAATATTTTTTTTTTAGTTTGATACTATTTTTTTTTTTTTTTTTTTAAACTATGCATAAATTTCAACTGATTTGAGAACTGGCTAACAGAACAGAGTATATGGGCTGAGAAAAAAGTTAATACATACTTAATCGTAGATTTTTATTTTTTAGTGATTTCGTTTATTTTTAGTAGGTACTTGCTTTCATGAAATTGCCCCTTCAGCCCAAACAGAGGGAGTTAGTCCCACCTCCTAGAGTAAACAATGGGTAAAATGGGGTGATCTTATTAAAAAGTGAATAACCTATTTTTAGAAGAAAAGTGACACAGACATAGTTGGTATTGGAATCAATAGTTTTTAACTACATGGAAGTCATAAGTTTAGAGTAAGTGACCATGAGTCAATTGAAGTATTTATTCAATGCAGAAAGAAGAAAACTATACGATTCTTTAAGTACAATAGTAACGATTTTTTTTATTAAAATTAAGTATGAATTCTTTCTTCGTGAACTTTGACGCAGATCAACCATAGACCCTTAATACACTAAGTGAATGTTTTTCGATAAAGTCCATAAAATATATTTGCACCATAGAGCAGCTTTGACCAATAACTACAGTGTGAATACAAAAGATTTAGAAAACATATACGATTTAATTGTCTGACGCTAAATCAAACTTTATAAGATCTAAAGTAGATCATGCGCGATCTCAAAAAGATATGTGGAAACAATTAAAAATGTTTGTTTTACATAATAACAAGACTGATGATATAATGAATGTGTAATTGGATAATGGCAATAAAACAAACGGCAGTGCAATATTAAGTGTAGGACTAAATAAATTCTTTGTACAAAGTATAGTATGTCTATGGTCTTCTGTCTCATATCCTTTGTATACATGTTTGGTGGGTCGGTGCAATATAGACTTTTCTGAAGTGAACACTGAACAAACATTAAGTGCAATTAAGGCAATTAGTCAAAAAAATGACTTTAATTTTATGAATGCCAAAATGCTCCAAGATGTTCCAAGATGCTATAAACGAAATAGGCCCAATAATGCTTAGAATAATTAATGCTTCTCTAGCGTCTGGAATATTTCCAGCAATGTGGAAGAAATTATTGATTGTCCCTACGAAAGAGATTCCCGACGCTAAATTCTGCAAGGAATACCGTCCAATGTACCGATCTAAAAAGATATTGAAAAAAATTGTTATGATGCAATTGCAGTCTAGTTTTCGAGCTAATCAATCATGCGAAACAAGTTTAAACTTTGTAATAAACAAGATGAAGTCTGATATAGACTATACAAATTTAGTCATCGCAGTGTTTATCGATCTCAAACGTGCTTTCGTAAACAGTCAACATATTTATCTTGCCGCAAAAATTATACAAAATTGGTGTAAGGGGAACTGAACTAAATTGGTCCGAAGTTTTCTCGAAGGCAGATCCCAACGAACTAGAGTAAATGAAGTAACCTCAGGGCCATCACAAGTACGAGATCGAAATGGCGGATGATCAAGTAAGTATTAATGATAATGGTATGGCCAACATGATGTCCCAGCTTGGAGATCAAAAGAAGCTTCTCGAAGAACAACGAAAGGAACAAAAAGACGAAAAAAGAACTTTCTCGAACAACTGGAAGAACAACGAAAGGAACAAAAGGACGAACAAAAGAACGTTCTCGAAAAACTGGAAGAACAGAAAAATCTTTTAGAAGGAAAATTTGTTGATTCCGAGAAGAAGTTTACTGCTCTTGACGAACGTGTGAAGAGAAGTTGTCAGCAATGGACCCAAAGTTTGAAGATGAAATCCAAGACATTACTAAAGAGTTGGACAAAGTTCGTAAAATCAAAGTTCGAGAAAGTTCTGGGGATTGTCCAAAGAAAAAGGAAATGCATCCACCAAACTTTGATGGACAAACTACATTTTCAATCTACAAGAGGCAATTTGAGGTAGCAGCGACAACAAATGGCTGGGACGAAGAAGACAAGTTCATAGCATTGACTCTCGCTTTGAGAGGGCCTGCTGTAGAGCTGTTACAAACTATATCAGCTGATAAAAATGGTGATTTCAATGCTCTTGTTCAGGCAATCGACAAGCGTTATGGAGATAGTCACATGCAAGAAGTCTTCCGAGTTCAACTTAATACTCGAGTCCAGAAAAGAGGGGAAACTTTGCAGCAACTCCAAGCTGACATCGAACGGCTCGCTCATCTGGCATATACAACTGCAGGAGAGGAAATAATCAATCAGTTCGCAACTGAAGCATTCGTTCGTGCTGTATCGGACATCAACCTCCAGAGATCAATCCGAACGGCTGGAAAACAAACGCTTCCAGAGGCATTAGCGTTCACTTTGACAATGGAAGCAGCAGAACAAGCTTCTCAAGGAGTTCATCGGGTAAAAGAGGGTGAAGTTGAAGAATGCTCGTGCCAGAGAGTTGATTTCCGAAGAAACCAGCGAGACGAACCTGCACGATGCTTGAACTGCAACAAGATCGGACATCTTTAGCGCCAGTGTAGATTACCCCCTATAAGATCTGCATGTCAACATTGTGGAAGCAGGAAGTCTTCCTCAGAACAGAGTAACAACAACAGCAACGTTACTTCTCGATCTGTTTCCCAGTCGGGAAACGAGTAAGAACCAAATTCGAGGGGCAGAAGCTGGTTTCTGGTATCGATGGCCCCAGAAACACCATCCAGGTCTCCCTAACCAAACGAGACAACAAAAGTTTGACAGTGGAGGCAGTAATAAACGGCAACAAACATGTGGCTACAATCGACACCGGTGCCACAGCCTCCATTGTGCGTAGAGACCTGGTGAAAATGACGATGACACAACACCAATAGCTACCGTCTTGAGACTGCAACTGGAGAAGCAGCAAGAGTGTACGGAGAAGTCCGTCTTATGATCCGATTGGCAGGACTGGAGTTTTCACATCTATTTCTGGTAGCAGATATATGTGACGAGTGCATCGTTGGAATCGACTTCATGAAAGGCCATGGTGTTCTCAAATACCGAAAGGTGGAGATTCCAATGGTTTATGGCAATAAAAATGCATCCGCTGTCAGGACTGTCATCAAAGAAGACGTGACCTTGGCTTCTTCCTCAGAGGTATTTATTTGGACGCCGCCTTTGGAAGCCATCGATAGCTCATGGTGGAACCAGACTCTGAACAATCTTCCCAAAACATCGTTGGGAAGACACTTGTGGTACCAGTTAAGAACATGGTCCCTATGCAAATTCTTAACATCAAACCGTACGAAGTCAAATTGAAGAAGGGTGAAATCGTCGGTCAATGCGAATCTGTGTCGGCAATAACGAAAATCACTGATGCTAGCTCACAGGAGGTTAAGTCTGAGAAACTGATCCGCGTAAGGGCCAATATCCTCAAGTCATCTAACTTAAGTGAACATCAACATAGGATTACTGGAAGTCCTTAGGCGTCACCAGTGGGTCTTGTGAAGAAGAAAGACGGAAGCACTCGATTTTGTGTAGACTACCGCAGGCTCAACGATGTGACCAAGAAAGACAGCTACCTTTTGCCCAGAATCAGCGATACTTTAGATGCCATGGAAGGAGCTCAATGGTTCTTCACGTTGGACTTGAAAAGTGGCTACTGGCAAGCTGAAATCCATCCCGACGATCAGGAGAAGACGGCGTTCTCTACGGGAAATGGTCTTTGGCAATTTAAAATGTTGCCTTTCGGACTCTGCAACGCTCCGGCAACATTTGAGCGTTTGATGGAGTGCGTGTTACAAGTGCTTACATTGAAATCCTGCCTTGTATACTTGGATGACGTAATCGTTTACGGAAAGACGTTTGACCAGCACTGTGAAAATCTGAAAGCTTTCTTCCAGAGACTTCGCAAGGCTAATCTCAAGTTGAAACCCGAAAAATATGCGCTTTTCAAGAGCGAAGTGAAATACCTGGAACATATCATCTCATCCCAAGGAGTAATGACTGATCCGGAGAAAGTTGAAACCGTGAAGAATTGGGCAACACCTCACGACAAACATCAACTCCGCACCTTTCTTGGTTTAGCCACATATTACCGCCGATTTGTGAAGGATTTTGCGGGAATTGCCAAAAGTATTCATCAACTAACAGAAAAGGGTAGGCAGTTCAAGTGGTCAGGTAAGTGCGAGAAAAGCTTCCAGGAACTCAAGCAGCGACTTTGCAATGCCCCGGTGCATCCCACACCAGAAAGTCCTTCATTATCGATGCTGATGCAAGTAACGTCGAAATTGGTACGGTACTGTCGCAGTTCCATGATGGCGAAGAAAAGGTTGTAGGTTACTACAGCAAGGTGCTCTCGAAGTCAGAAAAGAACTACTGCGTGACAAGACGGGAACATCTCGCTTTAATATTGGCAACCAAGCATTCCCATAAGTACATCTATGGACAGAAGTTCCTGCTGCGAACAGACCATGGCGCGCTAAACTGGCTCTTGAATTTTAAAAATCCAGAAAGCCAAGTTGCAAGATGGATCGAGAGGCTACAGACGTATAACTATGAAATTCAGCACCGGAAGGGAAGGCTCCACTCAAACGCAGACGCCCTGTCACGGCGACCGTATTGCTCGGGACGACCAATCTTAAGAAGGGTGCAATGTTATGAATGTAGAAGCGAACACACCCAGACGAAATGACACATGTAGGTCTTTGGTTATGATGAATGACTAAAGCTCTAAACGTTTTCATCCGAACTTCCAACTTTCGAACTTTGAACGGAACGAAATGGAACGGAACGAAATCTGTCTATATCTGTCTCTATCTGTCTGTGTGTATTTGTCTCTTTTTCTTAATGAAAATGAAGATCTCTGGATCCTTCGAGAATAAATGGAGATCGGGACAGTTTAATTTTGACAGTGATAAAGATAAGTGATTGTGAAAGTGTAATTTGGAAGTGTTAATTCTTGTAAAGTGTAAAGAGTAATAGTGAAACAGTTTGTTGTAGATACAAGTGTTTGTTAATTTGAGAATAAATACAAAGGAATTAGAAAAAGTAGAAATAAATTTTGTTTCAATCCAGAAAAACATTACAATACAATCAAAAATGCAAGAAAATCTACAACTCGAGATATGACTAGTGGAGCCGGGAGCAGATCTCTAGCGCGAACAGTAACTGATTTGTATTAATGGTATAAATAGGCCCGGTCATAGTGTTGATTAAACCGTTAGTAAATGTAATTAAATAATTTTGTCGCAAAAAAAAAAAATAATGATTTATGTGCTCAAAAACTTTAATTATTGTTGTATTAAGATCCAATAAAAAGTAACCCCTGAAGATGTTGAAAAATATCAACGAAACGCAGGGAGAAAATTTGATTTGTTTAATTCGCATAAAAAAACAGATCAAAAAAAGCCCATGAACAAAAAAATGCACGACTGGATAGCGCACGAACTTGCTCATGTAGTGCAAAGTAAGTATTATGTGAGTAGATATTAAAAGATATAAAAGAATAACGATAAATAAATATTTATTTTTAAACGGGAACACTTTTTGATTTTTTTTTTGAAAAATAATTTTTTTCGATATTGGGTTTGTAAATTTTCTTCAAAATCTAGTTTTTAGATGTTGATAAATAATATCTTAAAAGGGGCATACCAATTTTGTTTTAAAGCATTTGAAAATTAAAAAAAAAAATATTTAAAAAAAAAACGACTTGATAGATTTTTCAAAAAAAAATTCTAAAATCATATCAAAAAATTTAATCAAAATCGTGAGAGCCGTTTTCGAGAAAACTCGAATAACTCAAAAATGTTGTATTGGAGGTACTAGTTTTACGTGCTATATTCAAAACAAAAAACAACAAAGGTTCGAAGAAACATAAAAATCATCTCTATCAAATTTACGCGTTTGGGCAGAGGAAATGTGTACAGATGGACGCACGGACGCACAGACGCAAAGACCAACGCTTACTTTTTTAACTGCGAAATAAATGGCACCATTCCGATTGTCAAATATCATTGATTGATAAACGAGAAAACCTATCAATTTATAAATAAAATGCACGACTGTGTCGCACGTACTTGGTCTTATAGATAAAGTTACTATTTATGCTAAGCCTTTTTAATTAAAAAATTGTAAATGCAGTTTTAGAAAAAAAAAATAAAAGAGCATAAAATTCGATTTTCAAATGACTAAAACAGCTTCTTAAATGAATTTAATCTGAAAAGGAAGTATGCAATCTGATTTCTACTATAATGATACATTTTTAGAAAAAAAATTTTGAAAATCGTTAGAACCGTTTTCTAAAAAAATATTTTTTCTATTTAAAATTTAGCAAGGACTTTTATAAAAAAAAAAATTGGTACGCCATTTTCAAGATACTATTTATCAACATCTACTAAGTTTCAAAAAAAAAAATATTCAATAGTTTTCGAAAAAATTTTCAAAAAAAAAATTTCAAACCTTTTTTAAAAATCCAAAAAAATAAATTACGAATTTTTTTTTATTAAATATTATTATGGCAACCTAAAAGCATTCATGTAAAAAAAATGAAATTGATTGAGTAATCAAGGAGAAAATTAGAATTAAAAAAAAACGGTTAAAGATAAACCTTATCCAAAAAAATTGAAATGATTTTTTAAATCAAAATCGTAGGAACCATTTTTGAGAAAAATTAGTTTTTTTTTAAACCGGTATGACAGGTATCGTTATTTTTGGCCTGGGGATAGTCTCCAAAAAACGCCACAAACCAAGTTGAAAGTCAATCGACTCATCCGTTAAGGCTGTGGTCTCTGATACATACATACAGACAGATAGACAGACAGACAGACAGAATTGTCGGACCCACTTTTTTCTCATTCTCTATCATCGTAATGTCATGTTTGATTGTTATCTCAACTTTTTTTTTTACGAATGCATAACTTAATATATAGTACCTATACATGATAAACAGAAAACAAGGTATGCTTATTATGAACGCCTTGTCGCCAATTTGGAAATCTGATCACGTAGTAGTCATCTCTGATGCTGACAATCGAGTTTTTTTTCAGTTTCATTGCTGTTGTTTTCAATACAAAAAAATGTTTTGTCCAAATCCATAACTGACGTTCGGGCGAACTGCCGATGGGAAAGATGGCTATGACGTCACAGAAAACCTGCCAAAAATCTAATGAGCATACCTTGTTTTCTGTTTATCATAGTACGTATATCGCAAGTAAAAATTGGTACATATTACGAAATTACGGTTTTCGATTGTGAACATTGATCAAAATACAACTGTAAATAGGTGCTTTGTGTTGACGTTTATTGATTGTGGGTTGTTTTTCCAAAATAATTGTGTAATTTGTTTAATTGGGTTTGTTACATTTGTTTGTAACAGGTATTTAAAAGACAACAAGACTAGTAGAGCTAAAGGAAAAAAATGCTGAGCTTACCAAAGGCAACTACACAAAGCCGTCACTGAATAGGGAGTATAAAGAGATGGTTATGGAAAGGCACACAACGATTAGCGGGCAGCGGAGTTGAAATTAAAAGCTACTCACATAATAAGTTCAATGGATTTGAACCATCCCGTATTTATATTCTTATAATGGCTTTGCCGAACTAAGATTCTTCTTCGTTTTCGCTCTTTTAAAAAAATAATTCAATCGAGTAGGTACATTATTCACTGATGTCACTTGAAAATTAATTTTTTTTATCGCAATAGATTTTTTTGACAAAACTAATCATAATTTACTGAAAATATCCAGCAATCACTTATTATTAATTTTTACAAAAAAATATGTGAGAAAAATCTATCGGGAAGGAATTTGCAAGAAATTGCTAGTTTACCAAAAGAACCATTCACAATAGATCTCAAATTCGAAGCAAAGACACAGTTGATCAAAAGTTTTAATGGTTAATCACGGTAATATTAATCGCAGTAATACATTCATTTTTTCCATAAATTAATATCAAACCGTAATAAGGGTCAAATAATAAACAGATTAATTTAGAAAGATACACATTTAAATCTGCAATTAAAGTAGTAAATAAAATTAGATTAAAGATTTTAAAACTTATGTTTTTCTCTTAATCGTCTGTCAAAACAAAAAAAAAATAACATCCACTTCCAGTTTCTTACTTTTTCTGGTAGGTGCCGTGATGGCAAGTCGAACAAGAGATCAAAATATTTTGTCAAGCTAGTTTCAACTCTGCATGTAAACGGCTTATGTATGAAGTATGTTTGGAAATGACAACCTTCTTTCTACACCATGTAGGCAAGGTTCATGGTAATGAAAGGGGAATACGTTCGATAAAACGAACATGTAGTCACGCACTTAAAAGAAAAACATCGTTCTAAATTACATTTACTTAGTCTCATAATAGAATCTGAGCTTGATTGAAGAAAAAAATTAACTTACAAAGCAATATTTTTCACCATGTCACACTCGAGCAGAGGAGCTGAGACTTCTGCTGCTGCGGTCGCTTCATCTACGAGTGGCCCACAGCCCTTAGTTAAAATTGGACACTATTCTCTGGGAGCGACCTTGGGAACTGGAACCTTTGGCAAAGTAAAAATCGGTGAACATCAGCTAACAAAGCACAAAGTTGCCATAAAAATCTTAAATAGGCAAAAAATTAAAAGCCTTGACGTTGTCGGGAAAATTCGAAGAGAAATCCAAAACTTAAAATTGTTTAGACACCCACATATCATTAAGCTATACCAGGTGAGACGAAACAATCAAAACAATAATATGCAATAAACTTCATTCAAGTTTCTTTGTACTAAAGGTTATCTCAACGCCAAGTGATATTTTTATGATTATGGAATATGTGAGTGGCGGAGAGCTCTTTGATTACATTGTAAAGAATGGGAAACTACAAGAGTATGAGGCCCGCCGTTTCTTCCAACAAATTATATCGGGAGTCGACTATTGCCATCGGCACATGATAGTTCATCGAGATTTAAAGCCAGAGAATTTGCTTCTCGATCATAATATGCATGTTAAGATTGCTGATTTTGGTCTCTCAAACATGATGTTGGATGGGGAATTCTTACGTACTTCATGTGGCTCTCCTAATTATGCTGCACCCGAGGTCATTTCTGGCAAGCTATATGCTGGACCCGAAGTTGACATCTGGTCATGTGGAGTTATTTTATACGCTTTGCTATGTGGAACTCTTCCTTTTGATGATGAGCACGTACCAACATTGTTTCGCAAAATAAAATCTGGTATTTTTCCTATTCCTGAGTATCTAAACAAACAGGTGGTGAATCTAGTGTGTCAAATGCTTCAAGTTGATCCTCTCAAACGAGCTAATATAGAAGAAATCAAGAAACACGATTGGTTCCAAAAAGAACTTCCGTCGTATCTTTTTCCATCAACAATTGAACAAGACAGCAATGTCATCGATACTTACGCTGTTTCAGAGGTTTGTGGGAAATTTGGTGTCAAGGAAACTGAAGTGCATAATGCTCTGTTAAGTGGCGATCCACATGATCAATTGGCTATTGCATATCATTTGATTATCGACAACAAACGTTTTGCTGATGAGCAAGCCAAAGCTGAAATTACTAACTTTTTTGTTGCTGGGAGCCCACCTCCCGTTGCCAATTCACCAAGCGAAAGACCGCAGGATAGAGCTAATGCTTTAAATTCAGGCGTCGCGGGAGGTAATTCGAACTTTAGACCACATCCAGAGCGTATTGCTCCATTAAGAGACCGTCAGATGGCACTGTCGACTCAATCTGCTGCAAACACCACCTATCCCGATCGACCAAAGGGAACGCCAATCAAACGAGCCAAATGGCACTTGGGTATTCGTTCACAAAGCAAGCCAAATGATATAATGCTTGAAGTCTATAGGGCAATGAAGGCACTCGACTACGAATGGAAGATTATCAATCCGTACCATGTGCGTGTCCGGCGACAAAATCATCTCAATGGCAAATTTTCCAAGATGTCCTTGCAGCTGTATCAAGTTGATGCTAAGAGTTATTTGCTGGATTTCAAGTCACTCACCAATGACGAAGTTGAACAGGGTGATGATGTTATTATGGAGAGTCTAACTCCTCCACCAATAATGAATAGTGGGATTATGCCTCAACAGCCAACAGGACATCATACTATGGAATTTTTCGAAATGTGTGCTGCTCTTATTATTCAATTAGCACGTTAATCTTATCTCTTTATATATTAGAGCTTGTATATTCTGTTTTCAGATATAATAGAATTATATAACATTATAATCCGTTATTACGACATTCGTTTTATTAAATGTCAAATTTCTTTAAGCAAAAATAATACTTTATAATGAGAGCTAGACATCCTTATTACGTTTGTCAAAGATCAAATTGATCATTGATAAAGATTGTAATTTCGTACCTTAAACTTCAATTTAGGTATTAAAAACCTAAAACTATTTTTTTTTTTTTGTAGTTCATATCAATCTGCATCTTTCTCATTTATCAAAATCATTGTTCGTTTGGTTTTTTGTATCGAATTTGAATATTCCTGAATGAGCAATTTGATATTGGTAGAAAGAACTTTTTCAATAAAGAATCGATTCGTTACTCTTTAGGTTATTGAAACCACAACTATGTAATTTACTCGAACGCATAAACAAATGTTCCTAGCCAATCGCGTGTTTGTTTTTGTAATTTATTTCGTCCCAAATCAGAATATTTTTTTAACTTGAATTGAATTAAAAATTAAATGGTTCACAGATTCTTCATTTTACTTTTATTCGTATTTTTTTTGTATCAAAAATTGTCGCTCTTGTTTTATTTTTTTTTTTAAATAAACATTCAGGTTTTTGTGCACAAATATTTTTTTAGTTAACAAGTTTTAAATTTTTTTAAATTTAACTATGTCCAAAAGATCATATTTTTGATTGCCATAAAACGCTTCTTTTATTTTAATTATTTTAAATCCAGTTCATTAAGACTTGTTTTCATTGAGTTATGAGCGCATATATCTGAGTTTTCGAAGTCAGTGGTCGATACCACTCATAAGTCACTAGTATTCCTTGGTGTACTTATAGGTTTATGAGCGCTCGATGAATACTGGCATATATGAATAGTTTAAGAAAAATTAGCCAAAATTCTTAGCTGATTTCTTTAAACAAATTTACGAATAAGATACATTTTTTTCTTTCAAGGTTCAATAGCGTTCAGTAAAACGATTGCAGAAAAAGTAAAGCGTCTTTGTTTCTTTAGTTTTTGAACGGATGGTTCTCACATTTAAAGTTTAGGAAAAAATTAAACTGATTTTATAAAAGCAATCACTTTTTTGGTAATTTTTTTTTTCTTTAAAACTTAATGGTTTTATTTTATAATTGGACACAAAAAGATAAATGTTAGTATTATGTATCATAGTCTTGGATAAAAAAATGAAGTCTTTCTTTAACTTTTTTAAAAGAAACTAAAGGTCCTCTTTATGAATAGCGAATTATTAATACCATATTATGAATAAATAGCCAGTAATTCTCTTAAACTAAGTTCGCTTTAAGTATCAAAATACTCGCATGTTACACAAATTTTAACATTAATTTTTTATCCATAAAGGTTCAGTACATGATTTTGAAATAAGGCCTTATTTTGAGTTTTAGTTACTCCACTTTAAGAACAGAATGCTTTCCGAGTAACCAGTAAATTTTTCAATTTGTTGTCTCAATTTAGCCATTTCTTTTTTAATGCTGCTTCCATGTTAATTTCACGTGAAGAAGTTTCTTAACTAATAGAATAACTAACTAACTTTGTCCATTCATTCACATTTTCGAGAGCATTTTGCAATTTAATTGTCGATTTGTCTATGGTAAATCGTTTTGACAACTGCTACTGCTAGTATTGCGCTGTCCTCCCTACTAAACTTCTTTTCAACATTGTATTCTGTTTCAGGTTTATGAAGTTTAAATAAAAATTGGAACTGGAACACTTACTTTGAAAAATGCGGTCATCCAAAATGACCAATGGACATATTCTTTTCTTCAAGAACTTATTCAATTGTCGAGTTGTTACTTTTGAATACGAACTGAACTGGTCTCCAGGTATAAGGATCACTATTTTATTCTTCTATAAATGGCCAATGAAATCTTACCCAAAAACTTTCAATATTGCAGGAAGAAGCGACATGGGTCTGTAAATTTTGAAAATATTTTGATTTGGAGCTCTTCCGAAAACATTTCTCCTGGATACTTTTTTAAATACGAAACATTTCTTCAAAACTATCAACTTAACCAACTTTGTTATATAAGAGATAAAGAGAGACTTTTGGCTGTAGAAAAAGTTATAAAATATTAGTTTTCTTTGTTCTTTAATCATTGGCATGAAATTCGGTCCAGTGTGCATCGATGGAAAAGAAGATAGAACCAGCAACTCTACGGGCTTTACAGCGACATCGACTTTGTCAAAAAGCTGGAAATCTTGGTGTGCGAAAATGGTGGCAAGGACCGAGTAGGGACCGGGTTAGTTGGAGAAGTTTATTGTTTGAGGACGAGATCCACCCTGGATTGTAAGCGCAATCAAGGTCCTTCAGAATAAGCTGGAAGACTTAAACGTACTTAAGCCTATGAATCATTACCAATTAGGAAACACCCTGTGTACGATTGGTTTCTATATTTTATTTTTTAGGGTTTTTACCTCTTGTGATAAGTTGGCAAAGCCACTTTAAGTACTCTTGTCATGAAAAGTACATCTCATCTTAGCCGTTCGGACTCAGCAGACTATTGTAGGTTCCCTTCATTCCTCTCGGTTATGGATTGTTAAAATGTCCACCACAAGGCCTTTTTTACTATCAGGAGAAGATTTATGTGACCATTTAAAAAACAAAATCTCGTTTTTCTTCCAAACAAAATTTAAATTATATTTCTCTACAGTACACAGAATTATTTATCCGTTAGAAGTATTATAACTTGTTAGTTCTTTGCAGTGGGTAAAATGTTTAGGATCAGGTACCTATTTATTAGAAATTAAGATCATTTTTCTTTTTTAGTTGGTTTAAGTTTTTGTATAAGTGTTTCTATAATATTCGCATCAACTAGACCAATAAACTTATCCACAACTACTCCGTTGCGAAAAGCCAATACTGCAGGCACCGCCTTTACCTCAAAAGTTTCCACTAAGTCTGTGTTAGAATCAACATCTATCACTGCTAGATCGATCTCTTCAGAATTTTCAAGTAGCTCCGTCATTTTGGGTGTTAGTATCTTACAAGGATCACACCATTCTGCATGAAAATTGACTATAACTGGGTTTTCACTGTTTATCACCTGGAATATGTCAAACATTCAATTATTCATAAAATATAAAATAATAATATCTCACTTTACGATCAAAGTCATAATGATCTTTTATTATAAATGACTTGGAAAAGTTTAATGTTTTCGAGAAGAATCGCCTCGTATAAGTTTGTCTGGTCAATATCCTCGTCAATTGGCTCATCATTTTTAAAAAAAGTTAAATGTACCTTGATAACTTAACTTATGATTGTTCGGATTTTCATAGAACTGAAAAAAAAAGAACTACCTACATATTAAATTTTAATTTTAGTTTTCGTTTCAAACTAGGTATAGTACCTATTTATTTATTATCCAACTTTCATAGTCAAAAAACATACAAATATTTACAAGATTTTAATGTTGATTTGCTCTAAGAATGAAATCGATTCTCTATAGAAATCTTTTTATAGACCAAAATTTGGTTTTGCTAGAAAAGGTCGATCGTTTTCTTTAACAAAAAAAAGAAACTCAGAATTATCATTTATATGTATTTGGCATTTACTCACAATGTACGAATTACGATTCAAAAAATAGAATATTCAAAACAAGAGAACTGCTGCGGTAGTTAATTCACCCACATTATAAATTGTAGGATAACATACTTTTTATGTTTATTTTAATAAAGTTTTATTAATGTTTTCCTCGCATAAGTTCATTAAAAAAAATAATCTGCAATACTTGAATCAAAATAATGTTTACTTTAATTTACTACTCATACTCCATGAATCATGAATCGAGTATCGAGATTATGAAAGTGATAAGCACACTGACATCTGGCATAAAGATCCTGAAGAATAGAAATCTCCTACGTTATTCTTGAATGGGGCCCTGATCTCTATTATACAATCTTTGGCAAATAAAACAGTTCTAAGTGTTATTATAAAAAGCCAAAAATATTTGACAGTCAACCACTGTGGTGCGTTCCTTTTCAAACAATGGTTAAAACTGTGGTTGTAATGTAAAAAAAAATTGTTGAAGTGTCATTGTTACAATTTGTTGGATTTTTTACAAATCATTTAGGAACGATTAGTTGTTAGATATCGTTAAACTATCAAACTCCCAATGTCCCAATTCTAAATACCAAACTCCATATTTCACTCTCAATATTTACTTATAGATTTGCATTAAGGCTTGCACAAAATAAAGTGCGACAGTGCGACATGACAACCCCAAAATTTATTTACACAGCGTCATATGAGAGTACCCACACCAAATGCGATTAAGCACAAAACGCTTTTCATATAAAAATCGTGTCGCACATGTCGTGACGCACTGTCGCACTTTGGTTTGAGCAAGCCCTTATAACAACATAAAATCAAGTTTTTTGTCAAAGTTAATTTTTCGGCATCATTAAAGGCTTGCCCAAACCAATGTGCGATAGTGCGTCACGACATGTGCGACACGATTTTTATATGAAAAAGTTTTGCGATTAATCGCATTTGGTGTGGGTACACTCATATGACGCTGTGTAAATAATTATTTGCGTTATCGTGTCGCACTGTCGAACTTTGGTTTGGGCAAAAATGCCATTTTAATTTCACTATCCTGCCCATCAGCAAAAGTAAAAAAAATTGAACTGTTTTGTAAGCAAACTATCCACATTGACAGATCCACACTTTCAACCCATATCGAGCAGATGAGTTGGAAATAATATCTAATCGTAACTATTTGACGCTTCAAACAGAGTTTAGTGAAGCCCCTTTTCGATCTGGTACCCCGTTTACATGCAGGTTTGAATCCAGGTTGAACTGTGCTTCAACAGCTTTGTAAACCTCGATCGTGTTCAAATAGGTTTGATTTGACCCAATCCTAATCGCTCAGTGGAGTCGAGTCCAAACCTTGCTACCTCTTTCTTCAAAATCCAACTTCACCATATAATTTTGCATAAAAACGGTGTATGGAATGCTGTACCTGGGGGTCAATTCCCGATCTATGAAACTGTGAATTGATAAACTTCATCACGTCTTATCACTTAAGGCTTGCCCAAACCACACTGTGCACTGTCGTGTCGCACTGTTGCACTTTGGTTTGGACAAGCCTTTAATCTGATTCTCGACCTGTGAACAAATGAAACCACGCGTCAAAAAGTTTTCATATGATGAATTTTTTATCACAACCAAATCCTTCTGTGAAAACGAGTATTGAAGAATGGAAACCAAATGCATTGAGTTGATTGCAGATTTTTAGGGTTTAATTTGGATTTCCTTTAATGGTTAGTGAATAAATATTACATTAAATAAAATTATATCGAATTGCATTCCGACTCAATATATTATTGGTAAGCGGTTTTATACATTTCAGAAAAAATTCTTTGTTTATTTTTATGAAAATAAGAAAAAAAGAGTCATAATTTCTTTCCAACCTCAAATCAGAGCATGAAATTGTTCTCTACGTTGGACATTTCATGTTCTGTTTTCGGTATCATTTAGTACATTTTAGACCTAAATTTGACAGTTCTTTATCACAATGAGTTCGGGAATCGCAGTTTAGCACAATTGTGATATGAAAAAATGAAAACTCGGTGTTTCATGACGCACTGTCGCACTTTGGTTTGGGCAAGCCTTAAAGCAAGACGGTCCCTTCGATTCGATTTGAATCCAATCACTCGATCTGGAAACCCTGATATTATACCTGGATCGATAATCCATTGTGATTGAATCCGATCTTTAGCTTCGCTCATATAAACTGGGTAATACTCTGGTTCAGAATTACTTCGAATGCAACACACCTATTAATGTTTTGAAATTAAACTGAGCTGCAGTACGCGAACAAACCTATTGAAAAAGACGTTTTTTTCTTGGTTGGTTGGCTCTAATTTTTATTAAAATGTGGAATATTACTGATATTCATTACAAAAAACGTTGTGCATCAAATTAAATTATTAAATGCCGCTTCTTTAAACAAATAAGAAAAATTATCCATTATACATTATGTCCAAAATTTATTTTAGGTAGTGAACAAATGGCGTCAGTTTTTCAATGTCTACGAATAAAAATCAATACTTGGGTTTCCGTACAGTACTTGTGTTCTTGAATCTTTCCAAAGTGAATTTGGGTACTATTTCGTCGTTTTAATTAAACAAATTAATTAAAATTGGACCTTAATTATGTTGTCTCCTTAATTTCTTTACAAACATCATAACTAAATTTTTATAAAACTTACCAATTTAATTACAAATTTGTGTGCATTTCCATTATTCCGGTACCAACAAACTTGAAAAAAAAATCATTAATTTTTTTATTGGGCTACGTTTGCTTTTAACTAGTTCGACGCGCGCAACAAAGTTTTTTTATCATAATTTATTGAACTAGTGCACAGGTGGTAAGAGAAAACTCTCGACAATAGTTACAACATGGCGTCACCTGGCTCAGATTCATCGTCGTCGTTGACAACGCTGGATTCAACAGTCCTAGACATTAAAACATCACCTAAAGTTCAAATCGTGGCGTCTGGTTCTTCGCGGAAGGAAAATACAACTTCATCGGGTTTTGATAATGAAACTTCTGTTTTTCGAAGCTTAACTTCGCCCAATAATCATCAAATGGATGCAACTACACCATCGCCTCCTAACGTTGGTCTTGATATTCCCCAATGGAAGAAGGATTTAATCCAACGTAGAAAGATCAACATTGCTAAAACTATTGCAGCTGCAAGTGGAAAAACTTCTAAAGAAGGTAATTTATTAAAAAGCGTAAATTAGGTGATGTAGACAAAAAAGAATTCATATATATCTGAAGCTATTGGATAGGGAAACCATACAAAATTCGTTTGAATAGGTACAAACAAATAACACAAAAATATGTTCTGCCGAGTGGTATTTCAATGTATTTGTTATCTTAACAAGAATAAAAACACACATTGAATCATGCATTATTGAAATTTTAAGTTATTTTTTCCAAAGTTTTCTTGCAAAAAAAATTATTATGTATGGCTAAGTAACTATGGTTTAAAATATCTTAATGTTGAAATTATTATGTTACAAACAATAGAAACCAATCGCTTTTGTTATATTTATTGAGTTAATTGAATAAGCTGAAATTTATATTGGTTGAGATTTTTTTTTAAATTTAAAGTGCTCACATAATTTAGCAGAACTGTGACACAGTTTTAAGGACTCACCAATATACCATTTTTTTTCAAATATCAATAGAAACATGTTCACGTCGATACTAATAAAGACTCAGTGAAACTTCAGATCTCAAAAATAATAATCTTAATACAAATTAATACTAAACCTTTTGTCTTATATCAGAATGTAACGAGCAATTTGTCTTTCCATCTAGGAGCAGCGTTGTGCTAAAGTGTCCAATTGGGCCATTCGAGTATGAGCATTTTGGACGTTCAGGCCATGAATGAAATTGTTGTCATATAAAAGATCTGTTTCTTCAGATAAATTTTTTATAAGGTATTTTTTGTTTGTATTTCATTGGTAAAATAAAGTTACAGTGCAACAACAATGCAGTTTTGTGGATAATTATGATATGTTGGTAGTAAGATACATTTTCCCTGTAGGTATTATGTTGCCAAGAAGTTTGTTTCAAGGCGTTTTTTTTACCCAACTTCCTCTAATATACACACAAAGTATGAGCTTTCCAGTGCGGTTAGCGGGCATATGTAAATGAATGTCCTGATACAAACTTTTTGGAAACATACAAGGAAAATCCATTATACTTGGTGTCATCATTATTTAACAAAATGCATTGTTATTGCACTATAACTTTTAAACACAATATCAAAACCGAATAGTTCCTATTATGTTGGACAAAAACTTATCTACCAATTGAAGCTTCTGGCCCTGAAACCCGGGTACCGAAAACATATTTCTTATACGATTTTGTATGTTAGTACTGTTTTCATGTATTTATTTTTGGCTCTAAATTTTAATTCTCATTATTTTTACTTGCTCTATAAAGCAAGTATTGGTTACGTGTCAAAAAAAAAAAAATATTTCATATAACCTCAAACAATCTTAGTTAAAAACAAAAAAATTTAATACAGGTACCTAATAACAAAAAAAAAAATGAACCACTAAGTATACTAAGTTGTATGAAAAATTAAATTTTAATTGGCGTTTTTCTCCGAATGGGTTGGAATGGACCTGTGTCGTTTTTCCCCTGGACCCTTCAAATGTTTCCTCTTTTCTTGTAAAAGTGTTAATAACTTAACCAAAACCATATATTATTTTACATTTCTAACATAAAGAGTCCTACAGCAACTTTGACCCAAAGAGCAAGTACGTGCGATCCAGTCGTGCATTTTATTTTTCTTGGCGCCTTCCTTTGAACATACAAAATCAAAAATAAGGGAAAAATACATAATAACAACAAGTTACAACCTAATTTATTATTTTAATCTATATTTCCTTACCAAAAAAATGACACAAAAAATATTAAGTCAATCGGTTAATAATTGTGGGAGTAGTTCAGATATTAATTCTAAGAGTTCTAAGAAACAACGTTTTTCCTCCCAGAACTTCACCTTCTGACTGGCACGGCTAAATCCAATCCTCGATTAAAAGTATTTTAAGGGAATTTTGTTAGACTATTTGGAGACAATTTGGGGTTAGAAACCATTATAATTAAAAAAAGTCAAAATTAATAGCCAGTCTAATGTACATTGTACAAATGTACATGTTAAAACAGGAAAAAAAAAACAGTTTTTCACTGCACCTTAATAAGGTTTCTCAAAAGTAATAGTGCAAACTAAATATTGTGGAAGCCCTGGAAATAACCTCTTAAAATCTTTTAACTCATTTATTTAGAACGCCAATAATTGAACGCTTATAATTGATTTTTGTTTTTTAGATATTGCAGTTTTCTAAGATATAAAACGTTAAAGCGGGTTTTCTTCTAACCGAATTAAATGCATCGAAATTTTAAACTTTCCGCATTTTCCGAGATATTTTGGATAAGAATGAAGGCTGCTCAGATTCCATTACTGTTTATTTGACACGTACATTTTATGTTGCATAAATAAAATAAAAATGTATAATAATCAAAAAAACGCTTGTTCATATTAAAAAAAATGTCCCATGATAACTTATTTTCAACTTTAATTTCAATCTGCCGCTTATATCAGCCGTTTCATAATTTGCACTTATTCTTGCAAAATTTGTTTACACATATGTTTTATAAGTAAACAAAAACTCTAGTTCTTTTTCTTATATTATGTAGTTAGCAATTTTTAGCCAGTATTAATTAAAATCATTCTTTTTCTTTTCAATTTCTTTATTTGTCATCAACTTTAATTGAATATTTTCATATAAATACACATTTTTAATATTCTTAGGTTGTTTTAGATACTATTGAAGAAGTACATTTAAAGAAAACTATTATAGGGATGGGAAGTATTCTAAAGACATGCTTTAATGGATAGTTATTGAAAAAAAAAAATATTTTAAATATTTTTTTAAATAATAATAATAATGAAAATTTATTTTTAAAACAGATTTTTTTTTCCTTAATTCTGTGGACACAAGCAATAACCGCCCATGTCACTTAAGCGAATAGTAAAATTTAATGCTTTATACTGCTCTTAGTGCTTCATTTTACTTTAGAAAAAAAATCTTTCTATAACTTATTCAGTTTTAAAATAAAAAAAAAACATCATTCTCATACCTAACAAAATTTGCAATAAACGCTTAAATCACTTAAGAATTAAATATTTCAATTTTTTAGACTAAAGCGGTTATTGCTTACTGCCACAGAATTTTACCTTAGTAAGCACTATTTCTGTTTTTAATATTAAGGTCCATTTGCTCATACGAAACATAAATATTTAAGTGGAACATAACTAAGCAAACATAGAAATACCTTCAAGCCAAGTCATAAATACCACTAATCGCCGATTTTACCAAGCCTTTTTAATAATTTAACAGGCTTTTAAACCTTAAAATGACGTTTGTTCGATACAAAAACGTCATTTAAAAATTTAAAAGGCTTAAGTGTTCGTGAAATCATAATTCGAATAAATAAATAAAATAAAATAAAAATAGATATATTTACATACCTAATGCATTTGCGGCAATGAATCAATGATTTAATGCCACGTCTTTAACTTTTAACTGTTGTAATAATGCATATGATACGAATTTCATGAACGCGTTCTAAAAAAATTAGTTAGTCAATGGTGTGGTTAACCTGTCAGCTATTTAATAAACGTTAAATTATCTTCAAAATACAATTTCCACCCTAACACCATCTGCATATGAAAAATCTTATTCTAGTAAAAATTTGCCACACTCAATGCTGACCCAGAGTGAACATGAATGTGTTATTGTTTAATTTGGTAAATGAAACGTGGAGTTGATTTTGTTATATTTCTGAAATATTTTTTAAATCTTTCATGGGAGAGTTGATATATTATGTTTTTCAAGATATTGGTCATAACTTGTAAAAAAAATGACGTAAAAAAATTGAGGTAATGAAAGGTAATTTTCTCATTTTTAAAAAAGTACCAAAATTATTCCGTTATAATGAACATATTTTGATAAATAAGGTTAAGCTTCTTGGAAAAAAGTCTTTGGACACTGATATATTAAACAAAAAAAAAAAATAAGTGAGGGCATCATAACATTTACTTGCGATACAGGTACTATAGGGTGAGTTAAGAATTCATAAAAAAAAGAACTCGAGACAACAATCAAACATGACACTATGCTCGTAGGGAATGCAAAAAAAGTTGGTACGGCAATTCTATTTGTCTGTCTATCGTGTCCTTATCTCAATTTAATTTGATTTCATTTAATTTCATTTCAGCTTAATACAAGCAGTCATATCTTAAAATTAATTGCATATGATTACTTAAAAATAAATTATATAAATTAATTTATATTGTTCATAAAACAAAAGTTATGCCTATTTACAAAAATAAAGACACATTTTTACAAAAATGATTACAGCCTAAACCGCTGAGGCGATTTTCTTCAAACTTGGTGGTAAGGGTTCTAATTGAGTCCCTTGAGAGGAAATTGAATTTTTTTTCGTGGGCTTTCTGTCGATTTTTCTATTCCTTAATTTTAGTAATCCATACGACTTATGTAGTTAAGAAGGGGGAACATTTTCCAGGATTTCGGAAATTTGACTTCACGCTTAGATTTTTGTTGGTTTAAACTTTCTTAATACCTAATATCTTTCTTTGATTTATTACCTTCACTTTAAAGTATATTTATAGTCGATACCTTAATTATTTCTATTTTAAATAATTAAAATAAAAAAAATAAGTAATGTGGCAAAGCCTCCCTGGTGGGGATGATGGTTTCCCATAGGGTGACGGAGGTATTGCGAGGACCCTAAATGTCAAACCAAATATAAATAGCAACTCTCGACATTAAAAAAAAAGTAAAAAAACGAATTTATTCATTTAACTCAATACTTAAAATATCTTACAATTTTCTAAGTCAGACTTTGATGTTGGCAAAAGTTACCTACGAATTGGCTTTGGCACTGACAAAGGCACCCCTTGAAGTTGCTTTGCCACTGGCAAAAGCATCTCAGATCTCACTAAGTGGTTTTTGCCAGGCAAAGCATTATGTATCATAGTCTTGGATAAAAAAAATGAAATCTTTCTTTAAAAATTAAGTAACTTTTAACCAGTAAATTTTAAAGTCAGGGAAAAAACTGACCATTGCCCTACAAAACGTGATATTGCTCCAATTATTGCAAGAAGTGCAAAATGTGAAAACATTTGTTTGCGGTGAAAAGTACAGAAATTGTTTCTGAAAGCATAAGGCAATATTTTTGTACTTTTTCCTAAGCTTACACAAACATGTTTGAAAATATTCACTTTTGCACTGTTTGCAAAAAGTGGCTTATTTAGTTATACAACACAAAAAAATAATTTTTTTTCCAAAAAATAATCAATTATTATTTTTTTAATTTTGTTTTCATTCAAAAGCTAACAAACAATCAAATCTTCTACTTAGTGGATAAATAAACAAGTTTTTATCATTTTCTGATGAAAAAGCAAACATCTCTATTGGAACATCATTATCCATAGCACGACAAGGTCGCATATACTTGCTCTTACAGCTAAAGCCTTTAAAAATTTGTAAGCAAATCAAGATTCCTTCTCAAAATTACTTAATTAACGTCATAGCTCGTAAATGGTCCAAAGGAGGTATCCCATTTGATTCCTAAAGGCTTTTCATTTATTGCAGTTTTTTTTGTTTTTAAATTTAGAAAAACACCTATGTATGTACTTTGAACCAGTGTTTTGCTGTATAACTGATTTTTGTTTTTCACAATATTTGCACTCAAGGATTGGTTAGTAATTGGATAACTAATCTTAATTGGAAACTGAGCTTAGCTTTGGAGATTGTTGTACATTTTTAAGAACTGCAAACATAGTACAAGTTTTTGAAAAACATCATCGATAAATTAATAAGTCAAGCAGCTTCTTGGCCGCTTACCAATTCTTCGCAAGAGGTAGCACGCCTAAATAGAAGCAAGGTGACAAAGACCATAAATATATATTTCAAGTAAAAAAATCAAAATGCAGTTTACGATGGTTGTCTAATTAAAATAAAATACAAATACTAATACAAACCAAACATATGCACATACCCCTACAGACAATCAAATAATTTAAATGCAAATTTATGCAGATAAAATTTTGTTTATGTATACAAAATACGATTATATTTCACCTGTTTGTACAAGTTTTTTGTTTTTTGTTTACCAATCTTGAAAGATAAAAGATAAAATTCTTACCTCTCTATATATGTGCCTAACTATAGCTTTACAAAATAGATCTGTATAGATAAAAAAAAAAAAAAAAATTGCCTCTGTTGCATCCTTTTTTTCAAATTCAGGTTAATCAAGACCTCGTCATATAAAACTTTGTAGTATGTACATACCTAATGTTTATTTGACCTTTTAAATCAAATTAAAAACAAGGACAAATAAGTAAGGAATACTTTATATTGTGTTTTTGTTTTTTTTTCCTGTTCTATAATACATGTATCGTTTTAAAAAAAGATTTTCAAGTTTTAATATACAATGTCGTTATTTTATGAACATTATGAATTTAAAAGAAAGTAGATTAAAAAAAAAAAATATATACGGCTAAATTTTCCTAAGATTTGCATATGTTTTATTTAAACATCAGTATTTTTGCTAAAAATTAACAAGCCAAAAATGTAATTAATTTATTGAAGAATAAATATAGAGTGAATTTATTACTACCCCTATTACAGAATCCGACGGATGCTTTTAGTCGTACCATCTATTATGAACCTCGCAGGTTAGGAAGTGCGTTAATAGAAATGGCAAAGTAGTTCCTTGTAGCGATAATATAGTTTACCTTGTAAGTCCCATAATTGCTTTAAATGCGAATGCTGATCCTGTGAATCATGTTGACTCCCCGAGAGTTAAGTATTGTGATTTCCATAAAAGGCATAAATATTTTTGAATTTAAGGTATTGGCGCGGCAAGGCCATATAACACCGTTTTTTAAACTAGTTTTGTATAAAATTTTAAGATTTGACTATATGCGAGGGTAACTGTATACATTCAGCTTAATCAAAAATGTAGGTTGTGTATAATGTATGCTATTAAGTTAAATGTCATTGAATTTGTTTAAAAGTGATGAAGCTGGTTTTGTTTGTATGTTATTGATGAACTCAAGACTTGCCGGTTTGATGAATAGTGCCATTTTTGATGCTTTTAAGTATTTCTATATAAGCGGGATTTATTTGATATAATGCAGCATTATAAGTTTGTTTCGCATTCCACAAGTAGAATAGAGGGACAAAATGGTATCTAAAAACACGAATATTGACTAATTAATCTGTATGAATAATAAAATATTTCCATAGAGAAATGTAATTGATTTCATAAATAAAATGTTACTAACATTTCAGTTAGATTTTTATATGTATTTTGGGACTTGACACCTTAAACTTAAATTTTTGCTGATATTTGGTTTAATAAAACCAACAATTTAAGTTTATTAAGCTCAGGGGCCGGTTATAGCGATCATGAAAACGAATCAGGGAAAAATCTTCAAATGGATTTTTTATGTTGTTATTATTCGTTTTCAAAACAAATACAACAAACATCGATGACTAATGACTGAACTTGTGAAAAGAAATTTAAATTAAACAATTATTTTTTGTGAATGATGTACTTTCTTATTTTCCTAACACGAAAAATTTATTCGTATCAGGAAAATAAATAAATACATTTTAAACAAAAAATCATTCAGTTGCAAAATTTCTAGTCACAAAAAACTCTTTCAGTGATTCTTGTCATCTACTTATGTTGTTTTTGTGTTTAAATGAATTATTAAATAACAAAAAAAAATCGCAACAAGTTCTTTTAATGCCCAGGATCAAAACATTTGCTTTCTTTTTTATTAAATAAGGTTTAACTTCTTGTTCTAATGCAACATTTTTCTTAGATAAAA
The DNA here is from genome assembly GCA_948107695.1 of Meliscaeva auricollis. NCBI lineage: Eukaryota > Metazoa > Arthropoda > Insecta > Diptera > Syrphidae > Meliscaeva > Meliscaeva auricollis. The sequence continues at coordinate 36,805,053 of OX403619.1, read as the reverse complement.
CCCATTGAAAAATCTAAAAGCCATATTATTGATGCATTTCAAAACTAGTTTAATGCCAAAACAAGTTTTAAGATCCAGGTTTTCAAATCGGAATCATTGACGGGCATTCTGAAACCTAAAACTTGAATTCTTCAGTGTTTATCTAGTTTCTAGTGTTTCGCGAAATGGCAAAGTGCCATCGAATCGATACTTCAGTTGATCCATAGTAGATACCCTACCCAGATTTGATACTTTGAAAGTATTAATGGGGTACTTGCTAAGACTTTTAAATTAAAGTTTGTAGATGAAATCTTAGAAAAATAAAAAAAAAAATGAAAGCTATTTGCAAAAGACTAAAACAGCTTCTTAAATGAATTTGTCCTGAAAAATTAAATTAAGAACAAAAAAATAAATATTTTTTATACATTACATAAAATTTTCAAAGGACTTTTCAAAAAAAATTTAAATATTTTTTATCAACATCTTAATCCTAAATCTTACAATATAAAAAAACTTTTTTCAAAAAAAAAAAATCATAATTTTTTTCAAATAAAAAAAAAAAAAAAAAAATCCAATTTTTTGTTATACTAACTTTATTGCGGCAACTAAAAATCTTTGATTTGAAAAAAATAATCTTTGAAATTGGTCCTTCTACAATTTTGAATACTGAAACTAGATCATAGGTTAAGTGTAGGCCCATTTTAAATGTCCATCAAGTTAGCAGAGCAAAGTGGGCAGAACACGATTTTTATATTGCAAATTTTTGTGCTAATTAGTACTCCAGTACTTTTAGTAAAAATTAAAGTTAAAGTGCTCGATTAATTTTATTTAAGTGCTTCATTTTCAGAAGAATTTTTTGAAATTTTCCGGAAAAAAAAATTTATTTAATTTTTTCGTACATGCTCTGTAACTTGAATTTTGTTTTTCTCAGAAACCTCAAGCTATTTTAACCCAAATCATTTTGATAAATTAAGTACTCAACTAATTTTGGTTAAATGCTCCATTTTCAAAAGAATTTCACCACATTTTCCGAAAAAGAAATAATTATTTAATTTTGTTCATATATGCTCTTCTAACTTGAAATTCGTTTTTCTTTGAAATTGGAGCACTTAACTAAAATTAGTCGAGCACTTAAATAATCAAAATGATTTGGGTCAAAATAGCTTGAGTTTTCCGAGAAAAACAAAATTTAAGTGAGCAGAACATTGAAATGTATGATTTTTTTTTGTTAAAAAACGAGTTTTTTGATTTTTCTTTGGATTCTAAGAGCACTTAATTGGCACCTAATTAAAAGACCAAGTTCATTTTTTGAATTAAACGTTTATAGCATTTTCGGTAATTGCTCTGCTAACTAGAACTGCTTAGCACTAAAAGATGCAAAAAAACCATGTTCTGCACACTTTGCTCTGCTAACTTGATGGACATCCATTTTAAGCCAGATGTCGGTACCAAACCGACTACCCAGTTATTACGAACACATTCTTAGGGGCGCTTTAACACGTACAAACTGAAACAGGCAAACGCACAGTGATTCGTTGGGCAAAAGTGCTTGCGATTTTCATATTTCGGGTGGTTCTATAATGCAATTTTTTTAACTTCCCCGGATTAACAAATGCTTGGAGCTGGTTTAATAGAAAAAAATATTTTATTTGAATAATTATAGGTTTGGCTTATAGAGCTTTGAATGTAAAAACTAAGAAAAGGGCTTCTGAAAACTTTTCTGTTTTATTTTTCCTTATATACTTCTTCCTCATATACTTCTTCCTTATATACTTCTTCATATAATAATTAAATTTCAAAATCGACAAAAAAAAGTTTTTTAAAATTTTTATTTCTTTAATTATTTAATGTTTATTGAAACAGCAAATTTTGCATGTTTTTTTCGACTTTAAATTGAAAAAAAATTGTTTTCAGAGACAGATTAAAAATCCTTATATATTTTTTAACCCATAAAGTCAGTTGCGTAAAGTTGCATATGAAGTCAGTCATTTTTGAAGTTATACTTCTTTACCGGCGATTATAAAAATATTAAACCAGTAATAACACATACATTTTTTCAGCCCATTATTATTTTTTTTTTCACACAGACACTATAAGTAGAGAAAGAGTAACAACACATTTACATTATACTGGGTTTGTTTTTTTTTATTTTTCATTTTGTGTGAAACACAATAAATTTATTAAATTACAGAAGTCAGCCATTGTTTTTGATATTCTGACTGCTTCATTTGCTACACTATAATTGAGAGGAAAAAACTAAATACACCAAAAGTTAGGTGGTATAATGTAAGGGTTTCATACGGCGGCATTTTTCGAAACTCCACCGTCAAATTAAAATTTTGTACATCTCAAAAAGTATAAGGGTTAGAATTAGGAAATAAATTTAATTGAGTAGATAAATTGAAATAATGATGAGTTTTCATCGAAAAAAAATTCTAAAAATTCAACTTTTCAAGTTAAAAAAATATTTTCCAATATCAAATATTTTTTTAGACATTTGAAAATGATGTCATTATGGATAAAGTTGATAATTTTTTGAAAAACTAGTAGTGCACATTGAAAGATAATAAAAAAAAATCAGGCGTTTAATACGGATTACATTTTAAATGCTCCATAATGGTTTTTTTGAGCTTTAAAAAAGAAATATGTTTTTGAAAGTTTATGTGGGTAAACCACCCAAAAAAGGAAACAAAATATATCAAAATAACTTTTAGGCTTAGGTGTTGTCTTTCAACGTGTGAAAAAATTAGATTTTCAAACATTTTTTTCAATGAGTAATAGTAAAAACAAGATTTCTCAGTCCAAGTTGTTTGACCGTTCTCAACGGTATTTTATTTTAACATTTTTAAACTTGAAATTTACACAGCCATTAGATATTGGGTAAATGCATTTTTGTACAAACTTTGACAATTTTCTGTAGTATGTGAACCGACATAACGGTAAAAAGAGTTTTATTTACTCGGTGCTTAATTACTATTTACATAAGCCTCATAAAACTATGATTCAACTTTATTGAGCATTATGATCAAATTTCCTTTAATTTGATATATCACACATAACTGTACATGCTTTAAAAGCTTCACAAACTTGAAAAGAGTTTTATCCGAAATTCAACAAAATTCAACAAAATTGTTTGTTTTGGTCGTCGGACACGAAAAGCCACCAGTGGAGAACGGTACTGTTGGCTCACAAATGGATTCGAGATGGTTCGCTTATAAAATTTGTAATCTTGTTGTTTCTTGTCGGATTTAAAAGATTGATTGTCTAAATTTAGATATAAATATTAGGCTACAACGTGGTGTAATTTTTTGTATACAGTTACATATAAAAATAATGAGTAAATGGTGATTAAGAGCAAAATCAATTTTTTGTTCTTATTCTTTTTGCGATATGGTATGAAATTTGTTTGAATTTTACAAAATGGTGTACTACAATATTGTTGGTTCAAGTGCTCTTGATAACAATAAATATTTGTAAGCATAAAAATGCATATTTACAGATTTTAGAGAGAAAAATTAAAAAAAAAACATAAAAAGTTGATTTCATTGGATATTAAAATCTGTTACTTAAGTTTTAGTTGCAGGATTTTAACAAGTTGAACAGATTCTATTAGATAAAATGTTGGTCTATAATTCTTCATAAAAATATTGGGTAATTTTTTTATAAACAGTGCCACAGAGGTCGATAAGTGAAAATTTGTTTTTAGTGAATGCGTTAAAATTACAAAATTTAATGAAAAAATTGATAATTTTGAATACAATTTTAGCTCAATTCTCAAGATGTGACTGTTCTCTTAAACACTGCCATACCAAGTTTATTGATTAAGTTGAAAACAAAGATTGTAAATGATATATTACAGAAAAAATCAAAATGCACTTTTTATGCTCCTTTGACCAATTGTACCATTCATAACATCTGACTATGTCTGCTTCAATAATTTAAATTTTCTTATAAAATGTCAACAATTATTTTGTTATACAAATTGTTTTAATAAGATACTAACAAGCTTCACAATATCATGAAATAATATCAAAAATAGTATAAAATCGATCGCTCACAAATCTGTTAAAAAAATCAAAATATCCTTTTCACGTAAACAAAATAGCTTTTAACTTTAGTAAAACTTAATCGATTTTTTAAGTTGAGGTATCAATAGAAAGATTAAAATCTCAGTAAGAAGAAAATCAAATACATTTTTTACTTAAGTTGTATAAATATAGGTCCACAAGGAAAAAAATATATTTTAACATTATTTACCGTAATTTTTTACAAAAACCATTTGAAAATGACCGAACGCAAAAATAAACCAAATTACAAGGGTTGGGTCGATAAAATATCAATTACATACATACATATATGAAATATTTGAATTAGTTTCACAAAAAAGCACATTATGTTTTTTTGGAAAAATTTACCATCTAGAACTTTTTACAACGATACAAAAATAAATAATGGTAGGAAGTATAACTTCTGGCGCGCGTACATGAGTACACACATATATATAATCGTTCCAGGTGTCGATAATTTTTGGTGAGTTTCGAAAATTTGAAAATACTTTTACTACATTTAAATAGTTATAATACATGAATGAATCAAATGGGTCATCCCACACTGGGGCTGTTGGACCTTGGTAAATCGGAGATGATGATAGAAAGAAATGGAATAAAACGAGTAAAATGTTCATTCATTCCATTTTACTCGCCGACAAGCTTCGTTCAACCCCGATGGCTCAACGAGATTAGTATTCAAACAAAAATACATAAATCCAGAAGCAAATTCTAGGTGCAAGAGTATTCTTGTCTTCTTTTATTAGTTTGAAAAGCTAAATAAAACTAGTTCTGTGCAGTTTTGTCACGAGTTTAATTTTTTGTGTTAAGGCTTGCCCAAACCAAAAAGTCGCGCTGTCGCGTGGCATTGCGACCAGTTCTTTCATAAAGGCTTACTCAAATGACAACGTAACACCACAATAAAATTTATTTAAACAGCATCATAAGTGAGTAACATCAAACGCGACAAAGAGTTTTTCTTTTGAAAATCCTTGTCGCACTATCGCGAGTATTTGCGACAGTTTGGCTTAGGTAAGTCTTTTAAATTAGAAGACCTCTTTAACGAAAAAGTTTACCTACTCTAAATCGTTTGAAACTAGCAAAGACGCGGCTCATAATCTAAATTATTTTTTAAGAGTCGACTCTTATAAGTTTTCTTGTCGCACTGTTGTGATGCACTGCCGCATTTAGGTTTGGGCAAGCCTTTAATCGAAAACACAATTTCTCGGAATTTCTTGCTCACCCCATAGTGGTTTATATTCTCTACGGCTTTTTGGGATGGTGTTATAATATTTTATAATATTATAATATAATATTTGAATCGATTTTGTATAAAAAAAGAACAATTAATTATTGCTTACTAAAATCGGAATAAAAAAAAGAAAAAAAAAACAAATCAAAAATTTCACCTCATTGCATTTTTGTTGCTTTTCACATCTATTCACAGACACGAAATGAAATTACAAAAACAACAATGTAAACAAATGGGTTTTGGGGGGTGAGACGTACGAAAGTTTCCTATCTCCTTATACGTATCTCTGGTCCAAACAAAGTATGCCATTTAATTTGGTTAAGAAAGATACATTTTAGAAAAAAAAAATTTTAATCGTTAGAGCCTTTTAAAAAAAAAATATTTTTTATTTATAAAAATTCTCAAAAAATTTTTAAACAAAAATTAGAATGCCATTTTCAAGAAAATATTAATGCTCATCTAAAACCAAAATTAAAAAAAAAAACGTATCCCGTTTTCGGAAAATTGATTTTTCAAAACAAAAAATTGAAAGATTTTTTAAAAATCCAAAAATAATTTTTTTGAAAATTTTGATATCAAATAATTTTGAAATTGTTAAGAAACTTCCGTACAAAAAAATTCATCAAAATTGCTTCAATCGTTTAAGAGAAAGTCAAAAATGAAAAAAAAAACGGTTCTATGGGAGGTACCGTTAGTTAAATTTTTACAAACATTTCTTTCATTTCAAAAGTATGACCCTAATAACAAAAGTAGACACAAAAATTTAAATCAAAATCGTTAGAGCCGTTTTTGAAAAAAGTTAACTTTTCCTTAATGGTTACATGGCAAGTACCATGGTCCTAAAAAAAAAATTTCAACTTCCTCTATAGGGAATCACCAAAGATCCTTAACCACCAAATTTGAAGAAAATTAATACAGCGGCTTAGGCTGTAGCGTGAAGTATACAGACAGACGGACAGGCAGAATTGCGACACCCAATTTTTTCGTATTCATTGTAACCATTAAAAAAGTTTTTTTTTTTGTATAAAATTTTTAATGTTCATGTTATTATCAAGGATAAGGTATTCAAGATCTTCTTAGTCATGCTTAATTTGTAGCTGAAAAATAAACCGTTAAAAAGTTATGAATGGGGATGTGCATTAAAAAAATGATAAGAAATTACGGAAAAATCTCAACATTGTTATAAATTGTGCTATCTATATTTTAAAAGCTTATTATCAACAAAATTAACTTTACAAATACAAATTTATATCAAAATTAAAATTTGCTAGTTTTTAAATTGGTTGTAAATCATTATTTATCATGTTTTTGATATTTTCCGTTTTTGACCATAACTTTTGAACGGTATATTTTTCGATTGAATTTTTGAAATCTATTTAAAGCTAATTAAATTTGCCTTCAAACGTCTTCCTTTATAAAAGCAATTTATCTGAATACTGAGCAATTTTAAGCAAGAGTTGAATGAAACTGTTCACTCACTTTTGACACCCTCTGTATATCGCAATTAAAAATGTTTTTTTTTTTATAAAACGTTACTAAAACTGCATTTATATTCTCGGTCTTATGCCCGGTGTACGATGTTAGTTGTTTACTTAACACCGAACAACGATGTAAATGCCAAAACCGAACAACGAATGAAGAAAGAATGAAAACCGTGCAAATTCAAAGTGCTTTTAATTTTCGGTGTTCGGTGTTGCAGTGGCGTGCAATGAATATACATAACCTGCACGTATTTTGCATATCTTAAGGTTTTTTTTGACTGATTATCTCTTCAGGCATCCTAAAATAGGAGTAAAAGTAATTCTGATAGGAGTTTTAACTCACCGGTTAATTTTTTTGAGAAATCCTTTCGTTTTTTTAACAACCAATACCTCAACTGATGTGATATATAACTAAATCAAAACCAGAGTATGTTAATATTTTTCGGTGTTTGTTGTTCGGCGAAGAACGAACAACGTTCATCGAATCAAGAACGAAAGTGTAAATGTAGCTTAACAGTACCTGACATAGAACTATTTTTTTCTGGCTTTCAATGAGTGTTTTCATTTTTATAAAAACGTTTTTAAGTAGCTTTATTCTAATTTAGTAACAATAATTTCAATTTTTCAAATAGGGGTAAATACCTAGGTATATTTTTTCTTTTTTTCTTTTAAGATGTTAATTAATAAATAATATGTTATAATACCACATTAATTTTTTTTTTCAAGAAAAAAAAATGTTTTTTTCTAATGGTTATTTTTAAGAAATTAAATAGCAGAGGTAGGTGCCCTATTGGAGGTCAAATTCATTACAAAGTTGTGCCTTTTAATCTGAAGGCCTCGCGAAGTACATCGTACATTCCCTACTCTTAATAAATAGATAAATTGTTATCAAATGCACCTACATATTTTTACTAACAAAAACATTTTTGTATTTATAGATATTATGACTAATGTGACCAGTACTACTGAGAACTTAGACACACTATCACCAACTTGCGATTTGAAAAATTCTCATATCACTACCAATAATAATAACAATGATAAACTATTATTACATTCTTCAAGAATTAATACCAACGATGACACCAATAAATGTAATACAACTAGTCAAAAATCAATTACTTCTTCAACAGCAACTAGCACTGACAATATGCTTAAAACGCCGGCTACATTCCAACTTCAACAACCGCAAGTCAAAATCGAATCATTGCGTGGAGGTCATTATACGCAAGTTAATAATAAATCATCTTCTCTTCACAACTACAATGAAAAATTGCCTGAAAGATCAGTATCTATATTACAACCGGAACATCAACAGCCACCAGTTCCACTGCCACGATCAGTTGCTATTGGTTCTATAGTTATAGAAAAGAATAGCAATGATGGCAGCAGCAGCAGTCCAACATTGCCACAAGAGAATGTGAGATTTCGAAAGAATTTGACTGAACAGCGTGAATCGCCCAACACAACAAGTTCTGATTCTCTTTTAACTTCAATATCCCATTCGAGTGTAAAAGTGGCGGCAGCAGCAGAAATATATAAAAAATCTAACAAAGACAACAACTCTAGTATTAGTACGGTATGTGTTAGTGATGAACATCATTCACACATATTCCAACAAGAACCTGATTTAACTACAACAAATATAAACAAAGGCAACAAAAACGACAATGGTGACGACGAACATGACGAAGACGACTACGACGAACACCAATTGCACCATCAGTTAATCTCTGAACGCGAAAGTGACAACCTGGTGTGTGCGGTGAGTCTGAGTGAGGTTGAAGTTAAAGACATAGCTTCTGAATCTATGTCCACAAAATACAACAATAAAGTGAACATTTATAGCTCTCCACTTAAGCCAGCCATTGTGAATAATAAAAAACCATGTGGCATTGCAAGTGCATCGGTTAGATCGTGTGCAACATCTGCTTCTGTATCGTTTAAAAAGAATCAAAATATCGGTAATGTTAATGAAGTTTCCACACACCACAATTATAAAATTAATACAAAGTTACGTTCAAATCAGAACACTAGTGTAGCCCCTTCAGTTGTGACAACGACAGCCACAACTAACGAATCGTCCACAAAAGTGACTAATAATAAAAAGAAAATGGTCGCCGTTCAAGAGATGAATGATATCACCAATAACGAATTGGATTTCGATCCATCTGAAGAACTGCAATATGGCCCGGGTATTGTATCAAAATTGCGTTGTCGCTATTTAAGTTTAGCTTTGCGGCAATCGGTGGGTAAACAGCGATTACCCTTGGATTCCTTGCGTCGGGCAACTTCATTAAATAATCTTCTCGATGGAAATGGCGTCCACGAAGAAGACGATGAAGAGGATGATGTACCAGAGACAACTAACAAAGAAAGAACTAGTCCGTCTTTGCATGTATCATCTCAAATGGGAATCAGAGGAACTTCTACTTCGATAAAAGAAAACGAAACTGTGATTGAAAATAAGATGAATACAAAAATGGATTCTTCTGAAAAAATTACAGGCCCAATGAGATTATCATATAACAATCAACATCGTTCACGGCATATAAAACGTGGGAACGATTCGTTAAAACGGGCGCGATCAGTTGAGGCACTTTTATGTGAAAAATCACCCTGGAATTTTTCCAATAGTCAGCTAACAACAATAAATAATGGTGCTACAGATTCAGTAACGATAGAGGATAAAATAAATAATGCACGAGAACGACTGCTATCGGGAACTGATTCTAGTCCTCCTAAGCGCCTGACGTCTATTATAGATGACACAGAGCGACCGCCACCTGATTTAGTTAAGCAAACTCTTAAAATATTCGAAGCTTCGGCAAATCGTAGAGGTGGCACAGTCATTCGTAATAGTGGAGGAGAAGTTGCTACAAAAGTGGCAAATTATAAATCAATTATTACACAAAACAAACCATCAATTTCATTCTCCAAACCTGCGGTTACCCCAAAAACTTCACATCCCAAATTTAAGCCAACATTAAATGAAGTTAAAAATATTATAAATTCCTCACCAACAAGTCCAACTACTGCTTTAGGGCAGCAGACAGAACAAATTGTGTCGCCTACAATTTCGACACCAACAACAAGCTGTCACAGCAACCCTTCAAAGTATTTCCGACCAAAAATGGATTCTACATCGATAAGAAACTTTGGGTGTGTCAGTAGTGTGCTTGAAGGTTTATCAGAGAATTCACCCGACATTATTCCGCGCCATAACTTAATTGATAAAACAGTCATACCAGTTGACTCGCCAGTCACTGATTTAACAAAATCTATCGAAAAGCTCCGAATAGAATCACCCACTACAGAAACGCAAATAAATCGGCAACAACAATCGTCTGAGAAAGAAAGTGTATTCTCATCGGAATCTTCTGAACCTGAATCGGGAGACGACGACGATTCTATGGACGGAGAATACGTAGTTAATAACGAAGAATCCAATTCAACAAAACCCATTTCAAAATCGGCTCTTGAAGGCATTGCTAAAGCTGGAACCAGCCAACAATTTCATTTTCAAAAAAACACCTCTGTGTCGTTCTCAAAAGGAAACTACCTCGCCTCCGAACCTTTGCATGATATACCTACTTTGGCAACTCCAGGATCGACGACGACTACTACCGTAAAGCAGATTGGAGTTATTAGGCCACTTGTAGCAGAGTACCCACAGAAGCAGATTAAAAATAATTGTCCTGAAGAAATGTCTAATAATCAACCACCACCATCCGCCCTAACCAGTAGAGAGATTGAAAAAAATAGAATTAATAATGAAAAAAAAATCAAGATATCTGAAAGCAATAATTTAATGGATAAAAAGGGTTTAAATGTGGTTATGTCAAAACTAAAAAAGATCGACGTCTCTGGAAATGAGGATACTACCAGCTCTCAAGCTCCTGCTATGACATCTGCTTTAATATCCAAAAAGAAGAGGGCTGGTGCTGGAAATGTGCCTGAAAACAATACTATGGTGTTTAATTTCAAGGATCGTAAAGAAGTTCCCGATTACATTGAGAATGATGGATTGATATTTAAACATAAAAGGGAGCTACCAAAGGTGAGTAATATATTCCTACGTTTTTGTATACATACATACATAAGGTGTACGTATACATTTTTTGGTATTTTTTTTTAAGTTAGCATTAGTCATATGTATTTATACTGAACAAGAAGAGCGGAAACAAAGTTTTCTTTCATAAAAATGTTATTAAAACAACAAATATTTCATTTATAAAATAATCTTAAGCTTGTTATCAATGTTATTTTTGAGCAAGAAAGAGCATTCAATTCAATATTATTCTTACTTTCTTTTTATGAAACTCGAAGTGTGTGCTAATCGAACTTAATGTAGATAATATGTATTTTCTCTATATAAATAAATTCATACTGTGAACGGACAAAAGCGTGCAGTAGTAGTTAAGTATTGTTCTTACATACATACATACATTTCTTACATATTATTGATCACATGTGTTAGTTGTTTGTTATGATGAATTTTGCAATAATTCTATTTATTGTTTTTTTTGTTGTTGTTACTTATCAATATAAACAACAAAGAACAACACAAGGAAGTATATAATAATGTAAGATTCTGAATGAAATTTTATGTGTTATTGTTTGCACCTAAAGACTGCAATTATTTTACGGAATAATATTATGTAATAGCCATTAAAAATTTAAAGTAATTTATGTTGAACTATTAAGTTTTGATTTCAAATATCTTTAAGTGATATGGTATATAGATAACATAATGTTAAAGATAATATCATCTTTAGAATATAATGTACATATAAAACAGAATGTGTCTGTAACTTATAGACTATAAAACTACCCAACCGATTGAGCTCAAACTTTTACATTTCATTACTTTGGGCAAGATTATAATAAAATAAATGTTTTGGTGAGAATCAATTGTAAATAAGAAATCAAACTTTGATAATTTTCTCGTTTCAAACTAAACTTCGTCTTTTATTCTTCATTCCGTGTACATTGCCAGCTTTTTCCAGAATAAAGAACTATTAACATTTCCGATTTTGATTTTGTTCGTTCTTTGTTCTCCGAACAACAATACTTCTCATTTACTTATTACTTAGACCTTTTATGTCCGTGGTGATAAGGGCCATTGCATAGTTTGGCATCGTTGCATTTGCACTAAACAAAAAAATTCCATTCATTTATTTTTCCAAAATTAATCTAAAAATACTTTTTTAATAACTCACCGGTTCAATTTATATAAGAAATCTTTTTGTTTTTCAACAACAAACAACTCGCCTTTTGAGGTATTTATATTTTTCACGCCAAAAAAGTGTTGATATTTATTTATGTAAATGCTAAAGAAGGAACTAAATCAAAAACCGAGAATGTAAATAATTTTGTTTCGGTGTCCGTTGTTCAACGAAGAAAGAATAACAAGCAAATAAGTTTGAAGTTTTTCTGCGCATGCCTCATACAGCTGTTCATGTGAGAATTTTTGACAACTCGGAAGGCGTGAAAAAAACCCAATGTTCGGCGCTTTTTTCTGCGCTATTCCTTGCGATTACCGCGGTTGTTCGCAAAATGTCGGATATTTTCCGACACTTTCTACCCATTTTCCTTAGCTACGTTTTTCATGACTACTATTGCTCTTTTCCACGGTATTCCGCTGTCTTTCACCAGTATTGCGCGCATTTTACCGCGATAGTCTGCGGTATTTCGTATATTTTCCAACTCAATTCCGGTACTTTCCACCCTTAGACTGCCTTTTTTCCTTGGTATTTTACGCTTTTAACCTTGGTACCAATAACTATATAACTTTCTAAGCTATTTTCCGTCTTACTCGCATGGCCTTACTCGCATTCCAACCCAGCTTTTCAAGCTTTTTCTCGCGAATTACCACGTTTTTCGGGAGTATAATATGCTTTTATGGCGGTACTAAACCTTTATCACGATATTCAGCAATCCAATACCTAATCTAATTTCTAAAATGTGTGTAAGAATAATCGAATCAGAAATATACACATACATTCGAACCTGTTTATTCAAGGTTCCTATATAAAAAGCTAATTTCATTGTTTTAAATTTTCCTGGTTTTCTTTGAGGGTTTTTGAAAATTTCTTTTTATGTGACTTACGACAAACAAATCCAAAAAGTAATCATCCCAATCGCTCCAGCCTTTCTTGAGCTTTTGCGAGACTAACGCACTGCGATTGATTTTTATATACAGGGTGTCTCAAAAGTCAACGTCGAAACAAAAACGGGTGATGGGGTAGGTGGTGGTGGCAGTTATCAGAAAAATAATAAAAAATAAAAATCGTAGCATTCGAAAAAAAATAAAAAAATGGTCACCCTGTGACGGTGTTTCAAGTGCCATTAAAGAAATAATCACTTTTTTGGCCTACTAAGTACACAAAAATGTTTCATAACCCTAATTCCATGTACTATGAAGTTTTGGCAAGTTAACTTAAAAGTTGACGTATTAAATTCTCATTTCAAAATGGTATACAATTTTTGAAAAAACTTAATAAATAACGGAAACAAATATGTTTTTCTAAAAAATCCGGTTTTAGAACAATTATTTTCAACTCATAAAAAAACTTTGAATGCACTCTCTTTCTCGTGTCTAAGTTTAAGTTCGACGGAGGGGAACAGTAATTTCTAAGTTACTGCTATCAGGCCCAGAGTACAACGGGCTTTTAGATAGTGATTCATTTCTATTACTTTTATTTAAGCTTTGCATAGAATCCAACTTTTCAACTAAAACTGCATCAAAAGTTTATTTAGATTAATTATTTTACAAAACAAATTTTAATTTTTGCCTCTAACGGCAATACAAGGCCCACATCTTCTCTTTAAAAGATCAGTTTATGAGGGGGCTCATCTCTTTGAATTGACTAGTGCAAAAAGCTCCGCAGCTCGTCTTAGTTTTGGAACCTTTTTGAGTAGACTTTTTCTTTAACTGCCAGTCAGGTGAACTAATCGGTCTAACACCTTTCCGTAGAAATCAGAAGTTCATACAATAATTAAACACAAGAACAAATACATCATATTTTTGTATAATGATATTATTTTAACCCTTTAAAAAAAGTTTATTTAAGATAGTATAGATTTTCCACTGTTTTTATTTATAAACCTATGATAAAACGTAGCCTACCAACAAATACTGTTCTGAGTATTTATTAAGCTACTTTTGTCTTTTAAAAAATCAGCACTTTACTACTGCGAAAAATATAAATTCAGTTCTACAACAAAAAAAAAAAAATAATATAAAAAAATTAGATACTTAATTTCTTAAAAAAAAACATTTTTGCTTCCGTTTCATTAATGGTTTTTTTTTTTTTTACACTGCAGTCCATTGAAATAGGGTCATCAAAAAATTTTGAGTAGTTAGTTGGTCAAAAAAGTGACAATTTCTTTAGAACTGGTCTAGTTGTGTTTAAATTTTTGAATGCAATTGTTAACAGGGTTATTCAAGGTTCCAAAATAGTAAAAAAAAAAAAAATTTGTAATCACCGCCACAGGGTGACCATTTTTTCGATTTTATTTTGTATGCCCATAACTCACAAAATACATGGCTACGATTTGGTGGTACGGATCCATACGAGAGGGATTGGGGGGTCGAAACACTACAAATCATTTTAAGGCTATTTTGAATTATTATCGTATGGAATTTGCGGGGACCCAGGGGAGGGACACTTAGGGGTCGAAACACCCAAATCAATTTGAGTCTACTTCTAATTATCGTATCGAACTGAAACCTTGTACTTGTATGTTGTTCAGAGGACGACACAAAATATTTTGGTGGTTAGGGCGCTGAGGAGGGGCATTGGAGGGTCGAGAAACCTCATATTAGTTTTAGCTGACCTAATTCTAATTATCTTATCGTACTAAAACTTTTTACAAATGTAGTTCGGATGGCAGCACAATATTTTGGCGCCGTGGATCCAAGGGAGGGGAATTGGAATTTTTATACCAGAGATGTTTAAATTTTTGTTTACAATTTTTTTTTAACAAAAGTCTGACAGCTATTCAAATTTAGTTTGAACTGTCCATTAATGCAATTATTGCAGAATGTTAACATATTCTTTTAACACGCATAATCTTCAAACAGTTAATTTTTCAAGTATCCATACATTGTCCAATACCACAAATGTTTAAACTTGTTCAAAAAAATATGTTGTTCACATTTTGCTTTACAAAACAAATGTAAAAGATTTTTGCATTTATAACTACAAATGCTATTTAAATTTTAACTGCATAATATGTATGAATGCAATTATTGAAAAATGTTATTGCAAAAAGAACTGTAAAAAACCTTCATTTGTTGCGGTAGTATAGAAAACCTTACGATAATGCAATAAATTAAATTGATTCATTAAATTGAACTTTTTTTTATGTTAGTTACCAAAACTTCCTTTCTACCCTAGGTACAAACAAAAATGGTGTCAACATGCAATCTGCTTTTATTTGGCATATCTTTAAGATGTAAGTTGGTCACTTATAGTTCCTTCAATTTTTTTTATACCAGAGATCTTTAATTTTTTTTTCATTAAAAAGTAAATTTAAAACTTTTATTAAAAAAAAATTCTGACAGCTATTCAAATTTTGTTTTAACTGTCTGTTGCAGTTATTGCAGAATATTATTGAAAAAAAAATCAATAAAATCCATTAATTTGTGGACCACGGCCACAAAAACGTAAAGTACGTCTTTTAAATATGCACTGAACGAAAAAAAAAACATATCTAAGCTAATAAACTTGGGATAGAATCTTTTTCTATTTTATAAGAAGGGTCACGGTCAGCTGTATGGCGTTTCAAGGTTATCCATTCTTAACCGGACACCCTGTATAAATGTACACACACGTGACCTAGTTTTATTGGTGAACTGGAAATAAATTGAATTACATATTGGTTCTAACGATAGTACTTTTGGCTTTAGAGCCTAGTCCACCTTGTTTATTTTCTGGGGTACTGCCTCTTGCGAGAGTTCAAAAACTTCCAAGAGCACTTTTATCATACAAAAATTGCATCTCAATTTAGGCGTTCGGACTCGGCAGAATATTATAGATTCCTTTATTCCTGCAGACTTACAAGCACACAGGTATGGTTGATAGTGTCAGCCAACAAATTTCCGCTTATAATACTAACTTTAACCAACCCAGAGTAGCTACTCAGTTTTCCATTCTATTCGCAAAACAAATACATATTACTCGTAGATTACCCCGCATTTCGTCCCGTTTCTGCGTGAAACTCGTAACTACATTTTCTTAAAAGATTTTGCTTAACATTATACATCGCTGGAAAACTATGAGTATGGAAAATTAAAAAGTATAAATGGTGAAATAATCTCAATTTATATGTTTTACAGTTAATTCAATTTCTTTCTATTCAATCCAATTATTCAATTTCGAGAAAAACTAAAATTTCTTAAAAAAAAACTAAACTAAATTTGCTTTGTAGATACGTGGTTCACGCAGAAACGGGACGATTTGTTTTATTTTTGTTTTTACGAATAAAATAAAAAAAACACCTCTTTAGTGATACATATCTATCTATAAAGATTATTAATTTATATATATTTGTTTTTCTTTATTTTATAAATTTAGCCAAACGAGTCAGGTTTTGTGCTCTTAGGTGACCTCTCTCGAGAAACCTCTACTGATCCTGAGGATGAATGGCCTATGTGTCCACCTTCACCTTGTGATGTAGAATTCGAGAATGCCAACATCATAATTGATGGTAAATCAAACATTAAAAGTCGACACAAAGAAGCCAATGTAAGTAAAACAAACTATTAATTACAATAATGAAACTTTTAGTTATGTACTTTAAAATTATAGTTCCGAGTACAGTTCAACGACACACTCAATTCGACATTTGAATATCCATCTGAATCATCAGTAATTGAGGACTCAGGCAGCGAATACGCTGATTTGAGTTCATTGGCGACTAACATTGATGCATCTGCGTCCTGTTATGGAGCTTCTACGAATGAGTCGCACGAAGAAATGGAATCGCCAATAGTCCATCATCATGTCAAATCTGAAGAAATAATACAACTTCCACATAACAATAAAAATCTAGGAAATTTGTCTTTAGGTAAGAAAATTAATTTTTAGATTAAAGCAAAACATAACAATCCTGCACACAAATCAGACATCAAAAAAAAAAAACTACATCATTAATATTTTTTAAAAACCCTTTATAATTTTTTTGTTTGCAAGAATTTTTTTTTTCACAATCTCAAAATCACTCAAACATTATGTTCTTAACACATGTTGCGCCTTCTGTGCAAAATGTATTGAAGATTGTAAATATTGCTATGCAACATACACAAAAATTCAATATAATATGAAATTTTACAGGAAATATTTCCGCTGATATGTTATTGTGTTGCCAAACGATAAAACCATGTAAAATTAAAAAGAAAAACAAACTATTTAAAATCTTGCTTTGTCCATTCCGCAGGTTTTCCAGGTTAGTTTTTGAACCTATAAATGCATTTCATTCATTTGGTCCAAAAAAGAAGAATCGTAGTGACGCTAGTTTCCTAATTATAGTAATACAAAAAAAAAACAAAAACTACCACATGTCACAATTCAAACTTTTTTTAAAAACTTTTTGTGTTGATAATCTGTATCTCAATAAAATTTTTACAGATTGTTCAAGTGGTCCGAAGAATATAGTGTCACACCGACTTCTTCCTGTGCCAAATAAAACTAAATCGACCAATTCAATTTTCAATAATCCACAATATGCTCGATTTTTCATAAATGACAATGAGAGAAAGACAAATAATGAAGTTCCTGCAAAAGTTAACCTTTTTAAATCTTCTTCGTTTTCTTCAACAATTAAATGTGCTAATTTGTCCTCAGAGTAAACACAATTAATTACCCCTATGAAAGTATGCTCGAAGTTCTTTTTAACCAGTAATAACAGATTCGTATAACATAAGTAGGCTAAGTTACTTATATTTGGTTGTTTTATGTTTAAAAAACATATTAATTGATTCCGCTTAATTAATACCAAAGTTTAGTTATTTATCCTTCCTCATGTTAAACTACTCTTTCATATACAATAAAACTAAACTATCAAACATTTTAAGTCATTCCATATTGTTTTTCTGCTAGTTTGGTTCAATTGAATTCATTGTATGTTGGTTTCTAATGAATATAAAACTTAAAATCACCTTCTATTTACAATCCAATTTTTTTTTTTTTAATTTTACAATATTTTTTAAAAGCCTTTGTTAACCTGGGAATGCAAATGAAAGAAGGATATTACATTATGCTTCTTCTGTAAAAGAAAATGGGAAAAAGTTGAAGCCCTTAGCTAAGGTTTTGAAAAATATCCTAAAATTGAAAAACATAAAATTACTGTTTGTGAGACAGACTGTAAAACGTCACGTTTAATTGTTAAAATAACAAAATTACATAGGTAACAGTGTTTAATGAAACTGTTTCGAAAAAAAGATCAGAAAAGTACAGGTTTTTCTGTTCCACGAGAAAAAACTTTGCCTTAAACTGTCACAACAATCTTTCACTTTGTTTGAGCTAAGTTGAATTGGTGAATGTCACATTTTTGAAAATTAAAGGAAAATGGATAAAATATATGAATATGGGACCTGTGCCTACGTTCTGTAACTCGGACATAGAGAAAAGTAGTCGAGAAACATTTCGAATTGGCACAGTTACATAACGTAGGTACAGGTCTACGTAGTGAACAGAAACGCCACCTATGAAAACGATTAGGTGCTATGGAGTGTATCAAAGTTAGAACCTTACTATGTTAAATGCCCATTCTCCTTTGCTCAAATACAATTTTCCGTCTGCGTAAAAAGATGATCACCAATTTTTTTTTTTTTTACTTTGAAAAATACTCACAAAATCGAATTTCACACTTACAGTTCAGCGTGCAAAAAAAAACTACAAATCTGTTTTAGTCTCTTTTGTGGATCAAATTGGACTGTATTTAAGTAAATATCTGCGACTCACCGTATACAACACAATTTTTTTCTCTATCAATTGGTTAAAAATGGAATTAAGTTTCTTGCAATTTTAACTCTTGGCTTTGATTTATTCGGAAACAAAACAAATGAATGTGATGCCTGTGGTAAGTCAACAAAGGAGTTTTGACATAAAGGCGAAATTTAATATAACCCTAAACCCAAATTTTCGCTGCAATGAACTTATTTTTGTTAAGTTATTCTTTTTTTATTAATGGTCTGTCTGTTCTGATCTACATTTTCTTATTAAACACAATTGATCAATACATTTTTTCGTACATAAGAGTCATATTAGAGTCTTAAAACGTGGCTATGTGTGTAAAAATATTATGATATTCTCCACTAACTGCCTACAACCAAAATAAGTAATTCTTTCTGTGAGATGAGGAATTGCATTTGTTCTAGACATTCATACTTCTAAAATACATAACTCAACTTTCTTTACTATAAAAAAATATTCTTCTTAAAACGATACACATTTAATTCAAATGAAACCATTAAATAAAATGCAAAATGAAACCAAATCCATGCCAAATAATAACTAATTTTGTTTTTATTTTCTTCAACATAGATATTTTTTGCAAAATAATTTTCCCTAACAAAATTTACGTTCAAATTATTATATTTCCAGATATTGTTTAAAAAATTACGAGTATTATTCACTTCATCAAAAATTTGTTTATCCATAATCCATAAAAAAATCATCAACAAATTAATAGCTATTTTTTCATTGAATCAAGAGTTTAAAATCCCAAACAGTAGAACTAATGATTAAGAGGTAACTAATATTTACTAATATTTCATTTTAATTGTGCAGAGATTTTCTTTATGGTAACCATTAATCGATATTTGTATCATTCATTCGTCGCTGAAGTGTGAAATTTGGAAGCTACTTTTTACATCTACGTATAGTCCTTGTTAATTTTTTTTTGAAATATTATTTTAGGCTCAGCGCCCCTAGGCTGTTACACTCCCATAACGGCTAAAACCGAAAACATATTTCAATTAGGTGTAACACGTGTACCAAATAGTCAATCGGATAAAAGTGGAGATGATGCTCATACAAATGAAAAGCAACCTGCGGACTACTATGACGAGCTTGATAAGCCTTCATTGGAATATCTGAAACCTGCTTCCGATGATCTCACAATAGCCTACAGCGAAGGTTCTTTGAAAACTGATTTGTTGTATTAATTTATATTGTAATTTTTTTTTTTTTATATCATTTAATGTTAAAAGTGAAAAGCTTCATGTTCATTCCAAAACTCCGCAATATTTGTAAATAAATATTATTTTCTAAAAAAAAAATTTAAAAAAAGATTCGCTGAAAAATTAATCATAATTTTAAGAATTAAATAAGTATAAGTTTCGTATAATTTATTCGAACACGGATTATTTTCTTTTCGACAAATTGTTTACATTCCAGGAAAACACAATAAGTCTGATACAAAATAAACCGCATTAAATACATACAGAAAATGCCACGCTTAAAGCTGGACAATTTTAAATTTAAAGAAGACTGTCTGAAAAAAAATGTTAATAAAACTACTTTTAATAAAAATGTAAACAAACACTGCGATGCCAAAAATATAATATTTTGCAAAAAGACTCTATGATTCCTAAGCATTAAAAAAAATACATGTTTGGTGAAAATATATTACATATGTATATGGATAATCGGAGAAGTATAATACAAAATTTATACAAATAATATTATATCTTTATACAACATTCAGTGCAACATGTTATTAATCATGTGAATTTGTTTGTTGCAATTTAAAAACTTGCCAAAAACCAGTTCTTAGAGAAAGGTTTATTAAGAAAATAAAAATTAATCTACACGTAAATAAAGGAATATTTTTCATTATTATTCAAATAAATTACATAAATACATAAATATACAAAAAAAAAAAAAAAAAATTGTCATCTCATTTTTATACGAATAGGTAGCATGACAATTAAAAATATTAAAGTAAAAAACACATTGTTCGATTTGTGAAAATGTATAATTTTTTGTTTAATTGTAATCCTACAATAATTAGGTTATACAAAAGCGATAAAATAATTTAAATTCGATTTGAATTTGTTTTTTTTTCTCTTTTATAAAAACGAAAAAAATATATTAAAACAGACATACGTAGCCCATACCCACTTCTTTTTTCTTTAGTAAATTGGATATGATTTAATCAAAAACAGTGTACGAATTATAAATACAAATTATTGTATTTTATGTGATAAAAATAAATTCGCTTTCCACATAATGTTGTTTTATTTGGTGTATTAATTGCTCAGGTATCACTTTGTATCTAAGGAGAATAAATTAAAAATAATAATAATATGCATTTAAATCTCACCCTCAGGTGCAAAAAAGTGAGATATGTTAAGGGGGCATGTTGCCCCCTGAAACTCTCATGCTTTTGATCACTAAAGGATTTGGATTTGTTGGGGTTGGGTGTATGCAAAGTTTCATCCGACATAATTATAAAATAAAATCAAAAAATGTACACGCGCTCACCTGAGTCGAGTTGTCGTGAGTCGGGCTATATGGACACCTTTCTCAGTGCTTCATCCCTGTATTTATGGGTTGAAATTGAGCGCTGAACAACAACTTTGTATAGAAATCATAATTAAATCCAGATCACAACTAAATTATATATTCATTTCAAGGCTGTTTGCAGTATATCTGTTTGATTTTGAGGAGATTTCGTCGTAATCTAGAGAGTACAAACAAAATTGTGAAAACTAAAAATGTATATAGTCCAGTTAAATAAGGATTCAACTGCGGAATGGATCCCAAATGCCAATTTTTTTTTTGTTTGAAAGGCTTTATTTTGGTGTTCTATGTCCTCAAAAATCATAAAAAATCACATGTCCGCGAGTCGCGTTTTTCAAGGTCAAACCGAAAGGTGAATGTTTATAGAATTAAACAAAAAACTGTTGCTGGTCAAACCAAGTTAAAGGTATTTTTTAATGTAGAATTCAGATTCAAACAAAGTATTGACCAAAAAATATATCCGTTATCATTCCTTCCGGTGTTGTTCCAGGGACATTTTTACTGAGCATCCCAGAATTTTCCCTAAAAAATTAACTTGAACGTATGTTTATAATTTTTTGGGGTATTTTGTTGGTATGGATCCGATTGTTTCGAAACTGGTTTCTTTGGATTCTGCATTAAAAAATAATACCTTAAATTGATGAGCTATTATGTTTACTTACCTTAAATTGATGAACTATTATGTTTACTTTACAGCAATTTTTTTTCTTATAACTTTTAACTTCCGGTTTGACCTTGAAAAATGCGACTGTCGGACATGTAATTTTTTGTGACTTATGATGTTATAGAACACCAAAATATAGCCTTTGAAAAAAAAATTGGCCGTTAGCATTCATTCGTCAGGAACAGAAGAGGGGCAGACATGGGATTGACCCGGGACCACCATCTGATGATAGCTCTCGTAAGACTACGCACAGCTGCAGTTCGGAGATCCCAAGCAAACACCATCATTCACAAGGACTGAGAACAATCAGCAGTAGAGAACCTACCTCCATTGAAGACCAATGGTGTGCTGTGAAAAATGTGTTCATAACCGGTGGTGAAAGAATAGTCGGTCGGGCACAAGGAAGAAATAGTGCTTGGCTATCCGCAGAAACCTGGCAAAGATCGACGAAAGAAAACAACTGCGAGCTCGCATCGCAGCTACTCAAGCAGCAGAGAGAAGCGAGCTAGAATCCACGTATCGCATGAAGATGAGAGATGTTTACCGTAGCGTGAGACGTGACAAGCGTAACTACATCAACGCATTAGCTGAAGAGGCCGCAAATCGGTGTGACAGCAGAACTGTTTATAGAATCACCAAGGAGCTTACTGGAGTACAATGCTCCAAACAACACCTGGTGAAAGATATAGTGCTCCATTCGGATGAGGACCAGCTCAGAAGGCGCTTCGGTTTTAAACCGTTTGTTCGCCAGCGATGCGCATCCATTACCTGATGAACCGTCCGAAGCAACAAATGCCCGAATCCGCACCACACCTTCCAGTAGAGAAGAGATAATTGCCGCAATTAAAACACTGAAGAACAACAAGGCGGTAGGACTTGACGGTATTCCTGCAGAACTCTTACAAGCAGCACCAACGACATCTAGTGAGCTACTGCATCCACTCATAAGGAGATTTGATGCAGTGTGAAAACTGGAGAGGGATATGCATTCTGCCTGCGGTTGCCAAGATAGCAGCAAAAATTATATTAGAGCGAATAAAAGAACATCTAGAAGACACACTCGACGCCGAACAAGCAGGTTTCTGCACTGGTTCATCCTGTGTTGACCACATTAACACCTTGCGGATCATTATTGAACAGTGCGTCGAATATCGATTACCACTTCACCTGCTGTTCATTGATTTTGAAAAAGCGTTTGATAGTGTTAACAGAGAATTTATTTGGATTGCCTTACGCAGAAGAGGCATTCCAGATAAGTTAATCGCTATTATTAAAGCAACCTACGCCGGATGCAAATGTCACGTTTTACATAGAAGGAAGGTTGTCGGATGAATTTGAAGTCCATTGTGGAGTCAGATAGGGTTGCATACTGTCGCCAATACTTTTCCTGTTAGTGATAAGTGATGTGCTACGTTCAGCCCTGTTAAACGGAAATAGTGGAATTCAATGGAGCCTGACATCCCTTAAACTAAAACATCTGGACTACGCGGACGACGTATGTTTGCTCTCTCATAGGATCATGGATCTCCATCAAATGACAACAAGGGTGGAGGGAGAAGCAGAAATCGTGGGGCTGAAAATTAACACGGCTAAAAAAAAAAATGATCAGCCTCGGAAGTAACTCATCCGTTCAAGTCAATATTTCTGGACAACCGGTAGAGAAAGTAGAAGACTTTCAATATCTTGGGAGTTTTGTCTCTACCAAAGGCGGAACCGAACAGGATGTCGACAGGCGTATCAAAAAAGCAAAGGCTGCTTTCGGAATGCTGTCCAAAATATGGAGAAACAACGCTATAAGCTTAAAGACCAAGCTGAGACTGTTCCGCTCCAATGTTGGATCCGTGCTTCTGTATAGGTGCAGCACTTAGAAAATCTTAACAACTGTCACAAGCAAGCTGCAATCGTTCGTGAATAGGTGTCTACGAAACATCTTAAGGATTTTTTGGCCCAACCGTATTTCCAATGAAGAACTTTATAGAAGAACGGATCAAGAATCCATTGACAGTACTATTCGCAGACGTAAGTGGCAGTGGATTGGTCATACGCTTCGAAAAGGTAACGATTGCATTGCTGGCCAAGCGATGCAATGGAACCCACTCACACAGGCAGGTAGAGGGTCGTGTCGGCCGAGAAGCACATGGCGCAGGACAGTCGAAAGTGAATCTGCACAGCTGGGGAAGAGTTGGAGAGAACTACGTTATATTTTCAGAAACCGTACACGATAACGCGTAGGAGTAGTGGAGGCCCTATGCCCCTTAAGGGGATCACAACGGACTTTTTAAGGTCTGAGGACCTAAGTAAGTAAGTAAGTAATAGGAAATTAGTAGATTTGGTTTGGTGTAAAAACCAGCGCTCAGAAGTTATGAGCGCTCATATCGGAGTTTTCGGAGGAATATTAGTGACTAATGAGTGGTCTCCACTGATCTCTATAAAACACTGGATAGTGGATTCTAGTGAAGAGCGAAAAATGTATACCTGCGATTTCATACATTTGACGAAAACGTCACGTTCACGATCTGTGAAGTTTTTCAAAATAAACAGTGAAATCGCGGTTTCGGGCATTTCAAGTTTTCTTCTTTTTTTAATAAGAAATTATTTTTGGATAAAACTATTTAGAAATATTATTTTTTTTAGTGGTCGCTCTTTCTCTGTTCGACAAAATATTGCAATTTCGTATCAAATTGACTCCTAAATAGGTGTCAGCTGAAAAAGTCAACAAAATATGACAGTCACTTTTGACTATCAGCTTACACAGACAAATTTTCTTGAATTTGAGTGCTCTTCATGATAGTAACTACCTACTTTAAATTCTTCTGTCAACTACCCACCCTACCATAGGAATCCGGCTATTTTAGATTCCCCCAAAAGAAGGCGTATGATCGGTTTCAGATCATATTATCTTCACCGGAACTTAGCTACCATCGGCACCCCGGAAAAAAAGGTCTCACTTACGTGAACCACAAAAACACACATAAAACTTCTATTAGGTTTTTTCGACCGTTGGGCGACTTTTGAAGTTTTATTCACGTGTACAAATATACGGTTCCTTTTGGGGTCAAAAAAATTACCAAAAATAATTAAAATAGATACCCTTCGTGGTATTTTACCGGAAACACACAAAAAACGTAACAACCCTGGATTCCCTACCCCTAGAGAGCTCTTTGGAGGCAGACGACACTCAAGGACACAAAATAGAATTATTTCCCGCTAACCCCCTCGGAAACAGAGTTTTTCACTTACAGTAATAGTTATAGGAATAAGAATTTTAGATTTAAGATTTAAGATTGAAGTTTTAAATTAATTTATATATAAATTAATCTAAAACTTCGTCGCCAGTGAATTATAATAAATAAATGTAAAATAAATAAGGAAAATCACAACACAAAATTCCTCTTATATAAATATATAGTGGTACTAATGTAGGAGCGAACACACCCAGACGAAATGACTAAAGCTCTGAACGCTTGCATCCGAACTTCGAACCTTCGAACTTCGAACGGAACGAAGAGGAAATGAACGAAATCTATCTATATCTGTCTCTATCTGTTTGTGTGTATTTTTCTCTTTTGCTTAACGAAACTAGAGATCTCTGGATCCTTCGAGAAGAAATGAGAGAAGTATAAATACGAGGTCGGAGAAGGAGATCGAACAGTTTTAATTTTGACAGTGATAAGAATAAGTGTTTGTGAAATTGTAATTTGGAAGTGTTAATTCTTAAAAATTGAAAAGAGTATTAGTGAAACGATTTGTTTAAAATAAAAGTGTTTGTTAATTAGCAAGTAAATAAAAGTGAATTAGTAAAAGTAGAAATAAGTTTTATTTGAACCTAGAAAAACATTACATTGGTGTCAGAAGTAAAATAATACTTATTTAATCCGTGACTGCAGATAAATTTGTGAAAAAAAAAGAAAAAGTGAAAGTGCTTGTGTTACCACCCTAAAGGTACGACATCCCTGACAAGATGAATTACAATAACCTCAAGTACCAACCCTGGACGGAGATTGTCATTCTGAAGTGACAGATATTCTGGCGGGAGAAAATCACATGGACATTCCAATTCTGCATTCTCTCACAGCCAGTTCGTTTAATCATAATCATTTACAGAATATAACATTAACGAAAAATGATTAAAGATCCGAATTATTTGTAATAATAGTATAATAGTATAATAAAATAAGAATATAACAGTGGCGACGAGGATTCGTTGAATAAAATTTAAGAACCATCATGCCAGACTCAAATCAACGGCCACATCAGCCTCTTCCAAACCAGCTTCCACCACAACAACAGCAGCAGTTACAGCAACAGCCTCCTATGCAACAACTTCTTCAGCAACACCAGCCACCTCCACAACAAAATGCACCACAAATTCAACTTCAACCTAACCTCCAAATGCCACCACCACCGCCGCAGATTCCTCAAGATTTCATATCGTTCTTCCAAGTGATGATGACTAATCAATCTGCCCTCATGGAGCGCCTCTCGGAGAATATATTTAATATGAAGAAGGAAAAATCAACCGCAGAATATACGATGGAGGTGCTAGCAAAAAACATCAAAGATTTTCATTACGATGAAGAGAACGGAGTCACATTTGCACAGTGGTTCGAACGTTTCGCGACCACGTTTGAAGAAGATGCAAGAGCGTTAACAGAGGATGCTAAAGTTCGACTACTTTTAAGAAAGTTGGGTGCATCAGAGTACTCCCGGTATGTAAATTTAATTTTACCCAATACACCTGCTAGTTTCGATTTTAGTACTACAATCGAAAAACTTAGCAAAATATTTGGACAATCGGAGTCGATCTTTAACACGCGCTTCCACTGCTTACAAATCACAAAAAGCAGTTGTGAAGACTACACAGTTTATACTAGTAGAGTCAATAAGAGCTGTGAGCAATTTCAACTTGGGAAGCTGACAAGTGAGCAATTTAAGTGCTTAATTTTTATCAAAGGGTTGCATGCTTCATGTGACTCAGATGTCAGAACAAGATTACTTGCATTGCTGCAATCAGGAGACGAAACAAAAATTACGCTTTCAAACTTGCTATTGGAATGCCAGAGAATTGCAACACTCAAGCAAGATTCTCAATTGCTCGAAACTGCACCACTCAAAGCAAATGCAGTTTCTTATGGCAGAAAAAAACAGCAGTACAACAATGTTCCACCCATCAGTCATCCCGCATCAGGCAGTTCCACATCTATCAAGACATTGCCGCGTACACCATGCTGGGGATGTGGTGGTATGCATTTTGCTGCAGACTGCTCATTCAAGAACCACCAATGCTCATCATGTAAGCGTACTGGTCACAAAGAGGGTTACTGTTCTTGCTTTGCCAAAGCAAACACCAATCAACAACCATCAACACGCAAAGGCAAATCCACCAAAAGACAACGAAAATCAAATGTAGTTGCAGTCAACACACTTTAAAAAGCAAATCGCATACCTATTTATAGAAGTTCATATAAATGGATTAGCACTCAATCTTCAACTAGACACTGGAGCTGACGTCACAATTCTATCGAAGAATAAATGGGAGCAGTTGGGGAGCCATAAGCTCTTTTTAGACAACAACTCAGAATCGGTCATTGATGCTCAAGGTAAAATAATTACCATGCTTGGTTCTTTCATTGCAGATGTTAAACTGGGTGATAAAACAGCAAAACTGTCTTGTCGTGTAGCTGACCTTCCAAAGTTAAATCTTTTTGGAATAAATTGGATAGACGAATTTCGTCTATGGGATCAGCCATTCAGTAACATAAGCAAAATACTCCGTTTAACATCAACAATTTCTGTAGACGATCATATACAGAAGATAAAGAAAGAATTTGCAGACATTTTCACCGAAGAACTGGGTCATTGCACTAAATTCAGGCCAAAATTATACCTGATAGATAGAGCGAAACGACCAGTTCCGTATGCAGCACTTCAGCAAGTCGAAGAAGAATTGGACCGACTGGAACGATTGGGTGTTATAACGCCGATAGATTTTTCGGAGTGGGCGGCACCCATAGTTGCCGTTCGTAAAGCCAATGGCAATGTAAGGATATGCCCCGACTACTCAACAGGCTTGAATGATGCTCTTCAGCCCCACCAACATCCACTTCCACTTCCTGAAGACATTTTCGTGAAACATGCTGATGGAAAGTTTTTCACACATATTGACTTGTCGGACGCATACCTTCAAGTTGAAGTAGAAGAAGAAAGCAAGCAGTTCCTCACAATCAACACCCACAGAGGCCTGTACAAGTTCAACAGACTTCCTCCTGGTGTCAAAGCAGCACCAGGAAGTTTCCAACAAGTCATGGATACAATGCTTTGTCAGCTTGAAGGAGTCTCAGCGTTTATTGATGATCTTCTGGTATCCGGGAAAACTGTGGAAGAACACATTCAGAGACTGAAGGCAGTTTCTTACCAGACTACGTGAGTATGGGCTTCATATAAAAATAGAAAAATGTTCATTTTTCCAGACCTCACTCAAATATTTGGGTCATGTCATCACCTCTACTGGACTCAAACCGGACCCAGATAAGTCTGCCGCCATTGTCTCGATGCCACCACCACAAAATGTGTCACAGTTGAGGTCTTGCTTGGGGGCCATAAACTATTACGGCAAGTTTATACCCTGCATCAGTAAATTAAGTAAAGATTAGGTAAAGTAAAGGCAGCAAATGGGTATGGACAAAAGCATGCCAAGATGCTTTTACAAACTTCAAGAACATCCTTTCGTCAGACCTGGGTCTAGCGCATTACGATCCACAACTACCAATCATCGTTGCAGCGGACGCATCTAACATCGGAATCGGAGCATGTATTTCTCACCGTTTCGAAGATGGCACCATCAAACCTGTTCATCATGCATCCCGGACACTCACATCAACAGAACAGAATTACAGCCAGGTAGAAAAAGAAGGTCTCGCTCTCACATTTGCAGTGAAGAAGTTTCACCGTATGTTACTTGGACGTCACTTCACCCTTCAGACAGACCACAAACCACTTCTGTCAATTTTTGGCTCAAAGAAGGGAGTTCCTGTGTATACTGCCAACAGGTTGCAGCGGTGGGCAATTACTTTGCTAAGGTATGATTTTTCGATTCAATTCATTTCCACTGGTGACTTCGGAAACGCGGACATTTTGTCACGTTTGATAAGCCAACATCCAAGGCCCAATTCTGAAGAGTACGTCATAGCTACAACCACTGTGGAAGAAGAAGCTTGCGCTGATTTGAAACACACCATTCAGCTATTACCACTTACATTCGAAATGGTACAAAAAGCTACGTTGAACAATTCAGAAATGAATCGAATAGCTAACTTCATCAAATCAAAGTGGCCAAACAAAAACAATCTATCTTCAACCGAGCTTCAGTACTTTAATAGACGGGAAGCATTGACACTCGTTAATAACTGCATCATGTTTGGAGATAGACTAGTTATTCCCGAATGTTACCGTGCCAAAATACTTCGCCAAGTACACAGCAGTACAACAATGTTCCACCCATCAGTCATCCCGCATCAGGCAGTTCCACATCTATCAAGACATTGCCGCGTACACCATGCTGGGGATGTGGTGGTATGCATTTTGCTGCAGACTGCTCATTCAAGAACCACCAATGCTCATCATGTAAGCGTACTGGTCACAAAGAGGGTTACTGTTCTTGCTTTGCCAAAGCAAACACCAATCAACAACCATCAACACGCAAAGGCAAATCCACCAAAAGACAACGAAAATCAAATGTAGTTGCAGTCAACACACTTTAAAAAGCAAATCGCATACCTATTTATAGAAGTTCATATAAATGGATTAGCACTCAATCTTCAACTAGACACTGGAGCTGACGTCACAATTCTATCGAAGAATAAATGGGAGCAGTTGGGGAGCCCTAAGCTCTTTTTAGACAACAACTCAGAATCGGTCATTGATGCTCAAGGTAAAATAATTACCATGCTTGGTTCTTTCATTGCAGATGTTAAACTGGGTGATAAAACAGCAAAACTGTCTTGTCGTGTAGCTGACCTTCCAAAGTTAAATCTTTTTGGAATAAATTGGATAGACGAATTTCGTCTATGGGATCAGCCATTCAGTAACATAAGCAAAATACTCCGTTTAACATCAACAATTTCTGTAGACGATCATATACAGAAGATAAAGAAAGAATTTGCAGACATTTTCACCGAAGAACTGGGTCATTGCACTAAATTCAGGCCAAAATTATACCTGATAGATAGAGCGAAACGACCAGTTCCGTATGCAGCACTTCAGCAAGTCGAAGAAGAATTGGACCGACTGGAACGATTGGGTGTTATAACGCCGATAGATTTTTCGGAGTGGGCGGCACCCATAGTTGCCGTTCGTAAAGCCAATGGCAATGTAAGGATATGCCCCGACTACTCAACAGGCTTGAATGATGCTCTTCAGCCCCACCAACATCCACTTCCACTTCCTGAAGACATTTTCGTGAAACATGCTGATGGAAAGTTTTTCACACATATTGACTTGTCGGACGCATACCTTCAAGTTGAAGTAGAAGAAGAAAGCAAGCAGTTCCTCACAATCAACACCCACAGAGGCCTGTACAAGTTCAACAGACTTCCTCCTGGTGTCAAAGCAGCACCAGGAAGTTTCCAACAAGTCATGGATACAATGCTTTGTCAGCTTGAAGGAGTCTCAGCGTTTATTGATGATCTTCTGGTATCCGGGAAAACTGTGGAAGAACACATTCAGAGACTGAAGGCAGTTTCTTACCAGACTACGTGAGTATGGGCTTCATATAAAAATAGAAAAATGTTCATTTTTCCAGACCTCACTCAAATATTTGGGTCATGTCATCACCTCTACTGGACTCAAACCGGACCCAGATAAGTCTGCCGCCATTGTCTCGATGCCACCACCACAAAATGTGTCACAGTTGAGGTCTTGCTTGGGGGCCATAAACTATTACGGCAAGTTTATACCCTGCATCAGTAAATTAAGTAAAGATTAGGTAAAGTAAAGGCAGCAAATGGGTATGGACAAAAGCATGCCAAGATGCTTTTACAAACTTCAAGAACATCCTTTCGTCAGACCTGGGTCTAGCGCATTACGATCCACAACTACCAATCATCGTTGCAGCGGACGCATCTAACATCGGAATCGGAGCATGTATTTCTCACCGTTTCGAAGATGGCACCATCAAACCTGTTCATCATGCATCCCGGACACTCACATCAACAGAACAGAATTACAGCCAGGTAGAAAAAGAAGGTCTCGCTCTCACATTTGCAGTGAAGAAGTTTCACCGTATGTTACTTGGACGTCACTTCACCCTTCAGACAGACCACAAACCACTTCTGTCAATTTTTGGCTCAAAGAAGGGAGTTCCTGTGTATACTGCCAACAGGTTGCAGCGGTGGGCAATTACTTTGCTAAGGTATGATTTTTCGATTCAATTCATTTCCACTGGTGACTTCGGAAACGCGGACATTTTGTCACGTTTGATAAGCCAACATCCAAGGCCCAATTCTGAAGAGTACGTCATAGCTACAACCACTGTGGAAGAAGAAGCTTGCGCTGATTTGAAACACACCATTCAGCTATTACCACTTACATTCGAAATGGTACAAAAAGCTACGTTGAACAATTCAGAAATGAATCGAATAGCTAACTTCATCAAATCAAAGTGGCCAAACAAAAACAATCTATCTTCAACCGAGCTTCAGTACTTTAATAGACGGGAAGCATTGACACTCGTTAATAACTGCATCATGTTTGGAGATAGACTAGTTATTCCCGAATGTTACCGTGCCAAAATACTTCGCCAAGTACACAGAGGTCATCCAGGTATCCAAAACATGGAGGCGATAGCTAGAGGCTACATTTACTGGCCACAGATTGATAAAGATATCGAAAATTTTGTGAAGGAATGCTCGAGTTATCAATCAGCAGCAAAGTCACCAATAAAAACAACACTTCAGTCATGGCCTCTCGCAACGGAGCCCTGGGAACGTATTCATATAGATTACGCAGGCCCAATTCAGAATGTATATTACTTGGTAGTAATAGACGCTCATTCCAAATGGCCTGAAATCATAGTCATCTACAACCTCTACAGCTACAATCAACATCTTGCGAGAAATTTTTTCCAGACATGGATATCCGAAGACCTTGGTATCGGATAATGGAACTCAGTTTTGCAGCCACCAGTTCAAAAATTTCTGTAAGTCAGCAGGTATTCGTCACATGAAAACTGCACCGTTCCACCCCCAATCGAACGGGCAAGCCGAAAGATTTGTTGACACGCTCAAACGATCTCTTCAAAAACTTAAAGGGGAGGTAACCATGCAGGAAGCTCTTCAACAGTTCTTGTTCATGTACAGGACAACTCCAAACCGCAACACGCGGAACAGTACGTCACCAGCTGAAGCAATGTATAACAGAAAAATCAGAACATCGTTGGATCTTCTAAGTCAACCAAAGTTGAACCAGCCAGTCATCAATGAAAAACAAAACCAGAGTTTCAATCGACAGTATGGAGCAAAGCACAGATCATTCGCTGTAGGAGATGCAGTTTTCGTCAAGCTGTATCACTCAAACAAAAGCAGGTGGATTCCAGGTGAAATACTGGAGAAAGTTGGAGCAGTCAACTATAATGTTCGCGTCAACACAAGAGATAGATTAGTGCGGTCTCACACAAATCAAATTAGACCGAGATCATCCACACAGACGTCATCGACACCAACAGCGCAAATACCTCTTTCAACGCTTTTACAAGATTTCAACATGAAACCAATTCCAGAAATCCAAAGTCCGGAGATAGCCGCCAGCCAAAGTCCACAGCCGGTAGCAGTTGCCTCACAGGAGTTTCCACAACATAGCAGAAGACTTGACTGGGAACTTGGGGACAACAATCCAAGTGGTTCGGATCAGCGAGAAGCAATCATCACTCCGCCGTCTATCCAGAGACGATCGAATAGAAAGCGTAGAGCACCAAAGAGATATTCTCCTCCCTCACCACCAGCTAAAAGGGGAGGTGTTACCACCCTAAAGGTACGACATCCCTGACAAGATGAATGACAGCAACCTCAAGTACCAACCCTGGACGGAGACTGTCATTCTGAAGTGACAGATATTCTGGCGGGAGAAAATCACATGGACATTCCAATTCTGCATTCTCTCACAGCCAGTTCGTTTAATCATAATCATTTACAGAATATAACATTAACGAAAAATGATTAAAGATCCGAATTATTTGTAATAATAGTATAATAGTATAATAGTATAATAAAATAAGAATATAACAGCTTGTAAATTAATTGGAAAAGGGGTAAGATTTTAAATGAGTTAAATTGTGTTGAGCTGAAGGCGGAGTTAAAGAAGCGAGGTCTTCCTACTGCTGGAACAAAAAATGACCTCATTATTCGTCTCCAGGAAAATTTAAGCAGAACAACGATAATTTGGACACATTTCAATTTGAGATAGAAATGCCTGAAGACCAAGTAAGTACTGGTGCGGATATGTCGTCCATGATGGGCCTTCTTCTTTCCAAATTTGATGAACAACGTAAAGAGCAAAAGAACGAACGAAGTGAGCAAAAGAAGCTAATGGAAGAACAGCGAAAGAACGTTCTCGAAAAACTTGAAGAACAACGCAATGAGCAAACGAACCTTTTAGAAGAACAGAAGAACATTCTAGAAGGAAAACTCATTGACTTTGAGAAAAAGTTCTTTGCTCTTGACGATAGTGTCGAAGGTTTTGAAAAACAATTTTCAAAGATGGAGGCCGTTCAAGTTCAGTTTGAGGGCAAAATTCAAAATTTGCAAAAGAGTTAGACAAGGTTCGGAAAATTAAGGTTCGAGAAAGTTCCGGCGAGTGCCAAAAGAATGTTGCGAGCAAGAGGAGCGGAGGAGGTGTCGGTAAGAGGAATGGGTAGGAAAAAGGATAAGGTAGGAATCTAGGTAAGGAAGTGTTTGGAAAGGGTAGGTAGAATGTTAAGTTCCGGGGACGTGGCCTGCTTGCACATGCACGGCATTAGCTTGTCGGATGGGGGGATTTTGCCCCCGAAACCTAACCTCGCCTGCAAACAAAAACACATATCAGGCCAAGAAAACTAGAACAAAAATAATATCGGACTAGAAGGATTTCGGACGGACTATTGTCACACCAAGGGCACTGCGATGTTGTTGCAGTGAGGCCATTACCCACCCTGCCATAGGAATCCGGCCATTTTGGATTCCCACAAGAGAAGGCGTATGATCGGTTTCAGTTCATACCATCTTCATCGAAACTCAGCCGCCATCAGCACCCCTGAAAAAGGTCTTCAAATAGTCATTGTTTCGCTTACGCGAAACAAAAAAATTAACTTCAATTTTTTTTAACCATTAGGGCGTCTTTTGAAGTTTATTCACATTTTTTTATCAAAAATTATTCAAAAACAAAAATGAATTTTATTTAATTTAGCAAAACAAACAATTAAACAATGAATTTTAATAAATAACACCAAAAAAAAAATGAAACTAATAGCAAAAACAATCGCGAACAAAAACGGTTCCTTGTGGAGTCAGACAATTACCAAAAAAAACATGTACCCTTTGTGGTATTTATAAAAAAAAACAACAAAACGCAAAGGCTCTAGTTTCCCTACCCCTAGAGAGCTCTTTGGAGGTAAAAGACACTTAAGGACACAAACAAATTTTACTAATCGCGATAACCCCTTCGAAACAGTGTTCTTTTCACTTACAAAAAATTGTAAATTTAAGAAAATTATGTATTATTTTAAATAAAGATTTATATTATAAATTAATTTAAACTTCGACGCCCATGAATTATAATAATTAAACGTTAATAAATAGTGGAAATCACAAACACAAAATTTCCCGTATATATATGTATGTATATGTTTATCGTTTTCTAATTTCGTTTCGTTTCTTTGTTTTCTGTATCTTCTTATAGTCTATGACTCACGGACTTTTACTTTTGCATGGTCAAGGACCTTCTAGGGCCGATCTCAGTGGCGGAGCACCCTTCGTTTTCGGTCGGGCTCCCGTGCCTGGGTAGCAAAAGCGTATGGTGGACAATCTTGGTCCCACTGTGCAACCGCCGGGCTTAAATCCGGGAACAATCTTAAGATCGGAAACAATAAAGCCGGAGCAATTTCCAATCAGGATGGATTTATAAAGGTGAAAAATAAAACGAAAACTGGATGAAAAAACGTCCGGCGGCCCAGTCCTGGAATGCTTATCTGGGACCGCCGAAAACGTACCTAAAAGTTTATGTATCTTTTACCACTTTTCAATAAAACATTTTTAGCTATAACTCACCACTTGGTATTTATTTAATTTAAATATGTCTTTTAATTTTGTATGGACCACCGAAGCACTAGAATTCTCACTGGTTTTTATCACTTCCTTTAAGGGTAATATTATGGTCTTTATTAGATTTTACTTTAATTTTTCCTGGGGGTAAGTAGGTGTATTGGTCGAACCAGTTGTCTTTTCGATTTCTATTCATATCATGGGAACTGTCAAAAATCAAACACCACGCTCAGCTCCACATGAGACATGACCTGACATGACATGATCCGATTCACATCTTTTTTGTATATCTACATAGTTTTGGCTGGGTATATGTGGGTTTTTTTCACAACCATATAAGGGTGTTAGTGTTGTGGAACCCATTCGCGCAGTTGCACTTCAAGGATGTGTTCGCCAATCGATGCATTCTTGATATTATGCTGACGTCATGAGGCTCCAGGTATGGCTCGTATGATTTTTATTTTGGTTTATTTAAAAATTATTTTATTTGGGACACTCTACTTTATTCTTGTGATAAGAATTTTAAAGTGGGTGGAGTAAAGTTTTATTTTTCAAACATAAAACAGAATTGAAACGATAATGACGAATAACATCAACCGAGACTAAAAAATAAACGAAACGCAAGCAATTACCAAAACGACACGTGTAAACATGAAATATTGTCGCGTGTGAACACCAAACAAAATTTGGCATTTTTGGTACGTAAAAGGAAGGTGTATTCACCCTAATGCATACGATTTTCACTCGGAATATTACTTCCGAATACATGCATTTAATTTTCACCAGGCGACTTCTCTAATGCCGGTATTCGTATTCGTTTCCTACTTCAAATTTATTTGAATATAGTTTTAATTAACTAAAAGGTGATCCTAAGTCATGATGATGATTCACCAAGTGAATACGTTTCTTAGCACCTCAAAGAATACCGCCTAAAAAGATGCAATGCTTTTCACCAAGTTTTGTTTCGACCTTTAACTACTCACAGTTATCAAACAGGTCTATTTTTTTATGCTTTCTTTTGTCATCGTTTCGTGTATAAAGCATGGTAAGCATTCCATTCTTTATTTTTTTTTCTATTTCTTCCTATTTCCGGTCTTATTTCTTATTGGATTAACTTAAAAAATACTAATAACTATTTTCTATTAATTTCAGATGGCTGTAAACTGGATTTCTACCCAATAAAGGTAAGTGTTGTTTTAAGTAATTTGGTATCCAATCCCTCATGTTTTTTTTTTCTTTGGAATATTACGGCGTCCGCAACAAGAAAAAGGAAATGCATCCACCAACGTTTGATGGACAAACTTTTTGGTCGATCTACAAAAGGCAGTTTGAGGCAGCCGCGATAACAAATGGCTGGGACGACGAAGACAAGTTCATAGCATTGACTCTTGCTTTGAGAGGGCATGCTGCCAATCTGTTCAAACTATACCAGTAGATAAAAATTGTCGAAGCGAACGCTAATGCTTCTGGAAGCGTTCGTTTTCCAGCAGTTCGGATTGATCTCTGGAGGTTTATGTCGGAAACAGCTCGAACGAATGCTTCAATTGCGAACTGATTGATTACTTCATCGCCTGCAGTTGGATATGCCAGATGAGGGGGCCGTTCGATGTCTGCTTGAAGCTGCTGCAGAGACTCTCCTCTTTTCTGGACGAGAGTATTTAGTTGAACTCGGAAGACTTCTTGCATGTGAATCTCCAAAACGCTTGTCGATTGCCTGAACAAGAGCATTGAAATCACCATTTTTATCAGCTGGTCTAGTTTGTAACAGCTCTGCAGCAGGCCCTCTCAAAGCGAGAGTCAATGCTATGAACTTGTCTTCTTCGTCCCGGGCATTTATTGTCGCTGCTACCTCAAATTGCCTCTTGTAGATTGACCATAAAGTTTGTCCATCAAAGTTTGGTGGATGCATTTCCTTTTTCTTTGGACAATCCCCAGAACTTTCTCGAACTTTAATTTTACGAACTTGGTCCAACTCTTTAGTAATGTCTTTTATTTTCTCTTCAAATTTTTCGTCCATTGCTGACAACTTCTCTTCGACACGTTCGTCAAGAGCAGTAAACTTCTTCTCGAAATCAACAAATTTTCCTTCTTAAAGATTTTTCTGTTCTTCCAGAAGGTTCTTTTGCTCATATCGATGTTCTTCAAGTTTTTCGAGAACGTTTTTTTATTCGTCCTTTTGTTCCTTTCGTTGTTCATCAAATTTGACAAGAAGAAGGGCCATCATGGACGACATACTTACTTGCTCTTCAGGCATTTCTATCTCGAATCGAAATGTGTCCAAATTCTCGTTGTTCTGCTCTAGATTTTCCTGGAGACGAATAATGAGGTAATTTTTTGTTGCAGCAGTAGGAAGACCTCGCTTCTTTAACTCCGACTTAAGCTGAACACAATTTAAATCATTTAAGCTCTTACTCATTTTTCAAATAATTATAACACAACACAACACTTTCACTTTTTTTCACAATTTTATCTGTAGTCACAGATTAAATAAGTCTTATTACACTTCTGACACCAATGTAATGTTTTCTGGGTTCGAAATAAAACTTATTTCTACTTCTTCTAATTCACTTTTTATTTATTCTCAAATTAACGAACACTTTTATCTATAACAAACTGTTTCACTATTACTCTTTACAATTTACAAGAATTAACACTTCCAAATTACACTATTGTATATCAAAACTATAGTACTATCATCCAACGAGATTTTCAGCTTGTCTTCCAGACCACTTAGCGCTATATTCGCTGAAGTATTTTCATTTTAGGGACCACAACATGGCGGGCGCAATGACGTGTAGCATAGAGTGAGCTATATAAAATGTATTTTTAAAACAATAAGGCGAGTAAGAGAGTAAGCTGTAAATGCTGGTTTTGCTTATGTTATATAGTAGAATATACCGAGGAACAAAAAAAAAATATTATAGAAAAGAAAACAAATTGTATAGGTCAAGCCTAAAACGGGAATTGGTGTGCAGCATACATGGAAGGGAATATAAATGTAATAATGTAGGTAATCGTTATGTGTGACTTGAAAGATTTGCAAATTTGGAACTTTTCTTATTTTGTTTTTTTTTTTTGATGAAAGGGTTTATTGTGAATATTCAATGAAAGCAAGGTTGCATTGTTTCATGTTGGAGTATTTTGTTGTTGGAGTATTTTGTAGTATTTTGCAATTTTTTCATGTTTTTATTTTCAAGAATTTTTCTGGGTAGGTATAGACAACATAGACCGGGAAATTAAACAAAAAAGAGGCCTGTGTTGTTAATAAAAAAGACAAACCAGATTTTATATAACAAAAGTAAAGAACTCGAAAAAAACTGCATCAAAAATCTAATTTTTGGTTAAGCTACAGCTACCTACCTATGTATATCTATTAAGGCTTTACCACAATGGCTACTTTTTGCAAAAAAGTGCAAAAGTGAATATTTAAAACAAATTTTTGCGACTATTTAACTTAAAAAAAATTTTAAAAAATGCGTCAAAAACCTTAGATTTTATTCAGGTTATTACTTTTTTTCTTAAAAAAAAATGGTCCTGTTTAGAAAAAAAAAAAAATGATTTCAGATAAATCTATCTAATAAAAGTAATTTTATAATTCTGCTCTCATACTATTCGAGATGTAGGTACTTAAATATTTTTTGTTTGTACCTTGCTACCCATACAGATTTTTTAACATGAACCAATACCTATCTACCTCCTGCATCTGACATTTCCCCCTATTTCTAAATATCTGATATAACTAAACCTATCTTCTTTTAACCCTTGCATATTTATTTTCATACTCTCTCGTTTTTACCTCATCTCTTTTCCATCCACGATTTTTCTCTCCAAAATGTGGAGAAACACTAGTAGAACGAACCACCGATAGATAACGTTAGTGTTTTCGGCCATCTTGATAGTAATATAGTTTTTATATGTCAATTGCATAGGATAAACCCTAGTTTTTCTTAGTAACGGCTTAGACAACATCTATGAATATGGCCCAATATAATTAGACTGAAAGATGATCCCAAGTCATTATTATTACATGGTGAATACCTTTCTTAACATCTCAAAGAATACCGCCTAAGAAGATGCAACACTTTTCACCAAGTTCTGTTTTAACCTTTACCCACTAATCTCTATAAAACACTGGATAGTGGATTCATATAAAAAAATGACTGCAATTGAAGGACTGTTATAAATTATTATAATCAGTCTATTTCACCTTTTTTTTTGAGAAGAGAGAGAGATAGAACTCTGCTGAGGTACCTTGTCAGAATAACATTTCTTAGCTGTAGAACAGTTTTATTTGTCAAAATGACAAGCAAAACCAATTTGTCTCTCTCTTTCACCTATATAGAGAGAGATAGAACTCTGTTTTGGTACTGTAATGTTTTCTGGGTTCTACATAAAACTTCTTGTCACTTTTTACTATACACTTTTATTTACTTTCCAAATTAACAAACACAAACTATTTCACTATTACTCTTTACAATTTACAATAATTAACACTTCCAAATTACACTTTCACAATCACTTATCTTTATCACTGTCAAAATTAAACTGTCTCGATCTCCTTCTCCGACCTCATATTTATACTCCTCTCATTTCTTCTCGAAGGATCCGGAGATCTCCAGTTTCGTTAAGCAAAAGAGACAAATACACACAGACAGATAGAGATAGATATAGACAGATTTCGTTCCGTTCCATTTCGTTCCGTTCGAAGTTCGAAAGATTCGAAGTTCAGATGAAAGCGTTCAGAGTTTTAGTCATTCATCATAACTAAAGACCTACATGTGTCATTTCGTCTGGGTGTGTTCGCTCCTACATTCGTAACATGGCCCCCTTCTTAAGATTGATCGTCCCGAGCAATTTCATCACTTCCTTCACCTTTATAGCGATGTAACCGGTCACTGTGAACCACTTTTAGTTTCCCTCGCAGTCCTCTCTGTATTCGGTAAACCACATCATTTATTCTTGTTACCACGGTATAAGGGCCTTCCCAGTTTTGTTGCAGTTTTGGTGATAGTTCCTTTTGACGATGAGGATTAAAGAGCCATACAAGATCTCCTTCGTGAAATCCAGTTGATGTTGCTTGAGCGTCATACCGGGTTTTCATCCGTTCAGACGACATCCTAATATTGGCCCGTGTCCACTGGTGAATGTCAATTAGCCTCTCCTTTAGGTTGTCCACGTAATCTTCAGTTGTTTGTGGTTCATGTGTGGGGCATCCAAATTTCAACTCACTCTGTAGCCGCATTGTTCTGATGGAGTATGTCCCGTAGTACTATGCACCGCACTTCTATACGCCATCAAGAATAGTGGTATGTGTCGATCCCAGTCTCGTTGGTAGTTTCCCACGACTTTGGAAAGGTGTTCCTTTAGAGTTCTGTTGAAACGTTCAACCATCCCATCAGATTGTGGATGAAGTGGTGTTTTCCTCGCCTTTTTAATGCCAAGGAGTGAGCAAACCTCCTGGAAGATGATGGGACTCAAAGTTCCGTCCTTGGTCAGAATGGAGTTCCAGGAGTACACAGAACCTGCTCACCCAGTTAATGACGATCTGATCCACAAGTGTTTTGGCTTCCTGATTTAGGATGGTGAACGCGTACGGCCACTTGCTAAAGTAATCCATCACCACTAGAATGTATCGGTTCCCACTGTTGGTCTCGGGAAAAGGGCCTGCAACATCTACAGCAATCCTCTCGACAGGTGCTCCAACTTTGTACTGATGCATTTTGCTGTGGACCTTTCTGCAAGGTCCAGCACAGGTATCGCATTTACGGCACCATTTTTCAACGTCATCTTTAGCATGTAGCCAATAAAACCGTTGTCTTATTTTTTCCAGTATTTTATTGACTAGCAAATGGCCTCCAGAGGTTTTGTCGTGCATCTCGTGAAGAACATCGTTGACTTTGGAGCGAGGAACAACTATTTGCATCACATAGGATTTCCCATCCACAGACTCCCATTTACGTAACAGAATGCCCTCTTTCACATGAAGGGACGTCCATTGTGCCCAATATGCCTTGAGAGCCGGACTTCTGTCAGAGAGGTCACTCCACTCTGGTTTCTCGTCATGTTCCTTCCAAGCCAGAATGGTTTCGATGTCTGGATCTTCTTCCTAGGCTTTCCTCAGTTCTTCTCTGCTCCAACCACTGGTGGGATCAGCTCTAACTCGCTGGACGGCAACAACCTCTTTTTCCTCTTGGAGCGACATAAATCCATAACTGACGTTCGGGCGAACTGCCGATGAGAAAGATGACTATGACGTCACAGAAAAACTGCCAAAAATCTAATGAGTATACCTTGTTTTCTGTTTATCATGCAGAAAATGAGCTGTCAAACGAAATGAGATAATGTGAAATGAAAACACTTTCATGAGTGCCGAGATTTAGCTAATTCGAAATCGAGGCGAGTGAGTGAGATGAGTTAGTTTTCATCAAAAATGGATTTAGCTAACAAAAGTGAGTGAGTAGGCGAGTGAAATGATATGTCAGATTACTCGCCGGATATTTCAGCGGCGAGTTGTGTATGTGTATTTTAATCTGACAACTTTCTATAAGTATGTGTTCGTTCTTTCAAAAGTTGATGTCAAAAATCAGAAGACAGATTAAAAAAGAGTAAATAAATACTACATTGCTCTTGTTTTGTGAATTATTTTGTGTTTTGCAAATAACAAAGGTAAAAGATAATTAATTACATCATATATATGAGATATATTAATATCAATTAAAAAGTTGAAGATGATATGTTTGCAGTTGAAGAAGCCAAGGAATTCCTAAACTGAAACCCCCGAGTGCAAACATGATGCGCGTGCCTGGAAAATTAAGAAGAAGATTATTTTAAAGGAGTTCCTTACTTTTAAATAAAAATTTAACATAGGTATTCAATATAATGTTGAGCTAAACACAATAAAAAGCAATGTGCGCCACATTAATTTTTTGATGTTTTTTAATTTGTTTTATCATTACGGGTATTGATAAAAGACGATTGGTGATGCATCAATAACATTAAGTTTGGGGCTTTGGTTTTCAAAAAAAAAAAGAAAACTTGAATTGATGCTGGTGCTATCTTCTATAGTGGAGAAACTATTTCTGTGTGGCTAAACAAAAAAGTTTATAAATTTGTAATAATACAGGAAATGATACATCACGCACCTAAATGTACACAAACATGACATTTACGATAAGTTCGAAATTAGATTCGAACATACTCATCTCGCTCGAATAGCTAAATCATTTTTGCGAGCGAGATGAGATGAGTAGGGCGAGTTGGCGAGTCATCTCATCTCACTCGCCAAAATAGCTAAATCTCGACAAAGATTTGGTAAATTCTCGTATTTGGGCTCTAGTCGAGGTGGAAAAGTTTACCAGGTTTCATGAATACCCATATTATCATATTTGGAAGCATTTTGCAAACTTGATTTAAATCATTTCATTGGGCCTCTTCACATTAGACTAAGTTATTCCGGGATGAAAATCGGTTTAATTCTTCTGTTTGACTTTACATGCGATGAATTATGTCGGAAGAAAATGTGTATACATGAACCATAATTCAAATGTATTTGTTCAGAAATATATTATTTTCAGAACCCCAAAACGAAAAGTTGTGTGTATTAGTTTTGTTCTTTCGTTCTTCCACTTGAAACTTAGAAGAAGATTTTGTGCGGATCCACTCGCACATTCCATATGTCTTCTCTTTTCCACCATCGTACAAATTACTCTACCCCAGGAAGAATTAGTCTCGTGTGAAGAGGCCCATTTGCTCTAGTCGAAACATTCTATTATGCGTTCAACTTTAAAATCGATAAGTGCTTTAATATTAAAAAAAAATAATCTTAACGCCATCACGAACGTGGCACACTTTGCCTTTGGGCCATATCCCATACAAATTCATAGGCTATAATAGGGAAAATATCTCCGGCTGGACGAGGTTATAGTTTTTAAAGTCGAAGGCATGACGGAGCAGGTTTGAAGCGAAGTTGAACTATGATTCAACCCTTTTATTAACCTGGATCGAGTTCAAATGGGTTTGATTCCACTCGGTTCTACTCGCTCAGTGGAAACGACTCCAAATCTTGCTATCTCTTTCTTCAAAATCAAACTCGACCATTCAATTTTGCATGAAAAAGGGGTAAATTTATACAGCGAGACACACTCGCGAGCATATTTGACCATGTGAAGCCCATATTAAATTAAAAAAAGAATATCACCCATGAATG
Source organism: Meliscaeva auricollis (assembly GCA_948107695.1). Lineage (NCBI taxonomy): Eukaryota > Metazoa > Arthropoda > Insecta > Diptera > Syrphidae > Meliscaeva > Meliscaeva auricollis. The sequence goes on along the minus strand of OX403619.1, from coordinate 36,761,599 downwards.
AAAGTGTGAACTACTAATGTGAATTTTGGCATCACTTCTTATCATACTTCAAATTTATAACTCTCCACAAATGCAGTGGAGAACAGTATTATTTCTTTCTGTTCGGTGTGGTGTAGTTTTGCTATATTTTCTTTTTGTTAAAGAAAATACATATCTACTGTGTGTTTGCAAAATAAATAAATAAGAAAAGTACATACAAAGTAGAAAATAAAAAGATTTTGTTTGAGCAATGTCTAGTTCCATAGACACAATTGGCATTAAACTACAAACGCTAGAAGAACGATTGCAAGCCGAAAATGATTCACGTATGGTATTTCCACCACAAATGTCTGCCCCTCCTCGACAGACACTACCAACCCGCCCGCAACATTGTAAGGAATGAAAAAAACTTAATTTAACTTAATTTAAAATTTGTTTTTATTTTTAAATTAAGTCTTTTATGTTGATGTTGTTTAAGGCTCTAATATAATGCATGTTAAAATCAATTCAATTGATTAGTATAGTCGCAAACAGGAATGACATTTGTGCAATAAAGTGCAAAACTCTCCATGTACCTACATAGTACACAATTATCTACTTTTAAAAGTTTTATTTTTTTTTTACTTAATATATATTTCTTCTCATTTCACTTCAGTGGAAACGACTCCCGTTCGTCCTAGGAAATCCCTGAATTTACCAGTTGTAGCTCAACATCCCGCAGCGGAGACGGAAACGGACAAAAAACTCAAAAAGATCATGAAACAAACTGGAATTCTCACAATAAATAATCAGGCTTATAAGACGGACATTCAAGACTTGAAACATATAGGCGATCTGGGAAATGGGACGAGTGGTCACGTTGTAAAGATGCAACATATTCCAAGTGGAACCGTGATTGCAGTAAAACAAATGCGCCGAACAGGCAACACCGAAGAGAACAAGCGGATACTTATGGATCTTGATGTGGTCCTAAAATCACACGACTGCCAATACATTGTTCAGTGCCTGGGATGTTTCGTTCGTGATCCCGATGTATGGATTTGCATGGAGTTGATGGCAATGTGCTTTGATAAGCTATTGAAACTATCAAAGAAGCCCGTTCCAGAAAAGATTCTTGGTAAAGTCACAGTTGCGGTAAGTCCGGTCCGAAAAATTCCTATTCTCTTCTGTTTTTCTAACAAATATTTGATTTTACAGACTGTGAAAGCGCTTTCTTATCTTAAAGAAAAACACGGTGTCATACATAGGGATGTAAAACCTTCAAATATTCTCATAGACGAAAGAGGGAACATAAAACTTTGTGATTTTGGGATAAGTGGTCGATTAGTTGACTCAAAAGCAAATACGAGATCAGCGGGATGTGCAGCGTACATGGCAGTAAGTAGTTTTTTTTTCACATTCTAACATTAATATATTTGTAGATGCATATGTATGTTCGTAAAAAGGTGTTCCTGTCAATACTTATATTTTTTTAAGTTTAGTAATTTAGAATCTGACACATTTTAAGTTTCCACCAAAATAAGACCGACGTGTGGCTATTTACTACTAGAACAAAAATTCCCTACTTTGAACTTCCCCGATTGAGTAAGCAAACTTTCTCACTTTCCAATCAGCCAAAGTATTTATATTGCTACCCCACTGATAACTGATCACAGTTCTTACATTTCTTTTTCATTTCTCAAACAACATTTTGTCAAATAGCCCAATTTTGGCAAGTAGCTTGATAAATTCTGTGTTGTTTGGAACAAACATGGCGTTTCAAGACACCTTCATGATGCTTTCGCCTATGTTTTGATAATAATTTAGAAGTGAATGAAAATAATTGTTCAACAAAAAAGCATTTGTGTGTAAAAAAAGTAAACAAATGGAGTTACCATGTTTCTATCAAACACCATTGAATTAATTAATTACCTCTGTTCTGATTTTCGTTCCAATTCCAAACCACTCGTTTTCAAATTATTGGAGTTTTGATTTCCGTATTGTTTGAATAAGAAAAATTAATTTACTCACCATATTTTTATAAAAAAAAAATTTAACTTCTGGAAAGCATACCACATAGGAACAAATTGCGATGTTAGTTGTTGTATCGATGCCTTGCTTACATAGATAAACTTGCGTTTAATAAAAGTAAAGTAGGAAACACAACCGTCCGATCGAAATACAACACATAAGTTTTTATAGTGAAAAATATGTAAAAAAAAAATACTATTCTGCTTCTTTATTTGTTTCTGCGAACCTTCTCTCCTGCCGTTTTGTATAAGACTAAAAATACTTACTTTTCTAGCAGATCTCGTTCGCAGAGACATTCGAGGTCATTCGATTAACGTCAAACGTTACCGTTTGGACGTCACAATCGTCTTGCTTCACGTAAAATTGAAAACGACGATCACGTTTTCGCTATAAATTATTTGCTTCATGTGTTTTACAACGTCAACGTCAAAACTTGAACGTTCAGACGGTAGATAGCTTTCGTTTGCTTTGACTTTGAGACTAATTTAACGTTTTTTTTCATTATTTTTAGTTCTAGGTAAATTGTAAATTTGAGTACCCGCGGTAGTTTTACACCGTGTTTCCTCACTAATCGAAGTGAATTAACGTTTTGAAAATTACGGAAAAATCCCCTTACCTTCAAGATATATGATTTTCTCTTATTCGTTAATTTTATAAAGAGCATCGACAGACGAGGTTGTAAAGCTTATGCAGTTCGATACAGTTGTATTTATAGAGAAGTATCGTTAAGAGGATGGGTTAGGTTGGACAGACAATAAGGCTGAGCATGCGAATAGCACAAATTATTCGCATGTTCAGCCTCAGGAAGATCTGATAAAGGATTTTAATATTTAAGGGCTTCCAAAGAGAGATATAACTGAAAGGAAAAAATTAAAAAATTGTTTTCCATATGATATGGCCTCTACTTGAAATAAATGATTGCAAGAAATGTGTCATGTAGCCAATATTTCTTGTAAAGTCCCTTTATGTCTGGATTTTTTTATTTCCCGACATAATAGGTCCGTTTGGGAACTTTTTGGGCTGAATTATAAACACGGGAACAAGATGATCAGAAATATCTGCCATTGTTTTTTTTATTTATTATAATTAAATCACTTTTTGATTTATTTCAATATTTTGTTAATTCATTTAAAATTCCCGACATTCAAAATATTTTCATTATTTTGTATTGTTTTGTTTTGCCGTATGAAAGATTTTGACAGAATTCAGATTTCAGCCGGAAGAAATTCTTTGGGCAGAAATTTTCAAAAGAGGGGAAAGATTTTCTCTCTCAGTAAGCTCTCTCGTGACAGGTTTGACAGGACTTGGAGTCAAAAATAGTAAAAATAGTACCTAATAGGTCTGTTTGGGTACCCGCAAAAACAACGAATTTCTAAAATTTTTGAATCCAAGTCCTGTCAAACCTGTCACGAGAGAGAAAATCAGACAGACCTAATAGGTCTGTTTGGGTACCCTGTCAAACCTTTCAAGAGAGCGTACTGAGAGAGAAAATCATTTCCCCTCTTTTGAAAATTTCTGCCAAAAGAATTTCTTGCGGCTGAAATATGAATTCTGCCAAAATCATTTGGCAATGCAATGTAGGAAATTTTAAATCAATAAACCATCGGATTGTGTGTATCTTTTTGCCAGTCATACGAATCGCAGTTGTTCAATGTACTCGTAAAACTCGTTACCCAATCGGTAAATAAAAAAAGAAATATTCGTAAATTAAATCCTATTAATAGAAACGACAGACTGAAACTTAAATTATTAATAAATCATCAGTATTATGAATACGATATATTTATTAATATAAGGTTCATATTATGTAATAAATGTTATATTTCACTTTTAGCCCGAACGAATCGATCCTAAAAAACCAAAATACGATATTCGAGCTGATGTATGGTCTCTTGGCATAACACTTGTTGAACTAGCAACAGCGCGGTCTCCTTATGAAGGTTGTAATACTGACTTTGAAGTGCTTACAAAAGTTTTGGATTCCGACCCTCCCAGCCTTCCACTAGACAAAGGTTTTAGCTCAGATTTTCACGATTTTGTTACAAAATGGTAATAAAAAGAATCATAACAAAATGTTTAAGTATTTTAACACTTGTTCGTTCCTTGCAGTTTGACAAAAAATCATCAAGAACGGCCAAAATATCCAGAACTCTTAGAGCAACCATTTATTAAAGCTTACGAGCTAACGTATGTTGATATTCCACTCTGGTTTAGATCAGTTGTTGAGACATCTGGAATCAGAACACATAATAGGTAAGTTATAGCATATTCTCAAATAACTCATAACGTTCTATTTAGTCGCGCTATTACTATAATATGTTAAAGGTGAGAGCAACGTTTCGTTTTATAATTAAAAATTCTTACTTTTTATTTTTTTTTAAATCTTAACTGCATGCTAAAAAAAATCTATTGTTATTGTTTGCAAAAAACTTAATTAGTAACCGTTTTGTAGGAGTTTTATTGAAACGTTTTGTTTGTCATAAAAAAATTGAAAAAAAAAATATTTAAAATTAAATTAATATCGATCGATCCATAACTATTTATAACACCGTCCTTGTTTTGTTCTTTACTACTGATTGATTTTTTTTTTTAAATTTATTTGTAGGTTACTTAATCCCTAATCTTTTGTCCCAGTAAGTATATTTGATTTAATTTCTGTTGTTTTTTTGTTTTTTTTTCTTTTTTTTGTTAAAAAAAAATAATTTTCATACAACCCATATCCTAATAACTATTCGCACTGCATGTTTTTTTAACCATTAACTAGGATAATAATTTGTTTTTTATAATTTTTATTTATTTGCAAAAACAGTAATGATTTTTTATTTCAACAAAAATAAACTTGTATGCATACAATTGCACTTTTAATTCATAATTGTTTGTGTATCTATTTAATGTTCTTCGATGTTCTATTGGCTTGGTTTATGCTCGTTATTTAGAAAGTAAATTACCTATTTATCAAGCCATTGATTGAGTACATAATCTGGAGAAACGACATGTGCCAATTCTTTCTAAATTTACCAAAATAAAATAAATATACTAACAACTCTTAATTTACTTACTATTCTGTAATTACGTGGAAAAGGAAATGTAAATCTTTTGTAATCATTATTTAAGCAGGTGATTGGAATATCCGAACGACCAATGATAAAATCAATGGATTTAAAAAAAAGGTGTTTAAATCGTTGTCCTCCATGCAATTAATTTCAACTTATAAAACATTTAATTTGTGTGCTCATGTTAAGTGGATCATATTGCACTGCATTGTTAAGTATATATCTTCGACTTAATGAAAACAACACGTTATAGGCTTTTGTTCTGTATGAATGGGTGGAGAACGCAAAAAATGCAATATTTTTTTTTGATTTAAAAAAAAATCTGCAAGACAAAATCATTAAATCATAATGTAAACCTTGCATTGATTGATCAGAAAAAAAAAACATTCCCATATTATATGGGGTAGGTCATTGGACTTTGACTATTGGACTATTTTTTGTGCGTTGAACTGTAAACTACATAGATTCATATAACATTTATAATTCGCTTCTTGATTTGAGATCAGAATCTACCCAGAAGCACTAATACATAAACACTCAAACGACAAACCAAATGTTATGGTGCAAATCGCAAATAATTTTTATTTGATATTTTTTTCTAATTACAGGTACAAAAGTTTAGGATTGCGTGGAAGCAATTTGACCTATTCTATTCGATTTCAGAATAAGTGAATCCCCGAGTGAAACCAATTGAAAACAGCTTTAATCTTTTCTGGTGCCTTTTTCTCAGTTTTGAATAGGATTTTCTGTTCTGACTTTTGAGTCAGAACAGATGTGTGAAAACTGTCAAAATCAGCTGTTCTGTAGTATTTTGCTTCAAATCTTTCGTTGCGAATATAATATGACTGATTATGTGGAACCTAAATTATTTCAATATGAAATCAATGGAGTAAATATTCCACTTCAATTGGTTCGGCCTCAATTTATGCTTTCAATCAAGCAAAACAGTTTTTTTTTGACAACTGTGTTTGGACATCTGACGTCTGTTCTCAGTTGCCTGATATTTCTGTTCTGTTCATTCTTTCACAGATGAATTAGAATTATCACGTTTTTCTACTCCTCGAAACCCATAGAATGCATCTAAAAAAAACTACTAGACTTTTGAATTTGAAATCACGACCTATAAAATTGCATATGCTCAGATTTTGGCTCTCTGTCTAGTTAATTGACAAATATTGACCCAATTTTAAATATCAAAATGTAATCAACACAAAAAGTTTTATAACACTCAATGTTATTGTATTAACAAATAAAGAAGTCATTAAAAACTAACTACAACACTCTATAATTTATGTGGCCGAGAAAAAGTTGAACATTCAGCCTATATTAACTACTAAGTTCGATTTTATTAAATTAGGTTTTTGTTTGTTTTTAGAAAATGTATGATGACATTGATTTTTAATTGTGGTCATATAGTATTTTGTGAACCGTGAATCTTGCAAGAAATATTCTATTCAGACAGGTGACCAATAGTGTAGCAAAATGAATGTAACTAAGGTGTCAAAATCATTGTTTGATGTAATGTAGCTGATGTAAAAGGTGTAAAAACAAGCCACATTAAGCGGATCTTAAAATGCAATTGAAGGAAAACCGATTGAGCTTTCTGCGCAGGGAATGTTAAAATTTTAGTTTCAGCCACAGAGGGTAGACTTTTTCTAGGTGTAAAGAAGGCACGAGTGTCACAGGAAAGTTCTCAGCATATACAGTGGTTAACACGTAAAAAGCAGTAGATAGGTAAAAAATAAAAGAAACATTTAACAAATTTTAACACCTTAATTTATTTAAAATCAAGTAAAATTTCTTCGAAGGCTTTTGGGAAGGATTACTTATACACCCTCAATAGACTCTATAGACAGCAAGGCTCACTAAGGTCAATGTTACCAGCGGAAGTGACATCGAAAATTATAAGATGTAGGGCTTAAATAAAATATTGAATTTTAGTTTCAGTCACAGAGGGTAGACTTTTTCTAGGTGTAATGAAGGCACGAGTGTCACAGGAAAGTTCTCAGCATATACAGTGGTTAACACGTAAATAGCAGTAGATAGTAAAAGAAACATTGAACAAATTTTAACACCTTAATATATTTAATATCAACAAAACTCTACTACAGAAAGATTGATATTTAAAAAAGGCAAATAATAAGGAACTTAATTTAAATGCAGCACTTAGAAACAAAAATTAAAGTTACATTTTAAAAGGTAACATTGAAATAAAATAAAAAATACATCAAGAGTGTGCTTTGTCACATTTTTTCATTTCCTGATGCCTAGTAGCATTTTCTATAAAATGTACATTTTAGAAGTTATAAGATAAAAACTGAAAAAAAAATGGTGCACCATGTAGTTTGGCGACCTAAAGCTCTTTATTTGTTTTGTACTACCTGTTTTTCATCTAACTTCAAATTTGACCCTATCACTTTTAGTAAATTAAGTGCTATATATAAAAAAATTAACATCGATCTCTTTTCGAAAAAATAAAAAAAAATTAAAAACATGCTCCGCTCAACGAAAGATCCCATTCAAAATGAGGATAAATCTGGCGTTTATATTGCAGAATGTTCGTCGGCGAATTGCAATAAGACTAACGTAGGCCAAACCATTCGCGGTCTAAAAACTCGCGCTAACGAACATCTACACTCAGTCACGAAAGTTAGTTTAAACTAGACTTATTACAACACAAGATTATGGTGTGTATTTGCTTTTGTGATATATTGAAATTGGGAAAACTTATTCATTCATTTTGTTTTTATAAAAGAGGCATGACCTTTTGGAGTTTCTTTTCATCACAATCTTTATTACTATTGGGACCAATGTATACTAACTTCTGTGACTGAGTGTACGTGATATTGATAATAATGAGACTTACACAAGTGGGATAGTAAATCATATTATTTCGAGTCAACATACAATTGATGCTTCTAACTTCAAATTAGTAGAACATGAATCCAATAGACGTCGCTTAAATGTATTAGAATCGATGCATCCACCTGCAACGAGTAAACGTCAACAGAGATGACGGCCCAGAGGTGAATAACCTCTTTTTCGCACACTCACATAATTAAACATAAAAATTATTTTATTTTTAATAACATTGTTCTCTTTCGTTCTTACTTCATTTTATTAGTTCTTGCTTATTGTTTTTCTTGTCATATTATGTCTATAATGTTATTCTTGATTTTGTCATTTTTGCTCTCACGTTTAGTCGAAATATATCGCTGATGATGGTATCGTGCCGATACCGAAACAATTGTCCGAACCTCTTAATAAATTAACTATTTAAACATAAATCAGTTTTTTATTATTATTTATTTACGTGACGTGAAGGTGGTACATAAAATATTTTATTAATTAATTGACGTGTCACGTAGCATTCAACATCGTAATAATTAAAAATCTATGTTGTTGGCATATTAAAATTGTTTTTTTTTACGAGAGAAGAACAAACATGTTGAAAAGATTAAAAATTAAATAAATAACTTTAATTTACTTTACTATTATGTATTTACAAGTTGTGTTAAAATATATTATTTCGCTCTTTAACATAATCGAAAAATCTGTCTCTTGGAGCCAGATTCGAACTTAGCCTCAAAAGTGTTCGGAAAACCTAAATACCAACTTTTGTTTGCAAAAAATATAATTATGCTAGATGAATTTTTGTTGAATGTGAATTCGAAATGAGAAATGCTTTATACTTAATAAAGCATTTCTCATTTCGAATTCACATTTAAAACTTTCGCAAAAGTTGAGTTTTGAGTTATTCCAATGTAAAAATGACAAAAAAAGATTACATTATGCATTAATTTAAACGTCGTACTTGGGGGTATTTAAACCAAAAAGAAGATCAAAAATCCAAGATAAAAATTAAAAGATGACATGAAAATATTACCGTTCGTCATAGAAAAATAGGCACTGCGATATTTTTACTGATATTAACACAATCATATCGATCTGCTACTTTAAGTCTAAGCCGATTTATATTGCCTCTTGTTTTAAATGTGGTTTTAGTATATGTAGGTAAGCTTTATTTACTTACTATTTTTGTTTTTAATTTCTTAGGACTTAAATTTCTTATCACTCTGGAATACATATAAAGGTATTAACTCTATTTCTAGCATATACTTCTAACATTAAAGCCATCTCTTTTTTTGAGAATTCAAATTTGTTTTTTATTAGAACTGAAAGGGAACAAAACTAATAACAAGATGTTTTATAGCAGCCCTGTCTATCTAAAAGTCAAGATTCGTAGAAGAAATATCTACCCCAGTCTGTTATTTGAAAATGACCAAAAATGATAAATTGCACATGGGTTGCCTAAGATGTTAAGTTTGCAGTAAATGAATTTTGGCTAGGCAACTTTATACTTTTGCATAGGTGATTTAGTGCTCTTTCATTTATATAAAACTAAGATGATAAAGACAACACATGGGGTATATTATACATACTGCAAACTTAACATCTTAAATGCAAGCAATCTCGGATGGTGCCAAGTTTTGGTTAGGAAACCTATATTTTTAAATTGGGTATTGAATAGGTTCTCTTTCATTTAAAACCAAAAACCGATTAAATAACGTTTTACCTGGACAAATCATGTTAAATTTACCACAGTAAATATTATCTTGCATATAGTTTTGGTCATTTTCAAATAACAGATAAGGGTAAATATTTGTTCTACGGATCTAAGAACTACTAGTACTACACAATTTTCGAATTATTTTTACCTATCAGGCAAGAAAATAAAAAGTTCCGCAATTTGGTTTATGATTTGTTTTGTACATGGATTTGTGGGTACACAATTTGCTTTCGCTTGCGTACTTTAGGTTTTCAAAATCTTAGCACCCGCACATGTAAGATAATGTATGTAGTTTTAAAGGTTAGTTAATGGCCAATAAAAGTCAACTGGTTTTTCAACTCTGTCAGATTTTGATATTTTTATTATTTTTTAAAGCTTTGCTTAACTGGTCACTGTGGCGTATGTGTAACATTTAGTTCTATTTGCAGTTTTAATTTTTTTTCTGTGTCTCACCAATATGTCAGCCGACTTGACTTGGTTTATAAAAGTATCGTTCCTTATGCGTCATAGCTTAAGACCCCAAAGCTTCGTGTACCAGTAAGAAAAAACAATGGACGGAAAAGACAGAAAATTGTTTTGAAAATTTAATTTTTTGGTTCCCTTTGAATGTGTATAGGTAGGTACTATAAAAAATCTATTTATTTAATTTTGTTTCAAATACATTTTTTTTCCATTTGCCATTCCATTTTGAAGAAAGCAAAATCGAAAATTTTTTTTTCTTTTAAATTGTTCAAGCTCTATTTGATATTTTAAAATAATCTTAACGTTTTGTTCTTACTTATCCCAGTTTTTTTTAAATTAGAACTAATACTGGCCTTACAAAACTCAATATTACCGAGCAATATTTCTGTGTCCTTGCTTTTTCTGTATCTGCCTCGTTTTGGAAATAAAAAATATTGTGTAAAAAATAAAAAAAAATATAAAAAAATATTAAACTTTTTTAATATCAATACAGTCCTTTCAAGATCAATATTATTGCACAATTACTGAGCAATAATATTGTGTCGTGTATAAGGCCAGCATAATGGCAAACAATTTTTTGTGGAAAAAAACAAAATTTTAATATTGCTATACTTTAAAAGTAAGAAGCTGATTCTATTTTAAGCCTTATTGACTTCACTTAATTCAAAGAAAATTTACCAAGAAGATAAAACACTAAGAAAATAATTGTTTTTATATTTATCTAATAATCTACAAAATTAGTCCAATTCGTTTCTATTTCGACAAATTACAATTGATTTCTTCTTTAGAAGTTCAGGTTAGTCAAATCTAATCAAAATAAACAAGGTAAACAATTTCTAAACTAGCAAACAAACAAAAAACATGCAAACTCGCAAATTATAGAAAACCTGAAAGCGAAACATATAAATATATTCAATAAAATTTTTATTTTTGTTAATTATACATTTTAACGACCTATTACACTCTTTTGGTCAAATACCCCTTTTTGCGTCGTCATTATTAAATTAGATTACAGTGGAATTCAAGCAAAATGTTGTGAAGGGAACGCTGAGACGATTAAGACTATTTGGGAGGAATGGTAATCGAAAAAGTTTTTGTAATGCATTGTAATGTAACATTTACAGAGTTACATCTACAATGATTTTGGGACGGACATAAGAAAGAAAGTCCATGCAGTAACAGTTTAATTTGGTGATAACATTAATTGATTCCCGCAAGCCTGGAGACAAATGCACGATACATTACTATGCACTTTAGATCATTTTTTGAACTCAATGTATACAAAACAAGTTCATATTAAAAAAAAAAAAAAAAAAAAAAAACAAAATCAATTTATTTCATTTCAGAGTTTTAAGTGCAAGTAACTCCACAGCATCAGCAGCTCTAACAATAACAACAACAACACCAACAGCCACAGCAAACACAATAATTTCCAGCTCAGAATTACTTCGTTCAAAAACACAGTTGAGTAAGCCTGTCAAAATAACTCAAATACCGAGCTATCAGCACTACTTGATAACAACCACAACAACACCAACAACAAATACAACAACAATAAAATCCCGAAATTTCCCCCAGTACAATAATCATCAGGAATTGCGATCACAACAATCATCATCTATACCCGAACCCATATCTACAAATAGAATAAATATCTCTCAAACACCAAATATTGAACAAAATATTGCTAACGATATGAGTACATTCTATAGAAAATCACCGTTTATGCAAAGAAAAATAGGAACTAATCAAAAATATTGTGAAAGTCCTCGAAAAGAATCAATGTTTAGTAGTATTGGTATGTTTATTATTATAATTTTCATTTTGAATAATATTATTAATCTATTCATTATATTTTAAAGGACAATCTATTATGCGTAACCTCACCACGTCACCCTTTAGTCAAAAGAGAAATCCAATTCAACCAAACCAGCAGAATGATGCCTCTTGGAAAATGTCAAATTGCCATGAATCACCTCTTTTCGACAGACCTGATAGCTATAGTTCTGAACTTATGCAGAATACACCTGCGATATTAAATAAGAGGTTTGATATCCCATTGAATTCTTCAACTAAACCCGAAAGTCAGTCATTTCAATACCCCATACAAAAACAAGGCAATCAAAGCCCTATTGGTGAGTTAATTTTTATTTTAGTAAAAAACATGCTTTTTCACAATAAAATTTTATTTAAATTAGTTCTCCAACGATTTTATCATCAACAAAATCAGTATCGGGATAAAGAACGCTTCAACTCCGATGGAGTTACCAATCCCTTTTTGAATAGTTATGTTCCAAACTATCAAACATCTCAAATACCAATTTCAACGAACCAATCGACTCCGTCAACATCTAGTCAATCTTCAAAATCAAGCTCGTCACACATTGATGGTAACGGTTATTCATCGTTAAGCAATCATTATTTACCCATCAATAGTCTAAGGCCGAGTCGAGCGCCCCCTTCTCCCAATAATGATTGTTCCCATTCGTCTTATTCGAACTTTTTAGAGAGTCCCAATTGTGAGGCTGTGAAAAAAAATAAATTATACGAAAACTTCGTGTCCAATCGTCACATCGATTTAGGTTCAACATCTGCTTTGAAAGAGCACGCTCCCAGAGATGATCTTGGTAAGTGAATCGGTTTCGTAACATTTGTATATCAATGAACTTCATTTAGGTAATTACTTTTTGTTAAATATTTTTTTTTTATTTAATTCATTATACCGCGAGATAGTTGCAAATTAGAGCGACTAAAATGGGGTAAACAAAAAAAAATCTAACGACTCGAGTCTTGTAGTTGCACATGCGTTTCTAAAATTACCGATCTTTGAAAAAAATTACATCTTTCGATCATTTTACTACTACTACTAATACTACTACTACTAATTTTAAACATGTTTTAATTAATGTAAAATCCGAAAAAGCGGCTGTATTAATTGATTGTGACATTTTTCCTATAGAACTTGTCTTTAAGTATCAAGTACTACTGAGCACCATTTTGTATAGCTCCCTAACCTCTCCAAACCGTGCATTTTTGGTGAGACACCTATCCGGGGTTTTATCTAGCTGAAATAGCTCAAATTTTTTGTTCGTAGTTAGTTTTTTTTTTAAGTTTAACAGGAACCGTTATATATATGCGAAAAAGTGTAATGCACTCAAACCAATAAACGCAGCTAAACTTCTTAACGTGCACAGTTTTTGTTTTAATGAAATAAATAGAGTTTGAATATAGCAGATCGGTATAATGGGTTAACGTAAAGAATTAAAAAAATGCATTGCTCCTGAAATATCATCAAATTTAGGTTAAATATCCTGAAAAATATAATTTTTAGTTTTTTCTTATAATTATTCCTGTTTGGTGAAGCCCACGAAGGAGTTGAAAAAGTTTATTTATATATTTTTTTTCAAGCCCATAAATCACGGTTTTTGTTCTTATTAATTTTATTATTTCTAAAAACAAAATTACGTAAGAAAGCGGAACTATGATTGACTTCAAAGCTATGCAGTGCTTTTCAAAAATTCAAGTTGAATATTTTTCGGTCGCATTGTTGACACCTGTTTTAAACCACTTTCATTCTTTAAACATAATACTAATTTTTGGCTCACTAAAATGTATCCTCCAAGCATTCAAGTTTTTGTTCCTATTGAAAAAGAAATTGTTAATTGTTTAATTCGTTGGAATTTGAATTTTTAAAAAGTCTTAGATCTAAAAATTTTTTAAAAATGAGTCAATAGGAAAAGTGCAAGCTTTTAGAGAGTCGGGATTATTAAACCGACAAATTGCAGACAAACTATGAAGAAGCCTGGAAAACTCATGTTCACGGCAAAACTTGTCATACGGAGAGCTAATCTGGAGGTGTAAACTGACAAAACACATTTCTACAAAGTTGTTTGTATATTCAAGTCACTAGAAGTATTCTAATGAGGTAAAATATACGAGTATTTTTTTTTTTTTGTTAAAGATATGCGTAAACGTGTTTCTAAAAAGAATGATATTGACTATACTATGTCTAACTAAAATTGACAGTACACGTCTTATGGGAGAGCTTAATTCTTATAAAACGTTGCGGTTATTGGTTGTATTCTCTAATAACCTACTGAAAAAAAACGCAATTACTGTCTTACCCATCAGTTGTTGTTTTTATTTCGCTTCGACGAACGTACATCCCCCATGACCTGCATCGTACATACCCGAAGTCATACTATACTTTGTCCAACAAAGATTGTCAGTACACATGTTTTACATGCGATTAACTGAAGAAATGCAAACGTCCATTTTCTCTGCTACTGACAATCTTTGTTGGACAAAGAGACAGAGTCATGTGCTCACAAACAACACTCAATTTATGAACATAAATTAGCGCATTATTATTAGAGTTGCCATTCCCACGTTAATCCAAATCATTGTGGAGTTTTCTTGAGATTTTGTTTGCTTTATATGATGTTGTCGCTTGCTGTTTTCCTGTATTCGATTCGTGGATTTATGTTTTCTTTTAACATGTGGAATCGTTTAAAAGATTTTTGCTGTTTTTTAATTAAGGACACAAATTTTCTTGCGTGAATTGTGATTCACTAAGTGAAGTTGATTTATTATTCTTATTAAATTAAGTGAAAATTATTTTTAATACATGGTGAAAAATAGTAATTTTGTTCATACAAAAAAAAAAAAAAATATCAGTGCCAACAAAAACTTATGAATTTTGTAAAACGCGATTTTGATACCAACCCTTTACCAATTGTCAAATTTAAATTAAAAGTTGGTATCCTCTGTCCGATAAAAATTGGCAGTACAGAGAAGATAGGGATATTTCCCTCTCATTCGCACTCCTTTCCTATCCATAAGTACCTTTCTCAAAACAGCTCTTACAGGGTTGCCGTAATGAGCATTTTGAATTTGAAAAAGCTGTATGCAATGTAGGTAGGGTTACCTTTCTTCTTTATTAGATTAAATTTTGTTTCGTTTTTTTATGTATGGAAATGAAAAAAATTTATCTTTTTTCCACACCACCAAGAAATAACATAATTTGCCCGTTTTTGAAGGGTATCCCCAGTAGGTCTAATCCCTTTAAAAAAAAAACCAAACAAAAAATAAAAATATATTCATAAATATTAATACAGATAACAAAAAATTTAAATAAACAACCATAACAAAAATAAATAAAAATTCATGTTTTAATAGTATTTACATAAATATATATACATTTTACTCCCATGCGAAGATACTAGTACTGCTCTCTTCATCTAAATTTATAATGAGGCTTTCCATAAACAAAATATAAAAACAACACAACAAAAGCACAACAATAATATACAAACAACACAAAAACAGAACAACAATATTATCACAATAATGCACAAAAATAGCACGAGAAATCAAGAAACCAACTGCCCGGTACGAGAATCTACGCAAATAAACTTCTTCCTGAAATAACCGCATTTTGACGGATTTGCCAAAACTTTAAAAGAAATTCAAACGCCGAAACACAACACGATAACACTCATCGTTAAGAACTTTTTAAAAAGCTCTCAAACCAAAAGCTCCTCTACAGAAACCCATTGAGAGAGTAAAGAAAAATACGAAGTGAGTAACGAAATTGAAAAAGGCAACTCTGAATATGTCTTGCTTTATGAGGGTTGAAAAGCCACAGCAAACGATCAGTGCACGCTCAAGTGTGCGCCAGACAGGTCGTTGTGGGATCAACGTCGAATGCCATTGAAAATTCATGGGCGGTTTAAAAACTTTTTATAGGAGTTTCTTTCAATTGGGTATGGTGCATAAAATAGCCCGCCCTGGTATTAAAAAAGCTCTCCGGTAAGGCTTGTACTGCCAATTTTTATCGGACAGAGTATAGCCCTATTAATATTTATCAGAGCTTTTTGGAAGATTATATTGTGCAATACGGAAATGTAATATTTGCGCTTTCTCACAGCTTAAAGAGATTTTACTGCAGTCAGAGTGTGAGGTAAACGTCATATCTTCGCTGAACTGACAGTTTTGGATTCACAGAGTGTAGAGGTCTGATTTTTCTAAAGCTGAAAATTCTGTCTTAAAAATGTTGTTGGTTTTAAACAGGTGCTGCCACTGTGTCCCAAGAAAACTCAACTTGATTTTTTACAAAGCATTGGGGGTAATTCCGTAATTTGATTATCGCCAAATGATATCGTTTTGACGATAGCTATCTCAGCTATTATCGAAACGATGTCGTTCACTTTAACGGAATCAGACCCCTGGATATATTCAAGTGACCGGCAGTGCATTAAGTTTTGCTCGTCATTAAAATAATTTATATATACATAGGTATATGATACATGATATTATATATGTTATTGTTTATAAAAGATTTAGGATAAGATAAACAGAATAGATAAGAATTTTGCTAGTAAGAATAAGATAAGCATTTTGCTAGTTGGGCCTATTGATCCAGGATATGTAGGCATTTTTTTTTTTTTAATATTCCTGACGAAGATGTATAAATTTAATGCTGGAAGCATAGCTCGTTTTCTTATCATTTCTTTCATTTCCAAGCTCATTAAAGCAATTATTCTTTTTCATTTTCTCATCTACTTACATTCTTTGTTTGCTCAATGTTTAAAACTCATGCATTATGCTTTTTCTTCCATCCTCACTTTCATCAAAAAACCCTTAAATTTTGAAGGATGGTTTAATTTAATTGCAGGTGGGATGAAACGACAGTTTTCTTCATACGCAAAGCTGCAATTGAATTCTTCATGTCGTGACGGTGAAGATAATCGAACAAATCCTGTTGATAAATGTGGAAGTTTTTATCGTAGATCAGAACCTTGTAGCAGTGGGAAATCACCACTGTTAAATCCTAGTAATTCAATACCAAATTCAACAGAAATGATGGCTGATCCAACATTGTGCGGTGTTGATCATCATTTAAATAAAACAACTGATGGAATACAGCGATGTTATGTCCAGCCTCCAAGTCCTCATATATTGACAGGCATCGATCGAAGACATCGTAGCCCAGACCCCCCTCCGAGATACAACCGCGGACAATCACCTCTTCTACTAAGGAAAAACTTACTGGAATTAAGTGGACAGCCACCTGGGTCACCGCTATTAAACAGACGGTAAATTATTCAATAAAGTATATTATACAGGATAAACTAAATTAAAAAAAAAAACAACAAATTATTTCAGCTTCATAAATGCTTCTCCCCCACTCCCGCCACCAAGACGTGGTTCTGAAAGTGTTCCTGGATCGCCACAACATTTTCGAACTCGAGTTCATTATACTCCAGAGCCACAGAGACGAATATATCGGACAATAGATCAATGAGTGGCACTTCAAATCATGATCATGTGATATTTGTATGGATTCGATGATGACGGTAGTGGACTGGATTATTCGGAAACCAACATCGATGGAGATGTCTAACGCACATGCAATTCACTAGATGTTTGTTTTGGATGTAAAGCTGACTTATAATTCAAAATCGAGAATCTATTAGTGCAATATTCCTATGTAATTTTCTTTTTGTATAGCCTCAGATTAGAAGATCACTCAGTATCTAATGTCTTCATACTGCACTTTCCTCATAATAATATATATTCTCATACGTGTTTTAGTTACTAAGTTTTGGTATAGTTGCTGCTGAATACAGTTACTACAGTTGTTTCTATTTCGGAACACTAAAAGATAATAATTTATGCATTATGTAAGACTGTATCCAATAAAAACAAACTTAAAAAATAAATCTTCCTATAACGAAAAAGAAAATTGATTTAAACAAACATAATTATTATTATCCATGAGTGTGTCAGTACATTCTTATTCTTTATTAAAAAATTATATAAATAGTTAAAAAAAAAAAAATAATACAACTATTAATTGTTGATACAAACATACATTTTTCACTTTTCTCATTTATGTTAATGCTACATACAAAATTCTTTTCCTATTTGATTCTGTACATATGTTAAGCTCAAACGATAATTGAGAAAAAATCTACCATTTGGATAATGGCTATTTAAAAAATCGACTACATGTCATGATGTGGTAACCACGAAACTTAACAACCGTATTGTAGACCCAAATCGATGCTAATATTTCCAATTAATCATTTCAAAGTATATAGGGTTAGTCAAATGAAATGCCATCGGTTAAATAGACCAGAAAATCTTTTGTATTCAATTTCCAAACTTTGTGCTTTTCGATGAGAAACATTATATGGATTCTGAATAAGCGGCAAATTGTACGCGAATACAAAATATTGTGATACAAAAATGTGCTGGTTGTTTTGAACCGATAACACTTCATTTTGCTAATTCTGTGTATTTGTTGTTATATAGTAACGTTATAATTAACGCCTACGTAACAACGCACGTAGGGATATCTTAGCGCGCTTAGATATTTCTTATGCTCCGTACTGATGGATGAAAAATATTTGGATTCATAAATATTAACTAGTCTCTAAATCAAAATAACTTTTGAATAGACATTTAAAAGCTTATTTTTCGAATGAGTGTATGCAAACAATTAAAAAAAATCCAGGAGAATATTCTGATTACTTGAAATGTTCTGAATTTTTTATTAACTAAACAATTTTGTGCATCGACAAATAAAAAGTAAAATAAAACAAATCTAGTTCATATATAAACAAATTGTCCTTTGTGGAATTTCGACTCCGTCAATATTAAATATTAAATTTTAATATTTTTACTAATGCCTTATGAGGAGTTTAACCAACAATTAAATTGCATAGCCAAGTAAACTTGAGATACCCATATCATAATTTTGACCGCGTATATTATATATTTATTCAAATATTCAATTGTCGTACGAAAAAAAAAAAACCATTAAGTATTATATTAAAATACGCACTAAGTAAAATACATAAGTACTATACCTATCATATATCAAATTAAAAGTTAAAAAAAAAAAACTGAGAATATTCAAAATATATTGAAACATAAACTTTATAAACCGTAAATTTTTTCCATTCAGAGTATGAAATGGGTAACGCGCTGCACGCGACAAATGTAGTAACTATATACTTTGTATATGCTTTCTATCCACTCCAAAAAACAGGTTTTGTTCTTGACATATATACTACTTACTTGAAAAGGAAAAGAATCCATAGGGATCTAACCTAATAAAAAATATATATAAATACTTATTAAAAAATTTAGTTTATGTATATATTTTGTTTAATATTGTCTGTTAATAGGTAAAGTAGTTCAATTTATATTATTAATACGTTCAACACAAGTCATAAATGCAATACAAAAATTCAATAGTTCGTTTATTCCTTTCTTATATAATGTAGCAGCGTAATTCGAAAATTATATTATGTATATCCAAAACTCTAAACTGTAAACATTGTTAAAAAAAGTTAAATGGTGAGAAAAGAATTGATGACTGAAATCTATTGTACAGAAAATTGTATGTTAATTTATTAACAACAGACTCACTTTTATATATATGCGTGAAAAAGTTCAATTTTAATATTGTATATCGTCAAATAGTGATTGAGATAAAAATTTATAAACTTATAATTTTAAATAAGTCAAAAGGTATTAAATTTTGAATTAGATTTAAGACATTATATAATATTTATTAAAAATATTAATAATAATAACAGTATTGTTTTGCTATTGGAGGAAGAAGAATATTTAAAGTGACACGGCTAAATCTGTACGCCTGACTCGCTTCGCATAAATATCTATATCCCTTGGAGCGCTCTTCACATCATTCCAGTTAAAACTCTTGCGGAATCACCTTTTTCCGGTATTTATTGTTTTTTTTTCTTATTTTCTGAGAACATGTTCCACGTAAGTACGGATTATCTAATGCTGCGCACGTTTTATTTTGTAATATCGGTTCTAATGAACATCGGATTATTTAAGGAGTTTTTATTTTTATCTTGCATTATTTTTACAGGGTTTCTTGACACTTGTTAGACAAAGTTCTTTACCACTAAAAAAATAAAAATATTTGAATGCACTCTTCTGGTAATGGTCTTTATTAATTTACCATTATTTTAAAAAGGTTTACGCTAATATTTTACTTGTTGCACCGAAAATATGTTCATCAATGCAAAAAAAAATGATAACATTTTTAACGTCGTCGTATCGAGTTATTTTTGGTGTTATTCGATCCAGCATTGGTACCTTTCAAAAGAAAAGCAACCGACTTCAAATTTATATTCAAATTTTGATATTTTGGAATGCCTTGACCTGAGCTAACAAACATAAAAAGAAAAACATACAATCGAATTGATAACATCCTCCTTTTTGGAAGTCGGTTAAAAATACTCGTAAATCATATCTCATAAGCTATATTCTGAATGAAAACTCCCGGGGAAATGTTTTTGGGAAAAAGACTAGCAAAGTTGCTAGCAATTTCGTTCCCTTTTCATTTTGTTACATTTTAACACAAGATTGGGAGCCCTTCTCCCGAAAACATTTCCCCGGGAATTTTTGTTTAGAATAAGGCTGATCATCTTGGATAGTATTAACATAAATTCTTCAGCTTAATAAACCTTCACATCCCTCACCACTTCCCCTCTTTAAATGCAGTTTTTAAAAAAGCCAATAGGGGAATTTTTAGGGGCTTTAGACCAGCTATAGAAGGTTAAAAAATTCATAAATTAATTAGTTCTACCTTCTCCATACTAAATTTCCTGGTCTATATTAAAATAAAAAAAAAAAATTGAAGAAGCGACAAAATTGATCGACCATTATATTTTTTTTTTTTAATTGTTTTTTTTTTTTAATTGGATTTTGGGAAAATTTTAAATGTAGAATTTTCCTAAATACAAAGCACACTTATGATATTTTTTTTTTGAAATTAGTTTTTATTTTGACTTAGGGGGAAGTGGTCACCCTTCGTACATGGTCACCCTTCGTACAGAAGCATAACACAAAAACTAAATGGTTATTCCAACACGAGCTTACTATGGTGCATAGACATAATAGGCGCCGAGTTGCTCAGTAAGTTTTGAATCGTTAGTGAAACAGATACGATGGTTACAAGACATATTGTGATTTTGGGTGCCCTGACTAATTTTGTTTGCTTAGGTTCGAGGTCATATTGTGAATAAGTTTTGTACGTGTTTTGGCTAAACAGTGATGAGGAATTGTTGAAAATTGTGATAATTATGTGTTTTAACTTTTTATATTTTAAAATCTTATTATACTTGTTAAAGGCATCGTTTTGTGTTTATTGTGCAAAGATTGAGGAGTATTCGTGGGACACATTCGTACAAAAAAACCTTGTAGTCGATATAAAATGAGAAATACATTAACTTCAACTAATGATTTCTCGGAGAAGAAAAGATCTATCGAAATAATTTGAACTGAATACAAAAGAAGAATACAAGTGCTTTATAATCCGTTCCAATTTTGGCTGTAAAATGTTACGTAAATTGTAGACTCACGTCATAATATCGCTACAAAAATATTGAAAAATACTTTTTTGTGATTCTGTAACGGTAATATCTCAATCTCAATCTCTCGGATTCCAGTTCAGAACACCGAAACCCTTTAGAAACGTTTATCAAAATTTGGGAAACAACCACAAATTAAATTTTGTTGACATGTGCTATACATATTTCAATAATTCAGATCTGATAATTTCCCTATACAAAAACTTTAAATATTTTAAATATCTTTTTGTTTTTACAGAATTAAATGTAACAATGGGTCAAGTTCTATCATTAATAAATAAGAATAATGTTTAAAACACGGAGTTTGCTATTTGCCAAAACATAAATATCTTGTATGAATCTTCCCCATGTGCTGTACGAAGGTACCCCACGGGTAGGGAGGATTCGTACAAAAATCTTATTACCGTAAAATGGCTGTAACTATTTACGCCTTTGACTAAGCAGTGTCAAGTTTTTTTGTAAAGTGTAATAATTATATTATATAAAGTTTATTAACTCAAAGCTGAAGTGAGTAAATAATTAACTAAAACTAAAAAGGTATAAAGTGTACGAAAGGTGACCACTTACCCTTAGGATTTAAAAAAAAATGTATTTTTATTTCGTACCTTTTACAACTAATAAGAATTCAACAAAATATAATATTAATAATTATATTAATTTAAAATTATTATAAATTGTTTTTTTAAGTATTTTATGGGAACAATTCAGTATTTTGGATATTTGGGAGTATTGGTGTTTTTCGTATAAGTGTTTTATTTCTTTGTCCATGGATGTAATGTATGTTGGTACTAACCATTTTAAAGTGCAAAAATGAGGAAACTGACAATTCGTCAATTCTTTCAATAGGCCTGCAACGTTAGCTAATTTTTGGACTTAACTGGCAACTAAAAGATAACGCTTGTATTGAATTTTTGAACAACAACAACTAAACAACGAATAGTACAATAATAACAATGATAATGATAACTCTTTTATACTATTAAAATAAATAAACTACAGTCCAAAATTACTCGAAATTACTGTGGCGGGACATGCTTAAATCCTATCATAACGATCCCCACACACTAATTATCAAAATTATTTTTTTGGCCAGTAAATTTAGAAAATTGTGAGAACCTTAATCTGACGGTCCAGAACATGCAATAAATTTAATTTTTTATTCTGACCGTTGGTTTTTTTCTGAGTGGGGAAAAAAGCGGGAAAGGAGTTTTCTTGCAGATTTTTTTTTTATTTCTGAATAATTATCACTTTTAAGGAAAAATGTGGTATATAGAGTTGTAGCTTATGCAATTCTACACAAAAATAGTCATGAAGCATTTTTCTATAGACCCTTATGGTTCTATGGCGAGCAAAAAATGCATTTCCACCATTAGATGCTTCCACTTTTGTATTGTGTCAAAAGAAAACCAACAACGAACCGAATAATCCAAACTTCGTCTCTGTGGAAACTAGTAGCCGAAATAAGTATAAATGCACTTACTCTCAAACCGTTGAATTTGACGTGGAGACTTTGCTGCTAACTTTTGTTAACAAAATTTTAACAGAAAACCTTGTCAAATTAATTCTCCCTAAAAAAGGAAAAATAAGTAACAGTTACTCATAAGAGCATTTCATAAAACATGTGATTTGTCATTTTTAACAATATAATACGTGCAAATTGTGCGAAATAAGTATAAAGACCTAATGGAGTTTAACTTTAAATATTTAATTTGTATTGCAAAGTTTTTGGTATTTAAAGTATTGGAAAATATTTAGACATTATATTTTAACGTTAATTACCCTTATCGAACCTAAAATTGAGAATAATTAATTATTTACTGAGCCACCCCTCCCGGAAATCTTTTGACATCCAGAATTCTTTTATGTTTCTTATTCCTCTAGTACTCTTATATACCTACCATATATTTTCAAATAATGTAAGTTTGAAAAGCTATCTCGGAGTTTGTACGACCTAACTATCAAAAGTAGACACAAAAATTTTAATCAAAATCGTTAGAGCCGTATTTGAAAAAAATTTACTTTTCCTGAATTGTTATAAATGGCAGGTATACCTATTGTTGGTTTTGGTTCTAACAAAAAATTTCAATTTCCCCTCTAGGGAATCACTAAAGATCTTTAACCACGTAATTTGAAGAAAATTGCTTCAGCGGTTTAGGTTGTAGCTCGAGGTGTATACAGCTGAACCACTATTGGGAGGAGGTTTTCTGAAAAATTATGCCCGTTGCACTTAAAATCGGATTTTACATAAAAAGGACTATTATATCCAGCTAAATATAAAATTTCAATATTAATGCATTTTTTTTAAGATAGTGGCCAAACCCTAAATGGAATTCATTAAGACTTTTGGGATATGATTGGATACATTTTGTTCGGGTCAAAACCTGAATACTCTGGTCTATAATACGTAAACACGGACTTTAATAATTGTTGCCTTTTTTAAAAAAACACAAGCAGTCCGCTCGGCTATACTAGTTAATAGCCGTGTTTTATTCAACACTGAGTAGCTACTCAGTGTTTCCTTTTATTCGAAAAACAAAAACAAATTTTACTACTCAGCATTCATTTGTTTTTGTTTAGCGAATAAAATGAAACACTGAGTGCTACTCAGTGTTGAATAAAACACGGCTAATATAAAACTGTGTTGATATGAACACTAAAAAGTTTCTGAGTTGATGAAATGATTGAACAAGTCATGTTGAAATTCTACCTTAAGCTAACTTTCAAATAAATTCAAATAGAATGTTCGCACAGTATATTTAAGTTGTTTTGACTGAATAAAGTGGTACAACGTCAGCAGGGCAGATAGTATACATTAATTTTTGCAAATATCTTTTTCTTATGGTTCGGTTTTTTTCAATGCATAATTCGTCACATAATTAAACACTTTGATTAATTTGTTTCAAATTTTATTGTTTTATCATTTGTTGTACAGACACGAGTACAATAATATAATTTATGTACATATATAATATTATATAAAAATTATTCACTATTTTAAGTCAAAATAATGTATCACCATTGGCAAAATAGGAATATAAGAATAATAATTTTTATAAGCATCATATTATAATTTTTAGTTTTTAGAAATTTTAATTATATTTTTTTTCTTGAATTTTTTCGTAAAAAAAACCTTTTATATAAGTGACTTTTTTAATTATAAATTCGCCGAAGATAAAACTCTAAAGTATATTATATTCTTAATTAAATTATTATAAAATAAATACTCAAATTTATATTTTTAACCATAGATCAGTATTTACAGGAAAACATTTTTGTAGGGTAGGTTTAAAAGTTAATATGTACCTATGTGTATAAATTTAATTAAAATTTTTGTTTGCATACACAAAATATGCATAATGACTTTTTTTAAATATATATTTTTACCAACTATACCAATCTTTAAAATAATTAAATAATATTTTTAATAATTTTATAGAAAAATAAAAAGAATTTTAAATAAACATGGAAAACCACCTGATTTAAAAATTTATGCAAAAATACATGTCTATACAAGAAAAACAAAAAGTGTACTAGTAGAGACGTATTCAAAAAAAAATCGGTGTTAAGTATCATTTAAATGCTGTCAAGAAATGAAATCTTTTGTAGAGCCAACAGTTTATTGCAAAATAAATTTGTGCGGAGAAAATCTCAACGAAAATTGACCTTGTCTGATAGTGTTGAGAAATTACCCACATTATAATATTATTAAATTAGTACTGTTAGCAATATTATAATGACTTTCCAGGTTACTAATCAAAATGACAAGTGCATATACTATTTACTAAAGTAGGCAATGCCAGGTTTATAAGAGTGACAAATTTCATTATATATTTCATTAACCTTACACAATAACTAGAAAATAGTGTAGATTTTTACATCAATGTCAAGTAAATGAGAAAAATAATGACATTTTGTCACTCGTATAGACCCGGCATAAGTCTTAAATATATTATATCCATGATAAATGTATTTTATTACATATCTTGAATTTCGTTTACAATTAAAGCAGTCATTTTTAATCCTCATTTGTTTTGAGTTTTTTTTTTGTTAGAAAAAATAAAAAATTTAAGTACATATGTTAGGTTAGACTGCTTTTTAAAATTTTTTTTTTCAGATTCTAAGTTAACAGACGCATTATTGTTATAGATATTAATTACAAATTTCTGATCACATTATAACCTTTTATTTCAATAAATTCATTCAGAACTCGCTGAATGATTTTGAAATTTGTCCATATATTTTATTTTAGTTTTGTTTTTTTACTTTAATGTTCATAGTTCAGCTCCACTTAAAACGATTTTAATGATTAAAAAGGTAAACTAACGAGGAAATTTTAATATGCCATAATGCATTTCAAAACTGTGTGGGAACTTCATGGTTTTACTTAAAAAAAACATAGGTCAATTTTCAGCATTTTTTATCGATTGATTTTTAGTTTTTTCCATTTTTCTCGAATAGCACGAAATTTTCTGCATAAATGCATAACAATTTATGAAGAAAACTCATGTTCTATCGAAAAGATATACAAACTTATGCTGCAGAGCTAATAGTTTCTGAGATAAATGGGATTGAAAATGCAGCGTCCTTAAATACCTTTTTGTTACCTTGGTTACTTTAGCTTAAAATTTAATCTTCAATTATTGTTTAGTTTTATGCATTATCTGATTTTTTTTTGCTAAAAATTCAATCTTCAGAAAAAAATAATGCAGATAATACTAAAATTTTACACATAGATAATTAAAGTTGCTGCAATTTCAATACCATTTTTCTATGTCAGAAACTAAAAGCTTTACAGCAAATACTTATGCTACTTTTGAGTAGGAAAATTAGTTTTCTTCCAAAAATTGTTAAATGTATGTTTAAAATTGCATTTTCTTAATGCTATTTTGAAATCAAGAAGATTTCTAAATCGGTTAAAATGGATCAAAAAATGTCTGGACAAATTTCAAACCCATTTAGCGAGCTCTAAATAATGAAATAAAAGGATCAAAACTGGTGATAAATTTGTATTTAAAGTCTGGAACAATATTCTTCGTCTATCAACTAAAAATTCAAAAATTTGTTTTAAAAAAGCAGTCTTGTATAGGTCATAATTTAAATATTCTCGGATTAGCCGCGTTTTTTAACAAAGAAAGTACTTTTGTACTCACGGGGTGAGTACAAAAGTACTTTCTTTGTTAAAAAACGCGGCTAATCCGAGAATATTTAAATTATGTTTGTATAGGTATACGAAAATTGTATCTACTTTCAATACATTAATCTTGGAATCACTAGTTGAAATGCAATAAACATTTTATTAAAGAACAAGAACAGTAACAATTAAGGTTAAGGTAAAACATTTTAGACCAAACAAGGGATTATTGTTGTCACTGTCAAAGGCACAAATTGATATCTCTTTTATAACAATATATTTATTTTTAATTCCTCACTTTAAGTACTTAAAAAATGTGTTTGAGTATAAAAAACAACAATGGAGGGGGTCCGTCGTATGCGTCCTTAAATTTTCTTGTCTTATTATAGATTTTAATAATTGTATCTATTTTTTTTACTGTAAGTGCGGACTAACTTGTAGCACCGATAGTAAGTGGGCAGTAGTAAAACAGACTCAGGACATTTTAATAATCAGTTTAAATACAAATTTAGGACAGATGTAAATGTTTATAATAAAGCTGATTATGATGATGATTATAATTTCGTTAAAACTTTTATAAGTAGTGTCTTTTTGGTCACAAGCAATTGTTCTGTGTTATATAGCATGAAGTAGCATGCTTTTGCTGTCAAAACAATCGTCAAACATTGAGCAAAAATCACCGTTCTGTTGAACCATTTGGTGTTGAACCAATCGAGTTCGATGATGATTTCTTAAAATATCCAAGCGTTTCTAATGTTTTCACCGATCGTCGTACTAGTTCATCCTTGTACTTCCAAATGGTTTTGTCTTCTATGGAATTTTCGCGATATTGTTCACAAGATTTTACCAAAGTCTTAACACAATCTGCTCTATAATGCTGTAATTGGGCATCTTCTGTCTCCACTGGATATGACTTGCAAACACCACCCAAGCAAGCTAACGGAAAGTGGTTATGAAGAGTAAGCACCTTTTCGGGATTGTGGAAGCATTTCACGTACTGATTTGGTTTGGTGTAGTTTTTCGCTCGGTGAACATGTTGCAACATATGCATGTACTTCGGAACATCCTTGTGCCAGCCATGGTCATGCTGTTGATCATCAAGAAAATATACATTACGAAAATTGTAGCTTGCAAAGCCCTCGGGTCTTATTTTCTTGGCTTTAGGTATTACGCGTCGCATGAGCTCCATCCATGAAGTGTCGTCATTTTTTGGCATAATCACTTCGTCAATGTCGAGCAGAGCTATGTAATCGTAGCGATAGATATTCTTATAAAGACAGTCGTTGTACGGTATTACTTCGTTTTGGCGTTTGTGATTAGTTTTCTTTTTCAGGTAAAGGTGCTGAAAACCAGGTACATTTGGTTGGCCTCCTGGCAATGTTAGTGGAATTACTTGAACAATTCCTTCTTGTTCATAATGGCTGAGGACTTTTGAAATATTCGGATGAACTTGTAGATTGTAAACAAATATTTTATCTGCTCCAAGCATGTTAAGCATTTCAATCCATTCAATTAGACGGACTGAAAGGTCATCATAGAGAAAGTCTAGGCCCTTGACACAAACAGCAAATCCTTTTTTCTGATCGTCAGGAGGCCGATTATAAATAACTCGCAAATTGTTTGTGGCAGTGTCACATTCCTTTTCAACCATCGACACTGATGACGGGACAATTCCATGAAATGGCTTTGGAATTTGGCAAGCAATCAAATATGGCTGATAAATACCGTGTTTATAATTGCCCCATTTATTGTACCATATGTATTTGTATTCGAATGTTTTCACAATGAATGGTTCCTTTTGTCCGTCAAACCAAAATTGACAAAATGTTTTTACTTTTGGTTCAATACGATCAATCATTCCTAAGATTCGAACACTGGGGCCGAGTAATGAACTTTTTCGAATGTCATAGTATGCACCAAATAACTGAAATGTTCCGTTTGAAGTTCGCATTGTCTGCCAATAGATATTGTTGAATTCCAGTTCAAATATTGAAGGATACTTGGCACATGTCGAGGATTTCTGTTGTAAAAAGTTTTTGTTCTTGCTCCAATATGCTATTGGTAATGATGGAATTCGGGATTCTACATCACGGACAAGTTGTTCATCGTCCATTGCTGAAATTGTAAAAGAAATTGATATTAGAACATTTTCAAAATAAAGTGAATTTAAAAATAAGTTTATTAACGTATGTATATAGTATTTGAAATGAGTATTCATAAGTCACAAATCGTCACCTCAGTATTGGAGTGAGTTGAACGACATAAACCTAGTTTTGAGAAAAAAACACGTTTAAAGTTTTGTTATGGAATATTTCATCGTCAGTGGAAAAATTTTCAATAAATTGAATTCTACTTACACTTTAATTTTTGTTAATTTTTAATCTTTAACCCTGCAGTGCACACGTGGGATCTGACAGGCCCAAGTGAAAATTAAAATTCAATTAAAACTGAAACCAGTTACAGAAATGAAATAATCTTTCATCTACCTTCCTAAACTTCCTAACTGTAAAAAGTTCAGTAGTTTTTTGCAAAATAGAGCTTCGGGCTGTAAAAATATTTTTTTTGCATATCTATCTATCTGTATATAGAAAAAAAAATATTTTACTTTAAAAGCAAAGCCGTATTCAACAAGGATGTTATGATTCCATTTAGAACAAGGAAGAACTATCAAATGCTCAGACTGAGTGATCTCACACGACAACTTGTAGAGTGAAAGTATAAACCCTTAGATATTATTTCCAAACCTATCGAAGTAAGAAAATTCATTTCATTTGAAGAGATAAAACTCAAAAATGGTAATATTATTACTAAAAATATTGACACGAACGTCAGGGCTGCGCCTGAAGTGCACGACATGACCCTGCTTGAATCAGGCTACGATTTTTGTTTGTTTTTCTTTACCTTTCTTAAGATAGAATATTCATTTGGACCATGAAAAACCAGAAAGCTGATGTGCAAAAAAAATAATTATTGCTTTGCGAAACTCCTGAATCATCATAATGTAACTACATAAGTGAATGGGATGTTAATGTTTTTATACATTTTTTTCTCGAAAACCAGACTTCTACATCTACATATTTCACAACAGTCTGGCTTGTTTCTGTTAGTAAGCGATCTTTTTCTTAAAACACAAAAGTGTTTGTTGAAAAAAAAAAATTACTTGAACAAAAATTTCAAAAAAGCAAAGAGCAAATTTTTGGATTCAGAGATATAAGAAAAATCCAAGAACGTACTAAGTTATGAGGTATAAGTGTAAGGGTTAATTCAAAAGTTTGGCGGAATTATTTTGTTGCTGAGAATTTAAAAAACCAAGATTTTTCAGATTTTTGTTTCTATTAGAGCAGTCTACGTTTTGATCAAACATTTTGGAGTCCCAAAGATTAAGTTCTGTTAGACGCCCTTCAAAATGGATCTTTCCGTTTATGTATCAAAGATAATGTTTAACCCTTAACCACCTACCAGCGGTCTCACAGACCGCAACGGTTTTTCAAATGCAAATATTTCCGTGTGTGTGTGTCGTACGACAATATGCATCCATGTACCTTTTCTATACATGAAACAGTGTCGCGCATGTGCTTGGTGAGTTAAGACGTTCACGCGTTTGGCCTAGGTTAGTATATAAATTTCTCCTGCGGTCTCCGAGACCGCAGGTAGGTGGTTATGTGACTGAAATAGGGGGTTGCTTGGTGAAGTTTCATCAAGCTTACCAAGTGAAGAAAAGCTTGAAATACGTAAAACATGCTCCACTTGTGATCCAAAAAAGAAACGCAAGACAGCTTATTTATGTTTTATGTGCAAAAAACCAATTTGCTTAGAGTGCGCGAGCAAAATTTGCCGTAGCTGTCGCGAAAAATTGTGAATGATGGTGCCTTGCAATTTTGTTGAAGTTTTTTTTTTATGTTCCATTTTTTATTTTTATTTAATTCTTTGTTATGTAAGCTTATAAGAATTAATAAGAAGAATTTGAAATTTTAAGTTCCTATTGTAACAGATCTCATTGTATGAGCACAGTCATTTTTTGCACTAAAAGTGCCAATATATGAATTTTTTTGATAAAATCACAAAATATTTATTTAATTTATGTTATTGTTTTTTTTAAATAAAAGATAAATGTATTAAAAACAATATTATTGACTTTTTTCAAAATTTTATTCGATAAATTTAAAAAGAGGGGTAAAATACTGTAGCGGTCTCCTGGACCGCACGTAGGTGGTTATGTGACTGAAATAGGGGGTAGGTGGTTAAGGGTTAACAAAACTATAAATCCCACAAAATTATAAGACATTCAGTGATGGCAAATGATTTCATTTTCTTTGTTTTCTTCGTTTTGAAAACCGACAATAGTATATTTTTATATTTTTTGTGAATAATCTCAAATTGTCACCTTATTACTTCTACATTTACTATGTGATTTTATTTAATTTAGGTATACATAGACTTCATAGTCTTGTGAAACCATTATCTTTTACGTAAAACCTTAACAACATTTTTAATATTATTTAAGCTCAATTGAAATGATTTCCAAAAACGCTGAAAATAGTATTTTTTTACACTTTGGCCGGCTGAAACTTGATGATTGTTATTCTGGTTACAACAAACAATACACATACAGTCAAAATCGGTTAGTTATAACGACATCGGATATAACGAAATATCGGTTATTGCGAACTAATCTTGAAGTCCCAGCAGTAGTTCATACGTAGTTGAATATCGCTTATAACTATATCGCATATAACAAACTATTGCTTAAAATGATAAATTATGGGGACTTCCCTTTTGCTGTCTTCTTTACATGCCAATTTCGAATTTTGTTTTTGATGAGTGCTAATTTTGTTTTTCAAAATGAGTTCAAAATGTATTTTTGGAAATAAAAAAATACCGTTGCAATCAACAAAGAGAGGTGGTTGAAAGCCCAAAGAAGATCGAACTAACGGGCCGATTCTAGAAAAAAGACAATAAGTAGAAAATCGCTTATAGAAAAATATCAGATATAACGTACTTATTCATCAGTCCCATCGAGTTTGTTATAACCGATTTTGACTGTATATGAAGAAATTAGTTTAAACATTTATAAGATTAACCGTTATTGAGAATTATGCTTTAGTATTTTTATTTAAATTAAAGCACGATAATTTTAAATTATTGTTAAAAATTTATTTTGAAAATCTGTTTTTTAATTTTACATTATACAAATTTATTTTTTTTTATTTTTAAGACTTATGATATAGGTAAGTTTCTTTGCCAAAAATTTAACTTAACATATCCGCGGGAAAAATACTTCACGGTAAACAAAATTCTCCAGGAGATCCGATTAGATAGATAGAGCCGATTATTCATAGGTACATTACCTGATAATGATGTTGAATAAGATGTTTTATACTTTAAATAATATTTATATGAAATAAACCAACAAACAAATCGAATGCTCCTGTTAACTGACTTGTAAAATTGGGCCTTAGCAATATAAATGATGATTTTAAACTTACCAGTTCTATTATCAACTAGAATTTCATACGGGTCAAAGCGATCTGTTGTCGTCGAAGTAAGGTCTATTCCGTATTTGTTTTCCTTTTGTAATAGAATTCGACCATTTATTGGCACCGAAACGTACTCTTGTGACACCATCTGGCCATCATGAATTTTAAATAGTCCTAACATAACAAACGACCACACACATAGTGTGAATAGTATTTTTAGGATTATTTTTGAACCTGACATTTTGGATGTTTTTTATTTTTTGTTTTATGTTTGATTTTTATTTTTCGGCTGAATCGACTTCGTCTACAAATGATAATCTTTGATCCAATCTGAAAAAAAAAACAAATAAAATTAGATAGAAGTCATTGTATAAGAGAAATATTTAAGTAGGTTCCCAACCCACATAAAATATTTATGCTGTGAAGTAGGTTCGTACATGTTGAGCATGTTTAACCTATTAAAGCCAATAAACCCACATTTTTGTGAATAATTATACATATATATAACACAGTTTTGTATGAGTGCGAATGTTATGTGACCTCAATTTTATTTATAAGGAACACATAAATATTATAGACCATAAATACGAGAAATCAAGAATTACAATCCCTTCTATTCAATAAAATAAATTAAAAATTAAAAAAAAATCGTTTGATAATGCTTAGACCTAGAAAACTACCTATGTAAACTAATTTATGCTACCATTGATTGTAATAAGAATAACAATAACTTAAGCTCATGTTTTTTCAATCGCTCATAAGATCTGCGTAATTTTAAAAGAATAATGGATGTGTTTCGTGATTATAGTAGGTACATATTCTTAAATTTATTCTGTTATATTATTTGTTTTTTTCAGAAGATTATAAATTATACCTAAGGGTATATTTTGTGAAATCAAATGTACCCAGTACACTGTTAAAGTCAGCACATTTATGACGCTTCTCCTCCAGTATATCAGGACCATAATATATCAGAGCCATATACTGGACCATATACTGGAGGAGAAGCGACATAAATGTGTTGACTTTAAAAGTGTCTTGGGTACATTAGATTTCACAAAATATATTGTTAGGTATAATTTATAATCTTCTGAAATTATTTAGTAATATTCTATTCGTAATGTTCTTGAGCAATTGAAAAAAAGGTGTGGGTACTAATGTACGCGTGCCAGAAGTTATACTTCATATCAAAAAGTTCTAGAAGGTAAATATTTCCAAAAAAACATAATGTGCTTTTTTGTGAAACTAATTCCAATATTTCATAAACATATGTATGTAATTGAGTAAAAAATGAATATTTTTATTTTTACTGAGATTTTAATCTTTCTATTGATACCTCAACTTAAAAAATCGGTTAAGTTTTACTAAAGTTAAAAGCTATTTTGTTTACGTGAAAAGGATATTTTGATTTTTTTTAACAGATTTGTGAGAGATCGATTTTATACTATTTTTGATATTATTTCATGATATTGCGAAGCTTGTTAGTATCTTATTGAAACAAATTGTATATCAAAATAATTGTTGACATTTTATAAGAAAATTTAAATTATTGAAGCAGACATAGTCAGATGTTATGAATGGTACAATTGGTCAAAGGAGCATAAAAAGTGCATTTTGCTCGATGTTTTTTCTGTAATATATGTTTCATTTACAGTCTTGGTTAGAATTTAATCAATAAACTTTGTATGGCAGTGTTTAAGAGAATAGTCATATCTTGAAATTGAGCTAAAATTGTATTCAAAATTATCAAATTGTTCATTAAATTTTGTAATTTTAACGCATTCATTAAAAACATATTTTCACTTATTGACCTCTGTGGCACTGTTTATAAAAATAATTAAGTACCCAATTTTTTTTATAGAAAATTATAGACCAACATTTTATGTAATAGAATCTGTTGAATTTGTTAAAATTCTGCAACTAAAACGTAAGTTACATATTTTAATATCCAATGAAATCAACTTTTTATGTGTTTTTTTAAAAAATTTTTCTCTAAAATCTGTAAATATGCATTTTTATGCCTATCAAGAACAATTGGACCAACAATACTGTAGTACATCATTTTATAAAATTCAAACAAATTTCATACCATATCACAAAAATTGATTTTGCCCTTAATCACCTTTTACTCATTATTTTTATATGTAACTGTATACAAAAAATTACACCACATTGAGCCTAATATTTCATCTAAATTTAGACACCTCAATCTTTAAAATCCGACAAGTAGCAACAAGATTACAAATTTTATAAGCGAACCATCTCGAATCCATTTGTGAGCCAACGGTACCGTTCTCCACAAACAATTTTGTTGAATATCGGTAAAACTCTTTTCAAGTTTGTGAAGCCTTTATAAATTGTACAGTTATGTGGGATATATCAAATTAAAGGTAATTTTATCGTGATGCTCAAAAAAAAGTTGAATCATAGTTTTATAAGGCTTATGTAAATAGTAACTAAACACCGCGGAAACAACACTCTTTTTACCGTTATGTCGGTTCACAGACTACAGAAAATTGTCAAAGTTTGTACAAAAATGCTTTTACCCAATATCTAATGGCTGTGTAAATTTCACAGTTAAAAATGTAAAAATAAAAGAGATAAAAATAAAATACCGTTTGAAACGGTCGAAAAACTTGGACTGACAAATCTTGTTTTTACTATTATTCATTGAAAAAAATGTTTAAAAATCTATTTTTTTTACACGTTTATAGACAGCACATAAACTTAAAAGTCGTTTTGACAATTTTTTTCCCGTTCTTCCCTGATTTTTAAAATAAATTAAACCACTCACATAAACTTTCAAAAACGTATTTGTTTTTTAAAGCTCAAAAAAAAAAGTTATGAAGCATTTTAAATATAATCCATATTAGACACCTATTTTTTTTTTATTATCTTTCAATGCACATAATTAGTTTTTCAAAAAATTATCAACTTTATTAATAATGACATCATTTTCAAATGTCTAAAAAATATTTGATATTGGAAAATTATTTTTTTCTTGAAAAGTTGAATTTTTAGAATTTTTTTTCGATGAAAAACATCATTATTTCAATTTATCTATTCAATTAAATTTATTTCGTAGTTCTAACCCTTATACTTTTCGAGATGTACAAAAAGTTTTTTTCCTTTGCTCCATTTTACCCTAATTTGCCGGTGGAATTTCGAAAAATCCCGCAGTATCAAAACCTAACATTATACCACCTAACTTTTGGTGTATTTAGTTTTTTTCTATCAATTATAGTGTAGAAAATGAAGCAGTCAGAATATCAAAAACAATGGCTGACTTCTGTAATTTATTAAATTTATTGTGTTTCACACAAAATGAAAAATAAACCCAGTATAAAATGTTAATGTGTTGTTACTCTTTCTCTACTCATAGTGTCTGTGTGAAAAAAACCAGAAATAATGGGCTGAAAAAATCTTTGTGTTATTACTGGTTTAATATTTTTATAATCGCCGGTAAAGAAGTATAACTTCAAAAAAACGTTTAAAAAAGATAACTTTTATGTCGATCCCAGTGGCGACAGTGAGTCAATGGGTGCGTTCCTGCGATTGTTGGCCTAGTAAGAGCTATGTCAAGAGCCAAATAAAAAAAAACAACAAATAATTAACAGAAATTGTTGCTCACGAAATGTATATTCTTTTTTCAATTTGTTTTTCACGCTGAATTTAACTACTGAAAGTATAAAAAAAGTCTAATAGATTGTTCACATCAATACTTACTAATCCAAAGCATCAACTAATTTGCTTTGCGCACTGATAAATGTGCAGCGGAACATGCAATTACTATACGTATATTTTGTTTTGATAAAGTTTCACTTTTCAATTCTCAAAGTGCCGCACTATTATCAAATATGTAAAAGTGTTTGGGCCTGATAAATTATAATTAATCAAATCTACTGAATGTACTGAAAAAAACCATAAAACATAGCTCGGGTGGCAGATGAAAATATAGATCAACTTAAATAGATACGCTGATCTGATTTAAAATAAATAAATAAATAAATGATAGAATTGTATTAAGATAATATATTTAAAATGGCTGTATTCTAAATTAACCTAAGTTCTGCGTGTTCTAAGCCAACGACAACGCCACTGCGCCGCCGCGGCGCGCCGCCGCAACCGATATACATTGAATGGAAATTGAGAAATGAGACAACAAATCTTCATCGTTTATCACATACTGAATTATGAAAATAAAAAAAAATTATATACGATTTATCTTTTATCTAGACTTAGAGCCCCAGGCAGATTTTAAGCGTGAAGCGTGAACAGTGAAGTGATTGGTATTTTTGGATAGGTTTTTTAATTGTGTGTATGAGATGTGGAGTCCTTGCAGACCCCATAGAAAAGGTGTTTAAATGTTATATTGTGCAATAACAATGCATTTTGTTTAATAATGATTATACCAATATAAATTGTTGGTAGTAGAATAGATCTTCATTGTATGTTGCCAAAAAGTTTGTATCAATATAGTTTAATCGTTTTCATACCTATGCCTGGTAGGTTGCAGGCAGTTGGATGCAAGAAAATTGGCTTGAAACAAACTATTTGGCAACATAATACAAGGAGAAATGCATTGTTGTTGCACTATAAGTTTATTTTACCAACGAAATGAAATAAAACGCCCACAGTAAAAATTGGTCTGAAGTAAAAGATCTTTCATTTGACACCTATTTCATTAATGACCGCTGAACGTCCTAAATGCCCATTCTCCTTTGTAATATTTAAAATTCTGAAATTGTTATTGAAGTTTTAATTCTTACTTTTCCCTGTAAAGGATAAGTATAGCGATTGGCACAAAAGGAGTGACTTTTCTAAAGAAGATACAATCAGTTTGCACTTTTTTACTTGCGATATAGGTACCTACTATAGGGCAAGTCTAGGATTAGTAAAAAAATCGAACTTGAGATAAAAACCAGACAAGTCATAACGACGATAGAAAATGCGAAAAAAAGTGGGTCTTGCAATTCTGTCTGTCTGGCTGTCTGTCTGCCTGTGTATACTTCGAGGTACAGCCTTAACCGCTGAAGTGATTTTCTTCAAATTTGGCGATTAAGGATATTTGGTGAAATTGACATTTTTTTTTAAGACCTGCCATTTATCCATTAAGGGAAAGTTAATTTTTTTTTTCAAAAATGGCTCTAACGAGTTTGATTAAAATATTTGTGTCTACTATTGTTAGTGGAATCATAAGTACTTTTGAAATGAAACAAATGTGTTAAAATTCTACTAACGGTAGCTCTCATAGCACCGTTTATTTTTTTCAATTTTTTGACTTTCTCTTAAACAACTCAACCAATTTTGATGATTTTTTTTTATGGAAGCTCCTAATAACCTTAAAATTATTTGATATCAAAATTATCAAAAAAATTATTTTTGGGTTTTATCCTAGATATGTACTCCAATACTTAGTTTAGTTTGGTTAGGTAAGGTTGAAACAAAAAAAAAAAAATAGCCCTATAAATCGGACTCGGCAAACAGGTGAAAACCTGAAATCCTATGGAAAATTACAATTTTGCTTTTTCTAAGACTGAGCTAAGATCTGATAGCGTGGGTTCGATTCCCATGGTGTGCATAGAAAGTTTTTCATAATAAAATTGGATTAAAGCTCAGCACCACAAAAAGGAGACTGATGAGTGCATAAGTGGCAAAGCACGAAACAGCTATATCTCCAGCCAAACAAGAGTGGTAGCGCCTTTAAGTTGTTGTTGTTGTTCAAACATTCAATGAAATTGACGGAATAAAGAATGGTCAAGTCTAATAAGCTGACATTCTAGTACGAATAGTACAATAATAACAAAAATTTTGCTTTTTGTTTTTTCGATTTTTTGAGGAATGACAAA
The DNA here is from genome assembly GCA_948107695.1 of Meliscaeva auricollis. Lineage (NCBI taxonomy): Eukaryota > Metazoa > Arthropoda > Insecta > Diptera > Syrphidae > Meliscaeva > Meliscaeva auricollis. Next base: position 36,723,651 of record OX403619.1, on the reverse strand, counting down.
AAGTGTTTTTATCCTCTTTTGAAAAGTCACTCCTCAATTAGTCATCATGAAACATCATGAAACGTAAAATATCACGTTTTGGAGACATTTTTATGCGCGTGTGCCGTTGTTGGTGTCGTCTTCGGTGGCGGTGGCGGCAGCCGGCGTCGGCGTGGGCGTTGGCGTTGGAAATTTGTAAACTTAAGTTCAAAATTCGGCCATTTTGAAAAAGCCTACTTGTACATTTCATACAAAAACCTTCCAAAAATGTCACTTTTGTAGCACTCAATGTTTTACATTTTTTTGTAAAAAAATTCTTGCAACGGTGCGGAAATGTTTGGGATTACTAATGTAATTCATATTTTTTGACTATTACTTTTTTTGATATGTTTTTAAAGCATAGTAAATTTGTCTTGGAGCCTACTTCACAAAATCTAGAAATCAAAATACTGAGTAATTTTAAGCAAGATTATATAAGAGTGTAACTTGTTTACTCCCTTTTGGGGTTCTCTGTATTACAAGTGTATAAGAAGTGTAAAACGATCAACAAAAAAAAAAAATACTTAAATTGGTAAACAACTTTTTAAATGGTTCTTATCTTCCAATGAAGTGTGCCATTTGATTTTTTCTTGAAAGATGAAATCATTAGAAAATATGTTTTTATTGTGTAAACCAAGTATCAAATACCTATAAAATAATAGTCAAAATGTATGTCATTTAAAAGCAAATAATTAAACAAATAAAGTTATCAACAACTAATCAATTAATTGTTCGAATAAGCGGTTAGAGTTCTTAATAAATTTACTGGCTAGGTATTGTATCAAATAGCAACATTTGCATTTTAATAATTAACCCTGCAGTCGTCTCGCGGATTGCTATTGTAATCTACTAAGATACTTTTTTCTCCAAGAAAGCTGAAATTTAAAATTTTTTTAATTTATTTTTTTTTTAATTTTTTATAATTTAATTTTTATAACATTAAAGAATATTTAATTTCAAAATAAATTAAAAAAAAGTTAAGCATAGGTAGGTATTAGTTTTATTCTAATTTTAAAATGGATTACATATGTAATCCGCGCACCGACTGGTGTAACTTTTTGGTGCGCGACGACTGCAGGGTTAAAACGTATGTTCATAAACAAAAAATCATCACTATTTTAAACGATTTCTCAATTTTGCAGACATTGAAATAAAAATTTAAGTATGTTTTTTTTCAAAAAATCATATTTTTAAAAATAAATATTATAATCATAAATCCTTTAAAAGTCTATTTTGGTAAAATATACGAATGTGCAGGTGCCATTTTGCACAAACCTCAAAAATCAAATGACACTTTTATATATGGGTCTTTTGTATCCTTCAACTTACTATAATATGTGTACATTTGCACACGACAGACTCTTCTTTATTTCTTAAACCCAAGCTCATTATAATCTTTCTTAATAGCATCAATAAATTGAAGATAGATAAAGTGGATCGCTATGGGTCGCTCGTACTTGCTCGAATAAACTGGATCATACCGAACGAACTTTCTCTTATGGTTCAAGGCTGTGAAACAGTTTATCAATAAAGATGAAGGTAATGACATGGTTAAGCGTATAATGTGTGATCATAAGTCAAGACTACTCACAAAAAACTTATTTCTTTTTAATATATTTGTGTACAATAACACTTGAGCTGCTAAAACAATTGAAAAAAAAAAATCCATCAACGTTGAGCCGCTAATGAGCAATACGTGATGAAAAAAAGAAGAAAGAAGCTCAGCTGGGTCGCACATGCTTGCTCGTTTAGTTAATCGCAAAATTGGAAGACTTTTAAATTTGAGGAAATTGTATAAAAAAGGGAATCAGTTGTAAAAATAACTATAAAAAACTTTTTAACTAATTTTTGACCTACAAACAACATATGGTATTTTATAAATACCTGTTTCTCGCTCAAATTTTTTTTACTGCGAAGCCAACCGAGGCAGCCTCTTGAACAACGTTGTATTTGATAATTAATGGGAATGTCTGTTCTTTTTAATAAATCTATAATACATGGAAAAAAAATAATTTTGTTTATATTTTTGCATTTTTAAAACAGAAACTTGTAATAAAAGCCAAACCTGTAGGAGTAACAAACTTAAAACAAAATTTTCTAAAATTGACATCGACAAAAGCGGTTGCAATTTAAGCCTCCTCTTGTTTGCTCTCTTCATAGACGACATCGAGGACGCTTTACAGGGTGGAGTTAGAGTTGCGTCAAATCTTCTGGTGAAATCCTTAAAATTCGCCGATGATATTGTGATATTTGCTGAAACGCCTGAAAGTCTCCAGTTGATGATAAACAGAATAGCTGAATACTGCTACAAATGGAGGCTTCAGGTAAACCTCAGCAAATCGAAGGTTATGATCTTTCGTAACGGTGGAGGCCCAAACTGCCGCAACGAAAAGTGGAGATTCGATTGTAAGGAAATTGAAGTAGTAAGTGACTACAACTACCTAGGAGTAAAAATATCAAGAAATCTTAATCTGAGAAACCATATTGTGGAGAAACTAGCCAAATCAAAAAATGCACTTAATGCAACGTGGAGGTCCATTATGCAATATAATTCGATGTTTTTGATTTGCTGAAAATGTAATCCTTCATCCATTCGACACCTGCATGCAGAACACTTATTTTACTAAATTCCACATATAACTAATTATACTAACTATAACCTGGATCGATTTTATATAACTAATGAAAGGATTCAATGCAGATATATCGACGATTTTTCCTTGGCTCAACTCTTACATCAGGACAATGGTACATTTATTTTGCTTATTTACATATGACCAATGTTGTGGTATCAGTAATAGCAATGAAAGCTTCGGTGGAGTACTTCTTTCGTTTTTTTCTTTAGGTACTAGATTTTAGATTTAGATTATTAGATTATTTAGATTTTATTTGATCAATTAATATTATTACTATTACATAATTATTTGTAACTAATCTTTAAGGCATGGCTTTGCCGTCTGCCTGATTGACAACTATATAATATAAGTTAATTTGTATAACATTTTTAAGTTTCAATTAAGTCTAAAAATTTCCATTTAATATTCTATTTCGATACGCTAATGCAGTTTTACAAAATTTAAACATTTTAGATACATCTAGGTCATTAAGGCATTGTAAAATTTGTTCTTCGGATAAAAAATCACTTCCAAGTACATATCTTCTTGTTTCTCTGAGTACCGGGCACCTTCCCACAAAATGAAAAACATCTTCCCTTTCAGCCATATTACATAATTCACATAGAATAGGCAAATCTTCACGATGTGGTACGAAGTTAAGATTCAGCATTTCCCCTCGCAGTCTAAACATACTTGAAATTTGTTCTACTGTGCAGTCATCTCGGAAATAATTCCTTTGGTTTAAATTGTGATTTAGCTTACTGTATACCATCCTGTATAATGATTCTTTTGCTTCCCTTTCGTATTCCATTCTAAAGCGTTCGTCTAATAAAGCAATCATATTATATAACGAGGGTTTCCACCCATCATAGTCATCGAGGCTTAGTTCTATATTAGTTTCTTGGGTTAAACCAATCCACTCTTTAAACCAACCCGATCTGTTATTTATTGCTTGCATGACCGCTTTTTTTGGTAGGCGATAATCAGGCATTTGAAGCACATTGCATATAAAATCTACTTGCAGTTTAAGTGTTTTAATGAATATCGGAGATATACCGGACTCAAGCATAACCATATAATTAGGTGCATTCGGTGGAAGTTTAAATATTCGTTTTATGAAAAATCGAAGAAGTTTCTCTGCAGTTTCATATTGCTTACATCCCCAAACTTGAGCTGCATACAACAAAGTCGACTCCACTACTGATTCAAAAACTTGGTATTTTATGCTGTGCGCTATATGTCTATTGTTGAAAATCTTACTCCATGCCACGTTAATGGTAGTTTTTGCCTTTTGCAGTTTTTCGCTCAGATGTCTTTCCATACTATTGTTTTTCGTAATGTAAACCCCCAAATATTTATATTCATTAACCACCTCGATCCTTTCATTATTAAATGTCCATCGCTCTCTGGAACCCGTTCTTCCTCCACCTTTTTTAAATATCATAATTTTTGACTTTTCTAGGTTAACAATTAGCTTCCATATTGAACAATATTCATACAGTCTATTTATCATTAGTTGGAGCGACTCCGGTGAGTTGGCAAACAACACGATATCATCTGCAAAAAGGAGTACTTTGATGAGGCTCCCTGCATATTCGACACCTCCAGGCAAACAATCAGTGATGTCCTCGATAAAAAGAGCAAATAGGCTTGGGCTCAACGTACATCCCTGTCTTACACCTGTCTCTGTCTGGAACCAATCTGACATTTGTTCTCCATCCCATACAGCTGCTGTGGTTTCTAAGTATAGATTCTGTATAACTCGTCCATATCTGAATGACATTCCCAATCCATACAATTTGTACATTAACGCACTTCTATCTATGGAATCAAAAGCTGCCTTGAAGTCGACAAAAAACACATACAATTTCTTATTTCGATCCAAGAACGAGTCTGCTATACTTCGGAGGACAAAGATATGATCTATGGTTGAATATCCTGATCTAAACCCCGCTTGGAATTCTTTAATAAGATTATTAGCATCTATCCACGCTCTGAGCCGGTTCTGCAGTATTGCAGTAAAAATCTTATAAGATGCATTCAGAAAGGAAATACCTCTGTAGTTTGAAGGATCTCCGGTGGTCCCTTTTTTGTGAATTGGGAATACAAGGGCTTCCTTAAATTCTTGTGGAATATTTCCGAGTTCACTGTAGTTTCGGCATGAGCTCCATTCTCACAATTTCTTCATTTTGATCATCACCGCAGTTGAAGGAAACGACAATTGGCATGTGATCAGAGTATGGCATTTGCTGCACCTCAAAATCCGTGATCAAGGTATTCCACTCACCACCACTAAGGCTGTAATCAATCACTGAACTACCTTGTTTACCCATAAACGTAAATTCGCCGAGTTTATCGCTAGCGCTGGTACCATTCAGTATCCGTAGTCCAAAAGAATTACACATTTCTAGTATTTTGCTACTATGTATAACTTTTACCTACGATATTACTTCATCTTAAAAAATATATCAAAATGTTGTTTTTTTGGATTCTAAGTTAACGGACATAACACAGTTCTAGACATTAAAACATATTTCGTTCACCACAAATTTCGTTCAGTAACCCAGAAAATACATACAGTAAATATTTAAGGTGTAGAAACTATGGCTACAATTGTAACCAATTTTTTTTATAGAAAAATTAGTCTTCTTCAAAATTTGTGATGTGCAATTTTGCTGTACTCTTAGTTCTTTGCAAGAAAAAAAGAAAAAAACTAAAAAAAAATCGTTCAAAATTATCAAAAATTGATTAAATTTTTTTTTTTTTCAATACATTTCTCAAGTCCATTTTTAAAGATCAAAATTCTCTCTCAAGTTTTCTCCCTTATTCATTTAAATCGGTTGAAACGGAGCTGGGCATTAGATAAAACAAATATAACTTGAATTTCCCATATAAATGTATGGAAAAGTTTCAAAATCATTTAGCAAGTTCTTAATATTGAAATAAAAGGCTTAAATTTGGTGAGCAATTTTTATTAAATGTGTAAATTAGTATTCCGTCTATTAACTTATGAACCAAAAAATTTGTTTCCAAGAAAAAGACAATCTAATAATTGTATTTCCTCCAACTTGGTTCAAGAACCTCTCCACTAAAGCCAAAAAAATTAAAAAAAAAATGTCTCCGTTTTTGTATGTACATATTTCCACGAAAAAGTCCATCTGTCCTGTACTATAACAGAACAAGTACATTTCTGGAAAAAAATTTAAGAATCACCCCAATTAACTCATTTTATTAATTTTTTGTATCAATAATACATATTTCAGTTTGTTATAAATTGCCCGAACATTGCATTATCTTATAATAATAATTTATTGTTTTTGTTATAATGAAGAAAGTCGTTAAACTACTCGTTTCACTATTTCGCAAATTAAAAATATCAATTTCTCTACAAATGTGCAGTGTGCATTGCAGCAAAACGTGTTTAGAAAACGTGTCCAAATAAATGTTTCAATGTTTCTGTAAATATTTTGTGTGCACCATAATACCAGTTAACAGCATCTCATTCCTTACATGCCAGATAACCTATTATTAAGTCCGTTGGCATTCAAGATACTCGTACTATTTCATGATTGGCTTTTGTATATTTTTCTTCAAACTTGAACTTGTTACTTTGATAGTGTTTTTGTGATGGATCATAGAAACTCTTAAGTGTTGTATATAAATACAGAACTTACAATCCGTTCATTCACACACACAAGATATATGTATGTAAGATATGTAATGCATGCGTAACTCCCATATCGATTGTATACCGAACATACATGGATAAGGTACATAATGGTTTGAGTGTAAATCTACTTTTCGCTCCTTTAGAAACTAAGAACTTATAGCATCACAACTTCCTGATGCTAGTTTACCTTTTTTCAAAGAAACAAACAAACAAAGTTTGTATCTAGATTTATGGTCTTGAAGCTATCGTTACAATTCGACACCTATTCTTTTTATAACATGTATATCTTTTACGTACTTATGCACAACACAACTGACTGAGGTACAGTTATTGAGTCATAACCTAAATCAGAGAAATAATCAAAAGAAAGACTGCGTGGTTGTACCTAGTTAGTAGGCTGAAACAGAGGGAGCCTAAAATGTTCTGCCATATCCAACTGGCTGAAAGGAGAGGGACTTCTGTTATAGCCAAAATATGAGTAGGTGCGTACCTACATATGCCCTCTTAAAAATAGCTTTCTTTCTCCTCTATGTGACTTCAAAACAATTATATAATCCATAACAACTATTATTATGAACGGCAACAAACTCTAGCGGCTTGTACCTATAAAATTTTCAGACTGCAATTGCATTCATATAGTCATAGTTTGTTGTTCAAAAACTGAATCGTAATCATGTTATCACGGTTAAAGAATGTCATGCATATGTCACAAGAGAAAGGGTATTAAAAGATGCACCAGTACATTAGGGATTCAGTGGGGATTTTTGCAAGGAAAATTGTTTCCTTGGAGATTTTTTAAATGGAGGTTTTCTCTTGGGAGCTAATGGCAAGCTGGATATTTTTCATTTGAGATTTTGTTTATGAGAGATCCAAATCCCTCGTTATTTTTAGTTTTCTTGAAAACCAGAAGACATTTTTGATTCTAGTTTTCAGTATTAGACTAAAAATTGGTAGGAACATTTAAAACTTAAAACCAAAAGGGTTCTTGATAATGATAATTTTTTGAATATATACAAATAGTTTGAACCAAAAAAAAAATTAATATTTTTTTGCAAAATTTGGAGACTATCCCCAGACGATTTTTTTTTTGAAAATCGAATTACATATATGCTTTTTTAATTAAAGAGGCTTAGCATATATAGTAACTTTATCTTTAAGAGCAAGTACGAGCGACCCAGTCGTGCATTTTATTTTTTACCTAATCAACACGTTCTAATAGTTTGATTAATACTATTGGAAACATTTAGAATTTCTTGATTTCTAGTACTTTCTGTTATACATTTTTTATCGCTATATTTTGAAAAGCTGTAGTTTGAAAACTATGAAGTCTACAGAAATGATATTAAACTCAAATTAAAGACTTTTGTAGGGGTGAACCGTAGAACATAATGTTTAGTCAAAATCTAGTTAAAAATTCCATTTATTGAAAAAAGCTCAAAAAACGGCGCTCGATGTCGAAAAAATTGGATCCAACATCGGCTTAACATCTTAAACAACTCAGCAAACAGCTGAAACCATGGTTTCAAAACTTTTTTTTTCAAATTGCAGCAATAAAATAAAATGCACGACTGGGTCGCACGTACTTGCTTTTAGGGTCAAAGTTGCTGTGGACGCTAAATCTTCATATATAAAGTTTTTAATAGTATAAGAAACTAAAAAATAAACATGAAATTTATTACTAAAATGACTTAAACAACTTCTAAAATTGTTTTGATCTCAAAACTAAGTATGCCATTTGATCTTGTTAAAAAAGATTTATTTTTAGAAAAAAAATTTTGAAAATCGTTAGAGCCGTTTTTTAAAAAAATTAATTTTTTATGTACAAAAATTATAAAGCTTTGTTTAAAAAAAATTTGAATGCCAATTTTAAGAAAATATTAATGGACATCTAAAACCAAAATTGAAAAATTGATTTTTGAAAAAAAAAAAAAATTTGAAACTTTTTTTAAAAATCCAAACATTTTTTTTTTCAAAATTTTGATATGAAATAACTTGAAAATTGTTGAGAACCTCTTGTGCAAAAATTGTCATCGAAATCTGTGCAATCGCTTATGAGAAAATCAGAAAAGAGAAAAACGGCTCTATGGGAGATACCGTTTTTAACCGATAAAAAAGTACGACCATGCTTGTTGTATTACACATAAAAATTTTAATCAAAATCGTTAGAGCCGTTTTTGAGAAAATCAAGATTTTCTATATTTGTTGTATCGCAGGTACCGTTTATTTTGGTCCTAAAAAAAAAATTTCAATTTTCCCTAGAGGGAATCACCGAAAACCCTTAACTACCAAGTTTGAAGATAATCGCTTAAGTACTTTAGGCTCTAGCTCAAGATAGATACAGACTTATTGCATTTTTTTGAAACTCCTTTCTGCATCTTTTGAGGAAGTTGATATCTTGATTCGTTCTGGAAATGTGGTGAATGAAGAAAATTGCCACGAAAGTACAAACTTACATACATACATACACACACACATACATTTTTCTTAAAACGACGGATTCAGAATGTAGTGACCTCAAAACATCGAGAAATGTCTAAATTTTTAACTTCGACAAATCGGTGCGATTTGTAAATATGATTGGTGCCATCACAATAACTTCCAATGGGAAGTTACACTGATATTGAAATTTTATTCATCTCTATTTTTCTGGTAGTCTAGATCTTAGTAAAATTTGATCCTTTAGAAACGGATCATTGATATAAAATTCTGAAAATTTCTTCTGGAAAACCAATGCTTACCGACGAAAAGAAAAAAAGTTAGTTCTAAAAGGGAAAAAAGGGATAACCAGAGGGATGCATGATGTCAACAACATTCCATTTAAAGTCTAATGACATCTCTGATGATCTTTACAAAATTTTATATTATTAAAAGTTCACACTATTCAGTTTATGCTAGTCTAGACACTGCAAAAACTATACAAAAAAGAAAATAATAATAAATAATTCTAGTTTGGATATCACTGAGGAATAATTCATGTTTCATATAATTATACTCATACGTTACGCCCAGAGGCCAGGGGTCCAGAAGAGAAGTGTCTATTTCAATGTCCCGTCTCGCGTTGAGAAATGTTGTTTATGCAGTTAGTATAGCCGCTTACTACAACTTAAATTTGCTGAAGCAGTTAGATGCTATTGTAATAGCAATCAACTTGGAGTGCTCAGAAATTATTCATTTTTAACTTATGAGTTTGTGTTGCGTCACCATAATTATTATACCTTTAGTGTATTCTGACTCTAAAAATATTATAATATTATTTTATAATATCTCCAAAGTTGAGTAAGAAAACTTATTCTATTTGACATTGAAAACTATTGCCGGGAAGGTAGCCACATTAATTATGTACCTTCAGAGTTGTTTTAATAGAAATAAAAACAAAAAACTTGAAGGTATCTACGTATCTGAAAATAAATCTGTAAATTCTGTAAATCGAATTCGTGTTTCTGTACGTGAGTAGCGTTTATTTCTGCTAGGTTTAATACATTTATGTATACTTTGTTATGTACACATGTGACGGTCCATGACAGCACATCAATATTTTAAGAATCTAGTCATAGAGAGATTCTAAAGATAGAAGATTTAATTAATTTACCTTAAGTTTTGACAATAAATGTTAAAAAAACAACGTGATAACAATTATTATAAGATGACATGCAATACGAAAATAAATCACATAAACGCAAGGTTGAAAATAAATATTAAATAAATGAAATATTTTGCGAAATCTGTCAACAAAATTATTGAGTTCAAGATTCATAGTGTATAATCGGTTAAAAGGTTAAATTGCTTATAACTAACAACAAAATAAGAAAAGATGAGATAATATTATAAAGGTTATTTTCGGCTTAGATACAAACTTTATTCGGCAGAAATGAGTTTTAAATTCTGTAAATTGACAGTAGTTATGGACAGGTTTTCAAAAGAAAATTATACTCATGCTTATTATGGAATTCGCAATACTTTACTACCGGGGAGTCAGTGTGATTCGCAGGGTTCGCGTTCGCATTTAACGCAATTATGAACTTGCCGGGTGAACTATATTATCAATACGAGGGACTATCTTACCATTTCCATTAACACACTTCTTCAACTGCGAGTTCTGCAGAAGAAAACATGGCTGAAATAAGTTTGAATCCCGCCGCAACGCATTCGTCGGATTCTATTAAATTTTTTAGATTATTAGGATTCTATAATAGGGTAGGGGTGAATATTACCTCCTTTTTATAAATCTCATCTAAGAAACTTGAAAAAATGTCAAGTCGTGTGCTTGTGTTTAGTTCAGGGCAATTAGGTATTGATCGATTGACATTACACATAAATGCATTTTTATTCGTATGAATCGTTTAGATAAAAAAATAAAAGATTTTACAAACCCAATTTTTATTTCGTCGCCATAAAAATAAAACTGCAGCAATATAATCTAGGAATTTAATTATTTTATTTGTGAGGTCAATTAAATGTCAAAACAACCTGATTTGTATGTTGTGCGTACATTTTGTAACTCTGACATCGAGATAAACTGGGGGCTATCGTGAATAAAAAGTTCCCTGGGAATGTTTACCTCGTAAAAAAAAATTGGGAAAGTAAATACCGAGGGAATGTTTCCCTCGGAATTTATTGGTATTGGGAACATAATTTCCAGGGAAATTTATCTGTCATTTCATACATTGTTTTGTTTCCTGGAAAATAAAACCAGGGAAGATTTATAATTGCTGAAAAAAATTTCGCGGGAAAAAATATTTCCAGGGAAACAAAATTCCTTTGGAGATTCCCGATAAAGCAATTTTTATATAAAAAAAATAAAATTTGTGCCAATTCACAATGTTTCTCGATAACTTTTCTATATGCGAGAAATACAGAACGTATGTATCGGATTAAAATTTTGAAAAGACTGTTTTATTTAAACTTTTTGCGTTTGGCAAAAGAATTTGGGATCAAAAAAGAGAGCATTGATAGACGAAGACCAGTTGGCTTCACAATCTCGGTTACAAAAAGAAAGTATACGAAACGAAAATAAATCATGTGAAACCAGCTAAAGGCGATATGTTAATGAATTTTTTTATTATTGCTTTTGATTTTCAAAAATTTGTTTTTTTTTTTGTAAAATTTATTATTTACCTAGTTTTGGCAAAGTTTTATTTACTTTTAACATTCTTTTATAATAAAAATCATAGATTTATACGGAATTGAGATCTTAATTCAAATGAAGTCATAGAAATAATGTATGCATGAAGACGACACCTAAACGTTGATAGGTGTCAGAGTCATAATTATAAATTGTCGAATTGATATAATCCCTTCAAATGAAAATAAAGGTTTATATTTTGAGTAAAAATCAAAAATCACTTTAAGCGATACCACCCTAGGCCTTTCGCACAAAATGGCATAAGATCTCTTTATGATTATCTTCTAAGAAAAACAAGAAAATAATATAAATATACAAAATAAAGTACCCAAACTTACCTTCGAAAATATTTATATTGAAACCTTGGAAAATTAAATGGGAGTCCTCATTATGTTAACTAAAAAAGAAGAAAAAAAAATTGTTTAAAATAATATTTTTTTTTAACAGAATGAATGGGTATTTTTATTGTTTGGAATTTAATGAATCACATTGAGTTTGAACGTGCCATTAAAATTCATTTCATTAACATTCAACAACCATTTATAGAAATTCTGTTGCCGTTTTTGTAATTTTTCTTTTCAAAGGTGAATAGATGCAAGTGGTGAAACTATAATAACTATTATTAAAGGTTTGAATGAAATATAAATATTAAACTAACGTTTTCAGCTAATGTTAGAGATTGATGCAAGTTTGGTTATAAGATGATGCTATTAATTAATTTTCAGCCCAGCCTGAAAAAAAAATTAATAAATTGTGCATTGAAACGATTTGCGCTTCATACGCGTAGTATCCCTCCTCTCAGCAGGCACAAAATCTCTAAGCATAAAATCCCCAATTACTAGCTAAGTTGCATTATAAGCAGGCAAAGAGAGAAAAATTCATTGATTTACCACTGATAGAGTAGAGTAGAAGGGAAGAGTTACCTAAATGTTAGGTACATGATGGTTAATACTAGAATAGCAATTCAACTTTAAATCATAGACTATGTCAGGTTACGGGGAATTTTTACTTCCAATAAAATAAAACTTCAAAAAGATTAGAAAAATGACAGACAAACTTTTGCAATGGCCCTGTAGTTTATGATTTCGTTTTTAAGCTTAAAGTCCTTTCCATAAAAATAAAAAAAACACTGGAGTAGCTTAGAGGTGTTCATGCGTTTCTTAAGACAGAAAGACACAGAAAGTGCAGAAGGCACAATTTTTCACATTCCCTTTCATGGTGATGCATTATTGATTGTTATCCCGAGATTGATTTTTTATATGAATCGAAGTTCAAAATAGCTCAGGGGAATTATGCAAAAATTAAGCTTGACCCAGACAAAATATTGAACATAATTTTAAAATGCCTATATTTTAGTTGTTATGAGCAATGTCCTTACTCATATTTCAAAACTTCTAAGGAATCTTATTTGGGGTTTTCTCACGATCTTGCTACATCTAAGAAACTAACTTTTTTTGAGAGTTCATTTAGTGTCAAAGTAAGCTGAATTGTATGTTGAATCTATTGAAACCAAATTTATATACATATCTATTTTATTTATTTATGTTCAATCCCTCAACTTAAAGATAAAATAAATTTTATTATATTCCTTCATTAAAATATTATTAACAAGAATGTTAGGTAATTTTTTCTGTGCAACATGGATTTTTTTTCTGAAAACCCTCTTCAAATAATGGTACAGAGATAAAATTTGGAAAGAAGGGTACATTTTGCCATGAGAATCAACGACCAATAGCGTGCATCTAAATATTTTTGTGTCAAAGGGTATTTTCTAATTGGCAAAGGAAGTTTTGAGCACCGATCTGTAATTTCAAGATGGCGGATAACGCATAAACATATTTTGTTATAATACTTGTGCGTTTAGGTTCTTCGTATAAGAAGGGTCACATCTGCATTAAGCAATTACTGTTGTTTGATGGAATGTTTAAAATGAGACTAATTTATTAAATTGAGCGTTTTAGTAGCTTACATAAAAAACAAAATGGACGACTAAATTATAGGTACTTGCTTCTATAGTATAGTTAAAGTTGCTTAGACTGTTACAATTTTTTATTTAAAAGAAAATATGAAATGACCTTCAAACACATTTGTCAGATTGCTTTTTTAAAAATGCATCTCTGGATTTTTTTTTTTGAAAATTGTTAGAGCTTTTTTTTTCTTATGTACAAAGTGTATATATATAATATCCAAATTGGTTTTTATAGAAAAAATTGTGTCTTCTGATACAGACAAAAGAAATGAGAAGTAAAAGTAAGTGATTGGAATTAAATGACGCTGATTGTATACGAAAACTTTACTTCATTTGGTGTTGTGCTTTTTTGTAGGTCATCTATTTTAAAAGGAGAAATTCAAATGCCAGTAGATAGAGTTGAATGCATCTTTTTGGCGACACTTTTCTATTTTCCTTTGATACATAAAAGAATAGGAAAGCAATTTCATGTTGTACTATATGTAGGTACTAGGTAGGTACCTGAACTTTATAGAAACTAAAAGAGTAACTTCAGGCTTTCAGAAGTTTGTTTTATTCATTGTGAAAAAAACAACATATTTTTTTGTTCCTTTTTATTTCGTTCTAGTGCACACATTGCTGTTGCTTTGTTTGAGTATTCTCTACCACATTTTTGCCTGATTTAAACACAAGAAATGAATGTAAAACCTATAATCTGCAAACCGTCTCCCCTCAACCTTTCGATTGATATTGGGTTTCAAGCACATATGACATATGTATGTAAAGTATGTGTTCATTATACATAATGTAATGTAGATTTATGTTGTTTTTAGTGCTGGAAAAAAGCTGCGACAAAAATAATTGTGCCTTATACATGCTTGGTACATAGTAGGTACCTATGCTATAGCCAGGAGTGTACTGAGAGTTTTAGTATTGTGGGTGAGTTTAATTAAATTCCGACTCAATTTAAAAATTCATCCATCCATTCGACCATCTTTCTACAGCCTCACAAGGATACATTTCGTTTAGAGTTTTTGGAAGAAAAAAAAAACATTATTTAAGCATTTAAAACATCATCTCCCAATGTTGTACTTTTTACTTGCTTTTATTTTATTATTGGATTTGCGTCAAAAAAAAATTAAGGTTTTAATCAAAATCAACATTACATTTATATTACAATAAAAGTGGTTTTCTGTGCTGAAGTCGAATCTGAATTCAGAAAAAAACTATGACATCACATTTTCTACATAATTTTACATGAAAATATCACCTTATCTCAAAAACGTTACGTCATAGATTTTTTCTGACTTCAGATTCGACTTCAGCACAGACGAACAAATGACATTTTTAACTTTATATTATTTCGCGTTTTTGAGTCGTTGACTTAAAAATAAGATTTTTTTAATGAAAATCTCATTTCTGCTTACCATATACAAAAAATGAAAGTAATAGTGCAGAAAATAGCTCTAAAGGTGTACGCTAAGGTAACACTTGTTGTGAACTTCTTATTACTGAAATAATATATGTATTGTTACGTTTACGTTGCAGTCAATATTTTAGGACCTATTTTGCATAAATTTAGCCAAAACTCTAATACAGTGGACAGCACTGGTTCATACTTTGTGGCTGTTTGTCATATCAGTCTCTGTGTTTTTATTATTTTTAACTGTCTTTTATGTATTTTAATTAAAGTTTTTGTCATAGTTCACTGAAAAAAGTGATTTTCTATGTTTCCCTTTATATTTTTTTTTTTGTTTAATATGAGTGTTTAGTGTTTAATTTTACATATTAATTTTTTAATAATCAATCTGTATTCTCCGGTAAATATCCAAAGCTTCCCTCATTTTGAGTTTTTTTTTTTGTTTGCATGCATTGGTTAGTGTTTGTGTTTTGTTATTAAAAGCACTTCCACTACATCTACAACTTTTATATTATTCTTTCGTTAAGTTTTCTAATTTATTTTACTTTTACTCATTTATTTAATTTTAAAATTTTAAACCCATTTTAAATGTTAGCAATTTTCCGTGTCAAATACTAGTTACCGCGGTCCAGACAGTAAACGGTCATTAATAGTTCAAATCATCATAGTCTGGGTTCGTATCCTTCCGTATACCTCATATATTTTTTTATTTATTAGTTTTTTTTTTTTTCTATTTCCAGATTAGCTTTTAAAATGTCATCCTTTAAGGCTGACATTTTAAAACTTTCAAAAGGATTTGAAGAATTGGTCAATGTTTTTAACACTGCAGTCTCCAATTTGAGCTCTTTCTCGGTAACTAACACCATGGTAAATAGCTCCACTTCAACTGAAGATTTAGTCAACCAACTATGTTTTCTTCTGCTGATGAAGATATTCGTGCCCAATCCGGATCAGGGGTACAAAAATCACATATAACTGGTACAAAAAATAATAAAAAGAGAAATCGCGATACCTCATCCCATGTTAAAAATTTTAGTCCACCTCCTAAACGTACAAATCTCATTTGCAATCCTCCCAATATTGCTAATACTATAGAATTACTTGTTCCGATTCAAACTGCAGACTTAACAAATACCAACTCCGCACCTGTACTTATCAAGGCTGTTTCTAAGCCAAAAACAATTTTCATTTCCCGCCTGGACCCTGATACTACATCTGATGATATTATCTCCCACCTAGTTTCATGTATGCCATACTCACAAATACAGCTATTAAATGTTCAAAGATAAGCAAACAAAACAGTTTTGTTTCATCCTTTAAAATTGTAACAAATCCACTACATTTTGACTCAATTTGCAATATTAGTAACTGGCCCCCAGAAACTCTAGTTAAGGAATTTATTTCTTCAAATAAACGATCATCTACAATTCAACTATCAAAAAACTCAGTAGGATTACCCTCTTCTACCAAAACGTAAGAGGGCTTCGTAGTAAAACCGCTGACATCTTTATGAACTCTCAAGCATTTCCACATGATATATTTGTTTTAACAGAAACTTGGCTAAACCAAAGTTTCTTGGACACCGAACATTTTTGTCAAGAGTTCTTAGTTTATAGAAAAGATCGCCATGTTGGAAATACAAAAAAACTGGGAGGAGGTGTCTTAGTAGCGGTTCGAAATAAATTTGTTTCTTCTTCTATTGCATTCCCCTTTAAGCTCTCCATTGACGTAATTTGCGTTAAACTATCTGTAGAAAACAAATTTGTTTATATTTTAAACGCATATATTCCTCCAAAAAGTACGGCATCTACTTATGCTGAACTTTCCATTGTTTTAGACTTCGTACTTGACCTGTCTTGCTCCAACAGCAACATATTACTTCTAGGTGACTTTAACTTGCCCCACATCGACTGGTTTCCTTCTGAAGATGAAACATACCAAGAAGCTTCTTTGACCTCTTCGCAAACGGAACTTGCTTTTCTAGATGAAATCTCTTATACTGACTTACAGCAAATAAGCTGTATTAAAAACTCTAAAAATCGAATTCTCGATTTGGTATTTTCGTCTGACGCTATTAGTACTCTTGTTCTAGAGTCTAGAACTGGAATCACTAATGTAGATAATTAAAATCCACCTTTGGACATTTACTGTGACTGGAGTAGTCATATTACCGATAACAGTAATGCCTTTGATTGCTCATATACTTTTGACTTCAGAAAAGCAAATTTCCAAATGCTGTCTGAAAACTTATGTAGATATGGAATTACTGACATAATTTCATCTTCTAATATTGACGAAGCAGTTACTAGTTTTTATAGTATCTTGAATAATTGCCTTTCCAACACTCTTTTAATGAAAAAATCAAATAATACCAATTTCAGCCACTCTTGGTATACGAAAGAACTGAAAATACTTAGAAATAAAAGAAATAAGGCATGGAGAAGTTATTTAAAAACTCTTTCACCAGTTGATCACACTCTGTATTTTACACTATTTGAAGAATTTAAAACTCTTTCAAAAACTCTTTACTCCAACTACTTGGTTGAAAAGGGGTGTTCCTTAAAAAAACGACACTAAATCATTTTGGAAACTCGTAAACTCTAAAAAGAACTCAGATGGTTATCCGGCAAATTTAACTTATGAAAACATTCAATTGCAAAATACTTTCGAAAACTTTTCGAAATTCATTTGTTAGTGAGAATGTTGATGTTGATGAATTCTTTTTTAAAAATCTACACACGTATTCACAAACGAGTTGTAATAATATCCCTGTTCTTCAGAGCACTGTCTTGGATCTTCTTTCATCATTAAATGATGATTGCTCAGCTGGCCCAGATGGTATTCCTCCAATTTTATTAAAAAACTGTAGAAATTCACTAGTTCAGCCTCTTACTTTTTTGTTTCAACTTTCTATCAAATCAGGAAAATTTCCCTTGATTTGGAAAAAATCATTTCTCACTCCAGTCTTCAAGAAAGGGGACAAAACAGATATAAAGAATTATAGGCCTATTTCAAAACTATCTTGCATTCCAAAACTTTTTGAACAAGTAGTTTGCGAGAGTTTTGCTTTTTTTAGTAAAAGTCTGCTTGTTGAACAACAGCACGGTTTTGTGAAAAATAGATCAACGGTAACTAATCTTCTTATGTTCTTGCACAATTGCTCAAATGCATTAGAAAAGGGAAATGAAGTTGACTGCATATATACTGACTTTTCTAAGGCATTTGATCAATTAAGTCATAAAATAATTATCTTTAAACTTAAAGCTTTTGGTTTTCCACCTATCTTTATTGCTTGGGTGAAATCATACCTGGAAAATAGATCTTATCAAGTCAAATTTAGAAATAGTCTTTCTGATCCTTTTATTTCACATTCAGGTGTCCCTCAGGGAAGTCATTTGGGCCCACTTCTATTCATTCTAGCAATAAATGATGTTGTATCTTGCATAAAATCAAGTGATATTCTAATTTTTGCTGATGACATGAAGATTTTCAAGACAGTAAATTCTAATCACGACCGCATTCTTCTTCAGTCTGATATTGACAATTTTAGTGTTTGGTGTATGAAAAACGGTCTCTCTCTCAACCCAGTAAAATGCCAGACAATTACATTCTCTAGGAAGCGTTTTGCGAATGCTTTTGACTACTGCATCTCGCAACACAAGCTTTGTAGAGTATTTAGTTTCAAGGACCTAGGTGTCCAATTCTGTTCAAATTTAGAATTCACGGAACACATTAATCTCATAGTAAATAAAGCGAGCTCAATGCTTGGTTTTATAAAACGCTGGGCAAAGGAATTTAACGATCCATATGTTACTCTTTCTTTGTACAATTGCTACGTGCGACCCCATCTTGAATATGCTTCACAAGTATGGACTCCCTTTTTTCAAGCTCATATAAACCGTATCGAATCAGTACAACATAACTTTATACGCTTTGCTCTGAAGGGCCTTCCCTGGACTGACCCTTATGACTTGCCTCCATATGAACATCGAATCCAACTTCTTCAGATGGAAACTTTATTTCAAAGGCGTGTTAATAATGATTTGGTATTCCTTCATCAACTTATTAATGGTCAAATTGACGCCCCTGATCTATTAGCCTGCATTGGCATTAATTATCCGGGAGGATCTCACCTGCTACGAAGATTTGAACTACTACATGTTGACTTCCATAGAACAAACTATGGTATGCATGAACCTCTTAATCGTATGAACAAACTTTTTAATTTAAACCATTCAAATATTGATTTTAATACGAGTAAAAGTGGATTAAAAAGATTGTTTCGGATCAGTGCTCCACTATCGTGACTGTTATTCCTTGTTTAAAATAATTTATTTGTTTATGTATGTTTTTATTTATATATTGTGCATGTGTAAGGTTGTATTATTTTATTTTACTAACTACTAACACATGCACTTATGATGAGCCTTTGATTGTAGATAATAGCTTGCTCTAAGCTTACTACATCAAATAATCTGAAGTGTAAAAATAAAATAATATTTGTTTTCAGTTTATCATTTTCATTGCTTATTACGGCTGCCATTTTATAAATAAAAAAGGTGGCACACATTTGTATTTTTTATTTAATTAAGTTTACCAATTTCATTAATATTGAAATTTGTCGCTAAAACTCATAGAAAACACCACTATGTCGCTTTAGCGCATGGCCTCTGACAATACATTTGATTTACATTCCATGACAATCAAACAGGAAGCTGCCTTGTTGGATTGGTTTTATTTAACGTTGCAGTTGAAAATATACTTGCATTTATTAAAGCTACTTGGACTTTATGATTATTCAAATAAGATCTTATTACAGTTCAGAGGGCCGGTTCCTGATCCGTAAATCATTTTGAAACTTTTTTAAGCCTTATTCAATGGTCAAAATGTGCTTGTGAACGTCATGATTTCCGATGTAATTTTCTTTATGCTTATCTGTCAGAACCTAAACATAAACAAAATATTATTTTCGTATTGCTACTTTATTTATATTATTACAGTTTTTCAAGTCTATTTATGTACAGTTACAGTTCCGATTTTCTATATGTATTGCGCAGTGATTTCCCAAAAGTTTTACAGAACATGGTAAAAATAACAAACAACATATACTACGTATTTTACTTTAGAAAAACCATAAATTTGTCAACTTAAGGTCGTTAAACGAAACGCAATTCTTGAGTAATTTTGATCAAACAATCGTTGAAAAATTCAAAAAGAAAAAATTAATAAATATGAATGTGGTTAAACTCTTTTTAATGCCTTTTTTGGATTAAAATGAACATTAAAAATCCCTGAAAAAAATTAAGGTTTGATCGAATTTTAAAATAAACTCAAATTTATTTCGAAGCATGAGTAGAAGAACAATTAAAACTTGACTGACACACCAATTAATTTAAAATATACATAAAATATACAGTTGCTGACTGAAAACCGACAAGTGCATGTTGTCCTCATCAGATATATTTGTAGAGCTCGGTTTTTTATACCGTTGTTAAGGTGTGTTTTTTTATCTTTCCCAATAGAAACTATAATAAAAACTAAAAAAAGGCTGAACTTTTCGAGGATTTTGTTGCACTATGCACTTAGCACAGGCCTTTCGAAGCTGGTTTTACATTACTGGTATCTATCCTAACAACAAAAATGTTGTGCGATTTTTGACAAATTTCGCAATTAACACAGGAATTACAAATTTAATATAATAATACAAAAATTGAGATTAGAGCTACATAAATATTCCAAATTTTTAAATTTATCCAGCCATCCATGAGTAGCAAAATTTAATTATGAATAAGCGCTTCAGAATTTGTGTATTTTTCATGTGTTTTGTTGCTGGGAATTAACATTTTGTTACTTGTTTGTGTATCCACGGGCAAATAACCAGAGGTTTGTCTATTCTTTTCTCTCGCTCGGTGCAAGTGGCCCTTAAAACTTGAAATATTTTTTGCACCTATTCATATACATATATTGTGAAACTATTTTAATTACAGAAAAGTTCTAAGATGCTTACTTGAAATTTGCATTTAGTTCGCTTTTGGTAGCGGTTTCTTTCGAATGACCCATTTCTGTATCGGCAAATCTGTATATATCTCCATACTTGATAAGAAGATTGTATTTTATTCATACAACATTTACTGTCATAGTTCAACGAATCTTTTATAGCATTATGCTTGACCCTATGATAATGTTTATATTATTCTAATTCTAAATTTATAAAATTCAAATTAACCGAAAAATATATCCTCCCTTGCCTGAGGCCATAATTTTCAGTTCATTTACCTTAGATTATAATTTTGAAATCATTATATCAATGCGTGAACACGAATTCTTTTGGCCTTTTTTGCTTCCGAACTTAACGGGAAAGAATTTCAATTATTTATATTATATAAGAAAAGTACCTACCTACCCTGCTAGTAATAGATTTTTTGTATTAAAAAAACTGTATTTATAATTATACTCTATCCAACAAAAATAGTCAGTACAGAGAAGATAGGACCTTTACCTCTCACTCTTACTGCAGTGAAATTTCATTTAACTGTATGAGAGTGCAAATATTACAGAGTTTCCGTAGTGCAGATTATAGATTTCGAAAAAGCTCTGATAAATATTTATAGAGTTACCAACTATTGATTTATATTTGAAAATTGTAAATGGGTTTTGATATCAAAATCCAGTTTAACAAAATTCATAAGTTTTTCTTGGTACTGATTATAAAACATCATACAAATAAACTCTTTTTTTGAAGAGTATTTTATTTTGTATGAACAAAAACACTTTGTTTTATCCTGTATTAAAAATAATTTTCACTTAAACTCATTTAATTTCGAATTTTCAACTTCACTCAAACCTCAAACCGCACCTCATTTAAAATTCGTAGAAAGAAGTTTGTTTCCTTAATGAAAACAGCCAAAATATTCTTAACTGCACTTAAGCGTTTTTTTTTCCATACATTAAAAATACAGAATACAGAAAAACAGGAAGCGACAACACCAATCCTATATTTGTTCCTATAAGCTTTTAAAAATCATACATTCTGAAAGCTCTCAAACACAATTCAAAGAAAAATACACTGTGGGAATGGTAACTCTAATAATAATGGGCCATATTCATAGATGTTGTCTAAGCCGTTACTAAGAAAGACGCGGGTTTATCATATGTCAATTGCATAGGATAAACTCGAGTTTTTCTTAGTAACGGCTTAGACAACATCTATGAATATGGCCAAATGCGTTTAATCATTTATTTTCAATTCATACGAAGAGGGTTGTTTGGGAACACATAAGCAGTGTAGCTTAGGCTGCGAACGATGCAGGTTATGGGGGGATGTACGATCGTCAAAGAGAAATTACAACAAGAATTGAAGGGTAAGTCAGTGGTTGCGTATATTTGGGAATACAACCACTAACCGCCACCTTTTGTAAGAAAAAGCTCTCCCATAAGACCTGTACTGACAATTTTTGTTGGACAGAGTATAATAATTACTTTTTGCGCCTTTTTTGGGTTTTTAACCGACTTCAAAAAAGGATTAGTATATAAATTCGACAGTATTTTTTTTTTGTATGTTTGATAACTCAGAACTTCTGACTGCATGGATCGATTTTGATGATTCTTAGGGTCCCATTTCAATTTGGTCCAGTTCTGACAATGGCTTGTTGATATCAAGCACTTTCCACTGGAAAACCAGCCTCGCATATTATTTTTAAGCATAAGAAATTATATGGTTTTAAATATCGACTGGGTCACACATACTTGCTCTTAGGGTCAGAGTTGCTGTGTACATTAAAGCTTCTCATATAAAGTTTTTTAAATAAATAATTTTATACGAAAAATCTCCAAAAAAATGAAAATTAATAAAATGACATAAACTTCATCTTAAATTTTTTTAAGTTGGAAACTAAGTATGACATTTGATTTGACAAAGAAGAAAGACAAGTTTTTGGAAAAAAAAAAAAAATTTGAAATCGTTGGAGCCGTTCTTAAAAGAATTTATTTCTATATATAGGAATTCCCCAACCTTGTTTAAATACCATTTTTATGAAAATATTAATTCTTCTAAAGCCAAAATTTCAAAACCAAAATAGTGACCTGTTTTCAAAATAAAAAAAAAAATTGAAAAATTGATTTTAAAAATACAAAAAAAAAATTGTAAGAGCCGTTTAAAAAAAAAAAAACTTTTCCTTTCCTATAAACAAACGATTCTTAAGCAAATACTATACACCTAGATAGTTTCTAAAAACTATATTTTCTTCGTCACAAATATTTAACCACTTAGTACTAAAGTATGCAAAATTTCAGCCTAGTGAAAGAATGATAGATTTGAACATTTTTTTCGCACTTTAAAGAAATTGATTGGCAACCTCAGGCCCACAGCAACCCTGTCATGCTAGGGTTTTTGTTCTTACTAGTCGCAAATCGACCTTACAAAAAATTTCAGCCTTGGGACTGTTAGTCACAGTGGCTCCTGACTCTTAGAGTACAGACATATCTTTTAAATTCCTACTGTTAAATATAAACCAAAAGATTATTTAAACTTAAAGCTTTTGGTTTCCCTCCTTTTTTTATAGCATGGATAGAGTCATACCTTAAAAATAGATCCTACCAGGTAAAATTCAGAAACTGTCTTTCGGATCCATTCATTGCTCCCTCGGGCGTTCCCCAAGGAAGCCATCTTGGACCGTTTTTATTCATTCTCGCTATAAATGATGTTACATCATGTTTACGTTCAAGCGAGATACTTATATTTGCCGATGATATGAAAATTTTTAAGGTAATAACATCCCACCAAGATCATTTGCTTCTACAGGCTGATTTTGATAGATTTAGTGTTTGGTGCGAAAAAAACGGTCTTTCGCTAAACCCATTAAAATGTCAGACAATTACCTTTTCCAGAAAAAGGGTTGTGAATGCTTTTGATTATAGCATCTTACAGCAAAAATTATGTACGGTCTCCATTTTTAAGGATTTGGGTGTCCACTTTAGCTCAAAATTAGAATTCACTGAACATATTAATTACATTGTAAATAAAGCGAGCTCAATGCTTGGATTTATAAAACGTTGGGTATGTTACTCTTTCTTTGTATAATTGCTACGTACGACCCCATCTTGAGTATGCTTCACAAATATGGTCTCCGTTTTATGATATTCATAAAAGTCGGATTGAAGCAATTCAACATAATTTCATTCGTTTTGCTCTGAAGGGTCTTCCTTGGACTGATCCATATAATCTCCCACCGTATGAACATCGGATCCAACTTCTTCAGTTGCAAACTTTATATCAAAAGCGTGTGATAAATGATTTAATTTTTTTCCATCAACTAATTAATGGCCATATTGATGCTCCAGTGTTATTGGCTTGTATCGGGATAAACTCTCGCGGAGGATCTCACCACCTGCGAAGATTTGAACTTTTACACATTGAATTTCATAGAACAAACTATGGCGTACACGAGCCCTTAAGCCGTATGTGTAAACTTTTTAATTTAAACGATTTGACTGTTGACTTTAACTTAACTAAATCTGTATTAAAAACATTATTCCGGATCAGTGCTCCACTCTCTTGATTGTCATATGTGTGGAGAATGATTTTATATTAATTATTAGTTATAATTTGTTTTTATGTATGTTTATTTTGTGCATGTGTTAGCTATTTATTATTTTATTTTACTAACCACTAACACATGCACTTATGATGAGCCTCTGATTGTAGGTTGAAGTTTGCTCTAAACTGACTACATCACAGAATCTGAAGTGAAAAAAAAAAATGATTTGCAAAAAAAAAAAAAAATAATTGTTGACCTTTTCAGTTCTCACTTATTTGTTTATAAGTGGATAAAATAAAAATTAAAAAAACCACTTTGTATTGATGGTCGTTGATGGTCGCTCTTACCTATCACAAATTATTAAAAAAAAAATAAAAGTATGGGAATTCCAAGAAAATTCAAGATATTATAAGTCTTTTGCAGTACAGTATATTTTTATTTTTGCTTCTTTACATATTTTACAATTGCAAAACTCAATAACTGTTTTTTTTTTCATTTTTTTAGGAGAGGGTATTTTCTGTTTGTATCGAAATGCTTACTTTGAAAAATTATGATTAAAAAAAACTGTTTTTGACTGCACAACTCATCGAAAGTTTTGTTTTTATTTAAAAAAATTGTATGTGTACGCCATTATCTTCGACAAAAGACCCTTTTTTTCAATATAAAAGAGACATTTTTTGTTTTTTTCGTAAGCATTTGAACTTAAAAATTAATTAACAACGGACTTGTTAACCACCTTGTGCACCTGTTTAAGCCTAACATTTTTATACCAATACCTCATTGTCGGTGTTTTGGTGTTTGTTGAGTTTTGCAAAAACGGTCCTCAGTTGATTGTTTTAAATACTCTTCTTAACCAGTATAAACAATGGAAAGTGCTCATTAAACTGTGATGTTAAATATAAAGCTGACGTGTACATATCGAAACATTCATAAAATCGAACTTTGATAAGTATGTATATTGTAAGTGTCCAATTTGTTTTTATATGAATGTATCATAATCCCACAATAATCAAACTAATTCCAATAACGACACTACGACAGTTATAAAATTGCTGCCTTAATATGGCATTTTTAAGGGTTCCTAATCATAACTGATTAGATTAGTTAACTGAGTCTAAAGTTCGTTTTAAGCTAGATATCACCTCAATTGAAGTTCGAGGATTGATCAAATATTTTCAGAAATTCAGTTGTTCTTTTTCTGTGACAGTAACGCATACTAAAATGCATAAGTTGTTTATTATATTCTCGCTGGCGTTTGCTTTAATCTTGATGACACAAGCTGATGGAATGCTGGATCTGGATGTACTTAAAGCCAAATTCCTCCCAGCTGAATTTGTTGGCATGAATTTCACAGCTGAAGATGGAAGAAAGATTTTGAAGGAAAAGTGCCGAAAAGTAACGGGAAACAACGAGACTGTATTCCTCCAGGCACACAGGGGAGCCCTGGAATTCATGAAGTGTATATCAGGTTTTGGTAATTTGACATTAATTCAACAAGAAATAGAAATAGCAAAGCCAATCGGGGAGTTAGATACGATATTCCAAAAGTATTGCAACAAACAATCACACGTCGAAATGTGTTTTAACAATTTGATGACAAAACTCCGTCCATGCCTCACTACAGAGGAAAGAACCCGTCATTCTACCATAGCTCAAGTCGCATCAAAGCTGCTAGGATTTGTTTGTTATAAGGGAGGTGATCAAATTGCTCTATTCTATGCTGAGCAGGGGCCAGAGTGTCTTGAGGAGAATAAAGAAAGCATCAACCATTGCATGAATGCATCGTTCGCTGATTATATTCCAAAAAACGGAGTACCAGATGTCAATAATCTACCACAACTAGATATGGGCAAAAAAGAATGCAAAGATATGGAGGACTTTGAAAAATGTGTGTTGTTCCATTTGGAAAAGTGTAACGATATAACGCCCGCCAATATTATCGAATCAGTGTTTAAATTTGTAAAGAATGAAACCCAATGCGTTTCTAAGCCGCCCAAACTTGCTTCAATGACTGCTCGAAGTGCGGCTCCAGAAACCCTGAGAAACCTTACAATTATTGTAGGTCTTATTTTGTTTGTTTTAAAAATAGTTTCATAGATTAAAATAAAATTATTTATATGTATTACTATTTTTTTAGAAAAAAACTTTCTTTTTAGTGTCTTTTTTTTTTTTAATTTATAAGCTCAACAGAAATTAAACACACACCGAAAATAAACCTACAAAGAAGTTGGTATTTAATTCAAATTTGATGACCAATAACTTCGATTTTTGACCTTTCTTAATCCGTTTGCACGTACATGTTTGTATTTCATTATAATCATTAAAGTTCATTGGCTTAGGAATTATACATATAACCTTTTAAGATATAAAAAAAAAATTTAACGTTTGATCTTCAAGTTAAACATTACACAGGTAGTTATACAGTTTTAACAAATTCACTAATAGGCAGATTTGTTGCCTGTGTGCATAAACAAAGAACTGGCACTTGATGGCAATATAAAAGATCGATTAAAACTTGAGAACACGGTTTTATTGTGGAAATAAAATGCTATCTTCTTTGTTATGATGTTATTCAAAACTTTAAGCGTGATGTAATGTGTGTGGATTAAACCATACTCCATAGTTTCTGAGTTTTTCCACATATTCTACTTCCTGGTTTCCGATAGGTAGAATGAGGGAATTAACTGAAACTGAGATTTTGTTTTTAAATAACTAACTGAAGGTTATTTTCCCCGAGACCAACTCAAGATGTTATAAAGATCATCTGAACCATCCACAATTTTAAACAAAGACGAATGTGTACACAATTCAATAAATGAAGAATGAGTTCTTAACATTCTCTGGGGGGTCATTTAAACAATCGAAAAAGACCAATGTATCAAGACTCAAGAATCGAACCTAGAAGAACAACATAAACAAGTTGTTGTAAAACCAGAGACAAGTTTTTTTTTCTCCCCCCTTGAAAAACGAGAATGCATTAGCTGCACAGCTGAGTAAGAAAATTGAAGTTGCCAATTCCTTAAAAAAACACTGATTAACTGACTCAAAGGCTTTTGAAAAATTTAACAATCCTTTTAATGACACTGCTACGATGATGCAACTGTGGTTACATATAAACCTGAAAGAGATTGTTAATTTTGTCTGACTGTGGCTGTGGCAAATCGTCAGTTTCCTGGTGACGCGTCAGCCTTTCCACCCATATGCCAAAAGGTTATATTACAAGGTTGAAATTATTTATTTTATTTTTTTTTTGTAAAAATGTTTTTTTTTAAATTGTTATTGGCCGGGTTCAAGAACATTCAGTTCAGTTCAGTTTATTTGATTGGTCAAATGTCACAAAAAGTTAGATTACTTTCAGTTACGTTTAGTGACATTTAGTTACGATTTTCAGATGGGAATTTCTCATCTCAAATTCAGTTAAGTATGTATGGATTAGTGCAAATGAAGAAAGCAGCAAATATGCTGTACATTCGAACTGAACTTTATTTTTTTTTTATGTGTTTTTAATAATTTTGTGTTTGAAATTGTTTTGGTTCCGATTACAAAATGTAATTCATAATTAAAAATTATATAAGCAAGAAGGGAATATTCTATTGCAAAAGTTGTTTTTTTTATTCTTCGTGTGTCATAAATGGATAGTCAAAATAAACAAGGCATATGACGAAAATGAAAGTTCAAAGAAAAATAATTATGTAAAATTAAAAACCAAATTATAAATTAAGACATATTGTGGTGACAATTTTTATGAGTCTAAATATATATTTTTTATCAAAAAAATATACTGAAGTGAACTCAATGGAAATTTTAATAAACATTTTCCTTTTTACAATCAATAGATTCATTTTGTATAGTTTAAAAAAAATAAAAGTTCTATTTCAAACACAGTACAATGTAATTACAAAAAAGTAAATGCTTTAAAATATTTCAACTGAAATGTGAAATTATTTTCCGTTCAAAGAACAACTGAACTGAACTTAAGTTCAGTTGGTTTGTCTTGAACCCGGCCATTAGTATACAAATTAATCGCAAGAAACATAATGCTATAAGCTACTTTCAACGTGGCAAAATTGGCTTTTTTGAAGTTTTATTTCGGTGCTATTGCAACCATAATGTAAATGACTCACGATAACTCGACTTGGGTGCAAAAAGTGAGCTTGTCCCCTAGGATAGTGCCCGGTTCGGTGTATGCAAAGTAATATCCGTCATACTTAATTCATTAAAAATTATAAAAACTTATTTTTCTCAACAATGGCTTCTACGATTTTGATAAAAAATTATGGGCATGTTTATGGAAAGGTTTTTTTTTTTTTAAATACTATTAACGGTACCTGCCGTAGAATCGTTTTTTAAATTCTGGTTTTCTCCTTAATGACTCACTCAATTTCAACGATTTTTTTTACATGAATACCCTAATGATTTTGATTAAAATTTTTGTGTGTAGTAAAACCATTATTTGTAATAAAAACAAATATTTTTTCATCGGTTAACAACGGTACTTTCCATAGACCCGTTTTTCTTTTTTCTGATTTTCTCGTAAACAACTCAACGGATTTCGATGACAATTTTTACACAAAGGGTTGATTGCAATTTTAAAATTATTTTATTACAAAATTCTCAAATTTTGGGTGTGTGTAAAACGATTGGTATTTTGAAAAGAAGTCAAAGTTCAATTAGATTGCAGTTTTTTACAGTAAATTTGATATCGAAAAAAAAAACTGTTGTCAAATAATTTTATTATACCTACCATTTCCATTTATCTAAAATATGAGGTATGAATTACATCTTTCGTATGAATTAAACATTTCAAAACTCTCCACGAACACCGACTTGATGAACAGGTTGTTTCTTTCTTCGGACCCGCTTTTATCGTGCTTAAAGCCAAGTACTTACCTCTCGTTAAATGAAAGTTGAACGCATTCCAAACTTTGTTTTGAGCCATTTTACCACTTCTTACCAATCAAACAATTTAAGATTGAAAAAGCTAAATATTTCACGGAGACGATTTTGTATGAAAATTTGATTTCCACTCGAACTGAGTCTGAGGCTTAAGAGAAGAAAAAAAATCAAACACCAAGCATAAGGCGAGAAGAAGTCTTAAAGCATTTGGTTTAAAAACTTCATAAATTAATTGAAGCACAAAATGGAAATATAATCACTTTTCATATATTTTCTCTTCCTAATTTGTCGTTTGAAAAGTAATTTTTAGACTTGACCCTTGTCTCAAACAAACCCACGCATTTAATGTCGGCGAAAAAGCTTGTGAGTGAAGCAAGCTTTATGTGTGTAGTAATATGTTAATAATAAAAAGGGCCGTCTTAGACTAAACTAAACCCTGAAGGCTGTAGCTTTGCAGATCATTTTTCAAACACCAGCTATTTCAATACAATGAAAACGAACCCAATTTAAATGCTCATCAGAACTCAGTGTACCTGAACAATAACGCTCCGGGTGGCGAAATAATGGTGACCTTAATCCCAAGGTTACACAGGACAAGATAGGTCTAGCTCGCGTATTGGGTAATATGACGTAGATTAGCGATAAAACCATTATTTCATATGCTTGTTAAATTTTGTAACATCGGTGGTAGGTGGAACTTTTTTTTCACACAGAACCTGTCATTAGGCCACTTTGTCTCTGGCTGACGGACGGCGGCGGCGTAACACAAATCCGAATCGACTATTTCATAATACAACAATGAAGGTAAAAATTACTTTGCGAGTTAAGAAATAAAAAGCTAGGATGCAGTAAGTATACATCATCTTAACTACAAACAGTTGCCGACCGATCGACGACCACGCGACGTTCAGAGAGAGAACAGAAATCAAAATTTAATACGACAACGGCTCTTTGTGCACCAAGTATCTTTCAAAATTTTGACCCTAAATGATCTGCGTGTAGTGCAGATGTAAACTTAAATGACCCCATATTGAGTCGATGGAGATATGGGATTGAGTGAATCGTGTTTTTATGGAAACGGGATATGAACGGAGCGCCAAGGCAATTAAGGGACAAAATATCAAAACGCAGATCACTCAAAATAAAGAAATAACAGTGAAAATTAAGTCAACCAGAATATGATCAACAGAATGAACACAGAACAGATCACATGACAGTGCAAAACAGAGTTAAATGTGATAGGAGGGTCAGATTGAAGTGTTAGCACAGCGGCAGCGGCGCAAGTAAGACGCTGGAGTCTAGAGGAAATACAAGGGAGCTGTATAAAATGATCAAGGTGAAAAAAGAACATTAACCACACTGTGTTAAATTCGAAGGGTAACCTTAGAGTCACAAAAGAAGACCAACTGCTAATAGAAAGCGCTAGTATTTCTCCAAAATCAAAGTCCACTATCATAATTGGTATTGAGAGGACAAAGCTCAAGATCTTCCTTTTTACAAAGTCCATTAACAAAAGCTTAACTTTGTACAAGCTTTAACCTAACCTGCGTTATTATACATTTTTTTTTTATTATTTGGGTAATACTACCTTTATTATTATATTAATACGTAAACACGATTTCTATTATTACCTTTTAAACCAACTTACCTGCAACCGTTTTAATAATTTTGGTATTATTTGGAAGGAACAGGCAGCCTTCCTCCTACAATTCTGCTCGGCGGTACTAGTATGTATAATTTTACAATTTGTCAACAATACTTTTTAAAATACGGATTTTAAAATTATTAATATTCTCATGACATGGCATCGACATTATGTCACATTTCTTTTATTTTTGTCTTCTTTTGTAAAACTGCTTTTATTTCTTAAACGCATTGGAAATAGTACCCGTCGAGCTATAATTCAATTTTCTCATTCAAATAAAGCCCCATTTGAAATTTTGAATTACATCACGTTAACCAATTGATAGGTCATAGGACGAAAATCATTCACGCTTTCGGAGTTGATCCCCTAGGGTAAAAGATTTTAGGTGTACACAGAAAAAATTCACTCTTGTAGCGTTGTACGTCTGATGTTGTTTTTATATAAATAACTTTCAAATGTTGAGTTTAATCCAAAAGTTTTTTTTGTAAGAGTTTTGGGGTTATGTAATCTTGTACAATAAAATGAAATATTTTTTGTTTCCTACCCCACGAGGACACTGTTCAAAAGATTAAAGTTATTTAAAAAGAAGCTTAAATGCCTAAATTATCGTTTTTCATGTTGTAAATGACCTGAGTGTTGTTTTGTAACTTCAACAAAAGTCAAATTATCAATCAAAGCTCTTATCTAATTTTAAACAAATAATGCCCTTTTATCTAAATAAATTGTCCAATAAATTTGAAAGGCCAATTTCAAATTGGTGGTATTTATTATAATTAATTTTCAATTATGTTTAATTTAGCTGTGTCCGCTTCGTTACACTGATACTTTAAAGAGTTTAAGGCTTATTTGTGTAATTAATGATAATCTGTTTGGAAGTAGGTGAAGTATGAACGAGTTGGTATTATATCTTATTTAAAAAAAAAAAAAAACATTTTGTATAGGTACAACTCTGAATGGTTGCTTAATAGTGCACACTTTTTTTTTATAAATTAACTTACATATAGCCAAATTTCTTTTGAATTGTAAATATAATTTGTGTATCACTTTTAAACTACAAAATGATTTTGTGCTTTTTATTTATAAATACCTTTACCGTATTCACGGTTTTGCTGTGTGGTGCTTAAGATAAAACGGCACAAAACTTAGCAAAAGAGAGAAATTCCTAAATAATGAAAATGCAATACAAACATCTTTGCTTCCCGAACTGAGACTAAATATAAATCTAGATAAGCAGCCACACTGTGACTTTAGAATGAATAATTAGTGTTAAGAAAATAACAAATCTCAACTACAAATCGTAATGACTTCTTATGATTTTTCATATGTTGAATTTACTAACACGTTCTTAAAGTTCCTAGCTAATGTTTAAGATTTTTCTGATAAAAAATAGAAACCTTCGAGACTAATAAGAATATTATTTGTGGCATATTTATCTCAAGATTCTTTCTCCCAAAAACTGTAAGTACTGGGCTCCATCTTGTACTTGTGAAAATTTGAAAGTGCTTGTAAATTGTAATTTGTTAATTCATGCAATAAACCCCTTCTTGGTCAAACTAGACTGGTAATATGCTGGCTAAAACTAAAAACAACAGCAACAAAAACAATAGTTAATATGAAATGTTGAGCCAATTATGTCCAAGGAGATAAGTAAGAGTAGGCAGTAATAAATAATTTAGTAATTAAGTAAGTAAGTAAGTTAGTAATTAAGTAAGTAAGTAAGTAAGTAAGTAAGTAAGTAAGTAAGTAAGTAAGTAAGTAAGTAAGTAAGTAAGTAAGTAAGTAAGTAAGTAAGTAAGTAAGGAAGTAAGAAAGTAAGTAATGAAGTAAGTAAGTAAGTGAGTGAGTAAGTAAGTAAGTAAGTAAGTAAGTAAGTAAGTAAGTAAGTAAGTAAGTAAGTAAGTAAGGAAGTAAGAAAGTAAGTAATGAAGTAAGTAAGTAAGTGAGTAAGTAAGTAAGTAAGGAAGTAAGAAAGCAAGTAATGAAGTAAGTAAGTAAGTGAGTAAGTAAGTAAGTAAGTAAGTAAGTAAGTAAGTAAGTAAGTAAGTAAGTAAGAAAGTAAGTAAGTAAGTAAGTAAGTAATAAAGTAAGTAAGTAAGTAAGTAAGTAAGTAAGTAAGTAAGTAAGTAAGTAAGTAAGTAAGTCAGTAAGTAAGTAAGTAAGTAAGTAAGTAAGTAAGTAAGCAAGTAAGTAAGTAAGTAAGTAAGTAAGTAAGTAAATAAGTAAGTAAGTAAGTAAGTAAGTAAGTAAGTAAGTAAGTAAGTAAGCAAGTTAGTAAGTAAGTAAGTAAGTAAGTAAGTAAGTAAGTAAGCAAGCAAGTAAGTAAGTAAGTAAGTAAGTAAGTAAGTAAGCAAGTAAGCAAGAAAGTAAGTAAGTAAGTAAGTAAGTAAGTAAGTAAGTAAGTAAGTAAGTAAGTAAGTAAGTAAGTAAGTAAGTAAGTAAGTAACAACTTCACAACAGAAAAAAATCAAAATTTAAGTATGCGGGAATTTGTTGATAATTTGTTGCCCCAATCTGAAAATTGTTTCTGTATTATTTGACATTGAAAATGCATTTTTAATTTTGTAGGAACAAAAGTTAACTTTGTCAAGAGAACGCTTTTCTTCTTCTTATTTTTACAAAAGAAACAAATGGATTTTGTACCTTGAATTTGTTGCTCTTCAAAAAAATGGATTTAAAATTTCTACTCCAACTCCTTCACCCTCAAAAATCCAAAACAAATTTCTTATGACAAATTCCTGCTTTCTTAAACTGGGTTATAGCAATATGGCGGTGCTTACTTCACCTGGCAACGCCATGGTTTTGAGGGGCAAGAGTGCAACGAATGGGGATATGAATTTCTTTTTACTCTTTACATAGACTATAGGCGATAACCAGGTAGTTGAATAATTTTAAGAATATGTTTAAAGTGTAATCTATGTAGGTATAGTAAACAGATAATTCAATGGAAACATTTTTCCAACTGCAACTAGGAACTTTTTTAGATCTTTACAAAAAAATTTCTTCTCTTTTGTGTAACACTCTGTATTGTTTCGGAATAAAACTATTTTTGGCTTTGATGGTATGAGCCCATCCTGTGCAATCCTTATTGCCATTAACTGAAGCATATTTGGCGCGTTTCCGCTTGCAAGACATTGAGAACATTGTTGAATGTTATTCCTCCAGGAAGGTGTTGAAGATGATCATCCAGAAAGAAGCTACAGAGAAGTCGGATAAGTTGGCACCCCTGTTTAACGCCCAAAGATGTATTTAATCAATTTGAAATCTCTTCCAACACAAACAGCAGAAAGATCTTTATATTCGTACATATTTTCTATCAAATGAGGCATAGAGGTTTTTTCCTACTTCCAATTCCAAAATAAATTCTCCCAATGTTCACAAACACAAATTTTTATTTCAGTTGTTGATTAACTTGCCCCGAATCCCGCCTTTGCAGATGTGAGAAGATTCAAGAGTGAATTAAGGAATGAAGTCCGTCTGCACCTCTACAGCGCTTGGGTTCCCTTTACAAAGAGGAAATATGTCAATGATCTGTTTTTGAAACTATCAGTAGATAATATATTCCAAATAAGTAATTCACTCTGAAGTCAAATAAATTGTTCAACAATAGGTAAAAGACCTTAATTTCCAAAAAAAAGCACACATCACAAAAACCTACCTCAAACATCTTGTAATGCAGTTTTCTGTTTAGGAAGATACGAAGTTTTTAAAGATCATAGTAGATGTGTTTTATTCAACACTGAGTAGCTAACTCAGTGTTTTATTTTATTCGCAAAACAAAAACAAAAAATGTTGATTAGTCTAATTTGTTTTTGTTTTTCGAATAAAATGAAACACCGAGTAGCTGCATAGTGTTGAATAAAATACACTAGTGTTCAAAAAACTTGTAGGTAAACTAGTTTATTAGTCGCAGGTCCCTACGCAAATACATCAAAACATTGTTTTCGAATTTGGACGTGTTCTTCATCCTGGTAGGTAGCACTGATATATAGAAGTTTTAAAGCATTCTTAACAAAATACAAACATACATTATTGTAAAGTTCCGTTCCCATTACTGTTTGGAATGTTGATGTGGTGACGGCTAGTGTTATTTTAAGAATCTATCTATGAACTGCAAAAAAAAATAAAAATAAATGCGAAGACGGCTTACATGAAAAAACAGAAGAGCAAGTAATAGCACAACAAAAACTATCAAACAACATAGTGAGTGCATTGCATATGCATACCAACTAAGCTGGTTTTTAGTTTGTACACATCTGCTCAGTGCTCACTGATATCACGTTCACGTGTGCATCTCTTCATTCTCTCTAACATTCATTTCCATCCAATTCCAACAAAATTACTTGCACCAGAAAAATCGAAAATGTGAAACTAATACTAGCCTTTATGTATTATGTTCATTCTTCATTGTAGAATAACTTGTGGCCTGCAGCTGGTTGAAGGCTGCTGAATGACTACGGTCTCCCTGACATGGCCTAGCTATTACTTGACGAAATAAAAAAAACCTACAGATAAAGAGGTTTGAGAGGAAGGAGGGTAGTAAGGGGAGTATGAGATGAAGGAAACATAAGCAGCGAATTACTGCTGAAACTCAAACCGGTTCCAAAAGTACCTATCCAGTTCGTTGATTTTTCTCTGATATTTCTTCTGACCTGACTGACGATTGATATTGATGAATGGTTGTATCGTTTTGACGATAAAATAAATAAGAAATACATATTAATAAAATTTAAATTACTTTAATTATGAAAATACATATAAATTATGTATTGAACTAGGTATAGTTTAATATAATTTATAGAAAAAAATGCATTCAACACCAGAAAACTGAAACATATTCACTATTTAAAACCTCAATCCATGAAAAAGTCAACGTGCAAGAAATATTACTCAGACTCACCTCTGTTTTTCTTTCAGTATTATTCCAATAAATTGTATGGTAATTGAATTAGGAAAGAGAAGGTAAAATTTAATTATTTTGTAATCCGTTTATGGCAATTCCTAGAAGGTACGTTGTGAAAATTGTTGATTTTTTTATTTTAAATTTAGGTTTAATATGCAAACATTATGTAGGTACTACTGCAACAAGTGCTAATTTATTTATTTTTCATTAAAATTAATTATACTGGATCACTTTTTATTCAATTTATTTATTTCAACTTGATTTTATCTATTTATTGATAAATTTTAAAATAAATTAATCGTATGTACATATAACACTTTAATATAATCTCCGAAGATGAGAAATCACTCCGTCCGACTAGTAGAAGAGTATCTATGAATTGACACTAAAAAAATGAATGCTGTGTGGTGCAATAAATATGTACTCCCTTCTATTGTTTCCGATTCGCGTACACTTTATGAAATTTTCAAGCGACAAAGAAAATACGCCACCTAACACATCCAAAGCCGGTTACAAACTGAAACTAAAATATTATTCATTATTGAATTCGTTTTCGTATTCATTTGCGATTCAGTCATTCAGTTCAACTCAACTCCAGGAACGCAAAAGTGAAAGAAGAAAAAAAAAAACAAATTAGATATAACATCCTAAGAAGCGTACAACAACAGCAACACACCATGACCAGCGCTGTCTCTTGTACTAACAATATTGTCTTTTAGTTTTGAAAAGGAATTGTGTGTTAATGGCCACACCATACACAAACACCATTATGTATATTATTGATAGATGTATTATTTTTACTGCTGTTAATGGAAATATTTAATCTAAGATTAACTTACTTAATTCAATAGTATGGGTATAGTATAGTATGCACAGAAAGAAATATCATACATATAAAGTAGGAAAAATGCTGTGATATGTATAGTACAAATATTTATATTTCATACGGCGAAATGAGTATGCAAAGAAAAAAATAATACAAGATATTTGAATCGTCCAGGTTAAAAACGGGATAAGTCCATTCAAACTCATCCCGAGAAAAACGCAATTTAAAATTTTGTTTTTTTTTTTTAATAGAATTTTTTTTATCTAAGAGTAAGTGTACCCTGAGCAGACAGTACTCAATAAATACTGCGAGACCTCATCATTAGTTATATTTTGACAAAAAAATGGACATGTGCCGTTTTACTCCTGGACCGTTCATTTATTTAAATACAAACTTAAAAGAAGAAGTTAAGTAAAAATTAAACACAATAAATAAATAAAAATAATATGCACTGTTGCACACCAACTTTCTCTTGCAGTTTTTAATATAGTTTTTTTTTTATTATTCATTAAACAAATGTATTAAATAGGTAAAAGACAAAATATTTTCTAGTTTTGATTTTTCAATTATTTTTATTTGAAATATTTAATGTACAAAACTTATTTAATGATAAGAAGCACCTATAAACAAGTTTTGAATAAAATAGATTAAAATTCAGATCATTTTGAGCAAATAACTAAAAAGTATAGATATTTTTGAAAAAAATCTGGTCACCATAGTTCCGTTGTTTTTTTTTTTTCTTGAGAAAAACTATCTATGTATATAAATATTGTGTCAATTGCCTCGAACATTACATGTATCATGTTTAAGCGTTCCTAAATATTTTATCGTTTGTATAAAAAACTTAAAAATTATAAGCAACTTTGACTATAAGACTGGGTACTTTCGAGTCGCACGAACTTGCTCTTATGGTCG
Organism: Meliscaeva auricollis; assembly: GCA_948107695.1. Classification (NCBI taxonomy): domain Eukaryota; kingdom Metazoa; phylum Arthropoda; class Insecta; order Diptera; family Syrphidae; genus Meliscaeva; species Meliscaeva auricollis. The sequence goes on along the minus strand of OX403619.1, from coordinate 36,686,140 downwards.
TCGTATATTTCATTGTGTATAGCGTAGCGAACTCCAGCTTAAATATTTTTTAGTTACATATAATTCAACTGTACCGAAAAAAAAATATTTAGAACAAAAAAAACTATAGGTAAAAATGATAAAATGTTGAAAAAAATATGTCTACGATTAGAAGTGGTTCAGTTAATCCATCATTTGATCTTGCGCGCAGAGGCACTGTCCTGTTATTTTTTTCATGGTTCCATAGGGGTTTATTTGAAAAGCTTTAACCCAAATTTGCACCACCAGAAATCTCTTCTTACCAAAGTTATGCACAAAAATGCATTTTTTTGTTTTTTTGCTTATATTTCAGTTCCAGTATGACATGACGCAAAATACTAAAAATCAAATGGTTCGTGATAATATTTTCTTTCAATTAAGTGCAATTTCTTTTGGTTCAAATACATCCGTACAAAAATGCAGCTAGTTAAAGTCAGTTCTTTGTTTTAAAATTACACTTTTTCGTTATTATATCAACAAAATCTAAAATTGTGGTACACATAGTTTTTACTAATTAAATAGCTCCATTCATTCCCCATAATTTGAAGACTATAATAAAAGTCGAGCTACCCAAGCATATCGTGTCCTTACGACTAATGACAGCCGAGTAATTAATTTACTAACAAAGATTGCGAATCGAATTCCATGAATTCCATACAATGAAAACAAAACAAAAATAATAAACAAAAGGAAATACTTAATTATGTAAATTATGCGTGAAATAGACTTTTCTTAAAACATGAATTACTTAACACTCGTTGGTGGTAAAGAGTTATTTTTTTTAATTAGTAGTGGATATTAAGTGTTCCAAACTTACTTCTATTTTAATAACCATTGGGTGCGTCATTTATAAAATAATAACAACCTAAGCGAAGACAAAAATTGACTTTAACCAACTGTAGTTTATTATTGAAATGTTTAAACAAAAACAAAATGCACTTAAATTATAGAAAATTGTAAAACAAACATTTTGTGTTTTTAATTTTTCCAATGCAACATGTTGGAGCTGAGGTATTTGCCAGAAACAAAATTTTGCTTGTGTTTACGCAACGAAATGCCTGTGTTTAATTCTCGGTTTCTATTAGATGTAAAGAGATATTATTTTCTTCTCATTATGAGGAGTGACAAATACTTAATTAGTAAAAAAAATGTGTACCACAATATAAACTTTTTTCGAAATGATTAAGAAAAAATGTTTTTTTTTTAACAAAGAACTACTTTAACGGGCTGCATTATTGTAGGAATGCATTTGTATAAAAAGAAGTTCCACTTAAATCAAAGAAAATATTATAGTGAATCATGATAACCTCCTCCGTTTTGAAGTCGGCTAAAAATGTCTTGTTAACGAAATGATCTGTTAATTTAGATTTGTTCTCATCAGACTCAAAGTTATCGGAATTTTAAAGCGGAATATAATTTTAATTAGGGGAAGCCGGGGCTTAAAGTAACATGGGGAAGAAGTAGCATTTAAAAACAAAACAGAGTTCCTTCAAGAATTAATAATCGCGTGAAAGAGAAATACTTTACTCTTTGGCTAGGTAGCGCGTGGTGTTGCATGATTAAAAAAACAATCACAAGCTAATTATAACCCTTAGTTCTGCAGGAGTTCTCAGTAAAAAAAGGAAAGAGAAAATTCATCCTTTATTTCGTAAATTCACTTAAGAATCCAATAACGAAAAAAAAACGAAAAAAAAAAAATTGAAAAAAGTAGTTTCTGTAATTTTTGATTTTCTCAAAAACTACAGGTTATTTTGACATCCTGTTTTTTGTGTTTGATCAAAAATAAATAAGACAAAATAAGCCAGAAAAATACTACTTAATAACGTAAAAAAAATGGTTCAAATAAAAAAATTTATGTTTTTTTCTCAAAATTTTGACTTTGAAAATTAATATTTCAAAAACTATTAATTTGAACAACTTATTTTAAAATTTAAATTAATGTATAGGTTTTTGGCTTTTCAAAATGCTATAGCACAACTCTGTAGGTATAACCGTTATTTTTAAATAATATTTTTTCCGTTTTAAGTGATTTTTTTCTTAAATTGCCTAAACGGGGGAAAATGGACCCTCCCCTCCCATACGATTTTTGCTTGTCTAAGTCCAACCTACACACCCTATCTTTTTGTCACACCTTATGCAAATCACCTTGTATAAATGTTAATTTGGTTCAGTTTTGATAGCGGCATTCATAATAATATCTTAAAAGTTACATTTCAAATCGGTTGTTTATCTTTTAAAAGGCATTATTTGAACTAAATTATGTTTCTTTTTTAATTCCGTTCTAAATAAATTATTTTGTCTAGCCAGTCTATTCTGTTCCTTATCTGGAATAAATAAAGAAACACACTCTTTATATATATGATTTTTTTAACACAAAATCAATGCTGGGGAAAATGTAATATTTTTCGGGGTAAGTTGTAACATGTTGCACTCTCTTGAAACAAGCACTTATTAGGGAGAACAAAAAACGACAGCACTGTTTTCATCTCGTTTTTCGCCCTTAAACCGATGCTGAGCATAAATACTCCATAGGGAATCATAATTTAATTCTATTGTTGTATTACTTAATTTCACTTCTGATCCAACATGTCCATGGATTATATATCCATGTCAAATGCAACAACAATGTTTTTGTTTACCTACCTTTACAGGTAGAATACGAAAAATTGAGTTTATTTTGCAAACAAATATAAATTTGACGATTTCTCAGCTTGAGGTAGGTATAGGTAACTGGGAATGACAACCCCAACAGGAATGTGTCAAATCTCTATAGAGTATCTTTGGAACAACGTTGCACTTTCCTTAACAGAGCCATGTAAGAAAACAGAAAATTATAAGAACTGCATTGTGTTAGAGTGAGCAGTATGCAGTAAGCATCGATGGAGTTGAAATTCCTTTGTGAAATTGAACGAAATGGAAAAGAACGAAGAGAATCATAATAATAAAGAACTCTTTTATTGCAGGCTCAGGCTCAGGCAATTTTGGCATAAAACACTTAAACAGACCATGTAATTGTACAAGTACATTGAACACATATGTATATTGAATTGGGTTTTTCCCTATTTGAACTATTTGGTTTTCTTTTAAAAAAATAAGATATTTGCATTTCTAAATACATACGACTTTACTTTGGAATTGTTTAAAGAAAGGCTTCGCAGTAATATATGAAATTGTTTAATATTTTGGAATATATGGTTAAAATATTATGTTCGTATATCTATTTATTATTATCAAAGAGGCCAACATTTACTTGTTTGTATGTCAAATATTGCTTACCTACCGCAAAGTTCATAACTTACTTGTATTTAAATAGAGCTTTCTTCATCATATTTTTCATATACATACCTACCTACATAGCAGTTTAAGAATTGTTTTATCAATTTCAATAAGTTGGTACTTAGGTTACCTATGCTTATTTTTAAGTTGCTACTATCATTAGATTTGCCTTCGGTAACAACTATTTGAAGATGTTGATTGCTTTTTATAATTTATAACACACGTAATTTAATGTAAATAAGCTCAATTAAAATAAGCTACACATTATGTATATAATGTAATTACAATTTAAAAATATAAATCAAAATTTTGAAACTAAGGCAGTTTTTCAATTAGGATAAATATTTTTAGACCAGTGCCAATCCAGTTTTCAGAGGGCAAAAGTTGAAGAATGATTAGCAGGATATGAAAGATAAAATGATTAGCAGGAAATTTAAGATAAATGGTATATGGAAGTATAGATATTGCCTATCATCAAATTGGAGGAAAGGGGATGGGTGGACAAAAAAGTGGGATGGGTATCAAAAATCGTGTTTTTAAAGATTTTTTTTTCAAAAGTAGATCTTTTATCTAAAAAAGTTAATAACAAATTACTTTGGTTGAGATAAGTTTTTTCAAAGATATGGCCCAGTTCTTATTTTTTTTTACTGGATTTTTATAAAACTTGATTTTAATACTTTTATGTATCGTTTACTTAAAACAATTTATTTTTGTACCTAAATATTATTTTTTTATATTTTTGACGAATTTAATTTGTATAATGCCTGATTTTCAATCGAAAAGGTTGACCAAACAAACTTCTGACTTCTGAAATTTTGAGATGGATTCTTTTTTGTTAAAGCACTTTTTTTAAAGACTGTGTTATGAAAACAAAAACAGTTATAATGGAAAATGTTATCAAAAATTGAAAAAAACAATAAAAAACACTTTTTTAGGATCGATTTTTTTGAAAATTACTAGAAGCGAGGAGTGGTCATAGAAACCAAATTAAACTTTTGCAAAAGATTTTTACCCTCTGAATTCATATTTAGTACAAACTCTAACCTGTAAAATTTAAAAGATATTGAATTTTTATTTTTAAAAATACTGTTTAAGTGATGTAAATTTTTTTCAGAAATAGAAGAAAACCATATGTTTGGCAGAACTTTTGATGCGCTGAATACATACACTCTCATAGCTATAACAAAAATAATCTAATAACTACTTCCCTTATTTACTAACCTGCTACCTGAATAAACTTTTATTTAAAAAAAAAGTCAAAGCGAGTAACTAATAGTGATGTAATTTTGTATTCTTTAATTTTCAATTGACTCTCGGTTTTCATCAAACAATTTTTGGCATTCGCTTAAAAAAAAATCTCAAGCTACTTTTTCTATAGAAGCAAATAACAGCAATTCAATGTAGTTTATAAATGACTTTAATATTTACTTTGAGTTCTACTCTGTAAAGATGTGAACAAATCTCAAGTTATCACCGAGGACGAGGAAGTGAAATGTCACAAAACAGGTACATAGTTCAAAGGTAGTAGTGTGAATGATCATTATAAAACAAAAAAGAATTACGTTAAAAGGTCGATTAACAAAGTCTTTTGACTCAACCGCGGATGGTTGCAGTAAAATATAAGTGAAAGTACACATCACTGAACTCTATTGCTACCGTGAGCTAGTGATATGCGAGAAAAATTGAAAATCACCTTCAATAAGGAAATTGATTAATATATTTTTTAGGTATTATGTTATGGTGACAAAAGAAACTTACGGTTTTTTGCTCTTTTGTAACTTAAAAACTAAGTTCTCAGTTCTCTTTTTCCGAAATACATTTATTTGTTTTCATCGACAATAACAAATAGAACAAATTATAGCAATTTAATACTTTTTCTATATTAATACAAATACCTTTATTTTCTCGATGCAAATTAAGCATCAATGTAAGCAGTACCATTCCAATTATCATTAATAGTTTTGTTTTAACTATAAATATAATTCTTTAATAAAACCAAAGGTTTGGTTTATTCATTCTAAAGGAAATAATCGAGTTTAACGGTCAACAATCAACAAATTTTTTAATCATAATAATGGTATGGAATCATTGGGAATTTAAGTGAGTTTTAGGAAGAATTCAACGACATTAATTCTAATTAGTTACCTATACATCAACAGGCAACATTAATTAAAAAAGTGACTCAAAAAAAACTTCTGATATGAGCAGTTAAAAATGGGGAGCAAAAAATTAAGTGCTTACAATTTGAGTTCTAATGATTATATCTTCAAGCTTGTTTCAAATTTCTAAAGATTTCTATTTAATATTTTTTTCTAAATCCATAAAATCTGTGTACTAAAAGTAAAGTTACGCTGCTTATCAAAAAGCTAACACACAGAAATTGATACCGTTTAAAGAACAAAAGAAAAGACGGAAATCTTTTTGATTTATATTCTAAAAATTATGTTTTTTAACAAAGTTTAACATTTAATGCGCTAATATCTGCTTATATATATAGCTTAGGCTGTATAGCTCAATATAGATAGACACAGTCACACAGATAGACAGACGGACAGGCAAATAGATAGACGGAATTGTGCGATCCACTTTCGTTTTCTATATCTTCGTTATCTCATATATGATTGTTATTTGGTTTGAAATTCAATTTTTTACAAATCCTTAACTTGACCTGTAGTACCTACATGGTAAGTAAAAAAACAATTCCAGGAAAGTAGGTCTAGTAAGTTATGAAAAAACATATTCTTTATTTTAAAAGTAAAAGTGCACACGAATATTTTAATACAAATTGTTTTCATAAAAATAAGCATTAATTTTATGTCAGGTTTCGTAATGTTGGATTTTAACAACAATTCTTCCCCTGTCGATAAAAACATCAACATAACAGTGTGAAGAATATCACCTGAGTTGTTTCTGGTGTATCAATGAAGAATAACAGATTAATTTTTTTACTTGCGATATGGGTACCATATCGTCCCGTATCTGAGCGAACTTCGACATTTTCTTAAAAGATTTTTCTTAACATTAGACATCGCTAGAAAACCATGAGTAAGGAAGATGAAAAAGTATAAATGGTGAAATTACCTCAATTAATATGGTTTACAGGTTATTCGATTTCATTTTATTCAATCCAATATTTCAATTTCGAGAAAAACTAAAATTTCGTAAAAAAAATAAACAAAATTTCCTTTGTAGATACGTGGTTCACGCAGAATCAGGACGAAATATCAAGTTATGCATTCGTACAAAAAAAAAAAGTTGAGATAACAATTAAACATGACATTACGATGATAGAGAATGAGAAAAAAGTGGGTCCGACAATTCTGTCTGTCTGTCTGTCTATATCAGAGACCATAGCCTGGGTTGGGGTCAAAATTCTTTTACCAAAATTCTGCTTTCAAAATTCTGCTTTCCAAAATTCTGCTTTTCAAAATTCTGCTTCTAAAAATTCTGTTTTTTTAAAATTCTGCTTTCCAAAATTCTGTTTTACAAAATTCTGCAAACTATTAAACTATATTAATTTTGTAAAATAATCATCTCATTTATTTTAGCGAATATACAGAAAATCTTTTTTGTTATAAGGTTGTTCTTTTGTTTTAAATAATTAATATTCTGTTCTGTATATATAAAAAAAAAGAAAAAGAAAATAGTGAAAATTATTTTTATTTTTTATTTTTAAGTGGAGTGATTAGATAAATTAAATTTTAAAGTTCAAGTGACCTCAATTCCAAAATGCGTTTTGCCCAGGTACAACAATTTATTCTACCCAGGCACGTAGCCAGGGGGGGGGGGGGGGGGGGCTTGAGGGGCTGAAGCCCCCCCCGAAATGATTTTCATATATAAAATTTAATAAGGAACTGATAGGGTCCTTTAAGAATATTATAGAAAATGCTTTATTTTTTTCAGAGATGCTTTTGAATCTTGTGTCGCCTTGGCGAGAACATATTTCAAACTGAAATAAAAGGTGTGTTTTTTTGTACACCCGGGCTAAATTGAACAAAAAAAAAACGCTCTCGGGGCTAAGCCCTTAACATGTTAAATACAACAACATACTTAGCTCCTTGAGCTAAGGAACTAAGCCCGGAGAATTCTCGGGGCTATACTCTTCGAAGGGGTTAAAATCTGTGCTACCAACTCACTTTCTGTTAAATCATCTATAAATTGTATGAAAACACCAAAACTATCGATTAATTTTATGTGTAGTTGTCGATTAATTGTATGAACATAAAAACACAAAGATGGCATTTGGTGTAGAAAAAAAAAATTGAATTGTTTATTTTTCTTAACTCTTACAAATTATTTCATTTAAATTTTAAAGTGTGTGCACTTACTGCTCTGAAATTTCTTTATAAATATGTTATTGAAAAAGATTTTTGTTTATTTAATTTTGTATATTGGAAACATTTTTTTCATTTTTTTTTTCATTTCATTCGCAATGCTGCCAAATGTTTTCGTTAAGTCCCGAGGCGTTTTTTTTTTTTGTCCAACTTAGCCTGGGTGTACAAAAAACACACCATCTGCTTAAGCCTATTTTAGTGTGTTTTCGAGTATACCTACTTATTCTTTAGGTCTAGCGCCGAACGCAAAATTTTTAAAAATCCAAAAAAAGAAATTTGTGCGCTTTTTTAGTAATTAACATTTTTAGCAATGAAGGACTAGTTTTTCACTTTGTATTATTGTATGGTTTCGCACTTTGTTAATTTGACTTCAGTTTCATTTTTGAAGGGCCAACAGTTTCCAAGATACAGCATTTCAAAATTTGGCAATAAGAAAAATGTATATAACAGCAAGTAGTAGAAATAAACATTAAATTAAGAAATTTAGAATGCTTCTCATTAGATGATTCAAACTAGTAGAACGTGTTATTGTGCCAAAAAATGAATAAATCTGTCCTAAACATTCAGGCAGGGGGAGAATTAAAAAATGATTTCACACAAAAAATAACAACTCAAAGACAACGGTAACACATAGAAAAGTATACTATAGATTACACTGGTCTGCAACGAAAATTGCCTTCAAACTAAAGTATACTTTTCTAAAGGATTTTGTACCGCTGAACACGAATCTGAAAATAATATGAAGATGTTAAAAACTCGTACATTTACCGTCGAATTTCTTTGCTGGTAAATACTTTATTACAAAACTATTAATGGGATGGAAATGAAATCATTCAAAAATTCGCAGATATTGCAAATTGAAATTTAGGATTCGTCCAAAATACTCTCTGTAGTCCAATTCAAGCGTTTTTAAAGGTGGAAAGTTCTGAAGTAATACTTTTTATAGCTAACTTTGTGTTGTTTTGGGATGTTGAGTATGAATTTTTTAATTGTTTTTGGTGCATATGCCAACATATAAACGCTAAGACCGATAATGTAGAACAAATTAAGACAAAATTACCAAATTTATGTCTTGACCAATTTTTTGTATGACTTCTGGATTCCTCAAAAAAAAAATTTGAAAAATCCATAGTAATCAGTCCTTCTGAAAAGCACAAAGAATCAAGAGTTTAGAAATAGGATGCAGTGTACATCTCAAAAAGTACGGAGTTTTGGAATTTATGGTGATTTTTTTTACATTACGGTTTAAAATGTGACTATATATTGAAGAATCAAAAATTAAAATCAATCAAAAAAAAATGTACGAGATAGATTTTTTCTGAAAACAGATTTAGATCCAGAAAATTCCAATCTTTCATAATTTAAAAATTATATGAAGGACACAAAAACTTAATTTTTGCAGACCAGTGTTATCTTAGAGCCAGAAACGAAGTGTTGAATTTTCTTTAAGAAAAATAGTGAAACAAATTCATTTTAGCTTTAAAATTAATTTTTGTATCGAATTATTTCGTGGACTGGAAAATTAAACGGCAAATGCTTAAACAACTTAAAAAAAATATTTGAATCCAATGAAATTAGCAATATGTAAAAAATTATTTGACTTAAACATCCTTTTTTTAAACTATAGGGTTTTAGTTCAAAATTACTAAAAGTCTGAAAATTTCTGAAAATGTCGCGTTCAAAACTTTAAAACTGCCAAAAAAAGCTTCATTTGACTAGAATTTTGCATGGTCTTCATCTATAGAATCGATAATGGGTATAAAGATTAATTTTTCCAGGTATGGTTTTGTATTTTTTGTTAAATGAATTACTCGAAAAAATTTGAGGAAAGCCCCCCCCGAAATGAGATCCTGGCTACGGGTCTGATTCTACCTTAAGCGGATAGCAAAACAAACAGTTCTTTCTGGTATTATTTAGTTCCTTTTTGCTGTAGGTTATTATTTTTTGTTATATTTTGTTTGTTATATTTTTTTTTTGTTAGGCATGCGCTTATAAAACTTGTTATACGTACATATGTTTATGATAATTTTTGTTGACAAAGTTACAAAAAAACTTGTTAGGTATATTTTTATCGTTAACATGTTACATATATAAAACAGAATAGGCAGAATTTTTTTCTTTGAATATCGATTGCCAGAATTTTGAAAAGCAGAATTTTGGAAAGCAGAATCTTTAAGACAGAACAGAAAACAAGCAGAATTTTGAAAAGCTGAATTTTCGTTTATAAAGCAGAATTTCGAAGCCCGCTCCCCCACAGCCTAAACGGATGGGTCGATTTACTTCAAACTTGGTATGTGGCGTTTTTGGAGAATATCCTTAGATATTTTTTTAGATTTTTTTTTTACCCCAAATAACGGTACCTGTCATATACCGGTTTCAGAAAAACTCATTTTTCTCAAAAACTGTGCCTACGATTTTGATTAAAAAAATCATGGTCATTTTTACATGGATGCTTTCAAGTTGCCGTAATAATATTTAGTAAGAAAAAATTCGAAAATAATTTTTTTGGATTTTAAAAAAAATTTTTTTTTCAAATATTAGTTTTTAGATGTTGATAAATAATACCTTAAAAATGGCGTACCAATTTTTTTTTATAAAAGTCCTTGCAAAATTTTATAAGAAAAAAATTTTTTTTTAAGAAAACGGCTCTATCGATTTTCAATTTTTTTTTTCTCATAATGTATTATTATAGAAGAAATAGGTTAAATTCATTTAAGAAGCTGTTGAAGTCATTTAAAAATCGAATCTTATGCTTTTTTAATTGTTTTTTTCTAAAACTGCATTTACAAATTTTTGATTAAAAGGGCGTAGCATAAACAGTAACTTTATCTTTAAGAGCAAGTACGTGCGACCCAGTCGTGCATTTTATTTAATTTCCATTTCTTTCCACGGCTGTTTTTTAACATTTCCACTAGAACGAATACCTCCCTTATAACGGTTTATAACGGTTTGGATTAAACTTCGTGAATGTTAGGTAATAAGGGAGTATAACAAAACTGAATTTTTAGTTTTTTTTTTTTATCGAATAACGGAAATATGATGAACAGTAATTGATCATTACTTACTCAATTGATTCCAAAACTTGTTACCAGTATTTTGTTATGAATATTTCGTTTAAAAAAAAAGTTTTGAAAAAAAATTAAACAAAAAATGATTTTCTTCGATATTTTTTTTTTTTTCAATGTACAAATACATAAAATATTATTCCTACCAATAACTGGATTTTTAAAGCCTAACGAATATATTATTACTTTGAACTACAAGAGCAAGTTCGTGTGATCCAGTCGTGTATATTATTTTCGAGTACACTAAAGCATTATCTCGCATCTTATGAAAATCACGCTAAAGGTCATACACTTTGGGGCATTATCATAGTCGTTTCAAAACTCCGGTTTATCTTAGAGTTTATCCAATGTTATTTTTCTAGGATAAAGCCCAGATTTTCGGCCCAAACGACGTCTATGAATTTTTCTCTTTGAGCTTAGAAAATGAAGTAAATTTTAGTAAGTTTTATTCGACTTAATTCTTAAGGGACATTGCAGCCTTTTATTAGTACATGAAATTTAAAGTACATGGGTACATAAAAAAAACATTTTTTTCTCTTTCTAATATGAGAAAAGATAAAGATGCACTAAAATTGTTATATAAAAATTAAATATTTCTGTAAGTATAATGTATGTAGGTACATTTCATTTTCAAGTCAATCTTGTCCACATATTTAAGGATTAACGCAGCCAACCGGGATCAGTTCACTGAAAGGAATCACTTTTAACAACAGTAACCGTTAACACTCTGCATTGCATAAGCAACATGAATTTCAATTTCGATTTCAATTTATGCAAACCAATGTACAAGTAAGGCTGAGTCTTTTATAGTACCTACTTAAAAATATGGATAATGATACAATATTAATCTTAAATACTTAAATACTAGCTAAATAGTTCCTTAAGTTTCTATATACACTATACACATAATTTGTACCTATATATGTATATATATTTATTACTTTTTTTTTTATTATATTGTGTATGTATTTGGTAATTTATTTCATTTTTTTAACATCGTTCGGAGGAGAATGGATACACTACTCAAACATGGTACAAAAATATTAAGATACACAAATGTCATCCATGACCATTGAACTGCCTAGAATCGATCACCAAGCCAAAAACAATTAATGAACATATGAGTTCAATAACTTTGCAGATGCTTTACATACGAAGCAATCTTAAGACTTAAACTATTAGCATTGAATACCTTAACATGACCAAACAACTTAAAAAGAAATGAAAACATTGCGTAAGAAGGTCAGCGATATTCCTAGAATACAAATTGTTGTGCCTATTTGCGGGGACCACGTCATTAATTTTTTTACTTGCGATATGGGTACCATACATCAAGTTATGCATTCGTACAAAAAAAAAAGTTGAGATAACAATCAAACATGACATTACGATGATAGAGAATTAGAAAAAAGTGGGTCCGACAGATAGTCCGTCTGTCTGTCTGTCTATCTGTCTGTCTGTCTGCCTGTATGTATCAGAGACCACAGCCTAAACGGTTTGGTTAAGGTCTATCTTTAAATGAGAACCATTTTTTTTTCAAAAACCGTTATTTACGGTACCTGTCCATAGAACCGTTTTTTTTAGTTCTGATTTTCTCCTTCATGACTCAATCAATTTCAACCATTTTTTTTACATGGATGCTTTCAAGTTGCCGTAATAATATTTAGTAAAACAAATTTCGAAAATTATTTTTTTGGATTTTTAAAGTTTGAATTTTTTTTTTGAAAAATCATTTTTTCGAAAACTATTCAATATTTTTTTTCAAAGTTTAGTTTTTAGATGTTGATAAATAATATCTTAAAAATTGCGTACCAATTTTTTTTATAAAAGTCCTTGCAAAATTTTATATAGAAAAATAGTTTTTTTAGAAAACGGCTCTAACGATTTTCTAATTTTTTTTTTTAAATGTATCATTATAGAAGAAATCAAACTGCGTACTTTGTTTTGAGTTTAAATTCATTTAAGAAGCTTTTTTAGTCATTTGAAAACCGAATTTTATGCTTTTTTAATTGTTTTTTTTTTCTAAAACTGCATTTACAAATTCTTAATTAAAAGGGCATAGCATAAATAGTAACTTTATCTTCAAGAGCAAGTACGTGCGACCCAGTCGTGCATTTTATTTTTTTTTATTTTTAAATACAAATTAACATTGATTCTAAAAGAAAATTAATATATTTGCATCACGTAATTTACTTACTCTTTTTCAAGAGTAGTTGCCTTGTTGAATTTAAAATTTATAATTTTAGGTATCAACAATAATAAAATCTAACGTTAAGTTGATAAGTGTTTAAAAAGTCTTAAAAATACTAACATTTTAATATTATTTCTTTCTGATGACCAATAAGAATTGAAATATGTATATCTATTTGATAAATTAAAGGAGTGATCTGGGGAGGGGAGGGGGGGGAGAAGCGCTGGAGAAGGGAATATGCTAAGCCTGATTATAATTTTTGGGGTGTACCTCCTATTTAACTTGATTGTCCTACAAACTATGTATGAAGAAAAATCTGGGATTTTGTTACGTTTTATCGGTTTTTATTAAATTATTCCTTTAAAAATTTTTCAGTCAAATAATCTTTATCTGTAAAAAAAAAAAAAATAAACAAACCAAATACCCAATGCTTTGGAGTAAATAATTCATTCAAAAGAATAAATGCATTAATGCAACACATAATTTTGTTTTTTTTTGTATTTAAATAGACACACATTTTTTTGAGCTTTATAAATAAAGAAAATTAATATAAATTAAACTAGAAAAAGTGCACTATGGCGTATACGTACTTTTTATGTATTTTTTTTTTAAATTTAATTTGAATGCATTTTAAACCTTAAAACTGGCCCAAAAATATGATGGAGACAGAGTTCAGGATAAAAATACAAGCAGTGATAGTGAGTATAAAGTGTTTAAAAGTATTGGCAAAAGCTAATGTTTCAATTTTCAATACGAACGCACGGTTAGATATTAAAATAAAAAGCGATTAAAAACTGATGAGCATGGGTTTATTTTCTCTGCATAACCACCTTATTGGACCTGGCAACCTCATAACGAGGCCACGGTGTAATAAATGCACGGTTTTTCTCACAGTAAATGCACGTGTTTTGTAAATAAGTATAATTTTTATTATTTACCACCACGCAGGACCTGGTTTAACACTGGCAACCCGTATGTGCAATTTATCGCCATAAATATTATTTTTCATATAATGTTGGTAATTTATAAATAACAGATGAAGTTTACATTACTTTTACGAATCAAAGACTAATACATATGTAGTACATATTTACAATGGGTGATGTGAATAATATGCTGAACATCTACTCAAATTTCAGCAGATACTTCATTTGATATAAATATAATTTTTGAACACATGTCTTTCATCAAAACTTGCGTAGGTTCTTACGTGAAGTATTTGCTCTATGCACGTGCTCCTTTTTTTTCATGCAACCCAATGTGATCAAAAAGGTTCACATCTTAAGAATGTGGGGGTAATTTTAATTATTTTCATGAGTACATTTGTTCTTTGAGGTACTAGGCGACCACTCTAGCCCTCGAAAAAACCAAGATTGCAACTTTTTTTTCAATTTTAAGAAATTTCACTAAAGCCATTAGGAGTCACGGCTTTGTTCTTTGAGGTACTAGCCGATCACTCTAGGCCTCGAAAAAAACCAAGATTGCAACGTTCTTTTTTTTTCAATTTTAAGAAATTTTACTGAAGCCAGGAGAAGTCACGACCATTCAGACTATCGATGCCTTGACCTTGAATGAGGAGAAATCGGTATCTAAAACGATTTAATTACTGTAAAATTGTTAACTACTGTCAAGAACAGCGTGAACCCGTGAGATCTATAAGGGGTTTTCCACATGCATTTCAATAACACTGAGGATGATGCTGATGAAAGTGGTAGAAGAGTGGTGGTGTCAGACGAAGATTATTCATATATGGTCAAGGGTACTGTGGTACATCACAAAAAAAAATCAGATTAAAGATTAAAATCTTCTAAATAGCTGTATGATGGTCAAGGAGATACAATGAAGTTGAGTCTTCGAGACTGGAACTGCTTGAACTGATCTCGTTAATTCTTGCTAAAACAGATACTAAGAATAAATGAAGGCCTTACATATCACAGTTCAACAAGACCAAGTCAAAAAGAGAGAGATGGCTACTTAAATACCTTCCTGGTCCAAAGGAATAGCGGTAAGCTTTGATTTTGCGTTTGGTCACTAAACTAATTTTGGTGTGTGCGATGTACCTGAAAGGGGACCAGGTAAACGCAAAGTTTTTGACTTATCTTTGAGGTTATAACCCTCCATCTTGTTGTTTTCTCCCAGTCGAATGGAAACACATTTAATTAAGTATATTGACCTTGTTTTATGAAACCAACCATATCTAGAGGTGCCTTATAATTGATCCGGTAGCTCTGAACTAAATAGCTATATTTCACTCCTCAGTTTTAACATTTATAAAGGGAAAGACAGTGAACATACCTAGATATGTATATAAAGAAAAATGTAAACACAGTTAGTTCGAATTTAATATATCAAAGTTCTACATTCGAAGGTTGCAGTTCGTGAATTATAAAGGCATAACTACGTTAAAAAAACTAATAAATTTCAACAATCTATTTCTATTTGTATAGGTTAACTGAAATCAATAAACACATTTACGACTCATTGATACCAAATTAAATGATAAGTTTATCTTTAACAGTAAATGTTGTTATCAAATCAAAATAATCTTATAGTTATGTTTTTCGTTTTAATTTAAAAAATATATATTTAACTTCTTTCTTTAAGACATTTCAGTAATTGTTTTAACAATCCATTCCTTATAAGACGGAACACTCGTGTATACTCCAGGATATCCTTCTCGTGCACATCCTCTTCCCCATGATACCAATCCAACAAGCTTATTATCCACCACCAGAGGTCCTCCAGTATCCCCTTGACAGCCATCCTTGCCACCTTTTCTAAGTCCCGCACAAATCATATTGCCTGTTATTTCACCAGCTCCATATTTTTTTTCACAACTTGCACTATCAACAATAGACACAACAGCATCGTGAAGGAAAAATGTGGGTCCCCCGTCTTCAGCATCCCATCCCCATCCACTTACGATGGCTGATTTACCTGGTAGGGGTGGCTTTTCCGCTACAGGCATGGCCTTTATATCAGCACTGTTCAGCGGTAACGCATCTTCCAGGAAGAGCAGGGCTATGTCATTGTCAATGGTCCAAAAATTATAGCCCGAGTGTGTAACATTCTTTGACACTGGAATTTGCACTCCATCAGCTCCTGAGCGCGTATTTGCACCTGCTACCACCATAAGACGCCATTTGCTGTCCAAGTTCATCAAGCACTGTGCTGTGGTAATCACCACTTTATCGGAGTAAATACTGCCACCACATTTATGAATGTATGCACAGGTGTTACAGGATTTTACCCGAAGCGAAACTAGTTGTGGATGTTTTGAGATATCCGCAATTTTTCCGCCTACTATCCGAGAAGATATAGGTATTGCAAAGATATAGGTACTGGAAAGCACAGTAAGTAGAAGACAAATTGTTAAGCTGTTTAACATTTTTACTGATTCTAATAGTCTCACAAGTTCTACACTTTTGAACTGCTGTTATTTTCGATCGAGGCCATTAGCTTTTCAATTTGGTAATTTTGTTCATATTGGTATCGATAACCTTATCTGAAAGATAAGTATTATATTAGTCTTAGCAATAAGACTAACGCCGAACTTAATGGTGCAGCTTTACTAAAAAGTTAAAAAGTTTTTTACTAACAAATAGATAACATAAATCCAGCAGTGGATAATTGTATTGATAAATGTATTCAGCTAAATATATGAAAAAAACTTCAATTCGATTTAAGGTGGGGTAGTGGTACATAATTATGCAGTGATAGGTTTAGGCAGTATCTTTACCTTAATTTAATTTTTAGTGGACCAATTTTAAGCCCACGGTGCACACTGCACAGTGGGATGAAAAACAATTCTAGGGCGCCAAAGGTCGATTTTAAAAAAAGTGTCGAAAATGATTTATATTTCATTAAACAATCTCAATACATGACCCTAGATCAATTATTGTTCTTTTTTAAACTTTATTCATTTTTCTGTTGGTCTTGGTTTCTTGAAAGGCTAAAAATAATTTTTATATTTTAGCAAAATAACTTCTTCTTCAATCTATTGATATAAAGTTATATTTATGAAAATAAATGGCTCAAAGTATATTTTTCTTGTTAATAAGAAGTTCATGCCCTATAACAGTAATCAATATTAGTTTTTTTTTTCATTGGTTGCTTATAATTTACTTTTATTTATTATAAATAATCAATATTTTTCAAACCATTTTTTTTTTGCTTACAAATTTTAGGTTTGCCAATATACCCCATAAAATTCATCACTACGTCCTATTCGTATATATATTCGAGTTTTTGTGTTAATAGTTTTAATGGGCGTTATAAGTCCATTAGATCGTTAGTTATTTTTAGATCAAGCTCTCAGATGGAAAAACTAATTTCAATTTTTAGATTTTTATTTTGACCCCTTGATACCTTCTGTGGTCGCTTAATATAACATATAGATATTTAAAGTTGCAACATTTTCAATTAAATTAATCTCAGAAACTATAAGCTTTACAGCAAAAATATATGTATACTACAGTTTAATAGAAAAATTGGATTTCTATAAAAATTGTTATAGGTATTCATTCTTGCTCTGCGCTTAGTTGTTTTCGAGAAAAATGAAAAAAAAATCTAAAGAAAAATCGTTTAAATATATTGAAAATTGATTTAATTATTTTTTAAAAATTAAAACCGTCAATTTTCCGTTTTTTAAATTCATTTTTGAAGACCAAGATTTCCTCTAATGTTTCCTTCTATATTCATTGAAATCGGTTAGAAGAGCGCTAAACATTAGACAAAACAAAAAAAAATTACATGAATTTCCTATACAAAATATGTGGACAACATATAAAATCATTTAGCGAGTTCTAAATATTGAAATAAAAAGCTCAAATTTAGTGAGACATTTGTATTTAATGTCTACAACAGTATTTTGTCTATTAAAGTAGAATCCAGTAAATTTGTTTATATAAAAAGCAATCTTATATAAGTATATAGGCTATTTACTTAAATAAAGTTAGTCGTTTATAACAGCCAAAACGCGTGCATCTCATTTAATTGGAAATCTGATCCCGGATAAAATATACTAAAATGAAGGCATGATGAACTTTCTCATCATATAGTAATATTGGTTTTGATTAAAATCTCGATTTTTTTCCACACTTATCAATGCGTGGCCTATAGAGCAAGTAAAAATATAATAGCACTTAGATCCGTTTGCTCAACCGAATAAGAGTTAAAAAGAATTAAGTTCATCATAAGCTTAATAAAGAGAAAACATAATCTCTTATATGTGAGAGTTTACAAAGAGGAAAAAGTAGAGCATGTTCATTTATGATCATATTATGTTTCGTAAAAAAGAAGTGTATTTTAAATGTAAAAAGTACAAACTGAATTTTATTGTATTTTAAAATTATAATATTACATATTCAGAGCAGTATCAATAATCCATGAGCGAACTACAGCAACATCAGTGTAAACACCAGGATAATTTTTCGCGGCACATCCATAGCCCCATGAAACAATACCAGCTAGCCCATCATCAACGGCCAATGGGCCACCAGAGTCACCTTGGCATGCATCCTTTCCAGTGGCTGCTGCGCAAATCATGGTTGACTTGATGGCACTTCCGTAAGAATAGGACTTTGATGAACAAACTTTCTGGTTGACGATTTTTACAGTCACAAATCGCAGAATAGTAGGAATGGTAAGAGCTCCAGAGCTTTTTGTACCCCAACCGCTAACCACAGCACGAGCTCCTTCAGCTGGAGCTTTCTTGACCAACTCAATAGTGCTAATGGTAGGTCCAAGAGGTAGGGGAGTTGCTAGTTTTAGGACAGCAACATCGTATTGCATTGTACTGGAACTGTACTTAGGGTGATATATGACCTTTGACACTTTGACAAGCACTCCACCACTGCTCCTTGAAGATGATCCAGCACGAATTGAAAATGAGCTTGCAGAACCGCTTGAAACACAATGAGCAGCTGTCACGGCTATTGATGGAGATATCAAACTTGCACCACAGCTGTGGCTTTTACCGTTCAAAAGAGAAAGTTGGTATGGAAATTCATTGATAGTTGTTTCCTCGCCACCGACAATGCGTCCATCTAACTGAGGTAGACTTTGGGAAACGGAGGACCCTAATGCACAAGCGGCCAACGATATGAGTACTACTAACTTGAACATTTTGCTTTGTTCTATTCTCAATTACTGAATTGATTTTGACTTTTATAGTGCAAAATTAACAGTGACTACACTCTTTTTTGAGTGGTCTTATCCACTATCAGCTGAACAATCAAACGTTTTGTATAAAAGTTCTGGCAAAACCAGTTTTATATTTGACAGGTTCTGATACGGCATGTGAATACTGTCTGACAGTTTTGAGAGTAGAATGTTCAATTCTTTTTGATACAGTAAAATAGATTGGGTCTGATAAATTTAATCTGACAGGTAAATAGGTAAATTAACGAACACTTAACGGAAACGACTGCCCGAAAATCAATTTATCATTATTTAAAATAATGTTTCTTTTGCAGCAGACATACATTCAATAATGAAGAAGTAACTTTTCAAAAGGATATGAAACCGAAGAAATAAATAACAAAATTATTATGAACATCCATATTGAGATCCAGTGGCCTATGGCACCACCACCTTACAATATTGTGAATTACAAACGTTTCTATCACTTTGTATAAAAAATTAATTTTGTGTTTCGTAAAATTCATAGAACTACAAAATATAGTTGAGATTCACAAGATTTAAAGGAGAATGTGCATTTTGGATTCAGCGGCCATTAAGAAATCAGTGTCATATAAAAATCTGCTACTTCAGATTAATTTTTTATATGGGCGTTTTATTCTCATTGGTGAAAAAAGTTATAATGCAATTAAAATTATACCAACGAAAATTGTTAAGAGTAAGATAGATCTTCCTTGTATGTTGCCAAAAAGTTTGTTTCAACACAATTTTCCTTCAAAGTATGAGTTTGCGAGTGCATCTAGCTGGCATATGGAAACGATTAAACTGTCTTGACACAATCTTTTTGGCAATATACAATGACGATCTATCTTGCTGCCAACAATTTGTATTGGTATCATCACTATTGAACAAAATGCATTGTTATTGCACTATAACTTTTAAAGACCCTTACTAGGGTCTGCAAGGACTCCACAAATCACATACTTGCAATCAAAAAACCTATTTTCTTATTTTAATAATTCAGTATGTGATAAATGTCTTTGAAACGATCAATATTTATTGTTTCACTTTTCCTAGTTCATTCTTGATTGCGTAAGACCGAAATATTAAAGAACTCTACATAAAATGTTGAAAAACGAAAATGCATTTTATTCGTTTCTGACGTATGTCATCCTGGTAAAACTTCTGCACAATGTTTGGAGGACTAAACCTCATCCGCGAAACATCCACACTCCATACAAATTTGCTCATTCTCCTTTGTTGAAGATTTTCTGTTACACGAAAACATTTTTGTAATTGTAAATTCAAAAAACTGTGAACCTCGTACTTTCTTATAAGTATTATGTGAATAAGAATTACAAATTTTTTCCAGTTTATGGAAAATTCTACAATTGAAAGACTGCGTTTAAATGTTTATACAAATTAGTTTTTCATTTTAATTACAAATGTCTTTGCATGGAAGGTACTGCAGTAGTGATAGTGACGGCAATTATAAATTATGAAGCAGATTTCGTCAGACAAAAAGTTTTACGTTTGCGTGAATTATAATTTTGGCAATATTAAATATTCAGTGCAAGAGCCAGATATTTAACTCAAATTTATAACGATTTACAAACACCGCTAAGTTTAGACGGTAGAAACAATTAAAACAGATATAACTTAAAAGAAAAATTATATATTCAAAAATAATAGCATCATTTACATTAAAGTTTTATACGGTTTTATTAAAGAAGTCAGTTCTATCGTTTTATTTTTTTTAATTTAGTAATATCTGTGAGTAGTTTTTGAAAAAAAAAAATATTTTAAACTAAAAAATTTGATTCTTTTTTTTCAAATTCTGAAACTAAAGTAAAAAGTTTTTTTTAGAAATTATTACATACTCCTATTAATTCTTAGTTTTCAATTTCTATATAAACTAGAACCATGTAGTTTTCAGTGGGACATCAAATAAATGAAAGCGTGCAAAACAGGCCACTCAACGACTTTATTAAAAAGCTGTTTATGTAATCAAAGTTAGATCACAAAACAGCAAAAAAATAGAAATCTGATTAAAAACTGTTTTTTCTAATTCTCAATTTCATTAAGTTTCCAATTTGAAATTGAAAATCAATAGGAACAGTTACAGCCATTTTTTTACAAAGATCTAAAATCATTTCAAAACTATTATTTTTAGCTCTCAGTTTTTCCTTAGATCTAAGTTTAAAAAAATATTTAGAACTCGGGCATTTCTTCTCTAGAACTCGATCATATTTGAGTTCTGAGTCTAAGGACTTTAGATCTCGGTTAAGTGAAACAGAGTTCTAATGTATTTTTTTGTATTTTCGAAGCACCCGGTTTCAGTTTGGACAAATATTTTCTTTTGTATTTGATTTGAATTAAAATACCATACATGGTCCGTTTGGTTTTATGTTCAGCCTGACCTGATTCAAATCTGGACCGTGTTAAACGTGTACAATGATCTCCAGATCTGCTCGCCTATGGGCCCTGGATTCAATCACATCGACCTGATGGAATGGACTGAACTCGTGATTTGCTCGTCAGTAGCTGTGTACAGCAAAATGAGTATAGTTATACCTATCAAGAGTTGTTTCGACCACATTTTTCAGAAAACCGAGTGAGCTGATGGGATTGTGCTGGCCAAACTTAAGTATTGTTTTTTAATAGTAACAATTTTCTAAACTGGGGAGTAGAGGAGTAGGTAATGGTTTATTATAGTTTGCATTCCGATAAAGAATTTGGCGTTCCAAGACGTTTTGCATAGAGCTGGCGTTGGCTGACCGCAAGACGCAAGAATCAATATAATTGTGATAAGAAGATAATCCTTATTTCCGACGATAGAGCACTTTCTCCTCATCACAAGAACGGCTGGCGGCGGCGCGGCCGGCGCGCGGTCCAATATTTAATTAAAATTTATTTATTTATTTTATTTTAACGGGTTGGACTCATTCAGGCCAAATTCCAAAGTTTGGCCTTATGTCACTTGGCCTTATGTCACGGCACCCAAGAAATTGTATTTGTGCTTTCATTATTAGTTTGTGGTGTAATTGTATTAAATGGTTGCTATTGCAAAAATAAAACGTGGTAAGTTCCGAAAATACCTTTACACCTAAAATGTATAACGTCTGCGAAAAGAAACACTTAAATCTTAAAGATTTGCCCAAACCAAAGTGTCGTTCTGTCGTACGACAAAGTGACAGGGGCTTTTCTATGACAAACGCTATGTCACTTTGTCGCGTTTGCTGAGTGTACTCTCATATAACGCTGTGTAAATAAGTTTTGTAGTTATCATATCGCACTGTCGCGCAACACTTTGGTTGTGTTTTTTTTTGTTTTATTTTAATTTGTTTTGTTTTAAATTGCCCCTCCTGCCTACATGGAGGGAGATAGACCCTCTCCCATAGTATAAAATGCTAATATTTTGTCCCTCTATCTACTGAAATCCGTTACTATTTGGCAGTGTCAGAGATACCATAATTGACAGACATTTAAAATCGGCTAACGTCCTTACTGGACTCTTTAATTTAAAATTACCTCAGGACATAAATGAGAAAATAATGTTTTAAGATATTAAGCTATCCCGACTCACGAAAACTAGACTCAGGTGATCGTAAATTTTTTTTTTGGTTTTATTTTTCTTAAGCATTATGATGTATAAAACTTTGCATACACCCAACCTCTCACTACACCAAATCCTATGGATCACAAGCAGGGGGCAGCATGTACCCCAAACATATTTCACTTTTTACACCTGAGTCGAGTTGCCGTCAGTCGGGCCATTTTTTACTAATTCTACTATTTTTCATTCTTGTTGGTGGCACCACTAATTAAGCAATTATTACTAAGTTTACAATCTTTTTCCGTGTCTATAATAATTATTGTAAATGTAAAATGAAATCAAATAATCGTGATAGAGATAATTTATTTGAACTAATAAGCGATGAAAAAAGACCAATAATATTTTTTTTTGTATTACAATTAGTATTGCTTAATCTCTTATGTGTATGTTTTACCTCTTGAAATCTTCTTTAAGTACGTATTTACGGTTATTCAGCCTAAACGTACATTAAATATTATGCATACCTTTACTTACTACCGATCTCCCAGAGGTATACTCTAATAGCATAGTTTATTGTTGCATACTTTTGAATAAAAATATAAATAGAATTTAAAACAAAAATTTTTTTTTTTTTTTCAAAAATAATAAAACAATTTAAAACATTTTTAATTCATAAAAAAGCAGAAGTAGGTAGATCAACTAAAGTTATAGTCTTCTAGACTGTTTTTTTAGATCCGTCAATGGAAACAGAGTATGGTATAGTAGGTGTTTTTTTGCACGCGATAAACAAAATGTTACAAAAAAACGGACATCATAACTAATTGATATAACTTTATTCGCTTGGCAGTACTTCAGATTATGACAATTTCAAAGTTGTCATTTAAAAAATTAAAAATTAATTCCTCAATTCAGGAAAAAAAATTATGTATTATTATTTTAAGCAGCATGTTTTCTCAGCTAGACTGGACTCTTATTAGAAGGTTCCTTCACTCAATTAATTGATATTTTTTTTTTGCTTCGTATTTTTTACGAATATGTATGTACATATGTAAGTCAAAATTGAAATAGGGTCATGTCCCCAGTAATCGAACACTTAGTGGTTCGCTGTAAAGCAATCCCGAATGCTAAGAGAACCGTTGAACATGTCTATATTGTGTTAATTGAAATAGCTCCTCAAACCCAAAAAATTTACATAAAATAGAAATTTTCTTTAAAAACTCCAACAGATATTTTGTAAGAAAACTAAAATTGAAAAATAAGTCAATTTCCCAGTAATCGAACACTCAGATCCTGAAGTCGAACGAGAGGTTTCCTGAATTCGGACACAAGATTTTTCTGGTGATTAAGAAATTTGTTTCAGTACAAACTATCTACATAATAATTTCATTTTATTTTATTTTAATTCAATTTAATTGAAACTATTACATAAGACCATAAACTTTATCCAATAAAGAAACATAAAAAACAGGAACATAAATAAATCACAGTTAATTCATTAAAAAATAAATTATATAAATAAATAATAATAAAATAAATATTATCAGTCTTTAAGAGAGATTAGAGTTTAAGAACAAAAATTACACACAAAATCTTCGTTTTGGGCCTCTTCAAACTTCATGGTGCAAAGATGAGTGCATGCTAAATGAAACCATTTGTTACAAGAATCACAGCCAATATTTTTTAGGCCATCTTCTTCAGCGTCTGTGTCGAGCTCATCTTCACATAAACCACAAGACTGTTTCCGACTTGTTTTCGGCTCAAATTTCTTTTTTGTTTGTTTTTTTTTTATTGCTAGTCTATCATTTTTACGTTTAATTCTGGACTCTTTTCTGGCGTCAATATCGTTTTTTCGTTTTTGTTTTATTTTGTCTTGATTTTCATAAAATTCTCTCCACTTTCTAGAAGAAATAGACATTGGTGGTCTACTCCCAGGCAGTACTTCATTTCCTCGTTTTGTTCTTATAGGGTTTGGGTATTTTAAATGATTATCAAAACTGGAGCAAGG
Source organism: Meliscaeva auricollis (assembly GCA_948107695.1). Classification (NCBI taxonomy): domain Eukaryota; kingdom Metazoa; phylum Arthropoda; class Insecta; order Diptera; family Syrphidae; genus Meliscaeva; species Meliscaeva auricollis. Next base: position 36,661,554 of record OX403619.1, on the reverse strand, counting down.
GCTACTCAGTGAACCTATTACATTCTGACCTAACTTGGAAGACTCAGGCTTAGACTTTGGTGTTCCAGGATTTTCGTTCAAATCATTTAAGAAGTTCTGTTCGTTAGAATCAAGAGATGCATCAGGCTGATCAAGTGGATCTAATACTTCATCTAAAATAAAAGCTAGGACTTCAACTAATAAACAAATAAAAAAAAACCTACCTATATCTTCAGAAACATATTCTTCGGCTAAAATTTGATTAATAGCTTCTTGAACTTCGTCGTTGTCTATACTTGAAAAGTTACTCAGCATAGGAGACTTGTTAAGTTCTGATAGTCCAGGTTCGATGTTCGTATTTGTTATTTGTATAGGATTATAATTAATGTCATTCAAAACGATATGATCTTCAAGATCTTGGAATGAGTCAAATGTTACTTGGTTGTTTTTTGGTGATTGATTTATTACAGATAATTGCGGTTCAAAAGTTTCGGAGGATTCAATGATCTTTTTGGTATCTAATACAACTTTCAGCAAGAGTTCAAAGTTAAAATTATGATTTAAAAGTTCAGTCTTAAGAGAAGACAATTCTTCAACAGTTGCATCATACTTTTGAACAGTTTTAGCTTTCTCTTTGTCGATCAGGGTATCTGCGGTGATATGCTCAAAGCTTTCTAACGTATTTTGTACGCATTTGCTGTAGTCTACGGCATTGGGATTAAATGGGTAAATTCCACATTTTCTGAAAGAGTTTCGGATAATTTCTGAACGATCTTTTTTATCCAAAACCATTTTGAGTACTTGGCAAAAATTGGTTTTAGTGATAGACTTATTTAAGTTTTCAGGTCTACTCTGCCATTCCCTTACTGATAATTTGTAGTCACTTTTAAGTCCTTTAAAAGCGCCTACATCTGCGGGCTGCATAATATGTGTTGTGTTAGGAGGAAGCGAATAGAGTATAATTTGGTTATTGGCACAAAAGTTACTTAAGGCCATTGACAAATGTGATTTATGACCGTCAACTAAAAGAAGAACAGGTTTTTTTATATTATTCTGACTAAGCCATCCGATGAAACTATTAGCTATATATTCGTAAAAGGTCTCTGATCTCATCCATCCTGTCTCTGAACGACCAATTATCCAGTCTTCTGGCATATTTGCCACAAGTTTTGATGGTGGGTTTCGAAGGTATGGGAACACGATTTCAGGAGGTAAAGTAACTCCATTGGCACTAAATACTAAAAGAACAGTCAAATTTTCTTTTTCATTCGAGGATTTTATGTCGTATAAATTTTTGAATCCCTTTGGACCTAAAACTTTTCCGGTTTTCGGCGCCAAACTAAAAGAAGTTTCGTCTCCATTGTAAATGCGATTAGGATCATCTAAAATATCAAAGGCCTCCATTTCCAATAAATAATTTTTTAGGTCAAGGAACCATTTGCGAATGCTTTCTTCTGTTATTATAGCTCTGCTTTTACTAATAGATTCCGAGACCCTTAAACTAATCTCTTTATGTCGCTTTAGAAAGTTATAGTACCACTTTTTGCCCGGTCTGTCGTCCTTAAACGGAGTGGTTCGCTTTTCGTCTCTAACAATTTTTTGGACAACATCTAAAAGTTCATTTATTTTTTGGGGAAACCCGCACTTGGCAATGTTTATAAGCCATTCTACAATTTTGTTTTCCTCATTTTCTGTTAAAACGGTAGACGGGCCCATTCGTTTAAGCCCATCTTTACTCTTGCCTTTAATTTTATCGTGAAGTGTTGTAATGGGTACACCAAACTCTCTACTCGCTGTTCGAAAGCTTATGTTCTCTTCACGAATTTTTCTTAATGCACTTGATAAAGAGGCTTCAGTATAACTTTGATATCTCCTCTTCATTTTGTCTAACTTAGTTTTAAAATTAAATGTAAATAAGTTTCTTCATAAATGAAAATACTAACACTTTTCGAACAAAGGAAACTAAAATCTTATAAATCCTTGATTCGAACAGTTAAAAGAAAACTGTTCGAATTTTGGCCCCAGGGATTCTACTGTCTTATTTTATTGAAAAAGATTGAACTCATATCATTTCCTTCAATATTCGAAGTTTAAACGAAAGAAAACTTATTTAAGGAATTTTCCCTTATTCGAACACTAGCGTTCGAACAGGCAACTGTTGAAGATTTCGGTTCCTTTGTTCGAACAGTGAAAAATATAGTATTATTTATTGAATTTTAATATAAAACTTTAACTTAAATAAAGGTTATGAGGTGTTATATTAAGATAAAACATTAAGAGATCAGTATTTACCAAAATTTTGCCTTAAAATATAGTTTTTCACACACTTCTCAACAGTTTGTTTCAAGTAAAAAAACCGCGATTTACCACTCACTATGAAATCGTAACACAAACTGCAATTTTTGGGGGATTTGTCTTTTGTTGGATAGGTTGTCAGCTGATGAAGTTTTAGGGGGATACCCGAATAAGGATTTTGCATTTGCAGAATTTGAAAATCTGTTATATAATATAGTTTGAGCGGTTTTTTTCTCAAAGTGTTCGATTACTGGGAGTGTTCGAAATTAGGCGACCCTATAATGAATGAACTCGGAATGAATTTATGACATTTATAGAGAATTCACCGCAAACAAATTCTATGTATGTATGGGAAGCACTTTTTGTATCCACTTTATTCATAAGCGAGCAAATTTACTGAGGATATCGTTATATTGTTTTTACATTCTAATTTTATTTTTAAGCTTATAACGACGTGCAAAAAAACACACCTAGTAACAATAGGTTTTTGTTTCCACGCGATAAACAAATGTTACAAAAAATTATTTGTGCATATCTCTCAATACCTACACACATCAGATGACCAAAAGCTAAAATTTTCAAGCTAAGTTAATACATAAAATAGCTTTGCACTACATGAGCAAGTTCGTGCGATCCAGTCGTGCATTTTATTTTTAGCTAGACTGGACTCTGATTGTTTGATGTTGAGAAAGGTCTGAGGCAAGGCGACGCGTTATCATGCAACCTATTTAACATCGTTCTTGAAGCAGTTGTACCACAGATGATATAACTAGTAGTTATATCATCTTTGGTTGTACGCAGATCACAAGTCAACACCACTGGTACAATTTTTCAAAAGTCCGTTCAACTACTTGCTTATGCAAATGACAAAGACATAATCGGCAGAACAAAGCGAGCTGTGATTGGTGCATTTGCCAGTATGGAATCGGAAGCGGCAAAAATGGGATTGGCTGTTAATAAAGACAAAACGAAGTATATATGCTATCAACGAGAAGGGAAGCTCAACATCTACGACTCGGCCAAAACATCACGATGGATAGTTATAACTTCGAAGCAGTCAAGGACTTTGTCTACCTGGGGTCCACTATAAATTCAAACAACGACATCAGTAAAGAGACCAAACGGAGAATTACTCTTGCCAATCGCTGTTTCTTCGGGCTGAGGAGGCATTTAAGTAGTAAAGCCCTCTCTCATAAAACCAAGGAAACGCTATACAAGACCTCAATCATCCCGGTCCTGGCAGAAGCATGGGCGTTAAAAGATTTGGATGAAAATTTGCTTGGTTGCTTTCAGAGTAAGATTCTTCGAGTGATTTTTGGTCTTGTGTGTATCAAAGGAGTATGGAAAGAAGATTCAACGACGAGCTTTACGGGCTGTACAGCCACGTTGACCTGGTTAAGAAGCTGAAAATACAGCGGCTGAGACGGCTAGGACACGTGGAGCGTTGGACTTCAACGCACCAGCCCGACGAGTCTTCGAATCCAATCCTGATGGTGTACGCAGCAGAGGGAGACCGCGTAACAGGTGGAGCACACAAGTGGAGAAGGACCTCAACCAACAAGGCTCCCAAACCAAAGTGCGACAGTGCGACACGAACTTTTATATGAAAAACGCTTTGCGCTTTGTCGCATTTGGTGTGGGTGCTTCCATATGACGCTGTGTAAATAAATTTTGCCGCACTGTCGCACTTTGGTTTGGGCAAGTCTTTATTCATAAGCGAGCGAATTTATCCAGATATCGTTGTTATTGTTTTTACATTCAAATTTTATTTTTAAGCGTGCAACGTTGCAACGGCGTGCAAAAAAAAACACACACCATATATATCCAGGGCTACACACTTATTTTAATTTTCTTAACCAATTGATTTGCCATTTTCAGAATAATAAAAATGACTTACTGTAGTTCCTTATTTATTTCCTCAAACAAAAAGTTAATGTAGGTACCAAGGGACATATACTTGTAATATTGTTTTTTGCTATTCTGGAATATGATCCAATTGTTTGCTGTTCCACTGCAAGGTGTTTTCTTTATATTATTTAGGAGTGGCCTAACTTTGAAAAGCTAATTGTGTCCAGTTTGGTCTCATAAACAAGAGACTATCCTATAGTTGAGGTTTTTAAAACCGTCTCGTAGAAGGCAATAAATAAAGAAATACCATCGAATTGTTCTATTTCACTTAAAGTAATGTTTACTTGAAATGTTTCATGTTGGATTCCTTTAAAATCAGGTCAAATAGTTCTTCCAGAGAAAATTGAAGAAAAAACGTCAGCAGGGGTAAATACCCCTGCTGACGATGACGTTTCATTTATTTATTTTTGAAAATCTTTAGTCCCTAAAAAGAGATTACCGCTTTTTCATGTATGAAGCACAAGACTTGTTTTTCTATGTTTTGGTCTGTAAAAAAATAATGGCTTATTTTCTCACTCCAAAAACAAAATAACAATAAAAAGTTCGAATATCAATTTGTTGCGAATGCACAAGCAGCTATACATAGCATCCCTTAATATTTTGTGAACGAATACATGGACTCTACTAAAAACGCGCAGTATCCTGAAATCTACAGACATAATTGAACATTTAACACATATCTAAATTATACTTACCCATATTTGTAATTTCAGGTTTAACTTATTTTGTGTTAAGTTGATAGACAACACATCTATTTATTGGAAAATCACTAAAGTTTCTTTTAATACCTACTACCTCTCTACCTTATGTAAAGTTTCAAAAGTCTAGCACTTTTTAATACCAAATTGATAACGATGACAGATACCATGGCCCCTAATTGGAAAATTTTGAATTTTTTAACTACCTCATTTCATACTTTCTAAGTTCTCCCTGTCTATCAAATTTCCAAATTTTACGGTGTTTCAAAATTGTGCATTTGTTTGAATAAACAACTTCAAATTTTGTATTTGTTTCTTAATAATTCTCCGCAAAATCTTCAATTTTGCAAAAAAAAAAACAAAAAAAAAGATCTGGTGAGGAATGAAGCTGAAAATCTGTTTCTACTGACACACTACAGATCTTATTCATAGTTTTAAGGGAGATCACAAACGGAAGCCTAGGTAGACCAGAAAGGTTGCTTAGCTTCAAAATACTTAAAAACCAAACAAACTATAATTAAGGAATAAATTAAATATATGGCTGCAAATCATATCTTTGGGAATGCTTATCTGCTTTAACTATTACCAAATATGGAAATCATTTTAAAATTTTATAGAACTATTAAAATTATTTCTTCGAGGTATTTTGCTAAAATGCATACACATAATTCTCGATACAATAATAAATGCTTTTTTCAATATGATATTTTTACGATCTAAAAAAATCTCTTATTGCAATTTAAAACAACAAAATTTATGGCTATGTTCCACAAAGAGAAACGACAATTTCAATTACAATCACAAATTATTATTTTGTAATTGTTCTTGTTGGGTCAATTGCTGTGAGTGAGAATTATTGCCATCACTCACATCTAAGACATTCGGTTAACTTTTCTTCTACTGTCAATAAAAAATTTAATTTAATCTTCAGAGATATTTATGGTTGTCAAATTTATCATTAAATATTCTTCAAAACTGTTGTGACCGACAAAAATAAGGTCGATTTAAGGTTTATATATTTTTTTTCGATTGTAAAACGATCTTATGTATATCATAAAATTTTATTAAATAGAAGTAAGGAACAAGACTTTATAGGGGATTAGGAGATTTATTAGATCACAAAATTGATTAATTTTATTATTATAAATTGCCATGTTTTACAAATAAAACAATCACCACTTTACTGAAAAAAATGCTTATCGCAGTTTGGCCGATAAGGCGCGATATAAAAACTTAATTATCATATAACTTTTCATTAGTCTAAAGTAACCATGATACGATCGTTAGTTCTCCTATCGGCAGTCCTTGCTTTGGTAGCTTCTGCATCGATTCCTGTCAACAATGAAGATAAAAGTGATCCAAATGGTCGAATTGTCGGAGGAAAATTGACCGATATATCCAAACATCCTCACCAGATCTCCATGCGATACAAGAGTTGCAGTACTTGCTCTTTTAATCATCGATGTGGAGGTAGTATTATATCTAAATTAGTTGTTTTGACCGCAGCTCATTGTGTCGTTGGAATCAGTGATCCAAAGCGACTTCATGTTGTTGCTGGTTCAAATAAACGTAACGGAGACGGAGTTATTCTTCTAGTCGATAAGATTGTCTCACATGAGAATTACCAAACGAACACGTCTTATGGAAATGACATTGCCATCTTAATCATGGGCATTGAGATACCGTTAAATGATTATGACATCAAAACGGTCAAAATGGCAGAGGAACGACCAGCTCATAACGAGATCTCGCAAATAACTGGTTGGGGTACAACAACAGAAGGTGGTTATCCAGCTGATTTACTCCTTGAAGTTGAGGTTCCAATCATATCCAATGAGATTTGTGAATCCAGATATGGCAGTGGAAGAATCGATTCTAGTATGATTTGTGCGGGAGCTTCAAAAGGTGGCAAAGACGCTTGTCAAGGGGATTCAGGTGGTCCGCTCTTGGTAAAAGGTGCTCTCGCTGGAGTCGTATCTTGGGGTAATGGTTGTGCAAGACCTGAGTACCCGGGTGTATATGCCAGTGTAGTGGATCTACGTTCATGGATTGATGAAGCTATTAAAGCAAACACATGAAAAAATAATAAAAACTAAGTGTGTACCTAGTGCAACGTGTTGTTTTATTTATTTATTTATTTTTTTGTCATTTTTTTTATGTAGAAGTTGTTGAAAACGGTTAGGCACAGTTTGTAACTTGATATAAGATCATATTAATTTATCAAAAAAAAGAGTTGAAATTTAATTAATGTATGGAAAATGTTTGGGTATACACCTTCTTCGTTACAAAAATTAAATTCTTAGGTTGAAGGAAGGCTGGAAAGACCCACCATCTTGTTGCAAAAAAACAGGTTTGCTTAGTTGTCATTATAGGAACATTGTGATTTTTTAAGTCTAGACTCTAGAGATTAGGTAACAAAAACCAATGGGAGTATATTCCATATCCTCCCATTCACGTGAGTGGAGAATTAAAACAAAAACATTAAATAGAAGCGAAATTATTACAAAAAAAGCAACGCCAAAACTTGCAATAGTTATTACTCTTTACCTTTTTTAATGACAGATATTTATTCTTCAATATTTTTTTATCAAATAAAGTTTTATTTTGAGTTTTTTTAGTAGTCATCTCCAATGCTGACATCGAGTTTTTTTTTCAGTTTCATTGTTGTTGTTTTGAATTAAAAAAATGTTTCCTCCAAATCCATAACTGACGTTCGGGCGAACTGCCCATGAAAAAGATGACTAAGACGTCACAGAAAAACTACCAAAAATCTAATGAGCATACCTTGTTTTCTGTTTATCATTTTAAACGCATAGCCTTTTGTCACATCGTAAACAAATCAATCTCTTTAACTCGTTTGCATTAGATTTTGGCACATAAGGACCAAGGACAAACTTATAGACATATCTTATTATCTAATAAATATGAGATACTAAGCAGTTTTGTGATTTTATTCAACAAAACACTTATAGACGGTCAAAGTTACGTATTACTCATTTGTTGGGAATAAAATGTCGTTTCTTTTAGTTTTCGTATTCCTGTGATTGTTTTGTACAATACTCAAGAAATATTATGTACATATATTGTAGATCTTTAATTTACCTGCAAAAATGAGTCCTCAACCGTCATTACCAACGAAAGATTGTGTTCAATATCATAAAAATGCTCATATATTGACAGATCAGCTAACAGTATTTGACAATAGTATACATACATATCTACTCTATACCTTATCTCAGTAAGCTTAAAGGCCTACAAAAACAAATAAAAGAATGTTTTGGGTTTTGTGGATGGGGATTAATTTTGTCAGTAGGCCTCTACCCCTAGACTACAGCAATATTACAATTGATATTATTTCAAAAGTAATTGAAATTGTTCAATTGCTAAATCAATTGAGACAAAAAACAACATAAAAAATACTACTCTAGGTTATAATAAAAGTTCTTTTAATGTTTATTCCTCTTTTGAGAGCCATGAAGAATAAAATAGAAATTTATTTAGAATCTTTCAGCATCAAAAGTAAAATTTGTTGACTCCATTTTTACGAACGATTCTAAATGATCCAATAAACAATTAATGTTTTTTATTAATTGTTAGAAAAACGCATTTAATTTACATTTGACAACAGCTGTATATTTTATTTATTTTTCATTATTATTTTCAATTAGGTTTTATTATGAAGATATGACAGTTTATAACAGTTTATGTGCCCAATAGAAATAAGTACAGATCCATATCCACGCGATCCCATACAACGGCCACTTTTTAAAAATGTTGAAATCCATTTTCCAAAATAGAAAACATGAAAAAACCTCTAAAAATATGTTAAGAACCTTAGATTTTGGTGTCTCAAACAATTGTTGTAGTCCTTTAACTACCAGAGGGGTTCAAAATATAGGCAAATATAAACTATATTAGTGTGTATAGGACATGTCAAAATCGCATCATATACAGAGTGGTTGAGCAAAAATAAAAAAAAAATTGATTTTTCTTCTAGAATGGGCACAACACAAACAACATACGTGTGTCACTTTTACTAATACTACTCTCCTTGACTTGTGTCTACTGTCTATACCGCTAAACGATACCAGAGGACAGTTAGGCCTAGATTTTGTTTTTTTTTGGGAATTTAGTTAAATTATATTTTTGATGCTCTCTGAAACACACAATCTGCAATGTTTTTTTTTTAATCCCACAAGTATTTTCCGTCCGATTTCTGTGCTCTGTACAAAATTCTAGTGAAAAGAGAGCGCCATTAAAAACTAAAAATTGGACATTTTGCTCAATGAGTTTGCATAATTTCGTAATTTTGCACAGTTTTGGCTCATTTGATAGAATCTTATCTACACTCAGAACAGTTGACGATTCAATTTCTTTTGCTTTTAGTTCGACTTAAACACATTTTTATCCAGAACACAAGAAATCTCAATTCATTTCAACATCATCACAATACTTGTATTTTTATTCTTTATATTTTTGCTCAAACAAATTCATTAGGCTTAACTTTCCGGGGAGAGTACAGATTTTATAAATGCTCTCGAAGGCTATCTTGTAACATCACAATTTTTGAAGCTGGAAACAAAATCATGTACATACAGATTTTTCTACGATTTGTATCTCAAAATAAAATATTTGGTTCAATCCCGTGATATCTCAGTATTATTTTTTTTTTCAAATCTCACTATCCCGGGATTGAAAATTAGCTTCGACATTGAGTACCCTAAGCATGGAGAATACTAAAATGGACCTTAATTGGAATAAACTGTTATATTTTGTCATGTCTCCAGTCACAACCATTTAGAAAGTTTTCTTTTCACTTTGAATTATTGCATTTAAATTGAAGCATTATTTATTTTTATTACACACATAATTTCCATAAAAAAAAACATTCTTGCTTTTTTTAAAAGTGATATGACCATAACCAATACAAATAAAATCTTACAATTAGTAAAAAATGTTTGTAAGTATGTCAATAAATTTTAGCTAGGTATACTTTATGTATAAGTTTAAAGCACCGACATTTTTATATAATTTATTTAATGATTTTAATTTAAAATTCAGTAGCATTATTTCAGTTTTTTTTTTGTTTTGAATAAATATTCATTTGAATATATCATTTTATTTTGAAATATTATATGAAACCATTCATATAATGATTCTAACTTAGAATGTTTTTTTTTCATATTTTCTTCTTATTCTTGGTTGCACATTCATTTTGTATTTAATTTTGTTAATAACTTTAACAGTAAATTTGTGTTTGCTTTTTTATTTTTATTTTTTGCTTTATGTAGCTTCGTATCACTAGCATCTATTTAGGTTTTCATTAGCAATTTGGCAATATATTAATTATATTAAATTTGTTGATAGTATTTTTCAAAGAATTATACTGTGCTTCATTTTAATAAATCATAAAATTATATTATATTTACAAATTATAATTATAAATAGTTTTCTGAGTAAGAGAAAAGACAATTTCTTTTCCACCATAGGTGTCACTCTCTATCATATAAATAGAGAAAGATAGATGGATCTTATAGTTTTTATTTTACGTTATTTGAGTTATGATTTTTTTTATAAATAAATGGAGAAGATTTATTAAAAAGTTGCTGGATTTATATGGACATTACATTCCAAGTTAATTTCAAGATCTTAAAAACGAATAAATAATTTACATTTATAAGTTGAGGAACTGATTTGAATAAAATATATGTACATACATACATAGTAAACATAACTTGTTCTTACGTTAATGTCAATAGAAATGTTTGAATAATGAAATATAAAATAAAAGCAGAAAAATTTCAACTTTTGGATAGTTGAATTTATAAAAGCATAAGACATCACAAAGCTATTTATGACGGAAGCTGCGAGAGTAGAAAGTTTTTGTTTTATTGGAAGAGTTTATCTTCTAAAGTAGTAAAAGTTAAAATAGCTACAATACCTACAAAAAAATACCTCCATAAAAAAAGGAAAAAACAGATGAGCTTAATCGAGGCAAGATATTAAGGATTTTTTTTTTTTTAATTCTTGATCCAATAAGACTAAAAACCTCATTCTCAAAAAAAACCCATTCCATTCAGGAATTCAACATTCACTTCATTTTTTGATGGGTTATTTTTCGGTACTAACTGCACACAGTACATACTCATATAATGAAATTTTAAATAAAAATTAAAAATCTGAATACAATTTCCATTCGACTTAAATAAATGCTTATGTCAAATATTAGAACAGTTGTATGAAAAAAGTTCAACATCAGACTCCAATCTATAAATATTTAAAGTACTGAAAGATAAATAAAATCCAACAAGTATCTATTTAACAAATCCGTAGATATTATAAATATATAGATATATTCCAATCCGTTTTGTTCCGTTGAGTAGACTTGATATATTTTCTTGGTTATAATTTAAAAAATCTAGTTTCTTTTTATAAATACTTAAATATCATCAAAAACTTTTACTCCAAAATAATTTACTAATTTTTTTTTAACATACATACACACATAGATTTTTTATTCACAACATTCAATTGCAACATATATTTTTTTACAACCTATATAAACATTTACAAAATAAATTAATATCGATGTGAACGACTGTATTTGTTTATATTCGATTTTGTATTTTGGTTTTGGACTATTTTATAACATAAGAATGAAGCATATTTAAAAAATTCTTAAAAACTTGAATTGATACATAAAATAGTGAAAATTAAACACTAGAGCTTTGTTTTTATTTTTTATGAAAAAATAACATAAAAATATTAAGAAAAGTATGCTTAACATTTACCATAAAATATCGATTTTTCTAATGTTAAGATTTATAAGTAAATCGTAGATTTATTAGTTAATTGAAATATCCAAAGACATTAAATATGCATTCCAAGTAATTAAGTTATTTATAGTTTTTCTTTTTCTTGTAATAGTTGATTAAAATTAAGATATTGTTTTATACCTATTAAGTATTTTGAATTGATTTTATCTTGTAATAAGGATCATCTTTTTTTTAGTTTTTCTTTTTTTTTTTTATAATTTTTTTCCTAAATAATAATTATAAAATTATTTTTCTCTTCAAATATAGTTCGAGTTTGGGGATACCAAAAATAATTTATTGGTCATCCTCTGGTGGCATTTTTGCTAATGTTAAAAGTATCATAGTCAGTTCTTTGCGGGATATTTTGCCATCCTTGTCATAACCCACACCTCGAAGGATTGTCTCCTCAAACTGTTTTAAATCCTGGGCATCATAATCGTCCTGTTAAAAAAATAAAAATCATATTCGGAATGGTTATATAATAATGCTCAATAAAACAAAAGGGGCTTTAGTGATTTACCTTTTTGACCAACTCAAGCAGATCCTTTAGGAACCCTCGAAGCTCTTCATTTTCAATTGTTCCATTATTATCCTAATCAAAGTATAAAACATTTTTTTTTTTGTATTTAAAGTGAGTTATTGTCCTATGATCTGTGACGGTTTTTTGATTAAAATTATTTTTTTTCTTTTTCGTAAAGCAATTTAATTTAGTAAAAAAAAAATAAAGAATAGAGGTTCTATCCCCTACCGTTTCGGTAAGAGGAGAGTTTAGTAAAAAAATAAAATGTTTTTACGTAGAAAAAAATATTTCAAAAATAAATTAGGTTATTTTGAAAGCGAGGAAACGTTTTCTATTTTCTTATGGGACATACATACAATTTTTATTTAAACTATTTTTATCTTAAAACTTATTTTGTTAAATTTAAAAGTTGCGTATTTTCTACAAATTGGTATTATTTTCGAGACTTTTAACATTTAAGACTCCAAATCTGAAATTAGTTTTCTTTAATATTACCAATTCGTCGAAATATTGCAATAATTAGGTTCCATAAAACTAGTTTTGCTATTAAACTAGTTTTGAAAATAGTCATAATATGGGCGTAAATGATTAAAACGTTTATGTAAAAAGAACCAAATGTACCTATACACAAATTTGAGTATTGACGAGGTGTTTCCCGATAATTGAACTGATAAGTTCAAGTGGGTCCCATCTGGACGATACGCCAAAATATTTCGAATGGACTTATAGCCGTCAAAAGTTATGTTAAATCTAAGTCTTTGACTTAGACTACATTATCAGGTATCACTGTGCTCTTTGAATTTTACTTTAAATTAATAAAAATGTATCAATCTGATTGATTGTACCTAAACAACATTAGTTTCTTAAAATTCCGAGAAAATTTACTCATTTAAATTCATAAAGGTATGCGTTTTCCTAATTTCAATTATTTTCATAAGAAAAATAATATCAACAAAGTAAGAAGGAAAACAATTTCAATTACAGAAAAAATTTATTGCACGACTGGATCGCACGTACTTGCTCTTATACAGGGTGATTTGCATAAGGTGTGACAAAAAGATAGGTTGTGTAGGTTGGACTTAGACAAGCAAAAAATCGTATGGGAGGGGGGGGGGTCCATTTTCCCCCGTTTATGCGGGAGGGGCAATTTAAGAAAAAACTCACTTCAAACGGAAAAAATATTATTTAAAAATAACGGTTATACCTACAGAGTCGTGCTATAGCATTTTGAAAAGCCAAACCTATACATTAATTTAAATTTTAAAGTAAGTTGTTCAAATGAATAGTTTTTGAAATACTAATTTTCAAAGTCAAAATTTTGAGAAATAAACATAATTTTTTTTATTTAAACCATTTTTTTCAAAATTTTACGTTATTTTTCTGGCTTATTTTCAATGCTCCTATTTATTTTTGATCAAACACAAAAAACCGAATGTCAAAATAACCTGTAATTTTTGAGAAAATCAAAAATTACAGAAACTACTTTTTTCAATTTTTTTTTTTAAGTTTTTTTTTCGTTATTGGATTCTTAAGTGAATTTACGAAATAAAGGATGAATTTTCTCTTTCCTTTTTTTTATTGAGAACACCTGCAGAACTAAGGGTTATAATTAGCTTGTGATTGTTTTTTTAATCATGCAACACCACGCGCTACCTAGCCAGTAGAAGAAAAATGCAATTGCGAAATAAGAAAGCCTTAATCTTGAAATCAATCAATTGAAATACTTGCATATTCAGATAAAAATACTATGTTACTATTTATTATAATATTTTTATCTAAAGCTTATTATAAAAAAATTTCCATATGATCCCCATTTTGAAGAAGGCATATAAATTTATACCTGACAAATTTTCTTGTAATTTGACTGCAGCCGTTTCAATCCGTTGTTTCAGTTCAGCCAAAGATTCTATTTCCTTTTCGTAAACATAGCCCTTCATGAATCCCCAAGCATAAAAATCTAACGGAGTTAAATCTGGTGATCTAGGTGGCCATTCTGTGGGACCTCTTCTTCCAATCCAACGGTCACTAAAATGGTCATCAAGCCAGTTCCTTACAATGCGGCTGTAGTGTGCTGGAGCTCCATCTTGCATTTTATATGTCCTTAGGTTAGACATATTTTTATTTTAGTGTACAAAATTACGCGACGTTTTGTTCTTGAACTCAACAGGCAGACCTCGCTCGCCAAACCGACCCCACCGCAATAAAAACAAGTTGGCAGGTCAATGTCAATTCAATGCTCTCACGCAGGTTTTTTCATTGAAAAAAGGGTGAAATATGGTTAATCCACAAACCCCAACAAAGACTGATAGTAAAAAAATAGAAAGTTAATCCTTTCTTTCATAAATTAACCAAGAATTGAATAATGTAAAAACCCAAACCGGATGTCAAAATAACCTGTAGTTTTTGAGAAAACCAAAAATGACCAAAACTACTCTTTTCTGAGAAAAAATATGTCTAACCTAAGGACATCGTTGTTCGAACAAAACACAAATGCACAAAAACAACGTATCACTCTACCCTTCGCCCCAAATATTACCAACAAGCTGATACATGTCTTTGCGAAATCAGAAATGACCATTGTACATACAAACAACAACAAATTAAAAACTCTCCTAGGATCCACAAAAGACAACACACCAACTAACCGATGCAGCGGCATTTATCAAATCTCTTGTTCTAACTGTGACAAAAAATATATTGGACAAACAAGGAGAGCTGCTGAGGTTAGATTCAACGAACATCTTCGATCCGTAAAAAAGAAAGAGATAGACAAAGCAATAGCAGCCCACATCTATGATCCAAATAATGACAATCAACACACAATAACTTCATTTGACAACAATTTTAAGCTTTTAAAAAAAGTAAACAAACCAAATAAACTTGACGCCTATGAATCCATACATATACACATAAACAACAATTTGATGAACTTGGAACCTGGACCAATTATTGACTCTCAACTTTTCAACGCACTCAAAAGAGAATAAATAGAAACTCTGTTTTTTGTTTTTGTTTTCCTTTTTTCTTTTTTTTTTTCTTTTGCAAGTAATGTTTGTAATCTCTTTGTTTAACCTTAAATACAAGTAATATTTGTAATTTCTTTGGTTTTGTTTAATCGTCGTTCGCTGATGATGGTTCCGCAGCTGAGAACCGAAATGCATTCGTGTTGAATAAAAAGAATTTTTTAAATTAAACACAGTTGTTGTTATTTTATTGTTTCTTTTTATTACGATTTTTGAGGTCAATAAGGTGAAAAACTTCCAAATACAATCAATCTGACCACAAACCCGGCTAAAATTTTTTACAAATTAATTGTGAACTTAACGAAAAAGATAAAGTTAATCCTTTCTTTCGTAAGTTCATCTAATTATCCAAACACGTAAAAAATAAAAGAAAAGGTTTTTCTCAGAAAAAAGTAGTTTTGGTCATTTTTGGTTTTCTCAAAAACTACAAGTTATTTTGACATCCGGTTTTTTGTGTTTGATCAAAAATAAATAAGGACATTGAAAATAAGCCAGAAAATTACTACTTAATAACGTACAATTTTGAAAAAAAATGGTTTAAATAAAAAAATTTATTTTTTTTTCTCAAAATTTTGAATTTGCAAATTAATATTTCAAAAACTATTCATTTGAACAACTTACTTTAAAATTTAAATTAATGTATAGGTTTGGCTTTTCAAAATGCTATAGCACGACTCTGTAGGTATAACCGTTATTTTTAAATAATATTTTTTCCGTTTTAAGTGATTTTTTTCTTAAATTGCCCCTCCCGCCTAAACGGGGGAAAATGGACCCCCCTCCCATTCGATTTTTTGCTTGTCTAAGTCCAACCTACACACCCTATCTTTTTGTCACACCTTATGCCAATCACCCTGTATAGCCTATATCGCAAGTAAAAATAAGGTTGTACTTACCCTGTCGTAAAGCGAGAAAACTTTTTCAATGTCCTCTTTTGTCAACTTTGCAGCACCCTGTGGCGGATTCCCAGGAAAAATGTACAAAAAGTAAAAGAAAGTAGAAGAAAATTTATTAATTAAGATTCAAGCCTTCTTATTAGATTTCTTTCTAATATTTGTAGGTAATAAAACACAAATAAATTAAAATATCTTCACAAATATTTAATGTTTAGTAATTGTATTACTAGAACACATATATTATTTTCTTTGAACGAAATAATTCAGCAACAGAGTAAGAAAATAAACAAGAAAAAATAAGCAAACAAACATAGAAACTGAAACACCTTAATTGAGGAAAACTTTGTTTTTTTAACTTGAGCATTTTTAATTAAGGATAAATAAAATAAAACAATCAGCTTACATTAAATTGTGCTTGTTTATTTGGGCACGTGTAACATCAAATCATTCGGTTAAATGAGCAAAACAAAAATCAAATAAAACTCGAAGTTGTTATATAAATAGCTCTACGAACATTTTTTTTTCATGTTCGTTTATTTGGCAAAATTTAAGACAGAAGCATGAAGATGTATATATAAAACCTCTCTATTTTCAAGCTTCACAAAACTTTATCAACACATGTTTCAAGCTATCAATAAAATAAAACAATTAGATTTTTAGGTTCCCATTTGAACTCATTTTGATTGTACCTGTTTGTCGATGTGAAAATTTTGACATTTCTCCACGTTTTGAGGTCATTAGAGTCTGAATCCATCTGTTTTTAGAAAGATGTCTGTATATGTACGTTCGTACGTTCTTGACACTTTTTTTCGTTCACCATATGTGGAGAACAGATCAAGATATCAAATTCAGCGGATCAAGATAGCCCGACTCACGACATCTGGATTCAGGTGAGTGTACATTAAGAATTATGACGGATAAAACTTCGGTTGCATCATGCTCCCCTAAACATATCTTAACTTTGCACCGGCGGAGTCAAGATCTCAAGATATCGTGAATCGTGCTATACCCAACCCATTCAACCAGAACCATCTGCTTACCCTGTCTGTAGGTTTACTTAGTGAACTTAGTAATTTTTGTTCGACAAAGTAATCAAAAAGTTTGACAGGTTTTAACTTTGTTTGTTTAAATCTATTTGTGACGAATAGATTCACTTTAATTCGAAAACTTGAAAATTATGTGTTGTAGGTTTACGCTTGGTGGTATAGCTTTGAAGTTGTTGTTGTTGTTCTTCAATTAATAGAAACATTAACGAAACCTAAGCATTTCATTTAGGTTCAACATATAAGGTCTTACGCAGAGGAAAAAGGAGAACAAAGGTCCCTATCGGGAAAAACATTTCCCGGGGATTTTTTTTTGGAGAAGGGCTTCCAATTGTAAAATTCCTGGGAAAGTCGCTTCCGTTATTCTTAATACAAGAGGAACAAATTACAAACCGAAAATGGAACGAAATTGCTGGAATATATCGATTTGAAACCTTTTTCCAAAAAAAAAAATTTCCCGGGAAATTTCATTCCCGACAGGGCCAATAAGCTTTTATAGTGTACATGAATATGTAAGTATTGTATGAGCAAATGGTCCTAGAAAGAATCGCAACTGCATTCTGAACATCTTTTTGAATTCGATTACAGGTACACAAATACTTGTACATAAACTAAAAGTTTATGACGTTTGACAAAAGTCCCGAAGCAGAATACAGGACATATATCCTGGAACTTATGCCTGTGCGCACTTTTAGAATAGTTTGTAGGTCAATAAAAGGTTACTGTGTGGCAAACAGTTTTGTTTATATTAATTCTGAGCTATTTGTGTGTCTCTTTAAAGTTCAGGGTAGTTAAACAAAAAAGATACCTGGCATGGAAAGAATATTGACTTTATTTTTTAATTCCCATACAGGTTCCTATAGAACCAAGGCAAGTTTAGGATTCGTAAAAAAAAATCGAACTCAGATCAGACATGTCATTACGATGATCGAAAATGCGAAAAAAGTGGGTCTCGCAAATCTGTCTGTCCGTCTGTCTGTTTGTCTGTCTATCTGTCTGTCTGTCTGTCTGTCTATCTGTCTGTCTATCTGTCTGTCTGTCTGTGTATATCTCGAACTGCAGCCTAAACCACTTAACCGATTTTCTTGAAACTTCGTGGTTAAGGGTATTTGGTGATTCCCTACAGGGGAAATTTTTTTTATTAGGACCAAAACTAACGGTACCTGCCATATAACTATTAAGGAAAAGTTAACTTTTTTCAAAAACGGCTTTAACGATTTTGATTAAAATTTTTGTGTCTGCTTTGATTGGTAAAGTCATACTTCTGAAATCAATGTAATGTTTGTAAAAATTCTACTAACGGTACCTTCCATAGAACCGTTTTTTTCATTTTTGACTTTCACTTAAGTGTCAGGATGAATTTAGATGAATATTTTTGTACTCAAGCTCCTTAACAATTTTAAAATTGTTTCATATCAAAATTTTCAAGAATATAATATTTGGGTTTTTAAAACATCTTTCAAATTTTTATTTTTGAAAAATCAATTTTTCGAAGACAGGTTACAGATTTTTTTTCAAATTTGGCTTTAGAAATACAATAATATTATCTTAAAAATGGCATACCAACTTCATTTTTAAACAAGGTTTGAGAATTTTAATATATAAGAAATAGTTTTTTTAAAAACGGCTCTAACGATTTTCAATTTTTTTTTTCTTAATCAAATTAAGTGGCATACTTGGTTTAGAGCTCAAAACAATTTAAGAAGTTGTTTATGTCATTTTAGTAATGAATTTTATTTTTTTTTTACATTTCTTATGAAATTATTTATTTTTAAAAACATTATATAAGAAACTTAAACGTCCATAGCAACTTTGACCCTAAGAACAAGTACGTGCGACCCTGTCGTGCATTTTATTTATTAAAAAACAAGTAACTGTCTGCACCATTTCCCCTTATCGTATCCATTACTCAAGATAATCTCATCTGGGGTTAGTCCACCACCATGAAAAGGAAAACATACCATATATCTAAACAAAAATTATTTCTTAACCTAAAAAAATTTCCTCAAAATTTTAGGCCAAATATGGATACAATTCTTATGGGTAAAATCCCCAATAAATAATTTATGCTCCCATACTATAGTTAAATACCCCAAAATCTACAAATACTGAATACAATTCTTCATTGAACTACAATATGCAGTTTTCAATAAAAATTGTTTAACTTAATTTAAGAATATGTGCGGGGAGGATGGCTTCTATTTTTTCTTTTCTATTTCTATCAAGAAAATAAAAGATGCAGAATGGAATAATTCTTAGAATTCAATAGATACGGCAATCATTTCCATTAAAAAAATCTAAAAAAAAAAACTTAAAATGGTGCTGAAGTAGTTTCTGCATAGCTCTTATTTTGACAATTGAAAAAAAAAAATTAAAATCGTCATATCTTGACATCAAACGTTGATCACGAGCCAAATGCACATAAAAGAGAACTATGCATCGTAAATATTGAAACAATGTGGAAAAGGATGTTTACTACACTCGCAATAAACGTATTTTGATCTTTCTAAAAGGAAAATGAACAAGTTGTGTATGATGCAATCAAAGCGCACATCGGAAATTTTCTCTCTGATATGTATGATATGGGATTTGGCAGTTCATATACAACGTTTTTAGAAAATTGCAACAATATCGTATTTTTTGAAAGTACTGAGATGCTAGAGACACCAAGAATGCTAAACAAAACTAGTGGCACTTATTAACATAAAACACAACATAGCGATGATCGTAAGTACCTACATATATTTTTTGTAGGTATATAAATTAATATAGTCAATTTTATTAAGCAAAAAATAGTGCAATAAAAGGAGAGTGGGCAAATGGGACTGGCAATGGGATAGTCCACTGAAATTAAGTAATTTTTACTAAAGCGGCAACACAAATTAAATGGTTTTGGTTATGTGAAAAGTAGAAAAAAGTCAAAAATACTTGATTTTTTAAATATTCTTTAAGTCTTGTTTGAAATTTTAATAAGATTGTTTTAGGTAATATGGAATATTGGTTTATATGTTTTAACCGAAATCGGCTAAATAGTATTTGAGTTATAAAAAAAACACTATTTTGGAAAGCAACGCTTTTCCAATGGGTAACGGTTTTTTTTAGAAAAACTATGAAACTATAAAAAATCGTTAGAGCCAATTTTCGAGAAAACTCGTGTAACTAAAAAAACTTCAAAGCTAAAAAAAAGTTGCAAAAATACTTAAAAATCATTTGTACCAAATGTGCCCACCTGTTTGGAAGTGGAAACGGGTACATATGGACGCACAGACGTACAAGCGCAGAGACCGACATACGACATGACAAAAACCTTGTTTTTGGACTTCTCCATCATCGTAATATTAGTTTTGATTAAATCATCGTCCTTCGGTACTTCTGCGTATGTGCGTCCTCCTATACACATTTCTATTGCCTAATCGCCTGAACGGATTTTTTTCAAACTTGAGACGTAATGATTTTTAAGTAATTTCAACGAATTTGTGTTATGTACAAAAAATGGACTAGGATTCAAGAGACCTTAAAACGCGAAGATATGTCAAAAATTTTTTTAGACAATTGCATCAATAATAAAATACAGTTGCGAGCAAACACGTGAGAAACTTTAAAAATTATTTGATAATTTTATTTCTTTGAACAAAATATTATATTTAAACATGTTAATGTTTATTAGCAGTAGCGGCACTTAACCATTTACAACAGCCTTTATCGACTTTCTCTCATATGTTTAGCTGTTGCAAAAGGTGTCATCTTTGTCTCGCGAAGTTTTTCACACAGCGATCGAATGAAGCGTGGTAATAAATTTGGGGTAAGGTACGCACTTTAAAACCTTGATGGAATGAAATTGGTATTAAAGATTTGTTAATGGGTTACTCGTCGCCGTCAACAAGTGGCTTCAACAATCCAAGTAATCACCCGGATGATTGCTCATTTTGTCTAGGGATATTTCGGAAACCATTTGAGTTCAAATTTGGAGTCATATTCAACAAGCTCCTGACTTACAAGACACCAGACGGCTGGTAGAGAACTTCTTTGAATCTTCATGTTTTGGGTTGACCAATGCATTTTTCTGACCTGCATCGCGTAGAAAATGAATTGGAGCTTGTACACCGGTTGAAATTTTCAAATTACTGAACTGATGAAACAAATAGGGACAGAATGGCACAAAATTTCTCTAAATTAATTCGTGTCTTGGCTAGAAGGTTATGAGATTAAGTGCCGTTATTGCTAAAAAATGGTACCTAACTAAACATTGACATGTATAAAAACAATATTTTGTTCAAAGAAATGAAATTATCCATTAATTTTTTTTTATATTTTTCACGTGTTTGCATTTTTTTTTTTGCTCGGGTTCAAACTTACCTTTCGCACTAATTTTAATATTATTAATTATTTTGTGCAGGTTAAATACGATAAATTTTACAAATGTATACAAAATTTGAAGCCATTACCTTTTAAAATCGCTAAGTTGTGGCCTAAGACAAGACCATACTATTTTGTTTGCTTTTTTGCTCACAACTGTATGTAGTTTGCAATGACAGATTAATAAATTGAAAATATGGAGAGTTTAAAAGCCAGCTATTATATTAAAGAAATTTCATCCCAATGCGGTTTCCATTTCTATAGTTTTATCATTTTTAGATTACTCAAATTAAATTCAATTAAATTGTGTTCGCTTTATAAGTATTTAAAATGGAAAGGTTTTTGATTTTAAAATTTCCGTATTCAGGCACCAATTTTTTAAGTTATACTTTAATTTAAAGTGTTTTTTTTTTTTAATTCTACGTTGTTTTTTCGCTAAGTGTAATGATTTTTTGCTTTTGAAAACACTAACAGGTAAAAAAGTCTTCTAAGATTTTGTCCTTCCTCAAACAAAATTCAGTTTCTAATTATATTGGGGCATGACTAGTCCACGAGGAACCCAAATTCCGCTCCGACGTGATAGTCCATCGCACTTACCATTACGCCAAGGGGTAAATTTGGCATAACCAACCACATTATATCATTTAAGGAAAAAAAAAGAACAATTTTTTGAAAAAAAAAATTTAAGAAAAAAATATATTCTACATACGCCACAGTGACTCAGTTTAATATAATTTAAGGAAATGAGACATTAAACATGTTGTGAATGAAAGTCTATCTCTGAATACATTCATCAATTTATGTAAACATTGTAAAACGTCAACTCATGAATTATGTCTAATAAACTCATTCTAATTTCTAACCTATTCGAGCGCACTACTTTCTTAACAGGTTATGGGCCTCTTTAGTCACGAATTAAATTAGTTTCACTAAATAATTTTATTAAAATAAATGTTGAGTTGCAAAGAGTAAAAAATTTTCTTTAAAGTAAATTATTTTTTTTTGTAAATAATTGTACGCGATTCAATTGTTTTTCGTCGATTTTATTTATACTGGTAAGAAATGGCTTCATCAACGATCTCGTTTCCATTTGAGAAACTGCGTGGTCGTGAAAATTTTGACGTATGAAAGCGTCATGCGAAGTCCTACCTGGTTATAAAAGGTAGCTGGAAAATAATCGAAACAGGAGTACCAGCAGAGCCGACTGATAAAGACAAAGATTGGAATGAACGGGTATTAGCTGAAATAACCTCAATGGTTGAGCCAAGTAACTTTGCTCACATTGCATAATCTACGACAGCAAAAGGAGCATGGGACCCTCTTGTTACCGCATACGATGATAGTGGGCTAACGCGAAAAGTTGAATGACTGAAGCAACTAGTACAACTTATGTTAACTGATTGCGAATCTATGCAAGCGTATAAAAAAACCTTCGGGCGCTAGTATTGGCAGTGGAGAATTCCAAAAAGCAACAAACAGTGGACGCAGTCAAAAATTTGCTGCTCGAAGATGTTAAATTTGATAACAAAAGTGCCGACAGCTCTCTTTACACAAAGAAGAAAGGGCATGCACCTAAGTTTCGTTGCCACACATGTAAGCAGTTTGGGCATTTCAGCAAACTTGCCCAAACAAAAACAAGAAGGCAAACACCTGGCATGATAAGAACACGAGAGATAAGGTTTTATTTGCTTCTCTTCTTGTCAACAAGGAATTCTTCCGATTTTTTTGTCAACTCGGGAGCTACGACTCATATGACGAACGAAGAAAGTTTGTTGTTCAATAAGAAAAAAACCGGTTTCAACGAAAGAAGTCATAGTAGCAAACAAACAAAAAATGTCTGTGAAGTGTTCTGGTGACGTGAAATTAACCTTGAAAGAAACAAAGTTCAATGCAGTGTTAACAAATGTCGAGTACCTACCTGAGCTATGTGCTAACCTCCTTTCAGTTCGTCAGATGACAAAAAATGGAAACAGAGTGGTGTTTGAGCATGACATTTGCAAAATCTATGATGATCAAAGTAACTTAATTTCAACTGCTCGTCACAGTACGAGCAAGCATTGTCAGTGGTGGATTCATATAATTTATGGCATCGTAGATTGGGGCATATTTGTGCCAAGAACCTAGCTAAAGCTATTAAGAATTCTACATCGGCTGTCATGTTCTCAATGGGGCATGACGAAAATACATAATATGCATTAAAGGTAAACAGACACGAGCACCTTTTAAAGACATAGGAACTCGTGCGGAAAATGTTCTTGACCTAGTCCATTCTGATGTCATAGGGCCGTTGAAGTCAAAATCTATTTCTGGATCAAATTGTTATTATCATTTGTCGACGACTTTAGTCGCAAAGTGTTTGTGGTACCAATTAAGCACAAGTCTGACGTTGTTAATGAGTTTGTAAGGTTCAAGAACCTTGTTGAAAATCAGAAGAAAGATTAAAGTGTTTCGTACTGACAACGGCACTGAGTACACTGGTATAGCCTTTCAAAGTTTTTTACAAAACAATGGTATTTTACACCAAAAAACAGGTGGTTTAGACGCCCGAACAAAACGGCGGCGTTGCGGAACTAATCAACCGCACTATAATTGATAGAATACGTTGTATGCTGCTTGATTCTGGTTTGGACAATAAGTTTTGGGCAGAAGCAGCTACTACAGCAGCTTTTTTGGAAAATTGCGTGCCTTGTAGAAACAAGGATTGTTCACCGGAAGAAGTTTGGTCTGGCTGAAAGCCAGTTTTGGGACGTCTTCTTTTTTTTTGGCTGCAAGGCCATGGAACCGAAATCAGATGAGTGCATCTTTCTGGGATATAGTTGGGATTCTAAAGCATATCGGCTCTACAATACTAGGACACAAAAATACTAACGAGTCGTGATGTAGTATTCCTGGAGTCTGAAAGCAAGGTAACTAGCAGTGAAAACAGTAATATTAATTCTTTCGTTTTACTCATAGATGACGTTTGGGACGAAGAAGAGAACACCATTGTCAAGTCAGGGGAAGAAACGCCAGAAGAATTACCAATGTGTAGTTCAAAAGCCGAACCCATTGTAGCTGTAACAAATAATGAAACTTCTATGAACTTTGGAGAGCAAACTAAGTAAGTCATGTTTAAAAATTGATCAATCTCAGTACATTTCAGATATTTTGGGACGCTTCAATATGGATGAGTGCAACCCAATCTCTACTCCAGTTGATCTTAATTAAAAGCTGTCTTTGTCCTGTGTCCCAAAGATGAAATTGAAGGACAAGAAATGAAGGATGTGCCTTATATGTAGGCAATAGGCTGTTTACTTTTTGCCGCAGAGATTACTCGACCCGACAAATCCTTCGCCTCAAAGAACTGTCGTGCTTTCTTCAGCCGAAGATGAAGTTATGACTGTCGTAGAAGCTATCAAAGAGTCGATCTGGCTAAAACGCTTAGAAGGTGAGCTGTCTACTGGTGCACCAAAAATAATGGTACTTCACTGTGACAATAACAGTGCTATCCACATCGCTTCGAATAACTCTTATTCCCCGAGGATAACACATGTTGATATTAAAGCTAAATTTATCCGTGAAAAATTAGAAAATTCTGAAGTCAAGCTGCATTACCTTCAAACAGATGAGATGTTGGCAGACATCCTGACAAAAGGCGTACCGGTTTAAATTAAATTGTTTGGAATTAACACTAATATGTTTAAATTTTATTTTATTCTTAATTTATAATATTTCAATTTGTTTCTGAATTATCAATATTTGAAATAAAACTAAAATGTTTAAAATAATTTATTTTGCATTTATAGTATTTTAATTATTTTTAAATAATAATGAATACTTTAGAAATTATTATCCGTTAATTTTTATTTTTTTAATCATAAGAAGTGCCGAAATAAGACCCGGCGGGTGCTTTAGAGCATTCTTAAATACAAATACGTACATATGTACTATGTGCCCAATTAAAGATGAAGATCTAAGAAATCTATGCTATCCAATTGGATTTTTTTAAATTCTATTTGAAGCTCATTTATAATATAACCATAAAATTCACAGTTTAACATTTCAAGGCAAACACCTTGCATATTTAATAGGGTGTATAACAAAAGGCTTGATAAAAAAGGAAGAAACTTTAAAATCATAGAAACGATTAGAAAAATAGAGCAAATGAAAAGAGATCTGTGAACACTGAAGTGTTTTTTGTTGTAATACAGTTTTCAAATAAAAGGTAAACTTTTTACAAATTACCAATTGCTACATTAATTTAGTCATTCTTTATAATATCTATCTAAATACTATCAAAATTGACCAACAACTAAAATGCAAATAAAGTGAAGGAAATCTAAAATAAAATTGAGGAAAATGCATTCATATTTAATGAACATTTTTGTTTTTATTTTTTTTTTAACTTTTAAGACATTAACATATAAATATTTATTACAAAAATAAATCATGTTTTCGTATATTTTTTATATGAACAAGTTTTTTTATGGCATACTTACTTCGATGCCTTCCTTTTAATTTATCAGTTTGTAAGTGAAATTTTTATGTTGATGTTGTTGTGTTGTGCGTAAGATTTTGTTTATATTTTTTTAATTATTTATTTTTATTTCAACGAAAGCAAAAATCAAGACAATCATTTTGTTTAATTGTTGAAGTGAAGCATAACAACCGGGCAATGGTATAGAAGATGCATCATAAAGGTGCGGAGTTAGTTTTTTTGTTTGTGAATATGTTTTTGAGATAAATTGATTTGCAGGCAAATTTGAAAAAGAGTTTTATTTGATTACAAAGAAGTTTTTTTTTAGTTTTTTTTATTTATTTGCATATAAAAAAGAAATTAACGAAAAAGTTATTCAAGATCTATTTTATATTATTCAATTTATTATTAGTTTTTTTATTATTATTTTGTTGTTAAAATTAGAAATTAAAGATAATATGCAAACATAAACTGCAACAAACATAACATACAGGAAATGCTCAAAAAATTTAATAGTTAACAATTGGGGTTTTTAAATAGATTTTGAAATAAATTACATAAACGGTTGGTTTTAGCAGATGAAGAAATAATATTTATTTATTTTTGGGTTTAAAGTTTGAAAAGAGAGAAGAAAAAGAAGAAAGGACAGTTATATGTATATAAAATGCTGGAATTATTCACAATAAAACACAATATATTATTACATAAAGTGCATTTTATAACTACACAATTATCTGCTTTACAGTGGTGCTAAAAAAAACATTGAACCTGAATCTAAATTATATTTCAAGTTTTTGTTTTGCTGAACTTGAATATTTAATTAATATTTATAAACCTGATATTTAAGATATTTAAACATTAACTTTTATGTATTTATAAAATGCTTTCTTGTTATTTTTAAGACCCTGATAAGGATACTCTCCTCGAAATATATTAGAAAAAATTAAATAAACTGGAAGCATTATTATTGAACTTTTAAAAGCAATACAAAGAATATATATTAACAGAATATTTATATTTATTTCAAATGAATTAAGCGTTACATTAACAATGAATCCTAAATAAATAAATATGATAGACCAAGGTTGAACGCAAGGGTGGATGGACAGGGGGGCGCTTGGTCACCCCCCCCCCCCCCCCACCCCATACCCGTAATTTTGTATGCTCATACAAATTCAATCAAATTCCTCTTGAAATAGATTGCATAATATAGCGAGAAAGAAAAAATAGCCTCGTATACTTATGTATTTGGTAAAAAAAGTGAGAAACTAAACTTTAGCGATCACACTATTAGAAATAATATATTTATTTTAGGTTTTATTTTTTTCAATTGGAAAGTTGTAAGGTGCTATCATACCACGCCCGTTTAGCAACACTCACAAACATTTATATGCACGTAACAAATTCTTATTATGATTCCTTGTAATTTTGCTAGAGTATGAGAGTTTCTATCATGGTAGTATGTACTTCATAATATAACAATACAACCAATTACTATATAAAGATTTGTTATTCTTAGCAACACTGTTAAGCACTTATGTATATACAAATAAACAATATTTAAATAATGTTTGTGCAGATATAAAAATAATAAATGTTACATTTTAATGTTACATCTTACAAATTAAAATACTTGCTAAAGTGAAATGTGAAATTATGTACAAACATGAAAAATGGAATGCATGTTTAAGTTTATTTCTTGCATTTTTCACTTCAAACATTAAATAATGTTACAAACTTACAAGAAATCTATGTTGAAAACTTATTTACTAATCTTATGCACACCATGTTTATAAAGCAAGGTGGTCCTTAATATCAATCCCTGAGTATTCGAAATATATCTTACTACCAACTCAAACTGCTTTTTTTCCCATAGATATGTAAGATGATAGAAACTACAGTAACAATGGAGTACTAGTCAATGAGAACTAAGAATCTAACATGAAATTTTGGCCAGATTCCTTGAGAAAAATCGTATTCAATGGTTTCAACTAGTATCTTATCGGTTCTTCACACACAATATGAAATCTCCGAACCAATTTTGTTGTCTTAGCTTGGACACAAACGTTGATCAAAGTGGAATTAAGAAGAAGAATAATAAAAGGCATAGATAGACGTTAAAAAACATAGCTTACACTGTGCAGGTATAAAGAACACATATAAATATACTTCCTTCACATATTTCCGTCCCCTCATTTATGGAAGTAGACTAAGCTACCTTGTGTATTTTTTAACGAAAACTATTTTATTTAAATAATCTTAAAATTTTTAAGATAGATTTTTATTTTAGATAAATATAGTTGCAATCAATAAGTCTTTTTATTGCAATTTTGCTTCTAAATGAAGTAGTTGCATATAACCGTTTTTTGCAGAGACAGACTAGACTAGACATAATCACTGGCACATTTTAATGAAGTCTGAATATGTGTAACTAATAGAATATTGATGAATAGATATTCTGTCCATTATAAATGTTTTATGATTGTGCTAAACTTCAGCATTGATATGTAATTGCAATTTCTATTTAATAAAAGAAATGACATAGTTTTGCTAATCAATTATTTATTTATGCAGGTATCAATTTACATAATGTATGTATGTTTCAATAATTATAAGGTCAGTTATCAGTTATCAATTTTCAATTAATATAATTAATTATTTAAGTATGCAAAATTTCTTGAAATGTTGAAATTAAGTTTATTTATCAATTGTATTACAATTCCCAATAGAAATCATAATTTTTGATAATAACAACTGCTTTTAATTTTCTTATAAGATATCAAAATCCAATTTTTATCAGTTTTTAACTGATTATTGGTAAGGGTGTACTAGCAGAATACTTTTCATTTATTTAAATGAGTTTTCAACACAGAAATTTATTCAACACCAATAGATATTCATACAGCAATAAATATTAAAATATTTACTATCTATATTTATTCCTTACGATATATACTTTTTATGAAAAATTAAACATTGTATAAAACAATAAATCTATACCAGACCAAACACGTTAAAATCAATAATTATTGTAAATTATAAAGACTCAGTAAATATAATTTATTTATTCGAGCAAAAGATAAATATTTAAGGATTTGTTTGAGATTGTTATAGAAATAATTTAGATCAACAAGAATAAAAATAAGAAAATTAATCAAAATGACGATGACATAAAAATGATACTACCACAGATAGAAACTTTTTTTGAAAACCAAGCAAGTTATTGCATAAAAGGAACTATTTTGCATCTTAGATTCAAAGTGGCACATCGAGTGGCCAATATTTGTGATAGCAAAATTGCAGTTTCCTTCAAAGTCAATACACGATTATAAATTTTGGCTTATCACTTACTTAAGAATTTAAAAACATCAATTTAATGCTCCAGAAAAAAACTCATTTAAATGTTAAATTGTTTTTTTTACCCATCCAATTTTTATGGATAAACAACTCGGTTCATTGGCTAAACTACCAACAAGCAGGGGCGTACATACCATTGTCTGTCGCAATCAGAAACCGCATAGAAAAATAAAATAGATTAAGATACATTTGTTACCATCATGGGCCCCCAGAAAAATGAATAGGACTGTGTTCTCTGAAGGTTCCAACGGATTTTTGAGGCAAAACAGATATTAATTTGCCCGGCTGGTAAAAAACAGTCTATTAAAATTTCTTCAAAGGGTCCCAAAGAAAATAACTAGAGTGATTAGATGGCATACAAATATTACTTTAGGGGCCCCAAGCAAATAAATAGCTTCAGAGTATGTAGATGACAAAAATATATTATTTTAGTGACGTAGCTATTATAGGTTAGACAGACAATTTTCTGTGCCTTCTTCCATTTAGGGGCCCCAAAATAAGGTGTTGCTAAGATGCCAAAAAGAATGATATTCTGTTAGTTGGTAATTACTAGGTGATAATACATGAATGGCAGATGATTTTTTGTGACCATTTTTATTCAGGGGCCCCAAAAAATAAATTAAGTGTAGTTGCCAAACAAGTATAATTTGTGGGACCCGAAACAAATAACCTGTGGCAAATAGGCATAACACCTTAAGACCATTCTTTTACTTTTGAGTAAATTAAGTTTTAATATTTATTTCGCACAGAAGATTTGAAAACGAATAAAGGTACAAAACCTTTAAGCGCATTTTATAAATTGTTGTTCATTTTTCCAATAAAAAAAATACTTTTTGGTGGGACACTATTTGTCTGAATAAATTGTGAAAAAATGTGTTGATTACAGCTAAACTATAATAACTTGGTTTAAGTTATGTATCTCATTTAATTTTGTAAAAATCACGTATTCATAATCTCATTTTTCTGAGAATGAACTTATACGTTGTTCTGCCTATCTGCCACAGAAATACACAGTCGGCTCCGCTTAACTTTATCACCCTTTTCTATACTTATGACCTAAGTCATAGATCATTCTCATTTTATTGAATTATATTTGTAGTTGATATTTTTAAGACTATTTGCTGCTGCAAGCTCAAAAGCTTTAAAGAATTTTCAACTTGCTATAAAACAATTTTTGCTGCTTTTATTCTTAAAAGCAACGTTGTTTTTCGTTACCTACTATGTATTTCTTTTATTTTGTTATTTTAATTAGGGTACACCTACTTGAAATTAGAAATTTTCTGCATTAAAAAAACAAAAAATCAAAGATAAACTAATATGGGGAAAGGTAATGACCCCAAAAACTAGCACTCAAAATTTCAAAAATTAAGTAGCAGGAATTCTATTTGGAAAATCGATGTAGCTCCCCTACATACTGTGTTTACCAGTACAGGCCAATTTATAAATTACTGTTGATCCTGATAAAATCAGGGGTCAAAATCTGAGGAAATATGGGGAACTTTTGTATTTATTTGTAAATAGTTTTTCCACTTTGGGCTTAACAAAAAAAAAATATATATAAAGAAAGTTCTAATGTAGTATTATGTATTTTAGTAGGTATAAATAGTATTAACTATAAATACTGTGTTATTGGGCTTTTTCAGAAACTTTTAAAAACCTCTTTTAAAAGGTTAAACATATAAAACGGGAACAACAAAGAAGCATTTGAAGATACTGCCTACAACCTAGTTAGTTTTTGGACTTAACTGGCAACTGAAACATTACTCTTTCAGACTATTATTATTATGTGAAAAATATAATAAATATAATAATACCTTAAATTACTGTGGTGAAACATGTTGAAATTCTATCGTAAAAGTCGCCACACACTGATTTTCATATTTCTTGTTTGTCCAGTAAAATAAGAAAAACAATCGGATTACGTTAAATTTTTGTAAGAACTTTTATTTAAAGGCGCGGTACATTGAACGTAATAGGGTAGGGTACCATATATTTTCAAATAATTATAGTCCAAAACAACTTGCAGGTTTTATACCTACTAAGTGACATTTTTAAACGTTTGAGTACATTAAGGTACATTTTTTTTCCTACGGACTTTAATTTTATTTTACATAGAAGTACATATTATATTCCTATATTCATTTCGGTTTATTAAAAACGCTGGCAGCGTTGAGGGCCAACGTATTCAATACGAATAATCTTGCGTAGCTCGTTCCATAAACCTTTCTGCTCGTACAGTAGTTCCGTGGTAAAGTTTGATATAAAAGTCATAAATCGAAAGACATAGTATCACAAAATTGATTTAAAATATGACTATAGTATGCTTAATAAAATATCTGTGATAAAATTTTAAATGTAGGTATGTACACATGTCTTTTGCCTAAATTGACTGAAATATGAATTTAAAAAATAAAACTTATAAAAAAGTAATGTCAAAGCTTAATAATGATCATGAAAATAAATGACAAAGAAACTAAAGTGATATAGTATTTAAATCAAAATACAATTATTATAAATTCGTATGCAAATATAACACTCACCTTGAATACCTGGCGACAAAGGAAGTTTTCCTTAACAGGAAGCAATCTTTACAGTTTAAAAATATTTTTAGATAAAAATCATGCACAATATGATGGTTGCATTTGTCCTCCCAGTAGTGTAGTGTTTTTGTTGATTTTTTTTTATTTATTTTTTTAATAGTTTATTTTGTATTTTGTTATTGCAATGGAATTCGTATGTATAGAGAAAAAGATAAAAGGACGGAAAATATCATTGTTTAAAAAATTAGAATGTGGAGAAAAATAAAAAGTAATTGAATAAATAGATATTTGTTTAAATATCTTTCAAGGGAAACTGGAGAAACTTACTTTGCCATTTCAGAAAGTTGAAGTCGTCCATCCTTGTTAGCATCGAATACCTGAAGCTGAAACGATAAAACATAATGGTCAAAATGTGCATCACAAACAGGAACGACATAATGTTCTTGAAAATCCATCTACTACTATAGTATAAACCTTTTTTATTCGTTATGGTTACTATACTAAGCTATACTTGTATTTTTTTTTAAATTTGATAGACTTTAACATAATGGTAATAAATATTTTTTGGAATTTGTACAAATTTAAAGCTCTTCTGGTTTTTGAGTTATAACTATTGGTAAGATAAACGATTTTTTTAATTTGTCCAAACATTGTTAAGATTTTAATTTTATAGAATACATATCTCGAATCAAATAAAAAATTGTGTGTTCAAAGAGCATTCTATTCCCATAAGAAACTTCAATTAAAAAAAGAGGCGTGGGTTACAATTAAATTAGAGACTTGACTTTATCTAGTAAAATATTTAAAAAAATTTATTTTCAACGATATAAGCCTCTTGGAGCATCAGATTCTATCGGCGATGTCTGTGTGTGTTTCGTATGCTTGTGACATTTTTATTTCGGTCACCATATATCGAGATCGAATCAATTACAAGTTCGGATATTATTTATTTTGTAACTTATAACCTTAAAAGCTGCCAGAAATTTAAAATTTCAGCATTTTATTTTACTAATGGAATTTGAAAAAAAAATTGTAAATGATTTTCGACTCACAAATAATTACATACATATATCGATGAGAATTTCAAAATATTGATAGCAAATACTGATTTTGACTTCAGGATAATATTCTTCTTCATAAAATGAAGTAGTAAGCAATTGATCAGACCTGTAACACAAATCAACTGACATCCTATTTTATGCATACAGCGCAACAGTTTTTTTGCTTAAACATAATATAATTGTAATATATAATATTTAAAGTTTTTTTTAACTGTTGGTTTTATTATCCTCAGAACGATTGTTGACAAATTGAGTTGGTTATAAAACTCCGATTGGGTGTTTTATTAGAAAATAATAGTAAGCGTATAGTCACCCAAACTACCATACCGATATTTGTTACAATAACAACCTATATAATCTAAAGCAACGTTTTATTACTCACCATTGTGTCAGTGTACTCAATTAATTTGTCCTCCGAAACATCATTGATTTTCTTTGCCTCTTTGAGCAAATCTCGAAGAAAATTTTTTAGCTCATCAGCTTCAATGTACCCACTATTATCGGTATCATATTCACGCCAAATCTATGAAAACGAACAGTGTACATAATGGAGGTAGGTTCATTTAAAAGTTTGTTTTATAAATGTGTAGGTACTTTGGGTACAACGTACAACAATAGTAAGTGCATAAATATTTTAAAATTGTATGACTGTTTAGCAAAAATCAAAATACATAAATAAATATTGAATTAAAAATTACATGTGAAATAAAATTCGTTAAACAAAATATAAGGCGTAATATAAAATAAATATCTTTAAATTCAATTATTTTTGTGTTGATAAAATCTAGGTCCAATATCTAATGTTTTTTCTGTTTACAGAATCACTTTTTGTGATCTGATTAATTTGTTAAGGTGTTTCTTTTATCTTACATACCTTCATAAATTCCACACTTGATTCTAAAGGATTATCGAACCGAAAGAGCAAAAGAAAATTCTCCTCCATTGGAAGTAATTGTGCGAGCTGCAAATAAAAAAATAAACAAATATGTAATTATATTCTTACAAATTTCTTATAAGGAATTGAATAAATAAATATAATTTGTAAAATCAAATTGGCTATCAAATTGGTTACCAAAAGACGATTAATAATTGTGGAATGGTAAATGAAGATAATACCATTCACAAAAAAAAACAACCGACTTCAAATTTAAGGCTTTTAATAATTTCTCATGAATGCCATTGTCAGAACTGGACCAAATGGCTTTCAAATAAAAATAAAAATAAATTCACCCAGTCAAAGTTCTGAACTAACGAATATCCTCCTTTTTAAACGTGTCGGTTAAAAATTCATTCCAGTCGCAAAATAATTATGTTCTCTTGACTTTATTTCATATAGCGACAAATATCTATAAGTTCATATGCAATGACAGACATCCCGTCAGCTGCTTTCCTGCATTTGTCGTTTGTCTTATGAGTGTTTCACAACCGCTTTTAAACGAACCATATGAGCTTTTATGGGAGTTTTTTTTTTGTCAGAAATATTAGTTAGTTTGGTTCATTTATTCAAAGAAAAAAAAACAAAATAGTTAGTTTAAAAAGATTTTATCTTCGAACCTATAAGTCAGATGTAAAATTCAGGCTCGGAGATAATGACAGCTAGTTTTTTTTTTTATTGTAAATTAAAGTGATTCCTTCCTTCACACAAACTTGGCTGTTTTAATATCTATGCGAATACATGTACGGCGCCCAATGATCCTTTTCCTTCTAAACCCTCCGCATGGAAGTCAGATATAAAATTTCTTTGTGAGAAAATGTTAAACGAGCACTTCATCTAAAACACAAAGCTTTGTATAGAAATGCAAATGCAGATGCACAAGTAGAAGAGCGGGAGGCGGGTGTTTCAAAGGCCGACCCGCAAAGAAAAATTGTCTCACGCGGTGGTAGTCAATGAATTCGTAATTCAGATGAGGGGTGGACCCCTCATTCTGGGCAGTTGCAAGCTTGCACGTTTTAATGCTATAAAAATGAAGTTTTATAAATGTTTATGATACCAACAAAAACAATTGCAACTAATATAGATCACCATAATAGTATGTATGTTACCAAAAAGTTTGTTTCTAGACTATTAACTTGTTTCCATGCGTCCAAAATATGCAGACAAACAAAGTATGAGTTTTCAAGTGCATCTTTTATTATTTTTTTAATATAAAAATTTAATAACATTTTATTAAAGTAGGTACCTACTCATTTTACCTATATAGTTAACAAGAGGAAAAGTTAAATTATTTAAAAATGAAAGACATCTGTTCAAGAGCGTACCTACTCAGGATTTTGATCAGGGATAGGGAGGGGGGGGGGGCAAACTCATTCAAAAACCAATTTTATTGAACAAAAATAAAAAAAATGTATGAGCTAACGCCGTTGCATTTGTTTTTAAATTGCATCCTGCTTGTTATTTTCAACTTTGAATTTAAATTTAAATTAATTAATTTCGGGAGAAAGCCCTATGTAAAAGATTTAATTGAATAAAAAAATTAAATGACATGAAATATGGATGTAAGTTTTGGTACAAATAACATAAGTATTAAACAATCAACTTTTTTTCAAAATCTACTTCTTGTTTTATCATGTTATATTATTTTATAATGAATTTTTGAAGTTAAAAAAGCTACGTTCTCAAAAAGGCAAATGTACCGGATAGAAAATTATCAAATCTGATATCCCTAGCCGTATATCATTTTGCGAAAGCTTCATAGTTCTTTTAAGTTACAAGTTATAACACATAAAGGACAATTATTATATAAGTGTTGCCGTTGTTTATTAATATTTTTTTAATTATTTTTATTATATTCTATTTTAATAATTTTTTTTTTTTAAGAAAATTGCACTTGGAGAATTTATACGCACCTCTCTAGCTCTATTAAGATATTTATCTTATTTTGACTTGCGGCTTTTATTTTTAACTCTTTGAATTTTAATATGGTTTGTCTCCAAATTCCATTAAAATATTTTCGACTTATCGATTCGTGCTAATCGACGAGTTTGGTTCTGGAATCGTAATTAATTTTTCAAACATTATTATTTCTTAAAACTTATCGATATGATATAATCTTGGGTATTCAAATATTCTTCGAATGACTTGATTTGTTCATAATCTAATCTAGATTATGGACGTTTCAATGACTATGGCTGCTAAATTTGTACGTTTCTGTTCTCAAATTGATGTTTTTTGTGAACTTATTATAAAGAAACCTAGATACCATTCACCTTCTAACATCTTCTAACAAAATTATTATTTTTAATGACAGAAAATAATAAAATGCACGACTGGATCGCACGAACTTTCTCATGTAGTGCTTTTGGTCATCTGATGTGTGTAGGTATTGAGAGATATGCACAAATAAGCAAAAATAAATATTATTTTAAAACGGGAACACTTTTTGGATAATTTTTTTTTGCCGTCCGTCGGTCTGTGCGTCTGTGCGTCTGTGCGTCCATCTGTACACTTCTCCACTTCCCAAACGCGTAGACGGATTTTCTTCAAATTTGGTACAGATGCTTTTTACGTAACTTCGAAAGTTGTTTTTTTTTATTTTTGGAATATCTCATCTAGAACGAGTACCTCACATACAACATTTTTGAGTTATTCGAATTTTATCGAAAACGGCTCAAACGATTTTGATTAAACTTTTTGATATGATTTCTTCAATAACTATAAATTAAAAAAATTTTTTTTTAAATATTTTTTTATTTAAAAATTGTCAAACGATTTAAAAAAAAATGGTATGCCATTTTGAAGATGGCTAATATTTATCAACATCTAAAAATAAAATTTTGAAAAAACACCAATCATTGACCCAACATGGAAAAAAAATCCAAAAAGTGTTCCCGTTTAAAACAAAAATTTATTTTTTCTTATTTGTGCATATCTCTCAATACCTACACACATCGGATGACCAAAAGCCAAAATTTTCAAGCTAAGTTAATACATAAAATAGCTATGCATTACATAAGCAAGTTCAGGTGATCCAGTCGTACATTTTATTTTAAATCGTTTGAAATTTTTTTAATAAGAAAAATATTTTTTTTAAAAAAACGGGACGGAAAAAAAAATCTAAAAATTTATCGTTATTGAAAAAATCATATCAAAAAGTTTAATCAAAATCGTTAGAGCCGTTTTTGATAAAATTCAAATAACTCAAAAATGTTGTATGGGAGGTACTCGTTCTAGATGTGATATTAAAAAACAAAAAAAAAAACCAACTTTCAAAATTACGTAAAAATCATCTGTACCAAATTTGAAGAAAATCCGTCCACGTGTTTGGGCAGTGGAGAAGTGTTTAGATGGACGCACAGACGCACAGACGCACAGGCGCACAGACCGACGGACAGCATGACGAAAACCACTTTTTCGGACTTCTCCATCATCGTAATGTTGGTTTTGATTAAAACCTCAAATTTATTTTTGGCACGAAACCAATACTTGCCCTATAGAGCAAGTAAAAAAGGAAACGTTTTGGATGCTACGCGAAATTGGATCAAGTAGCTATACAAATTACTTTTTACAATATTATACAATTCAATCTGTCTTATGTATATAAATTTATAGATAAGTATATGTATGTATGTACGTTGTGCATTCAAAAAAAAGAAAAAAAATAATGAAAATGAAAAAAACGAGTAAAAATGAAAAATTCATTGAAAATTCGATATCTGAATTTGAAAATTGAAAAAAAGCAAAAAATTGAAAAAGTTAATAAAAAGAGAAATTATGGAGAAAAAGAAAGGCAAAGGCAAACTAAAGATTAAGAAGATGGCAATGAAGAAGAATGAGAAGGTAAGAAGGTAAATATTTGACTACTGAAATTGCCCTTGTGTAACTTTAAAAAAAAATCCAGACTTATTGATTTATTATTTATTTTTCTCTTTTTTCGTTATTGTGTGAATGAATACACAAATACACACTTCGGCGGTATCTACAAATAAAATAAAAAGTATTTGTTTAATGCTTACCTCTCTAATATCAATTTTGCCATCTTGATTGTCATCGTAAGCTTCCATGAAACACGATTTCAATTCAGCTAACATTGTGTCAGTGACTGCCTGAAAAGAAAAGGATATAACAATTAAAAACTAAATAACAACAAATTTTTGTGTCTGCAAGAGATTGTGTTCTTATGCATCTTGCACGGAACTAACTAGAAAAAAATAGAAAGATGGGAAATAATTTTACTGGCACATTGGATCGACATCGACTTGGGCTCTTATCTTATTAGCTCCGATTGTTAGCGATAAGTTGAAATCTGGGAAATAAGGACAAAAATAATACCATCAAGTACTGTACCATTACCATCTTCAAACCAGCACATTTTTATGCACAGAATACCACTTGGATTGATTTTTAAATCAGATTGAATCTTGTGTGCTCAACAAGAAATTTTCAATATTAAGAGTAGAATATCTTGTATCTACACACTTTTTATTTCCCATTGATGTGAATGAAATTAATAGATTTAAAAATTGAGGTGCCAAATTGTAATGTTTTAGACTCTAAAGAATAATAAAATACAATGAAAATGCGAAATGTAAAAACCTAATTTGATATCACTACTACTATTATATTGTTTGAAAATTTTTATACGTTCTTTAAATTTTTGAATGAGATCTCACATATGTATATGTATATGTATGCCTATCAACTTAATAACCGTCTTCAAAAAAGTAGTAGGTTATCACTTTTTTAATGTTTGTTAGCTCAGAACTTTTGACTGGTGAATCGATTTTGAAAGCTGGTGGTCTCCATTGGTTCTTATTTTAATTTGGTCTATTTCTGACAATTGCTTCCATGAGAAAATATCAAAAGTCTTAAATTTTAGTCGGT
This sequence comes from Meliscaeva auricollis, assembly GCA_948107695.1. Lineage (NCBI taxonomy): Eukaryota > Metazoa > Arthropoda > Insecta > Diptera > Syrphidae > Meliscaeva > Meliscaeva auricollis. The sequence goes on along the minus strand of OX403619.1, from coordinate 36,622,789 downwards.
TATTTTTCTTTTGAAAGGTATTATTTATCTGACTTCAGAAGTTGCTCGTGTGGCACCCGCAGTTGTTATTAGGTCCACCATCAACATCATTCTAAAATATTACACTAGCATAGCGTAAGTCTTTTTAAAATGCTTACTTTTGAATCTTATTAATTTTTACTATAAATATTGTGAGACTAGTTTAGTCTTGTCGAGTTTGGTTTGGAATATAATCGAAAGCCTTGGTACTTTGGCATCTAGTATTTTTTTATTCTTTAAATTATATTCTCATTTTTGTTTTTAATTAAACTGACGCAAACCTTTCCAAAAGAAAAAGTATTATATTTACTTCTTTGTTATATCAATCAATCATAAACCGATTTAAGGAAACCATTTTCAAACATTTTTCCTGATTTAATATATTCGTTTTATGCACCTCCAACAAAAACTCATTTAATCAAAGAGATAATTTTAAATATGCAAAATTCCAGTGCAAGAACTTTAATTTAAGAAATAAAGGTTGACAATAAAATATACGTGTCGTGATTTTAAAGTGAATAAAAAAAAAAAAAACTGAAGATGGCCAAAATGTAGACGAGAATTGGATAATGACACTTTACGACAGAGCCCTCTTAAGCTTAATTTATTCATACTCACTTCCGGACTAACATCCGTTGCATTTGCACTTGACACAAACTCTCTTAAGAATCCATCCAATTCGGTTCCCTCGATGTAACCATTTCCTGTAAAAGAAAGATAGTTATACATTATTTGGGTTAGAGGTAGGGTTGTAAAGTGTGTTTTAGTTTGAAATACGAATGCAATATATTTACATATTGCTTTCTTTCTTCGAATTTATTTACAGATTGCTTTCTATCTTCGAAAATTAAAAAAAAAAGGAGACGTAGAGTTGTATTGAATGACTTCATTGGATATGCAAATATACATAATGTAAAAAATATATTGCAGATTGATAACTTCGTGCAACTTCAAGTTCTAAATGACCTGAAAACGATACCACTCACAAAATCTGGTACATATACAATAAAAAAAGGCTTCCCCGTTGAAATGAGTCGTTTGGAATTATATTATAATAAGAAGTAAGTTAGGGTAGTTTGGAGCACATAAAGCTTCAATTGGAAAAACGACCCGTTTGTAAACATGTTTATTGCTCTATTTTCATATATAAGCATACAAATATCGATGACATTAAATTAAATTTTTAAGTATTTTAAATTTTTTTGAAAAGATATTGTTTTTCTCTTTGCAATGATATACATATATGTATTGTTTGTGATAAAATTGGACCAAAAACCATGGAGTAACAGCCGTTCAAAGGGTACAAAAGCATGATTTTTCGACAGTTTTGGAAAATGATTTGATTTCAATTGTTCCGTTAAGAGATAAACAAAACAATTAAAAATACTTTTCGGTTTTCAGGATCAGGAAAGAAATTATATCCATCGAAAAATTCAATTTCATTCTACATTTTAGTTTTATTTTTCATATACGAGAGACACAATTTTCGATAACTCTATGCTGCATAAGTCGATATCTATATCAATCATGAGCATGACATTATTTGTGTTTACTTTTGTATATTTGTTTTAAGAATATTAACATCCACGAGCGCTGATGTCGTTAAAACACTGGCAGACTAAGAAGGGAGCGGGTCGGCAGGCTTGTAGATGGTGCCATCAGTATAAACAAAATAACAATTTTGCACATTACACAAAATTAATGAATCACAACATTTCGTCAATTGGTTTAAAATGCGGTGGAAGGTTATTCGAGCACCAGAGGCATTTGATCGCCACCTTACTTCATGGGAAAAGTAGAAAATCTTGGAAATGGGCAAAATAAGCAAAATGCTCCAAATATAATCGATAACAGTTTGCAAACGTCAATGGGTACAGAAAAAAAAAGAAAAAGTGCGATATTCTAAGACAGGTTTTGAAAGTAATTTTTTTTCTTGTTCGTCAAAACCTTTCCTTTTGAAGCCTCATAGAAAAGGTTTGTTGTGCAACAAGTACCAAAATGTTTTGTCTAATTTAAAAAAAACAATCTTTAACCCAAAATATTTCGATGCAATATGTTATTTCTTGGTTTTCAATAAAAAATGTACCTGTTGCACTGAAAATTAAAACTAGATAAAAGGAGTAGTCGTATAACCTTCGTTTTGATTTCAATATATCAACATAAAAATAAGCTTCTTTTTCTTGCAGAATGTACTTTACGTTCAATATGTACTACATACTTTACTTTGATCTTTGATCTATACATTTCTCTTTATTAAAAATATCAGATCTTGTTTGTAAAATGATTCATTCGAAAATAATTTTTGTACAAATAAATAACGATACTAAAAAGCTTATATTTTATTTTCAATGGGACTGCAGAACTAAATATAATAATCATAACATTATGAGACTTAATTATCCATTGAAATTAAAGAAGAATTTTAAAGAAATTTAAAGATAATATTTAAAAATAAATTATGGCCGAAGCAACGAAATTCGTTAAACTTAACAACACGAACTATGCAACATGGAAGTTCAGAATGGATTTATTACTTCGTGAGGAAAGGCTATGGAAAAAGTCGATCATCGAAGATAAGCCAGCACCAATTATTACAGAAGGGGTGGTAACAAACCAGAAAGAGATTGATGAATGGGAAATACTAGACGATGAGGCCAGTATGAGGCCAGAGGAACCATAGGATTATCTATCGATGAAGATCAACTGGCCCATATTCGCAATCATAAAACAGCAAAATCAACATGAAACGCTTTAAGGACCTATCATGAAGAAAATTCGTTTTCAAACAAGGTATTTTTAATGAGATCAATTTGTTCTTTGAGACTGGGAGAAGGATATGATGCAAAGGCACACATAAGCAAAATGCAAGATTTTTTTACCAAGTTAAGTGACCTTGGTGAAGGAGTTTATTTTGATACATGGAGTGCAGCGATGCTAGTGAGTAGTTTACCACCGAGTTATGACGCTTTGGTAACTTCTATTGAATCGCGAAAACAAGAAGAAATTACATTCGCCTCAGTTCAACAACGTGTTATTGCTGAGTAAGAACGACGATTCTCTTCCAATGGACATTCAACCGATGCTATTTTCAAAACAGTTTCCAACGTTGTTTGCTATTTTTGCAAGAAACAAGGTCATTTAAAGAAATCCTGTATCAAGTATAAAGAATGGTTATCGAAACAAGATCCAAACAAGAACAATTCAAGATTTACTTATAAAGTGAACACTGTGGAAGAATGTCAAGAAATAAAAACCAAGCCTAGCGATGACAGCAACCATTTTCTTTTTTGTTTTGGCCAAGAACAAGGAGAAAGGTCAAGATGGATCATTGATTATGGGGCAACTCGACACATTGCTAATCATGAAAGTTTTTTTACGAACATTGATAAGAGCTACAAGAGCTCAGTTACACTAGCGAATGGTGATTCAACAGAAGTTCATGGAATTTTTATTAATGAAAAAGGAAATGTACATCAAGAAAGAGCAACTGAAGTTCTTCTTGTACCTGATCTGACTACCAATCTACTATCGGTCAAACACTTGACAAAAGAAGGCATGCGTGTTGAGTTTGATAACAACATTTGTGAAATCAAACTCGAAGGTAAGGTCATTAGTGTTGCAGATTCGGTAGGTTCTTTATATTTCTTACGAAAGCATAGAGTGTGCACTGTCTTTGAACATAATGACAACTGCATTCATTAATTGCATCGAAAAATGGGTCATAGGGATCCAAATGCGATCTGAAAAATGTTGAAGAAGGAATTGATCAAGGGTTTGCACATTGTTGCCTGTGGTACTAAAGAAGAGTGTGACGTTTGCATGAAAGGGAAGATGACTAGATTGCCATCTCCAAAGGAATCTTTTTCTAAGTCGACCTCACGATTAGACTTGATTCACACAGACGTATGTATGTGGTCCTATGCAAACTCCTACTCATGCTGGAAAGCGATATAACGTGGCATTTAAAGATGATTATTCAGTAAAGAATAAAGATGAAGTTAAAGATACCATAAGGCAATTTGTAGAGTTCTGCAAAGAGAAATTTTCTCAAAGACCAAAAGTATTCAGGTCAGTGCAAGTCTCTCAATTTTTTTGAAAACTGAAGGAAAACAGCAACAACCCACGGCAGCCTATAGTCCTCAACAAAATGGTAAAGCTGAAAGAAAGAACAGGGCATTAGTTGAAATGGGACGTTGTATGTTGATAGATGCAGAACTACCTTACAGTTTTTGGGGTGAAGCAATATCAACTGCAAATTTCTTTCAAAACAGAGTAATTACAAGAACATCGGATGTGACACCTTTTGAACTATGGAACGGATCTAAACCAGAAATTGGACAATTTCAAGTATTTGATTTGAAACGAAGAAAGCTCGACAACAAAGGAATTGAAGCTATATTTTTAGGATATGATGAAAACTCTAAAGCATACAGATGCTTTGACAAAAATGCTCAAAAGGTCATCATAAGCCAAGATGTACGGTTCTGCTCAAATTTTAATATGAAAAATGAAGTTGTTGTTAACCTTTCAAAACCAAAGCAAGAAAATAATTTAAGACGAGAAAATAATCCAAAGCATGAAAAGAATTCAAGACAAGAAAATAATCAAGATCAAGAAAATGAATATTCACTTCAGGAGGAGATAGTGGGCGAAAGTTATAACAGAAGAAGTGAATCTAAGGAAGTTCAAACACCTAAGGTACGTATTTAAAGTCGATTAACCAAAAGTATCCCTCCTAAGCGTCTATATGAAGAAATCAACGCCACAAAAGAAATTGTCGAACCTACTAACTACATTGAAGCAATTGAATCTAATGAAAAGCAACAGTGTATGTCTGCAATGCAAGAAAAAATCAACTCACATGCAGAAAATGGCACTCGGAACTTCGTTGATCTTCCACCCGGGAAAAAGGCGATTGGTGGAAAGTGGATATTCAAACTCAAGACTGGACTTGATGGTAAAATACAAAAATATAAAGCAAGATATGTTGCTCAAGGCTTTTCACAGAAATACGGTACTGACTACGATGAAGTTTTTGCACCAGTTGTAATGCAAACAACATTTAGAACTTTATTATCAGTTGCAGCACAAAGCAAAATGATCGTACACCATCTTGATGCAAAGACTGCATTTCTTAACGGAAAGCTTGAAGAAACCATTTATATGAAACCACCTCCGGGCTATGAAAACGGTTCTAAGGTATGTTTGTTAAGAAGAAGCATAAATGGTTTAAAACAAGCAGCTAGATTCTGGAATTATACATTACATAAGACTCTTGAAGATAACAAATTTCAGCAAAGTTATAACGACTCATGTCTGTATTTGAAGAATATGGATGAACATCTTTGCTACCTGATTGTTTATGTTGATGACATAATTGTTGCATGTACTTCGAACAACCAAATGAAGAAAATTGAAGAAATGCTACAAATGAATTTCAAGATACAAAATTTAGGACCAATCAAGCAATATCTGGGAATAGAAGTTACAAAAGACAAGAATGGTAACTTCTTACTTTGCCAGTCAACTTATATGGAGAAAATAGCATCAGACTTTGGATTGACAAATGCGAAATCGGCTAATACACCCATGGATGCAAACTATCTCAAGATCAAAGAATCTGACACATTTGAAGACAACACCCAGTATAGACATTTGATTGGACGTACTATGCATATCAATTAATTCCAGACCAGATATATCCGCAAGTATTTGTATTTTGGCACAGAAAGTTTCATGTCCAACAGCTCAAGATTGGAATCAACTAAAGCGAGTTGTCAGATACTTATATATACCACAAGAAAAATTAAGTTAATGGTTAGTAGATTAGAAGCAGAAAAACAATCACTTTATGGCTATGCCGATGCGACTTGGGCAGACGACAAAACTGATCGAAAATCAAATAACAGACGAATATTTTTCTTGAATGGAGGGACTGTAAGTTGGTCATGCAACAAGCAAACTTTAGTTGCATCGTCGACATGAGAAGCAGAGTTTTTTTCTAAATCCGAAGCTGCAAAAGAAGTAAAGTGGCTACGTCAATTACTAGAAGAAATATAAGAACCAATTCAATATCCGAGCATTATCTATGAAGACAATCAAAGTTGTATCGAATTAGTATGAGACCATACATTTTCTTATCGTTCTAAACATATTGATACTAAATATAAAACTATACGAGATTTGGTAAGAAGAGGAATTATTGAATGTCAATATTGTTCAACAGAAGAAATGGTCGCGAACTTTTGACAAAACCATTGTCAGAAATAAAACATAATTATTTAAGAAATAAATGTAATATTAATTGAACGAGGAGGAGTGTTGGAGAATGTACTTTACGTTTAATAAATACTACATACTTTACTTTGATCTTTGATCTATACATTTCTCTTTATTAAAAATATCAGATCTTGTTTTTAAAATGATTCATTCAATTCAAAACAATTTTTTTACAAATAAATAACGATACTAAAAAGCCTATATTTTAATTTCAATGGGACTGCAGAACTAAATATAATAATCAACACTTTTGTCATTTCAATCAATTTTAAAAAAAAATTGCTTTAATTGATATAGCCAAATCTAAAAAACGTAAAAATAAGTAATATTTAAACGCTAAAACGAAAAAAGTGTTGTAGTTGAATACATTGTAGCTAGTATTACATGAATTTGTGTAAACACAAAAAATTGTGTATATTTTTGTCATATCATCTGATCCACAAATTGGATGGCAGAATTTGCATGTCATTTGGTGTCATCCGAATTGTAAGTCATTTCTCTAACAAAAATACACACATTTTTCTTAAAGATAAGTAGTAGCTGTGTTTTATTTTCTCTCAGACATGTGTAACGAAAACAACACAAAATTCAATTTTAATTTTGTTATACAATCATGTTGTTATTATTAGATATCATTTTCCTTTTCACCCTTTCATAAATCAAATGGCGAAAGAAATCTTAGGGCCTTTTTCGATCAATGCTGCATTATGCCGTATATAAAAACTTGTCAGACGAGTTCCTAAATTTAATACGACGGAGAATGGTGAAAAAACTTAAACTAGAGTGGGTGTTTGCTCAAGGATAGTACAGTTTGCATTCAGTTACGCTTACGCTACAGTGACCACTTAACTTAAAACGATTAATTGAAACAAATGTATGTATGTATGTTTTGTTCACCATTCACTACATGTTCAATTTATACAGATTTAAGCTCTAATGTAATTAAATAACAAGCGAAAATAAGTTAAGTATATTTACTATATAGCCCATGCACAAATTATATAATGGCGGAAGTTGGCGGATCTTTTCAGTTTTTATCTGTAAGCCAGGAATAGTGCGCTAATTGTGTAATACAACATTTTCATCTACACAGGGCTGCTATATAACAATATGATTAATTTTTTTTCTTTTTTATCTTTCAAAAAAAAAAAAACACTATAAAATCTCACCTTAAATGATAAATATTAAATAATACATTGGCTTAAATTAAAATAGAAAATAAGCTGAAAATAAAGCTTATACCTTTATAATTTAGAATAACAAAAAAAAATCTTTAAAAAAATTAAAAAAAAAAGAGTAAATAAACTTATCAAAAACTACTTTTGAACCAAATCTACTAAACAAAAATCAGTAAAGAAATATCGGATCTTCATGACGTGGTTAATACCATTGCCACATGACGTAGTACATATGTATTTATCTAAGAGATAACGGGCATAATTTTATTTTATGCTTAATTTAGTATTTTGGACTTTTGATCAGCTTTTTGGTATAATTAAGATGCATTTCAATTTTGTTGGATCTACACCCATTTTGTCCATATTTCTTCATGAAACAATTTGGAAACACTGCATTGAGCAATCTGTACCGGATAGGTTTTAATGAGACTTCTAAATTATTGTAAGTCAGAGTTTAACAAGTAATAACAAATAGTAGGGACACTCTCCATTTTTACTCAACACAATACACAAAGCTCAAAGCCAGGAAGAAAATAAAGTTAAAAAAAGCGCCTTTGCAAGAGAGAGATAGTTTTCTCTCGCTTTTACAAACCTATTGTGAAAAAGATTGAATTTAAGATTATATCGCGGGTTGCATTTGTGTTAAGAGTGACCCTATTCTTTGTTAGATATACACATGTAGGTAGTCTTTTAAAAGTCAACGAATCACTCACCATCTTTATCATAATGACTCCATACGTCCATAAATTGGTTGGCAGAGAGTTTCTTCAATTCACGCGATTCTGGATCCCGGTACTGACGCATGAAGTTTTGTGCTCTTTCGATTTGTACACGTTTTGCTGCTGCAGCTGCTGTTATTACTGGTGTTGCTGTTGATGCGTCCATTGTTAATAATCGGACGGAATTTGTAAAATAAGGACGTTTGAGTTCAACAACTATATTTCACTATTTGCGTATACTGTTCGATCCGGTTTTTTTAGTGGGTGATACTGTAAGTAAAAGAAATGTTACATTTTTCATTAGAGCATTTATTAAAATTGTTGTTATCTTTTTCACCCTTCTGCATCTTTTTTAAACCCTACGGATCCTACTCTTCTTTCTCGAATTCTTTTTTGCTAAACTTGTACTCTTGAACTAAGGATGTAAATAAAAACAAAACAAAACTTGTGTATATAAAAAATGTGTGTATTTTTTTTATAAAAATACAGAATAACACCTAACCACAATAAAGAAGACATTAACTGATACAAAAATAGTGTTTGCATGCCATTTATTATCATCCAATTTGTCGTTCAGATCGTTTTGTACAATTTTGTGACCAAAATACCCAAAGTTTGGTATTTACACAAATTGTGTGGTACTTGCATAACAAAAAGAAAACATTAAACAGGATTTTGTGTTGTTTTTGTGTACATACATACGTTCGATTTTGAAAGAACATCCAATCTGAATATATTCTTTATCACGTTGAAGTATAAACATGATTTAAATACAAGTTATTTCTAATATAGAGTGTTTTACAATGAGTTAGATTGTCGACTGGTAACTCAAGCAACGCTCGATCGTATGTAAAGAAATATTGATGGATGCCATAATTTTTTTTTTCGTTTTTTTTCGTAGAACGTTTTTGATTTTGAAACTTCCCATGTTTGGTCCAAAATTGTTTCAGTTTTGCTTTGATTTAAAGTTTGTTTTTCAATTCTACTTCTATTTTTTTCCGCAGTGTACGTAATGTTGTAAATAAATAAAACATCCATAATTTGTTAGCAGGCAGGGAACATCCATATACATTTTATCACAAGTATGTAAAAACAAACAAACGAAAAGAAAACTTAAATATAATCTTTTAGACCTGAGTTTTTTTTCGGCATTACATGAATGAAGACTTCAGCTGATATGGTAGATATGAAGATTTCGGTACTATGTGCGAACAAATTCTTTCGTTTGCGATTCTGTGATGGATGTATATGTAAATTAAATAATTTCAATTTAATTTGTATTTTTTTATTAAGTCTTTTTAAATGAGGTAATAGGAGAGGAATTTTAGACCGCTGACTCTGTGCGAGCACCTGGGAGTCTGAAAATCAAAGAACGTCAGCTAAGGGATCAATGACATGCACAAGTGGCACGGCTAAGCTCGTCGGACTAAGAGGGAGATATTACTCCCATAGCATGACCTCACCTCTTCCAAAAAAAAAAAATGTATCATGCCATATTTTACTTATTCCTCTACTCCAGATATCAACTTCGGAGGCCTGCTGTTGTCATTGCCAGCTTGCACCTTTCTTACCCTTCCGGGAATTCTAATTTGTATTTTGCTGCCAGATCATACGTACTACATATTCTAGCTACCTTAACACACCCCCTAGGAAATTTGCATTTGAAATTAGGCAATAGGAGATGATTTTGGGATTTCAAAATTATTATTAATGGTTTTAACTTTTTTTATTTTACATTTACTACTATTTTCTGTGGTAAATAAAATCAAAATGTAGTTTAAACTTATGTACATTGATAAATATAAAATTCATTTTGAATAAGACTTCAGCTCTCAATACCGCAATCTAGCTATGAATTTACCAACCTTGAACATTACAATGAAATTTCATGATGCATTCATTCATTCTATGTCCTACATTACCAATGTCATGCCCCCTGGGCAGCGATACATTGTGTGTCATCACATTCACATCACGTTTTTCATTTGGCGAATGACATTTTTCCAACATAAATATACCTACTTTACAGTGTAAACTAACAACAAACTCTTTTATCCCTCATAAAGGCTCAGTACTCGACTTGGTTCACCCCTAATCTGCAAAGAGAGGATAAGCTTAATCTAAATGGATTTCTTTCTTTTGCCAATCGCATTGTTTTAAGAATGTAATGATTTTTTGCCATTCCAACGTACACATGATTATGTTTACGACACTTTTATCATCATAATAATGGGCGCGTAATTTGCTGTGAGTAAAACAATGATGTGTCCTTCACAAGAAAAAAACAGAACCCACCCACACTATTTATGTACACAGCACATTGGCCTATCTACCCGGAGGCGCCTAGATCGATTAAGCTTTGAATTTAGCAGCTTCATCGCTGCGTAAATTAAATTACCTATAGCTTCAAACACAACCACCAGTGTAGTACACATACAGAGGTTGGAATGCTGAATCCAATTTATTCAAATGTAACGTCTAGAGTCTGACAAATGAAAAAATCCAACCCCATTATAGACTTGCGAGTTTAAATACATATGGACGGCAAAACAAGCGGAGTGAAACAAAAGATGCCAATTGGTTCAAAAACTAGAAACACGCTTTAATAAGATTATTTGTGTTGTTCTTATCAAGTTCCGAAATTTAAATCCAACCTCATTTTTGCTGAGTCGCTTAACTATTACCTATCGACATCTACTGCTATTGAAAAATTAAAATACGAATCGAACGACTTTCTTCTAACATACATTTTTTTGTCTTTAATGTACAGAATTCGTCATCATCGACTGAGTTGAACTCTAACAGCTGATGATGACGAATTCTGTGTATTCTGTTTTTTTTTTTTTTTGTTTTTATTAAAAAAAAAAGTTTTTGTAACAAGAAAGGTGTTCGATTCTTATTTGAATTTTTCATTATTAAAGTCACATAGGGTGGAATTCATAGTCGTCCCTCAAGTCGATTTTTTTCTTAAGTGTACACTTGAGCTATTCAAAATAGAAATTGTGTGGAAATGCTTTAGTCTTCACTTGAGGACTTCCTCAAGTGAAATCAAAACGCAAGTTAGCTCAGAAGCTATATTTTAAGCATTTCCTTGATGAACGTTATAGGTACATAAATGTCAATTCTTGCTTGTTTTTCTTACGAGCTCTCTCTCTTTTTGTTACTGAAATACAATATTTTCACCACATCATGATTTAAAAAAAAAAAGAAAAAAAAAACACGCAAGTATGCCCGGAATTTGAACAAATTAAAAAAAATAATAATTTTTGTGTTGCAGTTATCTAAAAATACAAATTCTTTGTCAGCTTGATTTAGAAATAATTTTACTCAAGTCAAGATGTTTCTTCGCTTCGATTTGTCTTTAATGGCGTTATACAGAAAAATTCGAGTTTATGAAGTGGAATTTTTGAAATTTCAAGCTGAACGTTCGTTGCCCAATAAACCAATATATGTAACGTATAGGTCCTGAGTATTGAAGTGATCTAAAATACATTTGTTTATGTTTTTTAAGCTGTCTTAAAGACAAAAACGAGATCTTTCTATTAGTGTTATCAGATTCGTCCTATCTATATAATTGCAAAAGATGTCAGCGTTACAAGAAGTACCGACTTGAAAATAAACAGGGTTAAAATGGATAGAAGTTTTTTGACAGGGGAAAGCGCCATTTTTGTTTTTATGCTTTATGCTTTATGCTTTAAGATACTTTGGTAATATTTAAGTCTTATCCTTTAAGTTTTTTGTTTTTTTGTGTGGGACCCTTGATCATGTTTTTATTTTAAACCCCTATGTTCGCCACAAAAACAAACCTGTCAGTTTTTTAATTCGGTCTAAATACATGAACCTATAAGCCTAATTAGGTAGGTACCTATTCAACACATATTTTTTTTGTATCTCCGAAGCCAAAATTTCCTGTTGGCTCTTGGTCTAAAGGCTAAAAGTTTTTCTGAACAACAAAGTATTCCTTAATTTTTATTTAATTGAAGTTATTTAATAAATTATATTTTCTTGTTTTCTTTAATATTCAATCCTTTTTTAAAATTATATATTTTTCTTAAATTACTCTATACTTAAATATTTTCATATGCTTTTCTTAAAAATAAAGAAAAAAATATTTTGTAGGTTTCACAATTGTTGAGTTGACTAACTCCTCATCTTGTCCGTAATCTGTCGAAAACAATAATTCTGAAATATTCAACGTGAGACAGTTCACAAAAAAAAGTTATTACCACTTTCACAGCCTCTTATTGCCCCACCCACCGCAGTCAAGCTAACTGACGCACGGATTCCCTTCAAACAATTTTTATGTTTTTTTTTATAAAACTGTTCAATGCATCAACTTGTTTTCTGGATAAAGAAAGGCGTCTTTTTTATATTTCTGTTTTGTTTCAATAATTTTTTTTCTGTTTTAAGTCAAGTCTTGAGAAAATTTCCCCTCTAATCTAAAGGGAAGAACATTCAACCCTCCTGTTTTCCTTAAACAGACCTCCAAGATATTTGGCGTAGTTTATTTTATAAACTATGAAGTTAATGCTAATAATAAATTTTCTTAAGATCAATTTTTTGTCACAATCTTATAGCGCTTTATTCGTAGTTGAGGTGTAATATTAACAATACACACACTGTCGATATTACTCCTCCACTACCAATATTGCGCAACAACATTGTGCGTGTAAGGCCCACATTAGACTTGCAGAAACGATCCAGCAATAGTTTTCGTTTGCAAATTACGAAAATGTGTTAAATATCTTGTGATTTTAATGAAGATGCACTAATGGATACCTATAACCTATCATGTCTCAAGTATTTATACAAAGCCTGGCCCTGGGAATTTTTTTAAAAACTAAGATTTAATTCCTTATTATGTCATATGAAAAATTAACATATATAATGTACTGAACATTTCCAAACATTTAAGAGAATTTTGTTCGACCACAAATTACACCAAAATAATATCTTGTGTGATTTTATCTGCGTGTGTACCTTCTTCATGTACTTTAGCCAAGGTAGAATTTGATTTTATAAGAGTCTGAAAATTCGTGAGTAAATGTCAAAACAGAACGAAACACAGCTTTCCTACACATCAGAGTGGACTAAACTTGACGAAAAGTACCCGTTCATTATTTAAGGTTTATCATTTATGAATTCCTTCTTTGAATTCCTATTATTTCATACGGGCACTAAAGTGCCACTCCGACTGTTATAGGTATCTGGTACTGATTGCAAATTGCAATCCATGCACAAAACCATTCTCAAACAAAAATTTCACAAAACTTTCTCTGACCGTAAAATAATAAAACAGTTTTTATTGAATTACATAAAACAATTCCATAGTTACATACATAACAAATGAGTATCAAAATAATCACTTTTTTATCCTTGTAAACTTTAGATAATAATTATCAATGTCTGAATAGGCTAGAACAACATTTATTGGAAAAGAAAAAAACACATATATAAAAGGATTCAATCTAGAGGCAGAAGAAAACTTTAATAAATAATAATTGCATTTTTTTCAATTAGGTACTGATATTAATGCTAATGACGGTTCTCAATTGAACAACGAAATACCATTTTTTTAATAATCAACAATGTCTTTTTCACCTTTATTCCCAAGAATAGTTTTTTCTGCAAAATATATTTATATTTAATGAAGAAGAAATAAATTTTGTGCTGCTAACGAAGGAGTGATTCCAAAGAAAACCCGGAATAGACTGGCAAGGCAAGTTCGATTGTTGATATCAGGGCCTTACTTGAAATAAATTTTGAACATGTTGAAAAAAATATTTTTGTTTGGAATTTGTATTGAAATGGATGAAAAAAGGGTGAGTTTTTTGGTGTAGTAGTATATTTGTATCTGTATTGCATTGCATTGACACTGAAAAAACAGTTCGTTCCCCACACTGGGGTAATTTTGATTTATTTCTTTTGGTATTCTATGAATGAATATGTTGTTACTGCTTAGGAATATGTTTAAGGAAACTTGTTGATTGGAATGTTGCTTTGACTCACATAAAGATAGGGCGGAAATTGGAAAGTGAGAATATATTTCATTGGAAACACATAAGTTGAGGGTGGCGTATGAGTGATTTTTTTTTTTTTCAGAGAAGCTTATCTAATTCTTTTCCCAAATCAATTGTAAAAGTGTGAAGATATTCCACAAAATTGTTGGTATATGAACATTTATAATATGTTTCAAGGACCGAAAAAATATACTTGTAAAATCATTCTATTTAAATAACTTAAGCATTTAGTTCCTAACTACATGCACAATATTCAACACTACAAAAAAATGTATATGTTTTCTGCTGCGGTTTTTCAATGCAGATGATTTAACATGTTCATTTTTCAAGCAAAGAACAACAGATACAAAGGTATTTTTTTTTGTAATTGTCAAAAAGAAGCGTTTTGGAATAAAATCTTTAATATTTGCGTGTTTGAGCTTTTAACTTTAATTTAAATAAAATGCAGAACTTACTATTATGGATAGTTGCCTAGAATATTTAAGACTTTTAAATAACTTAGTATATTAATGGTCAAAGAAAAAAATTAAAAGCAAGATTTATTTAAATTCTCTGAAATTTAAAAATTTAATGCATCATATAGTTGCATATAAAACAAATGCACAACTAGGTCACACGAACTTGCTCATGTAATTCAAGGCTATTATACCTACAGGATGAATTACCAGTGACCACCGCAACGAAAACCATGAACTTCTGAGGTCATTCTTAAATGAATAACATATAAGTATGGTAGTTTTCTCGTATTTGCTTCGTTTTCGGGTTATAACCTATTTTATGATTTTGGCGCTATTTTTCCATATCTAGCCTTTTCTTTGCCAAATGGCGTCCGATATTCGTAAGAATTTTTTTTTCATACAGTCATGAATTAATTACTGTTTTACATTGAAATTTAAAATAAAAAAATATTAAAAATTAATATAAGAAACAAGTTATTTTGTTAAAAATGTTATTTAAAGAACAGGAACTTTATTATATCTTTATAGATTACTACAAGGCTTTTAATCAACTCTTTCATAAAGTATAATCCATCAATTTAGATTACAAACATTCAGATTTCGGCAATTTCGCAAAATTAAAAATTAAAATGTCTACAGTTTTGTACTAGTTTTGTACAGTTCAAACCAAAGCCGGGGTTTGTACAACTTGGATTCCAAGCTAGAGCTTATTGAAAGTTTGACCAGCCCGGAATAGTCCCAAATGAAACGAGTATTTGTACAACAATAAAAATTATCTAAACTTGAACTTCAAGAAAGTGAATTGTTGCCTGAAACCATGAAAAACTTAATTTCCTTATTTTTTGTGCGTCATTCTGTAGCAAATTTCGACGTTAATATCCTGGGCTCACAATTAATCAACAAAATAAATTGCAATTGAAAAGTGACTTGAAAAAAAAGGATATAAATATAAGCAAGTTGAGTCGTTTTTATGCGCACTTTTGTATTCGCAAATAGTAAATATTGTGATTATATCCTTTTTTGGTCTGATATCTATTGGATGAAAGGTGTTTTGTTGAGGTTTAAAATTTCAAAAATGTGTGTCTTGACATAGAGAGAAAAATTTCATCGCCTTTTGGAAAGCTACGTCTCAATTGTACTTAACCAGATACCAAAATATCTTGGAACAAACGAATCGGTCGGATATGGATGAATTTATTTTTTAAATGTTGGTTTTCAAAAATACTTTAACTTTTATGGATTAATAACTGCCGCTCTTGTCAGAATGAGTTATTATGTTTACTTAATTAGTTAATTATTATTAATTATAAATATTATATATTATTATAATTGTTTTCACAAAAAATGCGATAATATTCTAACAAAATAATACAAATGATTTTGTATTATTATTGTAATATTATTTTGTATCTTTCTCATAATTATTCATACATTGGGATAATATGAATTTATTCATAGCTATTTTTAAACTATTAGGGTCCATGCCATCTTATTTCGTAAGGATAAATTTCAGTTATTCTTAGCAACAGCTAAGACCCGCTCTATAATTATGGTCTATTGAAAAATGTTTTTTGCACTTATTATTTATTAAACTGGTATGTCTTTTTATCTACACATCTTAGTCAGATTTTGAATATTTCTTTTTTATGAAAAACTAGTGTCCAAACTATTTTAATTAAAATTTTGTGGGATTTCCAATAATGACTTGGCAATTTTTTTTAAAATAAAACGCAAACCATTTGAGATATTTCAAAAATTTTATTCTGGCTTGAAGTATAATCAATTTTCGACGACTCGGCCATACATTTCGGCCAAAAAGGCCGCTATTTCGCGTTCAATGTTGGGTATGTGGTCACTGGCACAGCAACATCACACAACGAATATGTAGACTCAAAATTGTGCGATAAACTTGTTATTGCCTGTCTACTAGAGCCAGAATTACGAGCGAAAATTGGAGTTAACGATCTTAAAGCCGCGGTCACCGACTCCAAATTTTGGTAGAATTTTTTATAATTTGCAGACGTTGCTCACGGTGTACTTTGTCATGATGAAAATGTTGAGTTTACTGAATAAATTGACAGTAACAGTTTGATGATTTGTGAAAGGGTGCGTTCACCAATTAAATCCAAAGTTGTCAAGTCCCCATTGGAAACCCCTTTACTTCATAACTTTTCCTTTATTTTTTGCTCTTATGGAAAAGTTCATTTACTATCTAAAAAAAGACATTTCAAACTACATAAACTAAGGTGCTAAGCTGTCTTGCACTTCCAAACTTTCTTAAAAATTACCCATACCTATCGTATACAATACGATACAGTGACATTAGCAGCAAAGTTTTCCAAACAAATTTCCTTTCGCTAACAACATAAATCTTATTAAAATCCCACAGTTGACTCCATACGTGGTCTTGAAGCTATTAACAAAATATAACAAAACATAAGCTGCCACAAAAATAACTTCTACGGAGAGATAGAGAGAGATTTTTCAAATGCTGGTCCAAGGAATTCTTAAACCACTATGTTACTAAATTCCACTTCGCAATGTTTTTCTGGCTCCAAGTATGGCCACCTCACTTAATCTCACACTTTCAACGAATTGAAGCTTGTCAACGTAGTTTCTTTCTCCGTACACTTCCTTGGAATAACCGGAACAACATCACAGGTCCCACTCCCACCCTATGTAGGCCGTCTGACGCTAATTGATATGCAGTCCCTCGAATGTAGACGTCGTGTCGTCGAGTGGCTGACATTTTCCTTATCTAAAAACAATGTTAAATGGCAGCCTTTCCCTTCTATGAAATATTTCTCTTCAAATTACCTTCTATTAATCTAACTCTTTTAAATACATTTCCACCGCACTATAGCTACGGAAGCAATGAACCTACATATGTATGCTGTGTTTAATTTATAGTTTGTAAAGCTTGTTTGGCCTCCATTAAAGCAAACAAAGCCTTAAAACTTTACTATATAGATCCACGTACCTCCCCAATATATTGTCCTCTATTCTCTTGATCCATCCCTATAATTAAGTTTAAGTTTTGAAATAATCTAATCTTTTTATAACCTAGTGATAAGTTTATTATGTAGTTGCATTAAGCTAATAAAAATTGTTCGCTACGAAAAATTTGTATAATTATATCTAGGGACTAAAGCCAGGATGCGGCAACTCTGTTGCAAGTATTTTCATGAGCAAATTCATTGCTGCCAGCCATCCTATTAAATGATTTATGCATCATAAAAATGAAAATCCAGGTATGACCTTGAAATATAATTGTACAAGCGATGACACTACTGTTTCCAGTTCATTAGATCATTTCGCCCGATGATTTAACAACAATATTAATATTACAGTTTTGTAATCAGAAAAAAATCCTTACTGCCTGGGGTCTGTTGCTACAGGGACCAGAAATGGAAGTTCAATTCCTGTGAAGACAGGTACATACATATATGCAGTTGTGGCTTCCGCGCATTTAACTTTAGAGAATTTCGGTTATCCAATTAGTCAAGTGGGAGATTCGTAATTTGGTATTCACCAATTTTCCATAGGGAATATTTTCTTTCAAGGATAGGAAGAATGGGATGGATACTACATTCAGAGACGGACTAACGCCCAGTTGGGAGATGATATTACATCAGCTGGGCTTTGAAAAACCTACACCACCATCGAAATAAGCGATAGAATGAGAATGTAGGTACCTGCTGATTTATTTGCATATCTTTCAAAAACGTCCAACAGATTGTTTTATAAGCATCGCAATGTGTGAAAAAATAAAATAATTTTGAAGGCTGCTAAAATTGTTAGAGTTCTGCGCAAGACCATAATGTGCCTTCTATAGTATACGATTGATGTGATAGTGGTAGTAAAATAGGAATAATGTTGCAAAAGATTTTTGTTTAAACTTTCTTGAAGAAGGCAACAAGTTCCTTATTACGGCGTAGTCGGTCGAATGGTGAAGTATATGCAATTTCTAGCTTTTATAGACAAACTCATATGTAAAAAAAGAAATTGATGTAGGTGAAAGGGCGTTGTTAATGTTAGTCATTTAAATGCTTAATGAGAATGACAATGAACCAATGCATAGACGATGTATTTTATTTAAAAACAAAACCACGTTGACTGTATGAGCTGAACAATTTCAAGAATTCCTTTTTTTTCTTCATTTACCCAACTTTGACATCAATTTAAAGCATATTATGTTTAACAACATGCTGTTTTAAAATAATATTTAGTTTCAAATGACAAGAGGTATTTTTTTATGAAAATCGGTTGAAAATTGGTTAAGAACAAAAATTGTTTAGAATTTCAGCCCAGATACAGAATTTTGAACTACAAATTAGATGCAGTTTTAGAAAAAAAAATTAAAAAAATGAATTTGACCTTAAAACAATATATGCAATTTGATTTCTGCTATTAATATACATTTTTAGAAAAAAAAATTGAAAATCGTTAGAGCCGTTTTTAAAAAAAAACAAAAAATTGTGAAAAGACTTTAAAAAAAAAATTGGTACCGAAGCCATTTATAAGATATTATTTATCAACATCAAAAAAACTAAATTTTGAAAAAAAAGTGTTTAGTTTTCGAAAAAAAAACATTTTTCAAAAATTTTGTTGCTGAACTGTATTACGACAATTTAGTTATTGTCACAGTGTAAATAAGGCCGAAGATGTCCCTAGCCTGGTAACATCACAAAATTTAAAAAAAATCATATGGTGTTGCAGAAGTTTTGTTCAACCAAATCAAAGTTTTGTACAAGTTTGCATTTAAATATTTAGCTTAACCAAGCTTTGGTATAGATTATTTTAGCCTGGGCACATGTGACATAATGTATATCCCTAGCAAATTTGTAAAAAACTCGGCTTTGGTTTCACAAAACTGTACAAAACTTGTACAACAGTATAGTATTTGTACTTTTGATATGAGTAGTGAGTACATATCAAGTTATGCATTCGTGCAAAAAAAATTGAGATAGCAATCAAAGATTACATTACTATGATAGGGAACGCAAAAAAGTGGGTCATACAATTCTGTCTGGATGTATCAGAAGACACAGCCTAAACGGATGGGTCGATTTACTTCCAACTTGGTATATAGCGTTCTTTGGCTCATATACCCTGAGGTCTTTTTAATGAATTAATTTGTTTGCATCAAAAATAACGGTATCAATTTTAGAAAATGGCTCCTTTGATTTCAACTAAAAAAAATTATAATAATTTTGTTGGGTACACTCAGAAAAAAAAAATCATTGTTATTCCAAGAACTTTCCTTTGTTGTAAGATTGTAATACAAAATTGTTGACTGAACAAAAAGTTCTTGCTGCAACAAGATTAATTTTTATCAAAAAAGTTCTTGATAGACCAATATTTATGTACATTGTTAATCATTTTCAAGAACGGAAAATTGTTAGTCCAAGAATGAAATTGTTGTGTCAACTATTTTTGCTCTCAAAAGATCTTTCAAGAATGACATTGTGATGATGAATAATAAAAGACACAGACATTTTTTGGGTTTCATTTCAGGAGAGAAAGAAAAAAGAAACAGGAAAGTATACATTATACCTTCTTGCTTTCTCTTTATTATTCTAGTACATTTCTTATTTTTTTGTGGAAACGAAAGTCATTTTGACAGCATTCTTACATTTTAACAATTTAAATTCTTGAGTTAAGAATTATAAGTTCTTGGGTTCATTTTAACTACGAAATTTGTTAACCTAAAGTATAAAATTCTTAACTTTACAATTTATTTTTCAGAGTGTAAGGTATATCTTTCTATGGAAACAATTTTTTTCAACCGTAATTAACGGTACCTGAAATAGAACCGTTAATTTAATTTGTGATTTTCTTCTTTATGACTCACATGATTTCAACGAGTTTTTTTATATAAAAGCAACAAAATTTTCAAAAATTGGATTTTTTTAATAAATTTTGAATTTTTTTTTTACAAAAATCGTTTTTCGAAAACTACTCGATATTTTTTTTTTTAATTTAGTTTGTAGATGTTGATAAATATTATCTTAAAAATGGCGTACCAATTTTTTTTTTCAAGTCCTTTTATATAGACAAAATAGTTTTTTTTTAACGGCTCCAACGATTTTCAATTTTTATTTTCTAAAAATGTATAACTAGCCGCGTTTTATTATCGCTTGATATCTATCCGGATCGGATTTTAAAAATAAATTTTTATTTTTAAAGTTGGTAGTATCGCCCCAACAATTTGACACATAAAAATTATTTAAATTAATTAAAATGTCTATTGAAACAAAGTGCCATTTTATCAACTTTTAGAGAATTCATATTGATTTTCGAAGAATACAAAATCTCTGATAGCTTCAAGGGAAATAAGTTAGCAGAAAAGCTATCCAAAACTAAATTATATTTACGTCCCTTACATTCAGTGAAGAACTCAAACCCATCGAACTCCGCAACATCAGCCGAAACCGAAAGACACTTCGACAGAAATCAGGTAAACGTTTTGAGGTCAAATTTAGTTAAAAATCTGTTTTAGTCATTTGAAAATCGAAATTTAAACTTTTTTAATTTTATTTCAAAAACTGCATTTACAATTCTTTAATTAAAAAGACTTAGCATATTTAGGTAGTACCTAACTTTATCTATAAAAGAATGTACGTGCGATCAAGCCGTGCATTGTATTTTTTTTTTTTTTATTTTGCAGCTTTGCGATATTGCCGGCCTGAATGCCTTGACTGGAGCATTAACTTTGATCAAATTTTTTTTTTGTACAAAACTGTACAAAGCTCTTTGATCAGATCAGTCTTGCATTTTCATTTTGTCGATTTGGGATATGCCGGGTCAGGAACATATGAGGCCGTGGGAGCCATAGCGGCCGAACTAATTAAAAAAAATATATAAAGGCTATAACTTATATTTACGGTATACCAAAAACTATTTTTGCTTGTTCTATATGGCAAATATTGGTTTCGTGTAAAAAAAAAAAATAAAATGCACGACTGGATCGCACGAACTTGCTCACGTAGTCCAAAGCTGTTATGTATTAACTTAGCTTGAAAATTTTAGCTTTTGGTTTTTTTTTAAAAGGGAAACACTTTTTGGATTTTTTTTTGAAAAATTATTTTTTTTTCGATATTGGGTCAATGATTTAAAAAAAAATGGTTTGACAAATGGTTTGAAAAATTTTTAATAAGACAATAAAAAAAATTCTTACAATTTATCGTTATTGAAGTATCATATCAAAAAGTTCAATCAAAATCGTTAGAGAAGTTTTTGAGAAAACTCGAATAACTCAAAAATATTGTACGGGAGGTACCTACTCGTTCTAGATGAGATATTCAAAAACAAAAAAATAAAGTTTTGAAATTACATCAAAATCATCTCTACCAAATTTGAAGAAAATCCGTCCACGCGTTTGGGCAGTGGAAATTTGTACAGATGGACGCATAGAACGAATACTTCCCATTTAATGGTTTTGAGTTATTAGATTTTTCATTAGATTCATTAGACTGCAACAAAACCGTATTTTTTATTTTTCTTAAAAAAACTCAAATTATGAAAAAAAACATCATTTCTTTTTTTTTTTTTTAAGATATGTTCATTTTTTTTTATTTTTTATGAATATCTCTTACACGGTTCAAGAGAGTTTGCCGAAAACCTGTGCACAGATATTTCATGTAACTTCAAATAATCTTATTGAATTTTTGAAAAAATAATTTAATGTAGTCACATTTTAATTAAAAAATAAAATAAATACATTTTTTTAATTCTTTTTTGACCTGTGTCTACTTTTCTTATAACTTACCAAACCCATACATTTTTTTATTTTTCTAACAACATAATTTATTGTTATAAACGCCCACGACAGATTTTTTTAAAAGTTGGCAATTCGATTTTTTTTTTCAAATAAAATCAATTTCTTTCCTAAGTGTTTGTGCCTCAAACCATAAGCAATAGCCATTTTCGTAACTCTTTTGATGCCATTTCCTACATAATACTACTGTCAGTGCAAAAACACAGACCAAAATCTTTTGAGAAACCCCCTGGATGACCTCTCTTAATTTCGACAATTTGAGTTTTTATTTTTAAATAAAAATGCGTTTTTTCGTAGTGTTTGTGCCTTAAACCTTAGCCGAAAATCATTTACGTTACTTTTGTTTGATGTCATTCATTACAAAAAACTTCCAAAAGTGTCAGTGAAAACACACAAACCAAAATTCTTAAACAATTTAATTATTCAAAAATGAGTTTTTTAGCTTCTGTGCTCATTGGTAGAATTTTCTTTTTTACCTGTGATTTTAAGCCTGTTATTATTGGATCTGGGGATACGAGGCATCACATCTTCATTTGTCGCAATAGGGCTGCATTTCCTCGAGTTAAACCTGCGGTAGGCTTTATAATCCTTATTTCGGCATTCTTGGGCTTCCTCGGATAGTGATCCAACAGGAAATGCACAGTTTTTAATCCATTAGTAATAAGCTCACTAGGTTAGGTTAAGGTTAGGTTTAGGAAAAACTGCTGACACACCTAGGCCAATAATAGGCCCATTTTGATACCACATAAAGCAGGAAAATTCCTTTAAGGAAATTCCTTTAATTAAAGCAGTTGGAGCTTTTAATAAACCGATGGAGACTGTGAATGTCAGTCTTCATGAAGTAGCTTATATCTTCAAAAAAATATTCACCTAAGTGCGTCGTTGGGAAAGAGCGGGGCATGAGCAGAGAAAAAAAATCTTAGTACTAATGTTCGAGGCTACTTATAAATTATAACTTTTTTTCTAATTCTATATCTTCAATAATAGACCAATAGAATAATATAAGAAAATTTAAATTTATTTTAAGAAACTTCGGAAAAATACACCTAAAAGTTTGTTGAAAATATGGTTCGCGACTTGAATAAAATTATTTTTCAACTTTGAGGGCTTGAAAATAATTACATAAAATATTTATGTTAAAAATTACTTCCAAATAATACGCTGGGGTTATCTAAGAGTACTTAGATGTAAAGCTTAAAAAAGCTAGACATTATTTTTTCAAGACCTTTTTTCCGCGCTCAGATTACTGTGCTGTCGAGCATGATCGCCTATGTGCACCTCCCTATTTCTGTCGAGCCAAGTACGCTAGCATGCTTGCCGATGTGAATCCTCCTAATGGATTTTTGCTGTCCACTTGATTTTCTCATGACATGCTCTTAATCTAGACATCCTTCATGTCTTTTGGGGGTAGATTGCTAGAATACACTACACTAACAAAGTGACAAAGACAAATGACAACTAGCGCACACAACAACAACAACAAAAAAGGCACACGCGGGCCGGTTGGTGATTTTACAATCTTAAATTTCGATGAAAAGTTAAATGACGAAGAGCAAAAGCAAACCTCAATCGATTAGACAGCACATGATTACTTATTTATACGTAAATTGGGTTTGTGAATCCATTACATATATTGTTAAATTTCATTAATTAAAAATAACCTTTAAAACAGGGTGACGAAAAGTGAACGAGTGACATGAGTGAAAAGGTTACCAAACTCGCTCTGGCCAGTCGTATAATTGTTCTCGCTGTGCAACTCATATCTGATGCTTTGATTCCTGATCATAACGCCGATGTCTTCAAATCTCCAAAACCACACGCACAAGAGACTTCTTTCTTAGATAAAACTCTTGACTTTATGTTCTCTGGATTAAGACGCTGGGATGCTGAATATTTTCTTCATATCGCCGAGCATGGCTATAGTTACGAGAACTCGCTGGCATTCTATCCGCTCTACCCGACTATTACTGGAATTTTAGCAAAGTCTATTTATTTCGTGGGAATAGGAGTCTCTTTGCGGACTCTAGTGCTTCTTGTTGGAATCGCACTGAACATTTACTTTTTTTGCCGGGCAGCAAACTGCCTCTACGAGCTTACTCAGAGAATATTCGGAGATCTAAACAAGTCCTGGAATGCGGCTGTCATCTTCTGCTTCAATCCTGCGTCGGTGTTCTTCACGGCTCCCTATTCCGAGGCGCTCTTTTGCTGGTTGTCATTTAGCTTAATGCTAGAATGTGTTGGAAAGGTTTCGTTATTCACTACATCGCTAGCATCAGCACTCGGAATAGTTTGTCGTTCAAATGGGATGCTAAATTTGGGTTTTCCAGTATACTTTGTTTTCAGAAAAATCTTCCTCAAACAAACCAAATGGTTAGCTCTTAAAATGGTTGCAATAGTTTTTGTCTCCGTGATCCCTTTAACGTTTTTCTGTTTTTATGCGTTTCACCAGTTTTGCTCCAACAATTCAACTATCGAACACCCACCTGAGATTATTCAGTATGCCGTTGAACGAGAATACGTTCTAGCTGGCGATCGTATTCCTCCCAACTCTCCTTGGTGCGATCAGTCGTTTCCCTTTCCTTATTCCTACATCCAGAGTCACTACTGGAATGTGGGATTCCTAAAGTACTACGAATGGAAGCAGTTACCAAACTTTATTCTCGCCTCTCCTATAATTGGTTTTGTTCTATATCAAACGTTTTTCTATTTCCGTTCAATAAGTAATTTTCTTCGTGTCTCGACATTTCAGCAGACCATAAGTGAATGGAAATCAATCCCATTTATCGTGCATTGTCTATTTCTGACGCTCTTCTGTACATTCTTCACTCATGTTCAGATTGCTACGAGACTTATTTGTTCATCATCACCCGTCCTCTATTGGTTCGCTGTTAATCATTTGCCAAAGACATTCGATAAAATCGAATGGAAGTCTGCCAATTCGGTGGTGCTTCTCTGGTTCAGTGGATATTTTCTTGTTGGAACTACTCTATTTAGTAATTCTTTACCATGGACGTAAACTTGATGCTTGTAGATGTTATTCATTAAAGAAGATTTTGTTTAGATTTTATACTTTCCTTTGTTCCTGAGAGTTGAGACTGTCGCTTCAGCAACCCCCCGTGATGTATTTGTTAGTGTAAAATAAAACTAATTAATAAGATTAACAAATTAAACCTTAGATTGAACTGAAAGGCATGGTAAATGTTGAATAAATAAATTCCTTACTCTGTAATTCACTGATTCTGAAGTTTTTTTTTTAATGGTGTTCCACATTATATTCTTAATAGGAATATACTGTGGATGCGACAACAGGGCGAGACGGGTCTGACACTTGAGACACCTTTAGTTTTTATTTCTTCATCACAATTTTAAGATATTGAAAA
This sequence comes from Meliscaeva auricollis, assembly GCA_948107695.1. NCBI lineage: Eukaryota > Metazoa > Arthropoda > Insecta > Diptera > Syrphidae > Meliscaeva > Meliscaeva auricollis. Next base: position 36,596,957 of record OX403619.1, on the reverse strand, counting down.
AGAAAATATAAAAGTGATTGCAATACTTTATTCAATTACTATTATTTCTTTCAACATTTACCATCTGTCTAAGCTCTAAAGTTATGCCTTAGGTTGGGCTTTTGCAGTAACATAATAAGTTCCATTAAAAAATAACAAAAACTTAACATAACACCTGGTGCACTGCTATAATATCGAGGAAAAATAAACTAGCTAACTTGCTTATTGTTTAGTGTTTGTATTTTGTTTTAAAAAGAATTGTTTTTAGTTTTTGAAAAAGAGTAATTGTAAAGCCTTAATAACGATTTTGTTATGGAATTGAATTTTGTGTGAAATAAAAAAATTAAAAAAAATCACTTTAAAATTTGACAAATAAAAAGTAAAAAAATTAAAAAAAATCACTTTAAAATTTGACAAATACAAAGTTTCGGCGATGTTCGCTCTGGGACGCAAATTATTATTTTATTTTTTTTGTAATTTTTGCCCCCTAGTTCAATTGTATAGTTTTCGATGCATGTCTGGTGCACTGAGTAGTGAGTATCTACACTAGACACTCGCTCACCTCAGGAAAGAAGTCAGACGAATATATTGTTTCCAGAGCAAATACTATCCCTGATTTAGGTGTTATGGCAATGCAGTAGCCAAAACTAATACAGCTATGGGGTTTGTCAAAGTATAGTCCCCTTATCACCAAATATGTATAAACGGAGACTACCTAACTGGGTATAGGAAGAAAGTTTTTCGATTAAAATGAATAACTTTGAGGCTTAGCACCACAAACAGAATGGAATTGACGGAAAAAGGAGTCTGATGAGAGGATTGGTACCCTTGAAATAGCTATAACTCTAGCCATGTTGGTGGTAGTAGCTTCAAGTTGTTGTTGTTGTTCAAAGATTAATAGAAGACTACACTTATTTTGCTTTTGCTCTTGAAAGATTTAAAAAGCATTAAAGCTCTTACAATCAAACTACTACAATGGCTACTTTAATTTTATGTGAATACTTCTTATAAAGACAACGAAGAGAAGATTCTGATTGGTTTTAATTCTTCCCACGGCTGTGCATTGACATTTCAAACAAAATGAAAAAATAATACCAATGACTTAAAAAACCTTTTTGATCAGCAATGCAAAAAAAAAATTAAACTCGAATTAAACGCAAAACTTCAATGTCAATAACAAGTACATATATTGTATTTAATTGTATAATACGATCAAGACAAACTCGATATACCAAATTGCGGACTGTATGATTATTGATGTGATCTCGATGGTGGTTGCTGGTAGAAGAGATCGATTTGCGCAAATATGCATGGGATGTCTTCTCCCACAATTACCATTTACATACGTAGCAGGTGCATAAGCTTCTTATCATAAAGCCATAAAAACTTGAAACAAACAACAAGGGATTACAAACGGATTATGATAAGAACAACACATAGGGTATTATTCGCAATGTTTGGCAAATATACAAAAAATTAATCAATGAACAATTTTGATAAATAAATTAATTAAATGTAAATAATAATGAATTTAAACAATTTAAACAATAAATAATAACAATAATAATTTTATGGAGATTAGCTCCATTCCTGAACACGCCGGCCCCCCTGAAGGAATTTCAGGAACACGGTAGAATAGCCAGCTTCGTTATTGGTCGCTTGAATATTCCATTCTTGGTGCGAACGGATACAACACGTACTAGATCATCCTCGCCCGGATGAAGGACTTCGACTCGTCCTAGTGCCCATCTTGATGGTGGCATATTGGGCTCCTTTATAACGACTAGGTCTCCCACTTTAAAATTCGGTTTCTTCTTTTGCCATTTTGCGCGCTCTTGAAGTGAAGTAAGGTACTCATAGTGCCATCGACGCCAAAACCCTTGCATCATGTTTTGTATGAGTTGCCACCTTCCAAGTCTATTTAGTGGTATCTCAAGACAGCTGGGCTCTGGTATCGCTGTATATGGTCTACCTATAAGGAAATGAGACGGTGTTAATGGGTTCAAATCTGTATCAGAAATAGCACAAAGAGGTCTTGAATTTAATAATGCTTCAATTTGGGAAAGCAAAGTGGAAATCTCCTCAAAAGTCAAAACATTGTTCCCTACTACTCGTCGGAGGTGCTGTTTAACACTTTTTACCCCCGCTTCCCAGAGACCCCCAAAATGAGGACTATGGGGAGGAATGAACTCCCATTTGATTCCTTCAGCTGCCAATGTTGCGGAAATTTGATGGTTGTGTTCCTCAGATCGTACCAGTTTGTACCATTCGCACAAGGTTCTCGCCGCTCCTTGAAAATTCGTGCCGTTGTCTGAGTAGATAACGCTACATTTTCCCCTCCTTGCTACAAATCTCCTAAATGCCGCTAAGAAGGCATCGGTAGACAGGTCACTGACGACTTCCAAATGCAATGCCTTTGTCGCCATACAAACAAACAATGCGAAGTAACCTTTCACAAATTTTGGATTTCTTCCTTTGGCGAGTCGGAGGGTTATCGGTCCAGCATAGTCACAGCCCGTACGATCGAAGGCAAAGGATGGTGATAATCTAGAAGAAGGCAAGTTTCCCATGAGTTGTGATGATGTGGCTTGACGCTGCCGAAAACAACCCAAGCATTCTCGAACAACCTTTCTTATATGGTTCCTGCTTCCGAAAATCCAAAACTCCTGCCGCACCAACGAAAAAAGTTCCGAAACACCTGGGTGAAGGAATTTAGTATGAGCATGCTGAATAATCAATCGAGAAACCGGATGACCTTTTGGCAATATAATAGGGTGTTTTAAGCTGCAGGAAACGTCAACCGCATTGGAAATTCTTCCACCGACACGAAGCAGCCCAACATCATCAAGAAACGGTGACAAAGATGAGAGCTTAGAACGACTAGAGATGTTTTTTCCGGTTTTCAGAGATTGTATCTCCTCGGAAAACTCCTCTTGAGCCCATAAGAGACATTTTTGTTTTGCGTAAAGCAACTCTGAGGAGCGTAAAAAACCTCGCATACGTTCCTCTGGAGGAAGTTGACCATTCCTAGCACGCCGAACAAAAACAGCTACAATACGAAGAACTTTGAACCAGGAAGAGACTCGTTTTCCTAGTCTGTCGAGAAGTCCTTCTTGTACACACAATATATTGGCAACAACAGTTTGCTTTCTCCTTTCAGGAACTTCTTCTAGTTCCTCCCTTACCGCTGATATTGGCCAAGAGTCGAATTTCAGGCCAAGCCAATCTGGACCTTTCCACCAAATGCCTAATTGCAACAATTTCCTAGGCTCAACCCCTCTCGATGCACAATCAGCTGGATTTTCCTCAGAGCGAATATAGTTCCATTCGGAACGGGGTAGAATATCAAGAATTTCAGCGGTACGATTGGCAATAAAGGTGTTCCATCGACGAGGAGGAGAAGAAAGCCAAGCTAACACAATCTGCGAGTCACAAAAAACAAAGGTCTGTGTAGGTTTAATATCTAAGGACGAGCGAACCAATTTTACTAGGCGAGTCAACAGTAGTGCCCCACAAAGTTCAAGACGGGGAATAGTTAACTGCTTAACAGGTGCCACGCGAGTTTTAGCAGCTACAAGTTGAACCTCGATCTCTCCCCTCTTAGATACACTGCGAATGTAGACAGCTGCTGAATATGCCTTCTGGGATGCATCTGAAAATCCTATTAGATCAAAGTGTTTCGAATTCAACGTAAACCTTCGCAAAATTTCAACCTTTTCCAAGTAAGCCAAATCCTTTCGGTAGGAAATCCATTTGTCAGCTATTTCAATTGGCAGTGGATCATCCCATCCGATTTTCGTTTCATGCACCCATAACTCCTGGAACAGCATTTTAAATAAAATGGTGGCAGGAGCCAGAAAACCCAACGGATCAAAGATTTTCGCAATCTCTGACAACAGCATTCGCTTTGTGGGTGCCAACGACGATTCCTTTTCTAGGGAAATTTTGAAGGTAAAGATGTCGCGGTGAGGATTCCAAATTAATCCGAGGACCTTTGTACAGTTTTCAGCGCTATCCAAATCGAGAGAAAACGATGGTTCACAATCTAAACCCTGCAAAACTGGCCAGCAATTTGAACTCCATTTACTTAACTGCAAACCACCACAGGATAACAGCTCAAGTAATTCTCTTTGCAATGCTAAAATACCTGATACGGAATCTGAGCCTGTCATGATATCATCAACATAAAAATCATGCAAAATGGAATGCGATGCAGTAGGGAATTGATCCGCGTAGTCGAGGGCAAGTTGTTTCAGGACACGCATCGACAGAAATGGAGCAGGTGATGTACCGTAGGTAACTGTACACAGCCTGTAGTGTTCAATGGGTTCAGAAGGGTTTTCTCGCCATACCACACGCTGAAAGTCCCGATGTTTCTTATCGACCCAAATTTGCCGAAACATCTTAACAATGTCGGCACAAAAAACATATTTATGAACCCTAAAACGCAAACAGACATTAATCAAATTTCGCTGGAGTGGTGGTCCTATATGCAGCATCTCATTCAAACTGGTACCACTGGCATCCTTATGCGACCCGTCAAAAACAACCCTTAATTTGTTTGTCACAACAGCATGATGTGGCAAATAGAATGTCTTCCCAGAAGTAGGCTCAATATCTGATTCTGGAATACGCTCCATGTGTCCTAATTCCTTGTAGGTCTTCATAAAACTGCAGTAATCCAACCGAAGTTTTTCCTGACGAGCAAAACGCCGTTCCATAGCAAACAGCCGAGACAGTGCTCCAGAGAGAGTGTTACTGAACATGACATCCTTTTCTCTAAAAGGTAGTTCTACAATATATTTGCTATCAGGCGCACGAGAAAAGGTTTTACAAAAGTGAGCATCTGCAAAGTCCCCAGAATCTAACGAGTAAATATTGTGTGGAAGTTCTTCGATTTCCCAAAATGATTTTAGAAGATTATCAACATCCTGCACAATTCCTACAGGCAACGATACAATTTCCTTGGTTGGAGTGTAACCGGTTATAACCCATCCAAAAATGGTATTATGGGCAATCAAGTTACCGTTTTTATCAGTGCGACGACCATCACGCAAAATGTTCCAGGCCTTGTCAGATCCCAACAAAACATCAATAGGTCCTGGAATGTCAAAACTTGGATCGGCCAATTTCAAGTCACCCAACAGCAAAGATTTATCAAAATCAAGAGGCAATAAAGGAGTTTTAGAAGTGATTTGATTCAAAATGAAGGCTTCAATATCCATTTCATTTGAATCAAAACAAGATTTAAGGTTCAGGGTCACAACACCCTGTGTAACACCAGCTTCTAGCGAAGAGATTCCGGAAATTGGAAGACGAGCGTGACGACGACGAAGATGTAACCTTTTCACCAAGCTTTCGGTTACGAAAGAAGCTTGGGAACCTGTATCGAGCAAAACGCGACAAAGGTGTTTGTTACCAAACGTATCTGCAACTTGGACAACAACTGTAGGCAAGATACCGGACGGACGAATTTCATTCTGAATGTGATTACTAACAATCGATAACGAGGAACCTTGAGATGTCGACGAATTATCTGTAGACAAATTGTTAGTTTCAGCAGCTGGTGTAGGAGAATCCAAATGAACAAGAGCATGATGACGAACGCGACAGTGAGGGCAACGAGTTTTGGAACGGCATCTCGACGAAGAATGGTTGCTTCCTAAACAATTGTAGCAGAGTTTTTGGTCCCTAGCATAACTACGACGAGAGGTAATGGGCAGGGCAAGAAATTGAGAACACTGCGGTAGCAGATGGTTACCTTTGCACTTAGGACATACGGAATTCAAAACGGCAAAGCTTTTTATGTTGTTCGATGAACCACCCGAACGCGTTATTTGTTTATTTCCACGATTTTTCAAATCACTCGCTTTGGTCGCGCATGCCTCTAAAGCATCACATCTTTTTTCCAAAAAGCCGATTAGTTCTTGAACGGTTGCTTTTTCCGAATTATTATTATGAAGAGCCCAAGCCTTCCGCGTTTCGATGTCGGTTTTATTTAGCAAGAGATAAATCAGCCAAGGATCTCTGCCTTCAGATCTCAGAGCCTTCAAACCACGAATAACTTCATCTGATTTATCTGCTAACCGACGCAAATGTCCACTATCCGCGACTGCCACCGTTGGCATATTCATAAAACTTTCGATATGCGCGTTTATAATGTACAATGGTTTATCATAGCGCCGTTCAAGTTTTTCCCAAGCCTGTTCGTAATTAGAGTCTGTTATTTCGATTCCGTTTAAAAGTTTTGCGGCCTCATCACTCAAAAACGATTTAAGGTAACGCATTTTCTGAGCACCCGAGAGTTTTTCCTTGCAGCCAATGCTCCCGAGGAACATATCGCGAAACTCCGGCCATTCGCGATAATCGCCACCAAAAGGAGTTATTTTAAATTTGGGCAACTCAATTTCATTACATTTCGCAGCTGAAACCGTAAACGAATTGCTTAAAAAGTTTTCCAACAAGGTGGCTTGTTGCTTGGAATGTTCATCGGTAGAATCACTATTGACTGGAACACGCGGTGGAAGAGGCGGAGGAAGTGAAGGAGTATTTTTTCGAATCGCTTTAATGAATGCACTTTTTGCATCCAGATATTTTTTTTCTGTCGTTTCAAAATCGAGTTCGGGATCACCGTATCCCTCTTCCTCGGAATATTGAAAGAATTCATTATGGTTCAAACAAAATTCTTTCCACGTTTCCTCTAACCGTTCTAATCGCGTTTCTAAATTTTCGATATCTTCATCGGCAACTTCTAGGATATACGAATGAGCCCGCGTTATAGAACCTTTCAAATGTCCACGTGCCTGTCTTAGCGTATTCATGATTGTGCAATTATTTTAATTGAAAGTCAAAACCGAACACGTGAGATCAACAATTCTATTAAAACGCGATTTCACAAAAAGGTGCACTTCAAATGTGTATAAACTATCCTGAACAGCACTCCAGAAAATCCTAACAACAGCAAACCCAGCAAAACACCAGACCCAGCAAACAGCAACTGCATAAATTTTCAATAGATCGATACAATTTTACCTTTAGGTATGTGTATCTATACCCAAATATCTCCAGGTCCAAAAGCTCCAAACGATCCAGCAACCACCATATATGTAGCTTCAAACAAGATTACAATAAAACCAATTTACAAAAAGATCCGGCTTTACGATAGGACCAACTTTGATCAGCAATGCAAAAAAAAAAATTAAACTCGAATTAAACGCAAAACTTCAATGTCAATAACAAGTACATATATTGTATTTAATTGTATAATACGATCAAGACAAACTCGATATACCAAATTGCGGACTGTATGATTATTGATGTGATCTCGATGGTGGTTGCTGGTAGAAGAGATCGATTTGCGCAAATATGCATGGGATGTCTTCTCCCACAATTACCATTTACATACGTAGCAGGTGCATAAGCTTCTTATCATAAAGCCATAAAAACTTGAAACAAACAACAAGGGATTACAAACGGATTATGATAAGAACAACACATAGGGTATTATTCGCAATGTTTGGCAAATATACAAAAAATTAATCAATGAACAATTTTGATAAATAAATTAATTAAATGTAAATAATAATGAATTTAAACAATTTAAACAATAAATAATAACAATAATAATTTTATGGAGATTAGCTCCATTCCTGAACACTTTTCATGATCCTTTTCCTGGCATATTTAAGAATTTTACTGAAAGCCATAAACGACCATAAATGAAAAAAAAAATTAACTAACGGTAAACGCTACTCAGTGAGGGCTCGCGAATATAAAAAAACCTTGTACATTCTACAACAAAATATACTCCATTTTGCGGCTCTCAAAGAATATACCCTCTTTTTCCTTTCTTTTATGCCTGCCGGTACAAATTTCGTCAGTAAACACAACTCCTGAGTAGGAGCCGGCCGCCACAATCTCCACCCTCCATTCAAAAAATCATAAAAACCGTTATAGCTCGAAAACAAAGAGAAAATGAAAAAAGAAATACCTTATACCTATTAAAAATAAAATGAGATCATAGCCAGTCCTGGTTATGGTTTTTAAAGAAACTAATTGTCTACAATTAACCCCCTTTCAAACCACATAGGTCTCATTTTAAACGACTGTTGTTTTTTGGGCATTCTCCTTTATTGGCTGCGCTTATAGGTAGGCGTTTGGACTTAGAAGTTAGAACTATCTCAGGAACTTATGGTTTTCGTCTACGGCGGTGACTGGGTCAGCCTGTTTAAAAGCATCACATTCTGCGTACCAGAATCAATGGTGAGGGTAAATATATAGTTTTTCTTAACTTTTAAATATAAGTGTTTTGATTTTCATGTAGGTAAGAACATAATTTAAACAAAAAAATAATGTTCCATCTTGCATGAAGCAGAAAAAGCGAGATAATTTAATTGCAATAACTCATAACCACTTTATTTCAGACTATCTTATTTTTACTTTAAACTGATCAACAGACTCTTGGGCGATTTTTTTATGAATCTCATTGACCTCCAACTGCGTCAAAGTTCTTTCCATGTGCCTATAAACAATTCTAAAACACAAACTGCACTTTCCAGTCTTAGGGTGTTTGAATCTATCTACCAGACGTATCTAAAGAAAAAAAACATGTATTTTCAATTTTGTAGTTGTTCTTAAATTTGTATACTTGTTCCACAACATCTCCAGCAACAGTCCTCACCAAATCATAGAAATCATTAGGCAAAAAATGTTCCAACTCCATACTATCCGGCAACCAAAACGAAAGGTCATTTGAGCACTGGGGGTAAGAAGATACAGGTTTATACTTGGGCACCACTTGTAAATTTGATTCATTAAATTGATTTAGGAATCCCGAGTCATTGCTCCAAAATAAACGAATATCAGGAATATCAAAGAGGATCATCGCCAAGCGCTCCAATCCGAGACCAAAAGCATAACCTATAGAGTTTTGAACACCAGCGCATTGTAGAATTTCATTCCTCATGATTCCACAACCCAAAACTTCTAGCCATTGATTTTTGTAAAAGATTTCTAGCTCCCATGAGGGCTGTGTGAATGGAAAATATTGCTCCACCCATCGGTACTCAATTTTGTCACCGAAAAGATCTTTCGCCAGCCCTAAAAGAATTGTCTTCAATTCATGTTCCACTAGTTTTAACGCCTCGAGCGTATGACAAGGTTGCTTTGATTGATCAATGCACTTGGAATTGGATTTGACAATTGATTTAATAATAGGATTAGATTCAAAGATCTCTAACCCCGTATATTTTTCAAATAATTGATCTTTGTTGAGCAACCGAACAGCGTCTAGCTGGTGAAAGACAGGATAATGCGTTGAATCTATTTCATCACGTCGATAGACCTCTCCTACAACAAGGAAGTTATCCAGGCCTGATTTGATAAAGTCTACTTGGTGGGCGGTTGTATGTGCTCTCAGGAGCAACTGTTTATTGATGTAGTAGCAATCAGATTTAGCACGACTAGGATGATCAACAGGGATTAAAAGATTGTCGAAATTTTGCTGAACTGTGACAACTGGGTTCTGGTTATCAAACACACTAAACAGTGGATTGCCTCGACTGTTGGTGTACGACTTATAGAAATAATTTACAATTCTTTGTCGAATTATCGACAATGGATGATTCTTTTGAATGTGTTTATTAGCTCCCAGATAGGAGAGTATCTTTGGGGTGACATTGGTCCATTCGTCCGTGTTATAGCTGTTATTACCAATCACTACTTTGTTCTTGGGCTCTGGATGCGCAGAAAATGAACGTGTTAAGTAGTTGATTCGAATAAATCCACGAAAACTATTTACTTTTGTAAACATGCTTAAATTAAAAAAGTGCAATTGGTTGTATTGAATAACAAATTTTGATAAAACAATTTGAAAACCTTGCTGTCAAATCAAGTCAGCTGTTTTACGTATTTCGATTTTACACTACGTTTACATACAAAATCGAGAGGTCGAGTTGAAATTTGACGTTTACATGCAAAATGTGAGTGATCGAGTTGGATTTTGGAGACAAGTTATTATTTGGACTCGACTCCGTTAAGCGAAGGGGATTGAGTCGAATCAAAACCCATTTTAACTCGATCCAGGTTTACAAAGGGGTTGAAGCTTAGTTCAAGCTCACCTCAAACATGCAGATTTTAACATGGTCCCAATCATTGACTTATTATATATGGAATGCTAGTAGCCAACTTCACGATGATTCTACCAAGAACTATGCCATACTAGCCCTCGAAAGGACACTAGCGGATAAGAAAGATAAACAGTTTTGACGTTTGAGTTTTGCTCGTCCTAACCTAGTTTTTTTTAGTTTTAGTGCGCATCATACAAAGTATAGGTTATGGCATATAACGTTTTCTCTCAATTATAGACAAACAAATAGGTATTGTAAATAGCTTTAACGTAGTAGACTATGATTTGCATTTAAATGCAGTCCATAACTAGACTGGGAATCCTGGATTTATTTTTTTATTTATTTTAATTGAAGATGCACAACTCGATGCACAATAGCACAATCACAAAAACAAATAAGAGAAATAGACGCTGTGCAACAACTTTTTACTGGAAAATATGTAATTTTTTTTCTACACGAGTCAAGAGCAGTGTTTTATTTATATTTTATTTATTTTATATTTATTTTTCTCTACGATACCGGCATGCAACTCTTGCAAAATGATAATTACAACACACAAAAAAATGGCAGGCAAACGTCAAACAGAAACTTTCAAATAAATACAGATGGCTTTGTTTTTTGATAGATAGTTCAAGTAGATGGCCGTAGCTTCTATGCACAAATATGGTAGTTCTGATTGATAAAAATAGATGTCTTTAGTCGCAATTAAGGGAATGTTTATTTATTTTGCCACTGGTGTCCTTTCGAGGGGTAGTGTCGCAAAGAAGCGTAGAACCATTTTTCTGGCAACTTTTAGTGTGAAAACTCACACAACTAGCAGTATATATAATAACAAGTCAATGGTCCCAATCTTGCTTCTCTTGGCGTTTTTATTTTTTAGCCGCATGATAAACAGAAAACAAGGTATTATGCTCATTTGATTTTTGGGAGGTTTTCTGTGACGTCATAGTCATCTTTCTCATGGGCAGTTCGCCCGAACGTCAGTTCTGGATTTGGAAAAAACATTTTTTTTAATTGAAAACAACAACAATGAAACTGAAAAAAACTCGATTGTCAGCATCGGAGATGACTACTACGTCATCCGTTTTCCAAAATGGCGACATGGCGTTCATAATAAGCATACCTTGTTTTCTGTTTATCATGTTTTAGCCGGAACTGTCAAATAATATCTATTTTTTAACTCATGTCGTTTTCCAATAACTAAAAATCTCGATTTTGTAGATCTAACAGCTAAAATACTGGTTTAATACTGATAAAAGTGAGATTTCATGTCCCTTTTCCCACTCTCAGGGTTAGGTACTGAGTTTTTTTCTGTCTCTCGTTTTATATCAAGATTCACACCTACTTGCTCATGCACTTTCAATTTTTTTTGTATATGGAAAAAGTTTTATGCTTACCAGGGGGGGTCATTCCGTAATTCGATTATCGCCAAACTGTATCTTTTTGACTAAAGCTAAGTTAGTCAGTGTGAACCACTGATCACATCAGAAAAAACAAATAAGGACAGCCATCATTTAAACGATATTCGATCCTTTTCTTTTAATGCCTTGTCGTGTTTTGTGTTGTACTCTCCACTTATATCTATAATAATATTTGGGTTTGCTTTTTTCATGTAACATTGGTAAACGTGTTATACCTGGTCAATGTGGAAAACATGTCAAAATTTGTATGGAAATGACACCGTTGTATATAAAACCTAAGAATATATATACAATGATGACAGTCCGTTTACCAGATTTTGCACTTTACCACATTAACCAAGAGTTTACTAAGTTGGATGAATATTATAAATGCAGGAAAACTGTGCTAGTAATATTTTAGTTCTTTTCTTATGCATTTATGAATGCACTTACATACATGACAGAATGTGTGCACGCGAAACAGATCAAACCAGCAACAGCGGCGGTCATTTTAGACCCATTGTATTTCATTCGCTCGACACTTAATAATAGACGATAGCCCAGCACCAGCAACGTTAACAGCGTCGTTTTGGCCAAAGTCCTAGGCTGTTGCGTGCCACTTCACATTTAAATATGGGTTTATTTTTAGTAGATTTAGCCAATCAGAAGCCGTGTTTTATTCAACACTCAGTGGGCCATATTCATAGATGTTGTCTAAGCCGTTACTAAGAAAGACTAGGGTTTATCCTATGTCAATTGCATAGGATAAACCCGAGTTTTTCTTAGTAACGGCTTAGACAACATCTATGAATATGGCCCAGTGTTTCACTTTATTCGCAAAAACAAAAACGAACATAAATGCTGAGTAGTACAATTTGTTCTTGTTTTGCGAATAAAGTGAAACACTGAGTAGCTACTGAGTGTTGAATAAAAACCGACTAGGGTATCTCAACTGAACTGAAGTGAATATTCTTGAACCCGGCTACTGAAATCGATCGAAAGTGACTGTGTGTTCTACATTTCACTATAATCGATTTCGATTTATTTATTTCGGATGGGGCTTTCCCATTGATCCATATTCATTGGTTAAAAGAAAGACAATTTTTTCCATTCTAAATACAGCCACAACAAAAGTATTGTTATTGTTTACAATAACAATGCTGTTCGCACAAACTGCCGGTTTTCAAGTAGTGGAAACAGAAAGAAGAGAGCAAAAATTTAAATGTATTTCATTCAAACTTTTAATTTTAAAATTTTAAGTAATTGATGTCTCCGAACTAAACTGAATTAATGTTCTCGATCCTGCTCAATTTTAGCGATAAATCGCCAGTTAAAATTCAAATCAATTTATTTAAAATTACATTTTAATAAGAGTAGAAAGTCTTTTTGGAGAGAAAACTATACATACATACATGGAAATGAAGGTAAAATTAATTAGAATGAAACTTAATTATTACACTTGGGGATAACTAGCAGATGAAGCAATACCACATTGGTTTTCCTTGTTACGTGTCATCTTGATGTAACCCTTATCACCCCAGGTGGTACCCCACGAGTTTTTCACCAACCAATACTCAGTGCCATCCTCTTCGGTGCCATAACCCACAGCCAGTACACCATGATCTAATTGTTCAGAATCACAAGCAGGTTCGTCATAAACACCTTCATTGTAAAACTGAAATGATTCGTGTGATGCATCAATGGCAACAGATACTGGACCGATGGTGGCGATGGCTTCCATTAGCTTTTTTTCATCACCCACTGGAATGTCAACGAATCCCTTATCAGTAGCTCCAATCTTCGCCTTATCATAGTGGCAGGAGTCATCGATTCCCTCATATGGATAAGACATCTCTGTGTCGATTCCACCATTGTCTTTGATGTAACTAAAGGCTTGGTCCATGAGACCACCATTACAACCATTGTTTCCATATGATGTTGAACAATCGACCAAATTTTGTTCAGAGAGCGAAATCAAAACACCAGTTTTACGAAAGTGCTGGCCTTCTAAGGCACCAGTTGCAGAAAATGACCAGCATGAACCGCAGTGACCTAGTTTAAATCCAAAATATTATTTTCCAACAATGAATTGGAGTCTACAACATACCTTGATCCTTGATTGGGGTAACAGCACCGGCTTCACGCCAATCCACTAATTTTGGTAGTTTAACGTTAGCTGGACTAATGAATGTCACACCCACATCTTTGCGGATTTTGTTTAGACCGGTTGAGCTAAAATTAAACAAAATTACTGTAACCAAAATGTTTTAAATAATTGAGAGCACAAGCTTACCTTTCTGAGTTGCTACGATTGAATCCATTCATAATGTTGGCGAATTCATGATGTAATAAATCAGCATACTTATTAACACCCAATTTGTAACTGATTAATCCTTGTGCGTATTTCTGATTATGCTTGGCAATCTTATGTTTGTTTTCCATATAAATTTTCATGCGGAATTTTTCTTCTACATCGCTCTTGTATTTTTTCGAATGCGAAAGCTACAAAAATCAGAAAGAAAATGGTTAATTAACTAAATGATATGTAAAATGTGTAGTGTATCTATTTAAAATTTTAAAACGGGAACATAACTTGATGCAATAAGGAATTGGTGTAATGCGCATTAGAGATTGCATTCCCGTGATAGCGAAACCTGGATAATTTTTTTGTCTTGAAAATCCCGACATTATAGTTTTTCGAATTTCTGGAGTCGAAAGCTTAAATATTCCTGCTGGTTACTTTTATACAACAATTACTTAAAGAAAGCTTAAGAGCGAAACTTAGAAACACAATAAAACGAAGAAGCATCTGATGAAATTTAATTGATTAGAGCTGTTAAAAAAAACATGGTTCTTTTTAAAGAAGGGATCCATGGAAACCACTTACAGCCTATAATTATTTCATGTCTGTTCAAGCATAAAACTGGAGCCTGTTTCTGCTGTTGCACCTAAGAAGCAGATTTGCAGACGAAAATTTGAATTTGTTGTATGTACTAGTTTGTTAATTGAAAATTGCTAAATGAAACTAGTCATTGTTTTTTTGGTTGGAGATCGGACTGATCGACAATTCCACTCTGAGGAACGCTTTTTTGCGTTCTCATCGTTTTAAAGGGTGAAAATAGACAACATTTGGTATTTGTCTTCCATGCGCACATGCACGACGCACTTGTACAATTTTCATTCCTTATTACCAAACTTCACCACACAAAATCTACAAGCAAAGAACTTGTTTAACTCTAATTTTTAGATTGAGAACAAATCAAAAAAAAGTTTCAGGATTGGTAAAATACGTGTCGGAACAGCTGCTAGTCGAAGTTTAAATTGTTGTCTGTTGAAATAGATTTTTAAGATTCTTCTCTGCTGAGACTTTTTTATGAAATTGACACCTTTTTTTTTTTGGTTAAAAAAAGTTAAGTTAATTGATAGCAAAAGTGATGAAAAGCAAAGGAAGTATTAAAATTTAAAATGGTGAGCTGATTTGTTGTTGTTGTTTTGTTGTTTTGGAAACTATCGCCAAAGCGTTTGAAATCGCCACCGTGGCAGTGTGAGAGATCGTATGTCATCAAAAGCAAGGCCGTCGTCGTCTTTGCGTTGTTGTTGTTGTTGTTGACGTTGAAAATTTGTTTACATTAAACGTTTGGAATAGCTAGGAGACATGTTGTGCGAATAAATATTGACACATATAAAGTTTTAAATGCAATGGCATAAGGCACGTGAAACAGCGTAAAAGCTCTTCCCCAATTGAGTGATAAAGTTAAAGTGATCTTGAAAATTAAATTAATTTCAATCAATTTCGCCAATTAATTGTCATTTAACTTTTACCTAAAAGTGATCTCCAACGACTTGTGTCACGAAATCGGACATTATACGTTTGGGTGAAAATCAATCTGACTCGGAGAAGCTATGTAGTGCAGCCTTAACGCATTCAGCGTGATAGTGCCAAGTAATTAAATAATAATAACTAAATAAAAATAAACAAAACACAATTATTGTTTTGATATTTTTCAATACATAATTATTAATAATTTGTTTATATCTGTGGTGTTTGTTAGAAACATGATAACTAGATACAAAAAATGTCGTTTCAGGACAACTTCTATGATGCACTTTTTGCCTACGATTCAATAATAATTAATAATATAAATATAAAATAAAGTAGTCGAATTTTAAAAAAAGCTTTCTTTAAATGTTTTAAAAAAAACATTTGTCTTGAATGAAAAAAGTACAAATATTGAGTTATCATGTTTGTACCAAAAACCACAGATACATTTATGTATCTAGTATGTATTAGGAAAATTCATTGTTTGTTATCAATGGACTAGAAACCCATCCTTCAGATAAATAACAGAAATTTATGAAATCAATGTACGTAAACTCCGAAAAGGTTTCTGCGTTAGAAAATTTGCAATAGATGGTGCTTTTGTCAAATTATACATATGCATTTATATGCGGTTGGTTGTGAAGTGGCTTTGAGGACACATAGGAATTGTGGTGCGTGGTTGGGAGCCGATTTTTTGGCAGATTTAATTGAGATTGCTAAGCGAAGTTGTGTTAAAGGGGTGGAGACAGAGTGTGTTTATTAAAAGAAATAGAAAGTTTGACGAAAATTAAGGTATTTATGTATGATTTTTCATATAAAAGTAATTTAATTTTACGAATAAAAACAACAGTAAACAAAAACGTTAATTTTAAAACCACTTAAGAGAGGAAAATTATAATTATTTACTTTGATATTAAGAAAAAAAAAAGTAAAAACATTTTAAATCTACTCGACCGCGAACTAACATTATTTTTTACAAACTGTCAAAATATTCGTCTGTCATCTATCATCGATCAGTTAGCTCCCAAACACTATTCCACCCAAAGAATAAGAAGATAAGGAATGGGTGTATATCACATCTACAGTGTATAGCAGTGCGGCATCAATTTGTTTGGGTGGCTATCAAAATTAGATATTAAGAAGCCTTTTTGCCGAGTACACAATTAACTATACTTTTCACAGTTCCGTACTGTTTTATTTGCAATATTAAGCTATGCAAAGTGATGTTAAAAATATAAAGTTAATATCTTAGAACCATTTAAAATTGTTTTCTAATAAGTATTAGCAACAAAAATTATATTTTTCCTCAAAATAAAAGTATACTTTTTCATCAAATCAACCAATCACATTTTAGATATTAACATTTCAAATTACGAATTTCAGGTTCAGGGGCGCACTAATTTTTGTTTGGTGGTGGCAAGGCGCTGCAACTTGTTAGCGCCGAGATGTTTAATTTTTAACAGTTTTTTTAATTTAATTTTACAGTATTTGGGAATGTTATTCTTGTGCATTTACAAAATAATTTTAAGGGTTGCATTGGTAAACTATTATTTAATTTCAAGATTCCAATTAAAGTGTTTTTGACAAAAACCATAAAAATCGTTTAGACACGGAGTGGGCGCATTTCGTGAAAATACGCGAACTTATCAAAAAGAGAATTTAGAGGGATCGAACGCGTAATTAACATGTAAGTTAAAACTAAATAAAATGAAGCTTGGGGCCTTGCGAGTTGCCATACAACTGCACTCCGACCCTGTTTTTATTTCTTATTCTTAGATTCCACCAAAAGCCATCTATTGGCGAACACAAACAATAGGAATAATTATTGGGTCCGGCTCCTTAGGATCAAAAAGTACTAAACAGTACTATTGTATTAAAGTCTCTCCTAAAAGAGCAAAAAGAGGAGGTTTTCAAAAACATAAACGAAGCTACTGATAGGGTTATCAAAAATACTGATAAAAGAGTGGGAATTCTATCCGAAAAGGTTGAAAAGCTTGAGATAGTTGTCGAAACTCAAGGACAAGAAACACGCATTTGTCAACTTGAGCTCGATTTGAGGCGAAACAACATTATCGTTTTTAAGGTTGAAGAAAATGAACACTCTTGCAATGAACTGCTACTTATGCTTATGAATAACCTTAATAAAAGCAACGAAGCGTTTCAATTAACAGCAAACGATTTTAGTAGCTGCTACCGTTTAGGAAGGAAGACTGAAGGCAAAATCAGACCAATCCGTTTAACTTTTATAAACTACGAGAAAAAAACAAAAAATATTGCTTTCAAAAAAATCTCAGGCTGTCTTTAGCATATCCGATGACCTACCGAAATCACTTCTCGAGGCTAGAAAACCACTCATCCCAAAATTGTTAAAATTCAAAAAGCAAGGGAAAAAAGCATTCTTTAAATTGGATGAACTTGTTGTCGAGGGTAAAGTCTGGATAGAAAAAGCAGATACCGAACAAGAAAGTTCAAGAAAGAGAACTTGTTCGACGGAAGACTCACCATCACAGCTACCAAAAAACAAAGATGTGAGCAGAAACAAACCAAAAACTACAATCATTGGGTCAACTGACACCAACCCAAAAAAGCAGCCCTCAAATCCCATAAGAAGATTTTTAACACAACAAAGTACGCTAGACATCATAAGCAAAACTAGTTCGCCCCAAATGAAAAATGGCGTTCAACCCGGATGTAGTGGTTCACAATAGCAAATAGTGTGTGACACTAAACCAAATCTCAAAACAACCTACTATCAATAAAAAAATAAAAAATATTAAAAATCATCAATCCTCCCCAACCCGGTGATCAACCGTGGGGAGAGTAGATCAAAACCCCTCAAACCGAAACCTAAACATAAAAACACAGAATCAACCTCAAATTACGAACACCGAGAGTGAGGACAATTTCCATATATGCACTTTAAATGCACGCACCTTAAAAGGTGAAGACCGACAGGTCGAATTAGAAAATGCCTTAAATAAAATAAAATGGGACATTGTCGGTCTATGTGAAAACAAGATTTTTAGCGAAAAGCTAATTGAAAAAGAAAATGGTAACCTATTTGGATAAAAAGGAGAAACTAAGGGCCTATACGGTGTTGGATGTCTAATAAAAGGAAAATGAGAAACTGTATCGAACAAATTAGTTTCTACAACGAAAGAGTAGCAGCACTGCAAATCAGAATTTCTAAAAAACAATAGAAAAATTCTATAAAGACATTGATCAAGCATACAGTGATTTCAAAGCAGAATTTATGTGTGTGATGGGAGACTTTAATGCCAAAATTGGGTTTAAAGAAGAAAACGAAGACTTTATAATGGGAGAAAATGGATATAGAGAAAGGAACGAAAGAGGAAAAAGACTTGTCACATGGCCGTGGCAACATGGTTTATATGTCGGAAACAGCCTTTTTCAAAAAAATAAGAACATAAGAACAATGGACTTGGAGACCACCAACCGGGCTAGTGAAAAAGGAGTATGAAATCCTCAAAGATGTCTCGGTTCTCAACAACTTTAGTTTCTACAGTGATCACAGAATAGTAAGAGGAACGTTCCAAATCAACCGTAAGACCAAAAAATACCACAAAAAGTCATCACAAAAAGAAATACCCCAAATATTGGATGAAAACAGTACACGGAAATACCTCGATAAATTAGAAAGAAAAAGACAAACTCACAGTAGCAACATAGAAACTCAAAGCAGAACGAGACTCGCTTTGCCAAAAAACGGATCTTACAGATACCTAAAAGAACGTTTTTAGAAATCTGAAAAACCAATGCAAAAAAGCAATACAAAAAGATATTCTCGATTACAATAATAGGATGAAAAAAGCTCAAAAGGAACTATCTATCGGGAAAGAGTGGATACTCAAACTGGCAAAAGATAAGAGGAACATACAAAACCGAGCAGATATTAATAACACGGCAACGGATTTCTATAAAAACCTTTATAAAACAAAACTTACGTTAGAGGAAATACAAATCGAATCAGTTGACCTTGAAGCAGATGAAGAAGGAGAACTGCCATTCCTGTTAAATATTGGTCTTTAACAATATATACGTTTACAATAATTATTTACTTTGATATATTTACTGTACTAAATTTATGTATAGTGTTTCTGATAATTATGTTTTATTAATTTTGTAATTAATATTTTTTATTATCAAATACCTTTGCTTATTAAACATTGTTCCGGTTATATTATAAATATTCTTTTTATTAAGAACATTCTTCTTTTGGGAACCCGCATAATATTTCACAGGTTATGGGCCCAGGACCAAGAGTTCCATTGAAATAAAATTATAGCGATTATTTCCAATAGAAGAATTTTAGTGCAAGATTTTTCAATTATTTGATTTTGATTTGAAAATTTGAATACTATTGAAATGGCTGGCAATGTTCCCACGTATAGTTCCTCAAGGCTGGAATTACTTTCAAAAGAAAATTATGATACGTGGAGCATGCAAGCTGAAGCACTCCTTACAAAAAATGATTTGTGGGAATACGTCTCGGGGGCATCTGAAAAGCCAACTGAACCTCCTGCTGCAGTTCAAGAATGGTGTAAACAAGACCGAAAAGCCAGAGCTGACCTAATTTTGTCAATTCATCCTTTGGAACTAAAGCAGATTCGTGGATGCGAAACATCACGAAGTGTGTTGCTCAAGTTAGAGTCAATTTACGCTTCAAAGGGTCCTGCTAGGAAGGCATCACTATTGAAACAGTTAATGCTTCAAAAGCTAGACGAAGCGGTGATGTGAGGGAGCATATGGCAAATTTTTTCGATGCAGTTGATAAGCTTGAAAGCATGAAAGTGACCATAAATGGTGATTTATTGTCAATAATGCTTTTGTATAGCCTTCCATCTTCTTTCGAAAATTTCCGATGTGCGATCGAATCTCGCGATGATGTTCCTTCTGCTGAAGCATTGAAAGTCAAAATTATTGAAGAATGCGAAGCAAGAAAGCAATCAACTGAGGGTGCAGTTATTGCAATGTCAGCAAGGAATTCAAGAGGTTCGTTTAAGACTCAACATAGGTCTGGAGAATTATCGCAGAAACCTCTCGATAAAAAGGTAAAATGTTTTAAATGTGGTATTACAGGTCACAAGGCGAATGTGTGTCAAACTAAGAACTCTGAATTTCCCAAAAAGAAGTCAAAGCAATATGCACATAATACAGACGATTCGTTTGCTGTAAATTATCTTACAAATGCTCACGAAAGAAATACGTGCTATGCAAAGACGAATCGGGAATGGATTCTTGACAGTGGTTGCACATCTCATTTGTGCGGTGATGAAGTTCTTTTCCAATCCTTACATGAATCACCTAAGGTAAAGCTGAACCTTGCTAGCAATGCAACAGCCGAAGTCAAAGGCAGAGGTATTGTGCGTATAACTGTGGCTAGCGATAAAGGTCCTCGCTTGATTGAGTTCAAGGACACTTTATTTGTCCCGGAGTTGCGAACAAATTTAATTTCAGTAGCAAGACTCACTAATAAGGGACATGAAGTAAAGTTTGGGAAGGAATTAGCTATTGTTCAAGCTAAAGACGGTACAATTTCTATGATTGCCGATAGAAGAGGTGATCTTTACATAGTAAGAGAACAGCTCAATTGCGCAAAAGTCGTTGTCCGACCTGATTGCTCCGAACTGTTGAAGTGGCATGAAAGGTTGGGTCATTTGAACAGCAAAGACATTTTAAAGCTGATTCAAATCGGTGGAATTCCTGTGATTAATACGAAAAACCATAAAAAATGATTTGTGCGATGTGTGCTTTAAAGGAAAGATGGTGGCAACACCATTTCCAAAATCTCGTGAATCTTGTGAAGAGATTTTAAAAGTAATACATTCTGATGTTGTTGGTCCATTTCGAAAGGAATCAATCTGTGGTGCAAAATACTTTGTCACATTTATAGATGAAAGTACTTACTTTCTGAAACATAAAAGTGGCGTTTTTGATGCATTCAAAATGTATCAAAATTATGTTGAAAGGCACACTGGTGCAAAAATAAAATATCTACAATCAGATAATGGTGGTGAGTATTGTTATGCTAATTTTGATCGATATCTTTCAGATAAAGGCATTAAGATAAGGTTGACGATTTCTCATACTACACAACAAAATGGTTTAGCCGAGAGGATGAACCGAACCCTCATGGACATGGCTAGATGCTTGATGTTACAGTCTGGTCTGAGTGCTGGATTTTGGTCAGAAGCAGTTGCAACAGCAACTCATATACGAAATCGTTGTCCTACTAGTGGTCTTAATGGTGAAATTCCTTTTGCTAAGTGGAATAAAGAGATTCCTCGATTAAAATATCTTAAGACATTTGGTTCGAAGGTGCACATTTTGGACAAAAATCCAGGCAAGGATAAGCTAGCGGCAAGATCTGTTGAAGGAATTTTTGTTGGGTATCCGCGAGAAAGTAAAGGATATCGCGTATGGATGCCGAGTAAACGTCAAATTGTGCATAGTCGTGATCTGAAATTCGTTGACGAGAAATTACAAGAACTTCCGAATGATTGTCCTGCTGAAGTAGATGAGTTGTTCATTTTGTGGCAAAATGGAAAGCCCGAACGAAGCCAAGTTGAGGCAGAGCAGAGTCAATTAATAGATGAAGTTATTTTCTGAAGAAAAACCTGAATCAAACGAACAAAATTCACTTACCGATCTTAAAAGTGCTATTGGAAGGCCACGTTTACTTCGTACTGGAAGCAGAGGGCGTCCAAGAAAACTTTTTCAAACAACAGAATCGAAGGAAGAAAAGGAAGAAGAAAACCTCCAAAGATTAGCTGAACCTCAAAATGAAAGTGAAGAGTTTGCTGGTGTTGTTGAGATTAGTGTCGCTGATGCTATGAACAGTGATGAAAGCGTGGAATGGAAGGATGCCATGGAATCCGAAGTGATGAGTTGGCTCAAAAATGATACCATGGAAATAGTTGAGGTCAGAAAGAAAAGTGATGTCGTTGGGTGCCGTTGGGTTTTGACCAACAAACATAACTCTGATGGTCAAGTCGAAAGACGAAAAGCTCGACTCGTAGCGAAAGGATATAGTCAGAAGCATGGAGTTAACTATCATCAAACATTTGCTCCAGTTGCAAGACTAGAAACTTTACGTTTGCTATTGGCTCTTGCTGTACAGTTTGACCTAAAAGTATGGCAATTTGATGTTGTGACGGCATATTTAAATGCGACATTAAATGAGGAAGTGACGATGAGAGTACCTGAAATGTTGCATGAGATATTGCAAAGAATTATTTCTAAACAACGGGAAAAATCGAACTTTGGAGAGCAAGCGAAGAAGATGCTGAACCGTTTTCAAAATGGAGGCAATGCTTGTAGGTTGAAAAAGGCTATTTATGGACTTAAACAGGCTGGTCGTCAATGGTATCTCAAACTCACAGAAAAGTTACTGAGTTTTGGATTGAAGCCTACAGTCAATGAGCCGTGTCTTTTTCAAGATGATTCTGAGGGCGAAAGAATCTTCGTACTAATATATGTTGACGACATATTAGTTGCTTCGAAAGATGCCAAAAGATCATCGCAACTTAAGAAATTTTTGGAAGAAGATTTCGAAATTAAATATCTTGGTTTGGCGAAATATTGTCTCGGTCTGGAAATCAATCAAGAAGAAGCTGGAAAAATTAAACTGTGTCAAAAGGGATATACATTAAGTCTTCTTAAACAATATGGAATGGAGAAGTGCAATCCAGTGGCGACACCTTCTGAAAAGAATGTGAGTTTTGACAATTTGCCAGTTATTGATTCACAGGAAACATTTCCATATCGAGAGCTTATTGGTGCCTTGATGTATCTATCTGTGGCGACAAGGCCAGATATTGCAAATACCGTCTCAAGATTGGGACAATTTACTTGCAATTCAAAAAAGTGTCATTGGTTAGCAGCGAAGCGTGTGCTAAGATATCTGGCTGGAAGTGCAAGTCTTGGGCTTGTGTATTCAAAAAAGAAAGAAGCCTTATGTGGATATACTGATGCTGATTGGGGAAATTGTATCATAGATCGTCGATCTTATACTGGGTATGTGTTCATATTTAGTTGTGCAGCAATTTCTTGGAAATCAACAAAACAAAGAACTGTGGCCCTTTCCACTACAGAGGCTGAATATGTAAGTTTATCTGAAGCTTCGAAAGAAGCAATTTACTTGAGAAGTATATTGCTGGAGCTTGGATTTTTGGACTTTGCTAAAACTAAAATTTTTGTTGATAATCGTGGGGCACTGTGTTTGGCAAATGATCATGTTTTTCATGCACGCACTAAACATCGACATTAAACATCACTTTGTTCGAGAATCTGTTGCTGCTGGGATGTTTGTGTTGCAACATATAACAACTGATCAAATGACTGCAGATATTCTTACCAAGCCGTTGAGTCGTGAAGTTCAATCGAAATGTACTGAAGCACTTGGATTAAGAAAACTAAATTCGACATTAAACATCACTTTGTTCGAGAATCTGTTGCTGCTGGGATGTTTGTGTTGCAACATATAACAACTGATCAAATGACTGCAGATATTCTTACCAAGCCGTTGAGTCGTGAAGTTCACTCGAAATGTACTGAAGCACTTGGATTAAGAAAACTAAATTAATTTGATTATTGTTAACGTTTGTATTGAGAGGGCGTGTTAAATATTGGTCTTTAACAATATATACGTTTACAATAATTATTTACTTTGATATATTTACTGTACCAAATTTATGTATAGTGTTTCTGATAATTATGTTTTATTAATTTTGTAATTAATATTTTTTATTATCAAATACTTTTGCTTATTAAACATTGTTCCAGTTATATTATAAATATTCTTTTTATTAAGAACATTCTTCTTTTGGGAACCCGCATAATATTTCACAATTCCTACCCTCTGAAATTGAATTATCAATTAACGAATTACCAAATGGTAAATCATGCGGAAAGGATGAAATCAAAGGTGAAATGCTTAAAATTGGTAAGAGTAAATTTATTAACAGCCTTATGAATATGTTTAATTGGATAATAGAAACCGAAGAAATCCCAAACCAATGGAAAGAGTCAACTATAATTCTGTTACACAAAAAAGAAGACACAACGAATATAAACAATTATAGACCTATTAATCTTATATCAGTTGTGTATAAAGGCTTTAGTACGACGGACCATCTGCAAACAATTAATCAAGTAATCGAAAAATTCAAGGAGTATAAACTTAACCTGAATCTAGCTTTTATCAATTTCATAAAAGCATTTGAAACAGTCGAACATGCAACAATTTGGAATGCACTGCAAACTCAAGGCGTAAGCAATAAATTTATACGAGTTATTAAAAACATATAGACAAACGCAACATCGAGAATTTCCCTAGAAAAAAAACGTAAACCGTTCCAGCTTAGTGGAGGAGTGAGACAGGGAGACCCATTGTCACCAGCACCAGTACTTGAGGAAATATTTCGCAAACTGAATTGGGAGTCCTTTGGTTTAAAAATAGATGGTGAGGTTCTTAATAACTTAAGATTCGCGGACGATATCGTCATTCTGACGCCATCATGTCAAGACCTGGAAAAAATGACATTAGACCTAAAAAGTCATTGGGGCAAATAGCAGGGCTGGAAATGAATGGCGAAAAAACAAAACTGATGAGCAATGGAGAACAGAGGGAAGTTTTCATAGATGGAAAAACAATAGAATATGTTGACAGCTATATATATATGGGCAAACAATATCAATGGAAAATAGAGAAGAAAAAGAGATAGACAAAAGAATTACCAATAGCTGGAAACAATTCTGGAATCAAATCTTAACAAAAGGTCCAGAAAATATCTGTTTGATGGATTCATCTTACCTGTCATGACGTTCGGGTGCCAAACATGGAGCATGTCATCCAAATCAGCTCAAACACTTATAACTACTCAAAGAGCTATGGAAAGGTCAATTTTAAAAGTATCAAAAAGACAACGGATCAGTAGTGAAGGCAAAGCAACAGAAATGGAACTGGGCAGGTCATGTAGCTAGGATGACTGATAACCGATGGACTTTAAGAAGTACACAGTGGATTCCTAGAAATGGCTTACGTAGAGTGGGAAGACAAGTTGGAGATGACATAACCCGACAAAAAAATAAATGGGAAAGAGTGGCCAAAAACAAGGCAGCTTGGAAACCTTGGGGGAGGCTTATATCCAAACATAATCATTAGACATTTTTTAAATATTTTTATCTTATTTTTAATTTTTAACATTCTATTTAATCATTAAAAAAAAAAAAAAAGTGGAACTGAATTTCAAACCAATTGGATCAATAAAGCTTATAATAATAATAAATAATAATAATGCATTTTTTAATAAATGACTGCATTCATAATGTTACGATTACCGAAAAAAAATGAAATAAAAAGAAAACTCAAAATGTATTTGCACGATAGGTAATAGGTGTCGTCTGGCATGCATTTTGAAGTAAAATGTCCTCAAAAAGATAAAACTAATTTTTTTTAGAGATTGGTTATTGAATAAAAGTAACTCACACCAATTCAACACTTGTTTTGATGTTTAGTTTTTCTAAATTTATCATAAATGTTTCTGGACCTTTTTTTTTCAAGAGAAAATTACAAACAATTTGAATGCTTACACAATCCACAATCACAAAAATATTAATTTTGTTCAGCCACAATTACGAAAAAAAAACAATGCAAATGTTCATTTTTGAGAGCCGGCTGACATTTCAACCACAGTTTGAGAGAGTACGTCGCTCTCAAAAAACGAGACGATAGTGATAGAGTTACGTAAAGCAAACCTGAGACGATCACGTTCACGACTATCGTTTTGAAAATTACGGAATGACCCCCCAGGGAAATTTTGTTTACCTGGAAATATTTATTTACCTCGGATTTTTTTAAGCGATCGTGAACATTCCCTGGCGTTTTTTTTTTTGCAGGGAACAAAAAAATGTATGAAATGACAAATAAATTTCCCTGAAAATTATTTTCCCGATATCAATAAATTCCGAGGGAAACATTCTCTCGGTATTAAAGTTTTTATATACAGCCCTATTCTGAATGAAAACTCCCGGGGAAATGTTTTTGGGAGAAGAGCTCACAATCGAAAAGTTGCAACCAATTTCGTTATTTTTTCACTTTTACATTATTCTGAACACAAGGGGAACAAATAACAAGCGAAAACATAATGAAATTCCGGGAATATTTCGATTTGGAGCCCTTCTCCCGAAAACATTTCCCCGGGAATTTTTGTTTAGAATAGGGCTGATATTTTATTTTATATTTACTCTCCATCAGCAAACAGTACCAGGGAACTTTTTATTCACGATAGCCCCCATTATGTTTACTGTGGGTAGTACAGCGTCTGCGGGTCAGCTAGTAATTGATAAAATTGGAAAATCAAATTTTTATAAACTTGATGTTAGTTTATAAAAGTTTTGATCAATGACAATCAGCCCAATTTTTAATAGCCAAGAACGTGGTGGACCTGTTGAAAAATTGATTTCTAATTTATCAAATTTAAATATTTCTCAATTGCTATCGAAACTCGGTTAAAGACTGTCGAATTTTGTCATCTTTGGCCTGGTTGTGTTCCCAACTTGCAAAATTGTTCTGTTTTCTTTTGCAGAAGAGATCATTTACGAGAGATATCTAACAATCTGACGAATTCAGTCCCAAAAATTGCTTTAGGCAGAAATATGAGTTTATGAGATGGACAAATAAAAATAAAAGGAATTGTGGTTATTATTGAAGTGAATTGTGTTTTTGATCGTATTTTGAAATACAAATATGTGCTTTAATCGAATTGAAAAAAAAAACTGAATTGTTCAATTTGTTCTAGGCATTTTCACAGTTCTTTCTTTCATTTTGTTTTTTTTCTTTCTTTCTTTGAGACAGAATTTTCTTCCCACTCCTAGAAGTTTGACAGACTTCCTTGTTAAGTACAGAAGAAGTATGAAAAGATCTAACATTCTATTCACAACCGTCAGTATTTTTTTTTCAATGATCGACTCAAATCTAAATATAGGTTTTTGTATAGACTGCGGTTTTTTTGTGTCAATGAAAGAAAATGCTATGATGAAACCAATACTGATTTGCGTTTCAATCATATTTGTGTCTATAAGTCTATAAGTAAATTTTAATCGCCATTTAATTATTTCCGTACTTAGCCGCTGATCCATAGACGAATAGCATCCATTAAGTCGTTACCCTACATTTGATATTTTAAAATCACACATGAGTTTGATACTTACTTATCACAACAATGAGCATGAAACCTTATCTTTATTCACTGTTTGAGTAGTATAAGTAGTATATATAAGTATGTACATAATAATACAGATTTATACAGTATCCGTGAGACATTTTTTTCATAGAATTTAAATCAATTAAGTTCTATAGACATTTTACTTATATGCGTTGAAATGCATTTACAATTATTTAGTTATCATTTTTTTGCAGTGCAACGGTCAAAACAAACGATACATCTATTGCGACTTGCGCAAATTGCTTATCAAGTTCTCTGAAATCAAATTGAAACTT
This sequence comes from Meliscaeva auricollis, assembly GCA_948107695.1. Taxonomy (NCBI): domain Eukaryota; kingdom Metazoa; phylum Arthropoda; class Insecta; order Diptera; family Syrphidae; genus Meliscaeva; species Meliscaeva auricollis. The sequence goes on along the minus strand of OX403619.1, from coordinate 36,569,108 downwards.
TGAATGAAAAAATGAGTCAGCCAAGCGGCAATGTTATTAGATGCAGTTTGTATGTATTTGTACAAGTATTCAAAAAACAAGATAGTTTGATCATTTTAATCAATTGTACAATGATAATTCTCAAAAGGTTCTTTCCTATGATGCTATTTGTTTTATAACTATAACGTCAATAGTGATTAACCTGCACACTTTTAATTCGGGATCTATGTAAAATGTTATTACACAGTATAATTAATATCTTACCTTAAAAGCTTGCCATTCTTCTTTAACAATGTCAACGAATGAAACGGCGCTTGCTACGGCAATGAAGCCTACCAATACCAATAAAACACGCATGGCTAGTGGTTGAGATCTGAAATTATATAGGGAATTTTTGTTGATTTAATAAATAAATTAATAAAAACAAATATGTATAGTAATATTATGAATATAAAACAAAGGCATAACCACAGTACTGTGGGCATAATTATAGATTGTTTAGTTTTGATTATATGTACTTTTTTCTTATATGTATTTAAAAACTTGTTTCCTGAAAGCAAACGATTACCGAATGTGAATTTCATAGATAGGTAGTTGTTTTTATGGCAGAAAGCAGAGAAGAAGAAAAAAGAGAGCTCAACTATAAAAATGTGTTTTTTTTTTTTGTTTGTTTTCTTTTGTTTCTTCCATATTTGTGTGTTAAGTGGGACAAAAAAACACACATACGAATATAAAAATACAATTGGCTATTTAGAAAATTATTTTTAATAAACTTAATAGCATTTCAACGATAACACCGTATTTTTGTTGATAAGACTCACTGTTCAATAAAAATTTCTGATCTGATCTGTTCAATTTTGTTTGTTCTTAGAAAACGAAATTGTTTACTTTAAAAGGTTTTGTTAAAAAGCTATCATTCTCATAGCTAATTTCAATTTTAAAATATTTAATATTGAACATATTGAACAGATCGAGGGTTAAAGTGCAGTATCTCGAATGTGGTTTTCACATATTTTGCATAGATTACAAAAAGCTTTTATTTCAAGAGTTAAAGATTTTCATTACTGTCGTAAAACATCATTAGTTTGCGAAAATGTCAATAGGTTCTTAGCACCTTAAGTGTCTGTTATAGCGATCAGTAAAAAACTCTTTTGGATAATTTTCGAATTATGTAAATGATTCCAATCGATGGAAATGTATTTTTTTTTTTCAAAAAATAATCCCAGGAAAGAAGATTTTTTGTAAAATAAGCATTTACAGCATGGGAAATAAAATTTTTAAACTAAAAAACATTTATTCATTATCTTTTACTGCTTTTAACTTAGATTGCTGGCATTTACTTACTGAACATTAAATTAAAAAGCATATTTAGCTAAAATACTTAAATCTATTTTGTAAGAAGGATTTTATGATCTAATGGAAGTTTTAAGAAAGTTTTCTATTCATTCATCCTCAACCTAGCAGTATGCATGTATGTATATAATAGGTAGTTGAATCAGTTGAATTTCTTCCAATATATGCCATAGCTTTGTTGGTAGGTACACACAAGTTCCGATATCATCAGTTTTGTTTATTTCACTATGTCGTTTTTTCACTATGCAATTTTTTTCGAATCCAAAACTACCAATTAGTAGGTAAATTTGAATGTAGCTAGCTGTTTTAAATACTCAGATGCAAAGCTGAAAAAAAAACACAGACCTAGAATCATGTACCTATACATGATTCTAGGTCTGTTTTTTTTTTTTTTTTGAAGGATGGGCGCTTTGTTACGTTTACTTAGGTATGTATGTCAAACAACGCTCTTGCAGAAAAAGCGCCATTAAGATAGATTAACTTTTGGCAGTTGTAAAATCGACGTAAAAGCGTGATTGTGTTTCAGCTTTTAATGTTTTTTAGTTTATTTTGTTTTTGTTTCTAAATAATGGCCCCTTACCATAAAATTTGTTATCTTCTTATGACCTAACCTATCAAATTCTTAGCAGTTTTAACTATAATCTATAAAAGCAAGTATCTACCTACTTACAAGCGACCTAGTCATGCATATTAAAAATTGTAAATCAGTGATGATAACTAGGTAGGTAATGTGAAGACTTAAAGCTAGGAGACGTTTCGAAAGTTTATATTTATAAACAAAAACTTTCTTCATCTGGTGGATAACATTTCATAAATTTTCTCATTTAAATAATGATAACACATCAAACAAAAGAAAAAATAAACAAAATGCTATGCAACTCTACATAGCACGTCACATGAATTATTTTTTTGTTTTTATAAAAAAAAATACCAAATCCAGTTTCAGATCAAGACTTTGAAGTTAACCGGATTAGGTAAACAAATGAAAGTCTAAGTATTTCAAATATAAATACATAGGTACCAAGTTTGCAAAAATACAGTTACACAAGGGCATATTTACAAAAAAAATAAATAACTTAAGTTAAATTCATTGCAATGCCTTGGAACTCCAAAGTTTTTTTTTTCTACTTTTTAAATAAACAAAATAGCCATTATGTTCAGATATAGCAAGCAATGTGCGGTAAGATTTCACTTCCTAGAATTTGATATATCTGAAAGTTTTGCTGGGTAATCATGAAGGTATACCTATAGCATAGCGTACTTAAGTTCGTTGGAATCAGAATTATATACCTACTCAGCTGCGCAATATTGAAGCGCTTTGAACATTTCAAATCTAATGGCCGCGCTTAGAACAAGGTAGGTATAAAATTTTAATAAATTCGCAAGTACATAATAATTATGTCCTTTGTCTAGTTTTGAACAGAATTAAGATTTAGAAACGTTGCTGGTAAATATTTCTACATTTTATGATTATCATTTAGCTGCTCCGTAATAGATACTGTGTCTAAGTGGTACATATTTATATTTGTTTGGAAGATGCATAATAGTTTAACTTATTTTACTAGTTCAAGATTCAGAGATTTCTGATCGCTCAGCAATCTAGGAAAGTTGCAAAATTCCTCCTTTCTGCCCGTCAAAAGCAGCAGGATCAGTGTCTGTGAAACCTGGTACCTGGAAGCTGGAACTTTCTATAAAACTGTTACACTATATTAATAGAAAATTGGCAAGTTCTCTGAAAAATACGGCTATGATGAAGGTACAGTAATTTAAACAAAGGAAATTCTCTACTTTGCCGTAGTCCGTTTCTTTGAAATTTCAGATAACAGACTGAAGAGGCGTATGCCAAAGACGAAGTATGTAAATATTTAGATGACGCAATAGACGACAATGTTTTGAACAAAAGAAATCCAATCGCTTGCGATGTTACTTTTTTCTATCAAAAAATAGCAAATACAAGAATCATAAGAACTTACCAATAAAATATAACTATTTCACAATAAAACTGATGAAGTGGTTAAGTTTTCAATGTATTTACAATATCACAACTAACTTTAACGAATTTTCGTGCACAAATAAGTAATTATTGGGAGACCAAATAAACGAAACCTCACTATCACTATTCAATTCACACATATCTTCTTTGTTTTTTTTTTTAATTCTTTGTTTTGTACCGTTTACTGGGTTGAAACCACATTGAGCCACCATTCAACCACTTTGTATACATACTACGTCGAGTTCAAATCAAACTCTCATCTCCACATTCACACGAGAGAAATCCAATTAAGCTTTTACCCAAGACTTCAGGCATATATAAAAAAAAATTGATGACAAAAAAAAAAATGGCAGTTAGAAGAAAGATAGAAACTTAAAAATTGAAATTAAGGAATATTTAGTGCTTAATCAGTTACCTATCAACTAAAAATTAACATAATAATAAATTTAAACTGTTTATATAAAGAAACTATACACTTTTGTGCAAAAATACTGAATATGGTAAGCGTTGTTTGTTTACATTCTTCGAACAAGATTTACCGTTTTCTTTTTTTTTTCTATTTTTGTGTGAAAGAGAAGCGACAAAGACAAATGCGTAAGAAGCCCAATTGGGCTTTTACCCAAGACGTCAGGAAAAAATAAAAAAAAATTTATGGCAAAAATAAATGGCAGCTCTCTAGTTAGACATTTAGTGCTAAATCACTTAGCTATCAACGAAAAATTAACATAAAAATAAATTTGAACTGTTAATATTGTTACGAATATAGGAGCGAACACACCCAGGCGAAAAGACACATGTAGGTCTTTGGTTATGATTAATAACTAAAACTCTGTCCGCTTTCATCCGAACGTCAAACTTTCGAACATCGAACGGAACGAAATTGAACGGAACGAAATCTGTCTATATCTGTCTCTATCTGTCTGTGTGTATTTGTCTCTTTTGCTTAACGAAACTGGAGATCTCTGGATCCTTCGAGAAGAAATGAGAGGAGTATAAATACGAGGTCGGAGAAGGAGATTGGGCTTTTTACGCATTTGTCTTTATCGCTTCTCTTTCATACAAAAATAGAAAACAAAAGAAAACGGTAAATCTTGTTCGAAGAATGTAAACAAACAACGCTTACCATATTCAGTATTTTTGCACAAAAGTGTATATTTTCTTTATATTAATACTTTAAATTTATTATAATGTTAATTTTTAGTTGATAGCCAACTGATTTAGCACTAAATATTCTTTAATTTCAATGTTTAAGCTACTTACTTTCTTCTATCTAGAGAGCTTCCATTTTTGTTTTTGTAATCAATTTTTGTTTTATCTTTGCCTGACGTCTGGGGTAAAAGCCCAATCGAGACAGTTTAATTTTGACAGTAATAAAGATAAGTGATTGTGAAAGTGTAATTTGAAAGTGTTACTTCTTGTAAATTGTAAAGAGTAATAGTGAAACAGTTTGTAATAGATAAAAGTGTTTGTTAATTTGCAAGTAAATAAAAGTGTATAGTAAAAAGTGAAAATAAGTTTTATTTAGAACCTAGAAAACATTACAATATAAAGAAAATATACACTTTTTTGAGAAAATACTGAATTTTGTATGCGTTGTTTGCTTACATCCTTCTAACAAGATTTACCGTTTTCTTTTTTTTTCTATTTTTGTGTAAAAGAGAAGCGACAAAGACAAATACGTAATGAGACTTTTTAGAAAAAATGCAATACATCTCTATCTCATTTTGTCTCATTCTAAACTCCTAAACGTCAAATCGACACTTTAGCACTATGACGTTTAAGTAATCAACATAAATAATCAAACTTGTTCATATATTTTTTTCGTGTGAGAACTGTCATTGCACCAAAGTGTCTAGTTTGACATTTTGGCAAAAATCCATATCCAAATTATCATCCGCCCTGGTGAAAACTGAAAAGATAAAGAGCCTAATAGAATCCATCGCTCGTGGCTGAGCGACGTCGCTGACCATGATAAACAGAAAACAAGTTATGCTAATTAGATTTTTGGCAGGTTTTCTGTGACGTCATAGTAATCTTTCTCATGGGCAGTTCACATTTTTTTTATTGAAAACAACAACAATGAAACAGAAAAAAACTCGATTGTCAGCATCGCAGATGACTACTACGTCATCGGTTTTCCAAAATGGCGACATGGCGTTTATAATAAGCATAAGAATAAGAAATACAGGAAAGGGTGTTTGGCGAACAAAATGCACAAAGTAGTGTGAGTTGCACAAACACACAGGGTCGAAGTGCAGTTGTATAGCAACTCGCAAGGCTCCAAGCTTCAATTTATTTTAACTTACCTGTTAATTACACGTTCGATCCCTCTCAATTGCCTTTGTGTCACCACCTTATGAAATTTCTAGAGGTTCATTGTATGCGTCCACATAAGGTGTGTTTTTTTGTACTCCCGGGCTAAGTTGGACGAAAAAATATTATATAATATTTATTTTTCACAATTTGTTCGTCTTTGGCTAACCCATACAATCTGTCGCGTCCATTCCACCAACGAATCCGTTGTCGATGAACTTTAAAGTTCGGCTACTTTTACCGTCGCGTCCATTGTTATGGGTCGCTTCTCATAAGAACGTGTGTATTTTATTAAGCTGTCAATTGAAAACGTCAACAAAACGCACACGACGGATTCTATGGGTTGGCCCCTTCAGAGATCTTCGCCAAATACAGCCGACGGCTGAGATTTTTTGTCACACATAAAAATAATTAGATTAAGGCTAGTTTACAGTTTAGCGTGCAAAAACAAAAAAAACAAAAATTCAAAGCAAATTTTAGTTTGTTTTTAGCATTATTTTGTACCATATTTTGATGTTTAAATTTTCAAATCACCGTAACCAATGCATATATTACCTTTTATTTTATATCAATTGGTACAGAGACTACATATGCAATTTGTTTTTTTTTTGCATGCAAAAAAAACAAATTGCATTCTTAGCCTTTTGTTTTGATTGGTTACAAAAAATAAAATGCACGACTGGGTCGTGCACGTACTTGCTCTAAGGGTCAAAGTTGCTGTGGATGTAATTGCTTCATATATAAAGTTTTTAACTTTATAAGAAATTAAAAAATAAACATTAAATTTAATACTTAAATGACTTTAAGAACTTCTTAACTTGTTTTGATCTCAAAACCAAGTATGTCATTTGATTTTGTTAAAAAAGATAAATTTAAAAAAAAAATATTTTTTATAAACAAAAATTCTCAAGCTTGGTTTAAAAAAAAAGTTTGAATGCCAATTTTAAGAAAATATTAATGGACATCTAAAATCAAAATTAAAAAAAAAAATTATTCACGCGTTTTCGAAAAATTGATTTAAAAAAAAAAATTGAAACTTTTTTAAAAATCCAAAATTTTTTTTTTCAAAATTTTGATATGAAAGAACTTGAAAATTGTTTAGAATCTCTATTTTTTTTTAATGTCAAAAGTACGACCTTGTCTGTTGTATTACACATAAAAATTTTAATCAAAATCGTGAGAGCCGTTTTTGAGAAAATCAAGTTTTTCCATATTCCAGGTACCGTTAATTTTGGTCGTAAGAAAATTTCAATTCCCCCTCTAGGGAACCACCATAAACCCTTATTTACCAAGTTTAAAGATAATCGCCTAAGTACTTTAGACTCTAGCTCAAGATAGCTACAGATACACTGACAAACTGAATGTCATGTCTGATTGTTATCTCGAATTCGATTTTTTTTTACGAATCCTAAACTTGCCCTATAGTACGGATGAGTCGATTTACTTTAAACTCGGTATGTGGCGTTTTTTGGAGACTATCCCCAGACTTTTTTTGAATTATTTTTTTTTTTAACAAAAATAACGGTACCTGTCATATACCGGTTTTAGAAAAACAGAAAAACTCATTTTTCTCAAAAATGGTTCCTACGGTTTTGATTAAAAAAAACATGGTCCTTTTTTTGGATTAGGTCTATCTTTAAATGAAAACCATTTTTTCAAATTGTATTTTTATAATCTAGTTACACCTTATTATGACTTCATTTGAGTCGATACACATTTGTTTAAATTTAATTTTACAAAAAAAAAAAAAAACACTACATTTAACGCAAAACGATATAAACAAACACGTAACTAACCTGAATGCATTTCAGAGCGTATGCACTCCATCATCAGCAATCGCGACATTACATTTTTTCAAAAACCGTTATTAATGGTACCTGCAATAGAACGGTTTTTTTAAATTCTGATTTTCTCCTTCATGCCGTTATAATATTTAGTAAAAAATAATTCGAAAATTATTTTTTTTTTTTAAATTAAAATTATTTTTTAAAATTATTTAATTTTGAAAAATCATTTTTTCGAAAACTACTGCATATTTTTTTTCAAAATTTAGTTTTTAGATGTTGGTAAATAATATCTTAAAAATGGCGTACCAATTTTTTCTTATAAAAGTCCTTCCAAAATTTTATATAGAAAAATAGAAATAGAAAAAATATAGAAAAACGGCTCTAACGATTTTCAATTTTTTTTTCTTATAATGTATCATTAAGAAGCTGTTTTAGTCATTTGAAAATCGAACTTTATACTTTAATTTTTTTATTTTACATTTACAAATTTTTAATTAAAAACGCTTAGCATATATGGTGACCTTATCTATAAGTGCAACTATAAATTAGTCTTTAAATAATAAGAGCGTGGACAAGTATGTGCAAGTATGTGTGAATCTTGATAAAAATCGAGAGTCGGAAAAAAAAATCTTTACTAGACCTTTTTGACTCTGATAGTGAAAAATAGGGCATGAAATCTCACTTTAGCCAGTATTAAAACCAGTATTATCCGGTTATCGCTCTATTTTAGATTTCTGAGATGTACAAAACCGATATCTTTTTAGTGAATGGAAAACGACAATCTAGAAAAAAAGCCTAGAGTGCATTCAAAGTTTTTTTAATGAACTAAAAAGAATTATCTCTAAACTTAAGAAACACATTTTTGTTTTCCTTATTAATGGAATATTTTTAAGGAATGATATCCCATTTTGAAATGTAGTAAATTTTGTTTACACTTCACACCATAGAATTACGGTTATTTAAAAATGATCAGAACTTTGGGCCAGTTTAAGTTTTTAGAACAATTTGCAGATTTTCTAGTCAAATGGAGCTAATCAACCAAAATCGGTCGATTAGCTTAATCCCTGATTAACAACTCAAACATTGGCAATAATCATGGATTTAAGAAAATCAAATGTGAACAAATTGGCCCTTTGTTGGGCAAAAAAGTTATATATTTTTTTTTTAAACTGATGCAGGTGTGTTTATATTTTTGAATGCAGGGTTATTCAAGGTTCCATGACAAAAACTCCAATAAAAGCGTTTTTTACTATGGGAGAGGGTTTATCTCCCCCGTTTGGGCGGGAGGGAAATTTTACAAATTTCACTGAAAATGGAAAAAAATCATTAAAATATAACGGAGATACATATTAAGTATTACATTTTTTTTTAAGTATTAGTCAGTTCTTGTATCAAGTAAAATCTATGCATAGATTAAGAAAAAAACGAGTTTTTAACTCAACATTTGGGAAAAACATTACAAAAAGCAAGAGTATGATAAGAAATAATAACGGTATTTTGTAGAACACTTTAATACAAGCATTTTTTTTACTATGGGATTTGGGTTGGCTGTCTTTGACAGAACTCATATTTTTGCCCAAATACTTTCGTGGGGCTGAATTTTTGAAGGAGTGGAAATATTTTTTTCTCTCATGATAGAAGTACAAAACAGAAGGTCCGCTTGGGATCTTTTTGGGCTGAAATATGAAATCCGTCAAATTATTTAGAGTAGTGATGAAATTCTCTCGGCCGAAACTGCTTAGAAACACGGGAACATGATGTTTTAAAATATCTGCGACTTTTTGCTTTATGTATTAATTAATTTACTTTTTGGTTGCGTTTCATATTTGTTGATTCGTTAAAAATTGACGACATTCAAAAATATTTTCATGGTTATATATTTTATTTTTTTTATTGTTTTGCTGTACATTTGAAATGATTTTGACAGAGTTCAAATTCTTTGGGCAGAAATTTCCAAAAGAAGGGAAATGATTTTCAGTACGCTCTCTCTTGACAAGTTTAACAGGACTTGGACTCAAAAATAGTAGAGATTCGTTGTTTTGGCGAGTACCCAAACAGACCTAGATACAGCAACTACTCATGCTCTCCAATATCAATTGTCAATCAAAGAAAAAAATAAAAAAACAAAACAAATAAATTCTAAAATTTCGAAATTGTGTCGGGAAGAAAAATTAAAATTTAATTCCTGATCCAAAGTATTGTCAATCTTCTAAGTGGTCAATTTGTTTTTTCTTTTCAATTAAAGACCGCCATCCAGTAGGTTTGTTTGGGTACTTTTGTGGGCTAAAATGCACCTTGATAAACAGAAAACAAGGTATGCTTATTATGAATGCCATGTCGCCATTTTGGAAAACTGATGACGTAGTAATCATCTCCGATGCTGACAATCGAGTTTTGTTAAGTTTCATTGTTGTTGTTTTCAATTTAAAAAAATGTTTTGTCCAATTCCATAACTGATGTTCGGGTGAACTGCCGATAAGAAAGATGACTATGACGTCACAGAAAACCTGCCAAAAATCTAATGAGCATACCTTGATTTCTGTTTATCATGGAAATGCACAATCTGTCAGTATGTCAATATGTCAATATGTAGGTTTTATATACAATGATGAAATGCACAATCTGTCAAATTTTGAGGAGAGAAAAATGCACAAAAGTACCCAAACGCTTTGAACAAAATTTGCTGCCACTTTTTAAATGTAAGCAAAATAAAGCTTACAAGGCTTTGATTATTTCTATCAAATGCTGCATTAAGCCTCCAACAAAACAAATAATTATAGAAAAGAAATAAATTTCATTTAACTAAGGAATTAAATAAAAAACTACGCATTTGGTTTTTATTTGAAAACTATTAATTTGGTTGTTTTTTCCTGCAATATTATGCCAAACACTGCATTTAAATTTAATTCTTCTTTTAAAAAATAATTTACTGAACGAGGTACACATTTTATTGAAGAAATTTGAAAAAAAATATAAAAGAAATTGAAAAAAAAGACACTTTCATCAAAACAGAAGAAAAACTATACGCAAATTATGATTTGACAATTGTTTGTAAACAAACACTTTCATTATTTTGTTTTTGTACTTTAGCTTTTGACAGAACTCAGTTTTCTGCCGACAGAAATTCTATTTGCTGAAATTCGCAGGAAGGAGAAATGATTTACGCTCTCAAGAGCGCTCTCTTTTGTCGACATCTACGAATTTTTTGAGTACCCAAACAGGATTTGGGTGAAAATTCTTACGAATTTTCTATTTACGTCTGTACCCAAACAGAACTAATATGAAATCCGTTAAAATTGTAGAGTAAGGATGAAATTTCAATAATGGTTTAAATATTTGCATCCAAAAAGTATACAAATCTGTAATTTAAAAATTGATGTCCAAAATCGTGTGTAGCGGAATCGCCCATTTCTTTTTTTTTTTTTTGCCTTTTTTGCCATTTCTTTGGGCAGAAATGTTCAATAGAGGGGAAATGATTTTCTCTCTCAGTACGCTCTCTCTTGACAGGTTTGATAGGACTTGGACTCAAAAATAGTAGAAATTCGTTGTTTTGGCGAGTACCCAAACCCAAACAGACCTATTCTGTGGGCTGAAATTCGCAGGAAGGGAAATTGTTTACGCTCTCAAGAACGTTCTCTTTTGCTGACAGCTACGAATTTTTTGAGTACCCAAGCAGGATTTAGGTCAAAATTCTTACGAATTCTTACGAATTTTCTATTTTCGTCAGTGCCCAAACAGACCTAGGCAAAGCGTGTTGTGGCGGTTACATTTTGTTTTTTTCCAGTCCCCATCAAGACCGTGCAATACCAAACGTTTAAAAAGTTATAATTGTATAGGTATTACCGATATTTTTAAATGATTTTTTTTATATTTTTTGTACTTTTTTCATAAAATTACTCTTCATGCCCAAACGGAGGGAGACTGTCATTGTTATTATGAAATTGAAATGAAATTGAAACTCAATTTAAGCTTTAGTTAAGTATGTAGTTTTGTATAAAGTCTTTTAGCAACTAAAGTATAAAATAGATTAAAATAGTCAATATACATTATATCTACACCAATGGATAATTGACATCATTTGCAATACCACACTGATTATTCTTATTGCGTGACATTTTAATAAAGCCTTGTTCACCCCACGTGTTTCCCCATGAGTTTTTCACCAACCAATAGTCGGCGCCATTTTCATCACTACCATAACCAACGCAGAGAACAGCATGTCTTCCATACTCCACGTCGGAATGGCACTCAGGCTCATCAAAAATTCCACTCTTGTAAAATTGCAGTGATTCTCGATTGACGTCAATAACAACTGCTAGTGGACCAACTGTAGCAACAGCTTCCTTCATTATAGCTTCGTCTCCTTCAGGAAGATTGACATATCCTTGATCTGTGGCTCCAATCTTGGTTTTGTCGAAATTACATGTGGTTCCATCAACTCCTTTGTATGGATACGCTTCTTCTGTATTAATTCCACTATTGTACTTAATGTATCTATAAGCTTGTCTGGTAAAACCGCCAGTGCAACCTGTATTTCCGTACTTTTTTGAGCAATCCATTACATTCTGAACAGACAAAGAAGTCAACACTCCATTGTGTAGAAAGTTTTGTCCTTCTAATGCACCTATAGCAGAAAACGCCCAACAGGACCCACAATAACCTTAAAAATTATTAAAAGATAATGTGTGTTTATTTTTAGCTTATAATTGATATTATTTACCCTGTTCCTTGACTGATGTAACAGCACCAAGTTCCGTCCAATTGACAGATTTTGGTAGTGTTATATTTGTGAGACTAGTGTAATCTATACCTTCTTCCGGCATCATTTCCATATATCTATAAGTCATAATAATATTTACAACCGAACGTTTTAAGGTGCATCAGTACTCACTGATCCGTTCCAAGAGATAAATTATAACCATTCACAAAGGTATAAAATTCATCATACATCAAATCGGCATACTTGTTAAGACCCAGCGTAAATGAAAATATGCCTTTAGTGTACTTGAGATTATGCTTTTCAATTTTATCTTTGTTATCCAAAAATATTTTCATTCGGAAATTCTCTTCTGTCTCATTTGTGTACTGTTTTCCATACGTTTGCTAGAAATTAAACTAGGTATTTTATAATAGTGCAAATTGAACGTTGCAGAAACATGAATCTAAGATAGTTTTCTAAGTCGATTTAGAATAAAGTTTTGAAAATAGGAATATTTCTTATGCTTTAGTATTACTTACCTTAAAATTATTCCAATCCTCATCAGTACTTATGTCAAGAGCTCCTCCGCTTAATGCAGCTAAAAGGCTGCTAAATACAATAATTAATAGCTCCATTGTAAATTCCTTCCGAACTTGGCACTAAGAATAAAGATTGGGTTTGTATTAATAATACTAATCACATTTTCTATCTTATATGAATTCTTATCCAATTTCAACTATTATGTTCATATGGTCGCAGTAATACTTAAACTATATTAGAAGTCAACAATAAATAATATTTATTGCATATTATGTACCTGTCAGATTTTGTCATCGTAGCATATCTTGTAAAAAAGAACTATATTTTTTTAATTTTTGTAGTCAAAAATATCGGTTAAATATGTACAATTTTCACATTTACATTTTTAATACAGTTAAAAAAAAATAACTTTCGAAAAAAGTTCTTGGAATTAAAAATAGATATTTAATTTTTGAAAAAAATAATTTAAAAAAATCTTTAGTGAATTTTTTTGAAATTTTGTTTAAGATTTATAATTAAAATCTTCAACATTGTATAAGTACATACAAAATATAAAAAAAAAAGTTTATAGTTTCTTTTCTAAAAATTCATCTTCATATAAGGAATGAAATACTTAGCCCACTTTGTGTCCATGACAAATTAACTGAAGAGAGTTTACAATAAATTTATGGGTATTTAAACTCAAAAAGACAGGATTCTGAAGTCTTAAAAAAAGACAAAGATATAAAAATTGTTAAAGCAACAACCAACAAATAAAATAAACGAGTGTTATTTGAAATAAAAATGTTCATTTTGTTAGTTTTTTTAACAGCTTTGTGAACTGAGCTTTACGTTGGAAAGTTTTATATATTTTTGAAAACTGCAAATATAGAAAACGTAAAAAAGAGAATAGTTCGGAATTCTTGTTTAAAAATTCAGATTTTTCAAAAAGAGACGAAACGAAAAAGTCAATGTTGTCACCACTGAGTTTAAAGTTATATTCCATCAAACTCTGGGTAGTACCGAGTATTCGAATCCAACCTTGATGGTGTACGCAGCAGAGGAAGACTACTTAACAGGATGCGCACATAAGTCGAGGACGACCCCAACTAAATTATCGTGTGTAACTGGAGGTGGCTAGTTAAGGACATAGCTGGCTGGAGGGGCATGTTGGTTGAGGTCGTAGATTATCCTGGATTATAAACGCAATCTTAACCTAAAGTAAAGTAAGAGGGCATTTAATTTTCTGCACTCATTAGTTTGCAGGCATTGATTTTAGTTTACACAAAGACTTAAACTCATTAAAGTTGTATTATTATTAAATATAGAAGTTCTTTTAAATATTTGCATCCAAATAATATAAAAATGCTGTGATTTAAAAATTTAAGTTCAGAATCGTCTCCAGTGGAACTTAAAAAGTTTTTATTTTTAGCAACGAAGAAGTGTCATTTTGTCAATGCTTTGTGTTTTTTCGAAAATCCTAGATAATTATTATTCTAATACGACTAAATGTTATTTTTTTTTAAATTTAATTTTGAACCGATGTCGATTTTCCATTAAACTTTCGAAAAATGTGAACAATATCAAATTATTGGTTCTTTTCAATAGAAAACGAAACTTTTTCAAGCATTGCTGAAAAAAAACACAAGATAGCAATTATTTGTATGTGAAACGACATGAGTATATCTATTTTTTGTTTTTTTAAGAGATTAAAAAAAACTAATTATACCAATCGATAGAGGAAACACAATTAATTTTGTTTTCTGCTACGAGGTGAGCTTTACCTCTCATAAACTCTAGACAAAAATTATTTTTTTAAAAATAAAACTATTTCAAATCGCTTTTCTGAAAAATTCTAGATTTTGAGATGGGATACTTTGCGAGGCGACGTAATGTTGGACCTTCGCACATAATTTGTGCAAAATACTGGTTTTAAGTAGAATTTCTACCAGTATATGGCAGCATCAATCCATTTAAACTATCAGAAATCGTAATCCATTATTGTGTGAAAATGAAAAACTTATTTTATTTTATTAAAGGAACGTTCAAAAAAGGTGAAGTTATCGGAGCCTTAGAGGAATTCAATTTTTTAACTTTAACATAACTTTGGAAATGTGTACAAAAATTTGTATCTTTATCAAGAAGAACTGGCAACTCAGCAAGTCCTTTAGGAATTTGGGATCTAATTGCACACTAAATTTCATTGATTCTGTCAACTGGAATTTAATAAATCTTTCCAATTGACTAGAACACTGAAAACTCGTCCTTACCGTCAAGTTATCTTGGATGCACTTGGTAAAATATAAAAAAAAATAAACAGTATTCCATAAAGTATCATGAATTCGAGATCGAAAAGTTTTTTTCTGAATTTATATCGATTCTTCGTGGTACACGGCTAGTTCATTATTGTTGCAATTGTATTAATCGCGAACTTTGTATTAATCCGTTGATATGGTCTTCATCGTCGTTCATTAGTTAAAAAGACACTACAAAGCTTTCAACTAATAATAATCAATGACGACCAATTTTCTTCCAAGGCCCTCAAAACCCCTTTGATCGCTACACTTCCTGATTGCATTTTCAGAAGAATATCGTGAGTCGATACTGACAGCAAAAAATACCTGCTGTTCTCTCAAGAGATCGATTAATTCAATTTATGTACTTGGACCTAGTCTCAGAAGGAACGTCAATTAACGTTCTCTTTTTGAGGTTTCATCCAACCATTTTTTAAGAAAAAATGCCGTTCAAATTATTCATATTTCTACCGCTCTCTCGTCTATTTATTCTTCGTGACCATGAAAATGTATAAATAGCCTTCCCAAACTTTTCGCAACGCCAAAACAGACTTGTAAGAATCTTAAATTTGAATTATTTTTTCAGAGAGTTCGCATAAAATGTTGATGTTCTCGCAGCATGATTTCGATATTTGTAAACTCTTTGAATAAGAAGTATACTCCATATTGAAAGGGTAAATATTAATATACGTACTGAATATGATTATATGTAGGTCCTTACGTACTGTTGTACTGTTACTTATTTGGCGGTTCAAAATTGAGTCATGTGAATAGATAGAGAATTGAATGGAAAATCCATAAACACAGCTAAGCTTTCAAAAAATATATATTTTTGGGGAAATAACCAGGTCTTGATTTAATCTAACAATTTATAGCAGTTTCCAAATAAGCTAAATAAATCATAAAAGTTTTGAAGTAATGTCCCTATTCACAATATGATAGTCAATTTCACTATAAATTCCAAATTGGGGAGTGTTTTTCAAAACCTGATTCGAAAATCACCATTAAAACTCTAGAGTCTAGACCAAAAGTAAAATACCTACATCAATTACGGCAAAATACATACTTCATTTTAGTTATAAGTAAGCTTTAACGCATGAGTTTCACTATCGTTTAGTAAAAGGCTAAAGTGGCTTGAACCATTTTGAACTTCCAAATTAGTGTACCTACTTCCGGTTTTTAATTACATCAAATAAATTTTTGTTGTGTTTGAAATATGCATTTGTATGGGATTATGCGTAAAAAATAGTTTACCTTAAGCACTTTGATTTGCAGCTTGAAAAAAGTCGTGGTTGTTTCGATTGTCGCCAATGAAGATCTATTCTATTACCTTAATCTTCCAGATTAATTCTTATCTCTAGTTTAACAAATTAATGTGCGTAAAAAATCGAGCCACGAGTTGAACTGATAGTACAAAATTTTGTTGTTGAAAATAAATAATAATTATTCTGCTAGGTCTAAACACTTCTATTTACTAAGAACTTTCATTTCTGACTGATCAAAAGTTTAAAGAAGCTCAATATACATTTGATTATTTCTTAAATAATAATTCTAGCTCATCTTCAGAAGCACATTCGAACACATTCATATAAATTAATTTAATTCCGACACACCCTCAGAAAAAAAACAGAATATCAATTGTTTAGTATTTCTGAAGATAATTTAGTTGAAAGCTTAATTCAAATCTTTAACTTTCGTTTTCCATTGATTGATCAGTGGAAAATAAAAGAAAAATCTGCTGAAATAACAAAACAAAAGGATCAATCACTGGAAAAGAAAATGTCTAGCTATCTAAACAACCCGTTAGTGCTGCCATCGGATTATTATAAAATCAGGAGTCGAATCGTTACATACGCAAACGATCAAACGTAAACGGATTTGATATTTTTGTCTCTCAATTTTTTTGTACAAGCTGTTCGTGTTATCAAGATTCAAGCTTCAAGGCCACTATACAAGAGCACAGTAGTACTAGGCTGACCAGACGTTCGCTTTAGAGAGAGCAACAGAATTTGTCCTCTATTTAGGGTTTGTCCAGCTTATACGAATATTATGTTGGTTTGAACACTCCCGCACGGCTTTAAAGCACTGTCCTAAGTTATACAATTTTATAACCCCGACATTTTTACGAAAATAATGTCCTATAATAATTAATATCAAATATTTATAAATCGTTATTGAAAGAAAAAGAAACATTTGTTATATGCAATTTTATTTCTTAAGCTGTTTGTATTTTAATAAAACATAAGGTCAAGATTCATGTGAACGAGGCAACCATCTTCAATCAAAATGAACTAAGTTTAATATTTCTTTGCGAATAATAAGTTACTGCAATTTAGTTTTTGTTGCTCCTGTATTTGTTGTTTTTTAATCCCAAATTCCCAAACTTTTCGTACCGTGCAAGAATTTTTTTTATAAAAAAATGTAAAATATTGATTGTTACCAAAACTTTTGAGAATTAAGTTTTTCGGTTTTTGAGTTACTTTGTAACTCAACACCATTGTTCATTTGTAGTACCTACTATCCATATACTAAAGTGACATTTTTGGAAGGTTTTTATATGAAAAGTACAAGAAGATTTTATGCAAAATGGCTGAATTTCGAACTCAACCTGAGTTTAAGTAATCCTCAACTTTTGGCGTTAGCAGAATTCAATGATCTTGATTTAAACAAAAGTTTAAAAATTTCCAACGCCAACGACAACGAATACGACAACAATGGCAGCGCATAAAAATGTCTCGAAAACTTGTTTTCCTTACGTTTCATGATGAAAAAAACTAATTTAAAAAAAAAAACAAATATCGATTTAATCGCTATACATATCCTTTACATTTATACCACGTGTACGGAAGAGTAAAACAAAAACATTTGTATTCTGTTTTGATAGCAAAATATTAAGCTAATTACATTGCGATTGGCGATGTCATTCGCAGTCATTCCAAATGCAAATCAGGGTAAAAACCTGATATTTCTAACAAACCAAATCTGCTTAGTAGTGATGATCATGGCAACCCTATGGTTGAAGAAACATCACGTATTAATTTTTAAATTTGTACCTTCTCAGATTTTGTTTATATATTTTTTATAGGTTTCTGCTTTAATGTCCTCTGGCAACTCTTAGGCTCCACCTACACTTCTGCCGATTTTTTGTATACGACGTGTTTAAAGACGGGTATTACACGCTCGCATGTTTAGCCCCGCATGTATAAAGTGCAAAGAGAAAGGCAATAAAACGGGCTGAATGCTTTATTACCTATCTTTTATGAACTTCATACATGCGAAGCTAAACATGCGCCGTGTAGTACCCGTTATAGCAACTCTAGTTATACAAATTTCAAACATTGTACCTTGTTATATATTTTTTTTTAATTAATTAGGTATTTAAATTTTTTGTTTTTGATATATGAACTCCGGCCACCCACGCTTATATCAATTTGTCTTCATATTATTATTCACAAAGCCTACTATGGTGTCATTTTTCAGTTTTGTATCTTATCAGATTTGTTTTTAAATTTTTTTTCTTAGCCAGATGTCATATGGCAACGCTTTGTCTCCACTTGGACTTCTGCCAATTTGTTTCCGCCCATAGAATTATAAAAGCTATGATATCCGACATTTTCAGCCTTGCCGCGATGATGTTGCAAAAAAAATGCATGTTTGAACCACCACACACTCTTTCCGCCACCATTTTCGACTTCGGCCAGAGGAATTTTTTCCTTAACTAGCCATAAGGCTAGTTCTCCTTACCCCTTGTTGTGTTGATTTTTCGTCACTATCTCTTAACTCATTCGAATAAGGGAAACAATCTCCTTCATTTTTCATTGAAAAAAAAAATATCCATTGAAAATATTTTTCATAACAGAAAATTCTTTTATCTTCCTTTCTAGTAGAGTAATATCTCCAAATCACTCGTCCAGAGCGGCTGACCTAGGAAAACGATATTAATTTTTTACACTCTATACTATATGAACCCCTCTAAGGATTGAGAAAACAAAAATCTACTATTTAATTTTTGCAATTTGAAATTGTCTTTCCAACTGCGCTATCTTGAATTTTTATAGATGTACTGCCTCTTGATAGAAACCGACCAAACCTCCAAGAGTACTGGTTGTCATGAGAAGTAAACCTTTAGAAACCTGAAGAAAGTTGTAGATCCTCTCCATTCCTGAAACTCCACGCACAGAGGAATTTTATTTTATTTATTTTTGCAACTCGCAGTCATTATTTATCCGAAATTTTCCCACCACTTATATCTTATAGTTAAGATTGCAACTATACTTGAATTACTAGTGGATAGGATAGCCTTTTTACCTTTCAAAATTGAATATAAATACAAGAAATGCTCAACGATTATTAAGGTGGATGACGAATTGCAGCATTACTCAGTGTTTTTTTTTCATCAAAAAATGAAAGATGAGACTGACAAATCAAAATAAAAAGTCAACAAATATTTTATTACGTTAAATTTGGCTTATTCAATGTTGAAATTCTTTGAAAACTTTATCTGACATTTTTTGTATTATCTATGTATAATGTAAATATAAAGTATTTTAGTAAATTATTGTTTTATAATACACTAGCCCACAAAATTAAAAAAAACAACATTTTTTTTAATTTTTAACGGTTTTCCTTAGAAAGTAAAAAAAAGTCGTAGTGAGATAAATTTAAAAGTATTTTAAATCCTAATTTTTCTTATTTTAATAGGTCTTATTTTTTTATCTTAATACCGACGTATAGTCTTTTAACGAATTAATTTTTTTTCAACTACGTTTAACTATTTATGTATAAGAAATACCAACAAAACAATTTTCTTTAATATTTGTTTTAAGTTTATATTTCAATGGACTCTTCTGATCCTATCGCTCATAACAATTTTAAACTTCAAAAAATATTTTAAAAGTTAACCATTATTTGAAAATGATTATAAAGCTTAGATCAAACGACTGGTATATACCCAAAAATTTGTGTTACATAAAAAAAAAACAATACCATCTGACCCGGATGTATGTCATTCAATGACATCCAATTTGTCGTTCAAATTGTTTTGTGCATTTTTTTGACCAAAATTCACAAATTCTTACACAAATTTTAGTGTTAACACAAATCGTGTGAAACTAGCTTAACTTTTTCTAGGATAGTTCAAATTAAAACAATATTCTTAAAAGCGGCCACAAAAACAGCCAATGGGGTATTTTGGGTCGAAACCAATCATACAAAAATCATGAATTTACCAACCATTTCTACAGTCAATTTTCTAGTTCGTTGAAAAAAATAACTACTTAGAAAAAAGACTTTCAAATGCTTTTTAATTATCTTGAAAATTTAAATTTTAATTTAATCACGAAAAATTTTAGAAAAAAATGTTGCTCCTTAAATTTCGTACCTAATTTTTATTTGCAATATACATACATAGGTACTATGTGGCATGTTTTGGAATCGTGAAAAAAATTTAACTCAAGGTAATAATCAAACATGACATTACGGTGATAAGGAATGCGAAAAATGTGGGGCCGGCAATTCGGGCTGTCTGTCGTGTTTTCTTCAAACTTGGTAGCTAAGGGTAACGGAGTTTTTACTATCTCCCACCCCCTCCTGTTTGGGCGGGAAAGGTAATTTCCTGAAAAAAAGAACTAAAAATGACGAAATCATTAAAAAGAATTATATCTTTTTTTTAATTGGTTTATCTGGCTATTAAGACTACATAAAATATTCAAGCTAAAAAATAATAAAATTAAAATAGTAGTGTTGGTAATATTAAATTTTCTCGAAAGCTAGAGGACATTAGTTAGTGATTGAGAATCAATAAAAGCAACAGATCCTAAGAAAATAATAAAATAAGATCTCAAAGTTTTCAAAAATTACACTTTAAACGGTTTCTACGCCATTATAAGTTTTATATAAAACAAATGTTTTTTTTTAATCGCTTTCAATTTTTATTTCTTAAATTGTATCTTCCTTAAATAAATCCATGGCATACTTAATTTGGAGCTCAAAATAATAAAAGAAATTGTTTATGTCATTTTTGTAATGATTTTTTTCTATTTTTTTTTTTAATTATTTATTTTTTAAAACTTTATATTAGAAGCTTTAACATCGACACTCCACATCAACTTTGGTCCTAAGAACAAGTACGTGCGACCCAGTTGTATATTTTATGTAACACGTGTTTGGCTATAACATTTTAAACAAATACTAGATATACTTTTGTTTTTCAGCTGAAAGCGATATTTAGTTGAGAAACAGAAAAAGAATAAAGAAGTGCTTATATCATTCATAGAAATACTTACTCACGCTTTAACTTATGATATAACAGTTTTTATGCATTTTTGACAAGCAAATCAAACAAAAATTTTTTTAAATATTTGAATCACAGTCCTAATTAGAGCTAAATTTCGTTATAATTTGCAAAACAAATAGTCATAATCAAAAACAAAACAGAATTTAGGTTAAGGTTGGGCACAATTTCTTTTTATTTGAAAATAGAATTCGCAAATATGATACAAAAATATGTACACAATATGAAATCACTCTGATTTCTAGCATTTATTTGTTAAGAATTTAAGTTATTATCAGAGATAACAATAAAGATCTTACAATTTCGTTCACTTCATTTATAAAAGCACGGGGCTTGCTAAGAATCTTACCACAAGTTTTTTTTACCAATCGAAATGCGAACCGTTTTGGTCATATTTTTTTTCGTTTTGGCGATAACAACGTCATCGGGATTCATTGTCTCGAATTACGAATGGGATCATTTTAAGGTTAGGTTTTCTGTAATTTTGATAGTTTTTATATAAGTTTGTATTTCTAGGCTACTTATGGAAAGGTGTATCCTAACCCAATGATGGAAACTAAAAGACGTATCTGCTTTGGCGTCAATTATTATCGAATAGAAGATTTCAATAAACGTGAAGAATCTTATCGACTCGGGATCAATCAATTCAGTGATTTAACATTTTTGGAATTCGCTGCAATGTTTCCTCGAACTGTTAACATTCCATCCAACGGAGTTCCGTTCACAGCAACCAGTGTTTCTCCTCAAGCTTCGTATTCATATGCCGCTCAAGGATTTGCAAGTCCTATAGAAGATCAGGGATCGGTATGCAATAGTGGGTGGGCCTATGCTACTGCTACAGCTTTACAAATCTTCTATGCTTCTATTTCTGGAAATCTTAATTCACAACCTCTTTCTGCTCAGAATTTTATTGACTGCGCTGGTGAAGCTACCTCTTGTAGCAATCAAGTACCTCAAACTGCATTTGATTACCTAACACAAAAGCTTCAGAAACTCTTTCCACAAAGTGAATACAGAAATAACCCCACAGGAAGACAAAGAATGTGTGTTTTACCAGTGGGTTCGACGTCTGCAAAGACCTTAAAGTCCTATTCAAATATTGCAGATGGTAATGATAATCTGCTTAAGTCCATCGTAAACTATTTTGCTCCTGTTGTAATTGAAATTAATCCAGCATCATTTGCTTTCATGCACTACAAGGAAGGTATTTTTACCCAGCCCAGGCCTACACAAAATGCTGCACATTATGTTGTAGTTGTGGGATACGGCATTGACAAAGATACTGGGAAAGAGTATTGGCTTGTTCAAAATTCATTAGGATTAGCTTGGGGCGAGTCTGGCTTTATTAGAATTGAAATAAATTCAGCAAAACCAATAACGAAATCAGCAACTTTTCCTTTAGAGTGAACTTAAGTTGAAAAAGTATCTTCATACATACACAATTCTATTAGTATGTTTTGATTAATTAATGTATGTACGTTATTTAAATAAAAAGTAATAAGTTAGGTTTAACTGAACATTATAGTGACTGTTTTTTTTTTTTTTGCTTCTATAGGTATTTACTATAGTAGGTGTCTCTTTTGTACGCCCGGGCTTAACTGGACGAAAAAACGCCTCGGGGATTAACGGAAACACTTGGCAGCAGTGCGAATGAAATGACATTCGTCGCGTTCAATGCAAGGAATCTGAAATTATATTCTGAATTTTTCAACTATTATTGCTTAACTATTATTAAAATTGGAATCCATCTTGAATTTTTGGGATTTATTTAGATTGTCTACATGTTTTTTCGTCAGCTGTGATTTAACATAGGATTGCAACAATAGAAATGTGTCTGAGTAGCTTAAGATTATTACCACCCAATGGCCGCCTTCACATTCGTATAGGATAGCCTATCCGTCAGCTGTTATTTAACATAGGATTGCAACAACAGAAAGGTATCTGGATAGCTTTAGATTTTTTGTGAACGCGGCCAATGAGCCTTTAAAAAAATCAGACTTAAGTTAGGATTTTGTGCATTGAACGCAGTTGAGAAAAAAAATAAGAAAATAAAAATCTTTTCTATTCTGATAAGTTGAATTGTTTGGATTTTATTATTATTTTTTTAACATATTCAATAATGTATTTATTCAGAAATTTCAGATCAATCAGACATCATCACATTAAGATTTCAATGAAATAAGTTGTAAGAGTGCTAAAAAAACAATTGAATTATTTTTTGTACCCCAATCGCACTTTTTTGGGTTTTCATTTTCATACAATTAATCGATAACTTTGGTGTTTTCATACAAATTATCGATGATTTAACAGAAAAATGGGCTAGTGGCACAGATATTTACCATTTAAAAGTGTTTAGCCACGAGGATTCTCGGGCTTGCTTAACACCTAAGCTCGAGGGACTTAGCTGTTATTGTATTTAACATGTAATGTGCTAAGCCCCGAAAAAGTTTTTGTTTTTTTTTTCAATTTAGCTCAGGCGTACAAAAAAAACACCTAATATTATGGTGGAGCAACTTAAGCTCAAAAAGAGGCATAACCTATCAACGAACCAGCCCCAATCAAAAAGACCACTAAAAAATTATAAATTCTATTCTATTTAATTCTAATTCTATTTAGTAAAAAGAATTGATCACATAAAAAGTTGCTTGCATGCAGGTGTCCACCCGACTTTCGATTTTAGCAAAAGTTGTACAAACGTGTACAAACGATGTACAAAAGATTGCAGTTACCGCTTTTGCTAAAATCGAAAGTCTGGCGTCGACCTGCATGCAACTAAAAAGTTGTTCATATATAAAACCGAATGATGATTTATCGAAATCTTTTCAAAATTAAGTAAATATTTATTAAAAAAAAAAAAAAACATAATTCATAGGACCCTTTACTTTGCCTAGTTCTACGTGTATAAAGTATTTATAAATTTTTGAAGAAAAATATAACATCAAATTTAAAAAAAAAATCAACTCAAAATTTTGATTGAATATTTTTTTTTTCAAAATTCGGAGTTTTTAAATTAATTGTTTATACAACTTTGAATAGGATTAACTTGATTGAAAATAGAAATAAAAGAAGAAGTTTCTCGCTATATAAAAACATCTAGGTAGGTTAGGTATACATAGTTTTTCAATATTTGTTTTCTGATTTTAGCTAGCTTTTGTCAAAATTTCCCCTCCCATATTTCTCTTCAAATATGCCTGGGTAATTTTAAGCATACCCTTTATTCAAAAGTTAAAGCAAAAAAACAATTTGCAGAAGAGCTGCCACTTTAAAATCGAAATTTTGTTAATATTTAGACTTCATCCAAATAAACAAACTAAATTTAAGAAATATCAAACTCGTTTTTCACTAATTTACCCTTAGTTCAAAAGTCTAATGAAAAATGAAAAAAAAAACAAATTTTGATTTTAGATGAGTAGTTTGCTGTTCTAAACAAAGTTTTTTTTATTGTTACATAGAAGAATGGTAAAAAAAAAATTTATTGGACATGGTCCAAATGTCCACCACACTCTTAAAATTAAGAGCACACACTTATTTTGTCCTAAACTGTCCACTTTGATTGTTTTTTTTTCTTGGTGCCACACTAAAAAATACTCCACTAACCCGCCCATTAACCAGTCCATTTTCCCATTAACCTTATCCAACAAAATATGTAGGCCTCGTTTTTGGTGAACATATGGGCTATTTTTGAAGTTAGTATTCACCTCTGAGTACTGAAATGAAATAAAATGGAATGCGTACCAAGCCTTTTTTTGGGCCATTTTACCAATTTTTAAGCATGTGATTGCAAGAGTAAAATCCTAATGTAGCATTTCCAAACCTTACATTTACCAATCAAGTAATTTTAGCTTGAGTTATAAGCTGTGAATAGTAAAGCACACGATTTTGTATGAAAATTTTATTCCACCCGAACTGAGTACAATTCTTATGTCACAAAAAAATCAACCTTCTCGCTGTAAACGCTTCGTCACGTTCACCTAATGCAATAATCGTTGACAGTCACATGAAATTTTAATATGATTCAAATGAAGTAAAAATAAAATATAATGACTACGTGAATTTGAGTGATGTGCATTTATTTTTTATTTCAAAATTGTCATTTTGAATGCCAAAAGAATACGTTCAGAAGGATTCAGAAGCTCTTCGAATGGAAATACTAGAATCATGAATGTGCAAAAAA
The DNA here is from genome assembly GCA_948107695.1 of Meliscaeva auricollis. Lineage (NCBI taxonomy): Eukaryota > Metazoa > Arthropoda > Insecta > Diptera > Syrphidae > Meliscaeva > Meliscaeva auricollis. The sequence goes on along the minus strand of OX403619.1, from coordinate 36,543,705 downwards.
ATTAATTTGCACATTCATGCTTCTGGCATGATGGGGTGATATGTCTTTAGTATGAGGCCATAAATAATGTATGCAGATATATTGTATTTTATTAATCACAAAACTGGATAACTGCATTCTGAAGCAATGCCACAGAACCCATCCTGATTTCGAGGTATCTTCATGAAACCGTTTTCTCCCCAATTTGGTGAGTAGGAATTTTTTATTATCCAATAATCACGTCCATTTTCTTGACCGTAGCCCACAACAACGACAGAATGATTGACGTCTCCTTTATTGCACTCATCATCTGTGTACAATCCACCTCCGTACAGTTGAAAAGAATTAGAACCCGCATTCAAGGAACAAGCTATGGGGCCTAATGTAGCAATGACTTCTTTCATTCTTTCCTCATCGCCTGGCTTAATAGTAGCAAAATCTCTTATTTTTATGCCAATTCCAGTCTCATTGTGATGACATTGCGGGTTTTCCATTTGTGTGTACGGATACCGAGCGTCTAACGAAATTCCCTTTTCGACAATATACTCAAATCCATATTCCTGAAAACCACCGTCACAGCCATTATTGCCATATCCTTCAGCGCAATCTATCAAGTCCTGAGCCGAAAGAGGCACCAAAAAGCCTGTTTTTCTAAATAAATGTCCTTCTAATGCTCCAACCACAGCAAAAGACCAACAGCTTCCACAGTCTTCTCCTTGATTTTTAACTGATGTTACGCCTCCAAGCTCACGCCAATCAAAGTTATCAGGGAGGCCCTTATCCGGGTTCTTTTTTAAATAGTTTCGATGTTTACTGACTCTTTGTCTGCAAAAGATTTTAGAATTATTTCGTAAAATTCATCAATTTATATAGAGGTGGAACTTACTCTCCTTTGAATGAGATTTTTGATCCCTGAAGCTTGCTGTACTCTTTTATTGTACGATCAGCAAAATGATTTATCCCCAATCTAAATGTGGATATACCGTTCTCAAAACCCTTATTAGTGACATCCACGAGATTCATTTTTGTTACAAAGATCGTCTCTCGCATTTGTTTCTCAAATTCATTGCTGTATTGACGCCCTGTTTGATACTAAGCAATATATTAAGTTTTTGAAATTCATTTTATGTGTACATATGTATTAAATAAAATATTGACTTACGATAAACTCATCGAAACTGTTAACGTTCTCAAGTTTAGGAATGGCTGAGTTATGAGGGAAGTTCGAGCACCTTGAACTTATTGAGCTAGCTTGAGTAGTCAAACTCAAAAATAATCCCATTCCAAAAATTGAAGAAAATTTGACTAAAAAAGAAATATTTAAATTTGTATAGGTACATGCACATACATACATTAAAATATGTTTATCTGTAATTAATTGGAATTACCTAAACAGCATTAAAAAGTGGTTGAATATTCACCTATACATTACAAAGCATTTTATTGAGACTTAATTAAACGTTGCATAAATCCTGATTGATTAAATTAATATGATTATTATTTTGTATTTGTGTCAAATAAAAAATAGACATTTAATAAACGGCCAAGCTTTGCCTTGGAAGACCTCTGCATTTCAGAAGAAGATATTTAAACCTTTAATTTGACACCAATTCCATTCTTGGACTCGCTGAGCACACTTATCCACAAGGTACCTTTTGTCGAATTTTCGTATTTTGTTGCTAATTTTGAACAAATTTTGTTTCTGTATAAGGAAATTTTTAAGCTTTCACCTTAAAAAATTATATATATTTAGCAATTGCTTTGTCTTAGCTTTGATTTGACATCAAAAAATTTCTTAAACCCGATGAGTAAGCATTCTTGCAGTGAACTATTTAGGAAGCCCCATACTCAAGGGCATACTTTGAAAGACACTCTACTTAAAAATCAATGTTTATTTTATTCAAGATATTCCACCGAAGCTAATACGAAACAGTTATCTGTAACAGTTATCCGAAAACTAATTAAAATAAAATGCACGACTGGATCGCACGTACTTGCTCTTGAAGATAAAGTTACTATTTATGATAAGCCCTTTTAATTAAAAAATTGTAAATGCAGTTTTAGAAAAAAACAATTAAAAAAGCATAATATTCGGTTTTTAAATGACTAAAACAGCTTCTTAAATGAATTTAACCTCAAAACAAAGAATGTATTCTTCTATAATGATACATTTTTAGAAAAAAAATTTTGAAAATCGTTAGAGCCGTTTTTTAAAAAACTAACTTTTTATAAATAATTTTTTGGAAAAAAAATTTTAAAATAAAATTGGTATGCCATTTTGTAGAAACTACTAATCAAATTCTAAAAACGAAATTTCGAAAATTTGATTTTTCAAAAAAAAAATTTTAAAGTTTTTTTAAAAATCCAAAAATTATTTTTTTGAAATTTTATTTTTGGCTTATATTTAAGTTATATAAGTGCTTCTTCACAAAAAGTTTCGTTGAAATCGAATAAGCAGTTTCGGAGCAAATCAGATTTAAAAAAAAAAGGTTCTATCGCAGGTACCGTTAATAATGATTTTCAAAAAAACAAATTTTCATTTAAAAATATACCTTGTCTTAAAACTTATACTTGATTTTTTTAAACAAAATCGTTGGAGCCGTTTTTGAGCAATTTCAACTTTACTAAAATCGGTATATGACAAGTACCGTTATTTTTGGTCCAAAAAAATTAATTCCAAAAACACCTCTGGAGAGTCTCCAAAAAATGCTACATACCAAGTTTGAAGTCAATCGGTCCATCCGTTTATGCTGTAGCTCCTTATACAGACAGACAGACTGACAAACTGACAGACTGACAGACTGACAGACAGACAGACAGACGGACTTCCGGGACCCACTTTTTTAGCATTCTCTACCATCGTAATGTCATGGAAAAATGTTATCTCAACTTTTTTTTTTACGAATGCATAACTTGATATATGTATAGTACCGTTGTATATCGCAGGTAAAAATGCTATGTGTTTTGTGATTAATGGACATTCGAAAAATAATCAAAAAATTAATTAATCCAAAAATAACTTATATGAAAAGTTGAATTTCCTCAAAAACGGCTCAAACGAATTTCATAAAACTTATTGTGTTTACTTTTGTTAGTAAGCCCGTATAAATATTTAAAAATAATGTTAATAACGTTACCTCTACCTACCATAGAACCGTTTTTTTCTTTTTTTAATCAAATCAAATGGCATACCTAGTTTGAAGCTCGAAACAATATAAGATAAAGTTTATGTCATTTTAGTAATGGATTTTATTTTTTTTCATATCTACACTTTTTTTAAAGATTTTTCGTATAAAATTATTTATTTAAAATAAAACTATATATGTATAAGACGATTTCACATACACATCAAAGCCACCTTGAACCTTAGAGCAAGTACGTGCGACCCAGTCGTTCATTTTATTTTACAATAGAGTTCATTGAATTAGGGTCATATACAAAGAAAACATCACTTTTTTGTCCAACAAAGTACTAATTGTTGGCCAAAAAAGTGATGTTTTCTTTAAAACTGGAGCACATTTATTTCAACTTTTGAGTGCAATTATCATTGTTATACAAGGTTCGAAAACAATTGAGAAACACAGGGTGATCATTTTTTTGTTTTTTTTTTCGTTTTTTAGTCCATAACTAACAAAATACATGGCTCCGATTTTTTTTATTATTTTTCTGATAGCTTTCATTACCTACCCTTAAACCCGTTGTCGTTTCACCTTTGACTTTTACGGCACTCTGTATATACACGCCCACACGTACACACATAGACTAAACACAAATAGTTTCATACACATATCACACACAAATACACATACGCACCAATTATTGTAGGCCGTACAATGTGAATAATGATATTGACAAGAAGCCACCAACAGTGAATGAAACGGTAATATAAACAATCTAAACAGTTGCTCTGTTCGCTATGAACAAAACTGTAACGGATTTTTAGTCCCATTTTCGTTGTTTTACGTTTTTTGGCGTCTGGAATATTTAACATGGTTTCTCAGTTTCATGTCTGATGCTGAATAAGAAAGTTCTGCAAGATGTTGTCTCGCAAACGTCTTACAATGGAAGCAAAAATTAATATCATTGACGAATATAAAAGAGGGGTTTCTCTTTCGGACATTTCGAAGAAGTTTGGAATTCCAAAGTCTAGCATATGCACTATCAAGAACAATGAGAAAGTACAAATGTACTTTCTATTAACCTAAAGATTTGTATGAAAAAAAAAGTTTCGATATTACGAATTTTCGATATAACGAATTGACTCTGGACATTATATCGTTCGTTATACTGGACCACCACTGTACTTTGGTTTAAAGAACTACATAAGGTGCGCCAAAATGATAGATCGTATAGGTTGCATTGAAAGAAGAATAAAATTATAGCGGAGGATAGGTGTATCTCCCCCCGTTTAGGTGATAGGGACAATTTTCTAAAAAATATCATAAATCAGAAAAAAAATATTTAAAAAAAACGGTGATACATTTGATATCATGTTGTAGCTTGTTTGAAAGCTTAAATAAAATTAATTGTTTAATAAACTATTTAAATTAAGTTGCTTAGGTTATAGTTCTCATTAATATTTAAACTCAAAAAAAAAAAAAAAAAAAATGATAACAAAACATTTCAAACTGATTTTACTTAATTTGTTACGATTTATACTACTTTTTCTGTCAATAATCATTGCTCGTGTTAATTTTCATCTAAATACTGAACAAAAACTATTGTTTAAGCGTTTTAAGATCTAATCTTAAGAAAAATCGAAAATTACTAAAACAACTTTTAACATAAATAAATCGTGCACTTATATAAATGAATAGTTTTCCTACTTTTATTCAATTACGAAATAATATTGAAGCATCCGTCGCAAGAATCAGATATAGCTACATCCACTCCATTTAAAATTATAAAAAATTCAAAATACAGTCTGTAAAATAGGAAATAAAATATAAAACATATGTATGTATGTATTTACCAAAAACTAATTTGTTTGAGAAAGATCACATAAACTATAAAAATACTTATTTGTTAAAAACAAATACTTGTTTGCTTATTGAAAACAGCTGTAAAGACTCTAAGAATAACTCGAATGGAATTTTTTTTAACATTTTGTAATGGCAAATTATTGTTATACTGCAGCCCATTTTCTATATCATACACATACTATGTTTTTGAGTTCTTGAATTTTTAAATTTAAGAAAATCATATTTTACGGTACAAGAACCAGACTCTACTCTCCAGACCAAATTCAATTTCTTCCATAAAAAAGTAGACGTAGTTGTCATTTTAATACACCAGATGAAGCGATATAATTTTTTGCCAATTCGGTATCAAAAAAACATATTTTGTAAATGCATAATTGAATTTATCTAGTTCGCACATACACAAAATGTTAATATACAACTCATTATTTATCTGACTATAATCTTTTTTGAAAGAAATTTTTAAACAAGTTCTTGGATATTAACCACATCTTAAATATTGAACACTAGTTAAAAAATTATTTTAATTCCATTTAGTGTAACATAAAGCATTAAATCAAAGGGATCGGCTACAAACGGAGTAGATACAAAAAATATGGTTACCAAAAAATTGTTGAACAAGTGTTGGTAAAAAATTGTATTGATTTAAATGTAGGTATCAAAATAATTAATTCCTTTGTTTTGCTGGGTCCAAAAAATGTATCCCAACTGAAAAAGATTTCCAGAGGTAAATTTTATATACAATACATACTTGAATATCAAAAATGTATCCTTGGTTGATTATTGACGACCCATACATGTATCCAATTTTCAAACAATAAAGACTTCCATAATTTGGGTATGTAAGGTATTCTATCTCTCTCTGCAAGAGATCATATTTATATCTTAAATGGATCTTACTAAAAACGCCTATTTTTGAAGGACACCTTCAACTTTAGTATGCATATAGTAATGCCGGCCGTGTGTAGTAGATCAATTTGAAAAAAAACAAACAAAGAACTAACTCGTGTTTAAATTTAATGTTGCAGTTGAGGGTCGATCTAACAACAATAGCTTACAAAAATCATAATAATAACCTACATGCTACATAATAATGTAAACGTAGCAAATTCAAATTTTCAATAAATAAAATGAAACGAAATGAATAAAAAAATCTCAATGGCAAACTGTGATACACATGATATACGTAAATAGTCCAGGAAATATAGAAAATATAGTACCCATAGTCAAAAATTAATTCAAGAATATGTATAATTGGTATCGACGCAAAATGTCTCTTTCTATGAAAGAACCAAAGCCCCTTAAACTTGCTTTTTTTTTATTTTTTGCTGGGAGATTTTTGGTTAATGCCATCTAGCCATATATACATGATGATCAAAACTCGATTTGACTTCCCTAAAAAGTTTTAAATTATTAAAATTATAAAAATTTTATATAAAACGATGAATACATTTTCGGGAGGCAAATTTTTTTTTATAATTCCACCATTATTTTCACGCTAGTTTTGATACTTATTGCTCTAAGTTCTTTTAAACTAAAAAAGAAACACCCTTTGATAAAAAATATTTGAATGTACCCTTCTGATTCTGGATTCTCATGACAGTTTGGGAACTTCATACCAACAAATATTTGTGTACCAATATTTTAAAGAGATTTAAGCCATTATATTTCACATTTTGCGCAGAAAATATGTATATTCATCATTGTATAAAAATGATTACGTATAATTTTTATTTTTGGATAGTCCTAGTCATATCGACTTATCTTTGGTTTTATTAAATCAGACTAAATGGTGTTAAAATATTTTGTGTAGCTTCATAAACTTTCACCTCCTGCTTGAAGAGCGGTTACAATTTTCATGAATTAATAAAATCTTCTTTTAGAATGTACCAATGTACGAAAACCATGTTACATTTTTGCTTGTTTATTAAGTACATAAACCACTATACAAGGGAGGATGAATTTTAAATATTATCAGTACAAATTCAATTCATACTATAAAATTTGAGTACCCTAAATACACCCTGTGACCAATGAGAGATAAATTATGTGCACAGTACTATTTACTATTTATTGATTGTAAATAAAAACTTTATAAATAGAGAGAACAGTATAATAAATAATAAAAATTATTTGCATTGTTTTATTTATAAGCGGAGCGATTGAAATAATTTCAATTTAAAATCAAAACAGTAATAATAATTTTTATTAAGGGTATTCATGCAACGAGATTACTTTATCTTTTGTGTAAAAAGATAAATTAACGCAAAAGTTTGAATGAACGATTTGTGTCAAAGATTAGCCGCGTTCAGATTTCAAAGTTATTTTCAAATGAAGAACCTCCGAACCAACGCAAAAACGGAGCCGCATGTCGCGGGACGAGTTTAAGAGTAAGTCACATTTTAAGGCAAAACTATAATTTTCACTAGCTCACAGCAGTGCTCGGTCGAAAATAATAAACGAACTATGCTTATATTCACAACTTTTACCCCGAACTAATCGCGATGTGATTATTACATAATACTGTCACAGTTTTTTTTTAGTTCTCTGAACTCTAAGATACATAAAATAATCATATTATAGGTATCTGAACAGTAACACCCCTAATTCTAAAAAAGTCACTATGCTATTTAGATAAGTTTACATAAATTAATTTGGTAATTTTTCACAACAAAATCCTTGGATAAGTTTATCCAATTTGTGTACGCTGTTTTCATACAAAATTTGACAGTTCGCTTACCAAAAGATAAACTTATCTAAAAGATAATTTTATCTTTAGGATTTTAGGACTTTACGAAATTGCATGAATACCCTCATTATTTATTATTTTGTTCTCTCTATTTATTCTATCAACCAGACCTTAAAGTCATTTTATAGGTGTCTGAATTTAAACAAATTCCCTTAAAATTCACATTTGATAATAACTGTGATTTTAAGTCGCTAAAAATCGACCAAATTTTTGGAGTATTAGATGAGCCAACTGTTGTACCTGGGCAAAACCCATTTTATAGTTCAGGTCACTTTTACTTATAAATTGGAGATAAACACTTTATATATTTGTAACATCTTAAAATTGTAGTTATAAATTCGCCAACTTTAATCTATAATTTACAGGAACTAGTTTGTAAATTACAAGCACGACATTTTTAAACTTTCACAAAACGAAGCGAAAATGCAAAATTTGGACAAATTATGCAAATATTTCACAAGAAAAAGATCGCCTCTTGATCTACTTATATTTTGGTTTCTATCGAATTTCAAACAAATCAATATGTCTTTAGGTTTTAAATTCCCATTAACAAAACAAAGATCAAAACGCAATCAAACCGCATTCAAATTAATGAAACATTAATAACGGGTTTTCACTTTGACATGGAAATTGAATCATATTAATCACCCACGACCATGTCACGATATTTCAAAAATTTTTTTTCTTTCGGTTGGCCATCAAAATAATTTTCAAAGAAAGTTGAATTCTTTTCATATAAATTTTTTTTTATTGTTAAAATTACAATGAGGCTTTCACTTTCATTAAAGGCCACCGACTAAATTACAAATCAAATTATAGGAAGCAATTATTAACTTTGGCTACAATTCACTTACTTTTCGCCATTTGAGCGCTTGTTTTAACTTTTTTAACTATGAAAACCGTGTTTATCTATTTAATAAGTTTGAATCGGACGTCCGAAGATGCTGGCTTAAGATTAGCAAATGACGTTCCTCGAAGTTTGACCAATGATTATATGAGTTCGCATCTGAGCTGAGCAGTAATGGTCAGAGAAATTATTGAAACACATTTGAGAGTTTCAAAGTCGTACGAGCCTCTCTTGATGGCTAAGATTGTACCATTAGGTCGGTCTTTTTATCTCAATAGCAAAACCTATTTTATTATTCACCTAAATTAATGATTTATCAGTTATTTATATTTGTGGTGACCATTATGTGTTTGACACTTTTATTTTAGTCAATAAAGGGTAAAAACCGGAAACTTCGAGCTTTGAAGATTTTTTTTGTAAAATACATAATTATGAATTAAATTTTGTCTATACGCTAAAAGAACAAGTGGGAAAAATAGTAAAGTGAACTTAGGCGATGGATTAGTCACAAAATTCGTCGGTGATATTGAAGGTCATGGGTATAATCTTAAAAATTATTAAGATTACTACAAATTATTTCTTGAGTATTTTTCAAAAACCATATTCCACCCCAAAAATTGAGGAATATTTGAAATTTGATCCGCTAAAATTTAAAGCACAATAAACTCACAAAACTGGAAGTTTTCCTGTGGCTACTTTACACGATGGTTTCGAGTATAAGCTACATTTAATTCATATGAATATCTTGGTTAGTATGGAAAAATACAAATCAAGTCAAAATCAGACAGGCAAATAAAATAAAATGCACCACTGGATCGCACGAACTTGCTCTTGTAGCTAAAAATTATTATACATGTGTTTGTAGATTGAAAAAAAAAATGTGTTCCTCCCCAACCTTAATGTTATTCTCTTAAAAATAATTTTGTATGGTCTAAAGCTAAACGATGGAACATAAAATGCCAAAAAAATAATAAAATAAAAAACACATTTAACAGTAATTTTAAAAAATGCTTTCATATATAAGTTTTCTAAATCACTTAATAAGCATGTCACGTTTTTTACGAGTAATATTTATAAAAACTATGGATCCGACCATATCCGACTTAAAAATTTATTACAAGAAAGATATCTTTATAGATATATGTAGCTAACTACCGCCTTATGCCTAAGAAAATAAAGCATTCAGTATGGATAAGTGATTTTTACACCGCCTTACAAGTAAAATTTCTAATGACGAGCTATGAAAATTATTTTACAGATAAGAAAAAAAGATCAATTGGTTCCATTAATTGTCAGCGTGTAAATGTTACGTTTACGCCACCGTGACCTGTGTATTGTTCCTTTTACTAAATATTTTATTTTTTTTGAAAATTTGGTTGAAAATTCTCTTTCGATCTTCGACACTGAAATATCAAATGGGAGCAAATTCAACAACCGACCTAACCCAGTAAGCTCATTATAATAGCTTAGTTACTAATAAAAACAGCTGTAATTTTACTTAGATTTGTATTAGTGTTTGGAAGCTTATGCAATTTAAAATGATGCAGTACACGTTCTATCATTTTTGTTTAATAAATTAAGACCAAACGGATTATTACTATATTATAATATTCCGGTAAGCAATACAAGTACTGATTTTATCCGTTATTTTAGTTTTGCCTAAAGAAAATGAATATCAAATGAGAATGTAAAATGTTGATGTTTTCAGCATTTTTTTAAATAGACAACAAAATATTATATGTATAGTATAAGTCAAAGAATTATTTGAGAATTATTAGAGAAAACACAATAAAAGATTCCTTAAGAATGTACTAGGCTTTTAAATACTTTCATAGGACCATGACCAAGACTGAAATATGACGATGAAAATTTATAAAGAAAACGCTCAAAAAAGATGTTGGTTAACAAATTGTTCTGTGCAGTAATTTCGATGCGATGTATTTTTCTATAATTTTTTAGAAAGATTTTGAATCTATAGGATTCATAGAACCGTGTCTTTCAGTCAATATGGTCAACTTTAATTTAGAACGTATCTACTCATGGATCTTATATAATTTTATAGTAAAAAGTTTGATCTTGGTCATTTTGTGATAAAATGAAAGTAAATCATCAGTTTTTAAACAAGAACACAATACAAATCTCTTTTTCAAGATGAACTGTCTTCCCATCCCTCTATCATCCCTAAATTGACTGGACTAAAATACATAGTTAAACCCAAACGTTGCATTCCAGATTGTTTTTTTTTTTTTTTTTTTTTTTTTGTAAACCACAACTTATTTATTATATGTACCTGCTTCAATTTGAATCTTAAAGCATCTGTTTTGATTGGTTTCTCTAATTGAAATAGCGTTTATGTATAGGAGGAAGGTACCTTTTATATATCTCATAATAGTTGCATATACAATATACATATAAGGAAAAACAAAAAGCCCCAGACATGCAGTTCGGCTTTCGGGAAAAGCATTCCACACTACATCCGCTCCTGAAGTTTCATCAAGACATTACCTCTGCCCTTAACAACCGCCAAGTCACCGTCGCATGCTTCCTTGATGTTGAGAAAGCGTTTGACAGCGTATGGATTGAAGCCCTTGTTCATAAACTCAACATACTGGGCTTTCCTTCGACACTAATAAAAATAATATTTTCTTTTCTTTCTTCCAGAAACTTCTTTGTTCAACTGGAAAGCTACAAATCAACAGTGAAGTGTATCAGAACTGGAGTTGCTCAAGGTTCAAAACTTGGTCCGTTTCTCTACAGCATCCTTACCTCCGACCAACCAACTGCAAGTGGATGTGAAAACCTGCTCTACGCCGATGATTCACTTACATACTCCGCATCATCATCGCCAATGACAGCTGTTCGAAAAGTTGAGGTGCATATCCGGAAACTATTCGAGTTCTACAACAAATGGGGTATCCGAATCAACTCATCGAAATTGGAACTATTGTGCCTAAGACGAACAGGAGGGCGAGGCAGTCGTTCGGCTGGAAACTGTAGAAGCATAACACTCACGCTCCCAGATGGAACTAGATTGCCAGCCAAACGCAACGCTAAGTATCTAGGCATCAACTTTAACGAGCTCCTGAGATTCAACCAGCACTCAACGGATGTGCTGAAGAAAGCAAACCTGGCATTCCATCGCGTGTACCCCTTGATGAAAAGAAGAACCGGACTGAGCCAGCCAACTAAGCTTTTAATATACAAGCAGCTCCTTAGACCAGTCATCAGCTACAGCTTTCCAGTATGGTACACTATCTCAAAAACAGCCATGAAGGACCTCCAACTGTTTGAAAGGAAAATACTGAGGATCTGCACCGGACTTTTCTTCAACCGACAGAGGCAGAAACATTACAGCAACCAACGACTCTACGAAGAAGCCAAAATCATCCCACTTGACAAGTATTTGCTACTATCAGCAAAGAAACTTGTCGAAAGTATCACTAACCACCCCAACCAACTGATGAGAAGGATGATTACTCAACAAAGACAATCCGAGCCAAGGCACCTGTCAGCAATGGAAATCCTAAACGAGGATATTGTTCCAGCAATCAACGACGACGAAGCAGTTAACTTCTACTCTGACCCTGGGTCAGCCCATTATTGTGGCTAAGCGTCACCACCATCCCAACAATCGCTAAGCAGCACTGTCATTTGACAACCGGGAAGGAACACCCCGAGATGAACCAAGTCAACCGACTTTAAATATTAAGTTTTTTTATTTTTTGACATGTAAAATAAAACTATATGTATATTCATTTTAATTTAAGCCACAGTATTACGTTAGGCCCCCTATGTGCCAACAATTCTAACATTTTGCCACTGTATTATATTATTTGTAAGTTTAAGTCAAATTGTAAATATTATGTTCAATAAAACAAAATTGAATTGAATTGAATTGAAAAACAAAAAGTTTGTATAAAACAAACCGTCGGTAAATTCCACGAAACTTTTAGCATATGGTATGCAAGTAAATTGTATAATTTTAAATACTCGTACACACATGTAATCCAATAGTGCATTTTGTTCGAACATGTTGCGTACCTAACTAAATTCAAATTTCATCCAATACAAAATCACACTCTCAGCAATAATATCTTTAAAAAATAAGAAAATGACACAATATGCAAGCTTAAATCGAAAATTATGACAGTGAATATCAAAATCAAATTAGTTATCACTTAAACTAGTTTTCTATCCAATCTCTTTTCATCTAATAGAAATTTAAAGATGTGCATACATATATATATAACGTAATATACTTATAACTTCAAACCCCTTTATTTCAACTTCTTGCATTACCATGTAAGCCAAAGCTATAAGTATACCACTTTCAGTCGCGTCTCTTCAGGCTGTTTAAGATGTGCATTGCACCTTGCACACACTTATCCATCGACACCCTTATCCATCAAGATAGTGACCAAGTCCTAAAAATGATTCGTTGGGACTTTTGGAATATGAGTATGAGTAATAATAAAAACCTGTAACAAGTGATTTCATTTAAAACACAATAATATCAATTCTTTTTAACTTTTATTTTACTTTAAATCAAAATGAAATAAATATGAAGTTAATTCTGTTACCCACATAATTTATTGCAATTAAAAAATTAAAACAAGAATAGTTAGTTTCACGAACCGCACACTCATCGTAATACTCCACCTTACCAATAATGCAACCTACCTATACAAAAACAACTGAATTACCACCTTATTTCTTCAAAATTTAAAGCAGATTGAATTATCATAAATTTATAAAAGATACCAATAGTGTCTCTCAAAAAAGAAGATCATTAAGATAAAGGGCCTACTCTCAACCAGTTTTTATTTTTTTTTTTTCGTTATACAGTTATGAATGAGTTATGACATTATGCGTAGGAAAAAAAATGGTTATTATGATATATGTTTACTGTTACACTTAAATAAAAAAAAAAAAAAATGTCACCCAATCGTCGTCACGTGCATATTAGAGGCCGTGAGAGCCAAAGTGGCTTAACTGATTATTTCCCTTTTTTTGTAAAGTCCAAAACTAATGTTTACTTTAACAGTATTTAGTTCATGAAAATTTGAAAAAAGTTATACTAATGGATATGTCATATAGAAATCAATTTTCGTGACCATAACTACGAGTTTTTACCGTTTGAAAAACACTATGAGACCAAACGAAGAAATCCATCTCAAAAATAGTTTTGACGAATTTCATAGTTGTAGAAATCTAATGATGCAATAAACATACCAATTCTTAACAACACAAAACAACATTTAAAAGGAAAGTATTAGTTTCGTGTCAAACAAAAATTCGAGGTTTTAATCAAAACCAACATTACGATGTCATCATCGTAATGTTGGTTTTGATTATAACGATGCATTTTTTAGTTTTCCTCAAAAAACTTGTATAACTTGTTGACGTTTTTTTCATTAATTTTCTATAAAAGAATTAAATGACTTTGATTAAAACTTGTGAACAGATATTTCATACAAAAAAAAATTTCAACAAAAAAAATTATATACATACATACATATTATAAAAAAAAATTAAAAAAAAACGAGAACTTTTTATGTTTTGTTTTTTATTTGTACCCTTCGACAATAAAAACCTGTATTATTGTGGTTTCGAGAATAGCAATTTCTCATAAAATCTTAGGATGCCTTGATATTTTAAACTTATACGTTTTATTAATCTTAATTTTTGAGATCTCATTTTAATTATTTTTTTTCTTTTCTTGTTCAACTTTAATTTAGGCAGAAAAAGAAAACAAGAAAAAAATTCTTTTTTAATTATTGTGATATTATTATTATTATTATTTCTATTTTTCATTTTAATTCTTTGCAGCAAACTTAATTTAAATTTTCCTTTAATTATTGTGAAATTATTATTATTTCTATTTTTCATTCAAATTTTGTACAGCAATTTTAATTTTATTGAAACTAAATTCTTTTTAATTCTATATCCCCATTCTTAGAAAGTATTCTGAATACCTACCTGGTTTTCAAATTCTTCTACATTCATCTTTTCATCTTAATTCCTGATAATGTCAGGTGAAAATAATCTTGATATAACATATTCCAACGGCGAGCATAACGTCAATGTAACAAAAGTAATGTTAAATGTTTTAAATTCTCAAAATCAAAGTTTTAAAGTTTGGCATTTGAATGCGCAGAGTTTGTTTGGGAAAATAGACGAGTTTCGGGATTTGTTTGAGGGTTCTGAGGTTGATGCTATTGCGGTTTCAGAAACATGGTTCAAAAGTGAAGTAAATGATAAAATGTATGCCATGAGAGGGTTTACACTTTATAGAGCCATTAGATTTGATCGTACTGGTGGTGGTGTAGCGTTGTATGTGAAGGAGTCGTTAAAGAGTAGGATTAAATATACTTCTCTTCCCGGTTGTGCTTTTCAGTGTTTATGCATTGAAATCTGCTGTAACAACGATAAGCTTTTATTGGGAGTTGTGTACAGACCTTACGCTTATTTCGATTTATCTCCTATCAACTCGTTTTTGGAAGATAATTGTGTTTTATTCCCAAATATTATTCTTTGTGGTGATTTCAACAGTAACATCTTAGTTGATAACATTCAACCTGTATCCTGTTAATGTAACCAGTCCAACTCATTTTTCCAGTAACTCAAGCACTCTTCTTGATGTTTTTTTTGTGTCCGACGTTAACAAGGTCATGTTGTACGATCAGTTATCAGCATCTGGTTTTTCTCGCCACGATATCGTTTATCTATCTTTTGATTTTTGTCCTGTTAGACCTGCAATGACATTTCAGTATCGTGACTTCAAGAATTTGAACATGAGCACTCTGGAGTCTGACATCAGAGAAATCTGTTGGCAGGATGTTTACTATATGGTATCTCCATGCGAACAAATTCAATTTATCGAAAACAACCTAGCTAGACTATTTGATACCCATGTTCCTCTGAAGACAAAGATTGTAAAATATAGCGATAACCCATGGTTTACTGTGGAAATTCGTAATTGTATTAAGGAAAGAAATCGTGTATATGCAAATTGGAAACGTTTCAGGGTAGCCCAGGATCGTCAACAAAACCGGCAGCTGCGAAAAAAATGCGTTAGTCTTATAAATTCGGCAAAAGCTAGGTGGTTTTCCAATCATTTGAATCTTTCCCAAAATGGAAGAAAGCTTTGGAAGAACCTGCGTGAAGTTGGAATCGGGAAACAAAAGCCGCTAGATCTAGACGTTGACTGTAATGAGTTGAACAGGTTATTTATTTCATCCGTTCCTCAACCCACATTCTCTGGTCCACCACTTGTCCAAGTTGCGCAATCGACGACGGTCAACTTTGAACCTTGTTTTAACTTCGAAACTGTTTCTTCTGAAGACGTTGTGGAAAGTTTAATTTCCATCAAATCAAATGCCATTGGATTTGATCAATTACATCCGACATTTGTCAAAGCAGTAATGCCACTCATTTTACCGTTTGTAACGTTTGCCATCAATTCTATCTTCACTAAAAGCACATTTCCCTCCCAATGGAAATTTTCAAAAATTATCCCAGTACCTAAAAATTGCAGTGGAACTGAATATCGTCCAATATCAATCCTGCCATTCTTATCCAAAGTGGTTGAGAGATTGATGCACCGACAAATCAATCGATTTTTCAAATCTAATAGTCTCTTAACACCCAAACAGTCTGGGTTTAGATCTCACCACAGTAGCACTACTGCGCATGTGGTAGAGCAGATAAGGAAAGCATTGGATAATGATAAAGTCACTTTCTTGGTTCTTCTTGACTATTCCAAGGCATTCGATACGATTGACCATAATATCTTGTGTCGGAAACTATCTTCCCATTTTGGATTTGCTTCAGAAGCAGTTAAGCTGATATATTCGTACTTAAACGGAAGGAGCCAGGCAGTGGTATCTGGAACTAGGGTGTCCGATTTCCTTTCCTTATTGCGTGGTGTTCCTCAGGGATCCATTCTGGGACCACTCTTGTTTTCAGCCTATGTGAACGATATTCCTAGTCTCATTAGACACGGGGATGTGCACATGTTCGCGGACGATGTGCAGTACCTTCAAAGTTCTGCGTTGGGTCTCATTGAAAATTGTGTAAACAATATCAATGAAGATCTAAATGCAGTCTAGGAATAGTCTAACCATTGCGGTCTTGTTCTAAATCCACTGAAAACGAAGTGTCTAATTATTTCAAAGAAAATACTTGACTTAGAATGCTTTCCCTATTCTGACCTATGGTTCTGAAATTTTTTGCAATTTGGATTCTGTGTGTCTTAGAAAATTCAACGTTCTCTTTAACAATATTACTCGTTATGTCTTTGGGTTACGCAGGTATGATCATGTTTCTAATTACTCTTCAAACTTGTATCGTATTAGTTTTATCAACCTTTTGAAATTAAAGACACTGACCATGTTATTTAAAATTGTACCCAAACAGCCACCTGACCTCTACAACCAGATCCAGTTTTTGTCGTCTAATCGAACTAATCAAATCTTAATTCCCAGATTTTCCTGTGTTACAACAGAGCGACAGTTTTTCATTAGCGGGGTTCGTCTTTGGAATTCGCTTCCACGTGAATTAAGAGGAATAGATGATTTGAAAAAATTCCAGAATAATTTAACTGAATATCTTACAAGAGGTAGAATCATTAATCAATGTAGCCTTTCATGTTCTCAAATCATTAAAATTGTCTAAAATATATCGGATTCCATATGATTTTCATACAATCTTGATTCTTCTACTTGCTAGCAAGTCAGTAAGTTGCACCATTTTATGTTTCAAATCATTAAAATTGAACCCTTTTTATGTTCTCAAATCATTAAAATTGACCAAATTTTCTATTGAATTTCCAAATTCTTCTACTTGCTAGCAAGTCAGTAAGTTGCACCATTTTATGTTTCAAATCATTAAAATTGAACCCTTTTTATGTTCTCAAATCATTAAAATTGACCAAATTTTTCTATTGAATTTCCAAAAGTAATAATTATAATAATTTTATAACCTTGATTTTTGGTGGGTTAGATGTAGATTTTCCCTATTTTATGAAATTAAAATTGCTTTCGTTTTTGTTTTCTTTTTTGTATTTTGCTTTTACTTTAACATAAATCTTTTTTTTTTAATATGTTTGTATATATAATATAGACTTTCTTCTTCCTTTTTTTTTCTTTTTTGTTTTTATTAATGTAGGTACTTATCTTTTTATTTAATTACATAGTTTTCTTTTCTTTACCAAAAATGTTAACTAAATTTTGAATTCATCCAGTATCAAGGCTTAATTATCTAAAAGATGTATATCTTAATATTAAGCTCAATTTAAATAAACAAATACAAAATACAAAAAGTGTTCAGTGTTAAATGAAGCGAAGACCTAAGTTGGACCGAACCCCTTTCTGCATCTTTAGATGTTATAAGTTAGAAAATACAATTTATCCCACGCTGATCTAGTCTTTGAGAAAACTTAATATAGCGAGATATAGATCACATTTTACAGGATAACAAACAATCTTGTTGTTTGGAAGGTGGGTGCCTTGCCTGTAAACAGTACTTAGATCTCGTTATTTTCATGTTTTATCAAAGACTAAAAGGCATTTACGCATCTAGTTTGTGATATTTAACTAAAAAATGATAGGAATATATAAGAAATTGTTTTTTTAGTTTAAAGTAAAAAATCAGGTTCCAAAAAAACAAATTCAATAATGTCAATTTTAAAATAGTACATATGTATGTACTGACAAAAATGATGGTTTGGCTTAGCCAGAAAACTGTTAACTGCAAACTATAAGACAACAACAAAGTATTTTTGATGTTTCTCGCTAATTCTTAGAGATTCTATTTGTAAAAAAAACCCACCACAATGGCACCAAATAACTTTAGTTCTTAAAGCTTAATTATTACTAGAGGGATTAATTTTTCAGATGCAAATCTGTGGAAGATATGTAGAACAACATAAGTCCATTTTTCACAAAAGTTAGTTATTGGCGGATTCTGTTCTCTATTATTCGAGTAAAATAACTTGAGCCAAATCATTATAGTTGAGCTGTGACACATTTCATAATAACATAAGTCCATTTTTTTCTCAATTTATTCAGGCAATTCAATTTTCTTTAATGATTCATAGATGTTGTCTTACTCGTTACTAAAAAAGAGTCGGGTTTATCCTATATTATTTGCATAGGATAAACCCAAGTCTTTCTTAGTAACGGCTTAGGTAGCATCTATGAATAGGGTCCAATGTGCTTAAAACGAACCACTTATTTTTCAAAACTTCTGTGCGAAAGTTTCAATATGAAATAAAACTCAATTTTCCCAAAACAAAACAAAAATGGACTTAGCTATTTGCCACAGAAATAATGAAATTATCTCCTGCAAACGAAATAAGTACTACTTGTATATTATAAATCTCAGCACATAAGTTTTGATTAAAGAAGATCAGTCGTTAACAATTTCCAAGTATTTAAACAGATATACGTTGGCAGGTAGCAACATTCAGAATAGGTTAATGTTGAAGAAAAATGAAATGAAAAAATATTAAAATGAGCTTAACATTAAGCAGACTGACGCGATTTGTAACCAAGAACACAGATGAATCCAAACTGGGTTCTTAGCTAAACTAAACGTAAATGGAAAGTAGTGAAATTTTCAAGGGTCTTTGAAGTACATTTTTATTTTATTATTTAGTTGTCTTACAAAAGCTTTAGTTGTGATACTTTAAACTACTAACTAATATGAATTAAAATGTACCTATGTATGTACATGTTCATACATATATACATTACCTCTCGCTGGCGTCTTTTGGAAATTGGAATTCAACTATTTCAATGAATTTCATTGAATACCTATTTAGAAGCAATAGACATTCCTTAAGTTTTTTTTCCAATGGCGTTGATGTGATTACGTCAAAAAAGCTCTCTCAAAAATAAGATACTCTCGAAACTGACCATCTGTTATCTATGTATGTTAAAAGTTCAGGGTCAAAAACACGCACTAAATCATTATCGACCACTGATTTTTATTACACAAAAAGATTTGATATTTACTCTAAGCTGCATAAAAATAAGAGTGTAAATATTTTTTACTTGTTATGTGAGCCAAAAGCTTTGTGTATCTTTTCTAAAACGATTGCGCCAAACTTAATTTCTCATCAACCCTCTTCTGCAACTATATGTGTATAAAATAAAATCCCAAGTGTCAACCTGCACAGAACTTCCATCTATGTTTGTCGTCTTCTCCTGCCAGTTCAACTTTCGACTCGATATCGTGTTTATCAGGCTTCCCTGAGTTTCGCTGTTGAAACGTGACTTTGAACTTGAAAATAAAAAGAAAAAAAACAGAATTACTATTAAACTTATATATTCACACTAAAAAGTATCGCACCTTAGTTAACACCTTTACTTTCAATCGTGTAAAAGTCGCTAGAAATAAGATCTAGCAAAACCTTGAGTTTGCTGGAAAATTCTCAAAGAAAGGCAGCAAAAGGAAAATTAAATACATAACCATGATGAACAATGGTGGGGCCTATGGTGGTGGCAAGGCTGGGGGGACATTTGATCCAATATCCTTTGCCCAGCGGCCACAGGTTATCCTTCGAGCATTATGCTGGGTACGTTTATCATATTAATACGATTTTGATTTGACTTCTAATTTTCATACTGGGAAAATCAACTATCGATTTTTCTAAAGTGATTCAAATTTTTTTTTTGATACGCAACACAATCGTCCAGTAAACTCTCAAAATACATAATCTGTATCTACATTGCAAATATCTACTCGTCATCATTAAAGGAGAGCTTTATATCATATTTATTTTTCCTCTTAGCTGGCTGGAAGATGCTTGAAAACATCCGAACTTAAGGTTTTTGGATCAAAATAGAAACAGATTCTCGTAAGACGCCACTTCCTAGTTTTAACGTTTTTGTTTGTTTTTAACATTAAACAAAAATTTGGCCAGTGTGGTTAAAACAATTATATCTACTCCCACGTATTTATCATAGGGGAAATTGTGTGTTCTCTGTCATTCCACAAAGGGATGATTATCACGACGGGGAAATTTTCTCACTCAACAAAAGTAGGTCAACAATTTTCAAATTTTGAGAAGCCTCAGCTTTTATTTATCCATTCATTTATACTCCATACCAAACCTCAGAAGATTAAACTTCGAACATATATCTTTGAAGAAAATGCATGCGAAAATTGAAGCTGTGGTGTAAAGTGAATATAATTTATTGGGAGGTCTTCACATACAGAGTGAGCATATAATTATCTCTTTTGCAATCAGATAAAGATGAGATCATTTTGGAAAATGTCAATCTTGAATGACAGAAAACATGGTGAAAACACATAATCTAAAACTAAAAAAATTGAAACTTGCTGCTCTTATAAATATTAAGATGAAAAATCGTGAAATGACAGAAAAACTTACTGGCTTTATTTTTTGTTTCAAAACAAATTTATGTAATTAGAAAGATCTTAAAATTTTAGATTCTTTTCCCTTGAGAAATAACTATCTTTTATTTACATAATGTATTGCGATATCTACATTTTTTTAAGCCTCACCTTTAAAGCCTTTCCATGGTTCTATAATTCTACATAATAACAAAGGTTCAAAATTTTTGTATCGATTAAAGACTACTTAAAGTAGTTTTACATTATTCTTCATAGGTTTGTGTTTTTTGTTCCATTTGTGTTTCTTACCTGTATTTTATTAATGCATACATACAAAGAATCGCGTGAAACTTGAACTTGAAACCTGAATTTGTTGTAACGATAAGGGCATTTATTTATATAAGATATCGTTTGAAATATTGATAACGATAAGTATAAAATGCTTAAATTGCATAATCTTAACGGCTTTATTAAAAGGGTGTATTTTATGTTACTCATCATATCTGCGCTTTTTACCTAAAACTTAAGTGACAACTAATACAATATAAAATTAAGAATTAATTGGATGTTTTTTAACCGTTGAGAAGCAGACATAAAATTTCGTTGACACAGTGAAAACATGTAGTTATATGCATAATCTACTAATTATGTCACAGACTGAAGATATTCATATATATTATGTTCTCCGCAAAAATAAAATGCATGCGTTCGTTCTCATGTAGTATTAAGACAGTATACACTTTCTAACATAATTGATTTTCTAGAAAAAACCTTTGCCAAGGATTTTTTAATGAATGGTTTGACAATCTATTATGGAACTAAATATAAAATACAAAAAAATCTTAAATAATTCATAATTTTCAAGAAAAATTAAATCGTTATATAATTATAGGGACATCATTTTTTTTTTAATTTAGCAAATTTAACACAAATTTTCAAAGTTTATTTTGTGTATCCTACTATTTGAACTTAGTACTTAGTTGCATGTCTATAATTTTCCAGAACACCTCACACTTAAATATTACTGTCACCATGTTTAACGGTTTAAACAGTGTATTAAGGGTCAAATTGTTTGTTTTTTGGTCTCCTGAGATTGCACTCACCATCGAATTCAAACAAATTAAACTTTGATTCATCGCTTCACAAAATATTATTTCAATTTTTAGTTCCATCTCCCTCTTGAAATAGCCAAGAAATTAAAAAAGAATTTCTGTCCTGAATAATATGGAAACCACTGTACGTATTTAAAATTAATTATAATTATAATATAAAATTTCATCAATGTCCATATTTTCTTTGAAATCGTTTATACACAGTCGGACTGTTATACTCACTGATAGTACAATATTTTTCATAAAAGGGCCACTAAATTCTTTAGATGATGGTGCTTCGCCATATGGCAATACCGAAAAATCTTGTTCTAACTTCCTAGTCTCTTTTGTTTGTTTGGATCGCACGTTAGGCTTGGTAGGTACTTGTTCTAATAGCTTACGTTTCTTGGATTGATACTACTTCTGATTTAATTTTTTTGAAAAGCTTTGGCTTTAGAAAATATGAAAAAAAAGAACCGATTCTTATAAAATGAATTCGACCATTTTTGGGAATAAAAATTGTTTACCCATCGTTTTTTAAAGCACATTTTAACCAAATATTATTGTTAAACAAATCTGATAACTGCAAACAAAAGTCAACTTGTTTGACTAATTGGTGAGGGATAAAAAAAACTGCAATAAAATTTAAATCAATAGAACAAAAATGTTACTCATTCGCCACAGTGTCCCGTTTAAATGAAACTTTAAATAAATAAAAATTTCTTTCCTTGACCAAACTATGAAACCAGTTGTAACAAAAACTTCAAAAATAAAAATCGATTCGGTAATCACTAATATTCGTAGTTCCCATTTATCTAAAAGGTTTTCCAATAAGAGGTGTTATTTTGAATAGCCCGCTATTTCGGTAGCTTTCACTTTTGAAGCTGTCATTTTTTGACATTTGACAAGTAGAAACTACGCTATTAATAAAAATGGAACGATACACGCTTCAACAACGCATTGAAATTATTAAAATTCACTATAAAAATGGTGAAAATTTGGCAGAGACGGTTCGTAAAACTAAAACATTTTTGGGTCGTCGTGAAGCACCTTGCCGGACCGCAATACAGAAATTGGTGGACAAATTCGAGCTGTTGGGACAAGTTAGTGGTGTGAAGAATAAAACCCGTGCACGTCGCTCAAGAACAACTGAGAATATTGCTGTTGTAGCCCAAAGTGTTGAAGAAAACCCAGGTTTGTCCATTCCTCGTCGTTCTTTGTAATAAGGCATTCCACAAACGTTATTACACCGTATTTTGCATAAAGACTTGGGTCTTAAGGCTTATAAAGTTCAGTTAACACAAGAACTCAAGCCGGCTGATCATCAACAACGTCGTGTCTATGCTGATTGGGTCCTTGAAATGCATGAAAATGAACCGGAATTTCATCGAAAAATCATCTTGACTGATGAGACCCATTTCCACCTCGGAGGCTACGTCAACAAGCAAAACTGTCGCATCTGGGGCTCGGAAAACCCAAGAGTTATTGTTGAAAAGCCTCTCCATCCTCAACGCGTGACTGTTTGGTGCGGTTTATGGTCCCGCGGGGTCATTGGACCTTACTTTTTCGAAAATGAGGCTGGAGAAACAGTTACGGTCAATGGATTGCGCTATCGAGAGATGATTAATGATTTTTTATGGCCTGAATTGGATGGTATTGATCTGGACAACGTTTACTTTCAACAAAACGGCGCTACGTGCCACACAAGCAATGAAACCATCGATCTTTTACGGGAAAAGTTTCCGGACCGTGTTATCTCTCGAAGAGGTGATCACAATTGGCCACCGAGATCTTGTGATTTAACACCTTGCGACTTTTTCCTTTAGAGCCACGTGAAAGATAAGGTCTACGCCAACAGCCCAGCGTCGATTCAAGACCTCAAAGATGAAATTCGTGAGGCTATCGAGGACATAGGGCAGCCACTTTGCGATTTGGTTATGGAAAAATTCATGAAAAGGATATGGTCCTGTAAGCGTGGTCTTGGCGGCCATTTGGCTGATGTTGTGTTCCATTATTAACGGCATACCTTCCTCTTTATAATGAAATAAACATCCGATCATTTATCTCCAAAAATGCTTCTTTGAATGTCAAAATAACACCTCTTATTGGAAAACCCATTATTATTAAGGTAATATTTTCACGTTATGTTTTATTTTATTTATTTTAGGCTTTTGATCAGCATAAGCAAAGAGGCTAAAAATTTAATTCAAAAAGTTAGATATGGTGAAACAGTTAATCCAAGGAAATGTGGGAAACCGAATTTGTGTTCACGCATTAGATAGATTTATAAAAATTTGTTTTTTTTAACGGCAATAAACTTTATTAAAAAAAAGCCTGCAACGAAATGCTATAGATTTAGGCGATTGATTTCAATTTTTGTACAGAAAAAAATAAATATATCGCAGGTAAGGGGGGAAAACATATTGCTTTCCCTTTTATCGGAATTAGAACTGCCCCCTTGAAAAATGAAAGTTAAAATAAAATTCATTTATTGTTGGCCTTTTCAGCTTTTTTCGATTATTGTTTTTGGTTGCGTATCCTCGGGAGCATGGCGTGAAGAAAATGGGAAAGAAGTCTGCCTCTTTGACAACGATGCAACGGCATGTAAATATGGCTCTATAGTTGGAATCTTTGGATTCTTGGGTTCAATGGGATTCATTGCTGGAGAATATTTTTTCGAACAAATGTCATCCGTAAAAAGTAGAAAACATTATGTTTTAGGTGATTTGGGATTCTCGGGTAAGAAAAAATTGCACCTTTTTTTGTTTAAACTAAATCGAATGTAATTCAAAATTTTCTTTGTTTAAAGGTTTTTGGGCTTTTCTTTATTTTATTGCTTTTATCTACTTGTGGTCCCAGTGGAGTTCTGCTACAGCTCCACCATCCGGAGAAGGTGTTGGTTCTGTTCAAGCTATTATAGCATTTTCTTTCTTTTCCGTGTTCACATGGGTATGCTTACAATTGCTCTTTTTCATCAAATTTTATACATCTTACAAATAATAATTATTATATTTTCAGGCTGGATGTGCGTTCTTAGCTTATAAACGATTCTTAATTGGTGCAGAAGCTGCTTTTGCTTCAACATTCGAATCAGATCCAGCGAATCAGGAATACACAAACTATCCAATGGAGAATGAAGCGGATCAATATAGTCAGTCACCATTTACTGGACAACAGCAACAGCAGCAACAGCAAGGTATAGGTTAATAATGCTAATATACTATGAACAGTTATTTTTTACATAAATAGTAGAGCGGGTGTGGCCTGGTCTGCATCCTGATGTGAGCTTTGATTAGAGAGCAAACATACCTAAAACTTGAGCAACGCACAAGAAACATACCTTCTAACCGAAGAAACTATAATAATGGCTTCCAACCTAAGAACTGCCTGTGTGATAAGAGTGTTAAACTTTGACGGAGATGTCTGAATTTTAAAAGTGGAAACATTTCTATAATTTGACACCAAATTCATCCCAATGCACTTAACCACGCCAATCGTGCTAAAATGCGGATGGCAAGAAATGTGGTTTTCATAGCTACCATAACTTATCTTTCACAAAAAAAAAGATAAACTTGCTTTGTCTCAATTAGCTCGATCACTCAAACAATTTAATCAAAAGCATTGAAGCCGTTTTTGACAAAAATAAACCTTTTCTTAGTGGTTATATGATAGATACCTTCTTTTACTTTGGACCTAAATAATGTACAGTACGGTTCATTTGCTTATACCAGAATTACATTTTAGATCTTGATTTTGTTTTGTACTAGATGAGTCAATGAGAAAAAAAACAATCATCTTAATGAGGCCTATGTATGTGTATAACGTATACTTTTACTATTTTTTCTTTAACCATGTTTAAGGTTGTGTATTGTTTGATTCACTTAATTAGACGCACCTCCAAAAAGCTTAATACCACAGACATATCAAAATTGTTTGCAATATTTTTATTTAAAAATTCAATTAAATAATAAACGCAGCCTGTACCCCTGAATTAAAAATAAAAGAAAATATTTCTTTAAAAAAAACATAGAATTTTAAAGAAACTCTAGGTATATTCAACCAAGAAATTTTAATTGCAGCAATTATGTGAAACTGGGTAAAACATCTGCAAAACAATTTTAGTAGTATGAATACAGTGGCCAGGGACAATCACTGACAATCCACTCTTTAAAATAATGTAAAATGTGTATAGACACGTTATCCTGGTCTAATATCCTTGAAATTTATTGAAAGGTTTCCCATTAGTAAAAATCTCCTTCCTTGAAAATAGTAAACGATATAAATAAGTAATAATATAAAATTGCACCCGATCCTATGGCCCCTCCTTGTTTCGAAAAATTATTTTTCAAAACCATGTAAGGTACTGGTAAGGTCTTCTTTTCATGTGAAAACAGAACTTTTTTATGATTATGAAGCCTTTACTTTATCAACGCTGTTTTTAGATTTTGCTGGGAATGGCTTAAAGATGTTCTGCAAAGAGGTTAGCTTTTTCTTTTGAGTTTTGAATCCATTTCCCGTGTTGAGATTTTAAGGACTGGGACTTGTTACTGTGGTCTCTTCAGACGCTAAGCTGTTTTGCAGAGTGAATAATCGTTTGAATCATCCGTCGTCGTAAAGCTTTTTATGAGTCTACTTGGTGAATCATTTTTGAATTTGTAGATTTTTTTTTTAAACTCGTTTCATAGACGGTTTAACGCTGTTTTATCGTCTGGAAATCTAGTATTCTGCCATTTTCTTCGAGCTTTTCTTTTACCAAAAACTCCTTCTTCTTGTACCAACTTTATTATTTCGACTGGGTATTTCATTTGAGTTTGTTTCCTGTTCGAGTAAGTTGGAGTACTTTCTTCTGCAGATGGTTAAACATCGGAAATAAATTGTTCCATTTCATTGTCAATTTTCTCTAAAAATAAGAGAGTTTTTGGCAACTTGTTACTCGTATAAATCTAGCATTTAAGTAATTCAATTTTTAGTGCGAACGAATTTTTGGGTTTGCTAAACAAAGGTTCATAGAATCATTTAATAAATAGTAATAATATGTAAATTAAACTATAAAATCTAAAAATGTAAGATCATTATTTCAAATATATTTTTACTCTCACAATTTAATTACAGTTCAAGGTGAATATCAACAACCAACTTACTAGAATCCCAAAAATACTTAACTTTAAAAATACCGAAATGGATTATACCAAATTGTAAAATCTTGTATGTTAATCATTTAACGACCGACGCACGGTACTAGGAAATAGTAATATAAACAAACAAAATACAAATTTCAAAGGAAATGAAAAACTAAAGCGAATATTATGAACACCAAACATTGTTGTGTACCGATTCCTGTGAATAATGCTTTAAAGCTTCAAATAAAATAGCAATTAAAAACAGAAAAAAGAATTGTGAATCTCCAATAACAATCACAGAATAAAAAGTGTTATATTGTATATAAGAGTAGTATAATGTTAAAAATTAAAATTAAATAAATTATATACCAGGATTAAATATACCAACTGCGCATCGAGTTTGTAAATCACTTTCGCATAAAGCAAAAATACTTAATATATTAATTTTAAATAAATAAATATAAAATTAAATGTAAATTCAAATATGTATGTATAAATATTAGTTTGTTTGATCTCTTTTTTTTAAACAGTATCAGGTCTGTGTCGTTTTAGGCAATTGGTCTGCACCGGCCTTAATTATATTTACTATGCATTGTGTTTTGAGGAACGACACATTCATTTAATGGCGCTTTTGTTGTAATTGCTTTTAAACCAAGAATTAATGCTTGATGGTATAATGTGTGTTAGAAGTTAGAACCTTATACACTTACAAACATGCCTACATATCTTTGTACATGATGAATAGCATTCTGGTGCTTAGATTACTTAATTTTTTTTTATAAAGATAAGTATAAACCACAAACTATACATACTTGCATACATACATATATAATTGTAACAAAATCAGTGTTGTATTGAAGAACAAAATGGTAAATATTGTATTTGAATAAATATGTAAGCCAAATGATTGTAAAATTGACAAAATTGTCTAAAACAAAAATATTTTTCCAGTACTTACAGCCTAGTTTACAGTTCAACGTACACAAAAAAAAACAACAGAAATTAAAGCAAATGATCGTCACAAATATGTAAATTAATATTATTTTTTTTCGCTGATAAAACTCATTAATTTTTAAACACAACTTTAATGTTCATCACATAATTTTATATGATTAATATATATAATAATAATGGTATTTATGAAGTTGGACAAATTTTATCACCGAAAAATATTAAGTTTATATTTTTGTTCAGTGCATCATACTGTACACTATAAACTGTTGCCCCAAATGCCTAAAATTTGAACTTAACCTAAGTTCAAACTATTGGTGTTTATAGATTTAAATTATCTGATCTTGCCTCTAAAAAAATTATATGGCTTACAATTTATCAACGACAACAGTGCACGAACAGGTACATGCATCAAAAGCTTGTTTTCTACATGAAAAATGTGTACCTACAGCAAAAATAAAAACGTGTTATCTGACAAAAGTATAGGAAGATCTATTTCTTGCTATAGGTAGGACTTGAAATAGAAACAAAATATATATAAAAAAACGGCAACACTAAAAATACAATGCTACCACTTTTTGTAGGGCCAGAAGAAGTTCATTCTTTAATTTTCTTACTATTTTCTAATAAAATAACTTTACCAAAAAAATAATTTTTAAACATAAAATTTGTAAAAAAAAAAATCAAAATTCAATAGCTGAACACGATTTTAGATAAACTACATGCCACTTTGAATTTATGGTTTATAATTTAGAGCCGACTTAAATATTTAAGCCATCTCTAAATTTTGTTATTGTTTTTGACCCAACTATCAATTTTTAGTCCAACAAAGCAGATTTTAAATATTATTTAGTTTTCAAAAATTAAACAGAAAAGAATATTGTGTGTTCTGTTTAAGGTGAACTCCACCCGAAAAACTTGCATTAAGATTTTTCCCCTATTGTGAATTCTAAGCGAAAAGTATTTCATTTTCCGAGAACTCCTTTTATTTTGAATTAGTGCGTTTAAAATGAAATCAAATTGTACCTAATCTCTTTTGTTTTACTTAGAGGCTAGTTTGCAAAAACAAGAAACAAAAATTCAAAGCAAATTTTAGTCAGTTTTTGGCATAATTTTGTACCATATTTTGATGTTTAAATTTTAAAATCACCGTAACCAATACATAAATTACCTTTTTTCTTATATCAATTGGTACCAGAGGCTGCAAATGCAATTTTGAACAAATGGACCTTTTCTGTCCATCAGAAAACAGTTTTGTAAATTTTTTTTTTGTTTTTGCGCTGAACTGTAAATTAGGCTTAAATTAAGAAGACGAACAAAACCCAGCAAGGAGGAAAATACGTGGGTCAAATCTTCGAATACGAAAACGAGCGAACGTTAACGTAATTGGTTTTCCTGTCTCTATCTTTTTGTGCAGATTTTATAAAGACAGCAGACAGATATGTACCTACGTTTACGTTAAGCGACGATTTTATGCATGACTTCATTCCAGCGAAACTCATAATTGGGCCT
The DNA here is from genome assembly GCA_948107695.1 of Meliscaeva auricollis. NCBI lineage: Eukaryota > Metazoa > Arthropoda > Insecta > Diptera > Syrphidae > Meliscaeva > Meliscaeva auricollis. The sequence continues at coordinate 36,514,114 of OX403619.1, read as the reverse complement.
ATTCTGCCAAATCTGTTATTCTGCTATGAACTTTCTGTTATGAATCATAAAAGATTTAAAAATAAAAGATCTTTTATAATTGGTATTCAGAATTTCGATCTTTTATAAAATCCTGTTATGAATCTTTGAAAATGAAATCTGTTATATGGAGTAAGCAAACAAACTGTTGTCACAGCTGATTGTAAACAAATTAAAACAAATGAATGATATGGATGCCCAAAGTACGAGAAACCTTTTACTCCATCCATACCATAGATATGAATACCTACTTATTTCAGAGAATTATAGCAATCCCATGCTACCTAATAGCATAGGAGGAAGCCTTGTATATTATACAAATCTTGGTATTTCCATTCATATGTAGATTTGCATTCGTATACTCTGGTATGGACGTGAGCAGTTTTTCAGGTTCTAAGTTCTATTAAAAGTGATGTGTGCTTTCGTCTAAAAAAATAAGTTTTTGAACATTTATCTAATTGTTTATGTATTTTATAAATGGAAGATAACGATCCATTTCAACTCCACTTTTTAAATAATCTTTTAGATAAAAGCTACAAAAAATTGACTTTTATTCTTTTACGATTCATAACAGATTTCTTACAAAAATTTGGTATGCTGAATACCAAAATTGCGATTCGTAAAAGATTTTTTGACATGTTCGAATTCTTGACAGTTCATAACAGATTTCTTATGACATTTCATAACAGATTTGGCATGCCGAATACAAAAATTAAGACGCATAAAAGTTTTTTTGACAGCTCATACTTTTATATGGGAATTGATAACAGAATAGCAGAATAACAGAATAAAAGATTTCGCCGAATAGGCCTAAATAGCTTTTAAAATTCCTGGTTCAACAAGTAAAGTGATGAAACTCACAATAGGGTTGAATATTATTTTTGAAAAAATTATAAATTATTACAAAAAATATAAAAACCCTTTCTATTAAATTATTATATTTTTTAATTTTATTTCAAAAAATAATAAGCATCTGAGCATCTGGCTTTAACTTAAGAGCTGAACAGAATGCATCGCTCGTCGCTGACAGATGAAATTTGTATGGACATAGCTCATTTGCACAAAAAATAAAACGAAGTTAGAAAAACCCGAAAGCTTGAAATTACAAAAGATTAGAAAAAAAAGATTTTTTAATGTAGTTGCAAATAAGACAGGATTTAAAAAAAATTGTTATGTTAATTCAAAACGAAGGAATAAAAGTAGGTTCATTTGATACCATAATTTTTAAAAAATATATGCATATTCAGTATTACACATAATTTTACAATAAATTAAAACAAAATAAAAATGGAAAGATCATATATCAAGGGTCCAGGGGAAAAACGGCATAAGTACACTACATTTCAACGTATTCCGCAAAAAACGCAATTTAAAATTTTGTTTTTCATACAACTTAGTAAAAAGGGGCACCTATTTTTTTTTTATTTTTTAGAAGGAATTGAATAGGTTTTCTTAAAGTTGGGATTCATTTAGACAAGTACTCAAATATACTACGAGACCTCTTCATTAGTTTAATTTTGACAAAAATAGGACATGTTCCGTTTTTCTCCTGGACCTTTCATATACCAACTTAAAAGAAAAAATCATAATAACGAGTATGTACATAATTATGTATTTATTAAACAAACAAAAATTAATCAGTATTCACATGTACTTACTTGATAATTTCAGAACTTAAAAAATTAAGGACAACAAAATACTTGAAAAGTTTACAAAAAATGAAAAATGACAAAGAAAATACAAACTACTAAACTATTACTGAAGCAAGAGAGAATATATCATATAAACATAATTTCGAGGTAGATTGATAAAAAAACATTATTTAATAACTAATAAGCTAAACTAAGAGTAATAATTTAACCCATAAATTTAATTATTAAAATATTGTATCGTTGTTATATTTTTGTGTATACTTTAAAAAGTTTTGAATTATTTGTTGTTAAATTTATAAATTAAATAGTTTTTACTTGTATGAATTAACCACATTATGCATTTTAGATTTTGATTTGTTGAATAGTATATTTTGCTGAAAATAAGTTTAAATAAAAAGACGAACTATAAGGAGTATAATAGCTAAGAGTTTATTAATTGATCTTGTATGTACAGTCAGTGTCAAAAGTGAGTAAACAGTTTCATTCAATGAAAAACACTCTTGCTTAAAATTGTTCAGTATTCAGATAAATTGCTTTTATAAAGGACCACGTTTGAAGGCAAATATTTAATTAGCTTTAAATAGATATCAAAAATTCAATCGAAAAGTATACTGTTCAAAAGTTATGGTCAAAAACCGAAAATATCAAAAACATGATAACTAATAATGTTGTTGTTGTTCAAACATTCAATGAAATTGACGGAATAAAGAATGGTCAAGTCTAATAAGCTGACATTCTAGTACGAATAGTACAATAATAACAATAATAATAACTTAATAGACTGGTTTGTTACCGATCTTCCAACCTCTCCCCCTTTGATACGTACTACGATTTGTAGTCTATCGAAATAAGGTATGGAGAAAAATGGAGGCGGAACAAGACAGCATACTTAAAGGCGCTAATAAAAATGCTGTGACTCCAAATGCATTGGATAAACAAGAAATACATCTCGACCTGTGACGTCAGTGGTCTAAAGTGGTGGAGTGCGTAGTGCACACGACTTCTTAGACTGAGCTAAGATCTGATATGTGTGGGTTCGATTCCCATGGTGTGCATAGAAAGTTTTTCATAATAAAATTGGATTAAATCTCAGCACCACAAAAAGGAGACTGATGAGTGCATAAGTGGCAAAGCACGAAATAGATATATCTGCAGCCAAACAAGAGTAGTATCGCCTTTAAGTTGTTGTTGTTGCTCAAACATTCAATGAAATTGACCGAATAAAGAATGGTCAAGAAATGGTAAAGAATTAAAAATTAAATTAAATTAAATAATGATTTACAACCATTTTTACCATTTAAAAACTATCAAATTTTAATTTTGATATAAATTTGTATTTGCCAAGTTAATTTTGTTGATAATAATCTTTAAAAATGTAAATAGCACAGTTTATAACAAAGTTAAGATTTTTACGCAATATCTTATCATTTTTTTTATTTTTCAGCTACAAATTAAGCATGACTTAAAAGCTATAATAATGATCTTGAATACCTTATCCTTGATAATAACATGAACATTAAGAATTTTATACAAAAAAAAAACCTTTTTTAATGGTTAATTGGGCTTTTTACGCATTTGTCTTTGTCGCTTCTCTTTCACACAAAAATAGAAAACGGTAAATCTTGTTCGAAGAATGTAAATAAACAACGCATGTCAAATTCAGTATTTTCGCAAAAGAGTGTGTATTTTCTTTATAATAACAGTTTAAATTTATTATTACGTTAATTTTTCGTTGATAGCCAGCTGATTTAGCACAAAATATTCGTTAATTTCAATTTTTAAGCTACTAACGTTCTTCGAACTAGAGAGCTGCCATTTGTTTTTGTTGCCATCAATTTTTTTTTTATTTTTGCCTGACGTCTGGGGTAAAATCCCAATTATTCACTTTTGACACTGACTGTATATGAGTAAAAGGCAGGAGTGGATCGCATTATACAACTACTTGCTCTTACGCGTCTCAGTACACATTGCTCCTATTAACTGTTCTAGTATTTTTCATACATTTTTTTTTTCTCGAAAAAGTCGCTACGTACCTACCACAATACACATATTAAAGGTGATATCTTGCGCATGTTTACAAAAAATTGAATGACAGATTGTAAAAAAAATTACGTTTTCGATACCATTGTCAAAGCGACATTAAGGGACCAACCCATAGAATACATCACGTGCGTTACGTCGACGTTTTCAGCTGACGGCTCGATAAAATAAACACGTTCTAATGAGAAGCCCATAACAACGCACGCGAGGGATTAAGTAGCCGAACTGTAAACTTCATCGACAACGGATTCGTTGACGGAACGGACGCTACGGATTCTATGGGTTGGCCTCTGTACATTATGATAACTTATACAACTATAACTTACTTGTACAACTATAACTTATACACTATAACAATTTTCCCGATAATGTTTTTTAGATCTGTTTGGGTTTGGTTTAATTAATAGGTACCTACTCTTCCATTTCCATTTAAATTTCTTAAGCAAAGTAAACTGGTAACAATATTTAAAAAAAAAGTAATTCAGAATTTAGAAAAACAGAAAATCAGAAGAATTTGTTTACATTTATCCACATTGACCCTAAAAAAAAACTCTTAAAAGAAAAGGTTTATTTGTTTGGTATTTTATAATCAGTGCCAACAAAAACATGAATTTTGTTAAACGGGATTTTAATATCAACCCATTTTCAATTTTCAAATTTAAACCGATAGTTATTGGTAACTCTATAAACATATGTGTATCAGAACTTTTTCTCGAAATCTATAATGTGCACTACGAAAACTCTGTAATATTTCCGATCTTTTACAGCTAATGAATTTCACTGCAGTCAGAGTGAGAGGTAAACGTCCTATATTTTTTCTCTGTACTGACAATAGGGGTATTCATGAAACCTAGTAAACCTGGTAAAATGGTAAATCTGGTAATAGAACTGTAATTTTTATTGGCCAGAGTAGGTATAGTCGATCACCGATCTGTATAATACACTCAATATCCTCTATTGGCTTACGAAATGTTGGTACAAATTAGGCGCATTTTATTATCCTCATGATCTGATCTGGATTAGATCAAAACGATACCTATAAAAATGAAGGTTTTGTTGCATATCTGGGTATTTGTTTATTTTTAAATAATCTTATAATCTCTTATTTTTCTTCTTATCGACCTTTAAAAGCCATCTGCATTTCACATCAAGAATCAATTTGTTGATCATTAAAATAGATCCCGGTAGAAAGCAGAACACGTGTTGTTTAACCTGTTAAAATGATCTAGATCCATTTCCGCATAGATAATAAAATGAAGAACCTGGAATCCGATTGTGAAGTACATCGTCCTTACAAATTGTCGCGTTCAATGCAGTGAACGCGAATTTGATTGTGAACATTGACTTATTATAATATGGAGTGTTGTTCGTGTGAATTTTCAATAAAAAATTCATAAATAAATGATTAAAGTTATAGTGGCTCAGATGAAAGATAGCTGTGAAATCCTGAATCAATAAGAGCTATCATCACTGACTTATTATATAAGCCGTGTTTTATTGGTAGTTGGGTAAGCAGCGCAGTTAAACTTTTTATGGAAAACAGAAACAAAACGAATGCTGCCGAAAAATGAGGCAGTAAAAATCAAGATGAAGATGCAGGATACATGAAATATTGAAATGAGGAGGGCGCAGAGTCGTTTTGAAGAAATTAATTTTTGTTTAAAGGTTGGCAGTTTCTCGTGCGAAGAATGCGTTTGATGACGTTAGTTTTTTTAACAAAACGTGTTTTGACTATAAAGCCTAGTACGCTGTTGATGTGAAACGAAATTTTTAGTTGGCCTCCACCAAGAAAAGCAAAAACAAAATTTTTGTTTACGATTTCGTTGTGTGATTTTTGAATAGGCAACGTACTGGACTTGAAAACAAAAAATAACGGAAATTAGTCTACATTTTATTTAATTAACAAGTTAATCTATATCTTAACTATCGCACAGAATAATAGCCTATTTCGACGAGAGCAAGTGAGATGATTTCAATCAAATTTGCCAAATGATCTTAAAAATGAGATAATTTCCTACACAAATTTCATGTCTGAAATGAGAATTAAAGCCTAGTACGCTGCTGATGCAAAACGATATTTTTTGTTGGTCTCCACCAAATAAAGCAAAAACAAAATTTTTCGTTTCTCTTCAGCAGCGTACTGAGCTTAAAGGGTTGCCCAAACCAAAGTGCGACAGTGCGACACGACAACGCCAAAAATTAACAACACCAAATGCGATTAATCGCAAAACGTTTTTCATATAAAAATCATGTCGCACATGTTTTGACGCACTGTCGCACTTTGGTTTGGGCAAGCCTTTAAGATCAGTACGCTGCTGAAGCGAAACGACACGACAAGGGCAAAATTTATTTTCACAGCGTCATATGAGAGTACCCACACCAAATGCAACAAAGCGCAATGCGTTTTTCATATAAAAGTTCTTGTCGTACTGTCGTGTCGCAGTGGGACAGTTTGGTTTGGAATTTGGTATGCGTTGTTTGTTTACATTCTTCGAACAAGATTTACCGTTTTCTATTTTTCTTCTATTTTTGTGTGAAAGAGAAGCGACAAAGACAAATGCGTAAAAAGCCCAATTGCAGATACAAAGAAGTTTTTAAGAAAGATGAGTCAGATACAGAAAACAGCAAATCATGATAAACAGAAAACAAGAAAACAAGGTCGCCATTTCGGAAAACTTATGACGTAGTAGTCATCTCCGATGCTGACAATCGAGTATTTTTCAGTTTCATTGTTTTTGTTTTCAGTTAAAAAAATGTTTTTTCCAAATCCATAACTGACGTTCAGGCGAACTTCCCATGAGAAAGCTGACTATGACGTCACAGAAAACCTGCCAAAAATCTAATGAGCATACCCTGTTTTCTGTTTATCATGCTGTGGTGGATGTGCAATTTTTAAATTCAAGATCTTGACGAAAATACCGAACGCGTCTAATTTTATTTGAGTTTGAGACAAATTTGGAAATTTTTAAAGCAATTGACGCTTAAATGAAATGGTGGGAAATAGGGTTAAAAATATTTGATTAAATAGCCATATCAATTGATTGAAATACACATTTTCAGTTATTAGTATACAAAAAAAAATTGAAACCATAATCTCATTTCATCTATTTTCAATCGGTCATCTTTAACTAGCACCTTGTAAGTATATTATGACAAATTTTTGTACATGACAACAGAAATATAAAATATCTATTCCGAGATATCGTAGCAGCAATGGATTCTAAACCACATATGATCGATACCTACAGCATAAAATATGAAGAAAAAGAAGTCGAAAAACGAGCCACATCATTAGACACAAATCTCTGCAAAAAGAAATACGCCGAATTGGGTGCGATTTTTGAGCAAGTATTAAAATTAAAAAAAGACAAATCAACCAAGTCGGTTTCAGAATTAAAAGCCAAGCGCAATGAAGCTTCTTTAATGATAGTGCTATTAAAGAAGGTAAATCGACTGGAAAAGTATCGCATTCGCACTGGACGCGAAGTTTTACAAAAAGAAAAACTACGAGTGGACAACAATAGACTCCACCTCCAAAATCTTCTCTATGAAATAAGCTATTTGAAGAAAGAAATACAACGTTGCTACCAGTTCACTAGCTGCGATGAGTACATCAATCTTGTTTCCGAAGACGAGTTCTATGAAAAGGCTCCATTATCTATTTCACGACCAGAGGCGACCAAGGTCTCCGAGCATATTAAAAGATTGGCAATGCTTGAATGGGAGCTGCAACAACGAAAAGAACTTTCACTACTCTGTGAGGATTTGGTTTGTCGCAAAGACATTGAGATCAAGAGGATCTCAAGTACAAACGAGAGACTGGAATCATTTGGACCATCTCTATCAACGCTCCTCAAAGCAACCAAACGATTACAGTCTATTTTGGGCCTCGATATAGAGAAAGAGTGGGAAGTAAATGTCATTGCTAAGCTCTTGCCTCAGTCACTATATATGCTGTACATGAAACTGACATCCTTTGCACAATCCTTCTGTCCGTCATTAAATGTTACTGTGGAAGGTACTGAGGATGATGTCCGGCAGTATGAGATGGCGAGGGGTGACGATGAGACGCCCGATTATGACCAAAACTCTGACAACGAAGAAGTCGACTCTAAACGAAAGAAACATTCAAATAAAAATGAGAACGTGGAGAAGAAGGCTAAAATTAATTTCGAACCATTTCCATTGTTTATAAAGTTTACAATAAGTAGATGCGAGGAACCCAAAGGCAACATCTCAATTGAAATCAGATACTTTCCTGCTCTGGGCTTCGTTACTGCTGCTTCCAGTCTTAATATGGAGAGTTTGCCCATGACTGATGTTGTTTCATCAGAGAATATTTTGAACTACTTATTTGAAGCGGATTCTGGAAGTACCAATCCTTCCTTGAAATCAAAATATCAGCTTCATGAAATGAAGGCCAATGAATTAGACTGTCTCAAATGTCTAGAAGAAAACAAGCATGGTAAGCCCTACAAATGGGTTCAAAAACTTTGTGGGTTGGAATCTTTTGAATTTGATTCGACTGTCGAGCCAACTCCTAAATTACAAGCGGATGCAGATAAGGAAATCACTGTAGGAGAAATTATCAAGAAGATCAAATCCCAATGGAGCTCCCGCTTGAACTTATATAAGCAACTCTTTCAATTGGAAAATAAGAGTAGTAATATCTTCATGAAGAACTCCAATTTTATCAATGTGTCTTTATGCAGCAGTATATCTCTATGGGCTCCCATCACCTGGGAAAACTTTATGCAGAAAAACTCGCAACATGTGTTGAGCCAGAAAAAATTTGTAAAGCCTGGAAATCTATTTTATCGAGCTGTCATTACTCGGGGAAGCATTAAACTTGAGTGTTTCATAAGTATTTCGCCAAACTTCCCAACAAAATCTCCAATTTGGTCTTTGTCTGTTTTAACGGACACTAAAACAACAGCAAGCAGAAATGCTGCCATCAAAGATATGGAATACTGGACAAACTCTTTGACTCAATCGCAATTGAAGAGTAAATCATCTTTGTTGTTGTCTCAGATGGTGAGGACACTTTGCAGCTTTGATATTTTTGTAGAAACTGACGTCACTCAACAGAAATTACCAGAATTTACACAGGATAAGATTATGTTGAAATCTCACTCGAAACGGAATAGAGGACTACCACTGAAATTTGTTAAAAATTCAATCTTTAAACACTTTTAAGTCATAGTAAGATGATCCAAAGCAATAAGCATTATTTTGTAAGATGATTTGCAAAAATAAACTCAATTTTTCAAAGCTGGACACATTAATACGTTCAAATAAAATTAACTCCTTGGAAACAAACTGATTTTAGTATCAATTTTGAATTTGGGTTCTAACTTCATCGAAAACACATGTCACATCATATCAATCTGGCTTCTGGCATATATAATTTCAAACTCATGTGAGTTACGGTGTGAAAACAACGGCGTACGTCAAGGACATTGGCTCAGGGCCTTATTGCTAGTGCCTATTCGCAAAAACTCTAGTCGGTTTCTCCAATTCTATTAAGCTTCAAATTGGTATTGTGAATTAATATAGAAGGACTAAAAGTCGAATCGACTCAAATTAATAGAGTAGGAAATTAATTCAAATTTCAAATAATAAACAATTTTGAAAAAAATTTAAATAGAAAAGTATTAGACCGAGAGCCGACAGCAAATTTTGAAAGTGGAGGTATATTTTATTTTTTGTTTGTTTTTCTAATTTAAAAACTCTCGAAAAAAGACCTGATATGTGTTGGTTTAAAATCTTATTTTCTGAGTTCTAATAATCAGATCTTCACGATTGAGGTCTCCAAACTTAGGAAGAATGACAGAACATGAGTTTCAATATTAAAAATTTCAATTAAAGTGGATTTGTCTTTTTCAGATGACTTGAAATCATCGCGATTTCAACCCTCCGAAAGCCACAGAAGGCTGAAAAATAAACCTGCCAGACTTTTGAATTTGAATTCAGGGCGCGTATACCTATAAAACTGCATACTCAGGGTTTGGTTATACCTCCACTCCCAAAAAATTTGCTGTCGTCTCTTAGACTATATCATTACGATAGAATCTGTGACAGATTTTTAGGGATTTGTAACGATACGAATGGAATTTATGTTAAGCCCGTACATAAAAATTGAATAATTTATGAAGTATGGAGACCACTTATACCTTTCGTATAGAACAAAAATTGAGCAGGATGAAGAAACGCAAGGGAGTAAATATTTAGTCAATTTTCGGGTCTGTGATCAAACACAGAACCAAAAATTGTTTAAATATTTAGTTCCTAATGCTTCCTGAACCGCCTAAGCTCCCAATTTGGTTGAACTCTTTTTTATGTTCCATTTAAAATATATCAGCCCTATTCTAAACAAAAATTCCCGGGGAAATGTTTTCGGGAGAAGGGCTCCAAATCGAAATATTCCCGTAATTGCATTATGTTTTCGCTTGTTATTTGTTCCCCTTGTGTTCAGAATAACGTAAAAGTGAAAAAAGAACGAAATTGGTTGCAACTTTTCGATTGTGAGCTCTTGTCCCAAAAACATTTCCCCGGGAGTTTTCATTCAGAATAGGGCTGTATATGTTTTTATAATATAAGCTTTTAATTGATATCGATTATTGAAATGACAAACAAAATAAAATTTTTAAAATTGTTCTGCTTATACAGTCGCACCACCACACAACACGTTTTACACATTGTTAAAAAGGTCTAAATGCCTTCCTTCAAAGTACAGGCCCTAAGTCCAAATTTTGGGGTGTTACGGAATTTTTACATACCTATCGTTTTGTGATCAGTGCAACTAGCCTTGAAAATGTACGCGGTCTCCGCCCGCGTTTATATTGAGTGTCAGACAGTATTATTTTTGTAGTAACTTAACCTAATGCTGAAACTGAAAGTTTGCACATAACTTCATGCAAATTTTCTAACGCAGTAACGTTTTATGAGTTTTATAAGTAAAGCCTAGAGTTCAGCGTGCAAAAAAACAAACTTCAATGCGATTTTTTGCTTCTTTTGTACATCAAATTGTATTTTATTTCGAAGTAAACATCTGCGCCTCACCATACAAACAAGTTTATTCTCTATAACTTTTTAAGCTTTCGCGGTTTTTATTAGACATGATAAAAATTAATTTCGGATTGTACCGCGTTATAAAAATATTACAGAGTGCAATATTGAACTCACCCCCAACGTTTCGCAACAAATTATATTGTGCGTGGTCACCGGGAAACTGATGTTGAGATTTTATTATTGAAAAGCTTTAGACTGACTACGCAGGTTGTAGCGGTGCGTAGACAGTTCTATCTCTTGATGTTGTTGTTGTTGAAGAGTAACCTGTTGGGAACAAACCGTACTCACTACATCACAGGGTGTTCTAAATTTAAACTTGGAAGGCCCTAGGTTTACAATCACTGGATCCCAAGAACGCGCAAGTTTAAAACTGTCATCTCGATTGAAATTTTTGTGACGTTTTATTTCAATCGCCTCGCGAACTAGTCTAGGGATGTAGTGAGTTTCGGGAGCTAGCAATTTTGCTTCTTCAAAGTGGATCCAATGATGTTCGTCAGGATTGTCCAAAATGTGTTCACAAATTGCTGATTTTTCCCGTTGTTTTTTGCTTACAGCACTAATGTGTTCCTTTAGCCTTGTGGAAATGCTTCTTCTAGTTTGTCCAACATAAGCCGACCCACAACTGCAAGGGACCGCATAAACGCCGGGTGTTTGGAGAGGAAAGTTATCTTTAGGTGATTGTAAAAAACTTCTCACCTTTTTTGGTGGTATGAAAATGGATTTAACTCCATAGCGTTTCAGGACTTTCCCAACTCTATCCGTTACACCTTTGACGTAAGGCAAGAAAGCTTTCTTGTCTGGGTTGGTTTCGTCGCTTTCTCGTGGTTGTGCTGGCTTCCATGTTCTTTTAATCCTGGAGTAACCATTCGCTTTTAGAACGTTGTCAACTTGGTTCAGCTCAGCCTTAAGGTGGTCTTTGTCACATATTCTGTGGGCGCGCTAAAACAGTGTCGAGACAACTGATCTTAAATTCGCTGAGTGGTGGTGGGAAGAAGCATGAAGATCTGTTTGTATGTGTTTCTTTTCTATACACTGTGTGTCCCAATGTACCGTTCGCTTTCCTTAATACTTTTACATCCAAAAATGAAATGGACTCATCTTTTTCTCTCTCCATTGTAAATCTCATTTTTGAATGTTGTGAGTTTAGATGTTCTAAAAAACTCTCAATTAACGAACTTTTAATAATACAGAACGTGTCATCCACATATCTCAGCCAGATTTTGGGTTTTCCTTCAAAACTGTTCAGTGCCTTTGATTCAAAACTCTCCATCCAAAAGCCAGCGACTAGCGGAGCTAAAGGTAAGCCCATAGCAACGCCATCTACTTGCAAATAGAAGTTCTTGTTGAAACAAAAATACACTGAAGATAAACAAAATTCCAAAAGCCGCATGAAATTGTCGTTGATGCCAGAAGTTGAGATACGCTCACGGATTACAGCTAGAACACCCTGTACTGGCACATTGGTAAAAAGTGACTCGACATCAAAACTCACCATAACTTCATCATTATCAAGTTTTAAACTTTCAATGATTGACACAAAGTGTGCAGAATCCTTTATATGATGTTCTGTTGAACCAACAAGTGGTCTGAACACATCGACTAAGTGTTTTGCCAAAAGGTAGCACGGTGCATTTATTTGACTTACAATAGGTCGCATAGGATAGTCGTCTTTATGAATTTTTGGCAGTCCATATAATTTTGGTGGCTGCGTACAGGATGGTAATAAGCGTTGAGGTGGTAAAATCGCTTTATTTTCATTGATGAGCTTTGTTACTTTTCTTAGGACACGGGCTGTGGGATCGTATTCAACAAGCCTATAGGTGTTTACATCTCCAACCAAATCATTCATCTTGGCGAAATAGTCACTTCTATTTACATCAACAGTTGCATTACCCTTATCTGCAGGGAGAATGAAAATACTCTCATCTCTTCGTAACAAATTCAAAGCAAGCATTTCGTCTTTGCTTACATTGCTTGTTGTTGGTGCTCTTGTTCTTCTCATCAGAACAGCTACGTCTTGCCGAATTACTTCGGCATCGATGCTATTGATTTTGTTTCGTGAAATGCATTCTTCTACACTTCCAATTATGTTTTCGATAGGTATACGCCGGGGAGTGGGAGCAAAGTTTAAACCTTTGCTTAGAATGCTAATACCTGCTGGACTCAAGTCTATGTGTGATACATTGACAACGGCTTTTGCGACGTCGATCGTGTTGACCTCTGATTGTTATTGTTGTTTTGTTTGCGCGTTGAAAAGTTTATCAAATTTTTGTTGTTGTTTTTGGGTGCACAGTTGATGGATGTTTGTTTCTTGCATAAAAGTTAAAACGTTCGGGGTGAGTACAATATTGCACTCTGTAATATTTTTATAACGCGTTATAATCCGAAATTAATTTTTATCAAGTTTATTCTCTATTTATATGCAACAATGTTTTTGCAAGCAAACAAAAAATACATTTTATTTTTGGCTATTTGGTTTCATTTATTAGGAAACAATGCAATATGTATACTTGTTTTAATGGGTAAGTCAAAGAAGTCTGCTTCGTCAGATCACGGAAATGTCAGCGGATTGTTTTGAAAATTTATTTTTTTGCACGGTGAACTGTAAACTAGGCTTAAGACAAAAACTCAGTTGAACGTGCTTTTTAGTGATTTCTGATACGAACAATGTATGTATAGCTGTTCGTTGACATGATGTTACAAAAATAATTACTTTATTGTACTTTTGTGCCATACAAAATCCAATGTATGTAAACTCAACACCCATCGATGTGCTTTTTATTCATTGCTCCAAAAACAAATAGAACATTTTTTGTCTTTCTGATATATTTACGGATGTTTATATTACACTTTCGTTTTTTTTTTTGTTCTTAAAAATAAATGCAAAGACTGGTAAAAAAATATTCTCTCTAATTAAATAAGAAAAACGATCTACTTGTTGTTGAACTTTGCTGGGCGCTTCTCAACAAAAGCAGTCATACCTTCCTTACGATCCTCCTAAAAAATAAACAAGTTAATTGTTTGTTAAAAAAATGTATAAAATTTAATTCTTACTGTAGAGAAAGTGGCATGGAAAGTCCTACGCTCAAACTTTAAACCTTCCTGCAATGTAGTTTCATAAGCAGTATTAACAGCCTCTTTAGCCAACTGCACAATTAAACCTGAGTGTGATCCAATTTTTTCTCCCAGTTTTATTGCTTCGTTAACTAATTGATCAGCTGGAATAACCTTACTGACTAAACCCATTTTTTCGGCTTCCTCTGCGTTGATCATATTTCCAGTCAGACAAATTTCCATAGCCTTGGACTTGCCTACGGCGCGTGTCAAACGCTGTGTACCGCCAGCTCCAGGAATTGTACCCAAAGCAATTTCTGGTTGACCAAACCGAGCCTTATCACCAGCATAAATGATGTCACACATCATGGCCAATTCGCATCCACCGCCCAATGCATAACCGTTCACAGCCGCAATGATCGGTTTCTGACACTTTGCGACACTGGTCCAATCATTAAGAAAATTTCCCATAATGCAATCAGAGTAGGTGTTTGATTGCATTTCTTTAATATCAGCACCAGCTGCAAACGCTTTTTCGCTGCCAGTAATGATTATAGCTGCAACTGTTGAATCCTTTTCGTAATCGGTTAGAGCTGAACTCAATTCTTTCATCAATCCATTGCACAGTGCATTAAGCGCTTTTGGTCGGTTCAAAGTGATAAGGGCAACATTTTTATTTGCTCCGGTTATTTCTGTTTTGATATATTCTAAAGGTTGTACACCTGTAAATTTATTAAATACAAAAATAATTTATACATTTTGGCAATTTGAACTATAGCTCTTTTCACACGAAAAGTTATTTATATTAATTTTTTTTTAGTACTGAACTTTAAACTAGGCTTGAAACGAAAAACGACAAAGTATGTAAGGGTTGAATGTCGCTTTCGATTGGCAATTCGGAATGCTTATGGGCGCTTTTGAAAGTGTTTTATCAGGCGCTTCCCACAAGGACTCCCGAGACTTTTTATGTTGGACAAAAAAATCTCAGCTGTAAGTTTCAGGTATTAGACGAAAAATTTTTGGATTCAATTTCTCAGAAATGTTTTATTTGGTGGGACGGGCCTATTTCCTTCGGATGACAATTCTTCTTCTGGATAGAAAAGAAATTATCTTCTGGCTTTAAATTCAGAATCAAAACCAGAAGCACTCACACATACAGAGTTTAACTGTGAAAATAATAGAGTTGAGTTTCTAGTCGGAAATTTTTTTCCGACAAAGTCCTAACGATACTTCCGGTCCTAAGGACCCCCTCAAGTCTCCAAAATCATGTTATTTTTAAGGTGATTTCATCATAATGCACATGTTAACTGAAACTTTTCGTAAGTCTTAGAGATTTAGAGGGAGTTCAGATACTCGAGCAGCCCAAAAAAAAAAAATTTCTGGATACTCCCTGAAATTTCTGGATACTCCCTGGTACGGACGACTAAAATTAAGGAATAGGAACATAATAAAAGCATTAAAGGCTACTTAATTCCTCTGATTCCTTTCCATTATTGCATCGCGTTCCTTTTGCTAATTTTTGAAATTTTTTTTAATGTGTATTTAATTTATTATTGTTCTTTTGTCCATTTTCAAAATGTTCATTTTGTAAAAATATCAAAATAAAATATTTCGAATGACAAAATATTGTGAAATCAGAGTAAGACCAGTTTTAGACGTATTAAGACCGGTATTACACGGCCGCATGTTTAGTTGAGCATGTATGAAGTAAAAAAGAGAAAGGAAATAAAATAGCATGAATGTTTTGTTACCTTTCTCTTTTGCACTTCATACATGCCCAGCTAAACATGCACCGTGTAATACCCGCCTAAGCTCCCAATACCTAGTTGTGAACTTAGAGCTGGGGCCTATTTCTCATCAACTAAATCAGCTTCATTGCAGTACATTGATGATTGTGTAACATAATTACTGTTTTAAGTAGGCATTGTAGATATGATTGTACTAGTGCTTACATATTCAAACTGGAATGAGCTTTTCCTAAGCTTTCTGTAATATTTGAGAAGCGATAGATTATCAAGCAACCAAACACAACGATAAATAAAGCAATGATCCTTAACGTAATTTAAAATTGTAAGCACTTATGACTATCGAGTGGCTTTTCTGTCATATCATATATATTTATTCACACTTTCTTCGCAATTTGTTCCCAAACAATTTGACCATTTTCATTCTTGTGATGCTGGAATTTGGCCTATTTCCTCCTGAGCCCCCAATTTCACGGAAGTTTAAACTCCACTTGCAGTTTAAACTTCAGTTCATCGATTTCACAGTTTCCTTTAAACCAAAAACCTGATTTTAACGAACGATTAAAATAAATGAAAGGAAAGCCCCACAAGTTCAATTTGTAGTTTAAGTTAAACGACGGAATCCTGCTTTTTAAACAAAAAGGTTTGCATTAACGTAGCGAGGGTGGGGCTGGGACTTACAAGGTATTTCATCTATATTTAACAGCGACGATATAAATACGTGTGGGGGTGACCCTACAATTCCCTCCCGGATGCCACCCATGCTAGCTACATCCTGCTTGTTTGGCGAACAACATCACAAAATTTAAATCATCCAAATGAATCCCATTTTTTTTTACAACTTAAACATTATGTACCTATATGTAATACATTCATTCATTTTTCATTTAGTTTTTTCCAGATTGACGAACGGTTTAAAAAATAGGTCGTAAATTAAAAGAAATAAAAATGCTTACTATTAATCAAGTGAGACAAAGTGTACATTGTACCTACCTACATTACATAGATATACAAATTTATAGAAACTTCATTTTTCAAGTACAAAATATTATGCAATATATTTAGGCAGTTTCTAAGGCTTTTGTAGATTATCTTTCATCAATGATTTAATGTCAATATTTTTAACACGTTTCAATAATATTTATGATCGTTTGAAAAAGATTTGAAATTTGGTATCTGCACCCTTGGGTACAAAGTCCCAAGAAAACAAAATCTACTTTATTTCCCTGAATAAGTTTAGCATAATCGTACCAACCTGTTGAATATAAACGTGGAACTTGGTTCCGTGTCATAGCTTGAATAATATGCACACGACCGGCAAATAGTCTTCCAATGTTGGCCATTATTTCTCTAGTTTATTTTTTAAAATCACAAATGTTTTTAGAATACAATTCGATGAGAACTTAAACTTAAGAATTAAAAGAAAGAAGCTTTTTCTTAACTAGAGATGCCCCCTGAAGCAGAAGAAAACTTGTTTCTGAAGATACCTTTTTTTATTCAAATGATAAGAGAACAAACAACTGAACTAAAATCAAAGATGTAAGAATTATCATCAGTAAAAGGAAAACAAAAAACAAGTAGATTGGGCTTTTACCCCAGACGTCAAGACATCTATTTTTGTGAGAAAGACAAATGCGTAAAAAGCCCAATAAGTAGAATATTCTGGTCGAACTCGAATATTGTGCTGCGTTCAGATTTCACTTACCGGACGACTAAATGATAGCTCTCTCCCTTACACGATAAACAGAAAACAAGGTATGCTTATTCTGAGTGCCTTGTTGCCATTTTGGAAATCTGATGACGTAGTGGTCATCTCTGATGCTGACAATCGAGTTTTTTTCAGTTTCATTGTTGTTGTTTTCAATTAAAAAAAATGTTTTCTCCAAATCCATAACTGACGTTTGGGAGAACTGCCCATGAGAAAGATGACTATGACTTCACAAAAAACCTGCCAAAAATCTAATGAGCATTCCTTGTTTTCTGTATATGGCTGCGTTCACATAAAAATCTTAAGCTATCCAGATACCTTTATGTTTTTGTAATCCTATGTTAACTAACAGCTGACTAAAAAAGATTCGCAAATATACTGGTAGTAAGGTATATGGGATAGGCTGTCCTATACGAATTAGAACGCAGCCTATCATGGGTTAATTGGTGCTTCCAAATTCTGTGCTGTGAAATCAAAGCAGTGAGAAATATTTCAGATCTTAATTCAAGTTCTTTGGCTTGAACGTGAACGTACATTTGCTTCCGAGTTCCCACAGGCCCACAGACCAAGCGAAAGCGGATCTTTTTTAATAAAAATATATTAATTATTATAATAAACACAAAATGCTTGCTAAAATTAAATCCAATATAATTCTTATCACTAAAACATCGATTCTTCGACGAGAAATGTCTTGTGTGGCGAAGTGTCTGCAGTACATTGAATATGGAGAACCTTGTGATGTGCTCAAGATATGTGAAGTAGAAATTCCTGATCCAAAAGACGATGAAGTTTTAGTCAAGACTCTTGCTGCACCAATCAATCCTGCTGATATCAATACCATACAAGGTAAACTCTTCGAGTTACTACTTTGATTGTCAAAAAAATTTATGTAATCGTAGGTAAGTACCCTGTTAAACCTCCACTTCCCGCTATTGGTGGCAACGAATTCGTAGCAGATGTAATAAGTGTAGGAAAGAATGTCAAAAACATTCAGCCTGGGGATCGTGTTGTGCCATCCACAACAGGTATTGGAACGTGGACATCTTATGCCGTATATCCTTCCAAAGATCTTATGAAGATATCCAACAAAATCGGAATTGCTGAGGCAGCCACTATAACTGTGAATCCATGTACTGCTTATAGAATGCTTAAAGACTTTGTACAAGTAAAAGCAGGTGATACAGTCATTCAAAATGGAGCAAACAGTGCTGTGGGCCAAGCAGTCCATCAGCTATGCAAAGCTTGGAATATTTCCTCAGTGGGTGTTGTTCGCAATCGACCGGAAATCGATGGTCTCAAGGAATACCTTAAGTGCCTTGGAGCGACTGAAGTCTTTACCGAAGAAGAAATTCGCAAAACTGATATTTTTAAAGGTAAACTTAAGAAACCAAAACTAGCACTTAACTGTGTTGGAGGTAAGAGCTCTACTGAAGTAGCTCGATATTTAGATTCAAAAGGTTTTCACGTAACTTACGGAGGTATGTCTAGAGAGCCTGTTATTGCCGGAACAGCTTCATTGATATTCAAAGACATCTCCTATGTGGGTTTTTGGATGACAAGATGGACAAAAGAAAATCTTGAAAACGAAAAAAGAGCAAAAATGTATTCTGAACTATGTAACTTAATAGAAGAGGGAAAGTTTACGGCACCAGTTCATGAAATGGTCTCTTTAAATAATTACAAAGATGCGGTAACAGCCGTTTTAAATTTTAATGGATTTACTGGAAAGAAATTCATTTTAGATTTTCAAAATTGTTAGAATTCAAAAGCTCAAAATGCAATTGTTATGTGATGAAAAAAGAAGCTTAGCTTCATTAAATTAAACCAACTGAGAATTCTGGGATAAATTCAAATAGTTTTATGTAAAGAATGTTTAATGTCACTAGCGATGTAATAAATAGAAATAATATAAAATTAATAAAAATTAATTAAAAACAAATTCAATTCATGGGTTTTTTCTTGTTATAACTTTTAATTATCGTGAGCTTGATTGCTAACTGTGGGCTGTAAAATTGTTTCTTTATCCACTAGCTTAGCTTGGAAACCACCCGTGTAAATTTATTCAAAACAAAATACACAAAGAAAAAAATAAAAATGTCCATATGTATTTTGGGTATGCTTTCAGATTTGCGGTTTCAGAGCAGTTATAAAACAGATTTTAGGATTATCCATTGTGTACCGGACACCCTGAAAATCATTCCCCATTTATGACTATGCATGTGTTTTCCATTTTTTAATAAGAGCTAATAATATGAAAACTAATTTGCAAAAGAAACCGCAATCACCCTATGTGTATTTTTTTAAACACAGCTGGATAGCGAACAAATAAATATTTTTCTTTTATTAAATCATTAAAACATTAATAATAAATTCAACTTTTATGCAGCTGCTTAATTTGAATTCCAATAATTGCTTTCAAATTAAATTTTCATTTACTCTTTCGGCAATATTGTGCGATTTTTTTTTTCGCAGCCATCTGCCGACGATGGTGCGCGCTGAGCACTTCTATGTGCAACAAAATCTTCCCATGAACTGCTCACTGGATTGTAAAGTGGTTTCAATTCTACAAATGTCGAAGAATTGTCATTTGGTGTTGTTCTTTTTACTTCTAATTGCACATCATCGAAAAATATATTTTTTTTAGGCCCCTCGGATTCAGACCCAATCACATTTAACTGAGTTTGCAAATTATCTATGGGTTTGCTTTGAGCCTTTCCTTGTTGCTCTTTTAGAGCTGCAGCGATTTCCATACTTTTCATATAAATATTGTCACCAGTTTGATCAGCAAACTCCTCAAAAAAACTTTCTTTTGGGTCTTTGTAAAAACTGGAATCCATTGCTTGAAATCCTAGTCTTAGTAGGAGAGAAATCTTAACATTAAAACATTCTAGCCAGCTTTTTATGGTCTTGTAAATTCCCAGCTGAATTGTTTCACTATTACTATTCCAAAAATCTAAGATTGTATTTTTTGTGTAATCCACCAGAATAGACTTTTTTACCTCTGGATGCATTTTTCCCAAGCCATCCAAATGACGAAAAGTTACGTCTAATAGGTGTTGTGGATGTTTAGTGACAAACATTTGCCACTTGTATATCATTGTCATCAGATTCCAGAGTTTTCCCATACTTGCATCATCTAACCGCATCAAAGAACAGCATGCAATGTCTCCCAGCATAAATTTACAATGTTCCGCTGTAATTAAACTCTTTTGTTGTTTACTTCCAATAATTAACCGTTCTATGAATTTAGGATCTAAAAGAACACTTGTTATGTCACGCATCACTGTAAGAACCATAAGGAAGAAATGTTACAAAATGGACATTATATATTTTCTTTTTGTTTTATACCTTCTGTCGACTTTTCCTGTGCAATTTTTTGGGCTTTAAGCCTTTGGTCAATAACATATAGCATCTCACATCCAAGATTTACAACTAGGAACACATTTGCCTCAGGAGTCATAATTTTTGCTCTCAGGTTGTAGTAAGAACAGCTTAAATCAATAAACTAACGAAAATGGAAAGACGAAGCCTTGCACCATCTACAAGACAAATTGAAAGATACTTTTCATTGCATTGCAATAAAAAGCACTTTTATAACATGTTATGTTGCTATGCTACCCTAAAATGTAAACAAGTGCGCTGCTTTGTTTATGATGAAAAGTCAGAACAACGTCGAAACTACAAGTAACGAATGGACAAAAAAGGGCTTAAGCCTTTGGGTCGTGAAAATCGCGATTTACATTTGACGATTTTTCCGGTGACAAACATTCGAAGTCTTCGGAACCGTATTATTGGAAAAATTTTGAAAAAAATAAAATGAAATAAAAAAAGTACTCGACATTCAACCATATCAAATGTGTCGGAGTATAACACGTTGAAAGGTCGAGGAAAAAAGTGTCGTTTAGGTCGTGAAATTCCGCGATTTTTCACTGGTATACAGCGATTGTTTCCACCGTATTCCGCACTTTTTATATAAAAAAAAGAAACGAAAACGATCGTTCGCTTTTCAGAAACGATATAAATGGTGCAATAATTTCAAAACAAATCCTTTCGTTTTTAAGGAAAAAGCGGTTGAATGTCAATAACATTCAAGAAAAATCATTTTGATGTAAAATTAACATTTATCACATAATTTAACGGTATTTTTTAATGCAGAATTCAAAGAGACTATATATGAGACAGGCCGACTTTTTTGTTTTAGCGTTTTTTTACTATCAGTCAACAGTTAAATTATCACCAAAAACTATTTAAAAGTGAGTATAGTGATAAAATTTATGAGGAATGATCTAAAACAAAAATCAAGATAACCCATAAAAATATACATAACATATAGGGTAAAAAGGTGCTTTTTGAGGAAGAAGGAGAAATTCTGGAATGCGTCCTTATACAACTCAGAATGAGTGCTAATGGATAATTTTTCTTTAAAAATTACGACAATATACATTCTTGTTTTGGATGACTAATTAAATATTCATGCCAGATTGTATCACTACACTATATCATCACTTTTTAAGCTATTTCTTGACGGTTGACTGATAATAATTTTTGAGGTAAGTTAGGGAATGCTAAAATAAGAATTTCGAAACAAAAAAATTGCCTGTTAGCATCTGGTTGTGTGAAAGTAAATCGAATAAATACTTTACACATTCGCTGGCAAGTATAAAGTTTATGTATTTAATTTTTCTTACTACAATTAGTGCATGTATAAGATTTTGTTTTCACTTCACGGGACTACAAGTCCCTTCAAAAAGTCGTGATAAAGTGCCTAACTATGCGCGCAGAAGCAATTTCACCTGACAGCTCTTTTTGCCAAACTTATGCACAATAATGGATTTGTACTCATTTTTTTTTATCTTTGCGGACTACAAAATTCGCAAAAAAGAAAAATGCTCTTTTTGAGCATAACTTTGGTAAAAAGAGATGTCAGGTGGTGCAAATTGGACAGACGGTTTGACTGGACTATTAACATTCAAATTTTACATATAAAGATGTTTGAATTTACTTTGTTTACAGAATTGGATTTATAAGACTGAAATCTTTTTTTTTTATTTGGGAAACTTCAAGATCAAATATCTCGACTTTCCCGTCACAAGATTCCCTTTATTTGTGGACATTTTCTACACAAGCCAAGACGAATGTTACCGTCGCAACAAACCGTTTTAATTTCTTTTTAATATTTGATTTGAACCTAACATCATGGGAACTCTTAAAAAAACAATAATTTTATAATTCAAAACAAAGTAAAATCATAATATAATAACAAAATTTATTAAGTTGTTTAAATCAAAAAGTATCTATTACATTTACTTTTTTTTGTATTTATTTAAGTTGTGTTTTTATATCTTTAAAAAAATTAAGAAAATAAATAGGAAATTACAAAATTTGTTAATACATATCATTAATAAGGTTTTATATTAAATGTATTAACTTATCCACATTGGGTGTGAATTTTGAGCTGTTAAAAATTTAAATTAATGAGTGTTTTTTCCATTGGACCAAGTCACATTAAGGCATGCAAGGTATGAATAGTATTTCTGTTAATAAATATAAATTTTCGAGTTTTGTTATGTTTAAAAAAAATGACACAGTGAAATTTTAAAATAAAAACGTAATCAAATATTAAAACTTTAATAATCATGATTTTGGACATGTACAAATTGTTATCAATTAAACAAAATTAAATAAAACATAAAAAATATTGCATGTAGTTGTCATTTTGATTACTTTAACTTTATTTGTGAAAAACCTTTAGCTTGTGTTTTTGCCTTAAGTGGCACCGCATCGACCAAAATATGCAACGCCATTTTAAGACTCTCCTCTGCATGGCCAATCTGTGTACAAGGATAAGAATAAGCATATTGATGTAGAATCTCACAATAATCTCGATATTTGCTTAACGCAAACTCCCAGTCATAATTCATTAGACGAGCCATATCTGCCTCATTATTCACATATGGCACTCCTGGTTTAGGTTGCATTTGACTGAACATAGGGAATTCAGCTTCACAAGCTTCACAACTACAAGTGAATCGATATTGCATTTGGAGGTTTTCGATTCGATCCTTTTTTGGTTGGAGAGCAAAATGATTTCTGAAAAAAAAAACAAAGGATACATTTTAAACGAAGAAAAGAAAGAATTATGTACATGAAATTAATGTCTTAAGATAACTAAACTTGAGTGTCGCCATTCTACACCATTCTACCAAATGTTTAACTTTTGTTGATTTAAATAAGCTAGAAGCAAAGATGATGTAACTAGTACTAGTACTAGTTATATCATCTTTGCTATAACCCTGTTGGGTTAAATTAAAATGTAAACGTGTTTAAAAAATAAATATTATTTTGATTTTTCAAACTTCGAAGAACTTTAATATACAAGTAAATTTCTTTTAATAATTTTTGTTATGAACCCCGATTTTTGTCTAATTTGACTGTAATTTTCTTTTAAGAAGTTTTATCGTTCGGGTCTAACGATTTTGATTATATTCATGTCTTTTTTTGTTGGTACTATGTCATACTTTTGAAATGAAAGTTATATTTTTTTAAAATATTATCAACGGGCCTTTTTTTTATTAATCTTAAACGAATAAACCGATTCCGTAGAATTTTTTTTAAACTTTTAGCTTTAAAAAAAAATAATTTTTTTTTTTGAAAAAAACAATTTTTGGGAAACAAGTTATGATTATTAAAGCTTAGATCACACGACTTGTGTATACACAAAAATTTGTGTATTTTTGCAATAAAAATCAACAGTATCATCCGAACCGTAATTTGGATGACACCAAATCATATCAAATCAAATCACCAAATCGTGTTTATAATATCATTTCCTATCATTAAATTTGTTGTTCAGATGGTTTTGTTTTATGTCAAAAATACACAATTTTTTAGACAAATTTTAGTATTTACTCAAATCTTGTGATACTAGCTTAATAAATAAAGATTTTCATACCAATTTTTTGAACAAAATGTTAGAGAATCTTTACAAAAGTTTACGTAATTTTTTTCAACAAAATTGAAAGAACCGTTATCAAATCCGTCCATTAGATCAAAAGTTACAGCCCATGACCACTTTTTCATCGTTTCGATCCACTTGCGTACAAAGTGGCCACTAGAAGACAAAAAAGCGTTAAAAATATCCGCGGTGGGTAACGCGGCGTAGAATGTAGAACCAATAACAATTTTCCCTAACAACAGAACAATATTAACAAAACTACGGATAGTTGGGTTTCGTTACATAAATGAGTAACAAAATAAGAACTATGTCCATCTATTAGTTCAGGGCAAATAAACAAACATTACCCGAAAAGATACTACGAATCCCATTTGTGGTTTGCCCGTATATTGAAAGTTCCTTCAGCAATACGATTTTTTTTATACCAGAGGTGTTTAAACTTTTCTAACATTTTATTTTTTGTTTGTTTTAATTTTGGATAAAAAAAAATCGATTTTTTTTTGTAATAAAAAAACGTCCATAAGCTATTACATTTTTTGTATCACTTAAGTTTTGGTACTTAAGTGTAAAAAATTACTGCAAAAGAAAATTGATGGGAAAAAAACTTAAATTAGGTAAACAAAAATCACGTATTCAGAGTACTCTTTCGGATAGCCTTCTTCATTCATTAAGACCGGACATTTTTGAAGGGCTGTTTTTTTTAAGGAGAAATAACGCTGCCACCAAGTAGCAGAACAGTTTTTCGGTCATTAGAATCAGGAATTTAAAAAAGACCATAAGCATAACGTCCCCCTCGTACCAGAAACATGAATATGCAAAAAAGGTTACAAGGTTTGTTGTTGTCTTAAAATTAGTGCGAATTTATACATTCATGTAATTGACATTATAAGCGTCTTCCTTGCTGTCTGTATATTATACATTTTAGTATATCATGCATCACCATTACCTAAATGGCAATCCAACCAACCAAAACAATCCAAATTTGAAAATTTGCACATTCATGCCTGAGGGGGACGATGTCATGGGTGATAGTGTTTTCAATTTTTCTATTGTGGATGGAAATTACAGTATTGAGAAATTGCTTTAGTGTTAAGTAGATAGTCAATAGCAAGATAAACAGAATACAAGGTAATATGCACCCGCCATTTTATTGACGTCATCTGAATGCAAATGCTGTTGTTTTGCCAATGTTGAAAACTGCTCAATTAAGGGAAATTCAAAATTTAAATTCACGTCACATTCCAAATGTCAAACCACGTATAAGAAAAAGCAGAAAAATTCAGCTGACGTAACATAACTGAAAGAGATAGGATAACGAAAATCTAACTATATTACCTTGTGATGGCCCAAAACTCAAAATTTATGCTCCGCGCAATTAGGCCCCAGGAATTGAGGCCCAAAATTTCATTATGAAATCAGACCCCAATGAAATAAAGCCCCAACTCTAGTTTTGGAGCTTAATTTTATTCTATTCCGATTTAGGGCCTCATTTCATTTTTTTATAATTTACATGAAAATACTTAAATCGCGCGATGGATTGTAGCACGATCTTAACATTGTAAAGTATTAATAGCGATCTTGCTGCTAACCATCAGGAAGTTTGCAGCAGGATCGCTATTATGGCTTTTCAATGTAAGCACTCGTGAGGAACGTCACAAGAAGTTGGTACCTTATTTCATTTATTTTTGGGGCATTTTTTTCATTTCGGTAGGGCCTTTTTTCACTGGGCGATAAATTCATTATAAAAAAAATACCCCCATTTGGGGTTTAATTTCATTTTTTATTTTGGCCCCAGGAAGGACCTAATTTCGCGGACCCAAAATGTATTGTCGGCTTTTAGATTAACGCAAATCCACTTGTTTTAAGATGTAAAATATAATTAGTTTTCTAGTATAACCAAACTTAAGAATGCAATATTGCTACATTTTTTTTTCAAGATGATGCCTAACCGGCAAATAGACATGATGATTGGGAATGCGAAAAAGTGGGTCCCACAATTCAGTCCGTCTCTCTGTAGAAGGAGCCACTACAAAACCAATGGGTCAATTTACGGAGCGTTTTATGGAAACTATGTAGACGCGTTTTTGGAATTATTTGTTTGTACCAAAATTAAGAGCATTGATTTCAACAATTTCTTCTATAAAAACGACTTTAAGTAGCCTCAATACATTTTTGTAAAAAGAAATTTAAAAAAAATTTACTACTCCAAAGTAGTTTTGTATGGATTTCAGTCTCATAGTTTTCCTCTCCGGTAGAGTATTGCATATGGTTCCATATTATGAAACTACGATACTCTCGGATCTATTCGTAAGTTAATTTCGACTATTTGTACGACAAATTTATCACCAATACAAGCATTCCAAATCTTCCAAAAATTTTCCAACAAAGAAGTTGGCATGACTTTTTCAATTTTCGTTTCTTACTGAATTGAAGAGACGCGAATTTAAAAATTTAAATGTTTTGTTGTAGAATCGAAAAGGAAGAGTAGAATTTTAAGTACCTAAGACGCGGGCTGCTTGCTCATGCACGGTATCAGCCCGCCGGCTGGGTGATCTTGCTCACGAAACTTAACCTCGCCTGCAAATAAAGTCATAGATCTGCCCAGAAAAACTAAACGAAAAATAAATAATGGACTATCGTCACCTCAAGGGCACTGCGGATGTTGTTGCAGAGAGGTCATTACCCACCCTTACATAGGAATCTTGTGCCATAATAGAATTTTTAAATACGTTTTAGCAATTTTTTTAATCTTATAGGCTAATCTTATCTTTAAGTCGAGCATAAGCAATAATTATTTCTTACCCGTAATTATCATAAAGAATCCCATTAGCTGAAATCGGTCTCAAAACAAATAGAATAGCTTGGGTTCCTTTGTATATGCGTATAGTATTTGGTGCACACGAATGATTAAGCAAGCTGAAGAACGCATATGCCCCACCGGCGAATGTCTGATCATCCTTAGTTTCGTTTATCTGTTCAACCAAGTCAATACCATGCATATTTGAAGGTGATGTTTGTAAATGTCGAAAGAGTAACTCGGTGAAGAAATTCTCGCCATGTAAGCCGCCTAGGAATTCTTTTAACGATGTATGCTCGATAACGAACCTCTTCAAAACGGCACACACAACAGCGCGCTGGAAGAGATCACTTGTACTTCGATGTTCTTGATTCGTGACCAGACCATGTATCGCTCGATAATGCTCGCGGGGTGTCAAATTCGATTGGTCAATAGTAAATGCTGATTGGTTCTGGTTAATTGGATCCGCGCAGAATGTCATACACTCGTCGATATTTGGAAAGATACTTAGGGCAGTTAAACAAGTTCTTAGAGCGATTTGATGGATCTTATTGAACATGGTAAAGATGAAGTCTATAATGGGGCATTCGTATTTGTGAAAGGTATCGTTTGCCTCTTGACGACACGTCTCACTGCAGAACATCGCGCTGGTGCAATTTGGGCAGGGAATTAGAGTCAGATAGTTCTCTTGCTTGCAATTTGCACATCGAATATACCTCATTGGAGCGAGTAAGGACGATGTAAATGGTTCCTCGATTGCCACCACATCACCCACAGCTAGGTTGCGGTTGGTGCAAATGTAGCGACCCATTTCCTTGCTACAACGCAACTCAAGGCACTCGGCGATGGATGGAATAACCGGATGGGGATCATAGGTCATTCCGAAAGTATACGGCACAATTTCAGGTTCCTGTGTGTCCAGCAGTTCACAGCAATCTTTTTCTCTTTTGTCTAGTTTGTGCTGCAGACGCTTGGGGTAGTTGGCCTTTCGGGCCATTTCAATATTTTCTAAGCATTCTCGATACTTTTTCCATTCGAATAGTACCGCAGAACGATTAGCATAGCCAATTGATATATTCTCAGAATTCAACTCTGAGAAGCAAATGCTCTTGTTATAAAGTTCTAGGGCATGAAAATAGTTGCGTTGTTTGAGAGAGAATTGTTTGTTGCCAAGCATCCGAAATTCTTCGGAACGCTTGTTGCATTTTGGAGCGCGCAGCGTACAATTAATTTTGATTTTGTCAAAATATTTAAAATCATGCAATGTATTCTCTACAAATTTTACTTTAGCGTTATTGTCCGGCAAGGAATTAAATTTTCCGGAGGCAATGCCGATTAGCTTCCAATCGGCAAGTTTTCTAATCAAATCGTCGCTTACTTCGTAGACATCCATGGTTGGGTGGTGTTTTTGTAATTTCTTTGAGACAGATTTTTTAAGGGTTGAAAACTTTTTTCGCTTTTTATTTGTGGCACCAACCACTATAAGCGGTTGTATTTGAAAACAAACGAAGTGAAAATAAGAAATTTAAAACAATTTTAGAATCGAAAATGAATATCAATAGCAACCGTATACTTTATAAAAATCGCGAACATCTATTTTCCCCATGTGGGGTTATGGTAGCTAAGGAATTTTTTGACAGTTTGGAAAAAAGACAAAAATAAATGGAAGCGAGACTCGAACTATAGATGTGTCAAATTTGCTTGGCAACTTCTACCATGTTCATCTTGAGGCCTATTCCACACTCTTTTTATTTCATTTCTTAAAAAAGTAATTTACTCACAGGAATACTCACTGATCTCTGTAGGTGTGTTTTTTTGTACGCCCGGGCAAAACAAAAAAAATACTCACGGGGCTAAGCACTTTACATGTTAAATACAACAACAACTTAGCCCCTCGGGCTCAGTAACTAAGCCCAAAAAATTCTCATTTTCTGTTAAATCATCGATAAAATGTATGAAAATACCAAAATTATCGATTAATTGTATAAACATAAAAACACAAAGATGGCGTTTGGTGTAGAAAAAAAATTAAATTCTTAATTTTTCTTAACTCTTACAAATTATTTCATTTAAATTTTAAAGCATGTACATTTAATGATCTGAAATTTCTTTATAAATATGTTATTGAATTTATGAAAACACAAAATGCAAACAATTCAACGAATCAGAAAAAAATGTTTGTTGTTTATTTTTTGTTTATTTCATTTTGTATATTGGTAACATTTTTTTCATTTTTTTATGTCGTTTCATTCGCAATGCTGCCAAGTGTTTTCGTTAAGCCCAAGGCGTTTTTTTCGTCCAAATAAGCCCGGGCTTACAAAAAAACACACCTTATAAAACACTGAATAGTGGATTCCCTTCTAAGTATAACAGTTTTACTGAGTCAAATTGAAGATGACATTTGGATGGTACCAAAGCTATTTGGTTGGTACCAAAGCAGAGTTCTATCTCACTCTATACAGGTGAAAGGGAGAGACAAACTGTTCTTCAGATAAAAAAAAAAGAAAGATGGGATAGACTTATTATAATAGTTTATAACAGTCCTTCAATTGGAGTCAATTTTTTTATATGAATCCACTATCCAGTGTTTTACAGAGATCAGTGGGAATACTAGAGACTATATATATAGCCTGTTTCGACTGGAGCCCAGATGTGATAATTTAGAAAATTTGATCAAAAGTGTTTTTATTACAAATTATCTCATTTGGTTTGACAGCTCATTTGCTGTTTTCTATATCTGACTCTTCTTTCTTACACGCATCTTTGTATATGGAATACTGTTTGTTTCCTTCTCTCCTTTGTGGAACAAATTTGTGGGATGTGTTCATAAATATTTGGGTTAATTTCAGAGATAATTTCGTGCAAATAAGGTGGAAATTATCTCATTTCATTTGCACGAAATTAGGTGGGAAACTAAGCACACTGTTTATGAACCTATCCGCTTGGTGAATACCAGTCTTAAAACCGCTGGAAGTAAAATTTCATACTAAAGGCCTTCCAAAACCCACGACAGTGCGACAAGTGCTTTCATTTGCAAAATGCAAAAATACAAAAAATATTGTCGCTCTGTCACGCGACAGTGCACTGACTCCGAAAGCCTGGTATTTATCCAGCGCTCATAAGTTATGAGCGCTCAAACCAGAGTTTTCGGAGTCAGCGCTCTCAACTTTATTGCCGATATTTATCAAGCGCTCATAAACCTATATTCACCATATGGAATATTAGTGACTTATGAGTGGTCGAGACATGTGCTGACTCCAAAAACTCCTATATGAGCGTTTAATGAATACCATCCAAGTAACAATATTAAGCTTCCATTAGGTTTAAAACAAGCTATTTTTTGACTTCCATAAGAACAAGAATAAATATCATTTTGGCTCACATTTGCGAAGTTTCTTAAAATCTTCTTTCACAAGCAAATAGCCTGTAACAAACAGCGTAGGAAAGTCATATAAAGGCCTTCTTATAGAAATCATAGTTTACTGAATGAGGCTATTGCTGTTATAAGTAAGCTAATAGCTTCGCTACGGAAGCAATAACTTGAATATGATGTGCTTTTTTTGTTCGTACTTTTTTATCTCCTATGCACCTTTTATTGCTTTTGTTGTTATTCCGAAATGATGAGAATTTTCTCCAAGCTATAGCTTCCCTAAGACAAAACGGATATAATCATCCCTATTACGATTGTCGTTTGCACTAGAACGCCAATACAACGACTCGCTGTAGCAACGACATTTCACGTTTCAGAAGAAGAAATGTGAAGAGCGGAGGAAATGCCGAAGATAATTTTTTAACAAATTGTCAAATGTCGCTATTAAACACTGTCGTTTTATTGGCGTTTAAATTAAAACGACTATCGTAATAAAGGGTGAATGGTTCCTGTCAAAGATACACCTCTTCAAACAGATTTTAAAGAGGTTTTCTTATATCAGCAGTAGCTTCTCTAAGAAAAGTATGGATATAATGGTTCTTGGCCTTTTTACCTGCTTCTTAGGAACTCTTCTAGAAAACCTTAAAAAAATTATTTTTACTTCAAAATGGATGACTTGCATTGCTAAGGTATAGTTTTACTTTATGCAAGCAATAGAATAGAAAAAAAATTAACCTTACTTAAGCTAAATTGTTACTTGGGCAGTCTATGAGTGGTCGAGACCACTCATTAGTATTTAATATTCCTTGGTGAATAGGCTTATGAGCACTCGATGAATATCGGCCTTAAACTGAGAACACGAACTCCGAAAACTGTGATAAAAGTGAATTAAGCGAAGAGCACTCGATGAAGAATACCAGTCATAAAACTGAGAGCGCTGGAGGCTTATTACGTAAAATGAAAAAAATCAAACGATAAGGTTTTAACAGTTTCTGTCCCTACTTTTATCTTCATGTATGGTAGGGATGGCTATTGCCAGAACGATAGCATTCTGTCGTTTTCGTTCAACGTTATAAGACTCCTGACTCCGAAAACGCCGATAAGAGCAAACTAAGGCCAATTTATCAAGTGCTCATAAGTTATGAGCGCTCATAAACTCATTCACCAAGGAATATTAGTGACTTATGAATGGGCTCGACCACTCAAAGTTTGAGAAAGCTGAATCCGAAAACTCCGATAGGAGCGCTCATTACTTATAAGCGCTTGATGAATACAAGTCTTAAAGTTGAGAGCAATGACTCCAAAAACTTCAATACGAGCCACTTCAGCTAAGAGCGGTCGGTAAATACTAGCCTTAGGGCTAGTTTGTTCAAAGCGACTTAAGTTCTTAGCATAATTTTCAGTCGTACGTCCATTACTGTGTGTCGGTGGATAATGTTATTCGATTTTTTTCTTTTTAATGCCATCTATTCAACAAAAATTAGAAAAAACACGGATATTTTTGTTCCTATTATTTTATTTATACAATTTTGTTTACTCATTCGATTTTCCGTCATTAAATTTCGGCCGCTTTATGAACTTAAATGAAACTTATGTAACATAATGTAGACAGACACGTAATTTTATTTCATAGAACCTTTTTAGCTTTAATTTTGTAGTACATGTGTGCATTGTCACACATTATGTTGTTTTCATTATTTGTTTAAACTTATATATTTTAACTTTAATCATTTTTTTAAGTGAAATGCCAATGCTCTTTTCCTCAAATGCTAGGATTTTTTTTGTTTGTATTTGATATTATAAGTAGACGCTCATCGCCCTCTTTTAAAATTCAACAACCATTATTAACAATACAAAATTGTGATGTTTTTTAAGATTTAATTATTTAATCTGAAGGTAGGAAGGTAATGCATAAGTGTGTATACAATTATGAATGTAGTACACACGTGATAATTATTTTGTTTCAATAAATGACAAGAAGATATCTGGTCGTATTATAATTTGTTACGTTTGTATTTTGTTCCTTATCCCGAAAAAAGCAATCGTAGAATTAAGCCGTAATGGCAATTTGTATGAGTATGCATTCTGTGATTCGGAACTTGTAGCAAATGAACAAAACGAATGCACGTGATAAGCCGAATTGTTTTGAAGATAATCTCTTTTAAAATGTTAACAAAAATAAAAATAAAAAAAAAACAAAAAACAGTTCATTAATAATAACAATAATAGAAAACGATCATAATTGATCTATTGGACGCATAAGAACTCCTTTTATAATCTTCAAACTGGTTGTTCATGTGTATAAATTAAACATTGTACACATACACCCTTATTATGGTTGTAAATATTGAACTCAATTTTACCTACTCAATAACGTTTTGTAAATTTTCTTTCAATTCAAAACGCTAGGCATTATTATGATTAATTGGGTTATAAAATATCGAATTTAATTTCTTTTTTTCATTTTTCAACTGTTAGTATTGACAACCATAATAGGCGAGTCTCCTTGCAAATTGGTATTTTCCCCTAATCCTTTAAGCAAGGACGGTGTTCTATTTAATGAGTGAAATATTTGACTGACAAAGAGTCATTATTAAGTTGTTTTCAAATAATATTAGCATTATTTAGCGCTAAAGAAATGAGCTTTGTGGTTGAGTTTTTTTGTTGTTGTTCAATTTTAATGTAATATAAGTATAGAAGTATACATTTATAACCTTTTTATGTATTTTTACGACAAAAACTAAATCTATTTTTTCATTAAATGTAATATCCAAGTCTCGTAAGCTTAGTTTGATTCGTTATTATGTAAATCTTGCTGTTGATCATGCTCATGTTCTTGTTGTTGGTGTTGATTTGGCTCATCAGACAATTGTTCCTGATGATGCTGTTGATGTTTGGTATGTTTGGAACGGAAGTTACGACGTGCGGCTGCGTTGTTATACGGGTGTGGATGAACGCTGAAAACAATAACGATATAAAATATTTTATTTAATATTGAAATATAAGCTTGTGAAAAAGATAATGCAAACACTAAAAAAAAAGAAAACAAAACAAAACCTTATTATTAAAAAAAAAAAACAAAATAAAAAGAGATGTAATCAAAATGTTCTCATCGGCTGAATGTCTTCAAGCTGATCAATTGAATACGTTTTTTATGTAAGCAGTAAATAATGATGTGTATGTTTCTACATGATTTACCACAAAATGAGATTCCAAGCGTTAAGTTGCAAAATTTAGATGTAATTACGATTTGTTTAAAGATATACAAGATAAACACAGGGTAAGCCAAGTAAAGAGTAACATATTCAAAAAGCCGGAACTTTTGTGTCAAAATATTTTGAAATTAATTCAAAACAAAAGTAGGATTCGAACCCACGCAAGCTTAGTTTCAGAGGCCAGTACACTACGCATTACGCCACGTCATCCCCATGCTTTGCTTCGCCGAATCACCAATTGTAGGATTATCGTTTATCCATTGCATTGAATAGACTTGCATTTTTAGAAATTCCTTCAAGTATAATCGGCTTTCGGGAACCATTTGTCTGCAGAATCCTTACCTCCGACCAACCGACTGCAAGTGAATGTGAAAACTTGCTCTACACTGATGATTCACTTACATACTACACATCCTCATCCCCAACGAAAGCTGTTCGAAAAGTCGAAGCCCAAACCCGTAAACTGTTTGAGCTCTACAAAAAATGGGCCATCATCATCAACTCTTCCAAATCGGAACTAGTGTGTCAGGACGAACTGGAGGACGATGCTGGAAACTATAGAAGCATTACACTGACACCATTGTATATATATTCTTATAGTACTATCAAGACGAAAAACTATGGTAGCGCCACCTGGGTTAACCGGAGCTGTGCTATTTTTTTGGAGTTTTTGTGAGAGCTAATAATTTTATATTATGAAATACTATTGTGAGTAATATTTTTTGTTGTTAATTTTATTAAATAGTATTTACTTTTAAAGAGAATAAAGGCTTAACTGGCCACTTTTTGCAAAACTGCAAAAGTAAAATAATTTTTTTTTTCTTACTAGGTCCATTTTTGTGCAGAAAAATACGCCAATTGTTTTAAAATCCAAAATCTAAGGTTTTTGACGCATTTTTGAAAATTTTTATAGGTTAAAAATTAGTCAGTAGGAATGAAAACCTTGTATATAAAAAAAAACTCGAAAAAATGATGTTCATTCAAAATAATCAATAAAATTAAATTGCAGCGGGTACACGATAAGCAGATTGTTTTAATTCAATTTATAAATATTGTTGGCTATTGAAAATCTATCAAACTCTTTTAGGAGAAAACTTTCCATAAATTTACCAAAGTGGTAATCATGAGAGAAAAAGGAAGTCTATTAGGTTGCCAAATTTAAAAGTTCTTTCAACAAATTCAGAATTTTCTTTGGTTTTGGGTAGGTTTGAGTGATATGCGTTGTTAATGCTGTTGTAGTTAGGTCTTTCCAATTTTTTTTTATTTTATATTTTATGATGAATCATTTGTTTTAATAATTTTTTGTGTTTTAACAAAAATTGATAAATACATAATATGCACCTACATTTCATATTAAAAACAGAAACAGTAGGTACTTATTACATAGTATATATTAAAAAAAAAAAATCACCCCTTACAAAATACCTAGTTTATTTCTAATTATACCTAATAACTAGGTAGATATAAAAACTACTGAAAAAATCAAAAAATAAAACTGGCAACAATCCTTTTATTACACATTTTACAGAAAAGTTCCAAAACAAAAATCAATTCAAGTTTTCAAAATAAAAATATTTGATTCGGCAGCATACAAAAAACCTTCATGTGTGTGTGTTTATTTGTATACCTCACTAACATCAAACAAAAAAATCGTATTGCAAAACAAAACAACTATTTTGTTTTTGTAATTTCTCCCGCCTTAGTTCTGATCTGTCAAAATGCAAACATCCGTTTTCTGATCTTTCCCTTACTCCCATTACTGTGGTAAATATATTTTTCTGTTCTAACACACACATTTTTATTCCCTCATTTTACTCTTCCGAGTGAAAATTGCTATGGCAGCGCCCCCTTACCAACGGGAGCTAAATTATTAAATCATGTGTTTTGATATTACTATAGGTTTTATATACAATGCTGACACCCCCAGATGGAACCTGGTGTTTTTAAAATACGAAACGGCTGATTTTTTTTTTTACTCTCAAATATATATGACGTCACAGAGTCGTTTCTATATTCTGTTTGAATTGTCAAATATATAGTTACGATTCGTTACTATTTAAGAGTTGAAAGTGCTGATATTGTCAAACACTGGCACTTCAACAATTTTAATTTTGCAAATGTAAATGTTGTAAAAGGAGGAAAAATTTTTTTAAGCTAGTATCTACCACAGAAAAGTAACGAGGATCATTTTAAACACTGTTTAATCTCTGTTCTTACTTCTTTAATGGGTATTCTTTTGACGGAACGGTAAGAGACAAATAAAAAGAATAACATCCTAATGCAAAAATAAATGTTTTATTTTTTTTTTCATCCCAATGATTACTTGTGTTCAACGAGGAAATAGTAAGAACAGAACAGGATAGAGCAAAACAGTTTCGTGAGAAACACGTCAAAACAGAAAACAACAACAAACACTTTAGGCAGTTCTCACGAATCTGTTCTAACCTGTTATGGCTTAAAAGTAAGTACAGAACAGCGTCATTAAACAGTAAACTATAACACTCTGAACCAGGAAAACCTCATTGGACAGCAAATAATTGTATTTTTCTGTTCTGAACATTCCAAAATGACGTCTTTGTAAGAGTTAATATACTATGTCTTTAGTGCATAAAATTAAGCATTAGTAGGTTTAGAAAATTGGGGGCCACTCTTTCCATAAAACAATTTCAACTAAAAGGAAATATTTATTTAATAAAATATATTCAAAACCAAGTTTTGGTTGCCTTATACAAGGAACAACAAATCCACATTAGATTCGTCAATTTCACTCGAAGTAATTAGCTTACTTTCGTTTTCTGATATATTGTTGCTTTTTATATAGTCGTTTCATGTTTTGTCCTTAAAAGTTTATTGTTGCGTAGCACATGTTTTTATTTACGATAGAAGCGAGGATTGCACAACCGCCAGTCTCTATAATAAAGGATATGTAATTTAAAATATTTAGGTTTAACTTTGAAGTGATTATTAAAAATGTGGATAGAGTATGATTGAGAACAAAAACAGAGAGCAGTGCTTTTCAGATTTCTTTTTGTTAATATAGAATATAATTTGAATGATGTTTAAATTGGTTTTTGAAAGATTTTCCTTCACATACAATCAATTATTTTAATCAATAACATGAGCTATCACGCAGGCAAAGACAAATTCTGTTGCCTCGAATCTTGTGTTAGAATAGCTCTACCAGTATTTTTGAGATATTTTCATCTGAATGTACAAAAATGTTTGTTGATGCTCTTTAATGATGAAAAATTTTATTTCAAATATATTAGGGGCATTCATGTAAACGCGGAAAACCCATAGAAACCTTAGAAAACATAGAATCGGTAGAAATGAACTGTCAAAATTTAATGTTCTTCCAAACATAGAATTTTATCTCACAAATTTGAAGCAGAAACCGTAGAAAAAAACCGGATAAACTTTGTGATGTGTAATCGTAACAGCTGTTTGTTTCCCACGTTTACTCAAATATTTCTGTTCAGTTCATGTAAACTTTTTGCGGAAATTTATATTTTTCTACTAACAGGAAAATTATATCGTTACATGAATACATTTATTATATCTTTTGTATGTTCTAATATTATT
This sequence comes from Meliscaeva auricollis, assembly GCA_948107695.1. Classification (NCBI taxonomy): domain Eukaryota; kingdom Metazoa; phylum Arthropoda; class Insecta; order Diptera; family Syrphidae; genus Meliscaeva; species Meliscaeva auricollis. Next base: position 36,476,907 of record OX403619.1, on the reverse strand, counting down.
TTTTTTACTTGCGATATGGGTACCATATATCAAGTTATGCATTCGTACAAAAAAAAAAGTTGAAAGAGACAAAATTAATTTTTCCCAACACACCTATCACACTTAAAACATAACTTAACCATTCACGCACAACACCAAACCTCACACACACACACACACACACACACACACAAAACACTGAGGGATGAAGAAGGATATGAAACAAGGAGAGAGAAAAAGGCGCATTCAATTTTGAGACGTGAGACGAGACGCTGCCTTTTCCAATCGAATTAATAAAATATCAATTATACTATTTTTTCGTTATATTTCAATAAATAAATTGCTAACAAAAACTCAGAAGAGGGATAAAAAACCACAATAAATTAAACCAAATCTGAAAGTTGTGCGCGTACGTGCCGTGGTATAATAAAATAATAAAAAAAAAAAAAAAAAAATAGCGTTCAACAAGAAGTTTCCAGAACTGTTTTCTCATTTATAGAAGAATTCGAAGATGAATTATTATGCAAATTCAGTAAAATGTTGTTTTTAAAGAAAAGTAGCGCCACTCGTGAGGCAATACTTAATAAAATAAAAAAATTTGATGGCTGGAACATAACGAATGATCGCTCGCAAGAAATGGGGCGACTTTCCTTTAAGGAAGCACGAATTTAGAGTTGATTTTTTTTACAGGTAGGTAGGGGTCTCAATAGAACAGGATTAAAATATTAAAGTGAGGAAACACCGTTAAATGTGAAAAAAAAATATTTTCTTCTTCAGTTTTAACCCAACTTCTTCTATAAAAATAAGTTTTGACTCACTGTACTAGGTCTCTGGGCAAGTTTTTCTGGTGGATAATACCAGTACCTTGTCTGGCTCAGTTCGCAGGTTCTCAGGATTTTAATACTCGATTTTTATCAAGTTTACTCTATTTTGAAACCCTCCTGGATTATCGCACAAGCCACCCAATTGCTCGTGCTTCTGCTTGGACGTAAGCGTAGTTAAGAAGTATTTTTATTCAACACATGTATTTAGCAAATATAAGTTAATTGAAATTTTGAAAAAACTGATAAAATAATAATTAAAAAATCGCGCGAGTTTTTAATTATTATTTTATCAGTTTTTCAAAATGGCAGCCATGTTTGTGAGCATTTTGTATGCAAATTTCAGAACTTTAAAAATTAATTAAAAATATTTATAATTGTTTCCTCTACCGAATGAAAGTATCCGCGTGTGGAAATTCGTGCTTCCTTAAAGGAAAGTTGAGCCCAAGAAATATGTATGGAGGTAATGGAAACATTATCAAATGACGACTTGCTACAGATGGCGAAATTATTTCATGTGCAGAACACCGACCCACAAGAAATCAAACAGAATATAATCGAAATCATTAAAAATCTTACGGGAGATGTATTGAAGTCAGCAGTCGCTAAAAAGAATGACTCAGTAAGTTCAAAAAATCTATCAGAAAAGAAATATTAAAATTAGAACTTAGAAAAAAACTGCTCCAGTTAGAACTCAGCGACGATGATATAGATGATGACCAGCAAATTGACGAACAAAAAAGCCGACAGCAAACTGTTTCCGAGTGGGTTACGAGTACGACTAGCCCAAATCCACCACAAGAGACAGATTTATCAAAAACTATGTCGCAGCTGCTGGCCAGACAATCTGTCAGCACAGAGTTGCCCCGATTCGACGGCAACACTTTGGAATGGTTGACTTTCATACGTGACGTCAGACAATCGTCAATTATCTGTGGATTCTCTCCTCAAGAAAACGTTGCACGAATTCGGAGAGCTCTATTTGGACCAGCCCTCGAATCTGTACCTATGATGCTACTAACAAGCGAAGATCCCGAAGAAATTCTTTGCGTCCTAGAAGAGAATTTCGGTAGATCAGAAATGCTTATAAAGTGTTTCAAAGACGAAGTGAACAGAATATCTATTGTAGAGGGTTGGCCAGATTTTATAAGATATTCGAATACGGTGCGGGGTCTTTATTCAAGCGTTTTGAGCGCTAAAGTAGATGTCAACAGTTGTAATGGTTTGTTGCCTTTGTTGTTAAATAAACTCCCACCATTTATTTCTCTGCAATGGGGCAATTATATGGTGACCAACGAAATCATTAAACCTAGCTTTCATTATTTTACCGAGTGGATTAAATCCATGAGTTCTTCAGTAATGCGACTCAGTTTCTCTGCGAACTTAAATGTCTACCAACAAAAAGAAACACCAAGGAACAGCCCTTCACCACCGAACAATGCACCACCAAGAGTTACACCACGCAGGGCTATTCATCAGACCAAAAGGCATAACTAAATATTCAAGTTGTGCATCCGGTAAAACAAAAGATGTGTATTTTATGGATGGTTCATCTAATTTGACATGGTAAAATCCATTTTTAAAGTCGAGGCAAGTAAAATATTTATATCCAGAAAGTCCTGCTATGATGTCATCGATGAGCGCCATTGGAAATGGGTCTCTAATCATCTTTGCGTTCAGTCTTCGATAGTCAACGCAAATCCTGATCTCACCAGTTTTCTTTTTACCCAGGACAACTGGGCTGGTATACTCAGACTGACTCGGACGTATTATTTTCTTTTGGAGTTGATCTTCGATGATTTTGGCCACTTCATCACGCTCATAAAAAGATATTCGTCTAGGTGCTGAAGTTATAGGGGTGTCATCTATCAATCTAATCTTCATCTTATGTGGTAACTCAAGGAAGTCTGTTGGTTCAGGGTAAGAAAAATCGCATAACATGTTCTGAACTTTTGTAACTAATGCCGGTTTTATGTTCGAATTTATTTTTGGCTCGAATTCGTTTTGTTCAACCTCGATTCTCATAAACGGATTATCTGTATGGAATTCCTGATTTTCAACTTGAGAACAGCTTCCGAATACAATGTTTTTCCCATGACAGCTCCAGCGTACAGTGTTGAGAAAGTCTTGACCAAGTATTATTTCATCTTCGATAGCAGTTTTAGGAACGATTACAAGGTTCAGTGGGTAATTAGCTCCGTCGATGGTTGCACAGGTGTTGATTCCGGCTTCACAAACTATTTTTGACTGATTTAGTCCTACCAATGAGCATGAAATTTTCTCGGACTTTGAACTATCGGCAACGTCTTTACGGATAATATTCTTTCTACTCCCAGTATCCACCAGTGCTGTAATAGACTTACCGTCGATGTAAATTATCTTTTTATAGCTGCAAGAATTGTCTGTTGAATGAGAAGTGCTTAATTGCAAAGGGAAACTGTTTTTGCAATATTTTGCAACATGTCCATACTTCCGGCATTTAAAACACAACGGCTGGTTGTCCCTATTGCGATCGGGAAGTCGAGACGGTGGCCGTCTTCCAAAGAAATATAGACCACATTTTTGGTGACTTAAAACGAAGTAACAAGATCCGAATATTGGTTGATGACCTACTTATTGCGACGGTGACAGCTGAGGAGAACATAGAAATTTTAGAGGTTGTATTTGCCAGAATGAGAATATACAATTTAAAGCTGCGTTTGGATAAGTGTGCATTTTTAGAAGAGACGATTGATTACTTGGGTTATATTATTTGTGACGGCACAATTCGAATAAGTGACGAGAAAACGAGGGCCATCGACAATTTTTCTGCCCCCCACAATAAAAAACAGCTACAATCTTTCATCGGACTAACCAGTTACTTCCGCAGGTTTATTCCAAGCTTTGCGTTGAGAGCTGCACCGCTTACTGATCTCTTGAGAGGAGATGTAAAATTTGAGATAGGGCAAAAACAATTCGAGGCTTTTAAATTACTCAAAGCGTTTATGGTCGATAAACCCATTCTTCAAATATATGATCCAGATAAACATATCGAGATGCATACAGACGCTAGCACCCGCGGTTATGGAGCTGTTCTTTTACAATTACATTCAGACAGTAAATATCATCCGATTTTTTACTTCAGTGCAAAAACAACAGATGCGGAGCAAAAATACCATAGCTTTGAATTGGAGATGCTTGCGATAATCAAAGCACTTGAAAGATTTCGGGTCTACGTTTATGGTAAGCCATTTACTATCGTCACAGATTGTAATGCAATCAAACAAACGATGAATAAAAAAGATATGAACGTTCGAATATGCCACTGGATACTTAAACTACAAGAATACAACTATAAGATAGAACACCGACCATCCGAAAGGATGCAACATGCAGATGCACTCAGCAGATGTTTTGATGAAAATACAACAGTGGTTGAACAACATCCATATAAATGTAATGTAGCATTGGAAGAGTATGATTGGCTCTTGTTCGCCCAACGTCAAGACCCAAAATTAGAGTATATTCGAAGTATATTAATAAAGCAGAAAGACGATTGCGGTGCCGAAGATAAACGTGTTCGAAAGCAGTTTGTGATAAAGAACAATAGAATCTTCAAACAGACAGCCAATGATTTGAAGTGGGTAATCCCAGAAAAACTTCGTAGTCGAATTTTGGGACTTAACCATGACGATATTGGACATCCAGGAGTAGACAAAACATTTGAAAGAGTAAACAGTTCCTATTGGTTTCGACGGATGAGAAAATTTGTAAAAGGTTACATCAGCTCATGTCCACAGTGTCAATATCATATAAGTCCAGCTGGAAAAAAACCGGGTATGCTACATTCCATCGATAAAATTGGAACGCCACTGCATACGATTCATATGGATCACTTGGGACCGTTTGTTAAATCTAAAAGAGGCAACACACATGTAAATGTGATAGTGGACGGATTTACAAAATTGGTTTTACTGAGAGCTGTCCGAAGTACGTCCGCAGATGGTGCCACAAAATTCTTAAGAGAAATAATAGATCTTTTTGGACCACCAGCCAGAGTTATAACTGATCGAGGAACATCTTACACATCAAATCTATTCGAAAATTTTTGTCAGTCAAAAAATATTCTTCACGTCAAAAACGCTACTGCGACCCCTAGAGGTCGGTAGAACGGAACGGTCAGGTAGAACGCGTCAACAGGATGTTAACACCTTCTATATCAATGATGACATGTGATCCGGACAATGGCGATGATTGGGACAAGAATCTAGGTCGAATTCAATACGGCATTAACACCACCATTCATCGTTCGATTTGTTCAACACCTTTTCAACTTATGTTAAATTTTGTTCCGAGAGGTTATGACGGAGACTTATTCAGCGATGAAGCCAAGCAGTGGACCAGACCGAGTCGAACTGTGGACGAGCAGAGAAAAACAGCACTTCAGAACATCAACGAGGACCAAGAAAATCAAAGAAGAAGATTCAATACAAAGAGGTTCATAAAGAAATACAAAACGGGTGACTTAATTCTTCTCAAACGTGAAGCTCGTGCAACAGGACACTCTAGAAAATTACAGCAAAAATATAGAGGTCCATACATCATAACAAAAGAGTTACCAAACGATCGATATGTGGTAGCAGACATACCAGGGCACAGAGTTTCCCAAAAGTTTTTCGAAGGTATCGCTGCAGTCGATAGAATGAAATCGTACAACTCAACGAACCCTGAAGAAGCCTGTTCTGCAGACGATGAAAGTAGTGAAGATGAGTTCCTGGGCTATCAAGATCCCGTAGCCTTGCGAAGCGAAGTACAGAAGAAGCTCCAGTTGTTAGAGGGCTTACAACAGTCAGGAAAGGCCGACTGAAAGAGACAAAATTAATTTTTCCCCACACCTATCACACTTAAAACATAACTTAACCATTCACGCACAACAACATACCTCACACACACACACACACACACACACACACAGACAAAACACTGAGGGATGAAGAAGGATATGAAACAAGGAGAGAGAAAAAGGCGCATTCAATTTTGAGACGTGAGACGAGACGCTGCCTTTTCCAATCGAATTAATAAAATATCAATTATACTATTTTTTCGTTATATTTCAATAAATAAATTGCTAACGAAGTTGAGATAACAATCAAACATGACATTACGATGATAGAGAATGAGAAAAAAGTTTTTTTGAATTTTTTTTTGGACCTTAAATAACGGTACCTGTCATATTCGGTGCATAAACGGTGCCTACGATTTTGATTAAAAAAAATCATGGTAATTTCTTTAGGTAAGGGCTATCTTTAAATGAGAACCATTTTTTTCAAAAACTGTTATTAACGGTACCTGCCAAAGAACCGTTTTTTTTAAATTCTGATTTTCTCCTTTATGACTCAATCAATTTCAACCATTTTTTTACATGGATGCTTTTAAGTTGCCGTAATAACATTTAATAAAAAAAATCGAAAATTATTTTTTTTTGGAATAAAAAAAAAAAATTGTACTTTTTTTTTGAAAAATCATTTTTTCGCAAACTATTCAATATTTTTTTTTTTACTTTTAGTTTTTAGATGTTGATAAATAATATCTTAAAAATGGCGCACCAATTTTTTTTATAATATATGGAAAAAATATTTTTTTTTTAAAACGGCTCTAACGATTTTCGGATTTTTTTTTTCTAAAAATGTATCATTATAGAAGAAATCAAATTGCATACTTCGTTTTCGGGTTTAATTCATTTAAGAAGCTGTTTTAGGCATTTGAAAATCGAATTTATTGCTTTTTGAATTTTTTTCTAAAACTGCATTTACAAATTTTTACTTAAAAAGACTTATACAGTAACTTTATCTATAAGAGCAAGTAGGCTATGTATATTAAATCCTAAATAGTTTTAAAAAGGTAAAAAGTTTAACTAAATTGATAATTTCTATTTTTTTATGTGTTGTTTTATTTTGAAGATGCGGAGACAGCCTCCCTACCAAAGGGTAATTCATCGTGAGTTTTATAATGTTAAATAAAACACATTAACTTGAAACTGAATTTAAAGTTTTTAATATCGGCTAAGAGAACAATTCATGGCATTTTATATTTTGAAAATGAAATCATTTAAATGTTGGCCACGGCTACGTCTAAGGTGGTGCTATCGGAAGGTCCAATTTTGGGCGACTCGTTAGAGAAAAGCGATTGGTATCTCGCAAATAACAAGAATAATGTTAAGTTTCAAAGCGTCAATCGTGGCTGGCTTATTCCTGAGGACCTAAGACTGTACATATCCCCAGAGAAAGTAGTCCAAAGGTGTGATATCGCACGATCTAGGCGGCTCTATAGCCTTTTCACACAGAACCAAAACCCGGTTTCCACAAAAAAAAAAAAAATCCAAAACTAGATCCAAAACTACATGTTTGCATATATATTTTTGTTAAACCACTCGTTTTCGCTTAAGGACTAGATTCGAGATCAGTACATGAAAAATGTTAAGGGAAGTATTAGACCAAGAGCCGACAGCAAATTTTAGGTGTGCAGGTATAACCAAAATCTAAGTATGCAGTTTTAAAGGTATACGCGTCCTGATTTCATATTCGAAAGTCTGGCAGGTTTATTTTTCAACCTTCTGTGGTTTTAGGGGGTTAAAAGAAGCATTATTCCAATTCATCTGAGAAAGATACATACAATTCAATTGAAATTTTTAATATTGAAAATAATGCTCTGTCATTTTTTATAAGTCTGGAGACCTCAATCTTGACGATCCGATTAGAAACTCATAGAACTCAAGATATATGCTATTTTAGCGAACCATTTCTGGAGCCGTATACCTTTAAAACTGCATACTCAGATTTTGGTTATACCTCCACTCCCAAAATTTGCTGTCGGCTCTTAGACCAAAATGTGAGTCTGGACGGTTTATTTTGACACTGATAGCGAATATGCGCGGTTGAAAAAACGAGATTTTCCAGTCTATGTGTGAAGAACAAATTGACATTAATTTACAATTAAAGTATAAGACATAATGTCTTTATTTCATTTTCCCTCAGCATGGATATGGATAGGATACCCTCATCTTGAGAATGGAATAAATAGAAATCAACTCAAGTTACACAATATACAGCCCCACAGTACATACATTGAAGGCAAGGAGCACAGGTTGTAGAAAAATGACGTTTTCGTGACCATTAGTTATCTTAATGTGAATCGCTTTGACTATGATCCCGAAAACCCCAGATTATTTAATTTCAGGACGAAAAGTGCACAAAAACCGATCTACCGACACACAAAACTAAAAAAAAATATTTTAAATAAGTTTTCAAATAAGTAATGACATGTTTAAAGATAGTACCTTATTATTATTGGGTGTGTTTAATATAGAAAATCAGCGCGAAAAAAAAGAAGTTTAGAAAACTATTTTCTATATTTTCTGTCCATCGTTTTTATTATATACCAAAGCAAACATCTTTGTCATACCTCAGAGAACTCGTAAAATACTTTTTTTTGTAACCAATCAAAGCGAAGGACTTAAAATGCATTTTTTTTTGCATGCGAAAAAAAATTGCATTTGTACCTCTTGTACCAATTGATATATGAAAAAAGTTAATTTATGTATTGGTTACAGTGATTTGAAGATATAAACATCAAAATACTATACAAAGTGATGTACAAAACAGACTAAAATTTGCTTTGAATTTTTGTTTGCACGCTGAACTGTAAATTATCCTTATAGTGCCGGTATATTTCGAAAATGATGGAAGATGTCACTTTGTACAAATTAAAAATTAATGCCCTGAAACATTTCCACCTCAATTTATTATTATACGATCAGCCCTTTTACCGTATCAGATCGGAATGTTAGTTTCCTTCATGGTGTCCGAATAGGAACAATAATATACACTCACAGGCACATCTAACCGACCGCCCAGTTTTTTAATGATTTAGTTATTTATTGCCCGGGTTCAAAAAACAACCTCTGATTGGAAAATTTAATTTTCGTCTCACAAAGTGAGACTTAACAGAGGTGGGCGAATAATTGTGCCGCTGAGTATATGCCTATATTTTTATAAAACACAGTTTTCAAATAAATAATCAGCCCTATTGTGCATTTCACCCGGAAAACTTTTCGCATGAAATATTTTTGTTAGATCGGAATTTGAAAAGCTATTATGAGTTAAGCCTGATCGAAATTAATATTTTCATTTTCCGCCAAACCGGTCTCCATAACTTAAGTGAACAAACACAATTGATTTCATATCAAACAAAGAAAATAGTTCAAAATAAAATTAATTCTAGAAAAGTGAAAAAAAATTTCGCCCGGAATTCACACTAGGCGAAAAGTGAAACACAAGTTTTTCGGGTGGAATCTTGTTTCAAAAAAAAAAAAAACAAACATGCATGTTTTTCTTCTAAATACCAATTTAAAAAAAAATTAAAAACTTACTACCATATTTACTTTGTAGGTCAATATGTATACATTTTAATTTGTTCACAACCATTTCCGTCGAAAACAATCGAAGAGATAATAAAAGAATACACTGCACGTAGTAGGCCATAGGCTGAATTTATGTCAATGTAATGACGTCATAATTAGTTACATCATTTATATACGTATAATCATTCTTTTTAAAGGATTGAAGTAAAATAACGGAGCTTTTCATTTTGTGCATCAAAAGTTCCTAAATCAAATTTGTGTTTTAACGATTTATTTTTGCTCCCGACCAACCTTAAATTTTAAGGTGTATTTTTTTTTTGTATTATTCTCAAAGTTTTTTTTTGTAAAGGAACTTAAAGTTGACGGTTTTATACAAAGGAAATATTTTGTAGCAGGCTCCAGGTCCTGGAAGGTTTTATACATTCTAGAAGTTTTCAGTATTGCTGTTTTTTATTTTGTTCTCTCTGTTCTTAATTCAACTAAACTTTTAACTATATTCACATGAAGTAACATGCATAATTTATACATGTAAATTTATTGCTATGTGTGGAGCCTTATGAACAAATACTTTTATTTGCGATGAAGTGCGACGGGCTACGGCCGACTGTTTCAAGTACAATGCCCCGTCACAGTTTCACATTTTGCTCATTTTTAACATGTTTACACTTATTATTTGTTGAGGTAACTACTGTCAGTGTTCTTTTACACAAATCTATGAACTGAAAATAAGGCTATCCTTCACGGATACTAAAAATGAGGCTGAGAAAGTTTGAGAAAGTTTCACTAAATCTTCGCCGTATTTTGACGACTTGGAGAAGTGGTTTTCTTTACTTTCCCAAAGATTTGTTGTATATTCACTGGCATAGCTTGGGAGGATGGATGAGAGCATCCTACTAAAACTGGCTCTGATCTCGTCTCCCCCAGGATTCTAAGCTCAATTATTTTCGACAGATAGTATGTTGAATCTCGTTTAAATCGTGTGATTAAAAATGAATTTCATGCAAATTTTCGTAAGGGCTAGTAATTGTGGTACTGGACGCATTCAAATAAATCAAAATTAATAAAAAAAAAAAATTCGCAAAAATGTATTCACATTTTTCAAAAAATAATTGAACTACATGTTTAAAACATTCTGAATTAGGCTTCATTGATAAATATTAGAAATTGTTAGGACTTATTGTACAATAAGTCTTTGATTTGTTACATTTTTCTTTTAACAGATCCCAAAGTTTTACAAAACTTGGAACAGTGGTTTGGATATTATCGAGCTATGACAGCGCTTTCATAGTAGAACCAGTGTGCACTGGAGAAATTCGAGGCGCGTTACTAATATTTTTATTTTGTATGCAACGTTTGATTTTGAAATTAATTTCATCCCATATATTGTATTTCATAGAACTTGGACAAAATTTTGTTTCGATCGTATAGGACTGATCAGGTTTTCAAACGAATTCCATTTTACTTTTATTTCAACAACTTTTTAATTTTAAACTCGATTAAAATATTGAGGAAATTTCTATAATGAGTTGTCTTAATTTCTTCAAAAAAAAAAATTGTAATTATTGTTTATTATTTTTTTTTACATATCTACTAACGTCGAATGTCGTTATTTTAATGTTGTTTTTATTGGTTAGTGTGGTCTCCCTCGTGAATAAACTTCAAACTACCGGTTTTGTACTTGGGTCAAAAATAGTGGTGTTTTTGGTAATATATACATATTTTGTAATTCAGTCAACAAAATACAACACAAAAAATTACTTCTAGAATATACAAAGTAAAAAGAAATAAACAACCTAATCGAAACAACACAAATGACATGCATAAATTCATGCATATTTTTAGTTTGTTAATTTTTTGAAATGGTAACAGTAGATAAAAGTACAACTTTTTCTTTTGTTTGTGTCTGATATTCACATGACATGAATCTTTTAAATTACAAACTTCGAACTACGTTATAAAGATTCCATTTTATCTTTACTGGTTCATTATCATTTGTGTTTGCTACTTTAAATAATTGAAAATTGAGCAACCCAGTTTAACTTTATAATCTATATATTTGACCACTTAAAAAAAAAATCTTATGCACTCTGTTTCAATTCAACGACTTAATATGAAATTTACGAGTATGTCGTTTTCCATTGAATGTACGCTTTCTGAAATGCAATAGAAAAGGTTTATGGCTTAATTCTTAATTCTCAAGTTATACATAAATCTTAATGAAGAAGTTTGTTTCATCGTTCCAGTATACTTAATGTGCATACATTAAGTATATTTACTAAGCATCAGCCGCTTTTTAAAAAATGTGCAAAAGTGAAATGGTTACTTTACACATTGTTATTGAAACTCTCTTGGTCAGTTAATGTTTTTTGTTATAAAACGCCGTTACTACCATATGAAGGACTGCGGGAAAAAACGATAATGGTCACATTTTAACAATTCTCCGTAATTTCATTTTAAACAGTAAGCAGTTTATTTAAGAAACATTTTTTAACAAAGAAACAAAAAGAAAATGTATTCGAAATGTAAAAAAGCATGAAATGTACTTACAAAATTAAAACAAAACAGCCCAATTCCAAACATTTCCGGGAAAAGAGCTCCCCGGAAGATGTGTTCTCCCGGGACCGGGAGTGAATTCTCCAGTTCCCCGGGAGATTGTTTTTTCCTTCGAAAGCGGGAAATAAAATGTTCTAAACAGCTATTCCGCGATATTTGAAATCAACAAAATTTAAAAAAAATATACACCTCGGATGTGAATAGTAAACCTTGTAATTTTTTTTATAATTAGAAATAAAAATCATCTGTTCATTGAATTCAAATTTCAATCATCATTGAAATAAATTTTTTCTTAAATCCACTTTTATTATTTCAATGAATGAAATCGATTTCAATTAACATATGATTTTTATTTCTGAATTTGGAGCACAATGGTTTCACTGATGTGTTCGATTCTCTTACTGTTCTAACCTGTCAGTTTTGTGTTGGTGCCTTTTCTGTAAATTAACATTTGTTTTTAGAAAACAAAGCAAGATTTGCGGCAGTGATTTATTATTTGTCGACCTATAAAATTATTAAAATTTTAATATATTTCTGGAACAAAAACCAAAAACTCACATTTTTGTTTCTCATCCTCCAGCAAATTTATGGGGAACAAATGGGCGGGAGATGAATAAAAATTTTCCCTTTTTTTGACATTTAGAATGCCTCATTGGCAGTTTGCCCGAACGTCAGTTATGGATTTGGAAAAAATATTTTTTTTAATTGAAAACAATAATGAAACTGAAAAAAAAAAAATCGATTGACAGCATCGGAGATGACTACTACGTCATCAGTTTTCCAAAATGACCACATGGCGTTCATAATAACACCGGTATTACACGGCCGCATGTTTAGTTGCGCATGTATGAAGTGCAAAAAAGAAAGAAAAGAAAATTGTAAGAATGTTTTATTTTCTTTCTCTTTTGCACTTCATTCATGCGCAACTAAACATGCGGCGTGTAATACCCGTCTAAACATACCTTGTTTTCTGTTTATCATGTATACTTTTTCCCCGGAGAATTTTTTCCCTTTTTCGAAGATTGTTTATAAAGCCTAGTACGCTGCTGATGCGAAACGAAACGAAATTTTTCGTTGGTCTCCACCAAGAAAAGCAAAAACAAAATTTTTCGTTTACGATTTCGTCTTGTGATTTTTGTAGAGGAAAGACGAACAAAATTCCCGGGGATTTTTCGTTTGCAATGAGAGAGTTGGGAAAGGGGAATAAATTAACGGGGAATTGTTGTTTAGAATAGGGCTGAATAAGAGAGTTGGAAAAAGGGAAAAAAATCCCGGGAATTGTTGTTTAGAATAGGCCTGAATGTGATCTTGTCTCCACGTTAAATCTATCATAATTTCTAGCTGTATTTGCTGGTTTTTTTGTGATACTAATGATCTTTCTCTTGGTTTGTTGACCATTTTCTGGTTGAATTATTTTTTCTGAAGCGATTCTTTTCTAAGGGGCCTAGAATTCCAATCATTGTCAGTTCTCGGCTAGTAAGCACAGTTATTATTATAACACCTGACATTTGTTGTTCTAGTATACAGTAAAATAGTTTAATACTTTTATCCGAATCTTATATACAGCCTTGGCCAAATGTATTAGGCACCCTCATAAAGTTGTTATATTTTTATAACAATGAATAAAAAAAAAAACAAAGTATGCAGAATTGTTGAAAATCTTTTTTTACTAAAGAAAAATTAATATTTAGTGTTGCCACCCCTCATTTTTATGACAGCTGCTATCCTTTTATGCATAGACCTTACCAGCCTACGGCACTAATCTGAACTTATTTTGTCCCATTCTTGTTGTAAAACCTTTTTGAGCATCTCTTTTGATGTTGTTGGGTACTTTCGAATGTTCCGTTTTAAAATTAAAAAAAAAAAAATTAAAATGTTTCAGAGAATAGAGCGAAAAATAAAGGGTGCCTAATACTTTTGGCCAAGGCTGTATCTTAGTTGTGGCAATTGAATGGTGTCTGAAATTTTCTGAATGCTTGTGGACATCCAATGGAAAACGACATTTATGATGGTTAAAAATATGGCGATTTATATAATTATTTAATAAAATATTTTGGATGGATGTGAAGATCTGTTTGTTATCAAGAGTATTAAGCAGTCTTAATTACTGAATTTTTTGGTAGTTTTGTAACAAACCTTATTGCTGCGGATGTACTACTGTGACCAGACGTAGTTAGAGCCAACGGTGATGAAGATGGGGTACGCAGCGGTCTACGTGGTGTAGCCATGGATGCATTTCGCAATGCAGTTCTTCTGACCGATGCAGATGATAATTTCGATGATGATTGAGCATTTTGTGTAGCTGTCGCTGCCGATGATGAAGATAAGTCTGTAGCTTTTTTGGTTGACGAAGTCGAAGACGATGAGGAAGGCGAAGTCCTACTGGAAGTATGAATTGTAGTAGAACGTTTCGACGAGATTTTGTTTTTGCAATTTTGTTCGATTAAAATTTTTATTTACAGTATTATTTTCAAAAAAGAAGGCGTTGATGAAACACAAATGATGTAATATTGGCATAATATTTATTTGATTAAATTAGTTTGTTAAATGGGTGAGTTGTAAATCAGACATAGATAACAAAAAAGAACGAAAATGCAAGCTTAAAAATTAATTAACAATTTTGTATCCTTTTCGATGGTTTACTATTACTCATGTTTTCATATATTTTGTTTGATAAAAAAGACAAATTTAATGCAAGACGTAACGAAAAAAAAAAGAACAAAATAGTTCTGCAAAACAAATTAAACGTATACAAAACTAATTTTCTATGGATTAACTTATAAAATTCGAATGTTAACTAATTTGCATACCTATCACTCTCCTTCTCTCATATTTATCATTTTTATTTAATTTAATAATAATTATATCTGCAAAAATAGAGGTGAAGATATTTTTGGTTGAGTAAAAATTATCGAAGGAGAAATTAGTTTGTTTTTATTTTGTGAAAATGTTGACGGTGAATTTAAATTTTTGAGAGAGGGACAGAAAATAACTCAAATGAGTATGAGGGTGTTGATAGGACTGTGTTAGTTTATTTTAGGTCAAAAACAGAAATTAAATTAAACGCCACGACAAAAAAAGCTTTTAACATCAAATAAAATTTAAAACGTACCTTGTATTTGCCGATGGTGGTGCTGGGAGAGCAGGCAATGCTCTTTGGTACTGTCGGTGATGTGGAGAATGGTTGCCACCCCCAGACATTATAGCTGGAGTGTGCATGCGAGCTTTGTTGGTAAACTCGCGATCAAAGCTTTCGGCTTCTTCTTCTTCGAGATTAATGAACTCTTGGCGTTCCTCGTTGTGCCCAGAGCGTAAATTTTGTTCTTTTTCAATGATGTGAGCACGCTCCCCAATATGATGCCCAATTGCCATTTTCTTAACTCCACTGGAAGAATCTTGAACTGTTTTGCGTGTTTCACGGATTCCACCGGGACCAGTTTTAGTGCTACTGGTAGCTTGATAGATTTGTGGCCGGCCATCTGGACCGGAGGACATTGAAATTACGCTTGATGAACAAAAAGATGCCCCATTGTTTCCAATATCTGTAAAAAGGAGCAATAAAAGATTTAATTATTATTTAATTACATCGCATTTTCATATACATTTATGTAGAAATATGTATGTGAGCACGTTTTTTTTTATATTGTGGGATTTTTGCTGTAAGTCATACTTCAAAACAAAGGTTTTTATAAAAGTGCCTTTTGGTGCTTATCCCACAATTTCCATTTAAAAAACGCATTTCGTGGTATTACATTTTGTATGATTTCGACGACTTATTTAACATTCATGCCAAATTTACTGTACTATAACTTTTAAGGTATTTTTGATGATAAGTTAACTGTTGAAGAGGACACTAGGTATGATTGAAACAAAGGACGGTTAAAACAACGCAAATATCTCGAGATCCAATAGCGGTAGAAGGATGATTCGAAAGGGTAAACGAGGCGGTAAGAAGTTGTAATTCGATTCTCTAACTTGTTTCTGTCAATACGCCATTCAGTTGTTTACGGGAGGGTCTATTATATTTTGGCTGCCAAAAGTAAATAATTTTGTTCCGATATTTTTCATCAACCTTTGCTTTGAATTGATGTGAGAGTATTAAGCAGCGTCAAGACTTTGCCGATCAACAGCGTCAATCAACAATGTAAGCCAACACGCTGAACTATTTGCCTCGTCCACATTGAAATCGCGAACAAAAATCATGCTTGGTCTTTGGCCAAACACAGTCCTCGGTGGAAAAAGAACCATTGGGCTAATCTAACGATTAGTCTTGAAATTAATTTCCCGATCTGGAAAATAAAACTAGTTTTATCGATTAATATCAAATTCAGGTTCGGCACAGCTTTTTAATCTTTTACTGGTTTTTAATTCGATTCAATTCAAAACTATTATTTTGTTAAAAGTTTGTTGAAATTTGTTGTTTTTTTTTTTTTTATTTTATTTTTTAAATTTTTGTATGTTGGAAAAATGTGTTTTTTCGTGACTGATGAAAAAAGTAATTGATGTTTTTGCGACTTTGGTATTTTATCATTCTATGGTTTTCTCCAGTATCTCACATTCGGCTTTATCATAAAATTTGTTCGTAATGGCAATGAAATTTGTATAAAATTTTTCATTACCATGGAATCTGTTATAGTTTTTATCGGGATTCGTAGGAAATCTACGATACGAATCGAATTTATGATAATGGAAATTATGATTGGTACTCACGCTTTTTGCACTTTACTCCGCGTTTTAACAGCGGTAATCCACATAAATTTGCATATTTTTGCGCAACTTTTAAACGAATTTCCCTACTTTTTTCGTTACTGTCTTTGTTTTTCTTTACGGTATTTTACTGTTTTTCTCGCGATACTAAGAACTTTTTTCATGACTTAGCATGCTGTTCTCCATAGTATTTCGCAATCGGTATTCCACGACTTTTACCGCGGTAGTCCACGGTATTTCGCACATTTTTACGCTACTTTTGTTTTTCCGCTACTTTTTACTTTTTTTTTATGATCCACATTATGATACAAGTAACTCACTCTAATTTTACACTTGTTTTTCTAGTTTTTCTTAATTTATCAAACATTTTCTAAACATTTTTTTTTTTTTATTTCAAGAAGAGAAACTAAAAATTCGATTAAAAATTACAAACAATTTGAATGCCTATACAATCCACAATCACAATTTAATTTTATTTAAGTTGCATTTGCAATATTTTTATTGTTCGGGTACAGACACGAAAAAAAAACCAACACAAATCACGTTTATGACTCTCGTTCGACGATTATCGTTTTGAAATTACGGAATGACCCCCCAGGTATTTCTTGTTTTATATCTAGTTTTAAGAATTCCAGTATATTCCAGTTTTGACATAAAACTAGTTTTGAAATTTAAACAAAGTGCATATCCCCCTACAAGAATCCGTTATTCACCTTCATTGCGATTGCCAACTAATAATTCATTGTTTATACAAAAAAAGTACCTGTTACAGATTCATTTTGGGTCGCTGAAAAAAAACATGTGTTTTGTTCTATTTTAATATACTAGCAAAAATATTAATGGTGAAGCTACTAGTGTTTCATTTTATTCGCATTTTCTTGTTTTTGTTTTGCTAATATAATGAAACACTGAGTAGCTTCTCAGTGCTGAATAAAACAAGGCTATTGTTCTTTATTTTGAATAATGGATGTCATTTTGAGCATATATAATCTTTGGTCTATGTTGAGCCAGTTTAAGGATAAGTGCATGCCTCTTATATTAACAAAGTGGTCCGTTTTAGCAAAATCCGCGTTGCTTTATTTAGCGCACTCTCAAATATCAATAATTGTCAATCAATGGAAAAAATAAAATACAAATTCTAAAATATCGAAATTATTTGGAAAGAAAAAAGAAAAATCTGAAGAGTGGTACTAAGTTTTTGACATATTTGGCTTTTTGTGTATATTTTTTACACACTTATTCTTGATGTGATTTTTCATTTGAAATATGTTCTGCTCTATTAAAAATTAGAAAAAAAAGAAGTATCATAATGGCTTAAGTGAAATTTTCAAACATTTGAATAATTAAGTTTAGTTCCTTTATACAAAGTGTATGAAACCCTTAACCTAACGTGTTTAAAAAATCTAGAAGTGACAGAAAAAAAAACACTTACCCTCACTTGTAAAAGTTTTGATTACAGAGAATGATGCCAAATGTTGGTAATGGCAATAACATTGATAAATATGATTGGAAAGTTGTTTAATTTTTCAGTCAATAACGTTTTAAGTACAAAATTTAAAAATTTATCAATTGATAATTGACAATCGCAATTGGAGTCGTGACACGACTATATGGAAGCCATAAACCAAAATGTAGCATTCCCCTAATTTTGACGCAGTTGAATAGCTTTATTGATTGGACTTTGTCTCATTTCAAATATGATACGAGATGTCAAGGGGAAAACCGCCACATGTCCAGTTTTTGTGAAAATTAAACAAATTAAACTAATGATGAAGTCTTGTACTATTTGAGAATATCCCAACTCTTACAAAACCAATTTAATACTTTGAAAACAAAAAAGGTGTGCCTTTAGTACCTACTAAGTTGTATGAAAAACAGAATTTTAAATTGCGTTTTTCTCGGAATGGGTTTGAATGAACATATCGTGGGCCTCATGTGCAAACCTCTAACTCCATTTAATTTTTATACAAAGTATTGTTATATTCGTTTTATTTAGCTTCAAAAGCCATGGACAACTTAATATTCGTGCAAAAAAAAAAACAACAAAAATTAAACATAAGACATGTTCGTTTTGAAATTTTACACATGAGACCGAAGATATTGCGTTTTTCCCCTGGACCCTTCATATTTTTATGACAAATTATTTTATTTGGAAGCTGATTTGACAGATTTTATCGAAATCATAGCATTTACCCTAGTCGAAACAGGCTATAAGTATGAAGCTTTAACGTTTACCCCAACTTTGACCACAAGAGCAAATTCTGCGACCTGGTCGTGCATGCTATTTTATTTGGCTCAACTTTCCTTTAAGGAAGCACGAATTTCCACACGCGGATACTTTTATTAGGTAGATTAGTACTTTTTAATAACAAATATCACAATTTTAGAGTGAGGAAACATTTATAACTATTTTTAATTAATTTTTAAAGTTCTTAAATTTGCATGAAAATGCTCACAAACATGGCCGCGTTTCACTGAATTATTTTTTTTTTTTGTTTATTTTGACATTTCTCCTTTTTCTTCTTGTGTAAGTGATACCAGATTCTGTTTTTTTTTTGGGATATTTTTAAAAATAAGTGCATTTTTTAATGATTTTGTAAGGAAATTATTTATTTTGTATAGGGAAGTTTCTGAACCCTATTTTTTTAAGTTTGTGAAGTAAATAAAGTTGCAATTGGCGCCTGCCTGGCGACTTTACATACCCTAAGCGGAGCAACGAAGTTGCGTGAGCGGGTGTGCCCCCCAAAAAGAGGGTTAAAATCCAGTGAACCCGCGAAGCGGGCCACCCACAGTACTGTTCAATTGAAAAACTGTTGCAATTGGCGCCTGCCTGGCGACTTTACATACCCTAAGCGGAGCAACGAAGTTGCGTGAGCG
Source organism: Meliscaeva auricollis (assembly GCA_948107695.1). NCBI lineage: Eukaryota > Metazoa > Arthropoda > Insecta > Diptera > Syrphidae > Meliscaeva > Meliscaeva auricollis. The sequence continues at coordinate 36,457,572 of OX403619.1, read as the reverse complement.
GGTGTGGCCCCCAAAAAGGGGGTTAAAATCCAGAGAACCCGCGAAGCGGGCCACCCACAGTACTGTTCAATTGAAAAACTGTTGCAATTGGCGCCTGCCTGGCGACTTTACATACCCTAAGCGGAGCAACAAAGTTGCGTGAGCGGGTGTGCCCCCCAAAAAGGGGGTTAAAATCCAGAGAACCCGCGAAGCGGGCCACCCACAGTACTGTTCAATTGAAAAACTGTTGCAATTGGCGTCTGCCTGGCGACTTTACATACCCTAAGCGGAGCAACGAAGTTGCGTGAGCGGGTGTGGCCCCCAAAAAGGGGGTTAAAATCCAGAGAACCCGCGAAGCGGGCCACCCACAGTACTGTTCAATTGAAAACCTGTTGCAATTGGCGCCTGCCTGGCGACTTTACATACCCTAAGCGGAGCAACGAAGTTGCGTGAGCGGGTGTGCCCCCCAAAAAGGGGGTTAAAATCCAGAGAACCCGCGAAGCGGGCCACAGTACTGTGACTGTTCAATTAAAAAAACTTGTAAACTAGACACAGACACCACTACAGTGGGCCAAAACTTATAAAAAAAAAAAAAAGTTGGGTTAAAACCGAAAAAGAAAACATTTTTTTTCACATTTAGGGGGGTTTCCTCAATCTAACATTTTAATCCTGTTCTATTAAGACCCCTACCTACCTGTAAAAAAAAATCAACTCCAAATTCGTGCTTCCTTAAAGGAAAGTCGCCCCTTTTATTTCATTACGTATCTGTACTCAATATATAAATTTTATCAAAATAAATTAAATGTTTGTTGTCTTCCGCATTATGTACATATGTAATTCTCGTTGTAAGTTTACTTTCTGTAGGTAGTTTTTTTTTTCAAAAAAAAAATAAAATTAAAATTAGATTAAAGTTTTCATCAAAAACAAAAGTTAACTTATATAGTTAGGTCCACCACCTGCCCCATTTTTAACAATTATCAAATAACAATTTTTTCATGCAGATTAACCACGACTATGGAAAATTTAAAACTAAAAATAGATGAAATTTTTACTAGAACTTACCAGTGCTTATTAAACGATTCATATTCGGCATACCGGGGAATCCAAATAACCCACCACCAAGCATTGGAACCCGTTCCATCATACTATTGTTGCCATTGAATCCTCCGTCGAATGGAGTGAGCATGTTAAATGGGTCGGGCATCATCATGTTATTCATGAAGCGATTCATGTTTCGCATTTGCATGTTCATAGAATTAATCTGATTACTGCAGAAATCCAAAGAAAAACAATGTTATTACGGTTAAAATTGATTTTAACTAATTTTAAATGAATAATGCTAGTTGTGGTTTACATAATTACATAGTATTTTTTCTAGCATTTTCTTTTTGTGAATCAAGATTATGTGTATGCATTACTATGGATTGTCCTACACTTTTGGCATGTATGTATTGATTTTCACATTTGATATTCGTAGAAAAAATCAAAACACATTTTGTAATGCATATTCCAAAAGATTAACTTTAGACAAACTTACCCCATGTAACCATCATCCTCGAAATCACCAAGTAATGCTCCAAATAGCGACATATTTTTTAAGTTATTTGGAAAATATTTACGATTTCTATACTTAAATAGGTGCAAGACTTGAAACTTGGACTGATGAAAGTTTTTTTCTTTTTTTTAATAAATTGAGAAGAAAAGCAGAACCAGAAGCTGAAAAACTCAAACCAAAGATACGCTACACATAGATCCTATACTTATCTACTCCTGGGGATTTAAACTGTTTATAAGGAGAATTGAAACTGAATTGAACCAAGGAGGCTAAGCTCCATGTAAACTTGAATAGGGATTTTTACCAAATTGTCAAACTAGATACTTTGGTACAGTGACAGTTCTCACATGAAAAAAAATATAAGTAATTTTGATTATAACTGTTGATTTATTTAAACGTCAGTGGGCCAGAGGGTCGATTTGACTTTTAGAAGCTATGAGAGAGAATGAAACAGAGATGTATTGCTTTTTTTCTAAAAAAGCCCTATCGGCTTGAAATCGGAAAAGTCTCCATTGTTAGTATTTACATTCAACGATTTTTCTACGATTTTTTTGTTGTTGTATTCAATTTCAATTCCGTTCCATTGAAAACCTCTTTTAAGGATCTCAAAATCGCTGCGATTGCGATGGCAATGGATTGAGTTAAAGCGATGAATTGAAACATGAGTATTTTAATTGGTATATACACACCGGATGCAATGCACCGCGGCGATTGACGCGATCGCGAAACTAAGTGTTTCCATCGGAATCGCCATTGCGCCAGTGTGTGAGATCCTATTCTTTATCGCATGCTAAGAAGACTATGACATGAGATTTCGTTCCACTGGAAAACTCTGCCTTTCTTTTTCTTACATGGATAGTGTATTCCCTTGAAAGTGCTGATGCGAAACGAAATTTTTCATTTTACTCCACCAAAAAAAGCAAAAACGAAATTTTTTGTTTACGATTTCGGTGTGTGATTTTTGTATAGGATTTTTCGTTTCGCCTCTGCAGCGTACTGGGCTTAAATTGAAAACGTGAGAGTGTACTCTCCAATCGACTTTTTTTTATTTAAAGAAGAAAAGAGAATGGCTCTTAGTAATAGAAACGAATTTAGCCAAAATTCGATTTTAACAAAAAATCGGCAGTAATAAAACACATCTCATTTCTAGACAAATCTAAAATTATAGAATCACAATAGAGCTTTTCGCGTGGTTTCCAATTAGTCAGTATGCATTGGTGAAGAGACGCAAACATTTGTGTCCAGTACTAAATACAACAACAAAAAAAAACTTATTTTTTATTTGTTTTCAATGCAAAAAATGTTGACGTTTTCACAAACCCAGACTGACTTGGCGCAAAGTTCTCCATAAAAAGTTTTCCGAATTTCTCAACTTCAAAAATGACGGCAATTTTGTTTCTGTCAAAAGCTTTAAAAAGCTCTGTGCGTTCCCAATAGTGAAAGAGTCACAATGATTGCCATAAATTATACTTTTGTTAAATTTGAACTATTTTACTATGAAATGTTAAAAGCAGATTTTCTAAATCTAACAAAATGTGACTTTCAAACCAACTTTACACATGTTTATTACTGAGGGCCAATGATTGCATAGTCTGAAAAAAATGAGATTCTTACATTTTTTTTTACACCACCCCTAAAAAGTAGTTTAATAAATTGCTAAGTATTCCATAATTTGCCGCTCATTAGTTGTAATAGTTGCGAGTTTGTCGGTCATCGATTTCATAAAAAAAAATGATGTTTTGCTAACTTGATATCAAGTTAGCGAAACACTATCCATTAAAAGGTTTTTTTAAATTGAAAATGTAGGAATTTGCCATTAATTTGCCGTTAATTAGTTGTGATAATTTCAATTTTGTCATTTACTGTTTTCATAAAAAAAATGGCGTTAATGTTTTGCTTACATGACACGTCAACCTAGCGAAGCACCATCTTAGACTTCACGTATCAAAGCGTGGCTTATATCAAAGTTTGGCGCTAATTATTCGTGAATAAGTTGTGATAAATTTGATTTTTTCGCTTACTGTTTTCATAATTCATAAAAATACCATGCTAACATGATACCGATTTATGGTATGTATAAGCCACGCTTTGGTACGTTACGTCTAAGTTAGTTTTTCAGGCGAACCTTGGTAAACGGTATCAAGTTAGCAAAACATCAACTTTTTTAAAGAAAACAGTGAGCGACAAAATTAAATTTATCACAACTTATTCACGAATAATTAGCGGCAAATATTGATATAAGCCACGCTTTGATACGTGAAGTCTAAGATAGTGCTTCGCTAGGTTGATGTGTCATGTAAGCAAAACATCCACGCTATTATTTTTATGATAACAGTGAATGACAAAATTGAAATTATCATAACTAATTACCGGCAAATTTCCACATACTCAACTTAAAAAACAAAACGCTTTTAAGGGATTGTGTTTCGCTAACTTGATATCAAAAGTAGCACATCATCAATTTTTTTTTTGAAATCGTTGACCGACAAAATCGAAACTATATTACTACTGATGAGCGGCATATTATGGCATACTTAGAAATTTAATAAACTATTTTTTAAGGGGTGGTGTTTCACTAACTTAATATCAAGTTAGCGGAACATCAAAAATTTTTATGAAAACGGTAAGCGACAAAATCAAAATTATAACAACTAATTAGCGACAAAATAGTGGCAAATTTTCCACCTAGTCCCGTTTCGATCCGTGATGGGTGTTTCGCTAACTTGATGCTCATATTTACCCAAGTTGATTTAAGGGGTGTTCATGAAACATGCGTGGTAAAAATTCCGATTTTACCAGATGGAAAAGTTTACCAGGTTTCATGAATACCCCTATTTGGGGTATTGGGCCTCTTCACACGAGATTAATTCTTCCTGGGTAAAATATTTTTTACGGTGGTGGGAGAGAGGTGGCATACGAAATGTGTGAGCGGGACCACGCAAAATCTTCTTCCAAGTTTCAAGTGGAAGAAGGGAAGAACAAAACTAATACGCACACAAATGGTTCATGCATACACATTTTTCTTCCAGCATAGTTCATCCCGTGTGAAGTCGAACAGAAGAATTAAGGCTTGCCCAAACCAAAGTGAGACTGTGCGACACGACAATGCCAAAATTTATTTACATAGCGTCATAAGGTGTGTTTTTTTGTACGCCCGGGCTAAGTTGGACGAAAAAAACGCTGTCGGGGCTAAGCAATTTACGTGTCAAATACAACAACAACTTAGCCCGAGGGGCTTAGCTGCTAAGCCCCGAGAATTCTCGGGGCTAAACTCTTTGAAGGGGCTAAAATCTGTGCTGCCAATTAAATTTCTGTTAAATCATCGATAAGTTGTATGAAAACACCAAAATTATCGATGAATTGTATGAACATAAAAACACAAAGATGGCGTTTGGTGTAGAAAAAAAAAATTAAATTATTTATTTTTCTTAATTCTTACAAATTATTTCATTTAAATTTTAAAGTATGTGCATTTAATGCTCGGAAATTTGTTTATAAATTTGTTATTGAATTTATTAAAACACCAAATTCAAACAATTAAACAAAACAGAAAAAGATTTTTGTTATTCATTTTTTGTTTATTTCATTTTGTATATTGGAAACTTTGTTTTCATTTTTTTTGTGTCAATTCATTTGCAATGCTGCCAAGTGTTTTCGTTAAGCCCCGAGGCGTTTTTTTCGTCCAACTTAGCCCGGGCGTACAAAAAAACACACCTGTAATGAGAGTACCCACACCAAATGCGATTAAGCGCAAAACGTTTTTCATATAAAAATCGTGTCGCACATGTCGTGACGCACTGTCGTACTTTGGTTTGGGCAAACCTTTAAAACCTTTTAAACTGATTTTCATCCCGGAAGAACTAGCCTCGTGTGAAGATGTCCATTATGTGTCGGGCAGTAAATTACGAGTGCAACATGTGGAGACTTTTCCAAATTATTTCGATAAACTACAATTTTACAGGTCGAACTAAATTTTTGGATTATGATTTCGGTGTGTGATTTTTGTATAAGATTTTTAGTTTCGCTTCAGCAGCGTACCGGGCTATATGGAAGAGCATCGTATGTTGTTCGAGACATGCTCGCCCATGCGAACCCCTTTTCTCATGGACTAGTTGCCACTTCACCTTACAGTTAGACCTTTATGATTTTTTAATTATGCCCCAAATATTTATCGATATTCGATTACAAAACGATAACATTCAAGTGGACATGTTCGTTCAAGCAATCATAATCGAGACCAACTTCACACCAACTGATGGCCCTAAAGAAATTTCCCCAAACAAAGAGAGAGGGAGACACGCGTTTGTTTGGGTAGTGTGCGCACAATTATTAGCTTCTTATCAGTTTTTGTGCAAATATTTAATTTTAAACTAAATTATTTCTTCAGAACAACATTCACAAATTACTGCAAATTACTTTGCACCTATTTGTCAAGTGTTTTTTAACCAATTTGTTGGCAGTTTTCGAATAAAGAGTGCTGATCGCGCACCACGCAACAAGTGTATTAATTTTTCTTACGCACATCGTTCTGCATTTCTATCGAAATACGTTGTGTTAAATTTTTTTTTTTTGCTTTTTTTTTATACACGAGCGTGTTGTGAATCAAAATATATCAAAAACATCTTGGATTTTCATCATTAAATGGTAAGTTTTTTTGCCGAAACGTGAAATATTTTTTTTTTTTTGGTTTTCCTGGAAAACGTCCATTGTTAGTCATGCTCTTTGCAACAATTAGAAAATACACAAACCTTTTTTATCATGATCGTTTTTTTTTTTGTGGGGTATTATTGAATTGAAGTGGTTTTTATTTCTAGTCGATTGTCTCCACTAAACGTAAACATGGGTGCATGCTTTACACTGGAACGTGATGAAGACATTATGGCAAGAAAACGAAGTAAAGAAATAGATCGGCAGATAGAGGCTTCAGAAAAGCAGCGCCCGAATGTTCTAAAAATTCTGCTACTGGGTGCTGGAGAAAGTGGTGAGTATTTGTATATGGATAGCATGATTTTAGTTATGAATTATTAAATATCGATTGGTCACAAGAGGTCATTTGTTATCGAATATTTCTTTCTTGTGATATATGTACATGTGTACATACATAGGTACTCTTGATAACGCCTAGGTTCAAGAACAACCATCTAAACTTTAGACCAGTTTTAAGAAGCTCTGGTTGGCAAAGCGTCACCAAATGTCAACTTTTTTATTTCAGGCCTAGTATAGATTTTTTCCCAACTCTCGATTTTTAGCAAGATTCACACCTGCCGACGCACTTTCACACAAAACCAGATTTCATCATTATTTCACTGATCATTCAATGATCAGGGAAATAATATAAGTGAATTTAAAAAAAAAGGAAGGATCAGAATTTTTTTTTGTAAAAAAATCTATGGATCATAAAGCTTCATATTGATATCAATTAAATCCAATAATTGTTAAATGTCTTAAAATGTCTTTCAATAATAGCTATAACTGGCCCCTTATGCATTTTCCAAGAAAATTGACCTCAAAGTTAAAAAAATAGAACGGGCACAAAATATGCAACACCTTTGAAAATTTATATCTAAGCAATCAATATATTTAAGCAATATAGTTGATATCAACTTTGAAGATAAAACTCTACTGTAGAACAATTTTTTTCTTAGCATATACCCCAGAATCACCCCTTAATTTTGCCTTGACTAATTATGGGCAGGGTGTCCCGTAAGCCTTATTGGATGCTCTCTTTAGGGAGTTCACATTATGCGCTTCCCACAAAAACAGATCTTTGAGCGCTCCGACCTTAAGGTACAAAATTATAAGAGACAATTCAGCACAAAAAAAAAGAGAAGTAATTGACGCCGCTACAATTGCCTTATCGCTTTCAAATCTGACGGTATATGAGATGACTCTTTGGTAAAGTGGCCTGGGCATTCTATTTGAAGAGTCCGTGTATCCGCTGCAGTAATTGGGGGCAAACAAATATAAGTCTTCCCTATTTGCAATATTTAATAAAATGCTGACAGTTTAACAAAATGATTTGTTCGCAAAATGTTTACTCAACGAAGGGAATTTCTATGGGTTTTGTTCACCAGTACAGTTTATCAAATTAGTATTCCTCATATTGATTACAGAACAAATGTTAATAAGTGATTAACTCTGTCAAATTTTAATCAACAAATATGCAGATAAGATATTTATCCCACTTCAATTATTGACGATAAATACTAACATCTAACTGATAGTGATTATAATGATATTCAGATAGTGTTTTGGATATACAAAACACTAATCTAAAACCAAATAGTTTTTTTTTTTACTTAGCCCAGCTAATCACCTCTGTTGATAAAATTGAGGCGAATAGAAAATCTATCAGCCCTATTCTGAATGAATACTCCCGGGGAAATGTTTTTGGGAGAAGAGCTCACAATCGAAAAGTTGCAACCAATTTCGTTATTTTTTTCACTTTTACGTTGTTCTGAACACAAGGGGAACAAATAACAAGCGAAAACATAATGAAATTCCGGGAATATTTCGATTTGGAGCCCTTCTCCCGAAAACATTTCCCCGGGAATTTTTGTTTAGAATAGGGCTGTATATTTTTTATTATTCTATTGGTATAATTGTTTCATAACTGATAACGATGCTAACCGTTGTTAATTGAAATAAAATTGATAAATATTTTTGAAAAGTTGTCCAACATTTCAATTAATTGTAGACCGAGAGCAGGGGTCGAATCGCCGCATATGTGAACGGACGAACGTAAACGTATTGACGATTGCTCTCTCGCGATCGTTCGCTCGCTTTCGATTCGACCCCAAATTTCTTGCGTGAGAGGTAACCCATGGTGATGACTAATATCTTATTCAGCCTGCGTGTATTGGGGGCGTTGTCGATAAAAAGTGTATCAAAAGTACAATTTTTCTGAAATCAATTTACCCTCAAAATAGTGAGGGTAACCATAAAGAATTTTAGATAAACACCGGCTCAAACTCCTTGATAACAATTATACCAATGGTACACATTTTAAGTGGGGAAAAACTGGCTTCAAACGACCCCGAAACTGAATTATCTTTTAAACTTTGGGGTAACCACTTGAAATTAGTAGCATGCTGTATTCTTGAACACCATGATAGCAAAAAACCTATGACGGACATTTTTATCCAGCAGCCCGAGGTTGTCACCACATACGTGTGACCCGTGTTTACGACAACAAGAACCGTTTTGCATTTGAAAACTCGCCGCTGTTTTAAAAATAAATTAAAAACGTAAACTTAGAAAAAATATTTTATTTTTATTTTTCAGGTAAAAGCACTCTTGTGAAACAAATGAAAATAATCCATTCACACGGCTTTACGTCAAGTGAACTTCATTCATTTCGTCCGACAATTCTTGATAATCTTCTATCATCAATGAAATATGCCCTCGCTGGGATGGGGATACTTCGTATTAATCTAGAATACCCTTCAAATCGCATTTACGCTGAGATTGTGCTCTCAAGCCCAAGCTGTTTCGATATGGAGTTTCGTGTTATTGACAAAGTACGCTTCGCACTGAGAATACTGTGGAAAGATCGCGGTGTTCGTTTAGTTGTTTCTCGGGGCTATGATTTTGAATTAAACGATTCAGCCTTATAGTAAGTTTGATTTTGCAGGTGGAAAATATTATCAAATTGTACTTAAAAGTTTTTTTTTTTTATAATACTAGCCTATTCGAAAATATGGAACGAATACTGAGTGAAAAGTACTCTCCAACATCCACAGATGTTCTCCGAGCTAGAGTTCGCACGAATGGCATAATTGAGACAAATTTTCTCGTTAACGATTCTATTGTAAGGTAGGTCTCATAAGCGCATTTTTTTTTTTTATTTGGCCAATACACAATAAACTGTTTGTTTTAGCATGTACGATGTGGGTGGTCAGCGATCGCAGCGTCGTAAATGGGTATATTGCTTCGAAGATATAAGAGCTGTGCTTTTTGTTGTAGCCCTTAGCGAATATGACATGACTCTTCTAGAAGATAACACCGTTAATCGTCTTGTAGAAAGTCTTAATTTATTCGAGCAGATAATTAACAACAGATGGTTTAAGGAAGCTGCATTTATTTTGTTCCTCAACAAACTGGATCTGTTTCGCGAGAAGATCATGTCCACCAATAGACATCTTCGTTTATTTGTTCCATCCTACAGAGGTTTGTCACACATTATATATTCATAAATGTAAAAGGTATTATATATTTTAAACGTGTAATAATTCCTTTATAAGGTCCCGATCGGAACATTGACCAAGCAGCTCTCTTTATCCAAAGTGAATTTCTCAAACGCAATCACAACGCACGTCGAGTAATTTGCCCGCATTTCACCACGGCAACCGATACGGCCAATGTTCAGACAGTATTTCATGTTGTCATGGAGACCGTTCTAAAAGAAAATTTCGGAGCCGTTGCTCTTCTTTAAATAATTTCATCGAACAAAATGTTACGTATTCCAAATTAAAATTATGAATAAGTGTCCTTATAGCTACCCTTCTTTTAGAAATATCTTCCATTAACGTAATAAGATATCACATAACATATTGAGAAATATTAACTACTTTGTTAGATCTCACTATGAATAATTACTTGTGTAGCTTACATATTAATTTTAACTTAAGAATTTATTTATTGTAATATAATGATTTATTTTTTACTTATTACTAGTAATTTACACAATAAAAAAAGATTTATAAGAGTACATGCTGCTGCATTTTCAATTCCATTTAGGAAGCAAGGAGCTCTTCAATTGGAGTCAATTTTTTTATATGAATCCACTATCCAGTGTTTTATAGAGATCAGTGCCTTTCATCATGTATAGAGTGAGATAGGACTCTGCTTTGGTACCATCCAAATGCCATCTTCAATTTGACTCAGTAAAACAGTTATTTTGATTTTCATTGCTCATTTCCACAGTTCATTTCCTTTCTCCCCTGCACTCATTGTTGTTGTTGTTGTACGCTGCTGAAGCAGAACGAAATTTTTCTGTAGTCTCTATGTGTGTGTGCGAAATGTTTTGATACTTATTCATGTAAACGCGGTAAACCCATAGAAACCTTAGAAACCATAGAATTTTCTATTGCTATAAATGAGATGTCGAAACTTGTATGAGAAAAAAATTGTATCTCACAAATTTGAAGCAGAAACCGTAGTAAAAACCTGATTAACTTTGTGACGTTTGACGTTTTATAAGTTCGCTTTAACGTTTAACAAACAGCTGATTGTTTCCCACGTTTTCGCAAATATTTCTAGTGGGGTGTTCACGTAAACCTTTTGCGGAAATTTTTCGTTTCGCTTCAGCAGCGTACTGGGCTTCACCAATGAATATTGACCAAAAGGAGGGTTCACATGGGCGAACATGCTCGCGAGCTTGGCTTGACAATATACAATGCTTCTCTCTAGTTCAAAGCAAGTCAGTAGCTTACAAATATATATTAATGAATATTTAGTGCTTAATCAGTTGGCTTTCAACTATAAATTAACATAATAATAAATTTAAACCGTTAATATAAAACAAATATACACTTTTTTGCAAAAATACTTAATATGGTATGCGTTGTTTGTTTACATTCTTCGAACAAAAAGAATGAAGCGACAAAGACAAATGCGTAAAAATCAAAACTTTTTGATTTCCGTCGAGCCATGCTCGCGGCATGGCACATGAACTGCTCTACAGCGGACAAAATTTCTGAACTCATATTCAGACTATTTCATTGAACACGACCAATTTTAGTTTTGAACGCTTTCATTGAATGCAGCAAATGACAGCTCATCGTTGACATTTCTCTTTATTTATTTGTTGATTAATTTTTTTACAAAATTAGACAAGAATTATGCTGATCTTCAAAATAGGATGCATTATGCTACTGGGTAAATAAACTTTATTATTTTATTTCATTTGATTTAAAATCTACATGAAATTCGAATTATCACTTTAGGTTCTGTTGTGCATTCAATGGAACTCAAATCACTCAAAACTATTGTGAGTTTTCTCAATGGAGACTTCTTGGATTCGAAGAGTAAAGAAGACGATGATACGACATCAACAACTGTTAATGGACCCCTCAAAGGAGTTTCATTCTATAACTTCATAGATTACATCAGTCTTCGATATGAAAATTACGAATGCAGTTTATATGACTACGAAATTGCTCACCTTAAAGCTGGTCGTCCAGAAGCCAAGGCTCCAATTGTGGTAAAGTGCATACCCAATGAGAGTATTAATTCAACCTTACTAATGCCTGACACAGTTATGGACATAGTGGCTTTGCTCAAACCAATAGGCAACTCAACGAAGCGTAATGTCGAAGGAAGTTGCGTTCTTATAATGTTTTATTCAAAATCATGCCCAGGGTGCGCCAGAGTGGCCCCAATATTCAATCCGTTGCCGAAGCTGTTTCCCAACCTTAAAATTGCAGCTATAGACGCTTACAAGTTTCATAGTTTCAATGCAGAGTTCGGTATCGTTGGATTGCCAACAATACTGCTTTTCCATCAAGGACGACCGATTGTAAAGTTCTATGGAGACGATTGGGATTTCAGAAAGTTTGTTACCCGCCACACTGGATTGGCAGTTCCAACATATGCAACAATAACATCGGATGATTTTAGAGGTCCATTGCCAATTGTTGCCGAGGAAAGTCCAGACTACTATTTATTGCTTGCTTGGGCTTTCATAATTTTCTGCGCTGGTAATTATTTCTCAAAGTCGGCAATGTGCAAACAAATGATCGAGATGATTCAGAGAACTTGGAGGGAGTCAGAAGCTCAGTTGGAGCACAGTTAAATTCGAAATGTAACTTCCGAGTGTGACTTCTTTTCCTTTTTTATCCTTTTTAAATATTTATTACTTCATTAGTATCAAGTTTTAAATAAATATGGTTATACTACTTAGTATTGCATCTTGTATTTTGGCTGCCCTTCGAATGCAATCTGAGACAAAATAATTATCAACTTGTATTTCAAATTATTTTTTCTAAATTGAAGTTGACTACAAAAAGCAATTTGGTGTTGTAGTACAGCTACTTTGGATTTGGACTTCTTTATATCTATTATTTTTCGATAACACTGGTCTATAAAATATATCTTTTTTTCCCCTTAAAATATTTTTTTAAAAATAATTATGAACTTTCCGAAAAAAATTTTAGCACGTAGGTTTTTAAATATTTTTTGAAAAATATCAGTAATTTGTGGAAAATAATCCTTCTAGATTCGGTTGAGCTTGTGCTATTCGGCTCATTTGGAGGACCATGATATAAAGGGCAATTTTTCGTCAGGTTTGATTTATAATGTTAACAATCGTAGCTGGCTTATTAATGAAGCACTCAGACCTTACATATTAAAAGAGCAAAAAGTCCAAAGATATCGCACAATCTAGGCGGCCAATGTACTATGCTCACCAAAATGATTTCTTGTTGAAACCAGAGCTCAACAAAACCACAATAAGGCACAACGAGTTATACAGCGCTTCAAGCAATAGACCTGTTGAGAAATTAATTTGGTGAGCACTTAATATCAAGTCATGCTACGGTAAATTGGCCGCCCAGACCGTGCGATATCACACTTTTGCATTATTTTCATTATTATACATATTAAAGTTATTGTAAATATCTTACGGCCATATTATTTCAAAACTAGTTTTATGCCAAAACTAGTTTTAAATTCGAAATTTTCCACAAATCAGTATTATTCACAGGCGTTCTGACATCTTAAACTCGAATTCTTAAAACTAGTTTTGGAAAAAACTCAAAATTTATAAAACCAGAAATATCTAGTTTTTAGAAAGAAAAAACTAGTTTTGGGGCAGTTTCGTATAATTCATCTATGAAATTCCATGGTTGTTTGAATTCATTTGACTCACATACCGTCAAAAATTGGTGAAATTGATGTATAGGCTAAGAATAAGAAATACAGGAACGGGTGTTTGGCGAACAAAGTGAGGCACTTCACAAAGTAGTGTGAGTTGCACAAACACAAATGCATTTACATAGGGCCGGAGTGCAGTTGTAAGGCAACTCGCAAGGCTCCAAGATTCATTTTATTTTGTTTTAACTTAACATGTTCGATCCCTCTCAATTCTCTTTTTGATAAGTTTGCGTATTTTCACGAAATGCGCCCACTCCGTGTCAAAACGATTTTTATGGTTCTTGATTTGAATCTTGAAATTAAATAAAAGTTTGCAAATGCAACCCTTAAAAGTATTTTGTTGATGCACAAGAATAACATTCCCAAAATATTTAAAATTAAATCAAAAATCTGTTAAAAATTACATAACTCGGCGCCAAGTTGCAGCGCCTTACCAAAACCAAACAAAAATTAGTGCGCCCCTGAACTTGAAATTCGTAATTTGACATGTTAATATCTAAAATGTGATTGGTTGATTCGATGAAAAAGTATACTTTTATTTTGAAGAAAAATATTATTTTGGTTGTAAATACTCATAAGAAAACAATTTTAAATGGTTCTAAGATATTTACTTTATGTTTTTAACATCAATTTGCATAACTTAATATTGCAAATAAAACAGTAAGGAACTGTGGAAAATATAGTTAATTGTGCACTCGGCAAAAAGGCATCTTAGTATCTAATTTTGACAGCCAACCCAAACCCATGATAAACAGAAAACAAGGTATGCTCATTAGATTTTTGGCAGGTTTTCTGTGACGTCATAGTCATCTTTCTCATGGGCAGTTCGCGCGAACGTCAGTTATGGATTTTGAGAAAACATTCTTTTTAATTGAAAACAACAACAATGAAACTGAAAAAAACTCGATTGTCAGCATCGGAGATGACTACTACGTCATCAGTTTTCCAATATGGCGACATGGCACTCATAAGGTGTGTTTTTTTGTACGCCCGGGCTAATTTGGACGAAAAAAACGTTGTCGGGGCTAAACAATTTACTTGTCAAATACAACAACAAATTAGCCCGAGGGGCTTAGCTGCTAAGCCCCGAGAATTCTCGGGGCTAAACTCTTTGAAGGGGTTAAAATCTGTGCTACCAACTCACTTTCTGTTAAATAATCGATAAATTGTATGAAAACGTCAAAATTATCGATTAATTGTATGAATATAAAAACACAAAGATGGCGTTTGGTGTAGAAAAAAAAAATTAAATTGTGTATTTTTCTTAACTCTTTCAAATTATTTCATTCAAATTTTAAAGTGTGTGTATTTAATGCTCTGAAATATCTTTATAAGTATGTTATTGAATTTATTAAAACACAAAATGGAAACAATTCAACAAATCAGAAATTTTTTTCATTTTTTTTTGTGTCATTTCATTCACAATGATGCCAAGTGTTTTGGTTAAGCCCCGAGGCGTTTTTTTCGTCCAACTTAGCCCAGGCGTACAAAAAAACACACCTATAATGAGCATACCTTGTTTTCTGTTTATCATGACCCAAACAAATTGATGCCTCACTGCTATACACTGTAGATGTGATATACACCCATTCCTTATCTTCTTATTCTTTGTGTATAGGTAAACTGCACAAAGGTCTTCGCGTTAAAAAATGTGCAATAGGTGGTGCTCTTTTCAAGTTATAGCACATTTTCGATAAATTTCTGTATTCTTGACGTTATAGGTGTGTTTTTTTGTACGACCGGGCTAAGTTGGACGAAAAAAACGCTTTCGGGGCTAAACAATTTACTTGTCAAATACAACAACAAATTAGCCCGAGGGGCTTAGCTGCTAGGCCCCGAGAATTCTCGGGGCTAAACTCTTTGAAGGGGTTTAAATCTGTGCTACCAACTCACTTTCTGTTAAATCATCGATAAATTGTATGAAAACACCAAAATTATCGATTAATTTATTATTATTGTTATTATTGTACTATTCGTACTAGAATGTCAGCTTATTAGACTTGACCATTCTTTATTCCGTCAATTTCATTGAATGTTTGAACAACAACAACAACTTAAAGGCGCTACCACTCTTGTTTGGCTGGAGATATAGCTATTTCGTGCTTTGCCACTTATGCACTCATCAGTCTCCTTTTTGTGGTGCTGAGCTTTAATCTAATTTTATTATGAAAAACTTTCTATGCACACCATGGGAATCGAACCCACGCTATCAGATCTTAGCTCAGTCTTAGAAGTCGTGTGCACTACGCACTCCACCACTTTAGACCACTGACGTCACAGGTCGAGATGGAGAAAAATGGAGGCGGAACAAGACAGCATACTTAAAGGCGCTAATAAAAATGCTTTGACTCCAAATGCATTGGATAAACAAGAAACACATCTGGACCAGTGACGTAAGTGGTCTAAAGTGGTGGAGTGCGTAGTGCACACGACTTCTAAGACTGAGTTGAAAATTGGTACCATAATAGCCTTTTTAAGCTTGTTGATGAAGCAGAAGTGTAAATTGAGTTCAAGTATTGCCAGGTGATTTTTAAATTTGGCATTTTTTCAGCTTTGCTGCGATGACGTTTTTTTTTTTTTTGATAAAAAATGGCATGTTTCAACTCCTGGCCCCTCCCTTTCAAATCCTGCAAGTGGGATTTTTTCTTAACTAACAGAAGGGCTATCGAATTCCGGTTGTTGATGAAGCAGAAGTGTAAATTGAGTTCAAGTACTGCCAGCTGATTTTTAAATTTGGCATTTTTTCAGCTTTGCTGCGATTACGTTTTTTTTTTTTGATAAAAAATGGCATTTTTCAACTCCTAGCCCCTCCCTTTCAAATCCTGCGAGTGGGGTTTTTTCTTACCTAGCAGAAGGGCTATCGAATCCCGCAATATTAGTCCTTGCACCTTATGACGCCGATTTTTGTCGCTAGCTCTTCGACTATACGGGGTGTCCCTTTAAGGATAGTCCAAATTAAATATGGCGATAGGCCATGTCATGACCTTTCAGAATTTGGTAACTTGTTCATCCCGAATCATAAAGATTTTCGAGTTACAGCTATTTTATTGAAATTTGCCCAAACCCCTACTTTGGACCGCTGTTTTGCTCACCCCGTCATCATTTTTTTGTCGTCGATGACAAGAATATGATTCCTCATGAGCTCTCGGAAAAGTTCTTTCTCTAATTGCGACCAGTTCTCTTCTAGCTCTTGCTTTGAATTTTCTTTGTCCATCTAAATGCAAAGTATGGTGTTTTTTAGGTTAAATTAATTCAAATTGAAATATATAATTGTTCAATAACATACTTTTGCCAGCTGGATCTTCTTTGAGATGGAGCAACAAACAACAAAACAATTTGAAGAATTATATTTTTGACATTTCTAATGTTAAATGTCTTCATTTGAAGTAAAATTGTAGTAAATTTTTTCAATAAACTCTAGTTTAGTTAAAAATCACAAGGAAATCGTCTATGAATAGTAGCTGAGTTTTTTTTTAACCTTTTTAGCTAAAACTGTGAACTAAGATGTTACGCCTTAAGTAGTAAAAACAGACGCGACGGAAAATGTACCCAAACTTTTAACTTCATCGACAACGGATTCGTTGGCGGAACGGACGCAACGGATTCCATGGGTTGGCCCCTTAACTCTTTGTGAATATGGCCCAATCAGACTCACTTTGAAAGATTGAAGTAAATAAATAATTTTGATCAAACTATGACTATATCTAGTAATTTTATAAAAATGGTGCATTAAACCAAAATTATTTAAATGCAATAAAAAAAATACAAATCAATTACGGACGGGGTGAGCAAAAGAGTGGTCCAAAGTAGGGGTTCGGGCAAATTTCAATAGAACAGCTGTTACTCGGAAACCGTTATTATTCGGGATGAACAAATGAACAAGTTACCAAATTCTGAAAGATCATGAGATGGCCCATCACCATATTTAGTTTGGACAATAGTTTACGGGACACCCTGTATGTGCAACTACTACAGCAAAAAAGTTCTTGCTTTTAAAATTAAAAAAAATAGTTTAATAACGGTATCTCCAATAGAACTGTTTTTTTTTCTGATTTTATAGCAAGCAAAATGTATAACACTATCGGAAGCTGAACTCAGATCAAAGGTATTAGATATTGAACTTCAACACACGTAGATTTGTAGATTTTTGCTTTGTGCAACGCTGTCTGCTTGAATTAAAATTAGAATATTGATTTAATATAGCTTTTTTAACGGCCTTAAGTCTATACAAAAATTTGGTGTTTCGTCCAGGTGGGTCTCACTAGGACTCATCAGTTGACACTGTTAGTGAGGCACCTTATCAATACGCAAATTTTGTTTATATTCAGTTCAGCTTACATAAACTTTTTAGCAAAAGTCTAATGTGAACTATATTTAACAAGATTAAAATTCTTAATCATTAAAATTGGAAAGGTTTGCCCAGGGCCAGGCTTTGTTTTAAATGAGACCCAACTGGACGAAACGCCAAATTTTTTTATGGACTAAAGGCCGTTAAAAAAGCTATATTAACCCTTAACCAATTACCCCCTATTTCAGTCACATAACCACCTACGTGCGGTCCAGGAGACCCCTCTTTCTAAATTTATCGAATAAAATTTAAAAAAAAGTCAATAACATAAATTAAATAAATATTTTGTGATTTTATCAAAAAAATTCATATATTGGCACTTTTAGTGCAAAAAATGACTGTGCTCATACAATGAGATCTGTTACAATAGGAACTTAAAATTTCAAATTCTTCTTATTAATTCTTATAAGCTAACATAACAAAGAATTAAATAAAAATAAAAAATGGAACATAAAAAAAAAACTTCAACAAAATTGCAAGGCACCATCATTCACAATTTTTCGCGACAGCTACGGCAAATTTTGCTCGCGCACTCTAAGCAAATTGGTTTTTTGCACATAAAACATAAATAAGCTGTCTTGCGTTTCTTTTTTGGATCACAAGTAGAGCATGTTTTACGTATTTCAAGCTTTTCTTCACTTGGTAAGCTTGATGAAACTTCACTAAGCTACCCCCTATTTCAGTCACATAGAAATTTATATACTAACCTAGGCCAAACGCGTGAACGTCTTAACTCACCAAGCATATGCGCGACACTTTCATGTATAGAAAAGGTACATGGATGCATATTGTCGTACGACACACACACACGGAAATATTTGCATTTGAAAAACCGTTGCGGTCTGTGAGACCGCTGGTAGGTGGTTAAGGGTTAAATCAATAATTTAACAAGTCCAATTAAATAGTGCTAAGTCTTCTACTTGGCTGATTTATTTATTTATTTCAGTAGTATATAGAATTTGTTCCCCTAATGAAAATAAAGTCTTGAGATAGAACTATAATAGACGGATCCAAACGTACGCGGTCGTACACAACCAAGCGAATACAAGCAATTCAATGTATGTTGCAGGGTATAAGACTTTACGCGGGCGGAGACCTATCACGTTATGTAGAGCTTGTTGTGCTGATAGTGAAATTGTATGTACAAATTCCGTAACATTCACAAAATCTGAACTCATGGACAAAAAAACGGTTTTTTCGACCTTCATCCATTGCAAAAAAATTGGCTCTGTCGAATTTTCACCAATTTTGATTTTTTACTGTTGTGGAAAGAAGACCTATTCAACAATGTAAGAAAAACAATTTTCCCGGTAACTGACCATTCGAATTTCTGTTTCTGGGTTAAATGAATTAAAATATTTTTTTTTAGCCAAATTTCATCCGATTTTCTTCAGCGGACACACAACACTTGTGCATGCACCGGTGTCATTACACCGGTGCCATTCCGCCATACACACGACACCAATCAAGACACCGACACCACAAATCAAAGAATTTTGATTTTACGAAAACCGTGCCTGACACCAAAATCGGTGTGCACACCAACCCATGAATGAATGAATTAATATTAGGAGAATTGCACTGCGACCTATAGGTCTATTGTACCCCCTACTTGGTTGAAGGAGATTTTCCTTTACAACTCTGTCTCCAACTTAATTCCTTTAAGGAATTTAAGAATTTGGAGTACGTCGAGAGATGGGAATTCTCTCTCTGTAATCTGGTGTTGTCCCAGATACTTGTGGCGTTGGTGCATGAGTGCCCCACAGTTACCGAGTATGTGATTCGGTGTTTCGGCATGTTCATTGAAGAATCTGCAGGTGGTGCTGTTTGACAGTCCAATGTTGTTGAGGTGTTTTCTCAATTTACAGTGGCCTGTAAGGAAGCCAGTTAGTATTCTAAGATTGTTTCTGCCCAAACTAATGCAAGCTTTGAAACGCTTTTGGTTGTAGTTCCCAAGTAGCGTTTTTGCCTGCCTTAATTCAAGAGTATCTTCCCAGATTTTGTTTCTATTGGCTTCCTCTTCATTCTTGATCCTATTTTTGATCATGTTTTCTCCTATGCCGCAGTAGGGCTCAGGGCCTATAAGGGGTGCTGAGGCTCCTGCTTTTGCTAGAGAGTCTGCCTCTTAGTTTCCCTGTACACCAACGTGTCCAGGAACCCAGTATAGTGTTACTATGTTCTTTTTACCCAGTTCATTAAGCCTATCCACGCAATCCCATACTAACCTAGAGTTAATGGTGAAGGACTTTATTGCCTTTAACGCGGCTTGGCTATCTGACATGATGGCAATGTTTAAGTTTTTATATTTTCTTTCGAGATTTCGTTCTGCACACTTGCCTATAGCGTTTATCTCCGCTTGAAATATGCTAGGGGACTTCCCCATCGGAATGGAAATTTTGGTTCTTGGCCCAAAAATTCCTGCCCCAGTCCCGTCGGAAGTTCTCGAACCATCAGTGTACCACTTGATGGCGTTTGCATTGAGAGTGTAATTCGTAGATTCCCCTACCCACTCTGCCTTGCTATACTAAACTTTGTTTGGAAGTTTTTCTCGAAGTTGTATTTCTTGATCATGCAATCTCTAGGTATGTCAAGAAGGTTTTTAATTGTGGAGTTGGAAAGTGCGTCCCTCTCTCTGAGGTTAATGCATTTACCAGTCCCAATTCCCTCCTTGGCGAACCTCATTATTGATCCTTTAGCTGCACTTTGTATGACCACGTGTAGTGGTGTCATGTGGAGAATGACCTCCATTGCCGCTGTAGGACAAGTTTTTTTTGTCGTAACTAGCTCGGTTCTTTTGTGCCACGCAACCGCACCATAGGTGATGATGGGTCTCACCATCATGGTGTACATCCATCTGAGGATGTTTGGTCTACAGCCCCATGATTTGCTGGCCAATCGTCTGCATATCATTAATGCTTTTGTGGCTTTCCCGACTGTTATTTCTAAGTGTTTATTCCAGAGGAGTTTGCTGTCTAGTGTTATGCCTAGATATTTTACCTCCTTTCTGGTTTCTATGACCTTACCTGCTAATCGAATAGGTTTTATATGAGGTAGGAGTCTTTTCCTAGTAAATGGTATAATTGTTGTTTTTGATGGGTTGACGTTTAGCCCCACTGATATACACCATTTAGTAGTGACTGTCAGTCCCTTTTGGATTATATCGCAAAGAGTTTCTTCAAACTTCCCGTAAGCGGTTATGACTATGTCGTCAGCAAAGCCGATACATCGAATGCCGAGGGATGTAAGATGTTCTAATAGTTCATCAACTACAAGACTCCACAGTAAGGGGATAGTACCCCTCCCTGTGGACAGCCTCTTGTTGTGATGATTTTCTGAGTTATATGCCCTGTAACTGGCTCTGCTGTGCGCGTACCAAGCATTTCACCAATCCATCTGGTAATGGTGGTGGGAACACACTTCCTTACAAGGGCCCTAGTAACCGATTCATGAGAGGTGTTGTCAAAGGCTCCCTCTATATCTAAGAAAGCACAAAGTGCGGTTTCTTTTGCATCTAAGGCTTTTTGTAAGGTATTTGTGAGTTCGAAAAGGGTGGTCTCAGTTGATCTACCTGCTCTGTATGCATGCTGGGGATTGTTCAGAGGCATATTTACTAAAACTTCTGATCTTATGAAGTTGTCAACAATTTTTTCCAAAGTCTTCAGTAGAAAGGATGTTAAACTAATTGGCCTAAATGACTTTGGATGCGTTGTATCTTTTTTCCCCATTTTGGGAATAAAGATTACTTTAGCTCTTCTCCAAAGACTTGGTATGTACCCAAGTGCAATGCTACTGCGAAGTATGCTTATCAGATATGGCATTAAAACCTCCTTACCGTTTTGTAGCAAGGCGGGAAAAATACCATCTACTCCTGGTGATTTAAAAGGTTGAAAGGTGTTTATAGCCCAGTCAATCCTTTTCCCTGAGCAGATATCAGAAGCTAACTTCCAGTCTTCTCGTCTAGGCTTAAGAGGTGTTCTCTCAATTGGGTTTCCTACCGAGGGAGAGCTACCTGGGAAGTGAGTGCTAAGCAGCAGAGTTAACTTTTGCTCTTCATTTTCAGTGAAACTGCCATCAGTTTTTCTGAGAGCTAACGATTTTATGGTCTTATCTTGGGCTAGTGCTTTGTGCAATCTAGCTGCAGCAGGGGTGGAGGAGATTCCCTCACAGAAAGACCTAAAACTGTTTCTTTTGGTCCTTCTAATTTCCTTACTGTAATTAGTCAACTCTGTAGAGTAGTTGTTCCACTCCCCAGTCCTTTTTGCCTCATTAAAGAGTGTTCTAACCCTGGACCTTTGTTTTGACAAATTTTTGTTCCACCATGGAACATCTTTCTGTCTTTTCATGGGCTTAATGGGACAACTGAGTTCAAACGCCTCATTTATAGCCTCACTCAACTCGTTAACTATGTGTTCCAGTTCGTAATGACTGTTTGTAGTGCTCACTGGGCCAATTCTTTCAATATTACTTTTAAGAACTGTCCTATAAAGGTTCCAGTTTGTTTTCCTGGAATTTCTCCCAGAGGTATTCTCTGTTAGGAGACCTTCCAGGTTAAACGTTATTATTCTATGATCAGACATTGAGGGTTCATTGGAAACTTTCCAGTCCCCTATTAAGTCGCTTAAGTTCGGGGTTCCGAATATTAAGTCTAACACTTCTTTTCTAGCTCTAGTTATAAACGTTGGGGTATTCCCTACATTGAATATATCTAGATTTTTTTCGATAATAAAGTTTAAAAGGTACTCACCCCTCTGATTTATATCGGAACTACCCCAAGTTGTATGGTGGGCGTTTGCGTCGCATCAAACCATCAGCGGTAGTCTTTTTGAGTTGCAGTAGTCCACTAGCTTCTGTACTTCAGTCGGTGGTATGTTGGCATCTTCACCATCAAAGTAGGCTGCGGCTACTACCATCGTGTAGGGATTGTCCTCGATGTAAATTTGAACTTGTAATGGAACAAGATCCCGCGTTATAAATTCTGAAAGACATATAAAGTTTATATTATTTCTGATTATTATGCATGCCCTGGGTGAGTTTTGTCTCGTATCCCAGATTAAATTGGAGTCCTTACATGTTAGGCCCCTTACTTGGCCCCCGTTAATCCAGGGTTCTTGGATCAGTACTAACCCTAAGTTGTCAACCGTGAATTTCCTTGCTATAACAGCCGAAGCTGCTTTAGCATGGTGGACATTCACTTGGGCTAGCCTGGTACTGATCCCGCGTCCAGTCATTTTGCTTAGGATAAAGGGGGGTGGTCCCCATCATCCGCAAGCAGATGTTCTTCCTCCTCTTCTGTCGGAAGCGTTTCTATCAAGTCCTCATAGCTAGGAGAGAGGTCCATGCCCTCTACTTCTCTGTCCTTCGAACTCGTCTTTGTACTACCCAGGGCATCTTCCTGGGCTACAACCAAGCTTCCGGTAGGAACCGGGAGTAATGTGGAGTATGGTGTTGGTAAATTTACCGGATTCGGTGGAGTAGGAGGAACTAGGTTGGTGAGAGGAATTGGAATAGGAATAGTGGGGATAGATGAGGTATAGGCAATTGGGATAGTAGGAGTTGAAATAGGATGGTTAATGGGGTTTTTGGGTTTGTTAGGTGAGGTGTCGGTGTTTGGTACAATTTTGGGATCAGGATCGTGGAAATTTTCGAGGGCTGTCGGCTTTTTGAGTCCCGTTATAGGTATTTTACCAAACTTGAAGTGCACCTCATGGTCTGCCTGGACTATGGCCTTCGCTAAGTTTGCGTCGATGCTGACCAACAGTAGTTTGCCTTTGCCCTCAGCTTTACTCTTGATGGTCTTCCAGGCTTTAACAGTGAGACCTTCATTTTGAGCTTGGATCAAGGCCAAGGATTTCTGATCGTCTTGATCCTTGCTTCTTGGAAGGAACAACGTTACTGTGTGCATTTTGGGGATTTTATCTCCCAAGCATGCAACAAGAGCGGTGCCCTTCCAAGTGCTTAGCTTTGATGCTCTATCCTTCAGCCAGTCCGCTGTTTGTTGGCGTGAACAGTCAACAATCAGCAGGCCGGTTTTGAAGTGTAGGCCATTAAACTGAAGCTTGTGCTTCCAACCCAAAGACACTTTTTCGATTATTGCCTCCTCCAGTAATGTTAGCTCTTCAGTTTCAAGAGTCACATTTGGATAGTCTTTCGGTAAGACAGCAATTCGTACGCTCTTGGTGGTGCTAGCGTATGACATTTGTCGATGGTCATTTGCTGCGGTCTTTGATCCCGCTGCAACTGCATCTGCCATTCTTGGCTTTTTCACCTCTTGTCGTTGGGGAGGGGTAATGTGTTGACTCTTCCTCTTTCCCTGACATTAGCTTTCTAGGGATGCAGCTTGTAGCTCAGCTTTCATCTCTTCAACACCCTTTTTGGCAGCTTCAGGGGTGCTCCCTTCTGCCAAAAGTTTGAGGTACCTTCTAGTAGCCGCTCCACTAAGACCTTTCCTAAAAGGGTCATCCAGGCCTCCTGGTTCACCCCTTTTTGGAAGAGGTCTAGCTGCCTTCCTCTGGCTTTTGAATGGCTTATTCTTCCGGTTGGAGGTTTCTGATGTACGTAACGGTGTCTTCCCATCACGAACGCCTTCATTGGCTTTAACCACTTCCTCAACATGCCCAGGAGGTATTCTCTCTTGGCTAGTTGAAGGTGCGGTTTTAGACGCGTCTACTCTTTGTCCGGGAGGTATTCTCTCTTGACTAGAGGTCGACGGTCCTTCTTTTATTTCTCGGTTCTTTAGGTTTCCAGGTGGCTTTTTCCCCAGATTCCTACTACATCCCGGTCTCGGGTCGTTGCCATGAAGATTTTTCTCCATTTGATCCGCAATTTCATTCGCGGTGGCATCCCGCTGAATTAGGAATTTTTTGAAATTTTTGTTGTTTTTGTTTTTTTTAGACATAAAGATCCCACGAGTAGCTAGAGAAAGGTTGGTCCACTATGTTAGAGCTCCGCATAACATAGTAAGGTCTTGGTTACTCTTTGATTCGATTGGTTGTAACTCCTCAAAATAACTACTAATTCAGGTTGCCCCAAATCAGCAGCTCAGATGAATCTTTGAAACTCCAGCCTACGCACCACGTCAAGGTGACTGCCGCGCGCAGGAAACCCATACAGAGAACACATTTCAGAACACCAACATCGGTGCGTGCACAAGTGGCGTGTGTATAGGCCGCTGTAAGAAGTATCTCGTTTGGTTTGGAAGTAAACATTATTTTAGATTATATTTTTGAAACAGCATGTTGTTTTTAAAACATGTTCTTTAAATTTTAAATTTTTCAGTGAAGGTCCAAAAAACCGTTTTCGATCATCAGTCTAAATTTCAGGGGTGTTGCGGAATTTTTAACCGTTTTGTAAGTGCAACTATCTCGACAAAACGTGACAGATCTTCCCTTTCGTATATTTTGAGTGTCACACAGTGTTATTTATTGAAATAGAAAATACAAGAGGCCTTAGCGTCCACATCAACTTTGACCACAAGAGCAAATACGTGCGACCCAGTATGTAGTTCAACCAAACTTCTTCATTGCCCTAAGAGTAAAAGTTTTCATTACATCCCCCGGGATACAATATCGATTTCACAATCTGAATGGTCACCCATACCACCTACGGGTCCCGAGTTCCCGAAACAAAACAAAATCCCCTAATTCTTTTGCCCAGAGAATTTGTGAGTACAAGAAAGCAGAACAACTTTTCGAATAAATCCCTTTAAGCAGTAAACTAAACATGATAATCATTTTCCGTCTCTTCTTTTTCTTCGCCATCACTGAAACCCCCAGACCTGGCCTATGGCCTGGGGCAGTTGACGAGACACATCATCATCCAGATTCACCTCATCATCATCATCATAGCCGTCGTCGTTGTACGTGGCTACATCTGGATATACTTGCTGAGCATACTTTTGGCTCAAATATTTTTAGTATCTCTATGCTGAAGGACATGCCAAAAGGAACTTATACTACAACAAAAAAGTAAAAGAAATTATTGGTATCGGAAGGGACCTTTTGCAAGTGAAATTTACTCAAGTCACATCGAGATCGAGACTGAAAGTACTTTCATACTCTCTTCCCCTAAAATTCATATCAATTCTTACAAAACCAAACAAAAAAATTGCCATCATAGCCTTGGACTGCGGCAGGATAACGTTCTTTGGCGCGGTTCTATGTAGACTTATGTAAGTCTGACTATCTCATACTGTTTTTTGTGTTGTCCTTCCTCTTTGAGTAATTTTATAGAACTCTTTTCATTTCATTCCACCAATTTTTTCAGAAGAAAAAGTTAATTTTGCGAAAAAGAAAACAGAAAAATTGGTAAAACTTTCGCTTCCGTTCCACGTTGCCAGCGAAATTTTCAATAGAAGTGGACCCAGAAAGTTTCGTAATTTTTTTTTGTTGCTAAGATTTTTAAGACATCCCTCGGAGTAAATTTGTTGATTTAGTTATATCATTTTGTGTGGATGTTTTTTTTTTTTATATTATCTGAAAGAATTTGCAAAGCGAACCCGGAATTTCAAATTAAATAAGATTTCATCTATAGCATCATCTGTATTGTGCATTTAGATTGAAAGGATTTTATTATCTCATTTTATTTTTGTACTGCTTAAAAAGTACAGTAAGCAAAATAAAAGATTGTGGTGTACCTATTAATTAAATTATTTCGACTATCAAAAGTTTCAATTTTAATTCTGTTATCGATTTTCTTTCATGTTTTAGTTGGTTTTATTTGCATGCAAAGAAATTCTAGTTTTTTTTTAGGATTAAGCTCTGAGGTGGAAAGTAAAGTAAAGCAACTAGAGAAAATATCAAGATTATTTAAAACAAACAAAGTGTTTCTTCTGATAATAAAGTCCTTAACAAAGTTTTAAACATTAGTATTAGCAGAAATTATTAAGAGCCAATGTATACGAAAATAAGTGTTTTATTAAATCATCGAGAAGTGGTGTTAACTTTTGACTTATAATTTTACTATAGAACATTTTTTTCTTAGAATAAAACAAAGAATCACCCCTGAAGTGATTCTCGGCATCCTATATCATGAATTTTTTGATAAATATTACCTTCCTAATATCAAATTCAAATCCTATTTGTCTGAAAGAAAAAAATTGTGAGAAATAAATATTCAGCTTGACATTTTGAACATTTCATTCCATTAGTTTGACCTTCTAAAGTTAGCGCAACAGTTCCTACAAATATTTTTTCATGTTTTCACAAAAACAAGGAATAAAAACAAAAAAAAAAAAAAAATAAATACAATGTTGTTGGTAATGTGTTTGTCGGTAAAGAAGGGTTAAAACATTTTACCTACAGCATTGCATTTAAATTTTGTTGTTGTTTTTACTGCTTTTTATGTCAAAATATGAAAAAATATTTGTTGGGAAGTTTGCTGCCCTCTTTTATGTCAAAATATAAAAAAATATTTGTTGGGAAGTTTGCTGCCCTCTATCATTTTTGGTGCTAAATTCAGAGGGTCGATCCCATGGAATAAAGTCTTCAAAATTTCAAGCTGAATATTTGTTGTTCACAAACTTTTTCTCTTTGAAATTGGGATTTGAAATAGCATTTGAATTTGAAATACATCGATTTGAAAAATTAAAGAGGGGAAATGGAGGTGAAGCGCTTGGGAGGGAAATACGCCATTTTTGTTTTTTATGTTTAAGACTTCAAGGAACAATAAAATGAGAAGAAAACCCTCTTTATAATTTTTGTGATGTCAAATGCTAATTTAAGTGTAGATAGATAGATAGATAGATAAATTCTTTATTTCAATAAATTTTACAATGTTATTACAATTAAAAGAACATGGCCGTGCTGTCGTCTGCCTGAATGACATTTTTTATTTTAATATGAAATATAGAATAAAATTACACACATACATATAAGAAATCGTTCTGATTGCAATTACCATTTTGAATAAAAAAAGGATACTAAATTATTTAAATTGTATTGTAAAAAAAAACATAAATTGAGATCTTTTCTGTTGGTCTAAGCATTTGTATTTACAATTTAAGATTTTTATATTAAGAGAAAAAAAAAATTTATTTTTTTATTTTTATTATTATTTATATACTTTGATAAATTTATAAAAAAATATTTGATCAATTTTGCAATGATTTGAAACACAAAATTATCAATTTTAGAATGATTTGAAACATAAAAAAGGAAAAACTAAGCATAGATACTCTAACTGGAGGAAATCAAAAACTACAGGTTATTTTGACATTTGGTTTTTTGTGTTTGATCAAAAACAAGAGCATTGAAAACAAGCCAGAAAAATACTACTTAATAACGTAAAATTTTGAAAAAAATGGTTTAAATAAAAAAATTTATGTTTTTTTTCTCAAAATTTTGACTTTGAAAATTAATATTTCAAAAACTATTCATTTCAACAACTTAATGTATAGGTTTTTGGCTTTTCAAAATGCTATAGCACGACTCTGTAGGTAGAACCGTTATTTTTAAATAATATTTTTTCCGTTTTAAGCGATTTTTTTCTTAAATTGCCCCTCCCGACTAAACGGGGGAAAATGGATCCCCCCTCTTATACGATTTTTTGCTTGTCTAAGTCCAACCTACACACCCTATCTTTTTGTCACACCTTATGCAAATCACCCTGTATATAACTCATCCCAAACTGCTGCACTAGTTGAAACCAAGAAGTTAGATTAGAGAAGCTGAAACTTTCGAGAGACACCAAGACTTGCCATCTTATAGATCAAGGCTTGTCTATTGACCGCGTTGAAAGCAGCTTTGAAGTCCACAAAAACACCAATAAAGTTTTTTTCTTTTTTTCAATGTATTTCTTTGCGATTGTAGAGAGTGCAAAAATGTGGTCTACAGTAGAGAACCCTGAACGAAATCCTGCCTGGAAAATGCTAAATCGATTGCTGTTCTCAATCCATTTCGTAAGTCTCTTGAAGTAAGTCTATTGAATTGAGAATAGAGATACCACGATAGTTTTCAGTTAGAGTTGCATCACCTTATTTAAAAATAGCAAAAATATTCGCTTTGTTAAAGCTACTAGGGACATTAGTTTCATTATAAATCCGATTGAAGAATTCGACAATATATATATAGTTCTTAAACTGAATAGTAGTTTTATAAAACTCCGCTGGAATACCTCTATTCCAGGAGCTTTATTGTTTTTCATATTTTGAAGAACTGATTCCAGCTCATTAGAGGACACTGCAGTGTCAAGCTCGATTGTATTTGGACACGCGTACCTAAAAGTCAGAATAATCTCATCCGCTGTTAAAAGTGTTTTGAAATGATGTGCTAGTATATCAACTTGAAGCCCATTAGTACTATTATAATTGGCTCTAAATCGCCCCCTAGTTCCCTCACGTTATTCCAGAATAACTTTCAGTTTTTTGAATTTACTATATTTAAAGCCATATTTTTGAGGTAGCAATTTTTTTTTTAACTAAACAAAGGATTTTGTAATAAAACAAAAACAAACGCAAAACAAACAATCACACAAAGTTGTGTTATAATTAAATAAACAATATAAACAAGAAAAAAAAATCTCAAATGTAATTTTTTCGCATACAATTAATCTACCCCGACTTCTCCAAATACCAAATGTTTTATAGTCGACACATTCTTTTTTTTATTTTAAACAAGGGCTGAGCTGGTTTGAGATTTCCTTGATCGTAAGTGTTAAGAATCTTGAAGAAGTGTTGCTAAATATTCTTTTTATATTAAATAAAACAATTCTTTAAAAGTGAAGTTTTTTTTTTGGGGAGGAGGTGGAAATATTCAAAAGACACCTGGCTGTAATCGGCACCAAGTAGTGTGGAATTTTTCCTCACTAAAACCACCTCGAAATCTGTACCAAATTATGAAAGATTGACAACTGATTTTTCATCCTCAATATGTTTTCATCACTCAAGCTAACTTTTAATACTTTCCATGGCTTTTAGACCATTAGCTCATGTGGCTTGGTTCTTCTTAGTCTCCGAACATTGCTTCTCGTATTCAATACCAACTCCATTTCAGAGTTTAGATGACAGTCGGTGATTATGTGATACAGCGTATTTTCTTACAACTTCTGTTACCATTTCTATTTGTAGGTCACGGTGCATTTCGTTATTTCTTATATACCATGGTGAATTTACTATTTTAAAATTTTTGTATGATTTCGCTATTTGTATTTGGATTCCATAAGCCCATACAGGCTTTAGTACTTGCTTATAAAGCATTATTTTTCAATTCAAGGTATTTGGCCGTATTGGCCGTAAGGTACAACTTGATTGTTAATGAATAGTGGAACATTGATTAACTTTTTATTTGTAAATTTTATATGTGCAGATTTTGTTTCATTGAGTTTGATACGCCATTTTTTGGTCCAATCTCTTACTGTGTCGACTGTATGTTGCAGTCTTGTTGCGCCTTGACGACGCATTTGTCGGATACCAAAATTTCAGTATCATCTGCAAACGTTGCCAAAATTGCGTTATTATCCACTGTTATATCCCTCGTATATAGCAAATACAGGTTAGGTCCTAGCACACTTCCTTGCGGAACACCAGCTTTAATTTTCTTTAGTTCTCAATATTTTTGATCTTACCGTACTCTAAACAGTCGGTCTGAGATATACGGTTTTAGTATTTTATAGTACTGACTGGGTAAATCCCTTTGCAGTTTGCCCCCCACCTGATGTCATACCTTATCAAATGCTTGAGCAACATCTAAAAATATAGCCGAACATACTTGTTTCTTTTCTAGTGCTTTTTCAATTATATTTAGGCATGCATTTATTATGTATTGAGTTTATGAAGGCTTTTAATGGCATTTCTTTCATAACCTCAGCAGTTATTAGGTCGTACACAGGTGATTTTTTGTTCGATAGTTGATGGTGGCACAAAACTTTTTATTTCTTTTAGTGTGACAACTTGTGTTTGTTTCAGCTTCATTTACTTTATCAATGAACTGTAAGCCGTTATCAGATGTGTTTGCTGGGAATTGCTTAAAAACATTCGCAAGATGTGCTGCAAAGAGGTTAGCTTTTTTTTCGGGTTTCCGATCCATTTCCCGTCTTGAGATTTTATGGGAGGGGTTTGTAACTGCGGTCGTTTCAGTCGCTTAGCTGCTTTCCAGAGCCAATAATTGGTTGAAGCATCCGTGTTTAAGGTTTTCAGGAATCTACACGTTTAAAAATTTTGGGGTACTTTTTAATATTTTTTGGGTCGCATATAGGTCCACACCAGAAATTTATTAAAATTTAATACACTGCATACATTAAAATTTTTCAGTTAATACAAAATATATTAAAATTTAATATATGGAAAAATATTTTTTAATTCAAGTTTTATTAAAAGATTTTTATAATATTATTCTCTCTTTATTATTCTATCTTCTCTCTAAATTCTTTAATTTGAACCCCATTATTTTGTAATATTAAAATAGTAATATTATTATCTTTATTATTTTTTTCGCAAATTATGTAAAGTCAAATCTTATGACAATTAAAATTTTTATCAGTAATTCATACATTGTACTTCGAAAAAACAAAAAGCGCATTTAAAATAGTGCAAGTTTAGATCATTTGTTTTTAAAATTTTATAAGGTGGAGGGTACCTAAAACCATACATGAGATATTTTTAAAAATACCTTCTGTTATCGTCGACGTCTAGCTTGCTCTTTTAATGCAGTTTGATTGAAATTTAATTTCTTTACATTAAAATGTAATATTAAAGTATTAAATTTTAATCCTTTGAATTACATTTTAATCCTTTGGATTACATTCTAATCTTTTTCGTATTGAGGATATAAATTTTAATACAAAACTAGAATGTAATACAAAATAGTTTAAAAAATTTTTGAATATTTACAGAATATTAAAAAGTAATATGCATTGTATACGGCTGTAATACAAAGTCTGTATTAAAAAAAGCAAGCCAAAATGTTCAACCTTGTGATCTAGGTCTCTTTATTTCAGTTTTCTCGAAAACTAAAAGACTTTTTTATATAATACAAAAAATTGATAAGAGCATTCCAAACTTAAAAAAAAAGGACACGAGATAATGTAAAATCTTGTAAATAATAGTTTAAACCCAAAACACTAATGTTTTTAGCAAAATGCAGAGTTGTTCACAAACTGCTTGCTAATATAACTTCATTTTGAAATAAAATTCAAGGATAGGTTTCTGGCTTTAAGATAAGCTATACAATATAAGATTTTAGGTTTTGGTTTTTTCGGAACTTACCGCGTTTTATTTTTAGGAAATAATTACAATTGGTAAGTTCCGAAAAAACCTTAACTTAAAAAAACTTAAACTATACAATTTTTTTATTTGTTACCGTTGTATTTGAATTGTTTTTTAACAAGTGAAGTAATTTTTTTCAGAAAATTGTCCCTGAATGAGGGGATAGAGACACACCACCCTGTCATTTTTTTGACCTAATCAACACGTTCTAATATGTACTTTGATTAATGTTATTGGTAACATTCAGAATCTCTTTAAATATTTTCAATATCTACAACTTTCTGTTATACAATTTTTAATGCTATATTTTGAGCAGCTGTGACTTTGAAACTATAGGGTCTAAGGAAATGGTACTGGGCCCAAGATAAAGAACATTTTTGTAAAGGTAAAACCGTAGAACATACTTCATAGCCAAAAACGAGCCCTTCATAGCTAAATATGCCATTTACTGAAAAAAGCGCAAGAAAATCGTGACTTTTTGCACTTTTACTAACTTTGCGTTCGGCGCTCGAGGTCGAAAAATTAGATTTAACATCTTCTTAACATCATAAACAACTCAGCAAAAAATCAGAACTACTACAAGGTCTAATGTAAATAGTTACTGCACTTTTATTGGAATTTGGAAACATTCCCATTTTAAAATTAAGAATCACATACAATGACATTCTTTCATATCATATTCATGTCATATTAAAATTAATTCGATGGATTCTACATAATGAAATAATGAAAATATTAAATATATATTTATGAAATAAGTAAATAATTTGTGAAGGATCTTATTAGTTCCCAACAATCGCTAAGCAGCACTGTCATTTGACAACCGGGAAGGAACACCCCGAGATGAACCAAGTCAACCGACTTTAAATATTAAGTTTTTTTATTTTTTGACATGTAAAATATAACTATATATTTATTTTAATTTAAGCCACTGTATAACGTTAGGCCCCCTATGTGCCAACAATTCTAACATTTTTCCACTGTATTATATTATTTGTAAGTTTAAGTCAAATTGTAAATATTATGTTCAATAAAACAAAATTGAAATTGAATTGAATTGATCTTATTAGTCTTAAATAATTTATTTTTTCAATTCAACGGTTAAAAAAAAAAATGCATTGTCCATATAAGCAATAAATATAATATTCACTTAAGAGTGAAAAAGAGAGTGGCCTTTATTTTAAATTAACATATGGTTTGGTTTTACTAAATTATTACAAACAGTATTAAATAAACCGAACTTTAAACTGTACTCTATCGATACTACCACAAATAATAGTTTTAAACTATTGGTTACACTATAAGTATTCAGTCGCTCAAGCTGACATGACGTTAGCAAATTATTAGCATGAAACCCTAAAATATTCTGTAAATTTGCATCAAGAATCTAAATCTGCAATTCAAATATTCAACCACATAATTCGCAATTCGTTAACTTATTTCGGTTTTAGCTTTCTGAAGCCGTATTGCTGTCCCATCCAACCCACACATCATGCATCTGGTCATTAGGGTTGTGATTTTTGATACTGTACAGTATACAGTTGCACACCATATACCCATTTGGTGATCATTCGATGCTATTCTGGTTAGGGAATCCTTAATTGTATTTGTTGTGTAAATTAAATATGACTATGTTTATCCTTTGTTCAAAACCACCTTACGCTTCCTCTCTCGTTGCACTTTGATGCTGTCAAGGAAGATAGAGTATAGGACAAGCTCAACTAAAAAGCAAACATATTCACACATATCACACCAAGCCCTTAAAAGCCTCCTACGGACAGTCGAGCACAATGACTACCAGACGATAGAAGCAGCCCAGAACGATGTAAATTCAGTACAAACCACGCACACATTATGTCAGAGAGTGGAGGCAATGGTCTCGCTCTCCAGATGGAATATTCTGTTTAGTTTTGAAATAACCAGTGCGTTATGTTGCTGCCGCATGATAAATACCAAAAGCGACAATAACCGCCATCATTCATGGCAGCAGCTCTGACTCTGGCTTGAGAGGCTCCGCACATCGCTTATGGTCACGTTATTGCATGGTATGGCAAACTATTCATCTCATCCTGCTGGCTGGTTTGTGTGTTGTCCTTGTGCTCCCTGGCATTCTCATATCAGTCGTTTGGGGTTTGAGCTACACAGTGCAAATGCGGAATATAACTTTCTGACACATTTCATACGCTTCCACTTTGGAGGAGGGTATTATATGGACTTACAATACAGACCCTGTCTGGGGCTATGAATGTTGATATAAATTTCATTCCAGAAATATCTACGTCTGGCCATGCAATTTTGAAAGAAGAGTGCGGGTCTACAACGAGTTAATTATCACTGGAGACTCGTTGATGAAAAAAAGTTTGTTGTTTTTGCAGCCAATAGATGGTACCTACAAAAAGAACTTTGAAGAAGAAAGAATACAAAAAAAACTTAACAGCAGAATGTTGTGAGGAAATAAATTCGTTTTCAGAAGCGAGAATCTTATTTTGCCAGCGCGTCTAATAAATTAGCCGCTTGGTACGTGATTTGTATGTTAAGGAGCTGAGCGGGTCTTGATGCGAGTTGGTAACCAACGGAGAACTGGCCATAGCTATATTTGCCCTTGGCATTTCTTTTGCGGTGTAGTTAAAGCTTGAAATGTCAAGTAGTGAGGTGGCCTAGCAAAAAAAACAAACTGTGTACTAACTATATTATAAGAAGAAGGCATATAGTTGGTAGTACTCTATAAAAAAGTAATTTTGAGATATTAGACCACTTTCGATTCTATCTGGATGGGTAGATATAAGATTTTTTCTGCATTCCATTGCACACGTTTTTTTTTGGCATTTTCATTTCAAATTACAAGTAATTAAACATCTTTGCTCATTGATTTACTTTTTTATAAAACATCAAAAGTTAAATATTTGATGTTTTAAAGACGCGCTTTGGCATTATAACCGATGTTCCTTCTAAATGACCCCCATTATAAAACTTGGCAGGGATTATCTATACAGCATAAGCAAGCAGTAATGTCATGTTTGATTGTTATCTCAACTTTTTTTTTGTACGAATGCATAACTTGATATATAGTACCTATATCGCAAGTAAAAATCGGAATAAATAAAATGTAATTCAAATTATTAAACACGGACTAAAGCTATTAAAGAAATAAATTGGCACATGGCCGCAGAAACAGATGCCAGTGCTGTTAAATACCGGGGTGTTCTATATTTTCTATTGCATCAACAGGATGAAGGTAAATAACATCTGGTTGTGTACATTGCAACCAGCTTCAACTTCCGAACGTAAATTCCATAACTATGAACTAGAAACTTTAGCAATAATAATCTCCGTAGACAAGTTTTATAACTGCTTAGATTGTATTCCGTTCCGAATCACCACTGATTGTGATTTCTTGGTATTAACTCAGGAGAGATACAAACCTGTGCCTCGCATAGCTAGGTGGCTCTTAAATTGGAACAATTTGTTTACTCCAGGCAATAAGACCTTTATTATTATTTTGAAAAAAATTGAAATAGATAAACACGTAATTGCTCTTTGGGTTAAAGTTACTATAGACGTTAGAGCCTCTTATATGAAGTTTATAAAAATAAATAACTATGTTAGAAATTAACAAAATATAGGGTTTTCTTGAGTTGTAAAAATAACAAGAAAAGTGGAATATGTGTAAACGAATAAAACTAATTTTAACTTTTTATTTTTTTAATTAATAAATTTATTTTTTTTATTTAATTAGATTCTTTACGGTTATATGATCTGTACAAAAGTTTTAGTCAAAATCGCTTTATTCGCTTACGAGATACTAACAAAAAAACAAATTAAAAAAAATTTGCAAAAAAAAAACGGCAACGCTGTTTCTCCGATTTTCAAGTTTTTTGAGAAAAACTAAAAATGCAGTTTTATTGTAATCACTGAAGATGATACATACACAAATTTTTAACAAAATCGTTAGAACCATTTTCGAAAAAAAACCCAATAACTCAAAACCGTTATATAGGAGGTATTAGTTCTAGACGAGATATTCAAAAACAAAAAAAAAAAACTTTCGAAATTACGTAAAAATTATCTGTACCAAATTTGAAAAAAATCCGTTCACGCGTTTGGGCAGTGGAGAAGTGTACAGATGGACGCACAGACGTACAGGCGCACAGACGCACATAGACCGTCGGACGGCATGACGAAAACCGCTTCTTCGGACTTCTGCATCATCGTAATGTTGGTTTTGATTAAAACCTCAAATTTTTTTTTGACATGAAACCAATACATACTTGCCCTATAGAGCAAGTAAAAAATATATAAGCAACCGATACCAGCAATACTGATAGTAGTTTATTTCCTATTTGACTTAAGTTATACTTTGAACAGACGCTTGCAATAAGTCCCAACCGTGAAAGTTGCAAACAATAGATATAAGGCTTTATAAGCATAAGCAGTTCAAATATTATAATATTATTTATTACTTTGGGAAACCTTAAACCAAATGTTTTGAAAATTTAAATTAGCTGAATCCATCATGATCAACAATTCGTAAAGAAACTCAAAAAACAAAAAGGTAATTTACTATTTACCATGAGAGATGTCGCTTGTCGTCTTTTTTCATACCCGTCGCCAGATCAGAAGCCTTAACAAGTTTTTGAGTGATCTCAACTCAGCTACCTACGGCTATGCAGACCTGATACAATTTGTCTTCTGTTTGAAGACTAGAAACGTCGCTTTCTAGTCTCCTGTTAGGTTTCAACCAAGCCACTTTGTAAGGCGCAGTACATATTTTATAGAAGTTTATGTACATATTGTTCTAATACAAAATAAATCTGTGGAAAATAAGCAGAACAGCTTAAGCCCATTTTTTTCGTTTTGAGTAAATTCATCATCGTCATCGGCTCGACAACCGGGGTCCGGTCCTGGCCTCTTTCAACAAGTCTCTCCACCTATCCCGGTCTCGAGCCAACGCCATCCAGTTGCGCACCCCAAGGCTTTGGGCGTCCTGGTCTACGCCATCTCTCCAGCGCAAGCATGGTCTACCACGCTGCCGTCTACCATAGAATGTACCGCAAAAGACTTTCCGAGCAGGTTCATCTTCGCTCATACGAGCTAGGTGCCCTCCCCACCGGAGTCTACCGAGCTTAATTTTTGTCACTATTTCTGCTTCAAGGTAGATTGCGTACAACTCATGATTGTACCGTCTCCGGAATCGTCCTTCCTCACATATGGGGCCAACTATTCTCCGTAAGACTTTTCTCTCGAACGCGGCTAAGAGGTCACAGTGCCTTTTGCTAAGCACCCAAGTCTCGGATCCATACATGAGTACTGGCAGGACCATGGTCCTGTACAGCAGCAGTTTTGAAGTTATGGTTAGATTTCTGGATTTGAATAGCTTTGACAGACTGTAGTAGGCTCTGTTGGATTTGAGAAGCCGCCCGCGTATTTCTTCTTCTATGTTGTTATCGGCTGCTACTGTTGACCCAAGGTATTTAAAGGATTGCACCACTTCAAATTCGTGCTCCGCTACCTTGATTGTTTGACCAACTGTTCTTCTCGCATTCGACGCCACCATGTACTTTGTTTTACCTTCACTAATGTGCAGCCCCAGATTTTGTGCCGCCTGCTCGATCTGGATGAAGGAATCGTGTACAGCTTGTTCGGTTCTTCCGATGATGTCGATGTCGTCTGCGTAAGCCAGTATCTGGCTGGACCTGTTGACGATGGTCCCTCTTGTTGCCGTGCCAGAGTCACGGATTGCTTTCTCCAACGCCAGGTTGAAGAGGAGGCAGGCCAAACCATCCCCTTGTCGGAGTCCATTAAAGATGTTGATTGGTCTGGATAGCAATCCGGCTATTTTAACTCGGCTTGTTACGTTGGTCATGGTCAACCTACATAGTCGTGTCAATTTATTTGGGATGCCGAATTCTCTCATGGCTTTGTAAAGTTCTACCCTGGCTATACTATCATAGGCGGCTTTAAAGTCTATAAACAGATGGTATGTTGGGATGTTAAATTCTAGACATTTTTCCATCGCCTGCCTTAGGGTAAAAATCTGATCAGTTGTTGATTTGCCTGGAATGAAATCACACTGATAGTGTCCGATGATGGTTTTAGCGTATGGGGTTATCCGGTCTTGTAGGATAGAGGAGAGGACCTCGCTCTCGGCTGCTCTCTATTTCACAGATTAGGTTCTTCTCCCAGGCTGATTTTTTCTGTCTGTGAAGCCGTTTTTCTATTCTTCTGAGCTCTTTATATTCCTCTTCGCGTGCCCGCGTTCTATGAGATTGTTGCATTGCTCGGTACGCATCATTCTTACGTTCAGTCGCTATGCATTCATCATCAAACCAGTCGTTCCGATTTCTACGACTGCTGCCTAAGATGGAGTTGGCAGTACTAATGACAGTGTTCTTAAGGCGTGTCCACTTCTCATTTACGCCCAGCATACTGGCTCCAGGACTTACTCTCCCTAAATCAAGTGATTCTAGGGCGAGTCCTAACGCATTACCAAAGGTGTTACTGGTGTTTTCATTGCGTAGGGCAGCCGTGTTGATTCGAACCTGATCGGCGGATGCAATGCGTCTCCGCAAGGCAATCCGCCCTCGGAAAACCATACCAACAAGATAGTGATCCGAGTCGATATTGGCACCTCGGCACGTTCGTACCGTCATCAAGTTCGAGTAGTGGCGACGATCTATCAACACGTGGTCTATTTGGTTACGAGTGACTCCATCAGGTGATACCCAGGTGGCTTTGTAGATATCTTTACGCGGGAACCTGGTACTCGCAACGACCATATTTTTCGATGCTGCCAATTCTAAGACTCGAAGTCCATTGTCATTAGTGTTCTCATGCAAACTATGGGTGCCTGCGTAATGCCTGAATACCGGCTCCCGACCTATTTTTGCGTTCAAATCCCCAAGGATGATTTTGACGTCATACCTTGGGCAGGCATTGAGGGCCCTCTCGACTTGTTCGTAGTAAGTCTCTTTTTCTTCGTCTGAGGACTCCTCCGTAGGTCCGTGAACGTTAATGAGGCTGATGTTTGTAAATTTGTCTCGCACGCGAAGGGTGCATAGCCTTTCGCTTATAGCGTTAAAGCCAATGATGGTAGACTTCATTTTTTCGCTGACTAGGAAGCCTACCCCGAGCACATGGTGTTTTGTATGACAGCTGTAATATAAGTCATATTCTTTCTTCTGTAAAACACCATTCCCTGTCCATCTTATTTCTTGAAGCGCTGTTATGTCAGCTTTATATTTTGACAGGGCATCGGCTAGCTGCTGAGCAGCTCGAGCTCTATAGAGCGATCGTACGTTCCACAAGAAAATTCGTAAATCGTTTTGCCGTTTTCGTTGCATGGGTTGTCGTCGTGAAATCCGTCCATTTCCGAGGCTTGTTGTCGGTTCTTTTAGTTTTACGGGACAGGGAATTAACCTGTCGCCAACCTGTAGAAGCAGCCTGGTCATATTATCCAAACCTTTTTTTAAAAGGCTTGCCGCCGCGGAGAGGCTATGATCACACTTCCACCAGTCCCGAATAGTTACGGCACGTGCATGTTTTCGTATGCTACATGTTATTCCCCCTATTCGTCTGATGGCTGACCGCCTGAGTAAATTAAGTTTTATTATTAAAATTTTCGCTCAGAAGTGTTATACAAAAAAATTCAGGTTTCGTTTTAAGCACATTGTATTAAATTTTTGTTCTTCTTCGTATTGGCATTACAAAAAATCCAGTAAAAAAATACTTTTTTGGTGGACATTTGTGGACATTTATTTTTTGCCTGAATGAATTCTAAAAAAGTGGACTTATGTTGATTACAGCTAAACTATAATGATTTGTTCAAGTTATGCAACTCATGAAAAATTAACTCATGTTGTTCTGTCTTTCTACCACACAAATGAACAAGATTATTCCACATCTTATACCTCATTTAGGGCTTAAATACTAGGTCATAATAACAAAAATGTATGTAATGTATAGTAAATTAATAGAAAAATTAATAAAGTCTTCATTAACTTTAATATGGCTTTAGTGAATAAAAATTAAAAATAACTAACATTTAATTTCATTGGTCTGCAAAAAAAAAATATTGTTTTTTTGTCCTTCATATAATTTTTTTTAATTAATGTAAAATTGGACTTTTCTGAATCTAAATCTGGTTTCCGAAAAATTCTATCACGTAGGCACATTTTTTAAAAATGATTTTTAAAAAATGTGATTGTTTTGTAGAAAGAGCTCTCTTAGATTCGGTTGACCTGGTATATATTTAAAACTTTTGAAGCGGTTCGGCTAAAATTTAGAAAGCCAATAAAAAATTATATTTTGTTCTTTTCAAAAGGACTGATTTTTATGGATTTTCAAAATTTTCTTGTGGAGAATCCAGAAGTCGTACAAAAAATTGGCAAGGACATAAATTTCGTAATTTTGTCTAGATTTATTCTACTTAAACGGTTTATGCAAAAAATGTTCATATTTTGAATTATGCACTAAGAACAATAAAAAATATTACTTGTAAGTTTTCCAATGATTTCTTATGTTTCACGTGATAAATTTCGTTAGAAAACTTCAGATCCGTGCTCAGTATCTCAAAAAACATGAAGTTAAACATTGAAAATTATAACTTCAGAACTTTTCACCTCTAAAAACTCTTTAATTGGACTAAAGAGAGTATTTTGAATATCTTTGCGTGTAAAGCGAATTTTTAATGATTTAAAGTGGTTATGACAGATGAAATACACTTCATTCAAATCCTATTAATAGTTTTGTGGTAAAGAAGAGATTAATAGTTGACCAGTAAAGAAACTCAAAGTTAAATGTACCAAAATAACGGGGTTTTGACATGTTCATATTATCATATCTCTAAACGACACGTACTAGGGTAGGTTTGACTTCACACTCGGGTGCAGCGTGCCAAAATCCTTTATAATAGTATAGTTTGGTTTAAGGGCGATTTTCGTTTCAGTCCAGTGTTTTTAGTGGAGAGTCACTAATCTGGCTCTTTGTAGAAGAAAAAGTACATGCGATCTATTAGTGCGAAAATGTTTATATTTTTTTTTATTTTCACTTTATATTGTCTATTGGTATATATAACTTATGTCTCTTTAGTAAATCTTCACAACTTCAGGAAATACTCTCTAAAATATGCAAAAACTACGTCGGTCTTTTCAGTTTATTTCAATTTTCGCATAATGCCAATCAATAACAAACAATTAGATCAGCAAAATTCACATGTTGGCAATATCGGGCTGAAGCTACGTCCTTTCAATTACTATTCCTTTACTATATACATTTATAACCACACTCCTGTCACTAAATAAAATCCACGTGTATTACAAATAGCTAATGTTTAACGTATGTATGTATGTATGTACATGTTTACCAACAAAATTAATTAAATTACTTAACACTGCGTACACACAATGCTAGCAAATAAACACACCGAAAGACCATTTCATGTAATTGGAATGTATTTCCATGGGAGTTAGTGTTGCAATTAATATTAGTATCTATAGAAGGTATCTACAGACATACAAACATATCGTCTGAATTTCATCAGTCACCAAACTTGGCATCCGGCAACACAATCATTAACATTAAGAATTCAAACACCACCCTGCTTCATCCATACAGCATAGGTAAAAAGTCTCGTGTTTGGCAAAACAAAAAAGCTACGGCACCATGAAACTAAGGCACAAGAGAAGTCATGTAAGGCGCCATGTCAATATGTAGTTTAGTTACTGACAGGCAATTGCATGAGTCTCACTCGTATCCTTATCACAAAGCATTATCGTTAAATCTTGAAAAATATAATATGCATCATAGTTAAAGCGACTCGACGCACATAGGGGTATTTGACTCAAAAACTTGATCAAAACTATTTTTTTTTTTGGCTAAAGGCTAGTTTACAGTTCAGTGCAAAAACAAAAAATAAAAATTCAAAGCAAATCTTAGTCTGTTTTGGGAATAATTTTGTACCATATTTTGATGTTTATATATTCAAATCACCGTGACCAATACATAAATTATCTTTTTTTCCTAAATCAATTGATAACAGAGGCTACAAATGCAATTTTGTTTTTTTTTTGCATGCAAACAAATTTTTGAATGCAAGACAATAACAAAATGCATTCTTAGCCCTTTGTTTTGATTGGTTACAAAAAAAAATATCCTACGTGTTGTTTGAGGTATGACAAACAAGTTTGCTTTTTTATATGATAAAAACGATGGACAGAAAAGACAGGATAAGGTTTTGTAAATTTATTTTTTTAGTTTTTGCGTTGAACTGTAAATAAGGCTTTGTAAAAAAAAAAATATATAAAATTTTTTATTAATAGAAAAAATAATTACTTTAAATCCAGTCAGTGGGACAACACCATTACACCAGGTCATGCAGTTCCAATTATTGTAAATATTTTTTTGGGTATTGACACTTATGAAAACTGCATTTTTTCGACCTCAAGTGCCTTTTATTTCATTTAATAACTCGATTGGTGAAACTAATGAAGCAAGCAATTATATGATTTTGTGTACAAAAAAATGTATTCTATGTCTAACGAGAAACGAGATACATTAAAATATATAATACAAAAAAGTTACGTATACGCCACAGTGACCAGATAAGTTAAACTTTAAAAATATAATTAAGTGTTTCTATCACTGCGCTGATCAAAATTTGAAACCAGTTGACCTTCTTTGACTCTTAAATTATAAGAATATTCGGCCCTAGCGAGGTCGTCGTCGGAGCGAAAAATTCTCTGATTTCATCTGAGTCGGAGAATTTTTTGCTCTTCCGAACAATACATTGAAGGGGTTAAATACAGTATACAGAGACAAATAGAAAAAAAAAAAATAACAAATGTGGGCTTTTTTTATAAAATTAGATTTTCAAAGTGTAGTAGATTTCAATATTTTGCTGATGGTGCGTAGTAGGGGATAGATTTTAATTTCTTTTTGAAGAAATTTAGTAAATTTACTACAATTCCAGCAAAGTGGATTGGCTGCCTTGAAGCGAAAAGTCTGATTCATATAAAATAAGAGAACTTTCCGCTCCAACGGATATCTTGTTAGGGCCGATTGTACACAGATTGTACTCGCAAACCAATGAATAAAATACAGTTAATATAATCAGAAATTGCGGATGTTGGTGGAGCTTTTTGTTTTCATATCTGATGAACTTTTTGATTAAATTATCTTTTCTTGAGGAAAAATCCTATTGAAAAATTTAATAATAAATTGTAAGTTGCTACAGCTTTCCTCCAACACACTTTAATTTAAAAGTTATTTGATTTAAGGGCCAAAATAATGGAGGTGCAAAAATTTGATGTCCAATTTTTTTTCACTTCTGACGTTCCGATTAATATAATTGAGATGAATCTCCGAATGCATTACCTTTTATTTGAAACCAAATTAAGTTTTTGTTTTATTCCATCTATTATACCCAAAAAAACATTCCGGGAACGCTTCCATAATTCAAAACCTGAAATTCAAGTGGCCAAAAAAAAACACACTAAAATCAATTAAATTTAACTACCTGTTCTCTTAGAATGAATAAGGTAAAATTTTCTTGAAGAATTCCTTAAAAAAAAAACTGAGAAGAATCGTAATTTCTATTTAAATAGAACTTGTCCGAAGAA
Source organism: Meliscaeva auricollis (assembly GCA_948107695.1). Classification (NCBI taxonomy): domain Eukaryota; kingdom Metazoa; phylum Arthropoda; class Insecta; order Diptera; family Syrphidae; genus Meliscaeva; species Meliscaeva auricollis. Next base: position 36,414,004 of record OX403619.1, on the reverse strand, counting down.
ATATGTTTCAACGTTGTTACAGTGACAAAATATCAAATTTTTATTCATTTAACGTTCAGTGTTCGCTACAAATGGTCTTTCCGGAATGGCATGAAATTGGTTTATCGTTCCATAAATAATATTTTGCATGAATAAATTAAATTATTGATTGAAGTTCAATTTGATATATAAGGAGCGTACATCAATTTAGCGTCATTCCGGGAACGCCTGTTCTTAAATAAATCGAGATTCAAATTATAATTTTGTGTCAATGTTATGATGTAAAAGCGGGACCGATACAACAAAACCTCACAAATATTTTGTTTGATTTTTTATTAAAATAAAATAAACGATAATAATGATCGAAACGTTATTTTCGGGAAAGTCACTTCCGGGAACGCTTTTAAGCTATGAATAAGTTATACAATATTCTCGAAACAAATTTGAATATTTTTGCTATATTTAGTCAGAATCTAATGCAAATATGGCTTGAATATGGTGTCTTATCATAAAATAAGTGAAAAAACTTGTAAACAGTAGGAAAAATTATATATTTCGTAAGTATTTTGGAATAGCTGAAAAACGTATTTTTTTAAGGAGTAAAATTTAGGCAAACTGAAAGGAAGTCATATTTCATTAATAAAGTCATAGAATAATGCATAGCTAATTCAGATTGGCATAGTTTTAAGGCCACCACAGTCGTTTTGGGTCTTCGAGAACATATCCATAATTTTTGTATGCCTTCATCATTTCCAAGAAAGCTGTTTAATATATCAATGTGAATTATAATTTAGAAATTGAAATAATATTTATTAATAGGAATTCTATATGAAATCCAAATATTCTTGTAAATACTCATAAACACACAGTTTTAGTTTATTTAAAAACTTTATTTAATTGAATTCTAAAAACTTATACTGATTTTGGCAACGTTGAAGTTATAATTATTAAAATTTATCCATATTTACAATGGATCTGCACTAAAATTTCAATATTTTGCGATAAATTAAAGATTAAATATTTTGAGCCCGGCCCTTTTAAGAACTATTAAATTATAACTAAACTCAACATATGAATGTAAAAACTTAATTATTAAACAAAATTGATTTTTTAACAATTTGGACAGTGAAATTTCCCACCTTCATGATTTTGGCCCTTAAATAATGCAATTTAATTTTAAATAAGTCAACCTTGAACCTCAATCCTAGTGCTGAGTATTTATTTGTACTGTGAAATCAATTTTTAAAGAGAAACGTGTCGAAATTTGATTTTAGAGTATAATCCCATTACTCTGAATGAAGTTCAACGTAAATATTTAAATAATTTCCAATTTTAAGCTTCATTTTACTGCGGGGTATATCTGCTTTAGGAGAAAGCAATTTACATAAATTCAATCCTTTTTTATTTAAAAACATTATGCATCTTTGGAGCCAAATCATTTTGAAAAATGTGCAAACCAAAGTGTTTCCTTAATGCTTAGTTTCTCTACGTTGTACTTTTGATCAGCTTTTTGGGTTAAATACCCCTATGTGCGACGGCGACGTCTCGTAGTGGCAGGGTGACAATTTTCTGAGTATGCTTAGAGGGCAGCCTATATGAGTACAAAACTAATGAACGCGACAACACACATATCTATGCACCCTGCCAGTCATTCTTCATTCATTCATTCTATTTGGCTAGTAAGATGGAATAGGATAAGGTTAGTAAGCAAATAGTTGATTCTGGTTGTCTGGATTCTTTTTTTTTCTCTTTTGGTCCAGGGACTAATGAGATGACAGCGATAGCAAAGGGTAATTGCTAATAAGAACGATATCCATCATTCCTTATTTCAAAATAAATAAATGACGAATGAGCGTATCTACGTGAAGAAATGTTCATGTGAAAACATATTGGGTGGTAAAAAGTAGATAAAGATAATGTACGGAAGCTGATTTATAAAAATCAGTAGGTATACATATAAAATGAATGAAAATGAATCTTTAAACACTTTGATTTTAATTTGGTATTTGAAAACAATATTGAATAGGTACGTTATTTTTGATGGATTTAGCTTAGTAGTAGAAAATAAAGTAATTCGAGTCATTGTTGGAAAAACTTCAAAATTATCAAATCGCTTTATCGTTTAGTGCATAACTTTTGTATTCTCTGGTTTTTGAATGAACACAGTGGAGGTATTACCAGTGACAAGGTTAATGTGGTAGGTCTTTGCGAATTCCATGTCCCTAAAATGCTATTTCAATTTTTAAAATGATTGTGTATTGGTGCATTTATTAAAAAGTGTTATTCCAACATAAAGAAAATTGTGCTCGTAATGTAGAAAAACGTACGATAATGCAATTAAATTTATTAATTCAATTAATTAAACTTTTTTTTTATGTTTAAGTAGCAAACGAAAAGTGTATTATTTTGAAATTTACTTTCAGTTGAAAGTTTCAACTTACATACTCGTACATATTTTTAAGATAGTTTATCACTCATAGTTTCATACATTTATTTTTATATCAGAGATGTGAAACTTAAAACTATAAAAAAAAATTTGATTCAACATTTTTCATTTCAAAATAAAGGAGAATGGGCAAAAGTGTATGGGGTGTAAGTTCAAATTTCTACCACGAACAGGTCTCATTGTTGTTGGATAGGTCACTTGAAATGGAGTCAATAAAACAGTACCTACTAACAAGCAAAATCGTATTAGGAAAAAATTAACAGGGCCTATTGCACCAACTTACAAATTTAAATTGCACCAATTCCGAAATTCGTACGAAATATTACAATTTTTTTGAAAATAAAATACACTAACAAAATTGTGATCGTATTTTTTAGTTTGATGCAATAAGCCACTGGTTTGGCGAGTGGTTTGGACTAGCGTTATGGTCAAGGTAATGAAATGATTTTGAGCATCAACGTTGAAGTTCTAAAAAAAGCAAATCAGATTATGCTGCTAAAGGAACTTTGAGATCAATTTATAGGCGTCTCAACCACAATCTGGAAGAAAAAAACTACTTCAGTGATGCAAATAGTGTTCAGTATAGATTTACTTTGGAATTAATTACTCCGCTTAAACTTTATCAAGTACTGGACGGGTTTACAACTAAAGTGTAGTATTTGCCATTTAGAGGAACGGGAAAACCTTTTCCACTTTGTCGGGAGGTGCCAACTCTAAGAGAAACAAAGAAATGTATTTTTTTTACATGACTATATGAGTACTGAAAACTATCTTGGAAATAAAGAGAACGAATAATTATTAATGAAGAGTTTTAAGAAATAATGTAACTAAAGAAAATTTCATATACATACAAAAATCGTAAAAGTAAAAAACATTGTTAAAGAATGTATATATTCAAAAATAAGATTAAAGACGACTTCATATCATACTATTTATGAATATGTTTGTTTTATCAATAAATTATTATGTTTAAATGAACAATTCAATATAAATCTATCTAAACTATAATTCTAAAATCTAGTTTAAGATATTTAAAGTGTCTGTAAGTACTTCAAAGACCATTTGTATTATTGGGTTTTCGATCTTTAAGGTCACTTAAACATAGGTTCTCTGTTCTAAATTAATATTTTTATCCTTATAAAAGGTCACGTTTTTGTTTTATCTCAGGTACATAATCTTTTAACAGAGTTCAAGAAAAAATTAAAATATACACTTACTTTGAAACAATATGAATAGAATTAAACAAAGGTGTCACAGATATGCTTCAGGTTAAAGAAGAGGATAAAAGGAAAATATTTTTTGATCCTCATACAAGTATACAAACTTTAAAAATCCCGAAACTCCATCTTTGTAGTTTAATCTAATAAAATTATGGTGAAGCCACACATATAGTTGCTCCTACAAAAAGTATTCATCTGTCATAAACACAACACATTTCGTATTTTTTGGACGCTGTGTTGTGTATACCTTTTTGTCCTCAGAGAATTCTTTGGGTATCTTTGTATCTACTCAAATTATATTCGTGCCCTGACACATCACCACCCAACGAAAAAATTTGAAAGGAGTCATATAGGGATAGTAGCCCATATTGAGATTACCAAAGTTTTAAAATCAACCAAAAGCATATAAATTCCGTTTAGCCAATTTATATTCATGAAATTTAAATTGGCACATAATGTATGTAATTAAAAGTTTAACCATTAAATTAAATTGATCCTGAGGAACATGAAAAGTAATAAAAAAATCGAATCAAAAAGTACGTAGGTACTTTGGTCTCATTGCCCAGTTGCTTGGATTTTTAATTTAATATATAAAATATTAGTAGAAATGTTAAAAGATATGTTAACAAAAATGTAAATTGTAAAAAAAGCGAGTTTGATTTTTGTGAAAAATTACATTCAATTTTATAAATAGCTTCAATATTTTATAGTTTTAACAGGTGTGTTTTTTTGCACGCTATAAACAAAATGTCAGCGGTCAGCCATCAGACGAATAGGGGGAATAACATGTAGCATACGAAAACATGCAAGTGCCGTAACTATTCGGGACTGGTGGAAGTGTAATTATAGCCTCTCCGCGGCGGCCGCTAGAAACAAGCCTTTTAAAAAAGGTTTGGCTAATATGATCAGGCTGTTTCCACAGGTTGGCGACAGGTTAATTCCCTGTCCCGTAAAAATCAACGAATTACGAGACCGACAACAAGCCTCGGAAACGGACTGATTTCACGACGAAAACCAACGCAACGAAAACGGCAAAACGATTTACGAATTTTCTTGTGGAACGTACGATCGCTCTATAGAGCTCGAGCTGCTCAGCAGCTAGCCGATGCCCTGTCAAAATATAAAGCTGACATAACAGCGCTTCAAGAAATAAGATGGACAGGGAATGGTGTTTTACAGAAGAAAGAATATGACTTATATTACAGCTGTCATACAAAACACCATGTGCTCGGGGTAGGCTTCCTAGTCAGCGAAAAAATGAAGTCTACCATCATTGGCTTTAACGCTATAAGCGAAAGGCTATGCATCCTTCGCGTGCGAGGCAAATTAACGAACATCAGCCTCATTAACGTTCACGGACGTACTGAGGAGTCCTCAGACGAAGAAAAAGAGACTTACTACGAACAAGTCGAGAGGGCCCTCAATGCCTGCCCAAGGTATGACGTCAAAATCATCCTTGGGGATTTGAACGCAAAAATAGGTCGGGAGCCGGTATTCAGGCATTACGCAGGCACCCATAGTTTGCATGAGAACACTAATGACTTGGACAATACGCTAAAACCATCATCGGACACTATCAGTGTGGTTTCATTCCAGGCAAATCAACAACTGATCAGATTTTTACCCTTAGGCAGGCGATGGAAAAATGTCTAGAATTTAACATCCCAACATACCATCTGTTTATAGACTTTAAAGCCGCCTATGATAGCATAGCCAGGGTAGAACTTTACAAAGCCATGAGAGAATTTGGCATCCCAAATAAATTGACACGACTATGTAGGTTGACCATGACAAACGTAACAAGCCAAGTTAAAATAGCCGGATTGCTATCCAGACCAATCAACGTCTTTAATGGACTCCGACAAGGGGATGGTTTGGCCTGCCTCCTCTTCAACCTGGCGTTGGAGAAAGCAATCCGTGACTCTGGCACGGCAACAAGAGGGACCATCGTCAACAGGTCCAGCCAGATACTGGCTTACGCAGGCGACATCGACATCATCGGAAGAACCGAACAAGCTGTACACGATTCCTTCATCCAGATCGAGCAGGCGGCACAAAATCTGGGGCTGCACATTAGTGAAGGTAAAACAAAGTACATGGTGGCGTCGAATGCGAGAAGAACAGTTGGTCAAACAATCAAGGTAGCGGAGCACGAATTTGAAGTGGTGCAATCCTTTAAACACCTTGGGTCAACAGTAGCAGCCGATAACAACATAGAAGAAAAAATACGCGGGAGTTACATGAACACTTTTTACTTAAATTACTTTTCTTAAATTCACTTGTTTATAATAATTAAAATATCGTATAAAAGTTTGTTTATATAGTTTCTATAGAATCAATTAAATTCAATCATTATTTTTTCCAGTTAGATTTCTCTTTGAATTAAAACAGTTGTTTAAATAATTTTAAAAATAACATAGAAAATAAATTGTTAAAACCAAAATCAATTGGCCTTTTGATTTAAATATAAAATCAAAACTTTAACTGGCGCAGTCTTCCGGGATGCAAATTTTTCATTAATATAAACATGCATGCATTAATGAAAAGAAAGTCATCATAGAACCTACCAAAGAAATATTAGCTGAAAAAAAGAAGAAATCTAACCATCGTTCTTCGAGAAATAAAAAGAAGAACAACATTTTTCATATCTGGAAAAAGTATCGTATTTTCAAGAAGAAATACAAAATGAAGATCCATACGAAAAATAAAAGAAGAAACGAATAAATTTTTTGCTGAGGAATTACATAATCAAAAATCAATATCTGAAGCAGTATCAACTAGTTCCGAGATTCTAATTGCAATTTGGATTCAACTACCTATCGAAGACATAAATTTTCCAAAAAAAAAAAACATTATTATAGGGGTGAGTCCAAGTTCGATATAATTAGCTTTTTGGTTATTCTTTTATAAATTATAAAAAAAAAAGAAACAATAATTAGACAAAATACAACACCAGGAATCGTTTATATTCAAACTTCTTTTATATTCAATTGCGATAACCCAAAGATTTAAGACTGGTCTTTCATTAAAAAAAAAAAAATTCAATTTTTTAATATACATACATCATTCAAATTGTACATATATAAAATCATAAATTTAAAATCTATAAAAATGAATGAACATGAAATTGCCGTTAAGGTGTTTGACACGTTAAAAATTCCCGATGCAGTTAAAGATATCCCACAATTCGATGGAAATCCTAGATTGCTTTATGATTTTATAAACAATGTTGAGGAGATTATTAGTCTCATGCTGGAAGTTAATAAAAGCTACGCTTTGATAGTTTTACGTGCCATACGGAATAAAATAATTGGCGAAGCTAATGAAATATTGAATATGTATGGGACTTCCTTAGATTGGAAGGAAATAAAAGACAATTTAATAATTCATTATTCGGACAAAAGCAATGAGACAAGTTTAATCAGAGATCTTCATAAATTAAGGCAAAATCATAGTAGTGTCGAAGAATTTTATTCCAGGGTTGTTGAAATTCTTTCTACACTCATGAATCATGTAAAAGTTCATGAGAAAAACGCAAATGTCGTTGAATCTAAAAGAACTTTATACAATGAAATGTGTTTAAATACCTTTTTGACAGGATTAAGAGAACCTTTGGGGTCAACAATTCGAGCAATGCGTCCGAAGATCTTATCTGAAGCTTTTAAATATTGTTTGGAAGAACAAAACTGCACGTACTATCAAAATTTTAGTTGTCAGACAAATACAATAAATAGAAAAAATCACACAAACCCAAATACATACGTCAAATCAGCACCAAAAATGAACCCTTCAAATGATAATACACAATTTAGATATAACCAACAAACAAAACCTTATTTTAATCCAAATTCACAAACACAATACAAATCTAAAAATCCTATCAATACACAATACACAAATATTTCAAATAACAATGCTCATAATTCTGGTTTTCCTTCACACAATAATTCATCTCATTTTTATAAGCAAAACAATTATTCAAACATGGGTAAACAGACTTCTGACACAACTCCTATGGAGGTATCTAGTGGAAATACAAACAGGATTTCCAACAGATCTTTCAGATCCAACAATTATCCTCAAAGATATAACCAAGTGTATAATGTTGAAAGTTGTGATCCCAACATGCAAAATTCGAAAGTTAATCCATCAATAGAACAGTTTGAAAATGAAAATTCCTTATTAAATTCTAATGAATCATTTGAAGCTGAAATAGATGACCAAAATTTTTGTCTACTTGCCTCGGAAAATCAATAGGATACATAGATCTTAATAATTTTAATTCAAACCTGTTACCTTATATCACTATTTCTAGTTTAAATGGCAAAAGGCTTAAATTTTTGATAGACACTGGCAGCAACAGATCGTTTATCAGCCCGAAAATCGTGAAAAATATGAAAACTCTACCTATTAAGCCTATAGAGATTAAGACAGTATTTAAATCACATTTTGTTGACAGAAAAATTATATTTGGCAGTTTAGCAGAATTGAATTGTAAACAAAATTTAACGTTTCTAGTTTTCGAGTTTCATGAATACTTTGATGGCCTTTTTGGAACAGACATTATGAAAAATTTTGGTATGAAAATTGACCTAAAAAACTCATTTATCGAAACCAGTACTACAAAAATTCCGTTAGAGTTTAAACCAAATTTAATGTCCAAAACATATGTTGTTTCAGCGTTTAGCAAAAAAATATGTCATTTGCCGGTGGATGTTGAATCAAACAACATCTACATTAAGCCAACTATTATAAAACACAACCTGACTATACCCGAAGGAATATACAAATCAAAAGACTGGTTCTCGTATATGGAGGTTATCAACAACTCTGAATTCGAACAGATGTTTGTCGTCGAACAACCTATACGATCAATTAACCTCGATAAACATTCTTATATAGAATCAAACAGCTTTTCAATTACCCGTTCTTGTGATGGATTAGAAACAAGTATAGATAATACTATAAATACTGACCATCTAAACAAGGAAGAAAAACAAATTTTGACAGGTTTAATCCACAAATACAATGATATTTTCTTTCGTAAAGGACAAAATTTAACGTTTTCTAATGAAATTAAACACGAGATAAAAACAAGAGATGATATACCGGTACATAGTAAATCTTACAGATATCCTTATGCGTTAAGAGAGGAAGTACAAAATCAAATTAGTGAAATGCTTGACCAAAATATAATTCGTCCAAGTTTTTCTCCTTATTGTTCTCCGATTTGGATAGTACCAAAAAAAAAGGACAAAGATGGAAAGGAGAAATGGCGATTGGTTGTAGACTATCGCAAAATAAACGAAAAAACTGTTGACGATAAGTACCCTTTCCCAAATGTTAATGAAATTTTGGACAAACTCGGAAAATGTCTTTATTTCACTACTATTGATCTTGCTTCTGGATTTCATCAAATTGTAGTTACATCTGAAGATATTGCGAAAACGGCCTTCTCTGTTGATAATGGCCACTTTGAATTCGTCAGGATGCCGTTTGGCTTAAAAAATGCCCCCAGGACACTACAACGTGTAATGGATCATGTGTTAAGAGGTCTAATAGGTAAAATCTGTTTAGTGTACATGGATGATATTATTATCTTTTCCACTTCTCTCCAAGAGCATGTTGAAAGTTTGAAAACAGTATTTACCAGACTTAAATGTGCGAACTTTAAAATACAGCTCTCTAAATCAAATTTTTTTTTGTAAGGAAGTTTCATTTCTTGGACATATTGTTACATCGGAGGGAATAAAACCCAATCCGGACAAAATTCAAGCAATTACAAAATTTCCTGTGCCTAAGACAGTGAAGCAAATCAAATCTTTTCTCGGACTTCTAGGCTACTATCGCAAATTTATTAAAGATTTTGCAAACTTGACCAAACCAATGACACAATGTTTACGCAATGGAGAAAAAATCGTCTTAAATTCTGAGTATATAAATTGTTTTGAAATATGTAAAGCTTTACTATGCAATGACCCACTTCTTCAGTACCCAGACTTTTGTAAACCTTTTAACCTTACAACAGACGCAAGCAATGTTGCAATAGGTGCTGTGCTTTCACAAGGCTTAATTGGTTCAGATAAACCAATTTGCTATGCAAGTCGGACCTTGTCGAAATCTGAACAAAATTACAGCACTATTGAAAAAGAACTGTTAGCAATAGTCTGGGCTACAAAATATTTTCGACCCTATTTGTATGGTACGAAATTTCAAATTGTAACAGACCACAAGCCATTAACCTGGCTTTTTTCTTTGAAAGACCCAAATTCAAAGCTGGTACGTTGGAGATTAAAACTCGAAGAATTTGACTATTCAATCGTATATAAAAAAGGTAAAGAAAACATGAATGCTGATGCTCTATCGAGAATTCAAATAAACGCCAATGAAGCTGAAGAAAATTTGGATGAAATATCAATCCAAAACAATGTAGATGAATCAGGGAGCATTTCCACTGTTCATTCAGCTTTCGAAAATATCAACGATGGAATACCTATTTCTGAACGAGCTATTAATGAATTTACGAACCAAATAGTCATACTTAAAAATGAGAGATACAACAAACTATTAATTAAATCTAAAACGCTTTTTGATCACAAAAAAAGAATCACAATTGAACACAAGAATCCAACAAACAATGAGACCATTATATATATTTTTGAAAATTACATAAATCCTAAAAAGCTTACAGCAATATTAACTGATGATGAGACATTTAAGCTTATTCAAGTTATATTTTCAAAATATTTTTGTAATTCTGCTATTAAATTAGTAAGGTGTAAGACTATGCTCAAAGATGTAACTGACATTGATGACCAACAAAGTATAATAAGAGATTATCACAGCAGTTCTCACCATAGAGGGATAGCAGAGACCCTAGAACACTTGAAAAGGGAAACATATTTTCCCAATATGAAAAATATAATCACAAGAATAATTAATAGCTGCGAAACATGTCACAAGCTCAAATATGACCGAAATAGAGTACAATTAAAATTCGCAATAACCGAAACTCCATCAAAACCACTTCAAATAGTACATATCGATGTATACTTTGTGAACAAACAATATTTTTTAACGATTATAGATAAGTTTTCAAAATTTTCTTGTGCATATTTACTTTCAAGCCGTAACAGCCTTAATGTAGTTAAGTCTCTAAGACATTTCTTTTCGCACCATGGAATTCCTAAGAAGATTGTTACAGATAATGGTAGTGAATTTATATCCACTCTCTTTAAAGATTTTTTAAGTATTTATAATATTGAACACCACACAATTTGTGCAAAAAGCTCAAATGGTAATTCTCCAGTGGAGCGATTCCATTCCACACTCACAGAAATTATACGTATCATTCAATCGCAAAACAAAAAAAAAACCAATTGTTGAAATAGTTGACGAGGCAGTGTTAACATACAATAATTCAATCCACTCAGCTACTAAACTAACACCTTTTGAATTAATTTCAGGCCACATTAATAAAAACAAACCATTCTTCACAGATCATATTACAAATACCGAACAAGATTATTTAATAAATCACATAAGAGACTACGAAAATTTGACAAAACTCATACACGAACAAAGTTTAAAAAACAAACAATGTTTAATTGCTAGACTTAATAAAATAAGAAAAGATCCTCCTGACTTTAAACCTAATGAAGTTGTATATGAATTGGATGATCGAAGAAACAAATTAGCTCCACGATTTAACGATCATATTGTTGTAAAAAACAACAAATTGACCGTTGATACTAAAAAAAGAAAAGTACACAAGCAAAAAATTAAAACAAAACGTAAAGCTATCATACCCTAGCTTCTTTGAGCAAAGTAAAGATTTCTTGCTATTCTACTTTTGTTGAAATTTTTAGAAAACTGTCTTCAATCTTTATCATTGTGTCTTTTAACTTAATTATTTTTATGTTTGTCCATTTTGTGTTGTATTTTGTATGATTACTGTGATTATTCCTATTCTAAGATATGTAACCAAAAAGTTTATTCGAGTTTGGATTTACTTTAAAAATTATTAGACAAATATATTGTATTTAAAATTGAACTTCTAAATTATCAGTTCATACTTAAGAGGGAGAAGTTACATGAACACTTTTTACTTAAATTACTTTTCTTAAATTCACTTGTTTATAATAATTAAAATATCGTATAAAAGTTTGTTTATATAGTTTCTATAGAATCAATTAAATTCAATCATTATTTTTTCCAGTTAGATTTCTCTTTGAATTAAAACAGTTGTTTAAATAATTTTAAAAATAACATAGAAAATAAATTGTTAAAACCAAAATCAATTGGCCTTTTGATTTAAATATAAAATCAAAACTTTAACTCGGGCGTCTTCTCAAATCCAACAGAGCCTTCTACAGTCTGTCAAAGCTATTCAAATCCAGAAATCTAACCATAACTTCAAAACTGCTGCTGTACAGGACCATGGTCCTGCCAGTACTCATGTATGGATCCGAGACTTGAGTGCTAAGCAAAAAGGCACTGTGACCTCTTAGCCGCGTTCGAGAGAAAAGTCTTACGGAGAATTGTTGGCCCCATATGTGAGGAAGAACTATTCCGGAGACGGTACAATCATGAGTTGTACGCAATCTACCTTGAAGCAGACATAGTGACAAAAATTAAGCTCGGTAGACTCCGGTGGGCAGGGCACCAGGAACCTGCTGGGAAAGTCTTTTGTGGTACATTCTATGGTAGACGTCAGCGTGGTAGACCATGCTTACGCTGGATAGATGGCGTAGACCAGGACGCCCGAAGCCTTGGGGTGCGCAACTGGATGGCGTCGGCTCGAGATCGGGATAGGTGGAGAGACTTGTTGAAAGAGGCCAGGACCGGACCCCGGTTGTCGAGCCGATGATGATGATGATGATGATAAACAAAATGTTACAAAAAACGGACGGAAACGGAAACGGTTTGGCAGCATTGACACCTCGGATTTTGACAATTTCAAAATTGTCATTAAAAAAATTATAAAAATTAATTTCTCAATTCAGAAAAAAGTTATGAATTATTTTTTGAACTTGAACATGCAGTATGTTTTCTCAGCTAGACTGGACTCTGGATAGAAGATTCCTACACTTATTTTAACCTAACGTAGATGACCGCAAACCATTCAATTCATATTTTTTTTATTCGTATTATTTTTATTTCCAATGTTTATTTCAAATTTGATATGTATGTATGTCAAAATTTGAAAAATAATAGGTCTGTTTGGGTACTCGCCAAAACAACGAATTACTACTATTTTTGAGTCCAAGTCCTGTCAAATCTGTCAAGAGAAAGCGTACTGAGAGAGAAAATCATTTCCCCTCTTTTGAAAATTTCTGCCCAAAGAATTTCTTGCGGCTGAAATGTGAATTCTGTCAAAATCATTTCATACAGCAAAAAAAAAAAAATAAATTTACAAATAATTGAAATACAATCAAAAAGTGAATTAATTAATAAATTAAACAAAAAGTGGCAGATATTTTTAATCATCGTGTTCCCGTATTTTTGAGCAGTTTCGGGTGTTTTTGAGAGAATTTCATCCCCACTCTAAAAAAATGATGGATTTCATATTTCAGCCCAAAAAGTTCCCAAGACGGGTATTACACGGCGCATGTTTAGCTACGCATGTATGAAGTGCAAAAGGTAATAAAACATACATACAGTTTTACTTTCTTTCTCTTTTGCTCTTCATCTTCATACATGCGCAGCTAAACATGCGGCCGTGTAATAACGGTCCAAACGGACCTAATGAATGAACTCGGAATGAATTTATGAGATTTATAGAGAGTTCATCGCAACCAAATTCTAAGTGTGTATGGGACTTTTTTTTATATCCGCTTTATTCATAAGCGAGCAAATTTATCGAGGATATCGTTGTTCCTATTTTTACAATCTAATTTTATATTTAAGCTTATAAAGGCGTGCAATAAAACACACCTAACAATAAGGATGGTTTTGTCCAATCCTTGTTTTATGATTTTATTATCAAAAACGTACGTCGGACAGTAGAATATTGAAGAACAACGGCATATCAAAAATGATTTTTTTTCAGAATACTTTAATTTTATCTCAAAGCTAAATAGTCAATCTTTACTATACAACAGTAGTTACACATATTGCATCTAAATAGAAAATGTTTGAAGCCCTACTATTTAGAACTTTTTTGGATGCTAAGATCAAACCCGCTTGAAACAGCAGCTTAAAAGTTTATTTACTACAAGACTTTGTAAGAATAATTATGAAGTATTATACATTTCTGAGAAGGTAATTTTACGGAGACTTTTTTTAATTATACAAATTTGTAGTTCATAAGTTATTCATATGAGATTTGAGAAAAAAAATTACGTTTTTAATTATACACATTTGTAGTTCACAAGTTATTCATAGAACTATAAATTAAGAAAAAATAAAAATATTTTTAAATTTAGGAGAGACTTTAATAGTTAGCCTCGTTTCCACCACTTAAAAAATCAGCTGCGGAGACGTGCGGATGCCGATGTTATCGGGGAACCTGTCGGGTGACCTTTATTATCAATACGATGAACTTCTACAGGAGAAAATATGGCTAAAATAAGTGCGAATCCCGCGCATTAGTCGTTTGTGTGCAAACAGCGCAATTTATTAACTTGAACAAAAGCGAAGAGTTTTATTTTTATTTGTTTTTACTTTAAAAACCCTGTCTGAGCAGAGCTTTGGAAAATTGTTTTCATTTTTGAAAACTGCAAGAAAGAATAAAACAACACCTGCTACAGCAGCCAAGCTTCTTTCTCAATTTCAACTTTTCTTCTCAAGGTGACGTCTACATACCGAAACTGACAAAGTCAAATGCGCCCCGGGGCCAAATGAATTCCACTTTAACCTATCCTGGTCATAATCGTACAGTGATCCCACTCAAATTAATATAAACTAACCCCTTATATGCTTTGGTTTCGAATTTACTAAAACTTAACTTCGATAGAAAAAGCTAATTTTATACATATGTAGGTACATAAGGTATGGCAAAAACAGCATCTGTATCCAACTTTCAACATAACCTTTTTGTACCTTAAACTTGAACCTGAATTCTTTGATGGTATTACTACCCCAAGCAGTCACTTTCCACCCACTTTAATTAGTCTGAGTTAAACTTTACGATCACTAAAATCCGGAACCTGAACATTGCCATGGCAAAAAGCCATACTTGAGTCCTTATGGTGAATGCTAACTATGTGCGAAAAGTTTGCCTCTACTAAACACGATATGCAATTAATCCCTGTGGAAGTATTATATGTATGTACATAGATATGTACAGAAACAAACCATATAGCAAACCCTCTCCTGATGGAATGAATTTCTCCAAACTTTTCATTAATAATTATTTATGAATATTCCCGTGGTAAGTACTTAACTTCCACCAACTCTGCATCGAAAGTACTGTCTCTGTGCCAATATGTTGTTCGTAACGAAGTATTAAATATAAGTTAGCCCTCCATTAATTTTTTTGCGACTCAAGTCCTAGAGAAACAAAACATGATGTATACGTAGAGCATCGAAAAACCACTGAGTATGGGTACCCATACCATTACCATCATTGGAAATTGACGACCGTGAGAGAAGTTATGGCAGTGCTTGGAAAAAGTTTAAAGTTTTTTACTTTACTCTTTTTTGAACGCTAGACGAATATTTTACGTTTTCCCAATAAACACCCGCCCGCCGACGAAAAGTTTTCAATTTTGTTTGTTTTTTTTTCTTCTTTTAAGCTTTTATATTAAATTTAGTAACAAAAACAAAGTGAACAAAATGGTCACCTCTGACTTTTCTTTCAATGGGTGAATTCAGCTTCGAGCCCCAGATTTTTTCAATCAAAAATTACTTTGTTGTCGATCTTTTGCTTTATTACATTTTTTTTAGGGAGAAAGAATTGCGAAAAGTGGAAGGTAAGTTAACACGAAAGAGATTGTGCAAATCGAAGAAAATTGAAGTCATATTGATGGTTATTTGTGATGGGTGGAAAAGAAATGTCTGATTCATGCAAATGGAAAATAAAAATATGCTAAAGGTATGGAAAAAGTTGTCGACTTTTGGAGGGTAAATAAAACGAAAACGAATAAAAGAAAGTTAAAAAGTTATTATTAGCAACTTATGTTTTCAACAGGATTTTAGATTTTTCATTTCTGTTGAGAATGAGAGGAAATAGTTATTGTCAGACTCATGAAATTAGTCGATACGAAATACAGTAAAGAAACAGATATTATACACTGATACAAAGTTCTAGTGAAAATTACTGAGTGAAAAAAACGCAACGTAAAACTTAATACGTTTATATTTAACTGTAAGTTGTAACAACTTACCTCAAAAATATTTTATTTCAAGTTGAAACTTTTTTAATTTTAATACATTTCAATGTTATTTTAAATAATGTTCCACCTATTTTCCAAGTTTTTTGTACTAATTTTTATGTTGAAATCAACTTTTTCCACAATCAAAACACACTCAAGGTAGTATTAAGACGTACCCTACGTTATTTTAGATAAAAACATTTCAATATTGGCAAAAATGTTGTCTCAAAGTACATATAATCCACCTACTTAAAAGTTTTTCAAAATACATTTTAAAATTAGAACGACTTTCAAGGTTCAAGTTCCCAAAGACACATGTAATTTAAAACAGAGGCAGAGAATTATTATGATGGGTAAGACACTTGATTGGTAACTCGTATCATGTCAAATGTATTTTTTTGTGTATTTATTTTTTGTTCCACATTCAAGATGAATGACTTTGATTCAATCATGTTATTTTGATTTTCTTAAGTTTCGCACTCTGAAAAAAAATGTATTTTTAATAAACATAGGCACAAAAAACATACAATAAAAACCTACTCCTCAGAATTAAAGCAAAACTTTAAAAGCAACTGGGCTTAAAACAACTATGCAACTGGGTTTGTATCATTGAAAAGTGCAGAAGTGATACATTTCCTTTTCCTGCACTATAAAAACAAAACATACTGACTAAAATTTTGTTACACTGTTGCACTTTAGCTTACCCTTTTTCTATTGCAACAGAAAATAATAAAATATCATAAAAAAAGTTTCGTGTTTCTGAAAGCAATTTTACTGTTAATTACATTGTTACTTCAGTATGTTCCCAAGCTACTGAAAACTTAAGTAAAACTATATTGCTCAACTTTACCAAGTTCGTATTTTTCGTATTTTTATTATTTTTTTCATTTATTGGTACATCTTATAAGCTGTTTCAGTGAAAAACTGTAGGAAATAAGTTAAGAGACCAAAAAAATAAAAAAAATATAATTGTTTTATAAAAAACTAACGAATACAATTCATGTTTGCTAGGAATATGTCTTTAAAGGATTATGAATTTTAATTTTAGAAATCCAAATCATTTTTTAAAACGCTTTTATTAGCTTCACTTGTAACTGACAAACTAACTAACAATATAATAAAATCTAAGAAGTCAATTTTGACCCACTTCCAAATATCGTATCGAACTAAATCTTTGTACATACAGTCCGTAATACATGTACCTCTTTGGCATTATTACAATGTAAATATTGGTGAGCTACAGGGCAACACTACTATTTCTCAGATTTGGAGAAGTTTTACTGGATTTATTAAAGTTTATTCTATGATAATTTTGTTTGAAGTCACAAAAATTATCATTTTTGTCACATTAGAATATCCTCACTACATCTAAAATAGTTAAAATGACAATTATTTGATAATTTTTTTTATGAAAACCCTTCTTGTTATTTTTTGAAGCAAATCAAGTAATTTAAGAGCTTTAGGCGCCCCCTCTTATTTTTAATTACCTCAAAAATAAGGAAGGCTCAAGATGTTTTAAAAGGTCTAGGCAAACGTTGTTCCAGGTCTCTGTAATGTTTTCTGTTGATCTTTTTTCACTTGTATTCTGCTTCTGACTTTTGTTAGCTTAGAGTAAAAGTCAAACCGGTTCTATTACATCAACATTTAAGGGAGGGAGGACTTATTGTACATATGAACCATAAAAGTTTTTATGTAAAAATTTATTTAGCTTATTTTACTGGCTGTGAAGTTTATAAAGCTTTGGGTTTTTTTTGATCATAAACAATTTTTTATTCAATAGGATGACGCAATACTACTGTTCTTATGCCCGGACGATATCATTGATTGTCTACTTTTAGTTCTTCGAAATTCTTCCTGTAGCTTTTTTTCTAATGTATCTTCATCATTGACAAAGTTCAGCAATTCAATATATTGAATAAGTCTGACGTTTTTTAAGCGTTTTGAAACATCTATTGCTTCTATTAGAGTATCGTGGATTTTTTCAATTTTGTGTAAAACAGCATGAGATTTACAAATGAGCAACAATCCAAGTAAATTCCAAATCAGACTATTGCAGTTTTTTGCTTCTGAAAGATTAAAAATTAATAACATCAAGTCTTGGCAATGGTGGTCTAAGACGTTTATTATGGGGCCGTTTGCCTGCAAGACGCAATCAATGAATAATTGTGATAAGAAGATAATTCTCAACGAAAGCAAACCCTCATTAAAAGAATCTAAGAGCGACAGGCGGCATACACAAAAATCTTTAACAATAGTTCTTGTGTCGAGGAGAGATTATCGCTGGGAAAAGAATTATTTTGCAATACAAAATAAAATATTTTACACAAAAAGTACGTATACGCCGTAGTGTACACATTTGTATTTGACTTGTTCCCATACAAAAAGTGTAGGATTTTGTTTGTAGCAAACTAATTTATCACCCATTTAATATTGCAAGCATAGATTTGCAGCAGATTCATTCCTAGTATATAGCTACACAGCTAAGTAAGTACCTAACATATACAAAATATAAATTAGTTACCTTCGATGCCTTTTCGTGCTACGATACAACATTCATCAAAGCGAGAATTTCTTAAGTGGCTTCGAGCGATTTCATGCAACAAATACGATTTCTCTATAGAGTGTTTAGAAAAAGCTATTCGCTTTTCCATTCTTGCCAAAAATTGTCTGAAAAATTAAAATAAGATTATTCTGTCGCTAGATCTCGAAATGCTTCCAATATTTTAAAACATTAAAACTATAATGTTCTTCTGTTTTGAACTCTTTGCTCTCACAACATATTTAATAAAAGTTAAATACAAACTTGTGTTTTATCATAGGTTGGTCGGCAAGGTCTTCATCTTGATAAGTTGACTTATCGCCAAATATGAAAGCTACTGGTTCTCTCTCCTTTTCACTTGGCATTTTCAAAAGCACATTGAAACGTTCTTGGGGCTTAAATTCAGTAATGTTCTTTTGTGTGTCCACATATTTATCAATATAAGCCAATGCTAACATGTTATAAACTTCATTGATGAATTCAAATTTCCACGGCATCACACGACGAGTTTTCAATACTACATAGTCACCCATTACTTCTTCGATGTAACAAGTTAGTTTCTGTTTTTGTTGGATATTAAAAAAAATACATTTTTGAAATAACAATATTTAGGTACCCCAAGTTTTTTGATTTTTCTTAAATATTTTATTTTTTTTAAGATACTCAGCATATTACGATGAACTTGGTATTGAACTCGAAACAGATGTTCTTCATTGATTTTTTCGGTTAGTTTTTTGTCTGGACATTTTCGAATTTTCTGTGTGTACAACGGTGTGCGAGCATGTAACATTTTCTAAAATACACAAAAATAAAAATGCTTTTCAAATTCTTATTTTAATTTTGGATCAAAAAAAGTTTCAAATAAAAGTGAGAATAATGTTTGAGATCTACAAACATGTACAAATTTGATAATCCTGAAACGCTTACTTTGTAACTGCTTTAAAACTGGAAATAAAAAGGGCTATCTCTCAGGCCGTGTTAAAATGTGGCTGCACTTGCTTGAGATTACTGAGAGGTGAACATTTAATCTGCTCTAGAGCTCGTTAAAATTTTAGCTAATTTTTGACGTTTATCATTGCTGTAAGGAGTAAGAGAGATGGACAAAAATATACAATTGTTTTTTGTTTCAATCATTGATAAATTCACTGCTTTTGTTAGTGCTTAGAATTATAGAAAAAAAAAATTCTTATGAAGACTTAATAAACACAAATTGAATAAAATCTCAGTTCTAATTGACACAGAACATTTTTTTTCACCCTTATAAAAAAGTATACAGTTTATCTAAATAACTTATTTCTAATTTCTTCTAAAATTATTTTTTTTAATATAAAGGTTCTTGCTTAGTCATTAAAAATTAAAAAAGTTCCGATTAAACCGCAGCAGAATATGCAAACGTGAATTTTATCTGTGAAAAGTGCATCATTAGCTAGTATAGCT
Source organism: Meliscaeva auricollis (assembly GCA_948107695.1). Lineage (NCBI taxonomy): Eukaryota > Metazoa > Arthropoda > Insecta > Diptera > Syrphidae > Meliscaeva > Meliscaeva auricollis. The sequence continues at coordinate 36,394,066 of OX403619.1, read as the reverse complement.
GCAGCCTTGAGATATATGTATGGGTAGGTACCGCAATGTACCTACCTGCATAAAAAAATTAACGTGTTTTTATATGTGTGTGTCCTGTTTTCTGAAGAATGATTGCCTGTTAATGGAATTGAAGTAGGTTGAACCTTTCGAATGGAAATTCAGGATATCGTTTTAAATGCAATATTGAAGAAGATCCATTCACTGGCATTGGAAAATCCACAGCCCACGAAAATTTAATTTTCACTCATTCCATCTTATGCGGGTGCAAATCCTCTACACAGAAAACAATGTACCATATAAAAACAAGAAGATTGCCTCAAAATGTTTTACCTATAAAACTTACTAAAATGAGTAAAAAATAATATATTTCCATAAAGAAACCTTCTAGTACAGTTACTATGTAAATCATACCTTGTGTCAAATCCAGGAGGTCTGATCTTTTGCTGAGTTGCTTATGATGTTAAGCTGATGTTAAACCTCGAGCTCCGAACGCAATATTGGTAAATGGCATTTTTAGCCATGAAGGGCTAGTTTTTGACTATAAGCTATGTTCAACGGTTTCATCATTACAAAATTTTCTTTAATTTGAACCTAAAACAATTACTGCAGATTCAACAGTTTCCAAGACACAGCTTTTCAAAATATAGCAAAACAAAATGAATAATAGAAAGTAGTAGAGATTAAATCATATAAAGAGATTCTGAATGATACTTAAAACATAAATCAAACTATTAGAACGTGTTAAACCAATTCTTGTATCTTATTATAAAATTAAGTTATTTAGCCGCTGGTTTTGTGAACAACTTATTTTCAAACTCTGCATTTTGCAAAAAACATTAGTTTTTTTGGTTAAAAATACTAGTTTAAGAGCCGACAGCAAATTTTGGGAGTGGAGGTGTTACCAAAATATGGGTATGCAGTTAAACAGATATTCGTATCCTGATTTCAAATTCGAAAATATGGCAGGTTTATTTTTCAGCCTTCTGTGGTTTTCGGAGGGTTGAAAAACGCGATAATTCAAAGTAACCTGCGAAAGTCAAATCCCCTTCAATTGAAATTTTTAATATGGAAACTGATGATCTGTCATTTTTCACAAGTCTGGAGACTTCAATCGTCAACATCTGATTATTAGAACTCAAGTAATAAGCTTTAAAAGACACACATATCAGGTGGTCTGTCTCTGATCTAGATCTCATTATAAAAGTCTTTTACGCATCTGGTTTTCAATATTGGAATACAAATTGATAGTAACATTTGAAACAGAAAACCAAAAGGAAATGAGATTATGTAAAATCTTGTTAAATAACAGTTTCAACCGAAAAAAAACTAATATTTTTTGCAAAATACAGAGTTTGAAAATAAGTTGTTCACAAACTGTAGGCTAAAATAAATTTATTTTAAAATAAAATTCAAGAATAGGTTTCTTGCTCGAGGATTAGCTAAACGATTTTTTTAATAGGTGTAATCTTTGTCCTTGAATAGTTATTTTAACATGCAAAGTCATTTTTTAGAAAATTGCACCTCCTGCCTAAACGAGGGGATATAGAAATCCCACTCCCTACATTTGTTTTCTTCTTTTAACCTAATCAACACAATCGTGTAGTTTGATTAATGGTTTGGGCAACATTCAGAATCTCTTTATGTACTTTCAATTTCTACTTATTTCTGGTATACATTTTTTATTGTAAGGTTTATTTAGCTGTGTCCTCGAAACTGTTGAATTTACAGAAATAAAGAAAATTTTGTAAAGGTGGAACTGTAGAACATGCGAGTAGTTTATGGTCAAAAACTGGTCCTTCATAAATACAAAAATTGCATTTTTACCAATGTTGGGTTCGGCGCTCGAGGTCAAAAAGTTGCCACTTTAACTAAAATTGTCGCAATTGTTTCATATAGTAGAAGCCTAGTGGTAAAGTCTCTGACGGGTAATCCCGAAACTACAGGTTCGATCCCCCGGCATGATCCATTATTAATTTTTTTTTTAAATTAGGTTTTCCAACTAAAAATAAGAAGATCTTGGATAAAAACCCTAGAGAAATCTTATTGTTTTAGTTTTTGGTGATTGCATTTCTACTTTATTTGAAACCAAGAAAAGGTAGAGATACTTTTTTTTGTTGTTTATTTTTGTAAAAACAAATGAATTTCAGAATCTATTAGGTCGTCTGGCAGCATGAATACTGAATGCAATCTTTCTGAGATTCACATATATACAAATTTCGGTTATACCTTCACTCCCAATATTTGCTGTCGGTTCTTAGAATATAATTATGCGGACCGTCTGCCACGGGTTGGCCCCACTTAAAATGTCTGCCATAAGAATTTTTGTTATCCACGAGTCTAGGGCTATAGGATGTGACTAATTTTAAGTGACTATCCCCAAAGTCGTAAAACGCTTAAAAAACGCTTAAAAACGCATTTTCGGGACTGTCTGCCGGGGGTTTGGCCCCACTTAAAATGTCTGCGTTGGTATATTTGTTATCATTGATTTTGTGGCATTAGTTATCTATAAATTTAAAGTGGTTACCCCCACTTAATCGATTTTCAGAAAAACGGTACTTTTGATGCACTTTTTCTTTTCAACGCCCCAATGCAGGCAGACTTAGGTATTCGTCATCACAATGACCAGGAGTGCTTTTATCATTATTGTTGATCGATCACCTCTCACGCTCCCGGCTCTCGGTACATAAGCATTTTTGGGAAAATCGAATAAGTGATCATTTGCATACTAGAAACAAAAAGCTGTGCACTTTCGTTGAATCAAGTACCTGTCATTGTTAAATCAAATGAATAGATAAATATATGAATACATACATACATATGAATAACACCACTCCTTGCTTGTTCTATTGAATCAAAGAGCATAAACTTGTAGCCGATATAGCACAGTAGTTGTTTGAATTTGAATATTTGTACTCACCAAAAATCGCAAAGCAGCGTCATATTTATTCTGAGTTATATCTTTTAACTGAGGACTGCTCCACTTAGATTGTTGTAAAAGGAGACTTGGATGACTTTTAAGAGCTTTCATAAAAAGTACATCAATCCAACTCCTTCTCATATACATTTGATTGAAAACTTTGAATGCAAGATTTCGTCTTGCAATTTCTCTGGGAGAAATAAGTTCTTCCTACATAAAACAGAATAACATTAAGTTCTTTTTAGTTAGAAATTATAAATTAACCTCTTTTTCAATAACACTCAAGACATCACATTGTTCTAGCTCTCTAAGTACTTTCCACAGAGGTCTTTGGTCAATATTTTTCTCACGAATTTGATTTTCTAGGGCTTTATGAAAAAACTTTTCATTTTCTAAAATATGTGGACCCAAAGTTTTGCCAAGAGTCGCCTTGAAGTTATCATCAAGCTGTAAAATATGAATTAATAAGCGGTTGGTCAATATAAATATGTGTTTTGTGTATGGATATTACAATGTCACTCCTATCGCGAAATGCATCCAACTTAAGTCCAGTAAATTTAAGGGAATTGTTGAAAATTTTACATTTAGCTTCTTCAAATTCGTTGAGTTGATATAAGGCATCACAAACTTCCAGGTTAAAAGGTTGGCTAAGTGGATCACTTTCTAAAACGGAATCGAAATCATAGAGAAATATAGGTTGGAAATTTAGCATTAAATACCAACTGCAGCTTTTGCATCACGTAATGACCCCACAGTTTGAGCAATATTACGTTTGCAACGACTCCGATTATACAGAGCTTTTGGATCATTCTATCAACAAAAAAAAGAACATACTGAAAGCTAAAAACGCAAAACAACTTGGTAAATATATAAATACATACTTTTATATTTAATGAGATGTCGTAGTAATTGGCAGCAATATCGAGTTTTTGCTTTTGGGTATAGAACACGCCCCATTCTCGATAAATTATTTGAAGTTGATCCTCTGTAAGTGCTACCCTTTTCCAAGTTTCCATGTCAAGTCCCTAACAATACGTTTCACAGTATTTTATAAAAAAAAAAAAACAAAAGAAATAGTTACTCTGGTTCAAATTTAGCTATGCGCACTAGGTATTTATTTTATTAATTAAATTCTGTTTTGTTTTTAAAAAAGTATAAAATATATGTGACTTAAAAAACTTAAAAGAGTTAACATTAAAAATATGTTCATACATAGTAGCAAATTACTTTTTTGTGGTACTGTATACTGAATGCTTTCTTATTCTCATACAAAGGCGGAATTTTGTTTCCCAACTTTCATTTCGCAAAAGTTATTTCGTAATTTTATGTTTCGCAAATCAATAATTTTGCATTTTATTTTTTTACCACTTTTCTTTTCGAAAAATTTTATCTGGCAATTCCATTATTATGCAATTTATTGCTTCGCTTTTTGTTATTTCGCTTTTTTATTGTTTTGCATAGTGTTATTATCTTTTAAATAGTTTTGCCTTGCGATCTATATTATTTCGCGCGAAATTTATCAACATGTAATAGATCACAAGGAAAAACTATTTAAAAGCTAAATACCACTATGGAAAATAATAAAAAGTTTAAATCAGTAGGTATATTTATTAATAAATGACAATGTTGAGAGAAAGCAAGCGTTTTTGTTTCCCTGTTAATTAAGTCCGATTCAAGATACGATCTTGATGGATTCCTTTAATAAACTTGGATTAATAGAAGACACGGTCTTTAGTTGTTCACAGCTTTATTAAGAATAGAATATAAAAAAGGTTAGGTTTTTGACAACCGGAAGGGTCTGACATTTCATAAATTAGATTTGTAAACAAATTAGCGAAAAACATAGAATTGTTTACAGGGTGTTTAAATTCAATTAATAAGGTTAATTATTTATTTTTATAGCAAATGTTAATTTAAATTAAAAATATCTTTGAAATGAATATTTAATAAAAAATGTATTTAAGACTCAACATCCTCCCGCGCTTGAAGGGACATAGGTTCTTCAATAGGAATTCGTCGAATTCTCGTAACAGCTCGTTGAACTTCGCCAGTAGATGTTTTGAGAGTCACGACTCTCACAACATTATCCTTTCCAGGATGAGTTTTGACGACTCTGCCTAGTTTCCATTTCAGTGGTGGAAGGTTTTCATCTTCGATGATAACCAGATCATTAATAGCAATTGGATACCCAGACTTAGCCCACTTGGCGCGAGTTTGTAAATTCTGCAGGTATTCATCTTGACCAAAACTGTTGGAAATACCATTGTTATTGCTGATAACGAGTTACGGTATTGACGTTAGAGTGGTGTAACTGTGGCTCGACTGCTGCAGTGAGAGGTGTGCCAACCAAGAAGTGGCTTGGAGTAAGCGCTTGCATATCGTTTGGATTCTCAGATAAAGGTGTAATTGGCCTAGAATTGAGAATAGATTCAATTTGAATTAAAAAAGTATTAAGTTCGGGATATGTAAGGTTCGTTTCATATGAAACTTGCAGCTTTTAACGGCAGCCTGCCACAAACCCCCGAAGTGAGGAGATCGAGGAGGAATGGTTTTCCACTCTATCCCATCTGCTGCACACGCCTTAATTATTTCTTCCCTATTTTCAATCTTCATGAACATTTCATAGAGCTCATGCAATTGGTTTCGCGCCCCAATGAAATTAGTTGCATTGTCACTGTAGATTACTGAGCACAATCCTCGTCTGCCAATGAATCGTTTTAGAGCCGCTAGAAAACTGTGGGTAGTTAGATATTTCACTAACTCAAGATGGACTGCTTTGGTCACAAAGCAGACAACACTGCAACATAAGCCTTCATAGGCGATGTACCTCGACGACGAAAATGGACTCTAAATGGACCGCAAAAGTCAACACCAACGATATTAAATGGCCTCGCCTGTTGTACTCGATGATGAGGCAAATCACTCATAATTTGAAGATTACGAGATGGTTTTGCTCGTGCGTATCGAACACATTTGTGAACAATCTTACGAGTTACCATCTTACCATGTATGGGCCAAAACCTTTCACGAACAATGTTGAGAAGCGCTTGCGGACCAGCATGAAAATTCTTCTCGTGCAGATGACGAACTAAAACTGTTGTGAATGCATGGTCTTTTGGCAATAACATAGGATACTTTGTATCGCTGCTCAGATTCGAATTAGATATTCGGCCTCCTACACGAAGTATTCCCTCAGAATCCAGGAATGGTGAAAGCGAGTTGATGTGACACCTTGAGGACAGCTGATCACCATTAGATAATGTTTCGATTTCTCTTTGAAAACTTATGAGCTGAATGTATTTTACCAAACCTTTGAGAGCTTTGTTGAGTTCTGCGACACTAAGCGGCCCAAATAGCTTTATATTTTTCTTGAAGCGATTGTTTCTGTATCTGAACAAGTATGCAATTACTCTCAGAAGAGATTCGTAATTGTTGTGGTATTTTATTTTTTTCATAAAATCAGGTTCTATAACAATCTTTAAAATCGTTTTGGTTCTCTTTCGTTCAAGCTGAAGGTTTTCAGCGTTCAAAATTGCATTTGAGGAGATCCAATCGCTTTCTTCCAGCTTCAGAAAAGAAGGTCCACTGAACCACAGGTCGCTTTGAATTAATGCTGACGGATATGATCCTCTCGATATTACATCCGCAGGATTCAATTCCGAAGGAATGTGTCGCCATTGAGAAGTTGAAGAGTGTTGATGAATAATTGAAACGCGATTGGCCACGAAGGTCTGCCAGATTTGGCACATAACAGGTTAGTTCTTACAATACCATCATCATCTACAGAACGTATATATACACATGTACCAAATGCACCTTCTGAGCTGTCTGAAAAGGCATGAAGCTGATAATTATCTGTATGACCAAAAAATACACGACGATGAATGTGCATGTTGTTGAGTTCATTTTTAAACTTAAACCATGAGTGGTGGCATTCTTGGGGCAGAGCTTCATCCCACGCAAGCTTCAGACGCCACAGCTGTTGCATTAACATCTTAGCAAGAACGATGACAGGGTTTATAAGACCTAAAGGGTCAAATAGATGTGCAATATCGGAAAGAACTGTTCTTTTTGTTATGCACTCTGAAAGCAGGGGAGTTATCTCATAGTGAAAATTGTCTTCGACTGGGTACCTAATGTTTTGATTACCTCTTTACCCTTTATTTTGAAACATTGCTCACGATCAGTTTTTGAAATTCCTTCCAAAATTTCGACAGAGTTTGCACACCATTTTTTAAGCATGAATCCACCTTTGCCCAGCAACGATATTAATTCTGACTTTAAAGCCTTTAATTCATTGAGAGAATCACAGACAGTGATCAAATCGTCAACATAAAACTCAGAGCTTATAGTTTTAGCCGCTGCAGGAAATTGTTCCCCTTCATCGATAGACAGTTGTTTTAATGCACGAGTTGATAAAAATGAAGCACAAGCAGTGCCAAAAGTGACTGTGCACAAACGAAAAATGGCAATCTCCTTTTCCCAATTTCTCCATAAAATATAATGAAATCGTCTATCAGACTCATCTAACCGCACTTGGTGATACATTTTTGTTATATCAGCTGTCATCACAAATTTGTGTCTCCGAAATCTCAGAGCGATGGAGAACAAATCTGGCTGAATAACAGGACCTACCATTAGAATATCATTTAATGATTTCCCAGAACTTGATTTGGCAGTAGCATCGCACACCACACGTAATTTTGTGGGTGAGCTTGATGGCTTCATGACGCAGTGATGGGGGAAAAAATAATGTGGGGAGATGAGGTCACCATTGTTTACCAATTCCATGTGAGAATTCAGCAGCATTTCGTTCATAATGGCAGAGTATTGTTGAAACAGGTCTGAGTTTTTACGGAATCTTCTTTCGAGGGACAGAAGCCTCCTTTTGGCTATATCATAGGAATCCCCTAATAAGTTTGGATTCTGCTTGAAGGGAAGTCTCACACTGAAACGACCAGACTCTAAGCGCGAATAGTTGCTCACAAAATGATTTTCGCATTCCCTTTCTTCTGTTGACAGAACATCTGTTTGACAGTTGAAGCTTTCAATTTCCCAAAATATTTTTACCGAGTTGCTTAGTGCTTCATCGGTTTCGGATTCCTGCGGAGTGTCTCTAATAGTGAAACTAAGTCGGTTAGAAGTGCTCTGATTATTGGATTTTGGAAGTTGACCGGCTACTACCCACCTAAATAAGGTGTTTTGCAACGCAGGTAAGTTCGGTCCTAATTTAATCTGTCCTACGCATAGTATTGTGTAAAATAAATCGACGCCAAGAAGCAGGTCTACACGCTGAGGAACTTTAAATTGTGGATCAGATAAATTAATATTATTTGGAATGTTCCATTCTTTGATATCAATTTTTTTATCAGGTAGCAGTCCTATTATTTGTGGTATCACAAGTGCCTCTATTGTAGCTGTAAAACCATTGATACGAGAACTGATGTTAAGAATTGCTTTGTGTTTAGCCATTGTTACAATGTTATTGGCACAAGATAAGGTGGTATGGGATTGCAGACATTGCGTTCCAAGACACTGCATAAGCCTTTCAGAAAATAAATGTGTTTGAGATCCTGAGTCCAAAAGTACACGGCAAGGTATGACCTGTTGCAATTTGTTTAATATATTTATGACTGCTGTTCCCAAAAGACTATTTTCAGAAGAGCTGGCGTACATTGAATGAGAAGTTGAAGCAGGTATTTCGTTGGAAATATTGAGGTTCTGAGAAGACGTTGGGTGACTACTTGAACTAAGTGGGGCTTGTGGTACAAAAGTTGGAGCATTTTCAACAAGATGCAAAAGTGTGTGGTGTTTCTTTCCACAATGACGACAACCCCTAGATGGACAATTAGCGCTACTGTGATCTGTAGATTTCAAGCAGTTGTAGCATAGATTTAGATTTTTAATTTTGTGTATACGTTCGGGAATAGAAAGTCCTTGAAATTTGTAACATCGATAAATAAAATGACCGGGAACTGAGCAGAAAATGCAAGTGTTTTTTGTGGTAATAAATGCTTTAACATTGTTTTTTGAATTAGATTTTTGACCTTTCTGATTATCAGATTTTGTTGAAGAATCAAGAGCAAATAAATGATTTGTAACATTACCTTCAAGATGCTGAGCTCTCTTTTTAAGAAAATCAGTAAGTTCCTTTATGCTTGGTAGTCTATCTGTTGGTGCGTCATCATTCCACTTACTTAGAGTAGCAGGATCCAACTTAGAAGTCATTATAAAAACAACAACATCGTCCCAATGTTCAACGGGTCTCTTCAGATTACTTAATCCAGTTAAATGGTTGCTGATTTTATCCACCAGGTTCCTTAAATCTGCTGCTGATGCCTTATGAATCTTGGGATGATTGAATATGTGTTGGAGGTGCTCCTGCGCAATAATTTTCTTGTTTTCAAAACGTTCCTTTAGTCTTGCTAATGCCACATCGTAGTTGTCGTCTTTTGTTTTGAGCCCTTCAACTGGGGCAATCACCGTTTCGCTAAGCTTCGAAAGTAGGTAATGAAACTTAGCTTGCTTAGACAGTTTGGGATTGTTTTGCACCAGTGATACGAAGCGATTGTACGAAACCGTCCACTTAGTCACGTCACCTGAAAATGAAGGAAGTTCAATTACTGGCAATTTGATTGAATCGTGTTTATTAGAAGTTGATTAGGATACGTTCATTGTTTCATCCTTGTTCACATGCTTGACGTTCAAAAGAACTTTCAGTGTGGCGATGGTGGAGTAGTAGACTTCTTCGTTATGAGAGCGCTCAGGATTGTTGATTTCCTCGAAATCAGCTTCTTCAATTTTCAATTGTTCTACCTTAAAATTGCTAAAGGCAGACTCTAGATATTCAATACGAACTTGTAGATCGGGCACAGACGTTGAAGCAGGGTTATCTTTGGCTTGAACAGAGAATAACCGCACTCTTTCAATCTGGTCCATGGCCACAAATCGTCGAGTTTTAAGAGCTTCTAGACACTTGAGTTTCTTCTGTTGGGCCTTTAAAGCAGCTCCATCTACAGGTTCGCTTGTTGTACCCTTTTCCGAACTGGTGGTTTTTGTAGCTGGATCGTCCTCAGGCATTGTCGACAGTACAGCAAATATTGTTAAGTAAACGTTAAAATTTGTGATAAGATCACGTCGGGGTCACCAAATAATGTTGAGAGAAAGCAAGCGTTTTTGTTTCCCTGTTAATTAAGTCCGATTCAAGATACGATCTTGATGGATTCCTTTAATAAACTTGGATTAATAGAAGACACGGTCTTTAGTTGTTCACAGCTTTATTAAGAATAGAATATAAAAAAGGTTAGGTTTTTGACAACCGGAAGGGTCTGACATTTCATAAATTAAATTTGTAAACAAATTAGCGAAAAACATAGAATTGTTTACAGGGTGTTTAAATTCAATTAATTAGATTAATTATTTATTTTTATAGCAAATGTTAATGTAAAGTTATGTTAATGTAATTAAAGAAAATTTGAATTAAAAATATCTTTGAAATGAATATTTAATAAAAATGTATTTAAGACTCAACAGACAACCATAAACAACATTATGTATTCAAAATCATAGGGAAAACCACCAACAATTATTTCATCTTTGTTTCTAATGAATTTACATTATAACACTCTCTTTCTGGGACTATCCATTTTTGTAACAAAATAGTACCTTTGAAAAGAAAAACAACTGACTTCAAATCTAAGACTTTATTTTCTCATGGATGCCGTTATCAAAACTGAACCAAATGTAACCCAATGGATCAAAAGAAAAGAATCATCAAAATCGATCCACCCATTCTAAATTTCTGAGGTAACAAACAAAAAAAACATACAGACGAATTGATAAACTCTTCCTTTTTTGAAATCGGTTAAAATCGAATAACTCGACGCGTTTGCGAACCAACTGAATGTTATTTAGCTACATGTAAATTTACCAACTACAGTCTACTACCTCTAAATTGAATTTCAATTTAACTCTCACTTTTTCGCCAAATTGTTGCGTTCCCCTCAATTTTTTAGTGTTCTTTTTTCAATCGCTCAGACGGTAACTCGAATATTTCCAAAATTAAACTAACTAGAACAATTTTTTATATCCAGTGAAAATTCGACCAAGAGGGATTCGACTGTAAATTAATAAACATCCAAAATACCAAAGTTTTTTTAGCAAAACAACAAATGATTTTTCAAAAATATGCCAAATGAAAAAGCGCGGAATAAAGTTTGGCGAAATAATAAAGTTGCGAGCTATATCAAAGGCCAAATAAACATTGGAGAGATAAAAATTGCTAAATAAACAATTTTTGTTTTGATACTGACGAAGTAACGATTTGCGAAATAATTTCTGATGGAATGCTATGTTCCTAGGTTTCGTGTAAAAATAAAATAAAATGGACGATTGGATGGCACGAATTTGCTCTTGTAGTTCAAAGTAAAAATATATTTGTTAGTCATTGAACAGTTAAGTTTTTGGAATGTTATTATACAGAAAAAAATATATAAAAAAGTATTTTTTGTATATTTTTTTTGTAAACAATATTATTTTTTTACGAACGGCATGACGAAAACTACTTTTTGGACTTTGGAATACGTTCATGCAAGACCTGATCAAAAACTCTTTCGGAAATGTTGTAAATAGTAAATGATTTTGGTCTTAATTTTGGCCTTATTTGTTATAATTTATCATGCAATGCATTTGCTTTAAATTTAACAAAGGATACAATTCGAGTTAGGACATGATATTACGAAATTTGGGTAAAATCGTACTTTAAGTTTTGACGCTTCGATTACGAATGGAAAGTTCAAGAGAAAAACCTTTATTGTTATATATATTTGGAAAGCTTATGCATTAATAATTTATAAACAGTTAATGTTATTACATTTATAAATATACTTGAAAATTCTTGATGTTTTAAAATTGATTTTAATTTGTAGGTAAGGTATTTACCGTACCTTAAAGTTACTATATATCGTGCCCTCACATATAAAGAAAAAGTCGTTATCGTAAAGGTGAATAAAAAGGTTATCCAGTAATTCGTGTACGATATTTTGGGAAATGATTTGGGACTATAAAGAGGATTGCCCCTTTTTTTGGAAAAGGATGCATATTTTCCATAAAAAATTGCTTACTATGAAAAAAGTTTAAAACTAAACAAAAAGACTTATGATACTGTGCCATACATTTTTTAAAGCAAACACTCTATCTTTTCAATTTCAGTTTAAATCAATTTGTTTTAATGAAAATTTTTTCATACTAATTTCGGTAGTATAACCACTTTAGCAAGTATTTAAACTACAGTAGATCCCCTTTCACATGAGAGCGACCAACGAATGAGCGAATGCACGAACAAATGAGATTTGATAAATTTTTGAAGCTATTTTTGTAACTTAAATTATACCAAATGGTAATAACTTAAGTGGCACTAACTTTAAAATACTAAAATTTTCTTTTAAATTGTTAATATGGGAGATATTAAAAAAAAAACAAATTGTTCGTTACGAAGAAAATCTAATCATTACGACCAAATTGTTTTTTCAATTATTTCTCATTAAATAATAACAATTTTAGTGCCTTAGGGTTAGTATCAGTTAGTGTCTATCTATTTTTAATAGTTTAAGTCAGAAAATTAGATTTAGAAATGCATTAAATCTCATTTGTTCGTTCATTCACTCATTCATTGGTCGCTCTCATGTGCGAGGTCCTTAAGGTACGTCCGGATTAAGAATTTTTGGGTCCAAGACGTTTTAAATGTCGCTACTCTCTGCCAGATGGATCCAAAAAGTGGTAAAAAAACAGTTTTGTTTTTGAGCGTGAAAATTTTACATCAGAAAATCATAAAATAGTCCCCTGCTTTTTGCGCTCTTTGAACTTTGTATGCATCTGGTTGGGTGTGGTGACTCGATTAGAACTTCCGTTGAACCCATTGTTTTCTCCATTTTGATTGTCCTACAAGTATTTGAAGGGTGCTCCTTGCAGGAAGTGCTGTTAAGCAAAATAGGAAATTGTTTTTGTGCATAAAACAAATTGAATTTTTTTTGTGAAAAAAAAAATGCTTACTGAGAAATTAAGAGGAGTTCCTGGAGGATTTTTTTTGGATACATGCCAGCAAAAATTCAAATACCTTACAAGACAACCTTTATTTGGATTTTTTTTTGTGGTTTTCAATTTTTGGCATGTACGAGTTTGTTATAATGGAAGTAGGCTTTCCAGCTTTTAAGATCCGTTTACATTTTTTTCTATTTGTATTATATCCTCACTCGGGTTTGCCAAACAGGAAATACAAACTTCCAATACAGGTAACTTTGCTCCAAAGAAAGATAAAACTTCTATTCATGTCACTACATTGATCATAGTTGTTGTTGGATTGTGATATATATAACCTTAATATGGAGGATAAAGCCTTAGGCTATTGTGAATTATAATTCATTGTATATTTGAAGATGTTTTAGAACTAATTACAGCGACTAACTAGAACTAAAAATTGCAAAACTTATTTCTGCAGAAGGGCCATCATTCGGCGACAGGTCAACGAATTAGACGACAGATTAGACGATAGCTGAAAAACTATATCGATGGAATCAACGATAGCGTCACTTCTTCCAGTCAGGTTGAAAAACTATTCTAAGAACACCTTATGCTACCCCTGCTTATAAGGAGCGGTCGATCCGGCCTCTCGTCCGTCGAGTCATTGAAGGGCCTATTTCTCCAGGTTGAAGGCTCTTCTCACTTGTAGGCTGCCATACGTAGGAGTATTGACATTATTATGATGTTATGAACCATCTACAAGTCTTGGATAGACCTTAAATATAAGACCATTTAATATTTTGTTTGTTTCATACATATGTTAGAATTTTTTTTATGTTACTCGACCCGACCCACATATAGTTTTTATTGTGATGTCAACTATAATTATATTTTACTATGAAGTGGCTTAAGATTTAACTGATTAAATATACCCTCAGTTCCTGCTAGGTCACTAGTTCTTGGTGAGCCACAAAATGTATTTATTTACAGCTGTATATTTCAAGTTATTGTAGTTTTTGTCAAAAACGTCGAAACAAAAAAAATATTTTGTATCATTACTAAGTCATTAATTTTCCTAGTTTCTTATAATAGTTTAAAAAATAAACTTTTTTGTTCATTACAATTGTTTTCAAAATTAAATAAATTCAAAATTCTTATCAAAAACTATGCTCTATAGGGCAAGTATTGGCTTTGTGTAAAAAAAATCATCGATTTTTAATCAAAACTAACATAACGAAGATGGAGAAGTCCCAAAAAGTGGTTTTCGTCATGTCTTCCGTCAATCTGTGCGTCCATCTGTACACAGAGCCACAGCCTAAACGGGTTGACGAAAATTTGGTACAAATAACTTTTTTGTAATTTCCAATTTGTGTTTTTTGTTTGTTTTTGAATATCAGGGTTTCCAGTTATTGAACGTTCCTAACGATTTCGATTAAACTCGGCGTGTGTTCTGTAAAGAGTGATAATATCAATACTGCATGTTCAGATTTTCTAAAAAAGAAATAAAAATATAAGGGAAATATGATGAACACTCTTTTCGAGAAATTCGACAAAATTTGTTATGTTATTACTGGCTCAACCGATTTCGTTCAAAACTTATCACCAGATTCTTCTTATCATTTTAAAAAGCACTGTGGATTTAATTTTTCAATACCTCATAATAATATAACTGAATTTTTCAGTCTCAACAAATATGTTATTACTTTAAACTACAAAGGCAAATTCGTTCGATCCAGCCATGAATTTAATTTTGTTTTTTGTTTTTGAATATCTCGTCTAGAACGAGTCAAAACTTAAAAGTTATTGGAATGCAAATTACACGGCACTAGTCAGAAAAAGTGTAGAAAGATAGGAATAAACTTTGATAATACACTGGTACAGAAGTTTGCGATAAAGATGTTTAAGACAGAATGTGTTGGTAGTTTTCTATATAATAGGCAAATTTGTTCGATCCAGCCATGAATTTAATTTTGTTTTTTGTTTTTGAATATCTCGTCTAGAACGAGTCAAAACTTAAAAGTTATTGGAATGCAAATTACACGCCACTAGTCAGAAAAAGAGTAGAAGGATAGGAATAAACTTTGATAATACACTGGTACAGTAGTTTGCGATAAAGATGTTTAAGACAGAATGTGTTGGTAGTTTTCTATAATTTTAGCCATTTTTGTAAAATGGATACTTGTTGAGTAATACACCAAAACCTAAGAAAGTACACAAATTTGTCGCAGTTTTTCGACGATTTCTCATGTTTGCTGTGAAAAATGTTTGCCAACATTTCAGTTTCATTTCAACACTGATTAAACTCCTGATTTCACTTCTAAATATTATTGGGAAAGTTGTTTGAAAAAAACTTGCTAAATATAATAAGAAAATTTTAAGGTTATGAATACCGAATTGAGGATAAAATTTCTCCCTTAAAGACTTTTAGTGGAGTAACTAAAGCTCAAATATAGCATTATCTCGGAATCGGACAAAACCGCTCCGAATAAGATGGTTTTTGTTTTTAAATGTTGGTTATCAAAAATAGTTTAACAGTTACCGGTTTAAAATTGCCGCTCTTATTTTTTTTTTAACTCAACAATAAAATTTTTGTGAACAAACAAAACTTTATAAGCACAGAACCTTTTTTTATTAACATCTTAAATGAAGTATACCCAAAAAATAGTTTCAGAAAAAATGATTTTCAAACTCAGAAAAAAACAAATTTCAATTAAAATTTTCAACCGATTTTTTTTAGAAAATACAAATGCTAAGAAACTAGCAACCAAATCCAGAACATAACAAAGTCTTAAGTATAAAAGTTTCTTAAAAAATCTAAAAAGTAACATAATTTTTAAGAAAAATATTAAATAAAAATAGCATAAGTTTTTAATTTTTTAAAATTTCTTCAAAACTAGAAGACATATTCACACTAACTTTTTTGTATTCAACTAAAACGAAATAAAACCATTTGTTTTTGGTCGAAAAATTAACCTCAAAAAGTAATTAATAATATAAATCAGTTTAATTTTTTTTAATTATAATTTTTTTCCTAAAATTAAAGTTCAACTGTTCACAGTTGTTCAAAAACCAAAAAAAAACATAGACCATACTATTCTTGAGTCAGTTGTCTTCAAATAAGATCATTGAATTTTGGAAGAAAAAATTATATTACATAACGTAAAAAAAAATGTTGATAAAAAAAAAATAAGCACAAAATTTCTGTTAACCCAAAATTGTTATTCACCTCTCAAATCAACAACATAAGAAAACGGTAAAATCCTAAAGTTGTTGATGTTTTAAGATTCTGAATAGTAATAATATTTATTTTCAATAAATCAAACTTTTAAACAAATTACAAATTGATAACAACAAAACATAAACATAAAGTATTAAAGGTTTGAATGAAACAACAACAACCTGTGTGGGCTACCACAAAGTTCATAGGCTGGAATTATAGCTATTTCACAGGCTGCCACACCCGATCATCAGATTCCTTCTATTAGTGGTGCTAAGTCGATGTATGTTCAAATTATTTGAAAAACTGATGCCCGAACTGGGCTCGAACCATCGACCTAGCGATTGCAAAGCACATGCACTACGCATTACGCCAAGCAACCACATGATAAATCTAAACCCAGATCGAGTTTCATTGTTTATCAAAGTGTATTGAACCGACTGGCATTTTTATCGGGTGTGGCAGCCTGTGAAATAGCTATAATTCCAGCCTATGAACTTTGTGGTAGCCCACACAGGTTGTTGTTGTTTCATTCAAACCTTTAATATTAAATGACGGAACAAGCAGCATAACTGCAAGTATTGCAAGCTACAAACACCCACTTTAATAAACATAAAGTGTTTAAGAACAAAGTAACAAATCTTATCTTCCAACACCGCCACTAGATTTTGATACTTTTATACAAATCAGAGTACAACAGTGATTATGTTTTGTTGCTGGGAGTCCTTTGGTCATAATGTCGGCAAGCATTTCTTCAGTTTTTGTGTATACTACTTTCAACTTGTTTTCTTCTATAAGCTCTTGAATGAAATGATGCCTTATGTCGATGTGTTTCAAACGAGCATGATACATGTTGTTTTGAGCAATATTTATTGCACTCTTGTTGTCACATTGTAATATTAGTTCTAGATTCTCCAATTGATAAGTTCTTGGAATAATGACTTAAGCCAAAGTGCTTCTTGAGATGTTGAGGCATAAGCCATATACTCAGCCTCTGTGGTGGAAAGAGCAACAGTCGGTTGTTTCTTTGCATTCCATGAAATAGGTCCTCCTTGGTATTTAAAGAGATAACCTGTAGTTGATTTTCGGTCATCTGAGTCACTTGCCCAGTCTGCATCTGAAAATCCTTTTAAACATCCTTTATCGTCACGAGTGTAAGGCAGTTTATAGTCTAAGGTTCCTTTGATATAACGGAAAAGTCGTTTAACCGCTAACCAATG
Source organism: Meliscaeva auricollis (assembly GCA_948107695.1). Lineage (NCBI taxonomy): Eukaryota > Metazoa > Arthropoda > Insecta > Diptera > Syrphidae > Meliscaeva > Meliscaeva auricollis. The sequence goes on along the minus strand of OX403619.1, from coordinate 36,376,704 downwards.
GCACTTTGAAGGGTTTTTATTGAATCTTGATAAAGCCCCGACTGCAAAGGATAGATCGGGGCGACTTACTTGAGCTGCATATAAAATACTTCCAATTGCTTCTTGATATGGAACTGCTTTCATATACTCAATCTCATCTTTGGTTTTTGGACATGTTTCTTTGATGAGTTTTTGGTTGATATCTAAGGGTGTGGATACTGGATTACAATCCTCCATACTAAATCGCTTAAGCATATTCTTAATGTATGTCTGTTGGTCTATCCATAACTTTCCCTTTTGACGATCACGAGTTATTTGCATACCAAGCACAAATTTAGCTTCTCCAAAATCTTTCATCTCGAATGATCTAGCCAAGTTTTCTTTTATAAGCTTTTTTTCTTCTTTGTTGTTGGTAAAAATCAATATGTCTTCAACATAAATAGCGACAAAAGTCTTGTCATTACCTTTCGTCTTGTAATATATGCACGGATCGGTTTTAGATTGTGAAAGTCCAATTTCCTTTAATGTTTCGTCCAGTTTCTTATTCCAAACTCTGCTAGCTTGTTTGAGGCCGTATAGTGATTTCTTGAGTTTACATACCTTATTTTGGTCATCATAAAATCCTTCAGGAAGTTGCATGTAAACTTCTTCTTCAAGTTCACTTTGCAAGAAGGCCGTCACAACATCCAATTGATCGATATCTAGATCATAGCGTACAGCCAAACTTAAAAGTAGCCTTATGGATGTGTACCTTACTACTGGAGAAAATGTTTCATGGTTATCGATCTCTTGACGTTGCGAATAACCCTTTACGACAAGTCTAGCTTTATATTTTTCAACATTACCTTTTGCATCTTTTTTTGTCTTGAATGTCCACTTGCAGTTTATGGCTTTTTTTCCTTTTGGTAATGAAACTAATTCCCAAGTATCATTTTTATAAGAGCCGCGTATTCATCATTCATTGCTTTCTTCCAATTAGGCATATACGGTGGTCATATACGATACATAGCCGTCTCTTACAGGTGGATTTCTTATTCTGGTAGATCGTCTTATTACTTCATCGGATGTGATTCCATCTGAAGATTTTTCATCAATGAAACTACCTTGGGCATCTGAAAAACTGTTTTCACTAGCCGATTCATCAACAATTTGAGTTGTTATTTCATTATCAGTATGTACTGACTAATCTTCATTCTCTTTCCCCACTGAATCGCATCTTCTGAAAATGTCATAATAAGAAGTATCATTTGTCTTACCATCTTCTGGAAAAACCTGCTCATGGAAAATTGCATCCCGACTTATTGAGACTTCTTTTTTCTTCATATCATAGAAGCGATATGATTTTGAATGTGTGCAGTATCCGATAAAAATGACTTCATTTCCATTGGAATCGAGTTTCTTCCTTTTCTCTTTAGGAATGTGAATAACTGCTTGACAACCGAAAACTTTGAGATGATCTAGGTTCACTCTTTTTCCACTCCAGATTTCTTCGGGCGTTTTTTCTTTTGTACCCTTGCATGGTGTTCTATTGATTAAGTAAACTGGCGTATTTGCGGCTTCAGCCCAAAATCTTTTGTGCAATCCTGAATCGATGAGAAGACAACGCGCTTTTTCGATGACGGTTCTATTCATCCTTTCTGCCAAGCCATTTTGCTGTGGAGAATATGGAACTGTTGTCTGATGTTGTATGCCTGCATCAGTTAGCATCTTCTTCATCTTGAAATTACAGTATTCCGTTCCATTATCGCTTCTTATAGCCTTAATTTTGTAACCGGTTTGATTTTCTACAAAATTTTTAAATTCAAGGAACTTTTCCGCCACCTCAGTCTTCCTTTTTATGAAATATGGAAAGACTTTTCTGGAAAAATCGTCAATGAAAAGAAGCATGTACTCAGAACCTCCAATTGATTTCTGTTCAATCGAACCACAAAGATCAGTATGTACTAGCTCTAATATTGATTCTGCTCTAGTACCAATTGACTTAAATGGCTGGCGCGCCATTTTACCTTTGATACAAGTGATACAATTAATTTTAGAATTATTGCAATCAATATTCTGTATCGCTTTCGGAATCATAACTTTTGTGGTTTCGATACTTGGATGTCCTAAACGCTTGTGCCAAAGTTCAACATTTGTAACCATACTTTGTGCAACATATGCGCTTTGGTTGGACGATCTGTTGAGGCAAAACATATCGTTCACCAAACTTGCAGTTGCAACTATAGTACCTCTTTTGTCTTTTACTAGACAAACATTCTTCGAAAAAATCATTGAAAAACCCTTTTGTACAATTTTTGATACAGATAAAAGGTTTATGCACAAATCTGGAACGTGAAGGACTTCCAGAAATTCTACTTCACTTTCCTTGGATTTTCCTATAGGTACTTTCATATCTACTTTACCTATACCTTGGACTTGCATTTTCGAATTATTGGCGACAATTACCTCAGAGTTAAGAGCTTCCATCTTACTTGAAAAGCATGCACTATTTGAGCACATGTGAGCTGACGCTCCAGAGTCAAAATACCATTCTTCTTTGTCAAGAGCTGAAAAGCAGCCTAACATCGCATTCTTTTTTTCTTGATAGTTCTTATTTTTCTTTGGACATTTAGCAGCAATATGACCAAATTCGTTACAGTTGTAACATTTAGGACCCTTAAAATTCTTGTTTCCAAAACTTTTTCTATTTTTGCCGACAAAAGCAATATCAGGAATCGTGTCCATATTGACATCCTGTAGTATCTTCGTTTTGATACTATCACCAGTAATGAGAATTCCAGAGCTTTGAATTCCCATTATCATTGGCTTGTATTCATCGGGGAGACCAGCTAGAAGCATTGATCCTGTCCATTCTTCATCTACGTTAAGACCTACAGACCTCAGCTTGTATGATGTATTTAACACATCGTTTAAATATGCATCTACAGAAGAAAAATCTTTCAGTTTTGTAGAGCAAAACTTTTTAATAAGTCCAACTCTCCTAACAAGACCTGAATCTTGAAAAATTGATTGAAGGGAATCCCAAATTTCCTTTGCGCTTTTACAAAGCCTTATATGAGGATAAATGGATCGTTCAACAAGCAATATAAGTTCCGACTTTGCATTTAAGAGCGTCTTTTCATCTGTTTCACCCTCATCAGAAATAGCTTTCCAAAGTCCTTTCATTTGGAAATAAGCTTCAACAGAAAATGTCCAGTCTTCGAAATTTTCGCTTCCCCGAAGCTTTTCAATATTGAATTTCATTTCAGACATCTTTTTCTTCAATAAAAATTTCTTTATAAATTCTTATTTATAACGTGATAAGGCCCATAACCTGATGTTTTAAGATTCTGAATAGTAATAATATTTATTTTCATTAAATCAAACTTTTAAACAAATTACAAATTGATAACAACAAAACATAAACATAAAGTGTTTAAGAACAAAGTAACAAATCTTATCTTCCAACAGTTTTAAATGCTCATTTTGTGACTTGTTTCATTAAAAATATTTTTCTTTTAATGTTTGATCAATTAACAACTGTTCCAACGCCAACAAGACTTACGCATTTGGTAGACTATAAAAAGACCAACAAAAACCATTTAGCTACCAGTTCTCAGTAAAATGTTTAATTTGACACATCTTGTTGCTGCTTTGAGCCTTATTTGCCTTGTGTGTGCTGCTAAAGTGCCTCTGAATACTGGCCGCATAGTTAACGGAGAAGTGGCAAATATTTTGGATTTCCCATTTCAATGTTCTCTATTGGAAAATGGAAACCACGTTTGTGGATGCAGTTTAGTTTCTGAAATTTATTTGGTGACCGCTGGTCATTGCTTAGATGACGTCAACCCTCAATCTTTTGATTTGAAAGTACGATGCGGTTCTTCAAAACACGATTCTGATGGTACTGTAAAGGATGTCAAGTCATTTAAAATACATCCAGATTATAATGGAGATACAATGGACTTCGATTCAGCTGTTCTTAAATTAGCATCTCCTATGGTCTTAAGTAACAAAATAAAAGCAATTCCGCTGGCTGATTTTCTCCCAAAAGATGGAAGTGAAGCTACCATCAGTGGCTGGGGATTAATGGAAAACAATGGTAAAGGCTTGTCACCTGTTTTAAAGGAGGCGACTGTCAAAATTATGTCAGCCAAAAAATGTGCTGCTGCAACAGCTTACGGAAAAAATATTAAGGAATCTATGTTTTGTGCCAAGGGTAAGGGAACTGATGCATGTGAAGGTGATTCTGGTGGCCCTATTACATGTGCCGGAGAGCTGATAGGGATTATATCATTTGGATTTGAGTGCGGTTCTGAGAAATATCCTGGAGTGTACTCTTCAATTGACCAATCAATGCCATTCATTAAAAAAATGATGAAAGCATAGTTACTATGCAAATGTAACAAATAAACAAAATAAAATAAAAAGTACTTGTGTTCTCATTGATCTATTCACTGATTACTTTGATTGACTCTCAAAGACACGAAGTGTTTCAAAGTGCGTATTTCTTCTGAAAAGGTTTTAATAAATTGCACGAGGCTTACTTCATAAAAAAAAAAAAATTTAAAGCTAGGCGTGAATCTTAGAAAAAAATATCTTTTGGTGAGCACAAAAATGCGGGAGTTTAAGTTTTCGCTAAATTATACATTATCTTAGATTTTGGATAAAAATAATTTAAATTTATTGTTTATTTATTCAATTAATTTTTTTCAAAAACAAAAAACGAATAGTTTTTGTGGTGCCACTGTGTCACGTTAAAAGGACTGTTTCCTTTTCTTCGCTATTGTATCTTCTCCGACACGGTTGCGTATACAGCTTCACTTCTTGGTATTGGTCATAGCGACAAAATTTTAAATCGATAGTAATTTATTATGTGGCATAAAAATCACTTTTACTTTTTCTTACACATATCACACATTAGTGAGTTGCTGCGATTTTTCAACCAAGTCTTTTTGAATGAAACAATTATAAAAAAATTCCAAAAACTATACCTTTGTAAGGGGGTAACCACAAACTTAGATTTTTTTTTTTATAAATGTTCCAATGAGGATTGAAAGCTCCCAAAAGTGTTGGCAATAAATCAGTGTTTTAAATTTTGTACAGAAGAACCCACAGAAAAGAAACAAAATCCGATTTGTGTTTATTTTTTCAAATGCAACATCTTTTTGAGAAAGTATGCTTTTGTTCCTGTAACTTTCTATAGTTTATAAATTTAGTTTTGGAGCAATAAATTTGTGGTTGTCCTATCTTAGTGATAGTTTCGGCTAAAAGTTGAGATCTTGGTCCATAGAGATAGAATGGAAGAAAGAATAAGAACAACAAACTTTTCCGTGCCGTTGACAGGAATTTTCGATAAAAATGTTTTTAAATAAGTTTAAATATTAAAAACTTTTGGGAGTCGAGTCGGTACTTAGCTATTTAGATAAGTCCATTATTTTAAAGATCAAAACCAATCTTTATTTTAACATTTATTTAAAGAAAAAGCTTGTTATACGAAAAGGACAAGAAGGTTTTATTTAAAAAAGCTGAAAGTTGAATGTAAACTAAGTTTTGCTAATCCTAAGCATTTGAATTTTACAGATTAAAATTATCTAAACGCAGAACATAACACCTAAATTAAAAGAAAAAAAAATATGATTTTAACTTTAGTACCTTGAATTTCATGTATCACACAAACCTGTAAATGCTATAAAAGTTTCACAACCTTGAATTGAATTTAATCAAAATTTATTAAAAAAATATGCTTCGGGAAAATAAACAACCACCAATAGAGAAGGTGCATAGTAATCTCAAAAAGGCTTCTAGATGATTGGCTTTAAGAAAATGCTAATTTTTGTTCTATAATATCTAAGTCAGATTTTAAAGATTAAGTTTTTAAAATAATGTTTAAGCTATTAAAGTCCAAAAAAGTGATTTTCGTCATGCCGTCGGTCGCCGTTGTTCTGTGCGTCTGTTCGTGTTTGCGTCTGGTGAGTCCATCTATACACAGAAATATACACAGAGTCTAAACAGGTGGACAAATTAGCTTGAAATTTGGAAAAGATTACTGTTTTGTAATCTCCAAGGCAGATTGTTTTTAAATATCTTGATTAGAACGAATAACTCCCATATAACGGTTTCGGGTTATTAGATTTTTCTAAAAACTTGGCGTATGTTCTATGTGATTGCAATTGTTGCATTTTTACTTTTTCTCATACAAATTCCACCAATGGAAATATGATGCACACGCTTTTCGGCAAATTTGTCATAATTTTAAGTTATCTTCTTATAGTATCATTACTGGCTCAACCAATTTCGTTCCAACAAAATACAAATGGAAAACTTGTGAAAATCTGACAAATCAAAACTCACAGCACCGACGTTTTACCGAAAGAAGAGATAAACCAATTATATAAGAATTCGCCAGGTTTTAGCGGAGTACCTTACAGGGGCGGACTGGGGGTTAAGAAAATATAAAATTCTAAAACATTGTTTTTTCATTCTGAATAAAATATTCTTTATAAGAAGACGTTGTTTCATTTAAAGGGAACTTACTAAAAAAACTGGGGTTTTCGCTTTAAATAATAAGGCCCTTGATGAAAAACATTGACAATTTTTTTTAAATAGCTTTCATAGAATAGATACAATGGATTTAAAAATTGGTCAAAAGTGGAAAAAGTTTTATGCTTATTTTGTAGATAATAGTATTTTCCAAAAGAGATGTTATGACAAGCTTTTCGATAGGCACAGGTGACCAGTTAAAAGTTATCACAACTTTAAAAACTTCCCAATGTCGAAAGTAAAACATTTTTGATTAGAAAACAACCTTTCCCAATGTTGAAAGTTAAACATTTTCGATTCCTATTTTCAAATTCGGAATATCTTGTAACTGATCACTTGTATCCAAGAACTTGTCATGACATCTCATATGGGAAATGCTATTATACATATACAAAATAAACATAAAATATTTTTCGTAAACTCTACTGTCTCTCTATAAAGCCGCTAAAGCGATTTCTTTCAAATTTGGTGGATAAAGGTGTATGTATCTGGTAATACTCTAGAGGGGAAATTGAAATTTTTTTTTAGGACCAAAATTAACGGGGCGTGCCATATAATTGTAAGGAAAAGTAAACTTTTTTCAACGTTTTTGATTAAAATGTTTGTATTTACTTTTAAAAGTAAGGTCACACATTTAAAATGAAAGAAATGTTTGTTTACATTTTATTAACGGTACCTCCCATAGAATCATGTTTGACTATCTCTAAAACGACTGAACCGATTTTGATGATTTTTTAAACGGAACATTTAAATTGTTTGATACTTATTTTTATATACTAAAAACAATTTCAATTTTTTGTTTTGAAAAATCAATTGTTTTGAAGAGGGACACTGTATTTTCTTTCAAATTTTGTTTTAGATGTGCATTAGTATTTGCTTGCAAATGTATACCAACTTTTTTTTAAACAAGAGGTTGAGAATTTTTATACACACAAAATTATTTTAATTTAAAACCGGTTCTTACGTTTTTCAATTTCTTTTTCTAAACATTAATCTTTCTTAATTAAATCAAATTGCATACTTGTTAGGAGCAGTCAAAGCAATTTAAGAAGTTGTTTATTTTTTTTAACATTTCTTATAAAATTATTTATTTTTAAAAACTTTTTAAGAAGTCTTAGCGACTTAGCAACTTTGACCCTGAGAGCAGTACGTATCTCGTGCGACTGATTTGTGCATTTTAGTTCTTAATGAAGGTGTCCTGTAAGGAGAATAGGTACTTGATTAGAAACTTTTCTGCTCTGTTAGGACTATTGGGACTTGAAACATGCATAGGGGTCCCACACACAAACTTAATGCTGAGGGCCTGCAAAGATCCATAGCGGGGCTACATTTACTAAACGGCCTCTAACATAACCCGTGGGCCTCGAAAAATCCATAGCTGGCCCACAAACAGAATCCGATGTGCCTTTAATAAATTTTTTCTTGCCTACCGGGAAAAATCCAAAGTGCCCGGCAAGCCAATCCGCCCCTGGTAGCTTAAGATGGTTTAAAAATAAAAGATCATCGATCATACAATACTAACATCCATTTTATAATAAAATAATAATATAATATTTCGACACGCATAAGACATGTGTATTACACGAGGTCACCAAAGAGAAGAAGATAAAAATAAATCGTAACATTTAAAAATGTCTTTCAGCCTTCCGTCATTTGCTTCTCTCGTACACATCTTTTCTATTCTTCAGTATAGCTTAAACAAAATCTAAAAGAAAACCAGGATTTTCCTTTAGAGAGAAATGGTTTGATATTGAGTTGTCTGAGGTACGGAAGAATTTTTTTTTGTTTAAGTTGCTAAGAAAAAATTCACAAAATGATTTTTTTTGTTTAGACAAAAAAGGAATATAAAAAGTTGTGCAATGTTAAACGCTGAAATCACCAACAATTAGACTTCTACCGGCAGACTACTTTATTAAAACGACAAGAAATAATTGCAGTAATACCTGCCAATTAGCGGTTCCCAACCTTCAAAACAACACTTTCAACGCCTCATTTTCGGTAGCTGAAGTCGAATCTGCTGAAGAAATCAAAAAATGACAAACTCTTGGATCGGATGCTGTTCATATGGGTTTTTTTTTAAGTTAAGCACTCCAGATCTTCTTTTGAAATTAGCCAGCTGCTGTTTATTATTTGCTCATTTCCGGTTCTGTTCCTGAATATTGTTTTGAAGCTCTGCTTTACCTTATCCTTGAAAAAGGATTCCAGTAACTCAGCAAACCACAGAGGCATCAATTAAGATTTTTATTAATCAAATTCAAAATGTTTTATTTAAACTTTTATTTTTTTGAAAACATACAAATTGTCACTCTGGCAAATGGCGGCCCGCGGCGCGGCGGCGGCGGTGGCGTATGCCATGTTTATTTATGATTTCTTACTAGTATTAAGAAATTTTCTTTATAAAAATCGTTATCAATCTAAATCTAAATCTAACATTGCTACATAAACCCGTCAAAATTTGACTCAAGTAAGAACTGTATACGTTATTATATAAATGATGAGCTGACGCAATTTAATTTTTAAGTATCGGTAATGTGGATATGGAAAAATAAACAAAAAAAAATCAAATACCAATACAATTGCTGCTAAACAAAGTGTCTGTTTTATTGTTTTCACAAAAACGTGTCTCTTCTTAGACTGTACACAAGCTAACGATTACTGTGTGTTGCCAATTCTAACAAAACCAAACTTTTAACAGTTTTTAGATAAAAACACCAAAGTTTTCATTCATTCAGTCAATTTTATCGAGATGATTCGCTTAGCGGTTGTTATTTTGAGTTGTTTCATTTTCTGTGGTGAAAGTGCCAATGTTTCAAAAAACTCTGGACGCATTATTGAGGGAAGAGAAGCTGCTAGTATTCAAGAGTTTCCATTCCAATGTTCTCTTCAGAAATTAGAAAACCACGCTTGCGGATGTAGCATCCTCAATAACAATGTTCTTATTATAGCTGCTCATTGCGTTGTCGGTGCAACCCAGAGTGACATCAACCACATGCAAGTACGTTGTGGTTCACTTTTCTGGAGTACCGGTGGCGTTCTTAAAAAAATCGATTCAATTCTCCTACATCCTGAATACAACACTGACACTATGGCAAATGACATCGCTTTGATTAAATTATCTTCTTCGTTTGTGTACAGCGGTACAATTAAGCCTATCAAATTGGCAACATCTAGTCCAGCTGACGGAAGTCCGGTTAGGGTAAGTGGATGGGGCTATAAGAAAGAGGAGGTGAAAGCTATGACTCCAAAGTTACAAGAAACTACTGTCAATTTTCTATCGGGCAAATCATGCCGTTCAACACTTTATAAGTACTTAGGAGAAATCAAGGATGGTATGTGCTGTGGCTTGGGAGTTAATCAAGATGCTTGCCAAGGTGATTCGGGCGGCCCATTGACAGATGAAAATAATGATCTTGTTGGAGTCGTATCATGGGGATATGGATGTGCGAAACCAGGTTATCCAGGTATATATACCCTGGTCCCACATTACTTACCATGGATTAAGAAAAATGCAGATGCAATGAAATAATAAGAACAAACAACAAAAAAAATCTAATGTATTTTCTTGTATTTTTTTTTTTAAATTGTTGAACTGAGTTAAATAAAATGCATCATTAAGCGTATCTTTTTTTTTTGTTATATGTATCTCAAGTCAAAATATATTCATAATGTACTTTAAAGAATACACCTTCATATGAAAGAAAAATCGCGCGATGAGCTCTCAAGCTTACTGAGAGTAAAATTCAACTTTCGGAAGGCTTCCATGCTACTAGCAGCATTTTTGCTTTATTTTTGAAAGGAACAGAACCTGGACCCTGCTCATTTTCAATGACACTCCTTGAAGCCACTGATCTCCATAATGCACTGAATAGTGGATGCATACAAAATGTTGGTGCAAATTGAAGAACCTGAAATTCGATTGTAAAGAACATCGTCCATACAAATTAAGTTCAACGCAAGAATCTGAATTTTATTTTCAGACTATGCAATCTTTCTCTTTTCTTCTTTAAATAAAGAGCAAGAAAAATATTGATTATGGAGTAAACTGTCACGTTTTCAATTTAAACCAAGAAAATTGTTGACTTTCAAGGGAATACACTATCCAGAGTATTAAGAAGATCAGTGAGATTAGCTGGCTAAGGAAAGCTTACAATCCTTGAAAAAATTAAATTATTTATTAATAATTTAATTGCATTAGTAATTTAACTGTAAAATCATTCTTTAGTACTCATTAAGTGGCAAGAATTCTGAGCGACCTACATTCTGACCATTCACAAATACGCTGTCACAGATATCCCTGGCAAAGGCAAAGTTTTGAAGAAGTATTCCCATCCAGCTGCCCTAAACTTTTATTTTGCTCTTTAAAGAGTAGTTTTGGTTTTGTGTCGATTTTTATCAATATCAACTTAACGATAATGGAGAAGTTCAAAAAGACGTTATGCCGTCCGATGGTCTGTGCGTCCATCTGTAGAATTGCTTATCCCAATCCTACTAAATAGAGTGTTAGAAATTGTTCCTTCCTCAAAAAAATTATTTTTCTTGTATTTATTCTAGAAAACTCTGGATATTATTAAATCATAGATTTCAAAAAATTGTGTTTATAAAAATCTTAATCAAAACTTAAGCCATGGACTCGTTTCAAAATAAATTTTGTGCCTAAACTAGTTGAAGTAAATGGTGAATTTTCAAATTATCAGGAAATCGTTATTATTCACGAACGCTTTAATATCTAAATCTCGAAATCTCGAAATCTTAAAACAAAATCTACAAAGCCAACATAGTAAAACAGGACAAACTTTTGAAAGCCAAACTCGTATTAACAAACGCATTGTATCATCCCTGCTCTTTAATTGTATACACTTTAAACGACAATATGCAAGGCAAACAATACACTACACGACAAGAAAGAAGTTAACACAAAAACATAATTAAGCATCAACAATTGGCATACACCAAAAATCTAACACTATCTCAACCTGATGAAGGTACTTTGAAACACGTTGAAAAAGAACATTGATGACCTAATGTTTAAAAAGTAAGCTATTACACGGTGATGCAAGAGGTGTGACTCCTCACGAAAATCAATGAGTGCAAAAAGAATGCAAGAAGTAAAAACGACTATGTATGTTGTAAGCCCTTCGCAATCATTGAATTTCAAGAAGAATCACAACTTATTTTATCATAAAAGTTCAAATAAATTTTTTTCTTTAAGTATAACCGAAGGATCATCATACTCAAAAAGCCCATGGTGTCGTGATAAAAAGTAAAAAAATCCCGATCAGCCTCGGAAGTAACTCGTTCAAGTCAATATTTTGTATTTCTAATGAAGAAGAACTTCATAGAAGAACCGGTCAAGAATCCATAGACACACTATACACAGACGTAAGTGGCAGTGGATTCGTCATACGCTTCGAAAAGGCAACAAATGCATTGCTGGCGAAGCAATACAGTGGAACCCACTCACACAGGCATTTCAGGTCGGTCGAGAAGTACATGGCGCAGGACAGCCGAAAGGGAATCTGCACAGCTGGGGAAGATTGGGAGAAAAATCGTACACGATGGCACGTAGGAGTAGCGGCGGCCTTTGCCCCTTTTGGGGATCACTGTGGACTCATCAAGATCCTTAGTAACGGTAGAAGTAAGTAATTCTAAACCTTATTGGATTACTCTTGTGCTCAAGTAAAATATTTATTTATTTATGAATTTTACTGTTGATGTTAATATTTTTCGCTATGATCCCCCCAAGGCGTAATTTTGTATACGCCGCTGATTTAATTGCATACATACATATTAACAATTTCAAATTAAAAAAAAAATGTCAATAAATTAAATCTGTGTCAATAAAAACTAGACTTCAAACAAGCGTATGTTCAAAAATATTGTTGTATAACATATTCATTCAATAAGTAGGTATGCATATATTGGCCGACATGTGGAGTGTAGGAAAAACCCCAATTATTTTTTTATTATTTTTGAACGTTTTCAAGGCCTTCAATCATGCTTATTGGAATAAAAATATTCTTTTTTAATTATTCCTTAGCAATATTGTATAAAGCGTCTTTTAGCGAATCGAAACAAAAACAAAGATGTAATAACCTTTTTATGCGCAGAACTTTTTACTTGCGACATATGTATGCATATGTTGGGTGTTTTGTACTATTACAATTAGTATCATTTTCGAATTTGTAAAACAAATTGAGTTCGAGATAACAATCAAACATGACATTGCGATGATGGAGAATGCGAAAAAAGTGGATCCAACTTAGGCTAAATTGATTTTCTTGAAACTTTATATAACGAATAAAGAAAAACTTAGTTTAAAAAAAAAAACGGCTCTAACGATTTTGATGAAAACAGGCAAAGTCGTACTTTTCAAATTAAGATAAAAATATTTTATTACAACGAATAAAAACAAACAACAATCAAGAATTTGTTTGAAAATGACTTTTGGGTAACTTTATTCGTAGAACAGTTAACTGACTGTTTATTAGAAGATTGAAAAATCGGCTCTAAGATACAAATTCTTCATCGACTAGTTAAAACATTGAACCACACATAACACATAGCTTTTTTCAGCCCATTATTACTGGAGTAACAACACATTTATAATCTGACTGATTCATATTCTACACTGTAGGTAACAGAAAAAAAACTAAATAGATGGTCAAATTTAAGATTTCGATAAAAAGTAATTTTTTTTTAATTGCACTGTGAAGTTAGTGTAAAAAGGGAAACAGATAAAAACAAATGTTTTTAAATCTCGAAAAGGTTAAAACTAAGAATTATTAAATACATTTTATGGAATAGATAAATTGAAATGATTACAAGTTTCGGTTAAGAACAAAATCCTTAAAATCAAAAACTTATTTTCCAAAATGAAAATATGCTTGGTTGCTTTGAGAGAAAGATTGTTCGAGTGATTTTTGGTTCTGTGTGTATCGAAGGTGTATGGAGAAAATGATTCAACGACGAGCTTTACGGGCTGTAAAGCGACGTTGACCTGATTAAGAAGCTTAAAATACAGCGGCTGAGATGGCTGGGACACGTGGAGCGCATGGACAGAGACCGCGTAAGAGGTGGCGCACACAAGTGGAGAACGACCTCAACCAACTTGGCGTGCATAACTGGAGGCGGCTAGCTAAGGGGAGAGCTAGCTGGAGAGCCATGTTGGTTGAGGCCGTAATCCATCCTGGATTGTAAGCGCCACCTAAAGTAAGTAAAGTGATGTTAGCGTGGGTAAAGTTGATGTTTTATTGATAAAAAAAATTATACACATTGATGGATAAAAAAAAATTAGGCATCTAATACGGATTATATTCAAAATGCTCCGTAAAGTTTTTTTTTTAGCTTTAAACAACACATACGTTTTTGAATGTTTATGTGGGTGGATTATTTGATTTTACAAATCAGGGAATAACGGGAAAAATATTTTGTCAAGATGACTGTTAGATTTATGTTTTATCTATACATGTGTGCAGAAATTAATATTTTTTTTAAATAAATGAAAGTAAAAACAAGATTTTTCAGTGCAAGCTTTTTCAATTTTACATTTTCAAGCTTGAAATATACGCAAGCATCACGATTAAATTTCCTATAATTAGATATGTAACACACTGTACATGCTAAAAAAGCTGTACATGCTAAAAAAGCTTCACAAACTTGAAAAGAGTTTCATCGAAATTCAACAAAATTGTCTGCTTTGATCGTCGGACTCGACCAGCAACCAGTGGAGAACGGTAGGTACCGTTGGCTCACAAATGGATTCAAGATGGTTCGCTTATAAAATTTATAACTTTTTTGTTTAAAGTTGGATTTTAAAAATTGAGGTGTTTAAATTTAGTTGGAATATCAGGCTACAACATAGTGTAATTTTTCATACAGTTACATACAAAAATAATGAGAAAAACGTAATGGAAGGCAAAATCAATTTTTGTTTTCTTTTACGAAATGGTATGAAATATTTTTGAATTCCATAAAACAATGTACTAATACAAGTTTCCTTGATAGGCAATAAACATTTTGAACATATAAATGAGTATTTACAGAGAGAAAATTAAAGAAAAACACACGAATAATTGATTTCATTCGATATTAAAATCTGTCACTTTAGTTGGACCATAGTTCTGCATAAAAATATTGTACAATTATTATATTAAACATTGCCACAGAGTTCGTTAAGTGAAAATATGTTTTTAATGAATGGTTGAAAATTTGGATATTTTGAATATATTTTTCTAGATGTATCTGTTTTCTTGAGCAATGCGATACAAAGTTAATCGATTAAACTAAACACAAAGAATGTAAATGACGTATTACCGAAAAAACATCGAACAAAATTCACTTTTTATGCTCCTTTGACCAACTGTATCATTCATAACATCAGGCTATGTCTACTTAAATAATTTTAAATTTCTATGAAACTACACCTAAAAGGTTAATAATTATGTTGATATAACACTCAGAAGCTTCACAATATTATTAAATAATATCAAAAATAGTATCTTAAAATTATATTTCTCATATAAATGATCGGCGGTCATTTTGAAGTATCAAACATTAATGTGGGTAGCAACAAACTTCAAAAAGACCATTTGAAATTGGCCGAACGCAAAATAGAACGCAGAAGTTTGGCCGATAAAATATCAATTACATATATGAAATATTTGAATTAATTTCACAAAAAAGCACATTATTTATTTCTTTGAAAAAATTTTATGACTTTTTACTACAAACTACAAAAAAATAAATAATCATAGAAAGTTTAACCTCCTGCGCGCGTTCATGAGTACATGGTGTTTTTTAACTTTCCTCAAAAGTCACAATAAATCATATATCCGCTGTCGAAAGGTGAAACCGTAAACTTTAAGATTGTTAGGACATTCTTATGCTTTGGACATTCAAAAGTCTCAAAAAATCACTTGAATCCAAAAAGAGAAAAAAAAAAACAGGTGATCCGACTGCCCTGACTGCCTCATCTATGTGTCATCTTTTATTATAGTTTTTTTTTTTTGTTTATTAATCTTATCTCCCCGTTTAACCTTCAAATCCTTAACACGTGGATAAGTGATTTTGTGAAAAAATTTAAATTAGCTAGAGAATGTCCAAAGTTAAAGTGTAAGAACTATATGCTTTGATTGTTTATAGCTAAAAAAACAAACAACAAAAACATTAATGTTAATTTTGAAAAATAGAAATGCATGTCCTTGTTTTACAAAAGTGATCGTAAATTTTTTTCAAAAATAATAATACTACCTATGATTGGATGTTTTTAAAAACTATAAATAATTGAAGCATATATAGTGCTTAATCACACAATTTCTTTAAGAAAACAGAATTAAAAAAAAAATTTGTATTTTTCCAAAAACTGTTGGGGAATGCAATTTTTTTTTGAGAACGAACAACGAAGTATAAAATATATAAATAAAAAAAAGAATTAAATATTTTATTGGTCTATGTTTATAAAGATAATTATGAAAAAATGTATAACAGAAAGTAGTAGAGATAAAAAGTATATTAAAGATTTTCCATGTTTCGCATAACATGAATCAAACTAGTAGAACGTGTTGATTAGGTAAACATTTCAACATCCCCCCATCAGACAATTAAACAAAAAAAAAAACGCTTCACTTGTAAAAATAACTATTCAAAAACAATGGCAACACCTAGAAAAAAGATCATTTAGTCAATAAATCCTGAAGCCACAAAAGCTTTTCTTCAATTTTATTTTAAAATAAATTTATTTGAGCCGATTGTATGTCAAAAAACTTATTTTCATACTCGACGTTTTTCAAAAAATATGAGTTTTTTTGGTTTAAACTATTATGTATTTACAAAATATGTAGGTACCCTTTTTGGTTTAAATTTTAAATGTTCCAATTTATAGTCCAACATTGAAAACTAAATGCGAAAAAGCCTTTTAGTTTTTCAAAAAAAAAAAACGAAAATAACGAATAGTAGTAGTATATTATTATACCCAACTTTCTTACAACATGGTTCGGTTAGATATTTTCAGGTCTTAACTATAGCATTGGAAATTTTTGAAAATTGCAGTAGAATTTTGACTATATTTGTACTTCCCTGATATGTTCGCTAATGGGTCGATTTGACAAAAAAAAATCGAGTATGGAAATTTCTTGAACTTTATCATACTAAAACTATAAGGCTTGTAATGATGGAATGTAGAATTACAATATGTAGTTGGTGTTTTTTTATTCTTAATTTTAATGAACATCAGAATATATCTACCAATTTTGTAAAATCTAACATTCATTTCACAGGGTATTTTGGTAATTGTTGCACATTTCGGCTCTAACTTTGTAGGTTATTGAGCTAAAGATGGTGTTTTTATGTCAAATTAATATGTTGTAACTGGTCATCATAATGTAAAAAATTAAGACTTTTCGGCTATCTTAACAGTAAACTAGTAGTCATTTTTATGCCTAGTACTGTACTTTCAGTACAAC
Organism: Meliscaeva auricollis; assembly: GCA_948107695.1. NCBI lineage: Eukaryota > Metazoa > Arthropoda > Insecta > Diptera > Syrphidae > Meliscaeva > Meliscaeva auricollis. The sequence goes on along the minus strand of OX403619.1, from coordinate 36,359,743 downwards.
AGGTCAATTTATTAAAGAAACGTCTTGGAAATTAATGGTACAGTAACAAAATTTAACATAATTGTTAAATTTGTCATAAAAAGCTAAATTTAAGGATTGCACAAAAATATTTTGAACGTACCACTATTTTCAAAGAGATTTCGCTGATATTTTACCTGGTCTACTAATTTAGAAGACTAAGTAGAAAATAGTCTTTCAATTTACCAAGCGAGTCAATTTGTGCTAACTATTAGCTTTATTAGATCCAGCACTTAAAACAGCATATTTTTCATTTGAATGATATCTCTAGGACAATTACTTACCAATATATAGTTCAAGCTCAAAAAATCCAATATAGCAGTTTGTTTTTCAAGATGGTGGACCACACATGGGAGTGGGAGATGTTTGTTGGTGCTTTTCAGATATCACTAAACAATTCCTACTAAAAACTTTTGAGGTCTCAAAAATTGATACCTAAAGTTTGAAGAGGTACAATTTGAAAACTGTTATGGCTACGTAGACAATTTCTTGAACTCTTAAGTACATAATTGTAACAAAAAACTAATCCTTCATGGTACAATTTTTCAAAAACTGCGAGATTGTTGAACATTTCTTCAAGTTTTTTTCGAGTAATTCATGTAACAAAAAATACAAAACCATACCTGTTTATACCCCTTATCGATTCTATTTTAAAGTTTTAAAGTTTTGAACGCGACATTTTCAGAAATACGATGTTTAAGTCAAATAAATTTTGTACATATTTAGCCAGGAAATGTCCTCGTGAGGCGAGTTGTTTAAAAAATATTACTTTTCCAAAATTGCTAATTTTGTCGGAATCAAATATTTGTTTTATGTGGTCTAGGCATGTGCCCTTTAATTTTCGTGCCTCGAAGGTGCGCCCGCTGCTTTATTGACTCTATTTGCCATTTACAACTAAAGATGGAAAACAGTCTACGTAATAATTCGATACAAAAATTAAATTTAAAGCTAAAATTAATTTTTTTTCATATTTTTCTTAAAGAAAATTCAACTTTCCGGTTCTGGCTCTAAGATTTTTTTGTCCTACATATAATTTTTTTAAATTATGTACGACTGGAATTTTCTGAATCTATATCTGGTTTCAGAATATAGTCACATTTGAAATCGTAATTTAAAAAAAAAAATCACCATAATTTTCAAAAATCCGTAGTTTTTGGGATGTACACTGCAACTAATTTCTATACTCTTGATACTGGCCAAGTTAATTATGGTGTAAAGAAGGCAGTAATCAGAGACAACCCAATAAAAAAGTATATTTTGTGCTTTCAAAAGGACTGATTTTTTATGGATTTTTCAACATATGTTTTGAAGAATCTAGAAGTCATACAAAAAATTGGCAAAGACATAAATTTGGTAATTTTGTCTTAATTTGTTCTACATTAACGGTTTTAGCGCAAAATGTTTATATTTTGGACTATGCACCAAAAACAAATTAATTAAAAAACAATTTTTTGTAAGTTTTTCAATGATTTCTCATGTTTTCCGTGATAAATTTTGTTGGGTAACTTCAGATTCATACTCAACATCCCAAAAAAACATAAATTTAGCTAGAAAAAGTATTACTTCAGAACTTTCCACCTCTAAAAACTCTTGAATTGGACTACAGAGAGTATTTTGGACAAATCATAAATTTCAATTTGCAATATCTTTGCACCGAAAGCGAGTTTTTGAGTGATTTCATTCCCATCCCATTAATAGTTTTGTAATAAAGTATTTACAAAGAAATTCGACATTAAATGTACCAAAAAAATGAGTTTTTAACATCTTCATATTATTTTCACATTCGTGTTCAGCGGTATAAAATCCTTAAAAAAAGTATACTTGGGTTTGAAGGCAATTTTCGTTGCAGACCAGTGTAATCTATAGCATACTTTTCTATGTGTTAGACATGGGTTTTTGAATTGTTATTTTTTGTGTGAAATCATTTTTTTTAATTCTCCTCCTGCCTGAATGTTTATGACAGTTTTATTCCTATATTTGGCAAAATAACACGTTCTACTAGTTTGATTCATCTTATGGGAAACATTCTAAATTTCTTAATTTAATGTTAATTCATACTTGCTGTTAGTTCTCTCAAATTTTCAATAAGTAGGTATACTCGAAAACACACTAAAATAGGCTTAAGCAGATGATGTTTCTAGATTTTAAGCAACGTGTTTCATTCAATTTAGATCTCAGAGCTTTTGGGTGTGTTTTTTTGTACGGCCGGGCTAAGTTGGACGAAAAAAAAACGCCTCGGGGCTTAACGAAAACACTAGGCAACATTGCGAATGAAATGACATAAATATATACAAAAAATAAATAACAACAATCTTTTTCTGATTTGTTGAATTGTTTGCATTTTGTGTTTTAATAAATTCATTAATAAATTTATAAAGACATTTCAGAACATTAAATGCACACACTTTAAAATTTAAATGAAATATTTGTAAGAGTTAAGAAAAATAAACAAACTCGAAACTCAGCAAGTCGTCGCAATAATCTATGAAGTACGTCCAAATGTTATCATTTATCTCGGAAATAGGATTGTTATCTATTTGTTTTCTCGATGTTTTTGAACTGGTATTCATCTACTAGGGCCACTCGATTAGTATATTTTTTTGGACAATCTTTCAGAATATGCTCTTTTGAACCAAATTGGAACCATGAACCTCTTTCTCGTTTGGGATGTGGACATGAACTTGCAAAATGCTCAATATTTGAACAATTGTAGGACATTATATTAGAACGATCAAAGCTCAGTTTCAAAACTGGTGTTTTTAGTTTAGTTGCATTTGTTGTAGACGAGGTCTTGATGGCTTCATTTAAATCTTGCATTTGATTACGCAATAATTGATTATAACGATGTGATAGTTGTTTCAGTTGTTGCATGTTACAAGCCGGTTACAAAACAGCAATGTTCACAGAATTGTCTTAAAATCCTTCTTTTATAAATTGAATGACTTGCATTTTGAGAATATATCCCATAACGGAGAGCTTCGATGAACGGAAAGTGGTTTTGCGTAATTTATCAATCACTTCCGAAACAGAATACACATGCCCAAAATCTGACAAAAATTATTATGGAATTGAAGATAATTGGTAGAATTATCCACACGAAGAAATAATTCGGCAGCAGAATCTGTTTCCATCAATCGTCGAACTGACTTCAATTGGTAAAAATCGTCACCATTTACCGTTCGAAATTTTCCAGCCATTTACGAGCATCGTAAGCTTCATCACCAGCAAAAGGAATGATATAATGTTGTATATCTTCGAATTTTGCGGTAGACAAAATATTCGGAGTTGATTCCAGCTCTTGTTGCAATTGTTGCAAAACCGATTTACGAAACCATGATCATTATTTTCTTGCTAAATGGTTGAACGATCAATTGTATCTAATTCATTATTTTTGGAATTTTTGGAATTTTCGGAATTTTCAGAATTTTCGAGGGGCTTCAGCCCCTCAAGCCCCCCCCCCCCTGGCTACGTGCCTGCCTCTGGGAACCTTTTTGATCACAAATTTACTGTATTAATTATTTTTGTATTCCTCAGCGAGCAGAGAATATAAAAATGAAAAATGAAAACCCAAAGCCATTTTTGATTATTACTTTTTACGAAATACTATTTTGCATAAAAAGAAACTATATACCTACGTACTGTCAATCAACTACTATGATCCTAAAGACTCTCTACGAGTATTGCAACGAAAAGAATAATTACAAGTCACAAGTGTATCGTAAAATATTAGAAGACTTTTATTTTCATATTTTTATAGGAAAAAAGAAACAAAAATTGTGAAACTTTTGTTTGCGTAAACGCGAGCGTTAAATTTTATTTTATATAATGAACAGTTTAGAAATATTTCAAACAAGTACATGTGTATTTTTCCACTATTGATGCAAGCCATTTTGATACAGCTGCTAAAGACAAATAGACACCTGGAAAGTCTGGGCGATTACAACCTCTTCCAAATGAAACCACTCCATCGACTGAAATTGGGGTATCTGAAGTGGAATTCCAGCGTAAACATGGTCCACCAGAGTCTCCCTGACACGCGTCGATTCCCTCAGATTTTGCACAAAACATATTTTTCGTAATATCACCATTATCATATCCGGAGCTTATAGCACAATCTTCACTTGAAATCGTTGCAACAAAAGCTCCCTGCAACATATTTGGTACCATTTCAGCTTTTTCCTTCTTTAGTCCCCATCCAAAGATTTTATTTAATTGATTAGGACGTGGAATTTTGGTAGACATTTTAATGGGTTGACAAGTAACATCATCGAATTCCAAACATTTTTTCAGTACCAAAATACCAATGTCAAAATCATTTGTGTCCTTGTTATATAACTTGTGCTTGATCATTTGTTTTATGCCAACCGATTGGCCACCTGAACTCCACATTGTTGAACCAGCACGAACCGACATATATTCAATGTTTTTCTTTTCTAGTGCCTGTATGCAATGTGCAGCTGTTACTATAAGACAAGCGTTTAAAATGAATCCTCCGCACTTATGCACTTCATTAAGTTGAAATGACACCATGAAGTTTGCATCCTTTATCATCACAGTTCTCCCTCCAACAATTTTGTCTTTGATCTGTTTATTTTTTTGCCCATGACTAGTGCATATAGCCAGACAAATAAAGATTAAAACCGTTTCGCGGAACATTTTCTTGCCGAATTAGACATAATTATTTTTAAGCTAACCTTATATACCTTAATGAGAATATAATACTTGTTTGTACACATGTGAAAAATTGTTATATAAATCTGCAAACAACATAAAATAAACGAATCGCAGTCGTCATGTTATCGTCGCCATTGAAAAGTAAAATTGATATTTAGTTTTGGCTTTTGTTCAATTAAGCTAAAATATTTAAAGTTAGGCAAACATTTGTACACAAAAACATGTTTTTTTTTTTAATGTACTTCACCTAGAGAGAAAAATCGGAATCTGAAATTAATCATAATCGAAATAATTTTAAGATTTTCGATTTCTACGAGTGTTGAGTAAGTTTAGCTAAAAAAGCGCATTATATTGGAACCGGCCCAAAACAGCTCCGATTTGGATGAATTTTGGTAGAATTTTGAAAAAAAAAATCACCTTAAAATGTTGGTTGTTTTTTTTTTTCAAAATCCTGAGTTTGAATTTCATTATTTTTTAAACTATTCATTACATTAACTTGATATAAAAATACATATTTTATACATATTCACAATAGGTCTGTTTGGATACTTTTGTGGGCTAAGATTCGCAATCTGAAAAATATTGAGGAGTGGGGATGAAATACTCTCAGAGAGAGAAAAAATGCACAAAAGTGCCCAAACGCTTTGAACAAAATTTCCTGACACTTTTTAAATGTAAACAAAATAAAACTTATAAAGCTTCGATGATTTCTATCAAATACTCAAATAAAACAAATAACTATAGAAAAGAAATAATGTTTGTTCAAAAATAGATGCACTTAACAGTTTTTAAGTTTTAATTTAAATATAGCTATCGACCATTAGAAAACAGAGCTTTATAAGCCTTTCTTGTTTTTTTTTTATCTCTCGTACTTCAATTCTTAAAAGTGTAATTACATTTTTAATAGATTCTGCTAAGGTCTATCTTTTTATAAAATTTATTTTTTTTCGACCGATATTAACTATAACAGCCATAGAACGGAAGCTGTTTTAGTCATTTGAAAATCGAATTTTATGTTTTTTTAAATTTTTTTCTATAACTGCATATACTAAACTTAAATTAATAAGGCTTAGCAAATTTAGTAACTTTATCTACAAAGCGGCCCATACACACAACACTTGTGCACGCACCGGTGCGGTGTGGCATTCCGCCATACACACGACAAGAATTTTGATTTTACGAACACCGTGCCTGACACCGCCGCCCGTGCGGTGTGGGCACAAGTGTCGTGTGTATGGGCCGCTTAAGAGCAAGTACAAGCGATCCAGTCGTACATTTTATTTTGTGTGCTTTTAGTCAACTTTTGAGAAAATTCATAGTCCCATCTAAACGGGTAGTAATAGACCACTATCATTACTTGGTGTTTTTCGCAGCTGTTTCGACCGTTTCCAAAATAATTTGCTTTAGTTACTCCACTAGTGGCTGAGTTTTAAGATGAAAGTATTCTTAAAACAATTCAAAATTCTCCAAATTAACATATATTCAAAAATTAACCAGAAAATATGTTGAAATGTGTTGATTTGTTTCTTAATTTAAGTAATTTTAATGATTGACTTGATTTTAGAATTTCAGGGCTTAACAGACTTTTGTCTGTTTTCGAAACAGATTTTCTTGAATTAATCTCGTTTCTTTTTCTGACTATGTAAACTACTTAAAGTCACCACCCAGCACCACCAACGCCCAACTAATATTATAAGGAAAATATTATGCATATAAGAGTAAAAAGATTATTGGAAAAAAGAATGGGTGGCTGAAACTTTTGTAAAACCGATTTAACTATTTTTCGAAGCTGAAAATATTGAAATAAATTGAAAAAAAAAAGTGAATTTAAAGTTTACTTAAAAAAAAAAAAACACGATTGAATCAAAGTCATTAATCTTCATTGTGAAACCAAAAAAAAATTAAATAATAAAGTGCACGACTGGGTAACACGTACTTGCTCTAAGGATCAAAGTTGTTTTTTTTTTTTATTTCAATTTTTAATTTTATTTAAGAAAAGTAAAAGAGATCTTGTAGAACGTAAGTTAAAAGGAAGTCTATTGAATAACTTGTAGCTATATTGGTGTAGAAGTTCTTGTAGAAGGTTGTTCGAAAGGAAGGTGTATTTGCAACATTGTTTGAATTGTTTCGCAAATATTGAGCTATAGGAATTCGACTCTGCAAATAATCACCTCTAAAAAAAAAATATTTTTAAAACTTTATAATAATATAAATGCTTAAGGGGAAGAATACCCAATGTTCGAAATAAGGACATGGAATGAAAAAAAACGATTTGTTCTGCACACTTTTCTCAACGCGTGCTTTTGAATAACGATAAGAGATTGAAGCGCTGTATGATAGGTGCCTCCCCAGCAGAATAATCCATACTGAAGCTTTGATTGAAATATTACAAAATAAAAGTTTTGCTATCACAGAATTTGTAAAGGCGGTAGAGACTACGGACAGAACAATGTAAATATTTTTTCAAAACATCAAAATGATTTAACCATTTCATATTCTGATCAAATGAAAAACCTAAGTATTTAAACTGATCTACTACCTCAATTTTGAAGCAGTTCATCAAACATATTATCGGATACTATATAACCACAAACACAATTGGATATAGCATGTTTTACACAACTACTTGCATGGAAGTGAACTTCACATCCAGAGCACTCCGGTTTATTCAAGCTAAATAATATTAACTCAGTTTTGCTACTGACGATCATTTTGTGTATAAAAAATCAAGATCTCAGAAGATAAATATCATGATTGCTGTGGACTTTAAAGCTTCTTATATAAAGTTTTTAAAAATAAATAATTTTATAAGAAATGTAAAAATATATAAATTTCATTACTACGAGTATAATGACAAATTCATCAAAATTTGTTCAGTCGTTTAAGTGAACCTCAAGCACAGTTCTATGGAAGGTACCGTTAGTAGAATTTTTACAAACATTACATTAATTTCAAAACAAAGGCAGACACAAAAATATTAATCAAAATCTTTAGAGCCGTTTTTAATAAAAGTTAACTTTTCCTTAATGGTTATAAGGCAGGTATCGTTAGTTTTGGTCCTAAAAAAATATTTCAATTCCTCCTCTAGAGAATCACTAAAGATACTTAACCAATAAATTTGAAAATCGTTTCTACAGCTTAGGCTGTAGCTCGAGGTATACACAGACGGACAGATAGAATTGCGAGATTCACTTTTTTCTCATTCTCTATTATCGTAATGACATGTGTGATTGTTATCTCGAGATCGATTTTTTTACGAATCCTAAACTTGCTTTACAGTACCTATGTCGCAAGTATAAAAACAAGTGTATCCGGCAGAATACGAACTTGTATCCCTTGAGATCATGTTATCTCTCTATTGTAAATAACATGTGCCTGTTGGAACATGATCCTTGAATTTCAAATAGTTTGAAAATTTACGTTGAAAATTATTATTATTTTTATTGAAACTTAAAGAAATTAAAATTGAATTTTATTATGCAGGGGAGTACATAATCTACAAATACTTCAAACATTTTTTACTTGCTCTATAGGGCAAGTATTGGTTTTGTTTTAATCAAAACCAACATTACGATGATGGAGAACTTCAAAAAAGTGGTTTTCGTCATGCATGCCGTCCGTCGGTCTGTGCGTCTGTACGTCTGTGCGTCCATCTGTACAATATATCTCCACTGCCGAAACGCGTCTATTTATTTTCTTCAAATTTGGTACAGATCGTTTTTATGTAATTTTGAGAATTGGTTTTTTTTTTCTTTTTGAATATCTCGTCTAGAACTATAGTACCTCCCATATAACGGTTTTGAGTTATTGGATTTTTCTCAAAAACGGCTCTAGCGATTTTGTTTAAAATTTGTGTATGTATTGTGTTCAGTGATTGCAACAAAACTGCATTTTTAGTTTTTCTTAAAAAAAAATCGAACAACGGAGAAACAGCCTCGCCGTTTTTCTGCAAATTTTTTTTTATTTTGTTTTTTTTTTGTGAATACTTCGTAAATGGCTTAAGCGATTTTGACTAAAACTTGTGCACAGATATTTCATATAACCTTAACCCAACTAACAATTTAACTTCTATAAGGGTAAATCGAATCTATTTTCAATTCAGCAAAATTGCTTGTGTCCTAACAAAAATACGTTTGGCGCATCATCTGGACTTTTAAACACACAATTACAGGCTAAGTAGATAAAGAGAATGTATTTCTTGTAGGCCTTGTAGAAACCAACAACTTTCATAACATCTTCAGAAAAGTTATTTGCAAGTTCCTATTGCAGGTTAATATTTGCATAAGGAAGCTCCTGGGCAAACATCACAACATTCGTACTGGGCCTTATAAAAGTCTTGTCGAAGTATCACTAAAACACAAACAAAAAAAATAAATTAATTTTCAAACTTATTTTTATTTTATGATTTGTTTTCTTTTTAACCTTGCAAGTAATGGATTTAATTGTGAAATTATTGATACAATTATTAAATTTAAGAGAAAAAAACACTTACTTGCTAGATGAAAATCTAGGAGCTCAACCTGAGATGTGCTGGTTGATAGGCCGATACAGTTTTTTTGTGTTTTTTTAAATTCATTCATTTTTCTTCATCTTATAACTATCTTAAAGCTAGACAAAAATTCATAAAAACTAGCCTACTTATCCATAACTTATAACTAACTTACTGGCCATATACGGGCGCTCTAAATTAATCCATTATCTTAATACTAATGCCTTTCGGCCTTAAAACCATTTTGAATATATATTTCATGGTTTTATTTTTCACCAAGAAATAATGAAAAAAAAACCTGGTATCAATATCTTTTTTTTTTAAATTTTTGTACATAAAACTTAAAACTTATTAAAACTACTTAACAACTAGAACAGCCACAGCTAGCATTTTTGTTTGATTTTATGTTTGTTTTGTTTGTATTTTTTTAAATTTTTTTGTTTTTCTGCCACCATAACTGCCCTATTTAAAACTAACACCTAAAACTATGTAAGTCGGCCAAGACGTATCAAAGCAACTATCATATTATCCTTTTCATTTAAGCAACATTTAACCACCAAAACTGGTTCACTTACTTTACTTTACTTTTCAAATAAGACCAACATTTTTAAAATCGGTTTCCAGTAAGTTAGTTAAAAAGGGAGAGATATGAATCGTGTTTACGTATTAATATAATTATTTTAATGTAAGAAATCATCTTAAAAAAAACATTTCCAATTATATTCATACATATGTATATTTTAAGAGATTAAATCAAAAGATTAGAGTCCCTCCAAAAGTAAAAATTATGTGAGAAATGGTTTACTATGTTAGAAACTTATTCACTTTTGTATTTTTGTAAGAATAATTTAGTTGACTTCATTTTAGCATTGAACTTTGTGGAGCTGAATGTTGTTGGGTATGCCTTTATAGAAACAACATACTTTTTCCTTGCTTGGTGACAAATTTAATTAAAGCGAAATGCTCAATTTTCACCATCATCGTCTCAGTTGCCATTATGATTCTGTTTAACTAGAGATAAAACGCGAATTAATAATCACATTTATATGAAATTTTACATGAATGCACTAAAATAATAGTATTACTTGATAAATAAGTCAATTTATATATATGTATAACCACAGCTTCGCCCCGATACCGAGAATATGTTGAACGCCCATCGTAATAGACAAATCCAGCAGACATTTGCATTTTTTTAACTTCAGTTATTAATTCCCGATGAACAAAAAAACAGTACATGCGGTCACCTCATTCTCATATTCTTATTGGCAAAAATGTTTCACAGGATGGTTTGCGCTATCCATGTGAAGTATCAGATAACTTAACAACTTGTCACATGAAACAGAACCCTACCTTGTAAAGCAATAACTTATGATGGGAGATCAAGACTTTTATCCACAACTCACCGTACGAAGCTTCAACTTGCTCTACAGGGCAACAAAGATGGAAGCAAAAAGGAGGGAGGAAAATGTACAAAGGTGTGCTTGCGTTTGCTTTGTGTATGAAGGCCTTAGCCAAGTAACTAGTTTGACATAATATTTCCGCTTAAGCAAATAATGGAAAACAATGCTTCATGCATGTGGGGAGATTCACTTAATGACAAACTACGCTTGTATCAGGCTTGTGTGGTACCAACAAACAGACTCTTTTAACATCATCTACATTTCTGTTGGATATGACTTGCAATATTTTTCAACTCAAAATTATATTACTATTGAGGAATGCTTTTGGAAATTAGAATAAAATACGATCGGATTTAAAATTTTAGGTATCTTTTCAAGATTTAACTTTTATTTTGAATTTTATTTAAGCTTTTAAAAACAAGTCATGCACATCTTTAAGAAGGAGCTTCTCAATGAAAGTCTTTCCTTAGCTATGACTTCCTGTGCTTCATCAAACGAATATAAGGAAGACCAATCGAAATAATATTGAAGTTTAACACATTGTAGCCTGTATTAGGCTTCAGATTATTCCTCTGATAGACTTAAAAGAAGCCACATATAGCTTGTTGAATATTTATTTTCAGTTCACAAGCTCAATGCAAGCACTTAAGCAGGGATGACTTCAAGAAAATTGAAAACTTGACCTTATGGAAGTTAAATTGTTAGTTGGGAAATAATTTAATTAAAAAAAACTAAAAAGTTAAAATTAGTTTTATTCTTTTTACACATGTTTAACTTTTCATGTTAATAAATATATAACTTGAGCAAAACCCTATACTGTTTTAATTTATAGCATAATTATTTATTTTTATAATCTTTATATTAAAGGCTTTAACGTCTTTAGCAACTTTAACCCAAAGAGCAAGTAAGTGCGATCCATCGTTCATTATATTTTTCGATAGCATTGACCTTTTGATAAAAATAGGCAAAAAACCGATATTTTCTACATACACCCCTCTTTAAAGCGCCCTATCTTCCAAATGATAACTATTCAGAAATCATATCCTAATCTTTTGTATGTAAAACATTGTAGTCTATAGACTGTTATTTAAATACATCTTTAAAATCTCAGGTTTTACGAGTTGAGCCTAGTACGCTGAAAAAGCGTACTAAAGCCGAAAAGCTAAAACTAAATTTTTCGTTTACGATTTCGCTGTGTGATTATATAGAAGAGCACATAATCTACAACTTCTTGCAGAACTCTTTTCGATATGACTCACTGTTTAAGAACAATATGCAAAAAACCGTTACCGACATTTGACACATTTTCAAATCGAGATATTTTCTCGTATTGCTCGTATGAAAACAAATGTCACAACGTGAATTTAGGGAACCACAAGACCTACATCTACAAGTCTCACATATACTCTTTTTTGATAGCTTCCCCCGTTTTAAAGTTAAATACGAAAAACCAACAAGAAAACAAGAACTTGGATTTCTTACAGTTTTTTTTAGCTATTATAGTTTTTGAGTTACAGCTAGTTATAAAGAACGATTTTCTTTCATGTTGTACAAAAATTGTTGAACAATTAATAATAAATTATTCTTTCTTTGTTTATAGTAGGGGAACTGGTGAACGTTTTGGAGAAGTTATCCTGACAAGACAAATTTGTAAATGATGCTATATGTTCGGTTATAGTACCTTTCAAAAATCTTCAGTATTCAAAGAAGGTCTTCGTGATAAACCAGGCTCCCAAGTTATGAACAAAAAAGTAACGTAATCGTTGCAAAACAGATTTTTTAAATGGGAAGTTTTAGAACTTGGCAAAATTAAACATGAATTTAAAAAAAAATTTTGATATCTCTCTTCGTTTAAAAGATATAAACCATTTATGATACCTTCATAATTCCGTACAAAATGTAACTCAAAAACTATAACTGATAAAAAACTGCTTAAATTTGTTAAAATTTGAAAAAATAGTCTACCAAGTTTCAGAATCTTAGGACTAATAGTTCAGTTCAAATATATATGTTATATAAAATTTATAACAGTTATAGCGTCTTTTAGCATCGAAACAAAGAGTAATGTCAAACAAAATCTAGTTTATATGCGGTGTAAGCGGTTAAACGAAATTTCGTAATCTTATTTCAATTTATGGCTGGTGTGAAAAGGCTATTTCAAACACTCGAATATTTACACTTCAAGTAGCCAAGGTAGAGAAGGTTGGGAAAAACTGTTTGAGGTTGATGCACCTACAGATGTACGAAGGACGGTTTAACGAAATCCATCATGATCTTATTATAAGTAGTCTTCATTAGAGCTCATAGGCAAATTGAACTAGAAAAAACACAGCCTCTCATAGATGAATATATTATGTAATACGACATTTCTTTTATTTAATTTATACAATTTTACAGTATATAATTATTGTATATTAAAAGTTTTCTGAATTAGCTTTAATCCATTTTTTATAAGCGGCTGCACGAACATATACTCCTGGATAGTCTGGTACTGCACATCCCTTTCCCCACGAAACGACACCCAACAGTGAATTTGTTTCTTCGTTCATTAAAGGACCACCAGAATCTCCTTGGCATGAATCAATTCCATCAGCCCGAGCACAGAACATGGAGGGCAATATTAAAGAACCATATCCCCATTTAGACGAGCTGCAGCTTTTCCTTGATAAAATATTAATTTTGGCAATTTGCAACACAGGGGGGACCCTAAAGCCTTCTGGATCCGTAACACCAAATCCACATATAATACCAACGGTTCCATCAGATGGAGTACTTTCGTCAATTTTCACTGCTTTTGTTCCTGAACTGAATTGTAACGGAGAACCCAGTAACAATAAAGCAATGTCTGCTACTTTTGTAGTTTGATTATATTTTGGATGGATTTTTATGCCGACGATGTTCTTAACTTGTCCACCTACATTCCACATGCTGGTACCACTCCGAACTGTAAGGTGGTCTAGCTTTCCTTTTACTAATTCTAAGACGCAATGAGCTGCAGTAATAATTGTATGTTTAGTCAAGATGCTTCCTCCGCAAAAATGAGCTCCTCTATTTTGTAATGAGACCAAATGCGGGCAGTCAGATATGGCGGCAGTTCTCCCATTTATAATTCTATCTTCAGAGTCTCCAAACACGAAGCCAATTAGACACACGATAACCACAAGACGAAACATCCTCAGCGATTTAAGGCTAATATTCTTATAAGCCTCGATTTTATATCTGAAAAATTCTAGAGAATAAAAAAAAACAAATATGATCTACTTGACGAGTCTGTCTGCGTCTATTTGTTAACTTCTTGCAAATAATAATAATGCTTAAAAAACTCGATGCTAAACTTTTAAACGTGTACAGCTTGGAAGAAAAAAACATACAATAAAATTTAATCTTATATAACTTTTAAAAGAATTGTTATTGTGTTGAGGTCGCCAGCTGAATCAATTTCTTTAAGTTACGTATAATTTACCAAAAGCTATTTAAACATCATTATTAGATATTTTGTAGTTCAAATATTGATTTTAATTCATAGATCAACCGGTTTTAATAAAATTTAACTTTAAAGTACAGTCAAATTAGACGAAAATTAGGAGTACACCGAAAGAGTTTTTAACATGGGTTTCTGTCTGTGCATATTATAGTCATCTATAGGATCACGATCTTACTTTTAACACATTAATAAAAAAACAAAATATATAATGGGAAATTTCCAAAATTCTTTTTGTGTTATTCTACAAAAGATAATAAAACACACCTATTATTGCAAAGAAAATTCTGCGGCTCTCCCCCATTAATTTCAAATCGACTGATTTCAATTTCTATTGGTTGAAGATAAAAAGTTTGTAAGAATTTTTCGATTTGGAAAATAAAGGGGGGGGGGCGCAGGGGGAGAGAAGAGCTGGGCAGGGGAGTATGCTATTTTTGTTTCCTATGTTTAGTACCATTGGGACAAAAAAAACCATCAAAGAAAATAATAATAATTAATAATTTTTGTGGTGTTAAATCCTAATTTGGCTGCACTGTGCACTATAATAATATGGAAAATTTCTAAAAAAAAAACAATTTTTACGATACTCAGTGTTTACACAGCCCCGGATCTTGCATACGATTAAAATCGTATTTTTTTTCTAATGATGAATACCAAAACTGAATCAAATGATAAGATCGAAGACAGACTACCCGAAAAAATAAAAAAAAAATAAATAAAAATGATTTTTATGTAATGATGAACAGTTTTTTCGCTAAAAAAGTAAAACAAAATATTAGAGTTTTCGGGCGCTAGAGGGCGCAGCCTGCGCTGGCATAGTTTTCGTCCCCTGGAAAAATTGAATATTTGCTAAAAAAATTTTACTACGTAATAAAAAAACCTGATTTCCAGGGTGCTTTTTTTTGGGACCATTATTTTTTTCCACTCGCTATGAAAAATTCTGTTGGAAATAACCAACAAAAAGCAAAAAAGCTCTCAAAATTAATTTTGGGGGCTTGCCTTGTAAGGTAGAACAATTATTTCAGCAATTCTCCAATGATGTGGGACGTATTAGATCTTTAGGCAGCATTTATTATGTATTAGAGTTTTATGAAGGCTTTCCTAAAAAACGGAAAAAAAAAACTAAACTAAAAAAGTGGCCCATGCACACAACGCTTGTGCACGCACCGGTGTTAAAACACCGGTGTGGCATTCCACTATACACACGACACCAACACCAAAAATCAAAGAAGTTTGATTTTACGAACACCGTGTCTGACACCGAAATCGGTGTGCACACCACAGAACACCAACACCGGTGCATGCACAAGTATCGTGTGTATAGGCCGCTTAAGACCAATATTTCTAATACGATTTTGTTTGTTAGTATCTACCTAATATTTTCTTGTGTTTACTTTTGGCTTTTAAATCCCATTGTTTTTTTTTCTTGACTCCATATAAAAAAATATTCCACATTTAGGGTGGAATTTAGTGTACGCTTGAGACTTTTGGACACTTGAGTTATTCATAATCGAGATTGTGTGAAAATGCTTAAGTCTTCACTTGAGGATTTTCTCAAGAGAAATCGAAACTCAAGTAAGGTCGGAAAGTACCTTGAGCATTTCCTTGATTCATTAGAAATGTCAATTCATGCTTGTTTTTACCTACCCGAGCTCTCTTTTTATCACTGAAATGCACTTTTTTAACTACGGGCACTGTTATTTTTAAAATGACTCAAGACCGAGAACAAAAACCCAAAATTTAGAAAAATTTGAAATTTAAAACAAAAAAATATTAATTTTTGCCTGACAGTTATCTCAGAATATTATGGCCACGAATTTCATTGTTAACTTGATTGAGAATAATTTTACTCAAGTCAAGATTTTTCTCCACTCAAGTAAGATAATTTCCATTTTGTTTATGAATCGGATTTCGCTTAAGCATTTGCTTAAGATTTTTCTCAACTTACGAGAGTTGAGAAAATTTTTGACTTGTGAAACGACTATAAATAAAAATATCTTTGGTGGTAGATATTTAAACCAAACCCAATACATTTTTGCACATTCTCCATTGGTACGAAGTTAAAGTATGTATTTCACTTAAACTTTTAGTTCAATTCAAATTTGTTTTATTCAACATAATATTTACAAATAGACTTGAGATAAACTTAAAAATAATATGATACAATACAATGGCAAGATTTTAGAATTGTTGGCACATAGTAGGGGCCATAACCTTATACAGAAGCTAAAATTACAAATAAATCAAAAAATCTTGATTTTAAAAGTCGGTTGACTTGGTCAGTTGAAATAACAACATTGTTCCATGATAAAACGTAATGTAAATGTTTAGGAATAAATGTTATCTTACACTTAATACACTTAATTTTATATGAATTTTTTTCAGTTAATATAGGGAATAGGTACCTACTAAATCTCATCATTTGACAAACAAAATAAGTATGTGGATGACAAATTGCAGGTTAGTATAGCCATGTTTTATTCCACACCGAGTAGCTATTCAGTTTTTCATTTTAAAAGCAAAAAAATGCTGAGTAGTCTAATTTGTTTTTGTTTGGCGAATAAAATTAAACACTGAGTAGCTACTCTGTGTTGAATAAAACACATAATTAACATCGATACATTGCACCAAATGCTGGAAAATATTCTTTAGTGCATTTGATTTCTTTTATTTTCTTTCACATAATTAAAATCGATACATTGCACCAAATGCTGGAAAATATTCTTTAGTGTATTTAATTTCTTTTATTTTCTTTCAGCTTTCTTGAACCTCGCTGTGACTATTGTATTAAAGAATGAAAATGAAGTGAACCGTTTGATTTATTTTATGAAAATCGTTTCCTAATCATTTAGAAAATCCCGATTATTTAACATTAAAGTGTTAGAAAAACAAACTGAAAAAATACTGTTTTTTTTTTTGTCGGAGGGATAGCATTTTTCAAAATTACATAGACCAGGAATAGCATATACACGTGTTTGCTGCCTACTAAATCCTTTCTGCATAAAATGAAAATTGATATAAAATCCTTTTTGTTTATTTTCTTTTTATAAGGGTTCCTCACTGGATACGGATAGCGATACAGTGTATGACGACGATATGGTAAAACGTTTCCCGTCGAGATGTCTCGGTGTTTCTTGAAGAAAAGACGAGCATCATCGTGAAATAATAAAACCTCCTTTTGACGGTCCTTTGAGTTTGCTGCTGGCTCCAATAAGCAGCACATACGAGAATCCATTTTCTATCGTTTTTCCTCTTTTATTTTTTAGAAGGGTTTAATCTTACGCTCAATGAATCTGAGATTTTTATTTTTGTTAATGCTGAGTTTAGATGAAAAAGACAAGGAATTGACGACATGACGCGGTGCCTTGCCACCCCATGCCTATTACGCACGAGGAAGCAGACGGTATGGTGAAAAAAATATTCGTATGATGAAGCGAAATAAAATTCCAGGATCATATAACTTGAGTCCCAGATTCATTCTAAGGACAAGATAATATACTTAATGTTGTTTGGGGCACCCTCCTTTGAAGGTGAAGTATAAATGCCCACATGGAGTGCTCTCCATCAATTACTCCTGACCAATCAAGCGTGTTCCTTTGTATCGATGATGATGTGTACGTGAATCATATATCATGTTTGAATGTACAGGAAGTAAATGTAAGGCCAATTCATGTAAAAGAATTAAATTGATTTAGCATGTTCCTACGGAAAGTGTGTTAGAAATTTTGATGTAGTAGGCAGAGGTATAGGATAATGGCGTACATACATAGGAGGGGATTAACGGTATCAGCACCCCCTTTCCCGCCAAAATGAATGGAAACAAAGTCACTTTTTTTTTGTTAGTTCTGGTTTTTTAACTACAACTTTTAGAATCTCACTCAAAAATCAAACGGCAGTTGCACTTTTTATAAGTTTCCTCTACAAAATTCATTTCCGTTGCCAATTCTTCACGTAAATTGATGGAGTTAGGTACACTGATATACTTATTTTATTTTGCAGACCATAAATGATTTTCAAGCTCATTTGATTAAATTTACGTAATATGTATAGATAAGTGAGTTACGAATTCAAACGATGAAGGATCAAGGAAAAAAATTAAAAAAATAGAGAAAAAGATATTTAGGCAAAAAACACTATTTTAGAGAATATAAAACAGGTATGGTAGAAGGGGGAGCCTTTGCCAGGATTTCGGAAATTTTACCTCACACTTAGATTTTCCGTGGCTTAAACTTTTTTAGTATCTTATATGTATGTTCCTGTAATTTATTATCTTCATTTTAAAGTATATTTCAAGTTGATACTTTAATTATTTCTATTAGTTTTAATTATAAATAATTAAATAAAAAAAAAGTGATGTGGCAAAGCCTCCCTGGTGGGGATGGTTTGCCATGGGGTGAGGGATGTATTGCCAGGACCTTAATATCAAATCAAACACAAATAGAAATCTAAATATTTAGAAAAAGTAAAAAAAAAAAACAATTTATTCATTTAACTTAATGCGAAAATATCTTAAAATTTTATAAGTCAGACACATTGGCAAAAATTACCCATGGGTGGTTTTGCCACTACTAATTGACACTTACAAAGGCACCCCTTGAAGTGGCTTTGCCCCTGGCAAACGAACCTTACTAAATGGTTTTTGTATGCAAAGCATCCCAACATAAAAATGGCAAAGGCCTCCCTACAAGCTGTTTCTTTTTTAAATTATAAATAGATAACATTTTTCTTTGATAAAAACTTAATAAAAATTATATGTGTATACTCTTGAATATATAATTTACAAACGATTTTAGTAAAGAAGAGTTATTTTAAAAGAAAACCGTTAAACATTTACGACAATTTTGTACCTTGCTATTTTTGTTCGGGAATAAAAAAAAAAACAGAAAATGATCCCCCTTCTACCCTAATTATACTTTGTTCTTAAATCGTTTCTGGAAAATTATGACACAAATCTGTTATTTCCAGAAATAAATCAGGCCTTTTTTACCTGTCATTTAACTTGATTTTCGTGGACTAAGTTCGCTGCGCCATAGAATGCAGCCTAGCATACCAAGACGCAGTGGTATCATTTTTTGTAAATAAGTTAATGATCAAATATTGACGAACAACATACAAATTTTAATGGTTTAAAATCATGCTGAGCTATCAAAAATATCGAAATATGAACAAAAATAAACTTTACTTGTTTGTATTTTGAAAGGTAAAGCTATTATTAAGGAACCTTTTACCAGCCAACCATAAATTAGAAAGTTTAACCTCAGTTAAACGTATCCACTTAAGTTCCTTGCAAAAGCATACTACCCACCAACTTTCACACACAAAAGGTATCTATTCTAATCCTTTCATGAGACATTCATTATCCTAGCAGACAACATATGTTTCTTCTTGAGACCTTTCTCGCACTTAGTTCATAAACATGCCAGATTTGAAAAAGGTGTCGAAAACACCACACAAAAATATTATATTTCGCATCGGGACGCAGCACCACAAGGGTATAATAAATCTTAAAAAAAATCCACACCTTCACAACGGCACTGCCAAACACATTACAAATGATACCCTCCACCAAAGTCCGTGAATTGCTTACAAAATTGCAGCAAAGTGAAAAGTGAAAGTTAAGGGTGCGACTGAAAGCCAACCTTAGATTAAGGATATCAACGACCCTTTTCTAAAAACTTATTACGAATGCAGGAGTTGATCTCGCCTTGCAGACACACATAAGTATATCTACGAGTATTTTGTCATAAATAGTATAACAGCGAATATATTTTCACTCTTTGCAAAGTCATTGTTAAATATTATTTGTATCTCTTCTCTGCAAATTGTTGCCACATCCTGGAATAGGGACCTACCAGTGCAGCGCCATGATACTCAGAAATTTGTGGTATACAATTTGATATGCAGACAACGCACAAAATTGTATAGCTAATTTAAGCAGACGCAGGACAGGATAACCATCCCAAATTTCACAAAGGCAACTCGCGCGAACATAATAAATATTAGAATCCCAATTCGAACCAATTGGCATTATCCTTCCTAATTTACATAATTAAGGATATTATTATAGCTGTAGCGCTAAAGCTTTATGAGCAAGTCATCACTAGTCTAGCTGGGACGACGAGACGCTTTCAAAATTCAATTGGACGCGCACGCACAAAATACAGGAAACAAGGACGTACTGAAACGGAACGAACTTCTCTCTATTGTATACGTGACGGAAGTTACTAATGAGCTCGCAATTACATTAAAGTATAAAGGTACTCTGGATTTCACTAAAAAGACAATCAGTGTCGATATTAATTATGGATCTTAGTGTAATACAAAAGTACTTATACAAAGCAAAAAGCAAAAAAAAAAAAAAAAAAAAGTGGACGAGGTCATTAGGCTAAATACCCTCGAAATAAAAATTATGTGATAACTTTCAGTGGATGGTAGCACGGAATTTTGTAATTTTCCAAAATCCTACTCTGCCTACTGAATGAAGAGAAAAATATTCAAACAAAATACTATAGCATGTTCATGGACAGGATATCGGGCGTAAAGGATCTATTTCCGGAGAATATTTATGAATGTGCGCGACGATAACATCACGGAACATTTCCGCTAGAATTACCAGCGCGGAAGTGGGGTGGTACCTTCCAATTTTAACTATGTTGTGGTGACCATAGGTTTTAATTTTTTAAATTAAAATGGTCTCATCTCCTTAGGTTGGGTAAAATTATTCCTTAAGGATAACAGAAATAAAATGTGCTTGTTCTTATAGTAAAAGTTGTCGACTTTAAAGCCTATTATATAATTCTTGAGAAACCTACAATAATGTTAGTTGAGGATTGACTTTTCAAAAGTGGATACAAAATCTTTTTGTCATTCTTCAGAAAATCGTAAAAACAAAAAGCAAAATTGTAATTTTCCATAGGATTTCAGCTTTTCACCTATTTGCAGAGTCCAATTGGTTTTGGTTATTTGTTTTAACCTAACCTAAACCAACTAAATTAAGCCTTGTAATATGGAGGACAAACTTCATACTTAGTTTGAAAAAATTGAAAACTGATCTTATCCCCTTTTAAAAAGTCACTCCTCTATATCAAGGAAATTTTGTACAAAGTTTGTCACTAAATATTTGTTATCTATGTCCATCCTTCTTAATACATATATATCACCAAAATTAAAAAAAAAAGTATAAAACACAAAGTAACTAACATTAGGTGGCAGAAGATAGCTGACATACTCTTTAGAAATTGAAATTAGGGCGCATGAACATGAACCTATGTAAGCCTATGTATGTTCTAAAATATTGGTATGACTCCACACCAAATTAAAAACTTGCTGTTGAGAACAACTAAGAAAATCAAAAATTAAGTACCGAAAATAATGAAAATTACATTTCAGATACCATATTTGAAATTAATGTAAGTTGTTTTGTTAGTAACGATATTGTTGCTGTCGGTTTCTGCTTAGGTAAGCAGTAAAAATTCTTTTTGCTCCAAACACGATAAAATACGAAAATGTTTACAAGAGCATCAACCAAAAAGTTTGAAAGGATTTTAAATTAACGAAACAATAAGTGAATATTTTTTTGTATAAGTACGTTTCCTCAAACAAATTATATGGTCAGGTCACTCTAAAAGTTATGCACTACACCTATATAGCTCACGGCCCGAACAGATATACAAAGTGAACAAAATCAATGTTCGGTTGGGCGAATGATTAATGATGTCTTGTTTTTAAATTTTATTTATTTCTATCCTTTTTCGCGTGATGTTAAAAAAATGTATGCATGTGAGAGCGTATACATATCCTTTTTTGTAAGTCAGATAAATTAAAGCATTTGAATATGTTTATTATTACTTGCGACACATATATAAATACATATACTTGTACATAATGTACATAACCTTCTAAAAGGCAAGTCTTGGAATAGTAAACAAAAATTGAACTCGATATTTAGAACACGCCAATGTTCCTCCTAAATTAATATTGCAAAATAAAAAAAATAAAAAAAATATAAAACAGTTTTGTACAACCAAACCGAATTATATTTTTACTCGTATCTATATATTTTTAAAGAACAAAATTTCTATAAATATTTAAAGAATAACGAAACTTAAAAAAAAGCAATATTTACAAAGGTTTTTTTCATTTCCATGATTTATTAAATATATATTTTTACTTGCTTTTACTTTACTTGGTACCCATATCGTACCATATATCAAGTTATGCATTCGTACAAAAAAAAAGTTGAGATAACAATCAAACATTACGATGATAGAGAATGAAAAAAAGTGGGTCTGACTATTCTGTCTGTCTGTCTGTATGTATCAGAGACCACAGCCTAAACGGATGGGTCGATTTACTTCAAACTTGGTATGTGGCGTTTTTAGAGAATATCCCAAGACGTTTTTTAAATTTTGTTTTTTTTGACCCCAAATAACGGTACCTGTTATATACCGGTTTTAGAAAAACTCATTTTTCTCAAAAACGGTGCCTACGATTTTGATTACAAAAATCATGGTCATTTCTTTGGGTAAAGTCTATCTTTAAATGAGAACCTTTTTTTTCAAAAACCGTTATTAACGGTACCTGCCATAGAAGCGTTTTTTTTTTTATTCTGATTTTCTCCTTCATGACTCAATCAATTTCAACCATTTTTTACATGGATGCTTTCTAGTTGCCGTAATAATATTTAGTAAAAAAAATTTCGAAAATTATTTTTTTGGATTTTTATAAAAAGTTTGATTTTTTTTTTGAAAAATCATTTTTTCGAAAACTCTAACGATTTTCAAAATTTTTTTTCTAAAAATGTATCATTATAGAAAAAATCAAATTGCATACTTTGTTTTGAGGTTAAATTCATTTAAGAAGCTGTTTTAGTCATTTGAAAATCGAATTTTATGCTTTTTTAATTGTTTTATTCTAAAACTGCATTTACAAATTTTAAATTAAAAGGGCTTAGCATAAATAGTAACTTTATCTTCAAGAGTAAGTACGTGCGACCCAGTCGTGCATTTTATTTTAGAATTGATTAGTGCACCAAACTGAGTGAAAAAACAAACGCTATAGAAGTTTGCAAAACCAAATATAAAGCGTATAAAATAACGACTTGACCACACGTACTTGCTCTTATAGCTAAAGTAAGATTGCTTAGTCTTTGTAATTAATTACTGTTTTTAAATAGCATCCTTTGAAATATATTCGAAAACAAAACAGAGTAAATATATAACATATGCAATTTAAACTGTTTTATAAAGATACATTTACTTGTTTTCGAAAAAATGTTATTTTTTATTTAAAAAAAAACTTTTTTTCGACACCAAGAGTTAATATAAAAAAAATTTGGCTGGTATCATTAATAGAGGTTTTTGAAAAAAAAAAAAAAATGATTTTTATAAAAAAACCTTACCTACAATAACACTTTTCAAAAGAAAAACAACCGACTTCAAATATTTTCTAATAGATGTGTTGAAATCTGAATGTTACGCCCATATTATTCACATTCTTAAAACACGAAACAAAACAAGTTTTCGTCAAAACATGTTTTGTTGAGAAATTTGTGAAAAATCTTAAAAACATGTTTAGATAATAATTTTATATTATTCACTTTTGAAAACAAAACAAGTTTATGTTTTCAAATTATTTTCGTGTTCTGGAAAATAAAACAAGTTTTGAAACTTTCCAGTATTTCGTAAATATAAAATAGCTTTATTTTTTTATTTGTGTTTTCAGTGCATCAAAAAATGTTTCTTTCTTGAGAAAAATAGCTTAGCCTTAAAATCAAAAAATCAGATCCTTGAACGCTACAATTTGTTCCTGACGACGATGTATTGTATACTGCATTGTCGATTTTCAGTTCTTCAATTATTCTAAAATTTTGTATGCACATGCACAACTATTCAGTTTAATCTGCATCGATGATGTATATCAGCGGGTACTACCTCTTGCAAAAATTGACAAAACCTCCTAGGTTAGGTTAGGTTAGGTAAAAGGGCTGACAGTTGATCTTGTTACCGTCACACTCAGATCAATGTAGATCCACTGTGATACCCTAGGGTTCGTGATTCCCATACGTTGAAACCTATGTATAATAAAACTGTTCTGTTCTGTTTCGCACGTCAGTGGCGACAATTGCTGGTGTTAGGGCGAGGTGCCCAGTCTCCGTTTATTGCTGCCCCTACGAGAAACCTAATGTGTTTTACAGTTGTGTTGGTTCGTTGTATAATAACTTTAGAAACTTTTTCATAACTTGTTTTGACCAAAACTTGTTTTATAAGTAGCAAATAATATGACCGGTATATGAGTTAGATATCAAAGTTAAATATCAAATGTTTGAGAAAATAAATGTATGCTTGTTTTCTGTTTCTTTATAAACAAACGTGTTTTCGTTATAAGGCTTTTCCAGAGTTCTGAATCTTAATAGAATGCCATTGTTAGAAATAAACCAATTTAAAATGGAGGACACCAGCTTGCAAATACAAACAAAATCATCAATCGATCCACCAAGTCTGAGCTTACAAACAAAAAAAAAAAAACATACAAAACTCCTTTTTTGAAGTCGGTTACAAACGAGCAAGATTTTTTGTTGTTGACAGAAATCGGGAGCTATTTTTGAGAAAACACATTTTTCTAAAACCGATAAAAATGGCAGGTACTGTTATTTTGGATCAAAAACCAAATATTACATTTTCACAAATTTTAGAATCACATGTAAGTAAAAATATCAAACGAAAAAAGTGCACAAAAAATCCATACAATTTTGTATAAGTAATTCTCTTTGAGAGTAAGAATGTGCGACCCAATCGTGCATCTTATTTAATGACAAACAAATATAAATAAAATAAACAACATTGTTTACTATACTGAGTCTGCGTTCATGTCATATTGTTCTAGTCCTACTTTTATATTCGTATATATGCGAGTTACTACTGTACAATGGTCAAGAACGATATGGGAGATATAACGAATGCAAAAGTAATGTGGACAGAAAACTGTTTTTTTTTTCAATGAAAACCCTTCAGTATACTTTGTAACTTTTTTTTATTATTTTAATTGTTTTTTTTTTTGTTTATTATAAAAGAAGTCCTTCCTCGGGTGATTTTGATTTATTATTTTTTTCTGCATTTTAATATGAGGGACTAACGACAGGAGGTGTATAAGTGACTAGTGACTGTCGGCTCAGGGTTTTCTTCTAATGAGTAGAAATTGACAAATAAAGCTTTTAGCGACAAAAGTGATGAACCGGGAACAGTGGAAGTTGTAATATTAAGAAAAACAATCCTACCAATAAAAATAATATTTATTTGACTACACAGTCATGTAAAGGGGGTTTACATTCACTCCTTAGAGACACAGGACAAGAGGATAATCATTGAGCTTCTTCCCTTGTTTATCTGTCACAACCTGAAGTTCAATCCTTTATTATCTTACATAAGGTGGTTAATTACCTATACGGATTAGCTTGGAAGCAGACTCTATTATGAGTAGACTAGCCTTAAAGTGACTAATAGTGATAAACTGGGCGACAACAACGGTTTAATTTATTTATTTCAACTCAGTAACTCTTCATCCCTTGATATAATCCGAACATTTTATTCAGAATTCGCAAGTCAATTCTAGAGACCCAATCGAAGAATATTAAATTTCATCTAGGTACTTATTGGACATTATACACAACACCTTCCACCAGGCTAACGTTATAAAATTATAAGAATTATTACAACAAATGCACATTCTGCCATCTTTTTTAATAAATGTAACTTCATTCACTTGCATCGACGTCCCCAATCATTCATTTGCATCTTTTGTTCAACATAAAAGCAAAATGTACAAAATAGAATAAAACAAAACTAAACCACATGCTTCTTGGTTCTTTTGCATGTGTAGTGCAGATGGGAGAGAATTTCAGAATCGACAGGTGTCACATAGTGTATGCAGCTTATATATATGTACATATATGCTTCCTCCCTGGAAAGAAACACAATTGCGCAAGAGGAATAAATCTTCTCATCCATATTTTATCGAATGTGCGAATACATTAGTTATGCAAATAAAAATTATTGAATTTCAAATATTTCAGTCTGGAATTTAGAAAAACAAAAACAAAAAAAAAAAAACTGACATGCTTGACTGTACCTTAAATTTAACTTGCTCTACAAGCGTAACCATGTTTTGATTTCCCGGACAAAGTTGGAAAACATCAACCGAATTAAAAAAAAAAACGTATTATAGAGAACGCATAACGCTATGCACTCTTTATAAAACATCTAAACGCGAAAACATTATTTATAAAGTATTTGCAACGTTGCATAGAGATTATATAAGCTAAACGCGTTCGAAACTTGAGCATGAATAAGTACGCTTATTTGTCACAAATGCCATATACCTAGAGCTACAGCCAGGCACGTAGCTTCAGCCCCTCAAGCCCCCCCCCCCCCCGAAATGATTTTCATATATAAAATTTAATAAGGAACTGATAGGGTCTTTTATAGAAAATGCTTTATTTTTTTCAGAGATGCTTTTGAATCTTGTGTCGCCTTGGCGAGAACATATTTCAAACTGAAATAAAAGGTGTGTTTTTTTGTACACCCGGGCTAAATTGAACAAACAAAAAAAAAACGCTCTCGGGGCTAAGCCCTTAACATGTTAAATACAACAACATACTTAGCTCCTTGAGCTTAGGAACTAAGCCCGGAGAATTCTCGGGGCTATACTCTTCGAAGGGGTTAAAATCTGTGCTACCTACTCACTTTCTGTTAAATCATCTATAAATTGTATGAAAACACCAAAACTATCGATTAATTGTATGAACATAAAAACACAAAGATGGCGTTTGGTGTAGAAAAAAAATTTAATTGTTTATTTTTCTTTACTCTTACAAATTATTTCATTTAAATTTTAAAGTGTGTGCATTTACTGCTCTGAAATTTCTTTATAAATATGTTATTGAAAAAGATTTTTGTTATTAATTTTTTGTTTATTTAATTTTGTATATTGGAAACATTTTTTTCATTTTTTTTTTCATTTCATTCGCAATGCTGCCAAATGTTTTCGTTAAGTCCTGAGGCGTTTTTTTCGTCCAACTTAGCCCGGGCGTACAAAAAAACACACCTAAAATCTAGAAACATCATCTGCTTAAGCCTATTTTAGTGTGTTTTCGAGTATACCTACTTATTCTTTAGCTCTAGCGCCGAACGCAAAATTTTTAAAAATCCAAAAAAAGAAATTTGTGCGCTTTTTTAGTAATTAACATTTTTAGCAATGAAGGACTAGTTTTTCACTTTGTATTATTGTATGGTTTCGCACTTTGTTAATTTGACTTCAGTTTCATTTTTGAAGGGCCAACAGTTTCCAAGATACAGCATTTCAAAATTTAGCAATAAGAAAAATGTATATAACAGCAAGTAGTAGAAATAAACATTAAATTACGAAATTTAGAATGCTTCTCATTAGATGATTCAAACTAGTAGAACGTGTTATTGTGCCAAAAAAATTAATAAACCTGTCATAAACTTTCAGGCAGGGGGAGAATTAAAAAATGATTTCACACAAAAAATAACAATTCAAAGACAACGGTAACACATAGAAATGTATACTATGGATTACACTGGTCTGCAACGAAAATTGCCTTCAAACTAAAGTATACTTTTCTAAAGGATTTTGTACCGCTGAACACGAATCTGAAAATAATATGAAGATGTTAAAAACTCATTTTTTTGGTACATTTAATGTCGAATTTCTTTGTAAATACTTTATTACAAAACTATTAATAGGATGGAAATGAAATCATTCAAAAATTCGCTTTGCAAATTGAAATTTAGGATTTGTCCAAAATACTCTCTGTAGTCCAATTCAAGCGTTTTTAAAGGTGGAAAGTTCTGAAGTAATACTTTGTATAGCTAACTTTATGTTGTTTTGGGATGTTGAGTTTTAATTTTTTAATTGTTTTTGGTGCATATGCCAACATATAAACGCTAAGACCGATAATGTAGAACAAATTTAGACAAAATTACCATAATATGACTTGGCCAATTTTTTGTATGACTTCTGGATTCCTCAAAAAAAAATTGAAAAATCCATAGAAATCAGTCCTTCTGAAAAGCACAAAATATCCTTTTTTATTGGATTTTCTCTGATTACTGCCTTCTTTATACCATAATTAACTTGGCCAGTATCAAGAGTTTAGAAATAGGATGCAGTGTACATCCCAAAAAGTACGGAGTTTTGGAATTTATGGTGATTTTTTTTCATTACGGTTTAAAATGTGACTATATATTGAAGAATCAAAAATTAAAATCAATCAAAAAAAAATTTACGAGATAGATTTTTTATGAAACCAGATTTAGATCCAGAAAATTCCAATCTTACATAATTAAAAAAATTATATGAAGGACACAAAAACTTAATTTTTGCAGACCAGTGCTATCTTAGAGCCAGAAACGAAGTGTTGAATTTTCTTTAAGAAAAATATTGAAACAAATTTATTTTAGCTTTAAAATTAATTTTTGTATCGAATTATTTCGTGGACTGGAAAATTAAAGGGCAAATGCTTAAACAACTTAAAAAAAATATTTGAATCCAATGAAATTAGCAATTTTGAAAAGTAATATTTTTTATTAACTACTCGCTTCACGAAGACATTTCCTTTTTTTTAAACTATAGGGTTTTAGTTCAAAATTACTAAGAGCCTGAAAATTTCTGAAAATGTCGCGTTCAAAACTGCCAAAAAAAGCTTCATTTGACTAGAATTTTGCATGGTTTTCATCTATAGAATCGATAATGGGTATAAACATTAATTTTTCCAGGTAGCCGATTTTCTTTAAACTTGGTGGTCAAGGGTCTTTGGTGATTCCCTAAACGGAAAATTGATTTTTTTTTGTAACTTAAACTAATGGTACCTGCTATATAACAATTAATGAAAAGTTAACTTTTTTCAAAAACGGCTCTAACGATTTTGATTAAAATTTTTGTGTCTGCTTTTGTTAGTAGGGTCATACTTTGGGAATGAAAATTCTACTTACGGTACCTCCCATAGAACCGTTCTCTTCTCTTTTGACATTCACTTAAACTACTAAACCAACTTTGATGAATTTTTTTATACGGAAGCTTTAAAACATTTTAAAATTATATAATATACAAAATTCCAAAAAAATAATTTTAAGATTTTTAAAACAATCTTTCAAATTTTTTTTTTGAAAGATCAATTTTTCGAAAACAGGTCACTGTTTTTTTTTAATGTTGGCTTAAGGTGTGCAATAATTATTATCTTGAAAATGGCATACCAACTTTATTTATTTATTTATTAATCAAATCAAATGGCATACTTAGTTCGGAGCTCAAAATCAAATTAAGAAGTTGTTTATGTCATTTTAGTAACGAATTTATTTTTTTTTTATTTATTCAAAAATTTTATATAAGAAGCTTTTATGTCCACAGCAACTTTGAACTTAAGAGCAAATACGTGCGACCCAGTCGTGCATTTTATTTAGTTTTCTTATAAGTATATGATGACTAAGTTTGTCAAATGCCAGCGATTATTGATTTTTTTTTCAAATGCGTCGGTACATAATGTTGTAAACTGCAGTAAATTTTTTACTGTGGATTTTTTCTTAACAAAGCCATGTTGGTTGTCCCATTAAACAGACGAACAGGGAAAAGACAGAAAATCACACATACAATAGATTCAAACATTTTAGGAATGACAGATATAGTTTAGCAATAGGTCTATAATTTACAAGTAAGTTTTTTTAAACCTTTTTTTTTTGTAGGAATGAGAAAAGATTTTTTTCTAGACGGTGAAAAAAGTACAATTATTTAAAACAACAACAACGAATTTGATTGCACATTTGTTTTTTCTTTTATGCTGATAAAAGAAAGAAAACTATCAGGGCCGGGACTTATGCATTCATACCGTATTTGCAATAAGCTCTTAGTTTTTAAAATAGTAACAGAACGAATACACCTATATATTTTGATATTTATTTTGATAACCATGTTTTAAAACGGGATTTAAA
This sequence comes from Meliscaeva auricollis, assembly GCA_948107695.1. Lineage (NCBI taxonomy): Eukaryota > Metazoa > Arthropoda > Insecta > Diptera > Syrphidae > Meliscaeva > Meliscaeva auricollis. The sequence goes on along the minus strand of OX403619.1, from coordinate 36,329,674 downwards.
GCTGGATTTTAATATATCGGGATTTTGAATTAGCTGGATTTTAAATGATGGGATTATAAGAAAATTCTATTTTAGAGGAATGGATTTTAAATTTTTGTTCGGGATTTTTGAAAAAAGGGATTCTTAGAAACGGGATTGCGATACGCTCCCTTTAAAACTTCTTGTTGTTATCTTAACTTCGTCTACAATTATTAACCGATTGTCATTTTGTTTTTAGGGAAATATTATATAGACTTTATAAGAATTAAAGAAACAAATGAACAACATTTGACATAATGAATCGTTTGTGACTGTTCCTTTTAACTAAGCTTGGGCTACAGAAAAATGAGGTTGCGATTTCATTTGTTTATTTGGACGAAAGTAAAATAATGACAAAATTTACGCTGAAAAACACAAATTTTGATTTTAAATGGTCGTTGTTTTGAACGAAGTTTTTTTTTGATTTAACTTCGCTAACAAAAAATATTATTTGGCTATTCTAAGATATCCTTGGGATTGAACCACAAATTGAAAATAGCGATTCTTAGACCAAACAAAAAGTCGTATCTTTTGTGATCTTTAAGATAAAAAAATAGTTCCTTCGTAGCCTCGGAAATAAAAGTCAACTAACGAAAAATAACATTGTGCTATCCTAGGCTTATCGTGGAAAAACAAACCACATTTATAAAATTAAGAATTTTATATGTACTAAAAAAAATTAAATTTTAATGTTTTCTGAAACAAAAAGTTTGTCTTCGTTTAACTTTCGAGCAGACTGAGAGAAAATTGCAACGTAGAAAAACGCAAGGTATTCCGATGGGTATGTGGGTAAGGCATGTGAGTAACTCAAGTATCGCTGTTTCAAACCCAGGTGCGCTTCCTATTTTTTGTTTGTAAGATAACGCTTATTGCATCTTAAGTGTATTTGATTCTGGCCGGGGGTAGCTATCTTTCTTGGTCTAGTCGCATCGTTAAGTCTTCGGTAGTCAAGGTACACAAAATCAAGTCCTTTTATCTTTCTTCTATTGGAATTAATATAAAACCGTTAAAGCCAATATGCAATGGGAAATTTTCTTTTCATAACCAACAGCAAAAGGTTTTATATAGACTATTTGATTATTTTCTGTATAACTTTACCCCGTTTCTGGCTTCAATTCAACGAATAATTGATTGTGTGTTGGCAACGGTAAGGCATAACAATACGAAATGGCTGCATTATACGTTACGTATCCATTGTTTCAGATGTTCGCGTGCGGTTTGTACTCTTTCTCTCTTTATTCTACAAACATTGAATTGATGGCCCCCTGTTTGTGTGCCACGTATTTTGTCCCTGGTAAGGCACAGCTGGAGCTAATGGACTGGAAAAGCGTTAAAAAGCGTGTGCACTTCACTACTTCCTTGTATGCACTTATAGTATTGTATGAAGTGGTGTAGTTCTAGGTTATATATTCCATTTCAAATGGGAGGAACAGCAGAGTGGTGCATTCATTCAGCAACCACCATGGTTGTGGCATACAACACGCTCGTGATCAGTAACCGCTTTTCTGGGTTATAGGGAGTGCATTATTGTAATTTCTATCAGCTTACAAAAAAGGCTTGGCTCAATGTAGTCTTTTTTTAAGGCAATCAACCCACAACTCCAATTCATCGGCCAATGCTGTCCTAGTTTTTCCTCAAAAATAAAAAAAAAATCCTACTGGTTCGATTGGATCACGCTTATGTAAATGAATGACGACAGAGTAGGTTTATTCTGGGCCTAATGAAATGTAAAACGCACCACACGCTGAATGAACTCTGATAGATGTTGTGGCTCGGCTACAAACTTTAAAAAATAGTATGCTTAAATACGGAAAGGGAATGTTCAGTTCATCAGCGGCGCCACTGATCGGCGATGAAAAGGTTGTAATGCAGCGGCGGCACCGATTGAATGGTTTTAGAATTTATCTACTTCGACAATGACGACAATGTTGTACCAACCACTGAGCTTTGTGTGCTAATTAGAGATGGAGAAGGTAGCTGACAAGTTGTCAATTGAAATTTAAATTGTTTGGTTTGTTTTGAATGGCCTTCTGTCGCTTGACCGCACGCCAAATTCAGGATCAGCAACAGCAGTATAGTGAGCGCGTATATAATTTTAAAACCACGAACTCACATCGAACTCACGTTCAACATTTTTGATACACACAAGCAATTTTCGTTGTTAAATGCTTACGAGAAGTGATATGGTTGTGAGTGGGTTATGCGGAGTAGGAGGACAAATCGAAAATAAATTTAAACATTGTGTAGGTAGGTACATCGTCGTCGTTAATTTAATAGTAGGTTTTATTTATAGTTTTTTTTTGGGGGTTCAAGATAGAACTTTGGAGGGGCTACGGAATACACTTCACCTACCTACAAAAAGATTCTTCAAACGAAATATGATTCGCATGTTTTTTATGAAAAACATAAGTAATGAGACACCTAGCTATTATAAATAACATTAATATCATAACAAATATAAAAACGATGTTAAAATTGAGTCTTTTCAGGAAATTAAAACTTTTATATTCAAGTTCGATAAATGTGGAAGGCTCATTATCGACCAACAAATATACATATGTAGGCAGACTCTGAGTCTATTTATAAAGCATTGTCTTTGAGTACACGTCATTTATCTAACTCAACTCTGACATGCAAGAACAAAGTTTTGCCGTTTGAATATAATCGTTTCACAAGGTCCTGTTGCTGTCCCTATCTGGGTAGCGAGGGAACTTTAATCCCAAAGTCATGTTATCTGCTGTAACTTAAATTTCCATTTGTGGTTAATTTTGCTGGCATGTATGTGTATATTTCTACAAAGCTATGTACAAGTGTACATGTACATATGCATATATGTTCAGACTGGATGAACTTTTCGTTTAATTAATGCACTTTGTATTGGGTCAGTCTTGTATACAAGTGACAGGCAAACACAAGAGCCAAGGAGAAAATTCTCGCAAAATCACACGCCCGCCCTCACTTTTGGCCAAATGTCATGTACAGAATTTATGCGAATCGACCAAAGTGCAGTGACAAACACCAAACACATATTACTCCTTTAGTCTAGGGCTTAACTCGAGCAGAAATTCCATGTACCTTCCCTTCATAAATAGATACATATACCATTCCCGGCCAAAAGCTCCATAAATCCTTCGGTGATGATCTTGAAATGTTTGCTGTCCAGTTTCCATTGTGGTCCACACGACCATATCCTAGACCGCATTACTTGGTCCTTTAGACACGCACATCCCCACACACAGTTTATGTTTGTTCATTTTGCAAATTTTGGATCTAATTTAAATTGTTTCACGTTATAATATTGTCATGTATCATTGAAACGAAAGAAATTGGAGAATTTTACACTTTGCTGAACATTGGTGTTTTGGTGTGCTTGCGAAAGGAAGAAAAGTCATGCTTTGTATTTTAATCGAGATTGAAAAAAGTATCTATAAACATAGTTTTAGAAAAGTAAATAAAAATGTGTAAGAATTTACCTATAAGATTTTGTTTAACCTTTTTACTGGCTCTTATAGATATTAGATTCGTGTCAACATATTTTTTGAGGTTTTTATAGTTGCCAACATTACGATTATGGAGAATTCCAAAAAATGATTTTCTTATCCAATCCTTCGCACTAAGAAGTAGCTAAATATATACGTAGAGTGTCGAGATATAAAGGTAATATTTACATTTTGAAGTAACGGGAAAATTGTTGCTTTTCTCAATTAGTTCGCTTTTATTTATAAGGCATATATGTATTCGTAAGTCACCTAGGCTAAATAGGTAAATCACGCTGTTAAAGTTGATCAATTTGGTGCCAGTAGTGCAAGTGAAATAAAATGCACGACTGGATCGAACATACCTGCTATTAAACGTAAAGTTGTTTAGATTGCTAAGACTTTATAAATACTGTTTTTTTAATGCTGTTTAAGAAAAAGAAAATAAAAACATTTTTACATGAATGCTTGCCCAAACCAAAGTGCGACAGTGCGACACGACAATGGCAAAATATATTTACACAGCGTCATATGAGAGTACCCACACCAAATGCGACAAAGCGCAAAGCGTTTTTCATACAAAAGTTCTTGTCGCACTGTCGGTCGCCCTTTTTTTTGGGCAAGCCTTGAGTTCGACCTCAAAACGATTTTTAAATCGCTTCAGCCATTTTTGATTTTTTTTTTTTTACATTTAAAAGGTTTTTTTTTAATTGTTATATGTCAATTTTAAGATATTGTTTACAGGCCCATTTTCAATAAAATGATTAAAAAATAAATTTTTGGAAATTTTACAAATCAAACAAATCTGCATTTTTATTTTTTTCTAATAAAAATAGTATATGCCAGAAAAACAGCGTTGCCTTTCTTGCAAAAACGATTTTTTTTTATATTTTTTGTATATCTTGTATACAATTAAATCGATTTCGATTTATATTTGTTAACCTCAAACAATCTTATTAAATTTTCAAAAAATAAAACAAAGCTTAAGGAAATATGATCAAAAATTAGAAAAATAAGACAAATTTCGAAAATATTTTTTTTGAAAGTATAGGTACCTACATTTGTTGTTTTCCCACTTTTCATGCATATTTATTCACATAGCTAAAGCGAAAATTTTCAAGATAGGTAAATAGAAAAAGGCCTTGAACTACATTAGCACATTAAAATATTATATGAAATTATCATAAAAGTTGTGTTATTTACTTTAAATTGGTCAGTCATAGGATTAAAATTATTTCAATCAAATGTTACACGCCACATTGACCGGCATCGATAATACTTTTCAACATTGACTGTATCTTTGCCAATTCTGTTTCAATCTTTAAGATAAATACATAAATTGAAAGAAAATATAAGCAGTATTTCAGAAAATCCAAATATTATTAAAATAATATTCTTAGATGCCACTTATGGCTATAATTGAAATGGATCATTGGATATTCTGATTTCCCATGAAAATTTTCAATGATCCATTTAAATGATAGCTTAATTTCAAAGATTATATATTAATACGATAGTTAAATTATCGCATTATGATAAATCTTTAATGTAATTGTATAATTTTTAAAAATTATTGTCAACAAATACTGTTCAATCTAAAAATTAAAGGAAACTGGGTCGTTTCAAACCTAGAAGAAGTTGTTGGTGCAGCTCAGCACGTTGAAAAATTGTACAAGCTAGTGAGATTGTTGGCCAAAATTCTTCCACCACTGCATGTCTTACCGTTAAAATTGTAAAATTGTTTAGACTTTCACGAATCAGTATCCAACGAATTTTGTCTTAAGATTTGCCTAGCATTAAAAACCAGTAGACCAAATATATTTTATTTAAAGAAATATTGATATAAATCTAATTCAAATTACCTACTTCAAATCCAAATCGAACTTTAATACTTACAACTGAATTATTGGAAATCGGAGCTAAATACGCGTATTCTTTCAGAAGTTTTCAAATTCAATTTATTTGCTGAATACAACAAAATATTTTTCCCTCCCAATAGAATATAAATCTTTTGAATTTCAAAAGGTAAACTTGAGTTTTTCGTTTTGTTTTGCAAAAAGTTTAGACACAAATCATTTTGTCCTTTTTTTTGTTGTTGCAAAGTCCCCTTTTAGGACATTTATTATCGCTAAACACGAGTTAATCTGTTTTTTTTTTCTTTCGATTACGATTTGATTTATTTATGTTTAGAGAGAAATGTATTTCTGAAATTTGTTGATAAAATATTGTTAAATTCGTACATTGATAGCTCCAGATGATGTTTGTCAAAAGTATAGTGATATTTTAAAGAAAACAAAATTGTACAACAGCAGTTTTTTTGTTCGTACAATTCGTCGTTTTTTTGTATACTATCACGTGTTCTTAGACTTTGCGGATGGGTGAGATGTCATCATTGCAAGCACCCAATTCCCATATTACACAAGGGATCTTGGCGGTCATGTGATCAAGAAACCTTCAACCAAATAAAACACCTAGCGATTGACTCCAGACATGCTTCCAGTATTTTAGATGTCCGAACGTTCCGGGGAGCAAACTAAACTGCCTAAGCCTGGTGCCAATACTCGACACACCATAAAACAGTGGTCTGACACTGCTTTATGGTGTCTCGAGTATGGGGATGGATATGTGTACATATGTATCTGACTCTACAACGCCGAGCAGATGCTGTAAAAAAATTTGATGCGCCAAACTAAAAATGGAAGAGACTGCCAAATATTTTGCTAACCGCATCATTCTTAATCTCTCGGCCAGCCATCCACCAGCAATAAGCACAGACGACCAACGGAGAGCTGCAATAAAGAACCAGAGCCGCTGAAAGAGCAGTCCGAGAGCTCTACGGGTGAAAAGAAGAGAGGAACGCCAACATTACAAAAAGAAAAAGAGAGATCACGAGTAGCAGGCGGCCGAGTCTATTCAGGGTTGTACCGGTCGGTAGATGGATATTCGAAAATTCTAAAATTCTACAAAAGTCTAAGAAGATCTACCCAAGGCTACAGTGCCTGAAAGGAAGCGTGCCGAGATGAGAGGGGGAATAGTCAGTGCTGCTGGAAGGAACATTTTTTTGGACTCCTTAGCAGACGAGATAGCAAACATTCTGCTGTTATTTCATTTAAGTTGGACAACGATGACTAAGAATTCCTTCCACCAGACCTAAATAAATAACGTTTAGCGATTGCCCAACTTTTGTTCGGTGCGGACGACTTACCAGCAGAATTGTTTAAAGCAGCAGAAGATGGTTTGGTAAAGAGTCTGCACCAACTCATCTGTAAAATCTAGTTAGATGAAAGTATGCGCGATAAATGGAACCTTGTCATAGCATGCACCATCCACAAAAAAGAGACGCTCTGACATGTGCCTTCTACAATACTTTAAAGGAGTTAGCCTCATAAAATTCGCATAAGAAACTTATCGGATGACCAAATGACAGCTCTCCCTAGGCAAATATCAAAATCATTTGAAAACCTTCCGACCGATGTCTATTGTCTAAGTTAGTCAATAGGCGGGTCCCACAAAGAGAGATCTCTGAGGACTCCGAGATTTTTTAAGTGGAACAAAGAATCTCAGCTGTCAGCTCCCTGTATTTTGCAGAGATCCCTGAGACGAAAAATTGTTGGATACAATATCTCAGAGATTTTTTAGTTGGGCCTAATGTGATCCTCCTATTCCCAAATATTGAAACCTTTTATAAATCCTATGTCGTAAAACCTGTTCTGTTTTGCACCTCAGCAGGGACGTGTTAGGGCAAGTTGCTCATTCTCCGTTGTCTTTGTTCAATATGTGGTTGTCGTTCAGCGTAGTGGTGAAAATAGCAGGTGTTAGGGAGCGGTACCTAGTCAGACCTTAATCATCCAAGTCCTGCTGTATGGGGCGTTAAAAGATTCAAACAAAAATTTGCTTCGTTGCTTTGAGAAAAATATTCTTCCAGTGATTTTTTGTCCTGTCTGCATCGAAGGAGTACCTATGGAGAAGAAGATTCAACCAACAACGAGCTTTACGGGCTGTAAAGCACGGTTGATCTGGTCAAGATATGGCTGGAACACGTGGTATGAACATCAGCGCACTCTCCCAACGAGTCTTCGAATCGAAACCTGTTAAGTTAACAAAATTAGGTACATAGGTATTGCCTTAAAAATAAAAAAAAAAACATAAATAATTTATTACCCATTTGAGTGGCTTCGTTCTTAAGCATCTTTTTCAAATAAAATAAACCAAATGTCTGCATAAATTCTATATCCACATGTTTATATCCCAAGAACAAAAAAAAAACAAAAAAACAGCTCAAAACTCAATAATACAAGCACTCAACATATCTTCAGTTTGTTAAGCTCCCACAATCAACGATCTATATCATCGACACATATCGTTCATCCTCACAGAATTCCACAAGCTCAAAGCGATAGTAATGCATAAATGAATCTGAATGCCCTCATATTCAAGTCTTTTCGTGCGCAGAAAAGGAGAATTATATATATTTCTTTCTCGACTTCTTTAGAAAAGCGGATCTTCGCTTTGCCTCGAATAATCCTATACATCCCTTTATAATGCTAACATCCATATCTAAGCCATATGAAAATTTTCAAACAAATTCCCATAGGAAGAGCAAAAAAAAAAAACATGAAAAATCTACAGCACCCGCTAGCCCTGAAATTGTTGCCTGGAGAAGGATAAAAAGGACACAAAAGCTGAAACGAAAAACAAATTCGAATTAAGATCAGAAAAATTGATACTTGTCATGTGTGTTATTTTTTTTTCTATTCTCTGTACTGTCGACTTGGTAAGGGTGGTGATGATAATCCTTCAATGGTTTTTAGAGTTTATACTATGTATTCTTTAATGTTAGGCTTTCAAGAAAGACGAAGGAAAAACTGAAAAAAAGATAAACGTAATCGAAGTGGCGCGGAAGTTAGACGGATTATGGCGCCTGTTTGTATTTTTATTTCTTTTAATGTTTTGAGACGACGACGATGACAAGAACGTTTAAGACGGTCGGTGCGGTGGTGGGGTGGTTGCTTTAATAGGTCAAATAGGGTAAACAGTTTTCTTTCTTTTTATTTCCTCAGAAAGAAGAATGATGGGCTGTAGATTTTGATGTGGAAGTGATAATGTCTCAGCAAAAAATATGTCGCTAGTCGTAAAGTTCTCAGACATACCTACACAATACGTATGTGTTTGGTATTAAATCAAGATAAGGGAAGTGTCGGAGGCATTATTAAGGTAATTAGAGTATTTAAATGCTCTATAACTGTGTGCTGCAAAAGTATAAGGAGTTTTGTTTATACATTTACATTGCGTAATTGCTATGTAAATCCGTGAGACAGGAATTTCAAATATTCATAGTGCCACCCACCTCTTCTTATTAAACTCACTAGAGTGCTTGATTATTGTTGGTTAAAAGATATGTAGAATAGGTTTGTAAGAGACATGCTCGTAAACTAGAACGACAGTGTTAAATTAATGTCTCGTGCGTCGAATTTTTTTATCTCCTATTTGAATGTATGAATCTTAATATTCCGCATTTAAATTTAACTCCGTTGACTCAGTCAAAAAATATTCGAATGGTGGGAGTTTATTTTTGGCCATTTAAATGTTGATACATTTTTTTTCGAAAATTGAATCAACACATTGAAACACAACGAAATTGGGCTGGTGGACTATTTCCGGTTGATTTTAAGTTTAGTTTTACTCATTTGTTAATGATGACAAACCGATATTTCTGTCATTTAATATGTTCAATGGAGACCCCTGGTTACGATTATATTAGATAGATTACGATTGTATGGATTTATTTATACTTAAATTATAATATTTTTAGAACAGTACATTATATTATAAAACCTCGCAAGGCCCCTGCTTTAGCTCACAATAGGATTTGTGGTAGGTGAGAGGTTGGGTGCATGCAAAGTTTTTCTTGATTGAAATTTCTTTCCGTAAATAAATCACATTAAAATATTTGTCGTTGCTTAAAACTATATTAGGTCACTCAAGATCATCAGAATCAGCAGTACAAAAAACATACAAAATAGTGAAAAATTCTCGCAACATGAAGCGGAACAATCAATTTAGGATGTGAAAATTAAAAATTAAATATTCGGTGGGAACCTTTTTTTTCCACTTCATGTTGGGTGAATTTTTTTTTGTTCGTATTTCCGTATTCAAAGTGGAAACGTTTTACTTTGATTTAAAGAATTTTTTTTGATTCTTAATTGTTATCTTTTCCCTGAATGCGGGGAAGAAACAAATTTATAAAATGACAGATAAATATCCCTTTGATTCACGATACCAATAAATTCCGAAGGAACCATTCCCTGGTCATTTACGTTCCCAAATGTCGATGGAGGGAAACATTTTATTCACTAAAACCCCCATTATTATACTGATCCACAATTAATAGCATTGAACTCCCTCCTGTGGGGATATTTGGGAAAATAGCAAAACAAAAGGCATTTATTCAAACAAAAGGCAAAAAAAAAGTAATTTTAATTAAAAACGAATATAAAATAACGGATATTTTCCTTAATAATAACTCAATTATAGTAGCTTTGAACAACCGTAATTTTTTTTTAATTTTCGGGTAATAACCACCTGCGAGGGTGCCTTAACAAAGAGCTTCTTTACTTCAGCCGCAGCGAGTGGTGCCCAATTGACAAATTCGAAGTTCACTATCAACTTCAATATTTTCAGGTATCACACAATTTGCGGTTGCTCAATTTACTTGATTCATAGTTTCAGATTCTATTTGCCATCAGAGATCATTTTTGTTTTGATCCAAGATCAATATTTTCAAACTCACTCGGAATAACCAATGTGTTTTAAATTTTAAGTAAGCATTTGTTTTTGTTAATTTTGACGAGGTTTTTTTCTTTTACAGAAACTTGGCTCCCATACAATTGCAAACAAAGATCAATCGGTTTTTAGTATCCATGTACCAAGAAAAATAAATATATCTCAGGCCAATATTTTCAAAAATCTCTATTTCAAAAGTATATTAACGTATTCCTTAGAAATTTGTGTGTTGTTGTACATAGGTACTAACTAGGCAATACATAACAAAAATGCAGATCCGATTTGTGTAAATTGAATAGATTTACTGTGTTTTTGCATCTTTAAGACTAAAATAATGGAAAAATAATGTAAAAATGCAAAAAAAGGCAATAACGGAAGAAAAAGGCAAGAAAAGGCAAAATATAATACATACTCGTATATTTGGAATCAGGGGGATATGAAACGAGTTTGCTTAAAATCTATATCGTCATACGACTGCGCAAAAAAAAGGGAAAGTGAGCAAAATCCTATTCCTGGTAATCATATATGCTTATGAAAGATATTGGCCATGTTAAATTTATTAACTGCAGTAATATTCTCTTAGGAGCTCATAAATAGCTTTAATAACATTTCAAACTGTGTTCTTATGCATTTAATCATACAGTTTAGTTAATATTTAGATCAATGGGATCTATTTAAACATTTAAGCCTTCTTCACATTCTTTGTTCAGTTTGAAACTGCCTCCAGCTATATGATATGTGTGCAAATAGTCATACAAAAAGTTTAAGGACTTTATGTAGCATGTATTGTGTATGTTTAGCACAAAAAGTAACTTCATAGTATTTAATTTAACAATGAACACGCCTTAATCTCTTAAAATAACTATTCAAGAAATGTAGAAAGCCCTTGGTGTTTTTTTTTCAGCTTCAAAATATGTAATTGCAAATGTATCTGCCATATTGATATCTTTATTCGGCCTAAGCTTCAAAGGAATTCAAAATCTGAAATACATTAATCAATTTAATCATTGTATTGCCCTTCGGGTGCAACAATAGCAATTTTGTTGTAGCCTTTTGTTGGATCATCAGGCATGCCGTTTTGACACAGCACTCGTGTATCTGTCGTTACTTCTTGATGTGCAGTGCAAACTCTCGTTTTGATAGGAAAAACCCTTCAAAACAGAACTATAAGAATTCTTTAAAGGAAAGCCCTTTTAACAAGAGTATCATAGCTATCCCCTCTTTGAATTTGATTCAAGTAAACAAGCAAACAAGAATGGTCGGTCTATTTCTGTTGGCCTTTTTTTGTTGTTATTCTTCAGATGACCAATGAAAGAGGTTGATATCAGAGATTTTTATCAGATAAAAGTCGCCACCAGACATTTCCCATAAATCATAGTCTGTTTGTCCAAGTTGGTTTAGCTTCGTCTCCTCTCCCTCAATCGGAGGTTGTTTGTGTTCAAAAGAAACTACATTCTTTCTATTCTTCCTGACAGGACAAAAGGGCCAAGCTCATATCGCACATATTGTACATCAGCCCTCTTTCGTCTTTCGCCCTTTGTCAACTTGGCCGAACAAAAACCTTCAATAGAAAAACAAGATTTGTGGGTGTTTATTGTTGTACAAATAATTGCGACACAACTGTCAAGTTCTATTCTGTCTTTAGTATCTATGTGTCCTTGGAGTCTGGACTTGGTCCTTATTGAGAGACAAAACCACCACAATTCCAGCAGTTTTGTGAATAGAAATACAAAGGGAAGATATAGGAAAGCAATGATTGCCTTTGCTTGTCAGCAAATTGAATGAAGAAATAAAGTGTACCAGGAGAGGTGTAGTTATGAAAATTGCAAACGAATTATTTTGATGTCTTTTTATTTCATGTGAGGTAGAGTGTCTTTGGTGTGGGTTGCGATTTATCATTTTATGTGACAGAAACATATTGCAATGACTTACGAGAGGCACAGTCATCCTTAAAGAAAATTGTCTAGTTTGCTTGATAAAACAAAGCGATTTTTGTTACATGTTATTAAATGAGAAGGTTATATGGATGTTACCTGCTCAGTTCTTCTACCTGTAATGCTTATTATACCATTCTATGCAACTTTTATTTTATATGTATGTTTTTTCCTTAATAGGTTTGAATGTTTTAAATAAATAAAAGGTGAAAAGTGGTATAGGTTGATAATTATATTGCCATTTGAGATGCTGGAGATTTCCGTTACTATTTTACTGTCTTATATTTGACTAAAGCTTTGTGCAGTTTAGGTGCGGGAGTAGTAGAGAAGCTTTTCTCACAGAAAGAAGCCCTAAGGCTATTTCTTTTGACCCTTCTTATATATTTCATGTATGAAACAACTGTGTAGTGTAGTTGGTCTTTTTAGAAGTTCTCTTTGCTTTCTAACCCTGGACAATAGTTTTTTGTCTGTCACCTTTAGAGCTGTGCCACCAAGCTACCATTTTTCTGTCTATACATACCACTTTTTGGATCTCCATATAAGCAAACGGAAGCAACTAAGTAAGTTATTAAGGAATTCATTTAATACATTCAGTTCTTTACAATTTTAAACAGTATTTTGAATAAGCTATGGTTATGTGGTCAGCCAGGTTAACAAATTTTTGAACGTTTCTTATAATTTTGTTTATTTTGATTCTGAAGACAAGATTCAGACATATTCCGTTATTAATAATAATCTATATTTGTAAATCTCTTTTAAATACTTGATTAAAGTTTTCCAGTCGCATTTGTTTATGATGTAGGTAGTTTCTTATATAGTAAGAGCATTTTTCTCGAAAAATGCATGGAGTTTTGGGCACTGATAAAGGGGAAACAATCTTCTTCTGATTTCAGGTTATTGGTCATAGTTACCATTGTATGGGCTGCCATTCAATCTAAGAAATTCGCTTGAGACTTAAGCATAGCTTGGTGTATTTTGCGGAAGGTTGAATAGGAAGTTTCTATAAAATTGTTCAATGTCTTCATATTCATCTGCTCCCCAAACCTGAGAAGCATAACATAGTGTTGATTTTACAACCAAATCAAAAATTTTATATTTTGTTGATAAAATTATTCGTTTGTTGGAGAAGACATTTTTCCATGATATATTTACCAAGCTTTACGAAGTTCAATTTTAAGCCTTTCTTGTGTGGTTTCGAGATGAGTTTCATTGTAGATCCATCTTCTTCTAGGGCAAGCGTTTAAAGTACGGCCGAAGACTTTCAGAAGCAACTGATTTGCCGCATCTTCCATGCCCTTGTAAATTTTTTTTTTTAATTTATGTTAAACGTAGAATGTTTGCTTAGAATACGTGTTTTCTTTAGATTTGTGTGAAATTTTTGTTCGCCGAAGTCGATTTTTATACAATATGTTCCTTCTTTATTATGTTTAAGTGCCACCTTGTTTTCTTAAATGTTACACGTTCTGACGTGTGTTCAAAAATGTTGTGGACATTAAGTATTTTACACAAAGTTGTTAATAATAGATAATTTTATAAGAAATGTATACAAAATTCTTTTCAAAAACAGCTTCTTAAATGATTTTTATATCCAACTAAGTATTATTGTTTCTTTTAGAAAAATACATTAAAAAATAAATAAAACGCAAGCCTGGGTCACACGTACTTGCACTTAGGGGCATAGTTGCTGTGGACGTTAAAGCTTTTTATATAAAGTTTTAAAAAATAAATAATTGTATAAGAAATACAAAAAAATTAAATTTATTAATAAAATGTAATAAACAACTTCTTAAATTGTTTTGAGCTCCAAACAAATTTAAAATCGTTAGAGCCGTTTTTAAAAAAATATTTTTTTATAAATAAATACTGTGACCCGTTTTCGAAAAATTCATTAAAAAAAAAAAATTGAAAGATTTTTTAAAAATCCAAAAATTATTTTTTTGAAAATATTGATGTCAAATAATTTTAAGTTTTTTAAGAAGCTTCCGTAAACAAATCATAGAGATTGTTTTTGTGGTTTAAAAGAAAGTCAAAAATGAAAAAAAAAACGGTTCTATGAGAGTAACCGTTAATAGAATTTTTACAATCATTTCATTCATATCAGAAATATGACCTTACAATTAAAAGTAGACACAAAAATTTTATTCAAAGTCTTTAGAGGCATTTTTGAAAAAAGTTAACTTTTCCTTGATGTTTATATGTCAGGTACCGTTAGTTTTGGTCCTAAAAAACGAAATTCAATTTCCCCTCTAGGGAATCAGCGGCTTAGGCTGTAGCTTTTTTTGCGAAACTTGACTTATAGTACCTATGTGTATCGCAAGTATAAACAATTGAAAATCGTTAGAGTCGTTAAAAAAAATATATATATTTATTATTATGCATTAAAATTCTCGACCTTGCCTTCGGAATAAGTTTTAACGCCATTTCCGTGAACATATTAATATCAAATTTAAAAAAAAAAGAAATCACATACATACCCGTTTTCGAAAAATTGATTTTTCAAGAATAAAATTTGAAACTATTTGAAATTATACTTCTTAACCGTCGTTTATTAAAATATTCAAATAGCAATTACACAGAGTTTTTAAGCCCATTATTACTGTTTTTTTCATACAGACACTATAAGTAGGTAAATGGTAACAACACACTATAGTAAGCACACACAATAAATACACCAAATGTTAGGGTATGTATGTTGAAAAAAAGTGTTTGTACATCTCGAAAGGTATGAGGGTTAGAATTATGAACTTAACTTTGGTAGATTGATTAATCGAAATAATGAATATTTTTGGTGCTACCTTAGTTTTCTTTCTTTTATCTGCTTATGTGCTTTTGTGTTGTAAAATCCTTATGTGACTGTACTATTTATTTTAATCGGAGATTCGATATATTTTTGTTGTATACAATGAAAATGGTTATCAAAAAGATTTTTGAAATGGGATACGATATCACAAAAAGGTATTCTTTAGCCATCTATATTATTTTTCTTAATAAATTCTCGCCTTGAACTACATAATCCATTTCCAACTTGATGGATATTTTCGTATACTTGTTCAGTTCTACCCCATTGATTACCGGAATATAAACCATCTATACATCGACGATTCGCTTCATAGCTTCAAAGCTATTAATTGAACCTTTCCGATTTAGTACCATTTGCCCAACTTTTAATATTCAAGAAAGTGAAAACCAACGTAAAATGTAACAAAGTTCTTTAACATTTATACCTACTTACCTATTCTATCAAAACCAAAAATATCCCTCCTGATGACCCGAATGTCCACCCTTCAAACCTTCATCAATTCTTCTTTATGGTTCAAAAATGAAAGTAGCAGTAAAAAAAAACTTCTCTACATTGAAGAAAACGAAAACTACATTGAAAATCAAAGCCGTGAACTTTTCCAATTTAACAAACCCCAATGCTGTTTTGGGTTTCATTACGGGTTGCCAAACCGATCTTTTGTTGTTAGTAGTCTGTGTTTTGTAATGCGGTTATTAAACAAGTTGGAACTTTTAAAACCATTCTGAAACATTTCAATCGACGCGTATCTCTTTGAATTGAGGTGAATCTTAGCGAGAAATTTAATTTTTTTTTTTTTTTTTCTTCATCACTATTCTAAGCACGCAAAATTCTTTCGCAGTGAATGTGGAGGTTGAGGTGGCGTAACCCTTTTTTTTCTAGAATTATATCATGCATATTTTTTTTTTAATTTAAAAATTAACGACATTCAAAGTAATAAAAGTAATTGTTTCTTTCTTATATTTTTTAATGGTTTACAGTGTTATGGGGTTGTAACAATGTTGCACTCACTGTCTTATATGCGCCAAAAAATCTCAATATGAGTTCTGAAAAAAAGTCCGTAAAAAGTACAACTTCAATAGCATTGGCAACCCTAGTTTCTGTCTAACTTTGTAGTCTTTTTTTCATTTCCTCCACACCCCATTGACACGGTAACCCTCACAAATTAATTTTCCTTTGAAGTTTCGTTCATATATCACCTTCTGCTGGTTTGCCTTGCTTTTCTTTCTTCTCAAAAGTTTTCCTGTGCTAATGGCTATAAGCATTCAAAATTTTGTAAAAGAAATTCCATACCAAATTGATAGGAAGCCATAAATCGTTTGCTATACCTACATAACACTCAGTTTCAGTTGCAACCACAAAGGTGTTTAGGTCCTTTAAATATCCAAATATGGTGTAAAGATTAAGAGGAAAGGGAAATTCCGATGAAAAGTTCTCTGACATCTTGACACTTTGTCCATTTGAAATCCTGACAGATGTCAAATACATCAAAAATATCTTGAATAGGTCATGTGGTCTTTTTGTTATCAAAAATATTCTAACTCCGAGGATTAATATTCTCAATCGGTAAAGAATCAGAAGTCACCTTTTAGAGAGGGCAGTATTAAAAATTAATTAAGCCATTTGACTTTTCTCCTACTTTTCTCATGATTTTATTTGTTGTTGTTTGATTGTGCTGTTAATTAACACCCCAAGTGCGGGTCCTTGTGACTTACGTTGGCTGCACAAAACCAGGACACTCCCACGTGTAGGTATAGGAGGTGTTGTGCTACCAGCAGATCTTTCTGGGCCAAAGAATGTTTCAGTTTAAGTTGAAACTTTGACAATGCTTAAGTTATAGTGAGAAGGAAAACTTTTTAAGTGAAACATTGATACAGGATATAAGGCGGCAAGGACTATTATTGTTGTTATTGTGAATACAGTGACTATAAGAAGCTAGTCCTTCATTGAAAAGTCAGAAATGCGCTCCCAATGCTTCAGTTTAACTTTTCTGAACAACTTGTGAGTTAAAAGGAAAGAGGATGAAGAAGGGTTTTTGTTTAGTCAACGGAATAAAATAAGATGGAGGATATGCAGATCCCTGAGTTTCATTGTGGATTTAGCTAAAGTCCAAAAGTTGAGAATGAAAGTTCCAATAGTCGAGTCGTCGTTTGTTATGACTCTTCACTTGGATGGTATCGTCACAGCTTGTGCGTGTTTTTCTTCAATGTTTTGGAAATAATTTATTTTACTTAGGAGAATATCATTCTCTTTCTTGTCGAAAGCGGATTACTTTATTTTTTTTTTGGCGAAAATCAGTTTAGCATTTGAGTTGTTTTATTCTGAGAAAATCAATCAAGGGTTAAGGATAACATACAAACTTTTGAATACCGAGGGAACTGGTTGGAATGTAAATTTTATAGCAGATTTGCATTTGATTCTTCATCGTAAAAATGTTTAGAAAATTAATGCATTTCAGGATTGTTTTATCTCCCACCGACGAATAAGTAAACAGAGATTGTTAGCTCTCAAAATTTTCCAGTTTTGAAGAAGTTGTCTCTGCGATTTACGAGGATGAAAGAAGTCTTTGTTTTAGTTGACGTTGAGATCTTCTTGAATATTTTAGGAACAAAACTTTTTGTAAGCGATTTACAATAATGTTTATTGTTTATTAGAATATGCCTGAAACTAAATATTGCTGCCAAATTTAAGAAAATAAATTGTTTCTTTTATTGTTTTCTGGGCATTAAAATAAAAGAATAAATCTTCCAGTTTCTTTTAATAGTGCAGTCAAATGAGGATGTGACATAACAAAAGTTATTAACAGGGTTTTCCTTGCATTTTTTTTTATTCGCTTGACATTATGAACATTTCATTTCAACGGTCTGAATCTCTTTAGCTAGCACCTGAAAAGACTTAGAGATAGCTTTCAGAGGATCAGAGAAATAACTCCCATGTATCTACAAATTTGTACAAAGCATTGAAACATGGATAAAAGTAAAATGTCACATTAAGTCCCCAAAAGCCCCATTCGTACTTTTAAGTGAAAATGTTGGTTTTTCGTATTTAACTTTAAAACGGGAGAAGCTATAAAAAAAAAAAAAAGAATATTTATCGGAAACTTGTTGGTTTTGTAATTCCCTCATTTTTTTTCTACGAGTAATTGGTTAGAAGATATCGCGATGTTAAAATGTGTCAAATATCGAATATAACGGGTTTTTGCATCTTATATAAGAGTAGTTAAGTCGCAACTTTCGCAAATCAAAATGGAATTAGTTATGTTATAGTTACGGCAATTTCGATTTTTTTGTTCTTATATTTTTCTTTTTATAGGAGCTTCACATGAACTTAGCGAAGCACCCCATAAAACTGTAAATACAAAAGCAAAAAAATCAAAATTGCCGTTACTTTTAAGTTTTAAAGTTTTATATTGTAAATTTAAATGAGTAAGCCATATTATAATTAAAATTGAATTAATAAAGCTTATAATTAGCAACAAATTAGCAACAAAATAACAAACTAATTCCATTTTAATTTTTGAAAGTTGCTTCGCTAAGTTCACACTCATAGATTAACTATTTTTGGGGTAAGTAAACACAATTAATAAGTAAACATGAACGAACTAAATTTTACATTGCGTTTTTTTTACCCCGTGTTCCGCAAAAATTAATATAAAAAAAAATGTTCTCAAATTCAAACCACTGAGCTGTGTATAGACAACACACTCCTAAAGTACGTAATAGGCATATGTATTACTTTTTCATTAGTCATCCAGACTTCTTCAACGAAAAATAAACCACCCTATTATATTTGAAAACTAGAAAATCCTCTAATTATAAGTCTACGTGTTTTTGCTAATGATTTTGGCAATTATTCTCTGCTTCCAACCTCTCTTACATATGTATGAACATTATGTACGTACATAGTGTTTGAGATATATTGAACTTAACTTTAGTATATACATAATGTAATAATGTGGCTTTGACAAAGTACAGTGATTTCGCTTTTACCTCAACAACATCGAATTTATTTACATGGATAATTATTATTTCAAACTTCTGTTTATGATATTTCAAATTATACGTGTTTCCTTAAGTGAATTTCAGCTTAGCGTTCAAAATAGAAAACAATTAAAAATTACTTCTAGGAGTAATTAGGTGTAACACCGACCCCGATTGACTTTTTGACTATTAATAAAATTTTGTTTTTCATATGTACCAAAATTAAATAAATTGTTCCTATATAAATCAGCTAATCAGTGATAAACTAATTTCGCCTATAGCGGGATTCGTTGAGTTGCCAGGACAAGACCACATTTCGGAGGTGGGAATATGTCTCTAAGGAATGTTCTCTATTAGGAAGTTCATTCCATTCAAATGAATATTTGGAGAGTGTGAAATATGTATCTACAAAAAATTTACCGGTTTGCTCAATCTCTGGCATCGGCTTATGTCTGTAGGGGCTCCGGAACACCGCTCGGTTGCTCTAATGGTGAACGCGCCTGATTTCTGCTCTATGTGGTGTGCTTATTGACTAAGTAATTGAAAAACTATTTCAAAATTCTGCTATCTGCTGGTTTATATTTTGACTCTCCCTCCGATTTCCAGGTTCATTAGCCACACAACTCAACTCTTCATCTTTTAGCGGAAAATTTACTTACAGTTGGCTGGTTTACCGGAAATCTTAAAACTAAAACGATGTCACAGATAAAAGCAATAGATTTATGCCCCAACCAGAAATACATCAAAGTTCATATCATCGGTTCGGTACACAGACTTTTTACTTAAATCTGCATATGTGTATAGTATTTATAATAAAAATCTGCATCGACAACCGGTAAAAAGATAGACTTGAGAGATTCATAATCGGGGGAAGGGATGGGCGTCTCATCGTGGCGGCTGCCGTAAACCTCAACTAGAGCTAGAGCAACTTCCTGCGCTGAACTAACAGGATATAACTTCCAACTGAAAAAAAAACATATAAGACTACATACTTGTATAGGTATTTATGCTGGTATTGAGGAGAGCTGGAAAATATTGTTTATTTGCCTCGGAACGTTTAAAATTCCATGAATATTAAACGCATAGATACGGATGTGTTGCACTAAATTATGTACATTCATATCCCTGCCACTAGTTGTGTGCTCTATGCCAACAATGATGATGCATTCCACTATTTCTGATGAGGACTTAACCGTAGATTGTGGATATAAGTACCTCCGAAAATGTTTAAGCATGTGTGTTCTTAAGCATATGAATGTGCGTTAGCCGATTATTACCTGCTTACAATCATGCAGGGACGTTCATCTCTAAGAGCCGCACTCATCCCCCTTTGACTGCTTACAACCCTGCTATGTGTACATAAAATATGAACCAAAGTTTCAATTTGCTTTCTTGCAGAAATGATATCACAGTGGATGCATTGGCTTGCATAGGAGCATAGTGTATTATAAATAAGCGTTCGAGCATTCATTTTTCGAGCTTTTTGATCGAAATCGATCGCACTCAGTGGACGGCTGTTTGTTTTGGAAACCAGAACAAATTTCAATAGAACTAGAAGACCAGCTAGAGACCTGTAATTTTTAGAAAACTGGAATTTTTCAACATCAAGGGTAAGCTGTCATTTTGATTTAAAATTGAAAAAAAAATTCATTGCACCTTGCTTATCGATAGTTGTTCACGTCAAAGATTTTGTTCAGGTGCAAATTCGTACCTAATTTATAAGGTCATGCAACATGTGATACGCATAGCAACATCAACTCTAATTGTACCAAATTTCAGTATTTTTATAATTTTTTTAACTTTGATTTATGACTTCTGGCAACCCTCATACACATATTCCCAAATATTTTTTCAAAATAACTTTTAGGCTTATATGTTGTCTATAAACGTGTGAAAAATTAGATTTTTAAACATTTTTTTCAATGAATAACAATAAAAACAAGATTTTTCAGTCCAAGTTTTTTGACCGTTTCCAACTGTATTTTATTGTTATCTTTTTTATTTTTATATTTTTAAACTTGAAATTTACACAGCCATTAGATATTAGGTAAATGCATTTTTGTACAAACTCTGACAATTGTTTGCAGTCTGTGAGCCGACATAACGGGAAGGGGTTTTGTTTAGGCGGTGCTAAGTTACTATTTACATAAGCCCCATAAAACCATGATTCAACTTTATTGAGCATCACGATAAAATTACCTTTAATTTGATATATCACACATAACTGTATATGCTATAAAAGTTTCACAAACTTGAAAAAAGTTTTATTCGAAATTCAACAAAATTCAACAAAATTGTCTGGTTTTGTAGTCGGACTTCAGTGTTTAAATTATAGTTTAAATTATTTCACTATATTCAAATACGGTAGTATTTGAAAAAGTTTCAAATTCAATGACTTTTGGCAACCCTTTGGCTTCACTTCCCTTGAAAATAATTTTGTCATGCAACATGTGATACGCATAGCAACATCAACTCTAATTGTACCAAATTTCAGTATTTTTATAATTTTTTTAACTTTGATTTATGACTTCTGGCAACCCTCATACACATATTCTCAAATATTTTTTCAAAATAACTTTTAGGCTTATATGTTGTCTATAAACGTGTGAAAACCGTTGGCTCAAAAATGGATTCGAGATGGTTCGCTTATAAAATTTTTAATCTCGTTGTTTCTTGTCGGATTTTAAAGATTGAGGTATCTAAGTTTAGCTGAAACATCAGGCTACAACATGGTGTAATTTTTTTGTATACAATTACATATAAAAATAATGAGTAAAAAATGATAAATAACAAAATTAATTTTAGTTTTCTTTTTCTTTTTGTAATGTGTTATGAAATTTGTTTGAGCTTCAAAAAACTACAATATTGTTGGTTTAAGTATTCTTGATAGGCAATAAATATTTTTAAACATAAAAGTGCACATTTACAGATTTTAGAGAGATAAAAAAAATTTCATTGGACATTAAAATCTGTTACTAGAATTTAGTTGCAGGATTTTATTAAATTGAACAGATTCTAATAGATAAAATGTTGGTCTATAATTCTGCATAAAAATATTGGACACTTATTTTACTAAACATTGCCACAGAGGACGTTAAGTGCAAATATGTTTTTAAGGAATGCTATAAAATTACAAAATTTAATGAAAAATTTGATAATTTTGATAATATTCTTAGCTCAATTTCAAGATGTGTTCTCTTAAACATTGTCACACAAAGTTTATTGATTAAATTAAAAACAAAGACTGTAAATGATACATATATTGCATTAAAAAACATCAAACAAAATGAACTTTTTATGCTCCTTTGACCAATTGTACCATTCATAACATCTGACTATGCTTAAATAATTTAAATTTGCTTATAAAATGTCAACAATTATTTTGATATACAATTTGTTTCAATAAGACACTCACAATCTTCGCAATATCATTAAGTAATATCAAAAATAATATGAATTCGAAAAAATGGGCTGTCGAATCCCACAATATTTATCCTTGAAGCTTATATAGTTTATGTTTTGTCGCTAGTCTTAAAACTATTACTGTTTTAGATTTATCGTCACACTGATAGAAATAATCACCTCTAACAGAATCCGACAAATGCGTTGCGGTGGATTCGCACTTATTTTAGCAAGTTTTTCGTTTGTATAACTCGCAAGTGAGGAAGTGTGATAGTGGAAATGGTAAGGTAGTTCCACGGAGTGGTAATATAGTTCACACGGCAAGTTCATAATTAATTTAAATGCGCGAACCTTGCGAATCACGCCGACTCCCCGGGAGTAAAACACTGCGAATTCCATATTAGTCATGAATATCTAAACTTAAAAACGGTGAAAATGCATTTTAAAACTTGCTAATTTTTATCACAGAAAAAATTAAAAGAGCTTTTCTGATGTTCACAACCTCGATTTTAATTTAAGTCCCAAACAAGTTTTAAGATAAATTATCGCATCAGAATTCAAAAATTCAGCTAATATAATAAAACCGGTAAATTTCCATTTTTTTTTTAAATTATGAGGTAGGCTGGTTAAAAAGAATCATCTGATCCCTTTTTGAGTCGCTCCAGTACACAACACATGGTAGGCACAATGGTTCACGCCATGGTATCATCCCTCTTTCCCTATCCCTTAACTCAAAATTCAATGAATAATTATGTCCTGACACATAACTTGCTATTTTGCATGAATTCCTCATTCATTTTGAATATCAATTTTCCAATTTTCCGCTTGCCACTTGCCGTAGTCGCTCTTCTTTTATCCAATTTTTTTTCACATGGTCTTTCAAGCGTGACAGTACACAAAATTTCCCTAAATTTTAACACCATTTGCGTTTGGTTTTTTTTTGGCAAATGTTTTCCAATTTTTTTCCCAAGTTATTTTCCAATGTCCTTCCTTCTTACTTCCAAGGGAGCAATCAGGATAAGATTTCCACAGATGGTTTATATTAGGCACATCAATATGTGTATGGATTTTTTTTTCTTCATAAAACAACTCCAAGTGGAGATAGCGGGTGGAACGGGAAACAGAGACTTGATTATGATGAAATACCAACAATTTAATGGACCACACAGGAAATTCTATTTTCATTTATTGAAGAAAGTTAGGGTATGTCCTCTAACGGAAACCATTTTCCAAGTGAATGATTCTTTTGTTAACGAAAACATTATAGAATGAAAGTGCGAAGAAGAAAGGTATATGAAAAGGAAACTAAATGTCACCTTCATTCATTAAAATCCATTTCTGTTACCAAACATTTTGAGTATTCATGAAGAAGGACTTACAAGGATAATGCTGTGTTGAGTGTGTATCGAGAAAACAATATAAGGAGGTGTGAGAAAAAGGAAATAATACGAAACAGGAACCCATTTTACCGAACCACGTAAAACAAGGCGACGAAGGAAACTGACAGCCGTACCGTAAAAGGAAAAGGCGAAAAACCTTTCAGAATCATTTATCTGCGCCCTATACAGCTATGGGTAGGGTATCATGTACATACCTTTGACTGGTAGACTTGGAGGAGGAAAGCTTGACATTTAACGCCACATACCAGAAATTTCTTTTTCCTGCCTTATTTTTCTTCTCACGTTTGCGAAATGTCCTAACTGCATAAAACTAACCAAAGAAATAAATAAGAACGAACAGAGTTGGCGACACACCTCCAATGATTTGTATCCTTGGAGTGTTTTTGTGTTGTTTGTTTACTGCATGGGGTTTGTTTCTTTTTTTCTTTATGATTATTCCATTTGTTGTTTGTTGGTCTGGTCGGATGGTGTACAATTTTTTTTCCAAGACGCAAGACGCAAAAAAGTAACAAACGCTTAAAACAAAAAGAAAGAAAGACGAAAAGTGTCCAAAGAGAAAGTGATTTATAGCTGTGGTCTTGGGGAAGAGAAATTGTGATCAGAGAGATAGTGTGGTCTTAAAGGATGTTTGGCGTTTGGCTGCAAGTAGGGCAATAGTAGAGCAGTCAGAACAGAAATAATAAAAATGCTAGAAAAGGTAGAGGTTTTGTAAGAGTAAACTCGTGAAAAGAAACCAAAATATTGTGTAAGAGGGATGTGAAGGGGACTGATGGTTGGCTGTTATTCAATAAAAATTGAATAACTTTGATGCTTTTAATGAATTGTTATTCAGTTCTTCGTAAACCGCTTTTATGGCTATTTTTCACCCTTCTCTTCAAGAAAAATTATTGAATACAAACATGTTGAGTAGTTTTTGTTGATGATTGGGCTGTGTGCAAAGTTACTACCTTACTTTTTCTTTAAATTAATATTTGGTGATTGCCGGATCAAACTTTCTTTGTTGAATTTGTTAAATTGTAAACAAAGTACAACTGATTTCATTATTTGGTTATTGATATACCTAACTTTTTCTTTTATTATTTTTTTTTAAGTTTATCTGTGGCGTATGTGTAACGTTCTATTTTCTATTGAAAATTTTAAAGTTTAATATCTAGTTTTATTCTATCCCTAAACAATTAGTCAGACGAGTTGATTTTGTTTATCATTCTGTGACCTCAAAGAGGTGCTAAAATATATATCAGATCCGAACAAAATATATTCAAATCAATAAGGGTTTAGCATAATAATGAACTTCCAGCTTTGGTTTTGGTATAGTGACCAATCAATATCCTTTGAATTAAATGAAAATCATTTGTTAGAAAATGAATACAATACTTGCAATAGTTTTGCTTTCGTAGCATCTTCTGTATTGCATTTTACCCAAATTCTGATTCTTTTACAGCAAACATAATACAAAACAACTAATTTTTTTAACGAAAAAAAACGCTTCAAACATATAAACTCCTTTTCGCTTGCTAGAAAATTCTATTGTTTGCGAAGAATTTCGTTTGTCGCAAGGAACTTGACTTTTGGTGTAAATGTTCTTTTCAATTCATTTACAACAAATAATTGTAGGATATATGTATTTATTTTATATCTAATAACTCTTTATCCTTATTGTTTTCGTGGCGCAAAGACATTGCTTCGAAAGCAAGAGATCGCAGGTTCAAAGCAGCATAAAAAGTTGATATCGAAAAATTGTCCAGAAATCGAAAAGTGGTTCGTCGCAAACGATTCGTCTGAATCTCATTTCGTTCATTTGCATTCAACGCTTTTCATTAATTATGTAGTTCGTGATGGAATATATGCTCGTTTTGTACTCTTAACTTTTTTTTATTTAGTCTTTTGCAAAATGTGCTCAACCCAAACGAATTTAATAATTTGTCGAAAAATTGTCCAGTAAACGCAAGAGCTTATGGGCAATTTATTTGTTTCTCTCAAACGATTCGTTTTCTCAGTGTAGTTTTAAAGATAATTAATACTTAAATTCATTGCACCAAAGAAGTTTCACGAACGATAGCGGATTTTTTCTGTTTCCTTGTAACATCTTACGACAAGATTCAACTCCTTCAGGGTTCTGCTGTTTATCTTTTTCACTCGCATTTACATTGATTATATTGGAAATCACTAATTCATTACACCTAAAAATAAATTGCACGACTGGATCGCACATACTCGCTAAGCCTTTTTAATTAAAAATTTGTAAATGCAGTTTTAGGAAAAAAAGCATAAGATTCTATTTTCAAATGACTTAAACAGCTTATTAAATGAATTTAACCCAAAAAAAGTATGCAATTTCATTTTTTCTACATATAATGATACATTTTTGGAAAAAAAATTTGAAAATCGTTAGAGCCGTTTTTAAAAAAAAAAAAATTATTTTTTCTATATAAAATTTTGCTAGGACATCTAAAAACTAAAATTTGAAAAAAATATTGAGTAGTTTTTGAAAAAAATGATTATTCAAACAAATAAAAATCCAAAAAAATAATTTTCTAAATTTTGTTTTCTAAAAATTATGACGGCAACTTAAAAACTTTCATGTAAAGAAAATTGTTCAAATTAATTGAACTTAAAGGAGAAAATCAGAATTAAAAAAACAAAAACGGTTCTATGGCTGGTACCGTTATTACCAGTTTTTGAAAAAAATGGTTTTCATTTAAAGGTAGACCATATCCAAAAAAAAAAATTACCATGATTTTATTAATCAAAATCGTAGGCACCATTTTTGAGAAAAATAAGTTTTTCTAAAACTGGTATATGACAGGTACCGTTATTTTTGTTAAAAAAAATAAACAAATAAAAAAAACGTCTGGGGATATTCCAAAAAACCTTACATACCAAGTTTGAAGTTAATCGATCAATCCGTTTAGGCTGTGGCCTCTGATACATACAGACAGACAGACAGAATTGTCGGACCCACTTTTTCTCATTCTCTATCACCATAATGTCATGCTTGATTGTTATCTCAATTTGTTTTTTTTACGAATGCATAACTTAATACGAGTATATAATCCCTATATCGCAAGTAAAAAACATTTAGGTAACCCAGAAGTGAGAGATTTTGAGAATGAATTTAAATTTACTTAGCTGGGTCACTGTGGCGTATATGTTACATTTTATTTCTATTTAATATTTTATAGATTAGTACAATCTTGTCTATATCTCTGAAGAATTAGTCAGACCAATTGACTTTTGTTCACAGTTTTATAGGTGCACGCGTCCCGATTTCAAATTCGAAAGTCTGGCAGGTTCATTTTTCAGCCTTCTGTTTTAGGCGGGTTAAAAAACGCGATTATTCTAATTCATCTGACAAAGTTAAATACACTTCAATTGGAATTTTTAATATTAAAAATGATGCTCTGTCATTTTTCCTAGCAATAATTATTATTAAAGTAATATTTATAGTACTTTTTGAAAATTTCCATTTATTTTGGTTATTTTCGTCACCAGCTTAACCGGTTTTATTTAGAATTTTTCCACAGTATGGTACTTCCTATCACTTCAAAAAGTATTTTTTTTTTCAAAAAAATTAATGTTTTAAAAAATTCTAAAAGATAAATCCTATTTTTTTATTTTTACTTTTAGAATTTTTTTAAACTATTAATCAATAATAACAAAACCAAAATCTAAAATAGGCATGCAGAAAGCTTTCAAATGTTATTTCTTCCTTATAACACAAACATCAGTGTAATATAACTGTGAAAAGGCATTTTTAACTGATTTTGATTTTCCTTTCTTTTTTGTTTTCTATTTCGTGGAACTAATACCTACCTTTTCGTAGATTTAATAACATTATATTTCCTAAACTAAGACTTGGGAACTTTTGAACTCTTTAATCAGAGAAGGAGATATGGATTGCTTTGCTTCTACCGTGAAATAAACTGTAACTGTCACCTGTTCACAATACTTAGTTCTCACAATTAGGCCGACATTTTACTGAAGCAAGGACAACAGAAATCTTCAATCATTTATTTTGAATTTTCTATTTCTGGGTCCTTTTACTATACCCAGCAAGGGATAAAAGCAAAAAGGAGTCAACACCTACGTTATAACAAATTACGTCTTCAGAGCAAATCTTTTGGGCTGCTCTGTCATACAAAAATGGTGAATGAAGCAGCGGCCACAAAAAGGTAAACATAAAACGTAAAAAAAGAGAAAAAAAAAACATTACAATCGTAATTGGGTATCGAGAAAGAAGGATATTTTAAGAAAATAAACCAAAAGGACACAAACCTCACTCTCAGCACTAAGGTAGAAAGGTAAATATTTAATCAGGATAAGTAAGGATTGTAAATGAGTGTACACTTTAGCTAATTAATTTTCCGTTTTACTATGCACTCATCCTATTTGTACTGATGCCACCCATAACCCCCAACACAACCACTTAACGCATTATAGTTGGCTCAATGTTCAAAGATGTTGAACTTTTATTCATCAGGTCAGCTATGCTATACGGTTTGCAAGCTTGTATGAGCTATTTACGGTCTGGGGCAGTTCCTGACATTTCATTAATAATTTACTGGCAGACCTCTTCACATGAAAAGCCGATCCAATTAAGGATTAACATTTATTACGAGTGTTTTTCCAATCGCAACCAATTGAAAAACCACCACCACATCTCTCTTTCGCTTTCTTTGTCCTCACTCTTATTTTACACAAGAGCAGCTAGATATACAGTGTAAATAGTCTTTCATCATTTCATAGTCCTGCTGGTGAGCCTATCAATAGATAGGCAGGTGGAAGTTTTGCTCATTTTTGTCTACATAGAGTGACATCGATACAGTATTCCAACAATAGGCAGGATGTGCACAGAGGTAGATATGAAACTCGATCGATAATTCAATATCCGCTTAAATGTCATCGGTCTATGGGGTAGGTGATTGGGGTGTATAGTTCACGACAATGGCAGCGATGATGGAAAGCCAACGAATGGCCGAAACTCGCACGGTGATGTAGGGCGATGTTACTGCGTTTGGAGCCGTGTGCTCTTGGATGTCATTAAAATTAGATGTTTGCCGTATGGGGACTTTTTATCTCCTCCCCTTTAAAATAAAGTTACCAGATGAATAAAGTTGAGCTTTGCCGGTGGAAGGAGAGCTGAAGGTTTGTTTATTTACTCACATGCAATATTTGAATGGTGTTTTTTTTTTATTATATTTGTTGAGGATGATAGGTATAATAGTGGGTGAGGCAGAATTAACTTATCTGTAATTTTTTTATTTTTTGTTAGACTTTTTTAAGCTTATCAATTACAAAACGAATGATTAAGCAAATATTTATATCTTATGAGGCGAGTACTTTTGGATTATTAATAGAGATTTATTTTCTATTTATGAATGATACCTACCAACTTTCGAAGCGTTTCCACTTATTTGTAGTAGATTTATGAATTTTATGATGATTTTCTTAAATCTCGATGTTTCCAATAGAAAAACTATTTTGTTTATAGATTGAATTAATTTTCACTCGCTCTCTTTGAAAACTAATATTGGTTTTATGAAATCCTTTGCACTTGATTATGGATTAAGAGCCCGCAGCAATTTATTGGTGTGAGTGTTAGCTTATAAGCACAGGTACTTTAAGAAAGATCCTTATTTTCAATTATCAAATATCGTGTTCTTGCATACTGTAGCTGCTGCGTTTCTGAGCTATTATGCATTTAAATTGCATTTTTAAAGTACTCAAGATAATTGGTATAGGAAAATCAATATAAGGTAAGTGCCCTAGCTGTGAATATGGGGGTCCCTGACCTTTTACAAAACGCACTCGAAAAGTGCAAAAAAATCAACTTTCGGGTTATGTATGATAGCCAATTCTTCTTTGCAATGATAGAACAGTCTCTAATTATTACAAGAACGTAGGTACAATACTTTATGCATGGGGCATTCTTCCTGCAGGACGCATTCGAAGGTCCAGGGTTTTATTAAAACCGGTTTAGCAAAAATCTGTTTTACCATGCAATAGACTCGTTTTTTTTAAATTATAGTTTTCTCCGCAATGACTTACCCCATTTCATCAACTTTTTAACTTGCGATATAGGTACTAGAGTGCAAGTTTAGGATTCGTAAAAGAATTGAACTCGAGATAACAATCAAACATGACTTTACGATGATAGAGAATGCGAAAAAAAGTGGGTCCGGCAATTCTGCCTGTCTGTCTGTCTATCGTGTCGGTATCTCAAACTGCAGCCTAAGCCAGTGAAGCGATCTTCTTTAAACTTAGTAGTTAAGGTATTTATTTTTAAGAACTTTATGTAAAAACTTTAGCATCCACAGCAACTTTGCCTGTAGGAGCAGGTACGTGCGACCAGGTAGTGCATTTCATTTTTATAAACATTTCAAAAATCAATTTTTCGAAATAGGATCTATGATCTTGTGTTTTTTTTTGTAAAGTTAGTTAAATGTTCTTAAGAATGGCATACCTACCAAATAAAAATCTTTTGAAAATTTAATAGCATAACTTGTTCGCACGTCTATGCCATTTAAAAAAGTTGTATTAGTCATTTGAAAAAAGAACTTAATGTTCTTATATATATTTTTTAACTGTATTAAAAACAAAAACTTTAAATTAAAACACCAGATGTGATATGTTTCCATTTTTAGGATATAAGTAAATGGATTGCTAATAGTGTTGACCATGGATATGAACATAATGGAACATTTGTACTAAATTCAACTGACAAGAACAATTACTGCGTTCATACTTGAATATTTTCATCTAAGTAACTTTTGTTTTCAATAGCTGAGAAATGATAAAAAATAATAAAGATTGCATTCTTGTTTTTGACTGAAAAGTCGTGTTTGCAAATATTCTTAACAATAGATCAAACAGCAAGATCCTTATTTTTAATGAACTCCACATTGAACTGTTTTTATTTTTTTTAAAGACCACAGTACCAAAAGTAATTTTTTCATGTCTGTTGATTATTTTTTTATTTTTTGTTTATGTGCTGAGTGCAGGAAGCAATTTCAGTATTCAATCACCAACTTTATTGATATTTAATGTTATCTCTGAAATTGGGTTGAAAATTTAATTTAAAAAAAAAACAATGCTTCCCTTTTGGATCTCCATACTCATATCAACACAAACCACTTAACCTCCTGTTATGGGTAAAAACACAAGAATTGAAAAAGTGTTCGTACATATCGCAGTAATCCCTAAAGTAAATAAATACAAGTAGACGAGTACATACCAGAAACAACACTCACACTGGTATTATGTTTTATTTTTACTTTTATATATTTAATTTATTTTCAATTAATTAAGGATTTATCAACGAATGTGCCCTTAGGTGTAAAAATTCAAGTGGCAGCCTGACCCAATTTTTAAAGTTTTCAATTCCGCGATGTTGTGCACTTTCATAATCGAATTGGAATTTTTCCACCATTGCAGAGCTGAGAGTGGCCCTCGAGTTGCTATTCCAGAAATCTGATTTTTTGTTCGGTTAACTATAATCATGTAAAATAAAAAAAAAACTTTTTTCCTACCGAGTTGTAGGAGGCAAACAGAAAGGTGGTTCTTTTGTGGGAAATACATAAGTCCTTTTATTGTATTGAACTTTGTGTTTGAGCAAAATAAAAAAAGTAAGTACATAAAGTATTGAAAGCTCAATTAATGAATTTCATTTCCTTTGTGCGCCACAACAGATCGAATAAGTGCAACGACACTTGCCCAGTATTAAAATAAATTTTAATGAATGATGTTTGCTTTTACTCAGTTTTAAAATTTTATTTCAATGCAGCGCATTTTAACGGATGGTTGTGTATTTTTATCGATGCAATTGAATTTATAATTGAACTTGGATGATTGATTGAAATTCAAGTATGTACATATATTTTTGTAATATAATAAGCTGGAAAAATTTTTTGGTAATAAGGTTTTTAAGCACTTAGAACGAAATGAATACAGGAGTTTGGTCAGTTGTGCCATTTCTTCAGAAGCAATCATCTATGAAAATTATTTCCGAAGAGACTTTTTTTTTCTTATTTTTGTTTTTGTTCTTCGCCAATTGATAAGTCTTACGCTGACAAAAAGCATTAAACCATAATGAATTACTCATAACTGACAGGAGAGGACTGCAAGGTTAATTCTTTTTTAAGCAAAACATTCTCATATTTTGGAAGAAACTAAGTTATGCTCACATTAGCTACAAAATCAACATTTCTTCTAAAAGATCGGAATAGGCATATACACAGATCAAGAACTCATCATGCATGGGAGAATGTTTTTGTGAAAATGACACACGTATGTTATTTACCATGCTTGAAACATTCTAAGGTTCTTACTAAATGAATCCCTCATTCTTTTGAAGTGTGCAGTTTATATGCCGCTTAAGGAACATAAAATAGAAATAAAATAGAAATAAAATACCTCAAAACTACCTTTACAATTTTCAGGAAATTCGCTATTTAAGTCCGACTGCACCGTAACGCAAATCGGCAAACTTTTAAGAATTGCCCCTTGGAAATAATTCCAAAAGCCAATAATTTTGAAAAGCAGTGGAATAAGCTCCGTCTATTTGAGCCCGGGTTATAGGGTTTTGCTGAAGTTATATAGGTATTATCAAGAAAAGTGGAACATGTGTAAAAAGAATAAAACTCATTTCAACTTTTTATTTTTCTTTAGTTTTTTATTTAAAACATATTTTTCTTGAACACTTAATTAGATTGTTTGAGGTCATATTTGTGCACAAGTCTTAATCGAAATCGCTCAAACCGTTTACGAGATATTTACAAAAAAAAACGGAATAAAATTTTAAAATGCAGTTTTGTTGCAATTACTGAACAAATTTTAAATTTTAATTTAAACAAAATCGTAAGAGCCATATTCTAGAAAAATCCAATAACTCAAATGGGACTTATTAGTTCTACAATACGAAATACTCAAAAATAAAAAAAAAAACCTTCGAAATTACGTTAAAATCATCTGTACCAAAAATTAAAGAAAATGCGTCCACGAGTTTTTGGCAGTGAAGATGTGTAAGTACAGACTGACGCACAGACGTAAAGACACACAGATGCACAGACGCACAGACGCACATTAGACCGACGGACGGCATGACAAAAACTACAAAACTTGGGATTCTCCATCATCGAAATGTTGGTTTTGATTAAAAACTCAAATTTTTTTTGACACGAAACCAATACTTGCCCTATAGAGCAAGTAAAAAAAAATAGCTAGACTTTTGAACTCAATATTAGGATGCTTGTAAATACATTAAACAAAATACATACTTTACTCAGATGTTGTTATCATTCCACTCCAAATATTTTCTGTAGACCCAGCGTATAAGATTACTGCTTCTTGGCTGATCGCTGGAACAATGTCCTCGTTGAGGATTTCAGTTGTGGACCCCGGCTCGGGATGCGTTTGCTAAGTGGTCATTCTACTCCACATTGAAAAGATGCTTGTATATTAGGATTTTAGTTGACCAGCTAAGCTCAGTTCTTCATTTCATTAAGAGGTGCACGCAATGGAATACCAAATTAGCTTTCTTCAGCAAATCTCTTGAGTACTGGTTGAATCTCAGAAGCTCGTTGAAATTGATGCTTAACTCGACGTTGCGCTTGGCTGGCAATCTAATTCTTTGTCCTCCAGCATGTCTCAGACACAATAGTTCCAATTACAAAACATAAAATATACCGCAAGTAGTGTCAACAAGTTGAAACTAGAGATTATAAAGTCTTTAGTAAAGAATACCAAAGAACAATAAGAACAATGCACTTAGAAAAATATTTTGTTAATAACAATCATTGAGGTAAATAGAATTATGAGTGGCAACGGAAACTAACCAACGGAAATTACCAACTGACCCCCCCCCCCCCCTCCTCATTCAGGATAGTAAAATATATAAATGCAAATCTACACCATTCAAATTTTTAAATATAGAACCTTACAGCTTTCTTCGTGATATTATGTTACTGACAACGTTCTTGCATCCGAATTTCAACACTTTTCGCGAAAATAGCTACTTTCTTTTCAACTGATTTAAAATGGGACTTCTCGTTGTGTAAAAAAGTATAAAATGGTACATAATTTACAATCTATCACATCAACCTTAGATATATACGATTTGAAAACTTGAATTCAAAAACGCAATCCTGAACCTCCATCACTTGTTCAGAGCTTATTTCACATGAGTTCGTAAACATTCAACTCGCCACAGGATTATCTCTGACACCTAAACACGGATAATGATGTTTCTCTGATTTAGTACCAAATCCAAAACACACACAGACGCACGTTGGACCCTTAGTCGTTCAGTCCCTCTATATTTATATGAGCCTGTCCTACACAAACAATATGTCCGACTGTTTGACAGAGACAAATGTATTTGCCATTAAAATTCGATTTGGCTGGAATCAACAAAAAAGAACTAACAAAAAAGAATCCGGAACCCAATCCACAGGACGATGATGACGGTAGGTGGCGGTGGCAGTGGCGGGTGATAAAAAAGGACTAGAATCAAACACAACAAAACCAATTGGAAGGAAAAAAAAAAAAAAAAAATTTGGTGTAGAATCGTAAGCGCAATTGGTAAACTCAACTATGTGACGGGTTTCTTCTCTAGAGAAAGTGTGGGCTTTGATTTATAGATTCGGTGCGTGCATTCTACCACCCATTGTTTGCAAAGAAAAAAAAGTTAGCACAAAAAAGTAGAAATACTACGAGAAGTGGTTATTTAACTCTCATTTGAAAAAAGAGATTGATTCGCATTCGCCGTTGACTGCTAAAAAAGACAAACTAAAATCACATATAGTTTTATATAAATTGTTCCATACGCCTGGGGCACACAATGCAAGATAAAAACGTTAGAAAAGCAATCAACCATTGAAAGGGTATATTCATCACGTTTGACATTTAAATGCTAGTTTAGACTAATAACAGTGGAGATAAAGGGTGTTTTAAATTCAACCTAAATTTCGAACTTACATTTTAATAATTTAAACAGTTAATCGCAATAATAGCAGTCAAAACCTGAGAATGGAATGGCTCATTCCTTAGAGAGATAGTTTCTAATAATATGTTGTTCCCTGCGCGTTGCCTAGCAATTAAACTATGACTATACATGGTGATTTGCATAAGATTACAAAAGATTACAAAGACCCTATTTAGGTGGGAAGAAGAAGAGAAGAATTTTCAAACAAATGTACCCGAAATAGTACATTAATAAAAAAACAACGGCGGCACTTACAGTAACATGCTATAATTTTTTGTAAGTTAAAAATCCATTCCTTACTTTTTTTTTAACCCTGTTTTTAAAGAAGTTTTTTTTAAATATATGTACATAATAATATTTTAACTAAGAGCCGATTTTTCAATCATCAGATAAACAAACAGTTAACTATTAGAGGAATAAATTTATCAGATTCTTATACAATCAGATAGTAACATCGAATTTTTCATTCACTGATGTTATGTGTTCTATAAAATAGCAATATTCTATTGAAATTGAAAGTCAAAATTGAAAATGTTTAAATTAAAAAGTCATTTTCATATTAATTTTTGATTGTTGTTTGTTTTTATTTGTTGTAAGGCTGTCGGATTTGTGAACAGGTATGAGTGATAATTTTTGCTGATATTTGAAAAAAATCGTAATTTTATTTCCTACAAATTAGGCTTAGTTTATGAGTTATACCAAAACTATCTGGTGAATTTAGTCGAATTTTGTGTTTTAAGCATGTCTTCGATATCGCACAAACCCAACCTAACATAAGTACAAGAACCTCTTTGTTCACTTTCGTTTGGCGTGAAAACCATAAATCAAGAGCTTTGTTTATTGAGAATAAAAGTAGAACAAAACAGGACAGAGCAGAACAGTTTTATGAGTAAGGTCAGAACAGGAAACAACAACAAACTATTGTTTCAGTTTTAACAATTCTAATTTAACCTGTTCTGGCTCAGAAGCAAGTGCAGAAAATCCTGTTTTAAACTTTTCTAAACAAACTGATTAAACATAAAAAAAAGTGAGTGCGAGACAGAAACTTTGTCATTAAACACTAAAAAATTGTACTTTTCTGTTACGAACAGTTCACAACAGGCTCAATAAAAAAAGCTTCGAGCAAGTCGTTCCTATAAATGTAAACGGGTTATACCCTGTCCAACAAAGATTGTCAGTAACAAAGCTTTGAAAAAGCTTTCCCATAAGATCTGTACTGAAAATCATTGTACAGTATTCAAACAAAATGGTTACATAAAACTGCAAAGAGCACTTTTTGGTAGTGTGTACCTTGTAATAGTTTTTTTTATACTCATAAGTCATAAGATGTAGATACTTGGATTATTGAAATAGCGTCACAGTGGGGCAAAGATTGGCAAAAAATGTTAAAGTTGGAAAGTAAGAACCGTCTATACCTGAGAAATGTCTAGAACGTTAGTTGGCATTACCTTGAGGATAAGAACAATGCCTGCCACCTGTACAGTACAGTGGGGTGAAGTTATCCTGCCGCTGACCTAAAGTAGAAATAAAAATGCAGCAGCACATTTAAGATGTGAGAGACTGATAGTATTAAATGATTGATATTTTTAGAAAAGGTCTATTGATTGTATGTAGGAGATGTCGAGTTCTTGCAGTCCGTAGCTGAGGCATTTGCAAGTTAATGTGCCATAACATTGCAGTTTCTTAAATAATTATGACAAAAAAATAGTGCCAATAATGTTACCAAAAAAGTTGTTTCAAGCCATTTTACACATTTCCATCTACCCGTAAGATGCACTTAATTTTGTGCGCACATTTCTGGCACATAGAATAAAATCAACCCTCTTTAAACCAATTTTTTTGGTAACATGCAAGGGAGATTTATTTTAGTGGCACCAATTTTTTTTGGTATCATAATTACGGCCTCTTGACATGGCACATTTTTATTAACCTAAACATTATACACATAGGAAAAGCAACAAGCTCAACTTGGCATGCTCGGGCCCTTCAGAAAAATGTCCAAATGAAAACATTTTCATTTCGACTTTGTGCCAAGTTCAATTATTCTTCATTATTAATTGCATGCAATACAAAATAGATCTTCACGTTTCCCTACAGTTCAACTCTTCAGATTAATAAGATGAACAGTTTCCCATTTCCTATTGTTTGATTTTTTTTTACAAACCTGGAAAATATGCTGCACAACAATCAAAATTGCAAGGATTCATTAATTTTCGTAAAAATAGCTGAAGTTCTTCACAATACGAAGGAAATAATCCATAGACCAAGAGAACCTACTTTTTGCCCTGGAGCATTGTTCCAAAACAATCACATTCACAAGGAATGAAGCAACCCAAGTAAATTTCTTCAGATTCAATGTTTTCATCTTCTTCTTGGTACTTATTTACTTCTGTGTATGGGGAGTTAATAATTCCATTTCTTCTAAAAGAGGTCATATCTACAAGAACCCTTACATATTTCCTTCTGCAAATAACCCAATCCTTTTTCATAGCAATATCATATTTTTGTGGTATAATAGAAAAACCACCAGCCAAAGGAATCTTTCTCTCTGAGGAGCCATTCATTTTTACCGGCCCCGACCCCGACCCCAATTTCTCGTAATCAAAGCCCTTCACAATAAACAAAGCTAATAAACTTCTATAAATGTTCTTTCTTTTGAAGGTTTTTTAATAAATCAAAATTACTACACATTGCCTCAGAAGTCTGGTCAGAACAAAACTACGAGTATGGGGGCTAGGTAACCCCAACAAACTCTATTGTCTTGTGAACAAAAGGTCAAAACGAGCTCATGAAATTCGCTACTCATTTATTTAAAGGAAGGAATGTAACATTATAAGCACGCAAAGAGAAAGGAATCCTTCAAGAATAAAAGGGACTCAGAGGTGATGGATTCACCTGAGTTTTGTTTTAGTTTTTTTTCTGTTTGGTATTTTATCCTCGTAATACGAATCTAAACACGACATTTGTATAGTTGACCAGATTCTAAAAAAAAAGACAAAACTAGGAAAAAAACAAGCTTAATCGGATCAGAGTTTTTTTTTGGGTGGTAGGTTTTACTGCACCCACGTTTGTTGTCAGTTTGGGTTTTGTCAAAAGATGCTAGTTGGATTCGTTTTTCATTCATTCCATTCCATCCCATAAGTATATAGCTAGGACGAAGAAAGGAAAAAAGGACACAGTCGTACTTATGTTCTTTTGTTTTATATAATTGGTTTTATCTACATGATGGTATGAATGTATGTAAGGACATTGCTTAGTGCTTCGAGTTTGTAAGGAAAAGACGTCTTCTCTTAGGGGAATCCTTTGAAGATAACAAGGATATCCCATTCGAATGGGAAGAATACTATAAAAGAGAGCAGTAGTGAATTTTTGCTCTCATCTACTCGTTACACACAGCATGTGTCACGTGATGCTTTTACATATTCAAAAATGTGAATGGATTGAGAAGAGAGGCGAAGAAGAATAATGTTATTCGTTTCTTTTGACATCCTATGTTAGGACATTCTTAGAATTTTTCTTTTGTTTACTGGTACATAGGTTAAATGACAGAACTCATTCCCAAAGTGAGCTAATATTGTATAAATGTGTAGACATGTATTGTATGCTCATGTGATTTGGATGGCGATGGATATGTAAGGCAGCTTCTGATGATGTTTTGAGAATTTGAATGAAGATGACATACTTTTTGATTGCCCTTGTTCTCATATCTTGGAAGGGAATATAATGGAGATTTTTTTCTGGAGGAACGGGGTTCTTGCTTAGAGTCTTTGAGTGATGAAAAGATTTGATGTTGAGAATTGAGATTCTCATTTTCATTGTCATATTTTTTTTTTTGTTTGAGCTAAAAGATGAAAAGCAAAAAAGTGAAATGTGACTTTTCCTTTGAAGTTGCTTTAATATTAAAGGATTGTGATTTGTTTTATTTTCTTTAGATATTGCATGAAAAATTTGAGCATATTTTAAATCGAATTTAAAGTCATAACTCATTTTTATCCATTTTTAATAATAATATGGTTTACTCATTTAAATAACATAATTCAATTTACAATATTCTCTCCCAATTGTTGGTTTGTCGATTGATGTCATCTCTCCAGCGTTTAACCTGTCTTTCTGCCCTGCGTAATCCGTCTCTGGGTATCCACTGCGTGTTTCTGACCGTCGCGTCCACCGATTGTCACTCATCCGTGCTACATGGCCATTACAATTCCATTTTTGTTGTTTGGCTTTTCTCTTTTCTTATTCTCTGTATTTTTGATACTTTAAGTATAGATCTCTCCATAGCCCTTTGTGTAGTTCTCAGTTTTTGTATTGACTTATTCGATTGGCTCCATGTTTGAGATCCATAAGTTAAAACTGGTAGGATTGATCCATCAAAAAGAGATTTTCTGCAGGTGTTCGTAAGATTTGAATGAAATATGTTTTTATGATTCCAGAATTGTTTCCAACTATTTGTTATTCTTCTATTTATTTCTTTATCTTCTTTATCTTTCATGGATACCGTTTGACCTAAATAGATGTAACTATCCACACATTCAACTTTTTCACCA
This sequence comes from Meliscaeva auricollis, assembly GCA_948107695.1. Classification (NCBI taxonomy): domain Eukaryota; kingdom Metazoa; phylum Arthropoda; class Insecta; order Diptera; family Syrphidae; genus Meliscaeva; species Meliscaeva auricollis. The sequence continues at coordinate 36,290,356 of OX403619.1, read as the reverse complement.
TCCAAAATAATTTCTGTTTCCTCGTCTTTGCCCATATGTTTTGTTTTTTCAATGTTCATTTCAAGTCTGGCTGTTTTGCAATGAACTTGCAGATCAAGTAGCATTTTTCTTAAGTCTTGACTAGATGTTGCCAACAGAACAATATAGTCCTCAAATCTTAGATTATTGAGGAACTCGCCATCTATTTTTATGCCAAATCCTATTCCCAATTCATTCTTCGGAATATTTCCTGAAGAACTGCACAAAAGAATGCGGGTGATAGTGGATCACCTTGCCTTACTCCTCTACTGAGTTGAAATTGTCGACCTTTACTTTCTAGGGAAACTCTCGACGTTGCGCCCGTGTATATATTTCTTACCACTCTTATTAGTTTTGAGTTTACGCCCTGCTCTTTTAATGACTTCAAGATTATTATGTGTTCAACTGTATCGAATGCTTTTGTAAAATCAATGAATGCTAATTGAAGGTCAAGCTGATATTCATTCGATTTTTCGATTATTTGGTTTTTCGTTTGAAGATGGTCTATTGCGCTAAAACCTTGACGAAAACCAGCCTGTTAACGTGGTTGTTGTTCATCTAAGCTTTTGCGAATCCTTCTAAATAAGCACTTTGCAAAAACTTTGTATAAAACAGATACAAGACTTATGGGTCTGTAGTTATTAATATTTGTTTTATCTCCTTTTTTATGCAACAGTATTATACTGGACTCTTTCCACTGCTTTGGGATCTCTTCGGTTCGTAATATCCAATTGAAAAAATTAGTGAGACTACGAACAAGCTTACTCTTCCCAATTTTCAGCATTTCGCCTTTTATTTCATCTTGTCCACTTGATTTTCCATTGGGTAACTCTTTAATTGAAAGTTCAATCTCAGATGCTAAAAATGGCGGTACTTCTTCATCGTCTCCTTCAGCAAAAGTTAAATCGGTGTGTGATTCCTCTGAATTTAGTCTTGACTTGTAAAGGTGTTCGTAAAAATCAGTCGCGGCGTTCTTTATATCTGTTCTGCTTTGGTTTTTTGTCTTGTTTTGCGAAAGCTTAAGAATCCATTTTTTGCCTTTAGATATCTCTTTTTGTGATTTTTTAATGATTTTGTTTCTTCTATAATTTGTTTTATAGCTCTGTTGCCTTTTTACATTCTCTTTTCAGATTTCTAAGTTCGATTTTTTCTATATTTGTAAGGTGGGCTTGATGTCGTAGTGCTTCTCTATTTGCTATGAGATTCTTTGTTGCTGGTGTAAGTGTATCAGTTTTCCGTTTTGAACTTTTTAAAATATTGTTTTCCGCTGCTTTAAGAATTCCGTTCTCTATTTTAGTATATGTACCTTGAAGATTGCGTTTACTTAGGGTATCCCAATAGCATCTGCTCTCTAATTCCTCGATATATTTTCGTGTCTGTCTTCATCTAGGTTTTGATGGTTTTTTGTTATAACTCTTAAGTCATCACAAGTCTTATGTTTAATTTATTCACTTAAGAAGTTCTATTGTCCATATTATTCAGTATTCACTAACTTCAAGACAGGTTTAATAGCAAAGAGGTGACCTTACTCAGAGGTGTCGCAACTCAGACCCAAAGGTTTTAATACAAAATTGAATGAATTTTTATGCACGTGTTGGGTTTCATTTTGAGGTAAAAATCCAAAAAAATTGGTTTAAAAATTATTATTTTTTAATTATACTTTTTTTTTTACCATTCTTGTTTATTTTTTATTTTGTATTGTTGAACAACTTTTAAGATTTTTCAAATGATGCTTTTGACCACATTTGTTGACTTAAAGTTGAGGTAGGTATACAATTTTTTTAGTCCTTCACCTAAACTTAAACTATTTTAAATTTATGACATTTTTATTATTAACTGATAGCAAAGTTGACTGTAGTTTCTTGCCGTACTGATAATAATTAGCTTGTTAAACGTAATACAACAATAAATTTTTCATATGAAAAAAATATTTAAACTTGTATGTTCCCATTTTGTATCCTGTTTTTTTTAATCTAATCTATAGTGCAATGGCCCATACGATTCTTTTATATAATGACTTTTCAAGATTTATTTATTTATTTATTCTCAGATTTATCAAATTTCAATTTTTTTCGAGTAATTAATTTAACAAAAAATACAAAACAATAACTGGAAAAATTAATGTTTATACCCATTATCGATTCTATAGATGAAGACCATGCAAAATTGTAGTCAAATGAAGCTTTTTTGGCAGTTTTAAAGTTTTGAACGCGACATTTTCAGAAATTTTCAGACTTTTAGTAATTTTGAACTAAAACCCTATAGTTTAAAAAAAAGGATATTTGAGTCAAATAATTTTTTACATATTGAGCCAGGAAATGTATTCGTGAAGCGAGTATGTAGTTTAAAAAAATATTACTTTTCAAAATTGCTAATTTCATTGGTTTCAAATATTTTTTTAAGTTGTTTAGGCATTTGCCGTTTAATTTTCCAGTCCACGAAATAATTCGATACAAAAATTAACTTTAAAGCTAAAATGAATTTGTTTCAATATTTTTCTTAAAGAAAATTCAACACTACGTTTCTGGCTCTAAGATAGCACTGGTCTGCAAAAATTAAGTTTTTGTGTCCTTCATATAATTTTTTAAATTATGTAAGATTGGAATTTTCTGGATCTAAATCTGGTTTCAGAAAAAATCTATCTCGTAAATTTTTTTTTGATTGATTTTAATTTTTGATTCTTCAATATATAGTCACATTTTAAACCGTAATGTATAAAAAATCACCATAAATTTCAAAATTCCGTAGTTTTTGGGATGTACACTGCATCCTATTTCTAAACTCTTGATACTGGCCAAGTTAATTATGATATAAAGAAGGCAGTAATCGGAGAAAACCCAATAAAAAAGGATATTTTGTGCTTTTCAGAAGGACGGATTTCTATGGATTTTTCAATTTTTTTTTAGGAATCCAGAAGTCATACAAAAAATTGGCCAAGACATAAATTTGGTAATTTTGTCTTAATTTGTTCTACATTAACGATTTTAGCGTTTATATGTTGGCATATGCACCAAAAACAATTAAAAAAAAAAAAACTATTTTTTGTAAGTTATTCAATGATTTCTCATGTTTTCCGTGATAAATTTTGTTGGGTAACTTCAAATTCATACTCAACATCCCAAAAAATCATAAAGTTAGCTATAAAAAGTATTACTTCAGAACTTTCCACCTCTAAAAACGCTTGAATTGGACTACAGAGAGTATTTTGGACAAATCCTAAATTTCAATTTGCAATATCTGCATCGAAAGCGAATTTTTGAATGATTTCATTCCCATCCCATTAATAGTTTTGTAATAAAGTATTTACCAGCAAAGAAATTCGACGGTAAATGTACCAGTTTTTAACATCTTCATATTATTTTCAGATTCGTGTTCAGCGGTACAAAATCCTTTAGAAAAGTATACTTTAGTTTGAAGGCAATTTTCGTTGCAGACCAGTGTAATCTATAGTATACTTTTCTATGTGTTACTGTTGTCTTTGAATTGTTATTTTTTTTGTGAAATCATTTTTTTTAATCCTCCCCTGCCTGAATGTTTATGACTGTTTTATTAATTTTGTTGGCACAATAACACGTTCTACTAGTTTGATTTATCTCATGAGATAAAAATTTCTTAATTTAATGTTAATTTCTTCTACTTGCTGTTATATACATTTTTCTAATTGCTAAATCTTGAAATGCTGTATATTGCAAACTGTCGGCCCTTAAAAAATGAAATTGAAGTCAAATTAACAAAGTGCGAAACCATACAATAATTCAAAGTCAAAAGCTGGTCCTTCATTGCTAAAAATGTCAATTGCTTAAAAAGCGCACAAATTTCTTTTTTTGGATTTTTAAAAATTTTGCGTTCGGCGCTAGAGCTAAAGAATAAGTAGGTATACTCGAAAACACACTAAAATATGCTTAAGCAGATGATGTTTCTAGATCTTAGGTGTGTTTTTTTGTACGCCCGGGCTAAGTTGGACGAAAAAAATGCCTCGGGGCTTAACGTAAACAGTTAACAGCATTGCGAATGAAATGACAAAAAAAATTAAAAAAAATGAATCCAATTTACAAAATGAAATAAACAAAAAATAAATAACAAAAATCTTTTCTGATTTGTTGAACTGTTTGCATTTTGTGTTTTAATAAATTCAATAACATATTTATAAAGAAATTCCAGAGCATTAAATGCACACACTTTAAAATTTAAAGAAATAAGTTGTAAAAGTTAAGAAAAATAAACAATTTAATTTTTTTTCTACACCAAACGCCATCTTTGTGTTTTTATGTTCATACAATTAATAGATAATTTTGGTGTTTTCATACAATTTATAGATGATTTAACAGAAAATGAGTTGGTAGCACAGATTTTAACCCCTTCAAAGAGTTTAGCCCCGAGAATTCTCCTTGCTTAGTTCCTTAGCTCAAGGGGCTAAGTATTTTGTTGTATTTAACATGTTAAGGGCTTAGCCCCGAGAGCGTTTTTTTTTGTTCAATTTAGCCCGGGTGTACAAAAAAACACACCTTTTATTTCATTTTGAAATATGCTCTCGCCAAGGCGACACAAGATTCAAAAGCATCTCTGAAAAAAAAATAAAGCATTTTCTATAATATTCTTAAAGGACCCTATCAGTTAATTATTAAATTTTATATATGAAAATCATTTCGGGGGGGCTTCAGCCCCTCAAGCCCCCCCTGGCTACGTGCCTGGATCTAACGCATGTACACAACACACGCTTCAAATGACAACATTTATAGATACTTTTTCCTTCTGTTTCGCCACGTTAAATTAAATGCTCACACTCAAAAATTACAATTTATCTTTGCCTAATAAATAATTATGTTCTTATTCTATTTCGTAGTTCATAACTAATTAAATTTTTTAATGTAGGAAGCATGTATGTTAGATATTTTTTCTTTTTGAATTTCTGAAAATTCCTGTATGCTGGATTATTATCTTGATTTTATAAATAAATAAATACTTTTTATATAATAAAGTATCTTTATGGGATTTATTTCTGTATGGAAATGTTCAAAACCAGCAGAATTCGTACACATTCCTCCACACAATACCACAAATTCGTAATGCCTTATTATTTTTACATGTGGTTCGAAAAAACTACGACCTGCTTAAATGCTTTTAATGAGTTTGTAGATACGTTTGATTTTAAAATGTTAATGCAACCCATATCCTGGCTCTACTTAAAAATTACTTTCTGTTTAAGCGAAAAAGATCTTAAGCTCCTCTACATGACAAGGCTTAACATACATATGTGTATGTATAGAATATAATATAGGTATATTTATCCCAGTAAAGTACACATACATATATATATTCGTTTATAAAATCTCTCCCAAACGATTACAAATTTTAATGCTTACCATGGATTAAGGACTACCCAAAAAGGACGACGATAGGGATGCTTTTTAAGTAGGTATAGGTGGGTGATGCTCAAAACGCGACATAAGAACTCAATTAAGAAATGTGAGGAATAATTTTTTTATTTTGTTCGTTTCGTCATCTGCTGTATCACACACAAAATTACGAAAAAGCGGATTAAACAGAACCTTTATTTAGGGACGATTTTGCACCTAATAACATTTCTTAGAAGTGTCGGAATTTGTGGAGTTTGAGGGCTGAACAAGAACATATCTTGGCTCTAGAGAGGCATAAGCAAAAAAAGGAAGCAATCATACCACTGAATCTGCGAGTTTATTTCAGAGGAAAGTGGTATATATTTATAAGCTCGGTTAATGGTGATGAACTTGGATGGTGTGAGTTGCAGAGATTTAAGAGTTGTCAAATTAAATTTGGAAGCTCTTTTTGAATACACTTTTAGATTGATATTTGATAAAATCAAAGAAAACAAAACAACACTTTGAACGTAACTTTCAAGCACAAGTAGGCATCAAGTTTACTGCATAGATCTGACGTCAGATACCTTTTGTTAGTTATTATTTTGCCAACAAAGTATAAGGTACTTATAATATAAACATATGTGACATTTATTTTCTGGAGTAGGACTCACACCCTTGTTCTTCGGATGTGGAAGTTCAACGGCTAAATATGATAACATCATTTAACTTGATCTCGACAATGGGGAATAAAAAATCACATAGAATTTAATGCATCAAATACGTACAGAGATTCCTTCTTCAGTCGCACTACACGAATGTGGAATGCATTACCCAGCTCTATTTTCCCTCCTATTTTTATATACAGAAATTCAAAATTAATGTGCATTGGTATCACCATTTACATTGGCTCCTTTTTAACTAAGGTTCGCACATTGTTTACCATGATAAAAGTAGTCATAACCCCTTTTTCTCCGACATCATTTATATTTCTAATATTAATTTATTTTGTGCATTTTACACAATTTTATCTTGATATTAGTTACCTTATAGGCTCCGAAATCTTATCCCCTGAAATGTAGAATAATATCATTATTATTATTATTATTGTACTATTCGTACTAGAATGTCAGCTTGTTAGACGATTCCATGGGGTTTATATTTTGTGTGAATCAATAAGTTCATTTCGTGTAGTATCAAAATAATTCCAAGTACAAAGATAAAATATGTATAATTGTTCATCGTACGAATGACATATTTTCAGTTAAATCCAAGAAAAAACTACCATTTTCGTATGGTGCCTATACCTAATTAAAACTTGAATTTCTTTGAATGCATAAACATTTTTCTGCGTTAAAATATCAACAGAGCTTTCTTGATCATCCTTATTTCCTTGATGACTTACTGCCAGTGTTCAAATTAATTCAAATATTCTATCGACATTTGAACTTTTCAAAAAGAAAGATCAAAAACCTTATAAAGACTTTCAAGTCCAGACATAAAGAATGCCACTACAAATTCTCATTTGATCCTTGTCATTCAGCTTGACATCCACTTTTACCATGTCTATACGACTAAATTGAATCCTTAGCTCTTGGTAGCATCGCCGCCGTACAAAAAAATCAGCCTTTTTCTGTCCCATCCTATCATTGAACTCCTATTTAAGTTATATATTGTACCATGTACAGAATATGTAGCGACGTCCTACACCCATTTAATAGCATACCAACACAGTTTCCCGATCAATCAAATCGATTGACTTCTCCCACAGGACACACGTCTGTAAACACATACACATCACTCCTTCTCTTTGTGTTTCCACCCGCATAGGGGACAACATAACCCTATTTGTTGTTGGCCAAGCGATAAATCGAAGTGCTCATTGACGGTCGGTTGTTGGAATTAATAAATTTTCAACCAAAAAACAAGGAACATATTCTCTGGACAGCAAAACCTTGTCCAAAGCTGCCACTACCACAGAGCTATTCATACTACATATACATACATATAAAGAGTGTGACGTATGCATCTGCACCGCAATACATCGCAAGGAATAAATTTTATCCATATTTCACAATAACATGGATTTTCATCGCGAGTATCCGAGGAGCCTTATATTTTTTAAAACTTTTTTTTATTCTGTAAATTCTATGTTGAAAAAATAAAACCCACAACAAGGATACACTCTACAAAAAACTATTTCCACAATAAGGTGAAGTGGTTTATTTGTTGTTTGCGTTTGTTGTTGCTGCTTGCATCATCAAAACAGATTTTTCCTCAGTTTTTGTTGGTTCTCGAAATTGTTTTGCATGCAGGATAACAATGCAAAAAAGGACACACACCCACAACTCTCCACTACAAATCACTAGAAGTCGATATGAAACCGGCCGGCCCCATCTTCTTTCTGTATTAATGTATAGCTGGCTCGAATGTGGATTTGGATGTCAGTTGGAATATATTGTATAGAATCATCGTGGAAGCAATTGCGGGGGTTGTTCAAGGACGTGGAGCATTCATAGTCGTATATTTTAAATCTTCAATAACCACTTAATTTCCTTTAGGGATACTCTTCTATATGCTGAATGTCTGTCCATCCGCATACGTATAACCCAATAAGGTCCCAAGAAGAATTGAATGCACTATACCTACTTGAAAGGAAGCTAGAGCATAGTCTGGATACCAACCACAACCCCTAGAGGGAAAAGTATACACACTTACACCTACAGTCGGCTATTGACTGCCTCATCTGCTCATTCCTTTACCAGGGAATCAATTTATTTTGGTCTCTGCGAACACTAAATTGGGATTCTATGTAAATTTGATTACCAACCAAAACCAACCAGCTATATACCCTTATCCAGAGACACGAGCATTCGAGCACAGCAGGACGAGAACGAAGGCGAGAGCGAGGACCTATGTTCTCCTACACATTGAATTGTTGGTCTCTTGTGTAGGTTTGCTTTTCTGCTTGTAAATAATGATAAATGCCTTAGTTTCATTGCTTGTACAGTTGGGAGTCTCTTAAAATTCAAGAATCGATTCGCGGTTTATTGAAAGAAGACGATGAAGAACCCGACTGCAATTTAAAATCCGTTCTGTGATGTCGTCTTGGCTTTTATTTTTGGTTCACAATGCAAATGTCCGATAACATCTTGTTGAAATTTTCCAAATGGCGACATATTTCATTCGCATCAATATGGTTTTTGGTTGATTGTGTTGAAAGTATCCTTGAACTAAAGTTCCAAACAAAAGTTTTGTTCGAAAATGTTCCACACAAAATGTTCCTAGGTACAATGGTACCTAGGAATGCGATCTCGAATCAGGAGGGACAGGAAGGGGTATCATTCTCATCTATCCTCTTTTTTCTATGGAAAGTCATTTTAGGTATAAATTTCCTCACACTTATCTTAGACCATGTGGTCAGGAGAGTAGGAAGAATAATTTGCATATCCTTGATGCTCATATATAGCAATATAGCAAGTGATGGTGCAGCAAGAAGTTGTACTACATATCAAAATGACTGGAGTTTAATCGAATTCAATTTTGAGGGAAACAGGTCGGTTTGAAACAGTTAGTTTGGCGCTCTTGGTTTGACCTTAAAAAAAAAAAAAAAAAAAAAACTAGTGGATAAAAACCTCTTTTGGTACTAGAGGAAAATTTATTTTCACTCACTTCTGAGTATATTGGTGCACCGGAAGGTGGCAGGCGACTAACCAAAGAGTGACAAATATGTGAAATGTGTTCCACTTTAAAATTAGTTTTTAAGTTTCGAACTGCATGTAGACGATGGGGTGTAACCTGGTGCAGTTGGTAGAAGTTTCATGATTGCACGTCAGTTTGATAGTCTGGGTTAGAATTTTATATCTGCTAGTGTATATATGATGCGGAAAGCGGAAGTAGTTTAAAGTAATTCTACTAGTCAATTGGATATAATGAATAAAAACTATAACCAACAGTCAACAAATATTTTATGAAGACTTAATCAAAAGGTTTTAATTAAAAATTGTCTCTAAGCTTAGGTATAAGGTATTATATCACTGATGACGACCTTTTTTTAACAATTCTTAATAATTCTTAAAATTATGTATTTAAAAAAAAAAAATTAAAAGGTTTTAACACCCACAGCAACTTTTTCCCTAAAAGCCAGTTCTTGCGATTCAGTCGTGATTTTTTTAAAAATTATTATGAAAGTTTCTGAACAAACTTCTTACAAACAAGTTGCTGATTCAGCCCCGAAAAACCTGAGAACCCGCTTTGGTGAATATCGTACATCATAAATCACATTGCCTTCAATTGCGCGAACTCGATTAATCCTCTTAAAACGTGGCCTTACGATTTCTCTATTTCTGAACATTCCCATTGATTTGAAGAAATCAGTTTTTCTAATTTTATTAAGTGAACATTTTTGTTTTGGTCTAAACTCAAAAACCAAACAATTACAGTAGTTCTTAGAAAATACTAAACAAAATTTATTATAAAACATTTTTTTTTTCTGAAAACTTATTACTACAGATTTCTGGCAGTCTCTTTTAACAAAATGTACCTAATAGGGGTACTTAAATAGCAAAAGAGTGATCCTTGATGAAGGGAAGAAAATTGAAATCGTGGTAGTTTCTGCCCAGGAAATGTGGGTCAACACTTCTTGACTCTATAACAACGCCTACTTTCATATTGTCGTCTTTATTGTGCTTCTGCAAAAACAAAAGAATTTGAAATAAGGATTTATGGAGGACAGTTTCTTGGTGAATTGTAATGAATCAGAGCTTAATTGGCTTTTTGCCTGTGATAGAACCAAGGAATTGGTTAGTTGCCCCCTAAGTGCTACTCGTGGATGTTTTTATTTTTTGTTTATTTTATGGAAGTTAATTTCTCCTAATTATGATTGAATTAATACTACCTCGTGACGTGACTGTAGGTATACTGTTATAGGCCTTGATATGGAAACGGCTTGGAGTAAGTGCACTAATTGAGTTATCGTTGGCATATTTTTTTTTTTTTTTTTGCCAAAAGGTAGTGCAAGTTTGCAAATAACGTCAGTATGGTGGAAATTATTTGACCATATATATTGTTTTAATGAGAAAATTATATTTATGTGAGGGGATAAGGCGGCAATAAAAATTATACCGTGATGGCATTTAAATGAGTTAAGGCTGAATAAACATGATTTAAATAAAATCAGTTACCTTTCTTCGGTAAGTGGAACTTAATTGTTTTTGTAAAAAATAAAGGGAAACAAATTCCTAGATAAAAGGATATTTTGTTTTTAGACTAGATTCTCTGTTAAATTGTTCAGAACAACAAATTAAAAGTTGTTGTGACAAGTATCATTAAAAAACAAAGTTTTGTGACGTCATGAAGCGTCGGTAACATTTTTTGAAATGATAAGTTTAAAATGTCAGGCCCACTAACTTTTTCTTTGCGACCAAAATTATTTAAAATGAATCGATTTTAACAATTAAAAAAAGGAAGAGAAGCGCTGGGAAGAGGAATATGTCATTTTTGTATTTAATGTTTAACACTTCAATAAACAATAAAATGCAAAGAAACCCTGTTAATAATAACAACAGGGTTAATAAGCCTTAATTATTCACCGCATCGAATACATGGAACTGGTAACTGTGATTTGTGCAACCTGCAGGAAAGAGAAAATATCTTTCACTTTTCATTGGAGTATGCCCCGTGTTGAAGGAGATAAGACGAGCTTACTTTGGAAAAAATTCTCTTGAAGTCGATGAAGTTAAAAAGTATCTAAACAGGTTGGATTTGAAGCTTCTATTCAGCTATTATCAAAAGGCCAGCGCTTATAGACGAAAAATAACCACAGAAAGCTTCTACAACTGCAACTGTTTAAAATAACTTAGTGTGATGTTTTATCTTAACTAAAAGGCTTGCTCATAAAAATTATTTTGTTTTAGCTAAACTAAAAGCCCTTATAAAAAAAAATAATATTTGTTTTCGCTAAACTAAAAGCCCTTATAAGAAAAAAAAAACTAAAAGCCCTTATAAATTATTATTTAAAGAAATAATAATTTGTTTTTGCTAATTTAAAAGCCCTTATAAGAAAAAAAAAACGTTTTGTTTTCGCTAAACTAAAAGCTCTTATACAAAAAAAAACAATTATAATTTTAAATGATAAATTTTTCTTAAAGTTGGAATTGCTCTAAAACGACAGATATTGTCATGCCTTATAGTTATTCAAGTATTTTTTATTCTTAATAATTCCAATTGTACAACTTTTATATTGAATAAAATCTATCTAAAAAATCTAATAATAATTTCAGTAATGAATAGTTTTATAAACATGATAAACTGAGAGAAAGTGTGGAATCGATTCCCCACTTTCTATGTATGTACATGCCCTGCTCTATCGCAAAGACGAAGACTCTATATAGGAGACTTCTACTATAACGACCCCAGTGATCTTTCAAATACAGATATAGGTAATCTCGCTCGCTTCATAAGAAGCTCGAAGTGGTTCAACGATTAAGAGGAAAGTTATTATTAGATTCAATGTGGTATTACAATGGACCAAAATTTGGTCTAAGTGTATCGGCACTCCTGCCGGTAGCCACGTCAACCTAACCTTACCTAACCTAAGAGCCCACAGCAGATTTTGGGTATTTTTGATATCTTCCTTGTATGTTGCGAAAAAGTTTATTTTCAACTCAGTTTACATATTCCCTTATTTCGAACACATGGAAACAAGTTAACCATCTTGTAACAATCTTTTTGGTAACATTACAATAAACCAAGAAAATCCATCTTAGTGGCACAAAATGTAGCTTGTATCATAATTATTTAAAAACTACTAACTAATGGCACTTCGACGTATAGATTTTCGGAAGAGAATAAACCAGCATATTAATTGTTATTAATACATCCATGATCCACCGAATGTGTTGAAAATTATTGTTAAGATTTCAAAAAAAATTCAAAAAAAAAAAACTTTTCAAGGGCGAGGATGCATTGTGGTGCCATCACTGGAAAAATATAAAAATAAACCCGTAAGATTTTCAAAAACTGGACATATGTGATGTTTTACAAGAAGCAGAAATAATTTTTCATAGTAAAAAAAAACTTACCCTTTATATTTTTTTAGCTGCACCCTATACAACAAGCTCGGTTGTAAGATTCTTCAGCACGTTAAGAAGACTTGGCATCGTTCAACGAATGGTTAAAAAACGTTTGAATGGTAATGTGATGATCTAAAAATTCGAGGTGATTGATAGGTCATGAAAAGGGTTTAAACTTAATGGACTATCCATGTTGAGGTCCAGATTTGTAGGACAAAATGAAAAAAATTGTGAAAGAAGTGTGTGGGAAGATTAATCTACTACGTTTGGCTTTAATTTAAATCTTCTATTATACTTAACAACACACAAAAATCTAAAATTCAAAGAAAAACATTGTGGTGAAAGTGTTTTACTTTGACGCAATAGACCTCTAGATTTCAAAAATCATTACCATTAATTTGACACCAATATCAACCACATCTCATAATTTGTACCGAATGCAATTTACCACTTCAATCGTGACAGGATACGGTGTGGAAGACTTATGGTTTAACTTCTCATTTTAAATTTTCTTAAGCTCGATGAGCAAAGCATTCATGCACTGGCCACCCGGATGGACCTAAGCCATTGTTTCCCTTGACCCATCATCTGAGTCACCATCTCGAATGATATATCATTTAACATTATGAGTTTAGACCAGTTCCCATACATTTCGTTCATTTTCTTTGGAAACCAGAAATTTCAACCCTAACACAGATTTTGAATGTTGCCTTTTCGAAACTACCTTTGGATTTGCTGTTTACATAGAATTTCTATGATAAGACCTTCATTAAAAATAAATATTATCGAAGCATGTTTATTCAAAATACTTTTAAGGATTAATGTAACTGGAATTGATTCTGTTTAAGTAACCTTACTTATAACGGAAATTCGTATGACGGTCATACCTTTTCATATTCCATAACTACAAACTAGTGCACAACATGATATTCAATTTCCTCATACGATGCATTCGATTTCCATTTTGATCTCGTTTATTTTCTACAAACGAATCTTAAAAAGTAAAAAGTTAGCTTTACACATACATTTTGTTTGTGTTTTATTAAACCGTTTATGTTTATTTTATTTTTCGAAATAAAACATGTAGGTATCAAGAAAATCATACAAGGAGAGAAAAGTATCGAATGGATAAATATACAAGTAAGAACCTAAAATGATTCTTTTATTCTAAAAAGGACATTCACTTTAATATCATTGAACAGTTGAAGCACGTTTCAAGGATAATTCTAATGTTTTCATTCAACTTGAAATAAAAGCAACATAAAAGCAATTTCTAAACATTTAACATCATTTTTTGATGCACATATTTAGGAAAATCATTTTTTTCCTTTAAAAGCAACTGAAAACAGTTCAAGTTGGTTCGTTTAACCCTTTTTAGCTGTACGTATAAATTCTCGTAAAAACTGATGTTAAATGATTTTTTTTATGGAATTTTTACTCCTCCAGCCTTGCAATGGTTCACTGACATACATTACACAAGACGAAGTTTGTTAAGTTTGCATTGTAAATAAAACAAAAGGATTCACCATCTCTCCTTTGTATATATACGAAGAAAGTCCTTACCACTTCGAGAAGTTCGTGGAGGATTTTCTTTCGGAGGAAATAGTTGCTCATTGTGTTTCTGAAGATCTTTTGAAGCCTAAATTTGCATGAGAAATTCTCTAGAGTGGGAGGTTTTTGTTGTTTTTTTTGTTCTTTCCAAAAGTACTTGAAGAAAAAATTCTTTCAGACATTCAAAAGGATTCGACATCCTTTTTTATTTTTTGTTCTTTGGCATGTAGAGCATTGCCCTGAAGGAAGATTGAGGAAGTAAAGTTTATATACTGAACCACTGTATACCTTCTATGGAGAAGATACAAAAAATAATAATGAGGACAATTTTGAGTGGATCCTTTTTTTGCATTCGTCGTATTCATAAAGAAATAAAATATCAAATTAGGAACCTTTTCACATGACCCTCGAAAGGTTCACATTATTTGGATGTAATCCTTTTGTTGTTTGGTCCTTTTTATCCCCCATTTCATATACATGTACGAAAACATTCGATGTTTGTAATTTAATTCAGACATAAGATGATAAAAAAGTGCCAAGCTGAGATAAAGAAACAAACAGGGTCATGGTCAGTTTTGAGCTATGGACCAGAAATTTTCCGTCTTTTTTATATGTTATCGGCTATATTGTCTCCGTTTAAGGTTTTTGCCTGAGCTGAGTGTGGGTGATTGTTTGTAAATAATATTACCTACTTCATGAGATACATCATGCTTCTGTTTTTCTTGTACAAAATATTTTTATTGAAGGCAGAGTATATTGCCTAACAGAAGGATGGATGGGTATGGGGTTATGGTAATGGTGCGGATTTTATTAGGTACTAATTGGCAAACATTTGCATAAGTGATGTTAAGGTGGTGGTATTAAATTAATTAGCATCGTGGCATATTTGCTCTTTCTAATGTGTCTGATGATTGTGTGTTAGAAAGAGTCTTAAAGTTTTCCTGGTAAATTTTATAATTTGTTTTGACAACTTTTTCTGCAAGGAACAGTGGGATTATTTTTAATTGGATTTATAAATGTAATGAGAAAAACTTGTCAAAGATAAGTAGGTACACAACGACGATATATCCGTTTTTTTCTTGCACTTGATATATCGGTGATACATACGTTTACGTACCAATGTTATGTTTTATACATATTTCGACACCTAAACGCCTTTTCGTTTACTAACTAATTCTTTTGTTTGCAGCAAAGGAATGAATAGTTTGCGAAGAACCTCTCTAGCAAGTTGTTTTTTGCAAAGATTTTAACATTTTCATTTTTCATTCTTCATTTTCTTTTAATAATTGAATTCATGTTTGTAGTGTTCATATGCATCACAAAAGTTATCTAGTTCGTGACGCAGTGACAAAAGTCTTGCTTCGAAAGCAAGGGGTTGCAGGTGTAGGTTCAATTACCGGTGGTACGCCTTTTTTTATTTAGTCGTTCGCATAAAGTATTTAAAAGTTTGCTTCAAACGGAGTTGGAATCGAAAATTATTAATAAATAAAGGAATCGTTCGAAGTGAAATGACAATAGTCTTGTTTTGAAAATCAAGGGATCGCAGGTGCTGATTGAATCACCGGTGTTACGCTATTTTATTTATTTAGTATTAAACCAAAACGAATGTAAGAGTTTGCTGCAAACTGAGTTGAAATCAAAAATTGTTGTTCAATAAGAGAAAAGTCGTTTGACGCAAACGATTCTTTTTCTCGTTTTATTATATAGTTCGTGGTGAAATGACAAAATACTCGCTTTGCAAGCGAAGGGTCGCAAGTTGAAACACCGGTTTAACATTGAACTTGTTTTAATCGTCGCCAAAAAGTGTTTAACTTAAACGAATTTATCAACTTGCTGCAAACAAAGTCGAAACATTGTCCAGAAATAAAAAAGTCGCTTGGGCAATTTTATGGTTAGCCGCAAACGATTTGTTCTCTCAGTGTTGAATTCTACTCGGTTGTTATTTCAACAATTTACAATGTTGATAACACAATTCAATAAACTTTATCAATCGCTACCAGAGTGAGTAGTAAAAAACTACTTGTATCGAACGATCGTGCTATTGGAGGACAGGGTGGAAGCTTTGCCTTATCTAGCGACAGGCTGGATGCTCTTTTAAAACTATTTGAGTTCCAAAGAGTAGGATAGCTAGTAAAAATATGGACCGTTTTGCTAGCTGAAAAGAACAATGTTTTATAATAACGACGGGGATTTACCAGCGTATTTATGAACATTGAGATTTTTTTGAATTCTCGAAGTCTGTTGCGTTGGTGGAATCCTTTTTATTTTTAACAAAAGACCATGACCAGAAATGTTTGCTACCTTCACGACAAAAAGGTATTTTTTAACCGACTTCAAAATCAATTCAACTGTGTTTTTTTGTATGTTTGTAGCTTAGAACTTTTGACTGAGTGGATCGATTTTGATGATTCTTTTTGTGTTTGAAAGCTGGTTGTCTCCATGGGTCCCATTTCAATATGGTCTATTTCTATCACTGGCATCCTTGAACAAATATTAAAAGTCTTAAATTTGAAGTCGGTTGTTATTTTTTTTTTTTTTGAAAGGTATTACTTCCTTATCGAATTTTCATTCTTCAATTTTATTCAATTCTTTTCATGACCTTAAAATTGTTGAACAACAAAAAATACTTGCTTTGAAAACCTTACAAATTTGAAATGGTCGTTCTTTTGATTCGTTCAAACTCTTAAGAAACACGAATTCAATAAGGACGCCGGTAAGTAGCCTTGCAATTTATTTCACGGCACCTAGCCACTTTTGAAGGTATTATAAAAAAAAAATCATTTCCCTGACATTCTTTGATAACAGATTTTGACAGTGATATCTTGTCGAAATATGCAGGTAATTTATTTCTTATTATTCAAAAGAATATTACTGTCCAACGGTTCGGAAAAATATAAAAAACATTTTCCAAACCCACTCCATCCAAATGCGATCAACATTAAAATATTCTTGCAAGAGCTGACGATGACGATGACGCCTTTGACTCGTTGTCGACGACAACTGGTTTGGTATAGTGTTGCTGGTCCAAACTATCGTTTCTCTTTGTCAAGATTTTCTTTTTCTTGAACACTTCTTCTTCTCTATCTGAAATTAAAACCCCAAGTGGAACCGTACCCAACCATTCACATTTCTGGCAAGCAATTGAAATCCTTTTTTTAAGAAATCATTCATGTTACACCTTTCGAACGAAAGGAAAAGCGAATGAGCTATAGTAAAGAACGACGACACGGGGTTTCCACACAAAAAACAAGGATGCAATGCAATATGCAAATGCAAACGAAACGGAAGAAGGAAGCAAATGCAATTTCCCCCGGAACGATCCGGAAAGGATACGAACGTCGGTCGCCTCGTTTTGTGGAAAAACAAATTACCCGCCGCGCCGTGATGTTATTGCTTCGAACCTTAAAAAAACGGACAAAAGATTCCTCCGCACTATGCACCTTTGACTTCGAAGGGTATGCGCGCCTTGAATCCCCTTACTATATATAGACTTCTGTGCGACAGTACCAATTGATGTTGGCTTGTCATTTTCCAGTCTCCGAGGTGATTTTTCTTTTCCCTGTGAAATTGAAAATACTGGGTGAAAAATTGCTGCCATCCTTGTAGTGCCAGGACTTAAAAAAAACAACGCATTCTCTCAAATTAAATTGAATAAGTGGGCGCGCATCCTTCTTCCCTGGGTTCCAGAGACTTACATTCATATTAGGGATTGGGTTCTAGTGTGATGCATAATATATTTACTATACGCGAGACGCGACCACTTGCGAAAATGAATTTTTAATTGACTGAGGTATGAAGAGGCTGATGATGGCGGCAGTCCGATGGTGGTTGCTATTGGAAGGTTATTTACTTGTATTTAAAAACATAATAATATAAAATTAACTTTTCGAAAAAGAAATTAAATGCATGATTTGGTCGCAAGATTTTATTCTTAAAATTCAGTTTTCATATCTGGAATTTGATTTTTCATGATTCATGATTAAATCGTCAATAAAAATGGTTAAAATTATTATTTTACTAGTGTGTGTGAAGAGAATTTATTGGGTTTTGCTGTAGGCATAAGCACGCAAGAGGCCGAAAATATGTACATTATAAAACACAGTGGTTTAGATTTTGTTACATAAGGGCACTCATCCGTTGCCATTTGAAAGTGGACACACAAGACTAACTGTTATTTGCTAATCCATATAAAATAAAATGCAAGACTGGTTTGCACGAACTTGCTCTTTTAGCTCAAAGTAATAATATATTTTTTAGGTTAAGAAAATCATTTTTTGTTTTTTTTTAGTTTTTCTTAAAGTAAATACAAAATACTTTTTTAAATGATACGAGTTCTTACCGAAATCAGTTTATCCAGTATTGATATAAGTATAAGTAAATAACTTAATATTATGGAAATTTTTTCGAAAAACGTGTTCAGCATATTCCCGTTATTAAATTTTTTTGAGAAAACCCTTATGGTTTATGGCAGAATTGTCACAAGGACTCTTTATATTTACAATCACTCAAATTAAACAAAGTTATAAAGTTATAAAATATATGATCAATAAACACAACAATCACTCATGAAGTTTAATCGAAATCGTTAGAGCTCTTTTAGAGAAGAATCAAATAACTCAAAACCGTTATATGAGAGATTCTGAGCTAACAAGCACAAAAAACAAACTGCAGTCGGTTTTTTCGATATTTTAATCTTATGGTACTTTTTTTTTTTGTGGTCCATATTTGTTTAAATAAAGACCGATAATTCAATTTTCAAAATACATACTTCAACCATGGAAATTTTTGTGGACTCTTGTGATTGCTTGTTCTTATGTTTAACAATGAAAGGTCTTGTAATGTTTCTTTGGTTAGTCGAATAAATATTAGTACATGAGCTGAAATATGTACAATTATATTTCTTAAGTCGATTTTGTGTTGAATAAAAAATGATTTCGTTTGCCAAAGACAAGCGGTCAGTGGAGCATGAACAAATTTGCGTCGGAAATCGAAAAAAACATATACTAGACATGGTTAATAAAATATCTTGTATAAGAAAATATATGTTAGGCTATACTGTGGCATATATTTAATTTCCAAGTTCCATATAAAAAAACTCACTTGTGGGTGTTAAACGAGAAATCAATTATAATTTAGTTTTTTTAAATGTAAAATGGGATTAAAAATTTCAGAATTTCATAAAACAAACTACTACAATAATGTTGGCACCAAACCACAACGATTCTTTCTCTACTGCGTTTGGCAAACGAAAAAGCCTAATTTTTGTTATCAATTTCGTATTCGCAAATTGTTTAGGGTGTTGGCCGACATTGTTGATCGACGCTGTTGATCGGTATAGTCTGAATTCTGGCTGCTTTATACAAACAAAACATAAGTATTTCTTTCTATATTTTCTGGTATTCTTTATACCGTTTTTGCTTTCTTCACAAAAAAATGTTTTTCTTTTTTTATGTTTTAGATTTTGAGTATTAAGTTTGTAGATTTTTGCCAAAATTATGCCAGATCCTGTCAGAGTTTAAAACGCCGTGTTCGAAGATGAAAGTGTTGTACTGTAGCTTAGACTCCAGACTTTCGATGACGCATTCTAGTGCTAGCTTTAACTCACTCAACACGCGTGTCCGCTCAGCCATTTAAATTTGTATTATTAATATTAAAGACTGAATTCATAATTGATTTAATAACCCCCCTATCAACTTCTGGATCAACGGAATGTTAAGCTAAGCAAAAAAAAAAAAATAAAAACGTATACACAATATTACCGCCTTTAACACGCAGTTTGCACATCCTTTTGTTTCAAAAGATTAGAGTTTTCCGCAATTCAAACAATTTAAAACAAATATAATATAGATTTCATTTGTGAATCTGTAATATTGTAAAAACAAATCCGAGATAAATGTAAGACGAACGTTCTCTTTAAAGAATAAAACTGATTGTCTTCTCGTTCGAATCACAAACTTTCATACCTTTCATCGATTAACCCTTACTGCCAAACAAAAAGTCAATGTCCTGAGATGCTTTTATATAGAAAATAATAATAACAAAAAACACAGCCACCCACCAACTAAAAACACCTGCTTGCTGATGCCTCCGAACATCTACTTTCACTACATTAGCGATTGAGATGCATTGCTACAGCAGCCGCCGCAAGCTGTGCAGTGTGCAACCTAAAATATCATAGCACTCCTAGCTAGGATAACAACGCATCCTCTGACGTTGTGTACATATACTACGATGTATACGACGGTATATCAAAGATATCCTTGCTCTATATAATGTGAGTGTGTATTTGTAGTTAAAGAATTTCCGCACAAGGATTTCCAATTACGGAATTCAGTCACGTCTTCGTTGAATTTCTTCGCGTTTCATTTTGAATCCAGCTTTTGTGAAGAAAAGAACGAAGACCAAGCACACGGATCTCATTTTGTCTGCTGTTTGAGCATTCCTTTCACTTTTGGCCAAAATCTAATACCTTTGCTATACTTGTGTCGGAATAGCTGGGACGCAGTTTCAAGAAGAAGGTGCTTCGCACACAGAATATACCTATACCTATATATCCCTTAAAGTTTTGTGATGTTCAAGTGCATTTGGTGGTGGTTGCCCTAACCTACCCACCAATTTGTTATCTCGCCTGCTGGATATGTGTGCCTATATTCTTGTGCCTCGGGTAAACATTCAAGTCCACTCCGAGAGTTTTCTGATTCTTCGAGGTTATAGCAGAGGAGGAAACAAAAATGGAGTTTTCTGTTTTCTTTTCATTTTATGCGAAAAATACCAAACGTGGTTGATTTTCCTCGTTGCCTGAGGAATATCTAGGTTCTTATGTGAAAGCTTGAAAAAGACAGGGCTTATCTTTAATATTAAGATACACCACCTGTGTGCTGTATGCCGTTACCAGTAGAATATAATATCTACAAAAAAAAAAAAAAGATTCTCAATGAAGAAAATATTTATAAATCCCAGAATCCAAAAACAGAAAATAATTTATACTTAGCGTGTAAGCCAGAAGGTAAAGTACAAAATTTAAATTTAAAATTATTATATTTAAAGAAAAAATATTTGTTGTTGTATAGGATGACACTAGACTAGATATTAAGAAAAAAACAAACTTGTGCACAATCTTTGGGCTAAAGTTTTTCAGTAAGCAATTTTGGTTGTTCTGACGCCCAACTTTTTAGCACTTGGGCCAAATTGACGAAATTGCTCTTATGTTAAAAGTTACTGTGGATGTTTATGCCTTTTATATAAGGTTTATATAAGTATGTACCTAAATAATAGTTTTAAAAGAAATGTAAGAACATATAAAATTCAATAGTAACATGAATCAAAATAAAATGCACGACTGTAGATAAAGTTACTATTTATGCTAAGCTTTTTTAATTAAAAAATTGTAAATGAAGTTTTAGAAAAACACAATTAAAAAAGCACAAAATTTGATTTTCAAATGACTAAAACAGCTTTTTAAATGAATTTAACATCAAAGCAAAGTATGCAATTTGATTTCTTCTATAGTAATATATTTTTAGAATTTTTTTTTTTAATCGTTAGAGCCGTTTTTTAAAAAAACTATTTTTTAAATATAAAATTTTGCAAGGACTTTTATAAAAAAAAATTGGTACGCCATTTTCAAGATATTATTTATCAACATCTAAAAACTAAAATTTGAAAAAAAATAATGAATAGTTTTCGAAAAAATGATTTTTCAAAAAAAATTTCAATACCTATTTTTTAAAAATCCAAAAAATAATTTTCGAAATTTAGTTTATAAAATATTATTACGGCAACTTAAAAGCATCAATGTAGAATATATGGTTCAAATTGATTGAGTCATGAAGGAGAAAATCAGAATTAAAAAAACGGTTTTATGGCAGGTACCGTTAATAACGGTTTTTGAAAATATGGTTCTCATTTAAAAATAGACCTTACACAAAGAAATGAACATGATTTTTTTAATCAAAAAAAATGAGTTTTTCTAAAACCGGTATACAATAATTCTTTTTTTTCAAATGTTATAGTGATTAGAGGTACGTCATGCTTAGGAGACAGAAAATGTTAATTTTATTTGTCTCAAAAGCTTATAATTTCTTAAAGAAATTAGAATCTATGGGTCAACTAGTTATTTAACAGAATTATGAAAGTACAGTTAAATTAAGGCTCACATAAGTCTTATCAGTTTTCACCAACAACTATTGAAAAGCGGTAAATTTTCTAAAAAAGACTGTATCTTTTTTAAATTAAAGTAAAATGTTAAAATACACAGTCTGATTGTAGAAAATTAAATTTGAATTTTCTCTGCAACAAATGGTTAGGTACTGAGCTATTGTAATAAAAAGTCAAAAGTATCATTTTTCATTTGAAGATGTATAATAGGGTGGACCCTAATTTAAATTTTTTGGTATTTCCTGGGCTTCTCTTGTAATTGAGGTTCTCTGAGCTCAAAAAAATTGTTAGAATTTATTCAGATTTTTAAAATTTCCGAGTTATTAATTAAAATTATCTATAGAGAAACCGTTACAAAATTTAATTTTTTGTTTCTCAGTACAAATTTAAATAGATTGTTTATATCGACGTTAATTGATCAAATATATGTGTTTCAGCAGAATTACAGCTCAAAAAAGATATTTCATCAACAAAATCAAAAATTTGATACTTGGAAATACATTTATTCGGAAAATAACCTTTATTTATTTTTTTAAACAATTAAAAACTCGGAAATGGACCCATTTTGCATAAAATCGATGCTCGCGACCTCTAAATATAATTCTAAAAATCTGAATTCTATTTAGCAATCAATTACCTTAAAAGATGCAGCAACAAGCTTTAAAAATCAGTGGATTTTTATAAACTTATAACTTTATTGAAAAATAAAATGAACGACTGGGTCGTACGTACGCTCTTATGGTCGAAGTTGCTGTGAACGTCAAAGCTGGTATATAAAGTTTTTAAAACTTGATAGCTAAATAATGAAAATGCTCAAACAAATATTTGAAGCCAGAACCTCGAGTGTGAGTGTCCGATATTCTACGATTTTTCTAATTTTTTAATGGCCGCTCAAGTTCGCCGCTCAGGATTGCCGTTCAGTACGTGGCCACCTTGCCGCTCAGGATTGAGGCTCAGCCGCTCTGCCCCTCACTGCGGCTTAGCCACCAAATTTGAAAAAAAAAGGCTTTAACGGCTTGGGCAGACAAAGAAACAGAATTGCTACACCTACTTTTTTTGCATTCTCTGTCATCGTAATGCCATGTCTGATTGTTCTCTCGAGTTCGATTTTTTTTTTACGAATCCTAAACTTGCCGTATTATAACGAGAGCAGACTTTGGGTGTGAGTGATAACATAAAATGATTAGTATTTTTGGAAAGGTCTCTTGATTGTGTGTATGAGATGTTGAGTTCTTGCTTTGTAAGTTAAAGAAATTGAAAATAGGGCATTGAAAATGAGGAAAATGCAAATATTTGTCGAAAAAGTTCCAGTGAAATTAGAGAGGAACTAGATATAGGATATACATAAAACGACCTCCTAAATCACACAATTTGTGTATGCACAATTTTTTGTTGTTGTTGTAAAAAGTCTATGTAAGTTTCCACTCACATCGGACATATTTTCCTCCGACCAAAGTTTACTAATATATGCACCTCACCAATTCATTTACCGCTGCCTCAAATAAAGGGTTTTCCAATAAGAGGTGTTATTTTGAATAGCCCGCTATTTCGGTAGTTGTCACTTTCGAAGCTGTCATTTTTTGACATTTGACAAGTAGAAACTACGTTATTAATAAAAATGGAACGATACACGCTTCAACAACGCATTGAAATTATTAAAATTCACTATAAAAATGGTGAAAATTTGGCAGAGACGGTTCGTAAAACTAAAACATTTTTGGGTCGTCGTGAAGCACCTTGTCGGACCGCAATACAGAAATTGGTGGACAAATTCGGGCTGTTGGGACAAGTTAGTGATGTGAAGAATAAAACCCGTGCACGTGGCTCAAGAACAACTGAGAATATTGCTGTTGTAGCCCAAAGTGTTGAAGAAAACCTAGGTTTGTCCATTCTTCGTCGTTCTTTGGAATTAGGCATTCCACAAACGTCATTACACCGTATTTTGCATAAAGACTTGGGTCTTAAGGCTTATAAAGTTCAGTTAACACAAGAACTCAAGCCGGCTGATCATCAACAACGTCGTATCTTTGCTGATTGGGTCCTTGAAATGCATGAAAATGAACCGGAATTTCATCGAAAAATCATCTTGACTGATGAGGCCCATTTCCACCTCGGAGGCTACGTCAACAAGCAAAACTGTCGCATCTGGGGCTCGGAAAACCCAAGAGTTATTGTTGAAAAGCCTCTCCATCCTCAACGCGTGACTGTTTGGTGCGGTTTATGGTCCCGCGGGGTCATTGGACCTTACTTTTTCGAAAATGAGGCTGGAGCAACAGTTACGGTCAATGGATTGCGCTAAACGTTTTCTTCCAACAAGACGGCGCTACGTGCCACACAAGCAATGAAACCATCGATCTTTTACGGGAAAAGTTTCCGGACCGTGTTATCTCTCGAAGAGGTGATCACAATTGGCCACCGAGATCTTGTGATTTAACACCTTGCGACTTCTTCCTTTGGGGCCACGTGAAAGATAAGGTCAACGCCAACAGCCCAGCGTCGATTCAAGACCTCAAAGATGAAATTCGTGAGGTTATCGAGGACATAGGGCAGCCACTTTGCGATTTGGTTATGGAAAATTTCATGAAAAGGATATGGTCCTGTAAGCGTGGTCTTGGCGGCCATTTGGCTGATGTTGTGTTCCATTATTAACGGCATACCTTCCTCTTTATAATGAAATAAACATCCGATCATTTATCTCCAAAAATGAATATCAAAATAACACCTCTTATTGGAAAACCCTTTATTTGAACCGGTAGTCTATATAAGCGGCTATCACACTGTGGTTGGTGCTTAATTTGCATTCTATAAAGGTTTGTCAAAACAAAAACCACATATATTTTAACTATGCATATTAATTGATAGCCATCAATTAATGTTTCAAAATGAAAACCGCGTTTAAATAAAAAGTGTCTTTTTGTTTTAATAAAAAATTATAATTTAATGAATATTGCATTTTTGTCTAATAAACTGATATTAAAAATAAACAAATATTTCCTAGAACCGTGAATTCGTTTCACGTGTCAAAATTAATTGGGTCATGTGTTATGAAACAAATTAAAATATTTATGTGTATTAATTTAATTATTTTGTGAAAAATGAATACAAAGTAGGTAAAGTTTAAATAACACTGGTCTGCAACAAAAATCGCCTCCAAACCAAACCAAACTTTTCTAAAGGATTTTGGATTTTTACGCTGAATTTGTTAAAACTTCCCTAGTACGTCACCTTTTCGAGATATTCTAATATGAACATGTCAAAACCCTATTTTTTTGGTACATTTAACGTCGAATTTCTATACTGGTAAATGCTTTATTACAAAACTATTAATGGGATGTGAATGAAATGCATTTCATCTGTTTAAAACATTAAAAAAATCGCTTTCGGCTCAAAAATATTGCAAAGTGAAATTTATGATTTGTCCAAAATACTGTCTTTAGTCCAATTAAAGCGTTCTGAGGGGTGGAACGTTCTCAAGTAATAATTTTAAATGGCTTACTTTTTGGGATGCTGAGCATGACTCTAAAGTTACCCAACAAAATTAATCACGGGAAACATGAACAATCATTGAAAAAAATTACAAAAATTACAAAAAATATTTTTATATTGTTTTTGGTGCGTAATCCAAAATATGAACATTGTTTGCTAAAACCGTTTATGTAAACAAATGTACGACTACTGATTCTTCACAATTTTTTTTTTGAAAAATCCATAAAAATCAGTCAATTTGAATAGCACAAAATATAATTTTTACTTGCGATATAGGTACTTAGGGCAAGTTTAGGATTCGTAAAAAAATCGAACTCGAGATAAAAATCTGACATGACATTACCATGATAGGGAAAGCGAAAAAAATGGGTCTCGCAATTCTGTCTGTCAGTCTGTCAGTCTGTCAGTCTGTCAGTCTGTCAGTCTGTTGTATTGCATATTTCTTTGACTAAAGAAACCATAATAGCACTTTTCCCCCACCAGATACAAACTTGTGCCCATAGAAAACAAATTACTAGTTGAGACCTTTTCAATGATATAGGTCATAATGTGTTACAACCCCAGGGACGGCATCCTGAAGGAATAGTAAAAACATGTTTTTTTTCCTTAGGGATTAGGGGGAGAGGGGGTAATGGGACATCGATTGCAATTCACGTTATTAAGTTTTTGACCATTAAGAAATTAATAAGTTGCACTTTCATTTTGGCAAAGAAGGCGCAATAACTTTTTTCTCCCACGAGGTACGAACTTATGCCCATACAAAAAATTGATGCACTAATTGAGAACTTTCCAACGATATAGGTCACTATATGTTACACCAATGGGACGCTGCCCATACAAAAGTGCCCATTATCTTTTGTATAAGATTACAAAAAAAAAACGTTTAATCTTTCCAGCTCGAGTTATAATTTTGCACACCAGATCAATAAATAAACAAAGCACTTCGAAAAACCGTAGTAAGATGTTCGGGCTTGAAGAGTGCGAGATACTGTTCATAGGTACATATTGTCATATCCACAATTTAATGTATGTATATTGGATGCAGAATGCAATTTACTACACCTATAATTTTTTTTTTTTGTAATTTTGACAGCCCTGTTGTAGAAACTATGAATATGTCAAAAGTCTGGTTTCAAAAATCAGCTTTTTAAAAAAATATTCAAATTATTATGGTTAGGTTAGGTTAAGGTGGCTGTCAGGAAAACTACTGACACACCTACGCCAATAATAGGCCCATTGTGATACCACATAAAAAGTAAGGAAGTTCCTTTAATTAAACCAGTTGGAGCTTTTAATAAACCGATGGAGACTGTGAATGTCAGTCTTAATGAAGTCGCTTATATCTTTAAAGAAATATTCACCTAAGTGAGTTTTGCGTCGTTGGGATAGAGCGGGGCATGAACAGAGAAGGTGTTGGATTGTTTCTTCTTCCACCTCGTCCATGCAACTTCTGCAAAAATCGTTAGAGAAGACCCCTAGTCTTCTAGCGTGTATACCTATCATGCAGTGTCCAGTGATGACACCTATTGTGGAGCTAATATGCAGTCTGCTTAGAGACAACAAGCACTTAGAACGCTTCGGATCTAGTACTGGCCAGACCTGTTTAGTCCTTAGACAAGTAGAGATATTGGTCCATCTGTTGTGTGTCATCGTAATAGCATCCTGTTTTAGCATAAGTTTACATGTAGCGATAGGTATTCCAATATTCACCTTGTTAGGTAAAATTGGACTTACGGTTCCTTTTCTGGCTAGTTCGTCGGCTATGCAGTTACCTGGAATGTCTGTGTCCCGGCACCCAGTAAAGGTGAATGTTGAACTGTTCTGCCATCTCTAAGACGAACGACAGTTTCGGGCAGTTACAGAGTTTGTGGCAGCTGAACCGAGCAATTTGAGGGCTGCTTGACTATCTGAGAAGATACGAATATTCAACGTGGATATCACGTTTTCTTTGAGCCAAGATAGTACCTCATTGATAGCCAGGATTTCCGCTACACGCTACAATAATCAGAAAGACGGAAGCAGAGATTTAGATTAAGTCTTTCTGAATACACTCCGCCACCCACCCCTTTTTCGGTTGTTGAACCATCCGTATAGAATTGAATTGCTTCATCATTCAAGAATTCATCGTCATCCC
The DNA here is from genome assembly GCA_948107695.1 of Meliscaeva auricollis. Classification (NCBI taxonomy): domain Eukaryota; kingdom Metazoa; phylum Arthropoda; class Insecta; order Diptera; family Syrphidae; genus Meliscaeva; species Meliscaeva auricollis. The sequence continues at coordinate 36,262,601 of OX403619.1, read as the reverse complement.
AGGTAGATCTTGGTGGGATGGTAATTAGGAAGTTTTTGCCAAAAACCAGCTGTGGGGTGGTGTATTATCATAATGCTACTTCTTTTCATTTCTGCGTGTCAAAATATTGCTTTTCAAGAACAAAAATGCTAAATAAACTTAATGGTATATTAATCTAAGATTAAAAGAAGACCAAAGATTTCAAAACGAAAACTTAGAAAAATTGGGATTCACTCTATTTAAATAACATAAGATAAACCCCAGTCAAAGATAAGCTGGAGTTTAAAAACAACTATAAATACGCCCCGTTCAAAGATAAGCTGGAGTTTAAAAACAACTATAAATACGCCCCGTTTATGCCTATTGCGTATTACCAAATCCGAAATCTACTCCATCCTTATCATTTTTCATTCAGTGAATCGGCGGCAGACGAACTGCAGTATCGATCCACGAAACAACTTCTCTACTTACTGAAACTGACCCACGACTGATGTCATTCATTGTTGACATTAATCTACCCTAACCCTACCATATACAAATTTAATAGTGTATTTCAGACCATTTGTTGATTCTGGTAGGTTTTGTAAAAGGAGACGGAGTGATACTGCATACATATAGTGCATACATTCAGTGAAGCATACACATATCCAAAATATTTGTTGCACAGAATTCTTTTCAACATTTTTCAAACGAGTTTTTTAAATTATTTTCAGAATTTTGTAAAACAGAATTATTTTAAAATGCAAAATTTTGAAAATCCAATTAAAAAAAAAAAAAGGATTTCGAAAACAGAATTTATAAAACAGAATTTTTTCCCTGGCAGAATTTCGACCCAACCCCTTTATTATTGAAAACCAACATTGATATAAAGCTTTTAATTTTGTAAGAAGAAATTCTTATCAGTAAAACTTGCAACTAGTTTTGAAAGTGAAAGTTAACAGCATATTTGCTGTTAAATACACAAATTTGCAACTAATTGTAAAGCAGACTGCCACAGTTTTTAAAATTTACAACGAAGATTTTTTTGATGTGGTAGGAGGGGTAGCCTTCAATACTTCAATTATCAGCTTTAACCAGTGACTTCAAGAGGAGTTTACATATATCATCCACAAAAAAAAAAAAAAATTTTACTTTAATATAATAATAAAAATCCCTTGTATTTAAATAAGTTATTTGATTTCCTACAATATATGAAGAACTACAACAACAACTATTAAACTTTTTGTAACATTTCATTTGCTTGTAATCGCTTTCGTTTTACTGGCGCATTTGATTCCTCGCGTTTTATATTTATATTCTTTAGTATTTACATTTCTTATATATACGACACCTTTAAAGTGGTTCTAAGAACGAATATAAATACGTTTACATCCATAAAACCCTGTTTTTCAATTGGGCGCGGAAATTTCCAATTCACTTCACATTTTATTACCCCGCACGCAATAAACTTTTATTGTCTTTAACCATGTGGCCTTAAAGATTAAAGTAAATTTTAAACTACGTACACATACGAAGTCTTCCTTTTATCGATTTTCTCATTCAATATTAAACCTCAAGAACTTCTTAAATCGTTGCTGCAATAGCATAAGAGAAGAGAAAGAAAATTCGTTTAGAGGTATTCCTCTGGTTGTGAAACTTAAAACCAATGGCAATTTGTCTACTACCTTGGTGATGGAAACTTCTCCTTTTCCAGTCCCCATCACTCCGTTCAGAATGAGGATACAGTTTTTTTTTAATTGCCACTTAATGCCTTGTCTCAATAATTGCAGTCGGAAGTGGAAGTCTGAGTCGGTCTCTATAGTATTGCAATCGATTATTGCTGAATGCAGTCGATTGAACAACAAAAGGATACAACAAGTATGTGTGTGGGAGTCGTCCCAACACCACCCACTTGTAAATGCACTTGCCACAATCGCAACGCCCAGCACTCACAGTGGTCATAATTATCGCTTTCACTATTATGTCCATTAAGCTTTCTGTATGGAGCATCCTGTCTGAAAAGGATTTAATTTCCAATTCACATAGTGCAATCACTATTAAGGAAAGGATACCCAGATCCAGTGATGGTGAAACTCGGCGCCATGAGCACAATACACCCACATTACGGTCGAAAAACTGCATTTAGGTAAGATGCCTTCAAGAAGAATAAGTATGCATACGTACTTTGTCGTATTATTAAAGTAAACAACTCACGTTTTGATAGTTTTCTTTTCTTTTTTATTTAAATTGGTACGAAAAGGAGAAAATAAATAAATATATATAAGTATAAAGTAAAATGTTAAGTGTAGCAGGAGTGCTTTTTCTTAGAAGGATTCTTGCGACACGTGCAGGTAAAACTTTTAAGGACATCTTGAGATAGTACCTGCAACTGGGCTCTTTTTCTTCTTTTTTTTCTTCACTCTTCACCGTAATTAGAAACACACAATTTCGAAGATACTTTAACCTATAGACAACCTACACGTACACTCATATAGAAATGATGTTTGGTGTTGCTGGCGGCAGGATCAAGATACGGAGGTCGAAATGGTGCCATACCTTCTTGATGACAAGCGATACTCTTCAAGATGTAGCAGAAGGTTCCAATTTCTCATTAAGCAAAGATAATGGCACATGTATATATGTTTGTGTGTAGGTATGTGAGCAAACTATAGTTCATACATGTAGGACATCAGATAATAACTGGAATTTTCTATCATAACAAGGATGACACCATAATGATGGTGTAAATATGTTACCTCAATTTGTTTGCTTCCATGGAGAGGCAGGTTACACAATAGTGTAATGACGGATACGAGGTCATGCTGGGGCCGCCACCGTTAATAACATATCTGACAGGAATCTGGTTTCAGAACTTTTGTGATAATTGATATTTAGGGAACTATCGACAAGACAATGAAATAATGACTGTTGTTATAATGATAGATAACAACTGTTCCAAATTCTAATCAGGCCATATTAAATAATTGAAGTCATTTACAATTTTAGCTTGTTGCTCCAGGTTTTTTTTTTAATTAGGAATAGGAATTGATATGGGGTAAGAATTCAACTTTCAATCGCAGTTTCAATAAATTTTGGATTTGAAATATAAACCAAAATTTTTTTCAAATCGTGATACTTTTCAAAATTCTTAAAACTCATGATCCGTAACACAATTATATTTGAATTTATACGTTAGCTTAGATCACACGACTTGTGCATACACAAAAATTGATGTATTTTTGAAATCAAAATACAAAATATCATCTGAACCATAATTCAGACAAGGTAGAGTAATTCTGTTACTAAATTCGAGTTAATAATGTCGGAATCTTTTGCAAAAGATTATTTTGGTTTCTATGACCAATCTGGCTGGCTGATATTACGGAAAAATCGACCTTAAAAATGCGTTTTTTTTTTCATTTTTACTTTGAAGTTTTAATCAAAACCAACATTACGATGATGGAGAAGACCGAAAAAGTGGTTTTCGTCATGCCGTCTGTCGCACAATGGGCCCAAAATGCATTTTGCGTCTCATAAATGGTTTTTACGAAAGTACTTTTCCAGCCTGGATTTCTATGAAATATTTTTAAGAAAATATCAAATTTTGTTAAACAACAAAAATTTTATAAAAAACATTGGCCCAATTTGTTATATGGCCACCTAAAGTGCACGCAAGGGTTAATCTTAAAAAATTGGCGAAATTGAGGTCGATTATAATTGTTGTTTTTTTAAATTTCCTTTGAACAAGACCTCTAACTATTGTATATCATTGGAAACGTAATATTGTAAGGCGTCTAAAAAAATAAAAATTAAATTTTAAAAAAGTTGTTTTATTTACTAAATTTAATAATTTTTGTCAACATATTTTTTTTACATGTTTCCTATATTCGATTAAGGTTATAAATAGTTGCGCTGTCTTGCGCTGTTTTCTTTCATGTTGCATTTTATTCCTTTACATATTGGTAGTTGTCAGCAGAAAAAAAATCTTGCCCCTTTTTCCCCCTTTTTGAGAAATGTCAATTTTCATAGTGTAGGTGCATGGTAAAAAAAATTCAAATAGCTTTGCATTGTTTTTTTTTCTTTCTTATAAGTTTTGTTTTTACAGCCGCAATTGATATTGCCGTTATAATCCGCATATTTTTCAAATAAATATTTGTTAAGAAGAAGCCAGTGGCGTAGGTGATGGAAAGGGGGCATTGCTTCCCTTTCTACCACATCGTATATAATGATGTGTTTTTTGGGGTTTTTATTGTAAATTTCACACTAGATCTTATAAAGAGGTTTTACATAATTTTACAAACACTGTCATCTGGTTTGACCTTTGATCATAAGAAGTTTGGTGAGTATGCTTTGCATACTGCACGTTTATATGTCGATAAATATAAATGGTATCACATGCCATCTTCGGTGCATAAATTACTTATGCATGGTGAAGCCATAATACAACATTTTGGGATTTTACCAATAGGTCAACTATCCGAAGATGCGCAAGAAGCTCGCAATAAGGATTATAAAAAAATAAGGCTTTCACATGCAAGAAAATGTTCAAGAACAGCGACAAATGAAGACATTTTTCACCGCCTTTTATTGACATCAGATCCACTGTTATCAAGTAAAAGGAAACAGAAAGTGGAATCCAAAGACTTTTCTGAAGAAGCTTTACTCCTGCTTAAGATTAAAAAAAAAAAAATCTTACTTGAGTAAACTATTGATTATTAACATATTATATTAAAAACAAAAAACAGAATAATTAATGATGAAAAAATGAGTTTTGAGTATGAATTTAAAGACATAAGTTGAAAAATTAAAAAAAAAATAGAACAAGATATTTACAGAATTTTTAGGTAACATTTTAGTACTAAAATGTTGGTACTATAAGCTTATTATTTGAAAAAAAGAGGTTTAAATGATTAAATCAATATCAGAGATGATATATTTCAAATTTGACTTAATTATTCCAAGAAACAAAAAAGTTACAGATTTTTGAGACGCGTAAGCCCATTTGGGCCCACTGTGCGTGTCGGTCTGTGCGTTCTTCTGTACACTTCTCCACTCCCCAAACGCGTGGACAGATTTTCTTCAAATTTGCTACAGATGATTTTTACGTAATTTCGAAATTTGTTTTTTTTTTGTTTTGAATATCTCATCTAGAACGAGTACCTCCCATACAAAATTTTTCAAACGATTTAAAAAATAAATTGGTATGCAATTTTGATGATGGCTAACATTTATCAACATCTAAAAATAAAATTTTGAAAAAACAGAAATCATTGACCCAATATGGAAAAAAAAGTTATTTTTCAATAAAAAAAATCCAAAAAGTGTTCCAGTATTAAAAAAATATTTATTTTTGCTTATTTATGCATATCTCTCAAAACCTACACACATCAGATGACCAAAAGCTAAAATTTTCAAGCTAAGTTAATACATAAAATAGCTTTGCATTACATGAGTAAGTTTGTGCGATCCATTTGTGCATTTTATTTACAATGTTTTCTACAATAAATGTGTTGTTTTCTCATTAAGTCTTAAAAATTAGAATGTCCCAAAAAGAATCCGTCTCATCGTCAACTTTTTTGATTGAAAATACATTTTTTTTTTCAAAATAAATTTGTCAAAAACACCAAAAAATAAGATTTTGTATGAGTAAAAATATAACAATGTACGTTACAATAAAGTTTCTCAAAATCTAACTATTTTTGAAAAAGATAAAAATAAAATAAACAAAAAAAGAATAGTTCTTGACATTTTTTACAATATTTTTAACGTCATATAGAAAAATTATGTCAGCAAAAGTTGTAGATCTTTTTACCATTTATAACTCTTGCACTGAACTTTTTTCGCTACGAGGTCTTTTTTAGCTAGAAATCGTTAAAAAAATACGACTTTCGACACCTACCCCACTTTTTCGCCCACCCATCCCCTTCCCAGAATCTGTTGGTGGGCAATTTATTTGTCCCTTTCATATTGGCATTGCTCTACTTTCAGCAAAGTCCAGATGAAGCCACTGCAATGAAATGAAGAATCCATTTGCAAAAGTCCCCAACATGCTGTTTTTTTTTTTTTTAATTATAAGGGTAAAAATTATAAAATAAATATTTTATTGAATAGTTAAATTGAAATGATGATGACTTTCGCATAACAAAAATGAAAAATCAACTTTTCAAGTTAAAAATTATTTGCCAAAATAAAATATTTTGTTAGGCCTTTGAAAATGATGTTGGTGTGAGTACAGTTGATGTTTTATTGAAAAACTATGTAGCACATTGATAGATAATAAAAAAAAAATAGACATCCAATACGGATTATATTCAAAACGCTCCATAACGGTTTTTTGAGCTTTAAAAAACACATACGTTTATAAAAATGTATTTGAGTGGTTTAATTGATTTTAAAATCATGAAATAACGGGAAAAATATTTTATCAAAATAACTTTTAGATTTATGTGTTGCGGTGTTGGGTGAAGAAATTAGATTTTTAATTTTTTTTCAATGAATAATAGTAAAAACAAGATCTTTCAGTCCAAGTTTTTTTACCGTTTCCAACGGAATTTTATTTTTACAATTTCAAACTTGAAATTAACCCAGTCATTAGATGCATTTTTTGAATATAATTTCACAATTTCTTTCGGTAAAAAGAGTTTTTTTACGCGGCACTCAATAACTATTCACCCAAGCCTCATAAAATTATGATTCAACTTCATACGATTTAAATCACCTTTAATTTGGTATGTCACACATAACTTTAAATACTATAAAAGCTTCACAAACTTGAAAAGTTTTTCATCGAAATTGAACAAGATTGTCTGCTTTGGTCGCGGGAACTCGACCAGCCACCAGTGGAGAACGGTACCGTTGGCTCATCAAATGGATTCGAAATGGTTCGCTTATAAAACTTATAACTTTGTTGTTTATTGTAGGTTTAAAAGATTGAGGTGTTTGAATTGGCTACAACAAAATGTAATTTGTTTTATACAGTTTAAAATAAAAATAATGAAAAACGTAATGGAAGGCAAAATCAATCTTTGTTTTCTTTTTACAGAATGGTATGAAATATTTTTGAATTTCATAAAACAATTTATAACAATATTGTTGGGTTAAGTGTTCTTGGCAGGCAATAAACATTTTTAAACATATAAATGTATATTTACAGATTTTAGAAAGAAAAAAAGAAAAAAACACACAAAAAAAAGTTAATTTCATTGGGTATTAAAATCTGTAACATAAGTTATAACTGCAGGATTTTAATAAATTGAACAGATTTTATTTTATAAAAAGTTATATGTACTATAATTCTGCATAAAAATATTGGAAAGTTATTTTATTAAACATTGGCACAGAGGTCATTAAGTGAAAATATGTTTTTAAAATTTAATGACAAAGTTGATAGTTTTAAATATATCATTTTCAAGATGTGTCTGGCCTCGTAACACTTTTTATGGTCCTTTTGCCAATTGCACCATTCATAACATCTGGCTATGTCTACTTTATTTTATAACAATTTTAAATTTCTATTTAACTACATCTTAAATGTCAACAATTTATCAATTATCACAAAAAGCACATTTGAAAAAATTTCCCTTCTAGAACTTTACATTACTTTTTACATTTCTTAAATAATTATACATATCCAAAAAAAATTATACAAATATAAATAATGATAGGAAGTGTAACTTCTGGCGCGCTTACATGAGTACACACACCTTTTCTTTAAATTTAGTTGTTTTGACTAAAAAAATCGATTTGAAAAAGCACCCTACTGGATCTATGTAAAAACATAGATCCCATTTCAGTTCAACATCTTCATTACATTTTTCTATGCAACTCGGTTATATTTCTATGAAACTCGGTTGTGTGTCTTGCAGAATAGAACAAAAACGTAGTTTTTTCGCGACTTTCTTATTTAATACAAAATATATAATATACAATACCACATGCATGCATAATAAGGTAGTATATTCTGAGTTTTCATTTTCGAACAAGTCCGCGCAGGTGTCAAAATTTAAAAAAGAAGATGTAAGCGAGCCCTGCCAGAGTTTTAAAGTGTCATTTGAATTATTTTTTAAAAACTTTCTTTTTTTTTCGTCGCAAATCCTCCTTGTTTTGATTTTTCTTAGTATTGTTGTGTTTCTCAGTTTATTTTTGTTTGAACATTTTTTGTCGTGAAAGTGTGTTTGATTTGGAATTTTGTGTAATAATTATAATTATTATAATTTTATAGGGTTACTTAGAAATATTTTTTTCTGTCATATCATTTTTGACAATCTGAGCAAAAAGCTATTTTAATGAGTGTAGATTGCGTAAGGGTCACTCCAGTGATAAAACGAACTATTTTGATTTTTTTTTTTTTAATCAATCAGGTCACTGTTTCGTTTGGGTAACCTTTCTCTAAAACACAATTAACATATTACAATAATTTTTGTATTGCTTGACTATAACGTTAACTAATTGATCTGCAATAATTATTTTCTGATATTTATCTTACCTTAATCATGTTCATAAATTTTACCAAAATTGTATAACAATGAAAAATAATTTTATTAGAAAGAAAGAGTTTTCTTTGTTTTCTTATTTTACTAAGTTTTTGTTTTTTTTATACTCAAACGTTTGTAATTTGAATTAAAGTAACAAATGAAGAATATTGAGTATCCTGACGCGTTAAAGAACTTCTAACATAAAATAGGAATAAAAGAATAATTCAAGACATGTCCTCATGCAACATACAACAGTTAAACTCACAAAGTAAATATAAGATCAATAGCATTAAGTTGACAATATCTACCTTTTTATTTTTTTTCTTTACAAATTTATGGCCTGGTTCTTAGAAAAAAAAAAAAATAAAAGTCAAACTTTAATATAAAGCAAATTTAAAAATCCTGGCTAATGTCTCAGAATTTTGCAATTTATATTTCGTGTGTGTGCCACTCGAGAGAATATTCAAATTAAATTCCTTTTAAAAATTGCACATGTATGTATTTGTATATCCATTTGCTCTCAAGCTTAATTCATTTGAGAATACCCCATCCGCCGGCTTTTTCAAAAGGAAAAAAAAAACAAAACAAAAAACTAAAGCAAACAAAATTTTATCCCACAATTTAGCGCGCAGCAAGAGTGTGTGGGGTATGTTGATGAATGAATATTTGTTGCTAAAATATTAATTAAATGGCGCTTGAAAAATATTTCATAAAAGTCCTCTCGTGTGGCTCAACTCTCAAGTGAGCTTTTAATCAGTTTTTGTGTTTTGTTTAATTCCATGGAATTTCAAAATTTGAATTATTTTTAAACGGTGGTGTTGGGTTGAGTTGGAGGGATGAAATAACGAATAAGAAAATAAATTAGCTAAATGCAAATTCACTGGGGATGAAAATGGTTTCATAAAAAAAATGTCATATTATAATAAAATTGTATTTCTGACAAACTCTATATAGTAAGTTTAGATTTTATTACGCGCAAACAACAATAACAAAATATTAAACAGATACAATTTTAGACAAGGCTATAAAAGTAATCTCAAGTGTCTGAACTTTCGTTTTTTATAGTTTAGTTTAAAGAGATTCGGAATGCTTATGTAATTTTAAATTTTAAATTAAAAAAAAAATGCCTAATATTATCAAGCATCTTGATGACTATTTTCTATTATAAAATTAAATGAATTAAATTGGTAATCTAAAACTTTTCCGTGCCGTTGCAATTTTTTTTTTACACTTAAACATTGATATCCACCAAAACTTCTGAGAATTGCGTATTTCAGTTTTTGGGTACCTCCATTATTTTAAAATTTAGTACCATTTTTCATTGGAACATATAAAAAATGGGAATTTGTGGTATTCCCCATACAAAAGTGACATTTTTGGAAGGTTGTTGTATGAAAAGTATAAGAAGGTTTTTTCTTAGTGGACCGTCAGTACTCTGAGCTTTGTCGAAGCTCATTTCCGCTTTGTCCGGTGTCCCCCAAGGTAGCCATTTAGGTCCACTTATATTTGTTTTAGCCATTAACGACGTCGAACTGATTTTTTCTAAATGTGATTTAGAAATTTATGCCGATGATATGAAAATATCAAAAGTAATTTCTTCTCCTAGTGATGCTCTCTCTCTGCAAAGTGAGCTAAATTTTTTCTTTACATGGAGATCTGGGTATCATTCTTGACACTCAACTCAATTTTCGCGCCCATTATGACACATTATCAGTAAGGCTAACTCAGCTCTCGGTTTCGTTAGACGTTGGTCTAAAGAATTTTCATGTCCATATGTTACCAAAGCCCTTTATGTGACTTTTGTGAGACCACTCCTCGAATACGCCTCTCAAGTCTGGTCACCGTACCATCAAGTCCATATTGAGCGTATTGAAGCTGTTCAGCGCAGATTTTTACGTTTTGCCCTGCGTGGCCTTGGCTGGGAGGACCCGTTCAACCTCCCTCCTAACGATGAACGCCTTAAACTCTTAAACTTGCAGACCCTTCAATCGCGCCGTGATATTGCTGATATTCTCTTTTTTTGAGTTGGTGACTCTTAAATGGTGTTATTGACTGTCCAAATCTGCTCCAAAACTTCTCTTACAACGCAAATCCTCACCAACTCAGATCGGTTCCTCTATTTCCATTATCCTACCAACGTAAAGCAAACAATTCAAATTCTTTTGATCCAATTTGAGCAAGTCCGTTTTAAAACACGCTCTCTTCAACTTACTACGTTAAACCCTTTCCTTACTCTATTTAATTTTCAACATCACTATAACAATAACATGCCTTTTCCCTATCTTAACTTTAATTTTTAATATTAAGTATTTTTAAGTTTCGCTTGTATTAAGCTAATAATAACATAAATAAAATAAAAAATGGCTGAATTTGGAATTTAACCTAATTTTAGCTATTCCTTAAATTTTGGCGTTTATGGATTCCAATCTTGATTCTAACAAAAGTTATTGTGTTTACAAATTTCCAACGCCAACGACAACGACGATGACGCGACGATAACGGTACACGCACATTAAAATGTCTCGAAAAAGTGTTTTCTTATAACGTTTCTTGATGTTTCGTGATGAATTAGACAAATTCTGAAAAAAACAAAGTTTGTGCCAATCACTATACATACTTATCTTTAACACTACGTGAACGAAAAAGAACGCAATGGAATATTAAGGGCGGCAAAAGTCCCTTTCTCACGTACACCTTTAATTAATTTTAAATGGAAATATGTACATTATATGAAAAGAAATAGAATAATTTGCAAATCAATATCAAATTCATTAAATTTTTCTGAAAATATGAGTCTTGTGAACAAATATGTTAGCTTTCTTCTAAGAAGCTTATTCTAGCTAGTCAGACCTTAAACGAGTAGGATCGAGTAGAAAGTTCTAACTTAAGCTTTCATTTATGACTAGCTGACCCAGTAGACTTTGTCCTGCCCTGCACAATGATTTTTTTTTTGTACTTACTTTATTGATTGTCTTTCTGTAGCTACTGACCCCCAGAACTTTTCTTTTAATTTAATTTCCTGCAAATGGCTTTATAATTTTTGTATAAATGAATGTGCTCTTGGATACATAATATTTTTGGTATTTTCCATTTGAAACATACACAAATTAGTTTGAAGTTTGTTCTAGGCATTAGCAATGAGCAGGCCAGTTGTACAAGTTTTTTCTTACGCTTTTTTCTGACCTCTTTCATTACCTCTCTTGCTATTCTCCCCTTTTCACAGAAAAAAATGCTGATAAATCGCCGTACACATCTCAACACCATGCTAAATGGTATGCAATGAAAGGAATTCGCAACTGAATTAACTCTCAGGATAATGCAAACAACGCCTTCTGTTGACATTACCTAAGCTTGCATATCGTGTCATGTATTTTGACTTTCTTCATTTTTACTTGCGATATGGTTACCATATATGTATCAAGTTATGCATTCGTACAAAAAAAAGTTGAGATAACAATCATACATGACATTACGATGATAGAGAATGAGAAAAAAGTGGGTCTGACAATTCTGTCTGTCTGTCTGTATGTATCAAAGATAACAGCCTAAACGGATGGGTCGATTTACTTCAAACTTGGTATGTGGCGTTTTTTTAGAGAATATCCCCAAACATTTTTTTGATTTTTTTTTTTGGACCCCAAATAACGGTACCTGTCATCAGGGCTACCTTCGTAAATTTTCAAAAAGAGGCCCAAAAAAAGGATTTTAATAAAAAAAGAGGCCCCAATCAAAAAGTGTCAAAATATAATAAAACTAACACGACAGTCACTCGAAATACATCATACAGTTTGAAATTGTATGATAAATTAAGAATAATATAAATACAATACATTATCTGTCCATAATTTATTCAAGAAAAAATGCACTAAATTTAATTAAAAACAACTTAATGAAATCAAACTCAGCGTCCTCAGCAGTAACGGTAACCTTATCAATGAAAGCTCGCTCGATAATATGTTTATTTCACTCTTACTCATTACTGTGTAACTTATATATTCTAACGGCTTACGGCTCAACGCTAGCAGATTGAACATATTCCAAAAATGAATGCGTTCAGTACTTAGAGAATTTTTTTTATTGAAGAATGTATTCAGCGGGGACAAAAAATTAAAAAGAAAAGTTTGTAAAAGAAAATGATTTTAAAAAGAGGAAAAAGAGGAGCAAAAATATCAAAAAGAGGGATTTTTGGACAATTTTCAAAAAGTGGAGGGAAAGTGGATCGGGTGTAAAAAAGAGGAAAAACGCCTCTTTAGAGGCGCAAAGGTAGCCCTACCTGTCATATACCGGTTTTAGAAAAACGTTTTTTTGGATAAGGTCTATCTTTAAATGAAAACCATTTTTTTCAAAAACCGTTACCTGCCAGAGAACCGTTTTTTTTAAATTCTGATTATCTCCTTCATGACTCAATCAATTTCAACCATTGAAACCATGAAAGCTTTTAAATTGCCGTAATAGTAATAGTAAAATAGTAATAGTTTAGTAAAAAAAATTTCGAAAATTATTTTTTTGGATTTTTAAAAAATAGTTGAAATTTTTTTTTTGAAAAATCATTTTTTTGAAAATTACTCAATATTTTTTTTCAGAATTTAATTTTTAGATGTTTATAAATAATATCTTAAAAATGGCATGCCAATTTTTTCTTATAAAAACCCTTGCAAAATTTTATATGGAAAAATAGTTTAAAAAAATAAAACCGCCCTAACGATTTTCAAAATTTTTTTTCTAAAAATGCATCATTAAAGGGGAAATCAAATTGCATACTTCGTTTTCTGGTTAAATTCATTTAAAAAGCTGTTTTAGTCATTCGAAAATCGAATTTTTTTCCAAAACTGCATTTACAAATTTTTAACTAAAAAAGCTTAGCATAAATAGTAACTTTATCTATAATATCAAGTACGTGCGACCCAGTCGTGCATTTCATTTCTCAAAGCATTAGAAACTTCGCGAGACCATGATTTTCTGAAGTTTTAATAGTTATTCTGGAGACGAATCCTACCAATTACAGATTTATTTATTTATTTCAACTAATCATTAAAATCGGTCCAGCAGTTCTCAAGTTGTAAATGGTGTGACATACAACTTTGTTTTATATATTTAATAGCTTGAACCTATTACGCTTCTGATGCGAAACGAAATTTTTCGTTGGTCTCCACGAAGAAAAGCAAAAACAAAATTTTTCGTTTACGATTTCGCTGTATGAATTTTGTATAGGATTTTTCGTTTGGCTTCAGCGGCGTACTAGGCATTAAGGCTTGCCCAAACCAAAGTGCGACAAGACAGTGCGACACGACAACGCCAAAATTTATTTACACAGCGTAGTATATGAGAGTACCCACACCAAATGTGATTAAGCGCAAAACTTTTTTCATAAAAAATTTTGTTTCACATGTCGTGACGCACTGCCGCACTTTGGTCTGGAAAATTTAACCTAAAGTTTCATTTTGACTGAGGAAGACAAATTTCAGTTTATTAATGGACCAGAAAGCAAAACAAAACTGGATTTTTTAAAGGGTTTTTGTGTACCTATGGCATTTGGGTCCCAGATATAGTTCAGTATCCCAGAATCTCATAAAATGATGCACGTGCGACGCGTGTTGCAAATTCTTCAGCTGCCTTTCCGATTGTAGTTTAATCATCAGAATCAAAATCAAAAGACCTTTCCAAAAACACAAATCATTTTGTGCTATTACTCACACCAAATATCTGCTGTGGGCTTTTAGTTTATAAATGTTAGACTTTCTCATAATCTTCTTTGCCAGCTGCCACTTTATTGACACATTTGAATACATTTGAATACCGTGCTACACCGAACTGTCTCCATAACACCTTCTGTCGTAGCTATGAGGACCATCATGAATAGGAAACAGTCTTTCACCATCTTTGTCGGTTACCTATTCTTGTCAGAACAAAAACGTGACTGCTTAGAAAAGTCTTCTATCAAACCTCGACGAACCGATTGGAAGATCAAAGACGATCAGGTCTTAACGTCTTAATGGCTATAAGGCTTATTTCGGCCGTTAGTGAATTGGTCCTTTAAACATCCATTGCACTGGGAAACAGCAGGCTATGGTTCGTGAGGATTGTGAGCGGCCGGATGATCACTAAAATAGTTTGTTCATACCATCAACAGTCAACGAGCTCCTTGTTTTGACAATGCTTTGAAAGTGCTTAAAAACTCCACTTCTTGACAAACCCGATACATAGCTTGCAGATTTAGAATCCCTTATCCTAAGTTCCTTTATTTTTAAGAACAACAATCGGTCATTAAATAAAATGAAATTAAATTGAAGTTTAATTTCATCCATTCTTTAACAGCTCAAATCTTATCCGCACCGAAAAACAAATTCCAATTTTCACCTAATTTCATATCATCCCCTCTGACATATTCAAAATAAAATTTAATACCAGTTCTCCTCTGCTTGGCATAACTTTTATGTTTTTTTCGCAAATAAACGCTTAAACGACCACCCAAAAAGAAGGAAATCATAAAAAAACATGATAGACATAGGAGCTGAACTCGGGCAATATGCCAATTTGCGCATTTTACTGTTCATCCCCATGGAGATGGAGCTAAGCTCAAAAAGGCCACCCCTCATTCCATAACTACACCAGGCACCCCCACTTCAATTCTATCCCTCATTGGAAAAGTAATAATTTTGAATAAAAAAAAGAAGAAGACGAACTTGAAGTTAAAGTAAAGAAACTTTCACATCATTGATCCTTGCGGGTGAGTTGGGTATAAAAGGACGAAAATACCACAATATGAATCTTCTTCCTCTTGAGCTAACACCGGCACACAAAAATAAACCTCATCTCTTTTGAAATCTTTGAAAAGTTCGACGCAGTCTCAATGATGCCTGCCGCTGTCCATTTGCCTATACATGACAAGAGGATATTCTTATTTCACCAATTTAAGCAGATTTTAGAAGCCTACTCAGACCAATAGCTGGAAATAGGGACTGATGATGGTTTACAATGAAAAAGAAGGGTCGATTTTTGTTGTGTCTTTA
This sequence comes from Meliscaeva auricollis, assembly GCA_948107695.1. Classification (NCBI taxonomy): domain Eukaryota; kingdom Metazoa; phylum Arthropoda; class Insecta; order Diptera; family Syrphidae; genus Meliscaeva; species Meliscaeva auricollis. Next base: position 36,247,159 of record OX403619.1, on the reverse strand, counting down.
AAATGTTTTACGAGTGTATAAAGGCATTAAAAATCTGCTTAAATTGTTTATAAATCTTCTTATGGTATTCTTTTCTCCATTCTATTTCCATATTATCTAAAATATGATGTTAAAAAACAAGTATGACGGTTTGAGTTCATCTTAAAAAAAAATTATTGCACCCCTGTCGGTATTTACCATAGTCAAGAGTTTCACAAGAATTTCCTCTCACCCTCTCACATCCTTGCGTAACTTTTCTTTCAATTGCTGAACGGAAATGTTTATTTTGCTACTTCCTAGTCCCCATTATTTGCCCCTTCCCCTCCCATGGCAACAAAGTCCGCATAATAGCTTCTCCATTTCAGCGATCATTATTACTTAAATCGACCCCGTGTAGAAGAATGAAAAAAGGGACGTATATATGTATAAGAAAAAGCAAGTCCTTGAAACGACGAAAATTCTTATAAAATTCAATTGAGATATTATTGAATTTTCGAAGGAGTTGGGGATAAGGGATGAGTTTATTGAAGAAAAACACTGTATCAGACTTCAATATTGAATTACTAAAGAATTGAAGGAAGAGTAAAAATGGATCGTTCAATGTCCCAAGGGTGAGATGCATATTTCTACAATGCCGTATCATCGTCTTGGAAGAAGTTGCCTTCTTCGTCCTTAGTCCTGGTGAATTCCTAGGTCTCGGCACACTTTTCTCCGAAAGCTTTTCTGTGTGTCTGATAGACATCCTCGTTGACGGTATCATCACATTCAATTGACAGGAACAAGGGAACGACAAAATAAAAATAAAAAAAACTCGAAGATGTCCTGTAATTTGTAATGAATGCTTAGAACACTCCCACTCTCAAAATGGCTAAGAAAATCCATCTAAAGTTGAACGATTCTGAGCCAAACACTATCAATGGATGTATTGATTTTATTACCGATTTTTCATTTTTTTTTTTTTTTCAAAAATATATCATCAAAAAAATATCATCCCGATCCAGACGATGATGCTTAAAAGATGGGAGAGGAGCAAACATTTGGATGTGATTTATCTGAACCGACAACGGAAGGAAATTTATAATAATTTTAGGTCCTTCGTACTTTTCTTTATTTGAATTTATGAAGTGAAACGTAAATTGGAACACACCAGCCAATTGAGTATTGGAAAAAGTAAAACTAAAGTCAATGACTTAGTCGCACATACTTGCATATAAAGCAAGCCAAATAGTAATTTTGAGTTTAATATATTCACGCTGTGTTGTAGGTACTGTGTCACTTTTCAATGTTTTTAATGTTGCAGCATTGTTGAAGATTTTGGATATTTCTTTGGATTTGCTTAGATTAGACTCTTTTTCAGTTTTAATGGTGTTTCCTTAAAGTTTAAGAACTAAAACCCCAAAAAGGGTCATACGTCCTTTCTCTAGGGAAAAATCTATAAGAGACTCTGATTTATTGACTTTTAAATGTGTGAAATGAACGCTTATACTGTTTGTAACCAAATACCGAAATAATAAAGGAAACACTTATACAACCCGAAACTAAAATAGTTTGCCAAATAAAGAAAAATGCATTCAAAAAGCGTTTGAATGCTTTACTGATTTCCATTTCTTTGGTAAATGTTCGTGTTTAAGTTCACGTACTCAACTTTAATTTGCTGAAAACTTTCGCGTTTTCTCGTATGCAATAAATGTCTTACAACCATGGTTGTATTACGATTGCATATGTGTGGTTTTTGATTCTATTTTTTTTTTCATTTTCATCTTATTTCTTTAATGGGTTTCTCTGTGCATAATTTAGTAGCTATTCTGAATGGTTTAATCTTAAAAATTTCCCAGCTTAAAGCAAAAGTGTAGAAATCCCGAAATTAAGTTTTATTTTTTTAATTAAAACTTTGATGGAGGTATGCATAAATGAATGTGTGCAGGATATTTGTTTCCTTTGTGTCTGTGTGACACCAGCTCCATAAGTTGCAATATAGTTTTAAAGGTAAAATTCACCCTCTTGCAAATCAGATTTGTACTTCATTCACCTTTCTGCAAATCAAATTTGTCTCTTGCATTTAAACATATATTTTTTTTTAATTTTTTGCTATGATACCTATGTATGTTATGACAAATCCAACACAAATTTGTAATTTATTTTCCCAAACCTGGTCTGAATACTCAAAAGACACAAATATTCACATGGCTTTTAGAAACAAAAAAAGATGAATGTATCAATAGTTCCCCCTACACACCCAGTAAGAATATCTTCGCTCAGCGGATAGAAGAACATATTACCTTAGTTGAATTTGAAGCGTGTTTAAGCAAAACCAAAGGTAAAAAACCTGGTAGAGACAGGATCTGTTACCCTACTTAAAAACTTACCTTCTGATGTAAAACAGAGACTTGTCACACTTTACAATAACATTCTCGAAACCGCAGTAATTCCACAAAGTTGGAAAACTGCAACGCTACTGCCTATACCTAAACCTAACAAAGACAAATATTTATCTTGCTCTTCTAAGGTTTTAGACAAAATAGTTGCTAAACGTCTGATGTTGCTCTGTGAAACAAAAAAATTAATATCCCCAAACCAAGTATAGCGTTCAAAGCAAACAGAGGATGTGTTGATGCACATCTTTACTCAGATTATTATATCTCTAAAGCGATATCCTCAAAAAATCATGTGTCAGTGCTTTCGCTTGACTTTGAAAAAGCCTTTGACCGGATCGGGCTACATATAGTGCTCAACAAGCTAAAAACCTGGGACGTTGGAAAAAGAATCTTTAACTACGTCAAATCATTTTTAACAAATATAAAATTCTTCACGGAGCTAACGATTCTTTTTCCAATACATACCCTTTGGATAATGGAATCCCTCAAGGATCTCCATTATCAGTGGTATTATTTATAATTGCTTTTGAGGAAATTTCAAACTTATTAAACAATTATAAACTTTTAGACAGCTGTTTTTATGCAGACGACATTTATATATTAAGCAAAATAAACGACTTAAATAGTTGTAAAAATCAATTCGATAACATTGTCAAAGATATTTTAGAATGGTCGTCTACTTCAGGAGCAAAATTATCATTATAAAAATGTAAAATTCTAAATATTCGCAAAAAAATTAACTGCCCTGGACTTATTTTAAATATAAATAATGTACAAATTGAAAATGTAAAAACACTAAATATACTAGGATTAGTTTTTAATAATAAGTTTAATTGGAAAGATCACTGTTTAACTTTGAAAAAAATAATAGCTGCGAGAGTTAGTATTATTAAGTATCTAGCAAGTAAGAAAAGCCATGTGCATATTAATACCTTATCATGTGTTACAAAAATGTTAGTTTCAAGTAAAATTGACTATGCAAGTTAAAATTATACAGCAAACGTACCATCAGGCAGCGAGGAGGAGCGTCAATGCCTTGCCTACTATACACCTATAAAAAATATTCTTGCAGAAGCAGGCCTCCCAACAGTTGAAGAACGTTACGAAGAAATAACATCAAAATTAATTGCAAAGCTGGTGTTTTCAAAAAACTCTGTCATTGATATGGACATTATTCAATCTTTTGGACACAAATATAAAAAACGCATCCCGTCCACAATAAGCAAAATCCTTGAGAAAGCGCATGAAATGGAACTCCCTATAAAAAAGCCACAAAACTATGTTTTATCTTACCCGTCATGGCACATAAATCTTGAGTCTATGGTGTTGACCTTGGCTAATTATAGAAAAACAAATAATAACAACGCACTAGCTATATCGCTCTCTATTTTTGGATATCTCATCCGAACTTAAAAACAAAGGTTGGAAATTCATATTTACTGACGGATCCAAATCACAAAACAACACATCGTTTGCCGTTACATTTGAAGATGGTTATATTTTAAGCATTGGTACCCTCCCGGAATTCAAATCAATTTTCTCGGCAGTAGCTTTTGCAATCCTTCAAGCGACAAAGAAAACTATAGATTACAGTGGCAAATTTGTTATATGCTCCGATAGCATATCGGTTTTAAAAGCCATAAACAACCCAAATAACAACACTGATCTGATTTATACAATAAGAAACAAGATTGCTATGATGCCAAATAAAATTAAACTTATGTGGACACCTGGACACGTAAATATTCATGGGAATGAGGAAGCTGATAAAGCCGCAACTTCTGCAAAACACGCACCAGTATACCAGTTCAATGCATTTACCAAAAAAGATCTTCAAACATGTATTCATAAAAATCTAAGAACCAAACAAGAAACTGAATGGAGCCTCTATCACCACCATTATAAAAAAGTAAACGTTGGAAAATGCCAACCAAGATACCCTACAAACCAATCTAAACATAAAATCTCAAACTTCGTACGTTTAAGACTCGGTCACACCTCAGCAACTCACCAACACCTGCTAACCAACGACCTCCCTCCGGTATGCACCCCCTGCAATACAACATTAAATATCCCTCATCTCCTGGAAAATTGCAAAGTTTCAATACCTATTATGGAATCCATTTTTCAAAACATATCAATCTATGAAATATTAAAAAATCCAAATTGTACAAACATTGAAAATGTAAATAAATTTCTTGAAATCCTTGAATTAACTTTATAAAAATTTGATTAAATAAGAGCCAATAGTCTCCGCAGCTAGGCTCTATAATTTGTATTATTACCCTGTAATTTAAATTACATGTTAATAAATAATAATAATAATAATAATAAAAGAGTAATATGCAAAAAACCGTTAATGCTTATAGAAAAAAACTAAGCTACAAGTTTTCCATGTACTTTTAAATAGCTTCCCACTTTTCAGAGTTATAAACAAAAAAGCAACATGGTCGACATTTAACCTTGAATACCTTTTTATTAGTACGGGTAAAATAGCTATTTAATAAAAAAAAAATTATTACACTTGTACAATCGGTAAGAGGTGTTAAACATAAATTATACTTGTCCTATATTTTCGTTCCTCTTGAAAAAATAACCCCTTTCACTCAAAATATTTGTATGGACTCTTTATACTCTTGGTTTCTATGTTAAATGTAACATTTTTACTAAGTTTCATAAATGTATCATATTTCAGTCAGATGCTGTGGTACCTTTTTCACCGAAAACTTATCCCCTAAAAAACACCCTTTTATCAAAAATATTTTACAGGTCTATCTGGATTCCTTGTTCTTGTTTCAAATGAAACGATCTTACTGAATTTTACGTTTTGGGATTAGAAAAGTACCTTGCCCCAAACTGTTCTACTATCTGTCTCTTTGTGTTCTATGAAGTTTTTCAGAACAGTTTAGGGAAAAATTTTCTGCCCCTACTTTTGAGGTAGAGCAGGTTCGTGAAATGTGTCAAACATCAGTCGATTTGTGTGTTTGGGATAAATATAATAAAATACAAATACAATTGCTGTAAAAACTTGATTTTCTTAGAGATTTTTATTGAAAATAAAAACAAAACAAAAAAATTACTCGAGCATCTGAAAAAGTTGTTTATTGAATTAATTCGAATGAAAAATCATAACAAAAAATTATTTTTTTAATTTGAATGTTCAATGTTAATAATTGGCAACGTCATGCCATCCGTCAATCTGTGCCCACTGTCCAAACGCGTAAACGGATTTTCTTCAAATTTGGTACAGATGATTTTAAAGTAATTTCGAAAGTTGTTTTTTTTTTTTTTGATTTTGAAAATCTCGTCTAGAACTAAAACTTCCAATAAACGGTTTTGAGCTACTGGATTTTTCTCAAAAACGGGTCTAACGATTTTGTTAAAAATTTGTGTTTGTATTACATACAGGGATTACAACAAAACTGCATTTTACGTTTTTCTAAAAAAAACTCGAACATCGGAGAAACAGCGTTGCCGTTTTTTATTTTTGCCAATTTTGTTTTATTTTGTTTTTTTTGTGAATATCTCGTAAGCGGTTAAAGCTTGCACAGATATTTTATATAACCGTAAATAATCTATTAAAGTTAAAAAAATGTATTAATTAAAAAACTATAAAAAATAAAAAAGTTAAAATTAGTTTTATTCTTTTTACACATATTCAAATTTTCTTGTAAAAATATATAGCTCAAGCTTAACCCTATATTTTGTTAACATGGTTATTTATTTTTATAAACTTTATATAAGAGGCTTTAACGTCTATAGCAACTTTAACCCAGAGAGCAGGTACGTGCGATCCAGTAGTGCATTTTATTTTAAGAGTTGTCATGACGCTTTTTTCGATGCATGCGATCAATTGGAGTAAATAATGACGTTAAAAATATTAAAATTTCGAATTACCTGGTTTTCTTATTCGTACCTATTGTCTTGACAATTTTTAAAGTCACTATATCTTCTTGAAAAAACGAAATTTTGTCATTTCAAGTTTTTACTGAATTCTATATAAACCATCAATTGGAGGAAAAATATTTTTCAATATTTTTTTTTTTATGTGATCTACAAGTTCAGCATGAAATACTTTTCAATAGCTCTCGCCGTTAAAAAGTTATAAAAAGGTTTGCCCAAACCACGACAATGCGACACGACGACAAAAAAATATTTAAACACCGTCATATGAGACTATCCACACTAAATGCGACAAGCGGCAAAGCTATTTCCTATAAAAGACCTTGTCGCATTATCAGGCGGCAATGCGACGGTTTGGGCAAGCCTTAAAAAAGACAATATTTTTGACATTTGACCTTGAATAACTTTTGATGCGCACACGATTCGTCAATTGGGGTTTAAGAAATTTTATCAAAATTAATGAAGAATAAGATAATTTCATGAAGATTTGTCTGATTTAATTTATACATAGATACTAATGTATGTATGTATGTGTGTTTGTACTTGCTACTTACACCAAAATTGGCGCTGATATTTTTCATATCCTTAGAATTCTGGCAGAATTGTCAATGTTTTTCTTTTTTTATGCTGCCAATTTTTTACTGTGTAAGAATGCAATATTACAGCAGTTCTTTCAATATGACCCATCAACATATTTTTGTTCATGTAACTTCTAACAAGCAAATAAATTGCTGCAATATTTCCTACCACGATGAGAGGCTATGCTAAATTTTATATTCATTTTAGTAGACCGAATACTGTTCATTTAATTTATTTCAATAGTTTTGTATTCTGTCAAATGTTTATTAGAATCAATCTGCTGTCATTTTATAAAACTTAAAAATGACAGATCGGTGAGTAAAAGTCTTCAATTAGCCAGTTTATATTTTTCAGATCGCTCAGCAAACTGAACAGGATTCCTTTAGCTTCTGGCTGTCAGAAACCTGAGTAGAAACAAATATGGATCTAAATAATTCCTAATTTTTTGTTAGAGGAAATTCTTGAGATCTCTGAAAACTGAATAAATCCATATGAACATAGCTAAGGATTAAACATTTTTCTTTAGATTAAAACTTGTTTTTTCCTCAATTTATTATTGTACCTATAGATAGATTGAGATAAAACATTAATTGAATCTAGTCATTTTCTATTATGTTTTTCAGGGATCATCAAGACATCCAGAATGTTTCTAATGATAGTTCGAGTGAAAGTCAAAATGGTGAAACATCAAGATCGAGAAAGTAAGTAATTCAGCACTAGGTACTATTCAAACTCCATTGTATTTAGAAATAATCCGGAAAGATTATTCGTAGTCGTTATTTATTTTAAGACTTTTTCATACAATCGACTGAAGCGCTAAGCCCACCTATCGATTTTGACTTTTTTTGTCGAATAGAAAAATTTGTAATTTTTTGTTTAAATGATATAAAATTTGACGCAATTCAGGGACCGTGAAGCTGATGAAAAAAAAGTTGCTCCAGTGCAAAACAATATTCCTGTGGAACTTTCTACTCTGAAAACAATTTTGATAGATCGCAACAAAGACACAGAAAATGGTGTTTCAGAATTCGTATCTCGTAAAAATTCACTTGAAGTAGATGATTTAAGTAGCTCAGATTCTAGAGTGTATGAGTTTTATGAAACTCATGTCAATAATGATAAAGTACCTAAAGCAAAAGCCTTTGTAAGTTGATAACAAAGGTCTTTGATATTTCTGTAATATGTTTATATTTTTAGATCTACATGACATTACCACCGGATGGCGGATATGCTTGGTTGATACTTGGAATAGCATTTTTATGTCAAGGAATAGTTGACGGAATAATTTTTTCTATCGGAATACTTCTACCTCACATTGCTTCGGATCTGTCATTGAGCTATAAACAAACAGCTCTTGTTGCCTCAACTCAAATAGGTATTACATACAATATGGCCGATTTAATATGCATGCTGATCAATATCATTCAAAGGGGTATACTGCATTACAGCACCTTTGGGAAGTGCCTTTATCAACAAGTTTGGATTTCGTCCTGTGGCGATAACCGGGTCGATTATATCTTCTATATCCATATTTGTAGCCAGTTTTAGTCAAGGGACTTTAATACTTGTGTTCTTTTATGGGATCATAGGTTAAAGGAGGTTTTTATTGCATATTCCTCCTTACATAATTATATATTTCCATTTTAGCTGGGCCAGCAATGGGCTTAATTTGGATGAGTACTTCATTGATCGTAAACTACTACTTCGAGCGATTTCGAGCAATTGTTGGTGGAATAGCGTCTTCTGGATCCGGTGTTGGTATCATTTGTGTATCTTTATTAAATATAGAGATCGTAGAAGAATTCGGTTGGAGAATTGCGGCTAGAATCCACGTTGTTCTTCTTCTCATCGCTGGACTGTTGGTCTGTACTTACCGTGAAGTTAAACCAACGAAAATTGCAGAGTATTTAGGAGTAAATACAAGAGTTTAAAATCAGTACGCATACATCTTAACAGTCCTTTAAGTCACTTGCAGATGAAGATTCAGACGAACAAACCGTTTGCTCCGATGAACTAGCATGCGACAGATATTCTGTGTACATAACCCCTGAACTTCTTAAGGGTACTACCAGTATGGTATCTAGTAAGAAGACAATCGAAAATAGAATGAGTAACATTGATTGAAATATTTGTTGATTATTTTGATTACTCGAAACATTTTCAGACTACTCAACCTCAGATCGGCCAAAATCAATATTCCAAAAATTCTGCCCTTGTTTTGTCAAAAAAATATCTCCCGATATATCTGAGGGTAAAAGACTAATAGTCAGCCATAGTCCTTTAGATAGAAATGATATTTTTTACGATGGCCCACCACATTACAACCAAATTAATTCTAATGGAGGAGGTGATTTCGATAACGTCGATGTTTTCGAAGAAAGACAAGACAAAGTAAACGATTTTAGTGAAGAGAAAAAAAAACATTATTAAAATAGCTTCTCTTTTTTTAAGAACCGAACAGTCAACTATACATTATCAGTAATTCGACGACCATCCCAGGCGATTGAAGATGAAAAATTTATTTGGATTCCTGCAAAGATCAAGTCAGCGTTCTATGCTCTCTTTGATCTGCAATTGCTAAATATAGCTGAATTTCGACTCTTGATGCTGGAGTCTTTTTTCTTTCCCATGGGATTCAATATACCATTCGTCTATAGTTCTGGTAAATATGTAGTATTGAATAAAAGCAAAGTCTAAATTATAACTAATGCTTTAAAGAGCGAGCCCAAATAAGTGCGAATTATGCGAATAGTCTTCCAGTAATCATTGGACTCACAAATGTCATCTTTAAGATATCCATGGGATTTGTGGCTTTTCAAATCAAAGTTCATACAGCGTATTTGTCTGGCATTGGGATGATATTGGGCGGTTTTGTGACCTTGTTAAGTGGATTCGTTGGGCAAAGTAGTGAAATTTTTCAGTTTTTCTTTGCCTTCTGTTTTGCAATCGGAGCAGGTATACATGAGCATATATGTAAAAAAAAAAATAAAAAGTATGTCCTTACAGCATCCTACTCAGCTTTAAGAGCTATAGTTTATGTGAAAGTCTTGGGATTGGAAAAACTAACTAATGCTTTTGGTCTCACAACAATGGTTATGGGAGCCGGAGTATTTATTGGAACAAACGTTGCAGGCATTCTCAATGACTTTTTTGCCAGTTATTGGGCATCATTTGCCTTCTCTGGAACTTGTATGACATTAGCGGGACTGATTAAGTTAAGTATTCCAAAGTATGTGAAACACCGCAGGGTTATTGATGCCAATAAACTTCAAAGGAAGGTTCGCTTTGCTAAAAGTAGTATAAAGAAGAGCTGGTGGCAAAAGTGTTTCTAATTATACTCTAATTGTACAAAATGTATAAAAGAAAATTTTTTAATAGTGTCTTTTTTCATTATTTTGTTTATTTTTTTTTTTGTTTTCTTTTTAAAATATAAATGCACCATTGTATATAAGAAATAGCGATTTACATAGTGATCTAAAAACAGAAATGGTCACAGAAGCTGTGAAAAACACGCTGTATCACATAATCAGCGACTGAACAGTCATAGCCACATGAACTAATGGTCTAAAAGCCACGGGACAGTATTCAAATCAGTACCGTTCCTAGCCCTTTACTAGAGTTTTCCGCTCCGGCTAGTGCGAAGCCAGCCCCGTTTGTGGCACAGCGCCTTTCACTAAACGGTGGCTGGGGCACCTGCCACATTGCCCCACCTCTAGGTACTGCCGTGATTCAAAGTTTAAACTTCCCCCAAAGTGATTAAAACAGTGAGAAAGAAAAATCATTTTTGGATCTTTCATATATTGGTTCAGAATTTGAGGTGGTTTTAGTGAGGTAAGAGTCCCACACTACTTAGTGTCGATTAATGCCAAGTGTCTTTTGAAGATTTCCACCTCCTGCCAAAAGAAAACAAAAAAAGTTTGTTCAAACTGGTATCCATTAAATTGGCTCTTATAATTTTTTCTGTTTCCTTTTTTCTTTTTAACAAAATAAAACTCATATCTCAATACTTTATACAAAAATTTATATATATTTTTATTTTCTCGATTTTTACCTTGATCTTTATTTATACACTACAATTTTACAATGTATGCTGTTTGCGTTTTGTATTTTGTGGTTGAATTATATATTTCTTTTTAAAGTTTTATTTTTGTTTTATGGAAATAAATAAAATAATCAAAATAATTAAGGTACAGTATCTACAATTGTTGATAAAACGTATTTCATTAATATTTCCTTGCATTCAAGACTACATTTAAGTTTATATTTTGGTTTTGCTAAAATTTGATTTGGTTGTTTACACAAGAAAATAATATTGTATTTTTTTTTTTCTTTTTTTATGTTTAATTTAATTTTCAGTTTGTACGATTTATAATATTTGTTTTTATTTTCTATTTATAAACAGTTTTTCGAATAAGGTTTATCTAAATATTCCATAACTTAGGTTCATTTGGTATTTTTTATGAAAATATGTGTCATTCCATCATTACTTAGGGCGGTAACCAGTACAAATATTACAACTATTTACTTCTTTTTAATGAAATTAATTTGTATTATTTTTATTTATATTTATTTTTTTTTTTTCATTTTTCAAAATAAATTATATTTTATGCTTATACGAATAGCTTAAGACTATTTTATTACTTTTTATTAGAATTTTTATTTATCATTAATTTTGTATGTTCATTTTCTTTCTGTGAAGTACAATCTTTTTTAAGTTTCTGAGAAAGGACGTGGCAAATTCAATGCGGAGCTTATGTTTGACCACTTTTGCTTCTATTTGTGTTTAAATTACTACTAATCGAATTGAGAGTTGATTATATTGTCAAAAGTCCTATCTTAATATTTAAATTTTGGGGTTTTCTTCAACAATTTATATTTAGTTTTTTTTGTTTTTTTTCTGCGATTTTACTGTTGCGATGATTTAATAATTGTTAAAAGCAAATTTTGTGTTTTATTTTTATTTCTTTCGATTTTCTATATTACTGCGTATTTCTTGTCAAACTGTAAGATTTTTTTCAATTTTATTTTAACTTGTTTGTTATTATTTATATTAAATACATTTTTTTGCAATTTTACCTTAAATTAATTTAATTTACGTTCATGTGTTTGACCTGGAAAAAAAATTTAAAAAAATTAGGTGAATTAGCGTATTTTATATCAAAACTTATATTATTATTTTTGGACTTATAGTAAAAGAAATACAATATGGGTTTAAATGGCTGACTTACAATTAATAAACAAATCGAATATAAAAAAAAAATATTTAGCTAGTGCTTCAAAACATAAAAATGTTAAATAGATTATTTTGAGATTCTAACAGCCAATTTCTTCACAGAGTTCTAAAACTAGGACCAGTACTAGTTCAAAAAATTGGTGTTCATTCGGGCATTAGTATGCCGTTTGTTGGCATTGCTGTCAACATTTAAAGCAAATTTCAGATTGAAAAAATGTGTCCGGGTCAAAATAAAATTGCACTGAACTATTATTATTAACTACTCAACATTTGTGAGGTCTCAAAAATTGATTTAGTTTGAAGAGGTTGGAAACAATTTTGGAATCAAATTTCGGCAAATTCATTTTTGGTTGAGATGCCTGACGCTAGCTAGATTTTTCTATAAAGTGCACATTTTAAAGTTATAAGTCCGAAAGATTCGAGATGTTTTTGGTTCACCATGCAGTTAGCACAGGTCTGTCGAAGCTGCAAACTTGGTCTTAAACTGCTATCATTGTATCCCAATAACATCCCAAGAAATCAGAGATGTGCAATTTTTTTACGACCCAGAATGTCGTGGCCGATTTTGAAATGATGTATTTTCAAAATAATTTAAAATTTCAACGTTGCGTTGCTAGTTGGTACAAACACAATATAAACAAAGCTATAACAACATGAGAATGGTGGGCTCTTTGATATCGACTAGATCTGTTGAAACTTAAAATCAACTCAGCGCTTTCACTTTGTTTAGAAAACTTACATTTAATCTTATTAGTTTTCTATTTTCTAGTTTTTATAGATATTAAAATATTTTCTCTATTCAATAAATTATATTCAAATCGTTCAGTTCTCGAATTGTTCTTTTCTTAATATTCAATAGGTTATGGGCCCAGGCCATAACCAATAGTTGAAAATAAATTAAGAGATTGTTTACTAGAGATAATTCCGGTAAAAGATGTCCATAAACATGCATTCTATAAGACCGTTAACGAGCGAAAATTACGATACATGGGTAATGCAAATCGAAGCGCTGATGACCAAATGTGGGACATGGAAGTACGTTACCGGAGCAACACCTAAACCTGATTTAGACAATGACGACGAAAGTTCCAGAAATAAATTGGAAGATTGGTTGGAAAATGACGCTAAAGCTAAATGGGATTTGATAATCGCTATTGATCCGACTCTATTGCGGCTTGTGAAAGGCCAAGAGTGTCTGGGATCGATTAAAATCCGAATTTGCATCTACAGGACCAGTTAAAAAGGCGACATTGCTGAAACGTGTTCCTACATACAAGATGCAAGAGGGTGATGATCTGCGTAAGAATTTGATGGAATTTTTTGATGCAGTTTCACAGCTAAAATGCATGGGTGTTGATATACACGAAGAACTGCTATCAATATTGCTGTTAAATGGATTGCCATCAAGCTTCGAGTTATTCCGATGTGCAATGGAATCTCATGACAATTTACCAAGACCTGAAATTCTAAGAGAGAAGATTCTTGGAAAGAATGATGCACAAAATCAACGGCAAATAGACACAGATTCAGAAGCCATGTATGTTCGTCGAGGGGTATACCAAATGAAACCAAAGTTTGAACGAGGACCGAAACAATACAAGAAGAACATCAATACTAGCGGAATAGAAGCTGTTAAAACCTTTAAGTACAAATGCTATAGATGTCATCAAGTTGGTCACAAAGCATCTGAATGTCCGGAAATCAACAAATCATCAAGACTTTATCCAAGTGCTGAATCTTCTGCAAAAGCTGAAAGTACTTTTCATACAATGGAAGTAGAAGATAAATCTTTTGTGGTAACGAAGCGTGCTGATGGTGGATGTTTATGCTTGGACAGTGGCTGCACATCTCATATGTGTAATGATGAACGCTTGTTTATATCGACACCTTCAGTTGTGCAAGAGAAACTTCTTTTGGCAAACGATTCTTTGGCGAAAGTTGATGGAAGAGGAACAGCTGGAATAATCACTACAGGCGCGAAGTCTGAAAGGTCAGTAAAACTCCAGAATACTCTTTTAGTCAAGAATTTGAGGACTAACCTTCTGTCTGTTTCGAGGATAACGGATCATGGATGTACAATCACGTTCGACAAGATGAAAGCAACAGTTCTTGGAAATGATGGTGAAGTCAAAATGATTGCGAATCGGATCGGACAATTGTACTATATTCAAGAAAGTACTCAACAAGCGTGTGTATTGAAAGAAAAAACCACCGAACCTTGAACTATGGCACCGCAGACTTGGTCATCTTAACGGCAGAGATTTGTTAAATCTATCTCGAAATGAATTAGCAACTGGAGTAGACATCAGTCATGACGGCGAGTTCAAATCATGTGAAGTTTGCCTTCGTGGAAAAATGACGTCATTGCCTTTTCCGAAAAGTTCACAGAAATCTTCAAGACTTTTGGATCTGGTGCATACTGATGTCTGGGGGCCATCCAGGACGAACTCACATGCTCGGTCGAGATATTTTGTGACCTTTATCGATGACAGCAGTCGATGGTGCGAAGTTTTCTTCCTGAAACAAAAGAGTGAAGTTTTTCGAGCGTTCAAGGAGTATAAAGCTCGAGCAGAACTGCAAACAGGTCTCAAAATAAAATGTTTGATGTCGGATAATGGACGTAATAATGAATTCGACGAATACCTTAAAGTAAATGGAATAAAACGTAGACTTACAGTTCCTCATACACCACAGCAAAATGGTGTGGCGGAACGGAAAAATCGAACACTCCTAGAGATGACAAGATGCATGCTTATTGAGTCAGGACTTGGAAATCAATTTTGGGCAATTATCTGCGAAATAGATGTCCTACAGTAAGCTTAGATGGCCATACCCCCTTTGAACTTTGGAACAAAAGACTGCCTGACCTGAGTCATCTTAAAGTTTTTGGAGCAAAGGCATATGTGCTGGACAAACCCCCTGGCAAAAGGAAAGTTCGAGGCACGTTCAAGTGAGGGTATAATGGTCGGATACTCTGAAGCATCCAAGGGCTATCGAGTGTGGATTCCTGAAAAGCAAAATGTGGTTATTACAAGAGACGTCAAATTCATGGAAAACGAAACCGTTGAAAAAAAATGTGATGAATTCATTGTAATCCAGGGTGAAAAATCAGAGAGCGAATTCAAGTCAACCTCAAAGCAGATTCCGGTACGAAGAACAGAACAAGATACACAAATTGAAGCTGAAATATCCGTAGAAAATGCAAGGAAGAACCGAAAATCTCTCTCAAACACCAAGAACCTAAAAAAAGAACATCGTAAAGTTTATCGAACAAGATCAAAAGTAAGCGCTAAGTACAAAAACCAGGACAAAGAAATTCGAAAACTTTATGAAACCCGATCAAGAACACAAAACAACAAAGCCAAGGAAATACAAAAACTACCGGAAAAAGAAGAAGAAGAAACACGAGGAAGCAGAAACGACTGAAGAAGATGCTCATCTTGATCCATTTGATATAGATGAAGTTGTAGAAATGGCTAACATCGGTGAGCTACTTCTTGAAGATGCGATGTCTGAAACAGATGCCAAAGAGTGGCTGAAGGCGATCACAGATGAGATTCGAAGTCTAATCAAGAACAACACCTGGGATCTGGTCGAGCGTCCACCAGATAGATCTGTTGTGACCAGCAAAATTGTTCTTTTCTTAATATTCAATAAGATCTTCTGCCGATTTCTGAAAGGCATTAAATTTGGTAAATGGAGCGAAACCAATCATTTCTTGTGAGCTTAAAGCGTCAGTTCTAAAGAATTACATTTCTTCACTTCTTAATACGGAATGCAGGGCCTCAAAGTTCCACCATGCCATCCCCCTAATTGAGGATGAATTACTGGACTCCAATTTTACCGAAGAAGAGTTACAATTAGCATTACATAGAGCCAAAAACAACAACGCAGCAGGAATAGATAGAATACCTTTGGAATTCTTTAAGTACGCCTCGACTAATTATTTAACTACACTTTTGAAATGCTACAATGTTATTTTCGATTCCATGGTCGTTCCCTCATCGTTCTTGTCTTCTGTTATCTTCCCGTTGTTTAAGAAAGGAGACCCTTCTGTCCCAAATAACTACAGAGGAATATCGTTTTTGATCTCAGCAATGAAGTTGTTTACCAGTATGCTCTTTTCCAGACTAACCGAATGGGTTGCTGGTAAGCAAAAACTTAGTGAGCTTCAAGCAGGGTTTAGACCTGGTTACTCGACAACAGACCAAGTATTCTTGCTTACAAATATTGCTGAATTGCATCTGCGTCAAGGGAAAAAACTATACGCTTTCTTTATCGATTTTAAGGCTGCATTTGATAGTATAGATAGAGAGGCGCTATTTTATAAACTTTCAATTATCGGTATATCTAACAAAGTAGGCAAAATACTACGAACTCTCTACGCCAAGGATTGCATATATGTATGGGACGGCGACAGTCTGTCAGATAACTTCAATTCCTCGATGGGGCTTAAACAAGGGCGCTCTTTGAGTACTCTCCTGTTCACTCTATTTATTGATGATTTAGTGGAGCATGTTGGAGGGGGGTGAAGATTTCTGATGAAACTATACCCGGCCTACTATACGCAAATGACATCGTGCTTTTTGCAGAATCGCCTACAAGACTTCAAGAAATGATAGTGAATCTAGAAGAATATTGTGTCACGTGGAACTTATCCGTTAATCTCGAGAAATCAAATATACTGATTTTTAGAAGGGGACAAGGAAGATACTGTAGGGGTGAGAAATGGAACTTTCAGAGACAGGAGATTAAAATAGTCAAAGAATTTAAATACTTGGGAGTGACCATAACAAGTAATCTTTGCATGAAAAAACACATCAAAGCTAAACTTCAAGAAGCCAAAGCTGCACTTTGTATTTCATGGAAAAATTGCGTCGCAAACAAAGCTATACCTATACATCACTCTACTAAGTATAGACTCTTTTAAGCAGTAGCTAAATCGATTATGCTTTAATCAGCGCAGGTTTGGGGCTATGAAGAATACGAGGATGTTGAAAAATCTCTTCGGTTCTTCTTGAAGCGAGTTTTCTCTCTTCCTTCAACAACCCCAAACTACATGCTTCATATTGAAACGGGCTTACCTCCGCTGTTTATTGACACCCTTAAAGTCCATTTCGATTATGTGCTCAAAATACTAAAAATGAGCTCCTCAAGACTGATTAAGAGAGTCTTAGAATATCTGATTTCAAACCAAATAAACTGTGTCGGCGTTTGGTTTAATATTTCTAGCTCCTTGGATGAACTTGAACTAAATTTGGAGGATCATTCAGCTTTAAAACAAAATTTTTATCAGCTGTTGATCAAATTAGATGAAAAAATCCATCAAAGTTTCATCAACAAAGCCAAAGCATCACAATATAGAGAATATTACAGCAACCTGCAGCTTGACCTAGGTCCTCAAAATTACTTTAGCGATTAGAATCCCACAGAGATGATATCACTTATACTAGGAGCAAGAGGCAGAACTCTTAACTTCATACCAAATAGACCAGACCTGCCTATCGAATGTGAAATCTGCAACATGAGCGGTAGAGAAAACGTGGCTCACTTGCTAGGATCATGTCCGATTCTCCAAGAAATTAAACGAGGTATTTTTGGAAAAAACCAGCTGCCTCCAGGCGAAGTGATACAAATTCTAAATGGGGCAAAGAGTTGGGAAAAATTGTACAAATTTGTTCGTTTGGCACTAAGCTATAGAAAGAGAATCGTAACAGAAAGCTTTTGATCTATCTTTTCGTTTAATAAAATCTAAATTTTTGTACTAACGGGCACAGTTCACAATTCCGAAAAAAAAAATATTTCTATATTTTTCAATTTTAAACGTCATTTTCTCACATTAGTTGGCAATGGATATAAAGTCCTTTTTGATATACCTACTGTTAAAGAGCATGGTGATAGCAGAGCTCAGTTTGCCTCCAACCTCCAACACACGAACTAGAGTCAGTTATCAATACCTTTACGCCTTACTACTTTTATAATTAGTTTGGCACACAACTGTCAGACCTTAAAAAATCACTTATAGTAAAATGATTAAATTTTGCGGCAGTCATCATCGTGATTCACTTTTGACGACATAATTGCATAAAGCACTTTGGCAATGAGTTTAATCCTATCACTCCACATTTACGTTTGTTTTATTATGCCATACCTACACCTACACATAAACAAAAACTAATCAATATTCTTACCAGTTGAAATAGGTCACAGGCGAATGGCATCCTTTTTCTGAGCCACACCATTTGGACTCTTGCAGCGCCGGGCACGGTCGTCCACCTCTCTTGCCGTGTTTGATAATCTTTCGATATCGATGCATCTCACCGATGCCGCAGCTTTTGCTGCACGTACTCCAATCGGACCAATGGCCGACACGACAATCACGCGACCGACGTCCGGAAACACGTTTCTTATGCTGCTGTTGCTTATTGGTCCTGTTGTAGTTATAATTATAACTGGATGCGATGCTCTGCAGGATAGCATTCTTATCGTTTTTCGGCACAACGTTTGTCGAATTGTTACTGAAAGACACAAGTATATGTAATATAAAAAAAAACTGAGGATATAAACGTTACCTAACAAAATAATCTCATAAATTACAATTTAAAAGATGACAACAGCATTCGAGTTTGGATGGTATCATGGTTACCAACCACTTTTTGAGACATATCGTCATCGTCGGCAGAAAACAAAATAGTTCTAAGTCCTTTGTAAATCTTATGGAGTTAGAAGAATTTTGCTTTCCACCGACACGATAGGTGTACCAAACAAGTTAATACTTTTTGACGTTCCCATAGGAAGTTATTGTGATTGTAAATTTTGACAGAAATGTTTCAAGGTCTCTAGAAATTGAATCCATGTTTTTTTTAGTAAAATGTCCGTGAGTTATTTTTTCGTTCACACATAAGTCTAGTCATTTGCTACTTTACCTGAAAAGTTTTGGCGGAATGTGTTTTTTTTTAATATTACCCATTTCCGAAATATCACTTCATCACCTCGGGTCTTTGTGCACGTGTCGCCATTTTAATAAAATTGCATTCAAAAATAGTTTTTGGACCATTTCCTTAAATAAATGGTTTTAGTGCAGAAATCGTTTTTCATTCGAACAAAAATATAAGTCTTGAAAAATTTGGATTTTACAAAAAAAAAAATCATATTTCGAAAACCTGATTTTTAAGAATTTCATGGTTTTACAAAAGTTTTCATCATTTTAATTAATCTTTCTGTAAAAATATATTTTATCATTTTAACACAACACTCACTTTTTGAGATGCATAAAAACTTTTTTTAACACTACCCTATTTGAGCCTAGATTCCTGATTGAATTTAAAAAAAAAAACAATTTGTAGTGCTCACTTTCAAGGTATTGCCAATGTTCTTAGGTGACGGTCGTGATGGTTTCATTTTGTTTTTTCAACCCACCATCAAGAACTTGCAATAATGAACTTTGTTCTTATTATAATCATTTTATTTTGTAACTTACATATGTACATACAAAATTAGCTGCGGGCTATAAGTCTATCTGGCGCCTATAATACAAAACAAAAAGTACTTGTACTACAAGTGAAAATAGTCAATTTTGTATGGAAAGGCATTATTAAACTGAGATTAGGATGAAATATAACATTTCGTTTTTTTGTTTGAATAAATTGGCAACCGTGGTTGAATTGAAATAACCACATCACTGGATGGTTACTATTCCGTTCAAACGAATTGTCTTGCCATATTTTTTTTATTTTGTATGAACTGAAGACTTTCCCATTTACCAGTAAAAAGAAATGAACTAAACTAAAACCGAGTTACTAAATTTTTTGAAAAGAACAATAACTTTACTTTTAAAGCAGTTCCGGATTAGGAATGGGTGGAATGTTATGCAAGTAAAAATAATTATTCTGAAGATACAAATGCCAAAAATGATAGAATGGTCTTAGAGGGATGATCTTTTTTTCAAAAAAAACATACTTATTTTATCTATGGTAAAATTGATTTTATTTTACTTCCTACAAAATTGATTAAAATCTAACGTAGTGGGGTTTACGTCAAGATTTAATCTTTAACGCGAAAATGCATAGCTTTTCAAATGAAAATGAATATGGATCTGCAGAAGCTTTCCAAAAAAAAAGATTATCAACTTTTGGTTTTTCGGTGCCCCGAATCAGCTGATTAATCTGCTATACTTGTCAATCCGACACTGGAAGCTGCACAAGGATGCAAACAAACATTTATATAAGTTCTCCTCCGGCATTCGTCGTTGACTACAACGGCAACTTTGCTTGTCCTGATTTTTATGTCCTTTGCGCTGTTTCTTTTTTTCTGATTCATTCATTATTCATTTCATTCGAATGGTTTCAAAGAAGAAGTTTTTTTTAGAGTTTTTTTTAACTTTCTGCTTTTTTGCCTCTTTTTTCCTATTGTGTTACTGACTTTTATTAATAGTTGACGAAGGATTCTTTTCTTTTAGAAGAATATTGTTTGGAATGAAAACAATTTAAAGAAAAAAAAAAATTATGTAGGGAATCAAAACAGTTGCTATTGAGGACAGATAGAGAGAGACCAACAAAATAAAAAGAATGATGCATTCAAATAGAATTGCGAATTTGTATTGTTAAGCCTTTTTTTGTTGTTTTCTTATTTATTGTTTAGTGCTGCTTTGAAGGAATATTTAAGACGCGATAAGGCTTCGCTGGTGTTTTTGTGGTTTTTCAATTATTTTAAGAGCATCAACACAAAAAGAACGGTTTAAACGAACAATGACGAGTGGTTAAAATGGAGAAAATTCATTTATTTCGGGCTTAAGATTTTATGGGTTTGTGATGATAAGAAAGGTCTTTATTGTGTGTGCCTGTGCATTGATAAAGAACATACACAAGCACATACTTGAATGTTTTTTGAAATAAGGACGACTATGTATGTACCTATATATTATGCATACGTAAATTAGATCGCCAACAAACAACAATGTCGTCGACACAACGAAAAGGAATAATTAGAATAATTCTTTAAGAACTTTAATTATACCTGCATTAGGTTTACGAAAAAGTAATAGTCAGACAAAAAATAAAAATAATATATTGAATTATGTCTGCCAATAAAGCCAACCGCATATTTCGGGAGAACTGTTCAACCGATATATTCTAATTTCCAAGTGCGAGAAAAGTTTCTAGGTTTTGTTTAATAAATTTTATTGTGAGTAACAAATTTTAGATTGAACTTATGAAATATGGTTGTAAAATTGGATTATGATGGGTGGTCCATCTTGGCTATAGAATTGAGTGAGGCAGAAAAAGCATAACAGATTATCGAAAGGGCAATTTTGTCCACTAATGTTTGTATGAATTAAATTGATTAAAAACAATATATGCGTTTATTGAGCTATCAAAAAATGATTTGGCATCCTATATCATTGCAACAGTTTTTGGGCCAAGTTCCATTTCAAACTTATTTGAAGATTAAAAAACCTTCAGATTAATTCCATTGTAGAAAATCTTGACCTCATTTTGTTATGCAGATGCTTTTAGTACAAAAAAACATTATCATTAGTGAGAACGTTATAGTTTAGTTAGTTGCAGAGAAAAACGGTCTGAAATATATAAAATCTGAACCAGTGAACCTTAACCTCAAGAAATTCATAGACGTGAGTCAAAATAACATTTAGTTTCATAAAAGTAAGTTTCCACCCACTGCTACGCCTACATTAGAAACCAATTCTAACCAACAAATTTTGTACTAGGTTACAGACATTTTGTTTTTCAGAAAACTTATAGATTGAGCGTTCTCTAGTAATCCGTGCCTTAAAAGTTATTTGTCAATCCTACTTTTGGGGGTGTTTGATGATTTTTGAATCTATTTCCAGGACAACAGAAATTACACTGGTCTGGTAATGTATACTCACATTTTAAACCGTACATTCCAAAAAAGAACCTTTAATTTGGGAAATGGTGGAATCTTTACTCTTGATATTGTACCAGGATAATAAATTATGATGTTAAGAGAGCATTAATCAGAGGCAAATAAATAAAAAGGATTTCTTCTGTTTTTCAGAAAGCATGGATTTTTATGGATTGTGCATTTTTTATTTTGAACAATCCAGAAGACGTACAAAAAATTCGCAGAAATTATTGATAATTGTATCTTTTTTTAATTCTAACTCACCTTTTCCACATTCGTTATCTACTCGTATCATCTAAGTGTCGGGTTTGATTGTTATCTCGATTTTTTTTAGGTATACGCATGCATTAGTTCATAATGGTTCTTTTACTGCAAGTAAGAAACCTTTTAAGATGTTATCTTATATGTATAAGTTATCAAATATAATTTATTATTATTTGATACTTTATTACTACGGCAGCTTTATAGTTACACAAAATCGGTGAAAAGAAGAAAACAAGAAATGCAAAAAAAATATCTTTTTATGGAAGATACAGTAGAAAAATTTTACAAAAAGAAAACGGTTTTCATAAAAATAGGACTTTTGTCGGGTGCAGGAGTATCAAAATTTGTATGCCTGCAAGGTTTTTATTTTATTTTTTGTTTTCGAAATGAAATATTGAAAATGTTAGAACATTTATTGTCTTTATATTTTTCATTTCATTTAATTTCAAAAGAGGGGTACAGCTAAAAAGAAGGAGTCTCAAAATAATATTTATTTTTGAAATATGCAACATTGCAATAAAAGTTTTTTTTTTTTATTTCAAATCCCAATTAGACTATACTTTGCATAGAACATAATTTTTAAGTGTTGGGATATCAATTTTTCGTATCTTTGATTTTGAATGAAATTTGAGTGTTTTTAAGTTTATATTTTACTAAATTGTGAAAGTGAGCATTACAAATCTTTACGTCGACGTTTCTTTAACTTTAAAACTGAAATCCAAGTGGTTAAAACTACAATATACCTAATTAATTTTAATCAACTGGATTCGAAACAGTTTCTATACTGAGGTTTCTATATTTCTGGTTTAATTTCTTTTTCTTGTTCAAGAAGTTATGCGAAGCTTTAATTCAATTCTGATTTTATTTTCCATTATACATTATAAGTTATGGCACCAGAAATATTGTATCTTTAAATGCAACGATGTAGGTAGGTCTTCAGCTTGGCGTTTATTATACATTTTCTTCGCAGTATCAGATACTCAACTGATTCTTATAACTACAACAATTTTCTTAAGCGGCTTAGTTTCAAATTTACGGACATTCTATCTACTTTGAAATACATCGACAACACACTTAAAAATAATCGAAAAGCTTTGATTTTCAAATTAAATGTGATGATGCTTTCAAATGAAATACCTATGTATTGTAGGTACCTACATTTTTGTTGATGTCGTTTTGTTGTGGATACCAATTTTGTTTTCCTTCTAATTAAATTTTCCGATTTAAAGAATCGCAGTCAATTTGTTCGCTCATTCAATTTTCCAATTTCATAAACGTTAAATTAAATACTTGCGTTTTTTTATTCCTTCTATCTTTTGTCGTTTCTCTTTTTTTCCGAAATCTTAGGATGACACGAGGTTTCACTTATCACTTGATGCGAATCAATAACACTTTAACGGTAGATAGTCGCTTAAAAAAATCAAAATTAAATGCCGTCAGCGAGAACGATGTGCTATCTATTGATTTTTCTACTTCTTGATTGTACAAATTGTGAACAAGAATCTCACTTCTAACGGGAGTAAGATGAGCCAAGCAGCTTTTATGTAACTGAACACTGAAGGACAAGTCCTGGAGAGACGAATAAAGGAAAGAGAAGGGAATTGGAATTCCGATGCTGCCGCACACGAAAAGATTGCAAGGTAATCGTACATTTTTGTTTTGTTATTTCTAATACATAAAACTAGAAATACCTTTCCAAGCACCACACTTCTGTGGATTAACTGCTAGCATTTAGCTTTATTGCTAATTGTCGTAGCATTACAAACTAGGGTACAGTGCTAAGCGTGATGTTGAAGGCATTTTAGCAATATCTTAGAGATTATGTAGGTATGCGTGCGACGGAGTGTACTTACATTGGATTCATTTTAGCCAGTAACCTGGAACGTACCCGATCCCTCTCTGTTACGGAACCCGGAATGGCAGTTCCAACCTCGGTCTGGCGTTCACGTTCTATGCTCGCCGACAGTTCGTTATTCATTTCGACGTGGTTGTGCTCGGTTTCAAGGTGTGCTTGAGTATGTACTGTCTCGTAGCGGCGATCGTCCTCGACGAAATTGAAAACTTCACTCAGTTCGTATTCTTTGAGCTGTAACGAGAGAGAAAAAGGACAAAGGAGTTAATTTTTTTTGTTCCTTTTTTTTACAGTAAAGTGGCATAGAAATTTATTAGAAAGTGAAAATAAAAGAAAGAACGAGGAACTAATTTTGTCGTTGTTATTGGTGAAGAGGGGGAGGTACGGGTAATGGTAAGGATTATTCATTCCAGCAACAATAACCCAGAATGCTGGGATCTCACATCTCTTTCTTAAAACTCACTCCAAGTGAATCTGAATTTCAGTCTCAAGGGTTTTTACAAATGTAAGCTAGCATTTGGTGGAATTTCCTTCGGTTCTCGAAATACAATTTAAACCCAGACCCATAGACTTGATTTGTGTGAAGATGTAAGAATGTTCCCTTAAGAATATACTACGCAGTGATGGTGCGGCATGTGTAGTGGTAAATTAAAGGATTTTCACTGCTGGATTATGCGATTGGAATCTTAAAGCAGCCGAATACATTCACTGGATACATTTATACCGAGTTGATGGAATTCGCGAGGCATTTGCATGAATTAGCGAGTGTGAAAACATGCAATTTAATAAGAAACGAAAACGATAAACTTCAAGCAATTTAAATCGATATGGGTACTATTGTTTGTTTTTAATCTTTTGGAAATAATTTCAGGACGATTATGTTTAGATGCATGGAGCTTAGTGTTTGATGGAAATGAAAGGAGAGGGAATTTAAAATAAGCCAAATAGTACACTGGAGACACATGTTAGAAAGATTAAAGAAATTGGTTTGTTGACTTCTAAGGAATTGGAATTTAATGGATTGTGTCAAGATTGTTAAACTTAACTGTAGAGTTAATGGATACATTAAGGAAGTTTATAGTAAATAATAAACATTGAGAATTACGAATAGTATGTACATATGTAGAAAAAAGGTTTACTGAAACGCTACAGTAAGTGAATTTAACACAGTGAACGATTGCCACAGGAAGTGTTTGAATGTACCAAAGCACCAGTTGAATATGTACATATTTAGCTACCCTCCAAAAAATAGTTTTTCTTGTAAATTCGAGTACAGGACATTTTTGAAACAGTTTTAGACAAATCCAAATACCTACTGCTTAAAATAGTTTATACCTAGAAAGTTGAAAAAATTATTAGGTGGCGCCTATGCCACTTTTTCGATAAACTCTCTTCCTCGGGAAGTTGTAAGGTTTTCTAAAATTCTTCGCACGTTGAGCAGATTATGAGTAAATGCAGAAACTGGCTTGATATTTGTCTCTGCTTTAAGTTAATAATACTGTCGAGTCCTACCAACTTTTTGATCTTAACCTTAATCTTCGATGTTCTTTCTGCGCTGCATATTGCTAACCTCGAACAGATCATTGGATATTGGTTGCGAATCACTGATGATCAACACACGGTATATAATTGGAGCGAAGTCTTTAACGACAGCAAATTTTTGAAGCGCAAAGAAAAACTCGTGGGGCTGAAAATTAAAATGGAGAAAATAACTCAACCATTCAAGACAATATTTCAGGATGACGGGTAGAGAACGTAACCCTTGGCGTAGCGGATAGTGCGATGGACCAGCACCCCGGAGGTCTACGTTAATTTCTTAGTGAACATGACTATTCTATAACGATTTGTGCCTGCAGCACCACATTATACAACGCGGTATCCAACGAAACCTAGTTGAAACGACATGGAATTTCTTTCCTAAGTTGTTTAAGGTAATGGTAAAGACAAATGCCTACTCGGCATTTAACAATTAAGAGCACCACATGGTACTGGGAGCCCTATTAAAAAATTCTAAGAATATGACGGAAGTAGTAGGTTAGGTACCCATTACATTGAGGATGGGCCTTTCTGAAACATCGTGTTGGCTGTGGTTGTTATCCAAGTAGATAGCGCGTGGAGTGGAGCTATAGGCGAACAGTCTTGAACAAACAGTTTTCGAAACCAAGAATCTTAATCATTCCAAAATTCGAATCTAGCTGTAAACGGACCGGATTTTTGAAAGTGTTGAGAAGGGAGCGCAAGCTTCCGCGGGCGATGATCAACGAATTTTATGATCCTGATTGTGGATATATCCAGCAAGAACTTGTAGCCTAACGACTAGTAACTCTCGTTAAGAATATTTGAACATTCTGCCTCTTGTGATGAATTGGAAAAATCCTCCAAGAGTACTGCATGTCACTAGAAGTGCATCTCAACAGCCGTTCGAAACCTGCAAAGATACTAGACCTTTTGGTTCTCTGTGAGCCAGTAGTGCCACAATATTAATTCAAATATTTATTTTTGGTAGAAAAAGTAGAAAACTTTCAATATCTTGTTAATTTGTTCCCCCGGAACTGAACAAGATATCAACCAGCCGTATGAAGAAGGCAAAAGCTGCTTTCGAAATGCTAACTAAAATTTAGAAGAACAATTCTTTCAGCTTAAAGACCAAGCTGTGACTCTTCTTCTCCTATATTGAACAGTGCTTTAGCACGTAGAAAAACATATTTACTGTTACAAGTAAGCTTCAAACGTTAATGAATAGGTTTCTACGAAACATTGTATACCTATCAAATGATAAACTCTATATAGGTATATGATAAAGGATGAAGAGTCTTTGCCTTCTCCACACGTTTCAAAAAGGCAATGATTGAATTAGAAGCAAAGCGGGTAGCAGTGGAACCCGGTAATACAGGCTGAGGATCGGGTAGGTCGAGAAGTATATCAGGCCGTGAAAACCATAGTGGCTTCTTTGAACTTTTTTTTTCAAAAGGTGAAAGCTCCTAATTATGGTCACGAAAATTGGTTTCTTTTAGAACAGTTTTTTAACGGCCTTTAGTCCATACAAAAATACAAGGTGCCTCACTTACAGTGTCAACTGATGAGTCCTGTGAGACCCACCTGGACGAAACGCCAAATTTTTGTATGGACTAAAGGCCGTTAAAAAAGCTATATTAAATCAATAATTTGACAAGTCTAATTAAATAGTGCTAAGTCTTCTACTTGGCTGATTTATTTATTTATTTCAGTAGTATATAGAATTTGTATTATAAAACATTCATTTAAAACAAAGCCTGGCCCTGGGCAAACCTTTCCAATTTTAATGATTAAGAATTTTAATCTTGTTGGATATAGTTCACATTAGATTTTTGCTAAAAAGTTTATGTAAGCTGAACTGAATATAAACAAAATTTGCGTATTGACAAGGTGCCTCACTAACAGTGTCAACTGATGAGTCCTGTGAGACCCACCTGGACGAAACGCCAAATTTTTGTATGGACTAAAGTCCGTTAAAAAAGCTATATTAAATCAATAAATGTTTTTCTATCCCCTATCCCCTAAAAATTTAATATTATTCAATATTATTTAAAAAAAATTAAAACAACCAACATTGTTTTATTTTATTTTTAATATATGTAGGTATATGCCTTCATATAGGTATTACGCAAAAAACTTTGGGTGAAAAAAATAAAAAATGCAAATCCATCTAGTTCAAACCCAAAGCCATACAACATTCTACATTATATTTATGAACATATATTCCAAATCAAAATCCATCAATATTCAATACAAAACAATTAAAATTCGTTCAGTTGTACATTTATGCAATCGATATGGATTTGGCATCCTCACATCACCTCCGAAACCGCAAACAATTTGTCACTCTCAAATAGAATATAATACACACCTAGAGAGAGAGACGACTGGCAAACATCCCTGCTGAAACCCTCAAAACAATCGAATTAATTTTGTGTGAAACAACCATCATAGATATAATAAATTAATACAAATACCTACCTACGTCTCACATATAATTTAGGTACCGAAATGTAAGTATGTAGTATGTACATAATGTTGGTTTGGTACACATACGTATTTATATAAATTATAATCCTTTTAGATTCTCCTAAATTAAGCTTTTCACCGTTCCGTTTCTATGCTAGATGCATGTTGTGTATTGTGTGTATGTTCTTGGAAAGCTTACGCATTATAAATAGATCAAAATGTCAGCAGATAATTCCAACGAAAAATAATTGAAACCCACACTCACATAAACTCAAACACGATGAATGATGAGCACACATGTGTTGTCGAGCTGTTTTTGTGCACTCACGTTGTGCCAAATCAATTTTAAATCTCCAGCCTCCTTAATTGGAATATAATTCTACCAATCCTGATAAAAACACGCAAACGTTATACTCTCTATACTCTCTCTTATGCTAGGCGTACAGCTACAGCTAATATTACAGACGTAGGCAACAAATTATTATTCCGTCCTTCCTCCAATATACGCAACATAATAACAGCTAATCCAGAAAATGTCCTGATTCAGGACCACCCGCCCGACCGGCCGCCCCGGTATATGTATGGTGAATCAAATAAAACCAAAGAAAATATTCGCTCAGCGATGAAATGATCTAATAAAAAAAGCGAAGTAAAACAAATTCAGCAATCGCTGTCGGTCGTAATTATTTATAAGACCACCCGACACACCTACCACAAATACTCCCGCAGACACCAGCTCAATTCAACTTCGCTCGACTCGACTCGACTCGACCCTACCCGACATCACCCTACCTACTTCGTTTAGATCCACAACTTTTCTATGAATCTCAATCTAGTCTACACACACAAACCTTGATGAACTGAAATGTGGCCATCGGCGGTAGGCGTTTGCTCTTTGGATAGAAGAAACTCCCTGCTGGATGTGCTGGGTATCTTGATGTGATGCGATAAATAACTCCTTGCGGGCTAGTTGGCCAATTGGGGGCGGTGAATGTGAATCCATTATCTGTGCCAGCATCTAGAGGATCCATTTCAACGGTAACTGTATCGATCCATGAGCCTCCTACGCAAAGCTGCAAAGAGAAGGAAAACGAGAAAATTAGAATTATGTTTAGCAGATGAAGCATGAAGGACGAAAAAAAACAAGAAGAAGTAGAATGCTATTAAAGGATATATTCCGCTTAATCTGTGTTTCGCAAAATCCTTATTAGACAAACGAACGGTATACAAGAATATATGCGTACAATAATATCCTGAAGCGCGCGTTATAGCAATAGGCAATAAATGAGTGCATATTAAACATATAGGGATGTAGGAGAGTCCTTCTAGGTAGGTAGAAGATGTATTTGGGAAAAACTCTTTCTGTTTGTCGGCAAAAAGAAATATTGCACCATAAAGAGCTTGCTGCCAAAGCCGAAGCTGAAGTTAGCGATGATGATGATTATGGCCGAAGGACTATTAAGCAAAATGTGCATGTGAAACACGCTTTGTATGTGTTCTTTGTGAGATTTATGCCATTTCAGAAATGAATCTACGAGAGATTTGAAATTAATTGAGATGAACTTTATTCCGTGTTTAAGTGTGTGTGTGTGTGTATATTATGTGCACGTATAACTACTAATTGATTTTAGATTGTACTTTGATTTGTGACTTTGGCTATGGTTGAAGGTAGAACATAAAAATTATATTACAAGCAAGGCAAAGATTTAATGCGAAATGATTCTAATTAGAGAACAGGTAGGTAGCCATATGCAAAGCGAAGGAATAATAGAATTCAAAGTGAGTTGTGAGTTGTGAGTTTCCGGGAAATCAGGTTTTTTTCCAACAACTTTTACGTGTCCTAAGAAATTAATGTATACTTAAGACTTTTTTTGTGGGTACAAGATAAGTGGACAATAAATCAGATTAACATTCTTATATTTTGCTTAAACTTTTATTTATAAATTATAGTGGATGAAAGTTGATAAATTATAAACGGAATTTTCTCAGATGTAAAACAATTCCTATTTTGTATTAAATCATTTTAACAAAATGTTACACATACGTCCTAGTGACCAAAAATGAATTCACATCGCAATATGGAAACTAAAAAATCTTGCTTTACCTAACACCAATGCAGTTTTATTTATTTCGAATTAATTAATAGATAAATTTACCATTTAATTGAAAAATGCTAAAATCGATGTGTATTTTCAAATAAATACGTAAATGACTTTTACTAATTGGTTTCTGATTGTACTCAATAAGTACTAGAAGAGCTAGTAACACAAAAATTTATTTTGTAGGTTAATTTTGGGTAGTTGAAGAAGAAAAAGAAATTCATTTAATTTTCCCCAGAAGCGTTTTCGAGAAATCAGCATGTTTTTAAAAAAAAAAGTATATTTGTGTTATCTGAGGTATGACAAACAAGTTTGCTTTTTTTTTATAATAAAAACGATGATTTCTGTCCAAAACAGTTTTGTAAATTAATTTTTTAGTTTTTGCGCTGAACTCTAAATTAGGCTTTAAGAAAAGATAAAGCATGATATTGTGTACATAGGTATTTTCATTTTCCTTTTTTACTAATAGTTTTTTTTTTTTTATTTGAAGAACATATTTGCGAAACTTGTTCCTTCTGCCTATGCAGATGAATGTTCTAGAGTAGACTTTTATTGCATCTTATTTAATTCAACATGTTTGGAAGGGTACCAAGTTCGGTTAATATTGGTTTGGTGTACTTGGCAGGCATTCAAACAATTTTTCCGATATACAGAAAACCCGAATTTCAATACATGATATGATATCTCATTCGTTTTTGTGCTAACCTTTACGCAAAAAGTTAGAAATGGGGTTCTATGGGAAGTCAACCATCGTAAACAAGGGTTATACAAATGATATTTTTTAAACATTTTACTCCCAGGATGGATTTTATTTTCTACTTATTGAGTTTTTTTCACCACAAAAATCAAATCATGAAAATCTTTTCATGATGGTAAATAAACCCAAAGTCTAATGCATTCTTTTTACTTGAGAATAAATACATACATAAATTTACTAACCTACTCCTCAACAGCAAAAGAACAAATATACTGATTAAAATCTCAATCTAAGGGTTTTGTTTTACAAATGAATTTAAACCATTCCATGTATGTATGCATAACATCAATTGCAATCCACTTGATTTTAATTTGATTGTTCATTCCATTCCGCACTCAAACAGTCACCATCAAATTATCGTCATTGTAGATAATAATCTTAATGCAAACCCCACACCCTTAGCAATAATAGTTCCCAATTCAAGTAGCACTGCACTGTCCTGCCCATGCCCACAATACAGTCGACCGGAAACACTTGAAAAACTGTCTATATGTATGCAATGTACGCACCTGAAAGGAATCAACTCCAATGAACCAATCTGGCGATGGAACAATACGCGTCATTAGGGAAACCAAGCTATGATTGCTGTCCACAAAGAATTTGGCCTCACTTCGTCCAGCCCCCGTTGTGATTGCCGATACTACAAATTCATCGAAAACGCTTCGTTGCAAAGATGATGCTTCACTAGCGCCCCCTGAGCCCGATGAGGATGATGACGTTGGCGTAGATAATGATGCTGAGGACGTCGCTGATGTAAATGAATTTAATGTAATTCCTGATGCTCCTCCTCCTGTGGTTGACTGCTGCTGGGATGTCTGTGATGATGATGATGATGATGATGATGATGACGATGATGACGATGATTCAAAGATATCTGATTTGCCAGTCTCAGCAAATTGCTTGACACCCGCCGAAGCCGGTTGTCCTATGTGAAATAGAGAAAACGACGAGTCATGGGTTCTTCCTGCAAAGACACAAACAAACAAAAATTAGATTCCTTTTAAATTCGTAAAATAAAAAAAGAGGAAAAAGCAAAAAGGATATATCAAATGAGGAGATTATTACTTTTGTGATTTCCACTCGGAAAATCCTGTTTATGACATGAAAGAAAAAAAAAAATAACACAAAGAAGAAGAAAAAAATATCGTGGTCCTTGAAGCGGATGCAACAAAACAAATTAAGCTTATCTAAAGAATTTTTCTATTATAATCATTTGGGAAGGAGTCACGTTGTCTGATGGAAGTCAGCAGCAAGTATAATGAAAATTGCCTCTTTTGCTTTAACATGAAATAGGCCACCAAAAGAAGTGGAAACAATAGAAAGGGAATACAGTCAGTCAGTAACCAAAAGAAACGAGAGGAAAAAAACAGAAAAATCACATAGTGAAGAGCTCGGCATACAGACCATTAGGAAAATTAAGTCCCCGGTCTGTGGAGCTGGTGCCACCCTTATTTTCAGGACCCTATTTTGGAAGCGACAGTACCCATCATCATGTTGTTGATTATAAATTAAAAGTGCTTTCACTTAAAACCACCCAAGCTTATGTTACGAGAGAGAAGATCCATAAAAAGATTAAAAATCCAAACTTCAAAGAACTCAACAATTCACGGATACTAAATAGGATGGGTTTGGTAAAAAAAGGGCGGGGATGAGTGAACTGTGAGTCCATTCGGTGAATCAGAAAGTCTAAAAAGTTGTGTTTATCGACTCCTGCAGTGTACTTCGAAGTTTTGCTACAATTCACTAGAAAGTTTTTTTTTTCATTTTTTGTACACCAGCCTCCTATGTGGATTTTTTTTGTACATTTCATACTGTTGGGTGCTTTTGTGTTGTTTCCGGACCACTTGATGAAAATGAAAAATAGGCTGAAGAGGCTGATGGATGCTGTAATACGGTAAATGCATGCTCCAGAGCAGTGTACTTCAAAACTCAGTCAAGTGGATCACCGCGCAAAAAAAGTTTTTTCTTTCTTTTTTATTTTATTTTTTTTCATTTTTTTTTGTTTGTTTTTATTTTAATGAAAGCTCTCAGTTGTTGAAGGATGAGGGTGGTGAATTTTGTAGTGTAATCGTGAATTTTCCGACAGTGCAATAGAAACAGCATGTTTTTGGGTTTATTTGTGTGGATTTTACTTTATTTTGTTTTTTTCTTTTTTTTTCACAAAGAACATTAATAATGCAGTTTCGATTTATTTAATTAAGTTCGGGAGAGTTCAAGGATAAGTAATTTATTTGCTCTTAATTTTAGAGACACTTTTGTCTTTTTGTCTGGCTCTTGTCTTTGCTAATTTAAAAGAGGTAGAGAAAAATCGGTAGGATAGTACGGGCTATAGAAATTATAGAATTGTAAAAGAAACAATATTTTTTGATAGTATATTGTGGAAATGATGATGATAGTGACTAATGAGTGTCAATCTGTTTTTATACGAAAATTTGTTTGAATTTGTTATGTTATCTGTTCTTATCGCAAGAGACCAACAGAACTGTTGCTAACCGTGGTTTCGCAAATCCCTTGGAGAACCCACCACAAACACCAGTAAGTGAAGGGAAGAAGTGAAAAAACACCGATGTTGCAACCAGAAAATGCTGCTTCTGATGTGCTGTGTTCCACAAAGATAGTCAAAACGAAAACCCTTATTCGATAAATAAATAAATTACACGACTGGATGGCACGTACTTGCTCTTATAGATAAAGTGACTATATTTGATAAGCTTTTTTATTTAAAAATTTGTAAATGCAGTGTTAGAACAAAAAAAAAACATAAAATTCAATTTTCAAATTACTAAAACAGCTTCTTAAATGAATTTAGCCTCAAAACAAAGTATGCATTTGATACATTTTTAGAAAAAAAAAATTCAAAATCGTTAGAGCCGTTTTAAAAAAAAAAATTGTTGTTCTATATAAAATTTTGCACGGACTTTTATAAAAAAAATTGGTACGCCATTTTTAAGATATTATTTATCAACATCTAAAAACAAAATTTTGAAAAAAAATATTGAGTAGTTTTTGAAAATATGATTTAAAAAAAAAAATCAAATTTCTTTTTTAAATTCAAAAAAAAAATAAGTTTCGAAAGTTTTATTACAAAACATTATTACGGCAACTTAATAGCTTTCATATAAAAAAAATGGTTGAAATTGATTGAGAAAATCAGAATTAAAAAAAAACGGCTCTATGGCAGGTACCGTTAATACGGTTTTTTTTTAATGGTCTTCATTAAAGATAGACCATATTGAAGAAAATGACCATTATTTTTTTAATCAAAATCATAGGAACCATTTTAGAGGCAAAAGAATTTTTCTAAAACCGGTATATGACAGGTTATTTCGTTATTTTTGGTCCAAAAAAAATTCAAAAAAACGTCTGGGGATAGTCGCCAAAAAACGCCGAATACCACGTTTGAAGTAAATCAACCCATCTGTTTAGGCTATGGTCTCTAATTCATACAGACAGACAGACAGACAGAGAGAATTGTCGGAACCACTTTTTTTTTTCATTCTCTATCATCGTAATGTCATGTGTGATTTTTATCTCAACTTTTTTACTTGCTCTATAGAGCAAGTTTTGGTTTCGTGTAAAAAAAAATTTGAGGTTTTAATCAAAACCAACATTACGATGATGGAGAAGTCCGAAAAAGTGGTTTTCGTCATGCCGTCCGTCGGTCTGTGCGTCTGTGCGTCCATCTGTTCACTTCTCCACTGCCCAAACACGTGGACGGATTTTCTTCAAATTTGGTACAGATAATTTTGACGTAATTTCGAAAGTTGATTTTTTTGTTTTTGAATATCTCATCTAGAACGAGTACCTCCCATACAACATTTTTGAGTTATTCGAGTTTTATCGAAAACGGCTCTAACGATTTTGATTAAACTTTTTGATATGATTTCTTCAATAACGATAAATTTTTAGAATTTTTTTCAAAAAAAATCTATCGAGCCGTTTTTTTTTTAAATATTTTTTTATTAAAAAATTTTCAAACGATTTAAAAAAAAAAATTGGTGTGCCATTTTGAAGATGGCTTATATTTATCAACATCTAAAAATAAAATTTTGAAAAAACACAAATCATTGACCCAACATGGAAAAAAAATCCAAAAAGTGTTCCCGTTTTAAAAAAAAATTTTTATTTTTGCTTATTTGTGTATATCTCTCAATACCTACACACATCAGATGACTAAAAACTAAAATTTTTAAGCTAAGTTAATACATAAAATAGCTTTGCACAACATGAGCAAATTCGTGCGATCCAGTCGTGCATTTTATTTTTTACGAATGCATAACTTGATATACATTATGTATGTAGTACCCAGGGACGAAGCGTCCATATAATGAGTGGAATGAGTGCTTCCGTTTCAAATATAATTTTTTGATGCAATTTTACAAATCAAATATGTCAACATAATTATTTTTCATATGATACCATATCGACACAGAAAAACCACGAAATTCCGCACATGCAAAACCTTTATTATCTCTTCATCTCCAATTCACCATACTTAAAACAACTTGACTCCATTTCCAATTCACCAAACTTACAACGAAAGAATGAGTACAATGCACAACAGCTGAGCATTCTTCATATCGCATGTCAGCGCAAGAATCACTCCAAAATAGAAAAAACATAAATGGATTCTTACTGTTTGCCAGAATGTGTGGAGTTTATTGCTTCTCGTCCATACAGAAAAAACTCAAAAGAAGTGGGGAAGTTTTGTTTTTTGTGTGTTTAATCTGAGTTTTGTTTTGTTTTTTGATGTGTGTTTCCGTTATGTTTGCTTGTTTTTTTTATTTTGAGGCAAATTGGAAAGTTTGTATTTTGGTTTGTGTTTATTGTGTGCATTAAAATCATTAACTATTATTTTTATAGATACATTTTGTGAAACAATGGCCGATTGTCAATTTTCGAATTTGTGAAACATTCGGATACAGCCTTGTACGAGCAATTTAGCATCACTTTTCCTGAAAGTCTGCTCACCAATTTAGAAAACTCATATCCAAAATAATTTGACATATAAAAACTGAGCTAAAAGTAATTTTTATTGATGAAAACTTTAGGTAAAAAAAAAGACCTTCAAGAAACTTTAAGATTTTTGATAAATATAAATTTAGATGAAATGTTTTCTGAGTTCTTTAAATTGTCTAAGCTTATTTTAACATTTCCCGTGACGACAGCATCGGTAGAGAGGTCATTTTCTCGCCTCAAAAGAATAAAATTTCTTTTAAAATTTCTTCGTAGTAAATGTGGTCAAGAATGATTGTCAAGTCTATCTTTAATATCTATTGAAAAACAGTTGTTAAAAGAAATACAAGCCAAAAACACATTTTATGATGAAATAATTGATAAGTTTGCGTCCAAAGAGAGACGAATTAATTTATTGTACAAATACTAATATTATGTTTTTTTTGTTTAATAAGTGATATTAAAGCGAAAAATAATATGTATAAATAATCACACAAAAGAGGATTTTATTTTCATTAAACTTTGATGGTGGGTGCTTCCGTTTCCTATAAAGTCACGCCTCGTGCTACTAGTACCCATATCGCAAGTAAAAAGCAGAACGAGATCTATGATTCGATGGCGCAGACTATACTAAGAACTTCTAAGAGGGCAGCCTCGCTCAAATAAAGGAACTTCGCCTTCCCAGGAAAAATAATAGGGAGCATGAAAAGCACGCTATCAAATTTCAATGCGATTGGCTTTGGCAGACAAAAGTGAAGCGACCCACCCAAAGTAACCGAAGCCTAGAACAGATAAGTCTTTCGATATAATAATGGAAATACGGTAAGACATACATTTTTTCAAAAAATGCTGATTTACAGCGATATCCAAACTTCATTCTGATGGCACGGATGGCCTGCTGCCCGTACTCATTTATCCAGCGCAAGATGGCTCTGAGATCAAAAGCATGCTACTTTGCATTTATACAATAAAAGGGAAGATAAATGGAAACTCGATAGAGTGTCCCTTTAGCCAATCTGCAAGAAAGGGATACTTTTTTAACTTTTTTCTGTGACATCCTTGAATATTTTGCCAATTATTAGAGCGGCTCTTATCAGTATAGTCTTAGACGAGTAAAAACCAACCATCCAGAGCAGGGGCGTACCGAGGGTCCCAGCCATGGGGGTGAGATTAAGTGAAATGCCGATTCATTTTTTGAATTTGCCGACTGCATCCAAATTTTTTTTTTTAATAATATTGGGAATCATAATTTTAGAGATTATAAAATGCACGACTGGATCGCAAGTACTTGCTCTTTGGGTTAAAGTTACTATAGACGTTTAAGCCTCTTATATAAAATTTATAAAAATAAATAACTATGTTAGAAATTAACAAAATATAGGGTTTTGCTTGAGTTATATATTTTTACAAGAAAAGTGGAAAATGTGTAAAAAGAATACAACTAATTTTAACTTTTTAGTTTTTTAATTAATACATATATTTTTTTTAAACTTAATTAGATTCTTTAAGGTTATATGAAATATTTGTGCAAAAGTTTTAGTCAAAATCACTTTAACCGCTTCAAAAAAAAAAATTGCAAAAAAAAAACCTCAAAGCCGTTTCACCAATGTTCGATTTTTTGAGAAAAACTAAAAATGCAGTTTTGTCGTAATCACTTAACATAATACATACACACATTTTTAAAAAAATCGTTAGAGACGTTTTCGCGAAAAAACCAATAACCCAATAACGTATGTGCGTCTGTGCGTTCATCTGTACACTTCTCCACTGCCCAAACGCGTGGACGAATTTTCTTCAAATTTGATACAGATGATTTTTAAGTAATTTCGAAAGTTGTTAAATATTAAATATTCTATCCATTTGACTTTTGCATGAAAAAAAGCTTTATACGCACCAAAAATGTGCAATCTGATTCCAAATTTAAATGCCTCAAAGGTTAATTGAAAATGTCTCATACCATAAAAATTCGCAAATTTATGGTGAAAACAACAAAAACGGACCGAACAAAAAAAAAATTCAAATTAAAGTAGAATTCAATAGCCCCTCTATTTTCTGAACTTTGTTTTGAAGTTGTTTGACTGAAGATTTTTGAAATATTCCATATCAAATCTTCAAACGTGTTTTTCTTGAAAACAGGTTTATGTCTTTTAGATCACTGCACACTCCAATACTGAGGTGACGATTTTAAGTTTGAAGTTGCTTAACCCAATACACAAGTTTACATCTTAAAGTGACTTTAGTTCAGAAATAAAACATAGAGTCAATATTGCAAACCATTTTTGTTGGCTAAAACATTCTTTCAGTGAATCAAGAGACAAGCTCTACAGCTCAGTCTACAGCATCAACAACTTAAATCTTATATGACTCTATTACATATCATTTCAAATAGAACTCGTTATTTATTTTTTAATCGTGACACTTTTCCATACTCAACAACAATTACTATCTGAACGCATGTTTCCTTACCTGAACCTAAATTAATCTCAGGAAATGTATGCTCATTGCCTCATCCATGAAAAAACATTCAAAAGCTTACCTACAATTTGCTTACTGAATGTCCCACAGAACAACTTCCGGCTTACTTATGCTTGTTCCATCTAGTAACACCCTCAAACGGATATTTTTAGAGTGTAGGTACTTACATTGAAAGCGTTATGATGTTTTCTTAATCTGCATCTAAAGAACTGCGCCAAACACTACGTGACAGTAACTGACAACTCTACATGCTGCGAAAGATTTTCCTTCCGTTAAAAACACCATACTTGCGTGAATATATTTCATGAATTAGACCACGTCCTAAATGCCACTTTAACACACAAAAAAAAGAAGAAGAAAATATTTATATTTACTGTAATTCAGCACAGAGGACGAGTCATCAAGAAAAAGTAAAAAAAGAAAACTGCTGCCAATTCACCAATACTACTAAAACACATTGACATAGTCGGCACTCAAGGCATGTGCTAGGTTATTTATTTTTTTTTTCGTTCATTAAATACCTATTTAGCTAAGAGTGGTTTGTCGCATGGGGCTGGGTAAGAAAAAACAAAGGTGAATCATTGAACAGACACAGCGAGAGTTGAGCGACAACGTAGTTCCACCTGTCGTTCGGAGTGTGAGCCATCAGAACGTGCCTCGGATACCAATACAAGATTTTCTTTTCATTTTTCGGCACCAACAAAAACATATTATTTTGTATTTAAGTTTTTTGTTGCGTATACAAATTTATACACTCACAATTTGTTATATTTGCTTTCACTCGCTTTAGCTAGATATTGTGCGGATGGGACATTGATTTTTATTTTTATGGTCTATTTTCTTTGATTTTATTTTCTTATCGTGTATTTTTTTCGCAAAAAACACCTAATAAGAAAAACATTAATATTCAATTTCACTGAACATATTTTGAACGTAGGTATATCTAGCTTTTCAGATGAAGTTGGTTTAGTTTACAAATTTGAAAATGTTTTATTTTTAGCTCTTTTGTTTTCAAATACAAATTAAGAAATTTTGTAGAATTTTTAATTTTCTTAAAACCAATGTCAATTTTCAAGCATATTCATTTAAACGTGTACAATAAAAAGGTAATTTCCGATATTTTGAAAACAGATTCTTCATTATCATTAGTGTTGCTTCTTGACTTGTTGGTATTAACTTCTGTAATCAAACCAAACCAACTCGAGTAAGGTACACCCTGATGCATCAGACACTGAACTATCAAATTCCAATGTAGGATGGCTACCATATCCAAAGAATCTGAAATTTTCAGAGTTTTTTTTTTATCCACAAAACGCTCGTTTATAAGCAACTGACATTTGGAATATTTTGTGATATATGTAGATATAGTATATTCCCGATTACTCAAGCTCAACTGTGAAATTCCATAAAATAATGGCTTTAGTTTCGAAGTTTAAAAAAAAAAAACGAACAAATCTGAAATTTTTTATCGCGATATTAGGAAAGGAATTTAATTCCCTCAAGCAGGTACCCTCATCTGAAGCATACTCTCATCTTCTATCAGTTGATTTCTATTGTGTTGGATTAATTTCGTGTTCGTTCTATAATTTATATTTTTTTAGTAAGTAAGTAACAGATGAAAAGTATTCTCAGATTTTTCCTCAATCCTAAACCACCAAAACTAAGAATCAAAACCAAAAACCAGTATTAAGCAATCAAGCTTCAAACCGGTTTAGGCCGATCGGGTTGTAGCTCGGTTTGCTTTTTCAACTCAGTTGAATTCAATTCTTCGGCTTACCACATCACTTATCGGTATACCGATTTCACTGTAACGTAGCCGCACTAACCAATAAACCTACAAACACACAAACAAACAAACATACAAACATATAAACATACGAACATACAAACTTACAAAAATACGAACATACAAACATACAAACATTCAAATATACAAACATGCAAAAACACAAACATACAAACATACAAACATACAAACGTACAAACATACAAACATACAAACTTCCAATAACATGTTTTTTCATTTTGATTATATCGAGCTGCGTACTCGTGAACCCAAAAATATTACTAAACATTTAGTGTAAAATTTCTTTGCTTGATTTTTCTATTGGATTTTTGGACGAAGAAGAGAACAGAGTTTTGTCGAATATACAGAATCTCGAAGCTCAAAAATTTCGCATGCTTTTAACTTTCTACATATTTCCTCTTAAGCAATTGGAATTAAAAATATTAGATCAAGAGTTAGTCTGAGTGTACCCCAGGAGGCCATTTTTATTATTCTATCTTATTTTTAATTTAAGACCTTTTTCTTAAGATTAAACGTAATTAATTTTGTTGTCTAAGAGCGAGCGTGTGTGTCGCATAATTCACAAGAAACATCTATCAAGGTGTAGGTATATTTTGATTGAAGGTAGAGAGTGTTGTTGGTTAATACACACAGGCATCATAACATTTATATTATCACCTTTGTGCGCTTGACAGGTGAAATTTGTATCACAAGGGAATCTAAAATATAAAAATTAAATAAAAAAGTTTACGAGTGGGTTGGGTAATTGACTTTTTGACAAAGTAATATTTTATGATTAATTTTCGGGTTTTAGGTGGTAGGTACACAAATACAACTTCTTGCTGGCGAAGTTGTTTTTTATTTCATTTTGTTTTTTTTTTTTTAATGAGTTTTGTCTTTGAGAGGAATGGTAAGGCTATAAGCCTATGCCATCTAAGTGTTAAACTCGTATATAAGGTGTCAACAGCATTTTTATGAAGAAATGTGATAAAAAATAA
The DNA here is from genome assembly GCA_948107695.1 of Meliscaeva auricollis. Taxonomy (NCBI): domain Eukaryota; kingdom Metazoa; phylum Arthropoda; class Insecta; order Diptera; family Syrphidae; genus Meliscaeva; species Meliscaeva auricollis. The sequence continues at coordinate 36,206,034 of OX403619.1, read as the reverse complement.
CATTTTTGTCAGCCTTAAAAAGTAAGCTGATACTGCTCATTGAATATTGTGGATGCGGCATTGACATTGCAGCATTTGTATTTCAATTTTATGGTACATTCTCACAAAAAATGATTTTACTCCTACTTGAAGAAACGTGGAATCATCAGCAACAGTACGAGGAAGATTTACATACCAGGTAATGACCAGTGCTACGTTTGCACATATTTCTTCCCTTAAATTCATGTGTTTTGTGGGAAATTATTGCAAGATTGTGAGCACCATTCATCTTCTTCTTCTAATTTTGATGAGACGAAAATGAAAGTGATACAAAAGGTATGCGTTTCGGGTGCTACAAGAAAATGGTTGTGAAACTTTGATTTTTATTTCCATTCCAACCCAAATATGTACAAATATCTTTTGTGGAATATAATTCAGATTACTGGAAGTCAAAATTTTATACTTAGTAGTAGGTACTAAATACAATCGTTTCGGGTGTCACACATTTTTAACTTGCGATATAGTTACATACTAGTTCTATCTTGATACATAATCAAGTTATGCATTGGTACAAAAAAAAAGTTGACATAACAATGCAACATGACATTACGATGATAGAGAATGAGAAAAAAATGGGTCCGACAATTCTGTCTGTCTGTCTGTCTGTCTGTATGAATTAGAGACCATAGCCTAAACAGATGGGTTGATTTACTTCAAACTTGGTATGTGGTATTTTTTGGAGACAATCCCAGATATTTTTTGAATGATTTTTTTGGACCAAAAATAACGGTACCTGTAATACACCGGTTTTAGAAAAACTAATTTTTCTCAAAAACGGTTTCTACGATTTTGATTAAAAAAATCATGGTAATTTCTTTGGGTAAGAAAGCCTTTTTTTCAAAAACCGTTATTAACGGTACCTGCCATAGAACCGTTTTTTTAAATTCTGATTTTCCCCTTTATTACTTAATCAATTTCATAAATGCTTTTAAGTTGCCGTAATAATATTTAATAAAAAAAAAAAATTAGAAAATATTTTTTTTTGATTTTTAAAAAAAGTTTGAAATTTTTTTTTTGAAAAATCATTATTACGGCAACTTAAATGCTTTCATGTAAGAAAAATAGTTGAAATTGATTGAGTCATGAAGGAAAAAATTAGAATTTAAGAAAACCTGCCATCGGGCAGGTACCGTTAATAACGGTTTTTGAAAATTTTGAAAAAAAAATGGTTTTCAATTAAAGATAGACCTTATCCGGATGAACCGTTTTTGAGAAAAATTAGTTTTTCTAAAACCAGTATATGACAGGTACCGTTATTTTTGGTCAAAAAAAAAATTATAAAAAAGTCTGTGGATAGTTTTTAAAAAACGCCACATACCAAGTTTGAAGTAAATCGACCCATCCGTTTAGGCTGTGGTCTCTGATACATACAGACAGACAGACAGACAGACAGAATTATCGGACCCATTTTTTCTCATTATCTATCATCGTAAAGTCATGTTTGATTGTTATCTCAACTTTTTTTTTTGGACAAATGCAACACTTTATATATAGTACCTATTTATATCGCAAGTAAAAATGTGCTTAAAACAAAACCTAATTTCTTTTTCAAAACTTCTATGCGAGAGTTGTGATCTTCTGACCATATGCCAGATATTGAACAAATAGAATAAACAACTATGAACATCATTTTAGAGATCAGAAAATGATCCATTATTTACAAAAATTTATATTAAATGTTTAGATTTGTAAAAAAAAAAATGTTTCGTATATGCCACAGTGACCCATTTTGTCTTTTATTTATTTAATGGGTTAAGGGCTTACGTTTAGCACTTTTTAATAGCATGAAGTTGATAACTCTTTTTAAATCTTTAAAATCAAAAATCGATTTTCTTATTGATAATTTTTAGAAAAAAATTAAAATTTCTTATTTCTGTTGAAAAACAGGGGTGACGATAGTTTTTCATAGAAGTCGCTTTGGTATGATCAGTGCTGTCACCTTAAAACTAAAATAAAAAATTATATACCTTATACCTACTTATTGCTTTTTCTGATAAGTATCTCAAATTAGATATAGTAAAATTCAATATATCACTGTTACATTAAAAAAAAAGGTTGATACTACCATTTTTATAAGAGTATATTTATATATTTTTTGCTTGTTTAAAAATCGAAAACATTGAGTTTCTTATGTAACAACGACAGCTTGGTATTAAAATTCTACAATTGTATGTAGTTTTTGTTTGGTCAATTCATCCAGAAAAAGGTACTATATACATCAGTGGTATAACCTAGTGGCAAATGGAAAATGACGATAGACTTGCATTAAATTGTAGTTAAATAGTAGTACGATTTAGCAGTACCTATAATTTAGTACTATAAACCTCCTTTTAAGTAAAAATATTGTAAGTATATTTGTTTTCCAATTATTACTAAATTTGTGTTAAGGTTCACTAGAAAAGTCGTTTCGAAGCGAATATTTGAATAATGACTTGAGTAAAAAATAATCGTTGGATACTGTTCGATAGGAAAATTGCTCTTCTACAAAAAAGGTCTTAAGTAAGTTTTTATAAAATAGACACTAGTTAACACAATATTAAGAAGACTAAAATAATTTAATAAATGTAAATTTTATGGGTTAAGTTTGATAATCCATAATTTTTAAACGGTTAGACTTATGATAAAAAATGTTAAGACCTTTTTTTTAGAGCGTTCAATTTTCTATGTCTATGATTTAAATACTTTCTATTATTGAGTTATAAAATTCCAAACAGAAACATTTGTTTTGACGAATACAAATCGTATGGAAAACCGAAAACGGCGTTGAGCGACCTCTAAACGTTAATATTAAATGCTCACATTGCCACAGACCTGTTTTCTTATCAAGCCTAAACTTTTGAGCCTGGATGCGGAAAAATCGGAGACATTTTTTTTTTTTTTGAAACGGTCTAGTGTACATATGTACATGTACATATGTGCTGGCAGCATTTTAAATGCTGTCAGCGCAAGTTTTCCATACATACATATACATATGTATGTTTACATTAATGCACCAAAAATTTAAAATAAATCAATGGAGTTACGAAGGTTTTCAATTCAATGTTGAGAAAATTTGTGTTGTTAAACGAACAGCGAGTCCTTTATTGAAAAAAATAAAATACACGACTGGATCGCACGAACTTTCGCATGTAGTCCAAAGCTATTATGTATTAAATTAAATTGCAAATGTTTTTTGTTTTTTTTTTTAAATTATTTTTTTCGATTATGGCTCAATGATTTTTTTCAAAATTTAGTTTTAGATGTTGATAAATAATATATTAAAAATGGCATATCAATTTTGCCAAAACAAATCGTTTGAAAATTAGTTAATTAAAAATAAGTTAAAAAAAAAACGGGCCCAACGATTTTTCTTTATAGAAGAAATCATATTAAAAAGTTTAATCAAAATCGTTAGAGCGTTCGAGAATAACTCAAAAATGTTGTATGGGTACCTCGTTCTTGATGAAATATTGAAAAATAAGAAAAAAACCTTTCAAAATTACGTTAGAATCATCTGTACTTAATTTGAAGAAAATCCGTCCACGTGTTTGGGCAGTGGAAATGTGTACAGACGGACGCACAGACGTACAAACGCACAGACGTACAGACGCACAGACCGACGGAGGGCATGACGATGAATGAACTTCTCCATCATCATAATGTTGGTTTTGATTGAAACCTCATTTGTTTTTTACACTAAACCAATACATGCCCCATAGAGCAAGTATAAATTAAATACAATTTATCAAAGGAACACTCAAAAAAATGCTATAGTATCTGGAACATATAATTAATTCATATCTGATAAAAAACAATCTTCTCAATACTATTGACCATGATTTCTAAAATATTTTTCGGATATCTGATGCAACATTTACAGGCTTTTCATAAAATACTCGAATGACTTCAATCACCCATCCCTGACTTTGCATCAGCAAAATTTTCAATCTGAATTCAATTCAATTAAGACAACCCCTTAGGAATACGCTCCAAAATACAAAATCAGTGGTCAGCATCTCGCAGAATTTCATTAACTAAACGATTTCACGTGTTCTTTCTGCCGCCCACCGAAAGCAACACGTTGGCCAAATGCAAAAGGACCACAGTACATATCACTTTTGCGACTGCACATTGTGAAGTCTATAAATTATTCCATCAGCAGTTTCCTATATGCGAGTTTGTCCTGTAACACAAACGCAACCCCCAAAAACACGAGAGACCCACTCTGAAACACCGTAATCTAATTAGAAATTAATTTTGTTATATCCCTGAACCATTATTTGCAACCCTCGCAATGTCATAAATATAAACTTGCGGGCTAAACGTGTAAATAAAGTGATGAAAAGTAAAACCTCACCAAAAAAAAAATTATAGGGTTATAAAATTCAGCCTTTTCCACCCTTGGGCTTGTAAAGGGGGATACAGTACCGTTTTTCGTTGCGCTAATCCTATCGTGTTCATCCGTCTGTGCTGCATTAAAGATGAACGATAGGGTGGGTAGAGCAGTTTGAGTCCAAAGGGCGACAAGGACACTGCAAATTGCATAAAGGGTGTTCATTCGCTGCTCAGTGTGTGTTATCTTTGGCAAGCTTCCCTTTTTCTCCATAAGCTTTGTCTGTCTATGGATTACAAGGGTTTAATAACTAGGCTGGCAGGGTATGTCCTGATGTGATATTCACTGGATGGAAAAACTGGATAGCTCCCCTTTGGTTTTTGTAAAAAGCATTTTGCACAGTTCAATTACGTAATGCGAAAGAGGTACATTTTCAAGAGGAATAAATAAAAGAAAAAAAAAACACGATGGGAAGTGAAGTTGGCGTAATGTTTTCAGATAATAGAAATCCGATCAAGCCACGTCGTTTATTAATGCAGTCGCCAGTACCCCAAAACTACAGCTTCAACTAGCTACTTCTTTATAAATCGGCAAAAAGAAAAGTGAAGATACGAAGTACAACGGAAAAAAAAGTTTTATATTTTATGTCCTTAGAGAATGAAGGGTTGTGGTTAAGAAATGAGGTGGCAGATTACTTTTCTTGTAAGCCATAAAATGTGGTTTTCTTTGAAGTGGTTTTTTGCTAAAAAGTTTTCTAGTCTTTGAAATATTATTTTTTTTCATTCTGTATTGGACATAAAAGTTTTGGGAGATTTGTTTTTATAGCAACCCTCGAGATTATGTGCGTTAGTTAAAGGCGGGATTACATATTTAAATTGTATTTAGCCGAAAATGATTTATCTTTTTAGGGAGATGAACAAATAGCACTCATTAGTTGAGAAAAAGGATAAAAAAGGGGTGAATCTGAATATAAATGTGCAAAAAGTCATCTTTTTTCTATCCATCCTAATGGATCTTTGAAAGGGTCAGCATATTGCTTATTTAAGGGGAGTTAAATTAAAGATGATTTTTTATTAAGAGCTATATACAATTTATAACTTCATTGCTTGTGAATTTGGGGTGTTTTTTTTATTAGGTTTAGGGTATTACGAATTTTACTGCAAATATTCAGCATAAAACGAAAAGGTCCAAAGTATGGAAAAGTGCTATTTGGAGAAAAAAGGTGCTGATGGTGATTAGACCTATCACCAACATAATAAAAATGTAATACCCAATATAGTGCCAAACTTTTTTGTGGTTGATGTTTGGATTTTCAAGTTAAAAAACAAAGTCAATATATTTTAAAAACACTTGCCGAAAAAAAGCTGTTTTAAGCCGCTATTTCTTATGCATCTACTACACCAACAAATCCGTTTGAACCAGCTTAGTAAAATGCGTCAAGTCTATATTTATTTAAACAAACTCTTCTTTAATGGTGTTAAAAATAATTTCCCGCCTGAAAAATACCTTACAATCTGTTTGGATATAATTTTATACTTTTTTGCTCGTGAAGACTCGAATGCTTAGAATACTTACTTACGAAGAAAATCCACATAGGCCGTGTCAAGTTACTGGCGATCCTATTTAAAAAAAAAATCAGACCTTCTTAATTTTTTTGGGTGGTAAAATGGTTGGACAACCCGAAACAAAAGCTCTAAGAATGGGGTAACTCTATTTAAGATAATAAGTTTTTTTCAATGTTAAAATTCATCTACTGAATAAATACTCATAAACTTGCGAACTATCTCTGCTCAGCTTATGAAAGCATTTTTATCAAAAGCTCCCATTAAGCTGCAATACCTACACTGAGGGAAAAAACAACGTAGAATGAAAAAAAAAAAAAATACTTTAAATCAAAGTAAAACGTTAACAATTTGGGCCTAAACACGGAAATTTTAAAATCAAAGACGTTTTCAAAGACCAATATCAGTTATTCCAGCAGCGTATTCTGTATTCCTAAAATACTTCAAATGTTAAGAGATATCTAGTGAGCTATAGGTCTTAGAGAAACAGAAATTACACTGGTCTGCAACGAAAATCGCCTTCAAACCAAAATACACTTTTCTAAAGGATCCGCTTTGGTCTGAAGTCAAAACTTTTCTAGAAAGTAACGTTTTCGAGATATAGTTTTTTTTTTAGTATATTTTACGTCAAAATTCTTTATCTTTTATAGCCCAATCAAATCGTTCTTTAAAATATATTGAATTCGGAAGTTCTGTAGTAATTGTTTTTAATAGCTATCTTTATGTTATTCTTTCGAGTGCTGAACACGAATTTGAAGATGTCCAACAACATTTTTCACATCAAGCTCAATAAGAATTCGAAAAGACATCAAAGTCTTAATAAGTGTTAATTTTTATTTATTTTTTCTCAATTTTGTTGATGTTTATTTACTTATACATTCAAGCCGGAATTTAAACATTAAAGTGACATTCTGTATGTTCTAGAAGCCTTATTAGTCATGACAACCCTTCATATTTTCCTTTTATCCCCATAAATTTAGAATTTTTTTGTATTTTTCTTAAGCATATTTTTTCCAATTGAAGTACCAAAGATATGCAAGTAATATTTATTATGTTTTTTAAAGAATTTAAGTTTATACTAACCGGTTTTCACCCCGTCTCCCACCTGCTTTCCTGCCCGTTTGCCGGTAAGTTAGTTTAAATAATAATGAAAATAATAGAAATCATGAAAAATCATACCAGCAATTCTGTCTTTAATGCGCGGAACTACAAATCTCAAATAAAACCGATTTACATTTAGCTTGCAGAATTGTCTGCTCTTTTACTTTCTTCTATAATTAGATATTTTGACGTACGTAAACTTGAAAAATCTTGAACAAGAAAAACTACGTGCAATCTAGTAGTGGATTTTATTTAATAAATTTTCTCAAACTTTTTTCTTTTTCAAGTACCATTGCAAAAAGAAAGAAGAAAAAGAAAGCAAAATCAAACCCTTAACCTTGCTTTGCTTAGTTTTTACACCCTTGGCGAATCCCCCAAAAACTTTTCTCACAACAAAACACAACACAAGGCTCTGCCACATAAGGACCTAAGTGACTTGTTTATTCATAGCCTCATCCCATCCCTGGAGAGGTTTCTTTCAATTTACGTACACATTTCAATTTCTGAAGATTGTTTTTTTCTCCTTTTTCATATTTTTTTTACAATTCACTGCATCCATCTATACACAGGAACATATAAGTAGTACACTATACAACATATACCCGATCCTTATTATTTTGCTTTTTTTATTTTCTTGAAGAACACACCAAAGGACTTTACTGCTGCACTTGCCTTTGAAGAACCTTATAACGACGACGACGATATGAGCGCTAGGATATTCGTTCGTTCTTGCTTTGGTCCTTTGTAAGTTTGTTTATTTTCATTCTTAGTTGAGTGAATCTATTGACATGGAGTATGTTGGAGGCGGTAATGGTGGAACGGGCGGATATGAATCGACCCGGCAGCAGGCACAATTTAACAATTTTTATGTTCATGATTATCAAAAGGAGTTTTATCCAATCTCCGTTCTCATCGTTTACTGCATAAATTCTTGTAATTTGTCGAAACTCTTTTATAGATTTTGCCATCGTCTCAGCTTATAATATTTTCTGATGTATATTTAGCTTCAAACGTCTGGAAGGACATACAAATACCTATACATAGATAGCCAAAGAAACAGATGAACGATGATACATCGATTCCAAATATCCTCTCTCTGTACAAATGATTCGAAATTCGTTTAGGAGATGCGCCTCCTTTATTAAAGTTCACTCAATGCTCCATTTCAACAATATGATTAATCTTTGATGCGTACATATTATTATGTAACTGTGCTTGTGTAGATCCTGTAGTCGAGAGCACAACCTCTTATTTGGTCCTTTTGCAGAACCGGGTGCAAATTTTGCTTTGCATATACTGGTATGTCTGTTTATTTGCAAATAGAGAGTTCCTTAAGTGGTCCTTACATTCTCACATATGAATGGATATTTATATTGTAATTAGGAACTGTGGTATGGAATTAACAAAGGGATGAAGAGAAAAGGACACATGGATTTAAACAAGTCTGAGGATATATTTTTGTGGGGCTTTGTGAATGCTTCTAGAGACTTTAAGTGCTTTAACTCTTTTCCTAATGATGCTTCTATATGGTTTGAGTACCTACAAGTGGATTTAAGGGATTTATTTTATACGGAAGCAGGACGTAAAGGTACATAGCATACAAAATGCATGTGTGTACCTTCTTAAAACAAATTTACATGAGCACACTTTGGCCTAAGGGATTTTAATAAAGTTTTAAATTGTAATCCAGATGCAATTTGTGGATGGTAGAGAACGGTTATGTTATCGTTTTGAAATGTAATTTGAAAATAAACTTGTATAGGTTTATGAAAAAGACACTCTTGACTTGAGTTCATATAAAATTCTAGTGGAAAGTTCTACAGTTATTCGATTTTTGAACGTGTTTACATATATAAATACATTATGTTGTTTTGGTTATGTATAGTCACTTAGTATGGAGTGCATTGTTTGCTTGAAGTTGAATTTTTAAAAAAATATAATATCCAACTTTGGTTTCCTACTCACATTGTTCAAATTTATCTTCAGTAGAGCAAATTCACAGTAAAGTTGGAAAAACTTATTTCTGACGTTCAACAGGCTGCTGAGTAAACCTTATTTAAACTGGAGGCAAACTGAAATAAAACATCCTGTATTGCTGATTGACAAAATAGATAAATATGAAATAAATACCAATTTCACAATTAAAGAAATAAAAAGTATGGGTCAACATAAACCAGTGAAAAAAAAGTTAAAATATAACATTCTTATAACTGATCAAGTTATGAAAGAAATGCAATCGTAATACTTGATAAAACTTCAATACATAATAATAAATGCTTGCCTTAAGATCCTATATGTCCCAAATCAACAGAAATTGCTGAAATAATTTGTTTTTCTACACAAGTCAAGCCTACCCACCAATATCGTTCATTCTAATTATGACAAACATTTTTTAAACATAGAAGAAAATATTTAGTGCCAAATCATCAGTTTGGATTTTGAAATAAATACTCCAATAAATAATGAACAATCCATTTAAATGGGTGAGAAGCTAAGAGCAAGAACGTGCGACCCATCTCTGTGGCCCTCCCACCCCTGTAGGCATACGACACTAGTATAGTGGTCTAAAAACAGTTTTTTGTGGTCAATATTTCGTAAAAAAATGAGTCCAAAATTATAATTATTAACGACATAATCACTTACTAGCGCCAGCCCCTGATTATGCTCACCGCTGCGCTGGCTGCTTGCCTACGAAAAGTTAAACATGTTTCACTTCCCCAGTTGTTAGCCCCAGTCTGCTTTAAAAGTTGAACGTGTGTAAAGTTGCCAGCCACTGATTTATATTGCCGCTGAAGCAGCTGACTTATCACTTCGCGACTGCCTATCAGAAAGCTGTATTAACAGCATATAGTGCGGCTTTTCCCACAGCAAATTTAAAGCTATAGTTTTTCCACAGTCTAACATTTCATCACCACAACTTGAGGAGTAAATGAATTTTGAGAATCTATGACTTTACAGCAATATAGTTTTCTGATATCAAACTAGAAGTCTGCATTAGCAAGAAAAACATTTCCAGCTTAAGCCGTAAAAATTCTCGGTAATTATGCCAGTTTGTGAATAAATAAAAGATTATGTAATTACATTTTGTGTAAAATTAAACCTTATCAAATGAAAACAAAACCGATCCATTTGTAAAAATGGGGACTCCCCATTATCTCAAAAAATGAGTTTTAATAGTTAGAAAATATCGCAAACATATCAAAAACAAATTTCACTGCATTCACTTTCAAATAATAACATACCTTCGTTACAAAATTCAGAAGCTCTGATGACATATACATAAAAACCAACAATACACTTTCCAAGGAATAGTAGGTAGAACGCCATTTGAATTTTGCAGATAAATTGATGAGTTTTGTACGCATTGGTAAAATGAAAAGTCAGTAGTTACAACAAAGTTCAAGTCAATCGACATTATTCCGATCTAGAACTTGAACCATATTACCAAAAACCGCTCAAATACATTCCAATCAATTCAATTGAATTCAACGCCACACATAGGTCATTCTATTACTCCAATCAGCCAGCGAAAAGTATGCACCTAAGCACTTTGAACTTTCATCGTTATATCCAATTCGAGCAAAGAGCAAGTTCTTTGCTCTAACACACATGCAAGTAAAACCGGAACCCAAAAACACATTTGGTTACCTTAGATGGGTTGTAGATGGGATGGTCCCAAATGACAAGCCAACAACGTTAGCCGAGACCTTAATGGAAAACTTGTGTTTTTCCTTCCGTTTAACAGCGCCTCTACATGAAAACGAGGACAATGACGAGCAACAGAACGACAGCAATTCGTTTTCGCAATGATTATTTCATGGTGCTGCATTGCGAGGGGGTACAGAGGGCTTGTGAACAAGCATATATCCTTCCTGCGGAGAGGACTAAACTTCATTTTAGAACAACATTACAGAGTCTGCTCCACACAGACACGCCAAACCAAAAATAGGCAGCATTTTCCAGTCAGTTTTCGGGGTAGAAACTTCACACACAGTACACATCACGCAACACAGCACACACAAGGAATGTTTGAATTTTTTTTTTTGTTTTTGTTTTGCATCAGTCACCCGCTTTATGGTGGTTAAGGGAGTGTTATGTGTTCCAAACCCCCAAAATTTGCAGAGGCCTCTATTTGCAAAACCCTACTCCCATTCCCACTCCCACTCATACGATACGAAATCTAATGTGTTTCAAAGTCAGCTTAAACAGGTTTTACATGTATGTCAGGTTCTTATCGTTGGCAATGGGTGAACACATAAAAATGTGCTCAAGACATACTCAGAGGGTAGAAAACGAGAAGAGGATGAGTTTATTATGCATAACATTGTCGTTGGGCGCGTCTTTGTGTTCGTCCTCGTCAAAGTCGTTAGACATCACTGTGCTTAGCGGCACAATAAGTTTGAAAATGTAAGAAGAGATAATGATCCTTGTTTCATAACAGCAGTATGGTCTGTTTGTCCGTGAACATTAAATTTAACAGGGTGTTTCAATAAACAATTAATACTTTTGAGCAATAAAAGCACGATGAGAATATGAAATATAATATAGGTACCTACAGGGTGTCCCACAGTCACCACCACAGACGAAAACCATGGTTTCTTGAGGTCATTCTAAGACGGCAAAACTTATGAGGTAATTTTCTCGTTTTCGCTTCTGGCTCTGTTTTCATTAAACTGGCCCTATCTTTTCCAAAGCACGACAACCGATTAGTAAGATTTTTACTTGCTCTATAGGCTAAGTATTGGTTTTGTGTCCAAAAAGAAAAATTCAGGTTTTAAACAAAACCAGCATTACGATGATGGAGAAGTTAAATGAAAGTGGTTTTCTTCGCCGCCCATTGGTCTGTGTAGCTGTGCGTCCATCTGTACACATTTTTTCTGCCCAAACGCGTAAACGGATTTTCATTAAATTTAAGTACATACATATGTAGAGTGTGAAAAATATTCAAAAATGAGGGTTTTAGACCAAAGAAACCGTTTTTGAACTAGCCTCCCTTTTTTCGAAAATTGAATTTTTGAAAGTCGTTTCGCTTGGACTTCTAACTTCAATATTTCGAAAGTTATGGCAAAAACACAAAAAAAAATTAGCCCCCCTTTTTCGATTTCTTGAGTTTTTATATTTTTTGCTTGTTGAAAAAAGTGTTCCAAGAATTGTTCTAAAGAATTAAGCTCGTAAAATTTGTATTTTTAAAGATACAATTTTCAAAAGGTTTTTTAAAAAACTGTAAAATATATTTCTTTTTTCAAAAATTAATTTTGAAATAAAATATTTAATGACTTATACATGTTTTGAAAGCAGCTTATACTGTAACAATAACGATATAAGCCTAAAAACTTACTTTAAAAAAAAATCCTCAAGTTTTTAAATTTTCAAAAAATTTCATAAGCCCCCCTTTTTTTCAAGTGAAACCGTTTAATTCCTGTGACAGAGAAATTTCATAAAAATCTATTAAGCATTAGATGTTTAAACTGACTTAAACGGTTTAAATAACACTTTAAGCTCACCTGACCCCCCTTTTTGAAAAATTCAAAATCCCAAAATTGAAATATGTTAACCTTACTAGAACATTTAAAATTCTTTTAAAATATTTTTTTAGACCCTAAAATCTTAAAAAAATAATATTAATATTTTCTCAAACCTAATTAAATTCGGATAAGGGCATTAAACATCCGGATAAGTCAAATTTTATTTGACATACTACTGAATATGTCATTTTACTAGTGAATAGTTCAGCGACTTTATTTCAAATGCAAAACCGCGCTATTGCCCTCACGCCTTCACTTTATGAAGTATTTTTATGACAGTTTGACTAAAAAAATGATTTTTTGTGATTTTTCTGTATAGGTACATACTTAAACCAAAATCGCTATTTTTTAAGTAAGGACACTGTGTTTCTGAGGGGACGATGTGCCAAATTTCAAGCAAATCCGTTAAACTGTGGTTCTGTGACAGATAAAAGTACAGACCGACACGCGACGACGGACGGCATGTTGGTTTAAACTAAAACTTCATTTTTTTTACATGAAACAGGAATAGAAAAGAGGAGACATATATGTACGTACAATTAATTGCCAGTTCCGAAACGACAGTACACTTGGAGTTTTTTGTCAAATCCTCGCAGGATGTAGTACCCCTAACAAAAATCAAGGTAATGATAGTCCATCGCACTAACCATTATGCTAAGGGGTACTACTATGTACTACTACTTAAGTATCTATAACTTTTCAATAAATCAAATGTTTCAGGTGCAAATGATTAAAAAAGACCTCTCAAAATGAATGAACAAGTTTAAAATCTTTTAGCGTATCCTTAAATATTAAAATTAACGATACGATTCAGGTCATGTTAATGCAGAACGAGAAAACCAGAAAAAGCACCCTCTTTATATTCCTTTCATTATTAAAATTGACACTCTGTCCAAATTATGCACAAAAAAGGAACACATGTGCTCTACTATAGAGCCCTCCGTCTCACATTGATATATAATTGAATAATGTCAAACGAAATGAAATGACAGGTATAAAAATTTTCCGCAACAAACTTTTATTCACACACATATGCATACACTAACGCAAATACAAAAAAAGTCTAAAATAGTTGTCAAAGTTTTGCCAAAATATTTACACAACTGCTCCAACTTGGACACAAGTTGCAAAAATAACATAACAAAAATGAAAATGAGAATGGTGTCAGTCCTTGGTTGTGGGGGGATAATATTTGGTGGAGCACCAGAGGAGTGGGAAAAAACCAAAAGAAGGAAGAAGGAATAAGCAAACATTTCAACCATAACTGGCTAAATAAATGTCATTTCCAAACATTCGTTCATATTTATTAAAGTGCATGTTTCAGCCATCAACATAACCGCATAACCATTTTCGTTGGTCGTATCGTTCTGAAAAGTGTTTCATGATGTTTCATTTCCAACTCCCTCCTCATCCTCAGTCATCTGTTTGCTATAACGAAAACTCATTCTTCCAGCCTTTTGTGCTATATTCAAGCTAAACGAGTATACAGTATTCTTTACCTATACATATTAGTTGTACTTGCAGTTTTGCAAATATGGTAACTTGGGTTGCATTTTTATGACCACGTTAGGGGTTTCTTTTTATTTGGCACATACCATGTCTATATGCTAGATGGTTATTGGTTTGAGTTTTAGTCCGTCCATTTCTGGCGCTTCTACCGAAGTGAACGTGAAGTAGAATGGAATGGCTACGAGTTAGTTGGATGAAAGCTTTTTGAACATTTTAACCAAGACTAGATTGTTCTATAAAATGCAAAGAAAGAAAAATGGCACCCAAGTGGGTTGATATGGAAAAGGATCAACAAGAAATGTTGTTTATAGATATTTTTAGAAACACATTTTATAATTTTTTGAGGGCACACACTAGTAGGAAAGGGTAATGGCATGGGTACAGAGATATTGGAAATAGGTAAATGTATGTATGTGGATAAATTCTATTTTTTCTTGTGAAATTGTATAATTTGGGGAATTGTATCATTTGGGGGTAGTGATAAGATTTGCAAGAATGGCACTTATTATATAGGAATAGTAATTATGAGAAGGAGAAAAAACTACTTATATAAAACATACATAATAAGCACACATAATAAACACTGCTGGTCACTTGAATAAATCAAGTGCTTTGTAAAACTTCAAACACAATTCCCATAAGAATACTTACAAAATGTGTTACACTGTTTTCAGTATTTTTTTTATTGAAGAACTCATATTTAAAGTAGGTATTTTAAATTATTTTTTGAGAAGAACAGTTGGTCAAACAATCAAGGTAGTGGTGCAATACTTTAAATACCTTGGGTCAACAGTAGCAGCCGATAACAACATAGAAGAAGAAATACGCGGGCGGCTTCTCAAATCCAACAGAGCCTACTACAGTCTGTCAAAGCTATTCAAATCCAGAAATCTAACCATAACTTCAAAACTGCTGCTGTACAGGGCGGCTTCTCAAATCCAACAGAGCCTACTACAGTCTGTCAAAGCTATTCAAATTCAGATATCTAACCATAACTTCAAAACTGCTGCTGTACAGGACCATGGTCCTACCAGTACTCATGTATGGATCCGAGACTTGGATGCTTAGCAAAAGGCACTGTGACCTCTTAGCCGCGTTCGAGAGAAAAGTCTTACGGAGAATTGTTGGCCCCATATGTGAGGAGGGACGATTCCGGAGACGGTACAATCATGAGTTATACGCAATCTACCTTGAAGCAGACATAGTGACAAAAATTGAGCTCGGTAGACTCCGGTGGGCAGGGCACCTAGCTCGTATGAGCGAAGAGGAACCTGCTCGGAAAGTCTTTTGCGGTACATTCTATGGTAGACGGCAGCGTGGTAGACCATGTTGCGCTGGAGAGATGGCGTAGACCAGGACGCCCGAAGCCTTGAGGTGCGAAACTTGAAGGCGTCGGCTCGAGACCCGGATAGGTGGAGAAACTTGTTGATAGAGGCCAGTACCGGACCCCGGTTGTAGAGCCGATGATGATGATGATTTTAAATTATTTATTTTTTATATTTGTAAAATGACACGTGAATGAATTTCGAGTGTGGAAGAAAGAACAAAAATCACTTCTGACAAAGATTGTAGCCTTTCTGACCATAAAATACAGTAAAATACAGTTACTCACCACTTCTTAAAATTAGGTAAAATTTATGAGATAATTGTGAACCGTGTACCAAATAAGAAAAATATTATCACAAGCAGCATGTCATGTACTTGTGATATCCCACAAAACGGAAGGAAATAACTATTTGCTTATCAAATAAAGGCTAAACCAACCCAAGCTTTGGTTTTACAAAAATATTTTTGAGAAAGCTTAAATTATAACGGTTTTCTTTCTAATGATCTTACAGATGATTCTGTATCCAAAACATTAAAGTGCTACCAAGTTTGCAATACATTTTGTGAATTTTTATGGGAATTTCCTCCACTATTTTAGCTCATCAGAATACATCTAATGATTTGAATAAACAAAATCTACAAGAAAGATGTTGGTTTTGAATTGCAGAACACATTAAAATAAACGTAACAATTAAAAAAATGGGTCAACCAAATGCATTGAGTTCAGAAGAAATAGGGAAAATGTTAGCATTTAGAGGGACGGAAGTGTCAATCCACAAAAGTGCAGAAAAACGTGGAAGAAGCCACGGTGTGGTAAGCTGTTTTTTGAAGCTAGTCTCCGGATATAAGAAAGCATGAAAAGCGGAATTTAACGAGAATTTAATGAGCAATCCTCAGAGCTGCTTCGAACTCACATAATTCTGCTGCAAAACTTAAGGCTTAATCAGAAAATCCAGCTGGTTTTTCTAAAGTAGATCGTGTCATACTCAGAGCTATTAATTTGGAAAAATGTACACTGCAAGAAAAAGAAATGGAACAAAAAATTCAACTTGGAAGACAGATACAACTATAACGAAAGGAAAAACACCAATTAATTCATTTCAACTGATGTGAAGGTGGTGCTTTGTGGGATAATTACATTTTGTGGAGTCTCAAAAAATTTCAGTTTTTTTTTCAAAAATCTGTTGGTGTGTTGAAAATACGTTCATATGTCCCCAGCCCATCAATTTCACAAAACAAAAAAAAAAAATCTTTAGTTTTTTTCGAAAATTAAAAGGAAAAATAACTTATATTCAGCTCCGAACCGTCAAATATAGTAATCTCGTCACCTATATGAATCGAACTCATACCTTCGATATTTTTGTCATCGAAATTATGTATACAGTATTTCGAAACAAGAAATGTATCGGTTACTCATTTTACTTTGAGAGGTTTTAGTGTCATTAAATGATTTTCCTGCAGATTTTCAAATCTGGAAGATACAAAACTAAGCCTGAATCTTAATTAGTAAAAGTACTGTAGGGTATGCAGCCATGTATGTATGTATATTTTTATGTTTGTTTTTGTTTTTTCTGAACTCGTAAACTTTATCTATAAAACCCAACCATTTCAACAATTCGGTATACTTTTTTCTGTACCCTCACAAAACGACAGGAAAAAAACTCATAAAATCAATGATTGCACTCTCAAATGAATTTATCCCGTTTAATAATTAATTTTCCTTTTAACTTTACCTCAAGGGTAAATCTAGTTCTTGTGTTTATTTTTTTTTATTCTGTCATTTTCTATCGATTGATTGTATAAACTCTTTCCAAAAATGCAATAAAAACCAAAACCAACCCCGAATTTCACACGTTACCCCCTATTCCCCACCTAAACAAGAAGTTTTTCTAACACTTTTCTCCGCTGATATATTTGGCAAGCAACCAACTGTGTGTGTGAGTAGAAAAATAAATGTAGTATTGAACGCGAAAGATATTCAAGGGAGAAAAACGAAAATAAACATTATTAAAAGCTCACAACAGCGGCAACAGTGTTGTTGGTGAGTTAAACTTGGAGGCAATAGCAGACCACCCTTCTGGTAGTTGCCTTCGATTTGTTGCAAAAACTTTTATCGACGAAGACGGTTTGGCCACAAGATGGATACAACAAATAGACTTATATGCCCTGGAAGTAGCTGCTCCTAGCTACAAAACTGGCTTATTGTCCCTCGTCCTCTTCATCGTCCTTCTAATTCTAAGAAGTGAAGATGAAGAGCTTCCTTACGTCTTCCAGAGGAGATGTTTATTTTGATGCGGTAGAGGGCTTATATTGGTCGGTGGGTGGGCTGGGCAATGTTGGTGTAGCGACAAAAGCTATAAAAGTCACAACCGTGTCGGCGACGGCAACGTGAAAGACTTAGCGGAGTGGAGTGGGAGGAGGAACGTGACTGAGTTCAATAAAACTTCTCGTCCTTTCGTCGTCGGCGTCTTCGTCGCATGCCTGGTGTTGTTTGTACCAAGAAGTAGTTTGCGTTTATTCAGTTTTTGTGTGACATACTCGTCAGTAAGTAAAAAAGGGAAATAAAAATGAAAAGACGGGGGCCAGAGCAGATGAT
Organism: Meliscaeva auricollis; assembly: GCA_948107695.1. Taxonomy (NCBI): domain Eukaryota; kingdom Metazoa; phylum Arthropoda; class Insecta; order Diptera; family Syrphidae; genus Meliscaeva; species Meliscaeva auricollis. Next base: position 36,188,064 of record OX403619.1, on the reverse strand, counting down.
GACAGTGCAGGGCGGATGTTTTTTCGTTAGATGATGATGGCGCAACATTTGAGTGTGCCTCGTACATGATTACAATATTTTTTTTTTCTTTTGTTTATTATTTTTTTTTTTTTTTTGCCTACACGATCGTTAACACCATCAGGTGGCATCTACGGTTACGTAATTTGTACTGCTTTTATGTGATCTGATGGCCAGATACTATGACGATACAAAGTACAAGTATGAAGTGCCATCGAGCTGGAGAAATCTTGAAGGGAAATGTGGATACAAAGTGGAGCTTCCGATTTTTATGGACCAAATTCACTTTAACTTGATTGAGGTGGTTTTATGTTATTTTACCACTGACGGAGTGTGGAAGGAATGGCCAACCCCAGAGCTTAAACTGACAAGTAATCGGTTCTCACTCAAAAGAAATAGGTTATATAAAAGTAGTTTATTAGTTCATTGTGAACAATAAGGAGAAAAATAATGAAATTTATTTTATTTTAATTCAAGTGATCCCTACTCCAAAAAACATTTACTAAATGTGCATTTTAATATTCTTAAATTATAAACAATACAGTATTTTAATGCTTTAAAAACTAATTTGTTTGTATTGAGACACCTGAAATCTTTAAAATGTTTTTTTATAATCAGCTTATGAGGTATGACATATTCTATATTCACTTTTTGACGTGGTGAATACGCTAAGCGGAAAAACAACGTAGAATTAAAAAATACTTTAAATTAAAGTAAACATTAATAATTTGGGTCCAAATACGTAAATTTTAAAATCAAAAAAGTTTCCACTTGCGCAAAAGCTAACAAAAAATAAAAAAATTATCGCCACCATTAGTATACGAACCAGCGGTGCTTGAGTTACCAGCTGACAATCTTTACATTTTGCTATATGCTTTCTATTGTAAAAAACTTGATTTTGAATCAAGTTATACTTCAACGTAAAAATAAACATAACGAAAAAACTTTCAATTTAAAGGCTTGCCCAAACAAAAGTGTCGCACTGCCGCGAGACAAAGCGACAGGGGCCTTCATATGAAAAACGCTTTGTCGATTGTCGCATTTGATGTGTGTACATAAGAGTACCCACATCAAATGCGACGCTGTATAAATAAATATTAATGTTGGCGTGTAGCACTGTCGTACGACAAAGCAACAGTTTGGTTTGGGAAAGCCTTTATGCGTGCGATCTACATTTAGAGTGTAAAACATACAGAGTGTAAAAATAGTCACAAGAGCTTGTGACTTCTCACAAGGGGTAGATCGGGCTGATATCAGATCATATCACTAGACATTGTTGATATCTAATTTTTCAGAAACAGAAAGCAAACGAGGCTAAAACTGATCTGTTTTCGCACTCAAGGCACTAGTATTCATCTTTTCAGGGCCCATATCCGTCTTTGGGACCTGGGGCTAGATCCTTTGACTATGATGTAACTGACGATGGGAATTAAATATTCAAAATTCCTCGTCCCTACATATAAAAATAATGATTCCTAAAAAACGTATGAGGTTGTCAATAAATGCATTGGATATCCTTCCTATTTTACGCTTTTTCACGTGGCACTAAGCGCTTTTGATCTCTATTTCCATTCTTTGAGATATTCTACGATCTTTTACCAGTATCTCGCGCTGTTTATCACGGTATTCCGTACTTTTTCCCGCGGTAGTAAAAGGTATTTCGCATATTTTCCGTGACTTTCCACACTCTTTTCCATGACTTTTCACGCTTTTCTCTATGACTATCTTTGTTTATTAAGCTGAGTTTTACGTTTTTCACACGAAAGTAAGCTTAAGTTTTTACTATTCTTCAGAATTAAAATTGTATAACTGCTATTTTGGAATAGGTATAAATAAATTATTATAAATTCTTAAAATATTTGTTTCAATAAAAATGTTTTAATCCTAGTTTACGGATAAAGGTCCCTGTGAAGCCCAGAGCAAGTTTGATTTAAAATCATATTTTTGATCTGAAATTAAATCTCATTCTTAACAGTTGACACAGACAATTTTTTGACCTTACCATATAATTTAGAGAAAAACTTAAAATAATAATTTTACCACTCACTTTTTGACACTTTTTCCACTAATCAACCAATCTTTTTAAATTTTGCTAAATTGGGTTTATAAGGAAATTAAAGGAAAAAATGTAAAAAGTAATACAATTTGATAATATACATTTCGCAAAAATGGACCCTGATCATTTTATCCCGCGACCCGTAAAATCTTTTCAATGTCTTTAAATTTTTCAAAGGTTTTTCAAAATAAATTTTCTATAGGTACTACTCCAAAGTCCAAAACTCAAACATCGAAACAAGCAACGTCCTTTATTCTATGATTATTTGCAAAATCATCGCAATTCCATCGTCATTCAGGTTAAAAAGTTTCTTCTTTCATAATGACCAAAAGATATACATAATTCAAACTTCGCATCTTTACCCCTCAAATGACCTTAATTGTTCATCCTTAATTAATTTCTCAAACGCACCCTCTGCTGTCGCAAAATTCCACACAGAAAAATAAAAATAAATAAAAGCAAAACCGCTATGAAAGACGTAGTTGTACCTATTGTTTAATTGAAATTTCAATAAAACCCCCAAAGACAAAGAAAAATAATAAAACAAAAAAAAATTAAATTACAAAATAAAAATAAAATTTCTAAATCGACATTTCTTAGGAAGATTGGCATTGGAGTGAGGATGAGCGTTTGAAAAGGGTGACCCTTTGAAACGAATTCAACGGCCAGTCTAAACTTTTCATCTTATCCTCTTTTCTTTTCAAACAAAAATTCATATTTCCCTCGACCGTTTTTTGTCCCTTTCATTCCAAGTTTTCTCTTTAATTTTCCTTTTTTTGTTTTTTTTTTGTTAATTTTACTTACAAGCTTTCACTTTGTCGTAGCGGTTGCGGCGTACTAATTCAAGCGAAACGTCGTTATTGTCGGACAATTTGTGGCGATTTCAATCTTTTGAAAATCTTCTCATGCCTTTCAGGTTCAGACAAGAATATACTCTCACTGTGATTTGTGCAAATGAAATGCAAAAAAGAAGGATAAAAAAAAGAAACAGAAACGTGAAAGTGCATTTCATTTTGCGGCGCGCCTGATTTCATTTCCTTTTTCCGGTTTTTCTTTTTTATTCATCTCAGTGTCTTTGATGCTTTTCTTGTTTCTCATAGGGCTTTTGGAGTTTGTTTCTGTTTTTTTTTTTTTTTTTTTATTTGCCTCAGTTTGATTTATGTGTTGCGACCGGCAGACTATAAAATAATTTTAGTTTTCTTTTTAACAAATTCAATGGAACAAATAATTTTCATGATGACTTTCTATAAATGCTTGCTGATATCTATAATTATGACGTAAAAAGTACAAAAATTGGCTGAAGCTATTAAAGTCATAAATATTAAAGAGCTTTAACCTGCGGTAGGTGAGAGGAACATACATTTAGTTGGTATAATTTACAAGAGATTACATAGCAAAAAGGTCGAACAATTTGTACCTTGCCCAAGGGACAATATATCAATTCAATATAAACTGAGTTTTCTATTCCAAAACTGCATCTTCATCCTAAAGTCTAGTACGCAGCTGAAGCAAAACGAAATTATTCTGTAGTCTCCACGTCCACATCTATGTTTATTATTTAAAAATTAATGTTTTTGAAGAAAATCCAAAATGTTGCTTTCAAAAATCAGTTATATAAAAATTAAATATATTTCGCATTTTTTTATTATTTTGTTTGTATTAAATTTGCAAAATGTAATGTAAATATTTTTCTCAAGTCCTGTTATGAACCCAAATTAGTAACGATCATAATTCCCACTGTAACTTTTACCTTAAACATTTGTCAAATATGTGTTAATTTTGCCATATTAATTGTTTGCATTTTAATTGCGACTTGGTCCTTCATTTTCTAAATTAAAATCCTGGGTATTTTATTCAACGAAAAATTATAATAATGATTTACGATAATAAAAGGATGAAAGGTGTTGCTGTGCACTTCCACAACTAAAAACAAATTGCTATTCAGTGGCCTTCTTAGAAAGGCGACTTTGCTGCCCCACCTTTTAATATTAAATCACCAAACAGGCGTTTTCTAAATTAATATTTTCAATTTGAGAAATGTTTAAATGAACAAAGTCGAAATTGGCGTAATGACACTATCAGAAAATGCGACAAGCACAAAATCTAAAACTTGGTCTTATTTGACTATCTTAAGATGCCATGAGGCCAAATACCCTCTTTCCTTTAACAGGAGTCAAAGTTTCTACTAATTTAAAAAAAAAATTTTGCTCACCCATAATAAAGTCAAAGAACGACGGCTTACCTGAAATAGAAAATAAAAAAAATTAAAATTATTAATCAATAGAAACAAATTTCTTTATTCAAATGTGGATAAAAAAGTTATACAATCACCGCTGTAACACATCTATATTATTTAGTTCAACATTTGCACACAGTAAAAAATTGTTGACCGATTTCAAAACTACTCGCATTGATGTTACGAAAAGTAGATAAAAATGTATCTATGTTCTTAAAAAATTCAGGCAATTTTTTTATGAACACGCGTGTCTGATTATTTGTTGTTACCGAAATGGTAATAAAACTTCCCTCCTCATAAAATGAAAAATACAAAAAAAAATAAACATCCATAAAGGTTGACCCAAAAAAGAAAACAAAAAGAAAAAAAAACAACATGAACGGAAAGCCTTCAAAATTCTTTAAATCATCTCCCGAATTGAGGCTATAAACTCATTTTTTATTAACAGATGGAGTCTTATCTCCCCCATATACCGTCACATGCTGCACAAATGATCCAAAGCTTTTTTCACTTAAAATTAAAAAAAAAATATTTGCTTGTAAAAAGATCAAAGGAAAAACAGATAAAAAGAGGAAGAAAAAAAATGAGAATAGGAGATATACAGATACACGGCAATATAGTGACAGCTTGAGCTGCCAATAAAAGAGAAACAATCATTGTGTATATTTCATGATTAATCCTCCAGTTCTGACTACTGGCAACTGACAGACTGGCACCAATCCACCTCCCTCCACCAGTTCTCTCTCATAGACGGATGCCATTTTATAGATACGAAAAAAGCCTCACTTTTATCCATCATCAGAGCAAACGAAGAAGCAAATGGGAAAATAAGACAAACGCAAAAGATAAAAAAAAAAAAATCAAAATCAATGGCAGCGAACAGATTTCTTCCATGGACTGCTAATGTCATTATGATTCATTTTGGATTATCTTCGATTGTGTTGCACAGAGCTATTTCAGGATTTCAGCTTTCCTAGATACGTTTTTGTGTGGATGTGAGCAATATCATCCCAAACCAGCCTCATGGTTGAAGGTTGGAGTCGGAGTCTTGTTCTACCCCATTATAGTCATAACAACAACACAGCTCGTAGGTAACGGATGCCTGGTCGATTAAGGCCTCACCATGATAGCTCTCACTATGTTCGATTTTTCAAATTTTCGAATAACATTCTTCGTTTACCAACGCTTGGCGTTGGGCCACTCATCCAAACGCAACACTCATTAGCAGCATCCACACATATTATGAGCGATACAATAATCCCAGTAATGTTAACCCTTCCTCGTGCAACGCAATGCCAAGCGTGTGGTGGAGCTGTGGAGCTCATTTCAGGATCTGGGTTAATTGTTTTTCCCAGGCGAGTCTTAATATCCAGCCCATACCAACTAATTTCTGTACACATTCCCACATGCAATTTTTGTGTTTTTTTTTTTTTTTTTGTTATGATTATAGTTTGTACTTAGATCCGTAAATTGAGGGCATCTGCGAAAATGAATCTCAAGCTAATTGTGAATTTGAATTAACGAAAACTATGCTTGTGCACAGCATTCTCATGGCCGAATAGTTTTCAAAATTTTAATATACAACATATTTGTAATTAGAGATTTTGACTAAGGGGAGAAATGGGAGGGTGTCTAATTTCGATACTATAGTTTGTGGCGCAGGCAGAATTTGGTGCAATTGGCGATATATGCTAATTCAACAAAATAAACTGAAAGTATAAATTGAATATTCAAAAATTAAATTGGATTTTTTTTTAGTATTTTCAAGGCCTTAAACCTCTAGAACGTTGTGGTATATGCCTAGTTATTTGTAATAAAAATGGTATTTTGGCATTTGACTATTTCTCTACGATTGGACAAAATTTTCAATATAATTTTTTCGTAAAAGCTTACCGACATCAATTTGTTTCAAACCCCATGCTTTTGGAGTAATAAGTAATGCTACTTCTGCGGTAATTCAGCACGTTAAAGATTGCATGGGACCAATTTTCTTTCGTACTTGTACCGTTGCAAAAGACTAAAAAGATATTAACGCGTACATAAATTAGCTTCCCCTGATAGTTTCCCCGCCATCTGAAGATTTGTTCTTCCAAGCTGGCAAAAATCGTACAGAGGCTTTTCCATCCATCCTTCTCTTCTGCTACTCTTTCCGAGTTGATGGAAAACGTATTTTGGTCTAGCTTATTCCAAAAAATATATAAACATAACTTGATAGTATAGTAAAAATCTATCTATGACCATTAGGTATGTGTGAACATTAAAACATAGAGCTCAGCAACTTTAGCTACAAAATTTGTAAGGAAATGCAAAACTTACCAGCTAGAAAAAATATATTCCATAAACCACAACCCATATTTGAAAATTTGTTAAATTTGCGGTTTTTATAGTATCAAAGTATAGACCCTCTCTGGGGAAAATTTAAGTTTTCTTGGTTGCGTTCTAGAAGAAACTCTTACGCAGGATTTATGGTCTTTTTTTGATCCAATAGACAAAACATTATCTGGCGTAGAAAATATATCGAAGTATTGGTACATGCAGAAGAAAACTTTAAATATATTTACTGTACAATTTATTTTCTTTTGAAATGCAAACTCATTAAACTGATTGGAGGCTGTATTTGAAAAAGTCCAGGATCTTAAAGTAATTTATGTTGCATGATTTCAGCTGACAACTCACGTATGGGGGCTTATTGCTTGTCAAAACTTTTATTGTTTTCATATAAATTCTTCAAAAGAAAACCTTTTTCTATAAATGCACTTTTAAAGAGCAAATTAAATTTGCTTAAGTATTTTTTGTTTGCATTAAAAAAACTTAACCCAGATGGCTGGGGAATGAAAACTCAACATCTGCAAGACTATCAGCACATTTTTTATTTATGTGTATATATAAACTTTTTCCTGCTAATTACTTCATACACAAACATTTCAGGTCATATCATCCTATGTCTCGGTCTCACGTTCTTACTTTAAAGATATTTTAAACACACAGCTTATACAAAAAAATTAAAAATGGAAGTGGAACTTGTTTATAACGGTATCTTTTTTGTATACTCATTATTAAGTAAAGGGTTTTCCAATAATAGGTGTTATTTTGAATAGCCCGCTATTTCGGTAGCTGTCACTTTTGACATTTGACAAGTAGAAACTACGCTATTAATAAAAATGAAACGATACACGCTTCAACAACGCATTGAAATTATTAAAATTCACTATAAAAATGGTGAAAATTTGGCAGAGACGGTTCGTAAAACTAAAACATTTTTGGGTCGTCGTGAAGCACCTTGTCGGACCGCAATACAGAAATTGGTGGACAAATTCGAGCTGTTGGGACAAGTTAGTGATGTGAAAAATAAAACCCGTGCACGTCGCTCAAGAACAACTGAGAATATTGCTGTTGTAGCCCAAAGTGTTGAAGAAAACCCAGGTTTGTCCATTCCTCGTCGTTCTTTGGAATTAGGCATTCCACAAACGTCATTACACCGTATTTTGCATAAAGACTTGGGTCTTAAGGCTTATAAAGTTCAGTTAACACAAGAACTCAAGCTGGCTGATCATCAACAACGTCATGTCTTTGCTGATTGGGTCCTTGAAATGCATGAAAATGAACCGGAATTTCATCGAAAAATCATCTTGACTGATGAGGCCCATTTCCACCTCGGAGGCTACGTCAACAAGCAAAACTGTCGCATTTGGGGCTCGGAAAACCCAAGAGTTATTGTTGAAAAGCCTCTCCATCCTCAACGCGTGACTGTTTGGTGCGGTTTATGGTCCCGCGGGGTCATTGGACCTTACTTTTTCGAAAATGAGGCTGGAGCAACAGTTACGGTCAATGGATTGCGCTATCGAGAGATGATTAATGATTTTTTATGGCCTGAATTGGATGGTATTGATCTGGACAACGTTGACTTTCAACAAGACGGCGCTACGTGCCACACAATCAATGAAACCATCGATCTTTTACGGGAAAAGTTTCCGGACCGTGTTATCTCTCGAAGAGGTGATCACAATTGGCCACCGAGATCTTGTGATTTAACACCTTGCGACTTCTTCCTTTGGGGCCACGTGAAAGATAAGGTCTACGCCAACAGCCCAGCGTCGATTCAAGACCTCAAAGATGAAATTCGTGAGGCTATCGAGGACATAGGGCAGCCACTTTGCGGTTTGGTTATGGAAAATTTCATGAAAAGGATATGGTCCTGTAAGCGTGGTCTTGGCGGCCATTTGGCTGATGTTGTGTTCCCTTATCCCTTACCTCTTTATAATGAAATAAACATCCGATCATTTATCTCCATAAATGCCATTTTTCATTGAATATCAAAATAACACCTTTACATTATCTTTACCCAAAATAAATTAGAATTAAAACGTTATTCGAAAAATTGTTCAAGTCATAGTATCAAATTTTCTTTTGAAATTTATTGAAGGATCAAAGAGCGGGGGCAGCCTCCAAATCGCTAATTGAGATGTACTTTCCAGTACTCTTTTCTAACACTTCAGATTCTTTGTTGTGGTAAGCTTAGAGCAAGCTGCAACACACAATCAGAGGCTCATCATAAGTGCATGTGTTAGTGGTTAGTAAGCAAATGTATAACTAACACAGGCACTAGACAAATAAATAAATAATAAAATTAATACAAATATACAAATTAATACAATATACATAATTAAACAATACATAATAAATAGAAACATTAAAAGATAATCACGAATGTGGAACACTGGTTCGAAAAAATGACTTAAGTCCCACTTTGCTCATGTTAAAATCAATAGATGAAGCATTTAAATTAAAAAGCCGGCACATGCGATTTAAAGGTTCGTGTATGCCATAGTTGGTTCGATGAAAATTAACGTGTAAGAGTTCTAACTTACGCAAGTGGATAGATCCTCCGCGGTAATTAATTCCAATACAAGCTAGTAAATCACATGCATCAATTAGCCCATTGAGAAGTTGATGAAGAAATAGTAAATCATTATTAATACGCCTTCGATATAATGATTGAATCTGTAGAAGCTGAATCCGATGTTCATACGGTGGCAGGTTATATGGATCAGTCCAAGGGAGGCCCTTTAGAGCGAAACGTATAAAGTTATGTTGCACAGATTCGATACGATTTTTATGGACGTCGTAAAAGGGAGTCCATACTTGTGAAGCATACTCAAGATGCGGTCGCACGTAGCAGTTGTACAAGGACAGAGTAACATACGGATCGTTGAATTCCTTTGCCCAGCGTTTAATAAATCCGAGCATAGAGTTGGCTTTATTTACAGTGTAATTTATATGCTCAGTAAATTCTAATTTGGAGTTAAAATGAACACCCAAGTCCTTGAAACAAAGGACACGGCAGAGTTTATGTTTTGCGATTGTATAATCAAAAGCATTCATAACTTGTTTTCTTTTCTTAGAGAATGTTATAGTGTGACATTTGACGGGGTTTAGAGAAAGACCGTTTTTCTCACACCAGACACTAAAACTATCAATATCAGTCTGTAAGAGAAGTTGGTCACGGTTAGATGATATAGTCTTAAAAAATTTCATGTCATCCGCAAATATTAGGATTTCACTTGAATGAATACATGAAATAACGTCGTTTATAGCAAGAATAAAAAGAAAAGGGCCAAGATGACTTCCCTGCGGCACACCAGAGTGTGCGATGAATGGATCTGAAAGACAGTTTCTGAATCTTACCTGGTATGAACGATTTTCAAGATATGACTCAATCCATGCTATAAACAATGGAGGAAAACCAAAAGATTTTAATTTGAATATAATAATTTTGTGGCTAAGTTGATCGAATGCTTTTGAGAAATCCGTGTAGAATGCAATCAACATCTTTTTTATTTTCCAATGAATTTGAGCATTTGTGCGAGAAGGACAGAAGATTTGTAACCGTTGATCTTCTTTGCATAAACCCATGTTGTTGCGTACAAATCAAATTCTGTGTATGAAATGCTACACTGTCACACACTACTTGTTCAAAAATTTTTGGAATGCAAGACAGTTTTGATATGGGCCTATAATTTTGAATGTCTGTCTTTTCGCCTTTTTTAAAAATTGGAGTAAGATATGCCCTCTTCCATAGATAAGGAAACTTCCCAGTTTTTATAGACAGCTCAAACAAAACCTGAAGGGGCTGCACTAATATATTTCTGCATTTTTTTAAGACTATTGGAGGAATTCCATCTGGACCTGAAGAATAATCATCGTTTAAAGAAGATAGAAGGTCTAAGACAATACTTTGCTGCACTGGGATGTTGTATAAATTAGTTTGAGCATAAGTATGTAGTTTTTTAAAGAAATCTTCATCAACATCAAAAGGCGAATCAACAAAGGAGTTTCGGAAATTATTTGCGAAAGCGTTGCAAATATCGATTGATTCTCGTAACGAACTGTTTTCATATTTGAGAACAGACGGGTAGCCATCTGAGTTTTTCTTCGAGTTAACGAATTTCCAGAATTTTTTTGGGTCATCTTTTAAAGAGCTACCCATTTCGATTACGTAATTGGTATATAAAGTTTTTGAAAGGTTTTTAAACTTATCAAAGAGGGCTATGTAAGTGCTATGATCCATTGGAGAAAGAGTTTTCAAATAGATTTTCCACGCTCTATTTCTTTCATTACGAAGTATTTTTAATTCTTTCGTATACCATGGGTGACAAAAATTGAGGAGGTTATTTTTTTTAATTGGAACAGTATTATTTAGGCAGCTATTAAAAATGGAATAAAAATTAGTAACTGCTTCGTTAATATTAGTAAAAGCTGATATATTTTCAATGCCAGATCTGCTTAGATCTTCTGAAAGCAGTTGAAAATTTGTCTTTCGGAAGTCAAAAGTGTATGAGGAGTCATAAGCGGCTCTTGGGTATTTTGTTAATTCCTCGCATGACGGAAAAGGTAGAAAAGGCTGGGAATCAAACCCAAACCTCCTGCATGATAGTCCATCGTTCTGAACATTTTGCCAAGATTGACAAGCATTTTATATCAAGTTATGCATTCGTACAAAAAATTATAAACCACGTTTTATAAAAATTGGCTCTATAAAAAAATTCATGGTTATGTTGTATGGATAAGGTCTACCTTTCTTTTTTCATTTCAAAAACCCTTGTACCTGGCATAGAACCATTTTTTTCTTCTTAGCGACTCTCGCAATTTCAACGATTTTTCATACATAAAAGCTTTTAAGTTTCCATAATAAAGTTTAATAACAAAGTTTTCTAAAATTGCTGTTTGGATCTAAAAAAAATTTTTTTTTTTTCAAAAATAGACTAAAATATTTTTTCAAATTGTCTTACTTTTCTTTTGATTTTAATAAATAATATTCTGATAATATTTTTTTAATTTATGAAAATTTTGTATTTAAAATAGTTTTTTTGTATAATTTTTTTTCTAAAATGTTTTTTTTTATGAAATTAATCAAATTAAAACTGCGTTTTGGGGTTAAAATCATTTAAGAAAGTACGTGCGATCCAGTCGAGCTTCCACAAAATACTGTTGAAAACACGCCTACTGAAAATGACAATAGAAGGAGCGAGAAAAATGGATTCAAGTAGATTCAAGCTTTGTCTGTATTAACTAGGTGCGATGAGAATAGGTGTGTTTGAAGTTCTTGAAAATAACGTTAAGTCTTCTTGTTTTACGAAATATCTGTGTTCAACCATAAATAACTGCGTCATCAGTACTTCTCTATCTTTGTGAGCTTGATGAAGGTCGCTAAAAACGCTAATAACTTGCAAATGTTGCTTATAGCATCTTTATATTCTAAGCGCTTCCTTTCACATGACTTATTTTTGCTACTTACTATTTGCTGACAACAAAAGCATCTGATGGAAAGTCATTCACGTCGATTCATGAACTCCATAAAAAAATTATTAAGAACAATTTTCACTGAAAAATGCCTATTCGTCCTTTCTCAGTTGACAAACAACCATGATATGGTAAAAAGTAATATTTTATGAACTTTTTGTTCACCAAGATTTTTCTGAAACATATTTTGTAAATTTGCACAAAAGTATAACGCCTTGTTATGATATTCTGTATTCGCACCTGTGACAGATTTCAGGTTTCTTGAAATGCATTATGAGTTGTGACAAAAATTAGAGATACCATTTTTTTTTTTGTATTTTTCTTGAAACCAATACGTACTTCCTAGAACAAGTAAAAAACAAATCTAAAGAAAAAAGTATTCAGACACATTTAATATGGAAGTATTTCTGTGCTCTCTGTCGCCATGAATGGGATTGTAATTACTATAATGAGCCAAAGAGTGTTTTCGTCTGCCTTGCTGCTGTAACATGTGAACTGGCAATGGCTACCCCCATTAAATTACCTCTACAACATCCCCTTCTTTGGTGAGCTTTCTCTACCCACGTGTCACTTTTCAACTGTGGAAGTAGAAATGCAGTTATTTGTTCTCAAATTAAGTTCATGGTTGAGAAAGTTTGTTGTTGTGCGCTTTCGAAGTGCACTATAATAGCGGCAATGCGATGATGGTGGGCTATGGATCCCTCTTCCCTGCTTGCTTCCACTTGATGGAGTCATAAAATCTCCGGCTATAAACATCAATTGCAAACTCCCGGACCTGTTCGGGTTCTAGAACTACCTCCACTTCCACTTCCCCTTTCGCTTTACGCCTTACTGCATCTCTAGGTCTACTCCGATGTGTTATTCGATGAAAACGCACTGAGTCGGTTTCTGTGTTTTGGCCTCCCTCTTCTTCCTCGGAATTAGTGCATGGAGAAACTTGTCGCCGGTGATACCGCGCTCTTTTACGTATAGAAGACCAACGAAACGACGACGACGAGAGCGACATCAATGATGTGTTGTTGTTGTTGTTGTTAGTCCTGCTGTTTCCGTTCATGTGTTTTTTGCTCGATTTTCGTGCAATCTGTGTTGGAAAATATTTTCTCTATGAATTTTACCTGAGTTATAAATAAAAAGTTCTATTATTGTGCATTCATGGAAAATGGGGGCGCTTTAGTAGCTTTTCCGCTTGTAAACCCATCTTCTGTGTATGGTCCGTTAGATTGAATCGTTGGCGTAGCGGCGTGTAAACCCATGTCACAATTTTCTCGCAAATAAAATGTTTACCTACTGCGGAATTTTTCTTAAATTTTTTTTAGATGTAGGTACATACGAGTATGTACATAGGTACATGCACATTTTTGTGCACCGACAGTTTTGCACTTATTGGTTCCAATGTGAAAACTTATGGGGACACTGACCTCGTTTTGCACCTACAAACAAAAAAAACAGATTTTTTCATAGATTATGAATCGTCCTCAATATGTGCAGAGAATTCGGGCTCTCACTGCTAGAGGGACCAAACAAAAAGATTGTTTTTTTTTTGGCAAAAATTCGAACAGAAATGCTCTTCACCAAAACAGCATAGCAGTACTATGCCATCTGCCAGCCACATCAGTTACCGCAAGGGCTCCGCTTTATGATTCTGACGTTCCTGATGGCACTTGGTGGCGGCGACGGCGGTAGCAAAAGGGCGGGTATGGGTGCCTTTGAAACATATTGTGCAACATAAGAGGAGATCTGTGTGGTGTTCTGGGAGAACTTCATACAACCATAATTCATATATTTCAATCCGATGTCATGTTGGATGGTTGGAAAGAGGGTGTTGGGGGAGTGTCTACGCCACTGCATGATATGCAGCACACCTGATGATGCCAACGGAAGGTAGGTTACCTTCCACCAAGTGACGATATTTGTATACCTGTTTTTGGTGCTCTGCTGCTGATGCTGACGGAGAAATGATGTCAGCGAAAATCCTTTTTTTGGCAGTGAGAACCTGAGGAACAACGTTGAAAACAGTATATTCTGTCAGTTTTGCATTTTTTGACAGCATCATACAACGAAGCAATGTATTCATGTGTGTTTTTTTTTTTTGTTGCTTTTATGTCTGTGTATTTTGGTATGATCAGAGTTGATTAATGAGACGTATGGCAATAAATATGTCCCCGCTACGTCGGGTAGCTGACAGATGACGTTTTTTTTAATCAGCTCTGAGATGCATATATTTTCTTTTTTTAATTGGAGTAGAATATTATTTACGGGGCTTATAGATTGGCATAGTTTTAATTTGGTAATAAGCAAAAGTGTCATTAACATATATTCGGTGTGGATAAAATAAATCTAAAAGGATAAGACATTTAAGGGAATGAAAGGATGAAACTATTTGACATAAGCTCAAACCTAGCCACAACTAAATATAAACTGATCCGCGGATACCTAAATACCTTTTTTTTAGTTTTCCTTAAATGTATTTACTTTTAAAATGTATGTATGTGGCCTAGAGGCCACAATTGACAAAACATTAGAGATCTTTGCACAGTTAAACCACCTGTCTCAGTTTATTGACGAGCAAACTCAAATTTGGACGTTAATAACACTATGTTTGCAGCGGACACTAGTAACATAAATAAAATCGAACAAAAATTCTCGGGATTCACTTTTAAAGGTCGTCGTAATACAAATGCAAGTAATATTCTTTGATTGAAATAATTAAGTCCTAGTTTCCATTAGAAATGTGGCCAGTCGAACTTCCTCTGAGTCGAATTTTTCTCGAACTCGAATTTTTTCCTCAAATGTTTGCATTATCTCAATATCAATATCTCAATCGCCTATTTTCAACCCTTTAAAACGAATGCTTGAATATATCACTCGACTTTTGATATTACGTGAAAGTAAGAAAGACTATGTGTAAGTTACACACAACATGCCTTTTAAGAATTGTTTCAATATTGAGAGAGAACTCATTTGATTAAAATATTGATGTGTCGTCTGCAAAAACAGCTGATTCACAAAGTGAAAGCACTGGCTAGGTAGATAAGTAGACATTGTACAAAAAATGTCCATGTACGGAGCCTTGTGGGACATCAAAACCAAAATAATATAACAAGAAACACCATAACAAATATGATTTGAAAATATTTACCCGACAAATGATTTTACACGTGTTAATTGGGAAATTAAGAACTGTTTTGCTAAACGAAATCATCAGCTTTTTATAAATCTTAAGATATAATTTCCGTAGACTGTTCTTCCAAGCGGCGCTTTTGTTACATTATTTTATGAAAAGTACTGTAAAAACTTCTGAAACTGAGTTGAATGTTTTTAGTTGAAATGAACTTTAAAATTTGTTTCTTAATTTAATTTGTTTCTTAATTTTTCTAAAGCTTTTTCTTCTTATACTAGTTTTAAAATAGTCGACGTTTCGAGTGTGCTTACACTCTTTTTCAAAACTATTTAGTTTAGTACCCACATTTTAAGAATTCCCCCAACATTCTTGATCTATTTAAATTGTTTTTTTTTTGTTTCTAAAATTTTGATAACTTAAACGTCTTTTTAATTATTTAATTTATTTAAATAATTAAAACCTAATAAAAACGAGTTAGATACCTAGATCAAAAATTTGGAGATAGATTTTTAAATTCACTCACTTAACCAAATAACCTAGAAAAAGAGTGTAAGCACACTTAAAACGTCTACTGCTTTGTTTGCTTTTCTGGCTTTGAATAGGTAAAACCCTCCCAGCATTAGGGAATTAACGAAGTTTTATGCACCTATTTTGATAAAATACTTTTCAAAAGAAAAACAACTGACTTCAAATTTAAGACTTTTAATATTTTCTCATGGATGCGATTATAAAACTGAACCAAGTAACTAGCTTTCAAATACAAAAAGAATCATCAAAATCGACCCACTCAGACAAAAGTTCTGAGGCAACAAAATAATAAAAAAAAAAAAAACAGGCGAATTGATAACCTCCTCATTTTTTGAAGTCGGTTAAAAATGGTGAAACTTGGTCAATATTATATCTTATTATATACACCTACTTTTTTTTACTATAACTTTTGAACAAAAAAAGTTAGAGGAAACAGGTACTTAGTTCATTTTGCAGGGAATTTGATTCACTACCGCTTTGTCATATAACTTCATTTTTCAGGTTAAAAAATACACGAGTAGTTTCAAAAAATAAAAATAAAAAATAACCTTTAAAAAAAATGGCGGCTATATGACAAAAGGAGCAGTTGTGCGAAATTCGGCTAGGATTTTTTTCCCAGAGCACCAAATAACGAAATCTAATAGCTCCGCTCTATAATTAACTTCGAAAAGATAACGCGTTGTTCGTATTAGAAAATTTATTGAAGAGAAAATATATGTAATTACAATGTCTACAACTGCTTCATAAGAAGTTTTACAATATAAGTGCAGAAAAAAGTTATCGCCATAGAAAAAGAAGCTGAGATAACAATCAAACATGACATAACGATGGTAAAGAATGAGAAAAAAGTGGGTCCGACAGACAGAATTGTCTGTTCGGCTGTCTGTCTGTATGTATCGGGAGACACAACCTAAACGAATGGGTCGATCTACTTCAAACTTGGTATGCAGCGTTCTTTTGAGACTATTCCCAAACGTTTTTTTTTTTTTTTAATTATTTTTCTTACTAAAAATAACGGTACCTGTCATATACCGTTTTAAAAAAACTCATTTTTCTCAAAAATGGTTCCTAAAATTTAGATTAAAAAAAATATTGGTTATTTTTTTGGATAAGGTCTATTTTTAAATGAAAACAATTTTTTTCAAAAACCGGTATTAACGGAAGGAGACAATCAGCATAAGAACACGGTTTAAGCGTTTCACGACTTAATCAATTTAAACCTTTTTTTTAAATAAAAGGTTTTAAGAAGCCGTAATAATATTTATTAAAAAAAAGTTAAATTTTTTTTTGAAAAATCATTTTTTCGAAAACTACTCAATATTTTTTCTCAAAATTTACTTTTTAGATGTTGATAAACAATATTTTAAAAATGGCTTACCAATTTTTTTATAAAAGTCCTTGCAGAATTTTATGTAGAAAAAATAGTTTTTTTTAAGAAACGGCGCTAACGATTTTAAATTTTTTTTCTAAAAATGTATCATTGTAGAAGAAATCAGATTGCATACTTCGTTTTGAGTTAAAATTCATTAAAGAAGCTGTTTTATATAGTCATTTGCAAATCGAATTTTATGCTTTTTTCTTTTCTTAAACTGCATTTACAAATTTTTAATTAAAAAGGCTTAGCATATATAGTAACTTTATCTATAAGAGCAAGTACGTGCGACCAGGTCGTGCATTTTTTTAATTATATCGGCAATTTGAGTTGAAGTGATTTCCTGGAGAGACATTTGGTATTTGGAGTTACTAATTGCTGAAACATCAAAAACCAACATTCAGCTGAATTGATACTTGACTGCTGGTGTGAGCTTTTTTTAAAAAAGTATGGTAATAGACACCTTAAATTAATAGACATCCTACAAAGTAGTTCAACATTAGATCCTCAAATAAATTTCCACTTCATCATTAATTACATTGATGTTATCTGTAAGTGCCAGGCTCTACATTTTTTTTTTTTTAACTAATCTATCTAACTTGCATTTGGTCCTTTTTGTTTGAACAAGCAATTAAAAAGATTTCATCCCTCTGCCATTACCATATAAAACACACATTGTAGGTTATGTATGTGTTTGCTTATACGTATCGTTTTGTTTGACTTTATTTTTGCTTTCGTTCATTGGAAAAACAACCCCAACTACAAACCTTAACCCCATAAATACGGATACAAGTGTCACTCAACTCTTAATGTCTACAAAGTAAATTGACACAATGACTGTGATTTCTGTGGTAAGTTTACCCACTAGCAACACTTTAACTTTATTTTAATGCATTGCAACATTTTTTCCACCGCCTAACTCACCCTTTCGCCCACAAAGTAAAATCACAACGGCTATAAAATAAACTGTAATCTACCACCCTCCCATACCCATCGCCGCCACCGTATCTAAACAACAGAAACCCCCTCTCCCTGCGCAAACAAAAGGCAATCCAAGTTATACCATCATTCCTAACATAGCGCAGCAGAAGCTTCTGCTGCGTTTGAACCATTTCACCCCCATTAACTGAAATGCTAGATCCTTCTTTCTATTCCCATACTTTTCTTGCATCCAATTTCCATTCTTTTGTAACTAAGGGTGTATGAATAAGTATGGAGCCAGGGGGTAGTGTTTGAGTAAAAATTGTTTTTTATTACATTGTTAACCGACCACAGCGGACATCATTTCCAAGGCAAAACTGAAGGGACAGAAAAAAATATCTCGGAAAGAGTGTAATAATTTCTATAGTTAAGGTTCCATTATCTCATATTTTACCTAAGTACTCGTATAGTGCTCCCGAAAAACCGCTGTTTTGTACACGAATGTGTCTATGCATGAGGGGTAATCCTGTTCCCTTTTTCTTTGTTTTACCTAAATTAATTAAAAATTATTACTTTAGTTTTATGAATGGATGAAGCATAACTTTGCAACCTTTTGCGTCCTACCCTGCTCAAAACCTGGAGCAGATAAAACGATGATAAAAAATGTTTGCTTTATTGTCTTATCTTTCGTATACTCTCCTTAAAAAAAGCGTGGTGTTGGAAAATAACGGAAAACACTAATGAATAATTCAATGCAAAATGGCGGAAAATGAAGAGAAAAATATACGAAACCACCTGGAAAACTAGAATAAAATGCACCGCACATCAGGGACGCTGTAGCTTGTTCGGAACCATTAGGTTATCTCTGATCCATTATGTTATGGTTAATATAACTTTTCGTTCAGGTAAACAAAATTGAATCAGTTGTTTAAAATATAGTTTTGAAAGGAGATAATTTCAAAAACTAATTCAAAATAACAAGCTTTTTTTCAAAAATCATATAAAAGAAGAGGTTTTTGACTTTACAAAAAGGTATAGCACGTTATTGTTTAGGTGTAACCGTTGATTTTTTCCAAATTAAGTAATTTTCTTAGACTTCGTTCCCCTTCCGGCTAAACGGAGAGGAATAGACCCCCCACCCCCTTCCCATACGATCTTTTACGACAACTAAGACTTCTACTCACAATTTCCGAAAAAGAAACTTGTTACTCAATAAACTAAGTTCTTTGAACTTAGTATAAGAAAAGTATATTTCTAACAAAAACACACCCCTCCAACGCAATGTCTAAGCATTATACACTTGGGTGGTCCACAATATCAATTTTGTTGTATTTCTTGGGCTTCTCTTGGAATTAATGTCCTTTGGGCTCAAGAATATTACCAGAATTTTTCAGATTTTTAAAATTATATTTAGAGGTCGAGAACATCGATTTTATTCATTTTCGAGTTTTTAATTGATTAAAGATATAAATAACCGGTTTTAAAAAATTTTATTTACATCAAAATAATCTATTGAAAAAGCGCTACAAAACAGCATTATACACTTACATAAACATTTCAATTATTCTATGGAATCTTTATTTCTTAAATTCCTTACATTTATTTCTCTTCTTTTATACTATCGACTTTTGAAGTTGTCACATAATTATATTCCATCTGTCTCGTAACATCTTATTCTCCACAAAATCCATTAGACAATATATACTTCCATAGATCAGGGATATACAGACCAACACACCGCCAAACTTAATGTCACTGCCGCACTTTATAGCTAACTCAATCTTCATCTTAAAAGGTATTTTAATCTTTACCAACTTTTAGCTCAAATGACCAACTTAGTTTATTTACCTCAAGCTGTCTGGTACCTGTTCAGTTTTTAATTATTTATCTTCGTCCAGTCCTCCTCTCTGTTTATTCTAACGTGGAAACTAATTTCTTCGTCTTTCTCAATGTCGTGCCTATAGCTTTTTAGTATATACATAACATAGGTTTGTATAATAAAGTACATATATAATCCAATGAGACTTCTATTATCTCGCTAGATATTTATGTAGCAAAAGGACTCTAGCTTTTGCCTTATCATTGCGACAGGATACCTTCAGGTGCTGAGATAAATTCAATTAATCCCGCCAGCTGTCAAGTAAAAAGCAAACATCTTTTTCATTTTATTCTATAAAGGAGATGTTTTTACCCTCCGCTTCTATGAATCTAATCCTAGATTAAAATATTAACAAGGACTTTGCAGATCGACATTATTTCTTCTCCTTTTTTTTAAACAATAAAAACCATAAAACAAATAAAACCATTTTCTTGAGTTAAAAAAAATCATTTAAGCACTGAATTATCTTTTTATATTTGAAAGGGAATTTCAATTAGGACTTCTTTGACTGAAAGGTAAGTGGACTGTACCAACCTAATGGAAACATTTGTACTGTATTTTGAACGCAAGGGGGGTTTCAAATGAGAGGGGTACGAATAAGGTCATCCTTCGTCTGAGCCATAACTCAAGTTTCGTCTAATTTAGATATATTTTTTTATTTTCATTTAACGTCATTAAAAACTATCAAAAAAATATCTCTCGTACTATGAAGTTGGATCACTGTGGCGTATGCGTAACATTTTTTCTTCTATAGAAAAATTTAATACCAAATTAATTTAATTAATTTATGTTTTATTTTATAAAACCCTTATTTAGGCTTGGATGCGTTTGGATTTAATATTTGCTAAATATTGTTCTGAACAAACATGAAATTTTGCTAATTTGATTTTGAAAGCTTGTATTTATATAAAGCATTTTTTTAAAGTTACCTGAATCTGAAATAATTGCTTTTCAAAAATGTAGACAATTTTTTTAGTAAACGTGCTCATATTAATCATTATGTACGAGTATCTCGAAATTAGTTATACTTTTTGACCAAATTCTTTTGATTATAAAAAAAAGAAAGACCATCCACAAGAACTCTGCTCTTTGAAACGAATGGTGTCTCTTTTTTATATTTGGGATTTTTTTTAACTATTGGACTAAAGAAAAAGCTTTCACGAACTACAAGAGTTAGTACAACAGATACACAGTCGTGCTTTTTATTTTTATTGCTTCTCCAATTCCTATAACTTTGTTACGGCAGCATTTCTCTTTTTTTTGATCAACTTATATAAAAAAAAATCACGCATGTTATTCCTATCTAATTGCATAGAAACTAAAGAACCGAATTTCGAGTCATCAGAAAAAATATTCACCCTTGCAGTTAACTAAAATCCAGGAATATTACAGCATCTAGAGGCGACAATTGATTTTATTAAAACTAGTACAGCCGATCAGTCAAAAACTGACCATTAAATCATAACATAAAAACTAAATTGTAGGAATAAGATCAAAACTATTAAAATGGGTTTCCTGTAAGTTTGTTCAAAAGGGAGAAATAAAATTTGATCGCAGAATTTTGAAATAAAAAATTAATCATTTGAAGGGTTAAGGTTGCCTAAACCATTGAATTGAGACCAATATTATTAAAATCGGTTGCCGGTAATTAAGTTAAAAAGGAAGCTATAGAACTAGTTTTTACGTATTAATATAACGATTAAAACTCCAGTGTTCTCTTGTTATTCACATTTATTCCCATTGCACCGATAGTTGTTTTACTGAAACATGAATTCTCGGGAGTTGTTTTACTTAAAACGACAAACGTAATAGGTGTGATTATCTACCTGCAATCAGAGTCAAAGGTGAGTAAACAGTTACCATTAAAAAAAATTTTTTTTACTAGCGATATTTCTTATAGAATCATACTTTCTTTAAATTTCATTCTGTTATTATCAAGGATAAGGTATTCAAGTTCATTATTATAACTTCGCAAACTGCCTTACTGAAAACTGAATAGCTTAAAAGATTATTTAAATGGGGACGTGCACTGACAAAGTGATAAGAATTGAGGAAAAAATCTTAACTTTGTCATATTTTTAAGATAATTTTCAACACAATTAATTTGAGAAATACTAATTTATATCATAATTAGAATTTGGTTTTTATATTTTACGTTTTTACTTGCTTTATAGGGCAAGTATTGAGTTCAGTATCAAAACGCGTGAATGAATTGTCTTCAAATTTGGTACAGATGATTTTTATGTAATTTTGAAAGTTTGTTTCTTTTTAGTTTTGAATATCTCATCTAGAACGAGTACCTCCCATACAACATTTTTTAGTAATTCGAGTTTTCTCGAAAACGGCTCTAACGATTTTGATTAAACTTTTTTATATGATTTCTTCTTTAACAATACATTTTTAGAATTAAAACAAAAAATATTAAAAAAAATAACATTACAAACGATTTAAACAAAAAAAAAATTGTATGCCATTCTTTACCTATTATTTATCAACACCTAAAAACTAAATTTTGGAAAAAAAACTCGCAGACTCAATATCGAAAAAAAAAATTCAAAAACTGTTCCCGTTTTAAAATAAATATTTATTTTTGCTTATTCTCTTATATCTTTCAGATAACCAAAAGCTAATATCTTCAAGCTTAGTTAATACATATGTATAATAGCTTTGCAGTACATGAGCAAGTTCATGCGATCCAGTCGTGCATTTTATTTCAAAGGTTATGAACGGAGGAATTTTATATATGCATTTGAGGCTAATTAAATTCTCGTATCCCTTATAAAAGCAATTAATCTGAAATATTGAACAATTTTAAGCAAGAATATGTCTTATTATGTATGTTTTATTTTGTTGCATGTTAACTTACTTTTAACGCCCTCTGTACACATAATGAAATCTAAGATATCATTTTTTTTTTCATTAATTCATATATTCTACTGCCTTGAATTTTCTTAAAAAAACATGGTAATCTCAAATTTTTCCCTATCGGTGCAAGATTTTTTTTGACAAAAAAGTGTAAAATATTGATTTTTACCAAAATGTTATTACATATATTATTTTTCTGGGTTTTAGATATCTCCAATATTTTAAGAATCAGAACAATCAATACAAGAAGTTTTGTTCACAATGGACTCAACCTAAGTTTAGCTTAGCTTCCACTTTTTTACGTTTTCAGATTCCAATTATCTTGATTTTAACAAAAGTTATCGTGTTAACAAATTTACAACGCTAACGACGACGCCGACGGCACGCACATAAAAATGTCTCAAAAAAGTGTTTTATTTACGTTTCGTGACGAAGAAGACTAATTCTGCAAAAAAAAAGGTTTGACGAAAACAATATAAAATGCACAACTGGGGCGCACGTACTTGCTCTCAGATGCAAAGTTAACTTGTACGTTAAAGCGCCTTATGTATAGTTTTTTAAAAATAAATAATTTTATACGACTAACCATCAAAATAAAATGCATGACTGGGTCGCACGTGCTCTTATAGATAAAGCCTTTTTAATTAAAAAATTGTAAATGCAGTTTTAGAAAAAAAAAATGAAAAAAGCATAAAATTCGATTTTCAAATGACTAATACAGCTTCTTTAATGAATTTTAACTCAAAACGAAGTATGCAATCTGATTTCTTCTACAATGATACATTTTTATTTTTGGGGTCCAACAAAAATTAAAAAAAACGTCACATACCAAGTTTGAAGTAAATCGATCTATCCGTTTAGGCTGTGGTCTCTGATGCATACATACAGACAGACAGACAGAATTGTCGGACCCACTTTTTTCTCATTCTCTATTATCGTAATATCATGTTTGATTGTTATATCAACTTTTTTTTGTACGAATGCGTAACTTGATATATGGTACTCATATCGCAAGTAAAAAGTGTAAGAAAAAACAAAATGACATAAACTCCTTCTTTAATTGTTTTGAGCTCCAAACTAAGTATGCCATTTATTTTAATTAGGAAAGATAATTTTTTTAGAAAAAAAAATTGAAAATCGTTAGAGCCGTTTTTAAAATTTATTTTCTTGCATAAAATTCCCAAACCTTATTTTTAAAAAAATTGGTATTCTATTCTCAAGAAAATATTAATGCATATCTTTACCAAAATTTCACAAAAATATAGTCACCCGTTTTCGAAAAATTGATTTTTCAACAAAAAAAAAATTATTTGGTTTTTAAATTCCAAAAATATTTTTTTTTTTAATTTTTTAATCAAATAAATTTTAGGTTGTTAAGAAGCTTCCGTTTAAGAAATTGCATCAAAATTGGTTGTGTCGTTTAAGTGAAACTCAAAAATGATAAAAACGGTTCTTTGGTAGGCACCTACCGTTATTAACATATCTAAAAAAATTTCTTTAGATTTAAAAGTACTGCCTTACTAACAAAAGTAAAAACTAATTTTTTATCCAAATCTAGAGGCGTTTTTTGGAAAAATTCAACTATTCTATTCAAAACTTCAATTTCTCCTCTAGGGAATTGCCCAAGACCCTTAACTACCAAATTTGATGAAAATCGGGGACTTAGGTTGTAGCTCGAGGTATACACCGACAGACAGACAGACAGAATTGTGAGACCCATTATCATTGCATTCTCTATCATCGTTATGTAATGTCTTATTGTTATCTCGAGTTCAATTTTTTTTAAGAATCCTAAACTTTTCCTACAGTATTTATTTATTTATTTAATTCGTTAAGGACTAACGTTAAACGCTTGTTATAATATTTATTAATATATTTTTGACGTAATTTTTTCTATAACAATAAATTTTTAGAATTTTTTTCAAAAAAATTTATCGAGCCGTTTTTTTACTAAAAAATTTTCAAACGATTTGTCAAAAAAAAATTTTGTATGCCATTTTTAAGATACCTAATACTTATCAACATCTAAATATCAAATTTCAATTTCTTAATATATTTAAGTTCAAACTCCTAACAGATCTTACAATTTCTACCTTCGAAACGCATCTTGCATTGTTTTTCTTTCCTTTTACAAGTTAGATGAAATAAATCTTAATTCTTATGAATATACTTTAAGCTCTCAATTTTGTATTCTACTTTTAAAAGGTATACATTCCTAGAAATATGTTCTAAGTGCATCTGGATGTTCAAAATAGAATTTTTATTTCTTTTTACGTAATTAATGATTCATAACAGAGCTTTTAGCTTTGAAATAACGATGAATTTTATCAGAATTGTTTAAGGCAGCTTAAAATTTATTATAAAAATAAACTGCAAACAAAAAATTGTAAATACTTTTTGCCAGTTCAATAAACTTTTGATATTATTAATTATTTTTTTTTTTTTGTATACTTTGAAACCAATAAAACTTTTAATTTCAATATCAAAAAGAACATGAATCAACCCGTCTGTTTCACATTATATTCTACTCACGCAAACATTACACAATCTAAAACAAAATGTTGCTAATCAGATTATACATATGCATGAACAGCGAAACATAAAATAAAGTGATTTCAATTTATGCGATAATCTCGACTCATTGCTTCCGGATATTTGCCTTAAGCTGCTGGATCCTTTCCTTTCTTCTCATATACCCCTTTTTGTGGTTAACATTATTTTGTATGTTGAACGAACCCCTCGTTATATTATACCTGCCAGAGTCGATTGCTGTCGCTCAGTGAGAAAGAGAGAGAATGAACTCGCAAGGATTAAGTTTTCATGAAAATTACAAAAGACAATGAAAAAATTACAACCCCCAACACAGCCAACTTAACCCATTCCACTTAACCCACCACTGTACAAAACTTTTCGCAAATTACTATGTTACCAGCTTTTAGTATAACACCGAAAAACCTCATAGCATTGTGAAGTGCATGTATACAGGAGTAAGTACACACACGTCATGGTATGCGCTGTTACGGAATATTATCGTGTTATACGGATGCGAATGTCTACCCCCAAAAACTCCATAACCACAAAATTTTCATATTCTCGCCTGTTTGTTTTTTTTTTTATTGTATCTTTTTATTGTTTTTAGGACATAACCTACCCCCACATTATGACTAGGATTTGAATAAAAACCATAGAGCAAAAACTTAGGACTAAGAATCTGAAATGGAAACAAATCGAAGTAAAGTGTGTGCGAAGCAAGAGGAAGAGATGTTTGTTTCTCCGAGTTACGGTTTAAACAGAATTGAGAAGCCGACGAAGTTAAGGAAAAGGGTTAACACCGGATGTTTTGGCGTGGCGGCAGCCATTAGAGTAAAATTAACAGGGTGATTACTTTGAGACTCTGTACATGTTTTTTTTAGACTCGAATAGTTTTGTTTTTCTAAGCCATTTTTAAGTGCATTTGAGAAGATACAGTATTTTGAATGTTATAAAAATGAAAATTGCTTGTATGTTTGAGTCTGAGCTAATATTTTTGTTCCGACAAACTACAAATAATGCTCTATATTTGTTGGATTTTATTTTAACTATCTAAAACACAGAAATTTTATGTTTTCACAAAATATAATTCACAAATTGTTGGATCTGTTAAATATTAATCTTGATCTGAAATTGATGCATATATGTATTTGACTTCAACTACAAACAATGCTTAAGTCATAAAACTTGCTTTAACACCTCTGTCGTTTTGTACTTGAATATTGTCGAGTTATAGTTAGAGTCACCCTTTATGTTGTGTATTTTTCAGGGTGGTGGTAATATGGCAAACAAAACTTCCAGCCCACATTTTGTTTAGAGCTTTTGAATTATTTATCCTTAATTTTCTCTTTGCCATGGCATCAGACAAAAAAAGGAAAAAGGTAAAGCAAATGGTGGAGGCGAGTATGATTAAGTCCCAGAACCTCACCCTATGTTTTGTGGATAAGTAAATATTTGATAAGACGGAGAACTTATATTAGACTTTTTTATCTGTAGCTTTGTATTTAAATGGAACTTTTCTCATTTTCTTTACAAAATTGCCGCATCTCTTTGGGATGTTTAAAGATTGAAATTTAATTTTTCCAAGTGCCACAATAAAGTAAACCAATTTTGTCGACTAATTAAGGACCTCTTTTCAATGTTCTCACCTCAAAGGAAAAGGAAATTGATTTGAAAGCACCAATTACAATCTGCCTCAAAATTGTCGTGTCTAGGCATTTAGTTGTTTGTAAGAAGGAAATTATGCTGGTCGACGCAAAATTCGGTTTTGGGGTTTCTTTTTTTTTTTTTTTTTAATTAAAATGAAGGAGAATGAGGTGTTATTCTTGAGAATTACTGAAGCAACTCTTAAAGAAAAATCATGTTGTTACATAGCTATGTATATTTGGAAAAAGAATATATTTTTTTTATTTAACCAAAAACTTGATTACGAGCAAATTAAGTTAATTTTAAATTAAAACTTGATGAAACAGTTGAAAAACGAGATATTAATACAATTTTTCATATATCTGCCCTTCTTTTATGTGGTTTAACATGCAGAAAAAAAATTTGTCTGCTTCTGCTGATTAGCTTACACACAAAGAAATTTGTTTCTGTAATAAACATATGTGAAGTTTGAATGTTATGTTATATGCCTTCGTGATACGTTTGTGTAGCTTGTAGGTGTAGGACATTATTTTGGTATAGGTATGCACATAATATAGTTAAACATTGTGCATATTTATACCCTATAGTATGTGTAGAGTGGGACATTCGAAATTCATTGCGACATTATTCTTTTATTCTTCCTTTTGAATTGATTTATTTTTTATTTCATTCGCTTCTTTCAACCTCGCCAACTCAATAGAAGAGTATTTTTCCTTCGTAAACTTTTGCTCTTTTAATTTATTTTCTTTTTTTCAATGCACTTTTTCATATTTTTATTTGTGTGCTTTTTTGCATCCTTTCCAAAAAGAACAAAAAAAAAATGGCAGACCAGACTTTGGGAAGTGTAATTATTCATGTGGTGTTTTCATGGATGATGGTTGTTTTCGTGGGATGATACAATAGAGGCGACATTTTGACTGCATTCTGTTTCAGTGTCGATGAACTACTGTTGTAAAAAAAAGTCAAAATAAATATTAAGAACGGAAAAGGTAAAATTTCGTACTCACAACCAGAGCAAGGAGGTAATAAAATACATTTTTTATTTTATATTTATATTTTCTTTCCATGTACATTTATATAAATGTATGTGCATAACATAATGCAAATGTAAACGCTCCAATAAAGCTAAACATTTTATCACAATCTTTTACATCATTAATAATTTAAGTGGGTTTCATAAAAATTAATTTATTTAATTAGATCACTCAGAAAAAAAATGTAAAATTAAGAATTTTATACTTTGGACCAACAACTTTCGTAGTTGAAAGGAACCCAAGAACAACAACTTAAAGGCGCTACCACTCTTGTTTGGCTGGAGATATAGCTATTTCGTGCTTTGCCACTTATGCACTCATCAGTCTCCTTTTTGTGGTGCTGAGCTTTAATCCAATTTTATTATGAAAAACTTTCTATGCACACCATGGGAATCGAACCCACGCTATCAGATCATAGCTCAGTCTTAGAAGTCGTGTGCACTACGCACTCCACCACTTTAGACCACTGACGTCACAGGTCGAGATGTGTTTCTTGTTTATCCAATGCATTTGGAGTCACAGCATTTTTACTAGCGCCTTTAAGTATGCCGTCTTGTTTTAAGTTGTTGTTGTTGTTTAAACATTCAATGAAATTGACGGAATAAAGAATGGTCAAGTCTAATAAGCTGACATTCTAGTACGAATAGTACAATAATAACAATAATAATAACTTAATAGACTGGTTTGTTACCGATCTTCCAACCTCTCCCCCTTTGATACGTACTACGAATTGTAGTCTATCGAAATAAGGTATGGAGAAAAATGGAGGCGGAACAAGACAGCATACTTAAAGGCGCTAGTAAAAATGCTGTGACTCCAAATGCATTGGATAAACAAGAAACACATCTCGACCTGTGACGTCAGTGGTCTAAAGTGGTGGAGTGCGTAGTGCACACGACTTCTAAGACTGAGCTATGATCTGATAGCGTGGGTTCGTTTCCCATGTGTAGGAAACGATCTATTATTTTTCAAATCAAGAAACAGCCAACCGTTACAGTTTTAGAATCGCTTTCCGATTAGTATAGATCTGAACCTACGAATTTAAATAATATATCATGAGATAAATTGTGGATTTCGTTTGCGAAATTGGTGGTGGAGATGCATAGGTGTGTATGTGTGGGCTGGTAGCTGGTAGAGAGTGATTTCGAACTTTTAAACAGCTGACATCCATTTGATGAACTTGAAATGGCATGAAGAAAATTTAGAGAGAGCATTTACTGGCTTGGGTAGATTTCACCCACACTAACAACCAAGTCAATGATGGAGGTTTTTCCGGAGATGTTTTTTGGTTGGATTTTGACTGGCAAATCTTGATTTTGATACACTTATTATTCAAAAATTTTAAAATGAATTTAGAGACCAAAATCATGATTTTTCAGTCAAAAACTCAGTCAGAAACAACGATCCCGGAAACTTTGGTGTGGCCATTTTCATGAAGGCTTGTCTTCGAAGACTCTCTAAGCGCGTCTGATTCCGACGGGCTATAAAAGGCCAAGTCGACAAACATTCGCTCTCTTGTGTGTCAGACAAATTCGTAGGGTTACCTTCTCGTGGCGGGAGATTTAAAACTTAAAAGCCGGTATCGGTAGTATACTTTTTAACGAAATAATATTCTACAATCTAACAAAAATTTAAAAGAAAAAGTACAAAAAGTAAAAATAAAAAAAAAAAAGACAAAAGACAAAGCGTTTTTTTTACAAAAAATAAGTAAAGTTTTTGGTGTGAAAAAAAAAAAAATCAATTTGTCGCTAAATTAAGAATACATTTGATCACCACGTTCTTGTGTTATCTAGACACGAAAATATATCGTAACTCAGAAAAAAACAGTGCTTACACGTGGAAATACATTTTCCGTGAAAATTCGTGCACGCACCATTAAAATCCATGTGAAAAACTCCATAGTTGACTACCTACCTATTCGCTATTTTCTAAAATTAAAAAAAAAAAGTAAAAAAATCGATAAAAAAGTGTCTCTACCCAAAAAAAAAAAAAAGCGCAAGAAAAAAAAGGCTTATTAAACCTACCGCACACACACAAAAAATTCTAATCAATATAAATAGTATCGATTCATCCCCAGAAACCACATGCAAAAAAAATTTAAGTTACCCCGAAAGCCCCGAAAACTAAAGTGTACCTACAAACTAATGCATTAATCCCCGCATGCAATCCCCGCAAAAAAAAAAAAAAAAAAAAAAAAAAAAAAAAAACCCACCCAAGTGAAAAAAAAAAATAAAGAAAATCCATTCCTGACTCGTCCATCACACTTGTAAAAACATCCGAAGTCCGAATTTGACTCCAATCCAGAGTCTCAACGATGTCCATGACCACCCCGCGTCTCTACCATCATTGAACAATACATCCAACCACCCCATAGGAATAAATATGGTAAGTTTTTTTTTTGAATTTATTTAAAAAAATATTTGAATGAACTAAATGCACTTTTATAAAAATACACACCTTTACCAAACGATCCAATAAAAAAATAACGATATATTGATTCCATCTACAACTACATGTAAATGTTCATGGGTTCATTTGGTGAAATCGGATGAGATAAAATACAGTAAATTATAAAAGAAATCATACGAAGAGAGGAAACTTGAAACTCTTAGCCAGGTTTCAAACCTCTGTAATTTTTTTCGTGTCTTGTTTAAGTTGAATTGGTTCATTTGGTGAAATCGGATGAAATAAAATACAGTAAATTATAAAACAATCATACGAAGAGAGGAAACTTGAAACTCTTAGCCAGGTTTCAAACCTCTGTAATTTTTTTATTGTTTATGTTGAATTTGCTCTATGAAATTAATTCTGATATAGTATATGGAGATATATGTATATGACACGAATAAAAAAAAAAAAAAAGAAAAAAAAAGTAATAGCCAAAATCGGTTCCATTTCTTATATAGAAAAAAAAATTTTAATTTAATTTATAGTTATACCCTTCAAGGTTATGTAAACCATTTATCTTTTTTATTATTATTGTAGATTAGCTTAGACTAACTGCTGTATGTATCGTTTGGCTGATTCTTGATTCTTAGAAGAAAATAAAGTAAATTTTTGGAATTGTACAAAGAGAACCTCTGTACAGGCTAGCTTTATTGTTGTTGGCTATTTGATTATAAAAGGTTAGGTTAGATGTAAGTTTTTTTTGTTAATAGATTAAGTAACCATTAAAATTTTCACTTGAATAAACAAATGTCTTAATTTTTTTTATGAAATTATTTTGGATAAAATTTTGTTTGGATTTCTATCTCTCGCTCGAAACTTATTTGGGAAGATGTTCCTTCATTTAATTCCTAGGTTTTAGGTGAGCCTCGATGAAACATGACCCATGAATAGGTGAATTTCTCGTGGGTGGATGTGGCGATGATACAAGAGAAGAAATTATGAGGATCGGAAAAGATGGGTTTAAAAGTATACATGGTATTGTAGTTTTTTTTGTTTCTTCTTTTAGGCTGATGACAAAAAGAAGGTCGTTTACAAGAAGATGATTAGGAGAACCTAAACTTCTATGTATTAGTTTTACTATACATATGTTTGGTCCGTGAATTACGTATAAGTATTTAGTTTACGTTTATCAACAACCTAAATTAGGGGCTATTACAAATAGTAGAGGGAGTAATAGCCAAGGCTGTGTCTTTATGATACGAGGGTGGGTTTACCTCAGAGAGACCCCAACACCTACGTCTCTCCTCACTTTTGGGGAACGGAAAAATATCGGTATATACAATTAAGGACGAATACGGGCTTCAGACTTTTGAACCCAATTTTCTTTAAATTTATCTCCCGGCATGAAAAACGTAGCGACCGTTCAGAGCTACAACAGCAAGGACCCCCCCATCCGACGAGCTTAGTCGTGCTTATGCAAGCATGCCACGCTGTTGTTGCCTGAACACCCTTTCTTTCCTGCTGCCAGGATCAGCCCACTATTCCTGTAAGTAGTGGGTTGTAATGGTGGTTAATGGAAGGAAAGGTTTTAGGACTCGTGTCAAGGAGGTTTCATTATTGTGCTGTCATGTTTTTGTTCAATCGTTTTTAGCACCTCTTCGATTTGAGAGAACAGAAAACCTCTGGCAAGAGTCCTTATGCCGACGACACCTCGGTTCCGTTACAGGTGGCGCCCAACGTGGGGCCCGATTCGTCCTTGAATTTCCATCCTATAGTTAGCTGATATTCTTTTTTTTTAAACTGAGTGCCTTTTAAGCATTGAAGTTTCATACAAGGTGTATTGTTATATTTATAGTTTGAACGGTTTTGTTTTTATTTTCTTTTAAAACTTTTTGAGTGTAAAGTTTGGAGCGGACGACCAGTAAATGGGTTGACCTATTTTCCCCGTTTAGCCTGTTGCGACAATCCGATACTTAAACTAACCATTGTTTGGAAAATCAAAGTTCTTTGAATGCTTGAATCCATATTTTCCGGTCTTAACGAGGATTATAGTGTTGTTCAAGCAATGCAATTGAATTTTGGTAATAGAGAGAACAATCAATGAACGCCCGCTATTATAAGCTCAGGAAGAATGTAATAGGTCTGTTGCGAATTGAACAGTTTTCAAATCTTAAATCTAACATTAAAGCAATGCCGCAATACCAAATTTCGATTTTTTTTTCTCTATCTTAAACGATATACAAACTTTAGCAATATACATACCAAGGTCTTTCAGCTTTTAACTAACCGTCCAGTTCCCAGTGAGTGCAATTTGTATACAAAATCATCATCTCATCGATCTTCAATCTTTCTTTTGCATTCGTCACATCCACCCGAAATATATATGAACAACAACAACCAAAGTAAAATTTTCTTTTGAATAGTTTTAAATAACTCAATTCGATCAGTTTTGCGTTAAATCTTTTCTATATAGTTTTTTTTTAGTTCTCTAAATTTTTGATTCCAGTTTAATAGATAATACATTTTTGATTAAGATTGTGTTGTACCATAGTGGGTACACTGTTTAAAAGGTGTACCTTTGAATTCATTTTGAAGTTTTTTTTTCTTCGTATTGATTTTGATTTTTGAAATAAAAGTAAGATACTTTTTTTCTCAAATTTCCTTTTAAATTTTTGAAGTTTAGGTACAAGCAGCGTTGTGTCTAGTGGTTAATTTGAATAGTTTCTCATCTACCAAGAATCAAGTCGTTTTAGATTTAGAAACGGTTGCAGACTTATGTCCCATTTGGAAGGTGAAAATCATTTTTTGCGTTCAGGTCGTAGTTGGGGTACTAGTAGAACCAATCGTGGTCGCGGTTATAGAGGCCGTCGTAGTTGTGGTCGTTTCAATAATAATTACAGACGCCTAACAATGTCTGAGACTGGAAATACTGTAACACCTAGCCATCCAGGCTCTTTAAATGAAACAGCTGAATCGCAAAATAGAGGATCTGGGGAAAGACCTCCAACACCAGACAGACAGGAACATGCAGAGGTTGCAGCAGGTTCTCGAAGTAATCGTGGAGATCCTACCAAGAAGCTTCCAGGAAACGGTAATGAAGATTTAGACATTCCAACGTATATCCAAGGTTTGGTAACGGCAACCATCGGAGTCAGTAGAGCTGAAGATCTGCAAGTGATCCGTAGAGAGTTGGATATGAATAGAGAAGAAATGAAGAAACAAATGGCGACTATTATACGCGAAACCTTAGCGGCTAACACACCTTCGGTGCAGAGCGAGTACGAGGTTCGTAGACGAGCACCACCCACCGAAGCAATTCCACCTTCTCTGTCTCATCATAACACGGCTCAAGTTACGGATGCCACTCGACTTTCGGCCCAGGGGAGTAATTTAAATCCGAGCGCATCCGAATTTCTTGCTCGAGTTCGGAACATGACCCTGAATGATGTTTCTATGGAACCTTCTGTAGAAAATCAATCGCAAGGTAATGTGGCATCCTCAAATTCGAGGGTTAAGGCTCACAGTTTCCACAAGTGGGGTTTAAAATACGACAACGTAAATATGACCGTGGATGAGTTCATATTTAGGTTGGAAAGACTTAAAAGTTGTTTTAATGCTACGTGGGAAGAGATTGTTCTACATTTCCACCAATTTGTTAGTGGGCAAGTAGAAACCTGGTTTTGGGTCTTCCTCAAAAGTAACCCCTCAATAACTTGGACTGCCTTACGTTTTGCTTTAGTAGAACAATTTCGTTCCCTTGAAACGGATACTGAACTTTCCAGACTCCTGTATGATCGTCGTCAAGGCTCTAATGAATCTTTCGATGATTTTTACATGGCAATACAGAAACTGAACACGCGGTTACTAATTCCTAAACCCAACACGGAGCTAATAACGCTCTTAAAGCAAAATGTGAGAAGACGGATGGGAGAGTTGCTGTTGACCTATAGACCTACAGGGTTAAACGAAATGGTATATGTTTGCCGAAATATTGAAAAATATTTAAGCGAGCAGGATGGACAGAAAGCTAGAGGTCAGGTGACTCAACCATTCCGCAGACATGTAAACGAGCTAGGAACGCCGGAGGATTTCTTTTCACCATCTACTGCAGTCGAAGCCATCCAGGAAATTCGAGATACCAGCAATTACATTTGCTGGAACTGCAGAAAACTAGGTCATGGATTTATGGAATGTCCTGTTTCCCAGCGGTCCCTATTCTGCTTCCGATGTGGGAAGGAAGGTACCACTTCACCTCAATGTACAAGTGTAAAATGCTCGGGAAACGCAAGGAAGAGCAAAACCTCGACCGGGATGTCTTGCTCGCAAAACCGGAATCCGGAAACCCAATAAACCAAACCCCAATATCTAAACAATATTCTATTCCGACACCAATCCAAACTTTAAAAAGACCAACCGACTCATTAGCTATAGTACAAAATACGCCGCCCCCAAAACAGAAAATATCTTCTCCAACTAAAAGTCTTCATCAACGGCAGGTTGAGTACTATGCCGCCAGAGACAGGATCTTTGGTACTACAAAATCTCACATCTCAAACAGAATAGCCAGAATACGAAAACGAAAAAAGAAAAAAAAAGATGAAATGAAAAGTATCGAAGCCACAAGATTGTGTTGCTGTGACGATCCTCGGCCTTACGCGAATGTCAACATTTTGGGAGAAATCATGCTTGGACTACTAGATAGTGGTGCTAGCATCAGCTGTTTAGGTGCAGGTGGGGAGGATTTTCTCCGCAAACACAATATTACCATTACTAAATTTTCTGCCAATGTCCAAACAGCGGGCGGACATAAACAACCGATAGTTGGAAAAGTAATAGTTGATACATCGTACAAGAATATGACCAAGCCAATGGAACTTTATTTAGTCCCAACCATGAACCAAAAGTTAATTTTAGGGGTTGATTTTTGGAAAGAATTTAGTCTTGCCCCTCATTTGATATCTGAAATCTCAGCCCCGGACATGACGTCTGATTGTATTGCTTCAGAGATGCGAGAACTTTCAGGGGAGGAACTTGATAAACTAAAGACAGCCATCAGTGTGTTTCCGTCCTATGCTAAGCTTGGCTTGGGCAAAACCACACTTGAAGAACATGTAATCGATACAGGGGATGCCGAGCCGATAAAACAAAGACACTATCCTGTGTCTCCAGCGGTTCAACAGCTTTTGTATGAGGAACTGGATCGCTTACTTGCCATGGGTATTATTGAGGAAAGCAATAGTCCATGGAGCTCTCCAGTAGTCTTGGTGCGAAAACCGGGCAAAAACCGGATGTGCCTCGACTACCGGAAAGTTAATGCCAAGACTAAGAAGAGCGCGTATCCTTTGACTCAGATTCAAGCTGTGCTAAGTCGTATTTCAGATACACAGTACATTTCTAGTGTGGATCTGAAAGACGCCTTTCTGCAGATACCGTTGGAGGCATCATCGCGGGAAAAGACTGCGTTCACGGTTCCCGGTAGACCTTTGTACCAGTTCAAGGTAATGCCCTTTGGCCTTTGCAATGCACCGCAACGTCTTTGCAAACTGATGGACAAAGTGGTTCCCCATGAACTAAGAGAAAAGGTTTTTGTTTATCTTGACGATCTTCTGATAGTCTCAAGCACCTTTGAAGAGCACCTACGATTTTTGAACATCATCGCTGAAAATCTGAAAGCAGCAGGTCTGACGATTAACCTAGAAAAGTCGAAATTCTGCTTTAAAGAGCTTAGGTATTTAGGTTACGTCATCGGCGATGGATGTCTCAAAACGGACCCGGCAAAAGTATCAGCAATTAAAGACTTCCCAATTCCCCAAAATCAGCGCCAAGTTCGAAGATTCTTAGGTATGTCTGGCTGGTACCGTAGATTTGTACGAGACTATTCAACTCTTGCGACTCCCATTACAAACACCTTAAAAAAAGACAAGAAGTTTGAGTTTGATTCCGACGCGATTAAGTCTTTTAACACCATCAAGGATATGTTAACTACATCCCCGGTTCTAGTGACA
Source organism: Meliscaeva auricollis (assembly GCA_948107695.1). Taxonomy (NCBI): domain Eukaryota; kingdom Metazoa; phylum Arthropoda; class Insecta; order Diptera; family Syrphidae; genus Meliscaeva; species Meliscaeva auricollis. The sequence continues at coordinate 36,151,665 of OX403619.1, read as the reverse complement.
CCAGATTACAGCAAGCCTTTTTACATTTTGTGTGATGCTTCATCGAGCGGAATAGGAGGGGTGTTATGTCAAAAAGACGAAGAAGGCAACGAACGCCCTATCTTTTATTACTCGCACAAAATGAATAAGGCCCAGTGCAACTACAGTGTCACGGAACGCGAGTGCTTAGCTGCAGTCCGAAGTATTGAGCAATTCCGACCGTATGTGGAAGGGTATCACTTCCATGTAGTAACAGACCATGCAAGCCTGAAGTGGTTGATGAGTTAAAAGGATCTCAGTGGAAGATTGGCTCGATGGAGTCTAAAGCTACAAGGGTATGATTTTGAAATCGAGCATCGAAAAGGTTCCCAACATGTCGTACCAGATGCTCTGTCAAGAGTGTATGCTGCGGATGTTTTGAACCTTGATGACATATCGAAATCGTGTTCTAATGATTTGCTGCACGTAGATCTAACGGATCCCAGTTTTAAATCTGAGGAATACCTTCAGGTCATAGACAACATCGTAAAGCAAAAGGAGCAGCTGCCTGATCTTCAAGTCTCGGACAATTTCGTGTATAAGAAGGTTAGACACAGCACAGGTTGTCCTCTTGAGGATGACCTAGGATGGAAGCTATGGATTCCACCGCAGCTCACCGACCATTTGATATCCTTGGCTCATGAACCACCAAAAGCTTCTCATGGAGGTTTCGGAAAGACTCTAAGCCGGCTTCGCAACCAATTTTACTGGCCAAACATGGCATCGCAGATAAGGAGCTACATTTCTCGCTGTGAGGTTTGTAAAACTTCCAAGGCCTCGAACCAGATCCTGCGGCAACCGATGGGAAAAGCCTTTACTGTGGAACGACCCTTCCAACACGTGTATATGGACTTTCTCGGACCTTACCCAAGGTCTAAGGCTGGTCACACGATGATTATAATAGCTCTAGATCAGCTTACAAAATTTGTTATCATCCAAGCCTTAAGAAAAGCGACAGCAGAAACAGCTATAAAATTCCTACACGATCAGATTCTATGCACCTTTGGCGTTCCAGAATCGATTTTGACTGATAATGGTAGTCAATTTAAAAGTTCAGCATTTGCAAAGCTATTGAATTCGTACGGTATACAACACATTAAAACTGCAGTTTACGCACCTCAGGCCAACGCCAGCGAACGAGTGAATCGTTCACTCCTGGCCGCGATTAGGTCTTATTTGGGAAAGGATCAACGAGACTGGGATATACACCTTCCTTCGATCAGCTGTGCCTTGAGAACAGCTGAGCATTCCGCAATTAATATGTCACCGTACGAAGCTTTATTTGGGCAAACAATGATTCAGCACGGTTCTGACTATGCGCTCTTGCGAAAGCTGAACTGTGTGAACAATTCCGAGGTAAACCTTATCCCAAAATCATCGAAAATGAACCTTATTCATTCAACGCTTAAAGAATCGCTTCAAAAAGCTCACTTAACTTATGAACACGCTTACAATTTGAGGAGCAAAGACGTAAAATATAAAATTGGTGACATCGTATATAAGCGTAACTTTGTCTTGAGCGATAAAAGTAAGCGTATAAACGCAAAATTATGCCCCAAATTTACGAAAGCAAAAATCCGCAAAATTATTGGTAATAGTCTTTTTGAGTTAGAGGATATGGATGGGAAGGTTATAGGTATTTTTCACTCGAAGGACCTCAAGAAGTAGTAACGTACCAATGCCCGGCTAATTCAGTCTGTGCATGAGACTAATCAGGGGTGGGTCGACTAATGATGAGAAATGAGTGAATGCATAAGGAATCGTTTCGTTTTCTTTTCCATTTTGAATCTCGAGGTTCCCCAAAATGTAAACGTTTGTAGGAAACGATCTATTATTTTTCAAATCAAGAAACAGCCAACCGTTACAGTTTTAGAATCGCTTTCCGATTAGTATAGATCTGAACCTACGAATTTAAATAATATATCATGAGATAAATTGTGGATTTCGTTTGCGAAATTGGTGGTGGAGATGCATAGGTGTGTATGTGTGGGCTGGTAGCTGGTAGAGAGTGATTTCGAACTTTTAAACAGCTGACATCCATTTGATGAACTTGAAATGGCATGAAGAAAATTTAGAGAGAGCATTTACTGGCTTGGGTAGATTTCACCCACACTAACAACCAAGTCAATGATGGAGGTTTTTCCGGAGATGTTTTTTGGTTGGATTTTGACTGGCAAATCTTGATTTTGATACACTTATTATTCAAAAATTTTAAAATGAATTTAGAGACCAAAATCATGATTTTTCAGTCAAAAACTCAGTCAGAAACAACGATCCCGGAAACTTTGGTGTGGCCATTTTCATGAAGGCTTGTCTTCGAAGACTCTCTAAGCGCGTCTGATTCCGACGGGCTATAAAAGGCCAAGTCGACAAACATTCGCTCTCTTGTGTGTCAGACAAATTCGTAGGGTTACCTTCTCGTGGCGGGAGATTTAAAACTTAAAAGTCGGTATCGGTAGTATACTTTTTAACGAAATAATATTCTACAATCTAACAAAAATTTAAAAGAAAAAGTACAAAAAGTAAAAATAAAAAAAAAAAGACAAAAGACAAAGCGTTTTTTTTACAAAAAATAAGTAAAGTTTTTGGTGTGAAAAAAAAAAAATCAATTTGTCGCTAAATTAAGAATACATTTGATCACCACGTTCTTGTGTTATCTAGACACGAAAATATATCGTAACTCAGAAAAAAACAGTGCTTACACGTGGAAATACATTTTCCGTGAAAATTCGTGCACGCACCATTAAAATCCATGTGAAAAACTCCATAGTTGACTACCTACCTATTCGCTATTTTCTAAAATTAAAAAAAAAAAGTAAAAAAATCGATAAAAAAGTGTCTCTACCCAAAAAAAAAAAAAGCGCAAGAAAAAAAAGGCTTATTAAACCTACCGCACACACACAAAAAATTCTAATCAATATAAATAGTATCGATTCATCCCCAGAAACCACATGCAAAAAAAATTTAAGTTACCCCGAAAGCCCCGAAAACTAAAGTGTACCTACAAACTAATGCATTAATCCCCGCATGCAATCCCCGCAAAAAAAAAAAAAAAAAAAAAAAAAAAAAAAAAACCCACCCAAGTGAAAAAAAAAAATAAAGAAAATCCATTCCTGACTCGTCCATCACACTTGTAAAAACATCCGAAGTCCGAATTTGACTCCAATCCAGAGTCTCAACGATGTCCATGACCACCCCGCGTCTCTACCATCATTGAACAATACATCCAACCATCCCATAGGAATAAATATGGTAAGTTTTTTTTTTGAATTTATTTAAAAAAATATTTGAATGAACTAAATGCACTTTTATAAAAATACACACCTTTACCAAACGATCCAATAAAAAAATAACGATATATTGATTCCATCTACAACTACATGTAAATGTTCATGGGTTCATTTGGTGAAATCGGATGAGATAAAATACAGTAAATTATAAAAGAAATCATACGAAGAGAGGAAACTTGAAACTCTTAGCCAGGTTTCAAACCTCTGTAATTTTTTTCGTGTCTTGTTTAAGTTGAATTGGTTCATTTGGTGAAATCGGATGAAATAAAATACAGTAAATTATAAAACAATCATACGAAGAGAGGAAACTTGAAACTCTTAGCCAGGTTTCAAACCTCTGTAATTTTTTTATTGTTTATGTTGAATTTGCTCTATGAAATTAATTCTGATATAGTATATGGAGATATATGTATATGAAAAAAAAGAAAAAAAAAGTAATAGCCAAAATCGGTTCCATTTCTTATATAGAAAAAAAAATTTTAATTTAATTTATAGTTATACCCTTCAAGGTTATGTAAACCATTTATCTTTTTTATTATTATTGTAGATTAGCTTAGACTAACTGCTGTATGTATCGTTTGGCTGATTCTTGATTCTTAGAAGAAAATAAAGTAAATTTTTGGAATTGTACAAAGAGAACCTCTGTACAGGCTAGCTTTATTGTTGTTGGCTATTTGATTATAAAAGGTTAGGTTAGATGTAAGTTTTTTTTGTTAATAGATTAAGTAACCATTAAAATTTTCACTTGAATAAACAAATGTCTTAATTTTTTTTATGAAATTATTTTGGATAAAATTTTGTTTGGATTTCTATCTCTCGCTCGAAACTTATTTGGGAAGATGTTCCTTCATTTAATTCCTAGGTTTTAGGTGAGCCTCGATGAAACATGACCCATGAATAGGTGAATTTCTCGTGGGTGGATGTGGCGATGATACAAGAGAAGAAATTATGAGGATCGGAAAAGATGGGTTTAAAAGTATACATGGTATTGTAGTTTTTTTTGTTTCTTCTTTTAGGCTGATGACAAAAAGAAGGTCGTTTACAAGAAGATGATTAGGAGAACCTAAACTTCTATGTATTAGTTTTACTATACATATGTTTGGTCCGTGAATTACGTATAAGTATTTAGTTTACGTTTATCAACAACCTAAATTAGGGGCTATTACAAATAGTAGAGGGAGTAATAGCCAAGGCTGTGTCTTTATGATACGAGGGTGGGTTTACCTCAGAGAGACCCCAACACCTACGTCTCTCCTCACTTTTGGGGAACGGAAAAATATCGGTATATACAATTAAGGACGAATACGGGCTTCAGACTTTTGAACCCAATTTTCTTTAAATTTATCTCCCGGCATGAAAAACGTAGCGACCGTTCAGAGCTACAACAGCAAGGACCCCCCCATCCGACGAGCTTAGTCGTGCTTATGCAAGCATGCCACGCTGTTGTTGCCTGAACACCCTTTCTTTCCTGCTGCCAGGATCAGCCCACTATTCCTGTAAGTAGTGGGTTGTAATGGTGGTTAATGGAAGGAAAGGTTTTAGGACTCGTGTCAAGGAGGTTTCATTATTGTGCTGTCATGTTTTTGTTCAATCGTTTTTAGCACCTCTTCGATTTGAGAGAACAGAAAACCTCTGGCGAGAGTCCTTATGCCGACGACACCTCGGTTCCGTTACACATGGTGTGCATAGAAAGTTTTTCATAATAAAATTGGATTAAAGCTCAGCACCACATAAAGGAGACTGATGAGTGCATAAGTGGCAAAGCACGAAATAGCTATATCTCCAGCCAAACAAGAGTGGTAGCGCCTTTAAGTTGTTGTTCAAACATTCAATGAAATTGACGGAATAAAGAATGGTCAAGTTTAATAAGCTGACATTCTAGTACGAATAGTACAATAATAACAATAATAAGGAACCCAAGAACTTAATATTCTTAAATCAACAACTTCAATTGTTAAAATTTTAGGATGCTGTCAAAATAACTTTTGTTTCCACAAACAAAAATGTAATAGTAAAGAAAAAGCAAGAAAGTAAAATTATTTATGTTTACAAATTCATTTGTATATTATTATACTATCCTGCTTTCACTTAATTACTACATCATTTTTCTTTCTCTCCTGAAATGAAGCACATATAATATTAGCTGTTTTATTATCTATTTTTAATTTTAGCATATTATGCAACGCAAAATCTTACTGCAATTCAAATTTTATAAACTTATTAAAAAATTAACCTTGAAAAAATAGGAAGCCTCTTTTAAAAAAATGAAGTTTCGAAATAATGAAATAATATTAATAATATTAATTTTTAGACATTCAACATAGCACATACAAATAAAATCAAACGATTTTTTCAAATGACAGAAATTCGTGCAAGATTTTGAAAAGTTAAACCAGCATCGTGCTATACAAAGTTTTTATTAAAACATACCTATTCTCAGCGGAGACATATTGGTACATTCAATGGGCTCTATCTTTGGTCTCCGGCATTTTTTGGACCTGTCCAGACGTTAAGAAATAAATTTCTTGAAATAAAGCTTTCTTTTGAAATACATTTAAATTCTGTTGGATCTACACCCATTTTGCACATCATTCTTTTATCAAATTTGCTTCAAAACCAAACAAGTTGTGAGAAAAGCTTTTTAACGCCCCAAGGTGGACGTGCCCTAACCGCCGATATGTACCAAAATAGGTATTTTGTTGACCTTTTAAAAATATTCCAAATGGTTTCAAATTTCGATCTACTGTTAATAAAAATTCAGAACTTTGACCTGTTTTCTGCAATAAATGACTTACTGATAGAAAATTACAAAATTTCTTATATTTTTAAGTGCCCAATTTCCTGTCTGTTATCTTAATACAAAATAAATTAACTTCCGTACATATATTTTGAAAAAAATTGTTTTCAACTCAAAATTAAGAATTCAGGCGTCAGCAATGTAATCAAAGTTAAAAATAACAACAACAAGAAAAGCTTAACTTTTCAGTTTTATTCATCGTTTTTCATTCACTTTACATTATTTCCCTGTTATTAAATTTTAAAAAAAAAATCATGCTCCATATATTTAAGAGTGGCCAAAATTTGTTTAATAATTCTAATCTTATGAACCTATGTAAGAGAAACAAAGAATATGAAACATAAAAAGTTATCAAAACCTTTCTGCTATGTTCCCCCTAATTCAAAAAGCCTTCATATCCGAAATAATCTCCCCATAAACCCAATTCTTAAATATTACGGCAGTTTACTTCTCAACGTCTACATAATACCTTATTATCCTTCAAAATGAAGATATATAAATGTGTATCGTACATGAAAAATCATAATACTCCGCCAAAACATTGCACACCATTACCCGCTCAATCTAGCCGCACCAAAAATATAAAGAAACTTTGATGAGAAAAATGTATCCAGCTAGGGTCGATAAATTTCTGATGAACTCATTTTGACTTTTTATCCACGCAAGACCAAATTGAAATACATATTTTTTGACTGACTTGTGCCCCGAACCGTGCGTCTTGGTAGTGAACAACAAGTTTGAATGAAGGCGTCGAGTTGATTGGGAGCCAAGTTCATCACTTTATCGAAAATAAAAGAGACGATAAGAGTCCTAGCCTCCTAGCTCCTAAGGAAGCATGTTATAAAGCAGGTTGTGTTACTATATCGTTAGATACCATAAACTCTTAATCCGCCTTCATAGAAGCATATGGTTTTTCTATACCATCTAAAATCCAATAAGTTCGAAAGAAAAATGCCAAGGAATTTCAATGAAATACCACACAAATCTCATTCAAAGGGTGCACACAAGACACAAAAATCAGCAACAAGGATATTTTTTGGGCGGGTGTCCTTGCTTTGCGATTGAGAAAGGGAGAGGTGGTTTATTCAACCCCACTTGCTTCACTTAAAAGAATAACCAAACAAGAAGAAAGAATTTTTGTTGCTTAGTAAATATCCTTCGTCTATCATTCTTGTTTTCTGTCAACCAACGAACGTAGGGACCAGAGAGATGGCTACAAAAGATATACCTACATTTGTAGATATGTTATATCCTGTTGTCTGTTGGGCTGTCATGTCCTTCTGTGCATTTCGCCCTTTTACACGACCTCTGATGGCTGTAAGACAAATGAGAATATTTACCGAAAATATCCTTCAAACAAAATAAAGGACACAATTTAAATCGAGTGAAAGAAAAATGGTGAAAAGGACTGCAGTTGTTTTTTTTTTTGTCAAGTAATTTTCCAGAGTGTTTCCTTTTGAACAATATTTTCACTGCGAACAATATTAAGTTGTTTTTCACATTAAGGTCACAAAGTGGGTTGTTTTGTTAACTCATTCGCATTCAATGGGGAGCATTATTTTTATAAGGTGGGGTGGCGGGTGAGAAGAAACCTGTGATAAAATATTTTTACAACTTTATTCCCTTTGATTGCTCAAATGTCAAATGAAATGGACTAAATAACTAGATACACAGCGCATGGAAGGAAAACAAGGTAATGAAGTAAATGGAATGTATTCACTTTGTAAAGAGAGTCAAGACATTTCTATTATTAACTTGCGTTTGCACTAATTTGAAATGATTTAAAATAGGTAATGCAAGGGCTTAGTTTTTGAAAATGCAATTAATAAAGAAAATATGTAATTGATCTGATCTAAGAACATTATTTTCCTCGTTTCCCGAATTTTGTTTTTTTCAACAATTAACTCCAAATTAGATGGATTGCCAGCTAAATAATTTTGAAGTTAGAATTTTTTTAAATACGTAAGAAATTTACTTGTTCTAGTTAGAAAAAAATAAAATAAAATACATTACTGGATCGTACGTACTTGCACTTAGGGTCAAAAATTAAAAATCTTTAGAGCCATTTAAAAAAAAATTTTTTTTATAAATAAAAATTCTCAAAATTGGCATCTCATTTTTAAGAAAATGTTTATAGAAATCTAAAACCAAAGATATCATTGATCCGTTTTCAAAACTTCCATTTTTGAAAAAAAAAATTGAAAATTTTAAAATAAAATAATCACAACCTTTTGTGTGAAAACTTTCATTAAAATCCTTTAAGTCGTTTACGAGAAAATAAAAAAAAGAAGAACGTGTCTGTGGGAGGTGCCCTTATTAACCGATGAAATTTATTTCAAAAGTGCGACCTTGCCTCTTGTAGTACAAACACAAATTTTAATCAAAATCGTTAGAGTGGTTGTTGAACCAAATAAGTTTATCCATCTTCGGAATATGAAAATTTTCCCTCTGGAGACCCACTCAAAAGCCTTAACTACCAAGATTGAATACAATCGCTAAAGCAGACAGACAGAGAGACAGAATTGCCGGACCGACTTTTTTCCCATTCTCTATTATGGTATTGTCATGTTTGAAATGGTTGAAAATCGCCAAAATTGCAGTTATGTAAACGACATAACTGCAATTTTAGCGATTTTCAGCCATTTTTGGTGATTAACCAAGGTTAACGAAATAAATGAACTCCAGATTTGCCATGAAATAAATGAAAAAAGTTTGAATTTTTTTAAATGCTGATAAATGAAATATTTCACTATTTTTAGCAATTTTTGCAATTTACTAAACATTTTGGCGTAGTATCGACCAAGATTCGAATAAAGCACAGTGAATACATAAATCTAGGTGGGTACGATCAAAGGTACAACCTACAGGACAGTTTTGTGAGCTAGTCTAGTTATTCTAATTTTAATATATTCTATAAATACTCTATAAATATCAATCAATAAACATGCCCAATTGGCAATTCAATACAAAATCTAACAATTCTAATTTAAGAACAACGGCCCATTTTGTTTATACCTACCATTTGATATTTTTTTTTTTTTTTTAACAAACTCACTTATCATGTAGGTATACTTTTATCACCATGTATCTGCGTTGAGTTTCTTGCAATACAAAAAAAACTTTTTTGTTGATGAGTGGCAGCTGTCTATTTAATAAATAATATTTTATACACGCACACCCACTAAAACTGAAATACCAATTTTTTTTTCCTAAATGATTAATGTCAGAGCCAAAGTGACGATGAGACAAAAAGATATCACCGAAAAATATTGTCATTCATAGAAGTTGTTGGAATTTCTGTTCCATTTCTAAAAATAAAGGAAAAAAAAATATTTCATATTTCAAGTCCTCCTCAACGCAAACATAAATCTTTTTTTACATAGATAATATTTATGTTTACACAATCAATTTATTCCGAACAAAATTTGCTCGGTCCATACAATATATTTGGTATTATGAATATAAAAAAAAACTTTATGAAAAAAAACCCTGTCATACAAACAAAGTGATGTACATATGTATATACTACATAGATATTTAGGCGTTTTATTTTAATTTATTAAAACTTCTTTTATGACTAAAAAAGAATTTATAACTTCATGCTCATATTTAATAGATTTATAAATGAAATTACAACTCTAAATCTATATTCTTATTCACACATTTTCCTCTGTTTTTGTATTTGATATTTTGTTAAAAAATAAATATAAATATTATTTAAATAAAATGATAATGAATATTAATAATTAAACAAAAAATAAATAAAACGTAAAAACCACTAAACGAATGAAGTTTATTCTATGCAGGCTTTTTTTTTATTCTATAATAAATAAAATATTCAAGTCCTGAAAATGTGTTTGAAAAACATTTCACAAAAATTCCAATATAAAATACAAAAAAATGAAATAAAATAATATAGCTATCTCTTAATTAAGAACAAAAAATTCGAATGTGTATTTTTCTATTTAAGTATACGTAGTGCCATACTGTAAATTTATTCCCGCCAAGTGGATGGTAAATAAAAAAAAAATATACACAAAACTCGAATAAAATACTCAATCGTGCACTCACGCTAAAAATATCTTTAACCTTAAAATAGGATAAAGCAAGCAAAACAAAAATAAAGCACAACAATATAGTGCGAATAAATAAAGGTTCCCTCTACACATCCTAAAAAATACAAAAAACATATAAATAAGCCGATAAAAGCGGTCTCAACTGAAATGAGCAATTAATTGAATTTACAACGCAAAATGACCAAATAAATAAAAATTACATTCGTAATTAATTTAAAATGTCCTTTTGCGCAGTTTGCTGCAACCAGCTTTTTTATTTAAAAAAAAATTATTTAGTTTGATAATATATCCAATCAGGCTCATTAAAACTGATTAGCAATATTTAAAGGGAGAGAGAGAGAGTAGTGGGGTTGTTTAAACCTTTTTTGTGTACTAATTTCATGCACAAAATCAGAATCCTGGTCACCCATATATCAAGCCCTGGCATGCACTGATTTTAATGCAATTAAAATGAATATATGGCATTAACGAGTATTCCTCCGTGTCATATGATAATAAAAACAATCAGAAGCAACAATTTCATGTAGATACTCAGGAGCGGATAAAACAAGGGGACCCATACCATTCGATACTTATTTTGCTTAATTCTGATTTGAAATAGTTTGTTGAGTTCAAATTCTATCCCTAATTATTTAAGATAACTAAACTTAAAATGTTAGAACTTAACTTAAATATATTAAAGTAGATTTCAAGTTATGCACTCGAAAAGAAATTATGTGATTAACGCTAGTATCGTGATGCCGAAAGTAATCAAAATATAAAATAACATTTTATGGTATTGAATTATTATAATAAGTATACTTGCGATATGTGTAGGTACTAGAAGCCACAGCCTAAACGGGATTTACTTCAAACTTTGTGAGTTTTTGAATTTTTTTTTTTTTTTTTTTGACAAAAAATAAAATAAATAAATAAATAATATAAAATTTCATATACCGGTTTTAGAAAAACTAATTTTTCTCAAATATGGTTTCTACGGTTTTGATTAAAAAAACACGGTCATTTGTTTCGATAAGATCTATCTTTAAATGAAAACCATTTTTTTTCAAAAACGGTATTAATGGTATCTGCAATAGAACGTTTTTTTTTAATTCTCATTTTCTTCTTCATGGCTCAATTAATTTAAACCATTTTGTACATGAAAGCTTTTAAGTTGCAGTTATAATGTTTAGTAACAAAAAATTTCGAAAATTATTTATATGGATTAAAAGAATAAAATAATTTTTTTTTTTTTGAAAAATCATTTTTCGAAAACTAGGTACGTAATTTTTTTCAAAATTTAGTTTTTAGATGTTGATAAATAATATATTTAAAATGGCGTACCTACGAAGCTGTTTTTAATTAAAAAGGCTTAGCATATATAGTAACTTTATCTATAAGAGCAAGTACGTTCGATTCAGTAGTGCAATGCATTTTAATTATTTTTTTTTTGGACCAAAAATACCGGTACCTGCCATCGATTTTAGAAAAACTTATTTTTCTCAAAAACGGCTCCTACGATTTTGATTGAAAAAATTTTAATCATTTTGTTGGGTAAGGTCTATATTTATATGAAAATAATTTTTTTGTTCAACTGTTATTAACGGTACCTGCCATAGATCGGTTTTGTTTTTAATTCTGATTTTTTACTTTATGACTAACCCGATTTCATGGTTGTTTTGTATATGAAAGCTTTTTACTTGCCGTATTATGTAGTTTAGTAACAATTTTTTCGAAAATTGCTTTTTTGGATCTCACACACACCGGCGCGATGGTGTTTTCAATCGCAATGGCGATGGTATCCGAAATACCACTTAAAATTTTAATATTTCCTTTGCTCTCATTGCTCTCATTGTCTTAGCTATAACTTTAGAAAACTGTAGAAAACTTGTAGAAAATTCTAGCATTTTTTTTTTTAGTTTTTCGATATTGCCAAGCTGGGTGCCCGGGCTCGGACATATTTGGCTTTAACAATTAACTTAATTCAAATTTTTTTCTGGTACAATACTGTACAAAACTCGTGGATCAGATTTGAATTTATTTTTTTTTTTGATTTGGGATATGCCGGGCTAGGGACATTATGTCTCGTGTCCGGCACTTTTAATAAGCTCCAGCTTAAGCTTGTATAAAACCCGGCTTCGGTTGTGCAAAACTGTACAAAACTAGAACAAAACTATAGAATTTTTTTTTTTTAATTTTGCGAAATTGCCGGGCTGGTGATATGGGCGTATTTTTCTTCCCATTGAAGATCAAAAGAATTTCATTATTGCTAAATACGCTCCTGTGAAATTTGCGCACAAGAAAAGTAAATTCAGGTATCGCTTTTGCATTGAAATAACTTATGACAAAAACTCGACTACTGTTATTTTCTAGAACACACAACAATGTCCCTTCCATCCTCTAACAAAATATGAATGTAGATTATTATGAAGGTATAGTTAAAAATAAAATCGATGTCCCAACACCACCCAATAATGAGCGAGAATTTATTTCTGTTTTATATTCCCCCAGGATGGGTAAATAAATGTGATCTGAATATGTTTTTTGAGTGGAAAAAAAAATACTTATTTGTTACTTATATGAATAATTAATTCATAATAAATAAAGGCATTTTTTTTAATGGTCTTATCAGGGAGAGGGTCCAGTTAGCTAAAAAAAAATAAAGTTTTTGGGTTATGCGAATTATAACAAATTGTAGATTATTGCCATGCACAATGGGATTATCTTATCCTTTTTGTGTGGATTGTTTGTTTAAATAATAGTTCTTCACTTTAAAAGCAACACGATACAGTTAAATTTTTGTTAATATTCGGGGGTATTTGTTCAGCTTTCTAAAATTACATGCCTGTACCTACATACCTCAAAAATGAATCGTCTTTTTTAAAAATTCAAAGAACTCTTGGCATGACATTCGTGTGTCGTACCTGACGAACAGATTGACTTTCAAAATTCCAAAGTTGAAAAATAGTTTTAAAATTGTATCTACTGGACTGTCACCAAAAATGAAATTTGTTCCATCTGAACAAAAAACTAAATACCTTTAAGAAACAACCTTCATTTTATATCCTTACCAATAGCAGAAGCAAAACTAACAAAAAAAAAAAACTCAATTTAACTTATTCTTCACGTAATCTCCTCAAACGTGTGTTTCCAACATACACATTACTTGAAGGGCGAACAATTTCGTCCTCTCCTTCGTCTTGACCTCCAATTTATCCTTGTCAAATGTTACATTCCAATTTGCAATGACAAAACCGCAAATCTTCTTCAAATAATTGCAATATGTCGTCCTGGCAGATCTTATACATACACACGAAAAACTGAAAATGCAATTTCTTCAAATCGAACAAAAGACCAAAGTATAGAAAAAACATATACTCAAACCGAAATACAAAAAAAACTATCTTGCTAGTGATATCCTTGTGAGACATTTTGTAATCCTATTTCTCAATTGTCCAATGCATTTATGTGTTTTTTGTATATTTGTGCGGGTGGATTGGAATTGTCCTTTTACTCCTTCTCTTTTCATGTTTTTATTTTTTTTTTTGTAAAAAAGGACTCCAGTACTGATTTCTGATTCCTTACATAATATTCCTTATTTTCATTTTTTTCTTCCTTTTGCTTTTGTTGTTGTTGATCCAAACAACATGAAGCAATCCTTCTTAAGAACCACATAAGGATACATAAACTAAGGATATCTCTATTATGTTGTTGAACTCCTCCTTACCACCCCAAAACCAACCCACAAACTAACTGTACACAATTCCTTTCGTCCTTGTGCCCGAATACAAAACATTCATAGAAAGAAAAATAACTAAAAACTTTGAGTGGAAAAAAAGGATTTCCACTGTTATGTTTGCGGCATCATCGTCTTCTTCGCTAGCAAAACGAATGCGATTTGTACGTGCTTATCTAAGATTTTCCTATACCAAAGCGAAAGAATAGGGACCGGGAAAGGAAATCAGGACTACTTCTTGTCCTTTTTTTTCTTCAGATCGGCTTGAATTTTCCATTTTCCTTCTTTTTTATTTCATTTCGGTTATTTTTTCTGCTGGCTGGAAATTGTGCAAATAAGAATGAAGGATTTTCTAATGCTCATTTATATGAGAAGTGTATTAATGTTCATTTGATCCTTTTTCTCTCTCCCCGACCCCATACTCCTTCCCCATCTCAAAGGAAATATTATTACTGTAGAGTAATAAAAACTAGTATCAGGGATTTGAAGGAGTTTTTCCCTAGATTTGTGCTCTTCATGGTCATCCGTTTGGATGAATAACTACTTGGGAGTTGGACAACTGCGATAAGAAGTTCAACATATCCTAAAATGGAAGTCTTTTAAGTGGCTTCTTTTTGGTTTGATGTTTTTTTTCGTCAAATTCATTATAGTTGGGCGTTTGCTGTCGGAAGTTCAATCGGGTGGGTTTTGTTTGTTTTGTAGTACCTATCGAATATTAAATTTCTATATTTTATCAGGGAGATGGCTATTGATTGTTTTTTTTTCTGTCACATTATTTTATAAGTGCGAGTCCTTTTGTTGTCTTTAGTAAAAACTATGAGGGGGAGAAGGGTGTGGAACTACTATGTATAAGTATATGAAATTGGATATTTTTGTAGAAATCGATTAGTTTGATTGAAGGGGTGCGTTAACTTGTTGATACAAGGTGATGTTGAGTCATACGGGTTGGTTTGTGGGTTAAAAATAACTGAGAAATCGTTAATAATTTATTTACTTTTTTTTTGGAAAATGAAAGGTAATTCTTTTTTACCCTAATTAGTGTTGGTAAGCACCTATGTACATATATATAACAATGTGTATGTGTGTATAGTTTATGGCTTGCTAAATTGTCAGATGAATCTAAAAGAAAAATATGCCTTCAACAGGAATAACGTGGATAATTAAGCAAACATAATGAAATTAATTTGAATTCAAAAATAAAACTTAAAAAAATCAAAAATCTATCTTTGCATGTAAGGATCACTTAATATTGTTTAATTTTATCATAACATTTATTATTTTCGAAAATAAAATAATATTATTTATTTGTGTTGAAAATTATTTTGATAATGAACAAGGAATAAATTTCTTAGCAAGTTTATGGATGTTGAAATAAGTTTAAAAAGTATAGATATTTCTTTTGTTGAATTGGCAAAGGGATTTGTCTTCAGTTTGTTTGAAGCATTATTCTTTAAGCCTTTTGGCTTTTTGGTTAACAAAAATCTTTTCTTTTTGTAATTAGTATTACTAAATTATATATTTTGGTAAACGAAATAAAATGCACAGTTTTTTGTATATAATTAGTATCGACAAGAGGTCAAAATTTTACTACTTAAATCTGAATTGTTGCAGGGAGACTGCCTCTACCTTTCAAATAAAATAAAAGTTATTTAAAATCTACAACCGTAAAACAAGTTCTTAAATGGTATAGAGCTTCAAACAAAATATGAACATATTTAACTTCATGAAAAAATATAATTTTAGAGAAATGATAGAGGCTTATTTACAAAAAAAAAAATCTATTTATTCGCATTTTTCGCGGGACAAATTTTTTTCATGAAATGGGTTCTGGTGTAGGTATGTCCATATCATAAAACCAATTTTTTTGAAGGTAGAAGGGCGCGAGCAGATTCCATCTTTAAGAAAAAAATTGGCTCCATTTTTATGTAATAACTCCATTGCATTTCATTTTACCATAAAATAACCGAGGACGATTCATTGCTTGCAAAATATGTAGACTACAATAATATTTGAGATGTCATTTTGTAGATAATTGGAAACCTACAACTAGTTTCCCAAATTTTCCCAAAAAATCACAGGTTAGTATGATATCAGTAAGAATGTCATTTTACCACCACCACAAGAAGCATAGGTGAACTTTGCCCAACCAAAACTTAGAATTTAATCCACTCCACTCTTTCTGTCTCATTTCTTTAAACAGGAGTTTATGAAATATTTTCAGTTTATGTCGAAAACTATCAACTGTCTCAGGAAATAATATCTATACGAGTATTGACCAGACTCGTAACTCGTTGACTGGTGATGGTGCGAGAAAGCTTTCCAGTTTAGTGATCATCCGGCCGCTTGAAGAACTAAATCCCTTTACCAACCGTAGCCTGCTGTCTCACAGTTCAATGGATGTTTAAAAGACCAATCTATATAAGCGGTTGAAATAAGATCTATATCCATTTCGTTGCTTTACCTACCTACCATTGACCAGCAGCCAAACTTCGACCACAGAATCACGGGTAAATTAACAACATTTTTTTTAAATTTATTTTTTGTGATTTTCGATAGACTTTACCTTAGTAAATTTTGTTTTGTACAACTTAAGATACATCGAGGTAAGAAAATTTTTATAAATTTAATTTTTTAGTGTCATAAAAAGTAGACGATTTGTTTCGGTTGAAAAAAAACAAACTACTTGCTTTTATTTGTTCACTGTACGATTTTTCTTCGCTTAGATATCCGTCTACTAATGAAAAATTATACTTCTATCATATCCCAATACCCCAGTATACAAAATTTAAGTTCAGCATTTTACTTTAATTTGAAAAAGATACCAAGATTCGACATTTCATTGGTCAGTGAAGAAATGTTCAGTTCAAGAATATCAGTATATCGTGGACTGAGTTGGTTTGACGTATAAGTATGGCTGTTCCATATCCATATGACGCTCTGATACGCTCAGCCAATTCTCTGCCGAAGATATTTAGGTTTACATTCTATACATATTTTTATCAATTTTTCGTATGTTGACTGTCCTAGTCAACCTTAAATCGGTTAATAAATCGTTGTCAGCAACCGATTTATTCGGTCACTACCTTTAACAAATCGATAACCGTAACAAATTAATTTTTTTCGTGTAGCCACATTTTTAGGGTCGTTGATATTTTTCAGCTTTCAGGTTTTTGAATATCTAATTTAGACTCCCATATAACGGTTTTGAGTTATTGGATTTTTTTTCGAAAACGACTGTAACGATTTTGCATTTTTCATTTAAACCTTTAATGTTAAATGACGGAAAAGCATCATAACTGCGATTACTATAAGCTATACAAACCCACTCTGATTTTGATTAAAATTTGTGTGTGTATTGTCTTAAGTGATTGCAATAAAACTTCATTTTTAGTTTTTCTCGAAAAACTCAAGTAACGGAAAAACACCGTTGTCATTTTTTTTCAAAAATCTTTTTTTTTTTTTTTTTTGTGAATATCTCTCAAAGGGTTTGAGCGATTTTCATTCTTTATCTTAAAACTTAAAAAAAATTAAATAAAAATTAAACTAAACAAAAATTAAAATTAATTTTATTCTTTTTACATAATGTAACTAAACCAAACCCATTTTTTACATTTCTAACATTATTTATTTTTATAGACTTTATATAAGGGTACAGCAACTTAGACCCAATGAGCAAGTATGTGCGACCCAGTCGTGCATTTTATTTGTTACACCAAGCAGTTAGCACAGGTCTTTTGAATCTACAAACAATTTTTTGCGAACTTAAATGTTTTGTATAACCTGTCCAAAATTTGATTTGTCAAAAAATGCTTCAGATTTTTTTTTAAATCAATATACCTATATTTTTCTTTTTTAATTCAAATTTCACTACTATAAAAAAAAAGTTTATTTCGGCCGGAGAATGACAGTAAAATTTAAGATTCCAACATTAAAAACAAATAATCTTATCGGCTAATAGGCTTTGGAATGTGAATCTGAAGACCAGACAAAGTTTGCGCAAGAATTGTGTAATGGTTGAATTTTTATTTAAATAGGAACCATGATTAACTGAATATAGTACTTAAGTGTCAAACCTTCATGAGATATACACTCAAAATCTTTTAAGAAATGCGGAAATGTCTTGTTATTATTTGCATCCGGTTGAAGTCTAATCCAACGTGACCAAGTTTTTTTTTTATACAAAAAAAAAAGAATTAAGTATATAAATAAAATTCCAAGTATAATTTGATATTTCTGAAGGTGCACTGTACATATTTTGACATCAGAATATATATTTATTTTCACGAAATATATTTGTGTATTGATGAAGGTAGATATATTTGAAATGATCTACTTCACACTCTTCATCTGACAGTTCAGAGTAACTCCCAATTTTGAGAAAACTGAACAACTCGATTGTGTCTCCAAATTATATTCATATTCAACAAATAGTCCACCTGAAGCAAAATCACTGTAAATGTTCAATTTAGTCTCTTAAATCTCCCACAATTGTGCTGTTCATGTAATTATCCTACAAGACTCTGCCAAAAGCAATACAAAAACCTCTTGAGGGCTTCAAATACCCTAACAGGATCCATTCCCTTTTCGTTTTAAGTAATGACAATCGAAACACCCAAGCTCATTTTGCTACATAAAATATCGATCAATCTATCCATCTATGTATATGATTGCTGCTGTATCTGGGAATTTAATTCATACCTATTGTTTTAGTCCATTGTGCTGATGGTCTCCAATCGGGATAATGCTTCGGGAATAAATCCCTCGTCCAATAAGTTTGCAGGACAACCTTATACACAACCAACCGGTCCAGAGTACACCCACTGGTCGATGATGGTGGAGCTGCAGTACCGGAAATTCTATCGGCATTGTTGTTCCGGTTATTGTTGTTGTTATTATCCTTGAAGTAGAAATTCTTTCGATTTTGATTTTGCAGCAACTGATTGTAGGCTAAATTTGTAGAATAATTCACAATTGTATTGTCGACTTCGTTATTTGGGTTGGCAACGGTGTACGCGTATAAGGCCGATGGAACTGTTGCTACGGCTGCATTTGCTGTAGCAACAACAGCAAAGAAAATCAAAATACCGAAAAGACGAAATGAAACGGCACTAGGCATCAAGAGCAAAACTGAATGCTCTTTCATTTTGTAAGAATTTTCTTTATTTTTTTTTTATTTCACTATCAATTCAATCACTTTAGATTTTCTACATTTATTTTATTTCTTTTTTTTTTTTTTAATTTATAAAAACACCTCAATGGGAGAATCGAATTTCACAATAAACCGCCGCAAGGGGGCGTTTGGAAAAATTCACCAAAAGCGGATTTTCCTTCACACAAAGTGCACAAGAGTATCATCAAAAAAATATAAGAAACACCTCGAGAACTATTTCCACACTTTTCGATAAAGCGATTCTTAGCATCCGTTTCCGTTACAGAGTCGAAGTGAACTGAATTTTTCCAAATACCGTTGTGTTGTTTTTCTTCATAAATATGTAGTTCAAAGCGAAAATACCCAGAGAAAGTGGAGAAATACAATATTTTCTTCGAAAATGGGGAAAACGCACAGTTCTCTTCTCTTTGTTGTGTGAATAAACCCTCACGTTCCCTCTCGTGTGTGAATTTTGTTGTTTTATTCTACATTCTGTGTACCGAGTTGATGTCTCTAGCTTCAGCTTGTTCAGTTTATAAAAGGGATACATTTTGTGGATTACGATATTGCGAATGCTGTGATACACCTCCCCTGTTTTTGGATGGTTGTAAAATGGCATTAAAGCGTATACGCAATGTGGGCGATGTGGCTGAAGGTGTTTATTACCTGTTGTTATTATTGATATACCTTGGACCTTTAGAATGGGGTTGAACTAAATCAATTGCTAAGGGTAAAGTATGTATAAACACAATATATGAACCAAAAAAACCAACCCTTAGGCAACAATTTTAGGACTGATTAGGTGTATTTATGGATTTTTTTTTTTTTTTTTTTTTGAGAAAGCAATTAAAAAAGGTTGATCGATTTAAATATTTTTGTTTGATATTAAGTGGGGACATTGTTATAATTGATGATGCGAATAGAATAGGTATACAATTAGGTAAATATACTTTAATCGGTTATGATAATAAATAATTGTTGAGTTTTTTATTCTATCGTTTAGGTATCTTAAGCAGTTTTGTTAAGTGCAGATCTTATATATTGTCAGGGCTTGGTCGATATTTGTTTTGGATTAAATTCTTTAATGATTTGAATGCCTTACACTCGTAAACAGTTTATCATGTAAAACGTATTCCCCAAACAGCAAAGGTGTTGCCGATGCCGGGGCAAATACTGCCAAAAGTAATTTATATTAATTAATTACTGAACCTATTTACTTTCTAGGACACCACTGTAGTCTGCCTGAATATGTATATGACCAGGAGTCTGTATTTGCTTACATATACAACCTCGGGGTTAAAATGAAAAGAATAAAAGAAGTGTTTTCTTCCTTTTTCTCCCGGACAAAACCATCATACAGAAAAAATTTAGTCAGGGACCATGCCATTTGATTTTTCGACTGTCATAGAGTGCGTCGGAAATGAACTGGCAGAATCATATCCAGTGGGGTGACGCATATTGGGGGAAAGGCGGAAAACACTTATCGTTCTGAAAGAAGGAATATTTATTGATACGGCATGTGTTACTAAAAATGAATTAGTTGTAGAATCTGGAAATGAAACGCATTTAAAAAATACATTTGTAGAAATAGAGAATTTGGGACAAAGTTGAAATATATTAAGAACTTACAAAAAAATTGTATTACCTTTGCTAACACTCACATTTCAAACTATTTGAATCTGTGATTTGAACCTATAAAATATATTAATACGTAAACACGAATTTTATAGCACCCTTTTAGAATAACTTGACTGCAACGGATTTAAATAGTTTTGAGTAGTGTGAAAGGTAAAAGCAGTCTATCCCTACTACAATTCTGTGGCAGATAAGCAGAACAATATACATAAGTCCATTCTGCAAATATGAGTTTAAGATATTACACAAGTCAACAAAATTTAATTTTTGTATTGGTGCCCAAACTTTGATATACATTTCTTAAGGTTTTATTGAATTTGGATCTGTAGTCAGAATTTTCCAATGGCTCTAGTTTTTGAAAAGCATTTTTCAATATTTGTTATAATTTTAATTCATGTTATAAAAGTATAAAATACAAAATACATTAATTTCAACTTAAGATTTCTCAGAGGAGAAAAAAACGTATTGATTTGAGTTAAACTTAATAAAAAAGAAGAAAATAAGTTCTTTCACAATTACAATTTTTGCTGTAAGAGGTTACCTTACGTTTTAACATCGATTCAAAATTATTGAAAAATGCTTTTGTTGTGATTTTGTAACGGGAATATCACAAAAACTAGAGCCAATTTAAATTCTGACTTCGGATTCGAGTTCAGCACGTCGAAAACCTTTAGAAACCGTAACAAATATTTGGACAACAAAACCCTTGTTATCCAGTGTTATGAATCTCTGTTGTGTTCGCTATTGTACATGCAATATTCCGAAGCATTCGAATTATAGCTCCTGAAATAATAAAAAAAAAACAAGAATTTGGCAAAAAATATTATATTTTGTTCAGAAACCATTTAAAGGGCTGTAACTAATTATAGTTATTTTTATTATGCAATAAATATGATACAGGGTGATTTGCATTAGGCATACATGACAAAAGGTAAGAGTGTGTAGGTTGGATCAAAATTGTAAACAAAAAGCAAAAATAAACGTCAGTGGTATCTATTTCCCTCGTTTAGGTAAGAGGGACAATATTCAAAAAAAAAAAAGTATTTAAGTATTAAACAAAAACAACTTGAATATTAAAAATATCTTTTTGCAAGGCCTCTCCTCAATTTAAGGAAAATCTTAAAGTATTCATTGTTAAAATTTTGAAGAAAAATTAAGAAAATGAGAAATGAGTACGCTGCTAAAGCGAAGCGAATAAATCCTACACAAAATTTACACTACGAAATTGTAATCGAAAAACTCAGTTTTGTTTTTCGTTTAGCAGTACGCTATTCGACCGGTGAGATTGATGATGGTGAAGCACAATTTTAGCTTGAAACATTATTTTCACCGGAAAAATGGCTTTTAGTTTATTTATTGGTTTTTCTACCATTTTAATTCGAATTTAGGAATGCTATTGTATTATATTATTTTTTTTTCTTTCAAATCTTTCAGAATGCTCTTTGAATATTTTTCGTTTATGTTTTCGTTATCTTTTTGCTATGAAGGTGGGGATTACCCCAAAATTTTGAGAAAAAAGCTGTTTAAACATAAAAATTTGCATTTTTTTTTTTCATAATATTGAGTTTCAAAATTATATTTCCTAAAACTATTTGCTTGAATAACTTAGCTTGATAGGAAAATTAAAGAATAGGATTTTGGTTATGAAAAAAACTACTCATTTCATTGTTAGTTTTGTCATCCTTTGATTTTTAATAATTTTGTTTCTATTTTATTTATTTTTATTAGGAAATTGCACCTCCCACCAAAACAAAAGGAAATAGGTCTTGCCACTGGCTACACGCTCTAGTCGTTTGTCATACTTTCTGAAAAATCAACGTGAAATCAAAATTTTTAAATCATAGATGAAAAAAGTGAATAAAGTGTTATCTGCCTCGCCCATCATGACATCTCTCTCTTTTAAATTACTTGTTTATGTTTTAACTATAACCTGGAATTTTTCAATAAATTTAAAAGTATAAAACTTTAAAGTAGTTGATTTAATGGACCTCAGAAACTACATGTTTGCCAATATTAAAATGTTTCAGTTTGAAACTACGTGAGGTGCACTTTGATACTACGTTGAGTGCATTTTAAATGTGATAAGAATAATGATTCATGCTTAAAAATGAACACGTAACAATTTGAAAATAGGTTGGCCATATACATATATTTGATGTGACCATAATCTCTAAAATTTGACTTAGTGCAAAAAAATTATATTTTTCTTAATGCGCCAACCATCTCGAAGCCATTTTTGAGATTACGCTACATTCTTCACCAGTGGTTCTTTATTATCCGATGACCAATGCATATTCTTTGATAGATTATGATCAACTCAACAATTTTTTTTTCATTAAACTGACCTTATATTCGATTTTTTTTTTATTTTCAATTTTTTAATTGCCAGGACTTTTCATTGTGACTTGATTCCTTGATATTTAAGAAAATAATATCGAAAGTTATTTTATTTTTAAGTGAAGTAACTGAATTTAATTTAAAAGTTCACATGTCTAACGGATGATCCCCTTGTTGTACCTAGGCGAGACGCATTTTGGAGTAAAGGTCAATTGAACTATCAAATTGAAAATATTTTTACTTATTTTTTGTATTTTACTTCGAAAATCATTATATGTATTAATACGTAAACACGAATTCAATTTCTCAAATTTACTCATTTTAACTTACTTACCAGTAACCGATTTTAATAATTTTGGTCTTATTTTAAGGAAAGGAAACGAATACCTCCCATATAACGGTTTTGAGTTATTGGAAAACGGCTTTAACGATTTTAACTTCTTGATATAAGTTCTTCTATTACAATAACAATTTCAAACAATTTTTCATTTAGATTTTTTTTTTTGAATAACCATACGAGCCGTTTTTTTCAAACAAAACAATTTTTTCAATAATTTTTGAAATCAAACAATTTTTCAATAAAAAAATTGGTATGCCATTTTTAATATATTATTTATCAACATCTAAAACTAAATTTAAAAAAAATTACTGACCCACAATGGAAAAAATCTAAATTTTCAAAAAAACTAAAGGCTAAAATTTCCAATCTAAGTTAACACATAATAGTCTTGAACGACATGAGCAAGTTCATGCGATCCAGTCGTGCATTTTATTTAATTTCTTTCAGATATTCACGTCCCAGAGAAGGGTCTGAGACACTGTTGATACACATTTTCGTTGAAACTGATTTCCAATAGCAATAGGGGAATACATTATTTTTCCGAATAAAGTGTCACCAACCAAGAGTGACTCGAAGTGTAAATATTTAATCAATTTTTAATATTTGCTTAACCTGGAATTTAACTTTCAATGTATATTTCTTTTATTATGTACCTATGCCGATATTTTCAAAAATAATAAATTAAAGACACAATGCGCTTTATATATCAGTTACACATGCCCTCCCTTTGCATCATCTACAAGCTCCCCTGAGTCTCATTCTATTTAATTAAATTAATTGTCAATTAAAAATATCTGTCAATATAAATCATTAATTTAACCATTGACGTTGTGCGCTTTAATTACAAGTAAAAGTGACCATTGGGGTCATCCTCTATTGGAAGTCTTTTCCGATACAAATAAATTCTCATACCGTCGAATTTAACAACACAACATTCGACCTACCATCAAAAGTCACCCACTACTTTCTACATAAAGAAACATAGCAAAATGGGGGTAATTTTATGTTGAAGTTGGGGAAATGAAAATAAGCGCGGAATTTTTGCTCTCTCATTTATGATTTCTCAGTTCTCAGTATAATTTTCTTGATGTGACTTGCGCATTATGGATTTTAAACTAGGATGAACTTCGAAAACCAAAAAAAATCGAAAAATTTTCTCTACGAAAAGAGCGACGAATCTGAAGTGAGTATTCCACCTGTTTTCCGTTACTATCCCAGATTTTTCGCCGACAACGATGACAATTTCGCCGTTGTGACTTCTGTCGTATTCAATTCCACTTTATATTGTTTTATCCGTCTGTTTTCTTTTTTATTTTGTAGATATATGTATGTGTGCTGCAGACTCTCAGGACGACATTCTCAGAATAGATGTGAAATCTGTTTGTTTGAGTAAAGGTTTCCCTTTGCTTATTCAAGCGTCCCCGCTTTGCCGTCATCCCCAAGGATGTTAAAAATGAAAATTGCAATTACACTGTGGTGGTGGCGGGTTGGTCTCGAGCTCAAGGAGCGCTTAAGAAAAAATAAAAAACTATGAAACTGGGTAAAGAGCTATTCCTGTAGGATATTCTCTGTTTTTCTTTCTGAATTGTTTTCTCCTCTACCCTGGAGGAGATGGTCCTTTTCTTCTGATTCCTGCAAGGCTGCAACAAGTAGAAAATTTATAGAAGCCAAAAAAATATAAATTGCAATACATTTTTTTGACACACTTTCTAGTAGGTAGGTAGGTACATCCTGTTACCATAACTGTAAGTACCTAGTTATTGTACTGGCAGCAACTGGGTTTCTTTACGGAGCGAAGGGTGGTCGGAAGAAAAACAGTTCTTTCAAAAAAATGCTAATGAGAAATATTTTCCACATAATTACGCAGCATATTTGTGGTTATGAGAAAGATGCATTTAAGGGTTATGGCTTCCTTTTGAATGGCCATTAACATGGCATTGGTAAGAGATTCACTGTGAGTTTTGGGGAGAAGAACGGGGAATGGTTATCTCTGTGCTGGTGCAGTCAAGGATGCTTGCCGTGTAGTACTTGGGAAAGAAGGAGTAGCAGGCTTAACGTGCAAGGTCCTTTTGTTGAGTGTTAATGATGATGATTATGATTGCATTGTTTGTGAATTATTATCAACGCGCAGCAGTAGCGCAACATGGCCGTTGCCTTTTTTATTTTGTTTAAAATGATTTATGAGTACTATACGCCCTTCGTGTCCCGTTGTCTTGGTCCTTAAATACCAGCAGCAGGAGGTTTACGTTTTGTATTAATTTAACTTCTCTCACAGTTTTCTCTCTTTGGGTCAGTTTTGCCACCAAGATGTGAGGCAATTACTATGGAAGAGGTGTCTTTTTGAATTTTTTTTTATTTCCTATGAATGGTCTGCTGGATAGGGGTTCAGAAACTTTTTAATTAGGTGAAGTGAATAAAGTGAAAATGGAATATCCGGTTTCCTTGGTAATGAATGGACATTATCCAAAATTTCTTTGTACATAAATTTGTATATTTTACTTGACTTGTCAAGTTCTTAATGAAGTAAAACTTAAATATTTACTTTTTGTTTCGTGTATTTTGTTTCCTTTTTTTTTTTTTTTTTGTTAATTCATACCAAAATTTATTTGTTTTAGAGCGAGGTAAGAAATTCAAGATTAAGTAAAATATATTTGAGATTGAACGATAATAATGTTTCTTACAGGGTGGGCCAAATACAATTTTTTTTTCTAAATGCAATAAAATGAACAAAATTACATTTTGATCCATGTAATATAGCTTTTTTAGGAAGAACAATTCAAATTAATTATAAAATATAACATCGCTTAATAGGCTTCCCCGGTTGACTTTGCAGTAGCGTATTCTGTGACTCCAATTTTCCAAGACCTTGTTGATGATTTCGGGCTGTAGCTCACGGATTGCTTGGATGAGATTGGTCTTAAGTGCTTTACTCGATTCCGGATTGTTGGCAAAAATTCAGTCACTCATGGTTCTCCAAAGTCCAAGATATTCACACAAGGTTTGAATTTCAAGTGCATCCTACAGGTAGATGGAAATATGTATGAGACGATTTTGGACATCAATTTCAAAATGACAGTATTTGTATATTTCTTGGATGCAAACATTTGAAAGAACAAGTTTCCAAGTTTTTGTGCAATCTAATAAGTGCAGCAAATTTACTACCCACAATTTGATGTTATATAACTTTAAAATTTTAACTATGAATACGAACGAAGAAGACAAAAATGTATGCCTTTCAAGAAAATCTTCATTAAAATTGTTTATTTTTCTGTTAGAAAAAGGCGGCAAATCGCCCTAAGCTGACTACAAACAATTTTGTTGCTACCTATCATGCTAGGAAGATCTATTTTCGGGGCAATCATTTTTGTATGTGTCATAATAATTTAAAAAAAACTGCAATGTTATTGCACTTTAGCTTCCGAACTCCCCACATATGGACGGCAAGAAAATACAATCAAAAGACCTTTTCAAAAATGCCAATCATTTAATGCTATCATTCACACCCAAAATCTGCTGCTGCGTTTTTTTCTACGAAATTTGGGTCAGTGGCAGAATAACTTCGCCTCACTGTACAGGTGAGGCAAGGTTTATTATTCTAAATGCAATGCCAAATAACGTTTAAGACAGGTCTTAGACATTGAAGAGTGATGCTTGCTCCCGGGCTAGTAATGTAGAATCAGAAAATTTGAAAATCATTTAACGAGTTCTAAAAATTCAAGCTTAGGACTAAATTTGGAGAAAATATCCCATCAATCCCATCAAAACATTAATCCCATATTAACATACTTTATGCAGGCTTTTGAAATAATATCTTTGAAGTGTTTTTTTTTTAATATACCTCCTTATTAATAAATGTATCCAAAACTTGTTCCACCGTGCACTGCATACTCTTAAAACCTCAGATTTCACTTTAGAGATCAAACTAATTGACAGTAATTTACAAAATGGAAGCAGCCATAACTTACAAGCCCATCAATCATCCAGCACACTCGGTTCGCTTACAAATGGGTGCATGCACTGCACATTCACACTTTCTTGTTGCCCTCGTTATGAACCGCAGAAATAAATCAAATTTGCCAAGCCACTTCAATAGTGTTTTCCCTATGAATGCATCATTTCACGCTGGCCCTTTATAACTCACTCCACACTCGAGAAACGCACTCGAGGGCCACTTCAATCTCGTTTCAATCAAAACGTCTGATTAGTGCGGCCCATACTTCACATTTCTCTCACAGCTTCTCCTTTGGAAAGTGTATAAAACTTATATCCCATCGACTATACGACTGACACTGTATAAACTTTGAGGAGCTCCTCTGACAAGCGGTTTGTTGCAGTTAGGTGGATACAGTGTATATACATCTCTATCCTGGAGGGGGTTCAGCAACGAGCAGCACCACAGGTTGGCAGATTCGTCGTCGAAGGCGATGCTTGTGCAAATCTCTCGAGCGGATGCCACAATGCCGCTGGGCTCGTTAGTTTTGATGGAAATTTCAATCTCATTATAAAGGCGACCAGAAACCATCCAAATTTTCGTCCGAAACTGCATTCAAGAGATGCAAATAGAAAATAAAAACCTTTGCATCATCAAGACGAAGAGTAATGCCTCGAAAGAGAGGTGCAATACATTCCTTTTCAAATTTGATTCCTCGGAACAGACATATCCTTTGGGAGGACGCATTGTGTCTCTTTTTTTTTTGTATTTATTTTTTTTTTCTTCCGGGAAAGTGGTCTGTGCTTTCAGACTACAGTCTAGATTATTTATATGATGCTCTCTACAGGTGATGGGGAATTGTATGCGCCGGATTCAGGTTCATCCTGCTGACTATATTGAATTCTTCCGGAGGCAAATGGAATCTTGAACGTATCCTCCAGACTTTCGCATAATGATATCCTAATTTCCAATTGAATTCGAATGAATAAATTTGATACGATTGGTTGGCTCTGTTATGCTGAGTTTTTCGTATACCCTTCTCTCATTGCTGCGGCGGGAATATTTGAATAAGAAAAGTTGTCTCCTTCGAATTCTTCCTTAATTCAACTAATAAATCAAATTTTCTTAAAAAAAGTATTTTGTGGTGCCGTTTTAAGAGATCACCGTGTACTGGTTCGCACGATTTATAAACGACATTTTACAAACATATGTAAATACAATCCTACATACATTATGGTTGGATCTGCAAGTTTTAGAGGTTGTATAGATGAACTTTTTTATACATATACTCATGAACCCCATTCTATATTTGAGTTTTCAACTTTTAAATTAAAACAAGCTTTCATGTATATTGACTAGTAGACCAGGAAAGATAGGAAATTTAGTATGGAGAAGGTATAAATAACTTTGGCTCGTCTCTAAGAGATTTCTTTTCTGGGGTCAAAAACGCTGGATGCACGATTTGGGTGGATGGTTTAAGAATTCCGAAAAGGTATGAACCATTACGATGAAGTAATTTTTTCATCGAGAACAAGCAGGACCAAAATTTTGTTTTTTCAACAAAATGATGAAAAATAAAAAAAAACGGAAACTTCTTTTCTCAAGTTTGTATTTCAATTATTTTGAAAGTATCTGAGTACATAACTATTTATTTATATTGTATTTCCAAAAACAGAAAAAAATTTATGAACTAATGTACAAAAATGGCATTCAATTGCAAAAAAAAACTTACCAACTAATGAACCAAAATTGCAAATAATTTAATTGCAGAAACAAAAAAAAAACTTACATAGAAATAAAAACCTTTCGGGGCACTTATGGAAGGAACAAAAATGCATATCACTTAAATATACCCGTAACTTAAGCTTTCAGTTGGTTGTCTGGCCTGAAAAATAGCTATTTTGGGATTTCTTAAGTCTTTTTTTCGTTTAATGCACTCATGCAAAAATAACAGCACGGTTTTGTGTTCCCACACCGGTTCTTTTTCTTGTTACTGACCCTTCTGCCTCAGTAGCAGCCTCCATCACTGAATCTACTAATATAAATGCAAATTGATTGGGATAAGGAAAAAAAACCTCAACAAATTACCGCCACCAAAATTTGCCCTGCTTATGCTGCCTCATCATTCGGAGGTTCACATGGCTGCACATATCTCTCTATTTCTTCGCAAATAACACATTCAAAATCTATACCACAAAACCATTAATAAATAAATAAAAACAACATTCGTCTTGCCTGTTGCATCCACATAAAAATTCTGGCTCATCGAAATATAGTCGAAATATAGCTTTTTGCATATTGAGTATCTACAAAAAAAAATAAAATAAGTTGGATAAAAACAAAATATGTTGGACTAACCTACCGGTTAATATCTTGTTGATGAAGTCAGAGTCTTCGATATCATATTAAATTTTATTAAAAACAATACTACCGAACATTTTATTTTTTATTTTATTTTTTGTTTTAACGAAGACGACTACAAACCCTCACCAAAGAAAAAAAAACACAAACAGCTGTTTTCACATTTCCTGTCAGGCTTAGGCCTTTTCAACAATGTAAAAGCATGTGGTGAAGTTAAACCATCTAGACTGTATATTGTATAAGCTTACTTACTTACTTAAGGTGGCGCTTACAATCGAGGATGGATTACGGCCTCAACCAACATGCCTCTCCAGCCAGCTCTGTCCTTAGCTAGCCGCCTCCAGTTACGCACGCCAAGTTGGTCGAGGTCGTTCTCCACTTGTGTGCGCCACCTGTTACGCGGTCTCCCTCTGCTGCGTACACCATCAGGGTTGGATTCGAAGACTCGTCGGGCTGGTGCGTTGATGTCCATACGCTCCACGTGTCCCAGCCATCTCAGCCACTGTATTTTCAGCTTCTTAACCAGGTCAACGTCGTTGCTGTACAGCCCGTAAAGCTCGTCGTTGTATCTTCTTCTTCATACTCCTTCGATACACACAGGACCAAAAATCACTCGAAGAATCTTTCTCTCAAAGCAACCAAGCAAATTTTCATCCTAGTCTTTTAACGCCCATGTTCCTGCCCCATATAGCAGGACCGGGATGATTAAGGTCTTGTATAGCGTATCCTTGGTTCTATGAGAGAGGGCTTTACTACTTAAATGCCTTCTCAGCCCGAAGAAACAGCGATTGGCAAGAGTAATTCTCCGTTTGATCTCTTCACTGATATCGTTTTTTGAGTTTATAGTGGATCCCTGGTAGACAAAGTCCTTGACTGCTTCGAAGTTATAACTATCCATCGTGATGTCTTGGCCGAGTCGACGATGTTGAGTTTCCCTTCTCGTTGACAGCATATACTACGTTTTGTTTTCATTAACAACCAATCCCATTTTTGCCGCCTCCGATTCAATACTGGCAAATGCACCAACCACAGCTCGCTTTGTTCTGCCGATTATGTCCATGTCATCTGCATAAGCAAGTAGTTGAACGGACTTTTGAAAAATTGTACCAGTGGTGTTTACTTGTGATCTGCGTACAACTGCTTCAAGAACGATGTTAAATAGGTTGCATGATAACGCGTCGCCTTGTCTTAGACCTTTCTCAACATCTAACGGTTCAGTGTTCAGAGGTGTTCTTACCGACTTTGACGGAGCAGCAAGATTTCTCCATTGTCATCCTGCACAAGCGGACGAGTTTGGCAGGGATGCCGAGATATGACATGGCTCTGTATAACTCGTCTCTATTCACGCTATCATACGCGACTTTAAAATCGATGAAGAGGTGGTGTGTATCGATTTGGAATTCCCGGGTTTTTTCCAAAATCTGTCGGAGTGTGAACATTTGATCGACTGTTGACTTATCTGTAAATTGTATAAGCTGAACACTTCAAAAAATCCATTTTTTTCGTCATTTACCCAACTTCGACATCAATTTAAAGCATATGTTTATAAGACAACATGCTGCTTTAAAAATATGTTCTAAAAAAAGATTTATTTCCAAATAAAACGAGAAACTTTTTATTTGAACCAAATCACATTGTTAGAAAGGTCCAAAATTTCTTCTTTCCAAAATAGTAAGAAAAATCAAAATTTGGCGAAAATTTGACGAAGCTAGATTTTTTCAACGAATTTTTTTTTTTTTATTATTTATTTCAATTTCGATCATTCTTAACACTGCAAGATATAATATCTTATAATTTAGTGATAAGTAAATTAAATGACATCAGATATGGAACTCAAACACATTATTATAAAAGTTTTAAACTAGTTTACATAACCGAATAATTTTAATATTTATTATTTAATATAATCCTTATAATTTCAATTTATAATCATAATATTTTTGGAGTTTATGGCAAGTTAAGTACTGGTACTTGTTAACCTCTTTTTGAAAAACACTTTTGTACATACATATTATAAAGATAAGTTCATATAACCGTTAATGACAAGTTAACTTATTAGGAAGTAGAAAAATAATCTTTTATTATGCCCTTCACCCTCGATGCATCACTTAACTGTCTTATATCGCGCGGTAAAGAATTCCAAAGTCGTATACTATTTACATAAAATTGACGCTCAGAGGTAAGGGATGAGTATCGTGGATGTATGAGATGACAAGATCTGAAGGTTTTTGAATGACATATGAGATATAATGAGATCCGTTCACGTCTACGTAGTCCGAATATGTAACGTATTGCGTTATTAAATGCGACATTAAGCCTCCGATTACTTTCGTAACTTAAGGAGCAAAATATCTCGCAACCATAAGTAAGAATTGGTATTATGAGGGTTTTTACTAATAAAGACCGAGTTTTAATTGGGGTAAAGTATTGTGTCACTTTTAATGAACGCATCGCCGCGTAGGTTCTACCGACGAGAGAATTAACGTCCTGAATTAAGGTCCAAAAAACTGTTTTTAGACCCTAAGTCAAAATTTTGGTGATGTTACAAAGTTTGTACATATCGTTTTGTAATCAGTGCAACAAGCTCTACAAAATTACATTCAATTGGGGAGGCAATCGAAACTTACATTTTTCGGTACCTAAACGTTCAAATTCCTTTATCTGGGTTGAAATCGTTAAAAAAAATTACAAAATGTATCTCGTTTTATTTGGAAATAAACGTTTTTATGGAATATATTTTTAAAGCAGCATGTTGTCTTAGAAACATATGCTTTAAATTGATGTCGAAGTCGGGTAAATGAAGAAAAAAATGGAATTTTTGAGTAACACCACACTTACATTTTATTTTGGGTTATTTTTTTCTATTTTGCACACACAATAAATTTATTAAATTGCAGAAGTCAGCCATTGTTATTTATAAATCCGACTGATTGATTTTCTACACTATACGCAGCTATTTCATAGCTATTTCACAGGCTGCCACACTTGAACATCAGATTCCTTCTATTAGTGGTGGTAAGTCGATGTATGTTCAAATTATTCGAGCCCAGTTCGGGCATCAGTTTTTCAAATAATTTCAACATACACCGACTTAGCACCACTAATAGGAGGAATCTGATGATCGGTTGTGGCAGCCTGTGAAATAGCTATAATTCCAGCCTATGAACTTTGTGGTAGCCCACACAGGTTGTTGTTGTTTCATTCAAACCTTTAAAAATAAATAAAAAAATTGTTTTCCAAAATCAAATGTGTTATTAGAAAATGAAAAAAATAATGTGTCTAATACGGATTATATTCGAAATGCTACATATAAATAACGACTTTTAGAATTATGCGTTGGTTATTTATGTGCGAAGAAACTAAATTTTTACACATTTTCTTCAATGAATAACAGTTAAAATAAGATTTTTCAGTCCCAGTTTTTTTTACCGTTTCCAACGATATTTTAGATGTATATTTTTATTTTTACATTTTTAAACTTGAAATTTACACAGCCGTTAGATATTAAGTTTAAATATGTAAAAATACAAAAGATTAAAATAAAATACCGTTGGAAACTGTCAAAGAACTTGGACTGAAAAATCTTGTTGTTACTATTATTCATTAAGAAACAAATTTTAAAATTTAATTTCTTCACACATGTATCGACTAATCACATGTATCGAATCTAAAAGCCATTTTGACAAAATATTTTTCCTGTTATTCTTTGATTTTTAAACCATGATTAAACCAACCACATAAATTGAAAAACGTATGTGTTTTTTACAGCTAAAAAAAAACATTATGGAGCATTTTGAATATAATCCATATTAGACGCCTTACTTTTGTTCATTATCTATCAATGTGCATAAGCATTATTAGTTTTTCAATAAACCATCAACTTTACCCACACCAACATCATTTGCAAAGGTCTAAGAAAATATTTGATTTTGGAAAATAATTTTTAACTCGCAAAATTAATTTTTTTTAAATTTTTTTCTTAATTAAAATTCATCATAATATTCGTTTAATAATTCACTAAGTTTTTTTTTTTTTCTTAATTCTAACCCTTATACTTTTTGAAATGTACAAAAAGTTCTTTTTGCCTTACCCCATTTACCCTAGCTTGCCGGTGGAATTTAAAAAAATCCCGTTTTATGGGTAAAAATAAATCAATAAGATTATCAATAACAATGGCTGACTTCTGTAATTTAATAAATTTATTGCGTGCAAAATAAAAAAATAAACCCAGTATAAAATGTAAGCGTGTTGTTACTCTTTACCTATGTACTCATAGTGTCTGTGTGGAGAAAAACAGTAATAAAGGGCTGAAAAAGTTATACGTTATTACTGGTTGAATATTTTTATAAACTCCGGTAAAGAAGTATAACTTAAAAAATCGTCATATTTATGAATTAACATCTAAAATTACTTTCATGCACGTAACATTATTATACGTATTCTATAATTTTGTTTAAACTTTGTCAAACACAAAAAATATCAGGAGATTAATCAGATGAGTTGGACCACCCCTTTGTAGCGACGATCCACTTGGGCGATCCAAAAATCCATTCTCGCATCAAATTGCGTTCGAATTCGAAAAACACTAATAAACAGGAAAGTGTTACCGGGTGTTTTTGATATCAAACACGTGACTCATTTTGCTATTCAATTTTCTGCCATTTTTCATGCCATTGAGTTGCGATTGGGTCCCAGATCCCAGTCCCCGCATTCCATCTCTCCATGCATCCAGATTCCAGAGATGGTGAAATTAATTTGAGACTCATTTATCAAAGTGGGGATTCTATAATAGCAGTTCAGCGAGTATCGGAGCTGGAACATCTACTCTGGCATTATTCACATATCAAACAATTCGAAAATGTGTGGTACTATTTTTAGCAAATAATACACATCGTATTTCATGAGGATGATGGCAGCTCTTTAGAGATTCAAATAATGATAGCTCTGAAGCACCTCGATGTACGCGAAACAACTAAAAACCGTTCGGGTAGTTTGTGTCGCTTTCAATAAGGATTCACTCGAAATTGCACAGATTTATGGTGAATGGAATTGTCAGACGCTAATTAGTTGATGATTTGAAAGATTTCCACAATGGTGCTCGTATTTTTTAACGAAGACGACGACAACAACGAAAACGACGACGCCGACGCACGGTTATGGCTCATCTTCTCGTGAATTTTGTGGAAGCTGAAAGGTTGTGACAGTAGGGCAGGGAAAACTTTTCTTCGACATAAAGTCTTCTTGATAATTAGAATGGCGCTGGGTATTTTTAGTAGCTCTGTTGACGATTACGGTGGGTTCGGTGGTGGCGGTGATGAAAGCGTCTGTGAATCATTATTGTGGAACAGGGTGAAACATTCACCCACGGCAGCGGTGGAGGTGAGTGGCAGTGGAAGGTGGGGTGTGGGTGACACACAAGTTAATTAGTCACACGACGACGATGATATTCAGCGAGTGTGTCAGCTTTGGCTTGTACTATATATTTCCCCGGAAGCAACGAGTGAATGCCATTCTAAGGAGAGGAGAAGCGCAGAGGTTGGAATGCTGACGTGACATTGACTGAAGTTTCATCATATTATTTCACCATATGGCTGGCGCTGGGTATTGAAAGGTGGAAGGATGTTTTTTTTTTTCACTAAAAATAACGTTTTAAAGTGGTGCATTTATTTTCAGATGTTTTATGATTGTTGTTGGTTGGAAAGAACAGTTTATAATATATTTTTGTTGTTGAATATGAAAACATTTTTTTTTGGGGACACACACCCCAAAAAATAAAAGAAGGCGCTTTGTTATAAAAATAGCTTAACGTTTCGAATATCAAAAGGGACAAATTTTACTTTGGATGAATAATTGTACAAGATGAAGTGACAGATTTATTGGTTGTGTTTCAAAATTATTTTTATTAGAATTCCTCGTTAAATTAGATCAATGCTTTTCACCCCGAACGGCTTTGTGGCAGCTATTTTATTATTTGTTTGTATCATAATAATATATTATAAATCGCGCCAATGAATATTTTACGATTTTGACAGTTTTTTTTTATTATTCTTTAAAATCAGAAATGTATAATAATTATTCATATTGATTAACACTCGAATAATCAAAACAAAATTCGTAGAACAGCTCCAAACAGCTGTTGGTTGGTGTTTAAAGAAAAAAACTTTGAACCTTATGGATTTAAACTTGCCACTCTTGCGGGTCTTGTTTTACTTCCGATATAATGTATGTAGCTTAGAGTGGTTGTTATATAAACACAAAAAACAAATTTGTATTCTTCCAGAAGCTTTTATCGTTGACAATATATTTAAAAAAAATATTATTCAGGTTTCAAGTCTCTTACTTAATTCTAACCCATGCCTCTCTGCAATTGTAGTTTCCTGTGAGAATATCATGAGGTTTTTGTACAAACAATAGCTTTTTTTGAAAGTGTTACAATTTTTTAGCTCTCATAGTTTTTGTGTTATAAATATCATGTAAGTTATATCTACCTGAAAACAATTATTTTTTTAACGTTTCACATTTTGTACGGAAATCTGAAGGTGTTTCTATGAGATGGTGAGCTGGTGAACGTTTTGGAAACGTTATACTGTCAGTAGTAGAGAAGTAAATTATCTCGGAACCAGTGCGATTTGGGTGATTTTTCTATAATGTTGGTATTCCAAAACACTTTAACCTTTATAAATTAAAAATCACCGCTCTTGTCAGATCTTGTTCTTAAATTAACATTAAGATTATTGTTAACAAATCGTTAAAGCCGTTTTCGGGAAAACTCGAATAACTCAAAAATGTTGTATCGGAGGTACCTGTTCTAGATGAGATATTCAAAAACAAAAAAAAAAATCTTTCGAAATTACATAAAAATCATCTCTATCAAATTTGAAGACAATCCGTTTACGTGTTTGGGAAGTAGAAATGTGTACAGATGGGCGCACGAACACACAGACGCACAAAATCATTCAAAATTCTACCTTATAAGATTTAATTTTTGCTTCAAAAATTCAATGATCTTGTTTTTAGTCAACCGAATGCGGCCATGCAGGTATTTTTACAGTTTATTTAAAAAAATTAACGTTCTTTTATAAAGTTTATAAAAATAAATATTTTTGAAAGAAATTAAAAAAAACCATAAAATTTTCAATAAAAGACATAAACACTTAAATTGTCTTGAGCGAATTTTTCAATCACTCATTTATTTATTCTATAGAATAAAAAAATTGAAAATCAAAATTGAAAATGTTTGAACTCAAAAGTCATTTTCATATAAATTGTTGACTGTTGTTTGTTTTTATTTATTGTAAAGCTGTCGGATTTCGAGTATGAGTATGAGTATGACAGATAATTTTTGCTGAAATTTAAAAATTATTCCTAGGAATATTTTTTAACAGTCTCTGAAATGAGCAGATAAGTTTATTCGACTATTGAAATAATTATTCCAAAGAATACGTAATATCTGACTCCTGAAAAATAGATTTTTGCTCTATCTAATGAATAAATACTAACTGACTATTTAAAATCTGGCCCTTAATTAATAAAATTAATAATACATTTTTAGAAAAAAAAAAAAAAAAAACCGTTAGAGTTATAAAAAAAAATAATTTGTGTGTAAAAAAAATTTCAAATCTTGTTCAAAAACCGGTTGGTAAACTTTTTTTAAGAAAACATTAATGCACATCTAAATTCAAGTTTCAAAATAAATTGCGGACCCTTTTTGTAATTTTAAGTTATTTTTTCTTTTAGATGATAATTTAGAAAACAAAAAAGATTAAAATTAAAATGCATTATTGGGTCACACTTACTTGCTCTTGTAGACAAAAGCTTTAAAATGCTTTTCAGCCATAAATAATGAAATAATTTAAAACAAACGGATATGTAGTTAAAAACGTTTCTCATCTAAAAAGTTCTTAATAAAAATTTCCGTAAACTCTCTGAGATTGAACTTAGGTTGTACATTAGATTAATTATTTCATCAACGAACTTTTCCTTGTCTTTTATAGAGCAGCTTGTGCTTTCAATAAATCTTGCTCCCCTAAAAAAACAACATTAACTTGAAGACTTAAATGGTTTTCCATCTATTCAGGTCATACCTAGAACTTTAATTGTTTGAAGGAAAATCCGAATTATTATTGTATTAGATCCAACGATCATTTAATTAAAGTTCCTGCAAACACCATGCTTAGGATCACTATGGGATTTAGGGTAGGCGAGGTTGGGTGTTGGGTGTTGGGAGGTTGGGTTTATGTGTCATAATTCTTAATTTATGCTCACCTGAGTCGAGTTGTCGTGAGTCGGGATATCTTGAACAGCCAAAGTTTATATCTTGATTCATTCTCGAGAGATGGTCAACGAAAAAAAGTGTTACGAACGTACGAACGTACATACAAACACACACACAAAGAAATCTTTCTAAAAACGACGGATTCAGACTCTATTGACCTCAAAATAACAAGAAATGTCAAAATTTTCACTTCGACAAAACACACCAATCACAATTACTTCCAATGGGAAGTTAAAAATTCACCGGATTGATCATAACTCCCCCTCCGAACAAAAATCCTAGCTACGGCTATGAACAACATTGATTTAAATATTGAAACTACCAATTTTTTCTAGAAAAGGGTCTTTTCTTCCCCTATTATTGACTGACTTGATAGTAAAATAATTTCTCTCTAAGCAATTGGTAACTGGAAATTTCTTTTGCAACCTACAGCTTCGAGGTTCCCCTTGAGCGAGTTATGGTTCTATGGCCGAGCTAAAGAAAAACAGTCTTCGTATTATTTATTTTTAAGTGATCTTTATTTGATTCAATTCTAACTTAAACTGAACTTAAAATTAAAACATTATTTTCTTACAACTAAGTTTGCATAAAGCCACTCCCATTTCGTGGTGAATTGTGTAGCTCAGCTTAAGCTGTGGTGAGTTCACAGCATTCGTATTTTACACTCCTATTAACGGTAGGGCTGGTTAAATCAAGGCTAAAGCAAGTGCAAAACACTTGCACTTGTTTATGTGATTTTACAATATGCTGAAGGCCAAACAGATTTACTGTGAAGTTAGTTTATGGCTAATGCTACTGTATTTCAAGTGCAAAACACCTGCACTTGTTTACTTGTTATCATTGCTATGTTTATTTGGAAGTGGAAGCATAAATACAGAAGTAAGAATGTTTGGACGTAACTCTTCCCCGCCAAAAGAAATGAATTGAAAAAATTAAGATCAATTATTATCATATACAAATAAATTACTTCAGGTTTTCAGATTTAATTCTAACAAATAATATAATAGAAATTACTCAAAGAAAAGAATCTTAATCTTAAATGTCTAATACATAATACTAATATATAAGTATGTTCATGTACATAATGTCTTTCTCTGTTTTTTTTCTTTTTTTTGAATTTTGTACAATATATTTTGTTATGCTTACATTTTTTAATTTTTATTTTATAGGTGTTCGTTTTTCAATAACTTCATAATATCAACAACTACCAATAAGTCACTTAATCATAATTTAGCTTTCCTTGTACATTTAATTTTTTTTTGTATTATTATTATTATTAAATTTACATAATCAAATTATTAGCTCAGTTCAGTTAACATATCGGTGGAATTAATTTGTTCAATAAGGTGATTTTTGTTTCTACTTTACTTTTTGGCTTTTTTTTTTATTTTTTGCTTGTGTACTTTCCGTTTGAGAGTATCTACTGTAACCTTCTTATTTTTTTTTACGACTTGCATATTAAACCTTGGAGCTAATTTGTTTCGTCTATCGTCTTGTTCGTAAATTATTTCTCCTGGTTCATAACTAGGTGGATCCTTGCGTGAATTATTTAATTTAGCTATATTATTTTGTTTTGTTGTTAGCGATCGATCATAAATAATTTTTGCTAAGTTTTCGTAGTTGTCTTTATGTGTTTTCAGGTAGTCTTGTTGGGTTATGGATTGGGATGTGCTTGGAAATGGTATATTTTTATTGTAATGTCCTGTCAGAGCTTCAAAAGGGGTCAATTTTGTGGTTGAATGTACGGAATTATTATATGTTAGAACAGCGTCGTCTATAATTTCCCCAATTTGCATACTTTTTTTCTGTGATTTAATTATTCGAACTAGTTCCGTGAGTGTTGAGTGGAAACGCTCCACAGGGGAATTTCCATTCGAAGTTTTGGCGCAAATTATATGTTGGTTTATGTTATACAGCTCTAAAAACTCTTTAAACAGAGAAGATACAAACTCGCTACCATTGTCACATACAACCTTATTTGGTAAACCGTGATGAGAAAAATAGTGCCGCAGAGATTTTATCAAATTAACACTAGTTCTTGCAGACAACATATAGACAGCGGCAAATTTGCTAAATTTATCCAGTATAGTAAGAAAATTTTCCTTATGTACAGAATAGATGTCTATATGGACAATTTCAAGAGGTTTTGATGGAGTTTCTGTCAACTCTAGTTTTATTTGCTCCCTATTCCTATCATATTTCAGTCTTTTGCATGTATCGCAATTGTTGAGGATCAAAGTTATAATACGTTTCATATTTGGGAAATATATTTTTCTTTTAAGGTGTTCTAAGGTTTCAGCAATACCCCGATGATGCGAATTTTCGTGATATTCTCTAATCAATTTTTCCTGTTCATCTCTCTCAACAATATCATTTAGGAGAACATTAGATCGTACTAACTTTATATGAACCTAACCTAACTTTATATGAGATTGGTTGAAATAGTTTGAGTATACAGATTGTACTACCGGAAAAATTGTATCATTTGTCAGGATAGCAGTGATTCTTTTTGAATTTATATAATTTTTAAAGATAGATATTATCACACCTTCATTACTTGGATTCATGTGTTCAATTACAAATCTCTTCTTTCTTTTGAAAAGAATTTTCAACTTTGCTGAGATGTCTGTTTTTGTGGCATTTTGTCTGATTATAATTTGATTAGAGAATTCATTAATTGGCCGCTCGGATATATGAATGCCATCGTTCATATTTTCCAGGCCTGAATGGATGGTCGATATATTTTCAGATGGATCGATGTTATTCTCCATAGATAAACTATTTAAGCTTTCAGTGTCCGATCTTAGTAAATTTGCTTCATTATTATTGATCTCAATCCGAGATAATGCATCAGCGTTGGTATTTAATTTACCTTTTTTATGAATAATCTCATAATCAAACTCTTCTAGCCTAAGTCTCCATCGAATGAGCTTGGAATTTGGATCTTTAAGAGAGAAAAGCCAAGTAAGGGGCTTATGATCGGTAACAATTTTAAATTTCCTACCATATATGTAAGGACGAAAATATTTCGTTGCCCAAACGACTCCTAACAGCTCTTTCTCTATGGTGCTATAATTTTGTTCCGATTGTGATAGAGTTCGACTTGCGAAGCAAATTGGCCTATCTGAGCCGAGAACACCTTGCGAGAGCACTGCACCTAGTGCAACATTACTTGCATC
Organism: Meliscaeva auricollis; assembly: GCA_948107695.1. Lineage (NCBI taxonomy): Eukaryota > Metazoa > Arthropoda > Insecta > Diptera > Syrphidae > Meliscaeva > Meliscaeva auricollis. The sequence continues at coordinate 36,110,562 of OX403619.1, read as the reverse complement.
AGAAGTAATGATGAAAGGCTTGCTAAAATCAGGATACGTCAAGATAGGGTCATTACACAAAACGTTTTTACAATGATCAAAGCAACTTATAAAAGCGGTGTTTAATTTTATAGTCTTTCCCTTTCGCAAACACTCTGTTAATGGTTTCGTCAAGTTTGAGAAATCTTTAATGAACTTCCTATAATACCCGAGTAGACCAAGGAAAGATTTAATTTGTTTCGGGGTTTTTGGGATAGGAAAATTTTTGACGGCGCTGATTTTATCCGGATTAGGCTTTATACCATCAGATGTCACAATGTGGCCCAAAAATGATACTTCTTTTCGCAGAAATTCGGATTTATTAACTTGTATTTTTAAATTTGACTCTTTAAGTTTTTGAAATACCGCCTTCAGGTTTTCTAGATGCTCCTGCAAAGAAGTAGAAAATACAATAATGTCGTCCATATAAACGAGACAAATATTTCCTTGAAGATCACGTAGGACATTATCCATTACTCGCTGGAAGGTGGATGGGGCATTTTTTAGCCCAAAAGGCATACGGATAAATTCGTAGTGCCCATTTTCTACGGAAAACGCTGTCTTAGGGATATCTTGGGCTCTTATTTCCACCTGGTGAAAACCTGAAGCTAAGTCAATCGTGCTAAAATATAAGGACCTACCTAGCTTGTCTAGAATTTCTGTGATATTTGGTATAGGATACCGATCGTCTACAGTTTTGTCATTCAACTTTCGGTAATCAATTACCAATCTCCATTTTGCTTTTCCACTTGCGTCCTTCTTTTTGGGAACAATCCAAATGGGAGCAGACCAAGGAGAATAGCTAGGTCTGATGATACCTTGACTGAGAAGCTCACTTATTTGCCTTTGTACTTCTTCCTTATGAATGTAAGGATACCGGTATGACTTACAGTATATAGGAATGTCATCATTTGTTTTTATTTCATGCTTAACAGTGTTTGAAAATGTTAACTGTTCTCCTTCTTGGAAAAATATATCTTTATATTTTGAACATGTATTAAACAAATGAGACTTTTCCTCCTTATTGAGATGATCTGTTCTCAATACATTTTTGAAATCAACATCGGGTGTATTGACGTTTGTAAAAGAAAAATTATGAACCTCTTTATAATAATCAGTAGAATCTGCCTCTATTGGTTGTTCAATTGTGAAGGTCTGTGGAATATTAGATTTATTTATAACTTCGATGTACGAATACCAGTTTTTTGCATAATAAAGTCCCTCAGGAACCAATAGTTCTGGTGTTAAACATGTTGGTTTGATGTGAATGCTACCGCTTTCTACATCAACTGGTAGATGACAAATAACTTTACTTAAACAAGGTATTTCGTACATTTTAGACATTAAATTTGGCTTAACTTTCAAGGGGATGTAAAAGTTATCAGAATTTATTTTATAGTTCTTTAGATCGATCACAATGCCAAGCTGTTGTATAATATCCGCACCTATAAGACCGTCAAAGTAGTTGTGAAAACGAAAGATTAAAAATGTTAGATCCTGCTTCGAATTTAATTCTGGAAGGCCTCTCAAAATAATTTTTTCATCTAAGGTCTTAGTAGTAAAAAGAGTTTTTATTTCTGTCGGTTGTATTTTGATTGGTTTAGTCTTCGTCAAAATATTTGGATTTATGAATGAACAGTTGCTGCCAGTATCAATTAAAAATTTTAATTTTTTATTACCTAGACTGAAAATGTTGATGTAGGGTAAACACGTGGAGTTGTAATTATTTATGTCTAGATATCCTATTGATTTTCCGAGGCTGGTAAACGAAAATCCCTGTCATCGACCTCTGGTGTTTCATCATTTATAGCATTACCTAAATACTCTTGATCAAAATTATGTTCCGTTTGTTGTTGCTCTTCCTGATTGCAATTGTCTATGGATCTACCTTCTATATTATAGGACTGTCTGTTAAGGAAAGAATTTTGTTTGGAATTCGTGGTTGTATTACCACTTGAGACATCCATCGGTTCAGCTGGTGTAACAAATCTAGATCCATTATTCTGGTTGACTCTGTTGTTATTATAATTGAGGCTGTTTAAATTTGACCTATTTGAGACACGGGTGTTGTTTGAGTTTTGGCTTTGAAAAGGTTGTTGTCTTGGTGTTCTATTAACATTTACAGGCAGGTTTGACATAGGAGGTAGACTATTTTGGGAAAGATTTTGTCTAGGTTGTGAGAAACTATAACTAGGGGAAAATTGGTTGGAGCTGTGTGGATAACGACTAGTTTGTGTTCCCATCATTTGAGGTCTTGTTTGTGGTGGCTTAGGAAAATTGTACGTATTTCTGAAATAAAAACGATTTTGTTCTTCTAAGCAGAAGTTAAACGCTTCTGTTAACTTTGATGGCCTCATTGCCCGAATCGTAGAACCCATTGGTTCTTTCAAACCAGATAAGAATGCATTTAAGCACATTTCTTCATACAAAGACTTCTTTGCATAAATCACATTTTGATTAGTTTCATGTACCCTAACATGATTCATTATAGTAGAAAGTATATGAATAATTTTTGAATAAAAAGTTTCAACGGAATCTAATTCTTGCCTAAGCTGGTGCAAATCTCGAATCAAACTTGTTTCGTTTCGTTTATCGGCATAGTGCGTAATCAAGTTATTTTTCATTTCTAACCAAACTGTGGTAGTGCCGTACATATTAAGTACTTCATTTGCTGGTCCGGTGATTTTGTTTCGAATAGCTCGTAAGATTACTTTGCCATAACTAGTGTTTATTATTGGTTCAGTAATAGCAAGTATTTCTTCTACATTATTTAAAAAGTCAAAAAGTAAATGAGGGTTGCCGTCAAATGTAGGCATGTCTTTAACTGCACCAGGAATCCGAAGCGAGTTAAATACATTTAACGCTTCTTCGTTAGCCATAGTAGATGAATAAGATTTATTAACCTCGGTTGAAACTAAAGAGCCAATTATCTTATCAGATAAATTTTTGATTTTAAATGCTTTTATTTTAGAAAAACTTGTTGTATAAGGAACACTCAATTTATGATGAAGTCTCCATTTTTTGACATATGGAGGCATAGATACTGACTAAACTCGAAAAAAATATTTTAAATTTACTCGTATTTTTATCTCCCTATTAATTTATTTATTTTTATTTTGAAAAACGAACTTACCTTTACAAATGCAACAAACTATTTAACTCGAATCTTTTCCAATTTCTAATAAGAATTATAACTAAATTATAACTAATATTTATTTGTAATTATTATTATTTTTTTTTAATTTTTAATAACACTAAATATTTAATATACTAAATAACACTAAAGAGGATGTTGTTGTGGTAAAAGGCTCAGCACCAAATAATGTTGTTTTTTTTTTTGCCACTGCTTTTCTAGCCCAATTATTGTTGAAAGTAATTGTTGATTTATTTATTCTCAATATTGTATTAGTTTTCTATAAACTTCGTTTTTAGATTTTTATTTTGTATGTATTTCGTACTTTTTTAATATTTTTAGATTCACTTTATTTATGTTTCTTTTTCTTAATTTTAATTTGTAACCAACTTTTTAATAATTTTTTATTTTTGGAATCACTTTATTTTTGTTCCTTTGCCTTAGTTTTCTAGTTTAAGGTAATTTGTAAATCACTATTGATTAATATATTTATTTTGTTGAGTTAAGTTTGATCGCACTTGAAGTCTACTCTAATTTTCAACTTTGCACTTTCGCTGCGATTTTGTCTACTTAGTAAAACTACTTTATTTTCATTTTTTAAAAAATAGAATGCAACTTGTTTCCCGACTGCGCCAGTTATGGTTCTATGGCCGAGCTAAAGAAAAACAGTCTTCGTATTATTTATTTTTAAGTGATCTTTATTTGATTCAATTCTAACTTAAACTGAACTTAAAATTAAAACATTATTTTCTTACAACTAAGTTTGCATAAAGCCACTCCCATTTCGTGGTGAATTGTGTAGCTCAGCTTAAGCTGTGGTGAGTTCACAGCATTCGTATTTTACACTCCTATTAACGGTAGGGCTGGTTAAATCAAGGCTAAAGCAAGTGCAAAACACTTGCACTTGTTTATGTGATTTTACAATATGCTGAAGGCCAAACAGATTTACTGTGAAGTTAGTTTATGGCTAATGCTACTGTATTTCAAGTGCAAAACACCTGCACTTGTTTACTTGTTATCATTGCTATGTTTATTTGGAAGTGGAAGCATAAATACAGAAGTAAGAATGTTTGGACGTAACTAGCGCATAATAAATAATTTTGTAAGATGTATTGATCGTCTAAGTTAACTTGCAGCAGGTGTTCAAATGACTATTCCCAATCTTTCACTTAGGTACACACATGAGACACGACCTAGATACCGGAAGCGCTTTGTCCCCAGTCAATTCTGAAAATATATCCCGGATACCCCACAGCACCGTCATTATTCTCAAAACAGTCAAACGCCATAACGCATAACCTTGCCGTAGGAAAATAAATCTGTCATTTCACACGAACCTACACAAATCGCTTCATTTTATTTATCACACATAAATGTGTGTGTTGGAAAGTAGGATCACTTATGAACATGAACACCACCTTTCCCTAAAGGTTGTAAATTACTCGCAGTTGAATAGGCGACTTCCGACATCTTTGTTTTCTTTTTGTTTTTTTTTTTTTTTGTTTAATAAAATCTCAATTTCCAACCATCCGCATCCTTTTCATATACTATACAACTTATAAAAGAAAATATTTCAGATTTCGTTAGAATGTAATATTTTCAAGCAAACATGATACCCCATCCAAAAAAATAGGATGTCTGGGACTGGGCTTTATTTCTTACTTTGTCAAGAAATAAATAAGAAGAAGACCATCACTCTATATCTGTACAGAAGAAGGAAATGAAAGAAAATATTTTTGAGACCGGATAAGTTATGTCTTTATTTTAGATTTTTTCATTCTCCTTTACCCTCGCACCGCCAATGGAAGGGTGCAACAGAAACAGAATTTTCCTTATGGGAGATGGGGGGGGGGGGGGGGTCTTGTGTTTGAAGAAGACGAATCTGCAAAATAAGGTTAGAGTCGGGAAAAAACATTGATTATGAGAAATATGAGCTCAGGCCAATTTGTTAAGTTATGACAACAAATGGTGGCAGAATCTTGTTATTTGTGTCGAAGTGGGAAGAAAGAATATTTGATTTTGTGTGTACGGTGTGTGTAATGAGATGAGGGAAATTTATTGTTTATTATAGTTGGACTATTCGCGCCTCCCTTTCCTCCCTTCTCTGATTCGCCCTTTATCTTTTGTCCTTTCAAGGTGTCAATTTGTCTTGAAGGCATGCTTCTGACACGAATCCGGAATGGAAGAAAATTTATTCGGGTGGAATAGTTCCATCATTTTTATTTTTGTATTTTTTGCGCGTAGACGACAATTCAATATCTTTTGTTATAAAATAATGTTTTGACTGATTGCCCCAATTATTCCCATTCAGTGATGGAAATCTACTTTCCTCTGAATATTGACAAAAATAAAAAAAAAATTGAACTGAAATAGAAAAAAATGAATTTAAATCCGAATAGATCGTAAAATAATAGAACAGGAAATAACAATCGAACATGACATGACGATGATAGACAATGCTAAAAAAATGGGCCCCACAATTACGCCTGTCAGTCTTTCAGCTGTTGAAGATCAGGACCTAAAAATATAACGTTGAACCAAGGGGTCGCTATGCACAAAAATTAAGGTGTGTTCCAAAGGAAGATCCTGAGTATAAGGTATAACTTCTAACCACGAAGAAGAAGAAGAAGAAGAAGAAGAAGTGAAAAACTGACAAACAGAAGAAGACCGTAGCTCCAACTTGAAGTGTGAAATTCGAGCCAGTTAGCTGACTATAAAACGGGCTGCAATATAGTGTTGAGTGCAGACATGACGCGCCGAGCGCTGGAGTGTCATTAGAAGTAAATAGACATGTATGTTTCTGTAAGACCTACAGTCTTTTAAATCCACCTTTCATGCCATTAGAAAAATATTTTAATGCACTTCACCAATTGGATTGAGATTACGGTGGTTACTATCTACTATAAAACTCCACGTCCAGTTAAAGCAAGAGGATAAGTGAAAAGATGCAGAATAGAACCTTAAAGATTTATACTTTCAACAGTATTAAAAAATAATATATTAAATGTACAAACTTTTGAATGAATTAACATCTCCTGTCTTCTATCACGAAACATGCAAAACTTGATGCTAGAAATTGAAAGTATATTTATGATTCCATTAACTCACATGTCTTTACATGCCACTGTTTCCGTTCCTTGAGCTCAGACTATAGTCGTAGTTTGTATACACGAGTATGTTTTTATATCAATGCCTTTTTGTTATTTCACATCTCTATACGCACACAACCAGTTTGAAAGTATACAGAAATACAATAGGATAGTATGAAACAGAATGCCCTAGTTAACATGCCACACTATGCATGTCAATGCACTCCTCATATTAAAACCAACAACTCGGGATATGTGTATAACTTATACCTACTATATATAAGCCCCGGCCCTGGTAAACACGTGTATCTAAGATTTTATCCCTGTTTAGGTATTCACTTCAATCGTACTTGACATCTAATTTGCATTAAATGTTCCCTTGTAATATACATAATACGCACGAACCCAAGCTAATGCCTCTCAAATACTCCATGCGATAGTGATGACTCAGTGTGCGAATTCCAGGAAATCCCCAGGAAGACATCCGACTAGATTCTTCCACCTCACATCCTATGACTCTGATGCTTCTGCCACAGAAGTCCTTGTTTACCGGAAACGTGTTTAATGTAGCATTATATGAGCTGTAGAAATATGTTGATGATTTGCCGCTCCGATGAGTGGGCGATGGACGAACATACCAAAAACACTGCTTTTGATATGAGGGACTGGACTGGATAAAGAAGATGATGATGATAATGGCAGTCATTAGAAATTGGTAGGTACCTTTACAGTTTCACATCATGAAATTCTAATAAACAGACAGATAGAGAACAGAGCCAACATTTTATAAAAACGGTAGAAATTTATCTATAAAAAAAATGGGTCATCTTGGAAAAAGTATCCCCATTGTTATAGAAATATATATCATACATTTTGTTTGGTTGACCTTAGGTATTGTTGATGTGACTTTGCTAAAGTAAATAAAAGAGGGGAAGGAGTTACCTATTGTAACTGTTTCTGTCAAGCCTTCGTTAAATAGTCTTTCGAACCCGAATATTTTGACATCGTAAAAAATATTATAAACAAATTATTATCATAAAAACTATTCGGAGACAATAGTTTTTATGATAGGGCTTGTAAATTTCTGTAATAGACTAGAATTTAACTCAACCACAAAGAACATTCCAAAGTAGTGAACATAATTTCTTTTTTATGTTCCAAAAGTTAAAAAATCAAAAAACATTTAAAACATGCCTATACACATTCAGCCTAATTCATATACACATTATAGTGAGTGCATAACGCTCTGCACTCCTTAAATGCCTTTGAACGGAACCTTATTTATAAAACTACAGCACCGCACCGTTCCATTTTTAGGCAAGTATTGATTAGGGTTTTAATCAATACCAATATTACGATGATTGAGAAAATTAAAAAACGAATACCTCCCATATATTGAGCTTGAGTTATTGGATTTTTCTCGAAAACGGCTCTAACGATTTTACGATTTTGTTTTAAATTTGTGTATGTATTGTGTTAAGTGATTTGCGTTGCCGTTTTTTTTTTTTTGCAAAAATGTTCTTTTTTTTTTGCTTTTTTTATGAATATCTCACAGGTGGTTTAAGTGATTTTGATTAAAACTTGTTCACAGATATTTCATAAAACCTCAAATAGTTTTATTAAATTTTCAAAAAAAAAGGAAATAAATGATATAACAAAAATATATAACAAATACCTGTTTATACGTTGCTTATAACTTAACCAAAACCATACATTTTTTAACGTTTTTAACATTATTATTTATTTTTATAAGCTTTTTATAAGAGGCTTTAACGTCTACAGCAGCTTTGAACAAAAGAGCAAGTACGTGCGACCCAGTCGTGCATTTTATTTTGTAATAAAATGGATTGTGATCCAATGGTTGACTTTATATCAATTATATACTTATAACAAAGTTAAAATAAACTAAAATATTTTTTTTTATAATTCGACTAACTTTATCGGGTGGGTCACGGCCGCAACTAACATCTTTCTAACAAGTCCCGTTTCAAGCTTACTGCCACCAGAAAGTAATCTGTAAAAACGCTCCACCCTAATGTGCAGGTATATATATCATTCAAGAATAGGTAATATTAACTTTGTGTTTCATTAAAGGATTTTTTTTTTAAACTTAGTAGCTCTTGCATCAACGATGAACATCAACAGGTTGCATATACTTTCCTTGTGGTCCTGGCCTTGGTCACACACAAAGAGCGAAAAGTAATTACGTAAGTTCGCTAAATAGTTTTTTTCTTTCAAACCCTTTTAGCGGGTAAAAGTGTTTTGAATAACGTACAAAGAAAGATGTTTGACTTAGCAAATTTTAACTGATGGTAGCATTCAATTACATTATCATGATCAGCACATCCTTTTTATAAATGGTCAAAGGGGAAAAGGTTGTGCATGATAAATACTTCAGCTTTTTGGAATGAGTGGTGATAGTGAAGCACCTTAAAAGAAAGTTAAAGTCTTGCATTTAAGATTACGAGCAGCAGAAAAGTAACGAGCTGGGGGTAGTCTTGTATTTCTGTTGAAAAGTAATTTAATGAATCCGCGTAAGGCAGCAACTTCATACAGCTATTTCTCTAATTAGAAACTAAATAAGAAAAAATAACGTTCAGTATTATGGTGGATGTATTTTGGTGGATGCTGAAGTAAAATTCTTACAAAGGACCACTTAAAATTTCAAAAAAATGCATTTTAGATCTCTTCCTAATGCTCAAAGAAAACATAATTGCTCCTTATTTTTTTAATTTTAAATAAGTAATAAAGATAATTATGATAAATTCATTTTGATTTTTACTTAATCGTTATGATATTGTTTTGTTTTTCGTATGTTTAAAAGTTCTGATTTAAGGAGGCTGGGCAATTTTGTATGTGGCATGGCCGCTTGGTGTTAAACATTGAAACATACATTAAATGAGTGTACAATTTGCTTTGATATATAATAAGACTCTAAATGTTGTCATAGCGAAACACTAATATTTTTAACATATTGACGTTGAGTAATTTTTGACGCACTCAAGATCTAGCAATGCACTTTTCCGAAAGTAGTCCTTGTGCCTAAAAAAAGTAACTGTATTAAAAAATGGCGTAAGATCCCGTACATCCCCGGTGTTTCTGAGCAACTCTCGGTACCACTTTCTAAATTAAATATTAAACCTGCATTCTTTAATAATAATACAATAAAAAACGCTTTATGCAATAATAAATTAAAACCCAAAGCTGATCCATCTTCGAAAAGTGGCGTCTATAAAGTAACATGTAGTGAATGTAAAGCCATTTACATAGGAAAAACTTCACGCACCTTAACTATACGTATAAACGAACATCTAAAAGATTCCATTAACAACGCCCCTTCTTCTGGACTATCCCAACACATTAAAAGTACTGGACACGGTTGCTCTCTCGAAGATGTAACCCTTCTACATCCTCTTAATGCTGGACGAGTATTGGATAAATACGAAATTTTTGAAATTAATCGATATAAAACAACTAACATCCTAAATAATCAAATCGATCTTACAAATAACAGCCCTCTCTTAACCTAATTTATTTTTGTTAAAAAATTTCTTCAAAAAACTGCAATATTCTCTGTTTCATGTTTATTGTTTTAAAAACATTTTTGTATGTACATATCTCTATGTAACAAAGAATGTCACTTCCAAGGTTTTTCACCACATTGACTTTGCAACAACTTAAATTGTATGATTAAAAATTAGTGCCCTGAGGATGTCCTAATAAGACGAAACGCGTCGGCCTCATTTGCTTATTACCATAAGTTAAAAATAAAAATCAAATTTTAAAAAGTGGAATAACAAGTGTTTTTTGTTGTTTGTTTTATTTAATTTTATTAATTTTATTAACAATAAATATGTCGTATTAAAAAAGGATTAGTGATGTATGACCAAAACCCATAATCCCAAAGAGAAAATCCGAAAATCATGTTGCGCTAGTTGTGTATCAAGCAATCAAATCACGCATGAATTAAGGAAGATAACAACAACATTTGTTGGAAGAAGTTAAGGAAGACAAACTGGATCATGCCAGGGACCGAACCCAAAATGTTAAGTTTATTAGTTCAACACCTTGCCACTGAGCCAACTCATCACAAGAAAATGAGTAAATTTTTTTTTTTTTGTGTCAAGTAGGTACAAAAATATATTAAACTTCTTCATAACAGTACGTGGCTACAATTCAGAACTAGCCTAAGTCACAAATACTTAGTTTTGCAGGTGAACAAGTTTTTAAATTGATACAACTCCAATGCAAAGTATTATTTTTAACCTAACATACTGACAAAACGATTGCAGTTTGGAAGACCGTCTGATACGGAATACAACTGCTAGAATGAAAATCCCGATTTTGAGAATTTTGGACTCAGGCTAGTTCTGCTCTGTAGCGACGATATAATAGGATTTATAAGTAAAATAGTTCAAAAGGTAATCTAATTATTATGTTTAGATAGTATTATTTTCCTTATTTCCTTATTAATTTTTTGGGTATTTGGAGATTTTTAAAGATTTTGGAGGTAGTGGGAGAACAAAATTTCTTATTGGGGATTTTGTGGCCCCCTTTCCTCTTGGAATTTTTTTTTTTGGAACTAAAATTTGGTGGAGATTGTATCCGATTGAATTTTTTTTTTTTTTTGAGTAAGAGTATGTCTCCCTAATAATATTTGGAAGTCGTACAAAATACCCAAAACAAAAATCGCCATTGGACAAAATTTTAAAAAAAAATTCCAACTTGCCAATATCTCCAAGAGAAAATATGTACGGAAAAAATCCCCAGAGAAAGATTTTTTTTTTGCCAAAATCTTCACTTAATCTCCAAATCCCCAATGTCCAGGTCCGTCTACTAACATCGTTTCTCTAGCAGCGTGTGCCTGAAATTCTTTTACCGTTATGAGATGACATGATAACGATTGTGTTTCCCAACAAAAAGAAAAGATTAATAGAACAAAGAAAAAATGTATCCAAACTTAATTTTTTGAAATTAACTCAACTAATATCTTTGTTAAATTACTAATTTTGTAAATTATTTGAATTATAAATAAAACATTTATTTATTTGTAAATTATTTGAATTATAAATAAAACATTTATTTTTCTTTTGCTTAAAACATTTAAAAAGGTTCTTTTTTGTTTACCTATTTTGAATGAACATAATAAACATTATAATGAATTTAATTATGAAAATAAAATGTCCGAAATAAATATGTTCAAGTAGTGAATCATACGTTAAAATCGCGTGATTTAATCGCATGATTCACTACTTGACGATATTTGACTTATTGGATTATAAAAAATTAATTGATTAATTAAACAACAAATTGTTTGTTTACTATATTTGAATTATATTATTATATTTTTGTGACATTAGACATTTATATAAAAAGGGGGCATGCAAGTGAAACGGATTCCAATTGATATAAGAAAAAAGTTTTACACTCTTAGCTCTTTAGGCAATTGAAGGAATTCATATAATTCCAAGAGTGAATTTGATTTTAAAACAAAAAATCAGAAATGGGAAAATGTGTTTTCTTTTTACAAATTACAAAAACAAAAAAAAAAACACTTGCGCGGCAACGGTTTTTGTACTTGGCTCAACCAATAGTTGGTGTCAAATACCATATTCGTTTTATGGCATATTCAAACCCCATAAACTGTTAAAAAAATATAATTTTTTTATTTAATTTTTTAAAATTAAAAAAAATATTTTTATATTTCATAAATTTTAAATTTAAATTTACATTATCATAATAAAATAAATAATTTCGTTTTTGTGTTATTTTCTCCCTAGAAAAAAATTTATCAACGTTGAAAAGCTCTATAAATCAAACTATTTATCAGAAAATCATTCTGTTCTGAAAGATCAGATCAAGTGAAGATTTGGAAAATGGAAGAGTAACAAATTCTCATCCTTCTTAATTTTCTTTAATTCGACCCAAATTTTAAATTTCCAAACCAGCGCACTCTTAAAGCTAGACCAGAAAAACACATACAAAAAACGAAACAAACCACCATTTAACCAACCACATTTTTTTTTTTTTGATGAAAAGACTCGCCCTTCTGTTTATATTCAGTTTCATTCATAAATCGTCATATATCGTCTTTACGTCAAAAGAAGCCGAACAAGCCTTTCCTCACTTTAATTTTAAATTGCAAATTTCCATTTGTGAATTATACATAATGGATGCAATGTGAATCTTCCTTCGGGCGCTGTGGGCGAAGGATGTCTGTCTAAGGCTCAAGACAAGCCCCCAGTGATGATGATCTTGGTCTTTCTCAAACCAACTCCACTGCGTCCTGTCAAAAAGAAGCCTTGTGTGTCAGAAACACTCTTTCCGTACGATGAATGAATGCACTTCCGGTAGCGAAAACGATTTTGTTCTTTTTTAAAAGCTGCTTGTGAGCCTAAGAAGATACCACTCCGGCACAATGAATCTAGCTGCAGACGAAAGGATATTTATTAAAAGAGCTCTATCTCACGCGAGATATGAGCTTTCTAGCTCCAACACAAAAGGATAATAACTTATTTCGTTTAAATTTTTTTCCACTGCACTGACTCCTTCTACTTCTTTGGGTTTTTTTTCTTTTTTCTCTTCATCGCCATTATTTAATCCTTTTTAGCAATGTAAGTCAGTATGACACAATGCGAACATGAATAGTCGATAGAAAGACGTCCTTTTTTTTGTTTTGTATATATTTTCCAACATTTTATGACTTTTTGTCGTATATCTTCTCTATTTTTTTGTGTTATTCCTACTCCCGCTCCTGCTACTTGGTGCATGATAGTGTAATGCACTCTGTGGACTTGCTAAATAGTCATGCATTTCAGCAGAAACAGGAACTCCCACAAACCAACCATGCTGGGTTTGGATGGTGTTTTGTATACCTAGTTCGGGATGTATCCAATGGTTTTGTTATGCCCGACATGGTAAGCAGGGCATAACGAATAAAAATGTCCTGGATGAGGGAGTATGTTGAAAGAGAATTGTTCCCTGTTCATGGCAGTGCCTGGTGGCAGTTTTGTATTATTTCCATTTTTTTTTGTCGCTTATATTCCCGGCTATAGCGAGCTGGCGATGTGGTTTAACTTCTGGCAATTTAAGTTTCTGGTTTAAAAATGGCACAACTACGACGAAACGAACTACCCCTTAACCGTGATGGTAGATGCACCAAAGCATCCACCGTGTATTGTGTTCTGTTCCGGGGTGTGCAAAAATATAGTTGATAAAAGCAGAGCCGGATTATTATCAATGAGGTCAATAAGGCAACCGTGTTGATAAACAAAGCTATACTTACAAAAATTCAAAATTAAAGTATAACCATAAGAAAACAGATAATAAATTATTATTAACTCTAGTTTTTGCTTTTCACAGTTCAGTTGACTAATTTTAGGGTAAGGCTTGACGTGGCATAGAACTATGCGCTGACTACTACTATTATTTATTAAGGTTAGAGCTATAAAATCACAGTAATCATTTCCGTCGGTGGGTGACTAATTGTACAAAGGTGAAAGTATAATAAGATTTCGTTACCACTTAAATAGTGTCCAACCGAGGCATTCTTAACATGATGCGATAGCAGAAAAATCCTCCGGATGGGCTCAATCGGAGTATTTAAACTAATCTAGCGTGGGACATAATTATAGTTTGTTGAATGAACGAACGGATTATTTTAAGGACTGCGGTAACTACCCATTTGTGGGAAACAATAGAAAAAAAAACAGCAAGAATTTACTTATAATACATCGAACTCAGGAAATGGCTGTCACTATATGCCTTGATTTTTCCTTTTTTTAAGTACGCAGTTCCTACATTTACACATTTCCATGGGAAAATCTGCAGTCCAATCATCCGGCAGGCAACTAGATTTAGCATATAGCACTCCTATAGTAGCAATAAAATCCGACCTTGTCAGCCGACATTGACTCGAAAACAAGTCAAAGCTGTTTTGAAGAAAAAGTGTATGTAGATTGAGAAAATTGAAGTATGTACATATCAAAATAAATTTCTGTATCCGTTTATTTAAAAAATACTACACAATTTTTTTCCAGTGAAAGGAAATAATACTTTTCGAAAGAAAAACCAACCGACTTCAAATTTTAGACTTTTGATATTTTCTAATGGATGCTATTGTCAAAACTGGAATGGAGTTGATTTTAATATTTTGGTGACAGTGTGAAGTAGAGAGAAGATTTTTTTTTTTTTTTTTAAAGAACTAGATTTACTTCTAATGTAGTGAAGTGGTATTGCTGCTGCTAATATCAATAACAACGCCCAAACAACAAAATAATATGAGGAAGTTTGATATCAGGTATTCTTCCTCTTAAGTTTAATTATTACGTCTAAAGAAGTGCTTACAACAATTATTTAAAACCAGTGGAGCTTTTCTAAGGACTTCGACTAATATAGAAGTCAAACGAATAATAAGTAAGGCATTTAAATTGGACTAGTGTGGGCCTGGGTATAGATAGAATAGGGCCCGTGCTACTGGCATGTGATAGGAGTCAGTTTGTTTGTTGTACGGTGCACAGTTAAATTGAATGCGTGTTAGGGAACTGTGCAACGGATAATATCGTATAACTACAAAAGTCCAAAGTTTTTTTTTTGCCATGCAAAATACATACATGTGTATGAGAATATATGGATAGATTTTAAACAGAGAACAGCATCTTTCTGGGAGTAGGTAGTTGTAAAGTTTTTTTTATATATATAAAAATAAGAAACTGCTTGTTTCCACAAATAAAACAAAAATTCAAAAACTGTGTTTTGTGGCAGTTTCGAAAATCTAACGAAATGCTTGGTGATAGTATTATATCCTAGAGCTTAGAGGGATACATGTTTTATTTTATTCGATTAAGTTTTTTTTATGATTAAAAGAAGATGGGATATTGAAAGAATTTTTTGTTGAATGGACAATTTTTAATTCACAATTAGTTCAGTTAATAAGTAATTTGACCTTGATGAGCGCAGTGGCACTGTCAGGTTTTTTTTTCATGGTTCGTTGGGGTTTATTTGAAAAGCTTAAACCCAAATTTGCACCATTATACATCTCTTCTTACCAAAGTTATGCACAAAAATGCATATTTTTTTTCTTCTTTGCTAATATTTCAGTTCCAGTATGTCATGACGCAAAAAAATAAAAATCAAATGGTTCATGATAATATTTTCTTTCAATAAAGTGCAATTTATTTTGGTTCAAATACATCCCTGCAAAAATGCAGCTAGTTAAAGTCGGTTCTATGTTTTTAAATCACACTTTTTCGTAATTATATCAATTAAATCTAATATAATGGTATGCATTGTTTTTTACTAATTTATAAGTTCTATTCATTCCCCACAATTTGAAGAAAAAACTAACTCTGCACGACTAATAAAAGTCAAGATACCTAAGCTTGAACACATGCATGTCGTATCGAAAACTCAAGAAAAATTTAGTTTTTGGGAAATATCTTGGCTCCAACACGTTGTATTGGCAAAAATAAAATTACACATTGTTTGTTTTGACATTTTCTATAATTTGAGTGCATTTTTTGTTTGTTTAAACAATTCAATAATAAACTACTGCGCGCAAGCTTAAGCAGTTTTTCACAACGCTTTAACTGAAGTTAATCTTACAACAATGAAAAATTCTTTAGACAACAATGTTTTTTTTCTGATTGAAGTTTACCATTCAGTGTCTTGGCTTTTGGTTTAGCACTTAATACAATGAATGTCAAGAACAAAAATGCCTAACCCAATGGATCGGTTTACTTCAATCTTTATGCTTAGCCTTTTTTAGAGACTATTTGGAGAGATTTTAAGTATTATTTCTTTCGGAAAACGGTACCTGCCGTACATCGGTTTTAAAAAAAACGTATTTTTCTTAAAAATGGCTACTATAAGTTTAATAAAAAAATATCATGGTCGCAGTACCCCTTGACGTTATGATAAGTTCAATAACTAGCACGTCGGAGGTCTTGGTTCCATTCCCACACAACTCTGTGATCCGCTAATTTTGTCTACCAGTATTTGTATTAGGGTACTAGATATAACATACTACATATTTTATTAATCAGTAACCATTTGAAAACGATTTTTTCATCTGGAACAAATTACAAAGCTAGCGTTCAAAATACTCCACAAATCTAAAATGACTTGAATAACTTGAAAACAAAGTTAAGAAATTATGGACATTTTAGTATTTTATTTATTTTATCAACCTTCACTGACATCGGCCTTACCTCTCTCATATCCTGAGCTCGTAAAACTCGTTTCCGTTTTCAACTTAGTCGCAGGAGACCCTTTGGAGATGCCTTTACTCTTTTAAAATTAAGTTCACCGTCATCACTGACATCCTGCTGCGCTACCGGTACGTAGATACATAGGTATGTATATGTAATAAAATAGGAGTACCTACACGTTAAAAAGGAAAACTTTTCTAGCAAATTTAATTAACTTGACTTTTGGCAAAGTCCAAAAAAGCCCCATCTGCTTCGCATTGTTAAAGGATATTAATTAAGTCCTTATTCAATTTTGCATGTTCAGCAAGAGTTTTGCACCCGGGTTTGGTATTCAATGGCCTTTCGCTCTTCCCCTTTTTCCTGCGATATACCAATGCTGACGTTGTCATCCGCTAAAAAGGATCTATCTCTCCTTACATCGCCACTCATCAGGAACAGAATCAGAGATTCAGGGAACCCTTTTTGAATTGAATTCTCTCCTTCGGTTGTGTCCTGTCGTCAACGAATGGGTGGGAATCATAAATTCGTTTTCAAGTAAGCAAAGTTAGTAGCCAACAATCCTACTTTCATCATTATATCCTGGCCTTCAGATGTATACGGGAAGACAAACATAGACACGAGTAGGAGTGAGTCCCTTTCAAGATTAATTACATTTTGTAGATTTTTCCTCATCGCACAAGGACACACAGAGCTTTTTGATAATGAGGGGTTTCTTCATCTCCGAGCATCCACTGCACGAGTTACAGTTAGGTACTTTTTCTATAATTCCAACCCAACCGACAACGTATATGAAATTTCACCTGACATTTGAAACTTTCATCCAAAAATGTGTGGAGGGGTTTCAGACTTTGATTTGATTAATTGTGATTTTATGCGAATTAACTTTTCATCGTGTCGTTCTGTTACCAGAATGAATGTTTAGAGCTCGGGTTTTTTTTTTGAAAAATAAAAAAAGTGATGACTCACTGTGCGAAGAAAGGGAAACTCTACACCGAAACCGTTTTCAAGATGCGGGAAGTGATAATTAAGTTAAACTTTAAGGATGATGAATGTGTGCATAGTGAGGCTAGCTCTCGAGATCTAACAATTGGATACCACTAATTTAATTTATTCATATGTTGAATGCGAACATCAAGGTGTAGAAACTGGATTTGTGGGATACCTATTATTTTTGAAGGATATAATCCAAATTTGTCTTTGAGATGAGTGACAAATAGAATTTCACGAGATTTTCGTCGCGGGTAATTAGTTTACTAAAGTTACATGTCGCTATATAATAATTACAATATGTTGAAGGCAGGTATATCTTTTGTTATCATATGAAAGAAGAACTGAAATGAATTTGAATGACAAATTTGCTTGAAGTTTAAGAATGTAAATGAAGAGAATTGAAAGACACCGTTCTGTAGTTTGAAAATTAAAATGATAGATGTGGTTTTTCTCTTTACAGATTAATTATATTTGTAACAATGTTCTTCATTTTATTGAAGACGTTTCTAAGAGATACTAATTTATTAGCAGTTGAATATTATGAACAGTACACACATAAAAGAGATCATTTAAGTTCGACCTAATGCAAATATTATTCATGTTTCAATTCTTTTTTTTTTTAATTAGTGTATGTTATCAATTTCGATGTTAAAATTAGGTCTGTTTGGGTACTCGCCAAAACAACGAATTTCTACTATTTTTGAGTAGGGGAGAGTGGGTACAAAAGTAACAATTTATATATTTTGTGCCATAACTTTAAAACCAAAATTCATAGCCAAACAAAACAACGCGTATATTGATGAGTGGACATTTGGCTATAGTTAAATACTAATTTGTCTTTTGACTTTCTATGTTCTACGAAACCATGCTATGTAAAAGAGGTGAAAGTCGAATATTACAATCGTCCTTTCCGGTGTACCAATTGTAACACGATGAAAGGGCGGTTGTAACACCATATAAATGTAATAGAATAAACGAGAAATATTGGTTTAACTTCGCATTTACTGTACAAATCCAAAATTAAAAATGTTTTACTAGGTGTTCCATTAGGTTAATGAACTCCGATTGCATCCATTTTGATTTATTAGCAGCTTCAATACTGACGTTGGATCCTCCTTTTGTATTTCCGGATAAATGGCTATGAATTGATTTTTTTTCGATTTTTGTAATGATCTTTATTGGTTTATAGACAGTAGTTGTAAGACCCGTTTAATCGATGCTAAATATATCTTGTGACTGAAATTCACTGACCCTGCTGATGCAGTTTTCGTTACAAACGTCCACTCAAAAAATGTTACAAACGTCCACATCCCTTGTTTTTATATAAAAAATTCGATTGAAAAAAAACTATTGAGTCGATAATAGAAAATCAACTTTAGTTAGACCGCTACCACTTTATTAAAAAAATAATTGTTTGACAAAAATTAATTGCAAAACTCGCAAAAAAAAATTAACTTTTTCATACAAATTTTACATTTTAAACGTTATGTGGCACAATTCAGTACTTTGACATTTGAATTTTTGTGGGTGCATTCACTACTAAATTGAGAAGAATTCTACATTTAAAAATGAAAGCATACGTTCCCAGGTTTTTGTTAAAACTCAATGTTACAACCGTTCCACGTTACTTTCGTACCCACTCTCCCCTACATGAGTACAAGTCCCGTCAAACATGTCAAGAGAGAGCGTACTGAGAGAGAAAATCATTTCCCCTCTTTTGAAAATTTCTGCCCAAAGAAATAGTTCAAAATAGCAAAAAAAAAAAAAAACAAATTAGAAATGAAAAAAAAAAACATGAAAATATTTTTTTCCAATTTCGGGAATTTTAAATCAATTAGCAAATAATTAAAGTACAATCAAAAAGTAAATTATTTTTTAAATAAAACAAAAAGTGTACGATATTTTAGATCATCGTCTTCCCGAGTATTTGAGCAGTTTCAATCGTAATTGAGAGAATTTCATCCCCACTCTAAAAATTTTGACGGATTTCATATTTCAGCCCAAAAAGTTCCCAAATGGACCTAATAACTACTATTTGTCAAAAGCTTTTAAACTAAAAGAATCAGATTTCAAATGATATTTAAATATAAAAAGCAGCCAGCTGACCTTTCTATAAAAATACTGACAAGTAAATCTCAGTTAATCAGGTTTCGATCAGTGATATCTGTATTTAAATAAAATATGTTCCGATATCTCAGTAGCCATTTAATTTACAAAAGAAGTTGTGTGAACTTATATACACGCGCTCCAGGAGTTATACTTCGTTGTCACATATTATTATTTGTTTTTGTATAGGTCTTTTTTTTTGAAATTTAGAATTATTTAAGAAACATAGATTATTGGTTCATATTCAATTCTTTAAAAGAACATACAAATTGTACTTTGTTTTATAAATTTATCTGTAATATATCATTTAGTTTTTTTTTTTAATTTAATCAATATACTTTGGAGTACACTGCCATTTCAAAGTATAACGGAGAGGACAAAAAAACGCTCTTAAAGCCGTTTATCTCACCGAAGAAGTAATATGTTTTCTTCAAACTTTGTGGTTGTTGAGAGCATTTCATAAAGTTCTCTTTACCTAGAAGTTTCATCAAAAATAATGACTGCCAGTAAAGTACCTAATTGAAAGGCTTTTTCCTGACCACCCGACCGTTTAAACTATTGGCCTAGATGGTGCGACGAACGGTTGATGCCGATACATGCTTCCCACATTCAGTTAAAACTTCACTCACAATTTTTGGAGCACTCAAACAGGGGCTTACTTTTATTTTTCTAACAATTAAGCGTTCTTCGTGAGATGTTAATTTTTTTGGCTGGCCTTTCTGTTTGATGAACTCGACACGACCTTCATCCCGATATCTTCAAACAATATCACCAACAGTATTGGCTTTCATGTTTAAAATTTCAGCTATTTTGTTGTATGTTGAACCCTTCACATAGTGGTTAATTACCAATTTTCTTTTTTCTAGAGAAGAATTTTGTCTTTTGCGGCCCATTCCGTTTTTTGTTTGTAGTTTCGCAAAAAAATCTAAATTATGTTAAAGGAATTTAATGTGCTGATAAAAATTTGAAACTTACATTGACAACGGCCTTGTCTCTGATAAAGCATCGGTTCCCGATCGATCACCGAAATCAAGCATCATTGAGCGCCGTTGGTAGAAAGATGGAGGACCATCAAATACCAACTGCGTGCTGTTGTCATGTGTTCTTTCTGTTGTTGTTCTTCATATGATTTGTCTTTCTTTGGTGTATTAATGTATGTCTTGTGTTGTATCAGCCAATGGTCTAGTTACCCGTGCTGCAGTGTTTCTAGTCCGTAAGATTTATCTTCGGAGTAGTTTTGATGTAAATGTAAATGAAACTTACATTAAAATTTGCAATCGATTACCTTGATTAAAGTATCGAAAATAATGCAAGTACAAAAAACCAAATATTAATGAAGGTGCTTTATTCATAGTTTTTGCTAAATTTGAACACCTCAATCTTTAAAATCGGACACATAGAAAAGATATAATTTTTTTCAGCCACCTCGATGCATTTGTGGCTAGTCAAGTTCCGACGACCAAAGCAGATATTCATGCTAAATTGTGATGAAACTCAATTCAGGACTGTAGAAGTGTACACGTTTTATAGCATGTAGCGTTAAGTGTGATATATCAAATTAAAGGTAATTTGTTTGTGATGCTCAGAAAAGTTGAATTATAATTTTATGTGGCTTTGATAAAAAGTTATAAAAAACTCTTTTTACCGTTATCTCCGCTCACAAACTACAGAAAATTCTGAAATTTTGTACAAATATCTAGTGGCTGTGTAACTTTCAAGTTAAAAAATGAAATGAAATAAAAAAGCTAATTTTTTTTTTTTAATTTAATTCTTTACCACATGAGTGTAGACAACACATAAATCTAAAAGCTATTTTGAGTTTACATTTTCTCTAAGTTTTTTGACCGTTTCAAATGGTTTATTTTTTTTATTTTTTGATTTTGGAATTTTACACAACCATAGTTAATACATTTTTGTACAAAATTTCAGAATTTTTTGTAGTCTGTGGGCGATGATAACAGTAACGCGTTATTACTTTTTACTTGAGCTATATACAATTATGATTCAACTTTATTAAGCACCACTACAAATGTGAGACTTAATTTGTAGTTGCAGGATTTTTATAATTGAGGTAGATTCTATTGGACAATTATTCTATAAAAAAATGTAAGAAAAATTTAATTGTTTTTAAGTTTTTGTCAGCTTAACTTCAAGATGTATTTATGTTCTAAGACAATGTCATATATAAAGTATATTCTAAGTCTGTAAATAATATATTACAGAAAAAAGTAGAACAAAATGAAATGCACTTTTTATGCCTCTGTAACGAATTGTGCCATTCATAACTTCTGACTACGCATAACTCTGGTAACTCTCTCTCTCTCTTTCTCTATGGTAACTTTGCCATTTTTAAATTGATAACATATTATAAATGAGATGATAGCTTACGCTAAATATTTTTAACATTATCAAACAAAAATAAAATGCATGACTGGGTCGCACGTACTTGCTCTTAGGTTCAAAGTTGCTGTGTACATTAAAGCTTCTTATCTATGGTTTTCAAAAAAATCCATTACAAAAATGACAATAACTTCATCTTAAATTGTTTTGAACTCCAAGCTAAGTATGTCATTTGATTTGATTAAGAAAGATAAATTTTTAAAATCGTTGGAGCCGTTTTTATAAAAATTATTTTTTTATATGTAAAATTTCTCAAACATTGTTTAAAAAAAAATTGGTTCGTCGTGTCCAAGAAAATATTAATGCACATCTGCAACCAGAATTTGACAAGAATACAGTCTCCTGTTTTGGAAAAATTGTTTTTTCAAAAAAAAAAAAATTATTTATTTTAAAAATTTTTTGATATCAAATAATTTTAAAGTTAATAACAAGCTTCCAGAAGTCAATAGCAGACAGACAGAATTGCGAGATCCATTTTTGTGATGTCATGTCATTTTTTGTAATTCATGCATGAAAACCACAAAATTTATTGAAAATTTTGATAATATTGAGTTTTTAATTTGCTTAATTACAAGATGTATTCAATCTTTTACAAAAAAGAATTTTGACTTATCGAATTATCAAACATTTTTGTGCGTCAACTACAATCTTCATTTAAATCATTTTAAACTCACCGAATGCAAACTTTATCTAAATTTTACAGCTTAATTGAGTTTATTTGATAAATAAAACTTCACAAAAATGAACATTATGCTTCTCTGAAAAAATTTCCCTTCTAGAACTTTAAACTACGTTTCTTAAATAAGTTTACATTTCCAAAAAATATTTAACAAAATGAATAATGATATGTGATAAGGAATTATAACTCCTGGCGCGCGTACATGAGTACTCACACATTTTTTTTTTTTTTTAATTCTTGTTCAGTGTAGATCTGATAGATTCAGTGTTCGTCTTTCTGTAGTCCGGTGTCGCTTTGTTTTTAATTTATTAGAACAATTAAGTACGACTTTGTGTTCCAGTTTGCTTACTAGAAGTGCCTTTTATAGCAGCACCATTCTGCCAAATTAGTTTTAATGGGTATAGATTCACTTAAATTATAAGTTTGAAACACATCAATTAGTATCATGTTACAAAAGAGTCCAGCATTTGATTTTTTGTATCCTTAATACTTTGTTTACATTTTTGAAAGCCTTTTATTTTAATTATTTAATTATTTAGTTTGACTCAGTAAGGTTAATTCTATATCTCCATGGAATTTGTAAAAACAGAAAACATTTTCCGAATAATCTCACACGCATGCATATTTATTCCCATAAATCATAATAAAGTCACACTCATTTGTTAATCAGATTACGCGCTAATGTGTTAAAAAAACTGTAATTATTCTATGAATTTTAATTAAGGCATAAAATATTAATTCGCACACAGTTATTTAATCCCCATCCATGTGACATTTATATAAACATTCTTGCTAGATATTTATAAATAAGTAACAATCTAGGAATTATTACTCCAGCATTACTATGTGAAATAGCAACTCTAGTATTTAAATTAGGGATTTTTACATCCCTCAATATGTCACGAAGTGCGCAGAGAATACCAATCATTTTACACATCAAACCCAACCGACCAATATACACCATCTACCTGTCAAACGGCTCGTTAAATGCGAAAGCCATCTTCTCACATAATAATAAGCCAATGAATATTAAAACATGTCACTTCCATTAATTCCTTCTACAGCCATGGACTAAGCCTTTTTTTCTTTTTATTTATGCCGAATTCTATCCTTTTTTCCCATTCCAAGGAGTTGTTGTTGTTGTTGTTGTTGTTGTTGTTGTTGTTGTTGTTGTGTCTGATTGTATCATTTTGTTGGGCGCCATTTTAACAACTCTTTAGGGTGGAAGCTTATGACCCTGGGGGTCAAGCCAAAGGGTTTCGTTTTTGAATTAATTCTCAAATTTCGTTTCCGTAAACCCCATATATCCACTTAACGTCTAAAACTGAATTTCAGAACAGAAATTATGATAAAGTCCCGTCGGGTTTTCTAACCAGCTAAAGTCAAACAAATCGTAGAGCCAATTTAGAAGAGGTGGTTGCATATTGCTGCACCAGAAAAGGTTCACCAGATACAGTTAACACACAAGTGTACGTTTATAGAAGAGAAAAAGGGTACACATCGTATATCTCATATTGGAGAGGCAACAATTTCAGAGCTTAAATTATTTATTAGCCTGGAAAAATGATATATGACGGTTGTTATCTTTAGTTACAGGATATGCTAGACCTGTTAATTATAATATTGCTTCCTAATCGGGAGTGAGGTTATTTTTGGTAGGTATACTGTAATTTTTCGAAATATGAATGAAAATGTAGCATGGAAACATTTATGTGGCCAAATTTTGTGTTAGGAATTTACACTAGCATGCTCCAAGGAATTGATTTATTTTTGAAAATAATCATCAGAGCTATAACTGTTATTGTGTGTGAATGTGTGTCATATCTAGTGTCATAATTTAAAGTCTACTTGAGCTGGAGTTTGAAGCCATTACACAAGTAAGACATTGCTGGGTTTCATAGAGAATCTTACACGCAAAACTGAAAAAAGGACGATAATTTCACAGTTTTTGGTGCACCATGTAGTAAACACAGGTGTTTCAAAGCTGCAAACTTTGTTATTCTCTACTGGTGTCTATAATAAAGGTATCCCAAGAAATCAGTAATGTGCAATTTTTTTGCTACCTAGAATATTTTTTATAACTGTCATAATAAAGAAAAAGTGTTTTAATTGCTTCTAATAAGAAGCAATATTAATATGCGAACATGAAACTGTTCTTATACGATTCTTACATTAAATTAATGTAAATGTAAACCAATTCATTATACAAAATTTAAGTAAATTTCTTTATGTAAAAACATGTTAGCACTCAAAAATTCAACAAAAATCATTTGTGTGTCAGCCTTGTTTTTTTTAAACACAATTTTCGTTTTATGCTCGCTCTGACCAAGAGTGATTTGAAACTTAATTACATCTGGAGGACTAGAATCCAACTCAATGTCGAATGTTTGTCCCTTCGTGGGCCACCAACGTTCCATAGTATGTACAATATCCCCATGGGTCATCATCATCTCTACTGCTGCTTTCTAGCAACAAATAATATACAATTTGTTTCCATCAAAACTTATTGTTTGCTCCTAGCAATGAAAAACTTTTTTACACGTTCCCTGTTTTCATGACGTGCTGTCCTTGTCTCAGTCCCATGTGCGCTTTGCAACGCACTTCATTCGGATTTCATTACAATTTCCTTGAAACACACAGCTGAAATGTACTCCAGGCCCATGGCAGCTTACAAATGTCGTCCTACGGAAAATGTAAAATAAAAAATTAAAGTACCTTGCATAAAACTTTTCTACTTCTTGAGGTTTAAATGCGAACAATCTTCTTTGCGTCTGTCTTTTGAAATCATTCAGCTGGCAATATTTTGTAAAAAGAAAAAACAAGATCCCTCATAAAAATAGTCCCTTTCTTTATACACAAGTCCTTAATTTTGATGATATTCTTTGCGAGCAATATTGGATGTCGTAAGTTATATGAAAAGAAAACATTTTATATTTTGTTTGGTCCTTCTAAGTATTCGTTATTTTCTTTGATAAAATCTCATACTCAGTGTCAGAGTAGTGCACCGCAAACCTTTGACGCATCACAAATGTCATATCATCAATGTCTTTACCGCGCTTCTACTTGTCTGGTAACAAATGTTTGATCTGATCACATTTGTTTTTAATTTAACTCTGAGACTCTACCTGCCAAAACTGTTGACATTTTATTAAAATTAACATTTTCTTTTTTATAAGAGTTGTTAGTGCCAATATAGAGGTCAAATTTCTGAAGCACTTAATTAAGGATTTGAGCATTAAATTACCATCAAGTTCTTGGATTGTTATTTTTGCCCTAGGCGGAGTAACTAAAGAAAATTATGGACAAAAAACCCGAATTTGATTCGGGTCTTATCAACCACTAAGGTAGGACAGAAGTCCCAAAAAAAAATTCAAGACCAATGTTGCGGGAACTTATGTCTCTGTGGCAAAATTACCGTTTTATAGTTTTTTTTTATTTAAGAATTTAGTAACATAAATTTTAAAAAATTATCTTTGTCAAAAATTTTCAATGTCTGTTTAAGGAACATAAGAGATTCAATTTTTTCTCGCAAAATTGAATGGCCTTATCATAAGCAAGTAAGGAAAAAAAACGAGATACCATATCAACAAAGTCAACGGATTAAAGAAAAGAAGGAAGGGTTTTTTTTTTTTTTTTTGCTCAATCGGTAGAGGGGTTCAAAAGAAGTCTGGCTGCAATCATGAATTTCATGAAAATCAGTTTTTCTTTATTATCTTCCGCATTTTTAACGTTACAATCAAACTTTATTTGCAAAAATTCTTGTAGTGGTAATAGTAGATGGAGGAAAAGAAAATAAATGATTTTCTTATTCGTTTGGCCCATCTCTGTCTAAATTTAACAGCATTCAATTGTTAAGGAAATAATTACCCACTTTTTCGATACATATTTAGGTTTTAGGGTGGTCCCATCTCCACAGTACACTTCATACCTATGTGGGTATGTGTGTTCATACTTCTATGCAGATTTCGGTCTTATCCAATTTAGAATGGAAAAGGAGAAATGAAAAAAAAAAACAAATCTTGATCGTTTCAAAGACATTTATCACACATTGAATTACTAATATAAGAAAAATAACATTTATCTTGTACCTAGAATAAGTGCCCTCTGTAGGTTTTTTAGCGTGAGTAAAAGCATCAAGTGATTGGTATTTTTGGATAGGTCAGGTCTTTTGATTGTATGTACGAGATATGGACGTAGTGAGGGTGCTTGAAAGTTAAAGTGCAATAACAATGGATTTTTTTTTTTTAATGATGATACCCACAAAAATTGTTGCTAGTATGATAGATCTTACTTGTATGTTGCCAAAAAGTTTGTGCCAAGATAGTTCAACCATTTCCATATGCCCGCTAGATGCACTCAAAGCTAATACTTTGTGTGAATATTGCGGACAATTGGATACAAGAAAATCGTAATGAAACAATATATTTGGCAACTTACAAGAACAATCTACGAGTATCATAACAATTTTTGTTGGTATCATAATTTTCTACAAAGCTGCATTGTTATTGCCAGATAATTTTTCTTACCAATCAAATGCAATTAAACGACCATAGCAAAAATAGTCAGAATTCACGGATCTTTCATTTAACACCAGTTCCATTAATGGCCGCTGAACGTCCAAATGCTCATTCTCCTTTTAATAAAGTTTGTCATTTGACTTGTTCAATCGTTTGATTTTGTTTATTTTTTCATCCGTCTTTATGATTTCAAATGGTCATATATCGTAAACCAACATACAATACAACTTTTGAAAAAATAAATCATCCGGAAAAAAATTGAAAAGAATACACTCTGATAGGAGTGGAAATTATGAGAAATCGTTTAATAATTTTATTAAAATTGCAAGTATGTATCTACATATTTTGAAACCGAACGACTACATTTTTTAGGCACGCGTCGCCACTGCGCTGCGTACCACTAACTATTTTGCACTACCGCATACCATGGTCTTTTGGAATCACTGACAACTGAACGTGATTCCAATGGCCCCGTAAGAACTTTATGGACTCCACTACTTTACCTTTTTTCATAAATCCAGCACCATGCTGAGAGAGAAAAAACAAAAAGTATCTGTGAAAATTGCTAGAAAACTTATAGGGTTGTTGTAAGAAAAAAGTTTGCTTGTATTTTGTTTGCTATGACATTCGTTTCAAGTCCTGCAGGCATGCAATTCTTTCCATCAAAGTTTGCCGGTAAGAACGATTGCCAAAAGCGCCAAGGGTAGGAAAAAATGATGATAAATCCAACCAACTATGCGGTCTTGCATTCATGCATGCGTTTTAATGCGCTGAAAAAATGATAAAAAGCAACTGTTGTTACCCAGCCCCGCCCCTTTACCTCTTTCTGTTTTAGGGATAAAATAAATGTTAATGCGATTTCTTAGAAAACATCATACCAACCGACACAACAGTTTGCAGTAACTCACAAGATGCTTACAGAAGTGAGTTCATTAAATTAGCCCTACTTGACTGGATCGAGGGAATCTTTCCAATATGGTGATGATGGTGGTGGAAAAGGAAGTGTTTGGCTCGTCGTCGTCCTTATTCCTGCTGGATGCCATCTGTTTGGGTTTCTTGAAAGACGAAAAAGATCAAAACAACTTGACAGTTGTGTGATAAGTTGCAGAAGGTTTTGATGTGTGATGATGTGTTTAGAATTAAATTAGGAAAGTTTTTCTATAAAAAGGGAGAAATGCAATTTTCCTGTTTTCTTTTTTTTTAAGTTTGAACAGAATAATGAATGAAGAAATACAAAGATGAGGTGTGGTCGATGTGCTCACTCGTGTGATGTTAATTTAATGAGATTATTAGCAAAAAAGAAATGAGTCCTTGGTGAACATTTTTCTTTGAAGTTTTATTCCCGGAAATTGTGAGAATGTTTTATAAGAAGATAACGACACGGCAGCGGCGGCGTCATCGTCGGCCAACCTTTTCTTGTACAATCTATAGGTGGGAGGTGGTTATTAGGTTTTTAATTAAAATCAAAAAAATGTTGCAAATTGTAAAGCTTTTTGAAGTACTATGAGGAAAAAATGCGAATATTAGAAGTTGATGACATTTTAAATTAGATTCTGCTTAATAAAAGACAAACAAAAATTGTCGACACATTTTTTGAAGTGAAAATCTAAAAGTAGCAAAATCATATTAATAGTATAAGATCCGCCATAGGACGACCTACCCTCGTCGCTATACCAGTTGAGACCTATGTATAATGTATATATTCATATAGGTAGTGTGTAATAAAACATTTTGCACATGGACTGCCTACCAATATTCTGTCAAGGCATAGGGTTGCCCCGCGTTAAAGTTTAGTTTTCGTTTTTTTTTGTAAATTGTACATAAAAGTCATACGTACAAATTCAAAATGTGAAAAATCTCGAGATATGGACGTTTAAAGTAAAACACTCCAAAATATAAGCTTGAGAAATAAAAAATTCACCAAAAATCAGGGTACAATTGTTTTTAAATAAATTTTATGTTTTTGGACAGGTATCTGCCAAATGTTTTATTTAAGCTTTGGGTTTTAGTCTTGTTTAAGTATAGAAAACAACAGTACCATAAATAACCTACATAGGTCTGATCACAAGAGAGAAGCTTAAATGGGCTATCGACAGCTTCGATCCATATAAATCTGCTGGACCTGACGGCATTATACCAGCAGAACTACAAATGGCCGCTGACATCATCATCCCTGTCCTAGAGTCAATTCTGATCGGGTGTTATACTTAGCACACATACCTTGCCTATGGAGAGAAGCTAAAGTGATATTCATACCCAAAGCGGGAAAATGCTCTCATGCGAACCCCAAAGACCTAAGGCCTATCAGCCTATCATCATTCCTTCTTAAAACTTTAGAACGATTGATTGATATCCACCTGGTTACACCATAGAGCCCAATCTTCTATCTACGGCACAACACGTTTATTGTAAAGGGAAATCGGTAGACACTGCCCTGCATACCTTGGTAAGCAACATCGAATATTCAGACCATAAAGAGTCGACAAAGTCAACAGCAGGTGTTTCTCAAGGATGTATCCTCAGCCCAACTCTATTTACCTTATTTATAGATGAAATTTGTGACGTTTTTCCAGGAGGAGTTCTTTTCGCTAATATTGTCACTAAAATTTAGCTCTATGCTGACGATTTAACAATGTTTGCTGACAATCCTTCTCGGTACAACTTGCAAATATACCGCCTCAGTTCATTTTGCGAGATTTGGGGTCTGCAAATAAACGTACATAAAACTACAATTGTAATATTTGAAGCGACACAAACCAGAAGACGGCCTGAAGAAAAGTGGTTCCTTAATGGTGCACAGATTAAGGTTGTACAAGAGTTTAAGTATTTGGGAGTTTTACTAACAAATAATCTTAGTTTTGTCAAGCATGTTAAAGCAAAAAGTAATGAAGCCAAATTGGCACTAAGTATGATGTGGCCTCAGTTTTTTTCCAACCAAAATATTGATCTGGCATCGAAGTACCGTGTTTTTAATGCAACAGTTAATTCTTGTATGTCTTATGGTGTACAAGTTTTCAGATACTTGAACCTCGAAGCTTTTGAAAGCCTGCAAAGGTATTTTTTAAGCGGCTATTCCGTTTGCCAAATTCAACGCCAAATTATGCCATATATGAAGAGTCAGGTATAACCCCAATATATATACAAAATTTGAAAGCTAACGCGGACTTCATTTCAAAAGTTATGAAAAGAAGGGATGCGTGTCTTCACAAGGCTATTTTGAAAAAACTGTTCCAAACAAATACCAACTTGCTATATCATAAGATACGTCCCTAAATTTAACGGAAACCAATGTTCACGAATGGCAGGCACACTTTGCAGAGGTGATCGCTAAACTCGATCACACAATTTTTGTAGATTTTCTTACTTAAAATCAGAATTATGAATGTCATTTCAGGCAGATGGCAGTAATTGCCATGTCCTTATTCTTGGGAAAACAAATTGTAAAACTTTATGATGAAGAAATAAAGAATTAATCTAATCTAATCTAATCTCTATTAACTCAACACTAGGAGATTTTTCTGACCGAAGATCTGTCAGCAGAGGCACACCACAGGGTGGAGTCTTATCCCTTCTTCTATAGAACATCGTGGTTAACGAACTATTAGTTAACCTGGAAGAGGAAGGGTACAAAGTGATTGCATACGCTGATGACGTTGCCATTGCCGTAACAGGGTAGCATCTCCAAATCATTATAGACTTAATGCAAACCGATTTCAACAAGCTACTCAAATGGACAAACAAATGTGGACTAAGTGTAAGCCCCCACAAAACCGAACTTTTCCTCTTCACTAGAAAATACAAAGTTCCAAAGGTAGACCCTCCAACAATTAACGGTATTCCACAGTAAGAAAAGCCACTGTAGCACTTATCTCTTGCAAAAAAGCAATTGGGAACAAATGGGGTTTTCCCCACACATTACCCACTGGCTATACACAGCGGTCGTGAGACCGATAATCACTTACGGGGTAGCAGTTTGGTGGACTGCTTTGGACAAAAAAACTTATCTAGCTAAGCTAAACAAGGTACAACGATCAGCGGCGTGCAAATGTATCAGCGGAGCACTCCGCTCGACACCTTCCGCTGCCTTGGACATGTTGCTTAACCTCACACCCCTCGATATATACAGCCAACAAGTGGCAGCAAGCACAGCCATTCGTCTCAAATCTATATCTCAATGGTCTAACAATACGTTTGGCCACACTAACATTTTGAATACATTCAAATTATTGCCAATGCACTCCGACTACACCACCCCACAGCTGGTTTTTGGCAAAAACTTCCTAATCACCATCCCACCAATATCTACCTGGGATTCTTGAGTGATGAAGCAATTCATTTCTCTACGGATGGTTCAAAAACCGAAAATGAGGTGGGTGGTGCAGTGTATTCAGAAAGACTAAATCTAAGTCTCTGCTTCCGTCTCCCTGTTCCAAGTGGAAATTCTGACTATCAATGAGGTACTATCTTGGCTCAAAAAAAAACGTGATATCCACGTTGAATATTCGTGTCTTCTCAGATAGTCAAGCAGCCCTCAAATCACCACTCGGTTCAGCTGCCACAAACTCTGTAACTGCCCGAAACTTTCGTCTGTCTCTCTTGGAGATGGCAGAACAGTTCAACATTCACCTATTCTGGGACACAGAGACATTCCGGGTAACTGCAAAGCCGACAAACTACCCAGATAAGGAACCATAACTCCAATTTTACCTTACAAGGTGAATATTGGAATACCAATCGATCAATGTAAACGATGACAAACAATAGATGGACCAGTATCACCACTTGTCTAGGGACTAAACAGATCTGGCCAGTACTAGATCCGACGCGTTCTAAATGCTTGTTGTCTCTAAGCAGACTGCATATTAGGTCCTTATTAGGTATCATAACTGGGCACAGCCTGATAGGTATACACGCCAGAAGACTAGGGGTCTTCTCAAACGATTTCTGCAGAAGTTGCATGGACGAGGAAGAGGAAACAATCCCACACCTTCTCTGCTCTTTCCCAACGACGCAATATTCACTTATGTGAATATTTCTTTGAAGATATAAGCGACTTCATGAAGACAGACATTCACAGTCTCCATCGGTTTATTAAAAGCTCCAACGGCTCCGCGAAATAAGGCCCCAACAAATTGAAAAGCATTAGTAAGTAACAGAACAGCTGAAAAAATCGCGTATAACTTTTATTTAGTATAAATGAGCTTGAGCAGTAAAATTATTAAAATTAAATTGGTTAATAGGAAAACACTTTGCAACTCGCTTCAGTTGAGCAATATCTTAAGCATTTGCTCGACCGAAGTGCGTGCCTATTTATAGAAAAAATGGAGGCTACTGAAATGCCTTTATGCTTAATATAATCTGTTGGAGGAAAATCAAGAGAAAATCTATTAGAAGCAACATTCTTAGACAAAACATCCTTGAATTAAAATTAATTTTATGAAATGTTGACTTAAGCTAGTGGCAAAATAGTGTTGGAGCATGTAACTATGATGTTTATACTAACACCTAAGGCTGCAAAATGTTTTCAATTCCGAATCCAATGGCAAACTATAGTTCCTAGATTTAATTTTCATTGCATCAACTTGTCAAGATTAACAAAAAGTGAGCAAATACTTTCATTTATTTGCTCAAAACTAATCCAAAAGCACCTACAATTGCTTGAATTACATTCATCCTTCCGAATTGCATTTGATTAATTATTTATGCATCGTTCCTCCATGCCACAGTGTGTAGGGAACTAGCATCAGTACCTGCGCCTCTTCATATGTCGATTTCTCATCTCTAAATTTAGAAACTTTGCCCCTGTGCCAAAATAAAAACCACAACCTGAGAGAATCCCAGTGAAATTTAATCCAATTCAAGCCGCACTCTACCTTAAAATCCCACACAGAGCACTCTATAAAATATTCACAGGAAAAACAGAGGAACTCCTTTCGTGAACTCTGACAGCTACTAACTTCCTGTATTAAAACCGAAATTTCAATTCAATTGTCCTCCATACACCAAAAACTGCTTGCTCCTACTTCCGTTAGCCCCAAAGACAGCAGTTTGTTCCTCGCTCGTCGTATCTACCTCGAGCGAAAAGCTCGAGAGCAAAGTAAATTTTTAATAGAAATTGCACCAAACTCTCTTCCACATCCTATTCACACAAAAACACACACACACATAGAAAAATATATTTGATTTCATGCTCCAAATACTGCTTCACTCGCAGGAAAAAAAAAGGAACACACACAAATAGCAAAATAAAAATAACAATCCTCGTCATGGAGTAAGAGAAGGCAAGGAGTAAGGTAGTCGTAGTCCTGGAGGAATATGAGCGCAATTTCTAAGTATCGCATCAACATTCTTATCATTTGAAATCCGGAAGGAACGAATGAGTTCTCTTCATCTTCTTCCTAGCCTTTGTCGTCTTCGTAGTCATCGAAGTTATAGCAATCCTTCTTAGTCTTGTACTCATCCTTGAATGTGCCTTCTTCTACGCGTTGGCGTTACCATCGCCTTAACAAAATCAATTCGTAAATTTTTCATCAAGACGCAATCTTCACCGTTTGCCTTGAATTGAATTCTTTTTCAAGATAAAAATATCCCAAAGAAAAAGTAAACGTTGCAAAGAATGTTTTTTTGATTGAGTCTAGTGGCGCTTATACATACAGAGCAGCTTACTGTTAAGTGTCACACTGTAGATGGCGCGCACTAAGTTTTTTTTTAATAATTTAACCCACCCACCGTATTCGCGACTACGAGCACACTTAGTGCAAAGTAAACAATAAATAACTGTCATAACCGCTGTTTTTTTTTTTTTTTTAATTTCACAAATAAAAAGAAAAGGTCTGAATATTTAACTTTACTTCTGCATTTGATTATAGAAAGTAGTTTGTATTGGAACTGTAAAAGGTGTGTTCAGTAAAGAAAAAATCTAGATCAGAACAGCGCAGAGGCACATCATGTGCGTCAAAGCTTCTTGTTTAGTAAATTTGACTTTGACAATCAACTGTGAACATTCAAATTCAAAAATTATTTCTTGTAATGATTTTTGATTCGAATTTTAATCAATTAAAGTGCGTCCACAATATCTCACATAGAATAAAAAAATATATATATGTGACTACAAAGATACGGACCACAGAGATAAAAGGATTGTTAAAGCATCCAAATATCAGTTTGTCAATGTTTCCATTCCT
Source organism: Meliscaeva auricollis (assembly GCA_948107695.1). Classification (NCBI taxonomy): domain Eukaryota; kingdom Metazoa; phylum Arthropoda; class Insecta; order Diptera; family Syrphidae; genus Meliscaeva; species Meliscaeva auricollis. The sequence goes on along the minus strand of OX403619.1, from coordinate 36,076,238 downwards.
CTGCCTCCTATATGAGCAGAAGCATATAAGAATATCGAACGTCGAAAGGCCCGAATTCTTAAGATTTTTTTGCAAAAATCTGCAAACAAAACTAAAAAAAATAAAATTTCGAGAACTTACTATCCAGGCAAAGTATTTTTACTTGCTCTATATAATAGGGCAGAGATACGTATAAGGAGATAGGAAACTTCTGACGTCAGACAGATTTGCCTACAAGCTCAAATTGACGGTTTCGGCTAAGTATGCGTAGAAACACGCATACTTAGCCGAAACCGTCAATTCACCACTTTGGTGACTTAATTTGGCGGTTAAATTCAAAATTGGCAGTTAATTTGGAAATATGTATGGGTTGCTATATGTTCGTTCCAGGTGTTGATAATTTTTGGTGAGTTTCGAAATACTTGAAAATACTTTTACTACATTTAAAAAGTTAAAAAAAATGAATGGATTAGTATTCAAACAAAAATACATAAATCCAGAAGCAAATTCTGGGTGCAAGAGTATTGTTGTATTCTTTTATTAGTTTGAAAAACTAAATAAAACTAGTTCTGTGCAGTTTTGTCACGAAATGTAATTTTAATTTGATTTTTTGTGTTTAGACTTGCCAAAACCAAAAAGTCGCGCTGTCGCGTGACATTGCGACAAGGGCTTATGTAAAGTCTTACTCAAATGACAACGTAACACCACTGCAAAATTTATTTAAACAGCATCATAAGTGAGTAACATCAAACTCGACAAAGAGTTTTTTTTTTGAAAATCCTTGTAGCACTATCGCGAGTATTTTCGATAGTTTGGCTTACGCAAGTCGTTTAAAGTTAGACGACCTCTTTAACGAAAAAGTTTGCCTATTTTAAATGGTTTGAAACTAGCAAAGACGCGGCTCTTAATCTAAATTATTTTTAGAACTTGAGCCATTTATTTTTAGTCGAAACAGGTTATAACTCTTTTTCAGTTTACGTTTAGTTTTAAGGCTTGCCGAAACCAAAGTGCGACACTGTGACACGACGGCGGCAAAATTAATTTACACAGCGTCATATGAGAGTACCCACACCAAATGCGACAAAGCGCTATGCGTTTTTTATACAAAAGTTCTTGTCGCACTGTCGTTTGGGCAAGCCCTTAATCGAAAACACAATTTCTCGCAATTTCTTAACTCTGGAAAGTTCACTAGCTCACCCCACGTCATAAAAAAATCCACCACACTAATGTCAAATCAAAAATGTCTAAAGTCAAACTTTTCCCGGACTAATTTGAAGTGTATTTATTTATTGTTGATATAAGTTCTTTTAATAAGTTAATTATTTAGTGAAAATTATAAAATACATATAAAGAAAATAGTAATATAAATGTATTTTTGTTCCAAGAATGAGTTTTCTTAATTTTGCCATCATTATTGACTGTTTTCTCGAGTTTGCTTGTGTGGTTGTGATTTTGGTGATGGTTTTGATTTGTGCCTGTGCTTTTGATTAACAGAATTTATAGTGGTTTATATTCTCTACGGCTTTTTGGGATGGTGTTATAATATTTTATAAAATTATAATATAATATTTTAATCGATTTTGTATAAAAAAAGAACAATCAATAATTGTTAACTAAAATCGAAATAAAAAAAAACAAGCTGTCAAATCAAAAATTTCACCTCATTGCATTCTTGTTGCTTTTCACATCTATTCACAGACACGAAATGAAATTACAACTACAACAATGTAAACAAATGGGTTTTGGGGGTGAGGGTGAGACGTACGAAAATTTCCTCTCTCCTTATACGTATCTCTGTAATAGGGCAAGTATTGGTTTTGTGTCAAAAAAAAAATTCGAAAAATCGAAACCAACATTACGATGATGGAGAATTCCGAAAAAATTGGTTTTCGTCATGCCGTCCGTCGGTCTGTGCGTCTGTTCGTCTATTCGGGTGTTCGTCTGTTCGTCTGTGCGTCCATCTGTACAGAGAACGGGTTGACAAATTTGCTTGAAATTACGTACAGATTACTTTTTTGTAATTTCCAAGTTTTTTTTTTGTTTTTTTAATATCTCGATTAGAACGAATACCTCCCATATAACGGTTTCGAGTTATTGTATTTTTCTCGAAAACGGTTCTAACGTTTTCAATGAAACTTGCTATATGTTATGGTTTGCAATACAATACTGCATTTTTAATTTTTCTCAAAAAAATCGAAATATGATGAACACGCTTTTCAGGAAATTTTCCATAGTTTTTAGTTTTTTTCTTTATACAGGGTGATTTGCATAAGGTGTGACAAAAAGATAAGGTGTGTAGGTTGGACTTAGACAAGCAAAAAATCGTATGGGAGGGGGGGGTCCATTTTCCCCCGTTTAGGCGGGAGGGGCAATTTAAGAAAAAAATCACTTAAAACGGAAAAAATATTATTTAAAAATAACGGTTGTACCTACAGAGTTGTGCTATAGCATTTTAAAAAACCTATGCATTAATTTAAATTTTAAAGTAAGTTGTTCAAATGAATAGTTTTTGAAATATTAATTTTCAAAGTCAAAATTTTGAGAAAAAAACATAAATTTTTTTATTTAAACCATTTTTTTTTCAAAATTTTACGTTATTAAGTAGTATTTTTCTGGCTTATTTTCAATGCTCTTATTTATTTTTGATCAAACACAATAAACCGGATGTCAAAATAACCTGTAGTTTTTGAGAAATCCAAAAATGACCAAAACTACTTTTTTCTGAGACAAACCTTTTCTTTTAGTTTTTACGTTATTGGATATTTAGATGAACTTCGAAAGAAAGGATTAAGTTTATCCTTTTCATTTTTGTATTATTAGTCTTCAAAACATACAATAAAGTGAAAAAGTACTCAATTAACCACATTTCACACATTTTTTCATTGAGAACACCTGCGTGAGAGCATTGGGTTGAAATTGACCTGCCAAATTGTTTTTATTACGGTGGGGTTTTTACATTATTTAATTCTTGATTAATTTATGAAAGAAAGGATTAACTTTCTATTTTTTTACTATCAGTCTTTGTTGGGGTTTGTGGATTAACCATATTTCACCCTTTTTTCAATGAAAAAACCTGCGTGAGAGCATTGAATTGACATTGACCTGCCAACTTGTTTTTATTGCGGTGGGGTCGGTTTGGCGAGCGAGGTCTGCCTGTTGAGTTCAAGAACAAAACGTCGCGTAATTTTGTACACTAAAATAAAAATACATATGTCTAACCTAAGGACATATAAAATGCAAGAATGTTTTGTTGAACAAATTAATTCTAATTTGAATGTCTAGTCGTCAACATGTCACGATGTCAAATTACTCTCGGGTCGAATTAACTGATATGCATTACTGCTACGGTATGGCTCATGGTCGAGGTCGAGAAGCGCAAAGACTTTACGCTGAAATGTATCCCAATAGGAGGCATCCCAGCCATACGATATTTTCAAGAATTCATCAACGTCTTCGAGAACGTGGAGTACTGGAGCAACGAGGGCGAGAGAGTGCATCTTCCGCAGACGTGCACACAGAGGAAAGAGTTTTGGGATTGGTCCGACGAAATCCCTCCCTTAGCACAAGGAGGATAGCTACTATGCTTCATTTCAAACTAGATTATGGGAAGTGATTCATACCGACAAGTTGCACCCGTACCACACTACACCAGTTCAATAGCTAACTGCCAACGACAAGATATTAAGAGCTGAATTTTGCCGAACATTATTGCTAAGATATGAAACTGACCACAATTACTTTCGAAGGATATTCTGGACGGATGAAGCTCAATTTACCATTTCAAACTGCTATAGCACGACTCTGTAGGTATAACCGTTATTTTTAAATAATATTTTTTCCGTTTTAAGTGATTTTTTTCTTAAATTGCCCCTCTCGCCTAAACGGAAGAAAATGGATCCCCCCCCCCCCTCCCATACGATTTTTTGCTTGTCTAAGTCCAACCTATACACCCTATCTTTTTGTCACACCTTATGCAAATCACCCTGTATATTATTACTGGCTCAACCGATTTCGTTAAAAACTTGTCACCAAGTTGTTTTAACCATTTTAAAAAAGTATTGTGTATTTAGTTTTTCAAAAAAATGCTAAAAAATAAATTAAACAAATAATGATTTTCTTCAATAAATTTTTTTTTTCAAAAAAAAAAAAAAACAACTAACTTAGAATTGAAGACTTTTAATACTTTCTCATGGATGCTGTTAAACCAAAATAAAATGAGACCCAATGGGACTACCAGCTTTCAAATACAAAAAGAATAATCAAAATCGATGCACCCAGATAAAAGTTCTGAGATAACAAACATAAAATAAAACAAAACAAAAAAAAAATATAGACGAATTTATAATTTATAATTTTATTTATAAAAAAACTAATCAAAATTTACTTTGCAGATACGTGGTTCACATAGAAACGGGACGATATGTACAAATTATTTAAGAAGTTATTCAAATGTTTTTATGAAATTATATTTTTTTAAAAGATATTAATGTACATATACGTTCTCCCAAGGGAGGTCCTTGTTTTAGACGAGATATTATCAAACTTGAGTTTGGGCGGTGCAAATGTGTATACGCATGGACACACATGCTAACAAACGCACGGAAGCAGATGTCACTTTTTCGGGCTTTTCCATTATCTTAATATTGTTTTTTTTTGTCACGAAACCAATACTTGGCCTTAGGCTCTAGGTGTAGGCAGGGCAAGTAAAAACAAACTTTACAAGAAATATTTTGTTTGCGCGTATTATTCTCATTATCTGCAAGAAAAAAAAAAATAACAAAAAAAAACTAATTTCTTAAGTAAATGATTCAATTTGACATTTTCATGTTTCCTGGATTTAAATTAAGGCCATCAAGTTCCACATAGCACACTCATCACTTCCAAAATGCAATTACTCAATTTTAATTCAATTTCCTTCGATTGATTTGAAATCGAAATCTAATTTTCCCTCTCTGACTGTGTCCTCATTTTGGGAACACAAAAAAGACATTTTCTTTCTTACCTTCGTTTCTAATTTATTCGTTTCGACCACAAAGTAATTTCGCCTCAGACCGTATTTCTGTTGTCGTCTCGTTTCGTATTGACATTTTCAATTTTCTATTCAATGGATAACAATTACTCATTCAGAGAGTTCGAACGTGGGTTTAGGTAGAAAAAGCACTTCTTGGTATATTTAGGCGTCTTTGATATTTTAAAAATATGTATCAAATTAAAGCAAACACAAAACATAGAAAGATATTGATTGAGTAAACAATAGCTGAACAGTGAACTGAACTGAACATGTTTAATTATTGATCTGTCACACAAGGGTAAAATCTTGAAAAAAGTTTCGATTGGATTTGGAATTATAGTTTGCAGTTGTATTTGCGAACATGAAAGATTTTTTTAGAAGGAATAAAAATGTCAAGTTCAATTCAATTTAGTGTGGGAAGGTTAGATCCTGGTTTAGATAACGTAAGTTGAATGATTTTAATTGAATTTCTAACAGTATTCCAATTTGGGCGGGATATAATGGAAACAACATTGATTTTTGCCGTCTTTTATGAAATACACTGGGCTCGATTCTCCCATCATTTAAAAAATGTAATTTAATGTTGAATTCCTTTCAGTTTATTAGTTATCACCAATAAAATCGATTTTTTGTTTGGGTGTAAAAGAATTATATAAAAAAACCTCATAATGATATGGAAACAATTTTTACTGAAAAAAATCGGCAATGCATTTGATCGATTGCTTTGTATGTGGCTCTTAGAAAAATACCTACATTAAATTTAATAATAATTCTGATTGAATATTCACGATTCAGTGAAGTTTGCGGTTTCTTAAAATGAAAGAATTATCAGACTATAACAATACTTCAGTTAACAAATTTCAATTATCTGATCTAGCATATACGGTAAATCTTAGAAATTAAAAAAAAAATATGATATTATAGAAAATTTAATTTAAAAATTTAAATATTCTGGATTTTTAGAAATTTCGAATTCCAATGGGACAAAAATAAGAATTAACATAAAAAGAGGTCGAAAAGCTATTTTATTAAATAAATTGATAGAGACATCATTTATAATGTAATCATAATACATTGGCAGTTAAACCTCCGAGAATATAAAACATTTATCGCACACGCTACGAGTTCAAAGACAAGTCGATTTTTCCTAAATTTTACCCCGCATACGTATATGACCGAACACAATCGCAATGTTACGGAAACAACAACAGAGACAGAGGGAGCTTTGTTTACAAGATGTAGGCATGAATTAAACTAATTCTATTTACTTGCGGGGGCTTTGACGAAAAAAAACTACACCATAGTTTCAATATGGTTTGGGTTTAAAAAAATTTCCTTTTAAAAAAATCTAAAACTTTTCTCATCGTGGAATAGTAGGTATGTACATGTTAAACGAAAAAGTAGGGCAAAAAGTTTGATACAAGACTTGCAGATAATTAACTACTTTTTAAAGATAATTTTTCTATAAATACCAAAAACGATTTTATCTTGTCTCTATTTTTATCTTTTATAAAAATTGTTAGATTATGATGAAACTTGGATTTGATAAAGGTACATTGCTATAAACTATTTTTTTGTTGTTGTTTTTGACGCATTTATTTTGAAACAATAGCCTAATTTCAAGTCAAAAAAGTTGATGAAAAAGTTTTGGATTTTATAATACGTAGGTATTATGGAAAATTTTTTTGTGAAAGATTACTTTTCTCCACTTAAAATGGATAGATATTGAATATATACTTAAATATTTGATTTGTATTCACTTTTCTTCATAAAATATGAATGCGCACAAGTAAATCTTATAAAAAAGAGTTTTGCTATTCAAAAGGAAAGTTTAAGTGGCAAGATTAAGACAATATGAGTTGAATTCGTCACTTTGGTAAAGTTTTTTGGCATTAACGGGTACAATTGGGAAAGTTAGTTAAATTTGTTTTGAAAAATTAGCAGGGCATAATGGGCTCATTAAGGTTTTTTTTACAAAAAAATAATACCAAAAACATGTTTACCATGTTTAAAACAATTTTATTCATTGAAGGAACATTAGTTACATAAATTAAATAAAATTCAAAATACTTCAGTGTGTATAAAAAAAAAAAATTGCTTGATAAGCCCATTTTGCCCCGTGCATTTGGCATAATGGACGCAGGTAAGGAACTGTGGGTATTGATTTAATGCTAAAGAACAACGTGTGCAAATGTAGCTCGATTCATCATCTCAGAGCAATGTGCCCACTTTCTGCAGGCTCTGCATGACACCTCGCACTCCTCGCTCAAAAACACACACTTTACTTTGATTCACAATTACGAGTACATCAACAAAGTAGAAAAGCTTTCTTTATTTACTACGAACTACAGATGTCATTTTCACTTAATAAGGGGATTCCCCCGTTTTGCCACAGATAATTTAAAAGGGACAGCACAAATTCGGAGTTGCCACTTTATTGAAATAAAAAATACTAAGGGCCCATTATAAGCCTGGTGCCCGATATGCCCCACTTTCCCCTATATTATAAAAAAATGTACATATGTTTGAAATCTTTCAAAAACATAATTATCTAAGAGATAGAAGAGCTAACTGCCTAACCTAACCCAGGATACTTTTGTAAAGCTTTCATGCATGAAAGCTCTATCAACATACCTTCTTTTAAATGAATAACATTTTACCCATTTACATGATCTGGCTAGAGCTAGTAAGAAATTAAAGTTTCTTAATCTAATCTAAGCAATTATATACCTAATGACAACGCTCATAGTATGCATGCTTGCTCTCAACATATGAATGCTAATCTCTTTCTAAGAGAACCACAATACAGATATTTTGTTGTTACAGTATTTTTAATGTGCCCTAAGATTATGATCGTTATTTTCACTCATTGCCCGTTTTATAGCCATCAACCATAAAATTTCATTGTTAAATGGTGAAAAAATTCATGAAATTTTCAAAACTATACCCTAGTTCATTGGGGAATTATGTGAATATTATATGGGGTGATTTCAAAGCCATTTATTCTAAAAGCATTCATTTTGTAAGTGATTCTTATTATTTATGTATTTATGTTTTTGAATGACTGACTTTGATATGAGGGAGACTTTAACCTTCAACTAAACTAAACACCGTTTGTAATTTTTCTAAAAATTATTAAAAATTTAGATATATAAAAATGAGTCATAAGGGAGGAATATACTTTCCATTTTTGAAATGGAAAATATCGATTTATACCTTTGTTATTTTTTGTTTTTGTGCTCATGTCAATTTCAGGATTTTGTGATGATTTTAAAATGCGAATTTTCGGGAGAAGTTTTTTTTATTTTATGAATAATATTAACAGGAATAATTACTTTGAATATTATGTGGGTTAAATTTCTAAAAAGGCAGATTATACTGAAATAAAAGAAATTTAATTAAATTTTTGAAAATAACTACACATTATTTTTATTTTTAATAGAATCATGACTCATGAATCTGCTACGTTTTTATAGACTATTATGTCAGCACAATCCACAAGCAGAGTGGCGCAGTGGAAGCGTGCTGGGCCCATAACCCAGAGGTCGGAGGATCGAAACCTTGTTCTGCTAAAGTGCTTTTTTTTTGTTCCACAAGTTGAAAATTATACGCTTGATTGAATGGTATAGTGTATGTAATATTGAATTTGGAATGAGCGGTTGCTTTTTATTCAAGTAAACATTTGATTATTCAATATAAAAAATAAATAAATAAATAAATGGAGGAAGTAATGTCTGGAGATTAAGAAGAACCAAGTCAGTCTGTCAATCTGTCAGTCTGTCAGTCTGTCAGTCTGTCAGTCTGTCAGTCTGTCAGTCTGTCAGTCTGTCAGTCTGTCAGTCTGTCAGTCTGTCAGTCTGTCAGTCTGTCAGTCTGTCAGTCTGTCAGTCTGTCAGTCTGTCAGTCTGTCAGTCTGTCAGTCTGTCAGTCTGTCAGTCTGTCAGTCTGTCAGTCTGTCAGTCTGTCAGTCTGTCAGTCTGTCAGTCTGTCAGTCTGTCAGTCTGTCAGTCTGTCAGTCTGTCAGTCTGTCAGTCTGTCAGTCTGTCAGTCTGTCAGTCTGTCAGTCTGTCAGTCTGTCAGTCTGTCAGTCTGTCAGTCTGTCAGTCTGTCAGTCTGTCAGTCTGTCAGTCTGTCAGTCTGTCAGTCTGTCAGTCTGTCAGTCTGTCAGTCTGTCAGTCTGTCAGTCTGTCAGTCTGTCAGTCTGTCAGTCTGTCAGTCTGTCAGTCTGTCAGTCTGTCAGTCTGTCAGTCTGTCAGTCTGTCAGTCTGTCAGTCTGTCAGTCTGTCAGTCTGTCAGTCTGTCAGTCTGTCAGTCTGTCAGTCTGTCAGTCTGTCAGTCTGTCAGTCTGTCAGTCTGTCAGTCTGTCAGTCTGTCAGTCTGTCAGTCTGTCAGTCTGTCAGTCTGTCAGTCTGTCAGTCTGTCAGTCTGTCAGTCTGTCAGTCTGTCAGTCTGTCAGTCTGTCAGTCTGTCAGTCTGTCAGTCTGTCAGTCTGTCAGTCTGTCAGTCTGTCAGTCTGTCAGTCTGTCAGTCTGTCAGTCTGTCAGTCTGTCAGTCTGTCAGTCTGTCAGTCTGTCAGTCTGTCAGTCTGTCAGTCTGTCAGTCTGTCAGTCTGTCAGTCTGTCAGTCTGTCAGTCTGTCAGTCTGTCAGTCTGTCAGTCTGTCAGTCTGTCAGTCTGTCAGTCTGTCAGTCTGTCAGTCTGTCAGTCTGTCAGTCTGTCAGTCTGTCAGTCTGTCAGTCTGTCAGTCTGTCAGTCTGTCAGTCTGTCAGTCTGTCAGTCTGTCAGTCTGTCAGTCTGTCAGTCTGTCAGTCTGTCAGTCTGTCAGTCTGTCAGTCTGTCAGTCTGTCAGTCTGTCAGTCTGTCAGTCTGTCAGTCTGTCAGTCTGTCAGTCTGTCAGTCTGTCAGTCTGTCAGTCTGTCAGTCTGTCAGTCTGTCAGTCTGTCAGTCTGTCAGTCTGTCAGTCTGTCAGTCTGTCAGTCTGTCAGTCTGTCAGTCTGTCAGTCTGTCAGTCTGTCAGTCTGTCAGTCTGTCAGTCTGTCAGTCTGTCAGTCTGTCAGTCTGTCAGTCTGTCAGTCTGTCAGTCTGTCAGTCTGTCAGTCTGTCAGTCTGTCAGTCTGTCAGTCTGTCAGTCTGTCAGTCTGTCAGTCTGTCAGTCTGTCAGTCTGTCAGTCTGTCAGTCTGTCAGTCTGTCAGTCTGTCAGTCTGTCAGTCTGTCAGTCTGTCAGTCTGTCAGTCTGTCAGTCTGTCAGTCTGTCAGTCTGTCAGTCTGTCAGTCTGTCAGTCTGTCAGTCTGTCAGTCTGTCAGTCTGTCAGTCTGTCAGTCTGTCAGTCTGTCAGTCTGTCAGTCTGTCAGTCTGTCAGTCTGTCAGTCTGTCAGTCTGTCAGTCTGTCAGTCTGTCAGTCTGTCAGTCTGTCAGTCTGTCAGTCTGTCAGTCTGTCAGTCTGTCAGTCTGTCAGTCTGTCAGTCTGTCAGTCTGTCAGTCTGTCAGTCTGTCAGTCTGTCAGTCTGTCAGTCTGTCAGTCTGTCAGTCTGTCAGTCTGTCAGTCTGTCAGTCTGTCAGTCTGTCAGTCTGTCAGTCTGTCAGTCTGTCAGTCTGTCAGTCTGTCAGTCTGTCAGTCTGTCAGTCTGTCAGTCTGTCAGTCTGTCAGTCTGTCAGTCTGTCAGTCTGTCAGTCTGTCAGTCTGTCAGTCTGTCAGTCTGTCAGTCTGTCAGTCTGTCAGTCTGTCAGTCTGTCAGTCTGTCAGTCTGTCAGTCTGTCAGTCTGTCAGTCTGTCAGTCTGTCAGTCTGTCAGTCTGTCAGTCTGTCAGTCTGTCAGTCTGTCAGTCTGTCAGTCTGTCAGTCTGTCAGTCTGTCAGTCTGTCAGTCTGTCAGTCTGTCAGTCTGTCAGTCTGTCAGTCTGTCAGTCTGTCAGTCTGTCAGTCTGTCAGTCTGTCAGTCTGTCAGTCTGTCAGTCTGTCAGTCTGTCAGTCTGTCAGTCTGTCAGTCTGTCAGTCTGTCAGTCTGTCAGTCTGTCAGTCTGTCAGTCTGTCAGTCTGTCAGTCTGTCAGTCTGTCAGTCTGTCAGTCTGTCAGTCTGTCAGTCTGTCAGTCTGTCAGTCTGTCAGTCTGTCAGTCTGTCAGTCTGTCAGTCTGTCAGTCTGTCAGTCTGTCAGTCTGTCAGTCTGTCAGTCTGTCAGTCTGTCAGTCTGTCAGTCTGTCAGTCTGTCAGTCTGTCAGTCTGTCAGTCTGTCAGTCTGTCAGTCTGTCAGTCTGTCAGTCTGTCAGTCTGTCAGTCTGTCAGTCTGTCAGTCTGTCAGTCTGTCAGTCTGTCAGTCTGTCAGTCTGTCAGTCTGTCAGTCTGTCAGTCTGTCAGTCTGTCAGTCTGTCAGTCTGTCAGTCTGTCAGTCTGTCAGTCTGTCAGTCTGTCAGTCTGTCAGTCTGTCAGTCTGTCAGTCTGTCAGTCTGTCAGTCTGTCAGTCTGTCAGTCTGTCAGTCTGTCAGTCTGTCAGTCTGTCAGTCTGTCAGTCTGTCAGTCTGTCAGTCTGTCAGTCTGTCAGTCTGTCAGTCTGTCAGTCTGTCAGTCTGTCAGTCTGTCAGTCTGTCAGTCTGTCAGTCTGTCAGTCTGTCAGTCTGTCAGTCTGTCAGTCTGTCAGTCTGTCAGTCTGTCAGTCTGTCAGTCTGTCAGTCTGTCAGTCTGTCAGTCTGTCAGTCTGTCAGTCTGTCAGTCTGTCAGTCTGTCAGTCTGTCAGTCTGTCAGTCTGTCAGTCTGTCAGTCTGTCAGTCTGTCAGTCTGTCAGTCTGTCAGTCTGTCAGTCTGTCAGTCTGTCAGTCTGTCAGTCTGTCAGTCTGTCAGTCTGTCAGTCTGTCAGTCTGTCAGTCTGTCAGTCTGTCAGTCTGTCAGTCTGTCAGTCTGTCAGTCTGTCAGTCTGTCAGTCTGTCAGTCTGTCAGTCTGTCAGTCTGTCAGTCTGTCAGTCTGTCAGTCTGTCAGTCTGTCAGTCTGTCAGTCTGTCAGTCTGTCAGTCTGTCAGTCTGTCAGTCTGTCAGTCTGTCAGTCTGTCAGTCTGTCAGTCTGTCAGTCTGTCAGTCTGTCAGTCTGTCAGTCTGTCAGTCTGTCAGTCTGTCAGTCTGTCAGTCTGTCAGTCTGTCAGTCTGTCAGTCTGTCAGTCTGTCAGTCTGTCAGTCTGTCAGTCTGTCAGTCTGTCAGTCTGTCAGTCTGTCAGTCTGTCAGTCTGTCAGTCTGTCAGTCTGTCAGTCTGTCAGTCTGTCAGTCTGTCAGTCTGTCAGTCTGTCAGTCTGTCAGTCTGTCAGTCTGTCAGTCTGTCAGTCTGTCAGTCTGTCAGTCTGTCAGTCTGTCAGTCTGTCAGTCTGTCAGTCTGTCAGTCTGTCAGTCTGTCAGTCTGTCAGTCTGTCAGTCTGTCAGTCTGTCAGTCTGTCAGTCTGTCAGTCTGTCAGTCTGTCAGTCTGTCAGTCTGTCAGTCTGTCAGTCTGTCAGTCTGTCAGTCTGTCAGTCTGTCAGTCTGTCAGTCTGTCAGTCTGTCAGTCTGTCAGTCTGTCAGTCTGTCAGTCTGTCAGTCTGTCAGTCTGTCAGTCTGTCAGTCTGTCAGTCTGTCAGTCTGTCAGTCTGTCAGTCTGTCAGTCTGTCAGTCTGTCAGTCTGTCAGTCTGTCAGTCTGTCAGTCTGTCAGTCTGTCAGTCTGTCAGTCTGTCAGTCTGTCAGTCTGTCAGTCTGTCAGTCTGTCAGTCTGTCAGTCTGTCAGTCTGTCAGTCTGTCAGTCTGTCAGTCTGTCAGTCTGTCAGTCTGTCAGTCTGTCAGTCTGTCAGTCTGTCAGTCTGTCAGTCTGTCAGTCTGTCAGTCTGTCAGTCTGTCAGACAGACTGTATCTATCTTCAATTAGATTCTAAAGTACTTAAGCGATTATTATCAAACTTGGTAGTTAAGATTTTTTGGTTGTTCCCTAGGGGAAAAACGACTCTAACGATTTTGATTAAAATTTTGATGTGTACTAGAACAGGAAAGATCGTACTTTTGAAATAAAAAAAATATTTTTTCATCGGTTAAAAACGGTACCTCTCATAGAGCGGTTTTTCTGATGTTCTCGTAAACCACTTCACGGATTTCGATGACAGTTTTACACAAGAGGAATTCAATAATTTTCAAGTTATTTCATATCAAAATTTTCCAAAATTTTTTTTTTAGATTTTTAAAAAAGTTTCAATTTTTTTTTTTTTTTTCAAAAACGCTTCAATGATTTTTGTTTGAAATTTTGGTTTTAGGTGTCTATTAATATTTTCTTGAAATTGGCATTCAAACTTTTTATTTAAACAAAGCTTGAGAATTTTTATAAATATAAAATTATTTTTTTTAAAAAAGGCTCCAACGATTTTAAATTTTTTTTTTCTAAAAATTAATCTTTTATAACGAAATCAAATGGCATACTTACTTTCGAGATTAAAACAATTTTAGAAGTTGTTTAAGCCATTTTAGTAATAAATTTTATGTTTATTTTTTTTAATTTCTTATACAAGTATTTACTTGCAAAAACTTTATATATGAAGCCCTAGCATCGACAGCAACTTTGACCCCAAGTGTAAATATGTGCGACCTAGTCGTGCATTTTATTTTTACTTGCATAGAGCAAGTATTGGTTTCGTGTGAAAAAAAATTCGAGGTTTTAATTAAAACCAGCATTACGATGATGGAGAAGTCCAAGAAAGTGGTTTTCGTCATGCCGTCCATCGGTCTGTGCAAAGTTCGTCTGTTCGTCTGTTCGTCTGTGCGTCCATCTGAACAGAGAGCCACAGCCTAAACGGGTTGACGGATTTTCATGACATTTGGTACAGATAACTTTATCGTAATTTCCAAGGTTAGTTTTTTTTTTGTTTTTGAATATCTCTATTAGAACCAATACCTCCCATATAACGGTTTCGAGTTATTGGACTTTTCTCGAAAACGGCTCTATCGATTTCGATTAAACTTGGTGTATGTTATGTTATAAGTGATTTAACTGCGTTTTTAGTTTTTCTCAAAAAATTCGAAATTTTCCATAATTTTTAGTTATTTCCGTATGTATCATTACTGGCTCAACTGATATCGTTTAAAACTTGTCACCAAATTATTCTCATGATTTTAAAAAGTTTTTCAAAAAAAATTGTCACCAAAAAATTTCTTTTTTAAAAAATTGTCAATAAAAAATTTTGTTTTAAAAAAATTAAACCAACAATAATTTTTTTTGATATATTTTTTTTGTTTAAATATATCTACAAATATATATAACAACTTTGAACTACAAGAGAAAGTTCGTGAGATCCAGTCGTGCATTTTATTTAAATTGCATTATAAGGGGAGGAGGAGTGGGGATGTGAAGGTTTATCAAGCTTAAGTATTTATGTTAATACAATCCAGGCATTGTAAGACCAACAGTTACTTGATACAACAACATAAAATAAAGTTATCATCATTTTTATGCAATGATGAATATATTTTTGATGGAACAAGTAAAATACTAGCGTTTAAAATAAAATGCACGACTGGATCGCACGAACTTGCGAAGCACTTCCCGTCAACCTAGAAACTTGAAATTTTGCACAGTAATAAACTTTGCTCAATGGCAGATTTGCGTTGCATATAAAGGACAAAATTAAAAAGCAAGAAGTAAAGAAAACACAACAAAAAAACAAGTGTAAAAAGAAAGCCAAGTCCTCCTATAAAAAAAAAAACCCTGAAACTCATTTATTTTGCTTGGCAAGTTTCTAAACAACTTTGCAAATGTTTGTACAAGGTATATGGAAAAATTGACAAAGAAAGAAAAAATCATGAGTAAAATGGTCGTGTTTATTCGCAATTACACTGACTTCATATTCTTAGCTATATTTTGGGAAATTTTGTTAATGAGAATTTTAGATGAGCAATACTTTTTTATTAAAAATTGATTTTGTAAGACAAATTATAATTATTGTATTTGTATTCTAAAATTGTATTCACATATTTTAAATTTTGTTCAACATGCATCAGTTTAAAATTCATTATACCTGCATTATATATTAATTTGACTATCTCATAAATTTCCTTTGGATAGATAAGTCCTTCAAAGAATTCCCAACTGCTCATCAGCTATCGTGTCACTCAATTTTTCATCATCAGTCCTTAACCTACACATTTTACCAAAATCATTTTGGAATATCTACTCATTTCTTATTATGTCACTATCAGCTTCATTTATTTAACTTCATCTACACAACGTCGAAATGCATCAATCGTACCTTAAAATTCCTTTGACGAAGAAAGTTTCGCAGCATTAAGAATTGCATTACTTACCCTTGGAAAATTTCTCAAGTTCAAAGATATAGGATTCACAAATATTCCAAAAATACTTCTCCTCTTCCAAACTTCGTGTGGCCCCAAACCAATGTTGTCCTAAATAAATCATTCCAAATGAGTTTTTCTTGTTTTTTTTTTAAATACGACGCACCATATCAGCTCTACTGCCATCAACAAAAATATCTCTGCATTAAAAGCCTTAGCACAAAAATTCTCTTGCTACCCTTGACAAAAAAAAAAAAATTTAAGCCATTTCTTACAGTCAAACGTGGTTAAGAGCTGAAGCTTGGCAAAGTGCATTCCGCGTATTCCGTGGCACTTGCACACATCGATGTTGAGGAATTCTAAAGCAGAGCATCAGGTCCTGGTGATTAATAGTCCAACTATGTGCTTCCCCTGGGGGATATGCCTTTAACTTCCGTAGCTCATTGTTCTTGTGCTTGGAAGACAAAAAGAGCAGAAATCCTTCCTGTTTCTTCAGCAGGGTTTTTGTCTTCGTTCTTTTTTATCTTCGATAGCACATTTTTCTCTTCATTTCTCTCTTTTCTCAGTTCAACTTTTTGGGTCCTTTGAGAAATCCACTTAATCGGAACTAACATGCCGTAACATTTTTCGCCGTATTATCTGAGATCTATTCTTGAGAGAACCATCAGCGTCAGCGCCTCCATCGAATTGTTCGTTGTTGAATTTGAAACAACTAATGATGTATTATTGTCACAAGGAGAGATTTTCTTGGCATAATTGTTATGCTCAGCGTATACGGTTATTCTACAGAGTTTCTTTGTGAATATATAGGTAAAGTGGGTTATGTGGGTGGCTTTGTAGCCTACCTACCCTAGCTTTTCTTGACATTTTCTACTCATTGTTGCTTTGAGAATCCTTTTGGCAACACGGTGATGATAGTGACAATGGTTTTGCTGATGAGAACGATAATGATAATAGTCCTGATGATGAAGGCTGATGCTTGAAGAGGGTTTGTGTATTTTGTCGTTAAAAAGAACCCAAAGGGAAACCATTCATCAAAACAAAGACTAAAAATAGCGAAGAATAGCGGGAAATTATTAGATAATTAAAAAAAAATTACATCTACGAGTCGTGTCGGCCTCGGTACTCATGTTTCGTCATTGCCTTTATGGTACAGTTTTGTTTTTGAATACAATGCTATAAGCTTAAAATAGAAGCTTTTGGGAGCATTGTTGCATTAATCATCCAACTATGATTGTAGGTATTCATTTTGCTGAAAATGATAAAGAAGATATGCGTTCTTAGAATTGAGAAGCGAAATCATCGGTTTTGACAGAACAATGTATAATTTTGCTATGTTTTTGACAACTCAATGGAATGCAAGAGCAATTATTATGAATAGTGGAATAGTTTTTCCTCCAATTACAAGAATTATGCTTAAATTAAAAAAAATTGTAAGAGGTGCTGTTAATAGAGTAATTTTTAATTTATGGGTTAACTTTATCTGTAGTATTTGGGAGAAACATTGTAACCACCAAAATATATCTTTTGCCCAAGACATTTTAATGTTTATTAAAATAGTGTTAAAAAAAACCCTTTTGAAAAATTTTACCAATACAATTAATAGGTAACGTCATCGAATGATTGCTTCATTTGAACTTTTTGCTTATATTTTTGATAAGATTTGTTCCAACAATCTTTGAATGACATTTTGTGTATGGAGTTAACATGATTCTCAAAAAATTCAGAGATATGCATTTGTTGGTTCGCTAAAAATATAATTTTGTTTTTATGATTGCTAGGAAATCATATGAGACCTTTTTGGTTGAGAAATCAATTCTCTAACAACATATAGCTGGTAATATATTTCCCTCATAGCATTAATTAAGGTCATTTAATTGTAAAATTGTGTATGGTTAGACCATCAAAATCAGAGAAGCACAAATCAACTCAAAATCGGTCAATTTAAAAAAAAAATACCTTCTTAAGGTAGTTAAGTTTCAAGAAATATATAAATATTAATTATTTTTACTTGCGATAGAGGTACTATATATGTATAAAGTTATGCATTCGTACAAAGAAAAAAAGTTGAGATAACAATCAAACATGACATTACGATGATAGAGAATGAGAAAAAAATGGGTCCGACAATTTTGTCTGTCTGTCTATCGGTCTGTCTGTATGTTTCAGAGACTACAGCCTAAACAGATGGTTCGATTTACTTCAAACTTGGTATGTGGCGTTTTTTGGAGACTATTCCCAGACGTTTTTTTAATTTTTTTTTTTTTACTGAAATAACGGTACCTGACATAAACCGGTTTTAGAAAAACTCAATTTTCTCAAAAATAGTTCCTACAATTTTGATTAAAAAATCATGGTCATTTTTTTATATAAGGTCTATCTTTAAATGAAAACCATTTTTTTCAAAAACCATTATTAACGGTACCTACCATAGAACCGTTTTTTTTTTAATTCTGATTTTCTCCTTCATTACTAAATCAATTTCAGCCATTTTTTTACATGAATGCTTTTAAGTTGCCGTAATAATATTTAGTAAGAAAAAATTCGAAAATTATTTTTTTTTGATTTGTAAAAAAAGAATAATTTTTTTTTTGAAAAATCACTTTTTCGAAAACTATTTCATATTTTTTTTAAAACTTAGTTTTTAGATGTTGATAAATAATATCTTAAAAATGGCGTACCAATTTTTCTTTAATAAAAGTCCTTGCAAAATTTTATATAGGAAATATAGTTTTTTTTAGAAAACAGCTCTATCGATTTTCAATTTTTTTTTTTCTAAAAATGTATCATTAAAGAAGAAATCAAATTGCATACTTCGTTTTCAGATTAAATTCATTTAAGACGCTGTTTTAGTCATTTGAAAATCGAATTTTATGCTTTTTTTAATTTTTAATTAAAAAGGCTTAGCAAATATAGTCACTTCATCTATAA
Organism: Meliscaeva auricollis; assembly: GCA_948107695.1. Taxonomy (NCBI): domain Eukaryota; kingdom Metazoa; phylum Arthropoda; class Insecta; order Diptera; family Syrphidae; genus Meliscaeva; species Meliscaeva auricollis. The sequence goes on along the minus strand of OX403619.1, from coordinate 36,058,036 downwards.
GAGTAAGTACGTGCGACCCAGTCGTGCATTTTTTTTTTTTTTTTTTGTTTTAAGTTTTTTGTTTGCACTATTCTATATACTACTAAACATATATGAATAAAAATAAAATATATACAGGGTATCCGATTAAGAATGGATAACCTTGAAACACCATATAGCTGACCTTATGACCCTTCTAAAAAAAAATAGAAAAAAATTCTATCGAAAGCTTAGATGTAAACTTTTTTGTTAAGTGTATTTTTCATGGTCGTACTTTACGTTTTTGTACACCACGGCCACAAATTGATGAATTTCATCGGTTTTTTTTTGCAATAATATTATGCAATAATTGCACTTTTAGACTATGCACACAATATTTGAATAGCTGTCAGAATTTTTGTTTGTACCTCCAGTAAAAAGAAAGTTATTGGTACTTATACGGAAAAAAAGTTCAATTAAATGAATTAATGAATTTAATTGCATTATCGTATGTTTTTCTAAACTACGCCCACAAATGAGTGATTTTTATTTTTTTTTTAAATAACTTTTTGAATAATTGCACCAAAACATAGGCAATTAAAAAATGTAAAAATCATTTGTACGTAAAAATGCAAAAATCTTTTAAATTTGTTTTACTAGGCAAAATGTGAGAGACATATTTTTGAACAAGTTTAAGCATCTGTGGTATTTGAAAATGTATGGATACACACTTTCCGTTTCCCAACAAAAAATTTATATGTGAGTATATTATGCAAGGTGTCTGTTAAACACTGGATAACAAGTAAGTTTGTTTTTTTTTAATTCAATATTTGGTACAAATAATCGTATGGAAACCCTAGAGTCATACATTTTTTTAACTGGCGCAACAAATTTAGATTTCAGAATGGTATGATTTTTGAATGTGTTATTATAAAACTTTTAAGATACCTGACACCTTATACCTGTTGTAACAAATATAATATAACAATTGAACAGCCAAATCGATTTTTTTTATGTAATTATGCTTCTTTTTTTCTTAATATAAATTTAAAAAAAACACGTATACGCCACAGTGAACATTTTATAATATTTTGTCAGTGCTTATAAAGTCCTCCAAATATTTATAAAGAGCAATGAACATGTTATATTTACTTCCAAAAATTTAACAATTTTGTTATCGGATTTATTAAACTGTTTAAAGCTTTTTGTGATCAAAAAGGTTCCTAAAGAGATAGTTTTCGGGTAGGTTTGATTTCTTGTTTTTGATTATGAGTTTGGGTATCGAATAAAAATATTCATATTTTCTCGGACAGTCAAAAGCAGCTATTCAATCTCTTGATTCTGTCTCTACCATCTCTGATGAAGATGGAGCAACAGTTTAATATTCACCTATGTTGAGTGCCGAGCCATAGGGGAATTTTCGGAAATTGTAGAGCTGATGAACTCGCCAAAGGTGGAATACTAATACACCAGATAAAGAAAACATAGGTATTCCAATCACTACGTGTAAGCTTTTTCTCAAACATCGCATGCTTGGCGACAGAGCAGATCTGGCCAGAACTAGATCTGGAGTTTAATATCCTTAAACCCCGTCAAATGTCACACTATAACATTCTCTAAAAAAAGAAAACAAGTTATGATTGCTTTTGATTATTCAATCGCAAAACATAAACTCTGCCGTGTCCTTTGTTTCAAGGACTTGGGTGTTCATTTTAACTCCAAATTAGAATTTACTGAGCATATAAATTACACTGTAAATAAAGCCAACTCTATGCTCGGATTTATTAAACGCTGGGCAAAGGAATTCAACGATCCGTATGTTACTCTGTCCTTGTACAACTGCTACGTGCGACCGCATCTTGAGTATGCTTCACAAGTATGGACTCCCTTTTACGACGTCCATAAAAATCGTATCGAATCTGTGCAACATAACTTTATACGTTTCGCTCTAAAGGGCCTCCATTGGACTGATCCATATAACCTGCCACCGTATGAACATCGGATTAAGCTTCTACAGATTCAATCATTATATCGAAGGCGTATTAATAATGATTTACTATTTCTTCATCAACTTCTCAATGGGTTAATTGATGCATGTGATTAACTAGCTTGTATTGGAATTAATTACCGCGGAGGATCTATCCACTTGCGTAAGTTAGAACTCTTACACGTTAATTTTCATCGAACCAACTATGGCATACACGAGCCTTTAAATCGCATGTGCCGGTTTTTTTAATTTAAATGCTTCATCTATTGATTTTAACATGAGCAAAGTGGGACTAAAGTCATTTTTTCGAACCAGTGTTCCACATTCGTGATTATCTATTAATGTTTTTATTTATTATGTATTGTTTAATTATGTACCTATATTGTATTAATTTGTATATTTGTATTAATTTTATTATTTATTTATTTGTCTAGTGCCTGTGTTAGTTATACATTTGCTTACTAACCACTAACACATGCACTTATGATGAGCCTCTGATTGTGTGTTGCAGCTTGCTCTAAGCTTACCACAACAAAGAATCTGAAGTGTTAAAAAAAAAACAGATCGCAAATCAGGTCCTTTATAGGAGTTATAACTCGACACTGTCTAATAAGTAGGCACGTGACACGGCTTGGAGTTTTCTTCAATGATTTCGCAGAACCTGCATCGACCAAGAAGGGAAGGAATCGATTACCCATTTTCTCTGTACATGTCCTGCTTTATCGCAAAGACGAAGACTCTTTCTGGGAAATTTATACTATAACGATCCTAGTGATCTAGCGAATATATTTATATGAAATCTCACTTGCTTCATAAGAAGCTCAAAGTGGTTCAACGATTAGGAAGAATGTTTTACTTTACTTAGATTCAATGTGGTATCATATAATGGACCAAACTATGATCTAAGTGTATTAGCTCTTCCTATGTTTTTGGGAATGCTGAATCCGAATCTGAGGTTTGCCAACAAAATTTCGTGACAAACATGGTCAATATAGAAAAAATATGTAGAATTTTCAACAATTTTGATGTTTTTTTTGAAAATCTTACCATAAAGGAGTTTTTGGTTTCAACTATGTAGCCAATTATTCAAGAATATTGTCTACTAAGGTATAATAGTTTCCAAAATGCTTCAATTAGAAGTCCTCCATTTTTTACGTCTTTTAGTCCATAGAAGGTAGGACTCACCTGGACGAAACGCCAAATTTTGTTTGAACTAAGGGCTGTGTTTGAATACAAACACTAATTTTTCAGTGAAAATGTACTATATTTGAGGTTTAAGGCTCAAATATATCAAATTTTACTTTGGCGTCTCTTCTATCAAAAAAATGTCGGGTGCCAACTCCAAAATGGGTGCAAGTATACGGCAACCCGAATTGAATGCAAAAAAAAAACACTTTATCACACGTTTTTGAGTTGAAATGCCGTGTATATACATGCCTTCTATATATGTAGAAAAAAGCCCTTGTCAAATATGATACATTTTATATTAAAAATGCATGTTTTTAGTAATTTCTTGCATTCAAATAGGATTACCGTATACTGATACCCATTTTGAAAATGATACCCGACATTTTTGCGATAGAAGAGAGCACAATCTAAAAATTTTCATTTTTCCAGCTATTAACTTTCTCAAATATGGTAGGAACATTTTGAGTGAAAAATTAGTGTTTTTAGCGTTTTTTTTTTTGCATTCAAATAAAGTTACCGTATACTTATACCCATTTTAGAGTTGGCACCTGATAGTTTGTAGATAGAAGAGAATTCAGGCTAAAATTTGATGTATATTTTAGCCATTACCTCTACCAAAATTTATACTTATTTTGATATTTTGATATTTAAAATATTTTTTTGGCAAATCTGAAATAGGAATTGGATTTTAGGCAAAAAAAGGAGGAACTTTCATCAGTCCATAAAACTTTGTTCCAGAAGCTTATTTACATATTCCCTTGCGAATTTCAATCTTTTTAATTTGTTCTTAGGAGTAATAAATGGTATCTTTCTTACGGTATACGTCCCGAAATTATATTCTTTGAGACGTCTGCGAATTGTTCTTTCACTAACAGAACTTTTTTGGAGGGATTTCATTTCAAGCTCCAAGCTTTTAGGGGTCAATGCAGGATTTTTGGTGAATTCTCTCAAAATGTGCCTGTCTTCTTTTAGTGTAGTTTTTTGTTTTCTACCCTTCCGCAGTAGATTTTGTACAAAATTCGTTCTTTTATGTTTGTTTATTTGGTAGTGTACGGTTAGTCTGAATAAATTCTCTGTTTAATAGACACGTGGGAATTAAATCTTGCGACAATAGATGCTCTAACCTCAATACTTAGTTCTGCCGTTTTAACCATTTTTGCACAAATCGGAGCCTTAATGAATTCAACTTTTTGATATATGCTGATATATATATATTTTGATATAAGCATACAGAAGAACATCCGTCAAAATAGTTTTGTCACTCAGAAAATAGCACTTTAAATACAAAAAGAGCAGCCTTGTAGCAGAACACCATCCAAATGACTGAGTTTGACCATCACGTGACTCGTTATCAATTTGCTCTCTTCAAACTTTAACCGTTATAAATTATTATCACGAGAGTGAGAGATGTACTGTACATCTCTCAAAATAGTTATGCCGACCACTGTATATTGTTAAAATAAGAATTATTTGAAAGCTAAGTAATCCGACGGTCGCGGAAAATATTCTCCAAAATTCTCTTAAACCGTTTTGTTTTCTATTTCAAACTTTTTATATAACTAAAAACCTCATTTGCATTTCGAAATATCAAATAATAATTAAAGTTTTTTTAAGATAATTTACTGGCTGAGTAGATATTGTTTCGAAAAAAAGAGTATATCTGTATATCTGCTACCCTATTTTCACAACAAGATTCTGTAAGCAGTAATCGCAACATCTTGCCACTCTATAAACACAGATCAAAAATATAAATGAAGTCCATTACAGTCTTTATGTCTGCAACTGAAATTAAACCCTTTTAGAACTCAAGAAAGCATAAACCACTATGCCATATATCCACAGAGACAATATCAAGAAAACTCCATATTGATGTCTATTGTTATCAAAGTTCTCCGAAGTAACCACACCAAAGACCCAAAGCCCCATCATCCTCATCATCATCATTGATGTACATTCATCACGAGACGCCCGCAACTTATTCAAGATTTTACCATGTGACACGTATTCGTGTCAGTCAGTCATTCAGCCATCTTCTCGCTCATCCCGTTTTTGCACTAGCTGCCTCTATTATCATTCAAGGGCTCGCAAGAAGATCCACATACATACAGAGTAGGTATCTTCTTTGCTTTCAACGACCTCACTTGCCACTGCAAAGCCTGCATTAACTTTACGGAACTGCTGCTGCTGCTTGATACTTCTCTTGCGGATTTAAAGTGCATTCAGGACTACGTGCATGTGGGCGCTGTTATGGAGCTGTGGGTTAGTGGCAAACACATCGAACGAACGTGCGATTACTTCAGTACCACTTGGAAGACGTTGAGTGGATGCTAATTTCTTATTCCATTTAATTTTATTGCGCGCCTCATACTTCAGCTAAAGTCCTTCGTAGATGCGGAAGGTCATGAATGTGCTGAAGGAAATGAGCAGCAGCAGATATCTCTCTCAAGAAATTAGATAAATATTTTGAATGAACCATTGAGTTTGTGAGTTCCTGGTTTTGGAAGGGGGAAATATTGTGTGCTTATTTAGTGAATAAAATATTAAATGTCTTGAATATGCTCTCTTAAAATCGTCCACCTTCTCTATCCCATTCAGTTTTCCGAATAATAGCTTTTTCATTTCGTGAATTTAATTCAATTTAATTCAAAATGTTTTCAAATCAGATTTGCAACCCATAGCAACATGTGGTGCAATGGCATTTGAAGAACATCAAAAGTAATTGACCGGTTTAGTGGTGACCATTATTCAATTTTTGAATGTTAAAATTGAGAGAACCCACAGGCATAATGGTTGACAATTTTTTGTCGGTATCGGATTTAGAGGCGTTGGTCTATTCAGTATTTCGGGGGAGGGAATTAAATTGAATTCTGAACCAAAGTGCCTATCAAGAAGAGGTTTATTTTCTTCTAAGGCGGTCAATGATTTCGAAGGAGTCAACTTTATGTAATGGAACTGAAAATGGTAGCTGGGGTTTATTGCTTTAGAATGAATAAATATATTTAATGATCCGTAGGATGGCTTTTTGAGGTTTAAATAATCTCTGAATTTCAAGGGGGTTTAACAGATCGTACAATAAAACAGACGCAAATTTATTTTACGTAGGCAGTAAATAAAATGGACGTGCTAAATATTGAAGCTTCTTTTGGAAATAAAATCAAGGTTAATCTTATTTTGTTGGTTTTAAAAACGTTTAAGTAAATTTAGGCTTCACATTAAAAGAAGTAGATTGGCATAGTTTTCCATACCAACTTACAAATATGTACTTATGAATTATTGAAAGAGTTTATTAATGCGTCTTAAATGTTTTTGTTCCTAGCAATTAACAAAGTTTAATGACAATCGGTTCACCCATTCGCCCCGTTCTAAAAAAAATACACATACACACAATTGAACACAAAGTCATAATGATGCAATTCAAAATATTGTTTTGATATTGTTAGTTGATATTTAATCAATACCTATCATTCAGTTGATGTTAAAAGTCTAAAACTAATCGTTTTTTTACCTTTTTACCGCATTTGAAAAAGTAGCTTTAAAACAAAAAAGTCAAAAATTAAGATAAATAGTAATATTTGAATGGATATCTGCCATATTTGAAAAAAAAAATAATAAATAATGGATAATATAAGAGGGTTTAACCTCAATTTTTTTTCATTAGAAAAACGTACCTGGTTCAGAAACCAAACTGCAGGTGAATTAGGAACAAATTTTAAAATCCTTATTATTTAAATTTTTTTTTTATCTTATTGTTAGAATTTCTGTCAAAATTAATTTTAAAAATTTTGTAACCAACTTATTTTGATAGAAAATTTGATATTCCTTGACAATTGTTTTTTACCATTTAAAGATAGGACTTGGTTTGCAAGATAAATCCAAAAAACTGATAAACGGCTAGTGTTGCTGTTTTCTCAGAAATGCACGAATCAATTTATTAGCATTTTCAGTTAAAGTATACTTTAGTGACAAGGAATCATATTCCACAATAAAAACTCTTGAAGGAATTTGATCCATTCAAAAGGGTCTATTCCATAGACTATTTATGACTGACTCGATTTCAACGATTTTTCCTACACAATTTTTTAAGACCGTAATGAAGCTTAGTACAGAAATTCAAAATTCAATCTTTATTTCTTCTTTATAAGGTACATATTGTCTTAAATAACTCAAATATGTTATTTCATTTCTACTTAACTCATTCTTAAATACTTCTCAAGATAGCATTTATTAAATTGGTATTTATTGTTTCTTAAATCTTTCTATGATCCTTCTAAAAATGTATATTTTTAACATTTATAAAAGCGATAATTAATGATTCTTAAATACTTCTTAAAGCCTTCTTTTTTGTATTAATAATTGCATCATTTGATTTGATACATGCGTTTTGCACTTGAAACTTAAACAAGATTTGTCTCTAAAATTTCATATATTGGGTGTAATCAAAACTTTGTGAATATTTAAAGTGCTCAATAAGGTTCTGTTTTTTTTTTAATAAAAAATTCTTCTATATATAAAATAGTTAAATATTATTGTATTTCTTCCTTTTATATGGTTTAATTTTTTTGCAATTAAAAAATCTGAAACGCAATAAAAAAACAAATACGTTTTTTTAAGTCATACTTTAAGACACGCATTTACATTTGTCAGATTAGCTAAGTAGATAGCGCATAGGACCGGCCGGCATGTGAACGAACCCGAGCTCGAATCCCCGTGTAGGCACAGATACAAAAAACAGTTTCAAGTACATATAGGAATACAAAAAATTGGGAGATACTTACATACCAAAACTAAGAACTAATAAAAATAAAAAATATTTTTTTGTTTCCTTAAGAAATGGGATACCTCTAAAAGAAGGAGTAAAGAAGTTTTAAGAAGGAGTAAAAGGAGAAAAAGTAAGAAGAATGTGATTCCGATTTAAGAAGGTTTTTAGAATCAATTTAGCTATTTAATTCCTTCTATCTGACCTCCCACTTGTGCCTTTTTGTCTACTTAATATGAACCAAAATCCGTTTTAAAAATCAATGTCAGTACCGCGTTAGAATTCTTTAATACTTCCTTAAGTAATTTTGTGATTCTTGTGTAAGACCTAAATTTTAAGCTCTCAGCTAGTTAAGGCCTTATGTGTCTTTATCTACAAATATTAAGAAAATACTAAAGAAAATGTTTTAGCTTTGAATATTAAGGTCTAATAAACTTGCCTATTAATTAATAAGATGATAGACGGGCGGGGCGGTGGCAAACTTTACAAAAATCCATTTTTTCGTATTTTAGTATCAAAATACATATACCTTATAGTAGAAAGCTTAAAATGCAATGTTAAATATTTAAAAATAAATATTATTTTTAAACCCTTGGCCTTCAGCTATACCATCCCTTATCACCCTTTTTGTAATCCTTTCGTTTCCTCTATTTGTCTTAGTGAAAATAAAAAACGTTCAGCTTGAAATTTCAAACATTTCGTTTTATATCTCAACTCTCTGTAGTTAGCCCCAAAAAGGCAGGCAGCAAAGTTCACAAACTTCACATCAAATATACAAGCAAATATAAGCACCAATAACCAATCCCTTTTTCATCAGAAACTATTAATTGTTTAATAGCAAGAGAGAAAGCCATGTGATGTTATAATAGACCATTATTGATCTATTTTATGTCCTCTTTATCTGACAAACACTTTTTACTAACCTAACCGACTTAAAATGCACTATTTTAGATTTCTTTAGCCCTTTTATATCATTTTGTATAGCTCAATTTTATACGTATTGCAAAAGTTTTATGAACAATAAAGTCATTAAGTATGCTGCCTATTCTTTCTCAATTAATCCTTGACCTTTATCATTAAATATTCTCTCCCTTGTCTCTATTATTCAATTTAGCATTCACTCAAATTCATATACAGTTGATTCGCAATGTGAATATCCTTACAAAAATGATGTGACAAATATGAACATTTTCGATTAAACTCCCAGCTTACTTGAACCTGAACCCACTTCACATTTTCTTTTTGTAATTTGTTCTTTTTTTCTGAAACCAAACCATAGGACGGCTTTGAAATGAACCCGGAAAAATCCTTTGGTGAGAGAAAAATTTCTCAACATCAGTGCCATGTGTTGCCTCATCAATAAAATCATCGAGGTCATTAAGTGTATTAACTGCTAGCCATCACTTTCACATGGTGCTCCCGTTCGCGTTCCACCCAAGCGTGTTTATTATCCTCTCCCTCTCGATTTGAAAGAAAACCCGGCTGGCGCATCCCTTAATTTAGTGCTTTCATTTATTTCCTTTCGATCCGATATGTGCCCCGAGAAGGATAAGAATTATTATATTCGGAGATATTGTATACTTGGAATAAAGTTTAGCTTTAAGTTGGTCCAATTTCGTCCTTTGTGAGGGTTGGTCTCCATTTTCGTTTGTGGGAATTTAGGAAATTTTATAACTCCCATGCGAGTTACGGAATAGATTGTCCTAGGATAATACTTGAGATGATGTTATTGTCCGGAAGGAGCAGGAGTTTCCTGAATATTTGAACTGATATGCTATCCAAAGGACATTTAAATGGAAATTCAAACTGAACTGAAGGCTGAGCGAACATTTAGAAAGGAAATTTATTCGCCTCTGTATATACTATGCGAATATACTTGAAGGATACTGATTCTCGTTTTCTTTGGCATTAAATCCTTTTTTATTTTTCATCGTCATCGATGGTAAGGATGAGGATGTATTCTTTGGTTTCTTGTGAGCTTACAGAGCGGACTATAATGAGGTAATATGAAGTCAATCGAATTCGCTGAAATTGTTGATAAAATATGTTTGCAAAAACAGGCACAGCACACAAAATAGAATGTGTCACGTCTGGCTTTGTTAGTTGGTTTATTTATGTTTTGTTTCAATGATGTTTTGGTGTAATACCATGCCAGAGATATGAAACTGCAAAAATGAAAATGTTGGGAAACCGTGTTATAAGGTTTATCAGTGCCATTATATTATTACATTTATGTGATTGACATTACAAAATAATGCGGTTTCCTTGATGTCTGTGTGTTCTTAATTTTGGTAAATTATAGAAAATGCAACTAACCAATATGAAATCGAAATTCGAAAAAGCACGATTGGATCTGACATTAGGGGGACGATACATACATATGTTCGTATCTATTTAATTAATGCCTCCTTGAGAACCCCCAGAATTTGACGAATTTGCTAGTTCAATACTTATGTACATTAAGCTTATGCATGCTCGTATATTGCAAAATAAAAACTTTACAGGTTTTCGTTTTTTTTAAGGCTGAAATTACTCATAGTTCAGTCAATTTAATCAATATGAAGTCATGCAATATCATTCTTCGCGTACAAAATTTATTCATGGAATGTTTTACAACCCTGCGATACTATGTTGCAGTGGCCAAAACGATTAACGAAACAACAAATACATTACAAAAGGTACTTCTTACTCAAAAATGGGAATATCGTTTAACAAACTTAGATCTGTCCACGTGGATGTAAACATAAAAATAAATTAAAAGATTACTACAAGATATGGTACATATATCGGAATGATTCTCGACGCGAAATTAAAATGGTAACCGCTCTTTTTTTTCGCAATTATTTTTTAATTTAACAAATAGAACGACAATATCTTAACGTTAATCTTAGTAATATTCTTACCAATCCTGAGTTTTTAGTTTTTCTCAAAATATTCGCAAATATATCATTACTGGCCCAACCGATATCGCTCAAAACTTTTCACTTGGTTCTTCTTATCATTTCAAAAAGTATTAAACATAAAATGCACGACTAGATCGCCGGTACTTGCTCTTTGTTTTCAAGTTGCTATTCTCTTATATAAAGTTTATAAAAATAAAAAATTATATTGGAAATTAAAAAAATATAGGGTTTTGCTTAAGTTATATATTTATTAACAAGAAAAGTGGAACATGTGTAAAAAGAATAAAACTAATTTTAACTTTTTATTTTTTTATTAATACATATTTTTCAAAACTTATTTAGATTTATTAAAGGTTATATGCAAACTTGCAGGGAAAACGGCAATGCTGTTTCTCCATTGTTCGAGTTTTTTTAGAAAGATTAAAAATACAGTTTTGTTGAAATCACTGAACAAAATACATACACATATTTTAAACAAAATCGTTACAGCCGTTTTCGAGAAAAATCTAATAACTTAAAACCTTTATTGGGAGCTATTAGTTCTAGAAGAGATATACAAAAACAAAAAAAAAACTTTCGAAATTACTTAAAAATCAGCTGTACCAAATTTGAAGAAAATCCGTTGACGCGTTTGGGCATTAGAGATGTGTAGGTACAGACGGACATACAGACTACAGACGCACAGACCGACCGAGGGATGGCATGACGAAAACCACTTGTTGGGGACTCTATATCATCGTAATGGTAATTTTGATTAAAAACTCAATTTTTTTTGACACGAAACCAATACTTGCAAGTAAAAAATAATTTGTTTCGATATTTTTGTTTTCAATAATCATATTCCTGCCAAAAACTGATTTTTTTCAGCGCCTAACAAATATATTATTACTTTGAACTAAAAGAGCAAATTCGCGCGATCCAATCGTGCTTTTTTTTAATAATTGCACCAACTAAATCGATTTGATTTTTCAATGTGCCTCTATAAGTTTTGTGATCGGGGCACATAGAAAACTACAAATTGAGCAAATAAAACAAATAATATGAAAATATGCATTTTGTATTAAATATGCATGCCATTTAAAAGAAAATTTTATGATTCGTAAAGCTAATTCAGTTTAGGCTCCTAAATGAAGAGAACAATTTGCATGGAAATCCAGGCCTTATTAATAAAGTTAGTCTTTGCACATGCAAAGATACTGTTTCAAAAACGTTTGTTCTTTGAGTTTTACGAGATGACTCTTTATGATATAAATAAAATACACTTACCTATTCCAAAAAAAAACAATGTGTGACATAATTGCCATATTTACCAATTGTACACTGTGTGCACGAAAAAGTATAACAAGTACTTGAAGCACCTCCTTAGAAAATTTCAACAAAATGAATTGAGCCCTTGTCAACACAGTAGAAATGGAAACATTTACGATTTTCCTTTCAAAAGAAGATCAAAATACCAAGTTTAATCAATATATGATGTAAATATTTTTGTTATAAGATTTTCATATAAAACTTGTACAATTTTTAAACGAACTCAATATAACATAATCATTAATCTAAATACATATATGCTGAAATTCAAATAATAACTTTATGAAATTATGTGTTTCATGCAGTATATGACTGCTGCTACTTCTTATTGAAAAAAATTATAAGGAAAACAGGTCATGTCTAACTATTGATACGTTTGTTTTTGTGTTTTTTTTTTTTTCTTATGTTTCAAAACTTTTTATACAAAGTTGACAATTTTGCTTTCAATATTTTAAAAGATGACACAAAAGAAGAAGCGTTATAAATCAAAGACAATGCATAACATGGCACTTTGCACATACTCTATGTACATATATATAGAAAAAATGTTTTTATCCAAAGTCAGTGGACTAAATACAAAAAAAGAAATTAAAACAAAACAAAAAGCATCCAAAACTTTATGATTCTCCTCCATTCGTTTAATTTTTTTGTATTTTTTTTGTTTAATGACAAAACAGGCAGCGCCTTATTCTTACTGTAAAATGTTTTCAACGCAATTCAAAAAACACTATACACAACATATATACATACATATGTACATGTATGGATGTAACTAAAAAAGATACAAAAATAACAGAAAGGACGAATGTCTCAAGCAGAAGCTTTCGTTTGAAGCACGTTTTTATAAAACTTCATTTCATTCATATGCGCGTCCAAAGAAAAATCCCTGGACGACAAAAAAAAACACCAGCCTGACTGCGTTTTGAAACTTCTCTTTTCTGCTATGAAAAAGTTTCTTTCCTGTTTTTGTTTAATAGACCGCGACGAAGCGTTACCAATTCAGGTCGATATTTACTTTGACGAAGAAAAAAACCATCAGGTACATATTGTGAATGTATCGTATTTATAGTTTTTAAATACACTTGGATATTCTCGCTCATAAAACAACCTTTAATAATAATTTGTTTAATTTTTTTGACAGTTCACATAGTACCGTAGATATAAACAAAACAAGACTTTAAGAACGAACTAATTCCCGCAAAATGTACGTGAAACCTTCCTTATCGACATACTATGGCGGACAAAAAACGTCATTTTGAAAATATTATCAATTTTCAAAAAAAATTAGTACATGAAAACAAAAACACCCAATATTATAGTCAAATGAAAGGTATTTTTATGAGGAAGTAGAATTTTTAATATGTTTTAATTTTTTTTTTTCTTGAAAATCTTGAAAATATTCAGATGATGTCCGAAAATCACAATCATAAAAATCTATTTGAAATTCATAAAAATATACAACACTGAATATGGGTGTCAGATGAAAGGTATTTCTTATCTGAATTAAATTTGTTCTTCATTTTTATTTCCATTTTTGAAAACTGATAAGATGTCGGCCAAAATGCCATTTTAAAAATCGAATAGATCTCCAAAAAATACATTAAAACACTCGATATTTGTATTAAATGAAAGACAAATTTATTGTATATAAAGATACGTAAGGTATAAGGTATATTTTAAACCTGGGAATTACTCAAAAAATAGTGAAGCTAAACGTTGCATGCAGATATATTATAAAAAGTACACTTGGGTGTATACTTATGGTTTTTTGATTTTTTTTTTCATTTTCTCTTAATGACAAAATTTAACCTAAGGCTCAAGTCTTATCAAATTAAATAATTAAAATATAACAAGTCATTGGTCGAACATATGTCTAAGCACCAGCCACCACTCGCGCACCCTCCGTCATTTTACAAATGGATGACTTATAATCCTGGTCCGGACTGCTTTTTTTAATTTATTTGTTGCTATTTGGGAAAACTATTATTTCGTCATCTCTATAGGAGGAAGTTAGTACAAAATCACTCACACCGAAAATTTTCTGTGGGCTCTTCTGCTAAAATATTCTCATTAAAAAAATAATTAAATTAACCAGACCAAAGCCCATACAAAGATTATTATTTATAAAAAATAAAAACTGCCGGTAAAAATATATAACTTCAAAAAACGTTGGTTCGTTTAAAATTATTTTTTCGCTTTAACATTGATGTCAATTGTTTATTGATTTATATGTTGATGAGTCGTTTTGCATTTCTCCATCTTCTAAATTTTATAAGAACCTCAAGTTCAAGAGTTGATAATCAATGTGAATTACTTGTGCAACAACAAGTCAATTTCTCCAAAAAATTAGATGAATTTTACTTTCATGCAACACCCATATCCTGTACTGTAATCTGCAACAGTGCAAAAAAGGACTCGTATATATTTCATTCGCATTTCCTTCCCCTCCTTGTTCATTCATGATCACGATTCACTTCTCAAAGCACATAGGAATACAATGCCTGCATGTATTAAAATGTGTCCTTGGAAAGCACACACGCATGGGTGTAGTCGTGTAGGGTATACCTTCGTAAAGTTTCAATAGTAGAAAACTTACATAGAGGCACTCAACTCCCACAATGCCTGCACACACGAGAAAATCCAAAAAAAACCTCCTACACCGAATGTCAATGTATCTTAATTACATGAAAATCTTCTTCTTTTCTTTATTCCGAGTGAACTAAAAACCCATTTCGCAAAACTTGTAAGTCCATAAACTCCTTTGCGATTTGCTTCTATTCTTTTCACGTGTCGAATACACAGCTAAAACTCTTTATACAAAACCAAAAACAAAAGAGAGTACAAAAAAGAAATAACTTAACTCACATTCGGATAAAGTTAAACAAAAGTTTTTTGACTAAGCACACTTTGGGCCACTTTTGGCCCGAAAAGGGAGAATGAGTTATTATTTCGCCGCTAACACCATCAGTGCCACCTGTTGGCTGAGTCTTTCATTTGTGCGTTACGTGTTTACAGCCAACATCTTCATCATGGTAATTATCTTTCCTGAATGGAATACATAGGGTGAGAATTTCGTGGTGGGTAGATCGAATAAAGAAGACGGAACGTAGGAGAGCCCTCTTAGATAGAAGAAGTGTCCTTTTGTTTTGCTCGGTTCGGTTCTGAATGAAAGAAGACAACAATAAGGTAATTAAAAGTTGAATAGAGTAATTAGTCGATGGCTGGTGCGGTTGGAATGTTTGGCGACAGGTACTCTTTATAGAAAACGATGATGTAATGAATATAAAAGATTGTGATTTGATGAATGGGAGCTATTGACTGGTGATGGATGTAATGCAGGCAAAAGATTCAAGTCATGAAAGTGAATAAGACTATGAGCCGCAATGTGATGGCTTTAATACCTATCCACGCTTCATTAATTCTTAATTGACATCAGTAAAATAGATTAACATAAATACTCTTGCGCTTCAAGTTATTTTGTTTTTTATTCTCAAGCCCATATCTACTTACTTTTTGTTCATTAATTTGACTTCAAAAGGAATAAACTGATTGTAAGATACTCACAATAAGACATTGGAATTGGAATAACCCGATGGCAATTATCTAGGAATTCTTTTCTCCAAAACACTTTGTTTATTAATAATTACGAGTATCGCCACCCGCCGGGCAGTCAAAGTTTTACCACAAAAACAAAAAAATTCAATCCAGATCAGATTTGGGGAAAATAAAAACATCTAATCATGCCTATTATGGAATTCGCAATTCTTTACTCCCGGGGAGTCAGCGTGATTCGCAGCGTTCGCATTCGCATTTAAAGATATTATGAACTTGCCGGGTGAACTGTATTATCACTACCAGAAACTACCTTATCATTTCCATTAACACACTTCCTCACCTGCGAGTTATACAGGAGAAAATATAGGTGAAACAAGTGCGAATCCCGCCCCAACGCATTCGTTGGATTCTATAATAGGGGGAATTTCTAAAAACCTTAAAAAAATTATTCCTAAGTTCTGAGACTGGAATCAACGCATATTCACCTCCTCTAAAACATACATACCCCTTTTGAAATTCTCCCTTTCATCAACAACTACCTACAACTAATAACATCATACACTTCCACACGCTGACAACATTATTTTACCTACACTCTGCCTTCTACTCTACCCACACGTCTGTTTTTCAACTCACTCCATAAACAAACACAAATTGTAGCAAAAAAAAAAAATAACCCGAAATATGTCAGGTTATAAAATTTCTCTCTGGAAAGAACAAATTTGTCTTCTTTCCTCTTTTTTCATGAACTATTCATTGCGTTTGATACCTCTCTGTTTAATACACGCTTTCTTATGGAAGAAAATAACCCGCTTTTCTTCGACTTATTTATTTGGTGAATTTTTTTTTGTATGTACCTTTCATCGGCTTGTCTCTGTATCTCTCGTCTGACTCTGGTCTGATGAACGAAATGTATTGCGCTGTGCGCATGTAAGGTTTTGGTAGGTTTCTGTTTGAAAAATTCAGTTTATTCATAGAATAAAAAAAAATAAATAAAATAACTCTGTTTCCTTGGACTTATTTGGTAAATTTGTGTGCATCTCTTTGCTGGGCTGTGTTTCTGTGAACTAAATGAATTGCACAGTTCACCGTTTCCCTTCCCATGTCAGACTGAGGAGAGTTTTTGTGTTTAACAAGGAAAAAAAACATATGAAAAAGAAAATAACCCGCTGACTTCCGACTTATTTGGTGAATTTGAATTTGTAATGAATTCAACAAGCCAAGTGAGCACTTTTCTTATTTGAAGAATTCAGTTTACCTACCAGCAGAACGCAGTGCGTGAACTTAAATTGATTCTGTGTTTATTGTGAATTTTGAGAATATAAAAAACAAAGATTTGAACAATTTAAATTAAGAGTATTACATAAAAAGTGTGAAAAGTTTTTTGGTAGTAAGCAGTTGTTTGACTATGGCATTATTAAGTGTAGACTGTTGTTTAACAGGTCTTCTCTTAGAGGAGTCAAATAATTTTAATCAGCTTAGTTTTATGCAGAAAAAAAGTTATAGATTTAGGACGCTCTACCCCTTCCATGATAATAGATTTTAAGCGAAAAGATGGTTTTGTTTCCCATTTGAAAGTGTCATTGTACCAAAAGTATACTTGGTTGACTGGGAGTTGTAAATTTAATAAAATGTTTTGTTTTCTAGTGTTCTTCTTTAATGACTTAAGGTATAACAAAATTGGCTTAAATTGCTTAACTTATATGGCTTGATAAGCAGATATACATTGCATGAAAATAAACATTTGCAATTTGCTTTTGTGGTGACCAATTTTTTTTTACTTCGAATTTTTGTTTGTACCTACAGACATATGTATTTTGAAAATAAAACTTTTTATTTGCCAAAGGATGAAATTGCAAATTGCAGGTCATTTAAATTTCTGATCGACTGATTTCGACTTATTTTGACTTTGACTCTCAAATTCGTGTAATTTGACACCTGAACCACCAAAATCGAAGATACACTGATAATTTACAATTACTAAAAGCAGAAATATGATATTTTTCGCAAACTAATTATGTAGTTTAACATTAAAAGATTTATTCGAGTAATACCTAATTATCTTACACAAGTAGACACAAATATTGATATATAATTACCAACAGTCGATTTGATGTTTTTTTAATGTCAGCGTTGTTGCGTGGTGGCATTGACGGGGGTTACGTGGGGGTTGGTCCCTCTGGCTTACAGTAGTGATGCTAACCCTTTTGCCGGCCGGGTTAATCATTTTACAGATTTTTAATGAAATTGATTTAAGGAATTTTAAGTTTGGGTCATGCCAACAAATTGTTTTTATTAATAATACATTTAAGGAGTGACTTTTCAAAAGGGATAAAATCAGTTTTTACTTTTTTTAAATAAATATGCAGTTTTGTCCTCCATAGTCAAATGCTTAATATAGTGGGGTTAGATAAGGCAAAAACAAAAAAAAATCTCCATAAATTGGGCTTGATTTTCTGAGGAATGACAAAAAGTGTTTTTATCTCACTCTTCATTTATGCAGTTTCTGAATCAGTATAACTTTTCGGTTAGGGACAAAAATTAAAAAATGTATGTGATACATAAAACTCCGCTCTAATTCATAAATATCAATGTAAGTCCCGCCGTTTTGAATTAATTTAAATAATAATTTAAGCAATAAGAAAAACGTAATGTTTTTATAAGTCTAAGCTATTAGAACTCAAAAATCAGAAAGAAGGAACTCGATGCGATCTTGATGCTCCAAAACTAATTTAAGTGCTCCATGTTTTGAATTTTGAATGCATTTTAAATTTTTTAAAGTTGCACTACGAAAGCAATCTTTTCCAAGAAAGATTTTCAAATCAATGAACAGAAATCCAATTTGATGTCTTTCTAGTGGGGGGGGGGGTTC
This sequence comes from Meliscaeva auricollis, assembly GCA_948107695.1. Classification (NCBI taxonomy): domain Eukaryota; kingdom Metazoa; phylum Arthropoda; class Insecta; order Diptera; family Syrphidae; genus Meliscaeva; species Meliscaeva auricollis. Next base: position 36,039,509 of record OX403619.1, on the reverse strand, counting down.
TTTTCTTTATACAATGCTTTAAAATATTGTCACCCCTTTTATGAAATAATCGTCATTTTTGACTCTCTCTGGCTTACAAGCAATCTATTTTGCTAATATGAGTTAAACGGTAATTATATACCGAATAGGCACATCAAAATAATGCACCACAAGAAGAGCAAGTACGATATGATTCGAGTTTCATGACTGGCCAGTGGTCTGAATTTAACTAAAACTTTTGAGAGGTGGAAGTATTCAAGATGCTAAATACTCGTTTTTTGAGATCAATAAAAGTTATTTTCAAGATCAATAAAAGTCCTCACTCCAAATTTTAAACAAATAGGCAAATTTGTGGTACCCCTCTTGCAAAAGTGTAATTTTTGGTTGTTTTATATGAAGGCTTAAACGGTTAAGATTTGAGCTTAATCTAAGTTTTGGTAGTCCTTAGGCTGTATCCATGGATGTTATCTATGTTTAAGAAAGTCTGGGGCTTATCCTATTTAAATAACATAGGATAAACCCGAGTATTTCTTAGTAACGGCTTAAGCAACATCTATAAATACGGCCCTTGTGTTTACGAATTCCAAATATTTTAAATCTAATGTCGTTTTCAATTAAACGTCTATAAAAGTCCGGAAGCATCAAGAAGCCTTCTGAAATTGTTTTACCGCACAAAAATGATAGTTAGGCCGCTACGATTCCATTTTGTTGGTCTAAAATTGATCTAATTTTATTTGTTATAAAAATTTTAACTTACATAAGTGTAAGTGTAAGTGCGATTTTAATGCATCTGACACTAATAAAACAAGAAACTCTTTTTCACATACTCCTTTAAGAAAACAAGTTCATAAGTATACGTAAAGATATAAACCTATGTATATACCAACCTACCTATAAGAACAAACAAAAAAAACTTAACTTAAAAATTTCGACGTTAACAGCCATGAAATGCAATTGAACGTGAAAAAAATGTAATTAAACAAGTCAAACAGATATCCTTTCATTCTGGCTGGTATGTTTGCTTGCATCTCACCCACCACGAATGCAACCATCCACCAGAGTTCCGCTGGACATTTAATCAGATATCCCCGGCATTTAATTAAAAACTAAATTACATTTATTCGTTGCAATTTCCCTCCCTTTTGATTCTGCCCCACCCTCAAACTTTCCACCAAAAAAAAGTAAAAAAAGGAAAAAAAAAAATATTAAAAAGTCCAATTCAACCACCACCGAGTGAAGCAAGGTGATTAATTGCATATGGCCCCATGCAACTCAGGTGAGAGACTAGGTGTGCGAGTCTATTTGAACACCACTATAGTGTATATGCAATGCCGACGATATCTCGACATTCTGCCATAATGACGATGACGAATGGACACGATGCCAATTTTTAACTTTATTGCTGAACAAGAAAATATTTTTGCCCCTTCCTTGAAAAAAGTTTTGTTAGCAGTGCATGAGCTAAAAACAACATTAATATCAGAATGCTTCGAGAATCTCTCTTGCTGCATGTTAACTTAACTTTCTGCAAAGGCTCTGTCGCTTAAACATTTTTTTCTGACTGTGAGCATCCGCAATGGACCGTTCAGCATACGCAACAGCCTAGTGCTATGTATCTGGATTCTGCCCTGTGGGCAATTGAACTTTATAGATGGGTATTAAATAGAGTGGAAACATAATGGTTGCGCACGGAGGGCCTGCATCCAAGGTTTGGCATCTAAAAATACATATCGTAGTTGTGTTTTTTTTTTCAAGTTTGTAGATACATACATACCTAAATTCAGGAAAAAAACGCAACATAAAAAGTTAATTGCAAACATGTTTCGTTAATGATATTTTCACGTTAAGGTATAAGTTGATTCAAATACATGTTATTTCCAACAGAGAGTATACAGCACATTGGATAAGACTGTCAACTGATAACTCAAACACCTTTGGTTCGTATACTGTTGGTGGCCATGATGTTTTTTTCGCATATGCAATTTAGGAGCGTGTTGTGAAGTTAAATAAATGTGTTAAAAAATATACCTAATTTAATTTTACTTCAAGGCAGAATAAGTAAAATGTGATTTTGACAATTCAAGACTGACTAGTGAATAGAGAAAATACAAAATAGTTGGTTGTCATAGAGTCGCTCCCTTGCAATCGGTCATGCAGTTGGTGTTATTTATTTGATAGACAGCTTTAGTGTCACCCACTCTTGTGGTCGATCCATGAAGTTGGTATTATTAGTTTAAACTCGAATGTTTAAATTTAAACTAACGATCGGTTGAATGAAGAAGTCCCTCCAGTGACTTTGTTACGATGTGATAAGTGGTAGTCCTTATGCATGAGAAATCTATTTGGAATTCGAACGGATCTCCTTGATCCAGGATTCTGTCTTAATGGCACTTTTGTATCTTATGTTAAGAGAAATTAATGAAAACAAATGTGTGTTTTATTTGTGGTATGGTTCGTTTCGTTTTTTTTTTCTTTTATTTCGTTTTTTTGTTGTTTCGTAAAAGTCGTTTCGACTTTTTATTGTTTTGCATTTTTGTTGCTTGATTTTTTGTTTTCCTTTAATTCGATAAATTCATACTTCGTTTTCTTCTGGTTTAGTTTTTTGTTTGTTGTTGTTTTTGTTTACTTTGTTTTCGTTTTATTTTGTCTCTAGTTCACTTCGATTTTGATTATTTCGCCATGAATGGGCAAGGAAAATCTTGAATATGAAGGATTTGCTTTGGATTTTGTTTAAATTAATACTAGGTATAAGTACTTATTAAAAGAAAAATTGATGAAAAGGTGTTTTCAAGAAATATTTTAAATTCATTTTAAACTAAAATATTTCGTCATCGTTGTTTTGTTTTTGTTTTTTTGTGGATGTTAAGAACCTAAGAGCGTTAATTTTAACATGTTGGCAAGTGGCGTCTCAAAGGGCTCGAGCAACCCCTTAATTTAATCGAAATAAGTTCTTTCGCTTATCTCTTAATGTTGACAAGCTACCGTACTGTGAATCTTACTACAGCTGTATGTACTCATGTTTATGCCATCAAACTTTGGAACTCTTTGCTTTGAATGTGAGCTTAAAACAAATAGTAGAAATATCACAATTTAAAAAAGCATTATTTAACTATCTTAATTAATTTAACACACAAACAGTAAATTAAAAATTAAAATTAATATTTTATCTTAGGTTAAATTAAAATTAAATGTGACTTTTGTTGCCAACTATTTTTTTGTCATATTATTTAAAATATTGTGTATATGCATGTAAAAATCTTAAATAATCTTAATATTAATTATTTTTTTTTGTTTGGCTCGCTAAAATATTTTGCATGGTAATAACACGAAATTGCATTTTTAACATAGAAGATGAAAATTCACAGTAAATAAATGCTGTAATTTTAATATGTTGGAAAGGGTGCAACGGCATCTAACTGATGAGCCTACTGTTGTACCTGAGCGAAACGTCTTTTAGAGTAGAGGTCACTTGAGCTTTAAAATTGAATCTAATTTAATCACTATGCTTAAAATTAAAAACATAAATAACTTTTATTATTTATCTATTTTTTCTCTTCGATTATTATTTTTGTGACATTTGGCATTTTTTTAAGAAGGGTGCGCGTGGAAGTGGACGGATTTAAGAAAAAAGTCTTACACTCTCAGCTCTTCAGACAATTGAAGTAATTTAAATATTCCAAGATTGAATTTGCTTGTAAAACAAAAAAATCAGAAGTTGAAAAAAAAATTTTTAATATCTCGGAAATGCACGGCAACGATTTTGCACTTGACTCAACAAATAGTTGATGTTAGATTTATGGGAAGGAAAGTTGTACTATTTCTTTTTCATTTAAAAATACATATTACAAAAACAACATTTCTTGAAGGTCTAAAAAAAATTAACATTTATTAAAAATCATGATTAGATTAATTTCGTTTAATGTGGAGTAGGCGGTTAATGTGAACCCCTGCATTTCTTGGTTTCCTGGGATAGTGACAGATGTGTTATTGCTGATATACGAAAGTTCTCGTAAGTAAAGGGGCAAATCTTTTATTGCCATGTGTTCAAGAGCTATAGATTTCGCACAATCGACGATTCTTGTTTTGCTGTGTGGCCGATATAAATTTTTTGATCTGCGTTAATGTTTATAACTCAGAAAATAAAGGCTTAATTTTAAAAAGTGTTACTTATTTGTGTTTATTATATATTGTGTTATACATATGTAAGGTGAGTTGTACTGGTTTGTTTTAATTTTATATCAATAAATTAGAATATTTTACTACATATACTTGTCGGGTAATGTGGAGTACGTACAGGCAGGTATAGGACATAGTGGTTCACATTAGCCACCTGTTTTCGTAGAGGTGTTATCTTATGCATACTCTTTTAAATTCATATGAAAATGTCGAAAAAGTGAATGCAAGTAGAAAAGTGTGACCCCACTGCGATGAAATATAACAAAAGCACACATCTAATATAACAAAAAGCAGTACTCCAAATTACTCGCAACATGGGGCCCACATTACCCACCACTTTTGTAACAGGTCAGTTTTGCACGTTTGTCAAACTTTTACAAAAAATTCGTTTCGGTTAGTAAATACTGTTGCCAACATTTCAATGAACTATTCAACATTCTTACCTCTTCAAAAAAGCTTTAGTTTTAAAAATATTGCCAAGAACAATAAGGGTACTCCACATTACCCGGTCTTACTCTACTTAGAAATTTTTTATCTCAAACAAAATTAATTTCAAATTGATAATAAGTGGGTTTAATGAATATGTTCCGGACATGTTTCTTCTGTTCTATGAGAAAAAACCTTGCCCCAAACTGTTCTTCAATATGTCGATTTGTTTCCACTTTTTATTTCAATTTCGTATGTTTCCATACTTGCAGTTAGGCTGCAGTCTTCCGTCAGTTTTTCTATTAATCTTTGAACAACAACAACAACTTGAAGGTACTACCACCAACATGGCTAGAGTTATAGCTATTTCAAGGGTGCCGTGTCAATCCTCTCATCAGACTCCTTTTTCCGTCAATTCCATTTTTGTTTGTGGTGCTATACATAGATAAGCCATAAAGTAATTAATTTTTAATCGAAAAACTTTTTCCTATACCCAGGTACCCACCAAGCTTAGCTTCAGAGGCCAGTTCAATACGCACTAAGCCACCTCATCCAAATGCTTTGCTTCGCCAAATCACCAACTATAGGATTATCGTTTATCAATTGCATTGAATAGACTTGCATTTTTAGAAGTTCCTACAAGTATATAAAAATAGCTATAACCGTTGTTGTTCAAAGATTAATAGAAAAACTGACGGAAGACTGCAGCCTAACTGCAAGTATGGAAACATACGAAATTTAAATAAAATGTAAAAACTAATCTTGACCAGCATCAAAACCTTTCAGAATTAAATTTCCCTCCTTGGTATATGCAACGAATTGTTGCTATACAAAGGCAGTATGGAGAGAAACATGAAAGAGACCAGTAGCAATAGCATACCTGTAGGAACTAGTGAAGAGCGAAAAATGTATTCCTGCGATTTCATACCTGTGACGAAAAAGTCACGTTCACGATCTGTGAAGTTTTTCAAAATAAACATTTCACGATTTCAAACATTTCACGATTTGAAATCAACCACCATGCCAATAAGAGAAAGAAGAACGACGAGAAAAAGGCACAGCTCATGCGAATTGTGAAAAAAAACAAGTGAAGAGTGAAATTGTTGGGTATGAATATGATGCATGATTTCTAAGTTGTGACTTTAAAGAAGAAAGGGGTGGATTGTGAAATAAACTGCAAACTGGGAAAAAAATTGAAAGAGTGAAGACGAGGACGATAGCGACGACGACGACGGTGACGATGATGATGACGATGACGAGATTAAATGAAATCGAATCTAATCTGCGTGCGGCTATGTTTTGGTTGGGTTATTTTTCTTTTCTTTGCTTTTTGTTTGGGAGTGAGAAGGAAGGAAGTAGAACCAGTTTCGTTTTTAGTTTTTTTTTCAACGGTTTGATTTGAATTTTTAAATATGCCCGTTTGAAAGAATCGTGTTCTTTTCGTTTTTTTTTAGGATTGAGTGAGGTTCGAACTTTGAAGTAAGTGTGTATCTGTGTTGTTTTGAATTTGATATTTTTTTTTGTTTGTTTTGTTATTGTCTACGTTTAAGTGGGAGAGATTTAAGATTTATTAAGGTTTGATGTGATTTTAGTCCGATGAATCTTGGGGTTTGAAATTTAAATATATGAATCTTGGGGTTTGAAATTTAAATATAACGATTTAATCAGCTGCTTTGTGAATACGAAAAGAGAAAGCCCACGTTTTATAATCGTCCTGTTTTTTTATAATTAGTTAAAAATAATTTAATTATTGTATTTGTTAAAATGAATAAAAATATGCCATCAAGAAACAAAACTAGTTTTTTGTGGAACTTTTTCACTGTGTTTGACGAAAAATATGCCAAGTGCAAACTATGTAAATCAAAAATATCGTACAACACAAGTACTTCTATTTTAAAAAAGTATATGCAAAAAGTTCTTCAATTGGAACTTTTTCGTTTTAAGGCTTGCCCAAAACAAAGTGCGACAGTGCGACACGACAGTGTGGAAATATTTATTTACACAGCGTCAAATGGAAGTACCCACACCAAATGCCAAGTTCCGCAAAGCGTTTTTCATATAAATGTTCGTGTCACACTGTCGTACTTTGGTTTGGGCAAGCCTTTCTTTTGTGAAACATCACAATTCACGTTCACTATTCAAAATCACAGTGAATTTCAAATCACGGTCACAATTGTACCTGTGAGTTAAATTTCACGACTAAGCTCAACCCTAGTAGGAACTCCTAAAAATGCAAGTCTATTCAATTCAATTGATAAACGATAGTCCTATAGTTGGTGATTCGGCGAAGCAAAGCATGTGGATGAGGTGGCGTAGTGCGTAGTGTACTGGCCTCTGTTTCCACAATAGTTTAGGACAACATTTTAGGCATGACTTTTGAGGTAGAGCAAGATCGTGAAAAGTGTCAAACGTCAGGTCAAATTTAATTTTGTTTAAATTTTTTTTTACTGAAAATAAAGAAAAAAATATTTGAAAATCTGAAAATTTTGCTATAATAAATTTACATATGTATGTATATTCGACAGAAAAATCATTGGAAAAAATTATTTTTTTTAATTTCAATGTTCTCTGTTAATTTAAAACGTCAAATTTATAAAACACGAAGATGGAACTTTCTGGTTCTTTTTTGTTCCGACAGTTTTCGTGTACCTGTACCTGTGCTGTTCTCTGTTCTGATCTAGATTTTCTTCACTAAACATACTTTAGGTAATGTTTTTGAGACAAAAGTTATTTTTTTTGTTTTTATTTTATTTGTAACTTCTCGAAATAAAAGTACCTATATACATATTATGTATATATGTAGATAGAAATATAAATATTAACGAGATGAAATCTCAATATAAAGATTTTTTTTTAAATCACCGGTATGTATAACAACTTAAAAATGAATACTATTTTTTTAACTGAAAATCCTTTGTTACTTAACTTATTATGTATTTGTAATTAGCTTTGTAAAATTACAGCAGTATACATTTCTATATCTTTAAGTACATTTTAAAACATTATGTATGTACGTACATACTGACAAGAAAAAATCGAATTCTTCCAAAAACATTCTATTTTTGAATACTTTATTTATTGAATGGCTACTGCCATGTTTTTAATTCCCCAAACCTCTTCCCAACATTTCAACTTAAATTTAATGGACCATTAAAGTGTTAAAACGTAGAATACCATGCGGTTGTCGTTTTTGTAACGAACTGAGCCGATAAACATTTTAATCGATCATCATATCAGGCCCAAATGTGGGGTAATTGTATGAGCTATAGAACATGAATACTTGTGGCTTTGATTGCTTGTAATTGTGATTATTGATGCAATTGACTGAAATAAAATACATACATACAACCAAACTGACCATCGATATTGTTATTTTCCAGATATAATTAATGGAAACTCTCACGATATGGCAAATAAATCAAGGCAGAAAAATGATTTATAAAAAATATATTTGTCACTTTTATCAAATGCATTTTGATTAATTTGGGCTCAGGAGAAAAGTGGGGAGAAGAGGGGAGGAAAATTTTATTAAACTTTTAAGCAAATAATCGTCTGATTAAAAAAAAAATACATATAATATAAAAACAAATGGTAGGTAAATGTTTGTTTTATTAATTATTTAATCGATGTCTGTCGACTGTTTGAATAATTTACTATAAAAATAGAAATTTAGTGATGTTTGGTTCAATTGAAGTACTTATTCATATTTGCTGATGATTTTTTTAGAAATAATGAATGCTTGTCTTAAGAGTAGACACCTACAAGTAGAATAATACAAAAAATCTTCCGAGAATTAAATTTTTGTTTTAAAATAATTTTGCGTTCAATAATATTTAACCCACTTTTATTTCTGAACAAAACAAACAAATTGATTTAATAAATTCATACGGTATTACTTACCATGTTTTTAAATTTACAAAAAAAAAAACAACTTCTAAAAATAATTTCACAACCACATTATGCTAGAAATTTTAATATTTTAAGACTGTCCCGGTCTTCCTTTACGGCCTTATACTAAAAAGTGATGGCTTATGAAGAAACTAATTTCATATTTGGTACCTATAGTTGACCCCTTTTTCGAACCACTAATGTCTCCTACATTTTTTATAAAAATCATAACAAACTGTTTTTTTTATATAAGTTAAAAAAAAGATTTAGAAAACAAAAATTTATTTACTGAATATATTTTTGTATTTAAAGTGCAGTTGTAACAGGTGTTTAAAGTGTCCTCCTTGGTTTTGTATGCATGCTAGAGCCCGTTTTTTGATTTCATTATGAGTACAAAATCCGCAGGATTTTCCTTTCGAACATTCCGATGTTCTTCGTGCTAGTTTAGAGATGGTAAACCAGACAGAAAAGTAGTACGTAATAATCACTGAGAGAAGTTGTTTTGTAGAGAAACAGTTTAATTTTTTGGCTGAGTCAATTCCTTATTCCCTTTTCGAAGAAGCGGGTGAATGAGGTGAGAGACCAATTTTGCCTTTTTTTAAGTTTATCTTCAAGTACTTGATTTCTGTCTAAAGCCTCCGAAAAATCAGTAATTGGATTTATCTGTAAATATCTACATTATCTTAGCCCTATCACCTTTTTAGTTGATCATGATTGTATTACTGCGCACTTTGCACAAAAAATACATCCATATAATTCTTTGCCAATGATATCACTTATCATCGCTGTAACGGAAGCCTGCTAGGTACAGGTTGACACTATTAAACGTTAATGATTGACAAGTATGAATTGAGTGCTTTTGTAAGTAGGTAATTAAAAAAAAATTATGTAGGGTCCATTTAAGGACTACGGTGTCTACTTTAGCTCAAAATTAGAATTCACTGAACACATTAATAACATTGTAAATAAAGCGAGCTCAATGCTTGGATTTGTAAAACGTTGGGCAAAGGAATTTAACGATCCGTGTTACTCTTTCTTTGTATAATTGCTACGTACGACCCCATCTTGAGCATCCTTCGCAAATATGGTCTCCGTTAAATGATATTCATAGAAGTCGGATTGAAGTAATTCAACATAACTTCGTTCGCTTTGCTCTGAAGGGTCTTCCTTGGACTGATCCATATAATCTCCCACCGTATGAACATCGGATCAAACTTCTTCAGTTGCAAACTTTATATCAAAGGCGTGTGATAAACGATTTTATTTTTTTTATCTATCAACTTATTAATGGCCCTATTGATGCTCCAGTGATATTTGCTTTTATCGGGATAAACTCTCGTGGAGGATCTCACCACCTGCTAAGATTTGAACTTTTACACATTGAATTTCATAGAACAAACTATGGCGTACACGAGTCTCTATGTTAAATTTTTAATTTAAACGATTTGACTGTTGACTTTAACTTAAATAAATCTGTATTAAAAACATTATTCCGGATCAGTGCTCCGCTCTCTTGATTGTCATATGTGTGGTGAATGATTTTATATTAATTATTAATTATCATTTGTTTTTATGTATATTTTATATTTATTGTTAATTTTGTGCATGTGTTAGCTATTTATTATTTTATTTTACTAACCACTAACACGTGCACTTATTATGAGCCTCTGATTGTAGGTTGAAGTTTGTTCTAAACTGACTACATCACAGAATCTGAAGTGAAAAAATAAGTTAAAACAACTTGTTATGTTTAAGAATTTTTAAAAATTGCAATTTCTTTTTCAATAGAAATAAGAACTTGAATGCTTTGATATATTCTAGTGAGATAAAAAATCAATTAAAATACAATAAGTATTCTTTCACAAAACCTAATAGTATTTTGTAAGAGGTAAATTTGTCTAAACTGAGTATTATTTTTTTAATAATGTAGCAGGTGTCACTAATGCACCTGAAGAAAGCTCAGCTTATTTTGTTTAAAAAGCCCTGGATATATCCAAGGGACCAGCAGTGTATCACAAAGATTGTATGTACATTTGAACAACCACTGTTTCTGCTCTTTGGGTCACTAAACATGACGATTTTGTTTTCCGTATACATACATACTTCTTATTATCACACTTGCTGGATGACTGTAACATCCGCTTTGCTCTTATCTAGGTCCCCTACCCACTAGTTGTTCGCCTGAGCGTGGTTGGATTAAGATCTAGGTATTCCACTACCACATTAATAATCCAAAGATATTGCTGGGAAAATATTTCTTACAAAAATGTCTCGAGTTTTCCAGAACCAAGTTCAAAAAGAATCAGTAATCATTTTCGAATTGATCGTAAAACAAACCTCATTTAGTGTAGTTGTAATAATAATTTATTTTATTTAACATTATTTTTAGTGCATTTTATTTGTTTTCTTCCTTTTGCATTATAATACAATAAACAGTGCTGTACAGTTATACATATAAGTAAAATGTTATAAATTAACTATAAAATTAAATAAATTACAAATATACTATTAATACAATTCAACTATAAATATCTCAATCAGGAGTGTACATTAAACTAAAGAGTTTTGTTAAAATTAAAATAATTCATATTTATATTTATATTTTATACTTAGTCTTACATTGTTTGCTCATTATATTCAGCAGTTACTTTTTAAACGCTTTTTGTTTTTTTGTTTTTTTGCAAATACTTGATTTTTATATGAATATCTTCATAATATGGTTTATAATAAATATATTTATTTATTTTATGTTGTATGTAGAGTGATTGATTTTTATATAGGCTGATTAGAATGAGGCGGACTTAATATCATTAGTTTCATTCTTTTTTTTTGCTTTTTTATAGGTACGGCTAGTAATATATTATTTATTTTGTTTAGATAATTTATAATACAAATTGAAATTAATTTTGTTGTTTCTTCATAAATATAATATTGTTTAATGTATATTTTTAATAAATTATAATTCTATTTTATTTTATTAAAAATATCAATAAGTACATGTGTAATACTTTTTTTTTCAAGAAAACTTTTCAAATGTTTATCTATTTTTCAATTTTTGTTTAACTCTTTAACAATTTATTTTATATTTATTAAAAAATAAAACTAAAATTAGTATTAAAAGAACTACGGGAGTTGAAATAATATGTAAATTTAAACAAAATAATAATTATGATAATATCACTGTTAATTTATTGCGATTTTTTTTTTATCTTAATAATATCTTCAAATTAACAAGAACTGATTCAACGTAGAAGAAAATGATTTTCAATTTAAATTGTAAAAAAGCATTCACATAACGATTGAATTGAATATAATATTTAAGTTCATCGCTTTGAAAAGAAAGCGAACCCTGGATTTCCTTTTTGCGGATTTATTTTTTTTTTTTTTTTGGAAAAGCTATTGGGCTTTACTATTTCGTCCCAAGCGCAAGTGAGTAGTACTTTATTGTTGAGAATTTTTAAAATTTTGGCAAAGAAGAATAAATTAAATCCACTTTTTCTGTCCCGTGTTCTTAACATATTTTTGAATTGTGTCAAATTGAGTAATTAAATAACTGCGGTGTTCGTAGGCACAAAAAGAACCTGGAAGTGAACAAGAGTCAGGTGTTGGGCTGCAACTTACCAAAACTGCACTCAATAGTCTAATTTTGTGGTAGCCGATAAACGATACTCCCGGCATGGTTGTGGATAAGTGTACGTCGCGCTACCAATGTACATTGTTAAGCTCCAACCAATACCTACGATGCTGACTAATAGGCGACATTGCATAACCGGCTAGGTGCCGATTACCAAAATACACCAAAGTAAGCAGTAGCAATGATGGGCTTATGCATGTTATGGAAAATCATGGCGTTGGCGATTGCAACGACAATTTTGTGAATTCTGCATGTTTGAGCTCAAGATGTGCCACAAGACAAGCGGAAATCTAGCTAATAGGCATAGGCAATCAACCTCCAAAAAATTAACCGCGTTGCGCTCAGCTGACTTTTTAAAAGAAGTCTCCTGCTCGTCTAGAACAGAATAGGGGGCAGATATGGGGAAAGCCCGGGACCAATGGTAGTCCTGCTGTAGTTGTAGCAAATACCCTTATCCCCAGGTTTAATACCGACAGGTTTAATGATTTCTCAGTACTCCAACAACTAGAGGACCGCCTTTCTTAAGAACTGGAACAATGGTGTGCTGTGAAAAATGTTTTCATAAGATGTGCTGTCGGTCGGTCCTACTCGAATGTTGAATCTGTGTTTTTTTATGACTGAAGATTGAAGCAAAATCATATCTTCTGTCACACGAAAGCTGCAAAGAAAAGCTATAGACGTTCATCTTCGAAAATGAAACGACTGCATTGCAGGCCAAGCGTGCAGTAGAACCCGAAGAAGAATCTGCACAACTGGGGAAGAGTTAGTGAGAACTGCGAGTTATATTTCCAAGAACCGTACACAATGGCGCGTTGGAGTAGTAGAGCCCCTATGCCATGGCTTTATTAAGACGATTGACTTAAAAGCGAGCTGACTGCAAAAGGCTATTGAATGCGTTCAGCGAAACTAGCGCCACCGCCGCCGTAGTGCCATAATTAATAACTAACAATAAGTTAGTTTCGCTTTAGGAAACCAAAATAAGGGGAAATGAGTGCTAAAAATGCTAAACATAACATTTTCTGACGTTTTACATAACGAGGTTACTTTAATCAACTGACTAAAATGACACATTTATTTGAATGACGAATTCTCCCATGAATTTTCTAAATTCTTTGCCACATTAATTTATTAATCTTCTTATTTACATCGTACAAGTTTCTCATTAACGCTTTCTTCTATAATTATGTGCTTCTATGGATTCTAATTTGGTTCTATGTATCTCATTCGAGTATATCAATATAAATATCAATTTCCGTTACGTGATTGGTTTCTACTCCTTGATGCCGTATACTTTAACGATTTTTTCTACCTTAAATACTATTTCACATGCTTTTTGAATGTACCTACCTACGATACGAGTATGCGTGTAATGTTGTCCTGTTTTCAATAACTAAGCAACAAAAATTACTTTTTCATTGTTTTATAAGGGCAGGCCAATGCTGAAGATATGTTTTTGGTTATTTTTTTTTATTAAGTTTTACTCTTATTTTGTTGCTTCCCAATTTTAGTTTTGCAAAATATATCAATATGCAAATTAAAGCTTACCTCAAATTAAAATTAATGAACAAAAAAATATACATTTTTGGATGGATGGAAATTACTGAGCAAATGGATTACGAGGATTTGCTCCAGGGATATCCAAGTTGCCACCGGTCGTCTGATACGTTCCATAGGTGTTTCCGGTTCCGTTTTGAGGATTCATTTCGTTGAGACGAGCATTGGATAATGCCCGGGGTATTGGATTGCTTGGCACACCATGTGGAGCTAAGTGGGAAGTTTCCTCAGCAACCTGAAATTGTTAAAAAATAAAATCAGTTCGGGTCTTTGAGAAATTATATAAGATTGTCGAATTCACTAGTTTACAAAAACTATACTTGTTTTAAAAAAAAAATTAGAGGAAAATTGCTAAAAAACACCGAAATGAGAACGCTTTGAATAGGCATATCTTACCTGGTTTAAATTACATAATGTATATCTTCTTTTTCAGCCTGCAATACGAAAGTCTAAACTCTAAAGCCTATTTTTATTTTCCGTGCGTGGTTTGTTTCATATAAAACTATGAACAATATCGTAAAAACTATAAATTGCGTTTCGCCCAGATACAACAAAAAGTTATACAATTTAAATACAAATAAATGAAAAGTTACAAAGATAGGCAAATTAACCTGTCTTTAAAAAGTATTGTATTTAATTTGTCAAATAAAAATGCTTAAAAACACGATGTATTTTTGAAATATTTTGACACGCTACACAATCTTATTTACAAAAAAAATTAATTGAATTTCTTATCAATTTTTTAGCATAAGTTTTGAATTTTTTTTAGATTGGTAATTCATAACTCAAAATATAGTCTCAAAATTAAGATGTGTTGGCAAAAAAACGACGACAATAAGTAAAAAATCATATTTGCAAAACCTATATATACTTATTTTTTCGACGCAATTTTTTGTTCTAAGGGCAAAAATCCATACGACAAATTTAATTGCACTTATAGTGCGTTACTCTTCTGGTATCCAACCTAACAGCATCCCAAAAAATCTGTAGATTGCAATTTCTTTCGAAGTAATGCAAAACACTGATCTCGAAATTCAGAATCTCAAAACTAAAATACTATACATGTACACTGCGGCAATTTTTTTTTTTTCTTATAAAACGACTTTAAAGTTTCGTTAATTGCATGAGAGATGGCCATAACACAGTGTTTAGTGAAATTTTATTAATTTAATTTTCGCACTGATTTTGAAAAAGAATTAAGGTTTCGTTTAAAGCAAATTGTATTAAATTGTTATTCTTCTTCCTAATGGAGATACAAAAATTTCAAAAAAAGCTTTTTCATGGGCATTTTTGTGGACTTTAGATTTATTTTCTGAATAAATGGTATACAAATGAACTTATGTTTAAGTAAAGGAAGTCTTCTAAAAAAGTACAAATTAAGGATTCATAAAATCGAAAAATAACTACTAACTCGGGACTTTTTTTATAATTATGAATTTATTTTTGTAATTCATATCTATCTGCATCATTTTCATTATTCAAAACTTTTGTTGGTTGGGTTTTTAGGTATCGAATTTTAATACCTTATCAATGATTAAATTGATCATTGACAACCGTAATAGACTAAGAGCACGTAACATAAAGTCAGTGTTAGTGATAGCATTAAATGACTGGACTTTAAAATGAATGCATGAAATCTCGAATTCCTTTTCCCGCAACGTTTATATCATTTTATTTAAATACGCATACAAAAACGGATGAAATAAGAGCTGTACACTAGAAACGGGAGAATTCATTGTACATAAGTACTTCTGACTGAGTGCCCAATGAGTGTAATTGAAATAAAGAGCATATGTGTCGTAAACAGTTGTACTTTATTCCATATTATGATAGCCGGCAGGGTGGGGCTAATCTTTTTTATACTAGTAAGGGTATTCCAGCAGGAATAAAAGCCAATACAAGAAGAAATCAATCCCTTACAGAAGGTTTTCGGGCATGCATTTCTCACAAGATACCATAAGTGCAAAAATTCGATTCGGATAACATGAAAAAAATAAACGTTAAGATCGGAACTCATCTCCAATCGGACACTATTTTAGACGGATATTATAACTGGGCCGAATATGAAGCCTAATCAACGATTATTTTGATCTAATCAGAAATATTATGTTTAAAACACATAATAATATCAGAATTAAATCAAAAGCCTTATTTTGCAGCAAAAGAGCTCGTTCTTAATTAGTCCTCCACTTGTGGGAACAAGTTTTTGTTGGTTCATAATTATTTATAAAACTGCAAAGTTATAGAACTTTAACTTCAAATACTCAACCTAGGGGCTGCAAGAACTCGACATCTGATACATACAATCAAAAGAATTTTAAAAATACCAATCATTATATGCTATGACTCAACCAAAATCTAATGCTGGCTCTCGGTCTATCTCAATAAGTGATTTTTTCACCGCCTTAAAAGTCAAATTTCTATTGGTGACATTAATTGGTCATTAAAAAAATAATGTTACGTATACGCCACGGTGACCCACCTTTTGCTGAATTAAATTCAATTGAAAATTCTCCTTCGCTCATTAAAATTTCGATATTAAATGAAAGCAAATGTATCAACTAACATATTCAAGCTAAGTTTAATACTGACGAAATATAAGAATATACACGCGCTAGAAACCTAAAAATCTGTATCAAAAACTTTATTGTACGACGTACATTTCTTGAGTTAGCTTGGTGCCACGGCATACCTGTAGAAAATATTTTTTTTAACCACCCTTATATACATATATATACTTTTGAAAATAATTAAATCGGTTGTTTTTAAAAGGAGATTATACATTTTTCAGGCGATCTTTTGACTTGGTGGATCGATTTTGATGATTCTTTGGGGTTCCATTTCAATTTGATTCAGCTCTGACAATGGCTTCAAGAGAAAACATTAAAAGTCTAAAATTTGTAGTCGTTTTTTTTGTTCATTTGAAAGGGATTTTTTTAGGTTCATGCATTCTGATACCTAATGTAAATGTTTATTTTGGCGCAATTACGTGAGTTAAAAATTTCGATTTTCTAGTCTATGTGCGAAGCTGGGATTACTTTAAGTTAAATTTCAGATATTCGACAATATGCGTCATTTTTGCTGAGCCTGGAGACTTCAAACTTGAACATTCAATTAGTAGAATTTAAGGTATAAGCTTTTTAAATGAACCATTTCACCGTTTTTCAATAATGAAATAACAAGTTTTCATCTTTTCATTCAGTTCAAATCACTTCGATACCTCTTTTCCTCTCCGATAAAACTTGAGTGGAAAGTTAATTTTTTTTCCATTTTATACTGCTAAACAAGATTTTGTTTTGCCGAAACAAAACTATACTTTTCTTTTTGATGTGATAAACTGAATATCGAAGACTGTTTTGCTCTCGTTTTTAAGATGTTCCCGTAAGAAAATCTTTTTGATTATTTTCGAAGCAATATTTTGAACACAATATCTTTTCAATAAGTAAAAATTAAATTTACCGTTATAGATTTCATGCCAGTATACGAATTTAGAGCCAAAAAACATGTTTTATTCTGATACATATATCGAGAACGCATCTTTGGAAAAATAAATTATTGTCATTTTCTTGTTCAGCGACCCAAAATTAATCCAAAAAAATACTATTTTGTGTAGATACTCGCTTTGAACCGAAAATTTGTAAACTAATGTAATATGTAAAGATAGAACTGTCAATGTTGTTTGTGGTGTAAAATCCGTATTTGACTGTTCTGAAACATCTAATTATTAATTGTTCAACCTACCTGATGCGGATCTTCAGTGGCAGGAATTTCCGAAATGAAGCCTTGTTCCTTTCTATAGAAGTTGATGAAAATAAATGCTCCCAAGACCACCAAACACATTACACCATATCCCCTAAAAGTCGCAGTTGTTCCGTAATAGGTCACAAACATTCCACCAATTATTGCACCACATCCTCGTCCTAGACCATGATGGATTCCTTGCAGAACACCTTGTGCTGATGACCTTAAATGTTGTGGCGTGTTATGTGCAATGTACGAGCACGAAGCAGCCCAAACAGCTGCATGGGTAATTCCTTGCATAAGTTCAAATGGCAACACAGCCCAGGGATTTGTCAAATAGGAGATGTATAAAAATCGCATAACATTTCCAATCAATCCAAGGCATAAAACCTTAACGTGTCCAATTTCGGTGATCAAACGAAAGCTGAAAAAATAAGCGAAGATTTCCGATACGTGATTTATTACAGAAGCAATACCAAACAGAGTTGGAGAGCCTCCATAATCTTGCAGATGCCAGAAGAGAAATGTGAATATAAGACCAATGCCAAATCCCATGAACCAAGCTACAAATAAGAATGAAGCACACTTTAAGTCCTTAAAGTGCTGTAGCACCGAAAGCCATTCTGGCATCTCTCTCGTTGTTTGAGCAAACATCTTCGATTGTGCTCCAATGTTTGGTTGAACTACAGGGGCAATTCCACTAGAAGCACCACCACTGCCAACAGCAAGAGAAGGCAGATTAAGCTGAGCTGCAAGCTGATTCTGAATCTCGTCTTCTGCATTTCGACTCATGTCGATGTTGTCTGAAGGCTTTTGATCGGGTTCAGTGAATTCGTATTTAAAGGTTATTTGTGTTGCTGTAATGACAGCACATGTCATTAGGACAGAAAATGTTGCAAAACAAATGGTATAGTTCTTCTCTTGCCGTTCCGGACCGCAAGGATGATCTGGGAACGAAGTCGAATGGTCCAGAGCAATGCCCACAAAGAACATAGAAATACCCCAGCCTAGGGAACCAAACATACGTTGATGGCCGTATTTATCAGCATCTTCTCCCAGCAATGTAATGACAGCTGAATCAGCAAGAGTAATCGCAGGTGCACTGAAAAATTCTCCGATAAGAATGAGTAGAAGCAAGAGGAAGAACGCTTTTTGAATGTCCTGAAAAAGAATGTTTAAAAATTGTGAATTGAAAGAAAAAATTATAAGTGAAGTACCGGAGTTCGATAGACCATCGATGAAAATATGGGACTAACATAGTCTTTATGGTGCTTATCATCGTAATTCGATGCGAAATTTACATGGATCGGAGAAATTCCAGCGTCAATTCTAAAAGGAAATGCTGAACGACGTTTCCTTAAAAAACAAACATAATAGAAAGAATGTACATACTAGCAAGGAAGAGAATGCTATTACCTTTTTACTGCTTCCGTTGGCCTATGAGCATGCTCATGGAATAGTTCAGAGCTTGTCTCAAATCCCTCAAATGGTGAAACGTCCCTTCGCACTCTAGTTGTGGTTAGCACGAAATCTGTTTGATTCCTTTGTTCGATGCATTTCACAGCTTCGGGTTGAATGAAACCCAAAGGCAAAGTGAATAGGACCCAACATGCTAAAGAGCCTATAAGCAGCTTCTTGCCTTGTTTGCATCTATTTAAAACAAAGTTAACAAACATTCAATTTATTCTTAGAATCCTTACCTATCTGCATATGATCCCCAAAATGGTGCCGATAAAAACTCAACGAAAGGTCTCATACCAATCAGAATACCGCACTGACCTGGATTCATTCCCATTTGTTTGAAATAGACTCCCATCAACGGGAACAGCGATCCAAAAGCTGAATAGAAAAAGAAGTAGAAACCCTTGACGACGAGCAGTTCCTGGTCCACAGGACCAAAGAGCATCTCAATAACATCGGACTTTCCACGAATTTTGTGCGTTGCCTCTTTCGGCTCGGGATACCTTAAGTCGTATAAAGTGAACGTGAAAAACAAACCAATAATTTCTTCCTGTCACACTTACAAAGATGGATCCACTTCTCCTTCAGCTTCAACATCTACTCTAGGCCTGGCCTTTACCCCATAAGGCTGTTGCGCTGCACCACCACCGCTTTGGCCATAATCAACATAACCACCACCGGAATTATCTTGTGCATATCCTCCACCATACTGGTTGGCTTGCTCGTAGCCAGCCTGCTGCCCATATTCACCAGCTTGCTGACCATAACCTCCAACCTGTTGTCCATAAGCGCCAGGCTGTTGGCCATAACCACCGCCTGCCGGCTGACCATAGCCGCCCCCGCCACCACCGTACTCATTCCCATACTGGTCCATGATGGTTTCCTAGGGAGTGCTTGAACCTTTTGTTGACTTATTGCTTTAATCTCAGGCGCACACACGATTGAATTTCTTTTGTTTTCTGTGCCTGGTAAAGTGGGTTATTCTAACCGTCGGGTTTGTGTGGATTTTATTGTCTTTCGCACGAGCTTATGTTGTTGGTTTTTTTTTTAATGTTTTGAGTATCAAAAGATTGTATTTCTATTTTATGGTGCAAGCTCTTCAAAAATAGCATCCTGAAATGAGAAAAATATAGTTTGACATTAATAATTTTTGTACATTATGTACCATCATTTAGTTAATATTTTTCTTATGTTATATGATTTTATTCACAGTACCAAATGAATTAAAGAAAATATTGTTGATGCAGAGTTGTACCTCAAAAGCATGCCCAAGTGTATGGATCATATTGGAGTAAGAGCATGTAGCGTTATGACTTTTCTTAAAATGTTATAGTCCTTTTTATTCTATGATGAACGTACTGAAAGTACAAGTAAAATACTATTTTTATCTTGTGCTATGCGAAGAATTGTGAATTCAAATATGTTGCCATCGAGACCAACAACTACCAATAAGTTTTGTGACCAAAAGATTGTTCAAATTTATTTAAAAATAAAATAACAAAAACTTTCAAAATTGAATGTTGAGGAACTTCACCAAAATAAAGAACCAAAATGTGATGCTGTCCAAAACAGCGTAAGTCCATTTTTCGCAAAAATTAATTTTTGGCACATTGTGAATCTTTTGTGTGTACACTGAGGAAAAAAACAACACAGAATTAAAAAAAAACGTTGAATCAAAGTAAAACGTAACAGTTTGGGTCTTAACACGGAAATTTTAGAATCAAAAACGTTTCCACTTTGATTACGACTCAAATAACAAGAAATTCTTGTTTGGAGACTAAATATTGTAAAGATATTTTTAGGTCAGGCATTGAGGGACAATTTTCTAATTATAGTTATGTATATCCAAACAACAACACTCCCTAGAATAAAAAAATATATATTTTTTGAAATACAGAATTGTGTTTTTTTTTTTTTGGTTTTAAACTCTGTCATTTAGCTCATATCAGATATCAGGAAAATAAGGTCTTGATCCAGACAAAATACTTTTCACCGAATTTACTGGTTTAAGTATCCCAAAAGTGACAGCAAATTCCATCATCCTCAAAAAACTACACCAATGTTGCAATTTTAGGTGTAGGTAAGCCATACATAGTAAAGGGTTTTCCAATAAAAGGTGTTATTTTGATATTCAAAGAATTTTTGGAGATAAATGATCGGATGTTTATTTCATTATAAAGAGGAAGGTATGCCGTTAATAATGAAACACAACATCAGCCAAATGGCCGCCAAGACCACGCTTACAGGACCATATCCTTTTCATGAAATTTTCCATAACCAAATCGCAAAGTGGATGCCCTATGTCCTCGATAGCCTCACGAATTTCATCTTTGAGGTCTTGAATCGACGCTGGGCTGTTGGCGTAGACCTTATCTTTCACGTGGCCCCAAAGGAAGAAGTAGCAAGGTGTTAAATCACAAGATCTCGGTGGCCAATTGTGATCACCTCTTCGAGAGATAACACGGTCCGGAAACTTTTCCCGTAAAAGATCGATGGTTTCATTGCTTGTGTGGCACGTAGCGCCGTCTTGTTGAAAGTAAACGTTGTCCTGATCAATACCATCCAATTCAGGCCATAAAAATCATTAATCATCTCTCGATAGCGCAATCCATTGACCGTAACTGTTGCTCCAGCCTCATTTTCGAAAAAGTAAGGTCCAATGACCCCGCGGGACCATAAACCGCACCAAACAGTCACGCGTTGAGGATGGAGAGGCTTTTCAACAATAACTCTTGGGTTTTCCGAGCCCCAGATGCGACAGTTTTGCTTGTTGACGTAGCCTCCGAGGTGGAAATGGGCCTCATCAGTCAAGATGATTTTTCGATGAAATTCCGGTTCATTTTCATGCATTTCAAGGACCCAATCAGCAAAGACACGACGTTGTTGATGATCAGCCGGCTTGAGTTCTTGTGTTAACTGAACTTTATAAGCTTTAAGACCCAAGTCTTTATGCAAAATACGATGTAATGACGTTTGTGGAATGCCTAATTCCAAAGAACGACGAGGAATGGACAAGCCTGGGTTTTCTTCAACACTTTGGGCTACAACAGCAATATTCTCAGTTGTTCTTGAGCGACGTGCACGGGTTTTGTTCTTCACATCACTAACTTGTCCCAACAGCTCGAATTTGTCCACCAATTTCTGTATTGCGGTCCGACAAGGTGCTTCACGACGACCTAAAAATGTTTTAGTTTTACGAACCGTCTCTGCCAAATTTTCACCATTTTTATAGTGAATTTTAATAATTTCAATGCGTTGTTGAAGCGTGTATCGTTCCATTTTTATTAATAACGTAGTTTCTACTTGTCAAATGTTAAAAAATGACAGCTTCAAAAGTGACAACTACCGAAATAGCGGGCTATTCAAAATAACACCTCTTATTGGAAAACCTTTTATATGTTAAAATAATTGGCATTGAACATTTAAATACTTAAACAAGCTAGTTTGTATGCTGAATCTATTGAGATCAAAATCAAGTAAATACGACTACTATAAGTAATAAATTCCTATTTTCAGTAAAACAGGGGATATTTTTCAGAAAACCCCCTTTCATGGTACAGAGATAAAATTTGGCATGAATGTTTGATTTGCCATGACAGTCAAGGAAAAAAGTGTTTTTTTTTTAGGGAGAAAGAACCATTGTGCAACAAGTACAAAAACACCCTGTGAAAATACTGATAGATTCAACAAAAATTGTAACAATATTCTGATGTTCATTAGAAACAAAAATAAGAAAAGCACCACATACATATCGTTGGTCAAAGAGTGCTTTTCATTAATTAGGCTGATTTTACATTCGATTTCTTCAGGTCTTAGCCATAACATGGAAAATTTTAGGAAATAGCCATAGACAGCTTTTATATTCATAAGAAGTGTCAAATTGCTTCATTATGACTGACATATGAAAGTAATACAAATGAATTGAAAATGAAGAAATTCGTAACCAAAAAAAAAATCTATGACAATTTCCTGAAATTGTTCATAGCTAAGAGATAATTCGTTTCCTAAGAAAACAAAAATGTTTTTGTAGTTTTTTTTTTTAACAAAAAGTTACATACATTCATCGACGGAAAGCAAAATTGTTCTAATGACAAATAATTTATGAAGAACTTACTTAAAACAATTTCGATTTCCATTAATCTTTGAACAACAACAACTTGAAGGTACTACCACCAACATGGCTAGAGTTATAGCTATTTCAAGGGTACCAATCCTCTCATTAGACAGATTTCCGCCGTCGATATCTCCAGTTCGATTTTTTATGAATCCTTAACTTGCTCCCCATATCGCATTTAGATTTAGTTTAAATTCTAATATCTTTGAATCTCAGCTTTATTTTCTGGAAGCTGCAGTAAGTTTTTCAAGCGATAAACTATTGTTGACTTCTTATTTTATTTAAATGCAACTTTTTAAAAACTAAAATCTAAGTAATCAAAAAACAAAGCGTTGCATTTCTTTTAAGAGATATCTTTCATTTAATGTCAGTAATGATTTTCTGTCAATTATTTGGAAAACAAACCAAAATCTTTATTTTGAAATAGGCAACTTCAAACTCCAATATGTCTTGTCTATACTATACATATTATAATCTAAAACATTCAAGATTTTGAAAATATTTCACTCATAACGAGGTCAATGTCACCTTTCATTTGATACTAAACACGTTCATGTACTACGGTACGCTCTGGATCAGAAATGCACAATACCCTTTTTTATTTCGCTTAAAATTTGAAATAATATTTTTTATACAGCTAGTAGTTCCGGTAAAATACCAAAAAGTCAGCCATATTGATGAATAGTGTTTTGAGAATGATGTCAGTAGACGAAGGAGGTCAATGAAGAAGTTAAAAACTTGCCAAAGAAAAGAGTAGGTACATTTGTTTATTCTTTCAAGAAATATGCTATTTCATTTCAGACATGATAAAAATCTCATAACAGCAATTTATTTTAACTTAAAAGTAGGTTAAGTATGTTCTTGTGCAGATACAACGATGAATTCATGACTAACAATATGTACCATCTTTCTACCAAACTTTCATTATGTATGTATGTACCTATAGCAGGAACGTTATGATTTTAGTAAAGCCTTAAATATTCGATATACATACATACAAAGAGCGACTTCCTTTAAGAAAAGGTACTGGAGTTATGCCAAGAACTCACTTAAAGTTACCTCCTTAGGACATAATTTATATAGGTACTTGAATATTAGAATGCGTTTCCACTTCTATTCAAACTCTTTTCTTATCTTTGTTAAAACCGTTCTTTTATTATCTTATCCTTAAAAGATATAAAAACAATGAAAAGCATTTTATTCACCACTTATTTGTCAATCAGTCCATCATCTGCCTCTCACATTATTTGTCCTTATTCCTTAAACTAAATCTTTAGGAAGCTGTCTGAAGTCATTTAACATCAACTCATCGGAAGCTGTCTTTCTCAACATAGATATCAACTACGAATCAACCTCAGCCATCCACAATTATATGTAGACACCTATGTACCTATGTACGATTGTACATGTACATACATACAAATAAAAATCAATTACTTTTTTCTCAAAAAAAATCGAATTTTAAATCCAGATGATGGTATAAACGTTACATGTAAACCGAAAATCGATTCTTCATTTCCTTCAACAACAACTAAAACAACAACAAAATATGTGCCAAAAACCTATTGACATTCTTATGAGTGACACTTGTGAGGCCGTCGCACGCACTGTACATCCTCGCGATTCCTTAAGCACTTTCTCAAGAGGATAATATTCTTTACAAGAATAAACATAGTAATTTTTTTTACTCGACAATGTCGTCGTAACATTGAGTGTTTAATGTAGGAATCCTATTGTTATAATATTATAATGAAATGGTCATTTCCGTCTCCTCTTTTTGAAAAATGAAGGCGTGAAAATAATAATACAAAACTTGATTTCGCCTCCAACACAATTACATAAATGGAAAGATATTTTCTTATTAGCATTCTCATCTCATTCTGTATTTTTATTTAGCAGGTATGTACTGTTCTAGGATTTTTTTCTATTCATTTGAAAAAAAAAAAGGATGTACCTAAAACTTGATGGTGCGTAAGGACAACCATGTAGATACATTCTTCATTGACCCTGGTGAAAATGCAGGAAGGATTTTACTATTGAAATTTTTTAATCAAAATATTAAGAAGATAACTTACAATTTTTTTGCTTGTATCCTTTTTTTCTTTCATTAAATACTTATTCCTTTTGCACATTTTACACTTTCATTAACATATTATCAAATATTATTTTTTTTCTTCACAATTTCTTCAAAGGCTCACAGAAAGTACACATTTATCTTTAAGGTTTTTTCTTATTTAATTTTTCGTTGCTAAAAACCATTGATTTTCAAGGATTTTCCATCCAGGACGAAAGATGCAATGATTTCAAAGGCAATGTAACACTTTTTTGACTAAACAAATCGATTGAAATGAAATAATTTTAATTTTCTAAATCACTAATTCCATGTCGACCAAAGAGTGTATTGAAGCAGTAGCGCCATCATGCGATCGATTTTGTAATGAAATGAAAATTTCTTTCACCCTCTCGGCTGGGTAAACTTGAACAGTTTATTTAAGTAAGGTTGTGTGTGTGAATGTTATTGTGATGGTTTGTGTTGTGCTTGTGATTTAATTTCCGAGAGCGTGACAGAAAAGCTTTGAGTTGTGTTTTTGTGTGAAGCTTGGCAAAGTTTACGCGTAAAAGTGCGTTAGAATAATGAGAAGGTTATTGTTGTGTTTGTTTTTGTCCCCAACTTAAACCTTTAAGGCTGTGAGATACTTTCAGTATTTTTTTTTTTTTTGATAACTGAAAGGAAGAAAAACCGTGAAGCTTACTTTGGAATTGATTAAAACGAGCACGTTGCTTTTGTAAAGATGTATACAATAAAGTTGTACTTTTCAATAAAATAACTAGATAGACCAATTGTATGAGAAGACTATAATTTCAAAATCCAGATCAAATCTCTGAGGGAAAATTAAATACAACTATTCACACTGAATCTTGGCTTTTAAGTCCTATTAATTTTATTCAAAGTAAACGAATCATTTGTTACCGAATCTTGGATATATTGTTTTTTTGTTCAATAACTACAGTATGAATTAAATTACGCTATATCTGATCTAAAATATACTTTAATCTTCATGATTTACTTTACGAAAATATTTTCTTTAATTGTAGCATGACTTCTTGTAAACAAAAAAAAATTGAATGTAAAACTAAAATAATGTTACGTATACGCCCGAGTGACCTGTAGCGACTAGACTTGAAGTTATAGTTATAAGCTCAAAAAACAATACATAATTAAAAACAAACAAATATAAAATTAAAAGCAATGCTAACATTTTGGTTTATTGACAACAAACACAAGTTCTTACGACCGACGAGTTAATTCGTATGGATGGACGAGCACGGTCTTAGTCTAGCCACAGAAAAAAACGGAAATAGTCCTCCTAAATAAGAACAAAATACCGATATCCTTCGACTTTCAAGAAAGAATAAACAAATCGAAAATCTGTTGAACCCCGCAAGTTGATTCTGCAACAAAAACATGCCACACACCCCCCTTGAATTAATGCAAACAGCCGTCCCGGTTGAGTTGGTCAGAAGCTATAAAATAGTTTGAACGGAGTTTTGGTTGGTATGCAAAAATTAATCATATCGAGTTTTAGTCCGACACATGGGGATCGTGAAACTTGGTTAGCGCCACGACTTTTTTATTATGCAAAAAATAATTATCTTTTTGTAGTTTTTTTTTCTAAAGCATCTTTAGTATTTTTCCAAACATGACTTGCCTGCCTCACGCAGACACTTTAGATTTAGACAATAAATTTATAAATAAGATCGCAGGAGTTATCTCTAGATAAAATAGATAGAATTTCTCTGAAATTGTTTAAAGATCAAATAACAAAACTCATTATTGTCGAGAAGTAAATGTCCAAAAGAATAGTAAACATCCCCACCGGCCAGCCTAATATTCATTTTTTAATCATTTTGTGTGAAAGTTTTCATTTCATTTTCCACTCAATTCAAAAAGAATTTAAACCAACACCAGTATACACAAAATTTTAATGCAAAGGAAGCTGGAGCCATGCGCAAAATTAAATTATAAAAGCTCGACCGGAAGCTGTTTAACAATACTTTTTACTCTTTAAAATTGTTGTTCTCTTCGACAAAAAAAAACTGTCATTTCAATAGTCAAGGATTTACATAAATATGCTTAAAATGCTGAAATGTAGAATTATGGTTTTTGGAAACATCAAAGAGAATGAGACGAGTACTATGTAGACATAAATACATACATAATATACATACAAACCAAAATCAAGAGCAAATATGTACGTCATTCTGTGTAATTGAACTTGGGTAGATGGGTGCTGAGACAGCTGAGTCTAACTCAAAATTTAGCCACCTGTGAAATAAGGTTCCGAAAAATATAAATGTTGTTCAGTCATGCGAATCAACGGTCTAATTAATAATTGATCCATATTATAGTTTGAATTTACTAAACTCTGTAAATGCCCTTTAATTGATTGAGCTTGGCAGTTTATATGCTCATGTGAAGCCAAACATAACCATTATGTTTCTTGCGATTTAGTTATGTACTCCAGAGCAAGTTTTGCATTCGTAAAATAATATAGTAGAGATAACAATCTTGACACAACGATGAGAGAAATTCTATACAAAAAAAAAACAGCTTAAGTTCACTTTTTGTCAAAATTAAACTTGTGATGAGGTTTCGCGGTATATTTATTGATAGACCGAAAGCCCACAGCAATTTTTGGGTGTGAGTGATAGCATAAAATCACTTCTACTTTAAGATAGATCCTTACTTTCTATTATCAAAAATCGAGTTCTTAATGAATACTGTAGCTGGGGCGTTTCTGAGCAATGCTTAAAAATAATTTTTTTAAGACACTCAAGATAATAATTAGTATAGCTAAATCATTATCGTTGGTAAAAGAGGTAAGTGGCCTAGATATGAATATGGTGGTTCAAGACCTTTTGCATTTTTTTTTAATATGTTTATTGATCTTATGATAATTCTTATGAGTTTTTACATGTTTTTTTTTCCTTATATTCCTCTATTCGATTTAAAATAGAGGAAAAAGGAAAATATCAGTAACATATCAGACGAGTACGAGTTTTTTGAACATGTATCAGGAAAATGTGTACACTATGGCGTATACGTACTTTTTCCATAAAAAAAATATTTTTGTTTTTTAATAATTTAACAAACTCTTGTTTGCATTCTTTGTTTAGCGGTCCTAAGACAGTAACTTCTGTGAAAGGGTGGGAAACTGTATCTTGTAGAAATAATTATCATACGAAGGTATTTGTTCAAAATGAGAAATACCTTCAAATTTCTATAAGGGCTTATTTTGAGCATTTTTAATCTATTTTGACGACGTAATTTTTTTGGCGAGATCATGGCTTCGAATTATATTTGACGACATAGTTTGCCCACATTCTTAAATAAATATAAACTTCAGAAATATTGTCTGGCATAGTGTCAGAAATAAATGTTTCTAATATAAGCACGACCTTAGAGTGATTTTTTTTCCAACAAATTTTCTAGATTCTAAATGAACAGATGGAATATTGTTCTAAACATTAAATACAAATTTCTCAATAAAGAGGTTTTTTATATTAACAGAACTCGTTAAATGAATTTCAATTTCGTCCATACATTTTGAACGGCAAATTCATGGGAAATTAGAGGAAATCTTGATATTTAAAAATGCATTTAAAAAGTGTCAAAATGGCTAAATTTCAAACTTAACCTCATTTTAGGTAATTCTCATTTTTTTGCGCTTACAGATTCCAATTATCTTGATTCTATCAAAAGTTATCGTGTTTACAAAAATTGTATGCCAATCGCTATACTTATCCTTTACACTAAGTGTTCGGAAAAGTAAAATGCATAGGTAAAACAAATCTTGTAGAAAACTAGGATAAACTTTTGCTGTACAGTTAATAGTTTCTGAGATAAATGGAATTGAAAATGCTGTAAATTTAAATATCTATGTGTTATCTGGGTTACACTTACTTAAAATTTAATCATTAATTGTTGAGTTTTATTCATTATCTGAATTTATTTTTTTTTTTTTTCAAAAAAATAATAAAGATTGTGTTTTAACTTTAGCAATTGAAGGAAACATTTTAAATATAAGGAACCTACATAGATAACCACATGTGCAGATATTAAAAGTCGAAGCATTTTCAATTCCATTTATCATCTTAAATGCAGGAAACCTTGAATGGTACAAACTTTTAGAAAGCCCACCCTAAACTGTTGGATAGGGAATTGAATACCCATTCATTTTAAAGCGATTAACTAACAGATGAGGGTATATTTTCTTCACATGCGCATCTATTTAGACCTGACAACCTCCTCATAGGGCCATGAAGAAAGTAGGCAACCCATGTTTTTTAAACTCTTTGTCATGTTCTCTCAGAAAATGTGTATGATTTTTATAAATAACGGATGAGGATAGTTTGTCTAAAATTGCAGTTATATTTTATATTATTTACGACCTTACGGCCAGGTTTTAGCTACGCAATTTCTTTTTATTTTATTCATGTAAAACTTTCCTATTGTTTTTTTAAGAATTGCCGGTAATATTTCGTTAATTGCACTGAAAATACATGGCTCTGTATTAAATGAGCTATAATTTGTCTTGCTGTTTTCAGATCGTCTTGTTATTTATTTTATTCTATTCAGGACTAAAAAATACCCTAAAAACATAATTTGCTTATGTTGGTACTTCATTTTTAAAATAATTATGCAAAAGCAAAATACAAGAATTTCAAAATTTATTGGGAAAAATAGTAAAATTTGTAGCGTTTTTTCAGGGAGTATATATGGCTTCTACAAAACACAGAATGTCACAAAAATAGTATAATTGCTTCTAGTATGTATGCTTAGAAGTAAAAATTAACTTTCTCAAAAACGACTTCAATGATTTTGATTAAAATGTTTTTTTTTGTGTTCTACCTGGTACTGTAAATAAGGTCATACTTTTTGAATGATAAAAACCGTGTCTGTATTATTTCTATTTTCCTATCCTCATTTTATTTATTGTACAAAAGTTATAGTCAGATATTACACGGAGACGGAAAAAGGGCGCGCATCTTGCGTCACCGTGTAATACTGATGTAGCAAAATTTTTCGGATACAAAATTGGATTAATAAAAAAAAATGGAAATTTAGTTCGAAAAATAAATTTAAATTGAATCATTTTTTATTAATTTTAGAAAGAAATTATTTCTCTCAAAAATGGCCCTACAATTTGTTTGGGAAAATTCATTTAAAAAGCTGCTTTTTAGTAATTTTATAGTAGATTTTTTTTTTTATATTTTCTAAAGTTAAAAATTCGCAAAATTTTAAAATAAAACTTTTAACAATCTACTCAATTTTAACTAAATCGGTTAAATAATTACAAGACCGTAGTATTGTACCTGCACCATGTAAGAAGTGACTCCTCACGTTTGACCGACTCACATTTGACCGAATCACGATTGACCGAAAAATCCTACTATTGTACTTGAATGTTCAATACGAAAGCGTTTGAAAAGGTTTTGTAACCCCCTGCTTGGGATCATTTTAGGATTTGGGGTGGGTTTTAGGTTGAGTGTATGCAAAGTTTCTTTTGCATTAAAACAATCTCGGAAAAACATAAAAAAAATTGAAAATAAAAGAAAATTAGCAAAAAAATGTGTCCAACATTCCTGGTTTGATTATAAGATAAAATGCACGACTGGGTTGATTCAAAGTTGCTGTGCACATTAAAAGTTCTTATAAGTATGTATGCATATAGTTTTTTAAAAATAAATAATTTTATACGAAAAATCTTTGAAAAAAGTGTAAGAAAAAATAAAATCCATTAATAAATGACATAAACTTCATCCTAAATTGTTTTGAGCTCCAAACCAATGAGGTTTTCGTTTGTTAAATTTATTTTTTGATCTATAAATGGATTTTTTATGTGGCGAATCGAACAAATTTCAGATTGATTGTATGTATATTTGTGTCTGTGACACAGCTGGCCGTATCAGTTTTCGAATTGAATCAAATCTTTTTAATTTTAAGTTTTTGGGGGAATTTTATTTTTTGTTTTAAAATTAACGAAGAAATAAATTTAGCAGAATACATACATAGATGAGCTGGAGGAATAAATTAGATCATTTCAAAGTGCTTCCATTGGAACTCAAAACTATTTTAAATCTTTATTACCACAAATAATTTACTAAACTGTCAAATTGAAGGCTGCCGAAAAATCTAGATTCGCAATTTAGATTTTAAATCAAAAAATAAATCAATTTTTCTGCCCAATCGAAGGCTTTGCCAATATATGACAGGTACCGCTTTTTTTGGTCTAAAATATAATCCAAAAATGGTCTTGAGATAGTCTGCAAAAATAATTTTTTGAAATCTTCGATATCAAATAATTTTAAGTTTCGGTATAAATAATTTTATCAAAATCGCTTCAGTGGTTAGGGCTGCAGCTCGAGGTGTACACAGACAAAAACTTTTTTTTTCAAAGATATAATTTTTTTTCAACATTTTTACAAAATTTAGCTAAGCTTAAGATATTTTTTTTTTTTATTCTTTTTGGAAAATTATTTTTGGATAATTACCTATTATCAAAAAATTTCGGTAAATCGTTACTCCAGCATTATTTTTTTTAATCAAAAAGACTTTTCGGTCAGTCGTTATTCGGTCAAATGTAACGATCTCCGTGTGAACTAATTTCCAGCTTTGTACCTTTCAAAGTTCAGTGGTAGTCTTTTAATTGTGCCCGCAATGTAAACCAACTTGCTTTACTTATTTGAACCTACATATTTGAAAGCAGAATATTGATATTTTATGAATTGCTGCTTTTAAGTCTTTTACCTACCATAAGACCATACTGCACGGTTTTTGTTCGGATTTACTAAAATACCTCTACTTTAACAAACTGATACAAACACTAATGGATGTGGATGATTGGCTCTAGATTATATAATAACCAAGCCTGAAGCCCAGTAAGAGCCAGTATTTCATATCCAAATAGTATTCCTCACAATATCCAGCAACATAGTACTGTTTAAAAGAGAACAGATACAAAATATTTAAGCACAGAAATCACAACAAATAAAAACACAATTTTATCCAGTTGTTAATTTTGTATTTAATTAGGTTTATAATGATAATAATTTGATGTAAACTCTCAGCCGAAAAATTCTATGTATGTAGTATTTATGTATGTA
The DNA here is from genome assembly GCA_948107695.1 of Meliscaeva auricollis. NCBI lineage: Eukaryota > Metazoa > Arthropoda > Insecta > Diptera > Syrphidae > Meliscaeva > Meliscaeva auricollis. Next base: position 36,007,368 of record OX403619.1, on the reverse strand, counting down.
ATGTTAAACATCGGAAAAAAAATTTAAATTGTTCAATTGTTTTGACAAAATTAAAAACATCAAAGTATTTTGAAAAAGTAACATGATTAAGTGTATATTAAAAGTGTTGTTTTTTGTATTTTTTTATATTTTAACTAATAAAAAAAAATTTATAAAAAATAATAAGATAATATTAATGAATAGTTATACTTCGGACAGAAGAAAGGAAAAATTATTTATGTTATTTTATTTGTGTTTTTTTTCGGTAAAGAATTCGATAATATCCCACAATAAACAGAACAAAAGTTTTTTTTTTTATATAATATAAGAAATCAATCCCCATTTTAAAGAGCTAACATCTATGAAAGTTTCTTAGCCTTCTGATAGAGCGTATCGACAACTTTGCCCATACTTTGAATTGTTTCTAGAACGCGTTCGTAGGTCTTGTCCACGGTGGTTTCTTCGAATACGATAAGTACGCCTTCGCCCTGATCAAGAATACCGCTGAATTTTTTATCCAAGATCATTTGTGACAGTTTCTTTTCAACTTGTGGCATGGGTAGCTTAATACAATCAGCAACGTGTGAAACCTGAAATTAAAAAAAAAACTGTTAGCAAAACAATTCCATAGATGTTTCTTAAACGTGTTATAATACATTTCTTGAAGAATATTATAAAAAAAATTGTGATTTGTCTAAAGCAAGAGAAATTCTGCAACTTCAAACCATTTTCATGGGAATTTTAAAAATGTGACATATCTAAGTTATGTATTTGTAAAAACGTTATTTGGGAGTAAAAAGGAAATCGAACAGGTATCTGGCTTTAATAAAAAATATATATTTAGCATGAGGGTGCTAGTGTTGTGTATTTTTGCAATAAAAATACACAATATCATCTGAATCATAATTCGGATGACATCAAATGATATACAAATCGTGTTTATAATGTCATTTTCTATCATTCAATTTGTAGTTTAGATGGTTTTGTGCATATTTATGTCAAAAATAAATTATTTTTTACACAAGTTATGGTGTTTACACAAAACGTGGGATACTAGCTTAAGAAACGAAAATCGTCCATTCCCGATTTCACAAAGCCCTTTTAAAAATTTAACGATTTCCTTTAAAATGACATCGTTAGTGCATATTTAGCATATTATGCAAAATGCATTTTTACATAACAAATGCATATTTTCGTAAAAATGCATATTTAACGTGCATAATTTCATATTTGTCATAAGCTATCGAGTCGCGGAGGAAATACGGTGTCATTTAAAAAATGACGAAATTAAATGTACATGTTTTAGATTTAAATGGAACAAAAACAATTTTAAGGTAGCCGAATGTACTTCTTTAAGGACATATTTCCTTCAATACCTCTTCAACTCCAGCCTTTAGTTACGAGATGGGTAACTTGGCTAGAAACAATTACGTATTTTGCAAAACATTATGAAGATTTCCATATAGTCAGTAGTTTCGATGATTTTATATGCAATAAAAAAAAAGTTCCAGCGGTTTACTCACTTTTCATTGAGAACGATCGACTCAATCCCTTCTTAAAAGTGAAATTCTTTTTATTTGCTCAAATTATAGTTTTCTGAGGAATCACATTAGAAAATCAAAACCTTTTGCAAAAATGTATTCCGTAGAAATGGTGCAATTTTTAAAATTAAATTAAAACTATTTTTGAAAAAATTATGGGTATTCTACAATTAAATCTTACAATAGATGAAATTTATTGTTGTCTGAAAAACACTCGCTTTACGTCCGTTGACGTGGAATGTTCTCTTTAAAAAAAATGTTCAAAGGTCAAAATTTTTAGTAGATAATATATAAAAATAGTATGTTTAAAATTGTGTCATAATTGTTTTTTCAAATGCTTTAAAGTTGTTTTCGGGTTTTCAAGTTAGGTGCTGCAATTGTTGACACCGAAAAAATATTTGTTCGCTTTGGTCATACAGTATGCTTCTCTCAGGTTCAACGGTTTGATTGAATTTTACATTATTTGTACTGAAGTTCAAGATAACTTGTCGCAACTGATAACCAACAATCGTATGGTTAATTTCGAATCTCTCTGGCATGGAAAATTGACCACTTAAAAGTAAACTATTTCGCTAATATAAGTTAAGGGGTATTAATGTAAAAAAAAGGCACATCAAAATTATCACCATCTAGAAAGAAACGCGGACATTAAGACATACAAAATTGAAATACGACTTGATTTGACTTGCATAATTGGCCTGATAAGCTGTGACGCCTAAAATTTCTCACGACCTCGTGGGTTACAATATTCATGTAAAAAATCATCATACCTAAGTGGTAAAACCGTTTGTTGGTATCATAATTATTCGAAAAACTGCACTGTTATTGCAATTTAACTTCCAAACGCCTCAGTTACGCACTGCAAGAGCTCGAGATCTCATTTATACATGCAATCAAAGGACCTTTCGAAAAACACCAATCATTTTATGCTATCAATTTCAATTGCAATTTATTTATTTCATAGGTGTACAAAAGTTAATCAATATTAAAAAGATCAAGATAGTTAAATAGTTCTTTCTAAATTGTGACATTGCTACTATTTGTTTTAAACTCACAGGCAAAGAGTTACAAAGTCGGATGGCATAAACATAAAATAATCAAGACGAATTCAGATACATATACACAGTAGGCTTGTGTAGTTCAATGAACTAGTTTATCTTAGTGAACTAGTGAACTTAGTTCACAAATTTAGTGAACTAGTTTATTTAGTTCGGGAGGCGTCTGCGAATTTATTTTTGATTTTCATAAAAACGAAATATCGTTGAAAATAAATTTAAAAAAATACTTTCCAAGTTTAAAGTTTACACTTAATTCTTACGCTTGCTTCTTTTCAATTGAAGTTTCTTATAGAAATAGCATGGGGTTTTGCTTTTTTGAGCAATACATTTAAATTTGAACTGAACTATTTCTCCTAAAATTTTGAAACTTATTGAAGAGTAACAACTATTTCTTGATTTTTTTTTATAAATTGTATGCTTTCATAGTTTTTTTGACTTTATCCTAAGGTTGTTCAGTTTTCAATTCTAGTTAAACCTTTGTCCAAAAATTATGAACCTAGGTACTCGTTAAACTTATTTTTAAAGGTATTACTTGGAATTTTTATGAGGTTTTTAGCTATTATAGTTTCTGAGTAATATACCTAAATAAAAATAACAATTTTTTTTTATTTTATCCAACAATTTTTCAGTTGATAATAAATTAATTTTACTTCATTTATAGGTGGGAAGCTAGTTAACCTTTTGTAAACGTAATCCTGAAAAGACTAACTTTTGTATATGTTGCCCAGCTCGGTTGGTAGGCCACTAAAATCATCATCTTTCAGTCTTTACCCGGGATGAAAAATTAAACACGATGCAGTAACGTTATCATTCCAATGGGTAATGGTAAATCAGAAGTTGTAGAACTTGACGAAATAAATCAAAAATATTTAATTTATAAAACCTTCCGATTTATCTACGTACAAAATGTGAACAAAAATCGTTCGTTGTTTTAACCTAGCCATTCACAATTCAGAAAATATAATAGCTAAAAACCTGTGAAAATTACAAGTTTTTGATATATGGTTAACGTATGCCTAGTTTCATAATTTTTAGGTTTAACTAGAACTAAAAAGTAAACAATCGTTGTATAGAATCAAAAGCATAATGTTAAAAAAAATCGTTCGCTAGCTCAAAAACTATAAAGTTAAGGCTTATTAAGTTTACAAATTTTAAGGACAAATAGTTCAGCTCATTTCCATAAGAAACTTCAATTGAAAAGTTAAGTTAGACTTTAAACTTGTATAATCTGTTTTTTTTATTTATTTCTCCAGGGAGCTTTAAAATGCAACAGATTTGTATAACTTCGATATTTATTCTCGTAGACTGTAGAGTAACATTATACTGAACTACAAATGAATTAAGACTTTTTTTTCGTTTATAATAAATACTTTATTTTTACTATTTTACTAACATTGGACTAGTTTTAAACAAGCTAAGGTTTTTTTCAATTTTCTGTGAAATGGGCGAATGGGCGGCGTACGGGTAAACTGCGAAAATCGTAGCTTGTGTTGATTGATGGTATTGAGAAACATGGTAAAACCTTCGCAAACAAAGCAACAAGCAGTTTCCTCATTGAATGAGTATCAAGCTTAGCATAAACTTCTGAAGCTTACTCTACGATAGACAATAGCAACGATTTGCTAATTCTTAATTTGGTTTCAATAGGTGTTAGACTAGAAAACATATTTAATTTCGGGAGACCACCGTAAATGCGACTAACAGAGAAGTTAATATTATCGTTAGCTGAAAGGGAACGATTAATTCTAAGACCAAGGCTAGTAATCCTATTCAGAATCTGAAATTTCGATACAATCACAGGTGGAAGATTTGTTGAATCAAATTTCAGTTTTGAAATGGCTATTATTTGAGATTTTGCTGGTATTAGCATTAAAACATTACACAGAGTTCATTTGTAAATCTCTTCCAGATCTCATTTAGTCAGCAAGTTAAGTTCTTTAATAAATTAAAAGGTCGAGAAAAATAAATTTGAGCATCATCTGTATTAGTGGTAGGTCATTGATAAACATGAAAAATAAAATATTACCCTAAATTGAACCCTGCGGATCGCCAGCAACCAAGTCAATAAAGTTAGAGGAAATATCAACAACTCTTTGACAACGCTGTGTCCAGTAATCTTCCATAAGACGAACTGACCTAATACTGAAACCGAAATTGAGCTTCTTATATAAAATACCGTAATTAACTCAGTAAAATGCTTTTGTGAAGTCCAGCAAACAGAGCAGCTGTACCTTGATCAAACTGAACTCTGATATCGTCGAGAACTTTTACCATTGCCGTAGAGGAGCTTTCACTTACACCCAAACTCTGCTGTGGGCTTTGGACTTTTTTTTAACAATTAAATTGTTTTTGCGGAACGATTGTTGGTTAAAAATTTCTTATAGCATATTATCTATGTTGATCCATCAAAGCACTTTTTCAAGCTAGCATCACTCTATAACCATGGAACGTTCGTTGGACCATCATCTGCCCACTAACAATGCACTTTCAAGCATTTTAAACGAACGCGTAAGCGGTTTTGATTATCCTCAGAGGAAGATATTGGAAAGGGATCGTAGTTGGCTACAACAAGTAGTAATAAATTATTTTGGGATAATTCAATGACAATTTAAATTCAATCAATGTCCGTTTTGACTCACACTTACTTTTGACATTTCAAAACTGAAATAGTTGTCAATTAAGTTGCTTGCTGGTCCAACAAAATTTTAAGTTAAAAGTTATTGGTGTAGTTGGGCCCTGGTCCAAGTAGTTGCTCTACAAAATGGACACTTCGATAACTTCTTGTGTAGAGTTGGTAAAGGTAGTTTAACTTAATATATTCCATAGTTTATTGTTCCGAAATGAAAAACTTGTTTAGGGGCCGTTTGCTGAAAGGAAAACAAAGCAATTATGGTCAACATAAGGGGTTCTGAGATTAAACTGTCTGATAATCCCTTATGTTGGCCATAAATGCTAAATGTATAGCAAAGTGTAGACAATAGGCGTTTAGGTTGAACATAAATATTTAAGTAACCTATCAGCAATTGGCCCTTAAATACTTACGTTGAACATAAACGCTTACGTTCTACGTTTTCCTCTGGATAATCTGTCACATAAAACTTTCTGGTGAACATAAATGGGCGGCCACTGCAAGGAATGCTTTACTCATTTAGTATAATAAAACTTCAAATGATGGTGAAAGAAGACTATTATAAGGTACAAAAATCACAGATATTCCCGTCCGCACCCTGACACGATTGGCGTGGTAAGGTCCATTCCGTACCATTTCTTAGATGTGTTGAAATTGGTGTCAAATTAATGTTTCAACCTTTAATTTGACACAAAATTTCATTCCTTAAAACGATGAGTACAGGAATCCACTGGGTACATTTTGTCGAATTTTCCTATTTTGTTGCTAATTTTGAACAAACTTTAGTTTTTTCTTAGGAAACTGCCAAGCTGGCACCCAAAAAATTATATATCTAGAAATTGCTTTGTCTTAGCTTTGATTTGACAATAAAAATTTTCTATAATTTCTTGAGCAACACACAATAAAATAGAACTTAAGGAAAAACTCACGTAAATTGCATCTACCTTTAAAACAGCCATGGTGGTGACACTGTTATATGTTGACGCGGAAGACCTCTGAATTTTAAAAGTGGACCTCATTGCCTTTAATTTGACATTAATTTCAACCACATCTAAAAAATGGTACCGAATGCACCTTAACACGACAGGTTACCTACTAATAGTCTTCTTTCACTTCTCATTTGAAATCGATGGATAAAGCATTCTTGCAGTGGCCGCCCGCTCTATAATTATCGTTTCAGCAAACGCCTCTAAAACAAATCAATCAAAAGCATGAATTCTGGTTGGCCTCAGCTTTGGCCCATGCCCATGGCCTATTAGGTCAATGCACGGAACCAACAAGCTGCTCCTTGTTCAAAACTATGCAACTTAAAATTTTAAAATAAAACATCGATATATGATCTCAAACCTCTCAAGCGATAGCATTTTAAATTATTCATTCCATGATTCACATGCACAATCAAATTGCGATGCAAATAATGTTGATTTCATATTTAAATTTTTTTTTTTTTTTGTCAAATAAATTTTGCATCGCACAGACATTTCAAAATGAAAACAAAGAAACAACTAGATGACTCTGCAATTTTGTGTTAATTGTTTTTCTGTTGTCTTTTTCTCAAAACCAAGGCAAAAACTATTTATAGAATTAAAAAGCTCACCTGCACTCTCGAATACGGTTCAATGATTCTACATAAATTCTGCTCCAACATCGTATCGTATAGAGTTCCCAAATGTGCCTGCACTATAACATCCTCGGCTAGTTCTTTTTTGTAGTCCTTTAGAGCTTGTTGGAAATCAGCAAGAGAGCGTTTGTGCGATGCCTCTGCAACTGATTTCATTGCATCGATGTCCCTTCCAGAATATGTGATTGCCTAGAATCAGGAGGGCATAATCAAGGAGAATTCAAAATAAATAGTATCTACCTTTTCTCCGAACTTACCAATTTTCCACTTATTATCTGATTAACATCATCAGACTGGCCAAGCATTATCTTGCACAGCAACATGTACTTGAGTGCGGTTAAGGCGCGACCAGCATCAACACTGTCGAAACCTTCGAATGCTTCATAGAAATATGAGAATCCGGTCTTGAAATCACGTTCGTCGGCTGCGTGCAAGATGCCCGATTGGAGGTCAAGAGATCCCTGCACTTTAGGAGGACAGTAAATTGCATTTGCAGTAGTGCGAGCGGATGTCAGGGCGGCTCGAGCTTTGGGCAAGTTACTCAGTGCATGGTAGGTCTTGGATTCCAATAATTGTACCTCAACAAGGAGATTCTTGTCGTCCAGCTTCTTCAGTTCTTTAAGCAGCTGTGAGCCCAATTGCAAGGCTTCAGTGTATAAACCCGTGTCAAAGTACAATGCAATCAATCGGGCTTCCAACGACTGACGCAGAAAAGTTCGCTTCTCTTGTTTGGCCCATTCGATGCAATCCTTGCATAGCTGCACCTCTATGCCAGTGCCAGCTTCCATGTCCAAGAACAAATCAACCAAGGATCTTACCAACCTGGCGGCCTTGGCTTTGCTAATCAAACTGAGGAAAGGTCTGGTTACCTTAATGAGGTCAGCCAACTCCTTGGCCTTGCCATCTTGTTTGTAGAGTTCACCCAACTGCTGGATACCTTGTTCCTTGATGCGAATCAGTTCCTCGTCGTTCTCGGCTACTTCTTGTTCGCGAACGATTTTGTTCAGAAAGTCAATGCCGTGTTGGGGACTGCGTGTGGAGAGCTCTTGTGCTCGCTCGATTTTCGTAGCACCGGCCATTGTTTAATGATGATGGTTTTGTTCCGTTTTTTTTCCAACAAAATTTGCTGCAAAGAGTTTGCGATATAAAAAAATCTATTTACTCTCAATCCGTTATTTTAGTAATTAACTCTTTTCTGATTATTCTCGTGTTTTCTTTTCAACAATGTAGAGTCGTTTTTATATTTTTCTTTCTTTTTTACCAAAAAATAAGACGACTTTTGTGTCAATACGTGAATTGCGGTATAAGTATGGACGGACAAGCGCTAGTCATTGTATTCAGTTTAAACAACAGCGAGAAATTGAAAATTTTTAACAAAAATTCAAAGTGCTAAGGGCGTGACTACACTTAAAATTTCTTACACCCGGAAGCCATGCGGTAGCATTCATGATATTTTAGTAGGGGTTTTCATGCAATGGCGTAAACCCATAATTAAGGCTTGTCCATACTAAAATATGATATGAGAGTAACCACGTTGCAAAGTGATAAAGTGTTTTTTATATAAAAGCTTGCAAAACCAAAGTGTTGCACTGTCGCGTGGCAAAGCGACAAGGGCTTTGATGAAAAAAACGGTTTGTCGCTGAGTCACTTTTGGTGTAGGTACTCTCATATGATGCTGTAGTAAATTGCATTGTTGTTATGCTGCACTGTGATGCGACAGAGTGACATTTTGGTTTGGGCAAGCCTTAAAGGCTTGGTATCGCTCTGTTGTAACAACACTACAAGACAAAAAATTGTATTTACACAGCGTCAAATGAGACTGGTGTGGACACTGTCCACACCAATCGCGACTGAGCGACAAAGTAAATTTGGGAAATAAATTTTGCTTTGTTTTAAAGCGATACTAACAAGTTTTAAATTTTTAAACGAAAAGAATGGCCGAAAACTGTACGAAACGTAGCAAAACGTAGTTATTCATTTGAATTGATTCTTACGACTGCCTCAGTAGGACCGCATACGATGTGGCTCCGTCTTCCATAGTTTTATTTTATCTACTTGTCGCAAGATGGATCTGTCCTAAGTTCAAAGATTTATTTTTAATCGTTCTCTGAATGCATTCAGTTTATTTTAATTATTGTAGATGTTGTCAGCATTGTAAATTTTCCCCATTGTTGTTGTACTTGTTTTTGGAATTCTCATTTTATTGTGAAAAAGGATTTATGTGGTTCTCCATGATTTTTCTAGCAGCTAAATCAAGTTTTTAGTATTTTAATAGTGTGCATTATTATTTAATTTATTCAAAATAAAAGTATAATTATATCCTGAACGTTGTTTAACAACAATTTTTCAAATATTGCAATAAATTCCGAATCTACATGCCGGAGAAAATGAGCAGACGCATGGTAAACGTAGCTGAATTTTATCTTGTTTATCTTCTTATAAATTCTAGAATTTTAGTTTGTTGATGTCTTCAAAACAAACTCAAATCTGGATATTGAGTGTTGTTCACTTAAGTGTGATCAAGGAAACGCTTTTATTGATCAAATATTTTAGTTTTCTGGTCTTTACCGGGTTTTTATTTTTAGTTCTAGTTCGGCTTGTGAGCAGACTGCATTTTTTTTTGTTGCTTACAGCTTAGACCGCAATCATTAAAAACTATGCACATCATTTCTAACCTTGCCCATTATTTGCAGACACCACACAGCCCTAGTCGAAGCATCAGCACTTCACCAGTCAGGAAGAATGGGAGAAGGTAAATATACTTATTTTCGACTTTAAGGTTAACTTATAAATAATGCACATCACCCTCTTATCTAAAGTGCAACGCTCTATTAAAACAAAAAAAATGTATGTTAAGAAGCAGGTATTCCAATAAAAATCAATCAGAAATAACACTTTTGAGTTCAAAAAGATGGTTTCCACCGCCTACGCTATATTTTCCCTTTTAAAATTTTCCCGACATTAAAAAAATTCTGCCAATTTAAACATTAGATGTGTTCAACGGGGAAATAGATCAGAACATTTTCGTGGGAAACGTCAGAACAAAAAACAACAACAAACACATTTGTCAGTTCTCACGAATCTGTTCTGATCTGTTCTGACTCAAAAGCAAGTACAGAAAATCCTGTTCTAAACCGGGGTCAGATCACGTAAATTGAAAACGAAAGGACGATAACGTTTCGAAAGTATGTTTCTCTATCATTTCAATAGATAAATATAGAAAGAGTAATATTTGGAACGATAGCGTGAGCGTCCTATCGTTTTAATTTTACGTTATTTGGGCCCTGTTCTAGACAGCTCCATTCAACAGCAAACGAGAACAGTCTGGAAAAGAAAAACCTCATTGAAAACAAAAAGTTGTACTTTTCTGTTCCAAAGAGTCCAGAAAAACGGTATTGAACACTTTTTATATTATTAATAATTAAGAAACACCAGGGACTCCGTTATTTAGAACTTGAAATATCTGCAATAAAATAATAAAATGCACTACTGGTTAGCAGGTTCTTGTTCTCATTGTAAAATCCTCTTAACTCGACTTTTTTTTTTAAATATATAATTTTATAAAAAATCTAAAAGAAACTACCTATATTAAAATTCAACACAAAAATGACTAAAACAATCTCTTAAATGTGAATTTTGCTAATTATGCTTATTGATCTTACCCGAAGTTTCGTTGATTATTTTCAAACATTTTCTTTAAAATGCTTTTGAGCTGTAAACGAAGTGAATCATTTATTGTTTTTTTTTTTTTTTTAGACACCAAAATCAAAATTTCAAACAAAATCACTTACTCGTTTTCGAAAAATTGCAAAATAGAAATTTGCATCTGCTTTCAAAATGTTATGAAATAATATTAAAATTATTCGGCCCTAGCGAGGTATCATCAGCCGGAGCGGAAAATTGTCCGCATTCATCCGAATCGGATAATCTTGCGACTCGTAATTTCTCCAATTCGTATAAATCGGAGAACTTTCCACTTTGACGGATACCTCACTAGGGCAGATTAAAATCCTTTTGTGTAAGAAATTCGAACAAAATTCGTCAGAAAAGAGTAAAATGTATCGATGGAAGGCACCTATATAATGTCATTAACTGATAAAAAATATTTTAATATTTTATTAATCGGACACAAATAAAAAAAAATATAGAATATAAAAACTTACCATCGTTTTTAAACATGCTACTACTACATCTAATACAAAAAAAAAAACATAATTCCTTTATAAAAACACAACATTTACCAACAAAACTCAAAATAAATCAATTTAAAGACATCAATTTCATATTGGTACGTCTAACATTTTCTTGTTAAAAACGCAAAAATAACAGTTTTAATATTTTGTCGCATATTCATTATTTTTAATCATATGCTTCAGTCTATTAGGCAAGCATTGGACAAATTTTATTGTTGTCCCATTCTTGCATCATCTACTTTTTTAGATCTCTTGCATTTCTTAGCGTCAGTTTTCTAAGTTATCATTCTAAATGGTCCCTTCAATTTTCTATTAGACCAATACCCGGTGACTGGAGTGGGGTTTTCTTCACTTAAGTAATGCAGTAACATCCAAGTATTAATAACCTTTATGCTTTGGGGCATTGTCCTGGTAAAAATTGAATTGGTTAAACCAATTTTTTTTGTACATTATCCTATCAATGATAAGCAGGTTTCATACCCCACCAACAGAGAAACTACCCCAAACCATAACCGATTCAACTCCATGTTCCATGTTTGTATTTTCTAAAGGAGCTCCGTATTTGGTTTCCGACACACCATTTGCCTTCCATTTGATCCACACATAATTTATTTGGATTCATCTATAAAAATTGCTTTTTTTTTAAGGAAATGTCCTTGGATTGGTGCTCTTTAGCAATGTTAAGTCGTTTAATTCTGTTGACAGCACTTATGAACGGTCTTATCCGGGCAACTCTTTTCAGTTTTTCAGTTTCTCAGTGTTTCTGTGCAAAACGGAGTATTAAGTTTCTGACGAAACTTTTCTGCAAGTTTTGCTGCACTAGTTCAGCGATTTTTCTTCATTTCACGAATGATGACACGTTTATTATGAGGGTTTAAAATTTCGCTAGGGGCGTTTCTTGGCTTATTTTCGATAAAACATAATGTTGGTAAAAATGGAATATTGAATTTTCAATAAAGTGATCAAGTTGGAAAAGAACACACTTTTGGTTAAAAAGAGTGTTAAGAGTTTTCACAGACTGGCTGTAGACATCCAAAATCAAAATTTCAAACAAAATCACTGACTCGTTTTCCAAAATTGTGAAACTGTTTTGATATATAAAACAAAAAAAAAAAATGTTTACGGTGTATTCCGTTCCATCTATGGTACATTATATTTATATGGTACGTCTATGGTACATTATATTTTAGTATAAACTTGCTGTTCCAACGTGCTTACTATTTAATGAAAATAGCCAAGTTCACTAAATAAAAACTCTTTACTACCAAGTAAAGAAAGTTGAAGAAAGCCGCTTGAGTAGTTATGACTGTAGCTTGAGTCAGATGCAGACAGACAGAAATGCCTGACCCACTTTTTGTTGTTATCTCGAGTTCGATCTTTTCTTTGAATCCTTAACTTGCAATATGTATATTAGCATATCTAAATAATATCGGAAACAAAAATGGGGTTTGTTATGGGTTTTAAACTAACTTCTGGATTAGCTAATGATATTAAGCTTTCAAAATAGCTTTAATCTGGCTGACAATACAACATTGGTTCACGTTATTTGTCTGTATGTCAGTCTCCCTGTTTGTCTGAATGTCATTTTTTTCAAAATTAACTAATTTGTCACTTTTTTTAAATAGAATTTAAATTTTAAATAGATTTGCAATCTGTTCTAGCGTAATTTTGTTTACATTCACCCTTATTCTGCAAGGCGTTTGTTTAAAAACGCCACGCTCTAGAAGCTATAATTCGCTTCCAATTAAAAATAAAACTTTACAGATCTCTTTTTTTAAAATAGATTTGCAATCTGTTCTAGCGTAATTTTGTTTACATTCACCCTTATTCTGCAAGGCGTTTGTTTAAAAACGCCACGCTCTAGAAGCTATAATTCGCTTCCAATTAAAAATAAAACTTTACAGATCTCTTTGTTCCGCATCGTCCTCCCCAACAGTGTGGTCGTTTCACAGAAACACCAATTGTCGTTTCTAGAGCGTGGCGTTTAAGCACAAATGCCTTGCGGAATAAGGGTGATTAGTTAATCTCGACAAATATGGTCTAAATTTAAATCTATAGAAAGGAGGAGGGAAACCACATCTTGATATAAAAACTTAACATTTATTTATAGAATGTCAATTATCAATTTGTCTGCAACACTCAATAAAAATTATATTAACTTTTGGTATTTATTTTTAGAAAAACACCAAGCTATTCTCGAAGCCGATCTAGATCACGAACTCCACCACCACCGCGAAGTAACGGTGGTCGTCGATACACCAAAAGTCGTTCCAGGTAAGTGTTATAAATAATATATTAAAGTTCGTTCTTGTATGAATTGGTTCCTAACATTCACAGCCATCTTTTAAAATTCAAAAGTTATCAGTTCAAGAGAACCTCGTCAATTTTTATTTTCAAAATATTACACACTCAAACATCAAGCAAAAGACACATTTTTCTCGAAGAAAATACATAACAGAAAAAAATCTGCAAAATAAATTCATTTTATTCTTTCCCAAGGTCATATTCACCCAGATATAGGCGCAGGTCGCGATCTCGTAGTCCCTATGTTTCAAAACAACGACGTACAGGAACCCGGGTAAGTAACGTATGTACACACATGCCCAGGTTGTTTCATACCAATAGTCCGATAGAAAACTGCACAGAAAGAGTCTTTAAAAATTGAAACTCATTCGTTCGCTGGAACGAAGTATTTATGAATTGTACTCTCATATCGGTGCTGTTTACACAGAAATTTAGACAGTTCCCTGTTCCAAAAATTGGAGATTTTTTTTGTCTGTTCAGGTTGCTGAGAATACTGGGCGCTCTGAAATCTCTGAAACGTTAACTGTCTAACGCTTGTATTTGGTTGGGTTCATATTCTGAATGAAACCAAAAACGAGCGTGTTTACATTTTTTTTTAAATGTTCTATAGAAAAACAAAATTTGAGTAAACCGAGTACGTATAAGACAAGCCTCAGCACCGTTTTACATGTACATATTAGGTTTCTTATTATTCTGTTCGTATTAGGTTTACTCGGATTTTCTGTAGAAAGTAAAAGAAAACAAGTATGTAACCGAATGAGGACAAAACCGAAAACGTGTGAAACTAGTTATGTCCAAAATCAGTACTTTTGATTTGGAACAACCTGTTATCTGAAATTCCTATTTTATATTGTATTTTTTTTAAAGGACAAACCATTGCAAAGTCGATGCTTGGGAATTTTTGGATTAAGTGTCCACACTGATGAAGTCAAAATACGTGATTTATTTTCAAAATATGGCAGAATTGAACGCATTCAAGTTGTTTTAGATGCGAAGGTGAGTTTTTGTTTTCAAGGTAATATTTCTCATAATAAACAGTTGGCCTAGTTTATATATTCTAAAGCAAAACTTGTTAAGGATTAAAGTTTTCTTTATTGAATTGGCTATACCAAATAAAACAAAAATAATGGGTGGAATCCTGCAAAGATTAGTATTCCATGAAAGGCTTTTTGTTACATTTGTATTCATATGTTTAAATTCTAAATAAAAAAAGGATAAAATCAACCAATTTCAGAAAGAAACTAACCATTTGAATGGCGTTCTTTTCTGAAAACTACTTCATTATGTTATGAATATAAAATGCACGACTGGATCGCACGAACTTGCTCTTGTAGTTCAAAGTAAAAATATATTTGTAATTCATTGAACAATTCAGTGTTTGGAAAGTTATATGTATTGGAAAAAAAATATTTTTTTGTTTAGTTTTTTATTAACAATTTTTTTTGGAAAAGTTAAATACACAATATTTTTCGAAATAACACCAAAAACCTGTTGCAAAGTTTTGAACAAAATCGGTTGAGCCAGTAAAGATTTATAAGGAGATAACTAAAAATTATGGCGATTTTCGCAAAAAGCGTGTTCACCATATTTCCATTATTATTCGAATTTTTTGAGAAAAATTAAAAATGCAGTATTGTTACAATCACTCATAACATAACATACACCAAGTTTAATCGAAATCGTTAGAGCCGTTTTCGAGAAAACCGTTATATGTGAGGTATTCGTTCTAATCGAGATATTCAAAAACAAAAAAAAAACCAACCTTGGAAAATACAAAAAAGTAATCTGTACCAAATTTCATGCAAATCTGTCAACCCATTTAGGCTGTGGCTCTCAGTACAGATGGACGGACAGACGAACAGACGCACAGACCGACGGACGGCATGACGAAAACCACTTTTTTGAACTTATCCATTATCGTAATGTTGGTTTTGATTAAAACCTTTTTTGACACAAAGCCAATAATTGCCCTATAGAGCAGGTAAAAATGGGACGCGATACAGTGGTCCCATGACAATATAGGGCAAGATTTTTTGGGTTCGATTCCTGCTGGCAAACATCGGAAATCTATTGGTATCAGAAACAATTTTGTTTTGTAAGTATTGATTTCCGTAACTCTGAAATTCACTATCGTCTTGACGATATCGTTTCGACGTTTAAAAGTTTGATCTCCGTTACTCGATTATCACCACAGCGCCTTCGTCAAAATGGTTGTATTTGCACGATAGCTAAAGAGGTGTCGTCTGGCATGTATTTTGAAGTAAAATGTCCTCAAAAAGAACTGAACTGAATTTGTTTAAGGATTGTTTATTGAATAAAAGTAACTCATTGTAATTTAACACTTGATTGGTGTCCATAATAATCAAAACTTTCTGCACATTTATTTTATTATTTGAAGAAGTGAAAATGTAAATTCAATTAAAAATTACAAACAATTTCAATGCGTACACAATCACAAAAATATTTATTTTAATTTACTTGAATTTAGTAATATTTTTAATGTTCAGCCACAGACCCAAAAAAAAAAAAAACAATGAATATTGTCATTTTTGATAGCCCGATGACATTTCAACCACAGTTTGATAGTGTGTCGCTCTCAAAAAACAAAACGATAGTGATAGAGTTACGGAGAGCAAATCTGCGACGATCACGTTCACGACTATCGTTTCGACGATATCATTATGAACTTACTTACTTTACTTTTGATGGTGCTTACAATCCAGGATGGATTACGGCCTCAACTAACATGCCTCTCCAGCCATCTCTTTCCCTAGCTATCCGCCTCCAGTTACGCACGCCAAGTTGCTTTGAGGTATTCTTTCGAAGTGCAAAAATTTTCCGATTCTTATTAAATCTGAGAATTCTCTACTTTGACGAATACCTCGCGAATCACGATTATTACGCTTTTGGGTTCCAATATGTTCATGTTTGCAGTAATTAAATTCTGCATGAACTGCAAGAATTTGAAAACTGCGTAACGAGATTTTGTTGACAATCCTGAAACGTGCTTTCAAAGTCCAATATCTGTTGGATAAAAGGTCCTTTATGAGGTTTAATGTATCAAAAATGTTCCTTGACATTCAGTGAAAGATTGCATATCAGTAAAAACAAAAAAAAATTGATTTTATCTTCTTTTGAAATGTTTTTCCTAAATGGAAATGTAAATATAAACACTTTAATCACAACTGAAGAGATACATTTTGTAGTTGAATACAACTTATAGGTAGATATAAACTAATTTTTTTTAACAATAGCCACGCTTTTCTGAATGAAATTGATGGTCCGTAAAAAAAATAAGGGTTCACGAAATGAATAAATCGTTCGAACTAATTTTGTATTATCATAATCGTATCTTTGACAATTGTTTTTGCTAATTTTCCAATTTATTTTATAGACTGGACGATCCAGAGGATTTTGTTTCGTATACTTTGAAGACTTAAAAGATGCTAAAGTCGCAAAAGACGCAACTAATGGATTAGAAATTGATTGTCGTCGTATTAGAGTAGATTATTCAATTACACAGAGACCTCATACTCCAACACCGGGTGTTTATATGGGACAGCCAACACGGTAAGATATCTTTGAATTTTTAGTTTATTATCATATCAGCTAAAAGAGTCCATTTCACTTTTAAAAAGTGGATGCTTATGAAGCTTTGATCTCCATACTCCAATGTAAAAGGAGCACAAAAATTGCTTTTTGCACCGATAAAAATAATTTGTGTTCTGCCCTAGCCAGGTATCCGTTCACAGTATGATCCTGTCTACAATATAAAAAAATGAAATGCACTTGTACGCACTTCAACGCATATTTTCCGGTCGAAAAAGTGGTGCAAACGCTCATCAAATACATAAAATACCGCGAAGCTAGAGTTCTCCGACTCGTATAAAATCACAGACATTTTCGCTCGGACGGATATCTCGTTAGGGCCGATTATGATATTGAGAATTACGCTTTAAATTTATGTGATAGTTCGCCGAAAAGAAGATTGTTTCAAGGAAAATTGGAAACTCAAAAATTCAAACGAAATGGTTCGTTCAAAACATTTAAGTTCTATTATAATTATCGGATCTTTAAGATTGATGTTTTTAGGCTCATAGAATATGTCATGTCCTATACTTTAAATTTTATTTTAATTGAATCAGTCCGCCCCACATAGACTGAACAAATAGTTTTTTTTTTAACCCCTAGCCCTAGTTTCAGGAAAACGGTTTCATTTTGAAAAACAAATCTATTCTTAAAATACAAGATTAAGAACCGTTTGCTGATACAAAACTTAAGCATTTATGTTCAACATAAAGTCTTTTGTGACAGTTAACGCAGAGGAAAATAAGCGCTTGTGCTCACCATAAATATTTTAAGTATAGTTAGTATCAGCAAACAGTCCTAAATGATTTGTATATGAGTATTACAGAGTCTGGGATGTATTTAGGCTGCCCCACAGTACACATAATAAGGACCTTATTGCGAGTGTCTATTCGCAAAAAGTATAGTCGACTTCTTCCAATTCTATTGAGCTTCAAATTGGTATTGTAAAATAAAATAGAATGACTAAAGTCAAATGACTCAAATTAATAGGAAATTTTGTTCAAATTTTAAATAATAAACGATTTTGAAAAAAATTGAAATAGAAAAGTATCTATAGCAACCGAAACTAGCAGTACCAATAGAATATTTGCTTCTTTTCGACTTCAATTCTACTTTGAATAGATAATCGCAATAAGGTCCTAAGGTTGTATATTCCGACTTTAGATTAACGATCAAGTCTGTACATGTGTAAAAATTAAAAAGAAGAAGTTGCAACCGACCCTGTCAATACCCGAGTTCAAGAACATTCAGTTCTTGTTACTTATCATAGTGTAACATTCATACCGAATTTGACTGATAACAGAAGCCTACATAAAGCAATAAAAATAAACAAAGACAGAGCATCATTCGCACACAAATCAAATCTTACACTCAGCACAATTTTTTACAAACACGAGACCACGACTAACAAAAGAACAACAACATGACGTAGTATACGAAGTAAAATGCAATGGTAAGGAAGATGAGGAGTGTAGGCGCATCTACATTGGGACGACAAAACGCAAACTAGCAATAAGAATAGCTGAACACAAAGCAGACATAAAGAAAAAGAAAACATCAACTGGACTTTCACAGCATATGACGGAAAACGAACACACAGCTGACTTCGATAATATTCAAATACTTGACAAGGAAAAACACACAAACAAACGATACACTCTTGAGAGCCTAAGAATCCAACAGAACTTGGGGAGAGTAATGAATTTTAAAGATGATAAAGACAACATAAGCTCAGTGTACAATGCTGTGATAAAGTAACCAAAAGTCTGTGATATATTAGGTTTAATTTCTGTTTTGTCTCGTTTTCAAATTAATTTATTTTATTATTTAATTTTGTCTTTCGTTCAATAAATTAATGTTAAATTATTTAAAAATACAAATTAAACAAAACAAAAATATGTAACCACATAAAACAAAGTAAGTTACAATAGAAAATTAATGTTCAAAATTATCCATTGTTATTTTAAAGGTCTAATAAATAAATTAAGAAATCCCCTGAAGATGTTGGCAAAAAACCAAACGAAACGTTGGGAAAATTAATGAATTAGTCTTTTAATTGCATTATAAAGAAATTGATCAATTAAGCCCAAAACTATACAGTAAATTTCAAAATTTTATATCATTGATCAAATTATTACAAAATATTAACATTCAGTTCAGTTCAGTTGAGTCTCTGGTTTGCCAAATGTCTCACAAAATCTGAAAAATTTAGATATTTGTGACAGTCGTAGGCCAATCAGAGCGTCTCAACTGAACTGAACGTCCGGGAAGTGCCTATTTGAATTTAAAGGTATCATTTAGAATTATTTTTAAAATTAAAATATTGAAATCATTCTAATCATTCAAATCATTCATAGTTTTACGTGTCGGTTTATGGGTTATTTGTGCATTTTTCATAGTGAAAGTGAGTTTTAATTTGAATTTTTTGTGTTATTTGTTACTTAATTTGACAAGGTCGCTTTGAAATAATTTTGATTTTCACAACCTGCGCAATATACTAGCTTAATAAGTGTACTGTAGGCTACCCATTATATATGGGGCGTCAAGTACTGGACCTACGCGTCCTGATTTCGAATTTGAAAGTCTGGCATGTTTATTTTTCAGCCTTCTACATATGGTTGCGAAGGTGTTAAAAACGCAATTATTCCAATTCATATGAGAAACACAAGTTTATGGACATTATTTTTTTCGTTTTTTAACCCCATCAAAACCATACAAGACTGAAAAATAATCCTGCCAGACTTTCGAATTTGAAATCAGGATGTGGTTACCTATAAAGCTGCATACACAGATTTTGGTTGTACCCCCACTGCAAAAATTTGTTGTCGGCTCTTAGACTACTATTTTCTCATTAAAGACCAAAAGGTTGTACTTTTCTGTTTCGAACAGTTCAGAACAGGTTCATTAAAGAAAGCTAACTCTACAATTGGACTCAATTTTAATATATATAGCCTGTTTATCCAGTGTTTATAGAAATTTACTTATACTTAATAGATCCTACAAGGAAAGAGAATATCATGACCGCTACAGAGAAGAATACCGCACAAGCAAGCCGCGCTCGGGCTCACCATACCGTGATAGAAGACGTCAATATGAACGGAGTCGAAGTAGATCTTATTCTGCAAGTAAGGATTTTTATCTTAGAAAAAAAAATATTATGTAAATATAATTTACTAATTGCAGGGCGTTCTCGCTATTAGAATCCAACATGCGACGGAGATAGATCAACATTATAATTAAATTATCATTTACATATAAAACAGGAATTTTGATGATTATACTAGTTTTCATTTTAATTTTCGAGACGGAAAGAAATGAATTAATGTTTTTTTTTTTTATTTAATTATTTTCCTTTAGTAATTGTAAATGTTTGAACATCTGTCTCTTACTCACAAATATCCATCCATAATTTTTTTTCATTTCATCGAGAGAAAGAAAAAAAAAAGCTGAAGTAAATAATGCAAACTTTTAACTAAACCTAAAAGAAAATCATTTTCTCAAGTTGTCGTTTTATCGTAGAAAAAAGAAAAGAAATCGATGACATACCTACATTAGACATAATTATTTTTATAAATATAAAATGCATTACATCTATGCAAATATAAAACATTTATCAATGTTCCCACTGCAATGTTTAGGGTAATAATAATTCGGCCGTGTTTATTTTTTTTTTTTTAATTTAAAAAAAAAACATTTATGTAAAATAATTAAAAATACAAATTAATTAAATATTAAATTAATGTAATAAAATTTAAAGTGTGATGTACTTATTAATTTGTTGTAGATGTTGGTTGTCTTGAAGTCTTGTAGGCTATTTCTAGAGTTCCTTGTATGGTTTGCATATCAGTCTCAATACTGCGTGCCCAGTTTTCAACGTCGCCAAGCTCCTGCAAATGTTTAAACGGAAAACAATTGATGCGTTGAGAGCAAGAAGAGGTTAAGTGACATTTTCAAACATTTAAGTATCAAGGTTTAAAGTTTTTCTTTCTCATACAAATTGTATAAAACCACTGCCCTAACGTAATCTCAAAAAGGTTTTAAAAGTGACAGAAATATTATACTGAGGGCCTGATAACCTTTACCGATAGTAAAAAAGTCAAATTTAAACAAAAGTGCCACATAAACCTTTCTTGCTCTAAACGCTTCAATTTATTGCTCGCAAAAAGCATGAATGTACAAAATTGAAATTTAAAATTATTCTTGTTTTTCTGATTTGAAATTAGAATGTATTTTTTTTTTATAATATTCCGCATATTTATTAAAAGACTCCGTTTCACTTGATTACGAACGGGGATTTATATTTTCTTAATTTTACTATATTCTTTAAACCGTTTCGTTAATCTGACAAATCCCAAATGCAAAATGAAAGAGGAATATTATTATGTTAATATAAAAAACAAAATGAGATTCACTTGAAAAATTAAAATTTTGTGACACACAGTCGTAAAGTGCAGCTCTTTTTGTCTCACTTACGAACAGTAACTAAAACTACCTGTTTCCATTTTAAGTAAAATAAAATGATGAAGAGCATTAGTTCTTATAATTACCTCTAAAAATCCGCAATTTGGGCTAAAAGAATAGGTCAAGAAGGAAATTAGCCAAATTCAAGCTTCCCAGAAATTCGATAAATCTATCCGTTTCATTGTCCGCAAGAATGGAAGATGTCAAACTGTTGTTCACATCTATCTTAGGGACTCTGAGACATTTGGACAAAATTCCGAAGGAAGAGTACACAACATGAAAGAAAATGATTTTTAAAACTCACGGTCATTTTGAGTTTTAAGGTAATTGTCTTGATTCTTAAACTAAAGTCCTGCGTAATGTAAGTATAATTTTAATTGATTTAAAATATGGAAACAGGTAATTTTAGCTACTGTTCGTAATCAAGTGAGACAAAAAAGATGCATGTTTTGCGAAAAGCGTCACAATTTTGTCAACTTCAAGGGTCTCAAATGGTACAAATGCTTCAACGTAGTTCTACTCCCCTGTCCAAACCCTGGGTTAGACGAAGGGGCTTATTGTGGATAACGGGATTATCATTGTGAGTGAAGCCTGGGGCTGGTATATAACACTCTCAAAAAGTATGATTGTCTTCCGTCATATCACAGAGATCATCGAGATCCCCTACACACCCCATTTTCTGTTATTGAGATATCCGAATCAGTGTCCAGTAGCAAATTGAGTGATTCCTAACATCAGTTTGTCAAGGAGACATTGATAGTTTTGAGAGTGGTTTTTTGAAAGGATTTTTATTAGTCTGATGCTTCTGAAGAATCTTATAAATATTTTGTAATAGATGTTTCTTCAGGAGGATCCCAGTGAATAGTTTTTTTTGATAAATCTGACTTAGTAGTTACCTTCAAAGCACTGCTGAAATTATCGATTAGTTGCAACCATTGATGAGTCTGTTTGGCAAAATTAGTTGCTCCTACGTGTAACTGTTTTGCTTCAGCATCCAATCGCTTTTGGTTAAGGTAAGCTTGGGCCACACTATAATCACATTTTTTGTTTTAAAGTTAAAGTTTAACTAACGAAAAAACAAACCCAACATTCAAATGGTCTACTAGGGCTTGCGTAAGTTCATTAGAAGATTCAATTGCTTCTTTGCGACGAATTTCTAAATATTTCAAACATTCATAAATCGTTTATTAATTTTTGTTCAATAGACTACTTGTTTCTTATACTTGCCTTGTTCTTCTTTGCGTTTAACTTGCCTGGCCTGGTGTTCTTTTACCATAGAATTAAGCATTTTGTTTAAAATAAAATATTGTTTGTGATGCTAACAAGTTTTAGAGAACTTCTTGAAATATCTTAACTACTAATCTAGAAACACTCTTCCTTTTGGTTCGACTTTGCAAAGTTAAAAAGTCATCATATAAAAAGTCTACAGAAGTCAAAAACAGCTGATATTTGGGCGCAGTTCGCAGTAGTCAAATAAAGTTCTTTCACAATAATTTGGTGAAAAGGTAAACAAACAATAGTGTCTGGTAAACGTGGTAAAATGGTAATTTTGGTAATCGAACTGTCAAGTTTTCTATAGGAAATCTTTACCAGAATATGGAAAATTTTACCACACAAATTTGTTTGGTAAAACTTTACCATCTGCAGATATGGTAGTTGTCGAAAACTTTAAACGTTTAATTTTGGTCAGTTTAGGTATAACAAGCCACAAATATGTAGCTATAGTTGACGATGACAAGGAAAGAACCGTAATTTTCTCCAAATAATTCAAGGATAAATACATAATCTATACACATTTACCTAAGTTGATTTTAGCAGCGTTCATGAAACATGCGTGGAAACTTTCCCATTTTGCCAGATGGAAAAGTATACCAGTTTCATGAATACCCCTAATTTTTTTACTAACTCTATAGGGCAAGTATTTGTTGATGAATAAATCGCAGTTTTCTGTAAAAGATAAAAATACTCCAGGAGAAATAACACAACCAGTCGTCTTGAAGTTCGTTATAAAAAGCACAGTTTTAATTTCAAAATTCAATGGTACCAAATAGCTTAAATAATGTTTTTACAAAAATGATGCCAAAACAACATTTGTCTCGTGTTTTAATCAAAACCAACATTACGATGATAGAGAAGTCAAAAAAGTGGTTTTCGTCATGCTGTCCGTGGGTCTGTGTGTCTGTTCGTCTGTTCGTCTGTGCGCCCATCTGGTTTTGCATGAAATTTGGTACAGATTACTTTTTTGTAATTTCCAAGGTTGGTTTTCTTGAAAACGGCTCTAACGATTTCTTATAAACTTGGTGTATGTTATGCTATGAGTGATTATAACAATACTGCATTTTTTGTTTTTCTCAAAAAAATTGAATAACAGAAATATGATGAACACGCTTTTTGCGAAAATCACCATAATTTAGTTATCGCCTTATATGTCTTTACTGGCTCAGCCAATTTTGTTCAAAACTCGTTTACAGGTTCTTGGTATTATTTCGGAAAATATTGTGTATTTAATTAAAAAAAAAACAAAATGTTAATAAAAAACTAAACAAAAAAATATTTTTTTTTTTCAATATTGTAATGTTTTCTGGGTTTTAATAAAACTTATTTAACTTTTTATTTACTCTCCAAATTAAAAAAACACGTTTATCTATAACAAACTACTTCACTATTACTCTTAACAATTTACAGGAATTAACACTTCCAAATTACACTTTCACAATCACTTACCTTTATCAATGTCAAAATTAAACTGTATCGATCTCCTTCTCCGACCTCGTATTTATACTCCTCTCATTTCTTCTCGAAGGATCCAGAGATCTCCAGTTTCGTTAAGCAAAAGTGACAAATACACACAGACAGATTTCGTTCCGTTCAATTTCGTTCCGTTCGAAGTTCGAAAGTTTGACGTTTGGATGAAAGAGTTCAGAGCTTTAGTCAGTAATCATTAACAAAGATCTATGTTGGCTCCTACATTCGTGACAATAATATACCAAAAACTGAATTGTTCAATGCCTAACAAATATATTTTTTCTTTGAACTACAAGAGCAAGTTCGTGCAGTCGTGCATTTTATTTCAGTGCTAAATAAAACAATAACAACAGCATTGTTGGTGTTTTCAATAAAAAAATGTTTGAAAGAGATTAGACAAAGACAATTCTTCAAACTGTTCCATGGAGCTCCAAATGAGCCTTAATATGAGATAGTTAGGAAAATTTGATAAAAAGTGTTTTCATTACAAAATTACCATATCATCATTTACTGTTTTTTATATTTTTGACTCTTCTTTCTTACACAGATTTGAAATTTGTATTGGAAATTATCTCATTTGGCAAGTTTAATCGAAATCATCAGCCTACAGCAACTATAATAAAAAAAATGTGTAAGAAAAAAGAGTCAGACATAGAAAACAGCAAATGTGCTTTCAACCGAAATGAGATATTTTGTAATGAAAATAGTTTTTCTAATGAGATTTGCTAAATTATCTCATTGGGACTTTAACAGGCTTTGTTAAGACTGCTGTCGACTATTCTGTGGTCAATGTATTTAAGTAGTAATAAAAAGTACTTTGCAGGAACACACCCCTGTATTTTGTTGATTTTCGTTGTTCTGTTTTTGCTTTACACGCACACTATCTTGTCTTGTTATCTTTTTATTTAGGTTCATTTGTTCATTTTTCTGCTTTAATTTTTCATTCGTATTTATTCACTATTCAGTTCAGAGATACGTATAAGGAGATAGGAAACTTCTGACGTCACACAGATTTGCCTACAAGCTCAAATTGACCGTTTCGGCTAAGTATGCGTAAAAACACGCATACTTAGCCGAAACCGTCAATTCACCACTTTGGTGACTTAATTTGGCGGTTAAATTTAAAATTGGCCGTTAATTTGAAAATATGTATGGGTTGCAATATGTTCGTTCCAGGTGTCGATAATTTTTGGTGAGTTTCGAAATACTTGAAAATAATTTGCGACAGTGCGTCACGACATGTGCGACACGATTTTTATATGAAAAATGTTTTGGGCTTAATAGCATTTGGTGTGGGTACTCTCATATGACGCTGTGTAAATAAATTTTTGCGTTGTCATGAAGCACTGTCGTGTCGCACTTTGGTTTGGGCAAGCCTTTACTGCATATAAATAGCTAAAATAGATGCAAATTCTGGGTGCAAAAGTATTCTTGTATTCTTTTATTAGTTTGAAAAACTAAATAAACTAGTTATGTATAAAGTTTTGTCACGAAATGTAATTTCAATTTAATATTTTTGTGTGTTAAGGATTGCCCAAACCAAAGAGTCACACTGTAACATTGCGACAAGGGCTTTCATAAAGGCTTACCCAAACGATAACGTAACACCACAACAAAATTTATTTAAACAGCATCATAAGTGAGTAACATCAAACGCGACAAAGAGTGTTTCTTATGAAAATCCTTGTCGCACTGTCACGTGGCTTTGTGACACTTTGGCTTAGGCTTAGTTTTTGTCGCACTGTAGTGTCACAGTGTCGCACTTTGGTTTGGGCAACGTAAACTGAAAAAGAATTATAACCTGTTTCGACTAGAAATAAATTGGCGGAGTTTTAAAACATTTAAAAGCTGCTCTTAAAACTTATAAGAGTCGACTCTAAAAAAAATAATTTTAGATTAAAGGCTTGCTCAAACCAAAGTGCTACAGTGCGGCAAAATTTATATACGTAAGGTCATATGGAAGTACCCACACCAAATGCGGCAAACCGCAAAGCGTTTTTCATATAAAAGTTCGTGGTGCACTGTCGTGTCTCACTGTCGCACTTTGGTTTGGGAAAGCCTTTAATCTAAAATTATTTTTTTAGAGTCGACTCTTATAAGTTTTAAGAGTAGCTTTTAAATGTTTTAAGACTTGTGCAATTTATCTCTAGTCGAAACAGGTTATAACTCTTTTTCAGTTTACGTTTAGTTTTAAGGCTTGCCCAAACCAAAGTGCGACACTGCGACACTACAGTTCAAGAACTTTTATATGAAAAACGCTTTGCGCTTTGTCGCATTTGGTGTGGTTGCTTCCACGACGCTGTGTAAATAAATTTTGCCGCACTTTTGTGTCGCAGTGTCGGAGTTTGGTTTGGACAAGCCTTTACTTGTGTACTTACTTGAAATGTACGTTCATCTTTCTGCAGTTATGAATTGATCAATGTCATTATAAACTGAATAGCGTGAACTTTGAAAAAGATAAATTATGCGTTTTGCTCCTTTTAAAGTAACTTGGCTCACCTACATTAATTAAAAGAAAATGATTTTCTTCTTGCGTTCACAGACACATTTAAATAATGTGAGTAATTTTCTGGGTTTGATCTTGATTTTCAGAAGTTCCCGAAAAGAATTAAGGCTTGCCCGAACCAAAGTGCGACACTGTGACACGACAACGGCAAAATTTATTTACACAGCGTAATGAGAGTACCCATACCAAATGCAACAAAGCGCTATGCGTTTTTCATACAAAAATTCTTGTCGCACTGTCGTGATGCACTGTCGCATTTAGGTTTGGGCAAGCCTTTAATCGAAAACACAATTTCTCGGAATTTCTCAACTCTGGAACGTTCACTAGCTCACCCCACGTCACAAAAAAATCCACCACACAAATGTCAAATCAAAAATATCAAAAGTCAAACGTTTCCGGAGTAATTGCAAGTGTTTTTATTTATCGTTGATTAAAGTTCTTTTAAAAAGTAAATTATGCAGTGAAAATTATAAAATAAAAAGAAAATATCAATAAAAATATATTTTTGTTCCAAAAAGAATGAGTTTTATTTATTTTGCCATCGTTATTGGTTGTTTTCTCGAGTTTGCTTGTATGGTTGTGATTGTGATGATGCGTGATGGTTTTGATTTGTGACTGTGCTTTTGATAAAGAGAATTTATTGTGGTTTATGTTCTCTACGGCTTTTTGAGATGGTGTAATAATATTTTAAAACATTTTAATGTAGTATTTTAATCGATTTTGTATAAAAAACAACAATTAATAATTGTTTACTAAAATCGGAATAAAAAAAAAAAAAACAAGCTGTCAAATCAAAAATTTCACCTCATTACATTGTTGTTGCTTTTCACATCTATTCACAGACACGAAATGAAATTACAAAAACAACAATGTAAACAAATGGGTTTTGGGGGGTGAGACGTACGAAAGTTTCCCATCTCCTTATACGTATCTCTGATTCAGTTACTTTTACTTTATTCCGTAATGACCGTAACCGAAACATGACGAAGCTGTCATTTTGTTATTCTGAAAAATTTAATCATCAGAAGGTTTTTTTAAATTGTGAAGTCGAATACAAGTTCCAAGTTAATTATTAAATTACAATAAAACTACCAGCCGAAACAAAGATTTTCTAAAAAGAGTCTTCTTCAAGAGTTGGTAAGTTTCTATGCATGTTTGTGCATTTGCTAAAGAAAAGATAACTGGTATTTTTTTTTGTTCATAGATCAAAGATTATTTTGCGTATCTATTAAATACTTACACTGATACTTCGGCTGCTTTAATATTGTCCAGCTATATATAAACTTCGAATTCAGACAAATACAAAATAAATTCAAAGCACTGATAAGAACAAAGAAAGAACAAGCGATTTCCTCGCTTAGTTCGCATAACACAATTTTCTTTGTGCCTTTTCTGATGGTATAACTCATCGATATTTTTATATATATATATTTTAAATTTGCAATAATGAAGTCGCAGCATTTTGCACTGCTGGTTGTTGTAATTGGATCGGTTTATGTGACCACCGCCTTGCAAGGTTCGTCAAATGCTAATCAATGTAGCAGGGGACCAGTAAATTGGTGTGAAAGCATTAGTAATGCTAAACAATGCAACGCTGTGCGGCATTGTATTCAAACTGTGTGGGAAAAACAGGATGTTGCTGAAGATAACGATTCCATTTGCAAAATCTGCTTGGACATGGTAAAGCAAGCCCGTGACCAGCTTGAAAGCAACGAAACTCAAAACGATCTGAAGGCAGTGTTTGAGGGATCCTGTCAGCTTATTTTGCTGAAACCTATAGTCAAGGAATGTATTAAACTAGCTGATGATTTTATTCCCGAGTTGATTGAAGCATTGGCTTCTCAAATGAATCCCCAAGTTGTTTGCTCTGTTGCTGGACTTTGTAACAACGCAACAATTGACAAGATGTTATTGGATTCAGTAGCAGAGACTACGTCAACACCTTCAGTTAATGAACTTGTTCCAACAACAAGACCAGATAACTACAAACGTAGATCTTTATCTTGTGAGGAATGTGGCTACGTTTCTTCAATTATTTCCACTAAATTCAAAATTGCTAGCCGAGATGACTTGCTGGAATCAATTCTAAATCTGTGCGGACATACTGCCTCGTTCTCGGATGCCTGTGCAAACATTGCACTCACTTATTTCAAAACATTATACGACTATTTTGGCACAAATGTTGATGCTAATGCCATTTGTCACATTTCTGGCACATGCGCTGCCAAGTATCATCAGCACCCAGAAGATGTACAGATCCAAAATTGGTCTAGTGTTGGTGTTCTCTCCTCGAAAGACGACATACCATGCGAATTATGCCAACAGTTGGTCCATCATCTTCAAGAAGTACTCACAGCAAACACTACTGAGCTTGAATTCAAACAGGTTCTTGAAGGACTATGCAAACAAACTAAGGGATTCAAAGCAGAATGCCTTAGCATTGCTGACCAATACTATGATAAAATTTACCAAATGCTTGTTAGTAATTTGGATGCAAATGGGGCATGTTTCTTGATTGGAGTTTGTCCTAAAGGAAGCGTAGGTACTTTCTTGGGACAGAAAGATCTCTTACCACTGATCCCATACATCGAACCAGCCAAAATCAATGTTAAAATAACAAAAATTGATAAAAGCACTTATCCAGTTTATACCAAGAAAGAAGTCAATTCTATGCAACTTCCCATCGACCTTTTGACAGTACAAAAGATCCCAACCGCTATGACAGGCAATGCTGAATTATGTACCTTGTGTGAGTACTTTTTGCACTTCCTTCAAGAAGCTCTAGCAACTCCAGCCACAGAAGAAGAAATTAAAGACAAAGTTCTTCATTTATGCGACAAATTCCCAACCACTCTTCGTGGTAATTGTCATAACTTTGTAGAAATGTATGGAGATGCTGTTATTGCATTAATGATTCAAGGATTTGATCCTCGCCAAATGTGCCCAAGAATGGAACTCTGCCCGAAAAACTCTGATATCGACGTCGCTATTGTAAGTCATCAGCAAAAGGGTGAATCTGACAAACCAGCTTGTCCCATGTGTCTTTTTGCTGTCCAACAAGCTCAAGAACTTATAAGGGACAACAAGTCGAAGACAAATATTAAAACAGTTTTGGACAATTTGTGCAGTCATTTGTCTGAAAAGCTAAAGAACGAATGTGTGGACTTTGTGGAAACCTACTCAAACGAATTAGTTGACATGCTTATTACCGACTTTACTCCTCAGCAAGTTTGTGTTTACCTGAAACTTTGTACTTCCGATACTAAATCACTGGATTGGGCAAACATAAATATTGACGATGAGGAGTTAATTGATGATCTTTTCAGCAAAGAAAATTCATCAAGCGAAATCGAAGAAGACAACGGTCTAAATCCAGAATGCCTTTTATGTGAAAAAGTTATCTCTGAAGCTGAGAAGAAAATTGGCCCAGTAAAAACCAAGGAAGATATTGAAAAAGAACTTTACAAGGCATGTGGAAAATTGAAGAAGTTGGCAGATAAATGCCACAAATATATTGATGAATATGGAGACAAAATTGCCAGTCTGATTTTGTTGGAAATGACACCTAAACAAATTTGCAGAGAACTGGGATACTGCTCATGGAAAAATATGGATACTGAAATTAAAAAAACATCCATCGAAAATAAAGTTGATCCTCCACCATGTGTAATTTGCGAATTAGTAATTAAGAAATTGGAAATTCAGTTAAAGGACAAGAAGACCGAGGAGGAAATTAAACACGAAGTAGAAAATATTTGCAAGATAATGCCTAAAAATGTGGCCGGGAAATGTAATCAGTTGATTGAAAAATACGGAGACCTCATTATTTCAATGGTACAGACTGTTCCCCCAAAAGAAATTTGTAAAAATTTAGGATTGTGTCCAATGAAATTGACGGATAAAGTGACCTACGTCGATCCTCCACCATGTATGCTATGTGAGCTCATAATTGACAAGTTAGAAAGTCAGTTGGTGAACAAAAAAACGGCAGAAGATATAAAAGAAGCGGTAGAAAATATTTGCAAATTAATGCCTGACAGCATTAGTGGTCCTTGTGATGAATTTATTGAAAAATACGGAAATCTCATCATTGCCTTGGTACAATATGTACCACCAAAAGAAGTTTGTCAGAATCTAGGATTATGCGCTGGTCTTAAGACTAAACTGAATGATGAAGTAGTTGAATGTGGGGTTTGTCATGGTGCAACAACAAGTATTTTGGCTTATATAAACGAAAAAGAGGACAAGCAGTTTAAATCGCAAACTATGATCGAAACGGCTTGTAATGACTTGCCTGCAAAATACTACAAAAAATGTTCGGAGCTCTTGAAATACTATGGTAAAAGTATTCGGAACATGATCAACCGTAAAACTGAACAAAGCAAAATATGTGCTAAAATTGGCAAATGCTTCGAAGAGGAGAATTCGGGTTTGTCGTATGTAAGAATTCTATAAATTTTCTATTATATTTAGGTTTTCGGGTCTGGACAATTTGATTACTTCTGGATCTGACTTATTGGTGTGAGCAAGCGACTGAATGTTACGCGAATGTAGAAGATAACTTTATATGAATATTAATTTTTATAAGCTTGCGCGTGTTATTACTTAAATCTTTTTTTCTTTCCTTTTTCACCTTTTATTTGATTTATTTTGTTCTTCTGAATATCTTTGTAATATTATAATAAATTTCAATTTTTAAATAATACAAAAGTTGAGTTACACCATTTTGTTTTGTTTTATTTCTTCTTGATAAGGATGATTGGTCTTCTACTTCCTAGTTTCCAACAAAAGAATTCAAAGTAGGTAAATATTTTAAATTTTCAGTTTATAAATTGTTTTTACAGTTATAAATTTGAGATGGCCATGTAATAAATAACTATTCATCTCTATTACTATTAACGTTTTGATTAAAACGCCAATAAAATGACAGCGTCTAGAAGCGATAATTGCCGTTGAATTAAAAATCTGGCAGCGGAGTTTTCTCCGCTCTTCACATTTCTCCCCATTGCAATTTTAGTTGCTTTACTAAAACGTAAACTGTCGAGTCTAGAGCGAGTTGGTTTAGTTAAGTCGACAATCCTAACAGGCGTGATTATTTCTGATTGCATATCACAAATTTTCAGACGAATAACAATGAATGGGAACAAATTCTCTGGGAAAAAAGTTTGCAATCCACTTTGAACCTTAGAATACTTTTTATGTTATCGATGAACCACTTCGAGCTCTTTATGAAGCGAGCGAGATTGCCTTCACCTATTTTTGTCAGCTCAATAGGATTACTTTAGTATGTATGTATATGGGTGTATTCATAAATGAAGAAATTCATAGTAAAATGAAAGTTCTTTTACATCCATTTATAAATGCACTTACAACGCAGAATGTGTGCATTAACTTAGTACAAGTTTCATGACTTAGTTACTTAATGAACTCGACTAATGCAAGCTTTAGTTAGGCCGACGACGTACTGTCAGTGTCAATATTACAATGAAATGCACGACTGGGTCGCAAGAACTTGCTCTTAGGGTCCAAGTTGCTGTGGATACTAAATCTTCTTATATAATAAATTAAAAAAAATATAAAATTCATTTCAACTGACAGCTTGATAAAATACTCACGTTCATATGCGAAGCGACCCATAACAACGGAACGGACGCGACGGAAAAAGTAGCCGAACAATTAAATCAATCGACAACGGATTCGTTGACGGAACAGACCCCATCCATTGGTTGGCCCCTTTAAACAAATTAATAAATTGTTTTGACTTCCAAAGAAAGTGTTTCCGTTAAGAATCATTAATTTTTTTTAAAAAAGAAAGTTGAAAATCGTTGGAACCCTTTTTAAAAAAATAGAATTTTTCATAAATAAAAATACGTATGCCATTCGAAGAAAATATTAATGGACATCTAAAACCAAAGTTTCAAAAAAAGTATGTATTGACTCGTTTTCCAAAAATCGTTTTTTTTTTTATCGAAAATATTTGTTTGAAAAATTTGATATGAAAAATTTGTACTGAAAACGGTACCTCCCATGGTACCGTTATTAGCCGATAAAAAAATATTTGTTTTATTGCCAAAGTACGACATTTAAGGTAGCATACATAGTATAAATTTTAATCAAAATCGTTTTTGAAAAAAATAAGTTTTTTTTTTTCATTTTCGTCATATTAAAATCGTTTGCCGAAAAGCAAGTTAAAAAGGGAGAAATAGAATTCGTGTGTACGTGTGATGATGATATATATATATTTTTAAAAATTAAGCACCTTTTTTAAATATACTTTGTTTATATGTATATATATAGTATGTACCTATAGCGCAAGTTGTTAGCAGCAATGTCCTAGGCTAGGGCATGCTAATTTCCCTAAGTTATTATCAATTGTATGAGGAACATTTATTGGCCTTGAAATTCTCTAAGACTTGTATAACTTTATAAAAAAAAGTTATGCTTATTTAAATAACAGAAAACCGTTTTTCTGTAAGAAGAGCTGAAAATCTTGGGATTGTGATTTATTCAGATTTTATTATTTAAATTAGGCAATGTTTTTTTGATTTTGTTTCGGATTTTGTGAATGCTTTTTTTCGGGGTTCATAGCGGAATAATCCATTCGGGTATTTTTCACCATGGAATTTGGGATTGGCCTGATTTTGGGATGTTGTTACGATTGATAACATAGTTGAAAAAAAGTAAAAATAATATTAAAAATGTCACTTTATCTCTCATTCGTATTTTAACTTACCTATGAATGATTATAAGGCATGTAATGATTCTTCTTTAATAAAAAAAAGAAACAAAATTTTATTCCCAATAAGATTATAATAAAAAGTTTTTTTTTATTAATGTACCTACATATATTTTTTTTTTACATTTATACAGTACAAATCCAATTAAATGTCTACGAAACAATAAACCACATTATATTTTTTTAATTTTATAAGAAAATCTTGGCTACAATTAATATTATAATTATTATTATGTATTTGTTTATCACAATTTAGACATTAAACAAATAAAGAAAGAAAAAACATGATTACATACGACATTAACAAAAAAAAAATCAAATTTAATTTTCAAAAGTTTTATTATTGCTAAAGTTTCGTGATTCTTATATATTATATAATTGCAATATTTATTATTACTTAAATGCACTTTTGATAACAACTGTACAATATGCACTTTATTTTATAATATACAAGAAAATGACATTTGCTTTAATATTCTATTTACAAATATTTTACATTTAAAATTATATTTAATTATTGTTATTTATGCAATACGAAAATACATGATTTTAGTTAATGGGATAAATGTTTTTGTTTGTTATCGTTTTCAAGATCACTATTGATTGATTTACATAGCTAAGTTGATTTACATAGCTTAAAATATTTTTTTTGATTTTTGCTAACTGTGGTTATAACAAAATCGTAAGGGAAAAGTGTCAAACTTTTGTAATCTTTTAACATAACAAAAAGTTGATCATCTGGTTTTGGAACAAGATCCTTAAAAGAAATATATATGTATGTATTGTATATCCCATATGTTATTTGAAAATTTCCAAAATTTACGGCAGTTAATTGCCCTAAGATGGTAATTAGTATAAATTACAGCCATTGTTTAGATAAACTACCCTCATCTCTTAATTACAAAAATCGTGCATTTATGTCGCATTCCTTTCAAAAGTCATACAAATCAGATATGCGCCGGCCGGTTCCGAGATAAATTGCTTTAGTTAGTCCACTATTCTGGTTTTTAGCATTTATTTAAGATTACCACAGCGGTTTAAGTTTTTAGCATCATTTTCAGAGGCTCTAGCGAAATGGCTCTAATCAACTAAAATCGGTTGATTAGCTTAATTCATGATTAACAACTCAAACTATGAATTCTCAGAAAAAATTAGTCTAAGTGAACAATTGACGTTTTACAGTTGCCAATAATCATGTATTAAAGATGATCAAAGGTGAACAAATTGGCCCTTAGTCTGAGCTATAGTTTGATGTATGTATATTTAGTACAAATATTATGTGTTAAACATACAAATATTTTATTAAAACAAAAGCTTAAAATAAATTACATAAATATGAATTTAAAAAGAAACGAGGCAATTAGTAAAGAACACAAAATTAGCTACAATTAAAATGTAACCGCAGTTCGAGGTTTTTGGTGTGCAATGCAGTTAGCAAAGGTTCTTCGAAGCTGTAAATTGTCGTATATTGCTGGCATATGTCCTAATAACCTTCTAAAAAATCAGCTATCTGCAATTTTCTGCGACCTAGAATGTCTTGTATTACTGGGCTAACGTTAAAAATATTCACTATGGCGTATACATACTTTTTTTGATTCATATTTAAATTTTATTTCTATACGTTTCAAACATGAAAACGTGCCTAGGAATAAGTA
This sequence comes from Meliscaeva auricollis, assembly GCA_948107695.1. Lineage (NCBI taxonomy): Eukaryota > Metazoa > Arthropoda > Insecta > Diptera > Syrphidae > Meliscaeva > Meliscaeva auricollis. The sequence goes on along the minus strand of OX403619.1, from coordinate 35,972,352 downwards.
TGAAACAGAAAGCACTTTTGAACTTTTTCCATTCAAGATATTTAAATACATATTTATTAAAACAATGTAAAAATGCCTTTGAATGGTTAATATAATGGATTTAGCAGAGAATATAAAATCCGTAACATCCAACAACATGTATCGGGCATTATTCCATGATGTCACAAATGGTTTGAGGTTGAACGGTTGGAAATTTGTATTTACCGACGGATCAAAAACCCAGCACAGCACCTCATTTGCTTCAACTCACGAAGATGGTTCACTAATATCCATAGGTTTATTGGATAATATAGCTTCAATTTTTACTGCCGAAGCAACAGCGATCCTAGAATGTGCAACGAAAACCGCAAAACTATCTGGTTGTTTCGTGATATGCTCTGACTGTCAGTCAGTTCTTAACGCGATTCAAAATCCAAACAACAACACGGCCATTATAAATAAAATAAGGGATCAAATTATAAGACATCAAAACAAATTGAAACTTATGTGGATACCCGGACACGTCGGCATATTCGGAAACGAACAAGCTGACAAAGCGGCAAATGATGCACATGTTTCACCAGTCAAATTAATTGCAAATATTACTAAACGTGACCTATTATGTGAAGTTAAGAAAAAACTAAGGCAGCAACAACTAAACGAATGGCTAAACAACTATCAACACCACTACAAATCCATTAATATCGACAAAATCAAACCAATCTATCCAAACAGATGAATACAACTATCGTTAGGCTTACACTAGGACACACATCACTCACCCATCAACATCTTCTTAAAAATACAAATTCACCAATCTGCAATCAATGCCAGGCAACAATAGACATAGACCACATACTCGGGTTAGGAGTATGTAAATCATTAACTTCTAACAGCAGCGTTAGCAACTCAACCTCAACAACAATAGAAATATTAAGAAACCTAGACCCAGAAAATATAAAAATAATAAAATAAATATCTAGATATTAATAACAAAATTATTAAATTTAAAAATTATAAATACATATCGCATGTAATACTAATAACCTTTTATTTTAACTTAAGAGTCAGAAGCCTTTAGCAGCTAGCGCTCTTTAATATCAACATGTAAATTTTAATTTGATGTTAATAAATTATAATAATATAATAATAATAATAATTGTTAATTTATTTAAAAATATAGGAAAAAAACATTAATAATTATTATTTAATGACATTGTGTGGAGTTATCGGGGGCTATCGTGAATAAAAAAAAATAATGGGAATATTTCCCTCGTAAGCAATATTCGGAACGTAAATACTGATGGAATTTTTGCTTTGGAATTTATTGGTATCGGGAACATAATTTGCAGGTAAATTTATCTGTAATTTCATACTTTTTTTATTCCCTGCAAAATAATTCCAGGGAAACAAAATTGCTCTGGAGATTCCCGATAGGGCCCATTGTCCATCATGTTTCTTTCAAACACCGCAGATATAAAAAGTACGTTTTTAGCGTTAAAGTAACAACTCAAAAGTTCTAGCTCTTAAAACTCGTTTAAGGGAAAAATTAGAACTCAAATTGTTTCATTTTTATTTTTTTTCCATAAGAAAAACTGAGAGCTAAAAATAATAGTTTTAAACTGATTTTAGAACTTTGTTAAGAAATTGGCCGTTATACGACTTTTTTTTCTAAGACAAAAACCTACGAGTATTAAAAGAAAAATTGGATAGTACTATTATTGAAAACAACTTAATCAAGGCAATTGGATGTTGCCAATTTTTGAGTTAAGCAACCTTATACCATTAGGGAATTAAATACCTTTTCAATGTATTACCGAAAGAAATATCTTTCATATAATTTTTGCAATTTTTAAATAACAGATATGATTAATATTTCTTCCACCGATCGGTGACTAACGGTGACACGTAAAAGAATAAACCTAGGGAGGCACTTAAGAAAACTATTATTTAGTACTTTATAATAATTTATTACATTATACATATTATTTCTTTAAAAAAAACGTGTTTATAAATATTTGTTAATACAATTATAGGAACTTCATTCTGAAGTGCTTTTTATAAAGAAAATAAATCAATTTCTATGTGCGTCCATTTTAGTTTGTCTATTTTTTCTATGTCTATTTTTTTCTATTAAAATTTGTATACATTATAATTATTATTATTTTTTGGATTATTAAGTTATTTATATTTAATATGTATATATTTATGTTTGTGCAATATTGTTCACTTGAAAACGTCTCATAAAATCAGTAAACTTTATAAATTTTTAACCTCAAAACCAATGAAAGTTTATTTCAACTAATGAAAATAACTTAACTGTTAACTATGTTTATTATCTTAAATTTATTGCTACATTGATGATTATAAAATTTTATTCAATAATATAATAATACATTATTACTAATTTGCTTTGTTTACCATTGTTGATTCTCCATTTGTTGTTGTGCGTATGCATTTATTTTCGCTTGTATAGGTGGCGCTGGTGCCCTTTGTTTCCGTGGTGGCGGTGCTTCCGATGGTGCTGATGGTATTTGAGGTGCTATTTATAAAATTTATTAAGAAAAACAGTTTTTTCTTGTGAAACAAAGTAAAGAGTATTTTTAAAAATGTGCCGTATTCGGTATATATCATGTATCTTCAAAAAAAAAATGGAATGTTTGATATAAAAACAATTAAACTTGCAGATAGGTACTAATTAAAAAATGCAAAGTAAAAGTTAGAAATGATAATGAAAAGAAAAGGAACATATGTGTTGATCAGACACGAAACCTAATATATCCACTTAAGTATAAGGTTTGTAAGTATTATTCAAGTACATACATACAATGAAATGAGACCTTAAAATTTGTAGTTAGTTTATAAACTATATACTCATATCGATACCTATGTATATTTCTTTGCTTCAAAATACATGACCTACATTTCGTTTCAAAAACCCTTTATCCATGACACTTATAGTGGGTTGACTAAAGCAAATTATCTAGCAACCGCTCCAAACAACTACGATTTCGATGATTTTTTTTTTGTTGATCTGGGCAAGCCTCAATTCCACTTTTTATTATTTAGAAGTAATTTCTCAATTTACTCGTAATCTTCAAAAGTGTATACCTTCGTAATGGATTGGGTTTTGATCGACACATAAAATTATTGACTTGCTGAACATTAGTAAAGGCTTTGGAGTAAACTAGGATAATTTTCCGTTGTAAATATATTGGTATTTGTATCCTTTGATTTGATTCTATAGAAAATCTGATACTGTCTAAAGAAGTTAGACCATGTATTTAAGTAAATGAGACAAAAAAAACAGGTTGTTCCCTAAACCTTTCGTTTAAATTCAAGTTATATCTAAATATAAACGCCACCGCTCTACCTTAGGCATAGTTCACACATAATAGGTGGTCCCATCTGCTGATTAGTCGCCACTGCCTGTCTTAGAGCCAGCATTCCAGCTGCTGAAATTTGGCTGAAATTTTGTTGATAGTTGTTTTGGTACTAGCTAAGAAAAAAACAAACATTCTAGCTGGGTTGCCGTCAGCCCGGGGTTGTCAACTGAGTTTTCAAAATGCGGTAGAATTTTGAATACCAACCTTCTTTCGGGAGTCTGACATTTTATATATGGTTGCGTTGGTTCTAGTTAAGAACAAAAAAACCCAGGGTTACCGTAGAAAATTTATTAAAAAAAATTAGTTTTTCTAGGTGAGATATCTTACAACGATGAGGGTGATGGGTTTTTGTAATCTTCAATTAATACTTTTTGTAATTATTTCAAGTTTTGGAAAAAAACAAATTGGTGGCCCTAGAGCGGTGGCAACCCTGCCTGATTTTAATAAACTAAACTAGTAACTAATATCATTTAAAATTTTGGTTTCATATTTTGAGACGATTGAGGAAACAACAATGGATGTATGTACCTGATATCAAGTTGAAGCTAATGAGCTCTAGATTTTTTTTTAGTAAAAGAAATACTTTATTCTCATTAAAACTTTTGTTTACTTCCACTTTTATTATTTCAATGATGAAAATCAATTTAAATGAACCGATGATTTTTATTTCGGAATTTTGAACAGAATCGTTTCACTGATATGTTCGATTCTCTTTCTGTTGTTACCTGTTAGTTTTGCTTTCAATGATCAACTCTAACCTCAAATGACTTATAGATTTGGTTTTTGAATTGTTCATTGACAGGAATTTTTCAATGATTGCTGACTTGTCAAAATCCACTCCACTGATTTGTTTCAATGTAGCTATAGCTGGCCCCTAAGACCATCATACATTCTACAAGTTTCAATGTTTCAGGTTATGAGCACATTTTTGTTTTGATAGATAATAATTTTCAATTACACAAATGTTGATAGTAGGGATGAAGTTTCATTCCAATTTAGTTTTGCAATGTGAGATAGTGCGGAGAAACTTTAATGCCGTTCTCGATCGAAGAGTGTGGAAGCACCCAGAAGTCTTTGGCAACTGTCTTATTGGCACAAAAACGACAGTTCGGACGATTCTGAGAAGGGAATATCGCTTCGCGATATCAAGTCAAAATCCGCTGTGAAGCACTAATACATAAACATTCAGACGTCAAACAAAATTTCGTAGTGCTTGCGAAATGATTTTTATTTGATTATTCACCAGCACAGAGATTAAAATTGAGTGTAATAGATTTGGCATGTTCCATTCGATTTCAGAATGAGTGAATCCTTGAGTGAAAACAATCGAAAAAGACATAAGCAAAACGGTGTTAATTGTGCATGGTGTGATGAATAGACAATTCGCTTAGTTTTGTTGAAATACTGTCTCTCTGAGGAATTTGAACCTAGAATTGATCAACATTTTACACAAAACGAAGAGACAAATGAATAAGAAAAAATAAAAAAAAATATTTTGAAATAATCCATGCCGTTCCAACAAATAAGAGCAAACACTTACTCAACAAAATTTTTTACGAAAAAGATCATGGAAACAATAAAACATTAAGGCAATGTGTTCATGTTTATGTTTATTTTTATTTATATTTCTTTCTCTTCATGTGAATAGAGCTTTCCATTTATTATTATTTGTTATGTTTTTTTTTTTAATTCAATTATTCTAACACTTTTTTTTTTTTTTAATATTTATTTTATATAAAGCATGCTTTGTTAAATGTTAACAAGAAAATGAATAAAATAAAGAAAAGAACAAAATAGCAAATGCATAATATTCCTTCCAATTTAAATATATTTATGAATTCATATTTATGTAATTTATACGAAATTTTATCTTTTTTTTTAAACAGGCAAAAACTTCTTAAAAATAAAAATTATTCATGTAAAGTAATAATTATACAGTTTTATACATTATGTATTTATTAGTTCTTGCAAATAATGATGTCTAAAAATAATTCATTTATTTTTATCTAACTAATAAAAAATCTAATAAAAAATAAAAATAATTATTAATATTTAAATTATATATAATATGTATATTTTTAAATAACAAGTGAATAATAACGAATAACGATGATCGTAAGGTAATATAATAGTTAAAAAATAAAGAAAACAAAATCTACTGAAATGAACTGTGTTACTTCTTTAGTTTCGATAAGAGTTAATTTTAGTGTTTTCTTTTTTTTACAAATGTAAATTTTCTTGTGTTCTGTTCCTTTTTTTTCTACATACCGTTAGTTGCTTTAACTGCATTACGACTAGGATACATTTTTTGGATATTTAAAAATGGAGGAGGTGTCGGAAACTCTGTGACATTGTGAAATCGTTTACCGAATTTCGATTCTAAATCTGTAACTAAGCGACTGACTGCTGAACTGTTGTTATGCCCATAACTGTTGTTATTCGAGGTGTTGACAGCGTTAGGTGCTGTTGTAGATGTTATTGACGGAGGACGCATTGATGAGTGTCGTTGTGGTGGCACAGGTGGTGCACCAGCCTAGAATCAAATTAATAATATAATTATTATAATTGTTATGTATTTAAATTTTAGCAATTGGTTTTCTACAAAATTTGCTTAATGCATTTTTGGTGTTTTTTTTTGGAGACAAATTTAAGCAACTAAAACAGATCGTTAAAAAATATTGAAAATTGATTTAATTATTATTTTTAAAACTAATTTTTATTAATTAATTTTTTAAATGCATTTTTAAAGATCAAGAATTCCTCTCAAGTTTCCTCTTTTATTTATTTAAATCGGTTAAACTGGAACTGAGCATTAGACAAAACAAAAATACATCGAATTTCGAATATTCGAATATACCTCGAATGTTTTTGATGTTCTTCCTATTGACATAATAAAACAATTTCCAGTTAATAAATATTTTCTTTATGGATTTATGTGGATTTATGACTATTTGCCTAAATAAATTGTAAAAAAATGGACTTGTGTTGATTACAGCTATGTCCAACAAACAAATGGAACTGTCGGAAAAAGAGCCTGATGAGCTCCCTTGAAGTAGCTAAAACTCTAGCCATAAACTTGGTGGTAGTAGTTGTTGTTCAAAAATTAATAGGAAAAACTGACGGTAGACAGCAGTGTGATTGTAAGTGTGTAAACATATAAAATTTAATATTTGCTTCAAGATATACATATATGTATCTCATGTTAATAGAATACCTATACATTAAAGATTCATAATAATCTGTCAAAAAACTCATTTTGGCGAAAAATGGACTTACGTAGTTTTGTCTACCTGCCAAAGACATATGTACATATATTTAAATCGAGATCAAATGTCGGTAAAGAGGTGAACAGAATAGGGTACATAGAGTGAAACACTAATGTGAATTAGTTTCAAAAATTGTTAACCAAGGTCAAACTGTTTTTGTTGTCACGAAGGTACCTATTTTAATATCATTTTGTTGCTTTTCTAATGATTCACCTTGAAAAAGCTGAAGTCAACTAAATATTAAAATATTCTTTTTCTTTGAGAAACATTTTAATAATATTACTTTATGTCCGGCAATAGCAAAATGAAACTTCCAACACAACCTATGAACACTTTAATTTTTGAATTGTTTACTTCCTTTTTTTAACCGACTAAAGTTAATAATAATTAAATTGCGCCTTTTTTATTTTTATTTAGCTAACACCAATATAATACAACAACAATGAAAGATAAAAGCTTTAAAACTAGCTTTTACAAAGACCTTGAACTTATAAGGGTTTTTCCTTAAACAAAAATACACCTTACATTTACATTTTTCACTCGTCTATACGTACATAAAACGCATATATACATACATACATACTGTCAACCTTTTGGAATAAAATTCACGCATTGAATTTTGTTTACCTTTTTGGATCTCATTGTTTCTTCTTCTTACTTTAATTTTAATTCACAAAATTTTCAAGGTTACGAGGCTCTAAATTAGATTTGAATAATTATAATTTTACACTTTTGAGATATATAGTGAGATTAATATCACGTAACAAAAGAAACACTGTGATGCGACAACGACCGAATTGGTAATACGAGTACAAGATTTCATCCCTTTAAACTAAAAAAACACGTACACATGAAGACAGAAACTCTTGTGATAAAATCAATAGAATTTTTTTTCAAGAGAAATCTGAGAGAGTAATGCGAAATAGTAGTGGAAAAGTGTTTTAGAGTTGATGATGCTTTGTTAAGGTTTTTTCTATTAAGCGTAGTAAATAGAAAGAGAAAAATTAAAAGTTTGTATGTTGTCATGCACTGCAGTCAATTGAAGGTTTTAATGAAACAACAATTTGTGTGTTTTACCATCAAGTTCATAGACTTGAGCTATAGCGGGGAATAATCCCTTCTTATTAATATTTTTTTTTTAATCATGTTTGATTTTATAATCTTTTATTTTATTTTTTTTATTTGTTTAATCATCAGCCGGAATAATTAAAATTATCGAACGTTTTACAAAAAAAAACCATGGTCTAGTTGCAATTCTGATTCGAGCTCTAGATTCAAGTTCAGAAGGTCAAAATCTAAAACTTGCTGGCTAATGTTGTTGGCAATTGCGGAAAATCGAGCTTAAAAAAGTTTTTTTGTTTTTTTTTAAATTTTTGGAAACATTTTCCAATGTTTTGAGAATTTTCTTTTACATATTTCAAAATCAAGAGTTTAACAACGGCAACACTAAGCATAATATAACAAGCCAATTCTCTTAAAAAGATATTGTTTATTTTCTCGTTGAAGAAACATAAAAACTAGGTCGATGGTCAGTGCATGAGAATGGGAAATCCATGTTGACAATGGAAATATAAAATAAACCGAAATGTTTCGACAAAAAGCCCTAAAAAGGAAAAACTTTTACTGTAAGAGATTTTATTTTCTATGTATGCATATGCATGTACATCAACCCATTGATAAGTAAAAAAGCTACTCACATTAAATGACGTCTGTCGTTGAGGTGGTGGTGGTGCTGGGCATGTCCTGTGCGGAGGAAGTGGAGGGGCACCATTAAGTTGGCTGGCTGGTGTTCTGCTTATGATGGGTGAGTTTGTCTTCGATGGCGGTGAATTATTTGACGATGATGTTCCGGTTGTAGATACATTATTTTGACTCGTTTTGAAATGTTCTCTCAAAGAGGATACATTTGGCGTTAGACTGGAGTTTAAATTCGAGTTGCTTTGTGCCGAACTCAGTGTTAGGTTGTTAAGGTTTGTATTTGATATGCTCCTAGCAGGTGTTGGAGGTGGAGGTGCTTTGACTGTTGGTGGTTTTGGTGGGGCGACTGTTGGCCGACCTGTAAATGGAACAATTGATTAATGAAACGATAACAAATGTGGAGGAGATATCAAATCGCCTTACCAATTGGGGGATTTGGCGCTTGCCGGATACTTATTGTTTCCTGTGATTGACATAATGTCAGGGGTGTTCGCATAGTTGCGAATGCTTGGGATGTTGGGAAGACGGGCCCACCAGCTGGTGCTATAGGTGGGGATCTGCGAAATTGGTTAATTGATTGGTTGTAAAATCGTATGTATGTATCAAATGATTAAAAAAAAGATTTAATGTTCAGTACGGAAGTTGAGATTATTATATAGATTGGCTTTATTTACAGAAAACTGTTTGGTTTGACCTAGTTTTAGGAGTAAAGGAAAAGCGTGTCTTTTTCCAATTAATTCACCTTTTAGAATCGTGAGTACTATTTGATAATTACGTTCTTTTTATTGATATAAGTATTTTATTTCATGATACAAGTTAATAAATACAGAACTCACAAATATACTTGAAACTAGAAACTTTGTTTTTATATTAACGCACCTCTTAGAACTTGAAATAATTGCCAACTATCGATGCGAATACAACTTACATTAATGTACGTACATATACAACATACGAGGCATGTCCCGAATGTGCACAAGACTTTTGTAGGATTCCAAAAATGTTATATAAACAATTTGAACAGGGTTACATCAGTAAATACAACGTTGTCACCATTATTATTGATGGAAGTATTGAAAAATATGATAATTTTTTGTATGAACCCTAGTTAATTTGTTTCCCATCCATATGCATCTCCTGCTGCAGTCACTCCCTCTTACATTTTTTAATTCATAACACCTGCGCTATAAATCAAGTTGCTCTCGTAAAAACCTTCAGATTCAGACGGAAGGGAAATCCCTTTTACAACAAGGTAAGGGAAACGATACGAGTCTCGGACTTTGCGGCAAATTTTATCGATATGGTTCACGGGAAATATTGCTGTGGTAAGAGTTTTGGTCGTACTTATCCATTCTGGGTCTCGAACAAAAAGTAAGGGGCTAAAATACAAGGCATTGTACTTAGTATATTTTTTTATAAAAAACCAATATCCAAAATGTTGAACATTTTTAGTGACGGCATTGATGTTTATGAATATAGAGTGGAATTTGCACAATGATGTAATAAAATGTGTTCAAGACTCATTACTTGCGGTATAATCGTAATGTGTTATCTCGATTTTTTTTGTACAAATGCATTTACTAAATATAATCAAGTTCATAATATAACATTAAGATGATAGGGAATGGGATAAAAATTAAGTGGATCCAACAATTTTATCTGTTTGTATCAGAAGCAATAGCCTAAGCTTAGTTTAGTTTAATTGAATAAAATTAAATAAATCAGACAAAAAACATTGAAAGTATTCTTTAAAGATTTTTGACACAACTGACATATAAAGCAATGCATGGTACACAGAAGGCTATAGAACCAATGTATTTCCCGAACATTTATTTTCAAACACAGTAGTAAAGTTGATTAATTAATTGGAATTTTTTTGTTTGAAAAGTTTGTGGTAATGAACTTTGTGCTACAAGTTTCAAAACACCATGTAAAAATAATTTTAGATTGGTAAGACCACCTAAAAATAATCTGATGCTCATTAGAATCAAGATTGTATTCACATGACTTCAATTTGGTTTTGAAAATTTCCTGTTTTTCTGTTGCAAGACTTTATTTATTTTACTTTATTTATTTGTTTGTAAAATAAAATTCATAATAAAAGTAAAATCTTTTTGTTCAAATTAAATTAAGAATTTTAAGCACTTTTCGAGGAATTCCCGCAGAATAAGGTTGATACTATGCCAAATACTTTAACTTAAACTTAAGATTTGACAGAGAAGAAAAAAATGTACATACCTAGGGGATTTCATACTATGGTGACGGGCTACAGTTGACTTCTGTCCATTTGCTGCTGTCATTTGATGCTGAATCCCGGGAGGTTTTGGCGCAAAGTTTGGTTTTCCATGACTTGGTCCGAATTTGTTCGAAGATGATGTTAAAGAAGCAGGTGCTGTACTTCCACTCAATGCTGGTGATCCCGGTACTGGGGATTTACTTTCACTGACTGCTCCAAAAAGAGCAGATTTGTTTGGCGCTAAACCAGTAACGCGCTGTGTGGTTACGGCAGTAACAGTAGAAGATATTGTCGATGTCGATGACAACGACGATGATGAGGATGTTTTTGTTTGACTACTCATGCTATGAACATAACTTGAATTATTCCCTAGTGATAAACTTAAATAATTAAAAAAAAAAAACAAAATTATTAGTATAAAGTTTTAAAATTTAATTATCAATTAAAACATACTTTAAGTTAGCGGCGTTTTTCCTCACTGTGCTGATGCCAGTGGTAATTGTATTACTTCCACTACTGCTACTGCCTTCCGATAGCGTGGGTGATGAAGACTTAGTATTACTGCCTCCTATTGCTGATGCTGCTCCTCCAATTTTCGGACTCGATCTCAGTGAATTTAAATTACTCTTCTCCAGCACCGAGTCAGAGGTACTCTGTTTTGTTTTTGTTCACATACAAGGGGATGATAATAAAAAAAAAAAAATAGAAAAAAAAGAAAGAAGAAAAATTAGCAGAAAATCGAGAGCAAGCGAAATTAATTGAAATTGATTGCGATGCGCTATACTGCTATGTAAAATACACTTTGTTATCTTAGTGTTTGTCGACTGTGTGCTCTTGTGGTTTTATTTTCCTGTGAGAGAAGCATCTGGTATCAACCAGATATAGTTGTGGTACACAACATCTCTTATTTCCACAAGTGATGTAATGAAATTTCCATATAAAGTATCAGTTATTATAGCGGGTGGTTGATGCCAAAATAAATAAATTTTAATCAAATTTTTTTTATAAAAAAACAAATTACTTGATCGTGAGATCAGATTCAGATACATACACAGCGTATGGTCTATAATCTATATCTTTTAAGCGTAACCAATTTATCGAAAAATGTTATCTAACCTTTTCGCTTAATCTTTTACTTCGTATGTTTCTATAACATCTGATTAAAAAATAATAGTTTTCCAAAGTTATGCATCAATTTTTGCATAACTCTAGGAGCCCTTAGCACCTCCATTAGCATACTCTATTTTAATAGATCGCAAACTTAAACTAAATTGACTTTAGTTATTTATTAGTCAGATATTCATTATTGGGTCTAATTAATGAAGCTTACTTTTCAGATTTTCTAACGGCCAATTTCTTGACAAAGTTCTAGCTCTCAAAACTCGGTTTAAGGAAAACTGTTTCATGTTTATATTTTTTTTTTTAAGAAAACCTGAGAGCTAAAAATAATAGTTTTAAACTAATTTTAGAACTTTGTCAAGAAATTGGCCGTAAGCGTTTAAAACCTAAATTAAACTATTTTTTCTTTGTAGCTTGTAAAATAAATCAATAAGAAACCTTTAATACAGCATTTCATAGGCACTTTTATATAATTATTTAAAAATTGGTCAAAATTAAAAAAAATGGTTTTCGTTGCTTTTTGGAAAGAAGAATACCATTATTATTTTCGCTATGTTACAAATAAAAAAAAAAAAGAATACACGACTGGGTCGCACGTACTTGCTTTTAGGGTCAAAGTTGCTGTGGATGCTAAAGCTTCATATATAAAGTTTTTAATTTTATAAGAAATTAAAAAATAAACATAAAATTTAAAATTGTTTTAATCTCAAAACAGACTGACAGACTGACAGACTGACAGACTGACAGACTGACAGACAGAATTGCGAGACCCACTTTTTTCGCTTTCTCTATCATCGTAATGCTATGTCTGATTGTTATCTCGAAATCGATTTTTTTTACGAATCCTAAACTTGCCCTATAGTACCTATATTTCAAGTAAAAAACAATGCTTTTGAGGTTTGACCTTGAATGACTCGGACAAGATCTATCAAGTTACTTTTCCGTGAGTATTTTCTGTCCCAAAACGAACAAAATTCTATTCAAAAATCTTCAGTAACAATTTTCCAATATTTGGCACTTTTACTATAATTTGACACTAAAAGTATACAAAAAATATTTCATAAAACATAAATGGAATTCAAAGAATAAAAATGTACTAGCACCTAATTTATTTCCTAAAACAAACTCCCAATCGACCAGCAATAAAATAAGCAAATTTATTTTTAAACAGAACTTGCCTCCCGCCTGCTTTTTTTTCTTAAATACAAATTCTCACTTAGCAAGTGTTCACACCTCTACTCGTACTCAATTCACAGCAGTTAAAGATACATAATTCTATAAATAGTAACTTGTCGTATTTAAAATGCCCAAATTCTACCATAAAAAGAGGATTGCAGAAGCAAAATAATTTAAATGGATAAGTAGATGAAAGAGAAAACACCCCCTACCTGATACTATGTATGGTGACTACACCACTTAAAAATAGTCTTGCACCCGCTGAGCAATTATATTGGAAAAGTGATTGACATTGAAAAAAGTATTTAATCTGAAAATGATGCTCACCGATGAAAGATTCTTCGGTGGTGCTGCTGGAGGTTGTGGAGGTGGTCCACGATTAGTCCTTAAATTTGCTTCAGTAACATTTGTCTGCTGCTTTTGTTTTTTAAGCGTTAGATGCTTTGTCAGTTCGGCATTGAAATCCAGTGGACTATTTGAGGGGGGTGAGCTTCTACTGTTCGTTGTTGCTGATGTAATTGTTTCAGATTGCTGTTGTACTGTGTTTGATCTTGTGGAAGACGGTGAACTTCGCGCTCCATTTACAGGTTTTAATTTTGGCATTGATGATAAGCCTTCAAAAAGACCTCCCAATTTCGGCCCACCATTAGCTACGATACTGCTGTTGGGGGTCCATTTTGGGGAGGCAGTTGATGTTGGCGCTGGTTTGACATCATCATGGACCTACATTAAATAAGAAACACATAATTTTATCGTCTGAACTTGGGTTATTTTTGTTGTTGTTGATATTTTACCTTTCCTGATAAAGCAGGTCCACTTTTATCAACTGTAACGGCCTTCTTCAATTTGGTTCCTTTTTGAATAGATTGCAAAAGCGCCGATCTCATATCTCCACCACCGCCTGCAGCGTTGCCTAGCTTTAATCCACCCATCGCTGGTGGAGGTGGCGGACCTGGCGGAGGAGGTGGTCCCGGTGGTGGCGGGATTGCCATCTGTAATGAAAATAATAGTTACATTTAAGTAATATTTTTACTTTTTTTTTTGTATTATTGCTCTCATTTATTCTACGATAATTTTTTTTTCAATTAATTACAATAAGCAGCTCTTACATTTGTTTGTCAGTGTTGTCTTGTCCAAATAGACAACCCACACAAGACCTACAAATTAATAAAGTAAATGACGAGCGTAGGCCGAATGGAAATGTTTATTTTACCAAAATCATACACTAATACTACAAACATAAATGATTGTTCCTAATTCCGCGGTATATATTAACATACATAAGAGGTAACAGGCCAACGTCCGATCTGGTGGGCTTTATGACACAAGTGTCGAAATCAAGAATTGTCATGTTGACCTTGATTATGGTAAATGGAAAGATTTTTTGTATGTATGTCGTGTAAGTAACACGATGAACACCAATGGACGAACAAAGAGAAATTACATTAATTCGTTTGATTCCAGATTGTGTGTATCAAATAATAATAATTTCATGCATTTAATGCATTGTTCTTTGATTTGAGAATAAAGTTAATATCAGTATAAGAGAACCTAAAAATATCACAAAAATAAAACATAAAACAAAGCTCATCGAACATTCATGGAAATTCCATAAAAAAAATCAATAAAAGTTGAAGTTTACACAAGGTTTTATTTCGATTTTTTAGGAGGAGAATAGAAAATCCAAATAATAGAAAATGTTAAAACAAACAATTTGTGATTTTATTTTGCCAATGCAGAGATAATCTCCAAAAACGAAATTTTGCTCGAGTTTTCGCTCCGACATGCTTGTGTTCAATCTTGGAGACCTCGACTTCTATTAGTCGTAAGGAAATATTTTTTTTCCTCTAACTGTGGGGAATGAAAAGAGTTACTAAATTAGTGACAACAATGTCTACCACAATGAGTTTTTTTTTCGAAATAATTGCGAAAAAGTGTTGGTATAAAAATCGTACTACGTATTTTAGTAATTATAAAAGCTTTTTTTCCCTTATTTTTTTTAAATACTGTGTAAATAATTTTGTTTTGCTTAAATATAGTTCAATTTTTCTATTTACTGTGCAATGGTATTAATTTTATACAAAAATTCTACCAATGTCTTCGAGAAAAAATATTTAATTTTGTTTTTTCCTTATATTTATAATAACACAATCTAAATAAAGGTATTCTTGCAAAAATTTCATTCAATTTTCTTTTTTTCTAGTAGTGCCCCGGAAAGAGTTAAATAAAGAACTGACAATAACGAGCTGCGTTTTTGTACGGATGCATTTGTATAAAAAAAAGTTGCACTTAAATCAAATAAAATATTATAGCGAACCATTCGGTTTTTATTTATTTTGCATTATATCACAATGGAACTGAGATATTAGCAACAATATATAAAATGAGTTCAAATGCATTATTAAAACAAACTCAGGTTTGTTACGCCACTCATATTCAAGAACGGCTGGACCGATTTTCAGGATCTTTGATTTGCTGGATTTGTCTGCGCTCCGAAAAGCAAAATAACCCGAAACAAATCACAAAAACTAAAATTGTATGAAACGGTTTTTATGATATCTCACTGATGTCGATGATTTTTTTTTGTTTGTATCGGTATCGAGAAGTTTCCTCGCGCATTAAAAAAAAAAAGAAAATCACATGAAATTTAAATCCTTCCGTGTGAAAAAAAAGTCACGGAAGACGTCACGGAAGGCCGTGAAAAAAGCAATGAATAGTGGTAAAAGATCGCGGAATACTGCAAGGGAAGTCATAAAAAGCACTTAGTACTGCCGGAAAAAGTATAAAGAAAAGCGGGCAAAGTTGCGGAATACTGGTGAAAGAACTGGTGGAAAAACTTCAAACTTATTTGTCGAATATCCAGATGGGTAAACCAGAAATATTGTGTATCCAATAGCACTTGATGGTCGCAACAAATTGCCCAACACGAATTTTTATGAATGCTTTTAGAATAGATACCAGCAGTGTAAGACCTTTTTTGTTTAGTATTACTGTATGGTATCTTGAAACGTCATGAAATACAAAAAAAAACCTTTTGAGACCTAAACCTAACGAAAAGACAGTTTTGTATTATCACCAGTATCACAAATTTGCAATCAGCATCTCCTTTTTTACTTCTATCTAATTTTTTAGTACCCATATAAAACATTAAGGGTAGCCGTAATCCTTTCAGTGCGTGCAATATATAGAAATACTTTACACTCAAAAGTTCTGGTAAAAATCATTTTTTTACATTTTGTGTACACATTTTTGTAGAAAATTTCTGGGATTGCCAAATTGTAAGTTTCAAGAGAAAGTTAAAAACTGTTAAAAATGAAGATTCGTTTTCACATGCTGATAGCAGCGCTTTCAAAAAATATCATTTTAAATGAACCTTGTAGAAGGTTATGAAACTTATCTGGAAACACTAACAATATTATTATTAATAATGGTTTAAAAACTTTATTCATAAATCCATGAACCTTTTAAAAATAAATCATTTTCCTTTTTTTTTTAAGTAATCATGTTTGACCATGTGACCTTCGAACAGTTCTTAACACTGAAAGTAACTTAAGATTATTTTATTTTGCACCAAAATTGTATCTTTAATTCGCAAAAACTCTAATTTAACATCTAAAAATGAATATTTTCTTTAATTTCAATTTGAATTAGTAATCAATCCTACTGGTACCTATATTTACTATGTATAAGCTCTGTAAACTAAATGAATCACACATCTTGATGTTATGGTTAATCTGTAGAGTTCAATTAATGCAATAAATTATATTACGATTACGTTCTTAAAGTTATCAACAAATGTTAAAGAAATATATTCAGAATGCAGGTTTTTTTGTTTATAATTTTATGACATTTTGCTTTCACAAACCAGATGATAATAAAATCGAAAGTATTTTAAATAATCGCAACCTTTTTCGTTTTCGGTGCTCCCATTTGATTGTTTAAGTTATTTTAATTTTGCATAAAATTTATTTTTTATTTTAAATAAAACAGTACACATATGCTGATTTAAAAAAGCAAAATAAAAAAAAAAACTACTACACAGACACTTGAAACCAACAAGCAAAAGTTCGTAACAATTAATTCAAAATGAGAACTAGTTCACTACAAACATCCACTTCCGATCGATTGGACAAATTGTATAAACTACTCTACCGTTCGACTGCTAAATCAAATCTGATCGCGCCGGGCCGAGTGGGTATTTTGATCGAACCAAACATCATCATTACAGTTTGCGAACGACTTACACCCAACGCAGCGCAGCAGAGGAGATCAGTGTTGTGGTGCAGTATCGATCGGGGTGCAAGGGCAAGAGACGTTGTAGATCGGCGCGTAAAAAAGTAACCCCAGGCCATGGCATAGTTGTATGACTAAACTGCGGTTTTCCAATTGTGGCTTGCTGAATATGTATGTACATGAAACTCCTTTTCAAAGTTTCGCCTCGTATGAGTCAACCGAAAGACCAACAACAACAACAACAACAAATGGATCGCATCAAGCGCTATAAGTTGTGATTTGTCATTTGGTAAATATGTTTTTTAAATTGAATCAAAAGAAAAGATAAACCTACTTAATATTCATATATCTGATAAGAATGCTGTCCTTTCACACATTATAACAGAGAATGACGCTTATCAACTATGGAGGTGTTTTTTTGATGGAAATCCGCTTTTTTTAAAATAACCGCCGGAAAGATGAAAAAGAGACACCTATGTTGCGGTATTAATAAAATCTATATAATATAATAATATGTAAACACGAATTCTGTTGCTCACTTTTTGACTTACTTTACGTCGACGGATTTTTATAATTGTTATTTTATTTAGAAGTTGTTTTTGGTGGTCGAATTTTGACCACTTGGCGATACTAGTACTATTTAATCTGTATACATCCTCTATAAAATATTCAAATAGATATAATGCAGAGTAGGTAGATGTAAATAATGAATTTTAAATTTTAGCTATATAAACGAGTTTCAACTTCTAAAATAAACCATAGCGTACCACGCATCAATACACAACAACACCGTTAAACTACATACTCGTCTTATTTCAATAAAAAAATATCTGTTATTGTTCGTGTTTTTACGTAATGTTCGTTCTTCTTTCATCAGTTGTGTGGAGAAAATATTAAACAAACAAAACAGCAAAAATAAATTCATTTAGTTAGCTACCGATGATGTGACGGTTGCTTTAAATTCATCATCTGTTGGTACTAGTTGAATGTCCATTAAAACTTTAGCTCAATAACAAAGTTATTCATGAATGGACTGCGACTGATGGTGATGGAGTTTGTTTTCTATTTATAATTTTTTTTTTTTCTGCAATTTGCATTCAAATCGCAACAGCAACGAACGTCGAACGAAGATGATTAAAACGTGCTGATGATGGGCTATCAATATAAGGCAGAGTTGCCAGCACAATTTGTTTAGTGAAATTATCTTAAAAAATAAAAAAACAACAACAAACAGCACGACTTCGGGCTCTTACGGTCAAAGTTGTTTTTTATAAGAATTTGTTAAAACACTCAAAAAAAAAAAATATGTAATATGGTCACAGCAAGTCTTATAACGTTACATTCATAAGGGTTTTTTGCCTTTAGCTCAATAAAGTACCACGCAAAGGAAATGTAAGATAAATGTATAAGATGATTTTTGATAGTTGACAGTCAAAATGATTGTCATATTTGAATATAATAGGTCCATTTGGGAACGGACCTGAAATATGAAATCCGTCAAATTCTAGAGTGGGGATGAAATTCTCTCAATTAGTGTCGAAACTGCTCAAATAATTCACTTTTTCATTGTAATTATTTTTTTGTTAATTGATTTAAAATTCCCGGCATTCAAAAATATTTTCATGTTTTTATTTTATTTCTTATTTGTTTTTTTTTTTGTTTTTGTTTTGCATTTTCAAATGGAAATGTTTTTCTCTGTACACCCAGGGAAAAGTCGGTGTAAAATTAGCCTATTTCGGGGGCTAAGTTGCCTTAGGCCTAAGGCAATTTTGAGCTAGCTTAGTCCTAAGCTAATTTAGCCTATTTTCCTAAGGCAAATTGAAAATTTTCAAATTTACCTAAACCCTAGGCTAAAACTTACCTATTTTACCTATTTCCTAAGGTGATTTACCGATTTCCCCTCCGAAGTTTTACCTAGCACCTAGGTAGATTTTACCTAGGACTAAGGTAAATTTTACCTATTTCCTTAGGTGAATTAGCTTATTCCTAAGCTGATTTTACCTATTTCCTAAGGTAAATTACCTTATTCCTAAGGTAAATTTTACCAATTTCCGCAGTTGAATCACCTTATTCCTAGGCAGATTTTACCTATTTCCTAAGGTGAATTACCTTATTTCTAAGGTAAATTTTACCTATTTCCTAAGGTGAATTACCTTATTCCTAAGCTGATTTTACCTATTTCCTAAGGTAAATTACCTTATTCCTAAGGTAAATTTTACCTATTTTCTAAGGTGAATTACCTTATTCCTAGGCAGATTTTACCTATTTCCTAAGGTGAATTACCTTATTCCTAAGGTAAATTTTACCTATTTCCTAAGGTGAATTACCTTATTCCTAGGTAAATTTTACCTATTTTCTTAGGTAAATTACCTTATTCCTAGGCAGATTTTACCTATTTACTAAGGTGAATTACCTTATTCCTAGGTAAATTTTACCTATTTCCTAAGGTGAATTACCTTATTCCTAGGTAAATTTTACCTATTTCCTAAGGTGAATTACCTTATTCCTAGGTAAATTTTACCTATTTCCTAAGGTGAATTACCTTATTCCTAGGTAAATTTTACCTATTTCCTAAGGTGAATTACCTTATTCCTAGGCAGATTTTACCTATTTCCTAAGGTGAATTACCTTATTCCTAGGTAAATTTTACCTATTTTCTAAGGCAAGTTTTACCTTTTTTCTTCGGTGAATCTCATAGCTGAAAAAAAGTCCTTTTAGAAAAAAAAAAGATAATTTTTATGTCATTTTATAATTATAAATATATTTTATTTAAGTTTTCTTTTTTGTGTACAAATAATAGGTAGGTACATATATATAAATATATATACATATATATAAGTTTTTTAAAAGCATTTACAAGTTTCGTTTATTAATTTGTATTTGAAAATACATTACTCTTAGATTTTTTTAATGGAAGAACATGCTTTCTTTTGATAATCTGACTGGGGCAATACATAAAATCAATGTAAACATGGACTGTATAAAATAAAACGTAAAAGGTATCTAGAATGTTTATCATCAATGCATCTTGAATATTAAAGAAAACATTTGAATAAAAACCCATACCGAGTAACACTGAGGAGGGTATTCAATATTTAATACAATGCAAGCTTTAAATAAAAAGTAATACAGTCTAAATAAGTACCTAATTTAAATTTAATATTGTCGAAGGACTTGTATAAACTGTTACAATTAAATTTCTCACCATCCACAATAATTATGGGCTGAAGTTTGGTATTGGATTTTGAGCATTCATCTCGTTTTTTATTTGAAGTACTGGTTCAATTTGGGTGGCATTTTCCACTTCTAGTGTGAACGAATATCTGGAATCTTCAATGGTGATTTTTTTCAATTTTCTCTTGAATTGCTTCGATGATGGAGGCGCCACTACATGCAAGAGAGTTGCATAGACAATATTAACGTTATCTGGAAATAAATTAAAACCTCATAAGTAAGAAATAGTAAAAAAAGCTAAATAAAAAGAGTTAAAACACTGTTGAATTCGTTCAGGTAAGTTGCATAGGCAATATTAACGTTATCTGGAAATAAATTAAAACCTCATAAGTAGGAAATAGTAAAAAAAGCCAAATAAAAAGAGTTAAAAAACAGTTGAAAAAAAAAGAGTTAAAGACAAGGTTTTACGTTTTACCTATGTCAAGGTCGATAGTACTCGCCCTGAATTCGTTCAGGTAAGTTGCATAGGCAATATTAACGTTATCTGGAAATAAATTAAAACCTCATAAGTAAAAAATAGTAAAAAAAGCTAAATAAAAAGAGTTAAAACACAGTTGAAAAAAAAAGAGTTAAAAACAAGGTTTTACCTATGTCAAGGTCGGCAGTAGGTACTCGCCCTGAATTCGTTCAGGTAAGATTTAAAGGCGTTGCACTTAATCCTCTCGGTGAACAATTGTTAAAAATTCGAAGTCGAAGCCATTATTTGGTTTGATAAAATATTTTGGTTTGATTAAACAAAGCACATTGATAATTATGTAGATACATTATGTACTTGAATGTAATATTTGTTTTAAATTAGTTAAAAAAATAAGTTAAAATACGAAAGTTCTTACCAGTTCTGGTTCTCGTGAATATACTCCTGAATAACCGCTTGGATGTCAGTGTCACTGCTTTGGCATATCATATCCCTTCTGCATGCCATAGTTTGCATCCATTGTTTAGTAGCTGTGTCCCAGTCCCGGTTCTGCTTGAGCTCGTCGCAAATCCTTTGCATCTCGGTCTCATTTGTTATATCACAATCCTCTTTGCAATCATCTTTCACTTCTACAAGTTTAACTTTCTTAGAGCAATCAGCTCACAAAACCAAAAAAAGGCAATAAAAACTTTTTGTGGACAAATTATTATAAATGCCTGATACTTAAATACCTAATCAATGATAATTATGTGAAAAGTATACCTTTTTCTTTAACTCCTGACCAATCTTGTTGAAGATTTTCAAGTTCTTCTCTTATGGGTTTTATTTGTTATGGGTTTTATTTTACCTAAAGGAATGGTGATTTGTATATTGTTGATCAGATGCAATGGGGCTATGTAAATAGAGAAACAATTTTATTAGAGTTTTTATAAACAAATAATTTTCAAGTCGAACAAAATGAACCAGGTAAGTTATTGGTGAAATTGGTCATCGAAATGATTCTTGTTACCAAATAAAAGTTGTTTTTTTACTGTATCTTATATATATCTTGGAAAAGTTAGCCTAAACGAAACGAGATACAAATGTAGATTCAAGAATCAATATAGTCATGTAAAATGAATTTGGATTTTGTGAAGCTGCTGAGTAATGAGCTCACAAAAGTAAAAACAGCAATACAAACTTTCTGTGGACATATTCTTGTATATGGCTAGTACTTAAATACCAAATCATTAATAATTATGTGAAAATCATACCTTTTTCTTGAACTCCCGGCCAATCTTTTTGAAGATTTTCAAGTTTCTTCTCTTAGATCTATTGTTTTGGGTTTTACTTTACGTCAGGATGGTTAATTTGTACATTGTTGATCAAGTTCAATGGGGCTATATGAATACAGAAACAATTTTAATAGAGTTTTTTATAAAAAATTAATTTTCTAGTTGAACAAATTGAACCAGGTAAGTTACTGAGTTAAATTGGTCATCGAATTGTCTCAATGGGTGGCTTCCAATGGTAATGATTCTTGTAACCATATAAAAATTGCTCTTTTTCCAAAGTTTTTGTCTGTATCTTATACAAAACAGCTTGGAAACGTTAGCCTAAACGAACCCCATCGGATTCAATGATAAAAGTGGAATGCGTGAAATAGACTGAACCAGCAACATAACCAGCACCGTGAATAATAAACAGCAGGCTGGCGAGCAAATATTTTACAAAAACATTGTTAACCGTCATTTCATTTGAGTTGACATTTTGTTTTAAAATACAAAATTCTCCGGATTGGAATAAATTATTTACAATTAATTTAATAGAAAACTATAGTATCCAACTAATACATTATAAATTAAAACATATTATGATCGCGTTTCTGACAAATTCTTTCAGCAATAGACCAGCACCAGCTAATTTAGGACTTTGACCAAATGACGCTGTTTGCTGGTGCTGGTCCATTCTGTGTTAAACAATTGAAATACATTGGATCTAAAACAATGGCGGGGCTGTTGCTGGTTTAATCTGTTGCACGCAGAAGGGGCTTCAATTTACTTGGCGTTCGCGTGCGTAACTGAATAGAAAAGGATAAAGGTGGCTGGAGAAGCTTGTTGGGCACCACCGCCCGCCGCCATTTTAATGCACTGGTCAAAGCTAAGTTTTTAAATCACAAAAATATCTGAGGAACAAGCAAAGAACTGATAAAAAAAAGGACACGTGCCCCAAAAATAACTTATTTCGTAAGATAAATATAGTTAAACGGAACAGTAGACATGATTTATATTATTAAAATAGTCAAAAAGAAGTGTTTAAATACTATTTTTCTCTGAGTGAAATAAAAACGTAAATATGTATATGAAATTGTAAAAAAGATTCTACTTACTTTGATATATTTTCCAAAACGCTGGTTTTAATTAACTGTTTCACAGTATGTATGTCTTCTTAGCTTCGTTTTCCAACTTTTAAGTGTTATTTCCGTGGTCATTAATCTTTTTACTCAATTTTTAAAACAATTCTTACACGTTTAATATTTCTTCACACAAAACTGAACTGCACGCCATGAAATTACGAAGTAAATGATGTAAAGCACGTGTTCAAACAGGATCTAGAACAAATTCACCTTAGGACTAAGGCAATTTCAAAAATCTAACACAAAATCACCTTAGTCCTAAGGTGATTTTATAGCGTCACCTAGAAATTAGCTTAGGCCTAAGGTAAATTTAGCTTAAACCCTAGGTTAATTTAGCTTAGATCCTAGGTAAAAATCGAGAATTTACCTTAGGACTAAGGCAATTCTAAAAAGCTAACACAAAATCACCTTAGTCCTAAGGTGATTTTATAGCGTCACCTAGAAATTAGCTTAGGCCTAAGGTAAATTTAGCTTAGATCTAGGTAAATTTATGTTAGGTCCTAAGGTAAACAGAATAATCTTGGCGGGAAAACAACACATGGCCGTATTCTTAAGGGGACATTTTGCGCTAAAGTGTAGGAAGATAAAATAAAACAATAGAACAAATGTTATTTTTGCTCGTTTGTACATATTTGTATTGGGACAAGTAAGACAACAGCGGCAAATAGTCAACTAAAAATGTGATTCCTTCATTAATTTAATAGTTTACGGGGAATATAATTTAGATCCTTAATAAAATTAGCTTAGGCCTAGGTAAAATTAGCTTAGGCCCTAGGTAAAAACAGCTTAGGCCTAAGGTAACCAAGAAATTTTGGAGGGAAAATTACCTTAGGCCTAAGGTAAAATTAGCTTAGGCCTAGGTAAAATTAGCTTAGGCCTAGGTAAAATAAGATTTGGTAAAAATTATAATAGAGTTATTTTGGCGGGAAAATCAGACACGAGCGTATACTTAAGGGGCATTTGGGGCAAAAATTGTAGGAAAATAAATCATTATAATCATTCTAAATTTGCATGCATTGGACCTACGGCTTGAAATCAACAGTAAAAGGTGACATAATTATGCTTCGTATATACTCTGGAGATCTCATGAAATTAAGACCTTTTAGGGACAATGCAATAAATTCTCTATAGATACACTACAATGATGGTATAATACTTCTCCTTCTGTAAGAGTCCAGTAAAAGAGGAACTTTCTTATTCCTACTTGTTTTTTTTTTTTAAATATGCACATTAAATGAATATTTTAGAATATTATAGCATTTTCATATTTATTTAATCAATAAGTAAACTACTCTTAGTTACACCTAATGATATTCATAGTTGTTTCATAAGTTGTATCTTTATCGTTCCTAAGCAAAGCTGGAGTCTATAGTTATTACGTAGGTTAGACACAGCTGGAGTGGGTTTAAATTGTCTATTTATAAAATAAACTCTAGTTTTGCTCAGGAACGCTAATGGCACAACTTTTGAAACAGCTATGACAAACGCAAATATATTTCACCTTTTAACAAAATAAACCTACCAAATCAGTTAAACCAAAAAGCCCATTTAGTTAAACAAAACGCGAATCTATTTAACCAAAACACAAATTTGTTTAATTTTATGTAATGGAATTTTACATATCGAAAAGGTTAAATAAATTAGTGTTTTAAAAAGCGTAAAAAATCACTCTTAAGCATACTTTAAGATTCTTATGGTAGTACTATGAGCGTGTTCTAGTGGTCCCAGAACGTCGGCGGAAACACGAGGTAAAAACTCTCATCTTATTCGATTGGCACACTCAGTTTTGCAAAATTTTGACATTTTGGGTGCGGGAGACCTGTCAAATGTGGTCCCAGAACGTCGGTAGTGACAATAGGTATAACCCCCATCCAATTCTATTGGTATACTCGGTTTTGACATTTTGACACCTGTCAAATGTGGTCCCAGAACTTCGGCGGTAATAGCCCCGTCTTAATCTATTGGAATACTCGGTTTTGAAACAAAATTTTGACGTTTTGATACCTGTCAAATGTGGTCCCAGAACTTCGGCGGCAATAGCCCCGTCTTATTCTATAGGCACACTCGGTTTTCAACCGAAATTCAGACATTTCAACACCTGTCGAATGCTGTCCCAGAGGATCGGTGGTGACACTAATAATACAAGTAATAAAAATATGAAATAAGATGGCATATGTATTAGGATTTTTCCAATAATTAACGTATGGAATGATAAATTTTCATTAAAATTTTATGACAAAATAACATTTTTTTTTTTTTTTTTATTCCGAGATCTCAAGGCTTATGAGCAAGTTCAATCGAACTAACTACATACCTATTTATTTTATGTTTTCGTTTCAAACAAATTATCTATTTAAAGTAAAAGAATAATTTAAGTTTCTGAATTATTCAATTAATTAAATACGCCTTTATTTTTTTCGCACTTTTAGAGGGAAAATTGCCTTAGTTCTAGGTAAAATTATCTTAGTTCTAGGTAAAAACAGCTTAGGCCTAAGGTAAACAAGAAATTTTGGAGGGAAAATTACCTTAGGCCTAAGGTAAAATTAGCTTAGGCCTAGGTAAAATTAGCTTAGGCCTAGGTAAAATTAGCTTAGGCCCTAGGTAAAAACAGCTTAGGCCTAAGGTAACCAAGAAATTTTGGAGGGAAAATTACCTTAGGCCTAAGGTAAAATTAGCTTAGGCCCTAGGTAAAAACAGCTTAGGCCTAAGGTAACCAAGAAATTTTGGAGGGAAAATTACCTTAGGCCTAAGGTAAAATTAGCTTAGGCCCTAGGTAAAAACAGCTTAGGCCTAAGGTAACCAAGAAATTTTGGAGGGAAAATTACCTTAGGCCTAAGGTAAAATTAGCTTAGGCCCTAGGTAAAAACAGCTTAGGCCTAAGGTAACCAAGAAATTTTGGAGGGAAAATTACCTTAGGTCTAAGGTAAAATTATCTTAGGCCCTAGGTAAAAACAGCTTAGGCCAAAGGTAACCAAGAAATTTTGGAGGGAAAATTACCTTAGGCCTAAGGTTAAATTAGCTTAGGCCCTGATAAAATTTATTTCAATCAAACTTGTGCGAAAATAAAAAAAAATAATAATTTCGTTGAATGGAAAAAGGGAAAATGTAACCGGTGAGTTGAAAAAAAACATTAAATAAAATGCGAATAAATCAAACACAAAATTGTCAAAAGAGATAGTTGGCGGGAAAATTGCGTAAGTTCTAAGTAAAATTAGCTTAGGCCTAAGGTAAAATTACCTTAGTTCTAGGTAAAAGTCTAACATAAATTGCCTTAGTCCTAAGGTAAGTTATGCTCGAAAATAACATTTGAGAGCAAAAATTCCCCAAGAAAAAAATAGCTTAGGCCTAAGGTAAAAATAGCTTAGGCCTAAGCTAAAATTACCTTAGTTCTAGGTAAAAGTCTAACACAAATTGCCTTAGTCCTAAGGTAAGTTATGCTCGAAAATAACATTTGAGAGTAAAAATTCCCCAAGAAAAATTAACTTAGGCCTAAGGTAAAATTAGCTTAGGCCTAAGCTAAAATTACCTTAGTTCTAGGTAAAAGTCTAACATAACTTGCCTTAGTCCTAGGCAAAATTGTGATAGAAATATAACATTCGAGCAAAAAAAAAATTCCTAGGTAAAATTAGCTTAGGCCTAAGGTAAAATTACCTTAGTTCTAGGTAAATTTCTAACAAAAAAAAAATCCTAGGTAAAGTTAGCTTAGGCCTAAGGTAAAATTACCTTAGTTCTAGGTAAAAGTATAACATAAATTGCCTTAGTCCTAAGGCAATTTATGCTCGAAAAATAACATCCATACAAAAAAATTCACCTTATCTATCTAAGGCAAGTTAGCCTATTCTAGGTAAGTTTAGCTTAGGATTTTCGAGCATAAATTGCCTTAGAACTAAGGCAATTTATGCTCGAAAAATAACATCCATACAAAAAATTTTGCCTTAGGCGGATAAGGCAATTTTACACCGACTTTTTCTCTGGGTGTAGTTTAAGTGATGAGATTTGCATTAAATATTTCATTTGATGTGAAAACGAAGAATTAGAAAGTTTTAAGGTAAAAAACATTGTATCGCATTTGTTGTAGCAAAATATACAACATTGAAAATATATTTGGTCAAATAACTGATGCAGTCAACTAAAATTAATCATATTTCATCGAAGTACACTGAAATCCCAAAAAAATAAGGACTAAAGAATAATAATTACATTTTATTTAGAATTGGAAATTTTTGGCTTGTTAGTTCAGCATAAGAGGTCTGTTGCAGTTGGGCCGAAATTCAAACTATGAATGCCTCTAACTATTTAAAATTAGAATATTCCAATAGAATAAGGTATATTCTTTCTAAATACATAGAAGCAAAATATCGAGAAATAAGAATTTTTTTTTTCGATGTTTGGTTTAATTTTTCGGGGCCGTGACTCTATCCGTAATTAGCCCAGGAAAGTGTAAGGGTATATTCTAGGAAAACAATTGTTCTACAGTAAGAGTCCATCTCTACAACAGTTGGCTCATCAGTTAAATGCGGTTGTACCCTTTCTAATACGCAAAAGATTTGACCAATGTTAACCGACTCTTATGTTATTAAAATGACAGCATTCATTTATGAATTTTAATATTCTAGGGGAATTAGCATAACTTCAGACACCTAAAAAATGATGCAAAAAAAAATTTTAATATGGAAAAATATTGGGCGTGGGTTCGAATCCTACCTGGGGAGGAAAGTGTCTTGATTAATATGAACAACTTTAAGGCTCAGCACCACAAACAGAATGGAATTGACGGAAAAAGAAGTCTGATGAGAAGATTGGCACCCTTGAAATAGCTATAACTCTAGCCATGTTGGTGGTAGTACCTTCAAGTTGACGGAAGACTGCAGCCTAACTGCTCTATAGGGCAAGTATTGGTTTCTTGTAAAAATAAATGTTTGAGGATTTAATCAATACTATGATGGAGAGTTTCAAGACAGTAGTTTTCGTCATTCCATCCGTCGGTCTATGCGTCTGTGCGGCTGTGCCCCCAAACGTGTGAACGGATTTTCTTCAAATATGGTACATATAATTTTAAAGTAATTTCGAAAGTTTATTTTTTAATTATTGAATATCTCGTCTGGAACGAATACCTCCCATATAACGGTTTTTAGTTATTGGATTTATCTTGAAAACGGCTCTTACGATTTTATTTAATTGTGTATGTAGTGTGTCAAGTGATTGCAACAATACTGCATTTTTAGTTTTTCTCAAAAAACTCGAATAGTAGAGAAACGGTTTAAGCGATTTTGATTAAAACTTTGGCACAGATATTTCATATAACCTCAAAAAATCTTTTTAAATTATCAAAACATAAATGTTTATATTCAATAATTAAAAAATAAAAATAAAAATTTGTTTTATTCTTTTTTGACATGTTTCCACTTTTCTTATAAATAAATTCACAACTTAATTAAAACCATATATTTTTAAATCTATAGCATAATTAATTATTTTTATAAACTTTATAAGAGGCTTAAGCGTCTACAGCAACTTTGACCCAATAGCAAGTACGTGCGATCCAGTCATGCATTTTATTTATTTTTAAGCGGAGCACCTGAATATAAATAATAATTTAAAATTTCAAGTGACGTCAACTTCAAACTGCGTTGCGTCTGTTGTAAAGAGTACTTCAACAGCATCTAACTGTTGGGCTACCTGGGCTTAACGCAATTTGGAGTTTAGGTCACTTGAACTTACTAACGAATTAACCAATATCTCTTTTATTTCGTTTGAATTCTATGTAACTTATTTTAATTTGGTTCTTCGGACGTTTTTAAAATTTTGGCAACCCTGTGACTGGCACAACTGAAACTGATAGACGGAAGGCCGACAGAAAGAAACAAAACAAAAAAATACCAACATTTTTACTTTCGATTTCTTTTTTTTTTTTTTTAACTTTAAACGTGTTAAGAGTGTAAACAAGCTGGGTGACATATGGCATTAACTACAGATTGACCATCCACAGTGTGGATGATTTCTTTTGTGTGCGACGAGTCATCCCTCTTGTATAGCAACTGGACGCGGACACTGCTGCTTCATTGTTGTGTCATCATTTGTATGGAGTATATTATGTGAAGCCTTTCATGTATTAGTTTATGAACAAGTGCTTTATTTTTTTATTTATATTTTTGTGCAAAAATAATAATCCTTGAAGTTTTTAGATATGATTTTACATTGAATGAAATACAATACAAGTTTTACAATGTGTGTTAGTATTTTTTAAAAACATATACATTTTACTAGCAAACAGCACTACAACGTTCATACGTGCATACTTATAAGTTATGAAATTTTATTAGAAAAATTATCCTTTTATACACAAAGAACTTGTTTTCGCGTTTTCTTAAATGTAGGTACCTCTCTTTCAATTAAGTCGAAGAGCGGGTGAACGTTTTGGTAACGTCATCCTGGCAAGGCCAATTTGTGTATATTGTTTTTAGCTTGGTTCGTATAGGTCTCAAAAATCATCATTTGGCAGTTGTCACTTCGTGGTGCCACTGGTTCCTAAAGTTATCAATCAATGCACTAACGTCAACGTTGAAAAACTTAATTCAAAAATGGGAAGTTGAAGAGCCATACGAATAAGTTTTTGACCAATGGTACCTACATATATGTAGTTTCGAAAAATATACATTGTATCAATTATTTGCTATCTCATAACCTAGATGATAAGCTTAAGTTGAAATGCAAACAATTTTATATGTCAGGTTTTGTTTAATCAGCATTTTTATTATTTTTAATAATCTGCGTCACATATGCAAATCTACCATTTTTCATCAGATACACACAAAATATCTGATATGATTTTTGTTCTACTAAAGTTTAATTTTTTAATAAGCATTTGTTTTTTGTTTGACAAATTAATGTACAAAATTTGTGATCAAAAAGGTTATTAGCAAGAACTTATTTTTCAAGATGGTGGACCACACATTGGAGATATTTGTTGGTGCTTTTCAGCTATTGGTAAGGGCATTGTTGTGAACATTTTCATCGAATTTTAGATTGTAAAAAAAATTGTTATGGGTCAAAATCAAGTTGCCCTGAACTACACTGCGAATCACTTAAATAAAGGCAAATTTTATTTCTTATTAAGGCGACTGTTAAGATGCACGCATTATTAAAATTCTTAAGTGAAGTAAGGTTTCAGAACTTCTGAAGAGAATGTACTTAAATAAAAACTCTTTTTTTTTGTACAAAGAATATAATTTTTTTCAAAGTTTTCAAAAATAGTTGTAAAATTTAGAAACTACGTATAAATACATACGTATAAAGTTAACGTCAAATAGTCAAGTTTTAAATGAATTGGGAAGAGCAAACATTTTAAATACAGCCGATTAAGCAAAAATAGAAGTTTACCACGCAGAAGCTTATTCAAACCGCCAAATTGCAAAACAAAATAGAGCGTAGTGCAACTTGTGTTGACAATTATTTAAAAGATACTCTTTTCTATGGAAAACAATACAAAGGAAGGACTATATACGGCGTTTTTCTTTTTTAGCTCTGAGCTAAAATTCTATGTTTCTTTTGTAGCTCAGGCATATCAGACCACAAAAAGTCTGTTTCGTTTTTAAATCTGAGCTATCTCAGAGCTAAATCGATTTGCTCAGAATAAAATGACCGAGCAAATTGAGCGAAATGCTGAGCTTATTGGTTTTAGTGATTTGAAAGACGAAAAAAAACAATAATGAGTTCACAGGACAGTCGCCCGTGTACTTGTTAACAAAAATTGATTATTAGTGAACAAATAATGTTGCTTAGTGCAAACAAATTACGGCTGGAATCAGTTCAGCGATCAAGTGAATCTGAGGGCTCGGACATAATCTGCTCAGAGCTCTGCTCTGATCGCTCAGCCTCTGCTAAGAGATTTTCTCTTCAAAGATCAAAAATGAGAGAAAGAAACCTACAAGGAAGTCTTGAAATCAGCTTTCCCTAAATTAATGGACTTTTTTGAACCTTTGTCACGGCCACGGGCGCATAGACTGACGAACGGAATAACAAAAACTACTTTTTTTTAGACTACTCCATCATCACAATGTTGGTTTAATTAAAACCTCAATTTTTTGTTGACACGAAACCCATACTTTGTGTAACAATAAAAAAAATTAAACGTTGAAAATTTCGCGTATTTTTTGTATTTCTCACAATGTTGCGTCAAGAAATTTTGTTGGCAAAGCTCAAATTCGGAGACAACCCTCAATATGTACTTATGTATATGTAGCTGTGTAATAAATAAAAATAAATCAAAACTAGCCCAAAACTTTCCTGTTAAAAAACAATTATATTTTTTGTGATCTTAACATGATTTGATTACGTTACAAATTTTACTAATTCTATAAAAGAGCAAATTTAAAAGTTTTGAAATCGTATAAAATCGTTGTCGATTTTAAGACAATTTTGTTTTAGCCTATAAACACAATTCAGAATTATTTATGTTCTTGATAATTTTATTTATTTATTGGTTTGAAATAAACGGTTTGAACATTCAAAATAATATGGACGGCTTTGTTTAGTTTAGTATTTATTAGGTATCAGTAATCAAATGGTTTCGAATTGTTATAAACGTCACACTCCAAACAAAATAACTGGTCCCTACCGAATGAATCAAAAAGTGCTTGAGTTTATTATTTACATTTGCATGCAAATATCTTGATTATTCGATGAATCACTAATACAATGTTAACCTTTCTTGTTACTTTTTCTGTAACATTTACAATATACTGATTATTTAAATTTTTGGAACAAAAATTTAACGTCGAATAACAAGAAAATGACAGCTGAATACACAATCCTGGTCATCGTGATCTTTTCACGGAATTCAATTTCAAGACGAATTATTGCGAAGCGGGAATTAAAGTATGTTTGAATTTAAATAAATCGTGAATCATTGTTGGTCATTTATAGAAGTTAATTATTTTAAATTTTTTTTATAAGAAAATGCGTTGATTTGGTAATTTATGTATATAAAGTAAGGGGATATGGGATAAAAGTTAGGTATCAAGCAAGTTTTCAAAATAATTTTGTCGCTGTTTCCATAAAATGTGTGTTTTTTATCCTTTACTATTACATTAGTTTAACTCCAAGAAAAAAAGTTTAAAAATGATCTTCTTTTCAATATTTGGAATTGTACTAACAATGAAAGGACCAAACTTATTCTCATTTAAAGTGATGAGTAATCACAGATAAAAAATCAATTTATTTCTTTTCGAAACAATACTTAAGACCTCAAATAAAATTCTTGAATAGCTTCTAAAACACAAAACCTAATGAACCTACATTATTATATACACACAATTCACAAACAAAAAATCACAAAGACTCATTTTATAGAACGTGATATGAAATCATAGTCAGCAGCAATTAAATACACTTTCCTTCAAAGTTTACTTCCTTTATTGTGTGCTACGTGATCGAGTCGACAACCCAAACATAAAAAGTCTAAACTTAACTTCCGGACTGGGTAGGTCTAACTGTTATGTTTTACTTTATTTTGTAAGCATAAATGCTCAGTCAAATAAAAATAAATACACTGTGGGTGTAGGCCGGGATATACTACACTCCAGAGAAGAATCAAAAATCGTTTTTGTTGAAAATAAATCTTTTTCAGTTAAAATCTTATTGGCATGGGATTGTTTTGTTATATCGGTTGACGATTTGATTAAACTATGAATCCGAAATTATAAAAGGAAATCTTATACAGAAGGACATTTTCTTAAAATAATAAATGTATTCTTGATTTGTTTTTTTTGTTGTGTTTTTGTCACTATGTATTTTTTTATTTATTTTGAAGCTTATGATGGTACAAGGTGGGGTTCATATTAGCAATGTGCGCATGTGTAATTGAGTTGAACACTATTGTGAGCTAACCGCTATGCAAATAGCAGGGCAAGAGCAATGTCAATTAGTCACTTGTATACCGTAATCAAAAACAAAAAAAAGAACAGGGGCGTATTAGATCGTATTGAAGAACGATTCAATTCCCAATAGCGCCCTTACCAAACTGATAAGCAGGGTCATAGCCAATATTCTGTTTTAGGGGAGGGGGCATTTGAAATAACGTATACAATGTTGAAACATATACCTTACATGAAATTCTGATTGAGAACTTAGTTGTCGCCTTAAGAAGCTCCGTAAAGCCAGAACCGCAAACTCAAATTTGTTTTACCGCAAATGGTTTTAATCGTTCGCCCATCGTTTGTCCACCCAAACTTTTCCACCCTTGTTTCCCTCAAAAATTATTCAACATTCTAGGAAGTCTGAAACTGGAAATACTGCTAACACCCCCGCAACAAAACAAACAGTATTCGTTTTTGCACCTCCAGTTCCTGCTCTCAACCAAAAATTGTCGTTTGTCCACCCTCCATTATCAAGAAATTCAAAAAATAAAAGTTGCTCAATGTCTAACACCCCCAAATTTCTCGATTATGTAGGGTGGACAAACGACCAATTTTGGTGGAGAGCAAGAACTCGAGGTGTACAAACAAATGACTCTTGTTGGAATCTGAAAAAAAATAATGTTTGTGGAAATTATAGGACTTTTTAGTTTTTAGAATAAAATTTGTTTTTTTTTAATAGCTCGGAAATTAAGGGTGGACAACAAGAACTTGAGGTGGACAAACGAATGCCGCTTGTTTTGTTTTAATAAGTGAAGATTTGGGGTTATTAGAAAATTTTCCAGTTTTTCAGTAAAAAAAAAAAGAATGTTTAATAATTTTTGAACTGAGGGTGGACAAATGAAAATTTTGGCTGGAAAAATGATTAAAACTATTGCCGGACAAAATTTTTTGAGTTCGCGGTTCTGGCCTCAAGGAGTTCGTATAAAAATGTGGTCGTATCATTTCAATGTGCTACATTTGTACAAATTTATGTTTTTTGTGAACTTATTGATGACACAAAAATAAAAAAATATTGCCCTTTAGCACTTGTATCGCAAGTAAAAAGTTTATTAATTATATTATTAAAAAGTTTATTTATTATTTTCAATTTTCCGAATTTCTAAGGTGGAATATAGTTTTAATTACAGGATTCTAAATTAAATTTTTTTTAGTGTAGACTGAGGAAATACTACACACTGTTTTATTTGAAACTTTCTGGTGTCATACATTTTTGATGCATATTCTTATTATTTATTTTGAGACTTTTGAAAGTGAAAACAAAAAAAATTATTTTTATGCCACAGTTTTCCTTATCTGGCTGGACACATAATGGTGAAGCTTAAGCTTCTGGTACTTCCAAAGATGAAACATACGACACGAAAAAAAATTACCATTTGACATCACAAAAATTGTTATTAAAAGGGTGTTCTTTGCATTTAATAGTTCCTCGCAAGTCTTAAGTATAAATAAAAAAATAGCGTATTCCTCTTCCTCCCCAGCACTTCCCCCCATTTTACCCCTACAATTTTTAAAATCGACCTCTTGGTCGAAGAGAATCATTTTTCGAGAAAACACATATTCAGCTTGACTTTTTACGGTCTGTTTGGGTAGGTAATGACGAAAATAGAAAATTTTTAAGAATTTTCACCCAAATCCTGTTTGGGTACTCAAAAATTCGTAGCTTCCGACAGCAGAGGGCGCTCTTAAAAGAGTAAATCAGTTCCCGAATTTTAGCCCACAGAATTTCTTTCGTCAGAAATCTGAGTTCTGTCAAAACCAAATTCCAAACACAAAATAACGAAACCGTTTGTTTACAAACAGTTGTCAAATTGTAATTTGCGTGTAGTTTTTCTTTAGTTTCGAGAAAAGTGTGATTATTTTTCTTTCTTTTTTCTGTAGACCCATTTTGCAGCATTTTGTAAATATCAATTGTATTTATTATTATATAGGTATGTACATTTATTAAAATAAAATACTTCATATAAATTGTTAACTTGAAATAATTTCCTTATTTTTTTTTTTGTTTGTATCAAGATTCAAGACATTCTTAGAAAATAGGCGAGAAACAACTTAGTGATGAAGTTGAGTTGACAATTGTTTTCCACTCAAAATGGAAAAAAAACTTCACCTTAGAAAAATTAAATTATAATTATTAGTGATGAAGTTGTTTTTCATGTGATGTTATTTCCCAGTGATCTTATTTCCCTGCACCTTTTTTTTACGTCTAAGTATAAATTGGTTTAAGTAAAAGTAATTTGCAATAGAATGACATAGCATGACTGGTAAGGTTACTACAAAAACGGTGTTTCGTAAACTGTTGACTGCCATAATTTTAGTTCGCCTTTTTCGTATTTAAAGTGGAATGTTTCTGTTGTTTCATTTAAACCTTTAATTAAAATAAAACTATATAACTTGGCTCCAGTATATTACTTGGCAGGTATTATCTGTACATTTAAAGCTATTTTAAAGTAAAAAATAAAATAAGTTAAAAATGTTGAAATTAGACAGCAGCATAACTGCAAGTATGGAAGCATACGAAATTTAAATAAATGTATAAACTTTAAAAAATACACGTATTACCATTATAAATGCATATTTAAAAAAAAAAACAGTTTAAAAAAAACTCTTTTTTTTCAAAAATCCTAAAATTAACTTAGCCACTTAATTCATTTTAACTTTTTTTTTTAGCTTTCGCATACATTTTAAGTAGAGCATACCTGACTGAAAGTTCAATGTTTAAGGTCCTATAACTTATCAACCTGGCATCAAATAGCAAATTTTTTTTGTATTTACTCCTACATACATATGTATAGCATACTAAAAATTATTAAAATCCAATTTTAGGTATGCTTGTTTCTTGTGGAATGCGCCAAAAGTATGAAGGCAAAATTTGTTTATCTATAAACATTTTGAAGATTACAAGTAGAAAATTGTAAGACTCTTAAGTTGCCCAAGAACAACTTGGCTTTTCTAATTTACTTTAGAGTAGAAACTTTAGTCGGAACTATAACATATCTTTCACATCATTTGTGCATTTATTGTTTTATAATTTCTTTGGAAAAAAACATCAATCACTGTGAAAAAAATTAAAGTTTTCCTTAACAAGTAAAAGAGACAAACTCTCATTTGCATTTCGTCGTTCAAATTATTCAAAAAATTGCGATTTAAAAAATGTTTGTAAAATCTTTTTGAATAAAAAAAATTTCGACAGTAAACAAAATTCATCACCCAATTTTTAATACAAAAAACGAATCTCATATGAACGTGTACATAATATACCTACTCCTATACAGACGATGGTTGTATTTTACATGCTACACTTGTACATATGAATTGCCATCAGCTCACTAACTAAGCTAATGCTGTCAATACGCTCGTTGTCTTCTGCTTGTTGCTGTTTCTAATCAACCGTATAGAATCTTAATTTGTTTTTAATTCGATACAGAGGCACAGGCCACTACGAGAACCTTGAGCATGAAGGGAGGGATTGTAGATAGAATAACAAATAAAACGTCCATAAATTAAATCTGATGAATTAGTCATTCAGTAGTTTTGTTTCTGTTTTGCTGCATACTAAAACTCTTAACTATTCTGCCAGACTATGGACCTCGACGCGTTTGTGACATCGCTTTAGCAACATCGCGCCCAGAGAGGCAACATTTTTTATTTGTAATTTGTACTATAGAGAATAAATTGAACAATAAGAATTTTGTGTTCGCTTTTTACATGAGAAAGTGGGACAGAAATGTTTTGAAACCTTTTCAAGTTAATCAGCGCTTTAAACTAGACCATTTGGGAGGGGTTTTACTTTTGTTTCTTATGTAATAATCTAGCGCCAGCGATTATGTTTATTGTAAGAGTGTGATAGTTAATGTTCTATAGATACCTATTTATGTTTTTAATAGTATACGTGAAAAAGACGGCATCATTGTTTAGGGCAGAATTCATAGTCGTTACTGAAGTCATGATTTTTCTTAACTACTTTAAGTTGAGAAAAATCTTAAGCATTTGCTTAAATGAAGTCCGTATTCATAAAAAATGGAGGCTCACTTACGTGAGTGGAGGAAAATCTGGACTTGAGTTTTATTTTTCAATCAAGCTGACAACGAAAGTCCGAGTCTAGATTCTTGATAAATGTCAGACAAAAATTATTTTGGTTTTTAAATTTGTTATTGGTTTATTTTGTTAACTTATTAAAAAAATTACAAAAACTAGAATGTCAATGATAAAAAGAATGCATTTCAGTGATGAAAAGAGAGCTCGCGATATTTAAAACAAGGAAAAAGTGACATTAAAAACGTAACAAGCAAATGCTTAAGGTGACCCCTGACAACACTTATGTTTTAAATTTACTTGATTGAAGAAAATCAAAGTGCATACTTAGTTTTGATTCGTTTACGACGACTGAGGTAATCCTCAAGTAAAGACTTAAGCATTCTAGTACACAGGCGGGCACTGTTTTTAGTGCTGGGGATAAATGGTCAATTCAAATGTGGAGGAAATTCTCATGAAAACCCTACATTATGTCACACATACATTATGTATTGCACTGATTACAAACTTGGCATTTTTAAAATTGGATCTGCTAGATTTTCGAAAAATAACACGTTATATGTTCAGCCTTTTTTAATAAGCATGAAATAATTTCCAAGTAATTTTCAAATTAAGATTTATCAAAAAGGAAGTAAGGAATTACTAAAATTTTAATTGAATTTAAAAGAAAAAGGACGATTAGTTCAGATTCTTTAACGATTGTTTTTTAATTAAAAAATTACCGGCCATGTAATGGTGCATTGAAAAAAGCTAAAAACCCTGTTCTTGTACATTCGGATCAAAATAACCGACCTTAACTAACTTGGTGTGCTTAACTGGTGGCAGCAGGTGGTGGTTAGAGATTGGGCTAGTTGGAGAGGTGTGTTGGTCATGCAAGTAAGTAAATTGTAAAATAAAAATCCGAAACCGATACATATCTTTATATCGTTCTCGAGGTATTATGGTGAGTACAAAACGGTTTCACAAACGTATGAGCGTACGTATACGCATAGAAACACAGACATTTTTCAAAAAATTACAATAATTTCTAGCTGGAGTTTAATAAATATTTCAATTTGTTAAATTGTACATCATCCCAACCACGAAGCTCGTTAAATTAACATTAGTAAAACTCTATTTCAAGTACCTAATACTTCTGCAAAATTTAAAAAATTGCAATAATAGATATCAGCATAATTTCACTTCACAATTTTAAAGTAGTGTACCTACTTATTTTTTGGGTCCTTAATTTTTAATAACACGTCTAAGACATTAACTGTTAGTATAAATATTATGATCATAAAATTTGCGAAATTCTTTTATTAATTTAGTGTTTATAGCTTTCTGACAAACTATCTGTCGGTAATGCACGAAGGCTGTAAAACAACAAAAAAAAAATTAAAAACCCATATTGACTACTCTTTTATAAAAAATTCAAAAGCGTGTGAAAAAAGCCATCTAAATATCCTTTTCTCCTAAGAATATGCTTTATATTCTCTTCCTTTTTATCAGCTAAAACTGGTGGAAAAAAAACTCAACAAAAGACAAAGATAAACGGGTACTTAATACATACTTTTTTTTTGTATAACATAGAAGGAATTCATTTCTAATGCGCCACTACACGCAAAAAACTTGTGACATTATTCTCGAAGATAACTTTTCTTATTCAAAAACGTAGAGGAAACCTTTCTTCTTTTCCTCTTCTTAG
The DNA here is from genome assembly GCA_948107695.1 of Meliscaeva auricollis. Classification (NCBI taxonomy): domain Eukaryota; kingdom Metazoa; phylum Arthropoda; class Insecta; order Diptera; family Syrphidae; genus Meliscaeva; species Meliscaeva auricollis. Next base: position 35,933,579 of record OX403619.1, on the reverse strand, counting down.
GGGTAGAAGGCATTTTTATAAACGAGAGAAGTTCCATCAGAAAATACCGAGAAAAAACACTTAATGGAAACACGTTAATACATTTATTGCAGTCTCCTTGCCATGAGCATAAGACTTCCCTATTTTTCATCAAAGAAAAAATGCTTGTTTGACCTATTTAGATTTTTTTAATTCTTGAGATGTACACTTTTTTGGCATTGGAAGCATTACGTTTATTGAAACTTTTGCCAAAATATAAATATTTTGTAGAAAGAGCGCAGAGCACTAACTGAGTCAAACACGTATAAAGGCCGGAAATCATCTATTTCTTGTATTTTATTCATTTATTCAACCCCACGCAATATGAAGCTCGCTCGATGTTCATATTCAACCCCCTCTGCTTTTTGTTGCTTGTTTGTTAGCGACCTAGATTAAGGTTATTTGCCCTCAAGTTGTACTATACATCAACAGCGTCTGGTTGTCTATAGAAAAAGTTCAATGCCACCAAAGGATTCTTGGCTTGGATTTTTTCTTTTTTTGTGGTCGGCATTCTTGTATTGGAAGTTGGAAATAACTGTACCCTTCCAGCCTCTTATGCAATAGATATTGTAGTATTCTAGGTTTGCACCTATGGCAATTCGATTTGCACTGATTCATAACAGATTTCTAAGAAAAATTTAACTTTAATTGACCAAAGAGACTACAAAAACAAAATATCAAAACAAAAGATCCGTTAATGAATCACCGCATCGCGCCGATGCTGATGGAGAAAAAGATACACTCATCTCTGTAATTAGTATTCCAGTGAAGTGCTGCGAATGTATTTATGAAGTTATTGCATGATGAAAGCCCGTGTTGCTATTTAACTTGGGTAGTGGAATCTTTTGTCAGCTTTTCTTTCAAAAAAATAAATATTACTATAAAGTAGATATATAACATTCTGAAATTCGCGAAAAGTTCATCAAAAACATATACCTAAGGGTCGTTTTTATAGTTTTTTAAAGCATTTTTCTTCATGTTCGCTATGGAATGTTAACATATTTATTATGCAGGTATATTAGAGTAATCAAGTCACGCTTCAAAGGAAACTAGGCAAGTTCCAGCTTTTGTTGCATAGACAGAATTTAAATGCTTCCGCCGTGTTTAAAAATGTATTCAGGAAACGGGGATTACTTTCAAGAAAATCGTAATTTTTGTTCGTACATATAGTACAGTAAATATGTACATATGTATGTACATCAAACCTTGAGTTAAATACGGTAGTTCTGATTTTTTGCTGAGTTGTTTATAATGTTGAACCGTTGTTGAATCCATTTTTTCGACTTAGAGCACCGAACGCAACATTGGTTAAAATGCAAAAAACGTGATTTTTTTTTTTAGCTTTTTTCAGTACATGACAATTTTAGCTATGAAGGGCTAGTTTTTTACTATAAACTATGTTCTTCGGTTTCAACACGTTTTAATAGTTTGGTTAATGTTATAAAGTAACATTCAGAACCTCTTTACATACTTTTAATTTCTACTACTTTCTGTTATACATTTTTTATTGCTATGTTTTGAAAAGCTGTCTTGAAAACTGTTAAATGCACAAAACTGATATTAGGCCGTACCGTAGATCATAGTAATAGTCAAAAACTAGCAGAAGGCTTAGGCCATGCTCAAAAAAAATGTTAGTTTGTATTATATATTCATATAAATTGTTTAGACCCAAAGAAAAATATAGCATTTATTAATCTAATCTAGTCAAAAACTAGCCCTTCATAGCTAAAAATGTCATTTACTGAAAAAAGCGCAAAAAAAACGCATTTTTTGCGTTCCACGCTCGATGTCGAAAAACTGGATTTTACATCAGCTTAACGTCATAAAGAAATGAGCACAAAATCAGAACTACCGGATTTGATGCAAGGTTATGCTTAAATAAGATGGAAAGGTGTACCGTCAGAAAGTCACACCCGTTACATCTTTTAGTAAGACAGCACAATAGTTCTTGAAGGTTCATTTCAAAATTCAATTTTGGAAACAATAACAAAACTTAATACATTAAATGTTAAAAAGTTTAAATGCTTTATTGAGTGAATAGTAAGTACAAAAGATAAGACCGAAAAACATGACAAATGTGTCACAGCCGTCACAATTGAAATACCTCTTAGTTTTGCAACCAAAAAAATTAAACTTCTTAGATAAATTGTCAGTTTCCTCAAAATTCGTGCACATTCAAAACAGCTTTGGCAAAAAAAAATAGAAACACTAATTACTTTTGAGCTTGACTTAGATTCTTAGAATTGTCGATTACGTAACGAGAACGTTGTCTCTTTGAGAATCATGGATCAACGCCGAATACCATCGCGGAAAAAAGTGTGGAAAGTTAATTTATTTATTTATTTTTTCAATCTATAAGTACAAAAACTTTACAGAGTAAGTGGTTGCATAATGTGCATTTCATTAAAATTTATCATAAAATAGCTCTGAAACCGATTTTTTAAACAAATATCTATTTGATTTTTAATCAATATGGTCGTATATTGAGTTTAAAACTGAACAAGAATTATATATAGGATCACATTTACCACAGTTATTTCTATAGAAAGGAAAATAATAAAAATGTTTCGCGCAGAGCTCTAGCTGGAGCATAAAGGAAACAAAAGCAAGCAATCCGATTACAAATCCTATCTCTAGCAAACATAACTAAGTAACTCTTACGCCTAGCACGAAGTGAATCCTAGTCTATCAATTAAGATCTTACTTCATAGGGTGGCATCGTGTCATTGACCCAGTTAAATTTCCAAATTTTCAAAGGCAAACCTTGTGAACCTTTTTGGCAGAGATTCTATACGTTTAATGTTAACTTCATAGGAAAGGCACCAAACACGGCAAGCAAGTTCTAGTACAGATCATATCATAGATGCATAGGTTGTCTTTAAAGTGTACGGGTCCGTAAATCCTTTGGAGTTCTTCTTAAGAAAACTTAATAAGCGGTTAGCCTTTAATATTATATAACCATAGTGACTGTTGAAGTTAAATTTGATATCCAAAATACACCTAAATCTTTTTGAACGTTAACTCGTTTAAGGTCAGTATCACCGATTTAAGTTAAGGAAAAACTTGAAAAGTTGTATAAAAGCGAGGAAAAAAACTTGGAAAAAAAACCCAGTGTTTCAAAATTATGTAACTAGATTTTCGTGCTTTTTTCCACGGCATTTGGCGCTGCCGAAAACTGAATGAAAATTTTGTCGAAAACTGTAAAAAAAAAATAAATGCTATAAATGCTTCGCAGCTTAATCATCTGTCAAATGATAGTCCACACAACGATACTTACTGAATTCATTTATTTTGTGATTATATTTTTCAAAGTGCGAGGAAAATTCTCGAGACCGTCGTCCTTCCGATATTTTAAAAGTTATTTAGCTATTCGCCACAGAGACAAATCCAGCAAGCCAAAGATGAACAAATCGGTTCAGCCGTTCTTTAATTATTAAGTGTGTGTAACTAACCAGATTCATTTGTTTTATGTACGAAGGATTTAGAGGAACAAAAGGGTAAGTGACATTTTTTGATTTTTGACTTTTGTTGAGGTATGAAGGTCCTTTTTGCTAATTTAAATTTCTGTCTCATTATTATAATTTCTCTACACTTGTACAATTTTTTTTTAAGATCACGTTAGGTCAGGGGTTTCATACACTTTGTTAGAAGAAGAAAAACTTTAGGCCTCGATACTGAATAATGTTTGAATATGTCACTTCTTCTTCTCAACGATTCCTACATAATTTAGATTAAAAAAAATATTGTTTATGACAATTGGTCCCAATTCTAGCGGTCATTTGACAGTTAAATTGTTCGCCGTTAGTGATCCTTAGTTTTGCCCAATAGCCATTAAGAGAAAATTAAATTCGGTTTTAAAATCTTTACATACACATAATATTGTTGTTAATGAAAGAATCTGGTTAGCCAAGACCATGAACCTATAATTGACGAAACATACGTAACGCAACGTTTTCTTAATTGTTTAATAGAATGTGTATTATTTATAAACGTCATAAATATTATCATAGCTTAATCGATCGTCATTTCGATTATCAAGTAAATGTTTAATAATCTTCTTCATTGAACATTACCAAATTCTAAAATTTTAATGATAAATAATTTTATTGCGTTATTTTAGCATGTCACATGTTTATGGAACAAAAAAAAAACAAAGGGGGACAATTGACCACAATCTTAATCGAAATGTAGTGACTTTCGCGACATATATGTGCTTCGTCATCCTTTTGTATTGAGAATTGTATTGTATTTAGTTGAATATTTAACTGTCTCCTCAATGCAAATATATTAAGTTGGATTTTTGTCCGTATGATTCTTCTTTAACAATACATACATGTACATTTTTTGTATGCTACTGAGAAAAGAACCATCACAGAGGTGGCCGTGATTTGTTGCCTATGAGTTTACCAAAACACTGAACTTAGTTATTTTTTCTTAAATATAAATAAACCAACATTCACTCTCTATCAGCTGAACGGCCATACTTTATCAATATTTTTCAATATAAGATATTTCCGCACTTTTTTTCATCCTACTTTGGTTCAACATTAAAACAATGTAAAACGGGCAGGGAAGGAGGGCAACAAGCCAGTCTAAGGCTCTTAATTTTGACTTCTTTTGAATTTTAATGGTTTCCACCAATCAACTCAAAATTACTAAAAAAACATGTCCTCGAAATATTTTTGATCTACGATGAGATTAAGCCTAGCCAGTCGTTAGATAATATACTGGAAGGAGAAATGTTGACTTTTTTAAAAATCAGAGTGGATTGCGACTTGTTATAAAAATCAATCGCCGTGCGTTAAGGGGCCAATCCATAGATTCCGTCGCGTGCGTTACGTCGACGTTTTCAACTGACAGCTCGATAAAATATACACGTTCTTATGAGAAGCGACTCATACGCAACGGAAAAAGTAGCCGAACTTTCAACTTCATCGACAACGCATTCGTTGAGGGAACGGACGCAAAGGATTCTATGGGCTGGCCACTTTAGTCTCACAAAAGCTCAAGAACGGCTGAACTGATTTTTATGATTCCTTTCTTGATTTGTTTTTCTTAAATCAGGGGTGGTTTAGAAAAAAAAAATTAGAATATCTTTAAGGGAAACCAGGAAAATTGAAAGAAAATAAAAGTCACTAACAAACGCGTAGAAATTCGCAGAATTAAGTTGAATAATATGTGAAATACCGCGGTAAAAAGCGCGGAATACTGGTGAAAGATTGCGGACTACAGTGGAATGTACCACGAATAACCGTACCGTGGAAAATTGAGTAAAACAACGCGGAGAAAATAGAAAAAAAAAAAACACGGAGAAAACCTTGGAAAGTTATTATGTGGACTACGGTGGTAAATGCGGAGAATACCGTGGAGAAAATCGAAAATCGTTTTTTCTTAGGTATCCTTAAATTTTTCCGCCACTTTTCACATTTTTCCTCAGCTTTCCACACTTAAAAAATAAAAATAAGGGCAGGACCAGGACAACATCTGTCGGGTCAGCTATTTTTTTTATATATTTTTCTCTTATTTTCGTTTTAATTATGTCCAAAGGTAACTAAAGTTTGTTGTGAATGTAGGTCATAGTTGAATAAATAGAGAACTCCTATTGTCAGTGTTTTTTGAAAATATTTTCCCCCGAAAATCACTTCGAATCTGTGGGAAAATTTATAAAAAAAAAACTCTATATCCTGGACTTTTAGAATGGAATCGAGTATTTGGAAACAATCGGAGTCGATTTTATCGAAAGCGTATAAGAAAACTGTTTTCGATTCAGCACATTCCGAACAGAAAACAAATTTCAATATAAATAAATTACAATTTAGCTGGTTCAGTTTTCTGAGATTTCAAATAATTTCCTCTGACAGAAACTGAGGAAGCGAATCTAGATTTTTTTCTTGCTCAGCTTTTGACAGCCAAAAGTAAGAAATTTTACTGGTTCGGGATGTTGAGATTGCTAAGCACTCTGAGAGTCTGAGATCTCAGAAACGTAAACTGGATAAATATGATAGGGAAACGTTTCCCGATCACATAAATGTCACACATTTGATAGAAGAATATCTCTTCTATCAAATGTGAGAATAACATTTTATTCAGATAACGATGATTGAATAACTTAAAAGTGAATAGAGAAAATTGATGAGCCTATAAATTTTTAATAATTTTTGTTCAACTAGTTGTTACTGGTGTCAACAAACATCCATCATGATTTAAAATAAAATTGTAAAACTATGGTTTCTAAAAAAATAGTTCATTTTAGGATACTTTCAGATTGATATCAAATGTCATTTAAATTGAATTTCCTTACCTAATATGTACTACCTTCTACCTTCCACTTTTATTATCTAACAAAACCAGACTTTATATTGCGGTTTTGTTATGTCATTTAATTGCGAATTAAATATACCTTCATCAGTAACCTAACAAATCTACTTCCAAGATACATTTATCAACTTTTATTTAGATCTAGAAAAAACTTATCCTCGAATCTCTTTTAAGTTTTTTTTTTTATTTTCTATATTATTTTTGTTCATTTGCTCTTGTTTCCTTTACAGGTATATTATCTTTCCAGTTACACATTTGTGGCATTCTCTAAACTTTAGTCTAAGTAATAACAATTAGTTTAAAAAAATTCATATCATTTACGTAAGTTGAATAGCTTTAGTATAAATATGTACATAAATATATTATTACTTGTGATAAGATACACCTTCTCGGCATTAATACTTTATCTATCAAGATACTATGTTTGGCTTTTATCATTTGTTATTATTTGTTTTAATATTTAAATACAAAAAAAAACCTTTCTAAATTAAAAGGTTTTTTTTTTATTTTGAAAAATCAAATAACCCTTACATTTAATTTTTTTCTTAAGGCCTCCGCTATTTTCAAAGTTTTCATATTCATCTCCGTTGCCAATACGGTTGGTGTTAAAAAGTCAGAAAACAACTCGCTCTTAAAGCAACTGTGTTTCTTAAACGCAATAAAAAACAAAAATAAAAAAAAAGAGCGAGTCATTTTGTTGTCGTTTTAGCAATAACTATATGAGTAACATTCATTAATTCAAGTACTTTCGTAAAGGCAAGAGACTAACTATTTGAATAACGTTTGCGACTGAAATCTTTTTGGAAGGGAATGAATTTGTGCCTCAATTACAACCAACTCTGTCAAACTGATTTAAATGAATATTTGATTACTCCACCCCAAAAAAAAAAAAAAATACACTCACTACATCATCATCGTAAAAACGAGATGTAGTGATTATTCGGGATTTGAAGGAAAAACATTTGACCGAATCACGACTAACCTAAAAGTCTTCTTGATTTCAAAGACTTTGTGCATTAAAAACATGCCGGAGTAAGGATTGCCAGAAATGTTTGTAACTATTAGAGATTTACACTACTTTTACAAAAAGTTAAACAAAATATTAAAATTTTTCCAGAACATAAGGCTGAATTTTGTAAAAATATTGAAAACAAAAATTATCTCTTTGAAAAAAAGTTTTTGATTATTAAAAACTATACATTTTCAGAAAAAAAGTTTTTACCGCTATCAAAATATTAGGTTCTCAAAAGAACTTAATATTTGAACCCACACGCCACACAGTGGGACGAAACCCAATTAAAAGCGATTAAAACCCCTTGTTTAGAAAGGTTGATTATAGGTTTAAGAGGTTGAAGAAACCAAATCTAAAGTCAAAATTCACCCAGATCTTGTGTCAGCACAATTTGTATGCCTTTTTTTTACTTATTTTACTGGAAGACCATTTTAAATAAATAATAAAGATCCTACAATGGCTTAAGACATTTTAAAATCTACTCTTCAGTCTCTTTTTCAACTTGAGACGCTATTAAGTCTTTTATATGTAAAAAAAAATGAAAATTTCACAACAATCGTAAAAAAAAAAAATCTGTTTTTGAATTCCAAACAACTACTACATTCAAATTAAACAAAAAATATGGGGTACATAATAAAAAATATTAACAGGGTTTTGTTTGCATTTTATTGTTCCTGAAGCTTGAAAACAAAAAAAATGGCGTATTCCCCTCTCCAGCGCTTCTCTTCCATTTTTCAAATTGATGTGTTTCGAATCCTTTTGGTCAAAGAGTTTGTTAGAAAGTTTGTGAGAAACAAATATTTAGCTTGAGATTTTGAACATTTCATTCCATGGGTCTGTCCCCCTGAAGTTAGCGCCAAAAAAGATAGCGGGCAGCAAAGTTCCCAACAAATATTTTTTCATGTTTTGACATAAAAAGCAATTAAAACAACAAAAAATTTAAATTTGTTAAGAATATCCGTCAGGAGAGAGATTTAAAAACAATAAAAATGCAAACTTTTTCGATTTCCGTACCTTTAAAAAGTACCTTTTTAAAGTATTTTGTTAATAAATAGAAATAGAAATTATTTATTGGCCTAAAAATTGAAAAATCCCAAAGTGTAGTATAGCTGTCAAATTCAACCTTTTTTGATTTTTTTTCGATTTTTTATGAATTTTTGGCTAATTTAAAGTGAAAATTAAAAAAAAGTTAGGTTCAAAATATATCAATATTTGTATCACATTCTTTAAAGACCTTAATTTTAAAAATCCATGGCGTGAATTTTGAAATATTAATATTTCAATCACATCATGCCGAACAATTTTTCATTTTTTGTTTAGAGAACTTCAATTTTTTTATAGAACCTACTTTAAATCAAGTAAAACCTTGCATACATCCAACCTCGCACCATCCCCAAGCAGGATGGTGTGGTTGCAGAGGGACAGCATAAGTATAAAAAGTTACAAAAGATAGGAAATTTGTTGAGGCTTTCAAAACTGCCTTTATATTTTATTTAGTTATTGGTTGTAGAGATATTGATGATCAAGACAGAAACGTCATTTTGTAACAAAAATCGTATGAAAATTTTAAAAATTTGGAACTGACACAACACAATTTTTTGGACTTTATAAAGATTTAGCTCAAAAAAATTGATCAAGTTGTTGCATCAAAATACAAAATAAAAGAAAAATTTAATTGTTTAGTTTTGCCCCCTTTTATTTTGACTACGGTGATTTCTAACAGTAATTCAGTAAAAAATCTAAGGTTTCAAATTCTTTTTGTTATGTCTGAATAGGAGATTTTTTTTTGGAACTAAAATTTTGTGGAGATTTTATCCGATTGAGTTTTTTTTTAGAGTTAGAGTATGTCTCCCATTTTTGGTATGACAGCTGATAAATAGAAACTGCACACTCCACTTCCAGAAACAAAATCAGGCTGGGAAAAACATCGTGATGAGCATTAGTAGATTTGCCTTCTCGACATCCACAAAGATTATTGTATTGGTGGTCTCCTAATGCAACTAATCGATTATATTGAAATCGACGAAACACACTCATTCAGCATATTGAATGTGTTTGTCTTCAGATTAGATTACATCGGCTCGGACCACTATGGACTTAGAAACACACAGGATCTTCGAAACATTTAATCTGAAATTATGACACTGTAAATAGAGTGGAGACAAACCGGTTTTGGTATCCGTGCAAACTGCAAACTAACACGTTTTGTCAGGATGACTCCGGAGAATGCTTGCTGATATCACAATCTAGAGTTTGCAGATGATATCAACGTGATAAGAAAAACAGCTGTTACTTGTGCTTTTCAATCATTGATTCAAAAGCGAGAAAAGTGGTTCCCGTTATAAATGAAGTGAAACACAGGTACAAGCTGCAACCAACGAGTGTCAATTTTTATCATAGACAAAAGTGACTGTCACCATTGTATATATATTCTAGGTTTTATATACAATGCTGTCACTAGGTTTAACTTCGGGATAGTCATGAAAACTGTCTACTTGGGCAGAGGTGTCAACTCAGTAAAATTAATCAATGCAGTAAACGAGCTTCTGAATCTCCCTAGCCACTGTTTATTAAATTGACGAAAATCAAAGCCTTATCGTGAAAAAAAAACAAATACTCACACAAAACCAACAAAACCGTTATCATCAAAATTTCCATTTTTCTAAAAATCGATTTAGTGAAGGTAACTACTTAAAATTTATTGATAACCAACGCTACAAACTCACTGATAACAAATATACCAACGGCCGACATTTTAAGTGGGGTCGAATCCCTGGCAGACGGTCCCAAAAATACATTATTTTTTCAAATACCATTCACTTTACAAAGTGTTAAAAAAATAATAACAAAAATTTCGGATTTCCGTTAAGAAATTACCACTTATGTTTATATTGTGAACAAAATAATTATATTTTTAAAAGAACTAATATTTTTCTTTCTTGTGAACATAAATAAACCTAAAATGAATTCAGAAATGATCGAGTTAAACATCTTTAAGTACGTGACATCACTCAAAATTTTTTTTTAATAATAAATTGAGATTTTGAGAATAAAGACAAGTTTTGAAGTATAAGTTAATGATATACTCGACAAGACCTACCAGACCTTAGGGTACGAGAAACAGAGGAAAACTTCATCTTTTCTGATGGAATGACCAGGTTGAAGGTGACCCAGGTTGAACGACTTAAGGTACGAAATTGGAAGTGGTTACATGAAGATCGAGCTGACTGAAAGATACTATAATACGACTTTGATGCAAAGCCAAAGCTGCCATAATGCTGTTATTGAAAATATACCTGCACAGAAAAATTGTTGACGAACTATTTTTGACGGGAACACGTTAGCTGAAGCAGAGTGCGCCTCAGTATGGCTTAATTCAATTTCAGTGTAGCCTGATCCGTGTTAACTCACCAAAAAGAGCCAACGCTTTTAGAAATAATAGTTATTTTAATCTCAATGCCATCAAAAACTCTTTCTTATCCTGTTTTCTTAGAAAGAGTTTTCAACCAGTTTCGTACATACATACCTACCAACATATTAACTTTTATTAATTATTTTCCCTCTATTCTCAATCAACAACAATGTTTAATATAAAAAAAGAATTTAACATCTATACTAAGGTAAACAAAACAATGTTGGTTAAAACAGACTTTTAACTTATCTTAAAGGTTTGCTACATGAAGAAAAAAAAACTCGTTTTTGCTAGCAACAAACTTGTGATCACCAACTTTGGACCATCATCATTTTCCTTAGTCTAGTCACCGGATAATTAATTATTTACTTGTTAGTCATTTTCTTGTTTTTTGTGTCATATCATAGAAGTTAGAGATACATACAATAAAAATTATAATGATCTTTTAACTTCAATAATTTTTTGTGATGCGATTCATGACAAGAACGTACCTCTTTCTATGGTTATTTGATATAAACTGTTTAAATTATTTGAATAAAACTGAGTCGCTACACCAATGTGTAGATATTTTAATTAAATGCTCACTCGTCCAATGAATACAAATAGCAGAGAATTTAAAAAATATACTTCGTATATTGAAAACTCACCTTGAATGTTGCTTTTATTTGCTGCTGCTGCTACTTTTAGTTTTTCAATTTATTCGCACTTTTTAGATTTATCTTGATTGAATTTGCTTATTCGACGAACTCTTTTTTTATCCCTGTTTCGGAATACAACTTAAAAATTATTAAATAATATTATTAAACAAATAATAAAATTTCATTTAATAATATGGTGCATAATAATTAATAATTGAAGATCATAGTTAAGATTGTCTTTATTTGAGTTACCTATAATGAGGTAGAGTTTATTAAAATAATGTTAATATTTTAAATCTCATTTGTTTTTAAACCACTTCTGCTGCAAATTTCTTCTCTCAATTCAGCGAGACCAGGAGTTCATTGTGTCAATAGATAGCTTATTTTATCGATGAAAGATTGAAGTATTATTTTATTTGCATTTTCAATGTTATTTATTATATCAACAATGAATATTTCATCATTTATTGGTCCTATTATATTGTTTAATTCTAGAAGTGATGCCATACCAGAGATATCTTGTTTTGTACCTTATATACAATATGTTTTTCCGGACTAAGTGCACAAAAAATATATTAATATTCGTAGACTACGCACCGAAACACGAAACGGTGACACGAAAAAATAAACAAGACGACTTAAAATTCACTTAAAATATCTATTTTCAATAGATAATGATAAAATTCTTTAATTAAAATTCAAATCAAACTTAAAAAATAATTCTGCTGAGCCTTTATTCGATATTAAAATATTTTTTTTAGAAGAAATTTCACATTTTCTTCATTCTTTGTTAAGTTTGCGACGAGAGTTTTTCGCCCGTTTTGTTTTCTTTTTTTTCTCTTAAATTATTGTAATCACTTTTGGTGTGGAATTGCTGCCCGATATTTTTATGATTTGAATCAAATTTATTATTTTCTTTTAGAATAATTGCACAATAACTGTTTGCAAGAAGCTAAAAATTTTTTTGTGCAAAAAAATGTTTGAAGGAAATTTTGCATATTTTTTTCACATAAAAAAAATGCACGGACAGCCAACTACGAACTATTAGAAGAAGGAAACATAAGGAATAGAGATGGATTTTTTAATTTTTTTGACGTTCTTCGGATTTATGTGACATTCGAACCCAAGTGAAAACTGAACACTGTTGTTATCTCATGTGGAACAAATTTTCTTTTATGAAATTGAGTGTGTTAGAGTGAGATAACATTTTTAAATTTTGCAATAAAATCCAGTTAACGAAGGAACGAAATGGGAATATGTTAAAATGGCAACAACTGAGGATAGATTTCACTAAAATTTGAGTACAGGGTGTTTGATGAAAAAATTAGCTTACATCCACTGGGCGCATTCAGTACCTACGTTCTGTATCCCCGCATTTCCCGAAGAGAAAAATCCAATCCAACTTCTCTTCATCTACAAACCAGTGTTTTTTAAGACTTGTCCAAACCAAATGTTAGTCATTTTATATGGAATAAATAGAATCCCACTACTACATTCAACATTAAGACATCCGATGACAGGATTTTGATCCACTCAAAAAATCCAGAATGCGATGACTCTATCATGGATTGAATGTTGGATTGTTGGTCTCCATGGGCCATCGCACTGACAAGCTTCGTTTTACCCCGGTTCAATTACCCCAGTGTGCGATGGCCCCATAAGATTATCTGACGACCCCGGGTAAGGGAAGATTCACACGCTTAGCTGGAATTCATGATAAACAGACAACGAGGTATGCTCATTAGATTTTTGACAGTTTTTTCTGTGACGTCATAATCAGCTTTCTCATGGGCAGTTCGCCCGAACGTCAGTTATGGATTGGAGAAAACATTTTTTTTTTCATTGAAAACAACAAATATGCAACTAAATTTACAACAAAAAATTTGATTGTTAGCATAGGAGATGACTAAAGGCTTGTCAAATCAATGTGTGACATTGCGACACGACATGTGCGACACGATTTTTATATGAAAAACATTTTGCGCTTAATCGCATTTGGTGTGGGTACTCTCATGTGACGCTGTGTAAATATATTTTGGCGTTGTCGTGTCGCACTGTCGTGTCGCGCTGTCGCACCTTGGTTTGGGCAAGCAAAACGAATTTTATTTTTCAAAACTTTTGGAGCGTATTAAAAAGTTATCAAAGTACACGATTGGCCATTTGGGTTTTACTCCAATTTTTGTGAGTAAAAAAGTCGGTTCATCGCATCCCAGAAACGTGAACTGATTTATTTCTCGAAATCAAAATTACGCCCTGGATGCACTTACTTATTTCTTCGTTAAGTTAGGTAATGTCAGTTTCTGACAGCTAGCTGTCACTCCATTATCTGTAGTCGTAAATTTTTGTTTTCAGAATTTAAAGAAGGACTAAATTTTCTGCGATGGCTGGACGTGAAGCTATAAAACGAGCTGTACAACAAGTTCGCCCAATTCTTTCCGTTGATCGGGAAGAAGCAAGAAAACGTGCCCTCAACTTGTATAAGGCATGGTATCGTCAAATTCCTTACATTGGTAGGTATTCTCAATTAGTGCTGATAGGTTATGTACTCTCGCCAACAAAATTGTTATATAAATCGAATTCGATTGATCCTTCTTCTTGCCTCTTGTTTCCAGTAATGGACTATGACATACCCAAAGATGTCGAGGAATGCCGTGCTAAACTTCGGGAGCAATTTATCAAGCATCGCAATGTTACCGATATTCGTGTCATTGATATGCTCGTGATAAAAGTAAATGAACAAACAATTTGGTCAGAACTATTTTTATTTGTTTATATTTTTTCAGGGTCAAATGGAGCTAAAAGAATCTGTTAACATTTGGAAACAGAAGGCACACATCATGCGGTACTGGAAAGAATCCGAGGAACCAAAACCAACAGACTTTCTTTCGAAATTCATTCAGGGACAAAATTAAAATTTTCTTTATGAATGTTCATGTCAGAGAGTAACGAAGCTAGAATAATCAAGGAGTAACATACGCAAGAGTGTTTTATTTATTTATATTTATATTCTATCTACGTGAAAATACGCCTAGAAATGGCAACACAGTGACCTTTTAGCATTTATATGATCATAACCATTCTTAGTCATTTGTTAATCTTTGCATAGTTTTAAATAGTTGGTCAAATTCATAAGATTTGCAAAGCGGAACCCATGTAAAGCAGATATATAACAACACATAAACGCAAATGGAAGATCATATGCATTTGCACAAGAAAACATATGTATGGTACTACATTTTGGTGGTTTGTTCATTTGCCAGATTTTTTTTTTTTTTTTAATATGATGGAAAAATACAATAGATGTTAGTTTGCAAGGTATCCCCAAAATGCACTGGAATTATAAGTTCAATAATCAATCCTTTAGTTAAACCGCAACGATTGAACCATTTTATACCAAACTTTCTGATATACATTAGGGTAGGAATGTTAATTGTTCTGCAAACAATATAAACAATTTGGTTTGGAATCCAATTAAAAAAAAAAGACAATAGAACAATTTCAGGAAACTTTTTTACAAACATTTTACATTTCCTTAAGATTTGAATTAGGGACCACCAACCAGATAAGTATGACTTAGTGTTCTCCCGTCTACTAGAAGAAGTTTAATTCGCATACTTAAGTGAACTCTACCGATCTTGTATTATCTATTTAGACCGAGAGCTCACAGCAATTTTTGGGTGTGAGTGATAGCATAAAATCACTGGTACTTGCAAATCTCGAGTGCGTCTTGCAGGTAGAATGCCCCTGCGTGCTTGTAATGAGGAGATACTGTTCTATCATTGCAAAGAAGAATTATCTTACAATCACATATAAACCAAAAGTTGTTTTTTGCATTTTTCGAGTGCGTCGGTCAGGCAGATAACATGATATAGGTACACAGTTTATTTAAGTGTTAAATTGACGAAATTTTCACTTGATACATATGTCAGTCAAAATTTATCAAATGTACATTTACAGCCAAATTAAAAAAAAAAAAACGTGGAATAGCGAAGGACTAGGCCTTATTCCGTGGACTAAGTGCAAAATGTTACTAATAAAATAAAATTTCTAATAAGTTACGTTTACGAAGCTAAACCATCGAAAATGGTGGTTTATTGAAGGAATAAGAGTGTAATGTATCAATTTCTTTTTTTTTTATTGTAAAAATATTGAGTGAATTGAATTTAATTTTGAATTAAAGGCAATAATGGTAAGATTTGAGGAGTTTTCAAATCGTTTGCAATTATTTGACAATCTGCCTTGAGCGGCAAGAAAAATAAAAATCTACAAAACTAAATTTACCGTTAGTGCTCCAGTTATCACTCCTTTTCCTTTTTTTTAGTTGAATTTGCCATTTTGCAATCTGGAAAACTGCAGATTAAAGATGATAATAATTTATGGAAATACGTAAACATGAGAATACTTTGGTGTGTTTTCGCAATATACCACTAACGCCATTAAGAAAAGAACCCAAGTTGGCGAAACTTAATGCAAAGATTTTTGGTAAACGTCAATTTACTATTCCACGAGCATTTGTTTTATATTAATGGGAAATTTTAATCCATAGCTTAGTTAAGTCTATGGTTCAGTTAAGTCTTAAACTAGAGGTAGAATTTGAATTTTTTATGAATGGGGCTCTGAAGTGTTTGTGAAATCTCTGAGCTCTCAGTAATCTCATGTCGAATTCCTTTCAAAAATAAAAATTCATACGATTTGAAGGAAAAAATTGGAGTGAAATCGCTGAAATCGGAATTCGACATCAGAAAGCTTAGCAGGATTTCCCAGTAAATTGTGCCTGTCAAAAAATCTTTTGATTCGTTTCTCAGCTTCTGTGAAGAAACATTTCTGAGATCTCAAGAAACCTGGAACTGGCTAAATAGTCTAAAGCACAGTGCTCATATTTAATAAATATGTTTTTTAGTTTTGATATTTGTTTTGTAGTTAATTAAGGCAATAGACACATCAAACAATATACTGTCGTTTGTTTTTGTTCGCACGCGCGAACGATTTCTTTAGTTTTTAAATTTACATGAAGCAAATCGTTCGCACAAACGAAAACGTTTGTTCGCTTTCGTCATACAGAATGTCCTCCTGAAAACATAACATTCAAGAAGGACTTAAATAGGTCACAAAGTGGCTCTCTCTTCTCATGTAAATAAGCTATCGGGCGGGTCTATACATACCGATTTTAACATACAGCGTGTAAGTATGGTGGACAGCACTAGAAAAAATTTTTATTGTGAAAAAACTAAGTAAAGTTCAAAGGTAAGCTTGTATGCATGGGCGTACATTTTATATGCTCATACAATTTTATTTTTTATTTGTTCTAAATTCGTTTTTGAAGTACCTAATTTTTGGGTGTGACCCCCTGATCAAAGTCCTGCGTACTCCCTTGCTTGTATGTGCGTAAGTGGATCACTTCGTACCACGCCCTCCGCATCACTGAACACCCTCATCCATCTAACACCCTCTTGGCAATGATTGAAACCTGTAGGTAGAACTCTAAAATCACATAAAAAAAAGGGTTTATGAAAAGGTTTTTGAGACATGATTTTTAATTTTTGTTTTTTTCAAGACATCTTTATTTTAGTTTTTTATTAGTATCCACGTCATATCTTGAGTTATAAATATCCAATGTAAACAAAATCAAATGGTTAGTTAGTTATTCAAAGCTTATAAAAAAAGTAAGATTAACATTCATTAGATACCAAAAAAAAACATACATAACAGGCATATATAAAACAAATATTCTGATCTTTATTAATACATTTTAAGGTTTAGGTATTAAAAAATTACGAAAAATCTGATTTTTTGGTCCATCAACCCTCTGGAGCGTACTTTTTTTTGAAATTCAAATCCATTAAAATTGAATCGGTGAGTGGAAGAAGATAAGAAAAGAGCTTAACATTTCTAAGCAACCTATCGAGGTATTCGTCAGAGCGGATTAAGGATGAAATCGGAGAATTTTCCGATCCGACGGATACCTCGATAGGGCCGATTTTCTTCGCAGCTAAGTTGGACAGTTACGTGACGGACTTTTAAGAAGAAATTTGGGGTTTACCCCGATATCTCGAAAAATAAAATCTCGAAAGACATAATCTCGACCCAAGATCTCGAATGACAAAAATCTCCAGAACCAAAATATCGAGTACAATGTAGAATAACAAAAATCACGAAAGACGAAATCTTGAACAACAAATCTTGAGATTCCAAAGTAAAATGGATACTTAAAGTTTTTTTTCCGTATAATGTACATCGTAATTTTCTTTATACATCCATATTTTGACTCTTTGATTTCTATTATATCGTTCTATCTTGAAAACGACTTTCGAAATTTTTTCGAGATAAATAAAAATCGACCCTTCGAGATAACTAAATTCAGGATTTTTTTAATCAAAATTTTTATTATTTGCAAGATTTTGTCCATTCGAGATTTTGGTCATTCTAGATAACGTAATGATCCCAAAAATTTGATAGATAGATAGATTCAGTGGCCTAACGAAACACCCCTGACCGACCAACAAGCTCTCTTAACCAAAGACCTATTAGACTAAGAGCCCACAGCAATTTTTGGGTGTGAGTGATAGCATAAGATCACTGACACTTTTAATATCGAGTTCTTGCATACTGTACTGAGGCATTTCTGACTTCTGAGCAATACTGAATCTATCGCCTGTATGTAAAATTCGGTTATTTGGGCACATAATTGGTATAGCAAAATCATTATATGGCAATTTCTGAATTGTCTCATAACTTTTTTAAGCAGGCACAGCATTTTCGGAATTTGAAGTGGGTTATCTTCTAAATAATATAAAACGCATTGTATTTTGTCTGCTGAGATTTGGTCTAAACGTACCTATAGGGATAGTTTCCCCAACATAATGTACCTACATCAAAACAATTCTTAACCGAAGTTTCATGTATGTTGTCCAAGTAAACAAACTGACATCTGCATCAAACAATTTCTGTTGGTAATTTTTTTCCGAATAAAGCAGTCGAAACGATGGCTCCAAAGCAAATGTGAGTAGTATAGCTGTACTTTATTTTATCCCATTTTGATTGGTCTTTTTTTCAAAATTACATGTATGTACACTACAGCAAAAAATAACACAAGATCCAGTTTTGTGTGTTGTTTTTGTTAAAAGTAGGTAAGGTGTCTGTACATTATACTCGTATTTTGAAAATACAATCCAATACAAATCAGTTCTGGGGAAAATAAAAAAAAGCTAATGTATGTATACTATTTCTTTGTTCCCGCCAAGCAAAAACAAATTTAAAAAAAACATAATTTTACTACGAAGTCATCAGTTATCCAAAATTTTATTAAACCAGAATCTTATAAAATAGCTACCTACTTACTTTCATGATAACCAAAATATTTTTGCCAAGGTAAAAGTTAATGTTTAGATAGGAGACAATTATTAAATCATGTGTTTAATCGACCAGTAGTCAATCACGAAAAGGTACCTACTTATTGTTCTCAATATGTGTTACATAAAATGTACCTACAATCTTATCAAAATATATTTAACTGCATTAAGTTTATCTTCACATAATTAATAGCGGTTACTTGTACATGTACAGTACATATTCGATCATTTTGATTATTTTTTATATTCTATGAAAACAATTTGTAAATGTTGATAAAGTCCAAGCCCACAGAGATGTAGCAAACTCAGTCATTATAATGGTTCCAACACTTTACGCAATCTACTGGCTGCTAGATAGTAAGTACATTGACAAACTTGAACTGAACAAAAATTGACACTGACTGATAGTTTTTATCAATCATATTTGCAAAATGGATGGTCGGGAAAGTCTTTTCATGCAAGTTGAGCGAGGAAATTGTCAATGTCAACTTTGTTTTTCGGCAGAATTGCGTTAAAATCTTAAGCCTATGATATTATATTATTTTTTGATTCTCAGCTACAAACAAAATCCACATGATAGCGAGAAACGTATGAGCGAATGAACAAAAAGATTTTTGTTTTAACTGTTGTCAATTATCATTTGATAGTTGATAAATATTGAAGTTTGATGATTTAATTATAGAAATCATACCACTCGGATTGAGGGGATAACAGTAAAAACCCAAGTTAGAATCAAAAGAATGCAAACGCATAACGGGAGCGAGTAAATAATAGAATAATGGAATAAGGGCCAACAGCAGATTTTGGGTGTGAGTGATAGCATTAAATGATTGGTATTTTTGGAAAGATCTTTTGATTGTGTGTCGATTTCTTGCTGACCGTAGCTTGCGCGTTTAGAATTAAAAGTGCAATAACATTGTTGTTTCTTAAAACCTTATCATACTAGAAAAAAGAAATGCCACTAATATGTATCCTTCTTCATATGTTTTAAGTCAGTTTACATATTTCCATCTGCCATAAGATGCACTCAAAATTCCTACATTGTGTGCATATTTCGGACACATGAAAACACGTCAACCATGATCATCGCGTTCGCGTGCCTTTGTAAAGTTTTTTTTTAAGTTTTTGAAAGAATTTTTATTCCATCTTAAAAAAATGACTTTTAGCCCAAAGTACCCTAACGGAACTAATATATACATATTCTGGATATCAATATAGTCTACCGCAGAAAAAGTGTTACCATCTTAAGTTTTGCACCGATACAAAGTGAAAAGAAAAACATTGTTTTATTTTACCGATAATGTTCCATTTTTTCAGTGGAATACTGACCTACAAGTCTGACACTACTACAAATCATGCAATGCAAATATTGCTGAAATAAATAGTTTACCGTAGTACAAGTGTTCTCATCTCAGGTTTCAGCTCTTTGTCTGAAAAAGAATTATGTTACTTTCAAGAGAACTGCTGATTGACATTAAGTGCTTCAAATTGTATGGGTTAGTATGTGCCTTTCCTTACAATCACACTGTGTTTAATTGTATTTTTGGTAGTTTAACCCCATATTGTGCTTTGGAAAATATTAAAAAAAATAGTGGAATTTCCGATAACATTATGTCATACAACTGTTTTATATTTGTAGTGAGCTCTTACAATTATTATGTACCTAAAAAGCATACAGAAAACAAATAAAAAAAAAACAAAACAACGGTCCGGAAAAATATTCATCTTATTTTCAATGCTCTGCAACACATACATCTTTTTTTATCTAGAAAGGAACCTTTACCAAAATACCAAGCAGATAAGCAACATTAATTTATTAATAACTTTTTTAAAGATAAATTTAAAATACATTCTTTGTATTTTCTGTGCAACGAAATATATTTTTAATCTTCTCTCCTACTTTATTAGTTTGAACCGTTGTTTACTAAAGTCGCATGTACTTGCTTTTTAAAATAGAGTTATACATTTAGCATTAATATTTTCAAGAAGAAATTTTTTTCTTCGAAAAATTTGTTTAAAATTTATAGAATGCATAAATCTTTTGTTCTCTGAGAGGGGAAATTTCGTCAAAAGTTTATTTAAGAAACAAAAAAAAAAACAGAAAAATTAACAATGAAATTACATTCAACGATTTACTATATTACGTATTTCTATGGTCATTTATTTTTCAAATTACTGCAAGCTGATGATTTATGCGTAATGATTCTCGGTATTAGTTCTACCTATAGGGAAAACAAATGGCAGAGCGACTGAAAAAAACATTTTTTTAACGACCGATGAATTGTAATAAATAAAAAAATAAAGAATGCTGAAAAATAAAGCTGCCAGACTTGCGAATTTGAAATCTGGACTCGTATGCCTATACAACTGCATGCCTACTTAAATTTTGATATGATCACTCCACTCAAAAAATTTACTGTCGGCTCTTTGAGTAGGTATATCTATAATTATTTTTTTTTGTTTTAAGTCATTTTTTGAAAAAAATCAACAGATTCGGAAATTTTTTGCAATTCTATAAAATTATAAAAAAAAAATCGAAAACAAAGTAAATATTAAATTTTTACTTCCTGTAATTAAAATTATATTCCACCTTAGAAATTTAATTTAAACATGCAATTTTGGGTAGCCCTCGAAATGCATCCTACTAACGTTAGTATCATTTTCGTATCATCAAAAATATGCTATAACTTTATAAGAAGGTGATAGAAGAGGAATTTCATTTTACTATAAAAAAATATCATCGTTTTCTTACAATAAAATTCCAAGACACATCAATTTAACAGTAGAAATTGTTGTTATTTAACAAATAGATTTTATATTACAAATTCTAAATTTAATTTATTTCTGAGAAAAAACAAAAGAACACATTTACTTGTGGCAGAGTAAATTTTTGTATAAATTTGTTAATTCAAAGAATATTTGTTTTTGACAGCACTTGCTCCACCGTGATAAAATTAAGCTAAACTAGATGAGGGCGCGTACACATTCTATAGTTTCAATAGAAAAGTTTAAAACTTTAGCACCCGAAACAGTTAAAATTGCCCATCTGTAACTTTTTTAAATATTAAAATTTATTGAAACTATAGAATGTCTAGAATAATAAGCTTGTCAATTGAAACCCACAATAAACTATATTGAGAAATTGCAAGTTTTAATTGTAATTTATTTGAAAATGATATTTTGCAATTTTTGAAAAACGCATAGTTAGTATTTCTTGTATATAAATGATATTTTATTAAAATCAACCAACTTGCCATGCGAAACTTGAGGCAGATGGCCAGTGGCCTAGCTAATGATAAATCTTTTTTTTTTTTATTTTTAGCTCATTAAAAACATTCTTTGTTTAATATGTTTGTTCAAGAAATAAAAACAAAACATAAAGGAAAAAACTCGAAACCAGAGTTTGGTACATAATTCCAGATTTCGTTTTGGTTTTTGATAGATTCTGCAAAATACTTCAAAAGATCTTATGACTATCTTTGCACTAAAACTTCTTCTCCTTTTTTCGGCAAAGTTGATTGAATCTAGTTTTTATTTTTTAAGATTTCCTGCTTTTATGGACAAAATTTATAAGTCCGATAATCATTCCGGAGATAATTTGTATTATTTGTAGCTTGGAAAATGTTTTTTCAGCCGTCGCTGTGGTAAACTGAAGGGCCAAAAAAATTAAGCATATGCTGTGAACTTCAGAAAAAACTAGAAGCAAGATTATTAAATTCGTTAACCAATAATTTCTAGATATTCTCCATACATACAGTGGTCTTAAAGACAAAAACGAGATCTTTCTATTAGTGTAATCAGATCAGTCCTATCTCGATTTTTTTTGGAAAAAGCCATGCCACATACATTTTTTTTGTTAAAATAAAGATTAAAAATAAACCAATGAATCGATAAGACAAAAATTAAAGTCTAAGTGGATTTCAATAGCCACTATTTTTTGAATTTTTTTGAATGCTGAAGTATTTATTTCAATTCAAAACTTTGAACGTGTTTTTCGAAACTAGGGTTTTTATCGTTGAGAATTTAGATCACTTCAATACTGAGGTGAACAATTATTACTAGGTAGATCAAAGTCGTCGTATTGGAGGTACATTTTTGTACATTTTTGAATAAAAATACAACTGTTATTGTATTGTTCTTAGTTCATGCAAATACCTTAGTATTCTTTGATCTACGGCTGGTTCTTGGTCTATGTTTCTATGTGATAGCTGTGGCAAGACGATAATATGAAAATTCGAATGAAATAAGTGTTTGTAGTTGTAGGCTTGGTTGCGATAGTGTTGGTTGGTAGGACGTGAATAGATACAGTAAAAAAATCTCATAAAATAGTTATTAGAACATTTTTAATAATCATACATTACTAGGGTTATAGATTTTAGTAATTTTTTTACTCACGTCGAAAACAAAGTAAATATTAAATTTTTACTTCCTGTAATTAAAATTATATTCCACCTTAGAAATTTAATTTAAACATGCAATTTTGGGTAGCCCTCGAAATGCATCCTACTAACGTTAGTATCATTTTCGTATCATCAAAAATATGCTATAACTTTATAAGAAGGTGATAGAAGAGGAATTTCATTTTACTATAAAAAAATATCATCGTTTTCTTACAATAAAATTCCAAGACACATCAATTTAACAGTAGAAATTGTTGTTATTTAACAAATAGATTTTATATTACAAATTCTAAATTTAATTTATTTCTGAGAAAAAACAAAAGAACACATTTACTTGTGGCAGAGTAAATTTTTGTATAAATTTGTTAATTCAAAGAATATTTGTTTTTGACAGCACTTGCTCCACCGTGATAAAATTAAGCTAAACTAGATGAGGGCGCGTACACATTCTATAGTTTCAATAGAAAAGTTTAAAACTTTAGCACCCGAAACAGTTAAAATTGCCCATCTGTAACTTTTTTAAATATTAAAATTTATTGAAACTATAGAATGTCTAGAATAATAAGCTTGTCAATTGAAACCCACAATAAACTATATTGAGAAATTGCAAGTTTTAATTGTAATTTATTTGAAAATGATATTTTGCAATTTTTGAAAAACGCATAGTTAGTATTTCTTGTATATAAATGATATTTTATTAAAATCAACCAACTTGCCATGCGAAACTTGAGGCAGATGGCCAGTGGCCTAGCTAATGATAAATCTTTTTTTTTTTTATTTTTAGCTCATTAAAAACATTCTTTGTTTAATATGTTTGTTCAAGAAATAAAAACAAAACATAAAGGAAAAAACTCGAAACCAGAGTTTGGTACATAATTCCAGATTTCGTTTTGGTTTTTGATAGATTCTGCAAAATACTTCAAAAGATCTTATGACTATCTTTGCACTAAAACTTCTTCTCCTTTTTTCGGCAAAGTTGATTGAATCTAGTTTTTATTTTTTAAGATTTCCTGCTTTTATGGACAAAATTTATAAGTCCGATAATCATTCCGGAGATAATTTGTATTATTTGTAGCTTGGAAAATGTTTTTTCAGCCGTCGCTGTGGTAAACTGAAGGGCCAAAAAAATTAAGCATATGCTGTGAACTTCAGAAAAAACTAGAAGCAAGATTATTAAATTCGTTAACCAATAATTTCTAGATATTCTCCATACATACAGTGGTCTTAAAGACAAAAACGAGATCTTTCTATTAGTGTAATCAGATCAGTCCTATCTCGATTTTTTTTGGAAAAAGCCATGCCACATACATTTTTTTTGTTAAAATAAAGATTAAAAATAAACCAATGAATCGATAAGACAAAAATTAAAGTCTAAGTGGATTTCAATAGCCACTATTTTTTGAATTTTTTTGAATGCTGAAGTATTTATTTCAATTCAAAACTTTGAACGTGTTTTTCGAAACTAGGGTTTTTATCGTTGAGAATTTAGATCACTTCAATACTGAGGTGAACAATTATTACTAGGTAGATCAAAGTCGTCGTATTGGAGGTACATTTTTGTACATTTTTGAATAAAAATACAACTGTTATTGTATTGTTCTTAGTTCATGCAAATACCTTAGTATTCTTTGATCTACGGCTGGTTCTTGGTCTATGTTTCTATGTGATAGCTGTGGCAAGACGATAATATGAAAATTCGAATGAAATAAGTGTTTGTAGTTGTAGGCTTGGTTGCGATAGTGTTGGTTGGTAGGACGTGAATAGATACAGTAAAAAAATCTCATAAAATAGTTATTAGAACATTTTTAATAATCATACATTACTAGGGTTATAGATTTTAGTAATTTTTTTACTCACGTCTTGTGCTCTGTATTTTTGTGGGCCCCTATTTCTCGGGCCCTGTATCATGCATACAGCAGACCAAGCGGTAGCTACGCCCCTGCAGATGGCTAGGGATAGACCTGACTGGAGAAACTCGTTGCCTTATAGCACTCGCCACAATAAGTAAGTCAGAGGCATTAACGAGCAAATGATAACTTCTTTAAAATATCATTACTAAAACTTTATAAAAATGATATATTGTTATGGCTCTTAGGCCCTTAGATCCCCTGGAGATCATCCAAGATATCCAACAGGTGTTTTACGCTGTAGAATTTAATACATTTTGTTGTATAGGTATACATAAATTAATATTTTAAATACATAGGTTATGTACGAACGTTAATAAAGTAGATAGAAATTCGAGCAGAATAACTTGACCCACATTTGTTTATATCATAGTTGCAACTTTGTATATCATGTACCTAAATCATCGTTACTTATTTAGTATTAGCTTCAAACTCTGAATTTGAATTTCACTAAGCGGTACAATTTGCAGTACCTAATCATTAAATATTTTGAACCTTTTAGCAACTTTAGTAAAAAACAATATTTATAAAACGATAGGACTTACTAATTCATTAAGGTAAAACAAACTTTCAGCCAGTGAACTGTTAATCAATACCTTTAACTCTCTTTTATTTGCATATTATGTATGTCTGCCGTCTAATATAGGAGATCAGTTTTTTAAAATATTGTTAGACGCTAACCTTCTCAGATTTTAAATCATAATTTTCTCTTTCAAATCAAAATATCAACAACTTTTTATTTCAAGTTCAAAGCCAAAGTCTATAATACTACCTATCGTATTAACAAGAAGATTTTCTAATTTTCTAAGTGAAAATTTAATCGCATGACCAATTACGTTAAATTATACCTACTAACACTTATACATATAATGCTCATGGCTTAATATGAAAAAAAAAAAAATCAAAACAAGTCTTCGATAATATGAGGAAAACCTATAGGTACCTCACACACAAAATATTTACTTCCTACCAATGACATCTATCATTCTGATTAGGCCAGTAAAGTATACGTGATCATATTTCAATTCCCATAATGTCGATAACACGTACTTATATTCAACAATTCTTGAACCTACTTTACCGTCCTTTATAAGTAGTTGTGAGTGATAACAGGTGAATAAAATAATTTCAATTCGAAATCAAAGATGTATGTATGTATGTAAAACAAAATCAAAAATAAACATTATAGATACACACGTTCGTAGATACGTACGTAACGTAGTTCTATACATATACGACCTCTAGTGTGAATTAAATTAATTAAAATTCATCTTGCCTTAGATTGCGTCGTGGCTTAGTGCCAGTGTGACTAATCTCAGCAAAACAATATGATCACTTAATAGAAAAAACAGAGGGATTTTTATGAATCATTTGAGTTCTATACTACGGCATAGGCAAAAGGCAATAGGCAAATGCCCTTCCCTCCAAAACCTGACGTCATTTTAAAGAGAAGACTCATAAAATCAAGCTTTTAAGCCATTCCAGTCGCTTATACTCGTATACTACACGACAAAAAAAAATAACTCATACAATGTGGGTGTCGATTTCCAACAAAACTTAGCTGACACCAGTGTCTCATTCTTGGTCTAACCGCCTTAGCATGTGGTTCTTATAGCAAAAATGCTCAAATCTTCGGACAGACAAAAAGCTCTAATACGTACAATAGACTAAACCAAAAAAAAAAAAAAAAAAATACATCTTGAAGTGTTAAACAAATATATATTTATATTTTTTGTGTGTTTCAATAGTTCGGCATTAATTTGTGTATCGTTTTCAACACTTTATCGATAAGATATACATTTATTTCCTTATCACAAAGTCTACCACCCTCAATTCACCCCCACAACCACTCCCTGCCTTTGGGGGGTAAGAAAAGATAAACAAATCGATTCGGAAATTTTTTTTTGTTTTTGGATTTTCGCAATTTTATAACAAGTCGATAGTAGTCGGCGTGAACGTGCGTTCGCAGTAATCACCAAGTCACCACGACGAAACGAACGAGGGTAGCGCGCAATTCACATTTTATCCAGAACAGCCCTTAAATAGAATAAAATAAAACAAAATAAAAACTGAAAGGTAAGTAAACTTGGTAATAAAAATTAACCCTTAAAAGCAGGTACCTGCAATAATTATTATTGTTATAATGTACTGTACATACTTATATGAATGAAGTAAGGAATAGTGTCTGGTATTGAAAAGTTTATGAGCCAATAAGTGTCATGAATCGACCGCACGGCGACGCGACGGCCGTGTGCAGCAATAAGTGACCGCGTGACCGCAGATTTATAGTGCAATGTATCCGTTAACAAAGTACGAAGTATCTTCTATCGCCTTGTGGTTAAGTTATGCGGTTTTGACTTTAATTATTGCAAAATCTAATGATAATGAGAAACATGGTACCCACAGCAGCACATCAAGTATAGCTTTTTATCACAGTTTAGTTTAAGGGTTATTTTTATTTATGGAAAGTACCTTTATGAGAAGAATATCAAATCAGTTAGTCATTTCTTCATCATGTGATTGATTTTTTACATCAAGTGCTTTTATACTACTGTCGGTCGTTCGTTGACGTGGATTGAATGAACATGAAATATTATCGTAATCACAAAATGATTAGTATGTTGCTGTTGTTTTATAAATTGATACCTAAAGCAATTTGTTCCGAAAAAAAACCACAACACTTGAGATTTTTATACGGAAAAAGTGGTTCAAGTTTTTCAAAAAAAAAAAAAAAAAAAAATTTAGGTCGAAAGTCGATACTAGATATATACCATAACAATGTAGGTACTTAATACACTAAACCTACGCAATTTGTTATCAAACATTTTTGTGATTGAGTTATTTTTATGCAACAGGCCTCTCCAAGCAAAGCATGTTTGAATTCAGTGAATGGCATTAAACGATGATGTATTTTATAAAAATGCAAAATGTCTTTAAATTGATTGTTATGAATAATTAAGAGAGATATTTTTAATTATAATTGTATGTACTGGATTAGTAAAGAGTAGATAGATGCCTAAGGACCCAGGGCAAGAAATGAAAAATTAAGAGGCACAAAAAGAAAATTTTATTACTTTTCCGGAGAGTTATAGCGATTTTCCCAAAATTAGTCGATTTTATTATAAAATCTTATGAACTTTCCTGTTCGGCTGATGTCGTAATTTTTTAACAATAATAATGTGTTAGAGTTAAGATATGTAGTTGGAATCCGTGAACGCAAGAAGTGTAAAACTAGCAAAACTTAGGTCAAGTTCAAATTCTTGGCATTTCTATATAAAACCCCATCGAAAATGACACTTTGGATGGAGGGTACAACAAATTTGAATTTTTCGTTTACATGTTCTAATTAGGATTGATGCTGATTTTCAAAATATTGAAAGTACTCAAGAATCAGAATAGGTTAGGTTAGGTTAGGTTAGGTTAAGGTGGCTGTCAGGAAAACTACTGACACACCTAGGCCAATAATAGGCCCATTGTGATACCACATAAAAAGTAAAGGAAGTTCCTTTAATTAAACCAGTTGGAGCTTTTAATAAACCGATGGAGACTGTGAATGTCAGTCTTAATGAAGTCGCTTATATCTTTAAAGAAATATTCACCTAAGTGAGTTTTGCGTCGTTGGGATAGAGCGGGGCATGAACAGAGAAGGTGTTGGATTGTTTCTTCTTCCACCTCGTCCATGCAACTTCTGCAAAAATCGTTAGAGAAGACCCCTAGTCTTCTGGCGTGTATACCTATCATGCGGTGTCCAGTGATGACACCTATTGTGGACCTAATATGCAGTCTGCTTAGAGACAACAAGAACTTAGAACGCTTCGGATCTAGTACTGGCCATATCTGTTTAGTCCTTAGACAAGTAGAGATATTGGTCCATCTGTTGTTTGTCATCGTAATAGCATCCTGTTTTAGCATAAGTTTACATGTAGCGATAGGTATTCCAATATTCACCTTGTTAGGTAAAATTGGACTTACGGTTCCTTTTCTGGCTAGTTCGTCGTCTATGCAGTTACCTGGAATGTCTCTGTGTCCCGGCACCAGAATACTTGGCTCTTAAAGTTGTTTTTAATAATATAGGTACATACACATATCATTTACCTACAATAAAGCATCAAAGCAATGCTTTCTGTTTTTCTATTTTTGCTTTATAAGGTTTTTTTCGTTTTGAATTTGACTATGTGACCAATTCTTTGTATTTTATTATAATTTATAGAGTTTATGTGGGATTTTTTGGTCAACTGTACTTTTCATGTAATTAAAGGTCAAACATAAATTTTCCAGACGTTGCGCTGGAGTTTATCAACATCTTCCGACTTCAGCGGCGTTTTTATTGTCTATCTTTTCATACTTCGAGATTTATTTTAATGTAAAAACATGAAGTAATAAATTCAGTTTTGGTGCAAAAAGTAAAGAGTACCTAAGTATCGAATTCCTACCACTTACTTTTTTAAATATTTTTACTAGTTATTGGTGGCACCATGGTAGTTTCGCCAACATCTCGAGTCTATAGTTCGAACATTTAATTTTTTTTCTAAAGCATTAAATTGTGGGTATGATTTGTCGTTTTTTTAATTTAAGTTATTCTTAACAAAAAATATAAAAATTATATTGGTAAATCCAAACTATTCCGAAAGAATTTTTTGCGTTCAAAATGATAAAAAATATTTTTAACAAAACCTTTAGGTATTCCCTTCTTTGGGTATCTAAATTTGTTTCAAAATCTAAATTAATACCAATATTCATTGGAAAATAAAAAAAATAATAAAAAGGGTGCTAAAGGGTACATACAAGAGCCTCATTTTTTGGCAGGTTTTTATATTAAGAAAAGCAGAAGATTTTATTTAGGCAAAATGGCTAAAATTGAAGTCAACCTAAGTTCTGCCAATTCTGCTATTGACCTTTACAGATTCAAATTATCTTGGCATTGAGAAAAAAGTTATTGTTTAAAAAATTTTCAACGGCAAACGAACGGGAAATTGTCTCAAGAACGTGTTTTCTTTGCGTTTCATGATGAAATAGACTTATTTTGAAAAAAAAAAAATTAAATCAATTGCTATACTTTTCCTATTCAATGTAATACTGCAATTGTTGGAGTCAATTTCATGATCAACTCGTGAAGCATCAATCTGAAGATTAGAAAAACACTAAATATAACATTTTATACGTCCATTTTATTTGTTTATTAAAATAAAAACAACAACCTTTTTTTAAACGTAGTTTCTATTAATCATTTTTAATTATTCTTATAAATACTATTATTTTTTTGTAGAAAATAAATTTCATAGATCCATTTTGGGAATTAATACATAATCTCTTCCTTTTAATAAATTTCATAGATCCATTTTGGAAATTAATACATAATTTAATCGAAAACATGCAAACTGCAAAAGGATGAACATCAAAATATTATGTAATTAACAAATAAGCACTATCAACTATCAGAATGTTTTATAGTTTTTGAGAAATAAAAGCATTGCATATGACAGCAGCATAACTGTTATAAGTCAAATAAGAATAAACATTAAAATTATTTCCACATTATTAATTTCACTTTATTTTCATTTATCGTTCCAGAACGTTTGATATTCAAATCAAATTAGATTATAAATAATGTGTGTAGATATTAAAATATCCCTAATTCATATTCCATATGCAGTCGCGTGCACTGTGCAAGAGTGCAAGCCTATTTGCAAATAATTAAAATCTTTATTATTTTGCATTATTATAATACTTATGCCTTAGCTATTGATGAGTTTGTGATAATTTATGATATTAAAATTTCACTTAGAATTGGCCAAATGAAAAACAAAATGTTTTGATTGTATGTTTTTGGATAATTTTACAAATTATATATTATAAGAGAAGATTTTATTCAAATTCTACAGTACACAGGGTGTCTCAAAAATCAATGAAATAATGTGTTTTGATGTGAATTTAATGAGTAGTTCCACCTTAAGATTCGAAAGCTGTTTGGTTCAAGCTTAAACTATTAGACCAGTAGTACAAAATAAATGTATGTCGCAAAAAAATTGCAGTTAGCTGATGTTTTGGAATGTTGTTAGGAAATATGCCAGCAGTATAGGATCAAGCTTGCAGCTTCGAAAAACCTGTGCTACTGCATGGTACACCAAAAACCTCGAAATTTTTGCACTCCTTACAGTTTTATCTTTTAACTTTTAAAATTTGCATTTTATAGTTTGTGTTGTCTTTCGAACAGTATATTATTTACTTGCATACTCCAGTTAAAGAATTAAATTTAATTAATCGCCATTACATACAAACAAAACGTAAAATTAAATTAAGTAAAAGTCTACATAAAAAATAAGCAATTTATATCAGAATGATTTAGTTTTAAGACACCATTGTTTTAAAAATGTCGTCAAAGCTAAAATTTTAGTTTTCTTGCAAATTGTTTTTACTCTTGTATTTATAATCTTATTTCTTGAAGTCTCAAAAATATAGGTTTTTCGCATACCTAAAGGACTAAAATGCTAAATTTTATCAAAAAGTCTCTTATACAATTTTTAGTTTAGGTATAGGCCTTTGTTTTCTAAATAAGTATGTTTCTATTGTAAGTCGTGTTTGTAGAGAATTGCTCTCTTCCATACAATAATTCTATTGATTTAAATAAACCAATAGTATATTTCTTTTAATATAAAACTCCGTTAAAAATTACATTTTATGTCGAAATTTATTAAATGCTTTGGAGACAGTTATGGTTATAATAGTTTTTTTTTATTAAATGATTTATTAAAATTGGGTCCCACCTCCCACATTAATGCTGACCAAAAGACATGCCCTACCTACCGTACTCTAGGCCACCCATCAGTGCCTATAAGGAGGGTTAGTACTACAAATTCTATATTTTGCGATGTTTGTTGGCAAATGGTTTGTTGTTTTCCTCAATGATTTTTGATGCATGTTTACATGTACATACATTATTTGTTAAAGCTTTTCAATTGTAGGTAGTCAATGTTGTTCAGACATTTATTGATGCTCACATATATTTCTTGTTAAGAATGTAATTAGATTAAAATATAATCTTGCGTAGGTAGTTTCTTATTTAGCTTGATTTAGCGAAAAGCATTAGAACCAAATGTAAAGCGTCACATTATTATAATCTCATTAACAAAGTGAACATTATTTAAATAAAATAGTTAAACTTGCCCTTCGAACTATGTTCAATTATGGGATGTTTATTTTTAAAACCACAAATCTCGTTATATTTCGATTTAAGTAACCTTGAAATGGCTAATAGCACCGTACATCAAAGAAGAAATGCTTTTAAGATGGATGCATTTTTAAGGTGAAATTTAATAGCCTCATATAATAAGTGAGAAATTAACCAATGATCTACGAGCGGCGGCGCCCTTTGTAAGATTTAGTTTGTAAATTTTTAGTCAACTTTTTGTTTTATTTAAGAATTTGATAAGTGTAGTAGTTTTATATTTAAGTTTTTTATATAATTTTAACCAAAATTTATGCCTCACATTAGTAACCATTCTATTTTTGAATCTATAAAGTCCAATTTTGTACTTAAATTTTATATAAGCATTAATATGGGTGGACAATTTTCGAAGAGGTATAAAATTTACGAAACCAAGATTGGATCAATATTTTAAAATAACTGCAGTTAATAATTTGAGAATTTCAAATTTCGATTATTTTATTTGGGCCACTCTAAAACTAAAGACAAAATTGCGTACATGCCATACATATATGTATTTTACATAATGGAGGTACCTTATATTATTTTGATCCAAAATTCAAATTTTCTTACGAATGCATTACTTGCCACATTAAATAGTATCA
The DNA here is from genome assembly GCA_948107695.1 of Meliscaeva auricollis. NCBI lineage: Eukaryota > Metazoa > Arthropoda > Insecta > Diptera > Syrphidae > Meliscaeva > Meliscaeva auricollis. The sequence goes on along the minus strand of OX403619.1, from coordinate 35,900,716 downwards.
ATAAATAACGTATTTATGTATACCATTAATACTTTTGCTCTATTTTTTTGTGCCCCATTCACCTTGCGTCCCTGTTTCCAGCCCATGGTTAAACGGTGTCGCATCTCCCATGTATATCTTTCATTTTAACTTCCTTTATTCAAATCACAATAATTTGAATTGCAAATATATTTTTAGCCATTCTAAATGAATCATTTAATTTGGGTTTAAATACCGGTTAAAATAGCTTTGTTTTTAGATTCCAATGCGACACATTCGATTTTGTATTGTGTTAAATAATTTAAATACAAATTTGTAGATTGTTTTTCTTGAGAGTTGGAATGGAATGCATCTTTGCCATTTTAGATTGTTTTTTTTGAGTTTGCCTTATAATAAATTCATGTCACGTAAGAAAGATGACGAAAATTCACTGTCGTTTTAAAGGCTATTATATGAGTTTACTGAGGGAGACAACTTGATAATTATAGACATGAGTAAATATCAAAAATGTCAAGGTATACAAAATAATAATAATAATTAATTGTACTAGATTTATTAGTATGGTGAATAATATTAATTTGCCTGATGGTTTTGAGGTAGAATGTATAGGAATAATTATGATTCTATCAAATAATTTCCAAATTTATTCAAAGCAGTTTTTATCGGCATTCTAATTAGTGAGGTGACTTAGTTAACAAAGAATGAGTGAAATTTTTATCTTTGGTAGTAGGTACTCCATATAAAATGAATTTGGAGATATTGGTAGCATTTGGATTCCATCTGGAAAGAAAGTGTGTCTCTTCAGGTAAAACATGAAGTGGTCCATTATCTTAAAATAATATTTATGTATTGAACAATGCTCCTAATATCATTCTTTTATCCCAATTTTATTACAAGTGTTCCAAAACATAAATTTTAATTAAAAAAAAACGAATATTAAAACTTTCCATAAAAACTAAATTATATTCCAGGGGCCTTATTATGTGAAACGATAACGAACGAAAGCGATCGTTTTGGCAATAGCTGTCTCTATCGTATGTGAAGAGAAAAATAGAGACAGCAGGGTTAATGTAGGTAGTTATAAATTCTTTTTATTCTTGATTCGTACAAAATTTATAACATTTGTACACATTTTAAAAATGCAATGTTTTTATTTGATATATCTACCTACCATTTTTATGATGTTCTTTTTTCTTAATAATATTACCTTTAGACCACAGTCATTTGATGCAGTTATTTCAATATTAATATTTGTACCAAATTTCATCAGTGACAAACCAGTCTTGAAGTAAAATATCTACAACTAAAAATTATTAATTGTATGCATGTTCGGATCGTTTTAGTTTCATTAGATAAGACATTATTTTTCAAGGATGAACGCTGAAAATTTGATACTGGAATTTTCGTCAGCTTAAAAAAAGCTTTGAGCAGAGATTTGCTTTAAACATCGTTGCGTCGCTGTAATCGCTTATCGCCACTCCAATATAAACGGCTGAAGCCAAGTGTTTTTTCCAGCTCTCCTAGAGAACTCAAGTGATTATTCTAAAGCTTGATTAGTTAAGAGTTTTAAATGATTCACAATAGGAGAAATTAAAATCATCTCGAAATAGGTACGGTGTAACTTTTAAAATTAAAAATCATTATCAACGAAACTCAACTGATATTTTTTTTAATCCGGTTTTCTCACTCATAACTCAATCGCCTTTTTATTATATAAAAAAGAGCATTGGAGTATTTCCAAACATTCTGTAATCAAACGGTTGCACCATCACCATGTTGACCAGTAAAATGACGCATTTTTTTTCTGAGACAATTCAACAATTCGTCATGTAGAAAAAAGATTTTAGTTGTGTAAAAAAGTGTATAATAATAATTACTGATAAAATAAAATATAAAAATCTCGAAACACACGAAATTTTTCTTGGGTTCTTCGTTTGCTGAGTGTAATTTACACTATTATTTTTATTGCAAGTTAAACTACTGTTATAATAATATCCCTTATTACGATTGTCATTTTAACTAAAACGCCAGAAGGACGAAGTGAACCCTGAAGCTGAAGAATGTAAGTGTTGCATCTAGACGCTGTCGTTTATTGGCTTTATATAATTGAAATGACATTCGTAAATGCAATGGGAACCACAATATATTCTAGAAAACATGGAGTTCACGTTACACATTGGCATTCATTCCGATTCTTAGTTTAGAAAAATTAAGTATGCTTTAAGTACTGCGTTAAACTCTTTCAGTACATTTTCCATGATACATAATTAAAAGTAGTATGAAGTTTAAAGAGCGAAATTTTTTTAAGATACCGACTTACACTAACACAAGGAAAATTTACATTTATTCTAGTCTTTCAAATGATATAGGTCAATGAATGTTTCTACACTTGGATCGAAATAGCCCATTCAGTTTTGACGAGAAAAATTATGATGTAAAATGCCAAGCACATCAATTTCAACTTAGGTTTTCGCGAAAAAAAAGAGCTATCAGAAAGATTCAAACAGGGTTTAAATAAAGAAACTATTAAAAAATATGCTGTAATAAATTACCTTGCGTTATAACATTGCTTCGAAAAAAAAAGTTTTTTTTTTAAATTTTCAACCAAGAATATCTCATATTGAGTTCATCATATTTACCAAAAAACTTTGAAAAAGTATTATAAACAATATTCTAGAAAATATATGTATATATTAGCCTGTTAAATGTTAAGCATGATTTAAGGAAAATGGGGAGTAAACTGGAAATAAGCCATTTAAATTTTCTTAGGTATATGCTAAACTCGTGGCTGTAGCAGTAATGTAACAGTAATGCAAATAATATTTCAGACATATTATCAAGTGCATGCTTAAATAATCACCAAAAATTAAATCAATATAATTTACTAATTTACAAAACTACAAACGAAAAAGTTCTATTTATCAATTGATTGATTTGATGATTTGTAGTTTTTTATCTGACCAAGAACTTTTTGCCGAAGTGCACTTTGTTCTTGAACAGATAAGAATGTACGAATCATCAAATCAAATGATAAGCCATAAGCCGCTTAGAAAGTGTAAAATATGGCCTAGTTATTTTTTTAAGGCACATACAGCCATTCAAAACTATTTACAATCAGTGATTTTCTCTTTGGTAAAATAATATGTGTTTGAAACAGTGTTTGTTTGATTTAGATGGTGTGCACACTTAACATTGTTAACCTCTTATAACTACTTGCTAAGTTTTTCCATTAAGTTAATCCGACATGAATTGTCAGCCAAAGAAAATTTCAATATACAAACTGTTAACGAATTTAGTAGTATAGATTTATATCAGGTTTTATCAATTAAAAAAATGTATGAGTAACTAAGCATAAGCTAGCTGACAATCTATGAATAAATCAAAACTTATTGTATTTTGCTTTTTTAATTACAGAAACACAATGTCTGACATCAAACCAAAATTGACACTTCGTGCTGGTGTTAATGCTGCCGAAAAGTCTCCATCACCATCAACAAAACTTATGCTTAGTCATGGCAAACCAAATTTTACAATTAATCGGTCAAAGACAAAGACTGATTCACAATGCCCCTTCTCACCGTCAAATCCAGAATCAGCTTCGGTAGTTTTGAAGAGTACCACCAACAGCACATCCAATGGATATGTCAAGCCCACACTTATGAAAATCCCTCTAAGTGCCGAAAATGAGGTTAGCAAAGTTGTCCTGAGGCGGACAAAACTGCCAGAAGAAAATGGCAAACCTATGCCACAAGATGAAGAACCGGAATTTGTAAGAGCACAGAGAAAGATTGCCGAGCGTTTGGCTAATCAAAGTAATTTGGACTTTGAAAGTCGCAAGAGTGGATACTTTACACATGTCATGATATCACCAACATCACCCACAAAACAATTGGAACTTACCGTCGTTGCAGATCATAAAATTGAAAAGGCTTCAGTTGTAGAAGTTGTTAGCGAAAGTGTTGAACTTATTGAAGAGCCGAAGAAACTTAACGAAACACCTACAGAACCAATTGAAGTTAAAGAGGAAGCTGTGAAAAATGACTTAGCTACGCAAAATTTTGAAACTGCGAGAGAGAGAGAAGCTGATGAGGAAAAAGTTACAGAAAATGGGCATGAAAATGGTGAATCTAGTCAACTGAACGGATCGGCAGAAGATGAAAAACCAGCCGAAGTTGTTGAAGCTGCAAAAGCAATGATTGAAGAACTGGTGCAAAATGTTGCCAAAGAAGTTCCAGCAGTTGATGCAGAAGTTACTGAACCCATTCAAAATGGCGGGGAAAATGGAGTAGAAGAAAGTAAAGAAAATGGCATTCACAATGGAAATGAAGACGTTGCTACAAACGGTGATTTCAAGAGTGAAAGCAATTCTCAAGAAAGTAATGATGGTCCTCACAGTGAAGTCAACTTTGAACCAAAAACTATCACCTCATTCTCAAAGGAGTTGTCAAGCGAACCCAATAAATATCCAGATACAGTTAAGGTCATCAAAGAAGTTCAACCCACTGAGCACGATGAATTATTGAAAGATATGTATAAAATGAAATTTGACATTCATGCAGATAGTGAAGACATCAAAGTGATACCAACAGTTAGAGCAACTGAATAAGAAGACAAAGGGCAATTTAATTTCTTTGCTAAACATAATTCCTATTTTTATTTTAAATCTACTGTTATTTGTATTATTGTTGAAAATGTATTTTCCATTTGTTATACAGTATAAAGATTTTTTGTTGTTGTTATTGTAAATAAAAATGTTTCGTTTGCATAGTTTTGTCAGCAGTGAAAAAAAAACTGTGTAGAAACCCAAAAAAAAAAAACAATTACCATACCTATCAACCATTATCATTACTGACGGAAATTGATAGCACACCGGCATATATTCAAATTGGAAGATATATACCCATTATCAAATGTTTGTCTATTTATTGTGTATTTTTATAAATGTGAAACACTGGAGTTGGATTTTTAATTATGGCCGTTATGGGAGGAGGCCGTTGAAAGTTGTAGATTTATTTTTGACGCTTAATTGATTTATTGATGGCGTGATGACGATGATGAGGAACAAGTGTCATGAAAATTATGTATTTCTATAAGATGGTGATTTCACGAATTTACAATGTTTTAATTGATAAGATTAAGTTCTTTTTTTTTTCTGAGCCAAAACTTGTTCCTTCCATTTCCTAATATTTCAGTTAAATCAAAGCTTATTATTAGATAAATATTAAATGTAAGGGTACGGGAGTCTTATCGCCAAAAAAAGGTGTTCAAATATTATTGTGCTGATGAAAGCAAGGCAGTACAATTTAAGGTCGATAAATATGGTATATGCCTATACTATGTATATGTACGTAACGTATACCTAGCAGTATTCTCATATTTATTTTCTTAATGGAAGAAGTCAATATGAAAGATAATATCTATATGTATGAACCTACAAGCCTATATCTGAAATAATAAATTTAATGAAGTTTTATTGTTTTGCTTAATTAGTTTTTTGTTGAGATTATAGAAAAGGTAGATCAAATGTTTGAATAGGTGCATAAACTTGAATGCCGGCATAATGTTGTGAACCACCAACTGTCATTACGTTTGTTCTTGGCATTGCAAACAATTGTTCATGATCATTTCAATGAAAGGTTCAGTTTAAAAAAATACATATCTTTATCTAATATGTAGGGGAAAAGCGGGAGATTTAGACTGACATTTATGTGAGATTTGAAACATTTCCCATATTTCTCTCAAAGTCTGATATTAGTGCATGCAATGCAGGGAACACCTTTTAGCTTACATTTATGGTCCTCAAATTATTTTTAATAAAATTTTTCTGGTGCAGTAGCCCAGGAAAGATAGGAAATATATCATGTTATGCATTTGTTAAAAAAAGTCGAGTTGAGAAGGTTTAAAGACTATCGTTTTGTTGAATTATTTTGTTTATTTGATGAAAAAAATCAAGGTCATGTTTTTTTGGAAGATGTGCAGCTTTTTATAAAAACGGTTACCTGCCATAGAACAATTTTTTTTTTAATTCTGGTTTTCTGCTTGATTACTAACTGGATTTAAACGATTTTTTTTTACTTTAAAGTTTTTTTACATAAAGTTTAGTTTTTTTTAAGTTTAAGTTCTTTTTGAAAAATCTTTTGAAAATTTTAGATATAAAAATAGTTAAAAAAAAAATTCTACAGTTTTGTACTATTTTGTACAGTTTTGTTCAACCAAAGCCGAGTTTTGTACAAGCTTGGATTCTAAGCTAGAGCTTTTTGAAAGCGTCGGGCTGGGGACATATGTCCCTAGCTCAGCATATCCCAAATCAACAAAATTTAAATGCCGATCTGATCCACGAGTTTTGTACAAGAAACAAATTTTAACAAAGCTAATTGTTTAAACAAACAACAACAAAAACGAGCGTTTTTTTTTATATAAAAATTAAGATAGTTTTTTTTTTGTTGTACAAAACTGCACAGAACTCGTGGATCAGATCTGCATTTATTTATTTTTAATTGGGGTATGCCGGGCCAGTGACATTTGTCCACAGCCCGACACTTTCATTAAGCTCTGGCTTAGAATCCAAGCTTGTACAAAACCCGGCTTTGGTTGAACAAAACTGTGCAAAACTAGTACAAAACAGTTTCTTTTATTTTGCCAAATTGCCGGGCTGGGGACAAGCACGTGTACACTGTACGTGCGATCCAGTCGTGCATTTTATTTAAATGGCATTTAAGGACGGAGAGTAGTGGGGGATGTGGAGGTTTATCAAGGTGAAGAATTTATTTTAATACAATCTAGCCATAAAGGACATGATTTAAAAGTACTTTTTCATGCCCACGTTAAAAAAATATCATTTATATGAAATAATGAATATATATTCGGTGCAACGAGTAAAATATTAGCGTCAACCTTTTTAAAATAATGGTACATTCATACAATTTGGTGTGAAGCTTTCAATTGTCATGCGAATCCAGGACCAGAAGAGTGCATTAAAATATTTTGGATGAAAGGGTGTTTTTTAGCGGTAAAGAACTTCGTGCAACAAGTGCCAAAACACCCTGTAAAAATAACGTTAAATTGATAAAAAATCCTTAAAATAATTCGATGTTCATTGAAATCAAGATTGCAAAAGAAGATCATGCGTATCATGAGGGAAAGGTTGTTTTTTCTCTTTACACTGACCTTATATTCGATTTATTCGGATTCTAGCTATAACTTGGGAAATTTCATTAATTGACATAAATGAAGGTTTAATAATACAAAGTCTATATACTACTTAATGAAATAAATTAATATATCAGCCAAGTAGAAGACTTAGCACTATTAAATTGGACTTGTTAGTTTATTGATTTAATATAGCTTTTTTAAAGGCCTTTAGTCCATAAAAGAATTTGGCGTTTCGTCCAGGTGGGTCTCACTAGGACGCATCAGTTGACACTGTTTAGGCACCTTGTCAATACGCAAATTTTGTTTATATTCAGTTCAGCTTACAATTAATTGACATAGAAACTTTATTCAAACGTAAAATTGACAGATTTTGACTTGATTATGTACTTCCTTGATACGTTAGTCTGAATTCCTCAATTTGGCATTTAAATAAAATGTTCGAGGCAATTACAGAAATATCCCAAGATAAAGTAGTCTTGTCGTACTGTCACGCGACAATTTTTTTTACTTTGAATTAAAAACGTATGTTAATCAAAATACACCATGCCTATACTGTTGTTGGTCTAAATATTGTCTGACTAGTACTTTATTTTCCATTTTATCAACAGCCTCCTAGTTCATAGTACTATGAGGTACTGCATTACTAAAGGACAGCTACGGAACATCCACACACAAAAAAAACATCTTTATAATGGCCTGTTCTACGCCTCTACTACATCACGCATCAACTATTACCTATCTTTAATTCTGTAAACAAAAAATATAATTTTATCAACAACTTTTTTAAATCCTGAACTCAACCAATCGACTTGAGTTAAGTGAAAAGGAATAGAAGTATTGAAGAAAATCATCCCCTATTTGTCTTCGTCTGCCAGAATATCCCCTTCAAATGAACAATCGAATGAATAAAAAACTCACTCATTTTTAAACTTCTCGACCTAACACTATAATCAAAACAAACCCCGAAAAAAAGTAATATAAAAAACAATCATGTGAACAACACGCATGAATAATGTTTTGGTATCTCTTTATTGAGCCAGCACACCTTTATTGTCAAGGGCTAAAAAAAAACCCAAACAACAAGAAAACACCTGTCCTCCCTTAAAATAATCTCTGTTGTGGCCAACTTGTAGGCAAGGCAAGAACCCTTGTTTACAACAACACAGCCAACTACAATCAATATGGTAACATTTGAGTAAGTCCCAGCCCGAAAAAGAACCACCTTCATGAACCTCCCAAATATTTGCCACCTCAGTAGTCCATTTGCTAGTATCGGTGTCAGTCAAGGAGTAAGGATAAGCAAAAGAAAATAAAAAGTTGTCAAGCTTAATGACAAAAAAGCTTTGCGTTTTTACCCCTTCAACGGCTCTTTAGTATGGATTTGAGTTTAAAAGGATCACAGGTGAGACAAGAGAGTAGTAGTGAACAAAGTTATTAGTTTCTAACTATACTGACCTATTGATACATTTGAATGTGTGCATAGATAAATTTAGTTTCAAGGCATAAGCCAAAATCATTGAATGTTAAACATACGCCAGTTCTTCAACGCCCTGGTTCGGCCTCGGTATTCCGGCGAGGACGCTCGTCTCCATTTCTGAAGCGACCACAATCGGCAGATGCAAAATATTCAAGGTACTTTGGTGGAAACTACATCGAAGGAGAGTGCACTGGAAAATTAGTTCGAAATGTAAGCTTCTAGGCGAAAGCAGAGTTGCATAATTTTTTGTACAATAATAAGTCTGTTTTCTTTTAGAAACGATATTTATCGGTTTCTTCATCGAATCTTTTGAAAATTCTGCTGGATGAACCAATAAAACGTTCGTGGTTGTGCCGGGACCAGTCTGATGACCAGCATTCAGAAGCCAGCACATCACGAAAGAGTTGTACTATAAATAATTTAAGCAGGTCACGTAAGGACTCACTGGAAATCAGTAGCCAAGAAGGAGATACGACTTCGACAAGGTAAACTTACTTTATGACATTAGCTGTTCTTGTTTTAAATCCCAGTTTAAGGTCTTCCAACCAACAACTTCAACAAAGGATGAACCCTTCTTCCTCGCTTACTAATATTTGTAAGGAGAAACTGTGTCCAGGGACTGATTTTTGGCACACAAAGAAGCCCGATCTTCCAGGAAGAGTTTCATTCGGTAAGATTTCCGATAACCCACTTAACGTGGACTTTCTAAGCGATTGTGAAAACGACAAGCAATCCTATTTCTACGGTTCAAAAAAGTCAGTTCACTTCGGAGCTAGTAGTGAAGTTCAAGCTGAAACATTTGAATATCCAAAGTGTCCATCGGAAAACTGCTCATGTAGTACACGGAGCTCGTCCACCGCCAGCGTTCATGATTCACCAAAAAAATGTGAATATTCAAAACAACCTTCGTGTTCGACATCTACAGAAAAGTCCCAAAATCAGGAAAGTGAGAGTGATGTGATTCGTCAGTATAAACACGTAATTGGTGAACAGTCTTCAGAATGTTCTTCAATAGTTAAGAATATTCTTCAAGATTTGGAACCGAAGCACTCTCAACTTAATAACATGGAACCATTGCCATCAATTGGTCATTATGTGCGATTGGAGAAACAGAATAACTTTTCCGATGTTAACAGTAAAAACTCCACTGTAGAGATGTACAAGCAGGCGAAGCGCAATCTTGTCCTTCCAAGTACTGCCATTCCAGATGCACCCTCAAGTGAGTCCGTGATCAACAATTATTTGAAGGTTACTGCCAGTCCGATTGTGGCAACAAAAAAGCGTTCAAACAATAGGCCACCATCAGCAACAAAGGAACGAAGATCCAAATCTGTTCCAGGAAGCGAAAAGCGACATTCAAGTCATGTTATAAAGAATAAAAGAGTCGTGGGACCATATCGTGAAGATTCAAATCTAGATGAATTTCAATTGGATAAAGTGGATAGTTGGATGTCTGCTCAAGTATCTGAAGACCGAGTAGTTAGAAGTGATCTTGAGAAGTTTTCAAAGGACAGTATTGATGGAGATGAGGAGTCCTCACTTCAGGACACTTCTCAGAGTTCAAAATCAGATGAAAATTCACAGGATGATTCAACCTATGAGGAAATTGTTTCGGTGATAAAGGAAATTGAAGAGGATAAGAAAAAAGGTAAGTTATGCGGGAGACAATCCTACTTTTTGTTCTAACAATCTATTAAATGATAGACGACAAAAATGAGACAGAATCTTAATTTTTGTTTAGATAACCTTGCGGAAAAGTCGGTTGACAGCGAGCTGAAACTAAATGCTATTGCTCAATTTGATCATGAAGAAAGTCATCCAACAACATCGTCTAATAATGCAAAGTCTCCAGATAAATACAGGTATTGACTATTGAAATCAAATAAGTTTTGCATTTTATTCGTTTTAGGGTGCGTTTTCCCAATTTTTTTGTCACTTCCAACCATTTTGAAAAACGGTGACCAAATTAATTTTTTTTTTTGACTAATCAAGTTTCATGATGAAAACTGCCTTAATATTAATTACTCCTGTAGAAATCTTCTTACAATTTGTTATTTTTGTTTTCTTTGATTTCGTGCGATGCACGGTTTAAGCCTCTCCAAAACTTTTATTGGTGAAGAATTTTATTTTATTCACCTACTAGGAAAGCTTGTTCTAATTTGACTAGATCAGCTAGAAATATACGAGGTGGCCAGTGAAAATTAAAAAAACTTTAAATTAGCCAATCTATTCTTTGAGTAGTTGGTACCTCCTCAGAATAGGCTTTTAAGAACCAATATTAACCTGATAAATATTAACTTTTCAAAACGGGTTTTAGGACCTCGTTGAAAGAAAATATATTTTGTTGTGTAATAGTTTTTTTTTTAAATTATACATACTTCTTGACAGGCAATTTTTATTTTTTACATGCAATGAAAATACCATTATCAAGTTATGCATTCATACAATACGAAAAATGGCATGACATTGCTATGATAAAGAATACAAAAAAAGTCAGTCCGACAATTCCGTCCGTGTGTCTGTATCAGAAGCCATATCCAAAACAATGTACCTCAAAGCTTATGCCATTTTTGGAATTAATTTTCTTTGAACAAAAATAACCCGCAATCCATATCCACGCACCGGTTTTAAAAAACCTTATTTTTCTCAAAAACTGCTTCTACGATATCGATTAAAAAATTATTGTTGTTTTTGTGGGTTAAATTTATCCTTTTATGAAAACTTGCTATAGAACCGTTTTTAATTTTTTTGATTTTATTTTGGACGGGTTCCGATAAAAAAAATTTTACAGAAAAATATTTGCAATTTTTTTGTATTTTTAAAATAAAATTAAAAATTTTTATTTGTAAAATCAATTTTTCCAAAAACGGATTAGTTAATATTTTAGAAATTTTGATTTTAGATGTTTGTTAATATTATTTCGTGAATTTTCAAAACAGAGAAAACTGTTTTTGCTTGCAATATGGGTACCATATATCAAGTTATGCATTCGTACAAAAAAAAAGTTGAGATAACAATCAAACATGACATTACGATGATAGAGAATGAGAAAAAAGTGGGTCTGACAATTCTGTCTGTCTGTCTGTATGTATCAGAGACCACAGCCTAAACGGATAGGTCGATTTACTTCAAACTTGGTATGTGGCGTTTTTGGATAATATGCCCAGACGTTTTTTTAAATTTTTTTTTGGACCCCAAATAACGGTACCTGTCATATACCGGTTTTAGAAAAACTCATTTTTCTCAAAAACAGTGCCTACGATTTTGATTAAAAAAATCATGGTCATTTCTTTAAGTAAGGTCTTTCTTTAGATGAGAACCATTTTTTTCAAAAACCGTTATTAACGGTACCTGCCATAGAACCGTTTTCGATTTCAACCATTTTTTTTACATGGATGCTTTTGAGTTGCCGTAATAATATTTAGTAAAAAAAATTTCGAAAATTATTTTTTTGGATTTTTTAAAAAAGTTTGAAATTTTTTTTTTGAAAAATTATTTTTTTGAAAACTATTCAATATTTTTTTTTTAATTTTAGTTTTTAGTTGTTGATAAATAATATCTTAAAAATGGCGTACTAATTTTTTTATAAAAGTCCTTGCTAAATTTTATATGGAAAAAATTGTTTTTTAAAAAAACCGCTTTAACGATTTTGAAATTTTTTTTTTCTAAAAATGTATCATTATAAAAGAAATCAAATTGCATACTTTGTTTTGAGGTTAAATTCATTTAAGAAGCTGTTTTAGTCATTTGAAAATTGATTTTTATGCTTTTTAATTTTTTTTTCTTCTAAAACTGCATTTACAAATTTTTAATTAAAAAGGCTTAGCATAAATAGTAACTTTATCTACAAGAGCAAGTACGTGCGACCCAGTCGTGCATTTTATTTTTAAACGGCTTTGTACTTTTATAATTTTGGAGATGGAGCTACACAATTTTCTGAAAGAGTTCAGAGCTCAGAAAGACTAACAACAAAAGGATTCAAAATAAGATTGCATCCTTATTTTTTCAAATTAAGAATCACAATCAACATCAACTTGTAACTTTAGTTACCACATGTTTTCTTAATTTTGTGGTATTCTAGCATTATTTCTTTACTCTTTTTATTCTAAAAGTTACACACAAATTATATCAGAAGTTTAGTTTTTATAAAAAAAGTTATAGTGTAAATGTAAACTACACTAGGTAAGTAAGAAGTGTCAATGACAGATGTCTTGAGTTTCTAGTTTGTTTTATTATATTTTTGTACACAAATAAAATATTTTGTGTCAATATATTGGACAATGTGGTCCAAATGTTTATAGAATGTTTGCAGCCCATTTTGTATTTAAAAGTAACTCCCGTTAGTGGAATTATCCTGTGGCATATTTTTTTAAAATTTTAGTGTCCATTAATGTTTCCTTACAACATTAAAAATTGTTTTTTTAACAAAGTTTAAGAAATTTTATATATATTTTTTTTAACGGCTTACAACGTTTTTTTTAATTTTTTATTTGAAAACACATCGTTCTAAAAGAAATTAAACTGAGTTTTTGGCTAAAAACCACTGAAGAATTTTAATTTTTAATTTTAATGAATTTTACTATTTATTAGCCGACCCAGCAGACATTGTCCTGACCTGCACATTGATTTTTATTTTGTAATTACATTTATGGTCTTATTATACGATCGCTTATAAAATTGGCTAGCCACTGACCCGCAAGATTTTTCATTGGCTTCATAATTTTAGTATTTTAAATCTTTTTATTCAAATGCTCTTGAATATAAGGTTTCCCTTTAGACCATAGACAAACTAATTTAAAGTTTTTCCTACACATTAGCAGGATAAAGTGTTGAAATCAAAGAAAATAAGTAAAAAGTCGCGAAAAAAGTATGAAATATCTGCGAAAAAAATATTTCGATCGTGTAAAAACCGTGGTGTTAAAAAGTTCATTTATCAGTATTCCCCGCTTTTTATCGTGCTTGTCCGTGGTATTTCGCATATTCTTCTATGAAGTTTCACGCTCTACAAAGAGATGAATAAACGAAACTATACAATACATTTTTGACGTTTTGCTCTGTGCCTGTTTTCGCTTTTCTATTGTGTTAATTTTTTTACGTTTTGCTCAATATTTAGTGATCATTCAAGTGGAGTTTAGTGATCTTTTAACACTTCACCAGTATTTAGTTGTCCACCTAATTCCACGCTTTTTGCCGTGCATATTTTTCCACGACTTTTCAGGTTTTTTTTCCCGCGACTTGCCACGCTTTCTTCTGTGACTTTCTTTGCTTTTCTCGGCGATATTTTACGCTTTTTCCCATGGCATTAAACGCTTTTTTGGCGACTTACCTTGCTATTCTTCGAGGTATTCCACGATCTTCCACAAGTATTCCACAATTTTTTCCATGGTATTCCGCGCTTTTTAATGCGGTAGGCCGCGATATTTCACATAGTTTTCCCTCGACTTTTCGACATTTTCCACGCTATTTTCTGTGAAGTTCATTTTTTGTTGCGCTGTATTTTACACTTTTCTCGCGGTTAAAAGCACTACTTTTATGATCTTCTATGCGGTATTTCGCGATCTTTAACCGATATTCATTTAAATCGAATTCAAATGAAATAAGTCTATCAAAAACTTGAAACAAAAAAATGCTGATAAATCATCGTGCATCTCTCAACAGGTTGCTCAGTTGTATACAATGAAAGGACTTTGCAACTCAATTAACTCTCAAAGCATAATGCACACAACGCCATCTGCTAGCATTTTCCAACCCAGCATTGTTCTGTTTCTATCGTGTATCAAAGGTGACGTTTTTTTGTGATTTTCTTCTTTTTTTCAATGCATGTAATCAGTTCATTTACGGTTTACTACAATTTTATACTTGAATTTCTATAAAAGCATTTGTAGAAATGGAGCACGACTGCAGGTTCGTTCTACGCGTTCACGGTACGCAACGGAATACGTACCGAAGACGGACCAAACTAGTTATAAAATTCGAAAGGAATCTATAAACCTCAGTATTTTTTATAACTTCCAGAGACATTTTAAGTTACCTTGATGACGTGGAAAACAGTTGTGACAAGACTCTCTTAGAGACTCGCAGGTCCATTCCCGAATCAAATCGATCGGAAATTGAGTTCGTTGTAGAGCCAGACATAGCAGAAGATGTACCCAAGTAAGTAATCATGCAATATTTTCCATAATGACTTGTTCATTTGCCCCTAAAGACTTTCAGACCTTTTGATGCTTCCAAATCACCAATTAGCCCGTCGTGTTATTGGTCTTAGTCTACGTGCCAATGAACTTGCCAATGCTATGCTACTTTCAAAGGAGCATCTTATAAAAATTCGAAACGAAAAACAAAAAGGACTTCGTAACGAGAAGCAAAACACAGCAAATCGTTTGCGTGAACAAAAGAAACATTTTGAGGGAATAGTTGCACGTCATCAGGGTTTTATTGAACAGGTGAGAGCACCTCTATGAATAAAGAAAGATAACAAAAAAATGAATATACTGAACATATTTTCTTCAAACAGCTTCTTAAAGATAAAGGTTCATTGTGTGAGAAAGTTGCAGCACTTACGCGACGACTCGAGAGTCAAAATCAAGCATGGGAACATAAATTGGAAACTGAAGTGGCCCGAGTCAAAGAGACAACTATTGCTGGGGAAAAAATTCGTCGTGAACGATGGGTCCGGGACAATACAAAGAAAATTAAGGTATGTCAAATCTCAAAGGATATTGCTTTAGCTTAGAGATTTATTGCGCGATATTGCAGGAACTTACTGTCAAGGGTTTGGAAATGGAAATCAATAAAATGACTTGCGATCACCAGCGAGAAATAACGGAGTTAAAACGAGCACATCAGCAGCAACTATTAGATGCAGTGGATGAAGCTCGTATTAAGCATGACCATATTGAAAATACCATTAGAGAGACCTGCGCTCAAGACCGTGAAACAATTATAGAAAAAGAACGTGCCGCAATTAGAGATAGGTGTGTAGGTTTGAGAATATATTGGAATCCAAATGATTTAATTTTTGAATCTTGTAGATGTGAAAGGCAGCTTCAAGAGGAACGAACAAACTTTGACGAACAGAAAGCAAAGTTGTGTGAAGAGTTTGCAGCTGAACGTGAACGTTATGAAGCTGATTTGAAGGATAAGGAATGCGAAATGCAACGAAAAAAAATTGAAATGCAGCGGGAAAAGGAAGATGCCATAGAAAATGCCACCAGCGAATTGGTCGAAAAAATGTCAAAAATGGAAGAAAAATATCAGGTCAGTTGTTGAATTGTGAAAATCTTTCTGTCTAGGGTATACTCATAGTGTCCAGATTTTAACCAAAGAAGGAACAGACTTTAGTCCTTCTCAATTTTATTTATTCATCTTTCCCATACCTAACTATATTAGTGAGTAGGTCACATTGGTTCGAAAATTTTAAATTAAAGCAATCTCGTGTTTTTTATTAATATAATCACAGTCTGCGAGATATCAGAGGTAACTAAAGAAAACCAACAAATCAGTTGAGCTTCAGTTTCAGTGTTATGAACGGCAGATGGCGTAGCTCTATTTTTAAAAAAATGTTCTTTCTGTAATCTATATTTAATAGATCTGAAAGTATTTATTCTGTTTTTACTCCAGAGAGTAAAAACAGAATAAATACTTTCAAGAGTTTTTATTGCTCTGTATGATTCTTTGTCACCAAAGTATGCTTTAACCAAAAATGCTATTAAATCCTTTGGGCATTTCGGAGAAAATGGCAACACTGGTGTTTTTTTAGTTTTCTTAGTACTTCCTGTGTTTAATTCTTCCAGCCATTTTATATTTAAAAAAATCAATTAAATTGAGCACCATTTAAAAACACTCTATCTCAAAAAACTGTATGGTATTTTTCTAAAGAAGAAATGAAAACTATGCATATAGTAGTTCCGATACAAAAATTCATTATGGAGAAGGTATATAAAGTATAGGTATATAAAGATATTTGAGCTTGTAGGAAATATCTGGGCACAGATGTACATATTTGCAAAACAACGACAACGCTGTTTCTTCGTTATTGGATTTTTTTAGAAAAACTAAAAATGCAGTTTTGTTGTAATCACTTAACACAATACATACACAAATTTAAAAAAATCGTTAAAACAAAGAAAAAAAAAAACTTTCGAAAGTTAAAATTATCTGTACCAAATTGAAAGAAAATCTGTCAACTCGTTTGGACAGTGGCAATGTGTACAGATGAACGAACAACTGAACAGACGCACAGACCGAAGGACGGACGTTATGACGAAAACCACTTTTTTGAACTTCTTCATCATCGTAATGTTAGTTTTGATTAAAACTTCAATTTTCTATGAAACGAAAGTTTTTTTTTTTTAAAGCAATTCTAAATTATAAGTTTTAATCAAATATCTTGAGAACGGGCAATACACAAGATACCATTATGATGAACTGGACAATTAACAACAAACTTTTGACTGGGTGAATCGATTTTGATTATTCTTTTTGTATTTGAAATTTTGTTTTTGAATAATCTCGTCTAGATCGAGTACCTCTCATACAAAATTTTTGAGTTATTCGAATTTTCTTAAAAACGGTTCTTACGATTTCGATTAAGAGATTGTGTGTGTAATGTTGAAAGTGTAATTGTGTTGGGTGGTGCCGTTTAAAAAAAATTGTTTGTTGGTTACTTGAATCTATCTTCCTAATTAACGGTTTAACTAATTTTGATTAATTTTGATTAGAAGAGTTATTTTATAAAACCCTAGACATTTTTATTGAATTTAAAAAAAATATTTATTTTTAAAGTATGTATGTACTAAAAAAACAGAAAAAAAGATACAAAAACACTTTTTTGCATTTTAGTATTCTTTTTCACTTTTCTTGTAAGCATACACAACCTAAAGCTTACATTTTCAAACTAAGTTAATCTTTAATAGCCTTGGACTACATGAGCAAGTTCGGGCGATCCAGTCGTGCAATTTATTTTGATTGGCAATGATGAATATATTGTCGGTGCAAAAAGTAAAATATACATATACACTAACAAAATTTGATATGAAGGATTTGAAGAGTCCATTCAAGTATTGTGCGTAAAGAACTTTAACATTCTTCAAGGTCATTGAACTGTGTTGATTTTAATTTCTTAGACATTTAAAATACATTTAAATCATGTGTGTCATATATGGTCACATACATTTTTCTACATTGGCGCTTATCAACCAAAATCGGTTAGTTAAGCCCGTATGATACTTCTTTTTTCTTCTTATTTTTAATATTTTGAATTAGCGTCGTATGAAAAAGACACGACGTTTTTTTTAAAGGAAACAGATACAATCTGCTTACTTTAAAATATTAGTTGTCAATCAATTAAAAAGAACAAATAAATTCTCAAGTGTCGAAATTGTGATGTGAAGAAACATTTATTTAATTGCAAGATTTAAAAACGAGAAATATGTGTGGATAAACCCCTTTTTATCAAAATAAATAAAAAAAAAACAATTTTGCTGTGAAAATGCCAAACGCCATGATCTGCCAAGATTTAATGGAGAAATGTCACAAAAATCAGAAAAATGACTTAAAAAAGTAAAATTATTTTCTTTTTTAGTACTTTTTTAGTACACACCGGCCCTTAGTATATCAAAAAGATACCAACAACGAATCAAAAACTTAAAACTTCGTTTCTGTGCAAATTACGTCCAGCTTTATCATTTTTTTCGTGTATTTTCTGTTTTCGTACATCTACATTTATGTCGTCGTTGGAGTTATTTTATTCAAATTAAATTATTTTAAGCTCAATAATAATCTTAGATAGGTAGGGTTAAGGGTAAGAAAAATTAACTCATAAAATTTTATGATTGGTATCAACACTATCTCGGTATTAAATTTAGGTCTTTCCTAGAATATACAACATTCTAATATAGAAAAACATACTTTATTCTTTAAAGAGCCGAGTGCACTCTATAGAAAAGCAATACGAGACGGACTTTGAAATTTGGAAAAAGGAATACGAAAACGATGCCAAAATGCGTCAAGTCGAGAGTGAAAACGCCATTCGTCAGCATTATCGAATGGAAAGGGATCGGCAAATTGATGCCATTGTTACACGAATGGACAACGAAGCCCTCAAGAATCAAGAGGAGTTTGAAACTAAAACGGAGTAAATATAGAATATTGAGAAACAGACCCCAAATAAATCGATAATTTGATTGCATTTTATTCCAGACGCCTGAAGGAGAAATACGAAAAGGACATTCATCAAGCGGAAGCAGTTGAAAGGACTTTACGTGAAAAATACAATGAGACAAGAACTCGCCTGGCCGAATCCGATGCTCAAGTAAGAAACAGCCAAGCTGAGCTGAAACAAATGCATATAGAACTAGACCATAGCAAGAAGGTTAGTATTCCCTGGACTACACGATTTACATTTAAATCAATTTTTAATGGTGTGTTGGTCTTTTCTAGATGTGTAACGAATTCCTTGCAGAACGAGAGCAGCTACGGGATAATATTCGTTCCGAAATTGCAACTGAAGTGGCCACCATCAAATCGGAGCGAGATAATGAGATTCAAAAGATACACAAAAGGTAACCTGGCGTGTCGGTCGTGGCATCGCTCAAGCTTGTTAACGAGAAGGATTTGCGTTAATTAATTGGAATTAAATTATTCTTATTTCTTTTTTTCTCAACAGAGTTCAACAAGCCATCGAAAAGAAGGACACAACAATTGAATTACTGCAAAAAGAAAACGGTGCGCTACGAGAAAGATGCATCAAGCTGGAGGCAATTATACGCCAGCAAAGGAAGGACTATTGTGTTAAATGAAAAATTTCCTTTTCCCTTTGCTGGTTGGTCTTGGTGTTGGCAAAATGGATTGTTACTATGACCTCCACGAATGTCAGAGATTTTTAATTTAAGTATTTTCCATTTTGTTTTATTTTTCCTTTTTCAATATTGCTGCTGAAAAAAGATTTATATTTAAAAAAAATAATTGCAAATGAAAATAATTAAAAATTAAAACTTTATCTTTTCAAAAAAAAAAGGAGTTGACGTTGTTTAATTCCAGATAAGTTGTGTTGCTGATAGCTGATGTGTCTATCCAGTTGATAATGAGATGTTTTTTTTTTTTAATAAGCTTAAAGCCTTTTTCTAATGAATCGTGGTTAAAGTTTTGGTGAGAAATTAATTAAAATTTTGCTATGATAGTTAAAAGTTTAAAGATTAGTTTATAGATAAACTTTGGTTCCCAATTGGGATAATTTGGGTTTTATCAAACTTGCAAAATTATATATTTGCCTTTGGGTATTAAGGGGTCACGTTATTCAAGCCAATCGAAGAGAAGGGGAGGTTAAACCTTAACACTCGCAAATACGGCCATGCTTGTGTGCATGATTTCGCATGACAAAGGTTAACTAATTAATTGGTCAGAGAGCTGCATTCACTTTCAAAACTTTCAATTAAAAAAAAAAAACCGTTATGCATTCGCCACAGTGACCAGTTAAGCTTATAAAGTTCAAAACGTAATCGTTGACCAAACTTTTGCAACCAGCTTAGCTTCGTTCACCATGAACTAACCTTTAATAGTATGTGTACTTATGAGTAGATATTAATTAACGTTTGGGTTGCATATATGTAGGTCCACAACAGAAATTTATTAAAATTTAATGCACAACAAATATTAAAATTTTTCAGTTAATACAACATATATTTAAATTTAATATATGGAATACACAGAAAAAAATAGGGAGTGGGTCAAAATTCTGGCTTCAAAATTCTACATATGTACGTAAAACAAGTTTTAAAAACAAAATATAACAAAAAATAATAACCCGCAACAAAAAGGAACTAAATAATACCAGAAAGAAGTGTTTTTTGCTATCCGCATAACGCATTTTGGAGTTAAGGTCACTTGAACTTTAAAATTTAATTTATTCAATCACTCCACTTAAAAATAATTTTCATTATTTTACTATTCATTTTCTTTATTTATTTATAGAACAGAATACTAATTATTTAAAACAAAAGAGCAACCTAATAACAAAAAAGATTTTCTATATATTCGCTAACATAAATGAGATAATTATTTTACAAAATTCTGCAAAAAGATTTGTAAAATGTTAAAAAGCGCGCGCTTTTTAACATTTTACAAATCTTTTTTTATAATTCGTGGAATTGTAAAACAGAATTTTGAAAAGCAGAACTATGAGAGCAGAATTTTGGAAAGCATAATTTTGGCAAAAAAAAATGTAAAATTAATATAAAAAAATGTTGTTTTAAAATTATTCTGTTGTTTTACTTTAAATTCATCATTTTTTTCATTCTAAAACGACATTTTTAGTGGCCTAAAATAAATGCCTAACGGTATAAATGCAAAATCATAGCTAAAAAATGTTGAATGTGAAGAATAATTTATAATTCAATTGTATTAATTTTCAATAGAAGTTTTATTAAAAGATTTTTATAATATTATTTTTTTTATTTTTCTATTTTCTCTCTTAATTCATCCAACCCAATATGCCTTCAAAATAGTACACACTTAGATGACTTGTTTTTTAAAATTTTAAAGGGTTATCACAACCTTGAAACCATACATAAGACATTTTATTCATATTAAAAAATGGCATACAGTTTGATTCAAATTTAATTTTCATGCATTAAAATGTAGTATTAAAGTATTAAATTTTAATCCTTTGGATTCTAATCGTTTTCGTATTGAAAATATCAATTTTATTTCAAAACTATTAGAATGTAGGTAATATAAAATACATTTCAACCTTTGATGTCAATCAAAGGGGTCGTTGATGTTCTTACAGAACTCGACGGAGCAACGAGATTCCTCCATTGTCATTCCGCACAATCAAACGAGTTTGGCAGGGATGTCGAGATATAACATGGCTCTGTATAGCTCGTCCCTATTAACGCTATCATAGGTGACTTTAAAGTCAATTAAGAGATGTTGTGCAACGATTTGGTATTCTGTGAAAATCTGATCGCGTCGTTGATTTTTCTCGCCTCAAACCACACTGGGTAGGGTCCGATCAGGTCGTTGGTAAAAGCAAAAGGTTACAGGCGGACACACAAAATAGCTGACAGAATTTTATATGCGATGTTATGGAGACTATACCTCTGTGGTTGGCGCAGTCCAGATTATCTCCTTTCTTGTAGATTGGGAACGATATTCCAAGTTTCCATTCATTGGGCATACTTTCCTCCTACCAAATTCTAGAAATAAGTTGATGTATGCTCCTAATCAACTCATCTCCCACTGCCTTAAATAGTTCGGCCATCCTAACCCATTTAAGAAGTTATGTATAGATTTATAGTAATTTAAAAAACTAATTTTAGGGCAAGTTAAGGATTCGTAAAAAATCGAACTCGAAATCACAATCATTATGATGATAGAGAATGCAAAAAAGTGGGTATCGAAAGATTAACTGTACCTTCCACATAACAAATATAGAAAATTTGAATTTTCTCAAAAACGGCTCTAACGATTTTGATACAAAAGAATGTAATTTTTTTTTCGTTAGTAAGGCCATACTTTTTTTAAATGAAAGAATAATTAATAGAAATGTTAATGCCCAGCATAGAACCGTTTTTTTTTAATTTTTGAGTTTCTCTTAAACGGCCCCACCGATTTTGATGAAATTTTTTTATACGGCAGCTTCTTAACAACTTTAAAGTTATTTGATACCAAAAATTAAAAAAAAATAATTTTTGGATTTAAAAAAAAATTCAATTTTTTTTTTTTGAAAAACCAATTTTTCGAAAACTTGTGACTGTACATTTCTTATATGTTCATAAATATTTTCTTGATAATGGCATTCCAACATATAACAAATATTTTTTTTTTGTAACGGCTCAAACGATTTTATTTTTTTTTTTTAATGTATCTTTTTTAACTAAATCAAACGACGAGGAAGGACGATTCCGGAGACGGTACAATCATGAGTTGTACGCAATCTACCTTGAAGCACACATAGTGACAAAAATTAAGCTCGGTAGACTTCGGTGGGCAGGGCACCTAGCTCGTATGAGCGAAGAGGAACCTGCTCGGAAAGTCTTTTGCGGTACATTCTATGGTAGACGGCAGCGTGGTAGACCATGCTTGCGCTGGAGAGATGGCGTAGACTTGGATGGCGTCGGCTCGAGACCGGGATAGGTGGAGAGACTTGTTGAAAGAGGCCAGGACCGGACCCCGGTTGTCGAGCCGATGATGATGATGAAACGACGTTTGGAGCTCAAAACAATTTTTATGTTTGTGTTGTTTTTAGTAATGGATTTTATTTTGTTCTTACATCTTTTTTTAAAGATTTGTCGTATAAAAGTATTTATTTTTAAAAACTTTATATAAGAAGCTTTAACGTACACAACAACTAAGTCCGATCTAAAAAAAAGGTGGATGATTTCTGTGTAAATGATGGTCACCTTTTAAATGGCTTAAATATTAACACCTTTTGAACTGATCTTATAGCTATACTCTCAGTTAAAAATGGCTTGTATTTGAATCGAGTTATACATACCTCAAAGTGAAAATAACATTAACATATTTGAATTTAGTTAGGGTCATTTACTTTTTATGTTTTGTTTTTTCCGTGAGTGTGTCAAATACCTATATGATGCTTTATTGTTTGTTTATTTCTGGCAATTTGCCATAAAACATAAAATCAGAAAGTATTTCTGACCAGACCTGTAGGATTGATTACCAAACGAAAGCAAACAAATTGATAGCAGTGAGAAACGACAGCCGAGACATAAACCGAAAACTAATAACGAGATGGTAGCAAACCACTTTAATAATACTAATGAATATTTTTTATTCGATTCAAAAACTCTTGTCCAGCTGCAGAATGAAACTATTCAAAGTCCTGTCAACTATTGTAAAATTCCAATATTATCATATGAAAAAGTTGCGCATACGCCACAGTGACCGTTTAATTTTAAACTCTAAAAACTAATTCAACAATAGTTTCCGCAGACCAAATTACAGCACATGCTTGTACATTTAATTGTACTATAAAAAATTCAAAATAAATACTCTAAATGCTATACATAAAATTAAATCAACAAGATTGATGTTTTGTTTTTACAGTAAAAAGAAAGAATACAATTTTTAATAATTTAGTTTAATTGATGTACTTTAAATTTTGAAAAAAATATGTCTCTGAAAACTTACCGGAAAACTCGAACGGAAATAAAATCAGAACTGTGGATTAAAATTGATGACCAGGCTTAGCCAATCAATATAGTGAAAATTTATAATTCTCGGAACCTACTTAAATTTTTTAGAATATCTATCAAACTTATATGTACATTTGTACTTCAAACTTAATATGTGTTGAGTATTGACAACATTAAACTGTTTAAGTTCTATTATTACTACACACTCTATTGCACTTAAAACCAAAAAAAATACTTTCACATTTTTATTTTTCGTTACACTGTGACGATGACACACTATCGGTACGACACCCCCACACTGTTTGTTAGGTTAAAACCATAGGGTCACAGCTTACTGCTATTATTATACTTATTTCAATAAAGTGTGTGGATATTTTTGTAATAAACGTCTTTGAACACTAGTTTGATGTTACGCCTAAAAGTAGGTTACATTTTATACAAACATGTGCATAGTTTTAAGATAATTTATTGCATTGTGCTCAAAACATTTTTCCCATCGTTTATTATTATTGAAGAATTTCATCTACAGAAGGGCAATTTCCGCCTGCATTTGTTTCTAATTGATAATTCTCTAATAGATACCTACACTACATGTTTATTGAAATGTTTTATTTTTATAGACATGCAGGTCCAACATAAATACACACGTATAGATAAAACAATAAAAAATATCAAAAAACCATTTGATTGAATTTATTTCGAGTATCCAATTCTCTTTTTGGAAACGACAACGATGACGGTTAATGACCCTACAGTCGATTTCACTTGTATAGTTTGGTTTGAACGACAGGTTGGCCACTTGAGTTCGTGTCTGTACTTTTTCTATAATTAATCGCCAAAACCATTTTTAAATCGAAATATATTCAAATCACTTTGCATTTGCAGCACTATACGGTGTGGTGTTTGGTGAATGCGGCGCGTAAACGCTGTTGATGGCGCACAAATTGGAATGTCGAATTAATTTTCGCCAATTTATTTGACAAATAATTTTGGGGGTATAGTTTCGGATTTTAGGTTTTTGGTTTGTGTGAGAGAAGCGAATAATGCATCGAATGTATTTGTAATTCGTTGGCGGGTGGTATTTGAACTGGGTGCTGTTAGAAATCATTCCGATCTCAGCTCTGCATCATAACCTATGTAGGTATTTTGGAATGAAACTAATATTTTTGAGATAAATATTTATTCAAACAGTGGAAAATTGTTGCTTAAATATTGCTTTGGGTGATATATATTCATGGATGGAAGTAAAATGTTGTGTTTGTGTTTGAATTATATTTTTCATAGAATTATTGCGTACTTGTTCCTTGTAAGGCCAACAATAAACGATACACAGAAATGCAGATTAGGTCAAGTTGGTTTGAATAGTTTCTGTTGTTTTGCAAACCATGTGGGTAATTAGCAACAAGTTTGTAGAAACTTTCATAAAAACAATAGTTCTAGGCATGTTAGTTTTATTTTTTTTTTTTATTTAAATGAAAATGAGAAATAAATTCTTAGAGCTTCTGTTAAAAAACATGCCCTGTTTCAAACCATGTCATTTATTTGTTCCACTCTTGATAGAAAAGAAGATCTTGTTTACTTTCAAAATAAATGAAGGAGCTGTCACTGGCGTTTTTAACATGGGTTGCACCCAATGCGGTGGCACCCAATTGTAGAGTCAACCTAAGATTGAAAAATGAATCCTCTAGGCTGAACAAGCTCAAAAAAAAAAAATAAAGTAGAAATAATAAACAATGAAACCCTTACCAGTATTAGAAGTGAATGTTTTTGTTTGATAAAATGTTTCCAAAAGATGTTTTTTAACGTTTTAGTAAACATTTGAATTTGTAATTCAGATATTCTTTTGCAGTTTAGTTCTCTGTATGAGTCCTGCATCAAATCACATATTTTTGAAGAAGTCATTTTTCTGTCAGAATGTCTTATTTTTCCGATTTTGTACAGCAACAAATTTTTGATTATTTCAATTATCTTTACTCTAACAAAAAACATCGTATTTACAAATTTTCAAGGACAACAGCACACCCAAACATGAACACGGTTCAAAAATGTGTTTCAAGTGTTCAAAAGACTAATTCTGAAAACAAAAAAAATTATGACAATCGCCATACTTTCTATGTACTATACACTTTATGTACGAAAAAGTTAAAGAGAAAAGTTAGAAATCCTATGACCTTAATACTAAAATTTGTATATTGAAATCATTTCGGAGGGGAATTCAGCATTTAATGTCGTTGTTGATTAACAAATATGGGACTGGTAGCCGGAGAAGATGGACAAAAAGCTATTTCCATTCCTCGTCAAATATATCAGGTACATGAACTGCATCTATCATCAATAGTTGCGCCCCATTGAAGCAGTGTTTCGTTTATTACTGAGTTATACCTCTACCACCAGCAGAAGTAGTTCAGTAGTACAAAAAAAAGTACTAAAAAAGTGAGAGGGAAATACCCTAATAAATCATACGAATAGTAATTTGATTTTATGTATATGTAGGGTATGTAGGTACATAATGTACGCATATTTATTGACAACTATATGTATACTGATTATAATAACAACGTAGAAAGCATCACATTTCCACCATACACGATACACCACATAATTCAAGCAAGTCTAGTTGGTAAAGGCAACCATCAAGGTCAACCGCAATACCAAAATCAACACGTTATTTACTGCGCAAATAAGAATATACTGCAATATGTTTAAGAATAAAAATAGGTAGATGTATATTCTATTCGTCATACTACAACTTTTCCCCAGCAACATGTTGCTCCTTCCAGTTATGAAAAAAAATTGAAAAGAGTAAAAACATCAGCTCGAAAATATAGCTGCATTTGAATGTGATCATCTATGTATTTTATAAAATAACGTCATCACTAGTGTTTTCGTTCTTCTTCAGTAAATGTGCATCTGGACAGAAAAAAAACTAGTAGCTTTTTCTCATCCCCCTCATCATGATGCATGTAGAAATTATAGGGTAAATAGGAAAATTGTTGGTGATAAACAGAACTGATTGATCATAGATCATAGACTTGTAATAAATTAAATTTTATAGATACATTTATAAAATGAAAATTATTCTCAAAACAAAAAAAAAAAAAAAATAAAAAAATCAAGTTCTTTAGATATGATTTCTTTTGTAAATGTTAGTTTTTTCGGATCTTCGACAGTGAGGTTATTGTATGGGTATTGTAGATTTTAAGTTGTAAAATAACTATAACACAACATTATAGCATTTTTATTCATAAACTTATTAAGTAAGAATATTTGTAAATACATTTTTTTGAATCCTTTTTTGTAAATAACATTACTTTATATTTTTTTTTAAGATTGTGAGATTCAATATTATTTTTTTTGCCTCTATTAGCTTTTAATCAAACACCAAATGATTCTATGTTTTTTAGTTTTTGGGGAAATTAAAAATTACAAGAAATACTTTTTTATCAGATTTTTATTTTTCTGGCTTGAGTGGTACTGAAGTCCAAAAACCGATCAAGAGTACCTTGAAGAACGTGCAGATTGGCCATTAAACACTCTTTATTAAGAAAATATTTGTGACACAGGGTCCTGTAGGTTATAATTCTGTGCTCAAAAGGTAAAAGCTCTTTAGTCGACTTAAGTGGTTTTTAGCTATTTATCGCTTTCTTAAATATTTTGTCCACAACCTGTATTTCTCTCTTACCCCTGTTGATAAATAATTAAAAACAAGAAAGTTATGACCGTTTGTAAAATATCTTAAGTTAACTTCTTAGGTTCTTGCAAAAGGTAAAATAACTTAAGTAGATGATGATTCATCTTATGTATCAATTTATTAATTTTTTTCAGAAAAAAGGAAGAAATTTTTTTGGTAAAACATCTTAAGTTGGGCTTATGTTCGATATTAACGAATAAAGTAAGATCGCTTATGTCGACTTCAGATGATTTACCACAAAAAAATTTCATGCATTTAAAATTCTTAAATAGACTTAGGTGACATAATAAAATAAAAACTGCAATAGTTGTTTTGGTAAAAGCACTTAAGTCAAAAAAACATAAATAAATGCATAAAATACTTCACTCGACCAACTTTTACCCACATTTTCAAATAATTGTAAGTATATAAAAAGATGAAGTTCTGAAAATTTTATCTTTATAACCCTCTGAGTTTTTTTTAAACACAGATTCAAAGTTAAAAATTCACTTTCTGAAAAACTATGAAAATAGACTTAAGAGCTTTTACCTTTTGAGCACAGATATATTCATTAAAATCTATGTTAGTTCACGATAAAAACCAAAAAAAATACAAATCAATTTTCCCAAAAATTAGGATTAGTTTTCAATGCTTGATTACGAATAAACATGCTATTAATATACAACATTCTATAGGTCGGCAAAAAATGTACATCTCCGATTTTTTGAGATTTTATTGCAGCTTCGAAAAACCTATGCTAACTGTATGTTGCACTAAAAATCTCGGACTTTTCTTATCGTATAACTCCTGAAAATGTGCATTTTATAGAAAAAGCTAGAAAAACATTCTTCATGGGCATTAAAAAAATAAAACTTTCCGTTAGTAATTATCAACAATACAGAATTAAGGCCCAAATTCTACGTGTTTTCTTTATGTAAAGGCCAATTTTTATACAGAGTTCAACATTTTTGTACAACAACCGAAAGAGACTTGAACTTATTGATCTTGTTAAAATTGAAGATTTTTGCGGAACGGTACATTCACTTCTCCATAATTTGAGAAAAAATTAAGTTTATCAAATGTATTAACTTTTTACATAAACATCCGCAACAACTCCCCTTTAACGCAAGTGAATTACTAATTTAATTAATTTTATTTTAATCTT
This sequence comes from Meliscaeva auricollis, assembly GCA_948107695.1. Taxonomy (NCBI): domain Eukaryota; kingdom Metazoa; phylum Arthropoda; class Insecta; order Diptera; family Syrphidae; genus Meliscaeva; species Meliscaeva auricollis. The sequence continues at coordinate 35,872,118 of OX403619.1, read as the reverse complement.
CAATTTGGTGAGTACCTACATATCTTTGTATTACCTTTATTCTAAGTGCAAGTAAATGGGTGTTGCACCCTATCACTGTCTTCCAGCACAACCATCGTAATTTTCATTTTATAATCTCTACAAAATTTTATCTCACGTAGGTATTACTCATCGAATATTTCTCTTTTTATTCGAAGTAGTATTCCAATATTACATACAACCCGCTTGACCCCACTTCCTCATCTAAGTACATTTTATGTATAATATGCTCTTGTATGTTGTTGGGATGGTGGGCTAACTGGTCTCCACATTGTCGGCGACAACGACGGTCAACACACAACCCAGAACTTCTGAGTGAAAGCATTCTTATACATACACCGCACACATCCCATAGATACATCCCATCAGCATTCACAAACCCCTCTTCCATATATTCAATGTTTTCGTTTCGTTTCCACACTTTAATTCCGATTCAGGTTTTAAAGAAAGAAAAATACAAACAAGAATATACATGGTAGAAAAAAAAAAAAACAAAAACAAAATAAAAAAAAGAACACACAAACTAAAGTATCTTTTTCTATACTCAAGACAGGACGCCTGTGGGTTTGGATTCGAATTCTATGTTTTTTTTCGTAAACAGTCTATACAGTCGGTCTACATTTATGTGAGAGCAACCTCAAAGTTCGTCACTTGTTTTAGTTAATATTGTATCTCGCGTTGAAGACGTTGTGTTTGGAGTATATTCGTGTGTGAATACAAAAAAATATCGCTTTTTCGAAATATTTCTGAAAAAAATACCAAAAATAAAATTAACAATATGTTCAGTTCATTTACAGGTAAAAAATAACAAAAATAGCTATTGTTTTTTTGTAAATAAATCGGGCACAACAACAATGTTAATAAATATAAAACTTTGAGTTCGTTTAATTTTTTATGTTTAAACACACATTTTATTTAAATTTAAAGTTATTGATTTTTTTGTTTGAAAATTATGTCATTCCTTGAAAATTCCTTTGCATCCCAACATCTGAACACCACCCATCAACAACAGTTTTTTTGTTCTCACTCCCTACCAATCAGTCACAAGTTGAGTAAGGTTAAGCGTTTTGGATTTACAACGCAAAAAATAAAGAATAAGCGACGTAAAAATATAACAAAATTTAAAGGTGTGATGAATTTTGAAAAAAAATCTTAAACCTGAAACCAGGCTTTATTTAAAAATAACTTTATTACAAAACATATTCTTACTGATTTTTTCCGTATATGTATGTATGTACTACACATACATATATGTATACATATAGTGGCTAGTTATTTGAATTTAAACCTTTAACGTATTCTGCCAAGTAAAAAAATGAAAAAAAAACACCTACTCAACGTTCGTAAATATTTAAAAACATCTGATTTTATTTTACTCTGATGTACTAGTAGGTACTAAATTTTATTAAAGACAATAAAATTCTTTGATGAATTAAATGTTGAACATTTGTGTGCGATTTTATAAAATTATTTTATGACGTACATATGTCTCTACGTTTTTACAATTTTTAAGCAAGTTCTGTTTTTTTTAATTTTATTTTAAAATTAACACAAATTTGACTCAAGAGGTATTCGAGTGCCTTTAAATGTTTTATTTCCTTTAGGGTTTAATACCTTGGGAAATTTTTCATTCGTTTTGTTATTTTCCTATGACGCAGTTATCGTCTCAAGGACTTCTCAGAGCTTCTGTGTTAGAGTTTAGATGTTTTTCTAGTACCTGTCCTTACCTTTTGTTCAAAACTTACTTTCACAAAACCATAGTTGTATTAAGATAATGTTCATTAAGTTAAACTAAACATGCAAGTTTGTCTGCGCCGGCAAAAAGTCATTTGTTAGTTTAATTTGTTTATTTTATTGTTGCTGGCTTCCATAATCGATTTGGGTGGGTATCTGGCAGAAACTCTATTCCTATTTCATTCCAATATTACGTCATTTTTATTACTGTGAGATCGACATCAAATATTGTATATACATTTGCAGTACATACATACGTACGTTAATATATATATGTATATTTTTTTCTTTTGGAATTTATAAATGCTAGACATGAGCCATCGGGGTATCTGATTGTTATTTTGGTCGTTCAGTAGGAGGTTTTTGTTAATTAAATAAATATTGTATTTTGGAGGGCAGTATTTAACAAAATAAATACAATTTTTTTCGACGATGAACCAGATTAGCCAGTTTGGAAATTGTTTGATTTGAAATGTTAGATTTGAATTGAGAATAGAATCAAATTTTTTTATTTGAATATGCGTAATGGAAGTAATATGCGACGTTGCTTTGTGGAAATAAATTTGCTTTTTAGTTGACGTTTTGGTGCACTAAACCTAATAGGTAGGAGAACAATTACTTGTAATACTTTATAATTGAATGAGTAGGAATGTTTCAGATGCTGAGATTTAAGGTGCGCAGTTAATGTAATAATTTGTACGATATGATGTTAGGCGTGTTTTTAAATTATCTATTAATTAGTATAATCAGCAAACTAGCAGTTCTTAACAAACATAAAAGTAGTTTCAATTTTTTTTGAGAGTATGTTCCTCAGAATTAAGATTTCATGAACAAAATTTCAGAAGCAATAAGGACGAAATTATTTAAATCAATTATGAATAATTGTATTTGACAATGGAATTGAATAACAAATCATCACTTATTGTACCTAGTATCTAGGTTAACTAATAAACTAAGGTTTCTTGAAGGCTTCAAACTAAAAGTCTTACAAGTAACATTTGTTCTTTCTAAGGACCGTTAAACATCTATGTAAATGTCCCAATTTTATAACAGAATATTTGTAGTTACTTAATTCATTTTACTGTAAATCGTCGAAGGAAACATTCATATTCCTATTACGACCGCCCGCCGACGAAAAAATTACCAGGTTCAAATATTTTTTTTTCTATTTCTAAATTAAAATGTAACTAGCTAGATATTGGTAATTGATAAGTTGACCTTCATTAATAACAAATACAATTGTCATCTCATCCCCAGATGACAAATCAAAAAACAAATTCTCACACAAGATTTACTTAAAAGTCATGAATTCAAAGCTAGGTGAGATCAGTATTATACCAACCCCTAGCTAGTGTTGATATACCGGTCCTTGTTTTTAACAGTAATTTTTTTTTATAACTTATTAATTTATTTTGAGTGATTTCGAATTTAACACCGTGCTTAAAACATACGATGGAGAGTATAACATGTACGTGCTAAATATTGATTTTTCAAATTCCTAACATCTTTTAAAAACATATTAGTTTAAGAACAACTTAAAGAAAGATAAACAGTTATGGGTGTATTTAAAGTTTTTGTTGTGGTTGCTCTGTAATTAATTCACGGATTGAGTGTCAATAATAAATTAATGTTTGTAATTGCATAGATATAAGAAAACAACTGTTTTACGCTCAGGTCCATGCAATATTCGCTTTTTCTTAAGAATATGAATACTATGGATATCAAAGAAATAAATCATTTGGATTGGAGACAAAATATATATTTCAAAAGTAGTATTTCATTAAAGGGTTTGAATGAAACAACAACAACCTGTGTGTTTTACCAATAAGTTTACAGGCCGGAATTATATAATATAAAGTATTATTTCATAAAGTAGTTGTAAGCGTTTTTCGAAATAGATACTTACAAACTACTCCGGATAATTGAGCTTTCGCTTGGTTGAAAACTCTTGACTCAAATAAATATTTTCACCTATTCAGCTTCGCAAAACTGAAACAATCACTTACGCTGCCACCAAATTTTCAATTGAACATACTTTTTCAATTTGAAATTTCAAAACCAGCGATCATCCACAATGAAATACGAAAACTTCGTACGTTTCACACTCCAAAACCCATTTCTAAAATACATACAAGTTGAATATAAATAAATGTATCTTTTTTATATAAAACTATCCTGTTATGTGAAACTAGTTTCAGTTATCCGAATTTCATTTAAATGAGAACTCCGCTTAAGTGTAACCATTTTTAGTGTTCCAGTTAAGCGGAGGCGACTGTATCCATAAAGGTTGAGGTAGTTGTGAATATTAAATTTGAAAACTAAATTAAAAAAAAAACAGCAACTTTAACTCTTTATTGTCTACCAGATAGTAACCACATTTATCTTGCTTCTTGTCACTATCCACTAGAAAAATGTCTAGCACATGCGCCACCGCTTTCCAGATCAGGATCCGCATTAGCTCAGCTTTGATTTTTGCGGATGCTCAGCGCATGCGTGTGCGGATGTTGAATCTAATGCGGAAGTTCCACTATTGTGGATGCGACTATCTGCAACACCCCTACTTTTGTATCCAAAACTTACAGCTTTTTCAAATATTTTTATTTTTATTCCATTTTAATTGACAAATGTTCTAATTTTCATGAACTATTGTATGGATACTTTTATAATTCTCTAGACTGAAGATATCTCCGGTTTTCTCAATTTAATTGACGAGCAAAAAATCTTTGTATGTATTGGTGAATAAAATCTATCGAAACCGGCCTTGAAATTATATTGCTAATTTGCACATTTCACTTTACGCTTTACAAAAATTGAACATTTATATCTTTAGTGTGTATGTGTAATGTGTATACAAAATATTGGTACTATCAATAACAAATAATCTCCTTTGATAAGATCTCATTAATTCGATAACTCATTTCACGAAATGCAAGTAATATTCATTTATTTTCCCTTCATTTTTTATAAGAAATCCGAAAATCCAAAAAGTAAAACATATTTAATTTTTACAATTAAACACAAATTTCAACGCACCAAAAATACCACACATCACAATTCCTACCGCCTTCCACATGCATCTTATTTATTTATTTCTTTTTTATACACTTAAAAATTTCTATTTATATCTCTTTTATTAAAACAAATTTTCTATTAAAAACAAAAAAAAATATTATTTTTTTCTTATGGAAAAATAAAACCAACAATTTTCCTTTTCTATAATTTTTATTTTTAATTATCAACACGCAGACAGTTCAAAATGTAAGTATGCGTTAAAAATAAAATAAAAAAAATCTCTGATTATAAATTTTAGGGGCAAAAAAAAAACATAGAGTAGATTATGACGTAGATTAGATTGATTGCCATAGAATATGAAAAAAATATACAGATTTCCATTTCATATTATGTAGTAATTTTTTGCCAATAAGCTTGTTCTTGTGTCTTAGAATTACATTTTATAGAATGTTTAAGAAAAAAAAATCATAAAATTTTTATTTCTAAAATTCAAGTGCCTTATCTTTGTAAATCCAAATAAATTATTCTGTTAATAAACAAAATTGAACCACGCCTGGCTAGAAATATTATTTCCATTCAATTTTGTTTTCATAAAATCAGAATAATTGCTTCTTAATTTTGAATGTTTGTATGGAAACCGGTAATCAATTTTGTCCAATAAAATTCTTCATACAAATACAATGTAGTAACGTTTTAGAATTAAAAATATTTGTTGGCCTTGAATCTAACCTAAATTTATTCACATTTTATAAAGCAATAATTAATTGTTTATTGTGTTTTTGGATGCACATAAAATATATCATTCCAATTATGTTTTTTTCGACAACTAAATGCCTTGAATATGGCAAAACAGTAAGTAAGACATACAAATATATAAATAAAAATGGTCATTCACGTCAAAATTTTAAATCGAAGATTTCAAGTTGAAGGTTGCAACACCGGTATCACCAATAAGGAATCAAACAAATCAAAGGAATAATATGAAGATTTTTTGCTATAAAAGTTTTAAAATGACTGAAGTGGAAACTAGGCAAAAGTGTTGCCAAATGCTTCCAAAGTTGAACGAAACATTTTTTTTTTAAACATGGGTGATCAAAATATGGATCAAAATTTGGTGGGCCAAAGTGTTTCAATTATACATCGATGTTAAGAAATAAACAAAATATAAAAGCTAAAACAAGCTTTGATAGCTACTATCACCCGTTGGCTGTTTTAGTTAATATTTCCTTTCATAATATTTATAAATTTGTTGAGACAAACAGACAAATTTGGTCCACTTTTTCCGGTAGAAATTTTCAATATACGGCTCCATATTGTATGTAATTCAGATGATGCCCTTTCAGACCCAACATGCTATCATTTTTAAACACAGTCTGGTCTAGACAATTCAATTCTTACCTATTTTTTAAATTTGGGTTTCAAACATTCAATTGATCATTATTTAATCTTTATGTTCATATTATATAATTCATTGCTTTATTATTGTTATCAAAATAAAGTTAAAAAAAATTGCATATACCTATACAATCTTGGAAAATACTTTTAAATATCTTCAGGCAAATTTCAACCTAAAGATATTAAATCTTATCATTTTACCATTATTTGTGTACAGCTGCGTGTTATTTTTATCACATGGACTTTGAATCTGAGAGAACATTTACTATAGCATACAACAGCTGTGCAAGTTGATTTGCATAAGATGTGACAAAAGGCTAGATTGTGTAGGTTAAGTCAAGTAGTAAAAACAAACTGGTTAGAAGAATAGGGAAGGTATATTTTTCCCTATTGTAGTGGGAGGGCAAAAATTCTATAAAACTTACGTAAAATAGAAAACAAAAGTTAAAAAAGCAACACCTATCATGCTTTACCTTTTTTAAGTCGAGAAATCTATCTATTTTCTAAACAAATAAGAAAATATTTTCAAAACTTTCATATTTGTTTTTTCATACTAGTTTTTTGGTCCCACTATTTTTGTTTTTTAAAGAGTAGTTAACATTCCAGCGTGCAAAAAATAAACAAAAGTTCAAAACAATTTTAATTCTCTGTAGTCTGGTGATTTTGAAGACATCATATTACCATATTTTGAATAAATGTCTTCAAAATCACCGTAACCAACACATTTCCTATATCAATTGGTATAATAGGGTACAAGTGCAGTTTTTGCATGCAAAAAAAATGCATTTTTAGCCATTTAAGCTTTGATTGGTTACAAAAATATGTATTAAACGTCTTCTCTCAGCTTTGAAAATTATTTTTTTTGCGTGCCAATCTGTAAACTGGTTTAATATTCACAAATTATTAATTTTTAATCAATTACACTGGTCTGTAAAAACAAAGTTTTTTTTTTGTCCTTCATATAATTTTTTGAAATTATGTAAGATTGGACTTTTCTGAATCTAAATCAGGTTTCAGAAATATTCTAACACTCTAATTCACTATTCTATACTCTTGGTGTAGAAAAATCAGTAATCAGAGGAAAACCGGTAAAAAATGAAAATGAAAATGAGAAAAATGTTCATATGTATTTTGAATTATGCACCAAAAACAGTAAAAAATATTTTTTTGTAAGTTATTCTGTGATTTTTCCTGTTTGGTGTTATAAATTTTGTTGGATAACTTCATATTTGTGCTCAGCATCCCAAAAAAAACATAAAGTTTCCATTGAAAATTATTACATCACAACTTTTCACCTCTCAAAACGGTTTAATAAGACTAAGGAGAGTATTTTGGACAAATCATAAATTTCACTTTGCAATATCTTTGCATTAATTGTTTGTACATGTTTTTCACATGTTCATATTAGCATATCTCGAAAACGTGACGTGCTAGGAAAGTTTCGACTTCAGATTCGCCAAAATCCTTTAGAAAAATATAGTTTGGTTTGGAGGCGATTTTCGTTGAAGACTAGTATTATCAAAAAACATATATCTATAGCTCGATAATGTAACTTAATAGTCCTTTCAAATAAGGATTAAACTTCAAAATAGATGCTAAGAGGCGCTTTCATTTTCCAAAATCTTTGATTTATAATTACCTTAAAAATCACAATAAATCAGGAGTCCGCACGTCACGTTATCAAGGTCAATCCAGAAGTTCATAAGTATAAAATTAAAGAAAAAAGATTTTGCTGTTAAATAATTACATGGTAGGTATCTACATAATTAAAAGGTTTTTAATGCATAATTAAATGAGACTTACATGTATCAAGACAATCCGATTACCACGACAAAAGTTATGGCCTTTTTTCATTTAGCGTCTTTTATTACCTATGCCTTATCAGTCTTCAACAGTTAATTTAGCACCAAAATCCTTCAAAAATTCCTCGGAATAAATACTGACAGCTAATACGAAATAATAGAAATTTAATGTTTTCATCTACCCAAAAATTTCCTACCTATTTTGTAATAGGTATATTTTCAATCCAAGGAACGAATCCATGTTTCTTCCAATTTTCTTTAAATGTATATTTATACATAAATCTACTCCATATTATATATTTATTTTTTCATGTGATCATTTGTATAAGAAAAGCCGGTTTTCAAAAACAGAAAAAAAAGCTTTTCGATATTGATTGTAGAAATATGGCGGGTGACATAGTTTTGTGATTTATTAACAAAATACTTTTGGGACGTTTTTTTCTTTTTTCTTTGACCTCCAAGTGAGGTTATTAACATCTAGACGGCATTTTCGCCAATTTCTCTTTGCCCTTCAAAGGTAATTTTATAACTTTATTATAATGTTTATGGTTATATGGCACGCACATTTCCCAACGGCCTACTTTTATGAAAAAAAAATGTCTAGATTCCAATCTGCTGGTGCCATGCTATATTGACGCCATGTCTATAGTACCTCGTGAATCATGATTCCTAAACAGCTTTGACTTTTCAAAACCGTGCAAGTTTTAATAGTGATGAATGATGATGATGACTCAGAGTAATAAAACACAACTTCTTTGAAAAAGTTAAACAAGTGAGAAATTCCTACAGTTGGAAGCTTAAAAAATGTCTTAACTTAGTCAAAGTTTCTTTTACACGTGTTGAGAGCATGCGCTCAACCAAAGCAAAAATGAAAACAAAGAAAAATGATAAACAAAAAATATATCTACAATACATAGTGAATTTTTCCAACAGTTTTCCGAGTCAGTTTTGTTGCGAGAAAAATCAAATGCGCAAAATGTCCCAAAGCTTCGCATCAGAACCTAAGCTACAGGGCTGAATTTGGTCACCACAAGGCCCGTACCTCTAAAACTGGATACTTTGCCTTCATGTCAAAATCAATTCTGTAATTATTCTGCATTTTGACATTTTTTTCCAAAATTTAATAAATTGCTATAATATTATAATAATTTACATTTAAAAATTTTAGAATGTGCAGTGCAATTTATTATTGCATGGTTCAAAAACTTGGATTATGTGGCACATAATGTAGGTGGCCGGTTATAAAGATAATCCGCCACTGATCGGACCAAAATGAGTTTTAAAAATAGAACAAAATGAAAACCACATGTACTCGAAACACGAAATCGGATCCACCAAGTTGCACAGCTGCCGCATCCCCGTAACTAGTAGAACGAGTCTAGTTCTATATAAAAACATAGCGTGATACGATGCGGTGTAACTCCCCGCTTCCACCTCAAAGGTGGATTTCCTACCCATAACTAGCTTCATACTTTAAAACAATACAATTGTGCAACTATCATGCTGTGGGGTATTCTTCTGAAATTTATTTAAAAACAATATCACCAAGTTGAGAGGCACAGCTAGACCCTATAGTGTTGGAAAATTAATGGTGAGACCGCAACATCACACTCCAACTACGAGAAAATATAATTCCAGTATGATGTCATCCACCGGACTCAAGGTTAGGTTAAAACTTAATGGCTAACACGCATATAGCCAAAGTTTATATGTATTAGTGTTGTTCTACCACGGTTGATGGAGAATAAAATGAGCCAGAAAAAAAAGACTCGTGTTTTGTTTTAAGCCGATACACATCAGCTGATCCAAAATAGAAGACTAGCACCATGTATAGCGTAAGGATAGGGTTAGAGCGGGAAGGTGCATCAGAATTTCAGAACGAATGAAAGTTACAAGTTGCGGAAGTTGGAAAGGATTCTCGATTATGTTAGATTTAGATAATAAAAAGGTGCAGACAACAACTATACAATGGTCGGGAAATTGTGAATAGTTGATTGTACCTATGGCACGTTTTCATATATGTGAGAAACGTGCTCTGCAAACTTAATTTGGATTACAAAACATCCATGTGAATATTGCTGGGTTGTATGAAATGAAATATGATCATTCTGTCAGCAATGCAGGTGTTTCCCCACGAATGATTTTAGGTTATTTAATTGGTATTAATGGAAAGGGTTAAGAAAACTTATACCTACAAACTGTGATAAGAAACAAAAAAACAGTTTGTCATCGCAAAAAAGAAGATGACGATTAAGAGTTAGTGTTATTGTAAGCTTACAAGCAAAAGAAAATACATTTGTAAATGCTTACTATTAAAGTTCAAGTAAATTTATATATATTTTTTTTAAATATAATTATACGTTGTTGATGTTAAGGTTCCCTTCAGTTAAATCAAGATTTTGAGCAATTTATGAAAGTACCTAGCTCATTCAAGCATGATTTGGCATCAAAAACCATTGAAGCCAAAGTAATAAGAAAAACAAGAATTTCTTTGGAAGAATAACATCTGTGCAGGGTCTTATTTAAAAAAAAATGATTTATTTAAAAAATGCTATTGTTGTACAAAAATTATTGAGCCCCCCCCATACAAAAATGAAAAGTAATGACTGAAATAAACTTCACCTAAAACTGATCCTCTTTACCTTTATGTGTGGGTTTGGCTACATCGCTTGGCTTGCAATGTTATCATTGCCTTATTGATATTGGCCAAATCAATAATAAAAAGTTTTGGCATCGATACTTGAAAGAAATTATATTAAAATCTAAAATAAATAAGTTGAAAACACTTAATTATCATGCTATACGTTAAGAACAAATTTTAGTTCAGTATCGTCTAAGTAGTTTTTGTTGTAGATTTAATAGTGCCCGAATCAGTAATATAAGAATTTGGTTTGACTCTGATGTATGTATTGTATATGGCTACTGAACTTAAAGTTCATTGCCACAAATGTGTTGCTATGCCTACATATTTTGATTAAGAACACAAAAATTAAATTTATCAAAAGAAATAGAAAAAAGATCATTCAATTCTTGTTCTAGATTAAATTAAATCTTAGTTAATATTAATGTTTGATTACCTATTCTGAAAGGTACCTACCAGCATCAAACAATTAATGCTTGTTTTCTTGTAGATTCCATCAAAATAACATGTATTTACTATGGGGGCATCTCTGTGCATTCTACACATTCCGAAACAATTCCATCAATTATGAATTAGATCACGACACAGCATGTTATCATGCTTGAATATTTCTTTCATCCCCTAATTCCACAATTTGTTTTTTCAAAATCATTGTCGTAATTAGAAAATAAAAGCACACTCCACAGAAGTGCTTCTTCAATCTTCAACTTGACCTCAGATATTTTTTCAAATGATTTCATTTATAGATATTTTTCAAGTGCATCAACTGCATACTTCTACATATTGTAGGTACTTAAAGTTAAATTCCAGTTGAATTAGTCAAATCAAAATATTTTTTCCGTAGTTCTTGTTAAAAAGAAAACTATTTTAAAAACAAATTGGTGTCTCAATTAAAAATACTTACATACTTGAGGCAGAAAAAAAAACACAAAACAATACATATAACCTTAGGTAATACAATCTTAAATATATTTCATTCGGGTATGAATTTGTTTATTTGCGACTAACTAGTGTATTTATAGGAATTATTTGCATTCCCGTTTATCAATAACTTATAAAGTAATTGAGATAATGAAACATAATCTTAGGTTCATTGGGCAATATTTTGTATTCATATAGTAGTTCTAGTAGCAATAGAATTTTTTTGCTCACTCATCGATATGTGAAATTAAAAGATGTATAATTTAAGGAGTCCCAGATTTGTAGTCAAAAGTTTGAAAACATTATCCTGCAAACTACGATAAAAAAAAACTATGATGAAAACAAAACCACGCCCTTAAATGTAAAACATCAATTTGTTTCCTTACTTTCAATACACATAATGTAAAATTCTGTTTGATTTTTAAATCTTTAATTTTGATGATCTGTCACTGATAAAGAGGCAATTTGTTCACCTTTGATCATCTTTAATCCATGCTTATTGCCAACTGTAAATCATCGAATGTCCTCTTAAACTAATTTTTTTGCTGAGAAATCATAGTTTGAGTTGCTAATCTAGGATTAAGCTAATCAACCGATTTTGGTTCTTTAGCGCCATCTAACTAGAACCTCTGAAATGTATGCTAAGAACTTAACCCGCTGTGAACAAACTAGCCCTAAGTGGTAATGCCTATTTCTTTAATTTTTGAATCTTTATAAGTAACTGAGGTTCCTTTTTTTTTGTAAACTTAAAAAAATGTTTTCTATTTGTAGTTTCGGTCTCAGATTAGAGAGTGTTTATATATATTTTGAGGAGATTATTGTAAATAAGGGTATAGTCTTAAGTGTCTCTTACTTTAATATTTCAAGAAAAAAGTTAAAATGTATAAAAAATCCATTTGGCGATTACTTTATGGAAATGACTAACAAGCTTAACAAAATATTAAATATAGTACAATACATTATAAAATATTTTAGGCCAATGTAAGCAAAACATTAGTTCGCTAACACAAAACACCTCTTTAAAATAAGTAAAAAGCTAATATATAATTATAATTACATATTATAATCTTAATTATTTACACATTTAAAAATATCAATAAATTACGTAAAACGCAAATTAGATAAACTTGCTTTGTTCTTCCTGATCAAGTGAAATAATAAAGTAATTTCAATCGAGTTTGTTTGTAAACAGAAACCGGCAAAACTGTGATTCAGATCTCATATTCGTATGGAATTGAAAAAATAAAAATATGAGTAATTAGGCTTTAACACAGCATTGCCAAATGGGAAACAAATATTTGTTGCTTTATATTTCATTAATATTGGATTCTTAAATTTGTAGCAGCTGTTTTTAAAGTTTTGTAGATACCTATGAGGAGTTATTATGTTAGTGATATAATAAGAAATGTATTTCATTGCATTAGTTGAGATTATTACTGATAAAAATATTTAATGCTATATGATGATGATGATCATTTCAAATTCAAATTCAGAGTTTAAATATAAAGTGATCTTCTCATCGATTTAAATATTTATGGATCCACATTTTAATAGGCACCTACAGTTCTATTTTCTGAAATTTGTAAAACTCTTTTGCATCTAATTTCTTTAGGTCGGAGTGCGGACTAGTTTGTAGTATTCTCTTGTTTTGATTAATTTAGTGCGATGATTTCATCTTCAATGCTTGTCTGTCACTCTAATCAATAAGATAATTCAGTAATATTCAAACAAACATAATACATATAATTCAAACAAAATAAAATGCACGATTGAGTCGCACGTAGGTATTTGATCTCTTAGTCAAAGAAGCTGTGGAGTGGATGTCACATTTATTTTTATAAAATTTTTAAAAATATATAATAAAAATATATAAATATATATTAAATATTAATTTCTTCTAAACAAATACATTAAAGCACTACGTGCTCTTATAAGGTAAGTTACTCTGATTTCCAAGTCTTTTGAAGTTTTGTAAATGCCGAAATAAGTAGAACACACCTAAAAATTGATTTTTAATTGATTAAAAATGTTTTAAACTTTAAAATAAGTTTGTATGTCAATATCTATGCGATCGGTTCGGTTCCGTACCCATTTCTGGTATTCAAGTGTTCTGTTTGACAGATTTGCTTGATATTTGACATATGTGCTTTTAAAGTAATTTTCAAGGTTGTTTTAGATAAAGACGGTTTTGAGTTATTAGTGATTTTAATTAGACTTTTTGATTTGATTTTTTGGATAAAGATTCATTTTTATGAATTTTTAGATTTTAGATTAATTTTTTTTTGCCGGGCAAAACACCGGCAATTTTTTTTTTGTGAAAATAGACTCAACAAAACTGCCATTATTTTTCCCATCGAAATCGTAGTAACCATTTTTCAGAAAAATAATTTCTTCTTACAATAAGACCTATATACTCGTAGGTACATACCTACGCCGTTATTTTTGACAGCTTAACTTTATATAATACAAAGGTAAGGAACATGTATCTCAAGTTAAGACTGGTATTATCATATCTCATTATCGGAGTTTTAAGAGTCAGCGCTGTCAACTTTATGAGTGGTCTAGACCACTCATAAGTCACTTATATTCCTTGGTGAATAGGGTTACGAGTTCTTAAAACTTATAAGAGCTTGATGAATATCGGCCTTAAAGTGATATATTCTTCAGATATTTGGGCAAGGAGCACATTCAATAAGTTAAGAGGATCGTAGACATTTTCCGGAAAACGGTAAAACAGATGAGATAACTTTATTACGATATTCCTACCGCTGTTCTCACTCAAATGAAAAATGGCCCCTAATCACGTTAATCGAACCTAGCTAACATTTTTTTCATTATATCCTCGTAGTTCTTGAACACTTTTTAATTCAAAGCGTACCCAAAAACCGAGCTGCTCGATGTTTTTATGTTTAGTATCTAAGATCCTATAGTTACATACGTACACGATCGGTATAAATTGGGTTATTTGAAACTCAGACTGGTACCATCACATCATATAATTAATGTTTTTTCCATTAAGTAGGTATCTGTATTTCTGTGTACCTTGATTTTTTTTAATACGTGTTCTTATCAGTATCATTCAAGTATATTTAATTCGGTTAACATAACGTAACGTTTTTTTAACTACTTGTTTTTCAAAATTCATTTGTTTTTTTTTAATTCACTGTCGGCAAATCTAGTTGATAACAAAACAGAGACTCTTTTGAGTGCTAATGCACTGGTAAACACATGGAATGCATTAAAAATACTTGAAGAATTCTTCGCAGCATAAATTTATTTATAAACTCTAACGCCCCCGGTCCACACTAATTACGTTGCTCGATATACAAACCTATACACTTCACCAAGCGCCTCTGCTTCTTGGTGTTATTTCTATATAAAATTCCATGTCTATACCATCAACAAAAATAGAACAAATTCTTTAACTAGGTATAAATATGTTGCTACAATTATTTAGGTACACAGAGATAAATCGTTTCAGTGGGTTCAAGAAGTTTTTTCAGTTACATTCGAAATACATTCTATATTTTCCTTACAAATTATTATATAATTTAACTAAAATAAACGTACTTTAAGACCAAATCATGCTTCAACGTCTCTAAGTTATCAATTTATGAACAATCAGTTGGAAAACGAACTTAAGTCTATATTTTGGAATGGAAAGTTTAAACTCAAAAAAATTCGACTTTCACATGTTTAAAGTCACCTTTTATTTGATTTCAAACACGTTCTTGTACACTCTGGGAAAAGGCTCTATAGGGCATTTTTTTTAACTTATTAGCATTGCTAAACATACATATTTGATGTTTTTCTAGAATGATCCGCACCTACTTAGGCCAAGTTTTTCAGTGCGAGATCATGAGTGAGTTAACTTGGTCTTTGCTATAATTACGCCTTGTTTTTTGTTTAAAAATTAGATCATACGCAATAAGATTTTTGCGAAAGTAAATATAAAGACTATTTTTTCTCAGTGTATTATCTCTCTCAGTATGTGGTGGTGATGTTTTTTTCATGCTGATGATGTCATCACATAGGAATGTTGTAAAATCGTATAATGCCTTTTCCGAACTACACCAAGAATTTTTGAGGTAGACCTCCACCTCTTTTAGAATTTAGTAGAATGTACTTATGTATAAGTCCAATAGTTTTAGTTTAGTGAAGTTATTACGTTGCATAGCTTTGAGACAAAGAAATAAAATAATGTGCTTTGCTAATGGACTAAAGCTGATGATGCGATTTATTAAAAAAAAGATGATTGTTGTGAAATTGAATTTTCTTTGAATTTTATTTAAAAATGAATAAGGAAATGAAGTCATTGTTAGATTTGTTGAAATATTGCATCATTATTGTGGATGAATTTGTTTTATTAAAATAACTATGAAAAATAAAAACAATACTAGAGACAGTTTGATTAAGTGATATGTTAATTCTAAGATCTTTTTATAATATTAAGTCATTAATTTTAATAAATAGAAAATAACTTGATTTAATAATTATATTGAAATTTTATAACTTTAAAAAATATTGTGTAAAAGAAAGTTTTCCTTTCGTGTAATATGGAAAGTTAACGAAAAAGTTTCAAATTGATTAGGTTTTTGTTTAGAGTCAACAGTGTTTTCATAAAAGATTATTCAAAATATTTCAATTTCCAACACAAAGTCTCCTTATTTTTAATGAAAAATAAAATTCCTAGGGTCCTTATTTTGAATTTGATTTTGTATCATTTGTTTAAAGTTTTTTTCTAATGCATGCAATTTTAGTGAAGATATACGCGTAGTTCTTAAAAAAAATATCATTAAGTTAAAAACTGGACAAGTGGATAGTATAAAAGTAGGTAATTGTAGTATAACTTATATATTGGATGCACGCGGCACTTAACGAAATGATAAATTTTTGATAGTTAAATATTTGAAACAAACTTTGTATTTAACTAAATTTTTAGTGATATCACTATCAGTTTAAAAATACAATTTTGTAATTTGGTCATGACTGAGTGTAGAGAGGAAGAAGAAGTTTATAGACCTACCCAAATTATAGTAAAAGACAGACTACAAATTTTGTAAGAAACTAATTCTTTTAATTTTTTTTTCTAAGAAAAAGTGGTGCTAGTCAATTTTCTACAATTAATCTAGAATTTGTTTCCGTATGACTGCAAGAGGCTGTTAGTGATACTATATAAAACTGCTTTATTAACATAATTTTGTAAAGAAGTCGGTTATGGAAAAAATAGTGGTTAGGGTTCGAGACATTACAACTTTCCCTTAATCCATCTAATAACATGAAAACCTCTCTATCTGCAAATGTAATATACCTTTTTCGCAAGTAGTTTCCAATATCAGCATTATGTTGGTATCAAATCCAGCACCCACGTTTTTGGCGCTAAAATGTTAAAGAACAACTTACCGGAAATCAACAAAATAAAAAAAAAATGTTCACCTAAAGATATTAATTCTATTAAAAGAAATACTGGTTTTTCGTATACTATCAATAAATTATGTAGAAAATGAAGCCCGAATATAAATTCCATTTGCCTCTTATCTGCCTGTGTCTATAAACCACTCAAGAAATTAGGCAAAGGTAAAATATATTTTCCATGGCGGTGCTTTGATCTTTGGATTTTTAAATTCACGCACGAAATCCAATACATCAATAATATTAGTAGGTATGTTTTGTTGTATTGCTTTGAAAGGGATATTACTAGTGTAGGTGTTGCTGAAGCTTACTATTAAGTAGCTATTAAGTTTTATGAGGTGTTGACGCAATACTTCCGACTTAAACATTTATGCATCATAAAAAACAGAAATTGTTTCAAATTTAAATTCATATTATGATATAATTTTATTGCATCATTGTTCCTTTTAATAAAATCAATTTAACTATAAAATAGTACGTTTTTGAAAAAGCAACAAAGTTAAAAAAAATATAAAATAGGTGATGGCATCGCACGTCTTTTCTCTTTTAGTTTAATTATAGTTATAGTTCGAAATATACAAATTTGTTATATTTGAGTTATAAGTTTTCTAAAAATTTGAAAAAGCATGAAAATCGTTCTTTGTATTATAAAGATATTGCAATTTTAATGAATTTTTTATACGGAAGTTTTTTAATAATCTGTAATTTTTTTAAAAATTAATTTTTTGAGGTTTTTGTCTTATATGATTTTAGATGATGATTTTTACTATTTGTTAAAAAATGTACCTAAAAGGATTTTTTTACATAAAAAAAGAACTGTACCAACAATTTTTAATGTTTTTCTTCGTTTAGAACCTAAAACCAATGAAGAAATTGTTATTTAAAAAAACAAAATCATTGTTTGTTTACCTAAAAACCTGCAAAAAATTATACTGTTTTGTAAAAAATTATTGCCAAAGATACGGAAAAAAATTGGGATTACCAATGTAATTATTGTGTTTTTAAGTTTTTCCAAGAAAAGAAAAAAAAAAGAAAAAATAAAAACAGTTGCTCTATTCCTATAGATTTTAGGTGCACCATAGGTACATAAGGTGGCGCAAAAGTTTTCACTCAATTAGCTCTAATTTTTTGCATGTATGAAAAACTTTGATTCAAATTTTTGTTTGTATTATGCTGTGAAAATTATATCGGCTTAGTGACTTCCGTGGCACTGTGCACCGCCAGATTTGATGACATTTCGGACTTTTCCATCACTTAACCAGAATTTCCAAAGAAAGACCGTCGCATTCCCGCCTATGTTCTCTTTATGGGCTTCAAGAGTTTGAGTCTTGTTGACATAGAGTGATTTCTATTTAAATGAATTCATTTTTCCGACTTATCACAAGAACGAGACTGAGAACTGAAAGTGCAGTCCTTCAGGTTGGTTACAAATTCTACGAGTAGCACTAATGCTTGATGAGAAATGAACTATGCCTAACGTCATTGAACTTTCAGAGAGTGAGCAGCTCTCAATGGGAACCTACATTAAAAATTATTCTGGCTTTAGGAGTATAGGGAATACTATCTTGTTGACATAACAAAGGCTTCAAAAGAACTTGAATATTTAACTAATCCATCACTAGATTTGATACCAAATATCGGATATGAAATATGCAGATTAGATTGCAATAGATTACAACTTGATTGAAATCTTAATTCTAGCACTGCACGAAGCTTGTTGAATCTTTTTTCTTAATTTACATAAAACTGTGTTGTGCATATTGCTTACAATTTATGTTTTCTATTCTTAGCATCATTGAAGGGCCTCGGTGACAAAACCGCCAATTTGTTTAGCAAGAAGAAGGACGAAGCTGCTCATTTGGCTGAAGAAAAAGCACAGGCTGCAGCAAAGTTGGCTGAAGATCAAGCCTCGAAGGTAGGATCAGCGATTTCATCTGCTGGATCTGAAGTTGGAAATTTTGCATCCTCAACTGGTAATTTTTTAAAACAAAAAAAACTTCTTAAGATTATTTTTCGTAATTAATTTGTTTCTATTTCTATTTTAAAGCCAGTGAAGCCGAAAAAGCTGTTGGTAGCGGAGTTCAGACAGCAAATGCAGCTGTTGAAGGCACAGTTCAGACTGTTGGTAATGTTGCTGGAAACACAAAGAGTGCTGCTGCAAATATTGCTGATGCTTCCTCAAAGGTACAAACGATATTTTTATGAATGTTACAGATTTGATTCTTATTTGATTGCATTTTTATTTAAGGCCGCAGCAAATGCCGTAGATCAAACCAAAAAAGCCGCCAACGAAGCCATCAACAAGAGTGTAAAGGCTGGTGAGCAAGTGATTGACGCAGCTGAAAAAAAAGTCGATGAAGCAGTGAAAACAGCAAGCAATACAGTGGATCAAAAAATGAATGAAGCTAATCAATTTGCCGACCAGAAACGTGAAGGACTCGAAAAGGTATTTTGCAGCTTTATTCATTTTGTATTTATTTCTAAAAATGTTATTAAAATTTCAGGCAATCCACGATACATCAGCCAAAGTAGCTGACTCAGCTGGAAACGCTACGGCCAATCTGATGGGCAAGCTAAACTTGGGAAACTAAATCCAACACGGCGCAGCTGAATTTAGAATTAATTTGTTTTAATTTTTAAGAATAAAAACGAGAAAAAAGAAAATAATGAAAACTATTTTGCAAAAAGAACAACTAAAAATCTGTCCCTTAGAGCTAAAAAAGAAAAATATAATAAACAAAACGCTTAGTTCACTGTCAAGAAGGTATGATGGTCCTTATCGATGTGGAATGATATACAAAGTGCCAGTTGGTTGCTAGAAATAGCTTCACAGGAACGTTTTTTTTTTAAATGAAAATTTATTATTGCACAAAAGAAATCTTTACTATTTAAATGAAATATACAAAAAAAGTTAACTTTTAGCTAGAACAAAATTATTAAATTATTACTATACTCATACATAGAACAGCAAACAAATATATATATTTTGTTAAGAAAAAAGGTTTTTAGAGCAAAACAAGGCTTACTTCAAAAAAATTCGTTAAGCTTTGCAGAAAAATAGAAAAATAAATTTTTAGATATTTTTATACATTTTTCTACTGAAAATATTTCGCAATAAGACCATACAAAAAATGAATAACATCGCAGAGGAAAATCATAATATTATTAAGTGTTTTAACAGAGAATGGCAGTTTTTATTTTGTACCGAGTCAATTAAGAAAAAAACTATGTACGTTAAGAATATAAAGCTTTGAATATAATTTGCACAGTATAGTTGCTAAATGACTTTTCGTTTTTATAAAATTTCATATGTTTATATTTTTATTATTTAAATTTAAGTTGTAAAATTTGCGAAAGGAAAAAAAGTTTATACAAAAATGTGAAATTCTAGTGTAAAACTTTATTGTATAAATAAAAAAAACATTTTATGGAAATATGCTTGTCTTTTGTTTGTTTACAATTTGTTAACAAAGTCAAGATTTAAGAAAAGGTGACACATGCGAACGTAAAAATAATTTCGAAATTTCAAACGAAAAACATAAACATAAAACATCACAGTTGTTGTTAAAGAGAACCTAAGGTCAATAAAAATGATATTAAAACAAAATACATTATTTCCAAAATAAGAGAAAAAAAAGTTAACAAAAATATAATACAGCCATACAATGAAAAGAATTTATCGTTACATTGAGAGTAAAAGATCTTAATTTTCTAATTTGTGGTAAAGATTTCCCATGCATATTTTGACCAAATAAACCACTTTGCTGCGTTTACGCCGCGCACCGTTTCATGATTTTTTTAATTCTGAACAGTTGATTATTTCAATTTTGTTGTTATATTTTTGAACAGTTCATCCAATTTCGGATATATACCTAAAAATTTGTTTACATTTTTTGAATAAGAAAACAAGGTTTTTCCGATAAAATCCAAATTGAGGAGCTTAAAGGAACAAAAGGTGAGGTTTACACTTGGGTGGGACCTAACCCCAAATTTGAAAAAAATTGACGTTTTTTCCCTGGGTCTTATGTCCCTGTACCGAAAATCAAATTGATTTACAACACTGTTCCTCATATTGATCCACATCGTTTTATGCACATAATCTGGTGCAGATTAGATTATGAGGATAGTATATAAAAGGCAGCTATTACAGCTTAAAGAAAAATATGTAAAACCATGGTTTAGTAAAACGGTGAACTCTATTTTCGTGGTACACTTTTTGCAAAAAAGTTAAGAAGTATACACACACACACTAGCGACATTTGTTGCTGAACAGAGCTTATAATTTACACCTAACAAATTTCAGTTGAGACATCTATCGGTAATTTTCTGAAAAAATAAAATAAAAATAAATTGGCACTCGAATTTTGAGTGCTGGGTCGGGTATTTTTTATTAAAAAGCCAAACCAGCACTATTATGAATTATCACTTTCACGGAAACATTAATTTTGCTGGGGGTTTAGTTCCCTTTTTCATTATTTTGTATATATTTTATTTTTTTAATCAACACTTAATTCTAGTGAAAAGGGAAAAAATAATTTAAAAATTGGACTGAATAAGAATATCGCATAGACGGGGTTTTGTTAAACTACTTTTGGGTGCATGAAAGGACTCTTTTCTAATGCCTACGGCAATAAACAAAACGGCTGGTTCAATTAAAGATTTAGGAACTTATGAGTAGAAAGAATTTACTTTTTATACCTTGGAACTTACATTATTGAATTTGCAAAATGTGTTCTGCAAAAAAAAAATCTTTAAAACCAGTTTTCCAAAAATCTCTGTTAACGATACCTTCCATAGAAACGTTTTACTCTAATTTCTAGCTTTCTCTTTTACGAAACTTACTAATTGATTTCAACATTTTGTTTTAGCAAAATATAAAGAATATTGTATTAAATTTTCAAAAATAGTTTTTTGCTACAATTAATGTCTAATGCCTGCAGTCTTAAATACTTTGTTACAAAACTATTAATGAGATATTCAAGAACTGCATTTGGTCTTTATTATGAATCATTCTAAATGTTTTCATTATTTTTTTCCGTATAATACAATTTTTGATATTCATGTCCAAAATACACTCTGTGGTTCGGTCAAATCGTGTTTTGAATGGCTAACTTTATGGTTTTTGGGGTGTTGAGCATAATTCTGATGTTGTTTAGTAAGAGTTCTCATGAGAAACATGAGAAATCTTCGAAAACTTCAAAAAATTAGGTATTTTTGTTTTGGCGTACAATTTTTGCAGTTTTTAACAGCTTGCGTAATATAAAAAAAAGAAAAAAAAAAACTTGGATATAACGTTCAAAATTATTTAATATTTTCTTTTTAACCACATTCAATTCATTTTAAATACAGTTCATATACAGAGAAAAAAAAGTACCACCTAAAAACAAGAAGATTATCATATTGAGCTCTTTTACTAAGAAATCTTATTAAAATTTTATGAAAAAAAAAATAAATTAGTATTTGATCAAATATCTTGAGAACAGGCAGCGCTATTTAGGATTTAGGAGAAAATCCTATTTCAAGTTTTTTTTTTTAAAGCAAGAAAACTGAGCATCTTAAAATAAATCTCTGATTTTTAACTTCCTATTGGAAGTTATTGTGATTGGTGCTATTTGTCGCAGACATTTCTCTACATTTTGAGGTCACTAGAGGCTGAATGCGTCAATTTAAGAAAGATGTCTGTGTGTGTGTGTATGTACGTTCGTACATTCGTGACTCTTTTTTCTTTCATCATATCTCGAGAACGAATCAAGAAATAAGCTTCGATGGACAACGACAGTTTTGGTTTGAGTGCCAAGTGCAAACATTTATGAAAGGAGGCTGGGTGCGAACACACTGGTAACTTCCCATTGGTACCCCTAGAAACTAGGTGCCTTAGTTTTTATAGAGATCTCAGATTCAATGTCTTCAGATAAAGTTCAATTTTTAATGAAGCGAAGCCGTTTGCGTTTGACTTATTTCAGTTTAGAACAGTTTTGGGGTTGGTTGGGTAAGGCCCAGCGTGGGTCGCACCCAGCCTCTATTCATATGTTTTTGCTCTTTGCACTCAAATTAAATGCTTTTGCTAAGCCATGACTGGCTTAGATATAGGCAAACAGAAGCCGTAAAACATTAAATTTCGGTTTTATCAGCAAGTATACAAGTGAATTTGATCAAATTCCCCTAGAATATTAAAATTCACAGTTGACAAATGCTGTGATTTTGATACACAGCATCTAAGTGATGAGCCCACTGTTGTACTTGGGCGAAACGTATTTTGGAGTTGAGGTCACTTGAACTTTAAAATATATATTATAGGTGCTACTGAAAAACCCTATAAAACAAAGGAAGAATCGTTTCAATATCTATTCTAGGTAGATCCATTATGCACAAGTACGAAATTGAACGAATTTTCAACTTCGTCTGGACACTGAACAGAAATTATACGGTAAGAAAAAATAAATGATGGTATTTAAGCATTTCTGGTACCCCAAAGATTATCCATCTCTTAAGTAAGTTCTGGCAGACTTTTGAAAATCAGCAATCACTTATGTATTACAGAATTTAATTTGCACCACCTGACAGCTCTTTTTACCGAGGTCATTTTGTACTTGCTCTATAGGGCAAGTAATAGTTTTAGTTTTTCTAAAAAAAAAACTCGAACAATGTAGAAACAGCATTGCCATTTAATTTTTTTTATTAACGTCTATAGCAACTTTAACCGAAAGAGCAAATAAGTGTGATCTTGTCGCGTATTTTATTTTATTTTTGCGAATATCTCAGCCCCGCTGTGCCATAAAATAATTTCTTTGATTTAAGTGCAACATCTTTTGATTGAAATGCATCCGTACAAAAATGTTGTTACTAAAGTCAGTTCTTTATTTTGAAAATACACTTCTTCGTAATTATTTCGAAAAAAGCCCTTTGCATTCTCCACAGTTCTCCACAGTCCTTATAACTTATAATAGCCGAGATACCCTTGAATTAACACAGGCATTTCGTAGCAAAAACACAAGCAAAATTTCGGTTTTTGGTAATATCTCGGCTCCAATATGTGTCTTGAATAAAATAATTATACACTTTCTGAGCTAAAAGGCGTTTAATGTTTCTCTTTTACTATTATTTTCCCAAGAACTTTATCATTTTTACTTCCTCTATTTTTAGTTTCATTCACAAAATCCAGTTACAAAAAAGGTAATACTAAAATCATAAATAGTTTCGCTTATCATAATTTAAGTAAATAAAAATGTATTTTTATAAAATTTTGGTCAGAAAAACACCTATCTTGACATCAGATGGAACACCCTGTGACAAACTGGTAGTTTTGGACATAAGATAAAATTATCACATTAGCTCTGTATAGAAGTGAGATAGGAAGATGCTGATAAGACTCAAATTTTCATCTTCAAAAGATTCACTAAAATATTTTAAACATCTGAAGTCGACTTAAGACACTTTATCTTTCATTCTATAGTTAAAGGCTTTGGAAAATAAGAATATTAAAAAGATCTGACTCCTGACTTCGTGAGCTATCCATATATTCAATGCTGTCCAAGCAACAAACAACAAGTTAATGTTTGATAAAATGCCTCTAAAGGTTTCAACACTTGTCTCTCTTGTTACCCTTTACTATTGAATGTACCATTTCATATCTTTTGGTGATTTTATTTTAAGAGTTTACTCTAAACTTTTACTCACTCTATTAAGGTGCTAATAATTTAAAAATATTTTCCCAAGAAACAAATGTATAGAATTACCTGTTTAATGGTGTAGAAACGATGAAGGATAATTGAATTCAGGGAATGACGGCCGATGCATCCTGTTCACAAAGCGGACGTGGAAATTCATTTAAAATCCCATTATCCCAGTGGGTATACCACCGGATGGTGTTGATATTGATATCGTCATTCCTGTATCCTTTTCGCTATGTGGCAATGAAATCGAAAAAAAAAAATCATTCCACACTTTTCATTTGAAAGGATGTTCTTTTTATCGATTGACACAAAATTTAAAATTAAAAAAAAAAACCTAAAAAGTGTAGGTTTTAAAATAGACTGAATGCATTTGCATTGAAAGAGGTCCTAGTAACTCGCTTACTACATACAATACATTATGTATAGGCAATAGGCATACAACATAATACCTAATTTCAATCTTTTAAAAAGTATAAAATTAAGCTTAATTTTCAAAACTGCCAACACTCCGATGCTATATTCAAAAATGTATGTTTTAAAACTATACTAAACACTATTACTCTGCATATATCACACTTAACAACATGAAAACTTTTTACAAGTTCTTCTAGATAAAGTTGTTGTGTGGAAATGTTAGATTTTATTATCTCTACTCGAGTTGGAGCGTCCTCTTTCTTTCGGAATAAGACCGTAGACCACACTCCTTCCCTCGACATGCCATGCTTAAAGGACACAAACTTGTTGTGAAAGCGGTAGATTTAATTTTCCTGTACAAACATAGTTGCAAACATATAATGCATGAAGAAGCACTTGAATAGGTGAATGTAGAAGGATTCGAGTATAAAGTTTAAATGAAACCCAGCAGCCATAAAAATAAGTTCAAGTGCACACGTTGTTCCATTGTTTGCTATATACTTGCCGTGGGATGATTCTGGCTTTGACTTGGACTCCAACAACGGAGTCCCCAATCCTAACGCAAGATGCAATCATGGAGAAATCCAATCGGCATAAATCAGTCGGAATAGAATGAATAAAATGAACGAGAAAATGTTTTAGAATGCGTTTTTTGTGACTGGAAACTATCAAACTATGGGTGCTTTGAAAATGGAAAACGGAGAATGGTATATCCATATCCACTTCCACACCGAGCCATTTAAATTGAGTTTTAGGTTTTCAAAAAAAAAAGAGCGAAATCAAAGTTTGTGGATAATGTTTTTCACATCACCGAGCGTATATTGGAAAAAGATAAAGTTTTTGAATTAGATATTGAAATGAAACCAAATGTAAGGCTTAATGAGTTTTTTGGCTTTCATTTAATTTTGAGATGCGATGGTGATGACCAAGTTTATATAAAAACATAGATGTAATATGTATTATTTTTTAAGACTACACCTACTTTTTGGATTCAAAGAATGAACAGTTACCTTGATATTAGGTTCTATAATATAGTATAGATAGAATATTGATATTTTTAATATTCCGTAAATATTAGAAATTTTTTTAAACTATTTTGTATTACATTCTAATAATTTTGTATTAAAATTGATATTCTCTATACGAAAAAGACTAGAATGTAATCTAAAGGATTAAAATGTAATCCAAAAGCTTAAAATTTAATACTCTAATATTACATTATATTTTTTTAATACTAAAAGTCTGCAATTTTAATTATAATGGGTTAAAAACTTTGGCCTACTTTTTAATACAGCATTTGTATTACAGCAGTATGCAATACAATGAATATTACTTTTTAATATTCTGTAAATATTAGATTTTTTCTAAACTACTTTGTATTACATTCTAATAGTTTTGTATTAAAATTGATATTTTCAATATGAAAAAGATTAGAATGTAATCCAAATATTTTTTAATTCCACTACGAAGAGCTGAGCAATAATTTGACTGCAGAATAAATTATCCAGACCAAAAAGCCAAGATTTAACTTTTTTTAAGAAACATGTAAGGATTCTTAGTACTTTTATTTCAGGCGGTAATTAATTAAAGAGCATAGGTGCGGTTTTGCTGTATAAAATTTTGAGAAATGAGTTTTATTACTAAATGGAATTTGAATAAGTTCCAAGCTATTTACTCTTAATCCATATACATTTGAATTCCTGAGGGTTGAACTCTAACTGCTACGCAGAAAAAACACCTTAAGAACCTTAAAGATGTAAAGATGGTTTAATGGTAGAATCTGAAGCGAGCAAAAAAGAGGCCAACTAGGCGCTATTCTGGTACGCTTGCATATAATCCTTATCATATGCTTTTGAGCCGTTTTCAATACATCTATTGTAGTGTTATAGGTTCCACCCCAGGATGTTATGCCGTACTGTAGTTTTGAGTTAGCAAGTCCGTAGTAAATCATTTTAAGTATCCTGCTAGAGCAATGTGGTTTAAGTAAGATTAATTTTCGAGTAACACCCAACATATATTTTTCAAGATCATCTACATGAGCTTTCCAATTAAGGTTTCTGTCTATAAAAACTCCCAGATATTTAAAATTTACAACTCCATCTATTGTGAAACAATTAGCAGAGCATGACAAATCATCAACATAATTTGGCGTACCACATGTACGGTTGCAGAGGGATAGTTTCTGGCATGAAAAAGAATGAAAAATTATGTCTCAGTTTACCGGACAAGGACCTTTTAAGTTACATACCATCAATTTAGTTTTCTCACTGATTATTAATTCATGCTTTGCAAACCATTGTCGTAGTATTTGTAAGTCGTTTTGAATAAAAAATAAAATAAGTTATTATTATTGACATATTAAAGTGCCATGTCATCAGCAAAGGCTGTAATCAGACCGTTAAACTTTTGATTGAAAATAAAATTTATGTAAATAAGAAACAGAACTGGACCCAAAACAGATCCTTGAGGGACACCAATATTAATTGACTTCGAATCACTCAATGAGCCATCTATCCTCACACGTTGACTTCTCCCTGATAAATAGGAAGCAAACCAATTGTAAATAGCACCTCTGAATCCCGCTTTGTACAATTTATTCAAAAGTATACTGTGATTGACCATATCGAAAGCTTTGGTGATGTCTATAAACAGAGTTAGGCAATTGGAATTATTGTTGAAGCTGTCATAGATTTCACTACATATCTTTAGAATTGCGTCTTCAGTTGATCGGCCTTCACGAAAACCAAACTGATCGTTACTAAAATACTTATTTTTATTCAAAAAAAACATATTACACGATTTTTTACTAACTTTTCAAATAGATTAGAAAATGTCGGAAGTAATGAGATAGCTCTGTACTGCGACAATATTCTTCGATTTCCTTTTTTGAACAGGAGAATAACCGCATTTTTTAAAGATGAAGGCATAATTCCATTATGCAGGCTCAGATTAAACAGATGACTTAACACATCGACGACAAAGAAAGAAATTTGTTTAAGATGTACCCCAAAATTTTTAACCGTGTAACCTCTGAGTATTTTTAAAGAGCGTAAAAAAAGGTATCCGTTAGAAAGAAAGTGCAATGTAAAACTTTATTTTTAATTTAAATGAAACGACATTAAATTGAATTTATTATACATTAAACAAAACAAAAACATATTGCTCCAAGTATAAAAGTACATTAGGTCCCACCATAGAACGATCTACCCTCGTGGGTATACCAGTTGATACAATCTCTTCTATTATTTAATAAATTACGATTTGATTTTAAGCTTTATTTTAAATTGATATATTTTTATTTCATTAAAGTTTGCCTTCTATTTGGAATATTAAAAGATCAATTGTAAGAACGGACAAAATCCAACGTTTTTAAATAGTCACTACTAAAAGACGCAGGATATATTTTTTGTCTCATTTTACTCGAATCCATAAGATATTCATTTCATCTATAGGTCACACACCTGAAAAAGGTAACATAAAAAAGTTATTCAGTTTTTCGCGTGTTCCCAAATTCTCAAATAGACTTATTCCGTTCTTACAACTCATGATTCATTTATCCTATCGAACTGAAACTTTGTACATAAGTATATGTTCGGGTAACAACACAATATTTTGGTGGTGCGAACCCAGGGGAGGGACATTGGGGGTTGAAACACCCCAAATTTATCTAAGTTTACTTCTAATTATCGGATCGAAATAAAACTTTGACAAAATTTTATATATAGTAACATGACAACACTATATTTTGGTGGCACGGACCCAGGTGGGAGGTATTAAAAACATACTTAGTTCAGCAAAACGAAACCAACTAACTCTGTTCTAGCTTCGAAAAGAGTTTTATTTTACCTTAAATTCATCTATTTAGTTTTTCAAAGAAGGAAAGAAGAGTGTAATGCACCCAATTACTAAAATGCCCCCCTTTACAATCAAAATGATTATTCAGATAGGCTCAATGTTACTAACTATTAAAACACTTTTTTTGCGTAATGTAAATCATGTATGCTTGCGTTACAAAAAAAATCATACTTTCGACACTGAACAGGACAGGGTCGGTATAGTATTGGACCAACAAAAAAAAAGTATGTTAAACCGAACAAAGCAACTCAATTAACATACAAGATTGCATTCAACAGGACATTTAGGACACGGATTTTATCACCATAATAAAAATGTATGTAAATACATGTGATTTTTTGATAGCGTGCATTTTACGATTTATGTTCGTACGTACAGCATGCACTCATAAAAAATGTATTGTAGTATGCGTTTTTCATAATTCCGTCAAAATTATTATAAATCTCTATC
This sequence comes from Meliscaeva auricollis, assembly GCA_948107695.1. Classification (NCBI taxonomy): domain Eukaryota; kingdom Metazoa; phylum Arthropoda; class Insecta; order Diptera; family Syrphidae; genus Meliscaeva; species Meliscaeva auricollis. The sequence continues at coordinate 35,842,791 of OX403619.1, read as the reverse complement.
AAAACAACATAGCATAGCATGAAATCAAATCAGAACTCACCAGCAGTCCATGGGATAACACTTATGTATATATGGGGAACAACACGCCGAACGCATGAATCGCATGCATTTTGTATAAAACATAAACTTGGTGGTTTTGCGATTTATTCGTGTTGATTAGGAATTTTAATTAATCGTTCGGTTTAAATGTCCATTGAGGTTGGTTATAAATTTTAACAAAACTGAAAGAGTGTAAGTAAATTTATGTGTAGGTAAAAATACATATACAGCAGAAAGACTTTATTCAGAATTTATTCTTGGGCATTTTACCGAGGAAATTTGTAGGAAATAGTGAAGAAATAGGAAAAAAAAAAAAAAGTTTTTCGTGCTAACTACTTTTAGTACGCAATATGTTTGTGGCCACAAACCATAAGTGCTTATATAAATTAGGAAAAATTATTTTATTTGCTTTTAAAGTGCCCCATGTCCATTTTCAGATAGATATCCAAAAGTTTGGGGAAGCAAACATTGTTCCGGAACACTACTTTGGTATCGTCTCGAGAACGATTGTGGATATCTATGATGCCCAACGTCGAGCAGATGTTAAAAAAAATGGATTTCGTGAAACTATAATTGCAAGAGTTCGCCAAAAAAATTGCTGACCACGCTCTGACATGTACCAATCGGCTATCGTCTATAGTGTGGTTTTGGGCCAAGAAAGTCAGCATTCGATTGAATGTTCACACTCCGACATATTTTGGACAGAATTCCCAATAGTGGCACGTATGATAGAGTTGATAGAAATAATTTCGTTCTGGAATCAGTTATACGCAGATCAAAAGTCAAAACAACTGGTACCATATAATCCATCAAAAGTCCGTTCTACTACTTGCTTATGCAGATGTCATAGACACAATCGGAAGGACAAAGCAAAAAAAAAAAAACGAGACTGGATGTTAATGAAAACATACATAAATTTACATTTCTCTAGCTAATTGTTGATTTTTTGGGTTTAGAATGCATTTACTAAGGACCTGTCTCATAGAACTGAAGAAACGCTATACAAGAATATAATCATACCAGTCGTGCTGTACGGAACAGAAACATAAGCTTCAGGATGAAAATTTGCTTAGGTGCTTTGATAAAGTTATTAATCGGCTAAGTTTTGGTCCTGGTCCTATCAAAGGAGTGTGATAAAGAAGATTCAATGACGAGCTGTACTGCCTATACAGCGACGTTAACCTAATAAAAAAGCTGAAAATAAATCGGCCACATGAAACAATGAGTCTTTGAATCCGACCCTGATGGTGTACGCAGCAGAGGAAAACAACGCAACAGGTACGAAACACAAGTAGAGGACGACCTCAACCAACTTGCTGTACGTAACTGGAGGTGGCTGGCTAGGAACAGAACTGTCTGGAAAAGTATGTTGGTTGTGGCCATGTAGTCAGTCCTGGATTTTAAGCTCTACCAGAAGGAAGAAACCTTTTAAGCATACTTTTTACTTGCGATATTTACTTGTCTGTCTGTCTGTCTGTGTATGCCTCGAGCTACAGCTTAAACCGCTGAAGCTATTTTCTTCAAATTTAGTGGTTAAGGATCTTTGGTGATTCCCTACAGAAAAAATTTAATTTTTTGCTTAGGACCAAAACGGTACAAGCCATACCTATAACAATTACGGAAAAGTTAACTTTTTCAAAAACGGCTCTACATTTTTGTGTCTGCTTTTGTTCGTAAGGTCATACTTTTAAAACAAATGAAACCGTTTTTTTTTCATTTTTGACTTTCACTCAAACGACTGAATCAATTTTGATGATTTTTTTTTATAGATAAGCTACTTAACTTTTTCAAAATTATTTGATACACAAATTTTCCAAAAAATAATTTTTGTATTTTAAAAAAAAATCTTTCAAATGTATTTTTTTGAAAAATTAATTTTTCGAAATTTTTAGATGTGCATTAATATTTTCTTAGATATACTGGTACACTATTTTTTTAAATTAGGGTTTAGAAGTTTTTAAAAAAAAAAAAATATTTTTTTTTTAATACCGCTGTAACTTTTTAATAACATTTTTTTTGCTAAAAATTTAATTTTCTTAATCAAATCAAATGTGATACTTCGTTTGGAGCTCAAAGCACTTCAAGAAGTTGTTTATGTCATTTTAGTAGATAATGAAATTTATTTATTTCTTTATTTCTTATAAAATTATTTATTTTTTTAAATTTTTATAATAAGCTTTTTCGTCCACAGCAACTTTGACCCTTAGAGCAAGTACGTGCGACCCAGTTATGCTTTTTATTTAATTCAAAATGAAGTTTTGAAATATTTTGTTTTACTCAATTTTTTTGAACACACACATTGATGCATTCATCATTATTTGTTATCATTTATGCACATACATATATAATTTTTTTAAATCTATGAAGGTAAACACCAATGCAAATGCAAAACACAGTAAATTTATCACAACACAAAGAACAATAAAACAATTTAACGAGGAATTCCCTGAACGTCAAAAGGCACTTTATTTAAGCACAAGAAATATCTCTGCCAACTATTCGTAGTAGCAATATAATATTGACTTCTTCCAACCCAAACTCCTTAGGTTCTGAAAAACCTTTTTACCAAATGAGCGGTCATTAAAAATACAATTTCGAAGTAGCGTATACCAATCAACATCTCAGACAAATCCATTAACTTCTTCTCAACCATAAACAGACTCACCATTCACAAGACCAACCATCAGCATCGCAAAACACAACTCTACACCTTAATCAATTTCTGAACCTTATAGAAATCACTTCATCAAGAGTCCTCTTTTCGCACAGCCCGGCATAGGGCAAAGATTGTGCGATGCAATTCCATGAGTAGGTGATTGCAAAGTTCATTTTGTTTTTCATCTTTTTGCTCACCCTGAATCGTCCTTGGACAGCCAAGAAGACGGACGCAACACCTGACTGGCTCTTGAAAACTTCATTTTCGCAGCTTTGTACTATACTTAGTAATCCGGTAGCTATGTTTGAAGCCAAATACCATCTTCAACGAACACTCAACATCGTGTTCCATAGATTACCAATTTAGCCCGGCAGTGCAGTAACCTGCAGAAGCTCCTGCTCTTGATATCAATCAATTTCTTCATTTTGATCGATTGAATTGCTGTAGTTTACCTTTACTTTGTTGTACTTCTTTAGATCTTTTCTTTGGAGTGTTGTTGTTGGTGGTGGAAGGAATGTATGTATAGGTACGTCTCCATTCTATTAAGGTGATTTGATGGACGTTTTTTGCTTCATTGTTGCTGCATTCTAGGAACTTCAATGTTGGTTAAGTTTTGTAAATTGTAGGGTATTTTCAAGTTTTTGGAGTAAAGTACCTGCGCTATTGTTATATCGTTAAAAAGTCGGTGGGGGTGCTGAAGGGGTCTTGATTCTTTCTGAATGAAATTTTTAAATGTTATGATAAAGTATCAAAATTTTATTTTAAGAAAATGGATTGTGATTGTGGACGAACGATGAAATGAAGACACTATTAGTTAAATGCTTTGTGCAAATATAATATTAATAATTATTTAAAAATTAAGATCCTAGCTTGATAAGATATTTCTTTTAGACAGATGATTGATAATATTAAAATAATTAATTATGACTAGCACGATCTTAAGTTTCCTATGTTTTTATACTTGCAGTAAGTCTGCTGTGCTCCGTCAATTTTATTAACCAATGTTCAGTAGAAATGTTTGATGGCAGATAATTTTTAATATCTTATAGGTTACGGCAAAAGTTAGAAAATTTCAAAATCAATTAGGTAGGTTCAAGCCCATGCATCAATAAATGATAAGAACTATTACCATTATAAGGAGGACTTAGACTGTATCAACACAAACGCATATTTTTTAGTTTGATGAGGCATCTTCCTTACTGGTAGTAAGTAGTACGACCAATGAAATTGAGATAAATATATTTGAACTATTAGAGGGTGGAAATGGAAGAGAACCGCTGGGAAGTGGGAACACTCAATTTATATTTTGTATATTTTAGACTTCGAAGTACGATAATTTGCAAAGAAAACAGTGTTAATAATTTTTATTGTTTAATCCCAATTTGACTATAATATACCACCTTTCAATAGTTTAACATACTCATTTCTGGACTTGGATATTTATAGCGCTATAAAGGTTCTTTGATTTAGCATATTTCCAGTTACCCTAGTAATAAAAAATTGATAAGAACTTCGACTTTTATACATTTCAGGGACAAATTGTCTTATAGTAGTTTTGCCTTGCAACTAAAAAAGGGATTTAGGAACAAAAACCACAATACAGTTAAAAAACAGATGATGTTTGAATGAGTGTAGTTCTGCCAATTTGTTTAAAAAAAAAACGTTTTCTATAGGTACGTCATACTAAAGATTTGGGCCTCTTCATTTTGTACGTAAAATATTCACAACGACCAATGTTACCAATCAATCAAAAACGCTTGGGGATATTAAAAACTAAATTAAAATTCAAGAAAATTTGCTTGAAAAAAATCTTAAATTTAGTTTAGGTTGCTTTTGAACTTTTCTACTTCAATTTTATTCAAGATAATTTATTTTTTGACAATTGAATTAAATTTTGTATTGATGTGAGTCATTTTATTAGGCCCGTTTAGGAAGTTTTTGGGCTCAAATATGAAATTGGTCAATTTGTTTATGATTGAGAGGAAATTCTCTTTAATACGGTCGAAATTGCTTAAAAACATGAGAACAATATGTCTGTCTATTTGTCTGTCTGTCTGTGTATACCTTTAGCTACAGCCTAAACCACTTAAGCAATTTTCTCCAAATTTGGAGTTTGAGGGTTTTGGTGATTCCCTAGAGAAGATATTGAAACATGGTTTGAGCATTTCTAAGAGCAAGTACGTGCGACCCGTATACGAAAATTTTATTATTTTAAAACACTCTACCTACATAAATATTTAAATCAAATGGGATCCTTAGTTTGGAGCTCCAAATTATTAAAGAAGTTATTTAAGTCAATTTACTATTTAATTTATATTTTTATTACATATTCTTTTTATAACAAATTTTTAAAAACTTTATAAAAGAGGCTTTAACGTCCACTTCTACTTAGGTCATAAGAGCAAGTACGAGCGAGTGTTCGTTTAACATCGATAGTCGGCACTTGCGATAGACTCCGATAGTTTTCAAAAAACACTAGTTAGTATCGATAGTAAATCGATAGTTTCCAAAATAAAATAAGATTAACATTTTAGTTAGTTGACCAGCCTAGCCACAACGGCCAATTTTTGAAAAAAGTGCAGAAGTGAAAATTTTCTAATTTATTTTCCTGACGGTTTAACTTGGGAAAAATTTCAAAAATAGACGTAGGTACTAAGATAAAAATAATTTTATTTGTGTTTTTTTTTTTCTAAAAGTGGCCATTGTAGTTAAGCCTTTAGTAATCAAAAATAAATAATAAATAAATAATAATAAATAAACTTTTGTTTAAAAATAGTAATACATTTTTAATGATACCTATTGGCTTGGCTTTTAGTTTGTCACGTCGCGTCGCTCTGTTAAAATTTGCCTAGCCTTAGGTAATAGGGGACAAAAGTTTCCGGTTTACAGAGAAACACAGCAGCAGTTTCCTAAAGACTTATTTCCGACCTCTTCCAATGTGGAGATAGAAATACTATGGATAATAGTTGTTTTCATCTGCCTAAAAGTAATTTGCCACAACTTGCGATAGTTTTACATACATCAATGTTTTCAAAAACTATCGATAACTATCGATGTTAAATCCTAATTTACAGTTCATCGCAAAAACAAAATAATAAATTTACAAACTGTTTTCTGTCTTTTATGTCCATCGTTTTTATTATATAAAAAAGCAAACACTAAGGATACTTTTTTTTTGTAACTAATCAAAACAAATGGCTAAGAATGCAATTTATTGTTTTTTTGCATACAAAAAAAAAAAAACAAAATTGCATTTGTAGCCTATAGTACCAATTGATATAAGAAAAAAAGCGCATTTATGTATTGGTAACGGTGATTTCTAAATATAAACATCAAAATATTGTACAAAATTATGTCCAAAAAAGACTAAAATTAGCTTTGAATTTTTGGTTTTCGTTTTTGCACGCTGAACTGTAAACTAGCCTTTAACGAACACGATTTTTATTTTTTTTTTGTTTCTTTTTTAATTTGTTTTTGTCGTATCAAATGATTTTGACAGAATTCATATTTAAGATAGACTTCACATTACTTAGACTTGAAAATAGTTGAAATTCAATTTTTTAAGTAACTACTTAACTACTGTTTGTGTTTTTTACACTTTTTATTTTATTTTGTTCTCTCAAACAACGTTTGAGCCTTTAACTCTATCAAAATGTATACTACTTTGTTCAAATAAAAATAATTTCACTGCGTTTTTCAGTTGAACAGGGTCACCATATTATCGATTTACAATCTTAATTTTTATTTTAAATTTTTTCACTTATTTTTGGCTTTTATTTGATAATATTAATATTTTCCTTTTTTTTTTTAATTATGATGCATAAAGTGATTTAGCTGTTTTTTTTCGCTCAAATATGGTTAACACGTTGATGTACCCATTTTAAAAGTGGAAATACTTTGTTTCTATTAAATCTCTAACATTATGAGCTAAGTAGTACGACACGGTCAATTCTCCGACTAATATTCATACGAAAAACTAAGTAGTTTTGTTTGCAGCATTCCCAAACCAAACTCATAGATTAGATCGAGTAATAATATTTTACCCTACCGAAGGAAGAAAATTATAGTCCAGCACTAATGAATTTTTGAGGAAAAAACCCAACTCTGCATAATTATAAGAAATAAAATGAGATGGATCCATTCATGTTGCGTGTTGAAAGCTTTCTACACGCGACACACCGACAAATTGCAAAAAGGCGTCCGGAAAAACATTTCACAAAATGTTCATGATTCCATTTACAGTTTGGCCTCAGTTACAAGCATCACATAAAATGACATTGTTTTCATTTACATTGTTGTTGTTGGTTACTTTTAACCTTATAATAATTTACTTAAGGCCTACTCGAGCAGAAGGAATTTTTGGTCAAAATTATCATGACCCGCACTTTAAGGATGGAAGGACAGTAATTGTGCAACTCTTTGAATGGAAGTTTGTTGACATTGCAAAGGAGTGTAAGCTTATGTTGGGTCCAGGTGGGTTTGGTGGAGTTCAGGTAAAGGACACACAAATTGTTGGACTATTGATTTATTGATAATTTGTTTTAAGGTTTCTCCGGTGACTGAAAATGCCATCAGAAAAGACTTTAATAGACCTTGGTGGGAACGTTATAATCCTATTTCATATCAAATAATTACAAGATCAGGCAACCGAGACGAGTTAAAGGACATGATAAGGACATGCAATGATGAAGGTGTTCGAATTTATGTGGATGTAGTAATGAATCACATGGCTGCTCCTATTCCATTTGGTAACTTGAACCATGAAGAGGAAGATGAAGTGGAAAATTCAGACAGCGGCGTTGACCGTCTTCTAGAAGGTACTGGAGGCTCTCAAGCAAATGCAAGTGCTCGTGATTACCCAGGAGTGCCCTATACGTCAAGTGATTTTCATAAAAAATGTTCAATTGATGACGCGTCTGATGGCCAGCAAATTCGAAACTGCGAGGTCTTACGATTACCGGACTTAGATCATTACCAAGATTCAGTTGTTGAACATTTAGTTAACTTGTTTAATGAGTTGATAGAAATGGGTGTGGCTGGATTTCGAATTGGCTCAGCAAAATACATTTGGCCAGTGGACTTCAGGGTAAGCCAATATTGAATAAATTCTTTTTTACGTGTTAGTTTAATGCTATTGATTATAACTACTGAAAAACAAGGGAGAGAATATAGCAATTGAAATTACATTGTTAAAACCACTGAGTCTCTATCATATTTACTCTCAGCTAATGTCGCAACTATTGAAACAATTTTACTACATTATTTTACTGAAATTCTAGTAAAACTTTGAAAGATTTACAGAAATGTAGGTGCCTATGTAATTCAGAGGGACCTTATCATAAGTTTTCAGAGGAACTCAGTGTTCCTCTCATAAAGTTATCGTCCTAGAAAAGTCTCGTCAAAAACTAATAACTGCCAGTAAAGTTATTGAGTAAAAAGATGGTAACATAACGGAGAAGACGGATTACGCGTCTTCTTCGTTACCATCTTTCTATCTCAATAACTTCACTGACAGACATTTATTAGTTTTCAGTGAAACTTCTAGGACGATAACTTTATCAAATTTTCTCAACACCAACATAGTTTCAAGAAAAAATATTACTTTTTCAATCTCATTGAAAAAGTAATATTTTTAATTTAAATCGTTTTTTGTCCTCTCCATTACTTTGGAATGGCTGATGTGAATGTTTGCTCAGGTTCTGTTGAATTAGCCAAGTGGCTTTTCATTTTCCTCAAGAGGATCATAAGAAACTTAGGGAGAGGTTGCCACGAGAAACATAAGACTCATTTTATGTCATTTGACAGGGCAAGGTTTGATGCGATTGAAAACCTGGTGATCGGCTAGAGATTGGGAATTATCAAGCCATTCCGAAGCGTTAATACATTTTAAGTGATGATTTTTCGTGGAGTATCACAGAATTCCTACAGGTCATTGAAGAAGTGTCTTCCGAGAAGCCTTTTTTCAGATGACACAGCGTAGTACAGTGATAAAGTTGGAGCGGAGTATCCTTATGTGTCTCTCCAAATCCTCTTCATAAAGGGTCCAAACTAAGTTTCTTCTTCTTCTTGTGGAAGCTCCTGTTGGTTGTAATTGGAAGTGATACCTACTCACAAAAGGAACTCCATCTGTTGTTTGTTGCAGCTAAAGCTTTATTCTCGTTTACCTGCTTAAGAGTACAGAGTTTGATCTGAACTGATGAGTCTGTGTAGTTAAAATCAAGTGTTGATCGTTTTTAGGCGACCAGAAATCCCACAGAGACTAATGCTGTGACATGCACCAAGAACAACCCTAAGCTCTTCAAGACAGAGAGTTACAAGCTCTTTTATTTGATTTCAATGGCAAAAATCACTTTTCTTGCCGCTTGGCTATCAATAATAAAGGTATGAGCCCTGTCTAGCAGCCATTTAGTCCAAGGGTTGCTGATACAGACCCTGCACCAATACCGGTTCCCATTTCAAAAACGTTGGTATATAGCTAGCTATCAACGGTTTGGAGTTTAATAGCTCGTTGATTTGCCCAGACCTATCTACTAGGAAAGTAAGTCATGAACGGCTCCCCACGTAATTCTGTAAAATCTTCGCACAACCTAAACTATGGCACTATGTTTCCAACTACCAGTTTGGCTAAGCCAAAGGGCTGGTGATTCTTGTACAAATTTTGAAAAAAAACACCCCCTTTCCATTGGTAGTAGTGATAAAGTAATTTTCTAAAATAAGTGAAGGCAATTTTTTGTTAGACTGTATTAACTGTTTAAATTTGTGAGTCTAAACAAATTCAATAATCGTTATGATTGATTCAGAATAAAATAGTTTATGAAAAAAGTAGTTCGCTTGTTGTTGCATTATTATGGATTAGCTAGTGTCTCAAAGTCTGGGGACAATATTTTTAGTTTTTTTTCTCCATTCTAGAATCACACCCGTATTACTCGGATATGGAATTCCGGTAAAATATGATTAGCACTCATTGAATCCTGACTTGTTGACTTCATAAATTGCACTTGCATGAAGTAAACCACGTAACTTTCCATTCTCAGTATTAGAATTACAAACTATGTACCTCCTGTGAACATTAATTGGTGTCAGATGCTTAGATTTCCTCCGTAGATACTAAAAATTCTTTAATTTCTCATCTAGATATAAGTACATAATTTATGAGGCACAGTTTCTATAACTCACTTGAGTTTCATTAATAGAATCCAACTTAGACGATAAATACAGGATAGCTTGACTATAACAGCCAAATGAAACGTCTCTCAAGGACCGATGAAACGTTTTTTAATTCTATCTGTTTTTTTTTCGTTTTTTGATTAAACAATGTTTAGATGAAATAGAGAGTAGCAGTTCCCCTCTTTTGAGCATAGTTTTGCACGTTCCAGAAAGTACGAACATTTTTTCTTTAGTTGCAGATAAATCCATCAGTTAAAAGTTGTTTAAAAATGATTTTTTTTTGTTTAGAAAATTTTTGAAAAACTGAATAATTTAAACACTGAATTTGACTATCCGGAGGGCAAGCGTCCGTTTTGTTTGATGGAAGTTATTGATAGTAACCGACAAGCCATATCAAAGTAAGATACATTTCCCCCATAAAACTTTTCCCTAAACCTTTCTTTTCACAGAACTGAATACTCAGGCTATGGCGTTGTGACTGAAACTCAACACGCAATTCAAATAGCAGAAATTTTCAATGGAAAAAAGCCTTTGAGTGCGCTCTTAAATTGGGGACCAACCATGGGATTTCTGCTGCCTCCAGATGGGTTAGTCTTTGTAGACACCCATTACACTCAAAGAGGCCATGGACTTGACGGCGACATGCAACACGAATCTATTTTGAGTTTTGAGAGGCCAAAAATTTACACTATGGCCGTGGCGTTCATGCTTGCCCATCCATATGGGATTAAACGGATTATGAGTTCGTTTCGATTCGAGAACCCTGACCAAGGACCACCGGCCAACGACGAGGACGAAGCAATTATATCACCAGAATTCAATGACGATGATAGACAGTGCGTCAAAAATTTGGGATGGGTGTGTGAGCACCGCTGGAATGCGATTGCAAATATGGTTGAATTTGCCAACTTTGTCACGGGTGAGGGTATCAATAGCTTTCAGAATGCTGGACCAAATCATATAGCATTTTGTCGTGGCATCAAAGGGTTTTTGGCTCTCAATAATGACCCGATGTTGGATTTTAAAAGAAGAATGTATGCATGCGTGCAACCAGGAGAGTATTGTGATGTGATAAGTGGCAGCTTGGTAGATGGCAATTGCACTGGCCGGCTAGTTGTAGTGGATGACCAAAGAATGGCTGTGGTAATGTTGGCAGTTGATGATGGTGACCATGGGGTGTTGGCCATCCATGAAGGGGCCAAACTTGAATGAAAGTCGTGGTAATAATCAAAAGAAATTTAAATAATTAATCGAATTGATCAAGAATATGACGCTATAACTAATTTTATGTCTTTATCGTTGTTACACAAAGAAAACACTCGCTAACGCACCTTTTGACCCAATTTAACTGCTGAAGTACAAATTTGTTTGCTTATCTAAAATAGAAATCACCCTCCTGCCGAATGGTGTTCAGAGAAACACAACAAAAACAACATTCCTACTCCATATTAATGTGACGAAATTTCAGAATAATAAACATGGCAATGGCAGTATTTCCTTTCATTGGCTGCGGATAAACAATATTAATTGTTTCCGGATTCTTTTTTTTTCCATCGAGCATGAGGATATTTTTTTTTCTTTCAACCACAAACACATCAATAAATCATTCTCTTACATTGTTGTTCAGCAACTGTTTAGGCCATATGCAAAGCTTTTCTTGGCAAGAAAAATAATATGTATGTAAAACTGCTCACCAGCTGCCTTCTCCTTGAGTTCATAATTTTGTATTGTGCTGAAAGAAAAACGAAACAAAATATATTAAAGTTGTTTATTTCATAAAGGAATATTTAACCTATTCGACTTTGGCTTCGAAAGAAGTTTGACACAGCTGAATACCTAAGAACTCTTGCTAGGAAAGGAGTTAACTAGCAACAACTATTATGTTGGTAACAAAAAATAAAGGTTTGGAAACTCCTTTTTCAAAATTCAAACAAAAAGATTTTGCAATAACCCAAAAAAAAAAAATAAAGAAAAAACAAGTAAAAAACAAAGAAAGTAAGAAATCAACTTGATATGAAAAAAAGACAGGAAGCAATAAAGACTGATTACGAAAAACTGCGAAACCCATTCGGGGCAAAAAAAAAAAAAAACTTTCTAAAAGAAAAGACAAAAAATAAACATAAACACCAACAACTGTCTGCCCATGAACCAGATTCTATAGTATATACACCTTTGTCCTTCAACAAAATACCTGTGTCCTTGTTGGTAAAACTGATGATGTTATTGAAGGCAAAAGGGATGAGAATCATTGTATGTACGGTACGGATGTGGCTGTGGAGAAAAAGTTCGGTGAACACGAACAATGGCAGCTCTTTTATTGACAAACCACCTGGATAGTCGGCCACCACCACCCACCATCATCACCACTACCAGAAAGACAAACAAAAAAGTGGCTTTTGTGAGCTTTTAAATAATGACTCTTCATGTTTGAAATTGATTTAATGGTAAGTAGGTCATTTTAAAAGTGCTTATAAAGAGAATAATCAGATGATAGCTAAAGTAAGCAGTTTTATTTTTTCTAACCTTTTTCAGAAATTCTCTTTAAAACATTATTTGTTATTTTTAAATCGAATTCGTTAAAATGGATGGAAAACCTACTGTCGTATGTTAACTGAAAAAAAACATTCCAAAGGAGCTGTAACAAATTTTGCTTAGATTTGCATTTTAGGATCAAGGATATGAAACGCTAGCATTTAGACAAGAATTAAAATTGACATTTCACGTGCACATAATTGCTTATAAATTTGGTAAAACTAAATCAATCATTAAAGTTCAGGTATAATTGGTATCAAGGGTTGATATTTATTTAAAAAATACAAAATTAAATCTAATTCACTAAATTATGTAAATATATTTACCCTAATGGATATATTTTTTAATTGATTTCATGTTCAATTTAAAGTTTCTATAAAAGAGAATAACCAAAAGTCTTTTTGGGAGGAGTGTACGATAACGTAAAATACTCAAGCCAACAAAAATTAATTAGACTAAAATAGTAGTTTAAGTAATTTTCAGTTTTCTCGGAAATTAGAACACATAAAATCATTTAGTTTTCAGGCTTTTATTAAAAATTATTAAAAGCAACGAAAAATAAAAACAAATAAAATAAAAAACACTAAAGTTTTGTAAAATTGCACTTTAAAATCTATTTTTTGTTTTCTTTTTTTCCAAATTTTGAGTTTCAAACAATTTTTTTTTCATGAACTATGCAAAGATTTCAATTGATTTAAAAACTGGAAAACATAACATAGTATTGACTTCAAAACAAGTAAAATGCTAACTCCACCCAAACAGGGAGAGAAAAATGTTTGTATTTGACCCTTCTACAAAAATTCGTTATCCAGGTTATCGTTATCGTGCCAATTACGGCATATCAAAAGTTAACTACGTCAACTACATTCTTCATTAAGACCATTTGAAATTCACCGAACGAAAAATGTATCCGAAAAAGAGGGATTTGGTCGATAATATTTAATTTGTATGATAACATTTGAAATGATTGCACAAAAATGTAGATATGCTTCTTTAAAAAGATTTTGCTTCTAGAATTGTTGACTACGTTTCTTAAATTTTAAATTTCGAAAAGACTTTGCCAAAATAAGTAATGATACATATAAGGATTTTTAAAAAAAACTTCCCCTGCACCGTCGAAATATGAAATTGAATTAATCTTTAGCAATGTTTTAAAAATCAAAACCTCTGCTATGTATTGTAATGTTGCCAAACAAAAACTGCAACTTTTGCATTCGAAAATCTTTATTTTCGATGATATTTTGAAAATTAATGGTCGCACCGCTTCAGTTCTTTCTGTTTAATGTTTTTTTTATTGTTACGCTGGTTAACCCAGCACCATTTTTTCTTTAATCTAACTAATTATATATTACTTTTAAATAAAAAAAATTTGTTTTACAAATTTGTATTTGTTTGACTTTGAAGTACATTTTCTTCGAAAAACTCAAAGGGCTTAGAATGACAAGTAAATATTAATTGATGCTATCTGTTACCATCCATTATTGTTATGTTTATTACGCATTTTCGAAGAAAATATACTTCCAAGTCCAAAAAATAGGACAGACAGGCAAAATAAAAGGCATTTGGATGTTAATATTTGAGCAACCAAAAAAAAAAATATAAACATTTGTAAGTGTAGTTAGGAGAAAAAGGTTTTTTTCTATAATTAAAGTGCTTAACAAATGTTTTAAAATTGTTATTAGCGGAGAAATTATCCTTTATATGGACCAAGGTATACCAAAGTCAGTGATTTCTTAAATCATCGATGAGTGATATAACCTTTTAAGATAGACCTTCACTGTAGAGAATTTTTTTTCTTAGACTATACCCCAAAATCACCCATTAAACTTTAATTGACTTATTACAGGACACCCTGTATAGAATTATTATTTATTTAAAACTAAAATATTAGTAATTTCCAGTCAGGAAAACCAAGAATTTTTTTCTATCCAATTTTTTCTCTATAAAACACCTTATCGCCACGTGTTTTGCCGTCCTAATAGCCAACTTAATTAACCCATTAACTTCAGGATCCTTAATTGCCAGTTTACTCTCAATTAATACTTTATACAGTCGAAAAGCAAAATTATTTTCTTACTAAGCCAAGGATTTTACCCCAAACTTTTTGGATTTGGTCTGTTGATTTTAAATAATAGCTACCGTATAGGTATATCGTATAACCACAACTCAAATTGTTAATATGTACGCTTGGAGCTTTGCAAGATTTTTTTATGATCATCTGTTTAAAAAAATAAAAAATAAATATATACATTATGTTCATGTATGTATGTTTATGTAAACATATATATGTAAGGGTATACTGTACACACAGTAGTGATCAGAAAAATGTTTGTTAGCACCATTGTTGGTAACAAAAATTGTGGACTGCTTTTAATGAAAATGGCATTTTTTAGAAATATTCCTGTTTGCAGAAATAATATTTAGGAAAACAGTTTGACAATTTTGTCTACACAATTCTGTGCGTAGAAAAAGATAGACACTCACTTTCAAATGTAAAACCCAAAATGTCACCCTCCCTTAGTCGTATTCGAATTTTTCTCCACACATACACTATATAATTTGTTTATTTTTGTTGTTTTAATTTTGAAGAAAACTTTCCGAAAGAAAAGACAAAACATTTAAGGGACGTTCTCCTAGGATTCTTTTCAACACTGCTCTAGGCTCATAACCACCCATGTTTAAGGGATATTGTAACAAAAGTATCAACGTCTTGTATTAAAAGTCTAAGAAATTGGGGTATTTTAAAAGAGATTATCCTTTTTTGTTGTTGTTGGTTCTGTTGGATTTTTTTTCTCAATACTATTTGTCTCCACATGTCTAAGTCGGCACGCTGCGCTGGTACTTTTTCCAATCGGGGGTTGACAGAGGAAAGCATGAATATGAAGGCCCTGCCAAATTGAATCGTTCTTAAAGAAACTGACTGTGTCATGTTTGGGTGTCATTTAATTTGTTTTCCATTTTCTAGAGATAGGATGTTGGCGTGTTCTAAATTTCCAATAGTTTATGTTGCTTGGAATTGAATGCAAGCTTATTGCTTTCGGGTTTTTTTAAGGGGATGAGAGTTGAGAATAATGATAAGGAAAAACGTATTATCAAGAAACCTAAACGATTTCTATAGATGAAATCGTCTTCGCCTATGTTTTAATTTTAAAATGAAAACTAGGGCAGCATTATGTATATTATATCGATATTCGTTTTCAATTGAAATGTCTTGCAAAGAAAGAATTTGTAAATTAACATTATGTGGCGACTGGGGGAATTGTTTCATTTAAAAGTGGTAAAACATAAAACATAAAGTGTGTTTCTGTCAGTTTAGAGTTCAAAATTAATTTCACTACTTACTCAATTGATAATATAATTTAAAGCTCGAAATTTAAAGTTATATAATTATAAGCTTTATAATTTAAACAGATTATGCGTAATTCACCAAGCTTGAAGTTTTTATCTAATATCTATTGCACCTTTCAGCCTATTTGATTAGAATAACATGAGGATTTTGACAATGCTATACGTCAATCGATTATTCTGTGCAAAGTAACTCCTTTCATTACATTCGGTCTGTTTGGGATCTTTTTGGGCTGAGATATGAAATCCGTCAAATTCTTTAGAGTGGGGATGAAATTCTCTCAAATACATCAGAATCTGCTCAAAAACACGGGAACACGATAATCAAAAATATCTGCCACTTTTTGTTTTATTTATTATTTAATTCGCTTTTTGATTGTATTTCAATTTTATGTTTATTCAAATAAAATTCCCGACATTCAAAAATATTTTCCTGACTTATTATTGTTTTTTTTTTTGTGTTAATGATTGTAACAGAATTCATATTTCAGCCGCAAGAAATTCTTTGGGTAGATCTATTAGGCCTAAAGAAATAAAACAAATTTTCAAGTTTCATTTAAAAATTGAATTATGGCCAACTTGGTCTTATTTCCATTCGCAAAGCGAAATAAGGCCAAAGATAATAAAACGAAATATTTTTATTAAAATAATTTTGTGGATATCGCAATTTTCAATAATCCTATCAGATTTTTAATAGTTAACTTAACCGATTAATTTTGTCAAAATAAGATAAGTTCTTGGATTTAATGATCATATGGTTTTTGAAAGTTTTTGTAAAATCTTATAAAATAAACAAATAGTCTTTTTGACGATTTTGTATAATTTTGTTTGCAAAATTTCCAGTACTGAACCAATTTTGTCACATGACAATTGTGTTAGACAAGATGACATACCCTCTATAATAAACCTGATTAAAGTAAGCAATTACTGATATAGTATTTCAAAAAAGAAAAAAAAAAAGCGTTTGGGCTGCCTACCGATACAGGATATCGGTAGGCAGCCCAAACGCCAAGATAGACTTGCCACGTTTAAAATTTCATTTTTTTTTTCATTAACTTGACCTATCTTATAATACTGGACTAAGATTTAATTTTACTTATTTTAGAAAATTCATAATTTCAGTAGGGTACATTAGGTTGAACGTAGATAAAAGCAAATAAAGTATTTTTCTAAAGAAAAATAGAAACATGCTATTGGCGTCGATGATGGAGTTTTAATTAAATGTTATAGAACGTTAATTTTTTTTACAAATTTCTTGTAGGAAATACATATGACTTTTGATAATTTTAGAATTTTATTTATCCCTTCGCGCAGCATATCCAAAAAAAATTGGAGATGGTTGGAAACTACCCTAGTACATAAAACTATTTATCGAGTGAGTTTTTCATATATTAATATAATTAAAAAAAAAATCTTAACATATTTTTTTCCCACAAAGAAATAATAAGTTCAGTGTTTTTTACTTTTTACTCACAAATGACACCAGCATTTTGGAGAAAAAAAGTATGTTTAGAATTTTTTAACAATAAATAAAATAACACAGTTTTTTCTCTCTTACTTTCTTACTTAAGATGGCGCTTACTACCTCGATTGGATTATGCCCTCAACCAGTTTTTCTTCGAAAACTGTTATGTATTGTCTTAGGGTCTTTTGCAAAAATCTCCAGTTTTGTTGTGATGGTATACTGAGGACCTACATAGGGTACCAGAAATATAAATTAATAATAAATAAAATTCGATTCAGCACTAAATATAGCAACATAACAGCTGATTTTATCACAGCACAAAAGAAAATCAGCTAAAAGGCAAAAAATGAAATGATAAAATGAAAACTCTGATGGTAAAAGAGTAAGTTATAATATCATTTTTCTCGGAACCGGAATAGAAGCCCCGAAGAGATATTTTTAAGAAAAACAAGTTTATTTTCATTGTGTTGGTTTTCCCAGAATTAAAAAAAAATACTGTATAACAATTTAAAGTAAAGTATGACAGACTTAAACTTTTGTTTGATTGCTTCTAGATTTGGCAAACATATTTACCAGTTTCATAATGGTCCATCTATTCGGGGGATACTGCCAAATATTCTGATAAAATTTCCTTTAGACGGAAATGATGTATTTCAAAGCATGGTATAATTCGTAAATCTAAATCCTTTCTTCACAATACCAAGCATTTTGCAACCTGCAAAATTAAAAAAAAAGCCGATTGCCCACACAGAAAAATAGTTCCTATAACTTATTTTTGCACGATTCGTGCGCCACCCTAGTTCTTGAATTCAGTGTCTTCGTTATGTGACTCTCAAAGGGCCATCGCAACCAAAATGGTTGATTATTTAACTCGCTTCATTTCATTTCACTCCAAAATCCTCACTTCCCTTCCTACAAGCTTCAAAAAAAAGTCGAGAAACATTGCAAATTGACACAAAATTAATTTTTCTGTAAAGATTTCATTCCAATTCAACATGTTTCTCGACAATTTATCTCGATGTGAGAGTTACAAAGCGTAGGCATAAGGGGACAAGATATAATAAATAAAATTAAAAAAAAAGTTGCTCATACACCACAGTGAACACTTTCTAGACATGATCTATATGGGCCATCGCACCCTGGGGGAATTGAACCAGGGGATAACGTAGCTTATGGGAGAGGGAAGTGAGAATTTAGGAATGAAATGGAATGAAACGATCAAAACATTCAACTCTTTTTGGAGTAGATTTAAAAAGTTAACCTAGTGTGCGATGTCCCTATATATGGGATGCATTGTGCGTAAACAACGCTGTTATTAAAACGAACACTACGTTCAGTTGTTTATAAAAGTAAAAATATATTTTTAAATATATATGTATCTGTGGTATTTGCTATTTCTTTTTGTTTCAAACTTTAAAAATTCTTGCATAGAATAAAATAAAATTTATTTATTATTAATTAAATTTTATTGATTCGAATCTTTTTTTTTTGTTGGAAAGTATTGTTTCCTTTGATATGTTTTTTGGGCTTAATTTAAAAGTATTCAAAACTTAGGTATAGTCGTATGTACGTATCTGAATTGAATCAAAACTAGAAGAGATAAAGAGCTTGAGCTTAGATGATGAAAAACCAAAAAATGGTTAACAACTCAGCTGAAACCGTAAATAGCTATTAGTAAAAAATCAATATAACCAGACATTTCTCAGACGAGAAATAAAAATAAAATACCTTAAACTTTTGAACATGAAGAACGTTCTCTGTCATAACTAAAGGTCATATTGTATTGTTTTCTCAAGTTGAATTTCTTACAAATTGAAGGCTTATTCTATCGCAAGTAATAATATTTACTTACAGAAATATGTATGTAGCTCGAGGGTTTCGTAGTTCTATGTACTGACTTTATCGCTTTCAAAGTCCTGTTTTGTTTTTTAGACAAGGAGCAAGTTTCTTGTTACCAAAATAACTTTTAATGACTATTAACTATGAAAAGATTGCCGCCAGATCCAAATGGGGCAATACCTTCCCACAAAAATTAAAATCTAAAAATACATTTTCCAAGCACAAAACTTATTTATATCAGAAATAATTGAGATCGAGAAATAAAATGTATATTTAAAATAGAAAAATGACAATAAATCGGTATTCAAATGGATACATGTTATAAGATGCTTAGTTTGATTCATAATAATTTTAATTTTGATTCGTTTACAAACAAGTTAAATTTATTTGATGCGAAACACAATCCACTTACCATCCACTATATGCCTTGCGCACTGGAATTCAATGCCTGGAATTCAACTCAATCAATGGTGAGGTGAGTATTTATTCAAAAAATCCTTCCAAGCTACAGTAGCATCCTAGGACTAGAGTCTTGTTTTTCTGATAAACACAAAAGTCTTTGAATTTAAACCGTCAGTTTGTTGATGGTAACCGCACCGGTTGCATCGTGAACAGTTGTTGTGGTTGTTCTCTGTCAACCCTCACCTTCTTCGCGTGATTCCCTCTTTTTTCAAACGGAACAGTAACAATCGGTGGAAATCCCTTTTAAAAGGATTCTGTATGTGATCTAAGGAAGAAGAAGAAGTACCAACTTCAAATTTCTTATTACAGGTCGCTCTTGGTCTGAACTGAATTATTGACGAGCGGATATAAATTTTGTGATAATAATGTTGTGCTTTGCGAATGGTGTACGGGTAAAAACGGTTTAATTATACACCGTTATCAAGGGTGTTTCCGGGTAACTCTTGTGATTAATGGTCAGTGCCGCCGCTAAAGCGAAAGTTGAAGTTACCATCATCGCTATAATGTAATGTGAATTTAATTACGTGTTAAGAGTGTACAAGTAAAATGAGTGTTGTAAGAGGTGCATAAATCAAAAGAATAAAATCTTAAAAATGATTCTGTTATTTGGTCTTAAGGATACACAAAAAAAAAGGGTGAGTTTTTTTTTTGTATTTTTGGAGTTACATTTGTATACATTTAACTTTTGCCTGCTAATTAACTTAAATGAACATAATTTTCCTGGAAATGGTTGGTAATTTTTTCGCTTTGAAAGATATACCAATCTCCTTTGGTTCTTTCGTCTGAAGGATTCGGAAAATATTAAAGCTGATTTGCTTGCTATACTTGCTTCTTCAGTGGTCGGCTGCCCTTAATTATATTAATCTAGGAAAAGTCAGAAGAAAAGGGTGTTGTTCAAGTTTGTATTATATAGTTTTCGGCAATCAAACGAGATTTCTAATTGGATCATGGCCAATGTACTTTTTGTTTATACATTCACAGTAGCGCTGCCGTTGTGCCAAGTTAAGAGACGAGTCTCATGAGATACGAAGTGATGATATTATAGCAGACTGTGTAGAAGGGATCATCGTCTTGATGAGTTTAAGGGTTAGGCACTTGAATTTTCGCAATTTCTAACACTCGAATATAAACATTGTAGGCGATGAAAAGGAAATTGAATTAATGCTAGTGTTGGAAAAACTTTGAGAATCATCATCATCACTTCCCAAAGGAATAAGATAAGATTTGTTTCTTTTAAGAGATAGAGAGATAATATCAGCATTATGTTGTCTATTTTTGTTTCCTTAAAAGAGCTAACATAATAACGTTGAAGAACAAGTTAATCTGGGATTAGATAGGTCAGTGTTTTCATTTTTTTGTCAGCTTTCATCCTTCATCCTTCATCCTTGTAAGCGACATGTTTTTTTCAAGACATGTATGTACTCATGTAAGACACACCACACACATTACTTACATATTTTTGTTCGAATGGAAGACGTTAGAAGTATAAATGTGTTAGCAAAGGGCTCAATGTCACTTGGTTCTCATATATGTGAATGGAGAAGATTTCAATTATAAATTATGTCAGTGACAGTGATATCAATTTGTATTTCGATTTAAGCTTATAAGGAGCAAGGAGAATGGTTTTTCTATTAAATGAATTGGATAAATTGAGTTTTGTTTGTATAGTTAATTCCTTATCATACAAACACACATTGGTTAATAGGAATATTCAAACGATAAAGGATAATGGAACATAAGAAAATTGTTCAAATTTTATATAACTCGAATTTTGGTTTATTTATTCAAGGCTATTATTGAATTTGTAATGACATGACCAAAACAAAATTTTGAAACATCTAATTAGATTTAATTTGTTTGTGAATACAAACTTAAATAGTTACATAAGGCTAAAGAGAAAAAAACAATTACAAAAAATGCATTGAAATGTTACTATGAATTTTAAGAATTTCATAGCAAAGTTTTAAGGAGCAAAATTGCATTTGTAGCGTCTTGTACCAATTGATACAAGAAAAAAATAAAAAAGGTAATTTATGTATTGGTAACGGTGATTTGAAAATGTAGACATCAAAATTTGGGTGCACAAAACAGATCAAAATTTACTTTGATTTTTTTTTTGCATTAGTCTTTAAGTACAAAAATAGATAAAATTGTTATAAGATTTTTTTCATTACAGTAAATATAAAAATTTATATTTTGGTCACGTAAAGACGAAAAATTGGATTTTTTTTTATAAATTAATTCTATTAGGTTTTTCACTAGTTTTTCAATATTCAGATAAACAGTCTGTTAGTACTTATTCATTAGATTACATACATATTCTTTTGAATAATTTGTTCAATAGTCATATTAACTTATCTCGTCATTTCAGAGCTTCTTAAAAAATATTCCTAGGAATAAAAAAAATACATATCTGTTCACAAATCTGTTCCAATAAAAACAATCAACAATCAAAAAAATGAATTTTAGAGTTTAAACATTTTTAATTTTGATTTTCAATTTTGTTATTCTATAGAATAAATAACTGAGTGACTGAAAAATTCAAAGTAACTATGACGGATATTACACGCCGCTTGTGAGCGTGTAATGCCCATATAATTGACTCTTTAAGAATCGATAAATTTATTCCTTTGGCAGTTAACTGTTTGTTTATCTGATGATTGAAAAATCGGCTCTTAATATAATCGTTAGGTATTTATTATAATAATTGGTGGTAATACAATAACTTTAAATAGTAAAAAGTTGAATGTATAATTTTTACATTCAGAGAAAAAACAACGTCAAATCAAAGAAAAAAACATTTTTTGGAATAATTTAGCTTCGAAGAAGAAAATTTAAAAATCAAATGAAAATAACTTAAAATGTATTCTTGAAAAAACATACATTTATTCATTCATTATCTTCTAATAATCATATGGCATTTTACAAATCATTGTGGAATTTGCCTTAAGGTGCAAAACTAATAAGCAATTTTGTTTAAATTTCTGGAAATGTCAATAGGCCTCTCAGAATTTGCAATAACATAATCATTTCTTTTACTTTTCTCATTTTACTAGACTATTCTTCTTCTAGTGTGGCTTTGACAGTCTTAATATCAATTTCTTAAATGTTTTGTTGTACATTCATTTGTAGCAATTTTTATTTTTTTTGACATATAAATTATTTAATTTTAACAAACACTGGTTTGTGTGTGTTCAAAGCTTCTTATACATTATAAGTATGTTCTTGTACATAAACTATGGTAGTTTTGAAAAAAAAAATGTATGATTTCTGGGATAGGCATATCTTAATTTTGATTAAAGAGAACTTTAAGAAACCTATTAAGTAGGACATACATACATATGAGTATAATATGTATGTTTTTTGTCTCGTTTTCTTTGAATCATTTTTTTTGTTCAAATATTTTTGACACAAACACAATCAATACAAAAGAAATGAGGGTTATAAATCAGAAAAATACAATCAGCAAACCAAGGAAAAAAAAAGAAACGTTAAACTTTCTCGAAATGGATTTGAATGATTGACGATTTCTTTTGAATTGAATTCAATTGATGGATTGATCAATATAATTTGGAATATTTGTTTGTGGAAATTTATCAAAATAATTTATTTAAGATTTACTGACAAAATTTTCTGTTATGCACAATTGTTTTTGGGTCAGATAATTTTTTCAATGTTTTAAATTACTCATGTATGTAAAATTGTACATAGTAAAGAAAAAAAATATATTTCGGGAAAAAAGAGTATATTTTAACTAATGAAATAAATCTGTTGTGAATTTGGTTAAAAACGATATAAATAGAAAAAAATGTAAAAAAATTATTAAATAAACTGTGCCAAAAATTTTTCTGTTCTGTGGAAAACAACTAGTAAAGATAGGGGTACACTTTCACACGTTCAGATGGGAGGAGTAACTTTTTAAAAAGTTGACTTAAAGCAAAAAAAAAAAAAAAAATTTAAGTCAACTGAGTTAAATACAAGATCCAATTATTAATTTTTGATAGCTGGACAAACTGCATTCTTTTCACAATTTACGTCAAGTAAATCCAATGAATAGTTCAAGAAAAATTGATTTTCAAAATCAGAATTAAAAAAAAAATCAATCAATAATTTAATACATTAGAATCTCAAAAACATTGAATAGTTTAAAAAAAAAAATTAAAATAAATGGTTTTTTTTTTTAATTCTAATGATGAACCATTTTTTTTTGTTCATCTTTGTTATGTTTTTTTTTTGTTAAATAAAATGAATTGATATTATTACAGATGCTAGGTTGTTATGTTAAACTATATGCTTTTCTTAAAACTAAGTCTATTGAAGCTTGAAAAGATGAACAATTCGAAAGGATGATCGGGGCCTGTCTTATATCTGTTCATCTTTTCGAGATTCTAATGCTGTACAGTAACTATATACATCAGATCTTACATGAAATCCATTAGTTCTGGGTTCGAATCGCCGCATATGAAAACTAACGAACGTAAACGGATTGACGATTGCTGCCTCGAAATAATCTCTACAAAAAGATAGAGAGGGAAATGCGTTTACGTTCACTCGTTTTCGTATGCGACGATTCGAACCTGATTTTTTGTTGAGTTGTTTATGATTTCCAATTTTTTGAACTCGAGTCTCGAAAGTAACATTGGTAAAATGCAAAAACCAGCAATTAAAAATTAGTAAAAGGCATTTTAAGCTATGAAGGGCTAGTTTTTGTTAATAAACTATGTTCTACGGTTCTACCCTCAAAAACAAATTTCTTTAATTTGAGCCCAATACGATTTTTTATAGATTCAACAGTTTCGAAGAAACAGGTTTTTAAAATATAGAATTAAAAAATGTATAACAGAAAGTAGGAGAAATTAAGAGTATATTAAGAGATACTGAATATTTCCCAAAACATAAATCAAACTATTAGAACATGTTGATTAGGTTAAAAAAAAAAGAAAAAAATGTAAGAAGTAGAGTGTCTAGTCTATATCCCATCGTTCATTTTAATTTTTCTCGAAAACTAAACGACTTTTTGCATCTGAATTTCAGTATTGGACTAAAAATTTATAGGAAAATAATTGAAGTTTTGTAGAAAAATGTATTTACCCAATATTTATTGGTTGTGTAAATTTCAAGTTTAAAACTGTAAAAAAAAGATAAAAATAAAATACCATTGGAACAGTCAAGAAACTTGGACTGAAAAGTCTTGTTTTAACTGTTATTCATTGAAAAACAAAACGTTTGAAAATCTACTTTCATTATACATGAACTTTAAAAAATCCCTTTTTATCGGAATCTTACATTATACCATTTATCTTTTGGTGTATTTAATTTTTTTCTATCATTTATAGTGTAGAAAATGAATCAGTAAGTTATCAATAACAATGGCTGACTTCTGAAATGTAGGATAAAATGTTAGTGTGTTCGTACTACCTACAAATCGTGTCTGTGTGAAAAAAACCCAGTAACAATGGGTTGAAAAAGTCTATGTGTTACTGGTTGAATATTTTTATAAACGCCTGTAAAGAAGTATAACTTCAATAAAATCATCCAAATCGGAACAGTTTCACCCGGTTCCGAGATAATTTTCTTTGTATATTAACTACTCTACTAATGATTAAAAAAAAAAAAATACAAAAATAAAATTAATCATTTACAATTCAAACTGTTCATGATATCGCGGTAAGAATGTCATGCGTACATGGACATTACGTCTGATCATTCCGACACCCAAATAATTTGTATCACTCTATCTCTGCAAGTGGAGCCGATACAAAAAAATTTATTCAGCATATCCTCTTATGTGTCAGTTTATGCAAAAAAATTGTGGAACATAATCGTTTATGTTCAAAATACATATAGTTATCGTATCATAAAACGGCCCTTAATCTATTTTTTTTTCATTTAAAAACCTTATATTTCTTGCATTAATAAAAATAAAAAATAAAATAAATTAATAAAAATAAAAAATTGATGCTATAGTATGACTTTATTATAAAAACATGGGGTTTGTTTTTATGTTTTGGTTATTATAAAAAATTGTTATCCTGAATATAAAACAGAGTTTGACCTTACCACCACAAAGATTACCCTAAGATAAAAAAAAAGAAAAATCAACATTGGGTTCTTCACGAGTTGCATGAAAGTACTTTATCCAAATCCCCTTCAATTTAAAAATTTAAAACAAAAGAAGTAAAGTTACACAAATGTTCATTGTTAAAAACAAATTTTTTGATTGAATTACAATTATTCCCAAAGCTGTCTGTCAATTAAAAACCTCAACAAAACCACAGAAAAAAAAATTAAAGATTTATTTTACATTACCAAATAATTCATCTCTCTCCTGAATACCAAATGTCAAAAAATTCTCAGATATCCCTGAGCTGTATGACATTTTTGAGAGAAGTTTCTATGTCCTACCAACGATTATATGAAACGATGATCGAGTCCCAACCGCAAGACTAAGATTTATTTGAGCATCTACAAGTTAATTATCCTCTGAGGCGAACCGCAAAAGTTATTTATATTTACTTTAGTATGCTTGTCTCCTTCTCGTCTAAGGGACATGTCATCCCTGCAGCAGAAGTAATATTCCGTCATCGTAGAAATGAAAATCCCTCAGTACCTACTCCTATAGGAATGGTGTTAGGTAGTTTGCCTGTGGATGAGTAGACGGAATAAATCCGGACAAAACGCATGAACTATTATATGGTGTTGCGGCTTTGGCCACAAATCCACAAACAGAAGACAAAGCACGTTCCACTTGTCTCTGCCTTACCTAAGGGTATTGGATAGTATGAAGGCGATGGGGTTTTGGGTTGCTTATAGTTGGTGTTGATGAACTGGGAATTGTTGTTCATATAAAACACCAGTTGTTGTTTCTGACGACGACGATGACAAGGACGATTCAACATCCAAGCCAGCCATTGCCAAGCACTTGTTAATGTCAAAACTTCATAAATTCCTGCAGCAACTGGTTGAAAGTTTATTTTTTTAGTACGAAGAAATGTTCATTTAATTTTTATGGTACAAGTAATTAACTGACATCCACCCGAACCGCAAATTGCATGAGGATGTTAATGAAAAATAACGTCTTACTTTTGTATGCCAAAACTGTGAAGTTCAAGGAGTTGAGATCGTTTGGTTGGGTCATGCAAGGGCCGTAATATTCGGTCATGGTTGGTAGTGAAATTGGGTATAAACTTGTTCGTTGTACTTTTTCAAGTTTTTGTTGAATGAAATCAGTTGCACGATGAAACTGTCAGTTAATAGTTCCGCTGGAGTTTCAATTAAGTAACTTAATTAGCACAGAATATTTTGTTACGTTTTGAATTGTTTTTACTCATTTCAGGTGGAGCCTGAACGGTTAGCTCGAATTCTTTCAAACTCAGTAACTAGCGGTTTTTTAACACTTTTTATTTTGCGGAGAATTGTTGAAATACCAATTTAAGACTGCTAAATTAAAAAAAAGGTTGTCTCATAGATGTCATTGAAATGGGAAGCACCAGCTTTCAAATCAAAAAAAAAAATATCAAAATCGGTTTAAGTCAAAAGTTCAGAGGTAACAAGCATACAAAATAAAAAATCCACCTCCCCGTTTTGAAGTCGGTTAAAAAGTGGCTCATATTCAAAGTAATATTCACGACCTAAACGGTTTGACGGATTTGCTTAAAATTTGGTGCATTTTGCGATTTCCAGAATATTTCTTTGTTTGTTTTATCTCGATTAGAACGAATACCTCCCTTATATCGGTTTTGATCCTCGAAAACGGCCCTAACGGTTTTTTTTTTTTATTTTTTTCACAAAATTCGAATAACGGAAGTAATAATGATGAATTCGCTTTTTCCAAAACTAAACATAATTTTTAAGTATTGCATTATATTATAACTATTAGAAAGTAAAAACTAGAACACGAAGTTTAACAAACAAGATATTTTTATTAACAGAAGAAAAACTAGCATAGAAACAAAAAGTATAATAATATAAATAAGCTTTGATTTGATTAAATTAATTATTTCGAACAAAGTGTTTTCTTTGCTAAGTATATTTTCTTTATAATTTAACACTTCCCCTCAAACCAATACTTATTTTAAGTGAATGAAAGTCCAAGCATTTTAGAGAACTTCAAATGTTTAGTTCTCCCTAAGTTTTTTGTTAGTATGTCTGCTGTCATGTCTTCGGTGTTGGTGTATTGAAGTTTTATAATTCCATTTTCAAATAGACCTCGAACGAAATGGTAACATATGTCAATATGTTTTGTTCTTGGATGATGAATTGGATTCTTTACAAGTTGTTGTGCTCCTAAGTTGTCATTCAAAATCAATGTTGAGTGTTGAACTAATTCACCAAAATTAAGCTCAGAGAGTATAATAATATAAATAAGCTTTGATTTGATTAAATTAATTATTTCGAACAAAGTGTTTTCTTTGCAAAGTATATTTTCTTTATAATTTAACAATAACTAGCTTAACTGATTTCGTCAGCAAGTGTAAGGACGTATCCATTGAAAAATAAAATGCGTGAAATTGAAAATATATTTAAAGTGTTTATAAAAATGTCAAAGCTTTTTACAAACAAAAAGAAAAATAACAAAATTAAATGCACGACTGGATCGCACGACAGGCACGTAGCCAGGGGGGGGGGGGGCTTGAGGGGCTGAAGCCCCCCCCGAAATGATTTTCATATATAAAATTTAATAAGGAACTGATATCCTTTAAGAATATTATAGAAAATGCTTTATTTTTTTTCAGAGATGCTTTTGAATCTTGTGTCGCCTTGGCGAGAGCATATTTCAAAATGAAATAAAAGGTGTGTTTTTTTGTACACCCGGGCTAAATTGAACAAAAAAAAAAAACGCTCTCGGGGCTAAGCCCTTAACATGTTAAATACAACAAAATACTTAGCTCTTTGAGCTAAGGAACTAAGCAAGGAGAATTCTCGGGGCTTAACTCTTCGAAGGGGTTAAAATCTGTGCCACCAGCTCATTTTCTATTAAATTATCGATAAATTGTATGAAAACACCAAAATTATCGATTAATTGTATGAACATAAAAACACAAAGATGGGGTTTGGAAAAAAAAATTAAATTGTTTATTTTTCTTAACTCTAACAAATTATTTCATTTAAATTTTAAAGTGTGTGCATTTAATGCCCTGAAATTTCTTTATAAATATGTTATTGAATTTATTAAAACACAAAATACAAGCAATTTAACAAATCAGAAAAAGATTTTTGTTATTTATTTTTTGTTTATTTCATTTTGTATATTGGAAACATTTTTTCATTTTTGTTATGTCTTTTTATTCGCAATGCTGCCAATTGTTTACGTTAAGCCCCGAGGCATTTTTTTCGTCCAACATAGCCCGGGCGAACAAAAAAAACACACCTAAAATCTAGAAACATCATCTGCTTCTGCCTATTTTAGTGTGTTTTCGAGTATACCTACCTATTTTTTAGCTCTAGCGCCGAACGCAAAATTTTGAAAAATGCAAAAAATGAAGGATTAGTTTTTGACTATAAATTATTGTACAGTTTCGCACTTTGTTAATTTGACTTCAGTTTCATTTTTGAAGGCACAACAGTTTCCAAGATACAGCATTTAGCAATAAGAAAAATGTATGTAGGAACTCTACATTTGGCATCACATTACTTCCTATCAGCCTAATCATTCCAATCCTGGTATTACTGAATGATTGGTATAATCAAGTGCACTTCTACCAACTTATGTAAATCGATGTGGTAATCAGAGACCTATAAAAGGAGAGCGCAAACCGAGCGCAAGTCTCTTTTTCCCCACACGACACCACCTGCACAAATCATCCAGACGATAGACGAATCGAAACCACACCAACTCACCATACTATTAATTTATTTCAATACTAATATTTAAAATTAAAATTAAGAAAACTAAATTGAATTAAAATTATACTTAAATTAAACTTAAATTTAAATCATTTACAATAAACCTACATGTATATAACAGCAAGTAGTAGAAATTAACATTAAATTAAGAAATTTAGAATGCTTCTCATTAGATGATTCAAACTAGTAGAACGTGTTATTGTGCCAAAAAAATTAATAAAACTGTCATAAACATTCAGTCAGGGGGAGAGTTAAAAAAAATTATTTCACAGAAAAAAACAACAATTCAAAGACAACGGTAACAAATAGAAAAGTATACTATAGATTACACTGGTCTGCAACGAAAATTGCCTTCAAACTAAAGTATACTTTTCTAAAGGATTTTGTACCGCTGAACACGAATCTGAAAATAATATGAAGATGTTAAAAACTCGTACATTTACCGTCGAATTTCTTTGCTGATAAATACTTTATTACAGAACTATTAATGGAATGGGAATTCCATTCAAAAATTCGCTTTCGATGCAGATATTGCAAATTGAAATTTAGGATTTTTCCAAAATACTCTCTGTAGTTTTATTCAAGCGTTTTTAGAGGTGGAAAGTAATACTTTTTATAGCTAACTTTATGATTTTTTGGGATGTTGAGTAGGAATTTGAAGTTACCCAACAAAATTTATCACGGAAAACATGAGAAATCATTGAATAACTTACAAAAAATTGTTTTTTTTTTATTGTTTTTAGTGCATATTCCAACATATAAACGCTAAAACCGTAAATGTAGAACAAATTAAGACAAAATTAGCAAATTTATGTCTTGGCCAATTTTTTTATGATTTCTGGAATCCTCAAAAAAAATGTTGAAAATTCATAAAAATCAGTCCTCTTGAAAAGCACAAAATATCCTTTTTATTGGGTTTTCTCTGATTACTGCCTTTTTACACCATAATTAACTTGGCCAGTATGAAGAGTTTAGAAATAGGATGCAGTGTACATCCCAAAAACTACGGAATTTTGAAATTAATGGTGATTTTTTTTACATTACAGTTTAAAATGTGACTATGCATTGAATAATCAAAAATTAAAATCAATAAAAAAAAAATTTGCGAGATAGATTTTTTCTGAAACCAGATTTAGATCCAGAGAATTCCAATCTTACATAATTTTAAAAATTATATGAAGGACACAAAAACTTAATTTTTGCAGACCAGTGCTATCTTAGAGCCAGAAACGTAGTGTTGAATTTTCTTTAAGAAAAATATTGAAACAAATTCATTTTAGCTTTAAAATTAATTTTTGTATCGAATTATTTCGTGGACTGGAAAATTAAAGGGCAAATGCCCAAACAACTTAAAAAAATATTTGAATCCAATGAAACTAGCAATTTTGAAAAGTAATATTTTTTTAAACTACTCGCTTCACGAAGAAATTTCCTGGCTCAATATGTAAAATATTATTTGACTTAAACATCCTTTTTTTTTTTAACTATAGGGTCTTAGTTCAAAATTACTAAAAGCCTGAATATTTCTGAAAATGTCGCGTTCAAAACCTTAAAACTGCCAAAAAAGCTTCATTTGACTAGAATTTTCATGGTCTTCATCTATAGAATCGATAATGGGTATAAACATTAATTTTTCCAGGTATGGTTTTGTATTTTTTGTTAAATGAATTACTCGAAAAAATTTGAAGAAAGCCCCCCCCGAAATGAGATCCTGGCTACGGGCCTGTCGCACGAACTTCCTATTGTAGTTCAAAGTAAAAATATATTTGTTACTCTTGAACAATTCAGATTAAAAAATAAATATTTTATGTTAAATTTTTTTTTATTTTTTTTTTTTGAAATACACAATACTTTTCGAAATTATAAGAAAAAAACCTGATGACAATTTTGGCAAGAAATTGGTTGACCCAACAAGAATATAATTAGGAGATATCTAAAAATTATGTAAAATTTCACAAAAAAATTGTTCATCATATTTTTGTTATTCGTTTTTTTTTGGGCAAAACCAAAAATGCATTATTGTTCTAATCAACCACAATATTACGTAAGCCCATGATAAACATAAAGCAAGGTATACTCATTAGATTTTTGACAATTTGTCATCTTTCTCATGTGCAGTTCGCCCGAACGTCAGTTATTGATTTGGAGAAAACATTTTTTTTCACTGAAAACAACAACAATGGAACTGAATTTTACAACAGCAAACTCGACTGTCAGCATTTTTTCAAAATGGTGACATTGTGTTCGTAATAAGTACTTATATCTTATTTTTTGTTTATCATGACGTAAACCATGTTTAATTGCAATCATTAGAGCCGTTTTCGAGAAAAATCTAATAACTCATAACAGTTATATGATGGGAGGTATTCGTTTTAATCAAGATATTTAAACACAAAAAAAAAAAAAAAACAACCTTGAAAAATACAAAAACCTAATATGTACTAAATTTCAAACAAATTCGTCAAACCGTTTAGGCTGTGTCTCTCTGTACAGATGGACTCACAAACGAACAGTCTGTTCGTTTGTGCGTCTAGGATAGGAGCACAAACCGACTCGTGCGTCATCGATGGCATGATGAAAACCACTTTTTTGGACTTTTTTTTTTTGACACGAAACTTATACTTGCCCTATAGAGCAAGTAAAAATAAGTTAATTAATAATTAATAAATTGAAAAAAGTGGTTCCCTAACAAGAACTTAATTGCACAATTTCATAGAGCCTATAGATTTTTGTTGGCGTATGACTACTATGTAATCTTTAGATATGTTTTGAAGAGAAAATGCAGTTCCACAAAACGAAAAAGTTATTCATCACTTTCATCAAATAAATATTGGATTTGTAATGTTGGACTATGGTTTCTGAAATTTCAAGAAAATTTGTATGTAGGTACTAAATGGAATGTGGAACAAATACTAAAATTGATTCTAGACCGACAGATAAAGACAGTTTTATTTTTCACTGGAATTATATAAATATAGCAATGCTAAGATTTATATTATTTTTATATATTATAAACAATTATTTAAATCATCAACATCAGCAATATTAGTTAAAGGTTGATTGTAAAATTGTTATTATAATCAAATTTAAGTTCCGTAAGACTTCCTTCCAGTTCTGCACTATGTTGAAAGTGTTAAATCTCTACTTTTTAGGGATCTAGGATTTATATCAATTGCAAAATGAAACAAATTACTACAAAAAGAAACACACACAAAAAGACAGAGCTGTCTTTAGAATCTCAAATCACTTATCAATTTAAAAAAAGATAAATCCATTATAACGGAAACAAAAGTGATCAACAAAGAATGTAAAAAAAAAGTTATAATATTCTAATCATTTTTAGAAGTGTTTATTAAAAAAAAGAGAATATAATAATTAAAGTCTTATTCGATGTTATTTTTACTTTCTAGTCTTGAGCTTAAAAACTGACTTAAATTTTAATGTAAAAACAACATTGAGATCATGACAAAATTCATTAAATCAAACGAATTCAAAGTATATTACGCACATTGAACTTTTATTAAGCCAAGTCCTCCCCGTAAATAAAATGAAAACTGGAACTTTAAATTTTAAAACAACAAATGAATAATCACTCAAATTCTGTTCAGAAAATCATTCATTATATTTGAAAGTAAATCACAATTCACCTGTTCAAAAGCTTTTTAGCCTTTAGGCAATATAAGCCAGTCCGACATCATCAATCATTACAAATCAATATCTCTTGTCATTCTTCTAATTAGCACGTCTTCTCAAAGAAAAAAAAAACACACACACAAAAAAAATACATCAGCTGAACTTCATCCTATTCTGAAACGAACATCTATTAAATATTTGCTTTGGCTATTTCGCCTCAACACGACACGACTAGGTATATCACCATTAAAGTTTTTGAAATATTCTTTTTCTAATTGCATAGCAAACTTCAAAGTTTTAAGAGACGAAAAAGTCCAGACCATCACGTTTTTCAAGAGGAAAATAAAGAATAAAAAAAACTTTCTAACGATGAACCTAGTTTTATAGATAGGTATAATTTTTTTTTACGTTTTTCAAACGTAGGAATGCGAAGAAGTTAAAACGAAAGAAGTCAAAGTTTCTATCGTATCATCTCTATTGGTTTCCCATTTCTCTATCATCGCTATAACAAGAAAGAAAAGTTAATTATCTCTGATGGAGAAAAATGATTCACATACAAAGACTCCAGAAGGATCAGAAGAAGCAGAACTTGAAGAATCTCTTAATGCAGAAAGTTTGTTCCAATTTACATTCACACCAAATTTCAGCAAATTCCCTATTTGCTCAGAAAGCCATAACTGTATTTTATTTTGCATTGCACATTATCTTTGAAGAAAATTTATATACATACGAGTATTGTTGCACCTCAACGAACTTTGAGGATTAGTATCTTCAATACTCTCAGGTAATTAATGATAAAACTTTATGTTGTGTCTGTCAGCGATACAAACAAAAAATGTTCTCGTAGGTATCAGCTATCAGAGAAAAAGACGATTTTTTAATTAAAATTCATCACTGTACGATGTGATAGATTAGGAAATAATGTGAGTTTCATAAATCAAAATTAAATCAAGTATTCACAGGGATGAGGTAAAACTTAGTCATCATAAGGCTTGACAAGATATGTTGAACACACAAACACAATTTAACAAAAAAAAAAAAAAAAACCGAAAAAATATCAACTAACAAATTTTGTGGAAATAAAAATAAATATTACAAAAGGCATGTTGGTAGTTGAACAAACGCGATGTCGTCAGCAACAACACACTACCAAAGAAATTTCCTTTGAATTATTAAGGATAAGAAGGACCTTTTGTTGTTATTTTTTTTTCTATAATGCATATATATATGTATGTACGTATGTATGTATGTATGTTCTTATCTTTTTCGTGGTGAAAGTTGGTTCCAGGAACCAGTGACACCTTTTCTTTTCATTCTTTCTTTTACTTACCTACTTGTACGAAACATGCATCCGTTTTCGGCAAAAGCTAAGCGCAACATATTCAACCCAAAGAACTTCCTTTTTTTTTTGTCGATATGTACCTGTTTTATGACTATCTCAGGTTGTACACTTTATATACCTTTACACGAAGGTGGTTCAATATAAAGAGAAAGGGACTCAAACATTGGTGAGCCTCAATAGAATGGGTACATCGTACATCCAGTTCTTCAGGTTAGCCTCGATGTAGCGAGGAAAGCATAGAACTTGCTTTATTTGCTTTTTTTTGTTTTGATATGAATACTTTATGTTGGGATTGTACATACATATTATGTTAAAGTTTTTATGCTTTCTAAGTTTTGGTAGGTTTTTTTTTGTATTTTATTTCGTGCTGATTTTTAATTCATCAATCGAATAAAAAAATATCGAACG
The DNA here is from genome assembly GCA_948107695.1 of Meliscaeva auricollis. Classification (NCBI taxonomy): domain Eukaryota; kingdom Metazoa; phylum Arthropoda; class Insecta; order Diptera; family Syrphidae; genus Meliscaeva; species Meliscaeva auricollis. The sequence goes on along the minus strand of OX403619.1, from coordinate 35,808,057 downwards.
GAATCAAATTCAAAGGTAAACCTTGGAGGTTTCGAATGGACAAAATAAAAAAAAAACTATGGAAAACAGGAAAAGCAGAAAACGTTATTTTTTTTTGCAAATAAATTTTGTTGCTTAGCTTATGCGGCCTTGTCATAAATTCGAAGAACCAAGAAAAAAGTAGCAAGAAGTGTAAAAAATAAAGCAATAAATCAAAGAAATCGATTGAAAGTTTATGAACACATTATGAAATGAAAAAAATAAAAGCAAGCACTCGTAACGCCAAGTATCGTCGTTCTAAATATCAGATATTGATTTCAAATGATATGGTTTTTGGATTGATAATAGGCAAACCCAGTCTATTAAATTAAAACAAAAATTGCAAAAAAAAAAATTGTTAAATAGAAAGGCAACAGTGGTGCGGCGGCGTGACAATTTCAAAAAGAAAAGTCGAACCAAAAACAAAAAAAAAAAACAAAAATTTATTTCAAAAGTTTTCCGTAGGTACTTTTGAGAATTATGTAGTCCAGGTCTTAGGATAACTCCATTTTTATATAGATAATTAGTACCATTCTTCATTGGACTATTTAAATGAAAATGCAAAATTGTGGTAGGTACAACAGGTACCTACTCACCGTAAAGTGTAATTTTTGGTAGTTTTTATATGAAAAGTTTTATTTAAAATGACTGAATCTCGAACTTAGACTTGAAAAAGCGGTAGTTTCAAAATTTATATAAATAAGAGTTATAATATCTGGTAAATTGATTTTTAACATTGAAAAAGTGTCATGAAAAATACTATTTATCTATAAAATGAGCACACATATTTCCTTTGTTTTTCCATTTAAGAGGGAAGAGCAAATAAATATTTTTTCTGACTTTTGTGCAATTTATAAAATTGTTGCCTATACATATCTTTTATAGGTATACAAGCTATTAGAACAAAATGCACGACTGGATTGCACCTGAGGAAATCGAATATCGTTTAAGCCATTAAAATAATAAAAATTATTTTTTTCTACTAAAAATTTTGAAGTCTTCAGGTCAGTTTTTCATATTTTATTTGTCATACCTGTTCACAAATCCATTAAAAATAATTAATATTGCCAATTGTTGCAACAACACACAAAAACTGTATTATATTGCGTCATTGGTTCACTCAACTTTGTTATACCTGTAGAACCACTACACACATATATTTTCCCCAGCCTTTACTATTAATTAACCAATTTTCCTGTTAAGTTTCCATACCTATTCCAAAATATTTCTCAATCAAAATAATGAAAGTATCGCAAAATTTTGAAATTACAAGTTGAAACTGGATTTTAAACATCCCAAGGATATTTAAAAATCTGGAAGTACGTAAATTTTCAAATTTAAACTTTGGAATCTGTAATTTGAGCAGTGAATTAAAATAATTTCCAACTTGGCGTTCAAATCACAATTTTAGAACAACTCCTTAAATAATATACTTTAGTTTTTTCGGGAAGTTGAACAAAAGTGAATAAAAATTGCCCTATTCTTCTGATGATTGAAAAATCGACTCTTAAAATAAAAAAAGTTGGCTTACTTTTTCTTAAGATAGATTTTATTTATTTGCGTGAGAGAACATAGACATAGATCTTAATCCAATTTTTTATGTCTTATAAGAACCAAATTTTTGGTAAAATCTGCGACGTACGCAATTCGTAAATTCTCCACTTTTTTCCATATCAATTGGAATTGGATTGTTACACAATCTTTTATGTAGAAAATCATATAATCTACGAGTTTTGTATGAAATATTTTTTGATGACAACTATCATGTTTTGTAGAAGTGAATTACAATCTATTAACTTATTTGTAATAATAGCGAAAAATTATTATTTGGACTCCAAACTCTCGAAAATAAAAACTTTGGAAAAACTGCAACTTTTCACTTCAACAAAACTAAAGGTTTCGCGTAGTGTTCTCCTCGAATCAAAGGTTTAGATAATTTTAAGTGACACCAAATGCATATCAAAAATCAATTCTACTACATTAATGGTTTAATAAAATTAGCAGGACAAAAATCTAAAAGAAATCATAAAGAATCGGTTTATTATGTAGGTAGGTAGAAAATTCACTACACACATAATTTTTTACAATTTTTAAAAATAAGGTTTCATTTTGGTATATACCTACATATGATCATTTTCTCTTTAATCGAAAGGTTATAATTTTTTTTACGAATTCAAAACTTGAAAAACGGGAGTAGAAAATCGTCATTTTCCACATTTTAAGCTTACAAAATTATTACAAAAAACTACCACGAATATACATTAAGGGTGTTCATGCAACTGTGTAAATTTCCCATTTGTGTAAATCCTTAAGTTTGAATGAACGCCCCTTGAATCAGAAGTATGTGTTTTTTGTTTAGTTTTATTCTTTTATTTTATTGAAAACATAAATACACAAAATTATATTAATTTAGGATGAATATACATAAGTTTCATGTTAGATTATAAAAAAAAATCAGAATGACATTTGGTTAAGTTCATCCAATCGATTTACGCAGCAAATTCGTTGGGGAATTTTATTCAATTTGTTTGTAATTCATATCCTATACAAATTTTGAGAGTTCATTAACCAAGTGGGAAAATTACACAAATGTTACTTTCAAATGTTAGTTCAATTGTTTACATCGTTGCTTAAGTAATTACAATTCAATTTTTAAATAGTATTTGATCTTTAGGTCTTGATGCCTAAAAAAGAACCAAGCTTTTTGAAAGTATGTACAGGTTCCGGATTACACAAAGTCTTCTGAACATTGTTTATTTGTTCGAATCTTCATTTAAAATTAATGCATTGTCAAAAAACACTTCAAATACAAACAAAAACAAGTAAAAACAAAAAACGGATCAAAGCCCATAAACCCTTGGTGACATCATGAATAAACAAAACAAACTCTCCTCTTCTTAACCTACGCCCAAGTATTTCATCAATCACCTCCCTACCTTATATGCGATCCTTCCTATTTAATGTTACACATTTCAAAGTTCATCTCAAAGTCAGAGGGAATAAGTTTCTCCCACATCTTGCCTATAATACGCCTATACTTTAATTTGCATTTTGTTATATTTTTTATATCAAACAACAAACAAGTCTATTGATTGCTTACAAAGTCATATATCATTTAAATGACACATCCAGGCACTTTGCCTTAAATTTTTTTTATTGTTCCAATAATATTCCCAAACGTCATGTCCATATTGTATTCTCTCCCAACACTGGCTTCTGAAGGAAAATTGATTAATTTCCAATTCTGACCCATACAAAGAAAAACAAAAGAACGATGTCAATAAACCTTAAATGGAAGACCTTAAGAAAACATAATAAATGCATATGTACCTTGTGGCCTTGTGGGTGACAAAGAACCCAAGTCCCCAGAGGAACTCCTTTTAATTTTTGAACAATGCCTCATTTCGATTTAGACAAGCATACATCCAAGCAATTACTTTAATTGAAAAAAAAGTGCTTTTAAGATCTTAGCTTTTTCATCAAACAAAAAACAAAAATTAAGCGAGTTTAGTGCTAATCAAAATCCAAATGATTGACATATGGCATATATGGTTCTTGCTCTTTAATGGAATGGCGAAAAAAACAATGATAACACTCATTATGCAATATGCATACTATTAATTTTTTTGTACACATTTATGTGTATGTATATTTGTGTTGTTTAAGCAATAAACATCCCTATACATTTACCATCGTCATTATTTTCATCATCGTGTCACATTAAAGACAAAAAAAAGAAACAAATGAAAGTAGTAGGTGGAAAAGTCAAATGTTTCGTGACACCTTAATAATTCATGATGCCGGTAGAAAAAAAACAAAGACGGAAACCAACGACGACGACGACCCCAAAAGAGCTCAAACGGAAAGGAAGAAAAGAAGCACTTTTATTCAAAAAAAAAAAAAAAAAAAATATGTGAAAAGGAAGAAAAACGGATCTGAAAAATGTCTTTCGTCATGTTTTCATTTATTATCCTGCTTAAGAAAATAACTTAACGGCGCACAACTGTTTTTATTAAACGTGAAGAAAATGGGGGGATTGTTTAAGAATGTCCTACTTTTGTTTGCTAATGTTTGATAATAATGTGATTTTTGTTGAAAAATGTAGAATAATTAAGTTGAATTTAAAATTTCAATAAAGAAAAAGTATCATCTGGGGGAGCGTTAAATAATAAACCATTAATCGACACAAACTAATTTGACTAAGGTATCTGCAAGAGCGAAAGTTACTTTTTTCAATACTAACCTCTTATTCCCACCCATTGAGACAACTACCCCCACCCATGAGCGTATAAACAGTGATACCTTACGAAACCTTGCTGCCCCATTTAGGGTATGTTCAATTGACAGGCGCATATTAAAGCAGTTTTCTGAATCAAAATTATTAACTTTGAAAAAAAAAATTTCACAAATTGGTGTTTTGACACTTTCCAATATATATATAAGGCCAAATGTTAAAATTTGGTTTTATGTAACTTTCTCAAAGTGCCATAAGACCAAATAGCCAGATTCAATAAAAGTTCATAGCTTTTGTAATTTAATTTAGTTTAATGGTTTTTAATCTATTGGCCCAAACTAGTTTTGTTAAGACAAAAAGACACACTATGTAGAAAAAGTCACCTCTAGACTCTATTGCTGTCAAAAGAGGACCTCCTTTCGATAAAAGCCAAATCCAATTGAGGAGTGTTTTTGCAAAACTCAACAAACGCCAAGACATCAAATATGAGATATTGGTATCAAAATGTTGGACTTAAGCAGGCGCACAAGGTGTTAAAATCAAATATATTAAGAAAATTTACAAGTCCGTTATCAATTAATTTTTAAGTTTTAATTTTTACGAAAAATTCTATTAAAACTCAAAGCACAAAATGGTCTTTTTTCTAAGTTATTACTTATGCGCACCTAAATATACAATTTATTTAAATGAAAATAAACATTTCGATAGGTTGTACAGTCAAAAATAGGTTTTTAATCGTACTTTTTAAAAATTCGAATGCTTATCCGATACAAACAATAAGAGCCTTCTTCTGAAAAAAATTTAAAAAACACTTGATGAGTTTTGCAAAAACGGTCCTCAATTCTTGAAAGTAACATTGTGCTAGTTCAAAAAACTGACAGACGGAGCAACATGTAGTTTTATGCTTTCTATAATTTAAATTGGTCAAAGGACCTTATACCTTTGTGGTAGAAAAACTGCAATGTTCATAAGAGTCAATTGGTAAAAAATAATCAAATGTTTAACATTTAAACAAAGTAAAAATTCCTTTATGTTAATAAAAAAAAATAAAATGCACGACTGGGTCGCACGTACTTGCTCTTAAGAACAAAGATGCTGTGGGTGCTAAGGCTTCATACATAAAGTTAAAAAAAAAAAATGTATTACAAATTAAAAAATAAACATAAAATTTTTTACTAAGAGGTTTAATTTTGGTCATAAAAAAAAATTTCAATTTCCCTAAAACTCATAACTACCAAGTTTGAAAGATATCGCTTAAGTGCTTTAGGCTCTAGCTCAATATAGATACAGACAGACCAACAGACTGACAAACTAACAGACTGACAGACAGACAGACAGAATTGCGAGATCCAATTTTTTCGCTTTCTCTATCATCGTATTGTAATGTCTGATGGTTATCTCGAGTTCGATTTTTTTACCCTCACTTAGATTTTGTATAAAAAATTTTTTCTTTAGACAAATTTTTGGCTACCAATTATAAAAAAAAAATTTCTACATAATGTACAATTGTAGGTACATAATTATACAGTACTCGTTTCATACTTCCCAAATCTTCGTAAATATTACAAATAGTGAGAAATAAGTACAAAAGGCAGCGTCGATCTTCAAACAATAATAATTATTTATTTTTTTTATATTTTGTCATGAACATTGGAAACGATGAAAACTTGTTGAAAAATTGTCCGTCATTATGCTCAGATTTCTAAGGTTTCAGCATCTCAGTTATAAAAAGAACACTTAACAAACCATCTCAGGGATTGCTATTGTTGAAAAAAAAGTTTTTATACCACAACAAAAAAAAAATGTATCCACGGAGAATACAAAAAAAGCCTGGGCGAAGCGGGCGCTAAAAACCTCAATGATAACCATTTGAATGTAACCATCAACCACCCATTAATATCCTCGATTATTTGCATCCCATCCAGAGATTTATTACCAACAACAAAAACAACTCCAATGAACACCATGGTTGTGATGATACCGGATGCGAATGGAAAGGCGTTTCATTGCGAACGGGTATATGATGGGTGTACTTTTTCAAAGGCCCTACATCCCGGCCGTTTTATTTGTCGGGGGCAAACCAATGATTTATGACTTTGCAGTAATTTTGATGGAAATTGAAGGTTCAGGCTTGGCAAAGGCAGATGTTGCCATTTCCCTTCATTGGTGCCATATGCCAATTTTTGGTAAAAGAGATTGTGATGCTGCTCTCATTTCAGACTCCCTGCCCTTATCATCCTCATCCTATAATATTATGTAATTCATTCATTCAAAAACTTATGTTGAAGAACGATTGTGTATAAGGAAACGTGATTTTTATACTTTTATTGGGCTTTTCAAAAAAGTTCAATCAATCATTATTTTCTCTTTTCTTTTGGTCCCAAAGCGGTCACGGAGTGGGTAAAAAGAGGAAATAATAAAAAAAAAGTTAAAAACGCTATATCAGGAGATTTTAATCAATTAATTCATTCTTCTTTCCTTTTCAGGGCAATTGAAAGGATTTTTTGTTTTTTTGAATTGCTATACCAACCAATTGAATTGTCCAAAAACTTAATTTCAAAACTTTTGCTCCTAGTTTGTATGGGAGGAAATAAAGTTGGATTTTCTTTTATACATTTTCTCTTTATTGAAATAAAAAAAAAAAAATCAATTTTATTTGCTCTATCCCTCACTTTGAAATAAAAAAAAAAGATTTTTGTTTTGAATTTAATTGGTTTCAATAACTGCAAGATGAGATGTTAATTTTTTGTTTGTTTGAAAAAAGAGAAAACTAACTCCTGTAATTGGTTAGAGCAAGGGATTCAACTGGATGTTATAATTTCATTGCAAAGGCACAGAGTTGAAAAACTGTCAGGAGGGATTGAATTGAAAAGAAAAATTGGATTGGATAGGCGTGAGCTTATTTTATTTTTAATTGAATTATAGTTTGAAAGCTACTTTAAAATTGGATGCTTTTTGGGTGAAACAATTCGATGAAAGAAATTTTGTTATTCAAAATATAGACATTCATTTTATTTAGTAATCCAATTTTATTGTTTAGAAAAATAGCGGTAAAATACTTTATTTATAGTTTTAACATTATTTGAACTGAATTTTATTGTATTTATCTACCAATAATAGTGCAGTCAAATCGTATTCAGAAATTTATAATGAATTTTTGAATAAAAAAAAAACGATCATAGGAGGAAAGTTTTGGGCAGTTTTGATTTTTTTCATAACAACTTTATGTTTTTGTTACCTAATATATTGGCCAAAAATTCAAAAAACGGTGACATTTTCAACGCTTCTGCAGTTTTTTTTTTTTTAATTTAGCCCTGAAGTATTAGATTACCTAAACCTTCGAGCAAACAGACTTTTCCATCTTTCGGACTTTATCAATTACTGAGATCTCTAAGATTTTTAGTAGTAGGTACCTATGTACAGACTTTTCTAAACCGTTCAGTGTAAATTGATTTTGACCCATAACCTTTATTTTAATTTGAAATTTGCTAAAAATTCTAATAAATAATAAAATTGTAATAAATATTGCAATAAATAATAAATTTAAAACCTCTCATGTAAACACTTAGGTTATGTAATAAACGTATGTCATTTTTCAAAACACATGAAGAGGCTAAGTACTAACTACACTAGTAGTGGCCTTTGAAACAAGAGACCCGATGATATTTTTGTTTTCAGAACAACGGTAAATCAAGATTTTTGAAAAGCTTAACAAATTTTTATTATTTTTATTGAGTAAAGACTCAAGTTTTGTTGTTTAGGTATTTGATTTTTTAACAATTTTTATTAGTCGGTTGAATTTTATTTGCCTTTTATGTAGAATCATAATATTCTAGGAGAGTCAAAATAACTCTTCAAAATGAAATAATTAGGAAGGAAAACATATTTTTGACAGTTTAATGTTTTCAGTTTCTTGTCATTTTATCATTCTTAATAACGGCATTGTGTGCAGAAAAACACAATTTATAACTCGATTTATTACCAGAAATTAGGCAAATACACCATTTTCAGCAATTTTTAGTATTGTTTTGCATTTTTTTGCTAAAAACAATTTCAATTGGGATTTCTTTTATTTTATAAATTAACAAAAATAGTATTTTATGTGATTACAAATTTTCTGGAGTAAATTTGACCCTTCTCAAGATATTTTATCCAAAAATCATTTTTTAAAAAAATGAAGCTGGCTATTAATTTTTTTTTATTAAGTCACTAGAAGTAAAATAAAATCAGCTTGCGGTCAATATCATTATTTTGTTTTTAAGATATTTGAGATGAAAGTCATTTTACAATAATTTTTTCGAATTCTAGTGATAAGAAAACCGTTTATTGAATTTTGTTGAAACTACTTTCTGCATCTTTTGAGGTTGTAAATTGTTAAATAAAATGCGAAAAGTGCCTAGAAGCTTTTGCGTCACCGTGACCTAGCTGACTACGAAATTTATATAGAAACAATCCCTCAACTTGATTTTACAAGTATTTTTAAGGTGAAAAGCTTGAAAGTTTCTTTTGACCGAACCAAGGAATGTTAGAAATTTCCAAAAATATGTTACAAGGGAGTTGGTCGAAACGTACTCTGGGGACAGTGGTCGCTAGGGTAAAAGGTTGTATGCTTAACACTTTTTTGGATAAAACTGTTGAACCTTTAATTTGTAGTTGCCTTTAATTTGATCCAAGCCTCATTGCACCTTACCACGCCAATAGTGCTTCGTGCCAGGCTGCCGACGACGCACGTTAAGACTTGCGGTTCTCGTACCTACTAATGGACATCTTTTATTACAAAAATTAAATTTTCTTTAACTCCATGAGTTTCTTGCAATGGCCGCTATATAAACTATGTAAACTAAATAAGACTTTACCCTGTTTACATGAACAAAATTTAATCAGTTTAACTGTATATTACTTATCTATTTTAATGATCAATCAATTAATTTTAATCCAGATTTAATCATCAGAGAATACAAAAATGTTCCCAATACATCTCATTAAATACGAACGGTCAAATACCTACCCATAGTTATGAAAAAATATTTACCACTACATTATTCACATTACTGAATAACAAATCATAATGTCACGTCAGAAATCTTAACAAAGTTTGATGATCAATTCAATAAGGTGTAAGAAAACAATCCCTCAAGCTTCAAGCAACTCGAAAAAGAAAAACTTACCAAACTGTAGTATTATCCAAATAATTTTCCGAATGTAACACTTACTTACGTCCGGAAAGCCTATTAATTATTTTATCCAACAAAAACAAGTCCACCATATAGTGCCTTTTGTGTGGCACTCAAGAAATTTCAGTAAACACACACATAACGAGCGAGTTATTTTTTGACGAGTGGGTGGAAATAAGTTAATAATGTTTGGGTTAAACAACACGAAGAAAAAGATTTAAGATAGTTTGGGGATTAGTTTGGATTGGGGGCAAGAATAACGTGTCAAGATAAGAAGGATTGTTATGATGTTAAAAGTTTTTGCCTTATTTACCCTTAAGGAATACAAGAAAAGTGGAAACTTGTTAAGTGTACAAAAAAAGTATCTCTTGTTTCTGTTAAAATTTGTTTTTCAATTAATTTTTTGAAAATTTAATAGTATTGTTTGAAATTACATATAAAATATCGGTGAAAAAGTTTCAATCATAATCGTTGAATAGTTTACGCAAAAATTTCTGCATGTGGCCTTATTGCACTTTGTCAAAATGAAATTACGCCGAATTAAATTTGAGAAAAAAAGCCGAATCTCAGTCCCCTTAAAAAAATCAAGTTTTCTTGTAAGAAAATCAACTGAAATTTTCCTGCTATAATGTAAAGTTTATTGTTAATTTAATATTAATCAAAAATAATTTTTTTAAGTAGGTATAGTAAAAATTTTTAAGAAGTTTATCTATAACTGTATTTTTAAAGCCCTCCTGGGCTCACTTTATGATTTGGGGTAGGTGCGACGTAGTTTCTCTCGATTGAAATAATATCTTTCTATATACAAATCACTTTAAAATATTTGTCTGTGGTTAAAACTATATTAGGTCACCCAACAAAAAAAAACACATTCAAAATAATGAAAAATCGCGCAATGCGAGTGGGATAATGAATTTGGGATGCGAATTTTTCAAATGGATATAAGTCAATGAGTGGCTTAAGACCCACTTAAGAAGGATAGAAAACCAAAAGAAAAGTTTAGGCAATAATGTCTGGGAGAGAGAAACTTATGCCCCAACTTCATAAAGTGTACCTTCGAACTTGTTTTATAATTAGGTAGGTTCATGGATATCTTAGGATGATGTTTTTCCTATATAATAGGAAAGTAACTTTAAAAAACTGAAAACATAAAACTCAAAGAGTAACGGCATCTTGAACATTGTTGGAACCGTTTTCAAAAAAATTCGAACAAATAAAAAATGTCTTAAGGTACATCCCATGTACCCGTTTTAGAGATATTCAAAAAAAAAAAAGTAAAAATCATGCGTTACAGCGGCCACTCACAAAAAACGGAAGGACGGTATAACGAAAACCAGTTCTTTGGACTTCTCTATTATCTCAATGTTGTTTTTAATTAAAACACCGATATAAACTTTATACATGATTTATTGAAATTTTCATGATAAAATTCAACATTTCTACAAATATGTTTAATATCAGGATTGAAGATTCAACTATTCTGGAAATACAAGATATTTTAGTGTCAAAGTGTGAATATTTAACTGAACTTACTCAAAACGTGAAAATTATGCTGGCTACGTATACATAATAATATGTATGCCTGTAGTTCTGCTCTGTCTGGTTTCCTACCACAAAATTATAAGAGCTATAGTACGTGAAATTCAGTCGTGCATTTTATTTATTTACACTTTTGTTTATGGTGTTGTAGGTATACACAAAAAAAATTAATAATTATTTTCGGTTCATTAAACAACTTTCGAGATATTATTACGTATTTAACAAGGTATTTCAGTTACTGGTTACTTATATAGGTATAGCAACTTTGTAGCGATGATGAGGATGACCTTTTGTTTGGTAATGATGTTTGTTGAATGGGTCTCTGCAACTCATCATTTAAAAGTATCGGTAGAGAAAATATTTTGAATTCTTTGTGGAAAAATCTTGACAAGAGAGGGTGGATATGATATTTAAAAGTTTTTATGCGAAATGCGAATTTTTTTAACATTGGGTTATAATTTACAATAATTAAACAAAAGATAAGTAATTGCTCCTTCGGAAGATTTTTTTTTATTGAATTTTATTTCCAATTATTATTCGATGTGAGAACAGCTGCAGCAGATCATCAAACTTCTCGTTGAGGTACGTGAAAAACCCCATGTTCACACATCACCATGAATATATTTTTTTTTTTTTGCATTTTAATTCGATTTTTTGTTTTATTTTTAAATTGATACTCAAACATTGGTCCGTATAATTAAATTTACGCATGCAGTAGCAACATATAAACAACGTACTAAATATTAAAATCGAATTTTCGTGTGCTGCAAGCTTCTGGGAACATTGTTTTATGAATGATGCATTCTGCTGCAAGAAGTTCTCAATCAGAGTGCCTACAACCAGACCCAATCTCAACCCCATTATTTGGTTTTCAATCAATCAGATGCACAATACAACGTGCCATGGGGTGATGTTATAATATTGAATATAAAATCAAGTGCTGACCAAAAATTTCATTATTGTGCAATGATGTAGATGCGGTAGAAGTTCGATGTTTACACGATTTCCAGGCATTCGGTTTATAACCAAATTTATAAAGCTAACACTATGGTTTTTGGGTGTATTTTGAGTGTGAAAAAATCGATTCATACCTTTGTTAATTTTCTGAAGGATAATTACTGCCTGAAATATTTCTATAATCACTTCTTTTATGAGCAAAATATTGAGGAATTTTTTGTTTTAATTTTTAAGCGTAAACTTTGCATGAACTTAACCTATGTTATTTTCCTGTACTTACAAATATATGTGTTACTAAATGTAATTCTTTGTAAATTTTTACATTAAGTTTTAAGGCGGCCAATAAAAAAGATAGTCATATAGTGCTGTTACTTTATGAGATAGCTGAGAATCCTCCATCAAACCTACAAAAATAATAACACAAACCTACAAAAAATTAATAGTTTTCGAATTGTATTGGGCCTGGATATTTCGGATCTCTGTCTATAGCAGAAGCCACAGCCTGAACAGATAATTCGATTACTTGGTATGCATCTGGATCCTTTTCAATTTATCCAGACGAAAAATAACGGTACGCAATCTAAAGTACGATTTCGAACTAAACGGTACCTGCCTTTTGGCAATTGATTCTTTAATCGATTTTTTAATATCTGGTTTTTCCCGTGATTAAACTTTTTTTTTTGTAATATTTTTCTCGACAATATGTTTTTTGAAAATCTTTTGAGGGTTTTTTTACTAAACAAATATCGTTTTTGAAGAGATTATTATCTTCTGCTTAAAGTTTTAATAAATTGATCTATTTTCTTTTGATAAAGGAACAAATTATTGCTGCCTATTGGAGCGGTTGACCACTACAAGAATGCTTTACTTATTGAGCTAAAGAAAATTTTAATATTGTATTGAAAGATAACGATTAGTAGATACAAAACCAAAGGTCTTCCCATCCGCATTCTGGCATGATTGCGAAGGTAATGGGTACCATTTTTAAAGTGTGGATCAAATTAAAGTTAATAAAGTCGACTTTTAAGATTCATATTCTGTGACGGCATAGTGTTGCCACGCTTTAAAATTCAACTTTCGATATTAGATATTTAATTTAATTTGAATATTCTGGATTTTTACATGTTTGTAATTCCAGAAGGGTAAATAAGGGCAAAACATAGAAAATGGTCGAAAAACTATTTTCTTAACGAAAAGTGATAGAGAAATGATTGATATTGAAATTTAAATATTTTATGAATGCATACAAAAGTCATGTTTATAAAAAAGAATGCAAAAAAATTGCAAAATGATAGTGACCGTCCAAAGTTAAAAATGTAAAATAGATTTTTCAGAAATAAGTCAAAAAAAAAAAAATTGTAAAGAAAATACATACATAAAATAATAGAAATCAAAAAAAAATTTAAAATTCTAAACATCTACAACTGAGAATCTCATTGCTTACATTTTGACATAAATTTTTTTTAAATCTTATTTTAATAAAATTTAAAAAAAAATCCCGTTTCTATTGAATTGAGCCGTTATAGAGCTCTTACATATAAGAAACAACCTTGTTGGTACATACAAATACATATTTGTTCATTTTAATGTATGTTAATTTTCTTTCCTATCTGTAAAATGTGTTAAGATCATCTTTATGTTTGCCAAAAATCGAACCATCTTATTTGTTTTTTTTCCTTTTGACAGGACAAATACCTAATTCTCAATAATCGATAGCATTTTTTTCTTAAAAGCCATTGCCCATCATGAGATATCAATCATTAAATGCCCTACATTCTTTCGTCCTTTCAATAAAGATATATACATATTCGGATGTATTTGCCGAGTGTGTTGTTATCGTACCGCAGCTCGTAGGAAGTCATTGGAATAATTTCGCATAAAATGCCACTTTAGACAAAAGATATGCTTGAATGAGATGACTGGCCTGACAAAGTCATCGCGTGTCCTTCCTCAAAAAATAACACCCCAATTCCCATCGAAAAAGGACATTTAATCAAGGATAATGCGCAATTCTTTTGTCTTTTCACTAAGAGATAAACACAAACAGTAAAAAAAAAAGTAAAAGTAATTCTAGAATTTACGATTGTTATCACCCAATAAATCACAAAAGGACGAAAATGAAAAAAATCGATAAGAGGACAAAATGAAAAACAAAAAAAAAAAAAAAAATAACCTTTCTCCGGTGAGTGCCATTGAGGGAAGATGACAAAGCCATGTTTAATTCATCGTAAGTAGTAGTCATTGGCCATTTGTGCGATGATTGGACGGTTTTTTAGTTGCTAGGTGTAAACGAAGGTTATGAGGTATCTTATACAACACTTAGCACGTTCGCATATATCTGGAAAAGTGAAAAAAAGAGACAAAACGTCAAAAAAAGCACAGAGGTATTTTCTTCGATTTTTTTTTTGTCTCTTAACGCCAAGTACATTTCATTTGTATCTCTGCTTATAGATAAAACAAGTGTCTCGTATTCATGGTAGCAAATTGTGATTTGTCATGATGTTGTTTTCAAGGACTAGTGTAGAAGAAAAGAAGGACAAGAGACAAAATATTGGTATTGTATTGGTCTTTTTTGTTTTGTTGATGAAAGAAGCCGGAAATAGAATTTTTGTTTGACACCTTTGTGGGAAGATAGAAAGAGAATCTTTTTTTTTTTGAGACTAAAAGAAAGCTTAGGAATGAGCATTTAGGCATTTTCAAAAAATATTCTTTTGTATATTGTTAAGCTGAATAAGCTATTTAAGTTATTTGTATCTTTTATTTGTCCGCTAGAATTTGCCAAAAGCAAAAAAAAAAAAAAATCGATATAAAAATGTTTCTAAGTTTAGGTATTCTTTGATGAATTCATACACAATTTTTCTTTTTGATTATTTACATATTATATGAACTATGTACTTATAAATGTTTTCTCAAAATTAGTTTTGGAACTTTTGATTCAACATCATTTATGAAAATATGATGAGTTTTTTATTTTGATTTTTTTTTTCTGAAAGTTGAAATTTACGTTATGCTAGTACTCCTATGACACAACGCACTACAATAGTGTCAAAATTGAAAATTGACATAAGACACAAAAATTTTTATGTCAATACACTATCACTAAATAAAATTAAAAAAATTTTGAGGTTTGTTTCAGTGATTTTCTTCTGTAAATTTTGATATGAAAAAAGATTTTTCAGTCCTTATACTTAAACCATTCCCAAAAAAACGGCCATTGAGCACAAACATGACCAGATCTCGAAGTGGCATTTCGAAAATGGTCCGAAAAGACAAGAATGCGGTGCTAATTTAAAAGCTTTACAATATAGTAAACTGCCTGGCAAAGCAACGAAGTTCTGTTAGTGGGACTGACTTCCCAAAAAATCAGTTAAGACCGTACCTATAGTACGGTGATCTATTATACCTTAATTGGAGGGTATTGAACCGTACCTACTTACAGAGAAAACTGACTTCTTAGCCACGTAACAGGCAACCGAAGATACTCTAATTGGAGCAATAAGTTTGCGTAAACAGGTTGAACCACGAAAAAGGGGCTGGAATCCTGAGATGTACGGTTTGAACATTGTACCAGCATGGGCACCTAATGGACGACTTAACACTCATAATAAGCTAAGCAATAAAGTTACTTCAGCGAGTCTGAGAACCCAAGAAGATTGTTTAAATCCTAAAAACGTTTGAAGCGGAACACATAAAGTATCTCTGTCGGTTCTTCAAATAGTTCTAAGAATGAACAAATTCCACAAGAACTTGACGCCACAATCTTCAGATAACTTAGAGTTCGTTTCTCATCATATTATTTTTGAAACCTAACAAAACGGACTGAACACCGCTAAACAAGCTATATTAAATCAATAATTTAACAAGTTCAATTAAATAATTCTAAGTCTTTTACTTGGCTGATTTATTAATTTAATTCAGTAGCTAGATATCATAAAACCTTCATTTAAAACGAAGCCCAGGCACTGGGCAAACCTTTCCAATATTAATGATTAAGAATTTTAATATTGTTGGATATAGTTCACATTAGACTTTTGCTAAAAAGATTATGTAAACTGAACTGAATATAAACAAAATTTGCATATTGACAAGGTTCCTCACTAATAGTGTCAACTGATTAGTCCTAGTGAGACCCAACTGAACGAAACGCCAAATTTTTGTATCTAATAAAGGCTGTTTAACGGCCTATTAAAAAAAATCAAGAACCTTTTTGTGAAATTTCTATATCGGTTGTCTGGCGAAACTGTTTTTTTTCAAGTAACTGAAAATATAATTTGACTGCGTTTAATTTCTTAAACTCAAGGTTCATTACCAATAAACTAAAAGAATTCAAGGGAAAAGTTAAAAAAATGAGAAAAAACTTTATGTTCTTAAAAAGTGAAGCCATTGGTTTACCCTATTTTTTTTTTACGAAAAAAAAATTAAGCGAGGCAGGTTTTATGTACTAAAATAAAATGTGGTGTGCAGTTTTATACGATTCTGAACATTTTTAAATGAAGCTTCTGACCATTGAATTTTTCATCATTGTGGGTGTTCCTGAAATTTCGACGACTTTTGAAGGTGTCTACCGACAATCTTTACACATTTTCGGTCATACGCACCTGTAAAGAAATTGTGAAATTTAAAGACTTTTTAATAAGCAGAGCTTTAGATGTTTTCAGAATGAAAGTTTATTAAGATCTAAATAACAAATTATAATTTTCATAAGCAAACAATTCGCAGAGAAATATGATCGAACAAGTATTGAAATAATTATCATGTAATTTAATCATGAGTCAGTGTTAAATTTAAATTCTTACGATGTTTCTCAAACAAAGTTCGACCAATTCCTTTAGTCATAATATCTGCCAGCTGATCACCACTTGGCTTGTATTCCAATTTGATTTCTTGATTTGAAATAGCTTCGCGAATAAAATGGTATTTAACGTCAATGTGTTTCATCCTTTTATGTTCGCGTGGTTCTTCCGCTACCTTGAAATAATGGTCGGTGAACTTAAAACGAAACCCATCTCACCAAGGGCGATGTATTCCGCCTCTGTCGATGATAAGCTAACGGTTGCTTGTTTTCTTGATGCCCAACTAACGGTATTGTTCAAGACTTTCAAAACGTATCCGGAAATGGACTTTCTATCGTTTTTATCGTTAGCCCAGTCGGCATCAGTAAAACCAATCAACAAATCCGTCTGTTGATCTCTTCTAAAAATCATCTTCATATCTAGAGTTGCCTTGATATACCTCAAAATCCTTTTTGCATTCATAAAGAGTTCAGTAGTAAAGCAGCTTTGAAACTGACTGAAATAATTTGTTGCTGCACAAAGGTCTGGTCTGGTAGTAAGAGTTGCATATGTTAGACATCCAATCAATTCTCTATACGGAACGTCAGGAAGCTCATTTGGGCAAGATTTAGACCACTTTCTATTGGAGTTGCTACGCCCTTGCAATCACTCATTCCGAACTTCTTGAGAACATTTGTTAAATACTGTTTTTGAGTAATACTTATCTATAGAAACGATTAGTAAATCATCAACGTAAAGCAAAACAAAACTTCTGACGCCAGATTCGTCTTTTGTATACAAGCATCGATCCGCTTCGCAAGCCTTAAATCCAATTCTTAACATGAATTGGTTGAATCTAGCATTCCATGCCCGAGATGCCTGCTTTAACCCATAAAGTGCCTTATTCAACTTACATACCTTATTTCCATTTTTGAAACCTTCAGGCAAGTCCATGTAAATGTTTTCTTTCAATTCGCCGTTAAGAAAAGCACTTTTGACATCCATTTGGTGTATGTACATGTTGAATTTAGTTGCGATTGAAAGGAGGGTTCTCACTGTAGTAAGTTTAGCGACTGGAGCATACGTCTCACTATAATCAAAACCGATTACCTGGGAGAATCCTCTTGCAACTAGACGTGCTTTGTATCTATCCACTTCACCATTTGCCTTTCGCTTCAATTTGAAAACCCACTTACAGGATACTGGCTTTCTATCTTTTGGCAGGTCACACTCGGTCCAGGTATTATTCTTGACTAAGGATGAATATTCTTCATAAATTGCCTTCTTCCACGCACACCAATCACTTCTTTGTTTAGCTTCGCTGATTGTAAGGGGATCATTGTCGACATACTGCTGAGCCGATAACGCAAAATGAACATTTTCCTTGTATTCATCATATCGTTCAGGTGGTCTTCTGTTTCTAGACCTACGTTTTAAATTCGAATTTGTCTCATCACTTTCCACTTTCGTTTCATCATTACTGTCTTCATCATCAAGGCTCAAATACTCCTCTCTGTCATTATTTTCTTCTTCAGAATTCAATTTTAACTTTTCAGAACCTTGAGTAAGCGATGTTGTCTTTTCTTCCCCTTCGGAAACAGATGTGTCAATATTAATTACCTTTTGTCGATTAAATTCAGAACTTTCATTAAAGATCACGTTTCTACCAATGACCAAAGTGTTATTTTCAGCATTCCATAATCTGTATCCATTTGTGGTATAACCAACCATAATGCACTTGACAGATTTCGAATCAAATTTGTTACGCTTCTCAGTCGGAATATAATTATAACACGAAGAACCAAATATTCGTAGATTCGACGAGTTCGGTTTGGTTCCGAACCAAATCTCTGCTGGAGTCTTATTGACAAACTGTTTCCCAAAAGCGCTTGTCGGACATCGATTCTTGACATAATTCGCTGTTAAAATTGCTTCTGACCAGAACTTTCGGTCAAGACCACTTGCGTTTAACATAGTTCTTGCTTTGTCTACTAAAGTTCTGTTAAGACTTTCAGCCACCGAGTTCAGTTCAGGATTATACGGCACTGTATAAGTTAATTGAATACCTTTACCTTTGCAGAATTGGATCATCTCCTTGGATATATACTCTCCTAAATTATCTGCAACAAAATCTTGAAACTTTTGAAAAACTTCACTTTTTCTTGCTAAGCAATAGACACTAGTCGCTCTTGAAAAATCATCTGTAAACGTGACGAAGTACTTTGATCCATCATGTGAAGGAATAGACATACATAGGTCCACATACGAATTAATTCCAAAATTCTAGCAGAACGTGGTTTATTCTTCTGTGGAAATGGTTGTCTTGACTGCTTTCCTAAAACGCATGCTTCACAAAACTTCTCTTTGTCGTTGAACACTCTCTAGACCGTTTACCATTTTTCGACAAATCATCTTCTTCATATTGACAACATTAAGATGTCCTAATCGAATATGCCAAAAAGTCTGTGAAAATGGTTTCATCATTTAAAGATACATAAGCCAAATCACCGGGGAAAATAACTTTGAATCCACGCTTAGTTAAGCTTCGGATTGACAATAAATTACAATTCAAACCTTCAACATACAACACATCTCTCAATGCTTTTGTAGTACAATCGCCGTTATGTAGAGTTTTAATTAAAATATCTCCTCGTTGCTTGGCTGTTAACGTTGCATTCTTCTTGGCAACAGATATGCTGACTTCTTCGATATTCCATAGTTCATGAAAATAAGATTCATTGTTTGCCATATGCTCTGTAGCACCTGAATCCAGAACAAATCTAACTGAGGATGATCTTGAATTTGAGTACTCGTTCACCGATGCTTCCTTAGCCAACTTATTCAGGCTACTTACCGCACTCATTGAAACAACTTCTTCCCCTGAATGTGTTGCATTTGCACTTCCCTTGTTCCGATTTTCTTTCTTGAAAAAATTCTTCTTAAATTTCTTCTTAGGATTTTTTGGACATTGCGACTTAATGTGGCCTGATTGACCACAACCGTAACAAACTATTCAAGCATTGATTGCAACTGATGTTAATCTACAGTTCGGACTCATGGATTTTCTTTTGTTGTGTTCATCCAACAATCGACACTTGACAAAATCCAAAGTTAATTTGTCTTGTTCCATAGTCTCAATATCAATAACCAATTGATCGTAGGACTTCGGTAACGTAAGCATCAATGAAATAGCCACATCCATGTCTACCATCTCCTTCCCAGAGTTCTTGAGGTCTCGAATCAATTTATCGAAAGACAAAATATGTTCCTTCATATCATCTCCTTCATGGTATGACATCGCATGTAGTTGACGTTCCAACAAAATTCGACCAGAAATGGTTTTTCGTTCGAAAATCCAGGCCAACCCATCTACCATCTCTTTTGCTGTACATTTTCCCTTGATATTTTCTAAATGGTTATCGTGAACGCTTTGAACAACAATATTCTTGCACATCTTTTCTTCTCGGCGGAATTTTGCCTTCTCTACTTCATTTGCTGCAGACGCAATCAAGCTTTCCAGATCTTTCTGAATGTAAATTCCCAAATCTTTTTCATCCAGAGCCGTCTCAATCCGAAAACGCCAGTTATTAAAGTTGGTCCCATCGAAAAGTGGAATTCCAGTTTTGGTATTTATTGAAGTATCCATAATTCAAATCAAAAAATAATTACCAAACAATTATATAAGGATTCCTGGGCCCATAACCTAAAGACTTTTTAATAAGCAGAGCTTTAGATGTTTTCAGAATGAAAGTTTATTAAGATCTAAATAACAAATTATAATTTTCATAAGCAAACAATTCACAGAGAAATATGATCGAACAAGTATTGAAATAGAAAGTAGTTATATGTTATTAAATTACAGGTACATATTCAACAAAATTCAAATGAAATTTTGCAAAATAATTAAATTAAAATAACCAAACTCTAGGGTGCCACGGTATTTTTTGAAACCTTAATTTCTCAAAGTCATACAAATAAATAATACAGTAACCTTTTTGTTAGCACATAGTACACAATTAGTTGGAACTTTCCGAAGCTTAAAATTTTAAATTGCAGCCTACCTTCAATTTACATTACCAATTAACATATTTTAGACGAACAGGGTGAATCTCAAACACCAATAATGAAACAAATCATCTCTTACAGCCAACACTTAGCCAAAATGAATTTGAAAACAAAACTTTACATGATATATATTTTGTATAACGTTTCTAGAATTTCAATCCCTCTCAGGGCTGGAACATACGGAACCCTAAACGTGCCAGGTCATCTATCCCAGACAATTGGAAAATTTCTTGTTAAGTGCTATACATCCTCATTAAATGCTCCCCAAAACGAATCAACAATAAATATAATACAAACGTGTCGGCAAACTGATAAAAGGGCATGAGGAGACCCTTTTTTTTTTTTGAGTCCTTTTTCCAATTTACTCATATTTCACACTTATGTGATCATTCCATTGAGTTTTGTATGTATATTGTATAAAACAGAGGTATTTTAAGAAAGGAAAGAAAAAAAATAGAAAAATAAATGTAAAAGATGTCGTTGCCTTAAGGTTGGTGCCGTTCGCCCACTCATCATATCTTCGTTATATCGACAATAAGTATTTTACGTTCCATTTATGTTTTTTTTTCGAACTTCTCTTTTCTTTTTTTTCCTTTCTCTGGTTTATGTGAGCGTTCTTAGGATATAATAATATTAGTTGCACCATTTGTTTATATTTGATTTCTAATCATGCCTTAAATTTTAAACACAAGCCTTAAGGGGATGATCTTCAGATTTATCAGATTTATACTTATGCTTTATAACACATGAAGATGAAGAAGGATAGATATAAGATACATTCACAAAATATACATATTCATTGTTCCTATTTTTTTTTCTTAAGCCAGAACTAAGTAATAAAAACAAGATGCCTTCAAATTCAGAAGAAAAAAGAAAACTCATTTCTACAAATGGAGCTGTTTTGGTGATAAAGTTTGAGCCAAATAAAATTAAGGGTATAATAGTGTACACATAAGGACATTGAGAAGGCATGTTACATCGGCCCAAATGGACACAAAGCTATTTAAGTTGTATGGTCTCGACACTTCAATATGTGAGAGGGGTTATCGACAACTTGAAGACATGTTGAAGTAGTTTTTCTGAGATAAGTTTTTTTTTTCTTTGAGAGAAAGAAAGAATTTTCTTTTGTTAAAATTCATATCCTTTTTGCATAAATTGACAACTTTATTTAAAATATCGAGTGGGGATTTTATGGATTATATACGCTGAATTTATTGCAAATTACATTTAAGATTTTTTTTTATTTTAGCCTAGTAAACTTTTCGATTCTGACAGCTGAAATTTTGATTCATAATGTTGGCCAGAAGAATAAGTCGACATATTGTCAATAGTAAAAATAAGCACCTTTTTTTCAACAAATTTATTGAATAAAAATTATTAGATGTTTTTAGTTCTTGCCGAATAATTGCATTAGGATTTCGTTATCAAATACAGAACAATCTCGAAAACATGAAACATGAAAACATTTTTTAAATACTATTAATTCACTGATTAAAAATAGAAATAGAAGAACAGGCTTCTTATTATACAGGGTGTCCCGTTTTTAGTCAAGGAAAATTTAATGAAATTTTCAGAGATGTTCTATTTTTCCTGCCCGAGCTAATTTTTTACTTTTTCACTGTTTTTAGACTTTTAGGTACCCACTTAAAATGAGTCGCATCATGTAGTGTAGGATAATCGTTATATACAAAAAATTAGAATTTCAAGGCTCCCTGAGGCTTATATGGTTGGAAATAAATTAAACAAAAAAAAAAATTCTCCTTCTCCGCCTTCTTTCAGCTGAATTTTCATATAAAAATAGCATAAGATTTTAATCTTTGAACAATCAATGTTTAATTTCAGCTGAACTGCTTGTCCTAAAACTTTGAAACTTGGCAAACTTTAACCTTATGGTTTCGACTGTTTGTAGGAATTTTCACAAATTTTAAGGTTGTCAGATGATGATTTTTGAGAGGTACTAACCGAGCTTGGCAGCTTGTACAAAAACTTTCCTTGACAGGATGACATTTCCAAAACGTTTACCAACTCGCCGACAGTAAACGAAGAAAGAATAATTTATTTATTAATTTGTTCAACAATCAAACATGAAAAAAATCGTTATTTTCAATTCGCTATAACTCAACAACTATAATAGGTAAAAGATTGTAAAAAAATCAAGTGATAGCTATTAGTATTAGTATAACGTTAAAGTTTATAATTTTTTAACAAAATTAAGTGTAGAATTTAAAACTAGTCAATGTTTGTATAAAATGAAAAAAAAAAAAAAATTAAAAAATCGTTGTTTTCACCTTTCGATAACTATAATAGCTAAAAATTTGTAAAAATTCCATAAAACAGCTGTAAAAAGCTAATGTTTGTCAAGTTTCAAATTTGTTGGACTTTTATTAAATATTGATTGTTCAAAGAGCAAAATCGAATGCTATTTCTATAAAGAAACTTGAGCTGAAAGAAGGCACGGGTTAGAATATTTTTTTTTATTTATTTTTAACAATATAGCTCAGCCTTCTAATTTTTTTTTTAAATTACGACCACTATCATGTAGCCCTCCATATCTTGATAGCAAAAATACCCATGGGTATATTTGTTATCAAGGAGTCCAGGGCTACAGGATGCGACTTATTTCAAGTGGTTACCCCAAAGTTAAAAAAAACATGCGTTTTCGGGACCGCTTGCCAGAACTTTTGCACCACTTAAAATGTATGCCATGGGTATTAACAAAAAGTCCAGGGCTACAGGTTGCGACTAATTTTTAAGAAGCGTTAAACCCTTTTTCGGGACCGTCTGCCGGGGTTTTGGCCCCACTTTAAATGTTTGCCGTTAATTAAGCAACGGCAGACATCAATGAGTTTATGGCGGGGTTATCTATACATTTTTTGTGGTTACCCTCACTTAATCGAGTTTCAGCAAAATAGTACTTTTGATGCACTTTTTCTCGATAACGCCCCCAATGCAGACAGAGTAAAGTATTAACATATTCAAATTTATCGCTTACCTCTCAAGTGAGAAATCTGCTATCGGCTCTTAGACTAGGTCAGTTGGTCCGATTATTTTATAAGAGGTAAAAATATTACGATTATTAAGATTTTCTATAGAAACAAAAAATGTTACGTATACGCCACAATAACCCTCAAATGAATTTATTTTTTTTTTAATTTTATACTCTTTGTAGCTTTTTCGTAAAATGCATTGAAACTAGGGATAATAAGCACGAAAATTATTTCTTTCTTGTGGTTTTGTATGTTAACTATTTCTTTAATGGAATCATTATTCTTCTTCTGAAGAAGAAAATCCCGTACAACAATCCTACAACGAAATAGTAAACAAACAAAAATCATTTTTCTTTTTGTTTTTATAGCACGCAGTTCCACATTCAAAATAAGAAATTGTAAAACATTATTTGGAGAAATTCCCACACATTTTTCAGGCACATTTTACTGCTGCCCAGAACAATTTTTTCCAAAAAGAATACATGCATACGTCTCAGTTTATTTATTAACTTTTGTTCCAAATTTGAAAGTTTCGCTTCAGCTGCATATTTGACTTAATAGTTAGAATTGTATTAGTGTATTCATTTTTTACAAACTTTCTACTCAATAGTGGAAGCTATTAAAATTTACATTTCAATATACTCAATATAGATTCTGGTCTTATTTGGTAATTTCAAATCGAAATACCAACATCATTGCACTTTTATTTTGCTGTTAGATGAAATGATTTTTATTTGAAGTAACAAAATAAAGGGCATTAATTATCCCAATACGTCGAAGAATAAGTATGACTTCATCAGAAACCCCCCGTCCTACCCTGAAGCGTTCGACCAATTAAATGTGAACAATGCTTTATCTAATTCACACTGATCTAGAAAGCGATGATTGTTTTTCATTTCATTATATCACTCGGTAATTGTACTACCACAAACCATGCATTAGAAACATGGACATTATGCGCCATAGCAACGAAAAAACTTTATTTCTACTAGTTGACACGTACGTGAGTGCGGTTGCATATAACACAGAATAGTACAATAGACAATTCTCGAGGCTTGAGGGCAATTATTTAATTCGACACCCAGGAACCAAGCGCAGGCAATGGTTCAATTAAAATTGCATTTCCAAAACCACACACAACATTGCGATGAATTGTTTGGCTGCGGTTATTTCAAGAGCACTCATGTGGAGTTTACAAGAGCAGTTTTCGTCAGACTAAACCTCTACCTCATTTGTTGCCTTGGATTTGTAGAATGGCTGTATAGAAATGAAGATGGATTGATAACGTGTACCAGTTAACGTACGAATCAATAAAATGGAAAAGCTCAAAATTGCTATTAAATACAATTTTCTAGGAATGAGATATGTGCATGTATGTATGTATATAAATGTGTACGTAAGTCTTATAGCGGATTAATTTGAAAAGTTGTAGCGAAACTCATAAGAGTGTATTTCTGGTTAAGGACATTATGTCTATATGAATCCAAGTTACAAGAGTTTATGAATTTTCGGAACTAATTGGTGTAAGCAGACAGCTATGGTTACTGAGAGAAAATTTGATACAACTGCGCAATGTGGGAAACATTCTCAATATATCAATATCCATAAAATGCTCATATCTAGATATTATTTTTTGAATCTAGGATTTGAGAATCCAATTAAAAGCATGAAATACTGATCCATCATTAATGTGATGAAAATGTGTTAAAGAAGCAATTAATTCTAGCAGTAAGTTGCCATAGATGCTGCATTTCGTGTTAAAAAAGGTCTTGTTACTTCTTTAATTAAAGATAATCTAACAAAGTGTTTTAATTATGGTTCTAAGCCACAGTTACCATGTGCGTATCATATGTTAATTAAACACGAGTTCTTAAAATGAGTTTTGTTTTTACCAAGTTTTTTTTAATACCTACTATCATATAAAGACAAAAATTAACAATCAGAGTGAAGTGAAGATGTCTTGCCTTAATTTATTTTGTATAATTTGAATTACTAAACTTTTTTGTATAAAGGCATGGATTAGCTCTAATAAATTTTCAGGGATTAAATATTATCATTGGGGAAACACATAGAATATCAAGAGACATACTCACATATTAATCAAAGATTTAACAGTTTTTTCATTTGTTTAGGACCCGTCACTAATGTAAATCGCAAAAGGTTCAGATCCAGTCAGTCAATTTCGTCCAACATTAATCAAAGCAATAACAATAAAAAAACTCTTCTGTTCCATTACAAATATAATGTTAATTAGCTAAGTAAATAGGTTTTGTTCAAAACTACCACCTCAGCAAAAAGTTGCGTTTGACTTAATGGCCTCTGTACCGAGTCAAAAATAAAGTAAGTATTAAGTATGTTCCTTTAGACATTCAGTTGTGTATGTGTAGTGTAGTGTTGTGGTTAATATGTGAATGAATTAGTTTTCCACTTTTTTTTTCTACACAACCAACTCAATCTTGAGGGTTTAGATTTTTATATTCACTTATATTTAATAACAATAAGTAAGGTAGATGCATAGAATTAGTACCCAAATATTTTTGTATTGAAGTGTTTATGCCACAAACTACACACTTATGTCCAAGGAAGTATATTTACTCAACTACCTAATCAATTTTTCCTATAACAGTATCTTCATATAAAACTTGAACAATTTACGCAGTAAAACTGTTCAGTTTTTCTCATAATTGCCTTACGCAAAATTTGCTAAACTATAAAATATTTTTTGGGACACCATGGCGTATGAGTAACCTTTTTAAAATATTAATATCGCAGAAACATTTTAAGTGTAATAAGGATAAAGAACTCAGCAATTACCATTATATTATTATTATACAGGGTGCCCTCTACAGAATGAATAACCTTGTGACACCAAATTTCTGATCTTGTTACTGTTCTAAAAAAATATAGAAAAATATTATATCACAAGTAATAACTTAGATATGAACTTTTTTTGTTCAGTGTATTTTCCATAGTTAGACAGTGCCAACCAGTTTTCAGAAGGCAAAAGTTGAAAAATTTATTAGCAGGATAAGGGCGATAGGAAAATTTTGGATAAATGTTATATGAAACGGGAAACATAAATTGTCCACCAACAGATTAGGGGAAATGGGGTGGGTGGGCGAAAAAATAGGGTGGTTGTCGAAAATCGTGTTTTCTTACGATTTCTATATAAGAAGACCTTCTATCGAAAAAAGTTTAACGCAAGATTGGAAGGTTGCTAAACTGCAACTTTTGGTCAGAAAATTTGTCTATATAAAATCAAAAATATTGTGAAAAATACCAAAAACAATTATTTTTGTTATTTTATTTTTATCTTTTTCAAAAATAAAGAGATTTTGATGAAACTTGGTTCTTGCGTATTAATTTTTGTGTTTTTGACAAATTTATTTTGAAAAAAATAGCCTAGTTTTCAATAAAAAAAGTTGACGAAATATTTTTTAATTTTTGAAATTTTGGTTTCTTTTTGGTTAAGTTCTCTTTTTTAAGAATATGCAAGAAAAAAACACAGTTATTATGAAAAATATTGTGGAAAATTGAAGAAAAAAACAACAACATGTTTTTTGCAATGTTTCCTAAGCCCAAATATTTAATTTCACTTTAAGAAAATTCAGACAAGTGTTTACCGTATTGAAAGTTTTGCCAAAAATTTACTGTGGTTTCTGAAAATTAAATATCTCTCTACCCAAAACAGTGTTTTTGGGAAGTTCAAAATTCGATATCTCAAAAATTTTGCATGATAGAGCCATTCTAATACTAGAAGAACGGTTTAGAAAGTCTAGGTAAATCGTTTAATATAGTTTCAGTGATCATTCCTCCCTGGCTGATATTACTGTCATTTACGGAAAATTCGACCTTAAAAATACATTGTTTTTTTTTCAATTTTTGACAATGTTTCTTACAATAACTGCTTTGTTTTCTTAGTCTTAAAAAAAGTATTAAACCGAAAAGAATCTGTCAAAATTTTTAAAAATTAAAAATTTGTTCGTTTACTTATTTGATTGAAAATTGGGCTATTTTTTCAAAATAAATTCGTCAAAAACACAAAAATTAATATGTTGCTAAAAAAAAAAAATTATTAAAAAAAACATCGTAATGAACGATTAAACTAAGTTTCATCGAAATCTAACAATTTTTGAAAACGATAAAAATAAAAAAACTTGTTTTTGGCATTTTTCAAAACATTTACAGAAAAAAATATTGGAACAAAAGTTGTATATCGTCTTACATGCTGCAACTCTTTTTTGAATAGAAATTGTAAAAAAAACACGATATTTGACACCACCCCACTTTTTCCCACCCGCCCCCTTTTCCCAATATTTTGGTGGGCAATTTATTGTTCCCTTTTCATATACCATTTTATTTTATTTTTTCCCACCATGCACATCCTACAAGTATTTTGTTTTTTTTTTTTTCAAAAAATTATTTGCATTGTTCTAAGTCGTACGTTACGTTTTTGTACACTACGGATAAAAGTGAATAAGTTTTATTCGAATAATGTTCTAGAATAATTGCACCAATATACAAAATTTAAAAGCTGCTAATAAAAGTTTAAAATTTTTTTTTTTTTGAAATAAAAAGAAAAACATCTTTATTATATGTAAAACATAAAAATCATCGAAACTATTTTGAAAATATTTGTACATACAAAGCAGAAGATGATAATACAGTTTTCAATTTAATGAATTTAATGGGAGAGTTGATATATTTTAGCATGGAGTTGCCCATCTCAAAACAAAGATTTCTATTTTTTATTTTTTTAAATAATTTGCAGTAAATTAATAAATAACGTTAACAAATTATGTTGATAAGAAATGAAAAGTATTTGTCTTGTCTTTGTGCCAAAAATAATCCAATATAATTAAATAAAGGTTAATCGTCTTATAACAATAACTTTGATGATATATACTTTTTTTAATACAATTGGAAAGCTTGTATTGTCAATTTAAATTTCACATAAAATATTGAGCTCTTATTTTATTAAAAACTTTATTTTAAGCAAAATATTTTTTTAAAAGACAACTAAAAAGCACTCTTCTCCTCTTCATCATGCATGATAAAAGCGTAATTTTAGTTTTTAAACTACATATTTTTTCATAGAATTTTCCAAAAGTCTTAACTCTATCTGATACATTCGAAAAACTTAAATACTTTAACAATTATTAAAGGCAACAGCATTTCAGTTGAAGTCCCTCCCAACCTATTACTGTTCTATGTTATAGATTCTGATGAAAAATTTTAGTTTCTTAGTCGAAATCATTTTACGGTTGCTTTTCGAAAGAGCATACCATTTTAATTTCCTTTGCTTTAAGTGGGAATTCTAGTTAATTCATATTTTTGTATCCTCTTGAAAGATTTTCAAAATTACGTCGCATTTTAAACAGCTCACATAATTCTGTTACATTTTCTTAAACTTCCTTGTTACACAAGAAAAGACATCCTGCTAAAAATATCTAAGAATAAAATACCCAGAATTTTATATAACGCTCATATCTATGTACACATGCATATGTATATAAATAAAAAAAAAAACATCTATTCTATCCATCATATTCTCCGCATTTCAATTCATCGTAACAAAAAAAAAAAAAAAATTCTCAAAGGCCATCCATTATTTATTATGTTCGGACTGTAATTCATTGCCCATTAAAATTATGAAACCAGATTTCGAATGGACAGAGGGTCCACACGTGCTGGGCAATTGGATTATATTTCAATTTAAAGGACAAATAATAATTTAATCATTTCAAAAGGTATAATATGCCTCCAAGGAGTTTTCTCTTGAAACGGTGAATGAGTTCGATACACGAGTATATGAATGAAAATGAAAATGAAAATGAATAACCCAAAGCACACACACGAAATGAACATGAATTTTCCATTTTTGTACTCACATGTGTGGAGGTTTCACTCGTAAAGAAATAAAATTCGTTTTTTCTTGCTTTTATTCTTGTTTTTTTTTTTGCTATTTTTCTCTCATAGCCTAATGAAGACCAACTGAATACCATTGGTAGCCATCTTCATCGAATAAAGTTCTTTGATTCAGTTATAAAATAAATTTTTGTCTGCCCCAAGGTCTCTGGTCTCCTTCATGTTTCGTTTTTGTTATTGTTTGAAAGCTTTATTAACAAAGGAAAATTCCAATATTTTTTTCTTTCTTTTGTGAGGATATTTCAGTGATGGAAATTAACTTTTCTGGTTTCTGGATAGTGTTGGGTAAAAAGAATTTTATTAAAATACAAAAAAAAATATTACTGTACACCTACACGAGAGGACATAAAGAAAAAAAAAAAACATTTTATACCTGCTTATACAAATAAGTTCCTACATTTGAGGAATGTTTTATTACCTATACCATATTAATAACTCATTTCAGAAATCAGGCCGTGATAGCCATAGTGGACTAACTGATTTTTTCACTTTTTTTTGTAAAATCTAAAACTAATTTTTACTTCAGCAGTATTCAGTTCTTTTTGATAAATTTGTACATATTGATATGTCATGCAATTAACTGTTTAAAAAAAAAAACTAATTTTCGTGACCATAATAACAAGTTTTCGCCTTAAAATAAAAAAAAACTTAAAAAATCAGTTAAACCATTACCGCCTGAAATAGTTTTTGAGCAAAACTACCTATTTAGAAGGTATTTTTAGAAGGTACAAATTGTTTGTTTTTTAACATCTAAGACTCGAAATTTTGAACCAAGTTTCTTATACGTTACCAATTTGGCAAAAATTACAACTATGAGCTTCTACAAAACTATTTTTACAATTATTATAACTCCATATCGTAAGGGAAAAGAGTAATAATGGTTTAAATGATATATGCAAAAAAGCATTTTACCAAATAACTCGTATTAAAACACTTTTCCTGTACGAGATAGAGACTAACGTCCATTGAAAATAAAATGCACGACTGGATCGCACGTTAAAGTTTCTATAAACGTAAAAGCCTCTTATATAAGGATTATAAAAATAAATACGTTAGAAATAAAAAAAATATAGGGTTTTGCTTGAGTTACATATTTTTACAAGAAAAGTGGAAAATGTGTAAAAGGAATAAAACTAATTTTAACTTTTTATTTTTTTAGTTTTTTAATTAATATCTACATATTTTTTTTTAACTTAATTAGATTCTTTAAGGTTATATGAAATATCTGTGCGAAAGTTTTAGTCAAAATCGCTTTAATCGCTTACGAGATATTCACAAAAAAAAACAAAATAAAAAAAATGGCAAAAAAAAAACTGCAACGATGTTCGAGTTTTTTGAGAAAAACTAAAAATGCAGTTTTGTTGTAATCATTGAACATAATACATGCACAATTTTTTAACAAATCCTTAGAGCCGTTTTCGAGAAATACCCAATAACTCAAAACCATTATATGGGAGGTATTAGTCGTAGACGAGATATTCAAAAACAAAAGAAAAACAACTTTCGAAATTACGAAAAAATCATTTGTACGAAATTTGTAGAAAATCCGTCCATCCGTTTGGGCAGTGTACAGATGGACGCACAGACGTACAGACGCACAGACGCACAGACACACAGACCGACGGACGGCATGAAGAAAACCACTTTGGGACGTCTTAATTTTGGTTTTGATTAAACCCTCAAATTGTTTTTTTGACACGATACCAATACTTGCCCCTTAGAGCAAGTAAAAATTCACACTCCTTAAAACTTTTCATTTGATATAAGTCACCAACTTTTGAAACACTTGCTTGGGACGAAATCGCATATTCTTATTTTGTTTGGACATGTAAGTTGATAGAATACACGAAAACAGTAAATACAACATATCTCGAAAAAGAAGAGTGTTAGAAGAATTTGATCTTTAAGAAACCGAATTGTGTTGTAACTAATCAACGCCTTTATAACATTACCTCGAGAAAACAATAACGGTTTTCTGGATTTTCAATTTTCTAAACAATTTCTAACTTGTAATTCAATTTCAGCAAATCAAAAACCTTAGAAAAAGTGAAGCTTAATATTAAAAAAAAAAAAAAACTCAGTTGACCAGTGGTAGTTTGACAGTAAGTAGATAGCTGTTTTTACATGTTCGTTTTGTTTCTATTTCAATTTTGTCATTTTATTTTTATGTTTTGAATAATAATTGTTTGGAACCAAGGTATGGTTTAAAGTAAGTTAATCCAGTAAGGTAAATTGGAAAGTAAAGCGAAGCAAGCTAGTTTGTATGTCTGAGCTGGTCCCCGACTACTGAACACAATCCCATCCATAGTTTTGTGTACGAACTCTACACACTGGATGATAGAGTTAGCGACATTCTCACTTTCATTTCAAATGACAGTTAGCGCGGGTTCGTTGGCGGCCGTTATAAAACTTTTTTTTAATATATAACCATATGTTGGTCAAACCATAATAATCTCTACCTTTTCTTGTTTTCAAATATGTTAGTCAACCTTAAATATCTTGCCAGACGTCCTTAAAGAATCCTATATTGCATTTCAAATATATAAAGTCGTCTGACAGGGTGAAGGTTGAATGCAATCTGTAAGAGAATTTACATCGTTTAAAGAATTTCTGCCAGACTTTTTGATTTGATATGTTAACGTGCATATACACATACGCGTATACGAATTTTGGTTATACCTCCACTTCCACAATTTGCTATCGGCTTTTAGACTAGTACTTTTACCGTTTTTATCATTTTTTCTCATTTTTTCAGTGACTTTTAGTGTCTGTTTTTCGTTTAAACTTTGGTTTTTTTTTTTGCATACATGATTGAAGTTGAACAACAAATTTGTTTTGTGTTATAATTTTCATAATTCTTTTGAATTTTGATTCTTTATGCCGCTAGTGTCTCTATTGTGTTTTTGCTTTGAGCATTCTGTGAAGAAGAAGAATATCAATTGAATTTTGTTAGAAGGTCTTCCGATCATATTGTTTTTGATCTTTTAAATTTCGGCTTAAGGTCTTGCAGGTTCTGTATTTAATGCTCAGTAAAGAAAGTTTTGCCATTTCTTAAATGACTTGAACTAGTTTAAACTACCTCGACCTGATATTCTTGTGGTTAGAGTTTAAATATATGTCCGGGTTAGCAAAACCCCTACTGTTGCATTTTAAATTGCAAACACCATCAGATGTATCAGGTCAAGAATTATGTAAATCTGATCAAATTAAACTTTTTCCACACATAAGTGAAACTCATATGTTGTTGGGAGCATAGTTGTCAACATCATTAGTTACTCCAAATCGGTTTGTTGGACTACCTTTAACTATAATCAGAATATACGAAAACATATGCGACTTTCACAATTGGGTATTGGAGTATGATATTAAAAATATGACAGTCTATGACTTATTATTCCAACAAGATTATAGTTAGGAGAGTTTTTTTTGTGAGTATGGAATTTTATGCTATTACAATCCCCACCATAACAAATATTAATGTTGCGTTAAGAAATCCTTGAAGTATGTCATTTTTTCACAGTCCTGTTTCTATTATCATTCCCATTCAGGGAGTGTATCTGACTCTGAGTTTTTGCTTTTCTATAATAAAATATTAAATTTCCACGTGGAATGAATAATATCCCCATTCAGGCAAACAATGCTCTTCCTCCCAAAAGAACATCAGTCGAACAAATTATTCTCTGGGAATTACCTAAATAATTCACAAAAAAAAAATACTATAACAATTGTTTAGCTTCTATATGTTCTTCTATGAAGTAAAGGAACTTCCTGTTCTTCTAGGAAATAAAGGGACTTTCATCTGCCGCTACAATAATACTTAATTCTTAATGAAAGTGCGTGTGGTTTTAGCCAGTTGCTGTTACAAGTTAACTTACAGCCAACATTAGCCTCCCGCTACTAAATTGAGGTTAAACTAATTCCAAGAGAACTTTGTTAACATAGGTGATTATACTCTTATACTTGACTAAAACAATACCAAAATGTGAATGTGGCAGACTGCTTCGATAATGCTTGTCGGAAACGGACCAGCATGTTTCCCTGAGGGAATGAAGACAATAAACATAAAGTTATGAGGCAAGCATCTAATTTCTTGGGGATTTTATTTTTGTTAATTTGTTTTTTTTTTTTTTTTTTGAAAAAATTAAATTTAAAATAATAAGAAATATTTTTGCTAATATGGAACTTAAATAGTTATGTTTAACATTAAAGCTTATTTGGTAACATTTCTTTGGTGTTATCAACTGTCACATTAGTGCTTATATTGAACTCATATGTTTAAGTTTATTATTTGCAAACGGCTTTAAATGTTCTACTAAGCATTTTTTTTTGCTAAAATTAAATTGTGCAGTTAGATAAGTCCACACCCATTTTTGATTTAAAGTTAAAAAAAAATAATGTAATATTTGGTGTGTTATCCATAGTACAGTAGGACCGAACACTAGTTACAAAAACAACAGCATGCTGCCGATAAATAGGAAACATTTGGTCTAGCTGCCAATAGAATTTTGACATTCTTCGAATTAATGTCAGAGTCTATTCGTAGCTAGATTTAGAGTTTCTTTTTATCGGCAACTTGTTGTTGTTTTGGTAATACATTTCAGATCCTACTGAACAAAAATGTTGTCTTATTAAAAATTAAATCTCAAACTTTTAAATGAATAGTTACTTTTCACTCTTACATATGTTTACAAATTAAAATAAAAAAATATAAAAATTAAAAGCGGAGGAAAAGGAAGATCCGATGTGCATATTTTGTCGACATTCCAAAATACTTGAAATACTCTAACTAACCTCCGATCAATACTGAATTGATATTATTGAATTTAAACCTAAGCAAATACAGCTTTGCAGATGTTCACTTTTAGTTCAGGGCAATTAAGTTTAAACCTGGGCAAAATAATTTTAATTGGTGGAAATTGTGCTGTTGACAACACAGCATTTTGATGGTGCGGACCCAGCGAAGGGGCATTGTGGGTTGAAATCAATTTTAGGCTACTTATCTTTAAATAAAGAAAAAATATTTTAAAAGTTAATATTATTTGCGAATTTGCTGTTTTTAGAAGGAGTCACTATAATTTTTTTACATTTTTTTGTATTGTTTTTCTGATAGTTATGGGATTCAAAACCAGAATGCAACAATACCGGTAAACAATTTTAAATGCAGCAAACAAAAATTATGAGACTTTATCTCCAAAACGACCGTGAAAATACCTTCGACAAAATAATTTTTTTTCTTAATAAAGATGGGAAAACTCTAATTCTGTGAAAACTTTTTAAAATATTTTGACAACGCTGGATCCTACTGTATGGCACACAGTAACTCGAAACTAATTAATTTTTTTAGATTAAACTACGCCCAAAATTACTTTTGAATTCATTAAATAAGCCATCAGTATTCAGTAAAGTTCCAGACGCCCACACGTATGACGTTGCGTTCTCGCCATCCTTGCCAGAAATGGGTTAATCGAATTCTATAAGCAATATCATGAGCTCAAAAGCATCAGCATTTGAATGACATATGTATAAATCTCGTCTGCTAGTTTCATTTTTTAGAATAGATTTTTTTATAGTTAAGTTTATTTTTTTTTGTTTTGTAATAATTACGTTTCAAAATATTCGTATTTAATTTTATTATAAAAGAGTTAATACAAATAAAATGTAAATGCAAGCATACTTGGTATATGGCTGTTGTATTTTCAATCCAAACCATTAAATTGTGCACGTAGTTAGAAGTAAAGGAAAGTCAGTCCCGGAAACAAGTTCGTGGTTGTATCTTTTTACTTTATAAATAGCAAATAATGATTATTATTTCTGTGAATTTTAATTTTTAAAAATAGAATTATGTGATGTTCCTTGGACAAAATACCATATTCAGAAAGTTACGCTTTAACTTTTTTGCCGAAATACATTTGAATACATGCCGATTGTATCATCATTCTCGAACTCATATTTTTCTTTTATTTCTATAAAAAATTATCTTTCGAAGGTTATCTATTTTTAATTAAAATTAACTTAACATAACTGATATTTGTCTATTTATTTAATTATATCAAATTCAAAAAGTTTCTCCTTCATTCAGAGCAAAAGTATCTTTCAGAAACATGGGAATTGTTATTTGTCAACGGCCAGCTGGCTTCATATCAAAACCTTCAATCTCAAAGACTTTTGCAATTCACAAAAACAAAATCAACCAAACATAGCTGTGCCGACAAATGAAATACATAACAAATCCTATAAAATATTTCTACTTCTTCGTTTTCATATTCCTTCCTTCCTTGTTAACTTTTCTCGTGCCAAAACCATTCACAAATATAGGTATAGGTAGGTAGTTCAAAAGAATGTCTAAATACACAGACATTATTTGAACTCCCTTCTTTTGACATAGGAAATATGAAAATTTAATTAAATACACTCGAGGATAACAGTTTGTGAAAGAACTAGAACTTTAGTTTATAGAGTTTTTCTAAAGCCAAATTGATATTTTAGCTGACTTTATTTGCACAGAGTCTATGTGTTGTATAATGTGAATGTGTATTTTCTTTCTGCAATTCAATATCTAAAATAAAATTCAATAGCGACGAGCATCTGTAAAATGATATTCTTCAAACAAGAGTCACACAAATACAACACAAACAACAACAAAAAAAAAAAAAACAAAACACACGAATTTCCTTTTAAGTCACGTCTCCTGTGGGAGAGGATTCTTTTTCAGTTTTATTGAATTTGAAAATTGAAGAGGACTCTTGGTAATTCAACAGTACCTGAGCACTAACAGTTTGAGTAGGTACCTACCAACCTTCCTCTTGCAAGCATTTTGAAACTTTATTTATGTAACTTTTGAATAGGGGCCAATGCAGTGTCAAAATTTTCACCTTATGGACCTTGATTAATGGAGGTCATTCAATGAATAAATGTGTTTAGATTTTTTAGACTTTGAATATCATCTCTGAGACCACATTGTAAAATTTTCGTTGACACCTTGTCCTGCAGATAGTTTTACACTTTTTCGGTTATGTGTTGAAAACTGTAATTTATTATGATGTCAGTCAGAAACCTACAGATACCTATTCAAGAGGCAAAACAACAGGCCCTATTGGCCCAGGTACCAGAGAGTACACATAACTTATACACGCAAATAAAATCATAATGAATCTCTCAGTATGATATCGAGGGATCCATCACCCTGGTATATATGTATAGTGGTTTATGACAGTTGTAAAATGACGCAGGATTGTAGGTTTTGTCTGGTAAAGGCTGACAAACAGGATTTGCATAGATTTCATTTCAAAGTGTCGCACTTTGAGTGATGTTCTTCAGGCAATATAGGTGTGTGTATTCCGGTTGCACCAAAGGGATCCGAATTTCCCAAGTGCTTTTTTGTCTACAGAAAATCCTTGTATTACATATACTTTCGTTTAGTGCATGCTCCTACTAAATGGCTTTTGTTAGAAAAGTGTATCCATAATGAAACTAGCCTCTGCTCTGACTAGGGTACATACAAACCAGCTAGAGCAGCTCAAGAAAAACATCACTTGCTGTGCCTTTAAATTTGTTTTCATATTTAGAAAAGTTATTTCAACTCTTTGGTGCTTGTATTGTCTGAAAGACATTTCATGAATTTATAGAACACTTGAGTTTATGATTTAAAATGGAGAGCAACTTAGAATATGATCTCGTAGTAGGTACATACATTAGATTTGAGAAGTTTGATGAATGTGTGTTTCTCTTTCATTGATCTGTTGGAGATATATTATTTATTTTTTTTTATTATTAATAAATAATGCCTCATAAGGAAGCAGCTACATCAATCATATATATTTTCCTAGAAATCAACATTCGGAATCAATGTTTTGTGAATTATATTTAGAAAATAGCATTTTTTAAAATTTTAATCGGTTTTAAAATCATTAAAATATTCAAAAATACGTAAAGCAGGCAATCTTCAAAGTCCTCAGAAAGCTTTGTTAACAAAAAAGTCAGAAATTTAATTATTAAAACAAAAAAAAAAAGCAGCACTAACAATATAATATATTATTTTCTTCAAGCCAAAATCTTTTTCATAATTTGTATTACCAAGCCAAATTGTTCTAGTAAATTGCTTTTGCACAACTTATTTGTAATTTCAAAAATTGGAAAAAATGCAAATTTTCATCTAAAAACTGATTTTTCTCAAGATGTTGTGTTAATTTACTAAGCACTGCTTTTGTTCTTAATACTCAATTTATT
Organism: Meliscaeva auricollis; assembly: GCA_948107695.1. Classification (NCBI taxonomy): domain Eukaryota; kingdom Metazoa; phylum Arthropoda; class Insecta; order Diptera; family Syrphidae; genus Meliscaeva; species Meliscaeva auricollis. The sequence goes on along the minus strand of OX403619.1, from coordinate 35,770,157 downwards.
TATTAATTTTAAGTAAAAATAAAAAAAACAAAAGCTTAAAAAACTCTAAGAATTATAATAAAATGCACGACTGGTTCGCTGTACTTCCTTTTGTAGCTCAATTTAATGAAAAATTTGCTAGTCATTGAACGATTTGGTTTTTAGTACACTATTTGTACGTAGATTGGAAAACAAAAAAATCAAAAAAAAAAAAAAATTATATAATTTTTTTTAACAATATATTTTTTTTATATTGAATACACAGTACTTTCTTGAATCATAAGAGGAACCTGTTGACAAGTTTTGAACGAAATCGGTTGAGCCAATAAAAATATAAGATATATTTCATATTTTTGTAAGGTGTTCAAATTTTTTGGCGAAACCCAAAAATGCAGTATTGTTACAATCATAACATAACGTTTAACATTACGTACACCACTTTTAATCGAAATCGTTAGAGCTGTTTTCAAGAAAAATCCGATAACTCAAAACCGTTATATGGGAGGTGTTCGTTCTAGACGAGTTATCAAAAACAAAGAAAAAAAACAACTTTTGAAGCTACATAGAAAAGATCCGTCCATGCGTTTGGGCAGTGAATGTGTAAAAATGCACGGACAGATGAACAGACGTGCGTAGACAGACGGACAGCATGACGAAAATTGTTTTGGACTTTCCATCATCGTATAATGTTAGTTTTGATTAGAACCTTGAAGTTTTTTTTGACCCGAAATTTGTAAGATTTTGAAAAATCACAAAATGTACACTGAAAGATAAAAAGAAAAACAAAACTATGTTATTCCTTTTCACAAACGACAATGATTTACTGCCTTTTATAATTTTGTCTGTTTTATTTTCCGGAACACCCAATTCGCCCAAAATTCTGAAAACAAAACAAAAAATATTTCCAATATAAAAAAATATATCCAATATAATATTTGAAGCCACTACTTTAGCTATATTATAATACGGTTTCGTTTCGTTTCGGTTCTTTCTTTTTTTACAAAAATATGACGACGCACTGACACACTCAAGATCAATTTTTTACAAAATGAGTTCTTTTTAGTTGATTAATAATAAAATCAATAGAAAAACCGAAATCGTTTTCAAAACTGAACCGAATTAAAAACGGCACTCAATAGAGAACACCAGCTTTCAAATACAAAAAGAATCATCAAAATCGATCCCTCCAGTCAAAAGTTCTGAGGTAACAAACATAAAAAAAAACATGGATAACCGCAGATAACTTGCTCCCTTTTTAAGACGGTTAATAGAAAAAAAATGTTCAATTAATTCCAATACAAGCTAGTAAATCACATGCATCAATTAGCACATTGAGAAGTTGATGAAGAAATAGTAAATCATTATTAATACGCCTTTGATATAATGATTGAATCTGTAGAAGCTGAATGCGATGTTCATTCGGTGGCAGGTTATATGGATCAGTCCAAAGGAGGCCCTTTAGAGCCAAACGCATAAAGTTATATTGCACAGATTCGATACGATTTTTGTGGAAGCATACTCAAGATGCGGTCGCACGTAGCAGGACAGAGTAACATACGGATCGTTGAATTCCTTTGCCCAGCGTTTAATAAATCCGAGCATAGAGTTGGCTTTACTTGCAGTGTAATTTATATGCTCAGTAAATTCTTATTTGGAGTTAAAATGAACACCAAATTCCTTGAAACAAAGGACACGGCAGAGTTTATGTTTTGCGATTGAATAATCAAAAGCATTCATAACTTGTTTTCTTTTGTTTTCTGTGACATTTGACGGGGCTTAGAGAAAGACCGTTTTTCTCACACCAGACACTAAAACTATCAATATCGGTCTGTAAGAGAAGTTGGTCACGGTTAGATGATGTCTTAAGAATTTTCATGTCATCCGCAAATATTAGGATTTCACTTGAATGAATACATGAAATAACGTCGTTTATAGCAAGAATAAAAAGAAAAGGGCCAAGATGACTTCCCTGCGACACACCACAGTGTGCAATGAATGGATCTGAAAGACAGTTTCTGAATCTTACCTGGTATGAACGATTTTCAAGATATGACTCAATCCATGCTATAAACAATGGAGAAAAACCAAAAGATTTTAATTTGAATATAATAATTTTGTGGCTAAGTTGATCGAATGCTTTTGAGAAATCCGTGTAGATGCAATCAACATCTTTTTTATTTTCCAATGAATTTGTGCGAGAAGGACAGAAGATTTGTAACCGTTGATCTTCTTTGCATAAGCCCATGTTGTTGCGTAAAAATCAAATTCTTTGTATGAAATGCTACACTGTCACACACTACTTGTTTAAAAATTTTGGAATGCAAGACAGTTTTGATATGGGCCTATAATTTTGAATGTCTATCTTTTCGCCTTTTTTAAAAATTGGAGTAAGATATGCCCTCTTCCATAAATAAGGAAACTTCCCAGTTTTAATAGCCAGCTCAAACAAAACCTGAACTGACTGCACTAATATATTTCAGTATTTTTTTAAGACTTTTGGAGGAATTCCATCTGGACCTGAAGAATAATCATCGTTTAAAGAAGATAGAAGGTCTAAGACAACACTTTGCTGCACTGGGATGTTATATAAATTTGTTTGAGCATAAGTATGTAGTTTTTTTAAAGAAATCTTCATCAACATCAAAAGGCGAATCAACAAAGGAGTTTCGGAAATTATTGCGAAAGCGTTGCAAACATCGATTGATTCTCGTAACGAACGGTTTTCATATTTGAGAACAGACGGATAACCATCTGAGTTTTTCTTCGAGTTAACGAATTTCCAGAATTTTTTTGGGTCATCTTTTAAAGAGCTACCCATTTCGATTACTTAATTGGTATATAAAGTTTTTTTTAAACTTATCAAAGAGGGCTATGTAAGAGCTATGATCCAATGGAGAAAGAGTTTTCAAATAGATTTTCCACGCTCTATTTCTTTCATTACGAAGTATTTTTAATTCTTTCGTATACCATGGGTGACAAAAATTGAGGAGGTTATTTTTTTTAATTGGAACAGTACTATTTAGGCTGCTATTAAAAATGGAACAAAAATTAGTAACTGCTTCGTCAATATTAGTAAAAGCTGATATATTTTCAATACCAGATCTGCTTAGATCTTCTTACAGAAATCATCCTTGATAAACAAACAATGTATAGATAAGGAAATAATATTGTTTCATATCTGAATGATATTGTGTTTATAGAACTGATAATTGATATTTCATTCAATGAAATTCATTTATCTTTTTAAGTAAACTCCTTAAATTATTTGGCACCAATCTTCTAATCTTAAATTTTACCTACTCCTACAACATCTCTTAGATGTTTGATACCAGTCAACTCAACTTAAAATCCCGCAGCGAATTAAACACCAATTATAATAATTTTCCAATAAATCCGCTGGCATAATAAACATTGAATGTTTGGAGTATACATCAGCAACCTACCATTGAATTAATTAATTCCGTTTAAATACACAATCTACAGAGAAAGGAAGGTATAATTATGTACCCTACTAAGAAGCCATATAAACACCATCCACTTCCCAGGCTACATCATCTAGCAGGTGATAACATTCCAATTTGTGAATCTCTTACAGGATGGTAAAGAAGGTAAGCTATCTTAATGGCCACTTAAAGCACTAAAATAAACATAAATGGTTTCTCTTCCACCTCTTCATGACTACATTCTACATGTATCCCACCATCTCCTCGAGGATCTGCATGGGAATTGTCATGCAAATTAGTGCGAGAAGAAACTTAGTATAACCTTAGGATGGAATTTCATGTGTCTTGATGCAGATGGTATACGATGGCAGAGTTTCTTCTTATCCCAACAAACACATAAGTACACAAATGTTGGAAGCCGAATACACAAGTTCAAGGAAAATCCCTACTCAATGGAAAATCACGATTTTCCATCATCCGCTTCTTCAATGCACCTGCAGCTTCTATTTTTCTAAAGTAAATTTGAATTTCATGAAGCACAAAATACGTACCCTAGCAGGATATTAATGTTGTTTTGGAAATATATCCTGCAAATATTTGTTAAATGAAGGATAATGCTTAAGATAAAATAACAATCTTAAGAACAAAATATTTTTAAGACGCAAGTACCGCTACTTTAGGTAAGAGACCTATATGGCCAATAAATCTGAATGAAAGTTATATCTTTGGAGCAGAGATTTTGCAGATTCTTAGTCTGAAAAGTAGTTCCAAAGGATGAAGCAGCTAATTAACATTATCCTTAGACTTTGCGTATCCCTATTAAGTCTAAGTGTGTGGTGATGGACAGGATGAATATCAACTTACCTTTAACATTGCTAAGACGTTTCCCATGATACAGAGCATGCACTTTGTTATTAAAGAAACTTCAAAATTGCTTCCTTCACAGAATAATAATGCACAGTAGATGTTGCTTTAACCAAGTTTTGCGTTTCCGCAAACTTAACGCAAGAAAAGGTTGTGTTTTAAATTTGGAAATAGTAAAGCTATTGAAAAACTTACACCACTAAAATTTGTTATGTTAATGTTACTGAAGCTGAATGGGAAACATTTCCTTTTTGAGTTTAGTCTGGGTTCTATAAAAAGAGGAAGAATAAGATTTATAAGATTTATACATTCTTAACTAATATTTTGTTTACCTATACATAATAAGAAATTTGTTAAAGCCCTAGCAGAGACGAAGGATGAAAATTTGTTGTGATTGTTTGATTGTAACATTGGCGGTTATTGTGCCATCTGTTGATGCTTACTATTCCCTTAAGATGTTAAGAAAAGAATTTATCAAAAATTAACCGCAAATTTTTTTTCGCCCATTTGCAAAGTGTTTCATATTCAAAGTGGGAATTATTTTTGAGTCAACTGAATAGGTATAACACCATTTTCTTCGTGGTTTATGACTGTTTTGAGGTGTTTGACTATTTAAATCAACAATATTAGTGTTTTCGGAAAGAAGAACGGTCATAAAAATGGATACCAATGCCTAACCGGACCTGCAATAGCTAATAAAACTGACCGAAATTTGAATATATTTTATTCTTCCTTGAAAAATAAAGATTCGTACGGAAAAACATGAGCAGCAATTGCAGATGAGAGATGAGAAATTTTAAGGTGTGCATCAAATTCTTCTGATTTTGTGGCAAAAATAAAACAAAAATTCGGCGTAAACGCTGAAACGAATGAAACTTAAAAAAAACGCCACTTGACAAAAAAAAAATGCATGCGATTAGTTTTTATATGAGTTGTAAGAAAGAATGGTGCCACGTAGTTTTTACAGATGAAATAAAGTTTAATTTCGATGGTCCAGATGGGTTCAACTTTTCTTTTCACGATTTGAAAAAAACAAAAAAGGTTTTCAAAGCACCATTATAGACGTGAAGGAGGTGTTATGATATGAAGAGCAGTTATTTACTCTAGAACAGTTGAGCTTGGGTCGTAACATCAAAAATTACTGCAGCTGGGTATAAGGGAATTTTTGGAAACAAATTTTCCTAAATTTTCTAACATATTTGGACCCATAAACTGGACCTAACAACATGATAACGCGACTTTTGACTCCACGCTCATAAACAAGAACCTGGCTAGTGAAGCAAAATATGCAGTTACTTCAATGGCTGAGGTACTCACCTGATCTAAACATTATTGAAAATTTCTAGGGAGGGTTAGAACGCAAAGTTTATGGCGCTGGTCGTCAGTTTGAACACAAATAATTCTTAATTTTTGCAATTAAGTCAGCGTGGTAGGTGGAGCGAAAATTTCTCTAACTTCATTAAAAGGGAGAACGATTTCACGCCGAATTGAATTTACGAGTTATTAAAAATAAAGGTGGATGTACCCACAACTAAACTTTAAAAAAGACTTGATTTGATCCAGTCCAGTACCAATTTTTATTTTTATACCTATTCAGCTATTAAAAAAAATTGAATCTTTCCAAATAGAAAGCTTTGCAAGTGTTCGAATGAAAAATTTTGGTTGTTTTTGGAAAATTATTTTAAGGCTAATAGTAACTGTGCCATCATGTGTTGATGCTTACAATTTAAGCATCAACACATGGCACAGTAACTATCAGTGTTTGGAAAATATATAAAGGATATTGAAAAAATGTTTGTGTGTGTTATAGTATATTTTCTTAGTATTGTCATATCGAATTATTTTTGTACTAACATAATATCGAGTTATTTTTGTACTAACATAAACTCTTCAGCTTGATAAACCTTCGCATTCTCCACTACTATTTACCTTCTCTATACTAAATTTCCTGTTACTGCTGTTATATTTCCCCTTTTTACGTGGAAAACCTGTGTTAACGAAAAAAAGGCTACATAAATTTATCTGGACCAATTTTTTTAGGAAAAAAAAAATAATATTTATTTTGATAAACAAATGTCAAAAATGTATGTAAGAAATTAAAAAAAAAAAAATATTTGTAGTATTGTAAAGCTGAAATTTGGTATTTCTGTTTGAATGAAATCACAATTAAATAATTCTTATTTAAAAAATTATAGTATTCATATTGGTAGAGTTATATAGTCTTTTTACACCAACGAGATTACGAAATCTCGTTGAACCTTTGACACCAAAAGCATTTCAAGTCCCTTTGCCAATTTTAACCAACAAATTTCCCACTTTCTATCATTTGCACTAATAAGCCTCCGCTAAAAAAAGTTAATTGCATTTTGAGGAAATTTCGTCGTAACCTATGTAGAGGTTAAAATCAGTTGGCGCTTCTCCTCTCTATAATCTGTATGCTCATAAATTTTTTTAATTTTTGTTCTATAAATATTGTTTTTTAATGAATTCAAAGCTTTTTTCACTAGGCAAATGTTTTATCGTTGTATTTGCTTTATAATATGCACTCTTTGATAAAGATCTGATTGTTTAAAAAACGAGAGACAGACTTCTCACATAATTTACATTATATGCAGGTCCCTAGAGTCCCATTCGTGCGAAGCCCTGATTTGATCAAATTTGATGTTAAATTGTGTTATTACTTTCAGTAAATTACTATCAGTCAATTTTAAATCAATCGTAAATGAAAATTTTTCACAAATTATCAAACATGTTAGAATTATCACAAAAAACATGTTTTTTTTTATATGTGATGATTTTCATTGATAAATGAATCTGGAGCCATTATATAAAAGAGAGTCCATTAAATTCCCGCATTAAGTTGTGTTTCAAAAGTTATTTCGGTAGTATGTCTTTTATTATAGAGTGTTTTGGTGTTTTAATATTTCTTTGTTTAACAAATGTAAGACGCAAAATTTTGTTTAATTTGAAAGTAATTATAAAACATAAAATACTATTAAGGCCGCGAAATACACAATTACAGCAGACGATGAAGATATTTTTAAGCCCTGCGAAGGTGAAGAGGATCATTTTCTAACAAACTTTTTTGACATGAGTAAATTGAAATTTACAATGGATTCTGATGATGAGGTCATAGTTGATGGACATATCGTGTCGATTGCTGATATTAAGCATAACGATACTCTTTCGGTAGTATACTTTAAATTCCCTAAGGATATTCAATGATTTCTTTTGCTCCATTTAAAATTCAGCTTTCTGTAGAAATGTTTAAGGAGTATCAAGGCCAATATACTGTACCAGCTTTGGAAATCAAACGCACGGACTTGTGTAAAACCTTGTTTAGTCCAGCTGAAGTTTGGTATCAGTACACTAATAGACTAGGGAGGAAGCACTGTCCGAATGTTAAAGGGGTATGATTTTATTTTAGTTTTTACTTCGGTTTTCTATATTGGGACTTTTTTTTTGTAGACTATCTATAATTTTCCCCGATGGTCATCTAAAATAAATCTTTTCAATGTTCCAGATCCAAAACTTTCTGGAGCTTACCGCACTTTTATGCGTATGGCCGTTGTTGGAAATCCACAGATTTCGACGTGTTTTGTTCTTGATTTTCATCTGTTTTTAATAAGTAATTTATAAGAATTTTTCTTCGCTTGAAATAAGAACTCATTTTAATAAAATAGTGCAGTCCAATTTAGACTAACATGACAAAATTTATTAATAGGATTTTCTTAATATTTTATTGTTCCTTGAAGTTTAAAACAAACAACTAAAAAGTTGCATATATCCCCAGTGCTTTTTTCACCATTTCAGCGCTTTAATTTTTTAAATCAATGTATTTTAAATTTTGTTGGTAAGAGGAAAAGAACCAATCAAAAACACACAACAAAAAATGATTTTATGTTTTAGACTTCAAGGCACAATTGAATGCAAAGAAAACATAGTTAATAATTTTTCTGCTGTACCCCCTATTTTTCGTCTTATTGATCTAGAGTTTAAACATTTGAATCTTAATTTTTAAAATTACATGCATGTGTAGTGCAATTATTTATAAGCAACACTATACGCTTTGACAAGAAAAAAACTCTTTTCTTGGTTTGACCACTTTAAAATGTGATATTTTAACTTTTTTTTTAATTTGTTTTTAATGTATTGGTTTTTTTCATAAGCAGGCATTTAGTGCAAAACTAAATTACATCGCTAAGAAGAGTCTTGTACATTGAAATCACTTTTTTATTAGAAATATAGGCGTATTTAATAGGTACCTCAATTTTAAAATGTTACTGATTGCGTACCTTTCCTATACACTTTACTATTGCTATACATCATTGGAATTAAAATCAAAATGCAAATAATAATGGTATGGATAATGGTATGTACATAATGCATTCGACTGATGTTTTTGTTATTTTGTTTTTTCCTTTTTTACAGATTTCCAATAATTTTCCAGAAAATAAGAATAGCCTTTGCTGCGCTACAAGTATTCATGTAAAGTATGAAAAAAGTATCCTGGTTGAACCGAATGAAATAATCCACTCACAAACATTAATGTTCCTATAGAATTACCAAGTGATAGAGTTTGTAATCTCAAATAATTCTTTTTTATTCTTTTCTTCAGAAAAATACTCAGTATTAAAACTATAATCCTTTTTCCATGGATATTTTCGGAGAGTGTACAAGGAAATTCTTTACATCTTCTAAATGGATAAGATTCTTCTTTTCCAAGTATATTTTCTGGAATACAATATTTTAAACTGCCTTACCTACCTATTAAAAATGTTCTACTTTTTCAAAAGTAAAAACCCATTGAACTCCTTTTAAAATCGAGGCTAGAACTTGCCATCAATATCATTACTCAGATACCTTCCTATCATTCTTCTATGCCATTTCCGAATGTTTTTGTTTCATTTTAAGATGTTTTCATTTCCGGCTAACAAAGTATTTCAAATTATATTTCCTGCAAGAAACTTTAAAGGAAGTAAACAATCCTTCTTCATCCTTGAAAATTAAATGACAACATTTTAATCTTGCATCTACGTAAGTGTATGTATGTATATCTAACGTATACTTGAAGAAGCAGGCTAAAAGTTTTAGCATCTAAGAACTTCCTATAAATAGGAATTGACACATTCCGAAAATGGATTATTTAAAATTGAAAATACTTAAACTCAATACGTCTGAAAGGGCTTTCTCTTCCTTAATAATTTATAGTCTTTATAAATTCCCGAGAGCTTTTTTACTTCAAAATCTAAGTTGTCATTTTCCCCCAAGTGTATGAAAGTTTTTTTTTGTATTTTGTCCTTCTTTTTATTGTTTGTGACTATTCTCATTGCATCATATTTTGTGATAAATACAGGTGGTCTTTAAGAATCAAGGATATTAATTTGATGCCATGGAGTGAAAAAAAAACTTGTCTTATTATGCCGCAATGCATTCTCAGAAATGAAACTTCATGCAGTGAATTGTACGCCCACATAGAACATCCAAGCCGCATACCTTCACAATAAAAGAAAATGAAAAAAGGTATTTTCGTTTCGAGTTATCAGTAATTAAATTAAGCAGGTTCTACGACAACCGACTTTTGTACGATAAGCACAAAATAAACTTTATGGAACATAAAAGTCTGTCGTGTTGGCAATGGAAAAAGAGATGTGTTGCCTTAAGAGGGATTGCATTTTGAATATACACATGTTTTGATGTACCTTTCTGCTAATTAGGAGAGTTATCCTGAGAAGGAGCAAAGAGAATTATTATAAATAAGTTCCTTCCATCAGCAGAAACTTTAGCGAAAGGGTAGGTTTTTTTTCTGTTAAATACTTGGTCTCAAAGAGATTGCTTGTTTTATGAGTTTTATGTTTTGACAACCAGGAATGTCTCGAGCAATGATAAGAAGATTTATTTGTGTTTATAGTTTATGAGTTTGAAGACTACTGCTATTGCATTGTATTTTCCAAGTTGTTTGCCATTTTGGTATCCAAACGCGAAGTAACTTTGACTTAATCAGCAAACCAAACAATGGTTTTTTGATTTATATTGTGGGAAGGAACTTTTAATTGGCCAAAAACCAAGCAACCATTAATAATTTTGTGCACAACATACAACAATAGAATGAGGATGCGAATTATAATTATTATTGTTTTAAGTTTTTGAAGTTGAACGATAAAAATGATTGAGTGGTGGCATAATAAAAGTGCTTTTTGATATCTTTGTTCTTTGTTTCGCAATTTTTTTTAAGGTGAAAATGATAAAAAAAATTAAAATACAATGTGCTATAGTCATTTACAAATTTTTAAATAAAATGTTTGTATTAAAACAAGTTTTGAAAGAAATTCGACAAATCAAAGATCTTGAAGCCACAATTTTTAAAAAAGTTTTATAAGTTAACCTGCAAGATTCAAATTAACACCTCAGATACATTGATCCAAGCAGCATGATATTATATATATTCATACCTACTAAAAGTCATTAAAATTTTGAACAAGAAATTTGTAACAAAGCAATTATTTTACAAAAATTAAAGAACAGATCTAGCAAACGCAGGAACTCAATTGATCTAAGCTTTTGCTCGAAAGAGGCAAAATTATTGAGTAAAGTTACTTCATTTTATGAGTTTCTTTTTGCACTCCCTTAAGGCTCCTGGGAATAAATAAGTAAATCTGATGCCAAACCTAAGCTGGTGGGTGTAGGGGCTAGGGTAAAGTCACAGATACAAAAAAGCTGAATAATGTAAAGTTAATTGATAGCGATTAATTTTAGCTTTTTATACCCTACTGAAGTGAAACGGAAATTCCCATACAAAAATCATACAGCGAAAAGTTTCGTTTATGATTTTTGTTTTGCGGTACAAAGTTCTAGAGCTTAATTTATATCTACAAGATTGTAAAGATGGTCTCCATAAATAAACACAATTTACATTGCAGCATTTTTATTGCTCCAAAAGAATTTTGTACCCAAATATTTTTCTTATTTCTTCTTATTTATAGTTGACGTTGTTAAGAATACTTTTTTTCTATTATTCCCGTTTTTATTTTGTTTTTTTTTATTATTTTTATTTTGGTTTTGATCGAATACTTGATGAAAATTACATGCATAATTATATGTATACATATTATGTGTGTTTTGGTTGAAGCCTAATTTACCTACAGTTCAGCACAAAAATAAAAAAAATGCTTTCAGTTCGAAAATAACACTGTGTGACACTCAAAAATATGAAATAAAATGCACGACTAGATCGCACAAACTTGCTCTTGTAGTTCAAATTAGTATAAGTATATGTATTTGTATTTTAAAAAATAAATCATTTTTTTGTTTAATTTTTTTTTAAATTTTTTTTTTTACAAAATAAATACAAAATACTTTTTTTTAACGAAATTAGTATTATAACTAAAAATAATTAAAAAAATCCCGAAAAGTGTGTTCATCATAGTTCCGTTATTAGTATTTTTTGAGATAAACTAAAATCGCAGTATTGTTACAATCACTCATAGTATAACATACACCAAGTTTAATCAAAATCGTTAGAGCCGTTTTCGAGAAAAATCCAATAATTCGAAACCGTTATATGGGAGGTTTCGTTTTAATCGAGATATTCAAAAACAAAACAAACAACCTCGGAAATTACAAAAAAGTAATCTGTACCAAATTTCATGCAAATCAGTCAACCTGTTAAGGCTGTAGCTCTCTGTACAGACGGACGCACAGATAAACAGACGCACAGACAGACGGACGGCATGACGAAAGCCACTTTTTTAGACTTCTCCACGAAACCAATACTTGCCCTATAGAGCAAGTAAAAACTCCGTAACACCCCTAAAATCTGGAGTTAGGGGCTAAAAGTGGTTTTTCGACCTTCATTCTTTGTAAAAAAAAATCTAGCTTTGTCATATTCTTACCCATTTCAGATTTGTTTACTTTTTTGAGAAAAAGAAATTTAGACCTTTTCAACAATGTGGTTTGTGGTGTATCAAAACCACCTAAACTGTGTAAGCTGAACTATTTCAAAACTTTCATTTTATTCAATAATAAATATATATTCTAAATAAATGTTTATTTTAAAACCAAACGACACATTTTTTTATAAAAATCTTGTGAAAAATGGTTATGAAAGAATATTTTAACGATTTCAACCCAGATACAGAAATGCGAACGTTTAAGAACCGGAACCCTATATTTTTTACATTGTTGAAAAGGTAGGTATAAATCTTCTTTCCGAAACAGTAACAAAATCCAGATTTGGTAAAAATTTGACGAAGCTAGATTTTTCGCAATGGATAAAGGTCCGAAATACCGTTTTTTGGCCCTAACTTCAGATTTTGGGGGTGCTTCGGAATTTTGATATACCATTTTGTAATCAGAGTGACAAGCTCTACAAAATTCCATTCAATTGGGGAGGTAATCGAAAATAAAATTTTTCTTCGGTATGTAAACCTTAAAAATTCTGTATCTGATCTGGGTTGAAATCGTTTAAATTTTTTTTCTTAGCCATTTCCAACAGATTTTCATAAAAAATAGATTTTTTCTTAGCTGAGATACTAATATTCTTTTTTGTCCAATGCTTTAAAATAAAGCTAAATTCATTCAGCGATCATTACACGTCATAAACTCCAAATATCAGATGCAGATTTTCAACATCACAATTCTAATGGAATCAACAATAAATACTTTCCTAGACATATAAATATTACGTATTTTTGAAGTGATTTTCTGTTCTCTCATCTCTACTTTTTGAACTTTTATCCGTGCATAAATATGACAGAAAATCATGCAAAATCTAAAATACTCCCCAAACGGTGCATGCATGATGATGTGGGTAACCAAAAAAACCTTCTTCCTCGATGTGTATAAAGATGATTTTTTTTTCTCAAATATGTATTATTATTTTGCATATTTCTGCAAAAATTAATGAATTTATTTTCAAATTGGTAAGTGCTTCAAAGCTCGTTTATTGATTATATTATTATTTAACTGATAATGATGTTATTAAACTTTAGAAATGCTTATTCTGCTTGTTTGTTTGTCTCTTCACATTACGTGCGACACCATTTCAAATCTTGACATCTTCAATTCTTCACCCTTAGCAGAAACGTGTACATTTGTATTACTTGAAACTGGATGTATGTAACTAATAAAATGTATTTACAACAAATCGGCAACGTATTCAAATAGTCATCAGATTTTGGTCAGTTAAATCTTGAGGGCTCTCAAATAATTAGAATTTGTACGCCAATGCCAACAGCAGGTTGATCGGTAAGTCATTCATCGTGATTAATGACTTAGATTTGGAAATCATTTATAATTGCCTCTATTAAATGGTAAGTGGAATGTTTTAGATTGACAGTACTAAATGACAGCGTGTAGAAATTTAGGGGGAACAATATTGAATGGTATTTTTCTAATGACGACAGAAATGTCATTTAGTGACTACATATATTTTTATAGAAGAAAATGATGTAAGATAGCAGAAATATAATTACAAAGCCCTAATAATCGTCAGTAAACAAATCGTCTGCAAAAAGAAAAATTGTTCTACCTCCATCGGATTTATAATGGACTTAGAACAATTTGGCTTTCCTATGTCGATATGTTGAATTACATCGGGGGAGATAGCTGCCCTTTCCCCTATGTCTTGATCTGGACACACCCTAACTATTTGCTTGACGGGTCATAATTTAGAACCAAAATTCAAGTCTTTTCTTCATAATTACCATAACATAGATAGCAGCAGCTGTCACTTCCCGCTAGGCTCACACTTACTAAAAAAGTAAACAGATACAAATATTGCTGTCGATTACCTATTACTGTAGGTACAAATTATAATGGAGTGGAATTTGAGATTTATTACAACTTAATTCCGCTGACAAAAAATGTATAGATGATACAGCGATAGACACAGCTGAAATCAAACAACCATTGTAATTTGACAACTTTTTGGGTAAGCAGGTATTAATGTTTAAGCTGAAATTTTCAAACGATTTGGTTCAAACAAGTACTTTTCAAACTGCAGGAGAGACCAAAAAATTATCAAACAATATTACATACATATATGACCACAGTTTTAAAAGTTCAACTGAAATGGAAGTGAAAAAATAAAAATTCCATTAGCAATCCCAAACTTTTCGTACAGTTACCAGAAATTGTCTACAAAAAAGGTCCAAAACTTAATACTTTAATATTACATTTTAATGCAAGGAAATTAAATTTTAATCAAACTGTATTAAAAGAACAAGCCAGACGTACACGATAACAGACTATTTTAAGATATGAATAAAATGCCTTTTGTATGGTTTCAGGGTTGTGGTAACCTTTAAAAACAAATGATCTAAATTTTCACTATTTTGAAGGCTCTTTGGATTTTTTCGAAAGACAATGTATAATTTACTGATAAAATTCAAATTGCCACAAGATTTGACTTCGTGAAAAAATAATAGTGATAATAATAATTGAACCACCAATTTAAAGAAGGGAATAAATCCATTCGACCTTATTTTTGAGGAGACGAAAAAAACTTAATATCTTCTATAATTTTCATTTCCTGGATTTTTGACCTATAGATGATTTAAAGAGCACTATGATTTGGATCATATGCAAAAGACATTTTGTTCCTATCTGTTCCTTGTAGCCAGATATACCTTCTTAAAGGCTTGGATTTATTTCCTTCTTTAAACTGAAAATTTAAAATTGAAAAAAAAGAGAAATGTAATATAAAAAAAAATTTTTAATTAAAAAAAAAGTGTTCAAACTTAAAAAAAACAATATTTGTTATAAGCTTATGACATTTTTTAGTCGTCTTCATCTTCAGCTTAAGCCTAATTTACAGTTCAGCGTGCAAAAACAAAAAAAAATTCAAAGCTAATTTTAGTCTGTTTTGGGCATAATTTTGTACCATATTTTGATGTTTATATTTTCAAATCACCGTAACCAATACATAAATTACATAATACATATTGTTTTTCCTATATCAATTGGTACCAGGAGCTATAAATGCAATTTTGTTTTTTTTTGCATGAAAAAAAACAAAAAATTGCATTCATAAAGAAAGTATCCTTCGTGTTATCTGAGGTATGACAAACAAGTTTTCATTTTTATATAATAAAAACGATGGACAGAAAAGACACAAAACAGTTTTGTAATTTCGCTCATACGAGCTAGGTGCCCTCCCCACCGGAGTCTACCGAGCTTAATTTTTGTCACTATGTCTGCTTCAAGGTAGATTGCGTACAACTCATGATTGTACCGTCTCCGGAATCGTCCTTCCTCACATATGGGGCCAACAATTCTCCGTAAGACTTTTCTCTCGAACGCGGCTAAGAGGTCACAGTGCCTTTTGCTAAGCACCCAAGTCTCGGATAAATACATGAGTACTGGCAGGACCATGGTCCTGTACAGCAGAAGTTTTAAAGTTATGGTTAGATTTCTGGATTTGAATGGCTTTGACAGACTGTAGTAGGCTCTGTTGGATTTGAGAAGCCGCCCGCGTATTTCTTCTTCTATGTTGTTATCGGCTGCTACTGTTGACCCAAGGTATTTAAAGGATTGCACCACTTCAAATTCGTGCTCCGCTACCTTGATTGTTTGACCAACTGTTCTTCTCGCATTCGACGCCACCATGTCGTTTATTCCCTTCTTTAAATTGGTGGTTCAATTAATATCACCATTTTAATATCACAAAATAATGAACTTTCGGGCTTCATTTCAAAGAACTTAGAGAGAAGATAGAATAGTTAAGAGAGAACAGGAAAGAATAATATTATACAAATATTTTAATAAATCTTGTATTGAAAAGTGATACAATTGAATTCTAAAATATTCTTCTTAAATTTTAATATTTTTTGTATTGACTGAAAAATTTTAATTTTTGTCGTGTATTAAATTTCAATTAATTTCTGGTGTGAACGTAATTGCAACCCAAAAAAATATTAAAAAGTATCCCAAAAATTTTAACCGTGTAGAAAGATCTTGTTTTTGTCTTTAAGACCATATTTTTTACTAAAAAAATATGATAATGTCGCTACGATTAATAATAATACTGAGGGGACAAGGTAGGTAATACTATGATCTGCACATTAGACATCTACATTACCTACTATAGTTTTCAAATAGCAAGCAGACACAACACCATTCTAAAAAAAAAACATTTTCAGTTAGTCAGTTTTAATCTAAATGGAAATATTTTTACCTGAATCACATTATATTAATATAAATCAATTAAATTGTTTAGCTGTTTCATAGAAAAAACTTTTTTCTTTTAACTTTTTCCCTGTTTTTTTTCTTCAAGAAAAATCTTAATTAGCACTTTAACTTTAATCAGAAAGAAATTAAAAACGAATAAATCCAAATATTTATAAGTACGTTTATTGTAAACAATCCCCACAGAAAACTTAGCTAAAACGACGTAAAAAAAAGAGATATCCCAGCACTATCCTATCCACACCCATCCAATCCTTCAACTTTTTTATTACATTTCTAAAATTGTAATTTCCTTTTTTTACTCCTTTTGCAATTTTTCTTAATGTTTATTCTTCTTCTATACGTACTGGGCAGCAAGGATATTCAGCAAATGGAAACCCAAAATTCACACAACAGCTAAGCTATAAGCAGAATGTTTATAACAGCTATAGTATATGCACATTAATGAAAACCCTGCCGTTACCGTTGTACTCTCTTAAACACCATTATCATCATCATCATCAGGATTCATCCCTAAGGGTTACTTGCATCTTAAGTACAAAATGCGGGAGTTTTTCTTAACTTTTTGTTTATATTTTTTTTGTAAACTGCTGATTCTGGTATCAAGATAAAACTTTGCATCCTTCCCTGAAGCCATGATACATAACACAGGATAATAGCGTCGTTCGTCGTCGGTCGTTAATGAAGCCGCCAGTATGAAAACTTGGATAGGTGCGAGGCTTTACAACAACAAAATTATAGTAATTGCAGAAGAGTCACTGAAGTGGACACAACGCGCATTAATGATGCACAAGCTCTGTCCTGTGACACTGCTTCGAAACAATTTCTTCAACTCTAAATAAGTTGAGGACAAGTATAGAGGTAATGTTGCCTACCTTCTTCTCACCACATAAAAACCAATTATGTAAATCCTCTGTGTGTTTACTTATAAGAAGTAGGTCCCCAATCTCCACATTTACGTCTAGGCTAGGTCCACGAACAAAAGCTTAAAGCAAGGTTATGACATTTTTTAAACCAAGTTCTTTGCTAAAAGGTTTCGAAATAATTAAGTTCTTAAACAAGAGTTTAACTTTAATTAACTGTACTCTGAAAGTGAAGCTTTTACAATAGTTTAAGAAAAGTACACAAGTGTTCTGGCTTCTGGGGTGAAAGTTTGCCTTCTTGGACTTGAACACGACATTCACCAATGATGACATAACACCAGACAGGGTGATGGCTGGGGTAGCTCATGTTCCTGGATATAATCCTCTTTTTTCACTCTCAGGAAGTCGAGTGTTTAATACTGCCATCACAGTCTTTGCATTTCAGTATAGAATTAAGTAAGCTTCAATGCATATTTTATGCGGATATCTTTTACCCCAGCTAAAGAGGAATCAAAACCAAATCGATTGGTGGAGGATAGATAGAAATTTGTCTTTTCCAATATCGAATCACATTGTGAAGCAGTTGGACGAAAGTGATTCGAGGGAAATAAATCTAATTAAAGTCATTTAAGCCGTTTGAGTGTACTCTTTTGGTGTTAGTTTAGATACCAGGTATTTGTCTTGTCTGGAGGCAGATCGAATAACTCTCAAATAGGATTATTGCATTTA
This sequence comes from Meliscaeva auricollis, assembly GCA_948107695.1. Lineage (NCBI taxonomy): Eukaryota > Metazoa > Arthropoda > Insecta > Diptera > Syrphidae > Meliscaeva > Meliscaeva auricollis. The sequence goes on along the minus strand of OX403619.1, from coordinate 35,752,093 downwards.
ACTCCTTATTTGAAAAGAAAACACCATCAATAGACTCTAATGGCAATAAGAAGCCTTTTAACTGAACTGAAATAACTTCCAAAAGTCCCCAGACACAAAAAGTGTTTTTGTTTCGTGTGTTTTACTTGGTTTAGTCTTCTGTTTGTGGCATTTACAAGCTTCTTGTATATTTTATTGTGGATAGTTACCTACTAAAAGAAGGATGTTAATATAAATTAAAAAAAAAAAAATTAAATAAGTTCAAATAAGTTGAAGGAGACGAATAGATGTTTGTTTTTCGGTTGGTACTTTAAGACCAATAAGAATAATCGATGTCGTGAAATAGTATAATGTAGCAAAAAATACTAAAGAAAAAATTATTGCTAGCGAGCACCATCGTATGATTTATCAAGAAGACTTCTTCATCAGTAATCAAAAACTTTGTTGCCAATTCGATATTAGTTGCAATTTAGTTTCCCTTTGACTTACGGACGTAGAAGTTGTCTAAATGTTTTGCATTTGCCACATAAAGCCTAATTTACAGTCCAGCGCAAAAACAAAAAATAAATTTACTAAACTGTTTTCTGTCTTTTCTATCCATCATTTTTATATACTGCTTGTCTAAGTCCAACCTACACACCCTATTTTTTTGTCACACCTTATGCCAATCACCCTGTATATAAAAGAAAACTTGTTTGCCATTCCCTAAATTTTTTCATTTAAATCATACAATTTTAATAAACGATTCGAAAAAAAATGTGTTCAGAAAAATTTATTTATTAATTTAAGCCCAAGTTTTAAAAAGCAACAGCAAAAACAAACTACAATGTTATTAATCTCATATTCCGCTCTCTTTGGCTGAACTATCGACGTTGCCAGAAAATGGTTGAAATTGCAATATCTTCCAACTGATAGCTCGTATGCAGGCACGTAGCCAGGGGGGGGGCTTGAGGGGCTGAAGCCCCCCCCGAAATGATTTTCATATATAAAATTTAATAAGGAACTGATAGGGTCCTTTAAGAATATTATAGAAAATGCTTTATTTTTTTTTCAGAGATGCTTTTGAATCTTGTGTCGCCTTGGCGAGAGCATATTTCAAACTGAAATAAAAGGTGTGTTTTTTTGTACACCCGGGCTTAATTGAACAAACAAAAAAAACGCTCTCGGGGCTAAGCCCTTAACATGTTAAATACAACAACATACTTAGCCCCTTGAGCTAAGGAACTAAGCCCGGAGAATTCTCGGGGCTATACTCTTCGAAGGGGTTAAAATCTGTGCTACCAACTCACTTTCTGTTAAATCATCTATAAATTGTATGAAAACACCAAAACTATCGATTAATTGTATGAACATAAAAACACAAAGATGGCGTTTGGTGTACAAAAAAAATTGAATTGTTTATTTTTCTTAACTCTTACAAATTATTTCATTTAAATTTTAAAGTGTGTGCATTTACCGATCTGAAATTTTTTTATAAATATGTTATTGAAAAAGATTTTTGTTATTAATTTTTTGTTTATTTAATTTTGTATATTGGAAACATTTTTTTAATTTTTTTTTTCATTTCATTCGCAGTGCTGCCAAATGTTTTCGTTAAGTCCCGAGGCGTTTTTTTTTGTCCAACTTAGCCCGGGCGTACAAAAAAACACACCTAAAATCTAGAAACATCATCTGCTTAAGCCTATTTTAGTGTGTTTTCGAGTATACCTAATTATTCTTTAGCTCTAGCGCCGAACGCAAAATTTTTAAAAATCCAAAAAAAGAAATTTGTGCGCTTTTTTAGTAATTAACATTTTTAGCAATGAAGGACTAGTTTTTCACTTTGTATTATTGTATGGTTTCGCACTTTGTTAATTTGACTTCAGTTTCATTTTTTGAAGGGCCAACAGTTTCCAAGAAACAGCATTTCAAAATTTAGCAATAAGAAAAATGTATATAACAGCAAGTAGTAGAAATAAACATTAAATTAAGAAATTTCGAATGCTTCTCATTAGATGATTCAAACTAGTAGAACGTGTTATTGTGCTGAAAAAATGAATAAACCTGTCATAAACATTCAGGCAGGGGGAGAATTAAAAAATGATTTTACACAAAAAATAACAAAACAAAGACAACGGTAACACATAGAAATGTATACTATAGATTACACTGGTCTGCAACGGAAATTGCCTTCAAACTAAAGTATACTTTTCTAAAGGATTTTGTACCGCTGAACACGAATCTGAAAATAATATGAAGATGTTAAAAACTCGTACATTTACCGTCAAATTTCTTTGCTGGTAAATACTTTATTACAAAACTATTAATGGGATGGAAATGAAATCATTCAAAAATTCGCTTTCGATGCAGATATTGCAAATTGAAATTTAGGATTTGTCCAAAATACTCTTTGTAGTCCAATTCAAGCGTTTTTAGAGGTGGAAAGTTCTGAAGTAATACTTTTTATAGCTAACTTTATGTTGTTTTGGGATGTTGAGTATGAATTTTTTAATTGTTTTTGGTGCATATGCCAACATATAAACGCTAAGACCGATAATGTAGAACAAATTAAGACAAAATTACCAAATTTATGTCTTGGCCAATTTTTTGTATGACTTCTGGATTCCTCAAAAAAAAAAAAAATTGAAAAATCCATAGAAATCAGTCCTTCTGAAAAGCACAAAATATCCTTTTTTATTGGATTTTCTCTGATTACTGCCTTCTTTATACCATAATTAACTTGGCCAGTATCAAGAGTTTAGAAATAGGATGCAGTGTACATCCCAAATTTTACATTACGGTTTAGAATGTGACTATATATTGAAGAATCAAAAATTAAAATCAATCAAAAAAAAATTTACGAGATAGATTTTTTCTGAAACCAGATTTAGATCCAGAAAATTCCAATCTTACATAATTTAAAAAATTATATGAAGGACACAAAAACTTAATTTTTGCAGACCAGTGCTATCTTAGAGCCAGAAACGAAGTGTTGAATTTTCTTTAAGAAAAATAGTGAAACAAATTCATTTTAGCTTTAAAATAAATTTTTGTATCGAATTATTTCGTGGACTGGAAAATTAAAGGGCAAATGCTTAAACAACTTGAAAAAAATATTTGAATCCAATGGAATTAGCAATTTTGAAAAGTAATATTTTTTTTTAAACTACTCGCTTCACGAAGACATTTCCTGGCTCAATATGTAAAAAATTATTTGACTTAAACATCCTTTTTTTTAGTTTTAGTTCAAAATTACTAAAAGCCTGAAAATTTCTGAAAACGTCGCGTTCAAAACTTTAAAACTGCCAAAAAAAGCTTCATTTGACTAGAATTTTGCATGGTCTTCATCTATAGAATCGATAATGGGTATAAACATTAATTTTTCCAGGTATGGTTTTGTATTTTTTGTTAAATGAATTACTCGAAAAAATTTGAGGAAAGCCCCCCCCCCCCCGAAATGCGATCCTGGCTACGGGCCTGCTCGTATGAAAAAAAATTGACAACCGTTTTTTGTAGGCAATATTATAATCTATTAATTAGATATAAACATTTTTTGAACACTACAGATACATGTTTTTTGGTATTTGGCGAATGTTTTAATAAATAATGATATCCTTAAAACAATCTTTCTCTATGTTGTACTGATTTGATACGGCTTATAAACTTGATATAAGTGATACCATACTTGTGATCTTGTAAGGCATATATTCATGCTGTGGTCGCCCGTAGAAATTGTACACAGAGAGAGTAACACATGGATTGTTAAAAGCCTTTGCCCAGCGATTAATAAAACTAAACATTGAGCTTTTGATTAATGTGTTCCGTGAATTCTAGGTTTGAACTTAATTGGACACCTAAGCTTTGAAACTAGATATTGGACAGAGCTTGTGCTGCGAGATGCAGTATTAAAATGCATTTCAAAACGCTTCCCAGAAAATGTAATTGTATCGAATTTTACTAGTTTCAGATTGAGACCGTTTTTCTCTCTCCATCAAGCACCAAAAGTGTCAATATTAGACTGAAGAAGAATGCGGTCGTGATTACAATTTAATGCCTTAAAAAACTTCAAGTCATCAGCAAAAACTAGAATCTCACTTTTCAAGAGTAAAGACAATATTTAAAAAAAGCTGTGATCAATTTTTTTTCTGAATTCATCAATCGAAGTCAGAAATGCTGATAATAGAATTTTTTTTTTTAGACTATCCCAAGACCTTTTTGGAATCAATTTTTTGAACAAAAACTCACTGTATACCTGCCATATACCGGTTTAAGAAAATCTTATTTTTTCCCAAAAATTGCTGCTTCGATTTTGACTAAAAAAAAATCTTGGTAATTTTATTGAATAAAGTCTATCATACAACCATTTTTTCAAAAACTGCTACTAACGATAACTGCCATAGAACTGTTTTTTTTAGTGATAAGCTTTTAAGTTTCTATAATAGAGCTTAGTAAGACAATATTCGAAAATTGTTTTCAGTTTTTTTTTTATTTTTTTACCTAGTAAAACTTTAATGTTTTTTTAGAAAAATGTTTTTTTTTTTTGAAAACGAATCAATGTTTTTGCAAAGAATAATTTTTTTTTATTTTTTCGCAAAAACAGGCGTTAAGTGATATTTTTTTGAAATGTCATGTTTTTTTCAGAGGTGAAGGGGCTTTTGCTAACTTAAATTTCTGTCTCCTCAGTGAGATCACGTTAGGTCAGAGGTTTCATATAATTTGTATGAAGAAGTAAAACCTTAAACCTTGATTACTCAAATGTTTGAAAATGTCACTTAACACTTCTGCCTTTGATTTATTCTTACGAAAAAAATCACATTTAGTCATCCTTTCTTTAAGTGTTTTGTAAGGTTTAAACAAAAATTAGCATAGGTTTACCTATGAGCTTAAACAGGTAACGAAAAAAATATTAGGATAAGGTCACTTAAACCTTATAATTTTAACATTTTTTTTTTTATAGACAGCTTATGGAATATCATCAACTATACTAAGCCATACTTATTATCTTATTCCAAATTTACAATTTTGCCTTTTTAAAATTAATTACTTTAAATTAAATTTTCTTAAAACAAGTTATAAAGTTTTACTTAGAGAATAATTCCTTCTGAAAATAAGTATTAAAGATATCACAACAAAAATAAATTTGTGTGTACCTCCTCTCAAGTAATTTTAAGTAAATCTTTTAATGTGTTTCTTTAAATTCGTTCAAAGAAATCTATTTTACCCATCAATTACTCTGAGTAAACTCAGATTGACGGGTCTTCTATCTTAAAAATACACTACTGATGTGGGTAGAAATACCTACCAAAAAGTCTTAAGTGATTAAACTTTTAAAGTCAATGTCATGGTGCCTACGACTTTTGCAATTTAATACCCTTACATAAATATAATTAAACCCTTGCCAAAAAACCCAATTAGGGTTCATAGCTGATTGCCCTTAATTAAATTCTGTCCAATGTCCTGTCATATATCAGATTTCTATACTCTTAAGGACTATTCAATCAAGTTACTGCTGAGGACTTTATTTAGTAGTTTCACTCTCTGGCAGTCCTTATATTCATAAATCCCTCTGAACTTGTTGCCAAAGAAAGTCACAAAGTTTCGACCATAAATCTTTTCCGAAAGAACAAGCGGCATTATTATATACTATATACACTGCATAGTTCGTGTATACGAGTAAAATCGGCATTTGCCCCTGTAAAGATTTTAAACCTCATTCAAATTAATTCTAACCAAAGTTTGTATCGTTCATATTGACTCCTTTATGTATACACACTTTTGCAATTTTGGCGTACCTAGTGGGTAAATATTATAAATCCACACTCAAAATTTATTTAAGACTTCTCACTGTGTAAGCTCACACAGTGTGCTTATATGGAGACTCCTGGTATTCAGGAAATTACTGCGAAAATTACACAAAATCAACAAAACAACACAACAAGGGCTATGTCAATAAAAATGTGAGACTCCACTCTTTGGTATTATCGTATCCTCGAATCGGATCGCGTTGTCTATATGTATACATTTGTACTTTAAGGATATGAAGTCGACGTCCTCCCAAATCTGGGACGAAAGTGATTTTCTTGAAATTTTTTTTTTTATATCCCACAGCGATGTGGCGGCGGCGGCCGGCGGCGGCGTTGGCTTTAAGAGTAGAAAAGAAGAAGAAAAAAAAAAATATAACCGTGTTATCACGTTTGACAGCGTGAGTTTCAGACCACAATGGCGCGACGACAACGCCTCCCTGGGTGAGCTTCCGTTTACTTCTTCGCCGTGTGAATTCCGCAGGATATCTTTGTCCTTTGTTCGAGATTGAGTTTATGTCATCAGCTCGGGGAGAAATAAAATTAAATTGAAAAACCGCGCGCATCATCATGTTAGCAAATACACATAATATTTATAATATTTGTTATATATGTAGGTATGATGCACCTGCACTCATGAAAAATCATAAAGCAACTAAAAGAGTCCTGCAGCCAAGCATACACAGCGGAAACGAGGCGGTGATTTTCATATTTTACCCCAGTAGGATGAAATGTTTGCAAATAATTTTGTCGCCTGCTAAAATTACCTTAAAAGAGTGCTGCACTCTGCACATCATCGTGAGTCACACCACACATATGCATTAAGTTATCCTTTTAACGGGACGATAGCAGGTGAAACCGTCCATGACACAGATTCAAGTTGACTCTAAAGTCTTAATGCATTTTTCATTTGCATAACAGCGCGACGTGGAACGTTTGCTGATGAGGAGAGAAATGCGATGGAATGCGGAGGGCATATTTTATTATAAACGTACATATTCTATTCTGTCCACACCATCAGAATGATGACGTTTTATTCTGTGTTTATTTCTTTACTGGTAAATTGTTCTGGGATAAACTCTGGAGGTGGGTTGGTTAAGTAGGTATGGCGAATGCATACAATTTCCTGGACGAAGAATGAAGTGTATTTCTTTCTATCTTACCACAGAACGTTTAACTATTTCTCGTTTTATTTATTTCTTCATTGACATTTTTTATAAGCTTGTTTAGCTAGTCATCCTTTTTCATTTTTTCTCTTATTGTGCCCCATGTGTTTTTACTTTTACATTACTTACGTATATGGTGTATGGTGTTTGCTTTCAACTGCTTAGCAATTATTCTCAAAACTCAGTACACAATAGCTAAACAAAAGCTAATGATAGTTAAGCATAAGTGACAAATAATGTTCAAGTAAGAACAAATTAAATAGAAACAGTAGCCACTGCTGTTACTGACTCAAGGTGAAGTATTTCGCAGCTTCGGATTAGTCTTGCAACAAAAGAGCGCAAATACTACAGGCAAGGTATATCTACAAGTACATGAATTTCAAAAGTTACGGTATTTATACTATGATATAGGTACCGTTAATCCCGTATGATACTTTTTTTTCTCCTATTTTTAATACTTTAAATCAGCTTCGTGTGAAAAAGACAGGACGTTTTTTTTTAACGAAAGAGATACAGTATGCGTGCTCACAAGTATCAACTGTCAATCAAGGAACAAAATAAAAATCAAAACAAACAAACAAATTCTATATTGTCGAAATTGTGTTGGGAAGAAACATTTAAATTTAATTAATTGGAAGAGTTTAAAAAGAGAAATATTTGTGGATGAAGACCTTTTTTATAAAAATTAAGTAAAAAAAAATAACAATTTTGTAGTGAAAATGACAAACGCCATGATGTGCCAAGTTTCAAAGGAGAAATGTCGGAAATATCTGAGAAAAGTAAAATTATTTTCTTTTTTTAGTACATTTTCAGTACTTATTTTTCGTCATTTTTGGCTTTTTGTGTAAATTTCTTTACACACGCACTCTTGATGTGATTTTTCCGTACTGCCTTTTCTTCTTGTTTAAAGTTTTAATAAAAGAAGTATCATACTAGTCCTCCAGAAGAAATGCCAGTCCTCAAAATTTCAATATCAATCTTCATCAACTCAGGTTTTCACGTTTCCGTGCAAATATTACAAACGGAAATTATAGTGATTTTATCACAATTTTTTTTAAAGTTGTGTTTACTTCTTTTCTCGCGATTTAAATTTTTTTGTAAGATGACCTTTATACTGAGATTTGGTCTCATCAATATTGGTTTTTTTTTTAGACATTTGATATTGAGATAAATAAATCTCCCAGAGAGAAGCAAATAAAATTTAAAATGTTTTTTCCAATATCTGGAATAGAACCTACAATGCTCTATTCCAATTATATAATGGCGGTGGCGCGAGTCTTAACACGTTCCACTCAGCGTTACCACTTTCAGAAAAAAATTCTAATGCGGGCCTTACACGACACAATATCATTGTGCAATAATATTGTCCAAAAATATTGTGCGAAAAAGGGTCGTCCTTACACGACTCAATATTACTGCGCAATATTTCTTTGTCTCTTTGCTTTTTCTGCATCTGCTTTGTTGTGGAAACGAAAAATATTGAGTAAAATTTCATAAAATATTAAATTTTTTTAATATCACTCAATATATTGTACAAACCGAAAATATTGTGCAATACAGCCCTTACATGGTCAATATTATTGCACAATACTGAGTATTGCGCAATAATATTGTGTCGTGTAAGGCCAGCATAAGTAGCTTTGAAGAAAAAAGTGAATTGGGTAGATTGAGAAAAGTCGAAGCAGATATTAAAATTAACTTTTTGTATCCGTTTGCTTAAGCCTATGTATATTTAAAGTTCAGGGCGCAAAAAATAAATTTACAAAAAACTGTTTTCTGTCTTTTCTGTCTACCAAGAAAACCTTCTTTGTCATACTTCAGAGAACAGATATAATACTTTTTTTTTTGTAACCAATCAAATAAAAGGGCTATGAATGCAATTTTGTATTTTAACTTGCTCTGTAGGCCTTAGGGCAAGTATTAGTTTTGAGTCAAAAATAAAATTCGAGGTTTTAATCAAAGCCAAAACATTACGATGATGGAGAGTCCAATAAAGTGGGTTTCGTCATGCCGTCCGTCGCGTCGGTCTGTGCGTCTGTCTATTTGTCTATTTGTACAATGAGCGACAGATTAAACGGTTTCTTTTCAATATGTAAATACATAAATAACTACAAAGTCAAGTTCGTGCGATCCAGTCGTGCATTTTATTTTGTATTATTATTTTGTAGTGGCAAAAAAAGCACCTTTCACTCATGATACGAATGCAGTCTTTTGTAATTTTGATTCTAATGAACATTGGATTATTTTTAGGAGTTTTTTTTTAAGTTATACTTCTTTCCCGGTGATTATAAAAATATTAAACAAGTTATAAACACAGTTTTTTCCACTCAGGCACTATAAGTAAGGAAAGAGTAAACACACACTTACATTTTATACTGGGTTTGTTTTTTTTATTTTTTCATTTTGTGTGAAACACAATAAATTTATTAAATTACAGATGTCAGCCATTGTTTCTGATAGTCTGACTGATTTATTTTCTACACTATAATTGATAGGAAAAAACTAAATACATAAAAAGATAGCTGGTATAATGTAAGATTCTAATACGACGGGATTTTTCGAAATTCCACTGGCAAGTTAGGGTTAAATGGGAGAAAAGACAAACATTATTTTTTGTACATCTCGAAAAGTATAAGGGTTAGTAGAACTATGAAATAAATTTAATTGAATAGATAAATTGAATTTATGAGTTTTCATCAAGAAAAAAATTCTTAAAATTCAACTTTTCAAGTAAAAAATTATTTTCCAATATCAAATATTTTTTTAGACGTTTGAAAATGATGTAATTATGGATATAGTTGATAATTTCTTGAAAAACTAATTATGTACAATAAAAGATAATAAAAAAAAAAATTAGGAGTCTGCTACGAATTTCATATAAAATGCTCCATAACGGTTTTTTTAGCTTTTTTGAAAGTTTATGTGGGTGGTTTAATTGATTTTAAAAATCATGGAATAACGGGAAAAATATTTTGGCAAAATGAGTTTTCGGCTTATATGTTGTCTATAAACGTGTGAAAAAATTAGATATTTAAACATTTTTTTCAATGAATAACAGTAAAAACAAGATTTTTCAGTCCAAGTTTTTTACCGTTTCCAACTGTATTTTATTTTTATATTTTTAAACTTGAAATTTACACAGCCATTAGATATTGGGTAAATGCATTTTTGTATAAACTTTGATAATTTTCTGTAGTCTGTGAACTGACATAACTGTACATGCTATAAAAACTTGAAAAGAGTTTTATCCGAAATTCAACAAAATTGTCTGATTTTGTCGTCGGACTCGACCAGCCACCAGTGGAGAACGGTTCCGTTGGCTCACAAATGGATTCGAGATGGTTCGTTAATAAAATTTGTTATCTTGTTGTTTCTTGTCGGATTTTAAGGATTGATAAGTCGAAATTTAGCTCAAATATCAGGCTACAGCATGGTGCAATTTTGTATACATTTACACATAAAAATAATGAGTAAAAGGTGATTAAGAGCAAAACCAATTATTGTTTTCTTATTCTTTTTGCAATAAGGTATGAAATTTGTTTGAGCTTCAAAAAACGATGTACTACAATATTGTTGGTTTAAGTATTCTTTATAAATATTTTTAAACAGAAAAGTGCATATTTACAGATTTTAGGGAGAAACATTAAAAAACACATTATTTCATTGGATATTTAAATCTGTCACTTGAATTTTAGTTGCAGGATTTTATTAAATTGAACAGATTCTAATAGATAAAATGTTGGTCTATAATTTTGTATTAAAATATTGGACACTTATTTTACTAAACATTGTCACAGAGGACGTTAAGTGAAAATATGTTTTTAATGAATGCTATAAAATTACAAAATTTAATGAAAAATTTGATAATTTTGATAATATTTTTAGCTCAATTTCAAGATGTGTCTATTTTTTTAAGCAATGCCATACAAAGTTTATTGATTAAATTAAAAACAAAGACTGTGAATGATATATTACAGAAAAAACATCGAACAAAATGAACTTTTTATGCTCCTTTGACCAATTGTACCATTCATAACATCTGACTATGCCTCCTTAAATAATTTTAATTTTCTTATAACAATTAAGATTAATTGTGTGTCAACAATTATGTTGACACACAGTATATCAAAAATAGTATTAATTCCAAAAAATCAAAATACTTAAACAAAATAGCTTTTAACATTAGTAAAACTTAACCGATTTTTTTTTTTGAGGTATCAATAGAGAGATTAAAAGCTCAGTAAAAATAAAATCAAATACATGTTTTATTTAAATGGTGTAAAATAAATAACAATAGGAAGTATAGCTTCTGGCACCCGTACATGATTACACACACCTTTTTTTTCTACTATAATTTTACAGGGTGTTCTGACACTTGTTGCACAAAATTCTTTACCACTAAAAAAACACACCTTCAATCAAAATATTTGAATGAACTCCTCTTATCCAGGATTCTAATGAAAATTGAATGCTTTATACTAAATTTAATTAATGTACTATTATTTTTAAGAGGTTTACGCTAATACTTTACTTGTTGCACCAAAAATATATTTATCATTGCATTATTTTCGTACATTGTTGTATCGAGTCACTTTTGGTCTAATTTGATCCAGAATTACAAAAATACTTTTAAATTATTAACATAATTTCTTTATAATCCTTCACATCCTCTACTGCTCTCCCTCTTAAAATGCAGTTTAAAAAAGCCAATAGGGGGTTTTTGGGGGACCTAAGACCAGTTATAGAGGATGACATTCTACGTCGATACCAATCAAAAAAATTTATGAATACATTTTTTTCCATCTCCATGGTTAATTTCCTATCTTTCTGGTCTAGTGAACGATAAGATGTCTGGCCATTTCTGTAAGAAAATATTGAATTACTTTTAATAACATAATGCTACAGAGTAAACAAATGAACTTACACTTATGTATGTCTCTAGTTTTAGCAATTTTTTTTCTGTACATCAGATGCAACTTAATTGTTTCAAAAAACTTTATTCCCAGATCTCAATTCACTGTCAAAGCCCGAAACTATCAAAATAACAAAAGTAAATAATTGTAAAGTATACTCCCGAGTGTACTGTTTTTATATGGTTTCTTTTGCATTTGAATTTTGAATTATTTTGATATCCCCAAAGCCATTTTGACCAAAATGCAAACAATAAATAAAACAAATACTTACCCTTATGCCACACACCACATCCTGTCCCTAGTATACTGTTGTAAGCATTAGTTTTTATGTTTCTTATTGAATTGTTTCGCCTCTCCTGTTTATTGTCTAAAACTTTTCTTTCTTAATTATTCACCCTCTGACATTGAAACACAAACAGATAAACAAAAATCACACTTAACTCTGACCTTAGAGCTATTTGACTTTTGGTCGATTTATTTATTCGCCATAAGAAACAGAGACAATAAGATCCTTCCGAATTGACCCTTTGTTTGAAAGAAAATAAAAACATTATTTTCTCTAATTATGTTATTTTTGTTTCGAACTTCTTTGAAAAAAAAAAAAGAATTCTATCAAAGCAAGAAGCACGCACCTAAGATAATTACATTTATGTCGACAATGACAGCATCGTCTTCCTTTACTATGGTTAAAGGGCAAAACAAAAGTTCAAGCCCTTTTTCGCAACTGTGTAAGGTTAACGACCCTATTATTGTTTTAACATTTAAAGTAATAGAAGCGAAAGACTCGAAAAAAACCTTCATTAGCTTTACTTGCTTTGAAAAGAAAGCCACTCGAAAAAGGCTCTGTATACATTTTGCTTTAAGCTTAATGAGCCATTGAAGGAACAATTGAATTTTCAGAAAAGAAATTTAATTGAAAGTACCTACCGTTTACTGAAAGAACGATTTTTGGAAAAATAGCTTTATCTCAAGTTTATCGCTTTTCGGTTTTGACCTTTGAGTAGTTTGAATAAGAAAATGAAAGTAGGTAAGTAAGAAGTACCAAAAACTTATATTTTTCCGATGAAGGTATTTATGAATGTATATTTGTAGGTACGTAGGTAAATTCAATTATAATTCAAATCGGGATAAAAAACTGAGAATTTTTGTTAGAGGTTTAAATTTGTGTTTTTTCTATACACTAAAATTTAAGTAGCCTATTATAAAAAGTTTTCATATTTCTGTTCATTCAGTGCTCGCGCTTATAAGTTTGCAAGAAAAGTATCCGTTGGTTACAACGGGTAAACACAATTGATGTGTAGAAAAAGCTGTGGTTCACTGCGTGTTACCAAATTGATCCCGATCAGTGCCTCTCAATTTCTAGACACCCAACACGCACAAAAACATTTTTAAATGGTTTGAAGTCATCCTGTCGGAAAGGAAAATCCTTCAAAAAATCTTCGTGCTGAATGTTTTCAGCATCTTACAGATTTATTTTTGTAAGTTTAAATTTGCCACATCAACTTTTTCTAAAATATGGCATCAGAAGGAAAGATAACATAAAAACAGCAAAACGCAATTTTTCCTTTTGGGTATTAAAAAGGAGTTCAAGAAGTGGAACTATCTTCACGAAATTTTCCTTCAATAGCAATGAGCGCTCCGATCTAGTGCCTACAAGTATCTTGACTGACAGATCAACATTTTTTTATGAGAATACCCCAACGATAGATGCCTAGAAGCTTACCAAAATGTAAAAAGTTTTTTCACTGACTCAAAAAACGTTGTACATGAAGGAGTGCTTCGCAAAAAGTGAACACAATGGTTTTTAGAATGGTTTGCACATAGCGAAACAAAGCTTTTGAATTAATTTGACGAATTTATTTTTGAACACCCTCGTTAATACCCGCCATAGTCGTAGCATTATCATAGGGATACCGACATAATACCCGAGTTCAAAATCCCCATCCCCTATTACAAATTTACAAATTTATTATCCACAATCACAAAATCTCCAACAAAAAATCCCCAGGAACAAAATCTTCATGCACATAATCCCCAAAGAAAATTCCCATGTCTAAAACTTTCTAACGCATCGATGACGGATAATAGTTTTTAATGCATCGTGAAGTACTTTTTTCTTAGTAATAATTTTAATGACAATGTTAAACTGTTTTTCAAAGCAAATGCCGAAACTACTTTTGCTTGCAGGGTTTAAAAGTTCTTTCTTTTTAACAACTTTTACTGTTTATCAAGTTAAGATGCAAAAACTTATCCTGTTGATGACACAGGTGGGAATAGGTTACACATGTACCGCGTTATCCTGAATATTTTCTGGCGCCAGACATAATTTCTTAGATATATTCGAAATATGGCGAATCTGTGCTTAAGGATTTGGATTTTGGGGCTTATATGCTTGGGGATTTTGCTCTTGGGGATTTAGTTCTTGGGGATTTTGTTCTTGGGGATTTTGTTTCTGGAGATTTTGTTTTTGGGCATTTTGTTTTGGGCATTTTGTGTTGGGGATTTTGTTTTTGGGGAACGGGTACTCAACCCAATATCATACCCCTAAGACCGATTAAGACTTATATCAAAACTATCTTCATTGAGTTGATTTAAGATAAAGTTATCTTCGGTAAGTTCTTTTGCAGCCCTTCCAGATGCAGGAAAAAACCCTAGAAACGATTCTCTCACCTCAACTTTGTCATTCTAGAAGCTTACGTATCTAATGACCTCGTTCTTTTGGTCGATTTGTGATTCAAAAAGTTCGTTTTCGAATATAATGCCAAAGTACTTTACCCAATAATACAATCTGACTCGTGTCTTATCACTTAGAGACTGCTCGATTCTCAACAAATGCTCCATTCAAACTGGGACATATTTATATATAAGTTATATGATTGTGGCCCCGAGAATAAAGATTTTGAAGAGCAAAAAACAAAATAATGTCTTAATGCAGTTTGTATATTCGCACCAATTGATATTTGCAAATAATTCTCGCCTGTTTTTTTTCACTCATTTCCGAAGTTTTCTACTTTTCTAATGGCGATCAGATGCCTCGTGCTCGAATACCCTTCTACCACATATTGGACCCAGTGACGAAATATTGTGATTCAATGACTTTGTGCAATGTGCAAAAAAGTTATTTTGCTTTTACTGATGGCACTACCTATTATAAGTCTGCCACCAAGGGCTGGCCGACTTTTTAATTCTACCGATAATTTTGTTTTCTTAGTGTTTTTTGATAAGTTGTTCCAGTTTTACTTGCTCTATAAAGCTAGTATTGGTATCGTGTCAAAATAATGGAGGATTTAATCAAAATCAACATTACGATAATAAAGAAGTCCAAAAAGGTGATTTTCGTCATGCCGTCCGCCGCCGTGTCGGTCTGTGAGTCTGTAGGTAAGTCCGTGCAATTATTTTTTGTTTTGGAGCTATTCAAGTTTTCTTACAAACGGCTTTAACGATTTTGATTAAAATTTGTGTGAATATTATTCAAAAACTGCATTTTCGGATAACGGAAAAACACAGTTTCCGTTGTTTTTTAAAGTATTTTTGTTTTATTTCTTGTTTGTGTACAAATCGTAAACTTTTCAACCTATTTTGATTAAAACTTGTAAATAATTTGTTTATAAAGCAATATTAACCGTGTTGTATTCAGAAGTGTTTAGCTACTCAGTGTTTTATTTTATTCACAAAACAAAAAAAAATAACACTATTCAGCATTTTTGTGTTTTTGTTTTGCGAACTAAATTAAACACTGAGTAGCTACTCAGTTGAATAAAACAAGACCATTATGAAAATTTGAGCAAAAACTATTTTGTATTTTTTTTTTGTCTTGTCATAATAAAAATCTTAAATTTTAAGGCTGTATTAGCCTTGGACTACAGATTCAGATTCGTGCGGCCCAGTCGTGTATTTAATTTAATATCAGTTTCTGGATGTTGTTGCTAAACTTATCGGGAAGGTTTTTTTTTTAGTTAGACATGATGTTGTTCAGAATTAAATTTTTCATTAAAATAAATAGTGCGGTAAATTAACCCAGATTTTTGACTAGATGCCGCAAAAATATATACGTAATACTTATTCTGCATATTTAAAATCCATATATGAGCAAAAATACGAGTATGTTCGTTTAATACAAAAATAATAATTATTTTTTTGAAGAATGAGCCATGTACAAATAAAATAACATGCTTTTGTTTGATTTTCATTCTTTGTACAACAAACTGAATACACCCGAGAGTAAATTAAAATCACGTTTCCATTCCATTTGATTTAACGATGCAAAGTGCTAATTGGATGCAAAAGCAGCAGCAAGCAGGAGTAAAACTCACAAGGCTCTCACTTCAGGGATAATAATTGGCATGACAGTGTGCATTGATGTGTCACGTAGTTAGTTATGTTGTTGTGTTGGGTCATTCTCATTCTCATCGTTCCAACTACAACATTCTAAAACTGTGTTTTACCTACTCATATGATGCGCTTAACAGGATAACAATACAAAACAAAATAAAATGAAACAATTTTCCTTACAAATAATACAAATGCATGTCCTTTGTTATTTGGCTTCGTACTAATTTGTGTTCGTTATTTTTTCTTCTCTTTTTCTTTCCTTACAGGATAATGAATGAATAAATGAATAAGGAGACAGAGTTAATCTATGTACCCCACTATGTGTATGTTCAACAATTAGTCATCTAATCAAAGACAATCGTTTCAAGTCAGGACCTTTGCAATAGAATCTGCTGGATTCATACGTGTATGTTTTGTCTATCCGGGACCAGTGAATGTGGTGGTGACAATCGCAAACAAATGAAATTGAATCTTTTACTACTTGTGTTCGGTGTATTCCCTTGCTTTCTGTTGAAACAAGAGTCCTTGCAGGATTCATAGTGTTTTGCTTTTATTTGTATTTTTGTTTACATTTTGTGAGTGTTTTTATTTGTGTGCTCCTATTTTACTGGCGCAACGAGCAAACGATATCTAAATGAGTGAACGACACTCGTCGAATCTAAAATGTCGGACGTTGAACAGATTTCCGGCAAAAATGAAATCAAAATCGCGACCGGCCCTAACAAAACATCGGTGAAGCTTCATTCGTTGCCAATACAACATCACCATTATCCACATTCACACCCACATCCGCACCCGCACCATCAACATCATCTAAAGCCGACTCCGCAACAGCAACAACAGCAATATCGTGTGAAAAATCAACATCAGCAACTCTCGTCAACTTTGACGATAGAAGAAGGAACCGGATCTACCGACCAAACCGAAATAGGACACTCACCAAATCGGAGACTCGGCTGCTTTAGTAACGTGCTGAAGGTGTTGTTTTCTACACCTGGTTTAGTGGTTCTCGTTGTTGTTTATTCAGTGATGGGTGCGTTAATTTTCCCACTGCTCGAGGCGCCACAGGATATTAGGAAGAATGTGGCCATCGCAAAGAGTCGAGAGGATTGTTTGAAGGAGCTCTGGATAATAACAGGTAAGTGTGTTTAAACGTAGTATGAGGCGAATCTTAAGTCCTTATGTTTTTTGCAAGAGCGTGAAATATAAGTTTTAATTTTGTTTACATTGAATAGATGAAATTATGGTAATCGTCAGTTTATTGACAAAGACAGAAAATTAAGTTTTTAACGTAATCTGTCAATTTCAAAAATTTTATTTAGTGAAACAGTAAGATCAAATAACATTTTTTATTCAAGAACCATGTTTTTTTGTCATTGCAAGAACTTGCTCTTGTAGATAAAGTTACTATTTATGCTAAGCCTTTTTAATTAAAAATTTGTAAATGCAGTTTTAGAAAAAAAAATTAAAAAGCATAAAATTCAATTTTTTAAAAAATCTGAAATCGAATTGCCCTCTAAAACAAGTATGCAGTTTTGATTGATATATTAAGATGCATTTTTAGAAAAAAAATTTTCAAAATTGTTAGAGCCGTTTTTTTAAAAAACTGACAGACTGACAGACTGACAGACTGACAGACTGACAGACTGACAGACTGACAGACTGACAGACTGACAGACTGACAGACTGACAGACTGACAGACTGACAGACTGACAGACTGACAGACTGACAGACTGACAGACTGACAGACTGACAGACTGACAGACTGACAGACTGACAGACTGACAGACTGACAGACTGACAGACTGACAGACTGACAGACTGACAGACTGACAGACTGACAGACTGACAGACTGACAGACTGACAGACTGACAGACTGACAGACTGACAGACTGACAGACTGACAGACTGACAGACTGACAGACTGACAGACTGACAGACTGACAGACTGACAGACTGACAGACTGACAGACTGACAGACTGACAGACTGACAGACTGACAGACTGACAGACTGACAGACTGACAGACTGACAGACTGACAGACTGACAGACTGACAGACTGACAGACTGACAGACTGACAGACTGACAGACTGACAGACTGACAGACTGACAGACTGACAGACTGACAGACTGACAGACTGACAGACTGACAGACTGACAGACTGACAGACTGACAGACTGACAGACTGACAGACTGACAGACTGACAGACTGACAGACTGACAGACTGACAGACTGACAGACTGACAGACTGACAGACTGACAGACTGACAGACTGACAGACTGACAGACTGACAGACTGACAGACTGACAGACTGACAGACTGACAGACTGACAGACTGACAGACTGACAGACTGACAGACTGACAGACTGACAGACTGACAGACTGACAGACTGACAGACTGACAGACTGACAGACTGACAGACTGACAGACTGACAGACTGACAGACTGACAGACTGACAGACTGACAGACTGACAGACTGACAGACTGACAGACTGACAGACTGACAGACTGACAGACTGACAGACTGACAGACTGACAGACTGACAGACTGACAGACTGACAGACTGACAGACTGACAGACTGACAGACTGACAGACTGACAGACTGACAGACTGACAGACTGACAGACTGACAGACTGACAGACTGACAGACTGACAGACTGACAGACTGACAGACTGACAGACTGACAGACTGACAGACTGACAGACTGACAGACTGACAGACTGACAGACTGACAGACTGACAGACTGACAGACTGACAGACTGACAGACTGACAGACTGACAGACTGACAGACTGACAGACTGACAGACTGACAGACTGACAGACTGACAGACTGACAGACTGACAGACTGACAGACTGACAGACTGACAGACTGACAGACTGACAGACTGACAGACTGACAGACTGACAGACTGACAGACTGACAGACTGACAGACTGACAGACTGACAGACTGACAGACTGACAGACTGACAGACTGACAGACTGACAGACTGACAGACTGACAGACTGACAGACTGACAGACTGACAGACTGACAGACTGACAGACTGACAGACTGACAGACTGACAGACTGACAGACTGACAGACTGACAGACTGACAGACTGACAGACTGACAGACTGACAGACTGACAGACTGACAGACTGACAGACAGACGGACTTCCGGGACCCACTTTTTTAGCATTCTCTACCATCGTAATGTCATGGAAAAATGTTATCTCAACTTTTTTTTTTGTACGAATGCATAACTTGATATTAGTACCTATATCGCAAGTAAAAATAAAAATGGCAATTATTGTATTATTTGCTTAAGAAAATCAAGTAATTTAAGAGCTTTGAGCACCCCCTCTTATTATTAAATAACTTAAAAATCCAATAATTGCCATTTTAACCATTTGAAATGCGGTGAGTCTATTTTAATGTGAAAAATATTATTATTTTAGTAACTTCAAACACAATTTTCCTAGAAAATACCGTTAACTTTGAGTAAACCAGTGAAACTTCTCAAAATCTAAGAAATAGTAGAGTTGCCTTATGTCGCTCACCTAAAGTTATATTTTGTATAATAATACCAAAGAGGTACAAAATGTTATGATTATGTTTTCCTGCTTTTCCAAAATTTATAAATAAAAGATAATTTTTCATTTTGATCACTATCTTTATGATGATTTAAGCCATGTTAACATTTCATAATTGCGACTTAAAATACCAAAAATATTGTATATTTCTAGCTCCAAAGCGTTTCAGGAAATAACTTTCTCAAAAATGACGATCTTACCATTACAATCGTTTATTTTCTTTCAAACGATGTCAAGCGAAATATTTTTTTAGGTTCTCTGGAGTGGTCTAAATTTTGTATCATTATATTGTATGGTTATAATTAAAAAAAAAAACATAATTGTTATTTCACTATAATGTCGGGCTTATAGGAGTGACAAAATGTCATTATTGTTTTCATTAAATTGAAATTAATGGAAAACTTGTCACTATTTTGCCATTAATGAAGAGTTAATGACAAAAATAATGCATTTGTCACTCGTATAAGCCCAGCATATTTCGGAATTGTCCCCACTAGGTATGGTCTGCACAAATTTCACATTTCAAACATACCATTCAGAAATCTATACAAATATACCAACACTTAAGAGCTACTACTTGTACTTGAAAAAAGTATTTTCCTTTGTTGATATGTATAAAGAAACACTTTGCCCCACGTTGGGCGCCAGTTTGTTGCACTTTTTTTTCGTGAACAGAAAATTATAATTATGATTTTAAAATAAGAAGCAAGATGTATGCGACGATGCTGATGACGACGACCACGATGTAACCAAATATCCAAGTTGGTACAAGAGAAAAATAAGTCGAATTAGCAACGCGAGTGCAACGAATAGCAATACTGTATGCTACCACCACAGGCTAGCTCAACTAGGGAGTGGGTTCAGTGAAATTGAATTAATGATAATGTTTTTATTTTGATGATTAATAAATTGAAAATTTATTAATTGCTCTAAGATTGAATGTAGGCTAACTTATCAAACTGGATTTCCACAGATGCAAATTGCATATATCCTTAAAATTTAATGCGCACCAGTAATTTCTTTTTGAAAATGAAATCACAAACCTTGTGAGAAAAATCAACGATGGTGAAAATTATTTTTTTAAATAAATGAAAGATGAAGTTTATGATTGAAATATGAATGTTTCTAATGCAGTTAAAATTGAAATAGTAGCTTGGGAAACCTTTTTAAAAAGGAGAAAAACCCAAGATTTTTCAAATAAGAAAAATAACAGAATTTGAATTTAAACAAACGGATCGTTACCGTTTGGCCTTGAAACAGTTTAACAGTTTTGGAACGGGTTGCAAAGTTCCGATAATTCGGAATAATTCCCCGGGGCAAAAACCAAACGAAAAATTAAGTATTTTTAACTCAAGAAATTAATTTTTGTTATTCTCTGCCAAAATTTATAACTTTTCTTCGATCTGTTTTTCGAATTTGAATTTTATTTTAAATAAATTTCTTTAAACTCTTCCTTTATTAACTCGCCACTAAAACTTCTTGAACGCACAAAGTACTAGCCAGAAGTATCCTTCCAGACTTTTTTTTAGCTTGGTAGAACACCTCTCTCTCGACAACCCCAAGTGCATTCAGCCAATAAGAAACTCCGGGTAATCACATCATTATTCAGCGCCACTCAGCAAATTTGCGAGAGTGAGCCACGTTTAT
Source organism: Meliscaeva auricollis (assembly GCA_948107695.1). Classification (NCBI taxonomy): domain Eukaryota; kingdom Metazoa; phylum Arthropoda; class Insecta; order Diptera; family Syrphidae; genus Meliscaeva; species Meliscaeva auricollis. The sequence goes on along the minus strand of OX403619.1, from coordinate 35,730,683 downwards.
GAAATAATTTCGACTTATGTCATTAACATGTTTTAATTGTTTTTACACTTACCGAGCACATCTTATCATTATTTACTTATCGACTTATTACATGAGGCTAACAATTTGGTCTCGCTTACTCGGCACTCTCCTTCTTCCAGACTAATGCACCTCATCATGGAATTTACAGGCCGCTGCGCTGGTATCACTTCCAGTTGCGGGGAACAACATGAACGCATTCAGCCAATCTCTACACACTGATCGAATTTTTAAAAGTAAAGCTTCAAAGTAAAACTGAAAGGAAATCTCAAGCTCAGCGCGTTTTCCCTCAGAATTCAATGTTAAACTTTTCATAGTTTAATACTGAATTCTGAGGGGAAACGCGCTGAGGTTGAGTGGTGAAAAACCTATTTCAATGTTTTTTATTGTTAGGGGGGGAGAAATTTGCTAGTATTTACTATGTCGCCGATTTAACCTATACTTCGTTGGGCTTTTGCGCAGATTTTTTGACTATAAGGACAAGCAGTCTTACAATAAATTTAAAGTAATAAGGTTAGAATTCCCAGCATTTTTTCGATTGAGAGCCCTTTTCCCAAAAACAAATTCCTCAGGGTATTTTATGGCCGATATTGGTGATTAACTTCCCATTTCGTAATCCTGTACACGCTAGTTCTGAGTGAAATCTATACATTGACATGTAATAACTTTATATGTACGTTGTAAATGCATATGTTTGTATAATATATAATAATGAAGAGATTTTAAATTAATGGATTTTTAGAACATGCCATTGAAGAATAATTGGGATGCAATTTTCGTCTGAAAGTAACATAAGGTAAATTTATAAACCTCTGCTTGCCTTTGTTAATAATAAAAGTTCCTAGTTCAATTTAAATTCAATCAAATTTCAATTTTATTTTTCATGTAGGTAATTGAATTTAATAAAAAAATATCCATTATGAATTTAAATTGCTGAGCTTACATTTTATTTTTGGCTCAGTGAGCCAAGAATACCGATTTATAATAATAATTTTTTAATCCTTTTGCTATTAACGTCACAATAATCCCAAAAGCCTTTCTAAACACACGCGACGAATAATTGTTACACAAAATATTATTACCCTGTGTGAGTTATTAATGCATATATTGGCACAGAAAAAGGCATGGTATAGAGAGCGTATAGAGGGAGCCACTGTTTATAACAATGAACGTTGAATGTTAATCACTGTTAATTAAGAACAGCCATGGATGTGTTTTTAAGCTTATTTTTATGTTCGCTCTTGTGCCATTTTCTGCTATGCATTGGTCGCCGCCGCATAGCAATGTTATTATCCTTTGCTACAAGGATAACACAAAATATAACATGTACTGTATCAGTACCTGGATATGAAGTGGAGTGAAGGAGAAAGGACTTTAAATGGTAAATAGTGGAAAAATAAACAACACAGTACCTACATAACCTTCTCTTTTCGTCCTGCGAGTCACAACACTTAAATTTGTTCCTGAGTTTTTAGTAATTTTAAAAGCTAGTACTTTTTTTTAGCAGAAGCGATCGGGTAGGGTTTCCTGATTGAGATATTAATTAATATTTTTTTTTTCTGTGTTTTATGTTTTATGGAAAATCGACAACAAGGGGCTTGCTGTAGGGCTTTCCACACGAAGGCACGTAATAAAAATGTGGATAAAAAGTATTTTATTAGTTTGAGCCATGGTCAGCGAATACAGGAGTTTTTTGGTCACCAGGATAAAATGGACACAAGCACGCACGCACACCTCGATGTGGTTTGTTGTTTGGTCAGTGTATTTTTTTTGTTTTTGTTTTACATTGTGGAATGAAGTCCAGATAATTCGTTTATGTAGGTATGTGAGCTAATAGGATTTTATTTTGATGAAATGTTTGCTGTTGAATGGAAAGTGTTGGAGGTTTCGTTGTTTTTTTGTTGTTATTGATTTTTGTGTTTATTATTATACAGGTGTAATGAATTTTAATAGGTTTTTTAATAATATTTTACTTGTACACGACAGTTAAATAATTTTAATTCTATCTCGTTAAAGTGTTAATTTCCGATTTACCTCAAAATTCATTTACGGTTTAGGCTTACAAATAGAATGAAATATTTGATTTTAATTAAAGATCAAGCAATTAAGGATAGTTTGTTTGTTTTATTTAGGAGCAATTTAATTGGTTATTGTTATTTTTGAAAGATGCTACTCAGCGTTTAGATTTTCGTGTTTATTTGTAGCAAAATGATGAAACCGAATAAAATATATTTTATTTATATCATTTTTTTCCAATTACATAGGTAAGAAAAGAAATTATAAAAAAAGAATAGGTAAATCAAGTATCGACAAACGACCCAATGTTTATACAACGAAGTCTGGTAAGTTTTATATTTATAACTCAAGAACTGATGGGCCGATCTTAATAATCTCTGATTTTTTTGTTTTGTCTGTAATAACTGTAAAAACTTCGGAAAATCATAGCCTCGATAAGTTCTCTCATGCATTGAAAAAAAAAGAAGAAAATCACAAAAAAAAATCCGTATACAATGCCATCTCTGATACATGACAGAAACAGAGCACAAATGCTATCTCTGGTAATGCCAGCAGATGGCGTTTTGTGTACTATCCATTAAGAACTGATTCAGTTGCGAAGTCCTTTCATGCATATGATTTTGATCTAACTGTTAAGGCGTGCACGAAGATTTATCAGCATTTTTTTTTAAGTTTTCGATAGTTATATCCTTTGATTTCGATTTAAATGAATACCTATAAAAGATCGCAAAACACTGCAATTGAGATCATGAAAAAAGAACTGCCCAAAACAAAGAAATTCATAGATAAAAAGCGTGGAATAGGGTGGAAAAAATATGAAAAGTGCCAGAAAAATATGCAAAATACCGCGGACTTCCATGCTAACAAGCGTGGAATACCGTGGAACAAAGCTTAGAATACTGGTAAAAGATCGCAGAATACATTAGAAAATAGCAATGGAGGTCACACAAAAGTGTTCTAAATATAAAGGGAAAAAGCGTAAAATACTGCGGAGAAAAGCAAAGAAAGTCACAGAAAAAAGCGGAAAAAGTCGCGATAAAACGTAAAATGTCGCACAAAAAAGTGAAATACCTAGACTAGCGCAGTAGAAATCCTGGACAAAGGCGAGGATACTGGTTAAAGAAGTTTTAAATACCACACGACCCATACACTTCTTTCAGAGGTTTTTTACACTTTTTTCGCGTTTTCCAGGTTGTTCCATGATTATATGAGAAAATCATGGAACAACAGCTGTATGTGGCCTGCTCAAACTTCAAATTTATTTGTTTATTCTCCAAACGAAAAACAAAACAAAAATATTCTGTATCCAACAGCGCTTGATACAAAGATTTAAAATACTAAAATTAGGCAACATTAAAGGATGATAAGTCTTGAGGGTAATGAGCTACTGTAGTTTAGTTGTACTCCAATAACTAACAATAAATTTGTAAACGACCGTGTTAACAACAACATAAAAATCCCTCTTAAGGGCAGTATAGCGTCTACCGGGTCAGCTAGTAGTGTAAATAAATCCAAAAAGAGCATACATTTTGGTTACTCGCTCGTGCACCGTGCAACCAATTGTATTAAATATTTGTCAAATATTTTTTTTTTACTTTTTTTTTTAATTTTTATCTGGAGGAAAAATCATATATGATAAAAAAAGTTAACTTCAATCTTGAAAAATTATTTATTTCCAACTTCATCAAAGCGCATGGAGTGCCCAGCCAAGTTTTAGCAACTTTGGCACTACACCCGTATGTACAGGAACACACTCAGGCCATTTTCGACCCCTCTCTAACTTTTAAACAAATTAGGCGTGGAATTTCAAATTTTCAATTTTTGTTGAGGTCAAGACACCTAGCTCAGCATATTTAATTGACTAAGCATGAGTGGTTTATGAGATACAGGACTTCAAAAATTGCTAAAACCGTAACTGACTGACTGACTAACTGACTCACTGACAGATTATCAAAATTATGAAGCACTTCCTGTTACCCTAGAACCTTGAAATTTTGCAGAATGGTAGAGTCTTGAAATTTTGCACAATGGTGGTTATATAAGGAAAAAATACAAAAATTGAGAGCTTCTATTAAGGGGGTGTGGTATCCGCCCATATTCCCCGAATAAGACTAAAATCATCGTATAGTTTTGAAATTTTGCATAATGGTTGATTTTGCCATGCATAGATATAAACAAATAAAACAAAAATTTTCGATTTTTGCATTCAGGAAGCGTGAAATCCGTCTGCAATATGATCAAATGCCTATAGGATGGACTTTCAAGCATCGTAGAAACTTTTACTTTGACAAATAGACCAAAAGTTTAAAATATTCCAATAAGGGGGCGTGGTATTCATCACTATTATCAATTTGCTATTGAAAATTTAAAACTTTACATAGTGGAAGTATTTAAGGTATTAGGTACACGTTTCCCACGTCCTAGTGGGTGTAGACTCTGCCTGATTTTCCAATAAAGGGAGCGTAAAGTCAACTAAATACCCAAAAAGTTATTCTGTATTTGGAACAATTTTAAAAAGTAATGAAATCACAACAAAAACAGAAGTGTAAAAAGAAAGCCAAGTTCTCCTATAAAAACAACTGTATCTATTAAGTCTTCCACAAAAAGGAGTGAAATATAAAAGGATACCAAGTTCGTAGTTCCCTTAAAGTTCATTTATTTTGCCAATGTAGGTACTAGGTGTATGGAGAAATTGACAAATAAAATAAATGAATTTTAAGGGAACCTGGTACCCTTTTATATTTCACTCCTTTTTGTGGAAGACTTAATAGATACAGTTGTTTTTATAGGAGAACTTGGCTTTCTTTTACACCTGTGTTTTTGTTGTGATTGAACTTTTAAGAAGCTTGACTCCCCCCCCCCCCCCCCCTTCCAAAGTACGGCTATTGCCCTGGCTCCTTCCGATACTAACAACTGAGCAAAAATTAGGGACTTATTGAACAAGTATTATGGATTTAAGTCCTACTTAGGTTTGGGCATAGTCGCATAGTTTAAGTATGGAGTTATGTCTCTGCGCCATCACTATCTCTCACGAAACCTTGAATACCGATTTAGGGTATGTTCAATGGACATGCCCCTATTTCAGCGGTTTTCTGAATCAAAATTTATTTAATTTGGGAAAAAAAATAAAAGTAACATAGGGCCAAATTGGTCTTTTGACCCTTTCCGAAGGGGTCAAACGATATAAGGCCAAACGTTAGAATTTGGTCTTATGTTACTTTCTTAAGGCTTCATAAGGACAAATACAGAGATATGGGCATATGTCACTTGGCCTTAATTCACTTGGCGTTGGCCTTATGTAACGGCACCAAACAAATATGCTACTATAATGAGTGCATTATTGTTTGTTGGCTGTTGGGATGTATTTTTTTATTTTGACTTTATTTCTTAGAATATTATTATGTACTCATTCCATCAAAACGTTGTTAACAACCTCTATCCCATTCAAAAAATGTTTTTTTTTTATTTTTTCTTGTTTCAAAGCCATCCTTCACGATGTATTGTTTTATAATCTTTTTTTTTATGAATTTTATATAAAATAAAATATTTTTATGTTACTCGTAAACCTAGTATAGAAAAGTGTTACTTTTATGATCATGTTTAAAACATCGCAACGAAATTTGAATTTTTATTATAAACGTGTATCCTGATCCCATTTCAGTTATCTGATTTTCTTTAAACTTATTTCACAGTCCATTAAAAAACAAAAAAAAAAAAACTGAAATGCTCTTCCATTAAAATATAAATCTTTTTTTCTTCCATCGGCATCAGCTTCACCTAATTCAATATTATTGCCTCTTAATTTGTTTCTATTTCGAATAGTATCCTCTCATCCTTCCTGCATCATCAAACTTCAATTAAAGTTGAGCACTCCTCCAGGAGCCCTCCAATAATAAAAAAAAAGAACATCTCAGTTTAGCTCACCTCAGCTGAATAGCTCTTCTTTTCAGCTTCTTGCATCAGCATTAATAGCTGCCACAAAAGCTCAAGATACCTACTATAAAAGCACAAAGCAAAAAGCACCCTCAAATTCCACCCATAAACCCCCTCGTCTTTTGGCACTTATGCACGCCCAAAAGGTGCACCAATATCTCTTCCGCACTATGCCATTCCAATCTCAGCCGTATACCTACAATTAAAATCCACTTTACAAGCTTTTTATATAGGCAACGGCAGCGGTGACGATCTGCTGAGTCTGCATGTTAGTTACAGGTACTTATTAAACAGGTGCCTCCACTTTCGGTCCTTTTTATGGTAGTTCCTATTCAAGGCACCTCAGCAGCGCTCGGTGGCAGGCGTGTAGGCCAGGACGATGGCCATATTGTAATGAAAAGAAATCTGAGCTCTGAGCACCACCACTAAAGGCACATGAAAGGGCGTGAATGGGTCTCAAAGCGGATTGAGAGTAACAGTGAGAGAGTTTCGCTGAATTGAATTTCATAGCAGGCTTGTGTTACCTTCACCTATTTTTCGAACAAAAACTCACAAAAACAACACGGATTCAAAACAAAAAAAAAAACCTTTGTCACATCGTCATCGTCGTAGTGTCGGCAGAGTCTTTTTATCGTTCCCGTTGTTCATTGCTCAATCTGAAGTAAATTGAATCGGAAACTGGTGAACAAATTGCATGTAAATGGAGGTAATGGTGGGCGTTTTTCCGAAAAGATGGGGCTGCCGTCGCCGGAAGAGAGGCGGTGAAGTTTGGTAATTTCCCAAGGGATCGTTTGTTTAGAATACTTTCCCAGCCCTTTCCAAAAACCCAAACAAAAAGGGATTACAAAATGCGTTGAAACGACATGATGGGGTAGAAGATTCTTTTCGACATGAAAACGAAAATGATTTGTTTTATGTAGGTTTGTAAATTTGGTGTTATTCGAGAAAAGGGATTAATAAAAATAGGCGGCCCAAGACGAGCAGTAAAGCATCCCTTCGAGTATTTATTTTGCAATTTTTAAAGTTGTTTTTTTTTATGTATTTTTTTATTTTTTGTCTGTTCTGTGTATTAGGTTTATTGAGAAATTTTGAGTAGGTGTATGTTATTGGTATTTAAAATTGTGTTTTGAATATTATCTTTTTTTTCCTATCGGTTCTTGGTTGTTTTTAGAAAAGGTATAGGCATACAGATACAAAAAGTATGGAAAATACTTTAAAATTAATAAAAAAAATTGATTGAGAAAAAGTTCTAGATGGGATACAAAGTTTAATTTTTTTTATTGTCTTGTGAGTTGTTAAAAAATACAAATATACATACATAGAAGAAAATTGCTTACAAAGTTTAATTTTTTGCTTGAACAAATACTGAAAATTGAGTAGGTAAGGTATTTCAAATTAAAAATTGTAAGCTGGAACTCTAATTCTTATTGTTGTTATCCTAAGTATTGGGTAAAAGGAGTGAAGTTGTCTGTGATTTGTTCATCTTTCGGGTTAGCACTTTTTTTCTAAGCAATTAGTATTTTTTTTATGTAATTAGTGTCTTATATTTCAGTGCAATTACTTTCCTCATGGTAGTCAAATTGTCCTGATATTTATCTCTTTGAATTTTGCATTAAAAAGTATGTACTTTTAAATCATGTGCCATTTATATTAATTTTATACGAAAATGTTCTTTAATTAGTCTTTGGGTAATTCATATGAGTAAATACTCTGTTCTAAGGACAAATTGCCTGACAGCCGAGTAGAACTAGTAGCGTTTGTTTGTGGTTGTGTATCTGTTAATAAAATATCCTACTAGCTGAATTACCAGCAACCAATTTTTCCCTACGAGTCATCTGCCAATAATTCTGCTAGGATTTTGAAGTGCTTGACTGTTTTATTTTTATCCCAAAACATTCAGAAGCAATTTATTTGACAGCTTCTATTTAGCTTTTTAAATACAAAAACAAAATCTTTCGGGAATTTGAACTTTTTACTTGCTCTATAGGGCCAGTATTGGTTTCGTGTCAACAAAAAAAATCGAAGTTTAAATCCAAACTAACATTAGGATGATGGACAAGTCCAAAAAATTGGTTTTCTTTATGCCGTCTGTCGGTCTGTGAGTCTGTTCGTCGGTGCGTCCATCTGTACAAAGAACCACAGTCTAAACCGGTTGATGGATTTGCTTAAAATTTGGTACATGTTCCTTTTTTTAATTTCCAAAGTAGATTTTTTTTGTTTTTGAATATCTCGATTATAACGGTTTCAGTTATTGGATTTTTCTCGAAAACGGCTCTAACAGTTTCAATTAAACTTAGTGTTTGTTATTGAATGAGTGATTGAAATAATACTAAATTTTTAGTTTTTTCTCAAAAAATTCGAATAAAGGAAATATGATGAACACGCTTTTCGTAAAATTTGTAAAAACTTTTAGTTATCTCCTTATATATCATTACTGGCTCAACCAATTCCTTTCAAAACTTACCAAAATGTTCTTCTAATGATTTTGAAAAGTATTGTGTATTTAATTTTGTAAACAAAAAACAAAACTAAAAGAATTAAACAAAAAATATTTATTTTTAATATGTATCTTTTATTTTGTTTTCTTATAAATATACAAAAAATATGTTAATTCTTTGAAACACAAGAGGAAGTTTGTGCGATGCAGTCGTGCACTTTATTTTTGTTTAGTGTATTAAGTGTTGGTATTGCATTATTTTCTTCTTGCTGTTGGAAGTCTTTTTACTTCATATTCTTGCTGCAAAATAATTTGTTTTCTTAAAATATACCAATTTTCCTGCCATCCTGTGTATCCTTCTCACAAGTGATCTGCCCCCTAAATAAATTGGGAGAGAAAATCTTCCCCAGAAAGGGTCTTATGCGAGTTATAGGATATCGCCGTTTAAACTTCTTTAAATGGAAAGACATTTTGACCACCATTTATTATGTATCATAGAATTAGTTGATCTGCTTATGACGGCGGATGGTTTGTTTTTAAAAAGTATTGATTCCAGATAATCAGCTTTGATTGCGTATATTTTCAATCGTCATATTCTCATTGCGTTAAAAGCTTCCTTTCGGGGAGTATATCTGGAATAAGTGGAACTGTTGACCACAAAGTCTTTAACAACGAATTTTAATCCACCAGCTATCCAGTCAACCAATTCCATTATCAAAAAATTGATATCGGTATCTGAATAAAGTTTCCTCTAACGAGACGAATCTATTGACCACTGAGTCCCTAGATTTGTCTGCCCACCTTGATGAGAACCCAACAGACCATTTAAGTAAAAAATGAGAAGATTGGGTACGAAAGTAACGTGGGACGGTTGTAAGACTGAGTTTTAACAAAATTGTGCCACATAAAGTTTAAAACGTAAAATTTTTATGAAAAATTAATATATTTTTTGGTGAGTTTTTCAATTTATCTTTGTCAAACAATTTTTTTTTAATGAAGTGGTAGTGGTCTAACTAAAGATGATTTTGTTCTGAAATTAATATAGTTAATGTTAATAGTATCGACTCAATAGCTTTTTCTTAATAGAATCTTTTATATAAAAAAAGGGATGTGGACGTTTGTAACATTTTAACGATCAGTGAATTTCAGCCACAAGATATATTAAACATCTATTAAACGGGTCTTACAACTACTTTCCATAAACCAACAAAGGTCATTACAAAAATCGTAAAAAAAAAAAACAATTTGGTACCATTTTTTTCGGAAATACAAAAGGAGTTCCCATCGTCAGTATTGAAGCTGCTAATAAATCATAATGGAAGCAATCGGCGTTCATTAACCTAATAGAACACCTCGTAAAACATTCTTAATTTTGGATATGTACAATATGTAAGTTAAATCAATATTTCTCGTTTATTCTATTACATTTATATGGTGATACAACCGTCCTTTCATCGTGTTACAATTGGTACAACGAGAAGGACGATTGTAACATTCAAATTTCACCTCTTTTACATAGCAAATCATCAATATATGCCTTATTCTGTTTGGCTATGTATTTTGGGTTATGCCACAAAATATACAAAGTGTTACTTTTGTGACCTACTAAATTTTTAAATTTGATTTTCAGAGCAGGTTTGCTCGAAACTAGGTCAATATACTGATAGGACACGACTTTATATTTTGACAAGAACTTACATAAATTTGTATTTGCAGAGAGAATGCTCCTTGATTCACTTATGTATCTCGTATGTATTTAAAAACACAATGCAGAACGATTAAAGCCTTAAAGTCGTTTCATATTTATTATTTATTTTATATTCCCACAGTATTTTATTAACAAACAACTTTCATTTACTTATCCGATCCCAATGCGTTTACTTTTGAAAACATTTCTTGTGTGTTACCAAACAAAAAAATAAACTCCAACCACAAAGCATCTCTTCAGAATCCAGAACCAACATTTCCCACACACTCTGACTCCGACCAACTTTCATACAAAAGAAGCTTACATAAATTCTATTTCCTTTTGCAGCAAACGTCCGAGTCTATAATCTTCTATAGCAAAATTGTGGAAAATAATGAATGGAAAAGTTTTTAATCCTTTTGTCGGTGTATTTTATAACTTTCCCATAAAAGAGAATATTTTTTTTCTGTACTATTACTCTCTTGCCTGCTCGGAAGGTATAGTGTTACACATTCGCTTTGATTACACAAATACTGAAATACCTACTGATAGAGTCTGTCCCATTCAAATAGCCATATCCTTTTCTATGATTTTTTACGGTCACTTGATTTATACTTTTCACACAAAAGTAGCACAATTATTACTTCCATCATGACAATGTTCAGAAATGGGATAAATGAGAACGAAAGATACAACTATACGTGAAATATACTCTTAATTGCTATTAAAAAATGTTATTCTATTCCTGAAAAGAGAATTATAAAAAGTTGGCCCTGCATGCCAAACCAAACCATTATTGTAAAGCCCCAAGGATCTTAAATTTAAAATTGAAAAGACTGACCTCATTTTTGGTCACGTTTTTGATCTGCACATTTTTGAACCTTTTTTTTATTTTTCAAAAATAAAGTTTCCTATGAATTTCAGTAATTTTTTTTGTATTTATGTTTTAGAAAAGTTAAACGTTCTGTACGAACAGAATTGGACCATGTTGGTGCACGAACAACTGCGACGTTTCGAGGGATCAATTGTGGCAGCAACACGAAATGGTGGAGTCGTTGGAGGATTTGCTTCAGCGTCGACAGCAGTGGTGACTACGACCGGATTTGAATCGGACAAAGGACGATGGTCTTTCAGTGAAGCCCTTCTTTATTCTGTGACTGTGATAACAACAATAGGTAAGTGTATTTGAGGTGGATTCTATATGTATAAAGGTAGAACCAAAAAGAATTCTCTCATAATTAAACAGCATAGTCATGGACTTAAGATTGTGGTTTATTTGTGAGATATACGAGAATAATGGTAAAAAAGGATATTTTTTGTGTTAATTTGAATTTAAATTAACTTTTGAAGGGGATTTTTGAAAGTCAAACGAAATGCAAACAAAAAAATGAGGTTTATTTGTTTTCTTTGACATTCACAAAAAAAGCTTAATGAGAAGAGAAGGGTTAAAGGCAATATTTAAAGCAATTTTGTGTCTGAATTTTCATTTTAAACGGATTTAATGTGACAGCCAAAGTTTTATTTTAAAAATAATGAAGGTGACAATGAAAATAACCTCAGCTAAAAATGTAAACAAAAATTAAAATTAAGCGTGTGGTCCCGTTAAAATTTTATAAAAAAACAGCAGTATATTATATATTTACGCGTTGCATAGTTAAAACATTCATACAATTTCTTCAGATTAAAATTTAAATAGTTTAAAAATACTTTAGAAGATCTTAAATACAGAGAGTATTGCTCAATAGAACAGAGGGTATAGCACAAATTTTTAAACATATACCGCACCTTCACTTATCCTCAAAAAACACAATTTTACCGTTTATTTAAGTATATATTTTTAGGAATAATTTTAATTCTATGTTGAAGATGACTAATTAAATATTCATGCCATATTTGATCAATCTACCATCACTTTTAAAAGGTTTTCTGTCATAAGTTAACTGTTGTACTGGTAAAACAGGCGATGCATGAAAATGGGCTCTAACTTTTTTCAGGGTTGGGTACCCTATCCCCAAAAACAAAATCCCCAACACAAAATCCCCAACACAAAATCCCCAAAACAAAATCCCCAAAACCAAAATCTCCAGAAACAAAATCCCCAAGAACGAAATCCCCAAGAGCAAAATCCTCAATCCTCTAAGAAATTATGTCTGGCGCCAGACATAATTTCTTAGATATATTCGGAATATGGTGAATCTGTGCTTAAGGATTCGAGTTTTGAGAATAATTAGGGACAAAATTTCAGTTTCCTTTTCTTCTTCAACATTGTTTTTTGAGCGATAAAAGATCTAGTTTATTTTTTCAAACTATTCAGGATAACGCGGTACATGTACCTATAACCTATTTCCACCTGTGTCATCAACAAGATAAGTTTTTGCATCTTAACTTGATAAGCAGTTAAAGTTGTTAAAAGGAGTTTCGGCATTTGCCTTGAAAAACAGTTTAACATTGTTATTTAAATTATTACTAAGGAAAAAGTACTTCACGATGCATATAATAGGTACCTACATACATTAAAAACTATTATTCGGCATTGATGAGTTAGAAAGTTTTTGACATGGGGATTTTCTTTGGGGATAATGTGCAGGGGATTTTGTTCCTGGGGATTTTTTGTTGGAGATTTTGTGATTGTGGATAATAAATTTGTGGATTTTTAAAAGTGTGGGGATTTTGTGTTTGGGGATTTTCAACTTGGGTATTATGTCGGTATCCCATTTTTTAAATGTCATTTGATCATGTTGGGTGTGGCTTATTTGGATTCAAGGTTAAAAAATTTACTTTAATAATATACCTTATGCTTATATTTCAACAACATTTTACCTTTCTCTATTATGTACCTACCGTTAGAAATTAACGAAATAAAATAAAATAAATAAATTAAATGTTTGCAATTTTGTATTATGTTGCAGGCCTAATATATTTAACGCGTCTTGGGCCTCGTTCTTGTAATAAAGAGACTTTGCTCTGTTATGGGAATGAAAAACTCTATTTCAGTTCGAAAACTTTGAAAAAAATCAAAGAAAACACGAGTTTGAGAAATTTTGCCATTCGTGCACCATTGGCGTTGTAAATTTGTTAAACGATAATTGTTGATTAGTAAATCTTTTTTTAAGGTTCAATTCTCAGCCATTTAAAATTAAACTTTCTTGTACCTACTTTTCATTTAAAAACCTACCAAAAAATCTAAAGAACGGAATACTGGATTCCCAAGATGTATATTGTGCTAAAAGTCATTATTTAAGTTTTGGAAAAGTTTGGAATTCCAATGTACATTATTTGTATTTTTTTTTTTTTAACTTTTATAAGATAAGAAATAAAAAAAAAAATAGTTCAAAAATTTAAATTTGTGAAGGGTCCATACGAAAGTGTCATTTTTTGTGGTTTTTATTTAAAAGTACAGGAAGATTTTATTGGAAATGGTGCAAACTTAAAATAGTTTTCCTAATCCTACACATTTTCTTGCCTTTACAGATCCAATTATCTTGAAGTGATCATTTTAAAATTCAAAAATTCAACGAACGTGTTTTCTCTGCGTTTCATGACTTTAGCAGACCTCTTGTGTTAAAAAATCGCACTTCATATTCAATAATGAATTGAAAAAATTTTCAATCTCAACACATACTTTCATTTAATAACCATTAGGTTTATAAAAACTGAAATAATCTTAAACTTAATTGGTTAGGACCCTTATCGAGGCTTACGGGATCAACAAACTAATTAATAATTACCGTTGTACTTTACGAAAAATGTTATTGTATTAGTATTCCTTTGAACATAACCTTTATACAAAAATTTATTCAAAACTAAGTGTTAAAAAAAAAGTTTTGAAGAACATTTAAATTCAATCCTGTTTTATGGAAAGTCCCTGCCAAAAATAAGACAATAACCTTGGAAGCTATGTTAAAGTAATCTCTATACTGCTCAATCTTTTTTAATTATGCACTGCGTAAAGATGTCCACTTTTTAAACTTCATAGTCATTGTAATTTTGGGTTTGATGACAGCCTCAAGTTTTTGTTTAAACACAAATCTAAATGTTACCCTACTTGCTCTAAAGAAAAAGTCAAAATTTCATTTAAAAAGTAAATAACTTTCCATAAAAGAAAACAATATTTCCGTTTATCATAATTTTGTTATTCAAGTGCAATCTCCTTTTATCCATAGACTTATTGCCTCTCTTGTCGAACCGACATCCTTTACTTCAAATACCCAAGGTCATTCCACTCAATGCCATCTAATCTAAAGGATTTTGTTTCATTCTTGGTAGATATTTGTTTTTTTTGAACAACTGCCAAAAGCTTAATATCTGTTCATTAAAGTGAAAACAGTTTCACTTTATGCCACTTCTATATAAAAAAACATTCATTTCCTTACGGTTACTGCTTCAGGCCCTAAGCTATGAATGAATAACGCCCAAAGGAAGAACATAAAGCAACGTTAAAAGATGCCATTATGCTCCATCACCACAGTAAAATAATAAAAAAGAAAAGCCCAGCACTCCTCCAACACCCAAAACCGAAAGGTAAAATATCCAAAAACATCCTCCATTCCATACACTCTATACAAAATACAAATATACTGTACACATGTACATAAACATGAACACTGAAAGCAAAAAAATAAAAAGGAAATTCAAATGATTTCCCTCCGTTTATTTACTGTAAGGTCCCTTACTCAAAGACCCTACTCATTCATTCAATTTTTTGTTTGCTTTCTCTCTTCCAACTTCTTTTGTTTGCCGTCATCTTTCTAGGCCATGGTAACCTGACACCGAAATCTTCCGCCGGAAAAATCGCCACCATCCTGTATGCCTTAATTGGAGTTCCTTTGATGTTGATGTGTTTATCGAGTCTTGGCGGCCTGTTAGCCGAGGCCCTGCAATGTACATACACAAGGATATGTTGCCGTTTGCAAAAAGTCCAACAACAGCACAAACAGCAGCTACAAAAGAATAGAGGAACAGCAGCCGATGGATTAAGGAGAAAAAGTTCGGATTCTATGGGCTCCAGTTCCTGTCATGGACAATCGCATGAGGTAAGCCAAACGCTAAATTATAATTGATTATAACATTGTTGTTGTTGTTGTTGTTGTTGTGGGCTGACTTTGAATTAATTGGTATTTGTTTGTATAGGGTTAGGGTAAACATAATGGGAGGGAGAGCTTAAGATTCATATTTAGATCTTGTTCGTGTGTGGAAAGAAAATCCACAAATTAGTATTTTAGTAGAAGAGAAAGTTTCTCTTGTGGAGCGGAGCAATGGAGATGTAATTTGCTTCAAGCTAAAAGGATGAAATTGGGAATAACAATGGGGGATATATGGCTAATCATGTTGACCATCCCAAAGGATTATTAGATATAGAAGAGGATATTTAATGTTGTCGATGGAGAGAGAAGAGTTATTTTGGCATGTTTGCAGGAACTTTGTGGGTCTTCAGTATGGAATGCAATTATCTTAAGTCTTCACGCTGGAGGCCATAGATTTTGAACAATTTTATGATCCAAAAGTACCTTATGTAATATGCGGAAGGTGGAAGTTTTTGGAATGGCTTCTATATGAATATCATTTATGTTTAATTTATTAATATACATTATTTTAGGATGCCTGCCATTCTTAATATAATGAACATACTATATTATAGCTGTTGCAGCGCTGTAAAAGTTTAAAGTCTTGGGTCAAAAATCCATTAGCTAACTTTGTTTTTAAACTTAGTTCATATTTTCAAGGAATGTTTTTCTTTTTTTTAAGATTTCCTAGTCCAAAATTATGCAGACATAATCTTAAACTTGTTTGTATGATTCACATGCAAAAGCAATCAATAAACTTACTCCTAATAGTTTTTGATAAAATTTAAAATAAAAAAAAAAATTTCTTTTTAGTAGGCAAATACGCCCAAAATAATTTTTAGTCCTCTTACTTTTATTGATCCAGAAAAAAAACTTTTTCCATGAAATGTCAATACACTTTTGAAAAAACAAATGTTTTTGAATTTATACTTCTTTACCGGCGTTTTAAAAATATTCAACCAGGAGGTACTAACACATATAGGTACTTTTTCAGCCCATTATTACTGTTTTTTTCCCATTATATACTGGGTTTATTTTTTTTTTTTAATTTTTCATTTTGTGTCCAACACAATAAATTTATCAAATTACAAAAGTCGGCCATTGTTATTGATAACCTGACTGATTAATTTTCTACACTATAAGATAAGTGATAGAAAAAAACTTAATACACCAATAGATAGGTGGTATAATGTAAGGTTCTGATAAGACGGGTTTTTTTTTAAATTCCATCGGAAAAATAGGCAAAAGATAAAAAAAGATAAACCTCAAAAAGTAAGGGTTAGAATTATAAAATAAATTTTATTGAATAGATAAATTGAAATGATGATTAGTTTTGGTTAAGAAAAAAATTCAAAATAATCAATTTTTCATGTTAAAAATTAATTTCCAAAATCAAATATTTTTGAGACCTCTGAAAATGATTATTGCGCGGGTAAGAATCAATAGATAAAAAAAAACTAGGTGTCTAATACGGATCATATTCAAAATGTTTTTTGAGCTTTAAAAAACAAATACTTTTTTGAAAATTTATTTGGATGGTTTAATTGATTTTAAAAATAATGGAATAACGGGAAAAATATTTTGTCAAAATAGCTTTTAGCTTTATGTGTTGTTGTGTTGTCTATACACGTGTAAAGAAATAAGTTTTTAAACATTTTTTTTCAATGAATAACAGTAAAAATAAGATTTTTCAGTTCTAGATTTTGTTTACCGTTTCCAACGGTATTTTATTTGTATCATTTTTATTTTTATATTTTCAAACTTTAAATTTACACAGCCTTTAGATTTTGGGTAAGTTTTTTTTTGTACAAACTTCCACAATTTTCTGTAGTCTGTGAGCCGACATAAAGGTAAAAAGAATTTTGTTTACTCGGTGCTTAATTACTTTAACGTAAGCCTCATAAAAATATGATTCAACTATTAAGCATCAAGATACCTTTAATTTGATGTATCACACATAACTGTACATGCTACGAACTTGAAATGAGTTTCATAAAAATTCAACAAAATTTAACAAAATTGTCTGTTTTGGTCGTCGGAACTTGACCAGCCACCAGTGGATGACGGTACTGTTGGCTCACAAATGGACTCGAGATGGTTCGCTTAAAAAAATTCTAACTTTTTTGTTTACTGTGGAATTTTAAAACTATTTGCAAAAGAACCATTATCTCTATCCTAAAACAAACACTTTTTCACAAAAAACATTTCGATGCACTCTTTTGGCTTTTGGTCCTCATGGCAAATGATACGTTCATGTCAAATTTTATTGCTGTACCAAAATGTAAGAATGTAGATAATCTTTAAGATATAAAAATTTTCATTTAAATTTGTCAATATTAAAAATACCTATTTCAAAAAAATAAAATTGGTCGTTACGAATGAAATCAAGTCGTTTTAGCGATAAAAATAAACTTTTTTGTATTTTAGGGTTCATACCAGTTAGTTTCTATCATTTCAAATAGTTTTAGTAACAAAATTAGATTTAAAAATGCATTAAATTTCATTTGTTCGTTCATTCGCTCATCCGTTGGTCACTCTCATGTGCGAGGCCCTTTATAGTCACTTGGAGTAGTCATTTGGCCATAGTTTTGATATCAATAGATTCAAATAAGAATTTTTTAACATTTAAATGATCTCTCAAGGATAAAAGAACACTTAAAGTTAAACTTAACTAGGATCTTGTGAATTTTACCAAACAATTATCAAATCTTACCACGTGCACATGGTCAAACATTTTCTACGGCACCTTTTTTCTTTCGTAATAAGCTTAGAATAAAAAAAAAAACAATTTCCTCTTAGTTTATGTACAAAAATAATAATGTCTAGCTATGCGTGCATTCATCAAAATCACAATTTAATGTCAATATGACTGCTATAACTGAAAAAAAGTATTTCACAACAAAATAAAACCAGGAAAAGGTATTAACTTTTACCCATTAATTGTAGAAGAATGCAATTACCTTAAGTCATCGCGTTGCGTTGGAAGTTATTTAAAAATCAGTTTTTATGATTTAATCCACAAGAACCTGATATTAAACTCGGAAATTTTCAGGGCATCCACCATAACTGTATGCCATAGAATTCAACATTAAAACTTGCCTTCGGCTAAATAAAATGAACAAAAAAAATGCAAGCAAACTGCAGTTTACGGTTATCAACTGTAATAATACACTTCTATGGGTTTTTACGGACTTCTAGTGGTAGATGGAAAGTTTATTACAATTTTGTTTCTGTTTTTTTTTTATGTTATGTTTACTTGGGCACGAAATTGAGGGTTATGTACAGAAAACGGTGGGTTTAAAAAGTGTAGACACAGTATATATGTATAGAAAGGCAGGAAAAATGAAGACCATGAAACACTTAGTGTACAAGTACTTACATACATCTTGCATTTTCAGCGCGCTATTATTTTTTATTAAAAGTGAATAACTTTGTTGCGTCTTGCATCTAAGTTAAACTCTCACTGAAGTAGGAACACTTGAGATGGAGAAGTTTTTTTGTTTGTCTGATTAAAGAATAGTAGAGTACATTGAACTTTTTGTTGATCTTTCAAACTATTAGGTGAAGCCGGTATTCAAGTAGAAGTTATTTACCTTATTGTTTTATATAAATTTTGGAGAAAAGGATGGGTTATGAATTGAAAACTAGGTTTTATTATTTGTGGAGATAAGTATGAAGGAGCAGATAAACCCAAGGAAAATTCTGCAAACAAATAAAATACAATTTTCCACTTTTTTTCGTAACAATATAAACAATTTGCACGTTCAGAGAAAAAAATATGTCTAGAAATAAAATGTTTCAAAAGCAACCACCGGTTAATTCTATTTTCCAAAACAAACTTTTTTTTTTTGTTTGGCTAAACTACGAAAATTACTTTTCTTAAATAACACTCATTGTTAGTTCTTAAATAGAGTTTTTCACTCCCAAAAACTTAATAATTGTTGTACGAAAGAACACAGCAAAACTTTTCAGTGTCCATTTTAAAGTAAATTAAAATGAACTTTGTTGCAGCAGGACCTTGCTTTGAAACATGGATAATTCCTTTCTTCAACAGAGAAAAAGTTTTTCTGAAACTTCTATATTTTTTGTTTTTCTTTTCTGTTGCAAAAATAAAACAGAAAATATAATCGGAATGCTGTCACTTGTGAAAAACCATGGTTCAATGATCCATTTGGGAGAACCATTTAGCCAACGATGACATGCTTCATTTTGGGTTGACATCGCTTGCCAACAAGGACACTGACAACGTATTTAGTATTGTGTTTTTTGTGTTATTTGATTTCCTAAACTTTTGATACAATTAAAGTTTATCATGTTCAATGATAAAAAATGGATCTTTTTTCTGTTATATGGGTGCTTTAGCATGTTGAAGAGAATGAAAAAAATTAAGGTTGAGAGGATATATTTCCCACAATCTGAAAAAGACAGTTTTTTATATGTTTCTTATATTTTAAATTCTTTCTTAAGACAAACGAAACATATCTTTTTTTGTTGTTAGTGAAACCAAATGAAGCTTATTAATTTGTTTTGTTTGTTTCTTTTCAGATGGATTGTAAATCTTGTAAATATGATTCAGTGATTGAAGAGACAAGTCTTCAAAATAGTTATAAATATGCATCTTCAGCTGAACGAGAAGGTAAGTTTAATCAATATTGGTATGGTAATGAAAAACCCACATTGAATTAAAAAAAAACCGTAGAGAACAATCGGGTAATGTTTGCAAAAGTTTGACAAAAGTGAAAAACTGACCTTTTACAAATGTGCCGGTCCCGATAGCGAGGGTAATGTAGAGTAGTGCTTTTTGTTATTTTGTATGGCAACAAGTGCGTTTCTACATTTTAAGTTGCGCTTTTTTACTTTCGTATATCGGCAGTAACAGATCTCTTACTCTTTCAGGAAAGAGATAAATGCAGGGGTCCACATTATCTGCCTACTCCACATAATTTGATCTAACTCCTTCAATAAAAAGGGATTGATGAAGGCCAAACGACAAAGAAACAATATAAGCTGTTAAAAACTCTAGCAGCGCTTTCTACGTGAAGCCTAGAGTTTATTTGTTCAATACAAAGCTCTAGAACTGATTTTTCGAGCAAAGTTAAGTTCGTGTTGGGCAGATCATGTTTGCTTTGATATGCTTTTCATTATTCTTTCGATTAAATGTGTGCCCAAACCAAAGTGAAGCACTTTGTAGCTTGTCGCATTTGGTGTGGGTACTCTCATAGCGCGATGGCGATTGCATTGGCGTTTTCAATCGCAATGGCGATGGTATCCGAAACACATCGCTGCGATGGCGATAGATTTCACATAAGCTCACCTCTTAAAATTTTAATATTTCCTTTGCTTTTCATCCATGTACTTTGATATTAATTAACTTAAATAAAATCTTAACTATTTTTTTTGAAGCCAACAAATCAAGTTTTAAAATTAAACTTGGCAGAATTCTATAAATTTGTCTACCAAATTGATTAGAATTCACAAAATAAAATAAAATATAGTTTAAACAACAAAATTTATGTACAAATTCATCATTTGTACTTTTTTAGTTCTATTCCGGACACTGTTCACTTTTAATTTTAAATTCATTCAAAATTGGATGTTTGTAAACACAAAAAATCAACCCTTCAATGTCAGTTGTCTGCGTTTGAGTTTCACGATCGCGTCAATCGCCGCGGTGCACCGCACTCGGTGTGTATGTACCAATTGAAATACACGTGTTTCAATGCATCGCTTTTACTCAATCTATCACCATCCTAATCCCAATCGCGAAAGTGTGAGAGATCTTTTAATGCTTTTGGGTACTTTCTGGGCTAAAATATGAAAGCTGTCAAATTTTTAAGAGGGCATACAAATTGTCCGAAAAACTTCGGAATCTTTACAAAGGCACTTGATGATTACAAATATCTTGCTTTTTTTATTACTTATCCATACACGTGGTGTAAAGATAAGTATAGCGATTAGCACAACATTTTTTTCAGAATTAGTCTATTTCATCATGAATCATCATGAAACGTATAGAAAACACGGTTCTGAGACATTTTTATGTGCGTGTGCCGTTGTCGTCGGTGGCGTTGGCGTTGGAAATTTGAAAACACGATAACTTTCGTTAGAATCAAGATAATTGGAATCTGTAAACGCCAAAAGTTCAGCCATTTTAAAACCTTCTTGTACTTATCATACAAAAACCCTCCAAATATGTTGAAATGGAGGTATCAAAAAATCAAAAAAACTCTCAAAAGTTTTGGTAAAAATCAATGTTTTACACTTTTTTGTAAAAAAAGTCTTGCAACGCTACGTAAAAGTTTGTGATTACTAATGTAATTCGTATTTTTTTTTTTCTAAATAAATGAGTAAATGGTATTTAAAATTGTTTTTTTTTTTTTTTAAATTCACCAGCAAAAGTAAACTTACATACAAATGTACACATGTGTTTTTTTGCAATTTTCTATTTTCGTTTTCTTATTCTTTTTGCAATGTGTTTGAATTTTATAAAATGATGTACTACAATATTGTTGGTCCAAGTGTTCTTAATAGGCTATAAATATTTTTAAGCATTAAAATGCACATTTACAGATTTTAGAGAGAAAAATTAAAAAAAAAACATATAAAATTGATTTCATTGGATATTAAAATCTGTAGCTTAAGTTTTAATTGCAGGATTTTAGTAATTGAACAGATTCTAATAGATAAAATTTTGGTCTATAATTCTGCATAAAAATATTGGGTAATTATTCTTATAATTGTGCCACAGAGGTCGACAAGTGAAAATATGTTTTTAATGAATGCGTTAAAATTACAAAATTTAATGAAAAAATTGATAATTTTGAATACAATTTTAGCTCAATTTGAAGATGTGACTGTTTGGTCGATTACACGATTACAGCTTATACGAAAAATACAGCTTGTAAGTCTTCAATCCGTATTTTTAATAGAATAATGTATACTTGACCTGTAAAAACCAATCGATAAAAATTATTATATCAGTTAATTGAATTCTTTACACGCTACTTTACCACTAAAAATATAACAAAGGCTAAAATGTTTTCATCATATTTTCCATCATTTAACTTAATGTGTGTATGTTCTTGATCGTTAAACAAAAGCGCGTTGAAAAATCCAAACAAGCAAAATTAATAAGCAAAAATAAAAGCCAACACTACGATAGCAAAACGAAATAAAATGTCGGCTTTGGTCGTACGTAGTTGCTTTATAGCTTAAGATGATAGAAATTCTAAAAAGCTTAATTTTAGAAAAAAAAGGAAAGGGAAATAGGATGTCAAAACAAGGTCTGGGATAATTTTGCAATAAGTTTTATTTTTCAAGGAACGGAAATAGATCATTGCATGGAGAAATATAATAACAAAAGATATTTAAGGACTGATTGGGCTAACCCGTGAACTTTATACAATTTAAAGACCGGGGAAAAGTGTAGCAAAAGATGTGATAGTCCAATCTGCTGTTAAATAGATGACGTAAATATTTGTCTGTTCTGTTTGCCTGTTGATAGAAAAAGGAGGCTTTTCAGCAAGCAAGGATCGTGACATACAATACTTTAGTTTCATATGCAGAACTGCAGTCAACTACATATCCAGGTAGTGTCTTGACAACTTATATCGATGCTCGTTAGAAAACTATTCATGACCAACATAAGGGGCGCAGTATCTACTCCTATTTATCTCAAAAATCAAAAAAATATTTATTGTTTAAGGAACTTTAACCATGTGGGTTGTTTTAAGAAAAAAATCGAATTCGGCAAACAGACAAAAACAATCGGTTTTGAAATAAATTTTGTTCAACTTGACCTTGCCTACAAAACAATGCAGCACAAAGTCGTTGTTTAATAAAACAATATTTATTCCTTTAAGTCAACTTAGATACTATGTATATTGATATTTTTGTTATGAATCCTAAACTTGCCTTACTAATTCGACCTCCTACCTATTGCAAGAAAAAATAAATTAAAAACTATGTGTATACTTTTTATTTTATAGATTCGTGCCAGCTCCTGCACAGCTCGCCAACCCCCAACAGCTCACCGTGCATTCAATTGAAATCACACCCAATGCCTCCACCCAACCTCAAGCAATATCACCAGCAACATCTGGCCATGGCTCAGCAACAGCAACAACAACAACAGCAGCAGCTGCATCATCAAATGACGCCATCCCCCCAGCACCAAAACTACCAGATGTCACCCACTCGAGCGCCCAACAACACAACCACAACGTATCACCAGCAAGTAATGGTGCCAAACAATGTCCATACTCAACACCAGCATCTTGTTGAACAAAATGGCTGTACGGAAATAACCGGAACAGCGACCATTTACTTTCCAATTCAAACGACAGCCCCGCCGGGAAGCCACCATGTTGGCATGCCTGTGGCGGCAGCAGCAGCAGCAGTTCATTACAATCACCAGCCTCTTGTCAAATATCACACAATTCAATTACAACATAAGAAAGCAATGCCGGGCGGTACGGCGACGACAGGCGCCACAACGATAGCGGGATCGACAATTTACGAACAACAACTGCCAGGACACATGACAGTGGGGACAGGAATGACAGCGTTAACACTGCCACCGCCACCACACTATCAGACTGCCACTGTACATGGTGAGTTTAACATTTATGTTTGTATGTGTATTTTTGAAGATATGTTATCGAAGATGACGGGCAAAGGTCAATTTGGGATACGAGTTCCCAATGTCCCTGATGAAGGAAATATCAAAAGGACATTAAATTATTTTGGCACTTTGAATATGTTTCTTGCAAAATATCGATAAAGTGTTTCAAACTTTGTCGGCACAAGAGTATTTGTTGTGTTCTTGTAAAGATGATAGAACAGTCAACATATCAACTACAATTGTTAAACATTTCCTTTTGGTTCATTTTCAGGACACGGACATACTTTTATTTTGGTAAGATTTAAATCATTCAGCTAACGCCAATTTTGTCTCAAAAATAATCATCTGGCAGGTGCAACAGGCTACCTAAGTTATGAACAAATCGATGCAGTAATGCCATTGTTGAAAAACTAATTTTTGTTGTAGTTGTTGTTTTTTTTTTAATAAAAAAATGGCTGCAATTCAGATCTTTAATTAGTGTAGATTATTTCCGTATCTGCCCAAAGATGCAATCGAAGCTGATACTTTGTGGTGCATATTTCGGACCGATGTAGATGAAAGTCAACAAAGATGATCTATCTTAGCGACAACAATTTTTGTTGGTAAAATAGTTATTTTAAAACTAAAATATCGCACTTTAAAATGGGCCACCTAGGGTCTGTTAATACTCACTCTCATACATACAATCTAAATACCTTTCACAAAAATATTAATTTGTGTATGCTATCACTCATACCGGCAGGTGGGGGTGTGGTGCCAGAAACCCCCAAAGTTTCAAGAAAAAAAAAATATTAATTTTTAAAAATTTAATTGATAACAAATAATTTTAGCTTTTTACACTCTCTTGAGTCGTCTGAGAAAAAAATTATGTGGAATTCTGCCAAGCGCCAAGGGAAGCTTAGGGCCAAGTTTGCGTCTATAAGAGACAGCAGGGCATGTACAGAGAAGATGTGAAATTGTTTCTACTTCTTCTTCGTCTAAACAGCTTCTGCAAAAATCATTTGATAGTACACCGAGTCGTGCCGCGTGTCTACCTATAAGACAGTGTCCCGTTATGACATATATTACGGAGCTGATTTGAGATCTACTGAGGGACAGAAAGCAATTTGACCGTTTAAAATCTAGTTTGGGCCAGATTCGTTTGGTCGCTGTACAAGTAGTAGTGTTAAGCCATCTTGTATTTGATTGTTCCAAAGCGATTCGTTTCGGCATTAGTTTACTTGTAGCTATGGGAATACCCATATTTGCCTTGTTGGGCAGGATAGGCATTTCCGTTCAAATTCTGGCGAATTCATCGGCTTTACAATTCCCCGGAATGTCCCGGTGTCCCGGTACCCAGGTAAGGTAAATAAAAAACTGTTTGGCCATCTCCGTCAGACCAAGGCCCCTTCCTCCCAAGCTGACCTTGTGGGAATGGTGACTTCAAAGTTTTTGTCGGAAACTAGAACAGGAGTGAGTAGTCGGAGTGACTTGAGAATGTTCCCAACAAGATCAAAATTATGGTGTGTCCAATAGAGTTATTGGTTCATTGAGAGATGGCTTTGAGAAGGAAGGCTGTGCTCGCGGGCATTTGTTTGTTTATATATCGACGGGTGTAAGGTTGCGGAGTACGTCTAACGCAGCGAAAGGTGTCGAGCGTAGGGCTCCACTGATGCACATGCATTTGTTATTAATTAAATTTATTCAATTCTTATTTTCCGCCCTTTGGGTTAACCTGGCCCCCACACCCACCAGCTGAGGACTGGCAAACTTGCATAGTTTTACTCAAGGTTATTAAAATGGGAGCTAAAAATTAATTTTATCTACTTCATGTGACTTCAAATTTCTAAAAACAATTTTTTTTTTGAATTTGTCAGTTTTTTAGATTTTGGAAAGTCACTTATTTGAGCTAACTTTTTTCAGCAAAAACTTAAATTTTTAAAATAATTGCTTGAGCTACAAAATTATGGTTTGATAACAAATTTTGGTTTAAAAAGCTACTATGACTGTCAAAAAAAAAATTTATTTTTTTTAAATCTCTCCACTAGCTTCGCACACCAGAAGTACCCCTTTGAAATTGAAAATTGGAAAAGAAAATGACCCATGGGAGCTAAATTTTTGCGTAACAAATTAGCATTTAAAAAGCTACAATTTTGGAAATAAAAAAAATTATAATTTTCTTGCATTCGTCTGTTAACTTCAGTCCAGTTTTAGCGGAATTTGAAATAGCTAAAAAACTATTGTATCTACAAAAACAAAATTATTTTTTTTTAATATTTAAGATTTTGTCCGCTAACTTCAGACTTATTTTAGCGGAAAATTCAATTACTCAAAAACCATGCAAGCTACAAATGTTTGGTTTGCGCAACAAGATTAAAATTTTTTGATTCCGCCACAAAGTGCCCGCTAAAAAAGAAAAGAAAAAGCCTTGGGTACATCTTCCTACCCTATGATGTTATTTTCAAACATCCCCCTTGGCGGCCGGTAAAAGCCTCAATAAACTCGACCACCCGCTTCACGTGCTCTCTCTTCTTCCTTCTTCTTCTTGAGAATTCGGGGTTCCTCTCCTCTATTTTACTTGCTCTATAGGGCAAGTATTGATTTCGTGTCAAAAAATTGAGGTATTAATCAAAACCAACATTACGATGATGGATAAGACCAAAAAAGTGGTTTTCGTCATGCCGTCCGTCGCACTATGGGACCAAACGAGGTTGAGCGTCTCTAAAATCTGTAACTTTTTTGTTTCTTCACCAAAATAAGTGAAATTTGGTGAATTAAAGATATTAATCTTTAATATATATTAAATATATATTTATATAAATTTTGGAAATTCATTAATATTACGATTATAAAAGAAGGGTTCAAAATGTTAGATATATTTTTGTATATAGAAATTGTAAACATGATATGAAAAAAATGCATAAAATACCCTTTGATATATTATTTAAGTTGATTTATTACAAGTAAAATAGAAAACGTTGGTAAAGCAGGGTTGCCATACGTATTTTTTCCTTTTTTTTTAACTTAAATAAATTAATGAAATTTTGTTGGTAAAATGTATATTCTTCGACCTTTAAACCAAAAATTGTGCTGCTAATTATTTAAGGTACATAAAACGATTACTTGTACTTTTAGAAGTTTTTTAAACTTATGTTTTTATTTCCCCAAACTAAGGATTTTAAAGTCGAAAATTGGTGGTATGTATGTATGTAGGTAATTGGCTTAGAGATTTAATTTTAAATTCACCACCGTTACAGTAGAATAAAGTTATAAGAAAAATTAAATAGTATAGGGTTGCCACCTATTATGTATTATGTATTTATATAAAAATTCATATTTGAAAATGAAAATCTTTGCAGAACTGGAGGTACATATATGCTATTGTAAGTTTTTTTTTTGAATTATTGACGATATTCATTATAGAATTTTTGAATATGGGTGGGGTCAGAAGCTTATAATAATAAATGTTTTGTAGGGAATTGAATCTGGAAGAAAAGATGGAAAACCGATAGCACATTTCAAACAACTTATTTTTTGAAAAATGGGAACAATATTGATAAAATGACTTGTGAAAAGTAGATTTTGTGAAGTATTGGGAAGGTTTTCTCAAAATATTCAAATATTTTACAGAGAATGGTGTTAATGAGGAATTAATTAAAAAACAAATGCCGACAATACATAGAATAGAACACTTTGTTTCAGGAAGCACAAAAATCTTATTCCCCGTTCCTAATAGCAATTTAGCTTTATCAAACAACGTTTTCATTGTGCCTGTTGATTGTTCTTTTGTGTTGCATGATTTGGGTGATTATAATAAAGTTAATTTTAGTTTTGACCAACATCTTTGTTAAATATTTCTTAAAAGTCTTAAAAACAGTCATAGTTTTTTTTTCTTAATATTAATATAGGAAAGTTACGATCACATTTTAAATTTTAATAATTTTGGTGATAACCTATGAAAAGACCTAAAATTTGGAAGAAATTTAGAAAATGTATTGACAATTTTTTTAACAGTTATCTTTTAAAATCTAGACAAACAACATATATTTCTTTAAAATAGTGACCTTAAAGTAAACCCAAAAGCTTAAAAACTTTTTTTCAGTATCATTATTATTTATTGATAAAGAACTATATTTGAGGAATTTTTAAGTTTTTTTAATATTTATTACAAATGCTATTAAATTTTAAGTCAAAATCAAAACAAAGGTATTTTTGTTCTTATCATACTTTTTTGCTTCTACTACAAAAATGCATTAAAATGGGAAAATTTTTATTTTGTTTCCTCATTCTAAGATAGCTAGAGAATACAAAACAATCATAACATTAACGGAGGCAGCCGGAGCCAACAGAGAAAAGTCCAATTGAAAACAAGATTATAAGTAAAATACTGCAAATTGCGGAACATTTTTTTATAAATTTACTGTTGAGTTTAATTTTAAAAAAATTAACTGATTCAAATAGAAAAGAGTTCGCTCTTTTCAAAAATATAATTTTATTTAAAAACGTATAAAATAATTAGCTTCAAATCCTAACTTCTTGTTATTCGAAAAATATAAATTATCAAAATGTCATTTTTAAGGGCTGACCCTTAGTACCTGCAACAAAAATAATAAAAAAAAAATTATTGCGTTGCAAAGATCTTTTTTTTGTAGAATGTAACCTCATCATTAGATTTTTGTAATTGAGAAATTCGTCAAAACCATTTTAGAGATGGTTTTCATCGTTTGGTCCCATAGTGCGTCTGTGCATCCGTGCGTCCATCTGTACACATTTCCACTGTCCAAACCCGTGGACGGATTTTCTTAAAATTTGGTAGAGATGATTTTTATGTGATTTCGAAAGCTTTTTTTGTCTTTGAATATCTCATCTAGAAACGAGTACCTACCTCCCATACAACATTTTTGAGTTATTCGATTTTTTTCGAAAACGGCTCTAACGATTATAATTTAACTTTTTGATATGATTTCTTCAACAATGATTAATTTTTACAATTTTTTTCAAAAAAATCTATCGAGCCGCTTTTTTTTAAATACACATCAGATAAGCAAAAGCTAAAATTTTCAAGCTAAGTTAATACATAATAGCTTTGGACTACATGAACAAGTTCGTGCGATCCAGTCACGCACTTTATTTCCCCAGCTTTCGAGCTGTTCTGGATCTTGTTTGTAACATTGCCATAAACCTAAAAGCCTCGTGCTTAGGTGTATGTTCCACTGGCATTTTTCGGCGAACCAGGAATTTTTTGTGTTCACCAAGTGAAACCCAGCACGTCAGTGGCAGCACGTTTGATGGCTTATTGACCGATCGTGTGTGATTGTTGCAGGTGGCTGTCTGGTCGGGAGATTAAGAGAAACGCTGACAGCAAAAGTTTTGACCTTTTCTTGTAATTTTAGTTTCGCAACATCAATTTTTTCCACAGCATTTACTCGACGTTGTATTTTTTGACGGTTTTTAGATCACAAGACCGCCAAGTCCCCATGTGTGGGAACTGGGTGCTTACTAATAACAAGACATTTCACCCTTCCGGAAAATAAACTATCAGAGTCCTTTATGGAAAATAAGTTTTGATAACAAAATTAAACTAATATTTTAATTTTTCAAGATACTAATCTTTTGCGTATGCGTATGCAAGAACGAATGTTAAACCACTAAAAGGGCAAGTAACGGTGTTTTGTTTTCTGTGTTTTTTTTTTTTACTACTATTTTTTGTATTCAAACAATCCTTTACGTTGTTCCAAAAAGTATTGTATATGCTCTTGCAGCATTACGTAATGTTTTATCCAACTTACTGTGAAACTAGGTTGCATCGGTGCTCGACTTAAGTGCAGCGAGTCAGGGTGTTAATTTTTTGCTTTCAATTCTAAATTAGGACCCCCAAAAAACCTATAATTTTGGTGTTGCCAATATATTTATAGTTAGAGATAAGAGGGAATATCAATGGACAAAAAATTGATTTCTTCAATTCCTTTAACAAATGTGTTTTAACTTTGTACTGCAAGAGCAAGTTCGTCCAAAAAGAAAACAACATGCGGAAATAAATATTCCAGGCTTGCAGTATTTTGTTTTATTTCAAATGCTGCCTGCAGGGAATATCCTTCTAGTCCTTGAATCCTTCCATTAGTGTTTGCAGACCACTCAAGTTGGTCAAACTTTAGGAAAAAAAAATTTACCGACAAAAGCAAAACCAATTTTCGCACACTTGGGTACCCAAAAAAGGATATGCTATATGCTCCGATGCAATCCTTAAAAAGAGCGATAAAAAAAACTTATTCACGACAAGGGTATGAGCAACTAAGCGATAAACGGAGTAGAGTCAAAGTATGCGGCAAAAACGAATGTTAAACCACTAAAAGGGCAAGTAACGGTGTTTTTTTTCTGTGTTTTTTTTTACTACTTTTTTAGTATTCAAACAATCCGTTACGTTGTTCCAAAAAGTATTGTATGCTCTTGCAGCATTACATACCGTGTTGTTGTAATGTGTTATTCAACTAACTGTGAAACTAGGTTGCATCGGAGCTCGACTTAAGTGCGACACGTCAGGGTGTTAATTTTTTGCTTTCAATTCTAAATTAGGACCCCCAAAAACCTACAATTTTGTTGTTGCCGATATCTTTATAGTTAGAGATGAGAGGCTCCATCAATGATGGTTTGGTGTGGTGGTGGCCGTGGTATTAGTCCATTAACGGCCTCTTTATTGTGCCGGTACAAGGGCAAATATTTGTTTTCCGCTTAAACGAATAGACTGAGAGAAAACTAATCTCTGCCACGATGATGGCGTATAATACTTCAAAAAAAAAAAAGCAAACAGAATGAAGGACGAGAACAAAAAAAAAAACGAGAGTGGAAAATAGAACTTCCACCCTACCAAAAACAGCACCAACCAGTGCGAAAGGAATTCAATTAATTACGAGCACACGAGCAAAATGGAATTTAGGAAGTTTCCCATGCTACTTGTTCAAGGCAGACTTCAGTATTAAGGGTGGACATTTTTGAGAGTTGTTAAAGTTTTGTGGGAATTTGAGTTGTCTAAGGAGCTTTTAATCATAATTGTTTTTAGTCTGAAAAGTGATTTTTATTAAAAACTCATTAAAGTTGTTTGAGAAACAGCTTTTGTGATTTTTTTTATAATGGAAATTCTAGAAAATAAGACATGATGTGGGTTCATTAAACAATTATGGATAGACAGATAATTTGAAATTGATTAATTTTGTGGCAGATACTACGGAAAGCCCCAATTTATACCAGTTAAATTGATTGTTGGTTTCAGTCATCGATTTAACTGTAAGATTAATTTTTTTTGTAATCTTTTCCGAACAGTGCAAATTATTGTCTACAAAATAACACTGGATAAGAAAACCAAAACAAAAATATTTCTAATGGAAATTACAAGATAAGCATATTTCGTCGATGTTCTTCGTTTCTTACTCCAAATTCTTTTATTCGAAACAAGGAGTTAAAACCACTGCATTCTGAAGGATAAACCTGTGCATAAAAGATAAAACGTAGTTTTAAATTAAAAATCTGTTTGATTTTTTTGAAATATTTTGTTTTCAATTTTAAGATTGAAAATATTTTTTTGTCACTACAAGACATCGATATTTTAACTTTCTTACTATAATAAATATTGTGAAACATAATCTGATAAAAAAAAACGAATGCGTTTTAACTTATCCCAATGCACTGAGATACAGTCTATCGATAAATCATTTAATATTTCAGAAAGAATGTTGTTCCTTTAATTTTTTTGCTTTACCTTCACACCCCAAACAAAAAACAAATTTTCGTTAGAAAAAAATTGGTAAAGAGAGATTTCATTTTAAGAAACAAGACCAATTTTTGGCAAAACTTTCGATGCGCTGGATTTGTTTTAAAATAATTAATTTTTCGGGCTTCAAAAACATTGCAAAAAACATGTTCTTCTTTCTTGAAATGGAATCTCTCTTTACCCAAAGCATCACAAAAACAATGTTTTTGGGAAGTTCACAATTCGATATCTAAAATACTTTACATTGTAGAACAATTTTGATACTAGGTTCTAGTTAAAAGACTCAAAATGTTTTGGAAGAGTTTAATTTGGTTTCTATGACCATTCGTCACTGGCTGATATTACTATCACTAACGGAAAAATCGACCTTAAAAATGTATTTTTTTTTCAATTTTTGACATTGTTTTCCATAATAACTGTGTTGCTTACGTAGTCTTATAA
The DNA here is from genome assembly GCA_948107695.1 of Meliscaeva auricollis. NCBI lineage: Eukaryota > Metazoa > Arthropoda > Insecta > Diptera > Syrphidae > Meliscaeva > Meliscaeva auricollis. Next base: position 35,698,721 of record OX403619.1, on the reverse strand, counting down.
AAGAGGATTGAACCAAAAAGAATCCATCTTAAAATTTTCAAAAATCAAAACTATTTTCGTCAACTTCATTGAAAATTAGGTTATTTTTTCAAAACATATTCATCAAAATACAAAAAAATTAATATTTGTTGAAGAAAAAAATTGTTTAAGTAAAAAATATATCAATGTACGTAACGAAGTTTGATATAAATCTAACGATTTTTGAAAAAGATAAAAAAAATAAGAAACAAAAAAAAAATAGGCTTTGGTATTTTTCACAATATTTTTGGGGTTGTATAGAAAATGATGGGTACAAAAGCTGTAGATCTTTTTACCACCTACAAAAATCGATGCAAGAGTCATCGATTTATTTTTCGCTTCAAGGTCTACTTTAGACATAAATTGTAAAAAAACACGATTTTCGACACCCACCCCACTTTTTAGCCCAACCACCCCCTTTCCCCCAATCTCTTTCATATACAATTTTACTTAATTTTTCCCACCATCCGTATCCTGCTAGTAATTTTTTTTTTCAAAAAACTATTGGTGCTGGTCTAAATAAACTATGAAACGTAAAGAAAAGAGATTTTTGAGACATTTCTATGTGCGTGCAGCGTTGTCGACGTTGCTGTCGTCATCGCCGTCCTCATTAGCGTTAGAATTCAGTAAACACGATATAATTTTTAACAATCAAGATAATTATAATTCAGTAAGCTCTAAAAGATGAATATAGACTCAGGTTCGTTCAGCCATTTCGAATAGAACCTTCTTGTACTTTTCACACAAAAACTTTCCAAAAGTTTCACTTTCGTATGTGGAGTAGGTACCACAAATTTGCATTTATTTTAAAATTTCCAAATAACAATGATATTCATTTTCAAATTATTAGAGATATTAAAAATTTTAAAAATTTGGTAGAATTCAATATATTACCCTTTTTTGTAAAAAAAAATCTACTAAAATACTGGGTCCTAGGAAACGAACGATAACGTTCATATCATCAAACTTAGTAGTGGAGGTTGATATTTTTTCTTTAAAAATTTGTTTAGTAATTAATTGGCTTTTTCTTTTCCTCCAATGCACAAACTAGAAAAAGGAATAATAATTCATTAATTTAATTTAAATAAAAGTTTGTGCCGCTAAGATTCAAAAACTTTGTTTTCTTGATTATTAAAATTATTTGGAATCAAATCCAACAATTTGCCATCGAAACATACAAAAATTCCTTAATATTTCCGATACGAAACTTTAAGCGTTTATCAAGTATCAGGGGTCAAAATAGAAATCTGGAAAATTTTTGTTTTTTTTTTTTTTTATATTTGGAAATACTTTTTCTACTTAAAACCTTATTGATCTGCAAAACACACTCAAATCACGAACGGCCTAATGTACAAGTACCTACACCCTACAGGGTTTAGGAAAAAAAATAAAAAAATGTCTTGCTGAAAAAATATTCATTTGGTTGCATACGATAAAATAGCGGTAAAGCGTTTGGTAAAGTAAATTATACTGAGTATTTTGTCATTTATGGTCGAAACTTAAAAACAAAAAACTAAATTAAACAAGTGAATTTTAAACTAAACTTATTTTAATACTAAACCGTTAACAAAATATTTCTGCAGTCGCTGTTGTTATTTTTAAAAGTATTTTTGTTTTCAACCAGACAAGCCAAAACTATTTCAGATACACAATTTAAAACAAAATTCTTATTAATATTCCATAAAATTAACTGATATTTAAATTGATGTCAGACGTGACAACAAAACATTACCTAATAGCATCCGTATAGCACACTGTGACCTTCATTTTGAACTTCAGCAATACAAAATAATTATGAATCCTTGTCAGGTCTTTCCCATTTGTTTGGCATTCCTGATCACAGAGACAGTTTGTGTGAGTTTGTTAGATTCAATCTTTTTCTAAGATAAATACGTGCTACACATCTTGCGGAGAATTTTGCGGAAAAATATACCAAAATGAGTCTCCAAAGGCATATACCTTCTGTTTGGTGTCAGCATTTTTCTAAATGATTGATTAGCACCAAACATTTGTCATTGCCATAATGCCATTTTTTATTACCTCTTGTTTACAGAGAAGTCCTTTTTATTTAGTATCAATTGCTTGTCACATTACTAATGTGTATTGGAATTTTTCACTTTTTTTGGCTCTTGTTATTGACTACGTGCGGGATGGAGCAATATGTTTTCATTGGCGTGAACTGGCAGTTAAACATGTGCGTGCCTCGAAACCACACACTTCATCTGCATACGAAGGACCTCGTTTTATTTTGTGTATTCTAAAATGAAAACATTTTTTTGTTGTTTCCATTGCAGGCATTCGGCGTGCGAAATTCCTAGCGAAACCAATGCCGCAGGAGATCAATACTCTGCTGGCTGAAAGTGATATCTCGTGCAGGCATGATGTTGCCGCGAACCAACAGAGCAGCAGAGCGGGCAGTGAAAGTGGAAACTCTTCCTCTACACCCGGAAGTGTCGACATCATGGAAGACGAGGAAGAGAACGAACAGAATCGAATGGGGTAAGCTAAAATATATTCTCCTTGTCATTTCATAATACATCTACCTCTATAAGTTGGAGTACCTGCTATGTGTGTATCTTTTTTGAAACAGCTTCAGAACCGGATGCATTGATTTATTGAGGGCTATTTGCAAATGTGTGTCTCTTCGTTGCCTTGCTTTTGCGGTATATCCTTACAAATCACTGTACCCGACACGAAACCGAATGAAGAATGATAGTCATCTGTGTGTTTGATGGTGACAGTACTAGAACCGACACCAAGTCAAGATATAGAGACATCCTTTTATAACGGCACTACTCGAGCGGCAGTTGGCTTGGCTAGGATATTGAGCTATACACCCTCTTGGGCATTCTATTTTTTTTTTTTTTTTTGCTCGATTCTATATCAGGATCACGTTTGCCGGAAACCTGAAAGAAATTACCACCTCGATATATTCTCACTTTGTAGGGTGTTGATTCACTGTTGACATTTTTTTCAGTACTGCTCTGGTGCTGAGGAATGGAATGTTTTTAGTTGCTCTTCTGGTCAGGAAGGATATGGCAAATTACATGCAGGACTAAAAAAGGCACAAAAATGACACTTTAAAAGAATGTTGTTGGATGTACCTTTTAGTTTATGTGTGTTGTTGCAAGATGTTTTTTTATTTGCTTTGAACATTGTGGTCCTTGACAGGACACGAAGATTTATGTATTAATTTTGTTTAAATTTGGTTGAGGCGGCCTCAGTTGAGAAAGGGCATGACGAAACAGAAAAAAAGGGACACACCTGACAAGTCTTAATTGTTTTGGCATAGAGTTCACAGGTGTTTCTTTAAAGTTCAAGAGAAAATAATGTTAAATGAAAAATGTTTTATTAGAGCTACTGTAACTTGCAACTCCTTTACATAATTTCATGCAAATAGCTGATTTCAATATATAAAATCGAATTAATATTGCCCGCCATAGAAAGTATTCATCAACTTTATACAGATCATGTTTGTTAAAGTCTAACAATTGCAAAGTACGTATTAATGCAGAATTTTTTTCTGTTCTGGATTTTGAAATTAATTTCAATAAAAAGTACGTATACGCCACAGTGACCCATTTTTGCCATGCTCCGATGATGGAGAAATTTTTAAAAATGGCTACCACACCAAGTCTTAAAAAAAAAACAATAAAAGGTCTTTTTTTTGTTTTCGTTCAAAAACTGTGTAGAGGTTTTAATTAGAACCAAGATAACGAAAATGGAGAAGTGCATGAAAGTTTCGTCATGACTTTCATCGGTTTGTGAGTCTATTTTTTTTTTTTTTCAGGAAAAAAAATTGCACATTTATAATGTGCTGACTACGAAGTCATTGTATTATCAACTAGAATGGATGAGCTTGAATTTACCAAACTTCGAAGCCCGTTTTTTATTTTGAGAACCTTATTTTGAATAAATTGAATAATGTTTATATTATTTAATGTTTGTCAAGTTTTGATATGAGAGGCATATCATAAAGGTACAAATTTAAAAACACGGTCTCTGAAAGGAAAATAATAAATGTCCATACATACATACATAATCAAATCAACGACTAGTTCTTATTGAGGCTTAGGTGCTTAGATTACAAAGAATTTTCGAATATAGTTTTGTAAATGCAGTCGTAAAAAAATAAAATACAAAAAAAAAACATAAAATTCGATTTTAAAAATACTTAAACAGCTTCTTACATGAATGTGAACTTTAAACAAAATATCTAGTTTTATTTCTTGTACAAACATATATTTTTAGACAAAAAAAAATACAAAATTAAAAAAACTTATAAAATTTTTAAACATAAATTTGGTATGCCATTTGGCAGATATTTTCTAATCGATATCTAAAAACATTCATTGACCCATCAATATCGATTGTGTCATTAAGGCTTCACATTCACTTTCATAGTAATGTCATGTTTTTTTGTACAAATACATAACTAAATGTATATGTATAGTAGAGTGACCAAAAAAAAAAATCTCTTCTTTTTCAGAGGCACTTAACTCAAACTGTTGCCAAACATGTATAGTAATTATCCTCCACAGATGCACCGAAAATAATAAGTTTTAGAATTCACTAGAACTTTTTTCAATATTCAACTTATTTTCAAACTATTGTTCTATATTTTGGTCCATGTTATCGAGGATTTTAAGAAGAAATACTACTAATACTTCATAACTGCGTTTAAATAATCTTGATATTTTGTTTAGTTGTTCAGAAATTAGTTTTTTAGAGCTGTTTCATTCTTCTTGCCCATAATAATTTTTGACTTGAGGTATTTTTTCTTCGAAAAATTCGTAATAAATATAAAGTTTCATTATTTTTTTTAATTTTGAAGGAAGTAAAAATGAAGAAAAATCACTATTCACGTTGCTTAAGATATATTTTTGATTCAAAGTGCTGGCTTGAGCGAAGAGTAGTATTCCTTTAAGAATAAAGACCCCAACAACCTTTTTTCCCTAGTTATGGACAGATAGCTAAATAATTCGAAACTTAGATAACAATTGAAAAAAAGTTCTAGCGACCTCTTAAACTCATTATTTTCGGTTCATCTTTGGAGGATCATTTTTTATCTGTTTGGGTTTTGGGAACAGTTTGAGTCAAGTTACACTGAAAACGACGAGATTTTTGTTTGGTCACTTTAATATATAGTGCCTATATCGTAAATAAAAAGTTATCCCTGAATCATTCTTAATTTTTATAAATCGGTAGGGGTTGTTATGAATTTCTATTTTTTGTTGTAAATATGTTTTTTGATACTCACGATACGCCATTTTAATAAAATTAAACAGTATTGTAATTTATGTCATGAATAATTTCTGATAAGTTTCAGTCTTTTTGTCAGCATTGAATTAGTTGTTAGGAAGATAACAATTAATGGAATAAAGAGGTTTTATTTCTTATTTTTAAATACAAAATGCACGACATATAAATTTTGAATGTCGATATCAAAACTTTCTTTGAATACATTTTGTCACCCTAGAATTGTTTTGTTCCATACGCCAATTTTGTCCATATCCACCAAATTCAAGTTGTTTTGTGCCATAAACCATTTTGCGTTGTTGTTTGTTCTACCTACATTGTAGTTGTGTAGACGTTCGATATTACTTTGCTTATTCAATCCTATGCTTTCTTGACCTTAAGATATTTTGGATGAGAGTTGCTCTGTGCCATATCGGTTTTTTTTTTTTTTTGTGTTCCACTTGTATGCAAAAATATCAGTTTAAAAATGTAGAAGGTGAGACACAAGTAAAAATAGTAGACTTGTACCTTGTTTATTATGGTTTGACAAAACACTTTGAAAATTAATAGGATGATTTGTTATTAAAATAACTTTAATTTGGAAAATATAAAAAAAATAACTATCGCCCAATTTTGGAGTACCAAGTACGCAAACTTTTAAATGCATTTTTCTCGAATAAGTGCCAATGGCGTATTGAACAAAACAATTCTGGAGCCACGATTTATATATTTTGCCTACAGACCATTTGTTAAAAGCCCTAATAAGCAATTACATCAAATTTTATCCATATTTTATTGGGAATGCATGAGAATGTCTTCAATAACAATGCATTAAAATATTTCTAAAGAATTTTGTATTTCGTTTGTAAATCAAATAATAATACTTTCAATTAACTGAACGTTTCCTCATAAGCTTCCTTACCATTCATCAATTCTCTAAAACCACTAACCTTCTTTTACGCAAAAAAAAAACTAATGTATTCTTCTTTTTTTTCTTTCTCTTACCAGAAAATCCTTAAAAGCCACTTAGTGTCTTCATTACTCTGTCAAAGAGCATTTTATTTAACCTCAACCTTTTCCCACTAAAACAACTACAAAAAAATATTCCTGTCACATGAAATGTCCATCATTAAGCTTTGATCATTTAATGTGGTTTTTTCGCCAACAGGGTTTTCATTTTTCATTACCGGAAAAGCAAAAATCCTGACTGGCATTGGCATGTCAACGGACAATGTCGTCGTTGTCCTCGTCTACATATACACACAAAGAGAGTTTTATTTGATAAGGCCATCATCATCATTATTCTCAATTGTCGGTCACTGTGTCGACAAGTTTTTAAGGGCACAATTCCATGAAATGAGGATAATAATTGTAATTGTCCTTACCATGTATTGTTTTGTGGTCTTTAAGGACATGATTATTCGAAATCTCCAACAAAAAAAGGGGATTTTATGTCTAAGGTTAGAAACCACAAACTGAACTGAAAGACAAACAACAACAACACACAAGAAAAAAAATAAATTTTTTTCTGACATGAATGAATGACAATTTATAAGAGAAAAGTCCTGTTATGCTTTTGTCAACAGAAAATCAAATCATTCAATTTTTGGCCTAACAATCCCAATTAACCTGGAATAACAAACTTAATATGAGAACACCTTTTTGTGCCCAAATGAAAAGGTCACTCTTACTCGGTTGACTGCGTACCTCTAATTTGCAGAGTAAATCCCTTAAACAAATATTCACAATAATCCTCCTTCTTTTTTGTCTTTTTGTTATAGATGTCCTCATGGAACGCCATCACGAGTGCCACTTATATCATCATCCCCCGGTGGTAGAAAAAACCATTTGGGCCAAGATAGCAGTAAAGCCAACCTCGATACACGAAAGACTTCTACGCCCAATGTTGGCAGTGGCAACAATGGCAACGGACAACAACGCAGGAGAGTCCGGCTAATGACCACAAACAACTCAAAGGGAAGCCGTAAAAACAATTGCTGTTTGGACAGCAGTTGTAATCTACATACGGATGCTGCGACGACAGAGGACGAAGACTTCGATGACGAAGAGGATGACGACGATGACAATTGCAATGAAGATGACGACGACGACGAGGATGGAATCCCACAAGTGCCAATCACCATTGTACTGTTGATCCTGGTGGCCTATATCTGCTTGGGTACTGTGATCTTTGCATTGTGGGAGAATTGGAGTCTCATCGATGGAGCGTACTTTTGCTTTGTCACCCTTTCGACCATTGGCTATGGGGACTTTATGCCTGAGCACACATTCCAAGGGCCAAATGTTCAGTTGTTTGCTTGCTGTGCGTATTTGTTGCTCGGATTGGTTCTGGTAGCAATGTCCTTCAGCATATTGGAAACACAACTAATGTGGAAATGTAAACGTATTGCTGTGAGATTAAAGCTGGCCCGCAACGAATGATGGTTGAAAGTATTGGTTAAATATTCATGAAGAGAGAAAGAGATGTCAAGAGGTAGAAATTGAAAATTATTACTGTAAATATGGTTATACATATATCTATGAGGTAAAGTAGCTTAAGGACAATTTCTGCTTTTGAATTAAATATTTGTAAAATAAATAAATAAAATCAATTCAAATCGAAGACGTAATAAATGTAGCCACATGCGCATTAAAGTGGTTTTATGTAATAATATGGCAACTGAACTTGAGAGATGTCATTAACTGTAATCTATAGGATAATATTAAATGTAAGAAAAATTAAAATCAAATAAGGATTAAGGTAATGCGATAATAAATCAAAACGATTTTTCATTGAAAGTAATTCAATTTGTGTTTAATTTCATTAAAGAGAAGTTGCAGGTGTGCTAGAGAAAGAGTACATGTTGATATAATCAAATTTGAAGTGGACAGAAAATGAGGTAAGAAAAGTAAGTATATGAGGTATAAATTCAAATCTGTTGTCAAATTAAAAATGTTTGATGTTTAAATAATTAAAAATGCTGTATGTTGTACGTACTTTGTAATAACCTACATATAGTCAATTTCCTCTCACGGGATATCAAAATTTGTTGGATTTCGAAGGAGTTTTTCAAAAAATCAATTAATTTGAGGGATTTAAAATAGTTCATTGAAATAGATTTGAGTTAAGATATCGCCATAATTCTTTCTTTCTCAAGACTATGAAAGTTTTGAGTTTAAAAAAATTAAGTAACAGGGTGTTTTAGAATGTATAGTGTTAAAGTAAGAAGTTTTTAGCTAAGGTGATCGACATAATGGCATTTTAATTTACAACCGTCAAAAATCAATTTTTTAAGTATTCTGAGTAAAGTGACACAGTGGGGAAAAAATTTAAAAGAACCAATTTTAGTAAAACAGTGAGGAAAAAGGATTTTTTTGTATTGAATTTTGTTTGTATTTTCATTTAAACCCATAAACTGAGTTTATGGGTTTATGTTAACGTAATAAATATATAAGGATCTTTGAATCTGTTGGTATTCGAAAATACTATAACAGTTACCAATTTTCAGCTTAACAATAAAATTTTTATAAAGAAAAATATTTTATTCATCAAAAAGTTTTTTTTAGAATTTTATAAAATAAACTATGCCAACGGTTTTGTAGGTCTGTTTTACGAAAGCAACCAGTAAAGGTAGGGGTCTATTTTCACAGGTTCAGATTAGACGAGGAATTTTCTCAAAAGTTGTTTTAAAGCAGAAAAGAAATTATTGGAAGGCAACTAAGTTAAATACAAGATCACCTCATATGTTTTTTGATAGCCAGAAAAACCTTCTTTTATTTACATCTTCAATCAAGTTAATTCAATGAACAGCTTAAGAAAAAATGATTCTCAAACTCAGAATTTTGAAAAACAAAATTCAATCAAAACTTTTTGCTGCCTTTTTCAAAATTTTACGTTAAATATAATATTTTTTTATAATTTTTGATCAAAATTTAGTGAAGAATTAAAAACGAAACAATGTTTGGCTTAAACAAAAAAACAGCTGAAAAAAGTTGTTTTCACCCAGCTATACCTCGAAAACTATAAAATTTAAAAATTTCTAAAAATTCCCAAAAACAGCTGTAATTATAGGGTTAAAGTCTACCAGAAGTTTCAGAATTTTAGGACTTTTAGTTCAGCTCAAGTTAAATATTGACTGTTAAAAGAGTAAAATCTAATGCTATTTACCCCATGAAACTTCAACTAATTGGAGGCACGGGTTAGAACTAAGGTCTTAAACTTGGAGAATATTTTTTTTATTTATTTGCAACCATACAAAGCCTCTGGGAACATTTTGTTTTTTTTCAATTTTGCTTGTATAACGACCGCTCTATTCAATATGTGTTGTATTAGACCTTTCGTTATTTTTAGATCAAGCTCTAACTTTAGAGCTTGATCCTAAAAAAAATTCGAATAACGACCACTCTATTATGAAAATATAAAAGAATACTGTTGTTTCCAATACAAAGAAGCTTGGCTGTTTTATCCACGTTAGTAATCGCCAGAAAAACACAGACCTACAAATGTGTGTCGACGCGAATGTCATCGTACCCGTCAGCGAGTTGACAACAATACACTTTTCGTTGACAATCGCACTACGACGTTACACCCTAGGGGCATATATTGACGTCATTTTAACTCCTTTCCATCCAACACCCCAATGTGGATAAAAAATAATGTTGGTCACTCTATCAATCTTAACTCATTCGGATTATTCGGATTACTTCCAAAAAAATACCGATTATACCATCCCACAGATGCAGTTCCATTTTAACACTAACAATAGGATAAAAAACTGACGATGGGGTTGGTGCATTAGGATAAATTTAATCTTAGTCTATTCTTAGGTTATCCTAATCAATGTAGCGTGTTCCAGTCAGAACTTTTGGCTGTAATAAAAGTCCTGTCTTGTCTTAAAGAAAAGGTGATATCAAACAAGGAAAGATTTATTTTCTCTAGAGACAATCAGCCATTAATGTATATATTCTGTCTCTACTAAATCTTTGACACTCACCTTTGCTGGTCGATTAATCAGAAGGACATTTTTGGAAATTGTAGAGCTGCTACACATGGCAAACGTGGAATATTGAAAATGTAAACAAAAACATAGCATTCCTATCGCTACGTGATGCGATTTAATTTTGAAGCCAGATGCTATAGAAAAAACGAAAATTAGGTGAAACAAGTGCAGTAGCATATCATTGCAAAATTTACTAACTTTAATAAGATGGCACTTACACTCCAGAATGGACTACGGCCTTAACCAACAATCAACATGCCTCTCCAGACTGCTTTGTCCATAGCAAGCCGCCTTCATTAACACACCTAGTTGATTGCAGTCGTCCTCTACTTGTGTGCACCCCCATTGTCCTTTCTGGACAATTTTTTAAATAAATAAGAAGTGTATGGAAAAGCTTCATAGAAATCCAAATATAGTATTTTATAACTTATTGAACCTTCAGAACTGTGGTTGCAGTTCAATTACTAATGTTTCAAAAATGCCACCCCTACATTTTTCAACCAGTTAAAACTTTTTTGTTTCAACTTTCTATCAAATCAGGAAAATTTTACTTGATTTGGAAAAAATCATTTCTCACTCCAGTCTTCAAGAAAGGGGACAAAACAAATGTAAAGAATTATAGGCCTATTTCAATACTATCTTGCATTCCAAAACTTTTTGAACAAGTAGTTTGCGAGAGTTTTACTTTTTTTAGTAAAAATCTGATTGTTGAACAACAGCACAGTTTTGTGAAAAATAGATCAACGGTAACTAATCTTCTTACGTTCTTGCACAATTGTTCAAATGCATTAGAAAACTTAAAGCTTTTGGTTTTCCACCTATCTTTATTGATTGCGAGCTGACGGCAAAGCCATAGCTTTTAATTCATTTAAATGTTAACAAATGTATTGAACCAACGAATCAATAAAATGAATAATAGCTCAACTAACTTATTGCTTGGGTGAAATCATACCTGGAAAATAGGTCTTATCAAGTCAAATTTAGAAACAGTCTTTCTGATCCTTTTATTTCCCATTCAGGTGTCCCTCAGGGTAGTGATTTGGGCCCACTTCTATTCATTCTAGCAATAAATGATGTTGTATCTTGCATAAAATCACGTGAGATTCTAATTTTTACTGATGACATGAAGATTTTTAAGACACTTAATTCTAATCACGACCGCATTCTTCTTCAAAACGGTCTCTCTCTCAAACCAGAAAAATGCCAGACAATTACATTCTCTAGAAAGCGTTTTGAGAATGCTTTTGACTACTGCATCTCGCAACACAAGCTTTGTAGAGTATTTAGTTTCAAGGACCTAGGTGTCCAATTCTGTTCAAATTTAGAATTCACGGAACTCATTAATCTCATAGTAAATAAAGCGAGCTCAATTCTTGGTTTTATAAAACGCTGGACAAAGGAATTTAACGATCCATATGTTACTCTTTCTTTGTATAATTGCTACGTACGACCCCATCTTGAATATGCTTCACAAATATGGACTCCCTTTCATCAAGTTCATATAAGCCGAATCGAATCAGTACAACATAGCTTTATACGCTTTGCTCTGATGGGCCTTCCCTGGACTGAGCCTTATAACTTGCCTCCATATAAACATCGAATCCAACTTTTTCAGATGGAAACTTTATTTCAAAGGCGTGTTAATTATGATTTGGTATTCCTTCATCAACTTATTAATGGTCAAATTGACGCTCCAGATCTATTAGCCTGCAGTGGCATTAATTATCGGGGAGGATCTCACCTGCTACGAAAATTTGAACTACTACATATTGACTTCCATAGAACAAACTATGGTTTGCATGAACCTCTTAATCGTATGAACAAACTTTTTAATTTAAACCATTCACCATTAATACGAGTAAAAGTGGATTAAAAAGATGGTTTCGGATCAGTGCTCCACTATCGTGACTGTCATTCCTTGTTTAAAATAATTTATTTGTCTTATATTGTTTATGTATGTTTTTATGTATATATTGTGTATGTGTAAGGTTGTATTATTTTATTTTACTAACTGATAACACATGCACTTATGATGAGCCTTTGATTGTAAATAATAGCTTGCTCTAAGCTATAAATTCTTTTTGAATGCCGAAATACCTGCTTCTTTAAAAAAATCCGTCATTTTTCCCATACACAAAAAAGGCTCTTTACACGATCCGGAAAATTATAGAGGCATTTCATTCATGAATGTAATAGCAAAAATATTCTGCGGTGTACTGGTAGAAAGGCTTGAAAAATGGGTCGAACGAAACAATATCTTATCTGACTTGCTGGATTTAGAAAGAAATTTTCGACGATCGATCAAATTTTCACACTTTCGTCTATAGTCAAAGCGTTTCAAGCCAGAAACAAAAAAGTTTATTCGTTCTTCGTCGATTTCAAAGCTGCTTTTGATCTAGTTAACAGAAATGCACTTGTTTATAAGATGTCACTGATTGGACTTTCTACAAGGTTCATAAATGATCAGAGAAATGTACACAGACACAAAGGCAGCAGTTTGGGACGGAGTGGACTTTTCGGAATGGTTTAGTACGAGTACAGGAGTGAAACAAGGATGTCTATTAAGTGCTCTTTTGTTCTCTCTATTCAAAACATAAATGGGAAAACTGGCAATACTTGAAAGAAAGATCCTGTGAATCTGCACAGGAATGAATTTCGACAGGTTACGAAGGAAATGTCCCATCAACAAGAGACTCTACGATGAAGCAAAGCTCCTCCAAATAGACAGATACCTTGTCCAATCCGGAAGAAGATGTCTACAAAATCTGGAAAATCATCCAAACCCAATGATAGGAAGCACCATGAGAAGCCCAAGACACCCCGACCCTCGATATCTAGAAGCTAAGGATCTACTCGATGAGGAACTAATCAACACCAATAACGAAGAGGACATCCGATTCTACGCTGACGTGGCTGAAAGCCCCCCCCCCCACCACCCTCCACCTCTACATTGACAACCGGACCCGAACAACCCGAGACAAGAAGCTGCCAGCAGATTCACCTAAAAAAATAACATCGACAATTTCATTGAAATTTTGCTTAAAATAACCATTGTAATCAAGTTAGGCCCCTTCTGTGCCAACATATTTAAAAACCAACCAATTTATAAATAAGATAACTAGTGTTAAGAAAATTGTAAATATTATTGATTGTTCAATAAAAAACAAAAACTGTCTCTCTATTCATAAATGACATTGTCGATGATCTCCCTGGAGGAATAAGAATTGCCAACACAACCGTTAATGTACTACTATATGCCGATGATCTCGTCATACTTTCAGAATCACCAGAAAATCTGCAATTAATGATTAATTGGTTATCGACCTACTGCAGGAGATGGGGACTAACTATTAACACCGAAAAATCCAAAATAATGGTCTTCGCCCATACTTCAAACGTTCGTAATGGAAGAAGATGGATTTTCGATGAAACTCCTCTAGAAACCACACAAGAGATTAAATATCTAGGCTTAAAATTGAACCCACACTAAATTACAGCAAACATCTATCTTGGAAAGCCAACAGCTCGCAAAGCTTGGTAAATCTATCATGGAAAAATGTCTTCTCGAACAAACGGAAAACTCTATCAATTATATATAAAATTTTTGATTCGGTTGTAAAATCAACACTATGCTATGCTTCACAGGTTTGGGGAGCAGATGAATATAAGGAAAAATTGAAAAATTGTATAGAAACTATTCAACATTCCCCAAAATACACCAAGCTATGCAATATACTTAAAAACAGCAACTATCAAGACTCAAGACTTTCGAAAAAAATGCTTTTGTATGAGTTGCGAAATAAAGACTGGTGGTTCGCAAGATGGCAATCTATTGGCAATGCTTGTGGGGAGGTGTTAGATGTTGATTTGAACAACATAACTCGTTTGAAACAACAACTGTACTGTATTATACAGAAGAATGAGGACTCAATTCGTGACGCGCTAATGGTGAAAGCTCGAGAATCTCATAGTAGGATTCTTGAAGAAGAAACTATTTCCGAGATTCGCTTACTTATGAAGAAATCAATATTCAAGGCAAGATGCGAAGTTCTTAGATTAAATGACAATCCTTATAATGGTAGTTATGACCAATTTTGTACGCTAGGTAACCTGAAATCAAAATAAAATTGTTTCCACTTCATCAGTACATGTCCAATATTCAAACCGCAAAGGCTTTCATTTTTCGGAAAAAAATACTCTTACTATACAAGAAACTATCTGCATACTAAACGAATACGACTGGAAAACTTTAAGCAAGTAATTGAAAGAGATTTTTAATAATAACAGAATACGATTGAATCTTAAATTTCTCTTTTATAATTGTTCACAATCAAAATATCAAACAAAATTGTAAGAAACGTTGAGAAATTTGTCAACCTGGCTGACGGCATAGCCATAGCTTATAAATTCAAAATATTGTATAAAATTGTTAACAACTGAATGTAAATAAATGAATTACTTACTACTATAGTTCAATTACAGAAAATTTTGATAAAATTAAAGCCAAGCTTTAATTGGTACACAAAATTAAATCATAATACCCTGCGATCAAACTTTGTTCGCCAAATAAACAACAAAGTAGTTTGTAGCATAAATAATGGGCTACTACAAATAATAAGAGATCTATGGCAAAACTTAAACAAAAAATGTGATCGAATGAATTATATTTTTTTCTTATGGATTTTGGTGTGCTGACTTCGAATCCAGTCTCAAAACTGCTCTATCAGCTCTTTTTTTTTTTGAGATATTTTGATATGAATGTAAAAAAAAATCGTTTTTTTTTTGCTAATTTTTGTATAAACAAAATTGTTATGACATCTAAAAGTACCGTTCTTTTTCTTGAAAATCTAATTAGAATTCTTATAATCCCTTAGTTATTTTTTCCAGATTATAAATATTTTGAGGTGCGTGAAGTTAGCACCGCCATCGCCATAACAAAAAATCGAAAATCTGAGTTCTTAAAAAATTGTTGAGTTCTTAGAAGTTAGGTATCCAACTGCATTTGAGTGACGTCATCAAAATTTGTTTCGAATTTTTGGGGGTGAAGGAGTTGGAGCAGAAAATTGAAACGCACTTTTTCGTAGAGCAACAAATTCAATCTAAAGGCTCAGTCACTTTTTTTTGCAAAAACCTTTCTATGGCAAACTTGACCTTTTCAAGGTCAAATCGTGGAGCAACAAATTCGGGACTGGGGTAACATATGAGCAACAAATTAGCAACAAATTCCCTCATACTTAGATTTTCAAAATTGTTGAGTTCTTAGAAGTTAGGTATCCAACTGCATTTGAGTGACGTCATCAAAATTTGTTTTGGATTTTTAGGTGTGAAGGAGTGGGAGTAGAAAATGCACTTTTTTGGAGAGCAACAAATTCAGGCTAAAGGCTTAGTCACTTTGTTTTTACAAATACTTTTCCTTGACAAAATTAACTGTTGTTACTACAACTTTGAAAATGCATTTTCAAGGTGAAATCGTGGAGCAACAAATTCGGGACTGGGGTAACATATGAGCAACAAATTAGCAACAAATTCCTGCATACTTATATTTTTGAAATTTTGTGTTTTAGATGATGGCGGTGCTAACCTCACGTGAAGTTAGCACCGCCATTGTTTTGGGGGGTTAGGGGAGAAGTAACAAATTCGGAAATGGTGTTATTCACGAGCAACAAATTAGCAACAAATTCTTACATACTAAGATTTTTGAAATTTTGAGTTTTAATGCGGGAATTACACGACACAATATTATTGTGCAATAATATTGTCCAAAAATATTGTGCGAAAAAGGGTCATCCATACACGACTCAATATTACTGTGCAATATTTCTTTGTCTCTTATTAATATTATATATTATATATAATATTAAGCAAAATTTCAGAAAATATTAAACTTTTTTAATATCACTTGAATTGGTGTTAATCTGTTCACTATATGATCATTTTTGAGCGATTTAGATTTTACTATGAAACTGTTAAAGTGCATTACAAGGTCAAAACGTGGAGCAACAAATTCGGGAATGCGGCAACAAATTAGCAACAAATTAGCAACAAATTCCTGCATACTTATATTTTTGAAATTTTGAGTTTTGGATGATGGCGGTGCTAACTTCACGTGAAGTTAGCACCGCCATGGATTTGGGGGGTAAGGGTAATAGCAACAAATTCGGGAATGCGGCAACAAATTACTGCATACTCAGATTTTCGATTTTTTGTTATGGCGGTGCTAACTTCACGCACCTAATATTTTGCAAGAAATAGGATTTTATTTGTACATAAAGGCTAAAAATATAACGAATTCCTTTCCCAAGATCTAGGAGATGATTGTGTATTGGTCTGTGATATAAATGTATTTTGATCTATCCCAAAATGACGATGCACAATCATTGTAGGTACTGTGTAGCAAGTAATCAAATCGATAATGGTTAAAATAAAGCACTATTTAGTACGAGGTCCTCGCTCACATTTTGGCATAATTGAATATTTTGTAAATTTAACTAAAAGTTCTAGGGTTCCCACCCGATATCCCTCTTAGTGTCAGATTACTACATAAGATTATTATATAAGTAACATTTGTGTAACACCTACCCTTATCGATTTAGCTTGTAAATTATTATACACATCAATGTAGGAAAAAATTATTTTAAAATGAGTAGCAGAGTTGACTTAGGGTGATTCCGATGTAAAAATGTAAAAAAAAACATCTAAATATTAAAAAAAACTTTTATGAGCCTAAGTTTATAATAAAGCCTTAAAATTCCAAATTTTTGTGTAATCTGAAATCGATGCCTGCAAATAAATGAGTGCAGCAAATGTATTACCCGCAATTTGATCTTATATAACTATAAACCATGCAGTGACTACATTGACACATACGTTCAAAGAAAGAAATGTAGGTAATTGTCATAACTTTTTAAGTTATATGGACTAAAAGCTTTATTTTCATTAATTGGCTCCCGTAATAAAAAAAAATAATAATATAAATCCGTTTTTCTTATACAATTTATGTCAATTACCTTTGAAACTTTTTAGAAGTTAAAAAAAATATCCTAGAAAAACTTATATTAACTTAAATCTTGCGCTTGAGGCAAGATGGACTGAAAAAAAAGTTGCACCCGTTATAGCTATAAATTGTTGTTGCTCATTGTCTTATTTTGTTTTCTCGATTGTTTTAGAGCATAGTTTTCGCTTGATATGATATCTTTCAAAATATGCACAAATAATATTAAAATTGGTTCACAAATAGCAAACATTTGTAATTTTGTGCAACATTCTGAAAGGGTAGTGCTGTTTTGGTTGCACCCGCGATGTAACTTAAATGCTTCCTGGGTTGTTATTGAGGCATTTTATTTAAACTTTTACCTATCAGTTAGAGAGAACAGGCAAAAATGTAGGCCTTACAAGAAAGTTCTTATTAAAAAAGTCAACAAATGAGTCAAAATGTTGCACCCGCGATAACGGAAGATACAGCTTTTAAAATTAAAGCAATACAAATGTATAACAGGAAGTAAAAGAAATTAAAAGTATAACGTATAACAATCGTGTAGATTAGGTCACAAAAAAAAAAAAAAAAAGGAAGAGTGGGGTGTCTATAGCCTCTCGTTAAGGCAGGATTGGCAATTTATTTAATTAATAGCTTCACATATTATAAAATTAACTATTCAAAGACAACAGAAACACTTAGACAAAAATACTATAGCTCAAATTACATAAGATACTATAGCTCAAATAAGACTATGATCTAAAATCCTTTTTTCCTAGAAACAAAATCGAGAAGCAAGAATTTTATATTCAAATAAACCATTTTTTTTATGTTGTAATTGTTATGTATATTAATTTAAGAAAATATTTTTTCTATAAAAACCCAGAGGTACCATTCCATTGTATCACCCAACCTAGCATTTCAATACAAAACTATTGCTTAAACTTAAAGTGAAAACTCAAATTACCCTAAAACAAACGTTCGTATTCATTTCGTTCAAATAAAAAGTTTCTTTCCGCAAAGTTTCCACTAAGCAACAATTTAAAACCACATCAAATTTCAGGTTGACGCATTTTAAAACATTTTCAAATTACTGCGCTAGAATATATTTACATCTGCATTCTGCCAAAACGATCTCGAGGTTTAAATAATTTCCTCTTTTTTAATTCTATCACACGAATTTCCTTTATTTCTGCTTGCACTCGTTGTACCTAGGTATGTGCTTTTCATCTTTTCCCCTCTGATTCGATAACAACACCATAGCAGCCCATAAAAGAACTCTTTAGCATCAAAATACTCTCAAATTAAATTTCATTTAGGATCAAAAAAGCGCAATGAAAGCAAATTCGTTGACGCTTCTGCTAAAATTTAATCAAAATTAAATGAAAATTGCAAATTATTACAAGCCCGCTCGACTCGACTCAACTCAACACAAACATGCAAAAGGAAGAGGACGAATAAGGACATAAAATTTGATTAAACATCCTGTGTGTTCGGTTGTGTGAGTATTAAAATGAGGGTTGTATAGCTTACAACCTGAGTGGAAAATAGAATCAAAATTTCGAGGATGGAGTGCTAAATGCGCCATTACGGGATGAGAGTTCATTTAACCGTTTTAATACAAGAAATAAAAAAAATGTATATACATTACATAGGTGGGTACAACAAACCAAACGACACAACGGAAGTGTAAAGAAAATATTACAAACCCCTAGAACAGGATTATGGATGGGTTTTTCGACGAATAAAAAAAGGAAAAGTTTCATTTCGCTTTGCCATGACAATGGAGCAAGATTTAATTAGCACCAAAACGAACGAAGTGCAATCAACTTAAATATCCTTTTAACTGGATTTCCATTTTGGGTTTGCCCTTTGCCAAGTACCATACGAGAAGGGATATGTGCTACAATATCTTGACAATGGATTTTTGTTTTTGTTGAATCAAGAATAAAGTTACACCTTTGTGGCAGTCATGCGGAAATATGCTTCCGAATATCAATTTGTTGATGACAAGATTCACTAGACTTTTTGTGTTAAGTTTGGTGTTAATTGGAGTTATATTTTGTTTAGGAAAAAAAGTGCTGTACAAAAAAGCTGCTCCGATTTTGATGATTTTTTTTTTTTAAGTTGGTATTTTAAATTTATTTTATGTCTGTGGCTTAAAAATAGGCATTTTTTTAGGATCATTTTATTTAAGTTAACACAGAGATTTTTGTGAATAAAAAAACAATTTTTTTGTGAAAATTCTTGTAAAATATAAAAAAAAATAAGCTGTGACAAAAATGTTTCAGGCGTGTTTAAGGAAAACAACTTATTAAGAGAGAAGGGGTCTATTTTCTGCCGATTAGATATGTTTTTATGTAGTCAGAAACCCCTTCTGCTGTTTCTTTTTTAAATCAAGTTGATTTGATGAATTCCAAAAGTTCAAAATTATTTTCCAAACCTGCAAGAATTGGTATATAAAAGTTTTGTTTTTAAATTCCGTGAAATCCGCCATTTTTTAAAACGCGAAACGATTTACATCTCCCAAACTATTGATATTAGTGGATGGATCGGTTGTTATACAAAAGTTTTAGGAAATATAACTGTCTTCTTCATTGAATTTTTGAACAACAACAATAACTTAAAGGCGCTACCACTCTTGTTTGGTTGGAGATATAGGTATTTCGTACTTTGCCCCTTATTCACTCATCAGTCTCCTTTTTGTGGTGCTGAGCTTTAATCCAAATTTATTATGCAAAACTTTCTATGCACACCATAGGAATCGAAACCCACGCATATCAGATTTGCTCAGTCTTAGAAGTCGTGTGAACTACGCACTCCATGATGTGTTTCTTGTTTACTTACTTAAATTGTACTACTTAAACCGTTTTTTTTTTCAATCACAGGTAAATGTTAACTCTAATGCGTTTATAACGGTCAAAATTGATCTCGGCGTTGTCAACATTCCAAAAACAACCATATTTCATTATATTTACATTTAACCTTTTTAAAAAATACCATACCGATGTAGCTAACGTAGCGGCAGACTAATATTCAAATTTTACTTAATTACTTAGTCGAGTTTTCAACTGGTATATTGCTTTCTTTTCAAAATATATCAAAATGTAGGAAATTTTGTATTCTTCACTTCTGACTCCGAAGGCAATTACTTACATAAGTTTTTTTTTATAAAAAGTAAATTGCAAAATATCATAACCTTTTATTTATTTAAAAATACACCTCGCATGTAACTTAATGGATGATCAAATTAAAGAACAATTATATTTCGTTAAACTTTTGCCTAGCTACCTATCCACTAATACCAATAACTTCTCAGATATAAATCGAGTCGCGTTTTCCAAAATGGTGGATTTTGCGAAGGGATTGTCGTGCCAAAAATCAGGCTAGCTTTTCTAATATTCTACTTTCAGTTAACAAAAAATCAGCCACTAAATGAGTGGTTTTTGACTATCTTTGCCGTACTATGACATTTTTAAACTAAAATCTTTTAAGAAAATTTGTATTTTTTTGGCCAAATCATTTATTTTTCTAATACTTGCTAGTTTTCAAAACATTTTTTTGAAAAATTGCATTAAAAATGTTCATACTAATTTCCAATCTACATGAGGAAAAATAGCTGTAGGTAAGGTACGGCTAATTTAACTATACTTACCTTCTTATTACTAGGTGCAATGCTGCTTGATAAAGACACGTTGACCATCGAAATCAGTTGTTTTTAGTTTTAAGAAAAAGTTCAGAATTTGACTCAAAACATAATTGATATTTTTGAAATAGTTATTGTAATATTTGTGAGTTGATAAAAACTCGCCACATAAAAACAAATTGATAAAATTGTAGAATATACGAACAATAAATTTATAGGATATGCAAACTCTTAATATCATTGCTTGGACAATTTAAACAAAAAAAAAGAAGGATTTAAATTAACAAAAAAATGTGGTTCATATAATTCCAGATCTTAAGATTTAAGTTGCTGTCCAAAGTAATATGGCAATGTAGAATGAATTATATACATTTGCTAGAGCGACTAGCTTACGAAAAATTAACGTCTAGTGACTGAAACTTTTAGGTATCAGCCATTTTCTGGTGTGCGTACGAACGGCGATGCACTTTTTTTGACAACCAGTAGGTACTGCTGGAGGTTTTGTCAATTCATCGCAAGAGGCTGTTTCCTTGATATATTCAAGTTGGCATAGACTCGGGAATCTTACCCAGACCTACTCAGGTGTAATAGTACATCGCACTAAACACTGTGCCAAGGGGTGTTGTGACACCGGTGTGTGCACAAGTGTTGTGTTTATGGGCCGATTTATGGCATTCCGCATTAAAATAACCTACAAACTGTTTCAATTAAATTTTCTTCTTTGATAGTCCAAACGAGGCCCCCTTTCGATCTCTTGGCAATAAGACTCTACAGAAAGCAAAGCTTCTAGGAACAGATAGGGTGGCTGCAGAACATGCATCCAAAATGACATCACCCTTGGCCAGGTTAATGACAAACACAGATGGACCAACCACGAGTAAACGAAGACTCCTGATGACGACAACGCATGCTATACGGAAGCGATATTTGTGCTGATGCATGCAGTGAAAAAAAAATGACCTGAAGCAGATGGCATCGGCTTAGAGACGAGGTGCCCTACGGATATCCAGTGCGTACCGCACGATGTCGGAGGCAGCTGTTCTGGTAGTCGCAGGCCTGACGCTAATAGACTTCCTGGCAGCACAAAGAAAGTACGACATGAAATTGGAGTGGCAGCAGCAATGTTGGAAGCAAGAACACTTTCACAAACGGAAGTGGCGGGAACAGTGAAAGTCTGAAGACAGAGGGAGTGATGTGAACGAATGGAGTAACCGATATTACGTCACCCAGTTCCTCACCAAGACACTTTCAGAGGTTTAGCCGGTATGCCAAGGTTGGAACACCTAAGAGAGATTGGCTCACGGCTTTATGGGGCGTAACGCATTCCTCCAAAATAAAAAAATAAAATCTCGAATCTTTGGTCAGCTGCTCAATGATTTTTATAACTTTAGATCAATAACAGTAATAGGAAGAGAGAAAGACACTGCACCCATTGCTTATCAGATTTAGGACCAAATGTGTTTTAAACGGCCAACTTTCAGTTGGTTTTTTGACCATAACTTGGCGTATCGAGTTAATGAGTTAAATAAGCTCTTAACTATAGAGCTCGACAAGATAGAACGAAATAACATAGCCTATCGAGGTAATAATTTAATTAGGATAATCAAGGTCTAAATGCATTGTTTATTAAAATACAGGATTGCCATATTCAAAAATGTCCGATGCACTCGAAGCGTTTTCCATTAAGTCAACATAAACAAAAATTAAATTTTTCTAGATTTTGAAAATAAAATGAAAAATCGACTTCATTATTAAAAACTATTAGGTACCTATACACTTCTAATTTGAAGTTGCGAGTAGTGTGGAGTGGAAGTGGAGGAACATTTGTTATCTAAACATGTCAAAGAAGTAAACTTCTAACGCTTATGTATTATTACAGACTTTTTTCACAATTCATGCAAATGCTATACTATTTTTAAATAAAATATCCAAAATATTGTAAAGAAAATCTGTACAGATTGGTAAGACAATTGATAAATAAGTTATAATTAAAATTAACAACACCTACGCCCATAAAATAAAAAAAAAACACGTTCAATAAATCGTTCTCATGTATACATAGAAGTATGCGATGTAGCACATAAACAAAATACAAATTAAATCTTTAACAAATTTAAACGTATTATTTTGCAATCAACGCTCGTATTTACTCTTATATTTCATTGCATAATTCAAAGTAAAAATTCGATTTCCAATTCAATACTCCTTCAACATCAGACAGCGATGTTATGTTAAGGAAGAAAAAGTAGGTAATTCGAATCCTAAATACATAAATCCTTGATATTATTTTTGAATTCCAAATCAATAAATATTTGACATGATAAAATATGTCTTTAGATATAAATAAAAGCATATCGCAATTCATCCATCAAAATCCACATAAATGTAGAAAAAAAAAAAACAAAAATAAAAACGGAATCCTTCTCTTCCATTTCATCCTTTTGTGTATAAACTTTCCTACCAGAATGCCATTTAAATATAATATATTTTTGTTGATTTTCCCGCGACACTCGGTTGAACTCGTCCATTGATCCCCATCATGACTCTATAATAGATGTTGACTCCTAGACAAACAAATAAAAATCCTTTTTATTTCCGAATTCGAAAATGTTTTCCCCAAATAAACATGCTCCATCCCTCCTCGGAAACAACAACAACAACAACGGCCTGGTTCTCTCACGCTCTACACAATAAAAAAAAATTGTCTTTATAAAAAAGCGTTTATCGAATACAAACTCACGAGGGTGTCATTATTCATCGCAATGAATTGATAAACACAACTTCCTGAATATACCCCCCTAGCCCCGGCCCCTCCGAATAAGCAGAAAAAAAGGTATCAGGGGGAACGATGATTTTTTTTTTTTTTTTTTGACAAAACGCATCAACACACATTCAATCCTCTCCCACTCTCAATATCAATCGATAAACAAGCTCGTGCCAAGGATCCTTTTCCAGCTCTACCTGCTAGCTTTAATTTCCATCCTTTTTGTTGCATGGTTTTGTGTTGCCTTTAAGTGATGCTTTGCTTGGTGCATTTTGGGGGAAAGTGATGCAGCTGCAGAATCACAGTTCATCCTTGCATGTACGATCGCACAGTGTGCAATTCACCCACTATGCATTTGTGGGCGCAGTAAATCAATCAATTTTATATTAACTTATCGTATACCGTAGCAACAACGGTATTCCCTTACTATACACATGATATCAACTACTGTGATGCAGAGCATACCATTTTTCGGCAACGCATGCATTTATTTATGATGGGGAGAAATAGTGGGTACAAGGCGGGCGTTCCATATACAGTGGATTGGATGGCGGAGGGAATTTCATCAGCAGTATCCAGAAAAGCCCACTCATTTCAAGAGAGAGGTAAGTGGCTTTTAGGGCCAAACATTTGATGTGATTAAATGTCATGTAAATGAAATGATTACAATTAATCGAATCATGTTATTCTGGATGACAGATAATTGTGAAGCCTCGATATGTCAATTGAGTTTTGAGGTTTTACTATTGGGCGGTCAATTTGTTGAGTGCATTCAGAGTGCAGCAGCGCAGCGCAGAGAAAGGAAGCTTCTGTTGTTATTCTTGCTTGATTTCAATTACATTTTTGATTAAAATTGATTCAATTTTAAATACAACAGTGAGGTGATGGGATGTCGTTTTTGTTTTCATTAAACGATTGTAATTTTTATTCTTGACGGAAATGTATTTATTTATATTTAATTAAACTAGGCTTTATATGGTTTATTGTTTAAATTAACTGTTTTTATTTTACTTGAAACATAAAAGTACTCTCAAGACATACTCTCCTAGAATCAGCAGCTACCGTTTTGAATATAAATATGGCATCAATGAACAAACCTCTTAAACCTTCACGGTCTTTGTCTACAGACCAATTAGGTTGAGGCCGTTCACCACTTGATAGCGCCACCTATGATGAGGTCTTCTTCTGTCCGTTGTCCATCGGGGTTGGATGCGAAGACTCGTGTGGTTTGTTGCATTTCTGTTCATACGCTACACGTGACCTAGTCATCTCAGCTTTTTTACCAGGTCGATATCCACCGATGCAAAACAGAAAAGCCACATGGTTTTCATTCAAACTTTTTATTATCTACTATGCCTCTGCGCCATAAAGCAGGACTGGGATTATTAAGGTCTTATAGAGGGTCTCCTTGGTTGTATGGGAGAGGATTATGCTTCACAAATGCCTTTTTAGCGCGAAGAAAAATCGGTTTTCAAGTGTGATTCTTCGTCAAATTTTTCACTAATATCGTTGTGCGATGTGGCTGCCAAACAGAGTTTTTGGATACATTTGGCCCGTTGAGACGATTTTTTTGGCAAAACGTTTCATACTAATATGGTTTTGCGATGTGGCTCCCAGGTAAACAGAGAGCTACATTGGATACATTTGGCCCATTGAGACGTTTTTCTTCCCAGTCAAGGGCGTTGGGGCTCTCTTGTCTATGAAAGCATAGACTTTGTTTTCATCAGGCTTACAGCTAAACCCACCTTGATCATCTCCAACCGATCATGTCAACTGACAATTGACGGCTTGATGCATTCTCCTGATAATGTCTATTACATCAGAATATAAGCAAGGAATTGGACTTACTTTTGAAAAAGCTCGTACCTCTGGTGTTGACTTCAAAACTGCACACAATAGTTTAAAGTACGATCTTAATGGTGCATGCTAATAGATCACCCAGTCTCAAACCTACAGAAATTTATATGCAAATCTGAGCAGACAAGTTCCTCACTAGCAGTCCAAAGCGTTTCCTTTCTTGAAGATATGGCGACCATTCCAAGTTTTCAGTCGTTGAACATATTTTTACCTTCAACCAAATTCTAGAAATGAGTGGATGTATGCTCCAGACCAAGTCATTTCCCACTGCATTAAACAGATCGTCTGGCAAGCCATCAGAAGCACAATCAGCAGGCTTAATATGCCACTTGAGTTTGATTATCGCTGTTCTTAATTCTTTTTGGTAAGGTGGATGGATGGAGTTGTCCTTCACAACGGTGGATAGATGGCTGTCTTCACCGCTAAGCAGTTTGAAAAAGTGTTCTTTCCAGATCCTCAGCACTGACTGCGTGTCAAGTTATTCCCATTTTTACTACGGCAAGTCTCTATTTTGTGCTGATAAGAAACTCGATAAAAAGAACTCGTTTTAATAACCAGCACAGAACTGCGTACCACTACTCGTCTTTATAATTGCTGTTGTTTGTGGGTTTTCTGAAAGATTGAGGTAGATGCGCTCAGCAAAAGTTCTGGAAGCCTCTTGCTATAAAAGTATACCAGCTTCAAATTTTCTCATAGTATTCGTTCTTCGCTGTGGTGCAATGTACATATATCCGTCTTCTATACTGGATAAATGCATATTCTTTTATAGCAACATGATCAATTTGGTTTAGAATAAATTAAACTGAAGACCGCCAAGTGCCTTCGTATGTATATTGATATGTGGAAATTGAGTACTTGATATGGTGATATGTGTATCGCCACCGCAAAGTAGATCAGTCTGAATCGGTTTCTGGAATTTTTGTCGTGCAGACTGGGTCTTCGTCGAACTCAAAGATCCCCTTCTTTTGGATCTACGCGTAAAAAGTTGCCAAGAATAATTATGACGCCGTACTTCGAGTGCCTATCATACGTCTTTTCGAGAACTTGGTAGCATACTTTATCTTTCTCCTTCGTTGGGGCGTCTGTACAGATCAGCGTGATGTTTTTAATTTGGCCTTGATGTAGATTGTGGTAAGGCACTCGCTTACAAATTGACGGTGGAAAGTAAAATTGTTCTAAATCCTTTGGAATTCCTATTGATCTGGAACAATTCTGCCTTCCGCCGACGATATGTAAAGTGCGTGATTTTCTTGCCTATGTGTACTTCTTATCACAAGACCACGTCCAAACAGTCACTGACTCCATTCCCTGTAGCACTTACCGAAGTATTATTGCAGGACATCAATTTTTCGTATCCCATCGCATTTTCTAGAGTGCCGCTATCTAAATAGAGGATCTCCTTCTCCAGTCATTGTTTGACTGCACGAGGCTTGTTGAAGGTCCACGCTGTTCATTGCTCGGATGAACGCGTGCAACTTTTGGGTATCCAGTAGAGCAGGCCCTAATGGTCTTAAATTTATATTTTTTTATAAATGAAGGTTGTTACGTTAATTTTCATCCATTTTGTTTCATTTGTTTGTTTATGAGTGTAAATATAGTCTTGTTTGAGTGTCTACGGTTTATTTTCGAATACTGTTTTATTGAGATGGTGTTCTCTCTTGATAAAGGGTTCTCTACGTAATTATACTTTTGGTAAAAATTTCGCCAAAGTCTTAACACATTTTCGAAGAAATGGAGCTTCATGATCTCATCATAGGCATTTTTACAGGCCAATTACGATTTTCGAGATGGCTCTTTTTTATGATTGCAGACAAATAAGTTTAAAAATTCTAATGTGCTAACTCTCATCTCTTCTATTTATGTCACTTTTCAAAAAGCAATTCGGTGCATTCTAACAACTCCTTTTACCAAAACAATTCAAGGCATTTGTTAACCTCTAACTAAGGTTATTATGAAAATAATAGCTATTGATTGCTTTAACAATTCTATCTATCATGACTTATAATTAGAATCCTTAAAGAAATTCTTCACGTCAAACCACACGTGAACCAACCGCATCTACATGTAAAATTTTGCAATATCGCTCTTTAATGTTTTTTTTCCTACTATAAGCAAATTTAATTCTTTTTTGGACATTGTAGACAGTTTTTATACTCATAAAATTTGACATTTTCCTAGGACTTTGGGGACCCTAACATAACCTGAGGCCCCACTCCACAAAAAAGAATTTCACAATTCCACAAAGAATTACCCACTGATTCTTGTTCAGCATGAAAGGAAAATGGGGCATAAAGAAACGAAGAATATCTGAAGTCACATGTTCTGAAATTTTCTTTAATTTCACGAATAAATAAACCAAGATCTCATATAATAATCTACAAAACAAATTGATTTAGGCATTCAATAAGCATAAGCAAACTACATTCAAATAAGATAATTCAAATCAGGCCCAATGTGCTGCAAAATGTCTCCTCCACGAAATGAAATACCATGTAGGATTGTGTACATTTATATTTATTTCTCTTTTCTTTTTTTGAAATAATCGATGTAAATAATTCCAGAAAATTAGGCTTTTATTCGATTTTTCGAATTTATCCTTGTCGTCAGTGCCAGCGTTGGGAGCTAGGATATAAATATTATACAATTCCCGAGGGCCATATTGAATTATTCTTGCAAACGATATACAAATAACATCCTAATGTACTCTAAATGAGGCCAAACCAGGAGTATTGGAAGGTTTTGGATTTGAATGGTTGGTATAGGTACCGATGAGTGTATGAAAAAAAAAATTTATTACAAATTCAGTTCTCATATTGGCATACTTTCGTTTGCTCTATGTCCTTTTGCCTACCATTCCCACCCTGTATGATTCTTTCATTGAAGCACTCAGTCTACAGGGCTTTCTAGCACGTTCTTTGTGTTTATCAAATTTGAATGTTTGTTGTTATTTTTGTTGTCGTTAACGTATGTAGGTGTAGGTATGGGGAAAAATGAGTATACAATGGGAACGCTGGGGCTAAATTAAAAGATGAATTTATACACTGAGTGAATAATAAATTACTTTGTGCTAAATGAATGGCAATGAGATAGCAATGCTTTATTATTATGTAATGAATGTGCTGGTAATCTTTGTTTAAGGCTGTAAAATTATAAGGAAGTTGAACCCTAAGACAATACTTTTTGATAGTTACAATTCAAAGAATGTTGCACTCCCTAAAATAAAATTTACTAAAAATATGATTTTGATACATTTGAAAATAATTCGTACATTTTTCTATGCACCTGGTGACGTAACTATCATAACATGCTATCTCTCTGTTGTTAATTGCATGTCTCTGTTGGAACTTGAACCTTGAAATTCACAATAATTTTAAAATTCACAATTAATTTTAAACTTTTAAAGTTGGTGGATTAAGCTTAGATCACCAGTGGTGTATTGAGGGGTCTTAAGCCCCCCCCCCCCCAAGCCTCCAAAACCATGATATTTAAGGTGCCTTGCACATGATTAACTGAAATTTTTTCGTAAGTCTTAGAGATTTAGAGGGAGCTTTAGATTACACGACTTGTGTATACACAAAAATTTGTGTATTTTTGTTATAAAAATATATAATACCATCTGAACCACAATTCTGTAGTTACCAAATGATACACAAATCGTGTTTATATGTCATTTGCCTTCATCCAATTGGTCGTTTAGATTTTTTTTTTGCATTTTAATGGAAAAAATACACAAATTTTTACACAAATTTTGGTGTTTGCACAAATCGTGTAATACTAGAATTATACCTTGTAGAAACTACATTTTCGCCATTATTAAAATGTTCTTATTTAATACAGCGTGAGGTGCACCTTAGAGTGCACTTTGATTGAAAAAAAAAAAATCGATTTTAACGCAACAGCAATAAAAATAAGAAAAAAATAACTTTTGGAATAAGTGACAGCGGACGGACTAGGCACTGCTGATGGTAGCGCAGTGTTGGCCCTAACCCTCTCAACCAATGTAAATCCACAGCAGGTCGCGTCCTCTGGAACTTAACATTCCACCCTACCTTACCCACTTCCTTTCCCACTTCCTTTCCCACTATCCTACCTTATCTTTTTCTACCACTATACCGACACTCCCTCCATTCCTCTTGCCTGCAATAAAATGGCGCCTATACTTACTATAGCTACTACTACTACTTCAAAATAATGTTTTATATGCTAATATTGCACCACTAATTTTGTCTCTTTATTTTTTTTTTTTTTATTTTGTATCTCCACCTTCGTTCCTAAAAAAACACCCTTTCAATCAAGATATATTTATGGACTCTTTTAATTCATAAATCTTATTGCAAATGTAAAGTTCATGCCAAAGTTCATGATGGTAACAATTATTTCTTTCATATTGTTTTTGTGTACTATTTTACCTGAACTAAATTCCAAAATAAGACAAGGTTAGTTCAAGAAATTTAAGTTAATTAATTAAACGCTATAACAGAAACTACCTGACAAATCACTACGCCAAAGAAAAGATCATTACTTTGAATTTTTATAAATAATTGCACTTTAATTCTCGAAAGAGTTTTGGTATTTGTTTTTTCTTTTTCGACATCATGAGGTATAAATATTTTTTATTCCTTAATTTAATATATTAAAACATAAATGCGCACAGAATCGTTCAAGTTGCTATTTGAGACAACTACTACAGACAATATCACCAAACCCTAAAACCACCCTTGCCTGCCCGTACCCCTCTTGTAAGGGCTCTTCGGGGCCGGTGTTGGCTTCGGCGGCGGTGGTGGCTGCAGAGTGAGACTTGCCTCCGACTGGCTGTCTGTTAAGCCAGCGCTATACATCTCTTCCATTGCATCGTCCATTTCGAAGAATGTCACTTCGAAAGAATCCTGGTGTATGGGCGCCTCCGATGGATGCACCGATGATGATAGTTTACTCAACATCGGTTGCTTGAGTGTAGACTTAGCAGCATTACTTCCTCCTTTTCCACTTGCACTTGCAGCAGCAGCAGCAGCAGCAACATGTGAAGGAGCAGGAGGAGGTGGATGTTTTTTAATTGCTTTGCCCGCTAGCATCTTAGTATCTGCATTCCTCAAGAGTAATTCAGATGCTCCTTCTATAGCCGTAGCACCAGCACCAGCAACAGCACCACTTCCACTAGAACCAAGACTTGATGCTGATAGAATCACTTCATTTTGGTCCTTTGTTGTTGTTGACTTGTTGGTGTCGACCGGAGGCGTCTTACGTAGCTGGTTCTGTGACTCTTTGGCCACCATCGCATCGTGCTTCAACGATTGTGGTGGCGATATGAATCCATATTCAGTAATAACTGGGTGAATGTCCGGAGGCATTGGGTTCGTTGCCTGCTTTGATGATGACACATCCTCCACCAGCTTACGAACTGATTTTGCATTCGTAATGTCGCTGTCCTCGTTTCCTTCATCCGTGCCTGTCAAGTCAGCGCCAATTTTATTCAACAAATCCAACAGCGTGCTGGTTTTTTCATCCTCGAATTCGATAACTGGTGTTTCGCAACCGGTACCATGTGGGGGTGGTGATAGTAATACCAACCTGTGAATAGAAAAAAAGAGAATACCCTCATAGATTGACATCTACCCTGATTTCAAATTTCAAAATGAACTCATTTCTTGCCTCTTTGCCTCTCCGATGGCCTTCTGTAGATGTTGCAAACTATTGTAGCTCTCCTTGCTGCAGCAGCGGCCGATTTGAGAGTTTTTAGCTACTCCTTGCAGCACGAGATTCCATTTGTGGACTGCCGATTGATTAGCTACTGTGCGAGCTATGCGACGGAATCGAGACTTAGGATCCTCGCGGACGGGTGGTTGATTGGGTTCACTTTCGATTTTGATTTCGTTGATATCACCTTCGCCATTGACGTTGTTCGAGGATGATTTGCTTGCTACTGCGGTTGGCACTGGGGCCACTTGGAAGCCTCGCATCAGTCGTCGTTCCCAAATTTTTGCGTGTTTGGCACGATGTGCTGGAAAACGAAAAAAAAAAAAAAAACAGAAATGTATGGATTGTAAATGTGATTGCTGATAGATTTTCAAATACATAATCGAAAATTAGTCAAATAAATCAGGAAAAGAACGTAAAAAGAAAGAATATGAGGTGTGTTTGAAAAAAATATATGTATATATAAATAGACTTAAATTTACTAAAATTCGGTGTAAACACTGCGCACCGGTTCGTACAGTCAATTTTGCATCAGGAAACGTATCGGCCATAGAGCACCCAAATAAAGAAATTTTAGGAGAACAATTTTCAAACCATCGATTGCAAATGAAATTAAATTCAACGTGGTGGAATGTGAGCATGGCCAAAGATCAACTTTTTTCGAAACTGCTATTAAAGTAGGATTATATGGATTCTAATCAGCATCTTTAAACAGTTTTTGGTAAGGTAACTGTTAAGTGATAACACTTTAGTTTAAAGCCAAAATGTATAGCAAGAGACGTTATATTTTTCGTATAGATTTTGGCCTATAGAACTAGAAAATCGCATCCCAATACATATTTATCGGTAAGTTTTCGAGATTTTTTGTCATTTTTTTCTAAAGCATCTTTATGTATTTGGAGAAAAAGAACCTACACTTGAATACTGGCTCAATTGATTTCGTTCAAAACTTGTCAATGATAAGAGGCGTGTATGATAATTTCTTTTCAATATATGCACTAGAACAAAAAATGAAAAAAAAAAGAATTTTTACTGAAATTTTTAGTGATATCCTATAGTGAGAAAAAAACCTGTATGGTGATTTCCCGAAATTGTCCATGTTATATTGTATATACGTCCATGTCAATTTTATCGAAGCCAGAATCACCTAGATTCTTAAGGCATATAAACCAACTCAATAGAAATAGTTTTGTAAGAAATAAATCAAATTTGTACAATTTAGGTACAAATTTGTTGTGTAAGTGTAACTTAAATGAATACGAGAATATTCAGAATTTCCTAAATAGTTTCCCCTGCTTGAAAGATTTCAGTCTTCTTGCCATGATGATAAAAAAAAGTTGTCCGCATACTACATGCATAAAAAAACTACTGATTTTAATAAACTCATTTATTTTATAACTGCAGTACTACCATATCGAAGTGAATTAGTAAAACAATTAAATCAATAATTTTGTAAAAAAAATAAACCTACATAGTTCTTAATCTTTATTTAAATTTAAATTTACTCGTAACTGCCTAACGATTTTTCTCATCATTATAAGAGACAAAATGTAGCTTTTTTTGTGATTATGAAAAAAACAATAAAAATAATTTAAAATAACTTACGTTTTTCCTTCTTCGCAGCTGAAGAAACATCCATGCCATTACTATCGAAAATCTCCAACAGTTCATATCTCATTGTCGAGATATCTGCTTTAACTTCGTTTATGTCATCCTCAGTAACAGGAGCCTGTTCGAGTCTCCTATGATTTGCCGAGACATAGCGCCAAACTAAAGACCACATGATGCTGGCATAACGATTTTCAGTTTTATTTTCACCTCGTTTCTAATAAATCCACCCCATTATAAAAAAAAAACAGCATAGAGCCTCAAAGGATTTTCAATAATTACTTCTATCTCACAAATACCTGTGATTTTTTTCTTGCAAGTTCCTTGCTTGATTTTCTAAATAATCTTATAACCCACTTAATTGATGGGAAGACATTGAACGGTGGTGGCAAAGTAGAGCTATCTTCGAAATAGCTCATCCACAGCTTGGTACGAGCAAATTTCCATTCAGTGTCAGAGTGGAGCTAGAAAATAAATTAAAATTTCAATTTTATGTTTAACTATCTACTAAAATCTAAAAACATACTTAAGATTAAATTAACTTACCTCAATCATGGCATATGAATTTGACATCATGGCAATGAGAAGATTCAATAATACTATCACATTGATTACACTGTACGATCCGTACATTAGAAGGCCCCAAAAGCGAGTGTATGATTTAATGCCAGAGAGCTCAAAATTTTCCAATCCAACCATACCAAAACTAGCCCAAAACAAGGACTGTGATGATTCGAAAAGGCTATTGAAAATAAAAATATTTTGGAATTCTTTATATCCTGAACCAAAAAATTAATTGACTGTTTTAATTATGTTTCTACCACAGATCTATTGTAGTGCTAAAAGTTATAGTTTTGTTATAATTTTTTTATTATTAATCCGCTTTTTTACATTTGTTTTAAAAATCTATAATTCCTATAAGTTATAAGTATTTATTTTTCCTATTTTTCCTCCTTAGTTTGTAGTAGCTAGTAAACACTCAAAAACTCACGTATTTTCATAAAACTCAATAATTCCCTCCGTTTGTAAACGTTTAAACAAAAATCCTTCGTAAAAAACTTAATTTTTATCATTTTTCTTATGGCTCACTACATTTTTTAATACAAGACCTACAATAGCCATAGAAACTTCAGTCTCGAAAATCTACAATAATATAACGTTTACAAAATTCGTATTTTAAAAACTTGCGTTTTTGATTTTTTTTGCCAAAGAAATATTTTCTAATTTAAATACTAGGCCTAATCCGAATCCTAGTCTGGTTTAAACATGTTGTTGAGCGAGTTACTTCATCACCAAAAAATGGCAGTGTGAAATGTCCCAATAGACCAGGGAAGTTAAACAAAAAAGAGGCCTGACCCAGACAAAGAACTTTGCAGCATTTTTTTGTTGGTGAAAATAGTTGGGAGGAATGTCTCACTCATATCCCAAAATTCCCAACGAATATCTCATTTGAGGTTTGGTCACCATCGTGAAAAACC
This sequence comes from Meliscaeva auricollis, assembly GCA_948107695.1. NCBI lineage: Eukaryota > Metazoa > Arthropoda > Insecta > Diptera > Syrphidae > Meliscaeva > Meliscaeva auricollis. Next base: position 35,664,445 of record OX403619.1, on the reverse strand, counting down.
GGCACCAAAAATGAAAAGTTTGGTTACGCAATATCTAATATAACTGATTGTGTTTTGGAGATAATTTAAATGTCAAAGTAAATTATTTGTTTGGTTAACCTATTGAGATCAAAACAAGGGCAATGCGACTACTCTTAGTGGCAAAAATAGTCTTTTGAATGTAAATTCCTATTTTTCCAGTGCAAATCGTCTCATGTTGACTTCAATTGTACTTCCCTTAAATTTTAGTCAAAATGAGTCAATTAAACACTCAAAAAACAGTCTACAGCAATATCCTAAAATTGAATAAAAGTACCCTTTGACCATAAGTTGTTTTTTTAATTCTTGGTTTTAATAACGAACCCAAAAATTTTCAAACCCAACATTGTGTTCACTGGGACTTCTGGTACTCGTTGCACATTGTTCCTTTTCTTTAGAAAAAACACCCTTTGAACCGTCTTCTTCTTGTTGCTTGGTTCTCATTTAAATATCACATTTTATCTCTGTACCACTATTGGAAGGCGGTTTTCTAAAAATTAACTGTTGCCTTGAAAATAGGAATGTGCATAAACACTAGTATTATAGGCACTTAGAGAAGTCGTATTGCCTTGGTTTTGATCTCAATGGATTCAGCGTACGAATAAGCTTAATTTTACATTTAAGTGAGCTCCCAAGGACAATCATTTTAAATGATAGAGCTTAACAAAAAATTACATTAATGGTGCAGGTTTTTTCAAGATAGTGGTTAAAACCCCTCCAAAAAAATGCCAAAAATTGGAGTAAACTGGCTGCAGATTTTGGAATTGTGCTGAATTTATCGGAGGTTAGAATAGATCAATGGAAACAGACGTTTTATGAAGTTATCCGGACAACTGATGAGAAAGAGAGGTACTCTTTTATCAAAAAAGCCCCTGAACCATCAGAGAGGCTCTATAACTCAAAAGTAAATTATAATTTAAACGAAGCAAACTACTTAAACAGCAGTTTCTCATGCAATATGATAGGAACAATTTTCAAAATAAGAGGAGAATTAATAAGCCTTAATTATTCACCAATCGAACAGAAGGAACTGGCAACTGCGATTTGTGCAGCCTGCAGGAAAGAAAAAATATCTTTCATTTCATATGAGTATGCCCCGTGTTGAAGGAGATAAGACAAACTAAAATCTCTAAACAAAAGCCCATATAAAAAAAAAATTTTTGTTTTTGCTATACTAAAAGCTCTTATATATAAAACAAAACGTTAAAGCTTCTAATATAAAGTTTTTAAAAATAAATTATTTTATAAGAAAAAAAAAAAAAAATTATTACTGAAATTACATAAATAACTGAATTTATTTTGAGGTCCAAACAAAGTATGCCATGTAATTTGATTAGAAAAAAAAATTTTAAATCGTTAGAACGGCTTTAAGAAAAATATTTTCTTACAAATAAAAATTCTCAAACCTTGTTTAAAAATAAAATTGGTATGCCAGTTTCAAGATATTATCATTTCACATCTAAATCCAAAATTTCAAAAAAATACAATGACCAGTTTTCGAAAAATTGATGTTCCAAAAAAAAAAAGATTTAAAAAAAAATTCATCAAAATTGGTTGAGTCATTTAAGAGAAATTTAAAAATGAAAAAAAAGGTTCCTTGGTGTTCCCGTTAGTGGAATTTTTAGAATTATTTCTTTTATTTCAAAAGTATTACCCTACTAAAAAAGGAGAGAAAAATGTTAATTAAAATCGTTAAAGCCGATTTAAAAAAAAAAGTAAACTTTTTCTTAATAGTTATATGACAGGTACCGTTAGTTTTGGTCCTAAAAAATAAATTCAATTTTCCCTCTAGGGAATCACCAAATATCCTTAACCACCAAGTTTCAAGAAAATCGGTTAAGCGGCTTAGGCTGAAGCTCAAGGTATAATAGACGGACAGACAGACAGACAGAATGGCGGGACCCACTTTTTTCGCATTCTGAATCATCGTATTGGCATGTCTATTTATCTCGAGTTCGATTTTTTTACGATACCTGCATATATCGCAAGTAAGAACACACATCAACTTGCCAATGAATAATGGAATTCGTGAGTACAAAAACAAATGAACTCTACCTATAGTGTTGTAGAGTTCATTTGTTTGACAACAATACAAGCAAGAACCACATCAGAATTATAGGGAAAAAGTGGTACTGGCCACTTTTGTCAAATAGACTCGATGCTTCATTGGTAAAAGCAGGGAAGATATATTGCATTTGCAAACAATATGCGAAAAAAGCACCGAAATCACAACTAAAATTCCGAACTTTTGTATTAGATTTCTTTTTGCGGTTGGTATCAATTGTTCAACATGTGCTTCACCAATGAAACAGTTCAATTGTATTACGTGTAGCACACAGTTATCAAAACAAAAAAAAGCGTCTTCGGGTTCAAAAGTGTTCCAGCCAACTCGTTTTTTCCAGTAAGAAATATAACATCCCACTTCATCCAAAATACTTCGATGAATACCACACTAAAACTAGCTAAATTATATAACCAAATATACATTTCGTTAAATTTTGGATAGTGGAGTAACTAAAGATAAAAATAAGGCATTATCTCAGACCCAGGCAAAACTGCTTCTATTTGGATGCTTTTTTTTTCAAATTTGGAATTCCAAAATACTTTAACATTATCGGATTTATTTTATAAACGTAAAAATAAGATTTTTGTGAACAAAGATTTTTTTTATAAAACAAACTATTATAAAATAAACTATGCTAAAAAATTTCCATATCTCTTAAGGTAAAAAACTATCGGAGCAATTCAGCACGGTGCCGAAATAATTTGCTTTAGCTACTTCACTAATATTAGAATAACTTTTTTATTAGATTGCAAAAAAAACATACTTTCCAAACCGTCTCCACTTCATACAAGAATCACCATTGTCCTTCCAATCTGCTTCTCCATCTGTTGCATTATAACATTTCTGTTTCTCCAAATCAGCAAAGTACCACAACAACTGATTCAATCCGCAAGCAAATGCAAACAATACTAATGTGTATATAAAAAAGAATTTGACAATATCAATGACCATTCGTCCCAACGATATTTGCAACGGTCCCAAATGTGGATTGATCGAAAACAAATGAACCAGTTTCAAAGCAGAAAATATATTTGCTCCAGCAAATAGTCCTTCCGCTATCAGTTGAGGATCAAAATCATTCCATTTTTCACGTGGTATATAAGCCATATCTGGATCTTTTTCAATTTCACTTTGTTGTTGAATATAAGCAAAAACTCTGAAACCCAAAAGTTTTCTATTTCAATTTGAATTATTACAAAACAAAAAAAACTTACCTCAAACAAAAAACACTTATATACAATCCATTTCGTAGAAAATCAATAAAGTTCCACATATTTCTGAGGTAGCTCTTCATCCCGACATTGAAGATTTCTTGTAACTCTTCCCACAAAAACCCAGCCAAATAACAAACAACTATCAATTCGAGCTTCGTTGGACCATTTCCTCTTTGATGTTTGGAAGTTTCTTTGAGATTTTTTATCATGTCATCAGTACCAAACAAACGTACTACATCATCCTCGGCACGTTGAGATACAAGTATTAAAATAACTGTGAAAAATTAGAATTAGAGTAGATCAATCGAAATACTGAAACAGGAAACATTACATAGGAAGAACATGTAGGAAGACGCGTGAATCAGAAACTTCATGAAAGGTTTCCGCATAAGTTTGCCAATGTCTGAATTTGGCGCGATCATGTATATAAAACAGTATAATGGAAACATAATTGCTACTTGGAATAGCTTGAGGATCTTTTGGACCTCAGTTTTGCGCCGAAATCCAGGAAGACCTTGATACCATATGGCTGCCAAAAGTTGTTGAACATTCGGATGAGCTACGAACTTTAAACAACAAACAAAATACGAGTATATAAAGCACCTTTTACATGATTTGTGAGATATTTAATCTTACTTTCTTTTGCTTATAACTGATAGCTTGTTCTAGAAGACTCAGTGTCATTCGGTCTCCCGGTTCATAGCTGTGGCCTGGATCATAGTTTATAATTATGGCAAGTTCTTCGGAAGTTCGCGTTTGATCTAACAGATCCACCGCAAATTGTTGGCACTGTCTTCGTAGTTCAAGGTACTCAGCTTTGCATTCCTTGAAAAAGAAGAATAAAATAGCACATTAAAAGGTGTTTTTATTTGTACCTGATTGCTTACCTGCTCTGTAAAGGCAAGATTTCTTAGATCCCATGACAATTCAAAGGCTGTTAAAAGTGGATCGTGTGATGTTAGACTTATAAACGATGGACTAGCTAAGGCTTTGTAAGTATTGACGCGAGCTAGGGAGAATCTCAGGGCATCTTCTGTTGAGTGACGAACACATTCTTCACAACCACACCTACAAAACAATAGTGAATAATAAGAATTTATGAATGTAATACATAATATATTGTGAATAAAGATTTGATTTTATTTAAATGAGTGGAAGTTTGAAACTCTTGATTGAAGTTTTATCTTAGAATAAAAAAGCCTTTTTGAAAACTAAAAAAATCGTATCAATTTGATTTCAAAATAGAATGTTAAATAATGAAAACTGCGATTTTGATGAAATTTGGACAAGGACAGACGAATGAAAACAACTCAAATTCGTAACGCAGCAACTCGAGCAACAGCTGAAGAAATAAAAAAACCGCTAACCGATGTAATGGCAGAATTATTCAAAGGATCATTGCATCTACTGATAGAAGGATGTTAAAATTCTAGGTTCCTTCCGTAGTAGTGGAAAAAGGTAATGATCGTCAAGCTATCAAAAGAGGACATTTGAAAACTGGAGAGGGATTTGCGTGCTGACTGTGGTAGCTAAAAGACAACTGCAAAAATGTTTTCTTTTGAGTGATAAGCGATCTCCAGACCTGGTGAACGGAAATGGAGGAACTCAATGAACTCTGATGTCCCAACTCAAACACCTGCATGTGACGTGGAGTGAGGCATGCTTACTTTCTCATAGGATCATGGATCTCCATCAAATGACAAGAAAAAGGTGGAAGGAGAAGCAGAAACAGTGGGGCTGAAAGTTAACATGGCAAAAACAAAAATGATCAGCCTCGCAAGTAACTCATCCATTCAAGTCGATATTTCAGTAGAACCGGTAGAGATGGTAGAAAGCTTTAAATATCTTTGGGGTTTTGTTTCTACCACAAGGGGAACTGAAAAAAAGAACATCAACAGCTGTATAAAAATAAAAAGTCTGTGTTCTGATTGCTGTCCAACAAGGAACAGCTTAAAGATCAAATGCTACTGCTCAATTCTAATGTTAAAACCATGTTTCTTAACGGCTGCAGCAAGTGGTTTTCTGTCACAAGAAAACTAATAACGTTTAGAGGTGTCTACGCAACCACTTCAGAGTTGATATAAATCACAGATAAAGAACGGAAAATATTACGCACTTGAAGTATCTTCCAGCGTATCTCTCGCTCAAGCAGCTCTGTTACGCAGCTTAGGGGTTCTTCAGTCTCTAGGCCTTCGATTAAAATACAATTTATATGTATCAAGTGCTAAAGTATACTACATTGTGGCTTATAACCTAAAATTTGAGGGCAATCGAAGTGTTACAGTCTTAATTAAAAACATGAGCGCACGTCTTTTCTGAATTTTAAACTCAGTTAGTTCTGAGCCAACAAGAACCCATCTAAAAAATTCAAAAATCAAAAATTTTTCTTCGACTTTTCTCAAAAATTTTTGAGTAAAAAACATAGCAATGTGTTAATACCAAGTTTTATCAAAATCTAATTATTTATTAAAAGTGATTCGTTTCGTTCTTTTTTGGAATTTTCCTTATATTTTTAAGGTTATAAAGAAAAATTATCTGAACAAAAGTTGTATTGAATCTTTTTCGATAGAAGGTCTAATTTCAATAGAAATCGTAAAAAAAAACGAATTTCGACGCTCACCCCACTTTTTCGCCTAATCACTCCCCAATCTGTTGGTGGGCAATTTATGATTCCTCTTTCATGTACCATTTATCCTAAATTTTCCTACCACCCTTATCCTGCTAATAATTTTTTTCAATTTTTGCCCTCTGAAAACTGGATTGGCCCATTATAAGACTATTATGTAAGGGAAAGAAATCCATACTATTTGACTAGAATTTCAGCCCATGAAAATGGGTCAAAAGTCTATTATAAAACTTTGGCTAGTGAAATTTGGACCGGTGTTAAAAAAAAAAACGTCTAGAACTCAAGCAGTTTTGACGAAAATAATCGTTTTCGTTGCTTATCATTGTATAACGTACAAATTGGAGTTTAATATGTAGATAATATCCACACAAAAATAATGGAAGTATGGAAAAAATCTTTGCTAACGGAGAATTGAGTGGCTTCCTAAAAAATTAACAATACAAATTATTTTTCCTACCTACAAGATTTGCTATAGTTATTTACATAATCAGAGTTGTTTAAAGGTGTACTTACTTAATATCATGAGGAGTTGGTACAGCTGCGCCTCTATCCAAGAGCAGTTTCAAAATTTCAAAATTATTTTTGTGAGCCGCAAGGATCAAGGGTGTTATATCTGGAGCGAACATGGCTGTATTGATGTCGACTTTCTGCCAACTCTGTAAGAAAATCAAAAAAAAGAATCAGGTTAACTCTAGGAAGAATAATGAGTTCTTAAAAACAACCACAATATACATGCGGCAAAGGTAAGTGCCTTGCAAGCGTTAATTAATCTCTTATTCTATCTCCTTTTGAAACCAATTTCAAACCTACCTCATCATTCCATACCATAACTACTATTACAAAGTAACCGCTTCCCAATGATCAATTAAGGACACACTCTTCATAGTACAAAAAGTCTACAACGATTCAAGAGACTCTTTATTCTTCAATTTTTTTTCTCCTTTTCAAAATTGTTTTATGGGCGAAATTGAAACAAAAAAAAAGTAACACTTACATACAATTCTCCTTCTGTGTAAATCAGTTCCTCATGTTCCAACAATAGTTCGACAGCTTCAACGAACTCCGCATCTATGGCATGCAACAGAGAATCCTTTGTTTCCACTCCCATAACAACAAGAAGCTCCACCATCTCCAGATTCTCACTGTCTATGGCAAGAGTTAGAGCGCGTCGACCCAAAGGATCCATACAATTGATATTGATGTGCTTCTTGCGATGTGCTCGTTGTAGTACCCTAAAGTAAAAAAAGGACGACAAATCAAAAAAAAAAAAAAACATAAATGTGATGTGTGTGCTTGGGAGAGTCAAAAAGGATCTCCTTTAGACCGACAAGCATAATATATTGAACGGGTGATTGGCTTTTAGGAACATGTGTACAATCGAGAGGATTACACATCCTTATACCAGAGATGTTCAGCGATACCAGAAACGTATGAGCGCAGTTGTGTTTTCTTACGAGTAGTATGAAAAGTCGTCCTTTTTCTTCTTCCAGGACACTAAGCCTGCATCAAAAATCAATGAAGGAAATCGATGGGTTACCATGACATGGTATACCACCATCACTTTACCACCCTCAACGACATAGTCTCATCCCCGCCGCCGCCAGTGCTATTTAATGGACAATTTGCTAAGGAAGCGAAATCCTATGTCCTGGCAAAGGATAATGGGTGGGTGGGAGCATATATATAGCATAGTGACAGCAACGTAAAGCTGATTTAGTAAGTCCTGATCAAAATAGGTTAAGCAAACACAATACCATCAGCCCAAGAAGAGTGAGAAGGAAATATGTATGGGTAAGGATGTGTTAGTCATTTTTTTTCTTCATATTGCATGCCTCATTTGAGATAATGACTTAAGTATGTTAGGTTCACTGAAGGAAGGCAAAAGGAATTACTTGCTAAATGCTGCAAGGAATTTTTATTAAAATCCAACGGATGGGAAAATAACAGAGTGTGTCATAGCTACTGTCAGAAATGTGGAGAAAATTCGTTATTTCCTTCGATCAACCAAGAAGCAAGGACGACAAAAATGATTGATTGTTGGCAATGTAAACTGAGTTTTTTAAAGAATTGACTCTCTCGGTTTATCATATTTTTTAATGCGTTTTCTATTTGTTTGCTCATGCCACATTGTTGACCTACGGTTGCGATTAATACACAATTTTATTGGCGTCGTGAAAGAACTGACATAAGATTGACCAAAATAGTAATGGTAAAGAGGGCCATAAGAAAATTGTATCTCTATTTTTTCTGGAAGGTTACATAACAGCATACAAAATTTCCATTTGGAAAATTACATTACGCAACTTTTCTCAGAACAAAAATTATTTGCAAGTAGCGTGGACTTTGTATTTTATTGTTTCATTAATTTTTAGATTTGCAAGCAAAGCATTTATCTCTTTAAAAATGTTTTTTTTTTATAAAAAATAATATGGCACATGATTTTAAGGTAGAATGTCAAAACTAAGATTTGAAATAAAATAGCCTGGCTAGCAGGTAGCACTAATCCGAGGTTATTAGTTTACCGTGTTTTTATATTCATATTTTTATAAGGGTTTGGATCAATTGGATATCAAATTGTATAATGAACTGTACTATTATTTTTAAAGCGTATGTGAAGAAAAATTTTTCTTATGTAGAAATATAATATAAATATAAAAAAAATGTCATTACTCGTCACTATCAAAGGATTTGAAAAGGAAGACTGGCAGTTAGCATTCATTCATTATTTGACTGGCATAACAGTATGCTGCACTTTTACGAAGCAAACTAGTAGTAAGCGCAGTCTGTTTAATAAAGTTGAATAGTAAACATACAACGCTAGTTGGAGTAACTAGTCTTTCTTTTCTTATTCAAATTGCTTTCTACGTCGATTGTTGGTAGACAGGCTGAACTAGCATTAGGCCTGGCCCCTTCCTCTTCGCTCCTTATTTTTTCGATACACAAGCTGAACATCTAAGACGGTCGCTTGGCTTTGTCATCCTCGACTCACTTACACCACAACACCAACAACAAACCACAGCAAGCACGTAACCACACTTCAAGTCTAAAATTCTGAAGAAACGCGACAGTTAAAAGACCAGTGCCAATCCAGTTTTCAGGAGACAAAAGTTGAAAAAATTTATCAGGGAAATGGGGAAATTTTGGATAAATGAATTGGAAAGGAAAAACATAAATTGACCACCAACAATTGGGAGAAAGGGTGGAGGGTGGCGGAAAAGGTCGGCGAAAAAGTGGTTGTGTTTTCTAACGATTTCTATAAAAAGTAGACCTCCTATCGAAAAAGTTTAATGCAAGAGTTATAGGTGGTAAAACAACCTGCCACTTTTTTAAAATAATTTTTCTACAAATATAAACTTAAAAATATTGTGAACAATGCCACAAAACGATTTTTTTTTCATTTTTTCATTTTTATCTTTTCAAAAATAGTTATATTTCGTTGAAACTTGGTTTTAACGTACATTGCTATGCATGCCTTGCTGAAACAAAACAAATTTCAGCAAAATATTAAGTTTTGTGTTCTTGACGAATTTATTTTGAAAAAATAGCCTAATTTTCAATCAAAAAAGTTGACTAAAAAATTTTGTATTTTTAAAAAAAATTTAACATGAATTCTTTTCGGTTAAATACCCTATTAAGTATACTTTTAAAGCAAGTGAAATACAGCATTTTTTAGGTTTGACTCAAAAACTATAGATCATGGAGAAAAAAATATTGGATTAAAATTGTAGCAAATTAAATTTTCTTTAAGTTTTGCTCTAGTCATTTGTTTTAAGCAAGTCGAAAATGGGCAAATGATTCACTACAAATGAATTCTTCCCTAAATCCAAGATGACAGCTGAAACCATGGTACAATTTTCCCGAAAAAGGACACTTAGGTCTCTATTGATCCCCTCTTACATTTTGTCAAATAAAATTGTATTATTTAGTTTTTTCTATTTTAGGTTTGTTTTTTATGTATAGCGCTTGGGCTATTTCAAAATGTTGCAATTCAAGAAACCAAAACTGGGAGATTCCTTTTCAAGGTTTATATTAAATAGGTACTAAAAAGAATTCATTTATATAAGCTTCGCAATATTCTTACAAAAGTCTATAAAAAAGGATCATGTTCTTCTAACATTTTTGTATGTAAGATGAAAACGAAATCTTCTTCTTCCCTAAAGTTACGAAGAAGTCCATGTTATACTAATAAAAAACATAAACAAAAAAAAAACACTTTTTATCCTTTATATATAGTACATAAATAGAGTACTAAAAAAATGCCTACTTAAATATCACTGACAGGAACTAAAACACTGTCACAATTCTCGTCACGCTTCGCTCATAACCCAGACAGACACATAAACAAGAATTTGAAGCAAGCGGGTGGTCGGTCGGTCGGTTGGTAGGTAATTGTCGGTTTATCGGACCAAAAGTCAACCCTATGTGAATAACGGCAATGACCGTTATGATCGTTCAAGTGGAATATGCTTTCGAATGGCAAAAAATTAAATAAACATTGTATGTATATGTGATGATTGTTGAAGTGCTTAAAGCAGTATTATGCTCAGGCTTACAGTATGGTGTTCTCATTTTCTGAAAGTACATTGCGAATACCTTGCTTATGTACACTTAATGAAATCAAAAAGCAGAATGAACTCTCATAGTTTACTGTCAGAAGTATGCTCAAAAAAAACTTTGGCTCGTCATTAAAATTAAGGTTTCTGATCTCTAGAAAATTGAAGAATTTTTCAATCTACAATGATGATGGATTTGTATTTTCCACTTTTGTGTCAAAGTGAAAAGTTCGGAGTCTCAATTTATTTACTGCCCATAGCACATACTGTGTTTTTTTTTCTTTAAGTCAGTACCTACTCAAAACAAAAATAATTTAAATGAAAATGAGTTCATTCAAGTGAGTTGCACTGTGACAAGTGCTACCCATTGGGCATCAAGGATAAAAACAACAACTGATGCAAAATGGCCCGTCCACTCTGGCGTATGAGTGTTGTGTGTCTCTCATAAAAGGATATGACATGCCGATTAAATGAGGATATAATTTCTCATGGGTGCGTGTGGGGTTCTGAAGCGGGCTCTGGATCGTGCATGCGTGAAAACTCATGTATCCTTTGAAAAAAGACCCTAATGTCAGGGTTTAGGGTCAATTTCATGAAATCACTATGCACTATCATGGGCAGTTTTGGTGATGTTTGGTCTCCATTTAGCCTTAAGGTAGAAAATAAGGGAGGGCAGAAGATTTTATATATGCGTTCTCTTTGGAAGCATTTTGCTCATGTATATCTTTTTGTATTCTTTTATACTATTTTCACTTTATCTCTTTTGTGGGTATTTATACTTTTGTTTCAAGAATATGAGTTTTGGGTGGTTGTCGAGATCAGACTATGGTCCTGTATTTTGGAAAGAGTATACAAATAAACACAGCAGGAGAAATTTATGGTTGGACAATAATCACTTGACATAGCATATGTCCAAAATGACCAAACAGAATGTGTATACGCACCGGGCTTCCGACAATTATTTTGATTTCTTTAATGATGTCAAATGAAGACATGGAATGTTAAAGTTGAAGTAGAGAGATAAAATGTGCGACGGATGAGAATGTTAGGGAAAAATGAGTTCATAAATTGAATTTTATTGCGTCTCGTGTAGATAATATAGGTTTATTAAGAGATTTCGATTGGATACACATACATATGTAAGTTTAATGATTTTTACTTGGTTTATAAATGTTGTGATATGATTAAAACCCATTACATAAAAAAAGTTGGAACAAAATGAAATCTAAAATAGTAGGTACTTCGACTTTTTCTATAGGTATGAAAACGGTATTTGCTAGCAGTAAAAGAGTCGCAATTCTCTAATAATCTGAATTTCCCAAACGCACATGGAAGTGTACCGCAGTATCTATAATGTCGGTTCTTAAATGTTTTTCTTTTAGTATATAAGCAGATTAAATTCGTCCAATTAAAAAATTCCGCTATGTCCTTATTGTTTTTTAGTATATATAAACTTTTTTTTTTGATTACATGATAGTCTATTACCCCTTTTGGAGCTCTTACTTAGACACCATATATGGTATAGTATGCAATGGCAAGTTTTTTGTCTTATGGATTAGTTTAAATACCAACAAATTCAATAAATAGCAGTTATTTTACTGTAAAATTGGCTTTAAAGAAGCTTTTATGGTGGTGATAAACATGTTAATCCCTATACTCTGTTTTCCGATTCTCATTATTAGTATCCGCACATTTGAATGTTCTCACAAGTAATTAGAGGCAAAAAAATACACTTTTAAGCTATTTTCTGAACACATAAGACACTACTGAAGCATGCAAGTACAACCCTTACTTATAGTTCGAGCACCTATTCATCCAAAAAATTACTTGAAATCAGTATTTTGCGTTGAACTTTGTAGTAAGAAACTAAAAATGTCGAATATAATAAGAAAGTTCATTTTTTTTTTTCATAATTCTCTATCATTCATAATTTTTTCTTCTTAATTTTTTTATTGGATTAACATGATTTAAGATAAAAATAAAATATGTGGTTTCTAGCTATTGAAAAACATACAACGTCATTTATATAAATCCGTTGGTTTTTAATAATTTATTGTATTTTCAATTTTAAAATAATCCCCCTATCAAACAGATGAAAATAGACTCCTGTCTAGTTGTTTTGTAAAATTTTATTTACATATAAAATGAAAAGTTAATGTGATTTACACTACATGCATAAAGACTAGGCAAGTAGTGTTGATTACATTTAATTTTCATCAAATAGATCATATTATTTTTACAGTAAAGTGATAATTGAAGAATCTCATATGTAATTCTACTTAATTCGGAACTATTAACATGGTGGTATTCGCAGAATAAAAAAAAATATAAAGGCGGACGTGCCAAATATAGTGAAAATCACACTTAATTTTTCCCTAATGGTCTGGCTGTAATACGTGGGAGTATTTTCCAACAAAAAATTGTATGTTTTCATGCTTAGGTCAAGAAAAATCCCTTAAAATATTTCAACATCCTCATCAGTGATATAGTTTCGCTTTAATGGCATACCTGTAGGTATCTACAAACCTAACTTAAATTAAATCATACAAATAAAAACTCATAAAGATTCTTTCATAAACTTTCAGATCTTATAATGCTTTAGACGTTTTATAAGTCTAGGCATGAGTTGGGTATCACAAATCATTACATTTCGACACAATGCAAACAAATTGATAAGAAAATGATTTATAAAAGAACAACAATCAATTTTCTTTGACAAAGCCCAACAACCATAAAAGATTTTTTTTTTTTGGGGGTTAAAAAGGATTTATTTTTAGGATGTCGGAATAAATTTGTATTTACGTATATTTTATGCATAAACTTACCTCCTTACATTAGCGATATCACCCCGTTCAACAGCTAACAAATATTTCTTCTCTTCCAGTAAAAGTGGTTGGGGTAAACCCATTGGCAATAACCCCCCATAGCAACTGGGTTTTCTATTACTCATCTCGTTGGGAGCAATTGTTGTGGTAGTGCCATTGGAACATACCTGTCAGACAAACAAAAAAGAAAAACATAACATTTTGTATTACAAAAAAGAAATTCGATTAACATTATTTTGATATTTGATAAACAACAGTTTAGAAATAAAAAATTCTTTTTAACATCGATGGATGATAGGGTACTGGTGACAGTGGTGACAGTAGTTTATACTTAAATAATCGAAAGGCATTATTGGTGGACCTTTAAATTCTAACGTTCGTGTTATTATAAAAACATTTTAAAGTTTAGTGTAACTCCTTCCCAATCAAAAGTTTATGTTTAAAGTTGACTAACCGAAACCGGCACGCAGGGTCATAAGTCCACACGCTATAAGTTCATAATAGACTTTTCACCCACTTGGTTTTAAACCTACAAATATGAACTTCTACCCAACACAAATGGTTCAAAGGTAAAATTCCTGAGGAATTCTGACCCATAGATTGTTGACTTATGATCCACTTAAGTGCTTCAGAGATCCACAGTGGCTTAGAGCTTAATTTTTTTTTTTTTTTTTATGGGTGTCATAAACTTGGTGTACTAAAATTTTTGCAAATTACCAATAATTTTTTTAACCCATATTTAAATTTTTAAAAATAATATTTTGAAAAATTCACGCAAACTTTTGAAAATTTCTTTATTTAATTTTCAAAAACGAAAATGATACATTTATCATTCAATATATTACTTTTAAAATTGAAATATGTAGTATTAAAAATTTAATAAAGTAATTTTCAAAAATTCGGGAGGATTTGAGGAAATTATTATATTATTTTCTTAAAACTATACTCAAATTTTTCAAAATAATTTTTCATACGAACGTTTGAAATCTTATTTATTTTATTTTGAAAAAAAAAACGCAATTCATGTTTTCCAAATCTTTTTTATCTTTGAAAATAATATTTAGCAAAATTGAAATAAGGTTTTTACAAATTTAATAAAGTAATTTCCGAAAATTCAGGCGGATTTTTGAAAATTAATTTATAAAATTTTTAAAAGCTATATTTCAATTTTTAAAAATTTCACATTAATTTTGGAAAACTTTTTTATTGAATTTTCACAAATTTATTAAATCATCTTTTGAGGAGGGTAAGTATTGCCCCCCGACTCACAAAAACTAGATCTAGGAACAAATGTATGCAATCCCCTGCTTGAGATCACTTTAGGATTTAGAGTAGTGCAATTTTGGGTTTATTCAAAGTTTTATCCGTCATAATTCTTAAAAAAGAATAAAACCCAAAAAATGTACGCTCACCTGTGTCGAGTTGTCGTGAGTCAGGATATCTTGACATCCTTTCATAGTAGTAATATATGGATTAAAATTCGCGCAATTTTCGAAAATTACTTTATTAAATTTATAAAAAAAAACAAAATTTCTTTTTTCGAAATAAATATTTTGAAAATTATAAAAATAAATTTCAAAAATTTACACAGATAAATACAGATTAATACAGATTTTTGTCTAAATTTAAAGACGAATGATGCTTTTTCTGACATGGCTCAGTTTTTTGTTGACTTTTGGTCCACTCGGATGGGTCAGGAGTCGACAAAAGCTTTGTGGACTTATAATAACCCACCCAAAAGTGTGTAAGAAGTCCGTTATGGACTTATGATCCTGCACCGAACTAACCCGGTTTTTTTTATATTTTACTCTCCGAGCTTCTTGGAGCCTCTGGAATGGTTCCTCAAAAAACCAAAGAAGAAGTCGACGGCTTTTGAATAGCGAAGAAAAAGATAGATACTGAACATTTTAAAATTAAGAAGAATTGGTGAGCTGCTTAGAAAACTTCAAAGATAGTGAAGTTCTTTATAATGGATAAGTCACTCATAATAAAGAACGACGTAGGGTAGTTAAAGTTTTCAAGCACTTTAGAAGTGTGTTTGCATATTCTTTAAGCTATCACAGTTTTTCTGTGTTGTTTTTTGTAATAATAAAAAAAAATACAAACACATCCACATTATAATGAGGTATAAAGCGAAAGGCAGCATCCTATTGCACATCAACGACAAACTATACAACAAACAATATTTGACACTTACACCTGGAGGAATCTTTTTCTCGTTAGTCATTGTCGTTTGGTTCTATTGTGTGTGCTCCTCGACGAGTTGGAAGTACTTCCTTCTCACTTCAATCGATGGTAACTGCTTTCTCTTCCTCTTTCTTCTCGCCTTCTTTGACTAATTTGATCCTTTAAGGAATTTAGGACGACATGGAGGTGGTGTTTTTTTTTTTCTTTTTCTTACAAGGAAAGCCGTTTTTCTTTAAGTCTGGACACAAGTATTTGATTTGACTGCTGTTTTCTTTTATATGAACGTAGTTCTTTTTTTTTGTCTCTTTTTCTTAACTTGTCTTGTTTGAATTTTGTGACACAATGAAGCACATTTTACCAGAATTCTCTCAAACACTCGGAAATCGTTTTGTCCTTTTTAACAATGACGATAACAATAAACTGTCATTCGTTTGTTATTTCCTGTAAAACTTTCATGTAAACACCTAAAAATAAAATGAATAACAAGAGGAAACAAATGAAGGCTTTTTTGTAGAGGAAGTTTCCAATAAAATTTGGGTAGATATTGCTGGAAAAATTGGATATTTATTTTATTCATATATTTTTTTTGATACAAATAGGTACATATTATATAGAATTTCTATCTTGATTTTGGATTTTAAAATGTTTTTAGTGAGAAAAAAATATTTCGATAATAATCTTAGACAGTAACTATTTTCTTAAAACAGAGATATCCTAAAACACTATTGGAGAACTTTAAGAATTTTCGATTAACATAGTAAGTTTTAGGCATGAATGAACTGAAAATTGTGTTCTTCGTACTAAAATAAAAAAAATGTGTAAAATTTTATATACGAATTTGACTCCTTTTACGGCTCACTACTGACTTGAACTTCTTATGTACATTATGGATGGTAATTAAAATTTAAGTTTCAAAAAATGCCGCGTCTTGTTTATGGCAACTTTAAGGGGTGCTAGACACTTTTTGCACATTTTAGATGCATTAAACTTGTTCAAAAAGCTGTAATTTACAAAAAAATATTATATACTTTTACTTAACCCTTGAAAAACTATTAGTGCAATGCATGATGCAGACAAAGAAATGGTTCACCTACAACAAAAGCAGTTTTGAAAAACTATTAGTAAATCAATAGAGGTAATATGAAAGCTATAAGCAATAGGCACAAGGCACAAGGCACAATGCACATGTCAATAGACGAGCATGCATTAAAACTTAGTGTACCTAACAACACCCGCTTTCGTTGTTACAAACTCTCTGCAATTGGTAAGCTCATTCGCAGTCGGCTCCGTGAAATAAGGCCCCAAGAAATAAAGCTAAAGAAAAATTGCGCGACTTTTGCAGTTATTTTGTTACTCGATACTCCGTCATTGTGGGCAGAGAAAATTGAAAAGAAAGCAGCACAAAATGCGTATTTTAGTTTATTTGCAAAAAAAGATGTTTTCGGAAAAAAACAAAATATATTTGTAAACAGGGTTTTTTTCCATCTCTTACTTATTAACGATTATTTTTGACATTTTTAAAACAAAAAGCCTAAAAGATATTTATGTAAGTGTTTAGGTATACAAATATCAAATAAAAAGGACTCATCATTATCATTTTGCTGCATTGTATTGTTTTATTCAAAAATGTTCAAAAAGAGTCACATTTTCTAGAGCTCAATTTTTTTTTTTTTTAATAAATTTAAGTTTACGAATTAAAAACCTTAATAATTTAATAATTAAATCAGCTTTTTAGTTTATGAATACATTGCACATCAAAAAATTGGAAATACAAAATAGAAAGGGTTTTTCGTAATAAGTTAACTGTTGAATTTTAACTTCAGCTTTGGCCTTGAAAAACGTAACTCGCGGTCATGTGATTTTTTGTGACTTTTGAGATATGGAACACTAAAATAAAGCCTTTGAAAGCTATTTGACTGTATTATAAGTAAAAAATAAAATTTGCGTAAAGGTCAAACCTTTACTTTCGTATGTTTCGGACACGTGAAAAATCATCCGTCGTGATGTATTGAACAATTTGTTGTAATCATCTAAGCTGAGAAGTCCCTTAGCACATTATTTTAGCTTTTATTTTATTTTACAGCTTCTATTTTGGAAAAATTTTATCAACAATTTTAGTTTCAGTGATGAGTACGGTACGCTCAGAAAACAGCAAACTGAGTTGCTTGTTTCAATTTTAAAGCAATATTAAAGCAACTTGCAATCGCTCAAATATAACATTGATGAAAATAATTGGACCAAAATAGTTTATATGAATATTTTATAAACTAGAAGCTACATTCTCTTTGATGTTTCGAACAAATGGCACGTGACGATGGAATGCCCTTTATAATATTTTATAAAAGAACCGAGATTAATTTTGAAAATGAAAGAATATTACTTTAATTGCAGTTAATCGTTGAAAGAAGTTGAAATTCCAACTTTTAAACGATGCTGATTTGTTTGTTTTTACATACGGAATAACCTACATCAAAACAGTTTATAAGGCACTTGTAAAAGATGACTGTATTGCAACTTTGCTTCCTGTAACATCTGCTGCTACGCAACAACACTCCTTTTAAGAGTGTTCTATAAAGTATGAGTTGATTGGATCGTTTGGGAACTCAATAGGTTTGTTCTATGTATTTTATAACGAAGTAATCATCCGAACGATCTCCCAAATATTCGCATTTAGCATTAATTCTGACGTATCTTATCCTTAAACAAGGTTGTAACTCTCTACTTTTTGAACGTATTACAATGGACTTTTGCGACAACTAAATTAGGCTCCAAGAAAATTGATAAAAAAGCAAACACAAATCAATAAAGTTGTGTTCGGCGTAGCTTAAAGTTAATTCAATACCATTTGTTTTTTTTTTTTGGGACATTTGATGAAAATTATTAATAAGCGACTGAAATTATATGTTTGCATATAAGAATGTATGTACAAAAAGTACTACCAACTCTAAATATTGCTTATTCTCTGTTTCAAACGTCTAGTAGAACTATAGTTTTTTCATTTTCAAATAATTTAAATAATTTTTCGGGAAACATGGAACAAATTTACAATTTCTTTGCTGTTTTCGATTCAGTGAAATCCTTTTAGCCCACAAGTATAACTTTAATAAAAGACAAAAACATAAAAGTTAGCATACCTCTAATTATTTGTTTATATTTTTCACATCACTTTTAACTTTAAAAAAAAAAAAAAATAAAAAACAATTGAATACCGTGCAACCGTATGATAATCTTTGGTGATTTTTCAAAAACAGGCTTTTTTCCAATAAGAAATTAAAAATTCGTACTAAAGTATACATTCATAATAAAACGCTCAAATCTTCCAATGCTTCATTTCAGAAAATATTTTTAATTGTTACGCGCAGGGTGTACTTAATCTTTCAACATTTTTATGATCAACAATTAAAACAATTGGATTATTTTTTTTTATTGCTGCAATCACTTATCTATATTTTAACACACACTCCTCAATAATCCACTTACAACTAATTTCATTCCATAAACTATTTGAATATTTTTTCCAAATTTTCAAGAAATTGCTTTTCTTTAACACATTTAAGATTTTTCTATCATTTTTGGTTGCCATTTAGTCAATTCATTTGCTTGAAGTACATCAAACCCCAGAGGCTGCTGTTTTGTTGATTTAATAGGAGAACACTTTGCATTTGTTAATGATCTGAATTGATGGGACGACGACGTGTGAAAATATATTGAAAGATTGATTCTAGGCGAAAAACCGAGAATCCATAAAGTATTATAGGTACTTTGCCTCCAAGTACGTACATACCATACGTAGCTATATGTGGTGATTAGTGAACGATTGTTTGTTTGTACAGTAAAATTCTCCTCGAACTGTCAGCCAGGACGGAGGAATGATGCCTGTTGCTATTAAAAAAAAAAAAAACAATACATCAAAGCCATACATTCTCTCATTCTTCAATGAAAATCTATTTCGGGAATTGAGACGCCACGTATTTGTGAGTGGTTGTGACTAATAATAATTGGATTATCCTTGGGGGCTCAGCTCAGAGGACAGATTAGTGATAAGTACTGCAAAAATTATTGATTTTTGCTCTTTTGTCCTGACTCACAGTCGAATTATGGATTTTGATAAATGTCAGTTCGATTAGCTCACACCGAATATGAAGCTTCTATTTTTTTTTTTTTTTTTTGTGTTTTTTATTTTTTGTGTTAATACCAAATTCACACGAATAAGGTTGAACAAATTGCTTTTTTTCTAGAAATCGGCTTAAGTTGTATGGTATCATATGAATTCATCAATATTTTTGGAGTAAAATGTCAATGTGCTTTCTTATGTTGGGCACACCTTTTGTTGACAGTATTTTTATGAGTATTATGATTTAGTGAGAGTCATTGGTTTCATTTTGAAGAATAATTTATGCTTTCAAAGTGGAAATTTGTTAGGAGTTAATTATATCTAGTGCCCTCTCGAAGTAGGTGAGAAGCCATAGCTTCTAGGTAGATTGATATCAGTGAAACATTTTTTGTTTCAGATTTTTTTCTATACACATTAAATTTAAAATAATTCAATTTTAACTATTGGAAGCGTTAAAATTAAAAGTGTATTTTTTAAGAAGTTGGCGGCAAAAATTATCTTAGGCATCTTAAATTAATTGTTAGTATAGTATCCATAGTGAAAAATTTTGAAAGAAGTGGAGTATTACATATAAAAAAAATTAGTAGTAACGTCTCATCAGAATATTTGGATAAGTAAGTAGTAGTTAGTATGACGTCGAAATTTAGTAAGCTCTTTTATCAAAATTAAATAAAATATCAGTTAAGTTTGGATTTGTTTTCGGTTAGTTGCATTAATTTGTATATTATTTCTAAAAAATAAATTAATCTTTTGAAATAGCTCTCTTACTGTATAAAAAGTAAAGATATTAGAGATAACCATATTTGCGAGTGTTTTTTAAAGTATAGACAATAATTTCGTATTTAATGCCAAAAAAACCTTTCTAAATAAAGTCACCAAATAAAATTTGTAACATAAACTAAATCCAATTATTCTCAATTTTTATCGCTGACTAAATATTCAGCGAAAAAAATTAAATATTAACAGTTTAAGATTTTCTGTAAAAAAAAGTTACGCATACACCACAGTGACCTGACTTAATAAAGAATGATTTGCATAAGATATGACAAGAGGGTAGAGCGTGGAGGCAAATGGAAAATGGACTCCACCCGTATATAGAATTTAACATACCTATACTCAGGGAATATACACAACATAAAAAGTAAAGATCTCTAACTAAATTCAAACATGTATCTTTAATGATATTTTAACAAGTTATTTCCAACAGAGAATATAGCACAATAGGTAAAACTGGCAACTAATAGTCAAGCACCCATAGTTTTTTTTTCGCTTTTTGTGCACTCAAAGTGGAAAATTTCTGTGCGTGGACCTGAATTGTTAAAGTTTTACTTTGATTTAAAGTTTTTTTTGTATTCTAAATTTTTTTCCCTCAGTGTATATTAATCAACAAAGGAACCACTTCCATCAGCAGGGAATTTGTTTAGAAGAGAGAAATTTATTTGGGTATAGGATATAGGAACTACGTATGTATATACCAAATTATGCATAAGTACAAAAAATAAGTTGAGATGACATGACATTGCGATTGTAGAGAATGCGAAAAAAGTTGATCCGATACTTTAAACAAGTTATAGGTGTACAAGTTTTAGATAAAACTTAGCTTTCTCAAAAATGGCTCCTTCGATTTCGATAAGAAAAATCATGATCATTTTTTTGATTTTGATTTGATTTGTATGAACTTTTTTTTAAACCGCTATTAACGCTAGGTACCTATAACCGCCATTGAACAGTTTTTTTTTAATTCTGCTTTTTTGGTTAATAACTCACGCCATTTCAACGATTTGTTCTCCATGAAAGCTTTTTAGTGTCCGTATATAAGAGTTTAGTACCAAAATTGATTTTTTTTTTCGAAAACAAGCTACTACCTTTTTCCGAAATTTTATTTTCAGTAACAAAAATCTCTAATAGTCCAGTACATATGGGGGAAAAATTGATTTTTGTAGCATGTTGTTTGGGTATAGGCGGTTATGAAAACTGCAATTTTGAATCAAAGATACAAAAAAGTGCATTTTATTTATCGTTTGTTATTCAATTTATGCATAATGTGTCAAGGAAAGACTTGTAGTAGATCATAAAATTACATGACTTTATTACGTCCAAATATTTATTCTAAGTATATCAGGTACCAACAATCAACATACCTACACAAAGCGATTATACTCTTAAAGTTGTAAAACGCGCTTTTGTCCATTAATAATAAGCTGTTGCTCCAAGAACTTTTTTTAATTCACAAACTTACAACAATGAAAAGTTTTTGGGACAACAATGATTTTTTTCTGAGTGTACATATAGATAAAAAAGGTCACTACCTACTATTTATCAAACATTTCAACGAGTCCATTTCAGAGATTTTTTTTGAGAATTTTTGAAAAATTAAAATTTAAATTTAAATTATAATGGTAATAATGAAATAATTCTCTAGTCTAAAGAGAAGTACATCAAGTTAAAACAAATTTTCGACTCAACAATTTAAATGGTTTCAGTTTTTGCCCGCACAAGTTTTTGAGACAGTGTTTTTTGGAATTGTGGTCGTCAATAGATCAATAGATCCCGGAAATGTCCCTTTTCCTTGGTAGGTTAGGTAAGGTTAAGGTGGCTGTCAGGAAAAACTGCTGACACACTTAGGCCAATAATAGGCCCATTAAGATACCACATAAACAGTAAGGAAATTCCTTTAATTAAACCAGTTGGAGCTTTCAATAAACCGATGGAGACTGTGAATATCAGCCTTCATGAAGTCGCTTATATCTTGAATAAGTGAATTTTGCGTCGTTGGGAAAGAGCGGGGCATGAACAGAGAAGTTGTGGGATTGTTTCCTCTTCCTCTTCTTCCCTAGTCTTCTGGCGTGTATACCTATCAGGCTGTGTCCAGTAGTGTCATCTATTGTGGAGCTAATATGCAGTCTGCTTCGAGACAACAAGCATTTAGAACGCTTCGGATCTAGTACTGGCCAGATCTGTTTAGTCCCTAGACAAGTGGTGATACTTATCCATCTTGGTAAGTATAACCAACAAAATTGAAGGAAAAGAAGTTTCCAAGACATTACCCTAAAAAATGTTCCCTTTTTTGGCTTATACTTTAAAATTGCCATCCTTGACACGATTTGGAAAAAACAAAAGGAATGTACCAAAACCATTTCTAGTGAAGAAATTTCTTAGTGATCATAACGAGTCAACATTAGAACGCATTATCGATCAGTCCACTCATCCATCTTTGGATACTCTGAGGAAATAGCATTGATGAGTTATGTTCCCAAACCAAACAAGCATGTGATTTCTCTATCTACGCAACAAAGCTATGTGATAAAGCCACTTCCGGTTGTCAAAATAAGCCAGTAATGATAATTGACTACTATACCTACTGCACCAAAGGTGGTGTCGATGTATTTGACCAAATGGTATCCATTTAATCTTGCACACGTCAAACAAATCGCTGGCCTGACATCCCTAGCAACCGTTATCATTCTTCGAAACTTTAATAAACGTATGTATAAGAAACAAAAATTTGTTCAGAAGCGACAAGCTTATCAAAATGGAGTTGGAACTGAATAATCGTTCATAATCTGAGAAAAAAATGACATTTTTGCATCATTTTAATTATCATTAAAACATTATAAATGGAAAGAAAGTTAAATTCGGTTTACTAAGTATTAATCCTGAAGCCTAGTACGCTGCTTCAGCCTTTTTGTTGGCCTCCACCAAGAGAAGCATAAACAAAATTTTTCGTTTACGATTTCGTTGTGTGAGTTCGCAAACATGCTCTGTGTTCCAAATGGACCCCATGATGTAAAGGAGAGTTTTAATCAAAAACATACCGTTTTATCAAAAACTTTCCGTAAAAATTAAATAAAAATGGGTCATCGGACACTGGGGTAACTAAACCGGGGTAAAACTATGATTTTCAGCGAATGAAATGGAATGAATGAACATTTTGCTCGTTTCATTCCAATTCATTTTATCGCAAGCTTCGTTTTACCCCGGTTCAATTACCCCTGTGGGAGATGGCCCAATAGCGTTTATGTTGGGAGAACAACACCATTTAAATTTATTTTAAGATATCTGATTTTGGATAGTGTACCCGATCCAAATAATTTAGTCCTTGCGAAGGCCAAAACAAAAGAATCTACAGCAAATATTAAAAAAATATCTAATCCTAGTACAATTGAATGCACTGTTTACTCTTCAAAACGTGATATGAATTTCATATTATTCTTCATTAATCTATTTTGAAATGTTAAGGTTTTAAATTAATCAAAAGGAATATACAAAAGCGTTGAATGAGTATTTCCTTGTTATTTTCTTAATAAGTTTCGTTGATAACTCTTTATCGTTGTTAACTCTATAATCTTTCATCTACTTAAAACCTCAAATAAAAATGACAAATGCTCTTTATGACCTCTATCTAACCACATAACCAAAACCACCCGTGGTTATATTATTACATGCCATTTAACATTTCAATCAAAATTAAATGGCACTTTGTATAAACATGGGGTGTTTAAAAATAAACAATTTGTCCAACAAATTACACTTCACTTTGTCAAATAATAATAAAATGTTTGTCGACAGTATAATTTATTGTTTTGTGTGAAACAAAAACAAAAACAATAATAAAAAAAACCATGTCATTTGTGTCAATTTTTAAAGGCAAACCCCGACTCCCACACAGTTATAACATTATTAATAATGTCCTTGTTGCGCCCCTGTTTATTAATCCATTTGCTTCAATTTAATTTCCATCGAGAGTGTGTGTTACATATTACATGCCATCATATACACTGCAATTGTTCCGCTCTCTTTGGTATGATGACGACTACGACGACGACGGCGAGGATGTAACAAGGACATAGGTTATTCGTATAAAAAAGTTATATCAACACACAAGCACAGTTCAGCTAGGATAATAGGAAGGATATTCCCCTGAGGTAGAGCAGGGGGGGGATTTACATAAACTTTTTCTCCATCATCAGCAAACTATAGTAGCATCGAAACGAAAGGATATGAGTTTTATTCCGTTTTCGTTTTATTTACTTTTCATTTTGTTTGCAAGGACGACAACGACCGACCGACGCAGATTACGCTGACGCGGAGAAGGACAATAGATTGTTACACTCATTCTTCATGGGGACTTTTATTAACTTTATTTGTTGCACTTTAAATATGTATGTGAATATTTTTTTTAATAATTTTTTTTTTTCAAACTGTACTAAATCAACAGGGATCAAGGACTATTGTGACAAAAATTCATATTTTATGGTAGGACACACAAAAAAGGATTCTGTTTAAAATGGCAAAGGTTTGCAATTTCTATTTTTTTTTTTATTTCTTTTATAGAAAAAAACAACATGATTGAACTCACTTTTTGTAAGGATTCGAACAAAACACAATATAAAACTCTAAACTATAGGTTTTTATTTTTTTTTGTTTGTAACGCGGACCCGACTGATTCCTGTTTCTGCGACAATAGACGCGTAACGAGTATTAATTCATTCTATTCCGATCGCCAGAATGTCCTTTTTCGGGACAAAAACACACCAGACCACATTCACATGCAACAACTCAAATTCGCGTTAAGGATAATCGCTGTCAACTGGTGGTGTCTAATCACCAGTGGGTAGTTGTAAGTATTTCGTATCCGTTGGATACTTGCGCCTCACGCTTGGCTCGAGTTTGCTGTTTGCAGAGTCTCTGGAGGGCTGTCGCGCTGTGTTTTATACCTGACGTAAGCCCTCTCGTGGTTCGGAAATATAATTTAATTAGCAGAAACTAATGGTGTATCAGTTGTTGTGGTTCGGAGTTTCGTTCGGCTGGATATTATTGTTTTTTTTTCTTGGTTGATAAGTGGAGAGGACAAGTGGGTTATGTGGGGATATCTTCATTCTTCATGTTCGTAGTCGCAGCTTTACAATGGGATTAGGGGATGTTTTCCTATTTGCCTATTATTATTATATTTGTTTTTCGTGGGGAACAATACGTGCCTTGGGTGGTCGTACGGTATATGTGAGTTCAGATGTGGGTGACCCAAACTGAAATTGTTTAGAGAAAAAAAGACCAAGTAAATTTATTTGCAATTCGATACTCAGTTGGTGGGCAATATGTAATTGGAATGTACATAGTACATGGTAGGTACATATACAATATTCTATACATATATGTACATTATACATGTATATTTTTGTGTGCGTTGGTTTAAAGTAAAACACGAAGGTGAATAGATAGTTGTTTGCTTTTTTATTATTATAATTTGGAGAATGTGAGAAGTCATTTTGTGGTGCCCAATTCAATAAATGAAATAATTATAAGCAGACGCTTTTCGTGTGTTTCGCCTACATGATGTTTATTTGCAGTTAGGACTCTAAGAGTCTTTTTAATACATAATAATAGCAACATTGTAACTTTAAAATCTTTAAAATGATTTCAATTCATTGTGAAATATCGCATGCTACTCGTAGTTTAGCATTAATTTCAACTCCATTACTTATTTATTAAGTCAAGCAGTATGAAACCACTTGACGCAGTCATATTTTTACTATTGGAGAAGGAGTAATTCGGGGACAACGCTGTTCGAGGCCCCAAATTACAATTACAATTTGCAACCATTTTTCTTACAAAAATTGTGAAAAAATTAGCAAATTCTGTTGCACCAAATCTGGAATTCATACAAAAAATTACAAATTTGTTAAAAAACAAAACACAAATACAAAATTGTAATTTGTAATTTTTGCAATGGGTGCCTGAAGGCCTGACCCATACAAAATGACACTTTAAAAATATGCCAGAAGCAAAGTTTCCTATCTCAAAAAATAGAGATTTTGAGTTAAGTTTAGAGCAAAAAAAATTCTCTATCTTTCTGTCAAACTGGCATTACTGTATCACTTTGCAATACCGCTAGAAGGAGTTTGTTCCAATTGTCACATGTTTCCTTTTCATGAAAAATCTTATGACTCAAAAACTTAAAACTCATTTTCTGAAGAATCACGTTTTTTGAGTTATACCGGTTTTCTTAAACAGCGACGATATGTAAAATGTACTGATTTTATGCATTAAAAATATTTTTTATGTTATATTATATAAGCGTTATTTCCACTCGCCAACTATAAACAATTATTAAATCTATAGAACACAAATGCTTATACACAATTTCTATTATCTAAAGTCTTTAAATTAGTTACCAAAAATGTTCAAAATAAGAACAAAAACAAAAAGAACACTCAACAAACTTTTATCAAAAAAACTTGTTTTGCCGGTACACCTTCTAAATAAAATTCACATAATATTGACAACAGTATTATAATTAATTCCTCTAAGATATAGATCTTATTCGGTATTCACGGTATTCAAAATCATTTTTTTCAAAAATGAATAGCTGCTATCCGGTAAACGTTTTAAAAAAGAATACGTCTAATTTTTTTCTTGTGTTAATTTTTTTTTAAATATAATACAAAACTAAATAAAATGCGCGACCTGGTCGCACGTAATTGCTCTTATAGATAAAGTTACTATTTATGCTAAGCTTTTTTAATTCAAAATTTGTAAATGCAGGTTTGGAAAAAAAATCGATTTTCAAATGACTAAAACTGCTTTTTAAATGAATTTAACCTGAAAACGAAGTATGCAATTTGATTTCCTTTTTAATGATGCATTTTAAGAAAAAAAAATTTGAAAATTGAGTCATGAAGGAGATAATCAGAATCTTAAAAAACGGTTCTATGGCAGGTATGGCAGGTTTTTGAAAAAATGGTTCTCATTCAAAGATAGACCTTACCCAAAAAAATTACCATGATTTTTTTTATAAATATCGTAGGCACCGTTTTTGAGAAAAATGATTTTTTCTAAAACCGGTATATGACAGGTACCGTTATTTGGGGTCCAAAAAAAATCAAAAAAACGTCTGGGGATATTCTCCAAAAAACGCCACATACCAAGTTTGAAGTAAATCGACCCATCCGTTTAGGCTGTGGTCTCTGATACATACAGACAGACAGACAGACAGACAGAGGCAGACAGACAGACAGAGACAGATAGACAGACAGACAGACAGACAGACAGACAGAATTGTCAGACCCACTTTTTTCTCATTCTCTATCATCGTAATGTCATGTTTGATTGTTATCTCAACTTTTTTTTTTGTACGAATGCATAACTTGATATATGGTACCCATAACGCAAGTAAAAAAATTTAGTATGCCATTTTGAAGATGGCTAATATTTATTAACATCTAAAAATAAAATTTTGATAAAACACAAATCATTGACCCAATATGCTTATTTGTGCATATCTCTCAATACCTACACACCAAAAGCTAAAATTTTCAAGCTAAGTTAATACATAAAATAGCTTTGCACTACATGAACAAGTTCGTGCGATCCAGTCGTGCATTTTATTTTTTATTTTGTGCCTCTTATGCTATAAGCTGTGAGTTGATTATAAATCAATCAATCAGTCGTTATCAATACTTTGCTTTATAATCTTGTGTGTAATTGTGTTAAAGTATTTGAGTATTTCCTCATGTGAAAAAAAGCGGAAAGCACCACAATTATTTTTTTTTTAACAACCCTCGCTAAGGAAGTTTCATTTTAAAATTGTACTTCAAAAAACAACCCTTAACACACAATATTTTGATGAATGCATTTAAGATATATTAATAATGTTTTAATTAGATTTATGAATTAAAAACTCATCTCAAAATCAAGTACATACGCTACGCATACATATCATATGAGTAAGGAAAGCTATTTCATTACATGTTCTTTGGAATGCAAACAAACTTGTGCGATGAAGATTTACCCCCACCAACATCTCTTCTACACAGCCGCCGATGAACAAGACAACTTAAGCTTTGTACTGATGAATAATGTTCGCTTCTTCTTTTATTCGAATTCTCAAAACATGGTTTGCTTAGTGTATATAAAAAAGATTATTATATTACCTTTATACTATACCTACATAAGTCTAGTGATTTCGTCTATTAAAAACCACAATGGTTTTTATTTCTATCAACAAAAAAAAAAAACGCATCTATCCAATCGTACGTGATTTAATTAACGAAACGATTTACCTCTGGGCAAAAACACAAATCCGAAGAAAACGACAGATTTTTGTTCTGTTTTTGCATCACAAGTGCAGATTGAATCCTTAAACTAAAAATCACAAAAAACAGGACTCAAAAAGAACATGAAATAAGAGTGAGGATTTTATCTTTGCACTATACCCAGTACCAGTACTTTAGAAAGGAAGATTCAAACAAGTTTAGCCAGTGATGAGTAATGGACCAAGGAGTTTTTTCTGAATATAAACAGTAAAAACCTAATATCGTTGTTCTACTGACGTGACATAAAATTACTATTCAATGTATAATTATTTTAATGCTTTTTTTTTATTTTACAAAGATTTTTTACAATTTTTCTACAAGTAACAAAAAACGATACTAAAGTTAAAAATGAAATGAGAGTTCGATAATTTTTTATCACTTCACATTAGCAGTTAACGACTTTTAATCTTCTATCAACGTGACTAACTTAGTTTTTCTTATGCAAACTAAGCTCTCTATGCGCTTCCATAAGAATAGTGCAGCATATATGGATCTTAGCAAAGCGTTCGATTCGGTGGATCATAATATTCTCACAAGTAAGCTAAGCAATTTTGGATTTCATTCTAAGATACTAGAAAGGATTTTCTCTTATCGCACGAATAGAATTCAGCGGGTATTAATTGATAATAAACCTTCTAGGGTAATTGAATGCACTTCAGGAGTTCAACAAGGTAGCCATTTGGGTCCTTTGCTGTTTAATATTTATATAAATGATATTGTTAATTATATTGAGGATTGTTGTTTCTTGATCTACGCAGATGACCTAAAACTGTTTTTAAAAATCAAATGCCATGTAGATTGCATAAGAGTCCAATCAGATTTAAATCGTGTTATCTGGTATCTTCAAAATAATTTAAAATTAAATGTAAAAAAATGTTACACCATATCATTTAACAAAATTTCAGATGTTTTTCAGTTCCTCTACCAAATTAACTCAGCGCCTTTAACAAGGGTTAACGAAATTAAGGATCTTGGTATATTATTTGATTCTATTGCAATGTATTTTTGTATTTTAACTCTATAATTGTATATATGTATTTTTATATTTTACTATTCGCAGTCTGTTAAGCCTTGTGCTGGTAGATGATAAATAAATAAATAAATAAAAAATTAATAAATAAATAACCCATTATTTGGGCCAAGAGAATTTTTTTCAAAGAAGTATAATAGGCTTTTTTGTTAAATAAATTTAAATATTTCATATAATTGGTATTAACGACCAAACGCCTGTAATTTTGTTTATTTTTACGTTCAATTTCAATTGGTTTTTGATATATGTATTAATGTTTGATACTTTAAAATGTCCGCTGATTACTCTGTTATTAAAAGTGCATTTTGTTCCATTTTTTCTGTAATATTACATTTACAGTCTTTGTTTTTAATTTATTCACTTAACTTTGTATCGTATTGTTTATTGCATGTACAGTTATGTGTGATATATCAAATTAAAGGTAATTTGATCGTGATGCTCAATAAAGTTGAATAAAAGAATTATAAGGGTTGGGTAAATAGTAATTAAGCACCGTGTAAAAAAAACTCTTTTAACCATTATCTCGGCTCACCGTTGGAAACGTACAATAAACTTGGACTGAAAAATCTTGTTTTTACTGTTATTCATACCTGTCTACTCAACACATAAATCTAAAAATTATTTTGACAAAATATTTTTCCCGATGTTCCCTAATTTTTGAACGAATTAAAACTCCCACTGCCTGGATTTGGCGAAGGGTGACGCCTTTGGGCCGATTATCGAACATCTATACCTCCGAACAGCCCGAACTCATTTCTTTGCCGATATTTCATCTAAGACCAGACATCTGTATAGTCAAGGATCACGTCCTGAGACTCTCAACAAAACCTTTGCTCTCATAAGAATGTGCTTTGTGCCTTTTTTCCCCATAATTATAAAATATTCATTAATTTATGGCATTAAGACCAGAAAAGCTTTTTAGAAAACAAATACGAGTTTTCAACTGTTCATCTTTTATTTTAAAACCACTAGGGGTTGTCCCATGATGAGTTGTGAGTCTATGACTCTTAATATGAGAACAACAGCAGAACAAATGAGATTTTAGATTTCATCTTGTATTTTGTACTCTGATGAAAGAAAAACAGTCCCTGTCCAAGCTCTCAAGCCTGCATCTGTCGTGACTCGTGATATGACTAAAAGCGAACGATGATGAATTCTCCTTTTTTTCAGAAAATTAAGTGCATGGAAGGATATTTCCAATTCAGTTTAATAAAAAAAAAAACAACATAGATTAGATATGAGTGGCATTTATCATGAAAGTGCCAAAAGCAATCTCACCCACTTAGGGGTTTCTCAAATAAAAGCAAAATCAATGGAAACTGCATACAAACCAATGCCGTTAACTCGTTGATAGCTTCTGAAACAATAAATCAATAAATTAATGCAAATATCTGTGCGAATATGCTAAATAAATGATACACATTTGTTTCGATCCAAATGACTAATGCGAAGCTATTTTTTAACAGACAGCTTATAACGGTGTATGGCCATGTAAAACAGTTTCTTAAGTGGCGCTGCTGTTGGAGACTGATGGGTAGACTTTGGTAGCGCATTCTGTCGTTATTTTGTCAAATGTTAAAAAAATGATAATAGGCGTAAATAATTTAACGGTGTGACAGTTTGCTGGCTTCTGATATTAAAAAGTATTTTATTTTACTCTTTCAGATAGAATCACTGTGTAGGCCGGAAGTCTTGAATTGAAGAGTATATATACATAGGTACACTCAGCGACCGCCATATTGGAACGCAAAGGGTTGTTGGTGGTTGGGCTTGTGAATGAGGCTATAGAAATAATTTAAGATTGCTTGTGCAGACTGACGATAAAAAACTAGTTCCACAAAGGATAATCTTGGGTTTTATTACGCGCTTTGTACGGTCTTTTCTTGGATCTTAAAGTGGAGGTAATAGAAACCATGTTATTTCAATTCAGTCTCGATTTTGATGGTTGGCAGGCGGGGAGGGCAAATGTTTTAGTCTCCATAGAAGAAATGTATTAAGTAGGTAGTAATGAAAGTAGGGTAAATAGTTGAACAGATTACTATGATGAATGCGGAATGAAACAATGACAAATGGAACAAGTTAGGGATTAGAAGAAAAATGCAAATAAATTTAGAATACATTGTTAATGTCATTTAAATGCTCTGGATTTTGTTTTTGTAGACAAGTAGTAAAGAAAAAGGCTTGATTATCTACATTTATGTCTGATTCCGAAAGGGTTAGAAATATTTCAAATATATGTAAGCTTAGTATTCAAATTCAAAATCTATACTTACGGATGTTAGCTCAGCGGACGTAGTGATTATTCATAATTGTTTGCTTGAATTGGGAATTATTTTGTCTCTATCATCCAGTTTTCACAGGATGCTATCCGTAGAATTATAAGATTAATATATTAAAACATGAACACAACTCCTGTTATCCCTCTTTTAACTTACTAAACGGCAAAGGATTTTCATGATTTTTAATTTATTTGAAAGATACTGACAGTCTCTCTTTTACATTTTTGATTTTGGTATCGAATTTTGACGTCTGTAATAATAAATACGCTTATCTCAATCTAATGTGCTAGCAGAGTTTTTTTTTAACTTTCTCACTTTCGTAGCTAGTGTCTCGCAAGTTGTATTTAAAAGATCTTAGATCTAACAGGCATATACAAGGTGTCCCACAGTCACAATAGTATTTTACTTTAAATTGTATATTCTTTTCAAAGTTTAATCAATAGCGTTTACAGTTTTAAGGTTTACAAGTATAAAAATATCTAAAGTTTTTAATTTTCAAAACGTCTTCAAATTCTACGGATCAAAATATGTTCTATCTAGGGCAAGGGCGGATCCAGGGGGTGGGGGGCACGGGTGCACGTGAGCTCCTTGGTGGGCCATTTGACGACACGACACAACCTGCGCAATATACCTTATTAGAGATCTGTTCGGGTACTCGCCAAAACAAACGAATTTCTACTATTTTTGAGTCCAAGTCCTGTCAAACCTATCAAGAGAGAGCGTACTGAGTGAGAAAATCATTTCCTCTCTTTTGAAAATTACTGCCCAAAGAATTTCTTGCGCCTGAGTTATGAATTTTGTCAAAATCATTTGAAAAATAAGTTAGAAAAATAAGCAAGAAAAATAAATTAGAAATTAAAAAAAAAAAACATGAGAATATTTTTGAGTGTCGGGATTTTAAATCAATTATCAAAAAATTAAGATGCAATCAAAAAGTGCATTATTGTATGAATAAAACAAAAAGTGTCACATATTTGAGATCATCGTGTTCCCGAGTATTTGCGCAGTTTCGACCGTTATTGAGAGAATTTCATCCCCACTGTAAAAAAATGATGGATTTCATATTTCAGCCCAAAAAGTTCCCAAACAGACCATAGGTGTACTGTGTCAAAAGAAATAAGATAGTTTGTTAATTTTAAATAAACATTTTGCAAAATTTAACAGCAATATTACAACTCTTTGATACCTTAGTTATAATCCTTTAGTTGATTTACTCAGAAAGAAAAAAAACCATTGTTATCCCATTGTCAGCTCTTGTAAGATTTTGGGTTCAAAATTGTTAGCTGAACAAAAAGTTCTTGCAGCAACAACTTATTTTTTATTTTTTTAGAACCAAAATGTTAGATTAACAATGAATTCTTGTTAGAACAATTTTATTATTGTGAATAATTTTCAAAAACGAAAAATTGTTTGTCAAACAATAAAATTGTTGTGTCAAGTATTTTTATAGTCAACAAATCCTTTCAAGAACTCGTTCTTGAAGTCATTATTACCACCAAGTATAAAAATATATGATAAAATGTCATAATGAATACAAATCAATACATTGTGTTTTACCATATCCTGGAAATATGATATTTGGCTAAGAAAACTAAAAAAAATATATAGGTACCTGGTAAGCCAGGTACCTTATTTAAGGCGCTTTGAATTTTTTTGAGGTAAAATGTTTTGCATTCCTACAAAAAAAAAGTTAAGATAACAATTAAACATGACATTACGATGATAGAGAATGAGAAAAAAGTGGGTCCGACAATTATGTCTGTCTGTCTGTCTGTCTGTCTGTATGTATCAGAGACCACAGCCTAAACGTATAGGTCGATTTACTTCAAACTTGGTATGTGGAGACTTTTTTTAATTTTTTTTTTTTTAACAAAAAATAACGGTACCTGTCATATACCGGTTTTAGAAAAACTAATTTTTCTCAAAAACGGTTCCTACTATTTTGATTAAAAAAATCATGGTCATTTGTTTGAATAAAGTCTATCTTTAATTGAAAACCATTTTTTTCAAAAACCGTTATTAACGGTACCTGCCATAGAACCGTTTTTTTTTTTTATTTCAGCCATTTTCTTACATGAATGCTTTTAAGTTGTCGTAATAATATTTAATAAAAAAAAAATCGAAAATTATTTTTTGAATTTTTTAAAAAAGTTTGAAATTTTTTTTTTGAAAAATCATTTTTTCGAAAATTATTCAATATTTTTTTTAAAACTTAGTTTTTAGATGTTGATAAATAATTTCATAAAAATGGCGTACCAATTTTTTTTTATAAAAGTCCTTGCAAAATTTTACATAGAAAAAAATGTTTTTTTTAGAAAACGGCTGTAACGATTTTCAATTTTTTTTTCTAAAAATGTATCATTATAGAAGAAATCAAATTGCATACTTCGGTTTCTGGTTAAATTCATTTAGGTAGCTGTTTTAGTCATTTGAAAATCGAATTTTATGTTTTTTTCTAAAACTGCATTTACAAGCATGTATAGTAACATTATCTATAAGAGCAAGTACGTGCGACCCAGTCTTGCATTTTTTTTATGAATGTTACCTAAACAATGATACAAGACGTTGAAACTTAATTATTTTTGTCGCACTTAATAATAGCCACCAAGATAAAACTCAAATTTTAAACAAAAAAAAAATAATAATAATAATAAGAAAGGAGTCCTATTTCCTAATCGTTTATCTTAAAATGAAAGCTTTTGTCCTTCTTGACAGATTTAAAGTGACTTCTTCATTAATAAATTACACTGTCTGTCACTTTTATTTTATTTTCATTCATGGACAAACTTTTGTTTTTATTAAAGTCTGAACCTTAAATGACCCCCTTTAAATAAATTATGGCTGGTGCCCTGTGCGTCCTCCTCATGTCAACTTTTACCCAATTATTGGCCTTAACTTGCACAAACAGAAAAAACACAGATACACACCTATGTTATGTACATAGAATTAACAGCAAAAAAAGATTTGCTGCTCCATTTTTTTCTTCACAAAGGTCGGGAATCCATATTTTTCGTACTTGGCATCTATCAGTGTTAGCCTTGATGTCAAACACAATTCATCTTTCTTTTCATAAACCCTCGTCAGTCTATAATGTCATCATCTCAGCTGCCACACAGGTTGTTGCTGGTGTGTTTTTGTGTCGTGCCGGAAATAGAGGTGTTAAAATGTCAACACACTTTCGCACTTTTCTATGAGAATTCCCTTGGCTCCGCATGTACAAAATTGTTTCTCTAGGGATGATTGCATCCCATGGACCGACCTTGAATACCTTCCAGTATAAATTTCTGTATCTTTTCGGAAGAGGAATGCCAAACATTTTAATTAACAAAATTATTTTGTTGTGAACTAATTCACTGAACCGATAATATTCCTTCTCCACCCGAACACCCCCCATGAGAGATATAGCTTAGCTACCCTTTGTTTCTTTTTTGATTTGAATTTAATTTCGTTGTGTTTTATTTTAAAGCTTTAATTGGAATGTTTTCGAGAGAGGGGATATGGAAATGGAATGTCGGCAGGGATGATAATTTACTTCATATGGAGTGCATTTTCTAGAAAACAGATGTGTTAGTTTGATATGTAACACACATCGTATACAATCAGGGGAAAAAAGCAACGTAAATATTAATTCGCTCATACTACATTTAAACAAAGAAGAAGATAAGGAATGGGTGTATATCACATCTACAGTGTATTGCAGTGCTGTCAAAATTAGATATTAAGATGCTTGGTATTGACTCTTCATACTTTTTTTATAATTTTCAGAATGTTGAATTGTATCAAATAAAATTTTCAGAGAATGCAATCAAAGCACCCAAGACAATCAAGACTGACTAATTTGTTCTAAGATAAATGATACAAAAGTATGGTAGGCACAGTGACCGCTTCGGAAGTACTTATTCTTCCTGTCTTGATAAAACCCTAACTCTGCCATAAATTTGTTTGTCCATCTTCTTCAAATATTTCAAAAGGAGATAGGCCTAGAGCATTTTAAAGAGTAATTTTTGACCAGTAGTTAGTTAGTTTTTAGTTAGTTAGTTATAAAAACTTTATTTAAATTCAAAAATGCTTAATACACAATTATTTTATAATAAAAGCTTAATATGGCTTGGCCGTTAGGCCGTCTACCAGAAAGACATTATCAAAAATAATAATTTATTACATATTCTTTTGTATATCGTTACATTCAAAAGTCGCCTTCAATTATTCGGGTTTTGTAGTTAAGTGCCATCGTTGTGTATTTGTATAAAGTTTCCCATCCAAAGCTTCCATTCAAAATACATCAAACTTGTCTCATGCTCATCGTTGTTTCACCGAAGAATCTCACACGGAACTCTTTTAAGATCGGACATCTTGCAATAAAATGATACACATCTTCTCTCTCCTTAAGGTTACAAAGGTCACATAGGATTGGTAGGTCAGGTCGATGTGGAATGTAGTTCAGGTTGATAATTTCGCCTCTTACTTTAAATATTACACTGATCATAGAAAGTGGCACCCGATTCAGGAAATAAGAATTTTCTTGTAAATTTAAGTTAAGTTGGCTATAAATCATCCTATACTGCGACGATTGTGCTTCCGTAACATACCCATTGAATGCTGAATTCCTCGCTCCCTCTAAGATTCTTAAAAACATGCTTTTAAGTACAGCGGCCTCGGTGCCTGTTTGAACCTGGACTCTTTCACCAAAATCTGCTCCCATTTCTTCCCATTTTTTGACGAGATTACATTTCGATGCAATCATTGTATTAAGAATTAAATTGGGTAGTCTTCCTTCATCCATTTCAAGCAATTTCAATATGTAATCAAAATGCAACTTTAGGGTATCCAAGAATAACGGTGGTACAGACGTTTCTAAATGAACCATATAATTCGGGGTACAAGATGGCAAACGGAAAATTCGTTTGATAAAGTATCTCAGAAACTGTTTCACTACATCAAACTGACAATAACCCCAAACTTGTGCACTATACATCATAATAGAGGAAGCAGTTGCACGAAATATCTTTATCTTTGCACTATGTTCGATGAATCTACTCTCTATGCAAGGTCCCCAAACTGAAGAAATAGCTCTTTTTGCCACTGCTAGCTTCAACTCGAAATGTTTTTTCATGTTTAGGTTTGAACGGATCAGGACACCGAGATATTTATATTCTCGCACAATTTCGAGATTTTCACCTTTGTATGTCCACTTTTCAACTCTCGAATATCTACCCCCACCATCTCTGAATATCATTATTTTTGACTTATCTAGATTGACAGTCAAATTCCAATGACCACAATAATTTTCCAGACGGTTAATCATCCTCTGCATCCCCTCAACTGATTCCGCAAAAAAAACAATATCATCGGCAAAAATAAGGCACGGTATCTTCAACCGTCCGAATTCAATTCCACCTCCAATTGCCTCCACAATATCATTTAAAAACAGTATGAAAAGTAAAGTGCTCAGTACACATCCTTGTCTGACACCCATTTGGGTTTCAAAATCTTCCGAAGTATAATTACCATCCCAAACATAGGAGACATTATTCTCATACATCGCTTTCAGAAGCTTTACTACTTTAATTGAGATTCCAATCTTATACAATTTGTAAAATAAGGCTTCTCGGGCCTTGACCAGTATAGTATTTTAACTACGCAATGGAGTCAACATAACGACGTCATACAAAAATGTTGTACTTAGTAGAAGGAGTACCTACCATTTCTCTGAAATGGCTGATAATTTTTAATTTGTATTATATTAAGATTTATATAGTATTTTATGCCCATATCGATTGATATTTTGCAGCGGCAAATTTATATTAAAATTTTACTTGTTTACTTTGTCGAACTGCGACTTATGTCTAGTGTTCTTCAAAAACGATTCAAATTCGTGAAAGTGTTGTGTTTTTTTTTTTTTTTTTGAATAAAGAAAAATGAAAAAAAATGAAAGTTAAATCAAAATCATAATCATAACCTTAAAATTACATCTTGCACAAAACATAAAGACAAACTATATTTTCTACAGCGCAGCGTTTGTCTAATAACCTCTCTACTACAACTAATAGTTTTGAAAATAAAGATCAATTCGGGTTTTTTTCAAAATGGGGGTGGCATCTGGCGTCAGTATTTTTATTTCTATTGGTTCCACAGCACAAATGGACGGCAGCAAAGCTTTAAAAAAATAGGTTTTCCTGTTTCGACAAATAAAGCAATCAAATGGATTAAGTTTATATTTCTATACTATATCGACCCCATACATTTAACAGTTTTTGTGTTCTAATCCCTTAAATTAAGATCTGAGATACTTTAAGTTTGTGAGCAAGGTAAGTACATTTAATTTATATTATTAAAATAGAAAAGTACACACCTACAGAGTTTTTTTTTCCATTTTATCATAAATTTAACCCTCAACATAGCAAACCAAATTAAAATTAAATAGTAACTAATCCATCATAAATCGACTCAGTTAAATACTAAGACAATGAAAGGTAATGCATAACAGTACTAATTTACTTACCGTTTTCATCCCTGGCCCAGTCAATAGACCAATTTGCTCTGGCCGATAAATCTCGCGCTTGTTTTTATTATTCTCATAGCCATAAGCCATGGTGTTTGCGCAGATAAACAAATATGCTAGCCACAAAGTTATTTTGGAGGCATTTCATTTTTAATCGACGACGAGCGACTAGGACTGAATGACGTCCAACGTCCAAATTGTTTGAAATTGATGTTCCAACTTTTTTTTTTTTTTTATTTTTTTATTTTGAACCCATTTTGATTATAATTATAAGCTTTTCGATCAATTTACTGCGTCCTCTGCTATATCATAAAGATTCATTGAAGATGTTTGTTTTGTTTATTTTCTCGCGTTTGTGGAATTAAACGCACCCACGTTTGCGTGTTTCCCGATCGATATGGTAGCGTGGCGGTAGAAGCTTCTGTTTGTTTTCAATGGCGTGCCTAGAAATTCTGACCCCAGACGTCTATAAATCGAACATTGAGTTTTCATTTTTTTCGCGTTAATTGTTGTCAGTATTTTCATAAATGAAAGTCATATGGAGTGTATACGAGTACAAGAATTATAATTTGCTTATTGTTGTTTTGCTGAACCTATAGGGTTGAAGAAAACGATTAATTGTTTATTGTTTTTCGTCTATTATTAAATTGTATTTAAAAAAAATATTTTGTTTATATTTTCTTGGAAATTTTAACGCGCAAAATATATTAGACTTAAATTAGGAAAACTGATTTTTTACGGAACATGACCGTAGAAAAACTGTAATGGAGTCATTTTTAATTCATAAAGTTATATAGTAATGCACAGATAATTATATAGTTTTAAAACTCAATTGAAATTCAAAAAAAGTAATTTTCATAATTTTTTGTTTGCTCTATAGTTTTAAGAACACGAAAGTTATTTTGGAAACCATAATTTTATGATGGCTTCATTTTAAGTGTCAAATCTACCAATTTTTTAAATCTAGCATAAGTTTACAGGATGTGTCGGTACTTGCTGCACAATGTTCTTCCTCCCTTAAAAAAATACAATTTCAACCAATATATTTCGATACAGTCTTTTGCTCTTGGTTCTCGTTGCAAATGACACGTTTATGATTAATTGTATCTCTTTAACATTATTGGAAGTTGGTTTTCTGGAAAATTTAATATTTTGCACAAAAAATTTTTGAATCAATGAAAAAAGGAATATTATGTCCACTTAGCTTAGTCGTATGACCTTGGTTCTGATCTCAATTGAACGAGCTTATTTTGACATATGAATGTTCACCAAAGAAACATTAGTAGAAACAATAAAGGCATGAACTTTTTATTTTTAAAGTATGGCTTTGATGATAGTTTTAATATTATTTTTTTTATACTTTTTTTTTTGTAAATGCAATTCTGGTTTTTCCAAGAAACATTTTGCTTGCTAAACATTTTATTTAGTAAGCAGATAGTTCTGTTTATAGTCTAGGTGAATTTTATTTTTACTAGAGTAGTTTTGGGGTAGTTTTGATATCATTCATACTTTATGTTTTTTTTGGGTGGTTAATACGAATCTGAGGTTTGTAAACACAATTTCGGGGCAAAAAAAATATTCCAACATAAATCTATTCTTATAAAAAATATCAATATAAATAAGACTAAAATATAAAAAAAAACCTTCAATCTTTTTTTGTTGGTGATATGAACTAATCTTTATGGACTTACAGCAATAAAAGTTAATATTTTTGTGTAATATTGAAATAACTTTTTTTAATTTTGTATATTATCTTTAACTTTCTTACAATTATTTTGCACACTCAAATGAATTCACTTTATAGACTTTCTTCCCCAAAAACCTCATCCTATGGGTAATATATAAAATAATCCAACTCATACTCTAACATTTATTACCTAAATAAATTAAATAAAAATTGAAGAATAACTTAGAAAATAACTCAAACGCATGAATAAGTTATTGTATACATTGAATGGGAAAAATTTACAAATTTAAATCATATTCTTTTAAAACCCAACATGCGGAAAAAGTATTTTTCAAACCATAATAAATTGCTTAAAAAAACAAGTCAACGAAACATGTCGCCTTATTTCAAATCTCCTTTCATCTTAACCAAGCACTTCTACATCAGCAACAAATATAAGTAGCTTATACACCCTTTATTCAACTCTGCACAATCCTTATGCCAACAATATTTCAAAATATAAATAAACCTCCTTTTCGTAGTATGGAAACCCATATATGACTTCCAATATAAATATATTAAAAGTTTATAAAAAAAAAAAAAAACATAGAACACGAAACATCATTTTTTAAAATGGAAGGATACACTATGTAATGTATGTTTTGTTTATATACGTTTCCTTTGAGGACTCGACGTTGT
Organism: Meliscaeva auricollis; assembly: GCA_948107695.1. NCBI lineage: Eukaryota > Metazoa > Arthropoda > Insecta > Diptera > Syrphidae > Meliscaeva > Meliscaeva auricollis. The sequence goes on along the minus strand of OX403619.1, from coordinate 35,623,575 downwards.
AAAAAATGCAGACGCACTCAGAACTGTGTCGGTCTCGTGTAACCTCGTCTGGCCATAAACTCATATTTTTTAATACATTCTTTTTCATACACATAAAAGTATTTGTATCCTCATTGCTGAATCCCTTTTGCAATCCATTCCACTAGGAAGATTATTATAGAAAAAGGACTTTTCCATTTCCCTAGAGTGCTCACATATGTGAGAGGTAACCTGCTCGAAACCCATCTCTTCTTGTTCAATAGGTCATTGAAGGATTTGGCTTAGGATATATGACCAAGTTAATAGGTAAACATTTTAGTTAGCCAACCAATTTGCGGGCGAAGTTTCTTGCATTCACATTCAGTATAGGATGTGGTGGATCCTGTGAATTTTGAATATGAACGAAGGTTGCAAACGCTGCATAATTTATCGGAAATATTCTTTCGGAAATCATCGAAACGAAGGAGTTATCTACTAGATAGCAGATTTTCCGCATATCGCCTGCATCCCAAAGCTATCCTCTAAGCTCTAAGCAGGAGCTGTGAGTATTGGTAATGTATTTTGTGTTTGGATGAGATTTTTCAAAAAGAAAAAATATAAACTAAAATTTTCAGTGTCAAAGGAGGTGTTTGCTTTCTCAGTTTCCTTTGAATGCGGTTAGATGGACTTGAATAAACAAACAGAAACTATATATTTGTTCACTGTGGGTAAAATATCATCAAACATCAACATTTATTTTGTTGCCATCACAGTTCATTTGTTTTTTACTTCTTTTTAATTAAACAAAAAGTTTTGTTTTGTATGTTTTTTGATTTTCTATTTATTTTTACTAAAAATCTTAAAACACAGCCGTAGTGACACTGATCTTTGAAAAATCAAAACACGAAAAAAATGTACCTAGCTATTTGTTTTTCTAAAAAAGATGCGAATTTCTGTTTTCTCTGTCTACGTGATTCAGGAAGTTTGTGTTTTGAATTCTATTTATTCGACTGTTTTTTTTTTTGTCAATATAATACTGACTGAGGTTAAAAATAAACATTTTTAAACACGCCACATATTATACTGAAATTAAACAGTGGCCAAATTCTTTAAAAGAACTAATCTATGGATGGAGTGATAGGAATGGACCCATTTCAGAGAAGAATTCGGGATTTTTGTCTGACCATTTAAATTGTTTTAAGGATAAACGCCACTTTTAAATTAAAATAATAGTCAATTTGTCTGTTAAGTTGAATGTTAAAATGATTACAGATCTAGAGCGGACTATAATATTATTGGTTTCCTCAAAAATATTGATTTTGAGATTCAAGACTTCTCTGGGACTTTAGCAGAATAGTTTATAGTAAACGAACAGTTTTTGAGAAATTATTTTTCAAATTCAATATTTAAAGTAAATAAAATAAAGTAAATATAGATAAAGTAACTATATATGCTAAGCCATTTTAACTAAAAATTTGTAAATGCTGTTTTAGAAAATAAATGAAAAAAGCATAAAATTCGATTTTCAAATGACTAAAGCAGCTCCTTTAATGAATTTTAACTCAAAACGAAGTATACAATCTGATTTCCTCTACAATGATACATTCTTAGAAACAAAAATTTGAAAATAGTTAGAGCCGTTTTAAAAAAAAAATATTTTTTCTATATAAAATTTAGCAAGGACTTTTATAAAAAAAAAATTGGTACACTATTTTTAAGATATTATTTATCAACATCTAAAAACTAAATTAGAATGGGCGGTTCCGTCCCATTGGTGTAACATATAGTGACCTATATCGTTGGAAAGGTCTCAATTAGTGCATCAATTTTTTGCATGGGCATAAGTCCGTATCTCGTGGGAGAAAAAAGTTATTGCGCCTTCTTTTCCAAAATGAAAGTGCAATTTATTAATTTGTTAATGGTTAAAAAATTAATAACGCCAATAAAACCAATTGGAACATGCTAGGCGGTAAGTAAGGTGAATTGCAATCGATGTCCCACTACTCCCTCTCCCCCTAATTCCCAAGGAAAAAAAAACATGTTTTTACTATTCCTTTGGGATTTCGTCCCTGGTGTTGTAACACATTATAGCATTTTTTACTGATGGGAATTGCTTGGCAGTAATGCCCATACTCATCTTTTTGAAGTTACAATGAATCCCATTTGAGACTAAGCCACCATCTTGAAAAAATGCATAAATATTGCAATTCTAGGATTGGCTATATCTGTTAAACTAATTGTTTTTGAAAATTGATTTAAATGTCAAAACAAGCTATTTGAATGTTGAATCTGTTGAAATTAAAACGAAAGTAGTTCGACTACTCTTTGTATGTAGTTTCTATTTTCAATGCAACAGGTAAATTTTTTTCGGAAAACCACAGCCATGAGAGGTATATGAGAGGACCGTTATTTGGGGTCCAAAAAAAAAATCAAAAAAACGTCTGGGGATATCTCCAAAAAACGCCACATACCGAGTTTGAAGTAAATCGACCCATCCGTTTAGGCTGTGGCCTCTGATACATACAGACAGACAGACAGACAGAATTGTCGGACTCACTTTTTTCTCATTCTCTATCATCGCAATGTCATGTTTGATTGTCACCTCAACTTTTTTTTTGTACGAATGCATAACTTGATATATGGAACCCATATCGCAAGTAAAAAAGGATGAGTATCATGGGACACTCGGTTGGAACAAAGTTCCTTCTATTATGTACTAATTTATCAAACAGAAGTAAAAAAAAAATAACATCAACGGGAAAACAGGCGGGAAACCAGTGGGGACAACAGACGAGAAACCCTTTGGCGGACCTATGAAAGGTCGCAGTCATATTGACTGCTAAAACATATCTGAAGATGCGTAACGATTTTGAAAAGGAGAATTATAATAAAAATTAGGATACCTGGTGACTTGCTGATGACGCTGGCGCTGCTCTCGATACCTGCCAAGAAACAAGACGCTTATTAGTTGACATTTTGGACAGCCTTTCAATTAAAGTATCAACTCACTTTGCTATCTTGAGAGTACTGAATGAGCGCATCGGATTTTTATTCAACTTCAAAAAATGTCTCGATGACTCTCAAATTTGGTACAGATAATCTTTATGTAATTTCAAAAGTTGTTTTTTTTAAGGTTTTTACAAAAAATAAATTTGAAGTTAAAAATTAAATTTTGAAAAAAAATCACTGACCCATGATCAAAAAAAAATATTTTTTCAAAAAAACAAATCTAAAATTGTCAATCTAAGTTAATCAGTTTCAGTGAGCATTCTAGCCAATTCAAAAGCTATCACATTAATAACACACTTTCAACTTTTACTGATGTAGAAAATATCGGTACAACTATTCACAACGACCTATCCACCAGAGGTCAGTCGTCCAATTACGGGAAGGAGATCCTACCAAGCGGACAAACATCTTCCAGCGTCAACAACTCGGAAGCTCTCTCGCCCCAGAAACTCGTCGGCAACTCAATCTCAAGCTCGAGCTCAAATACCTCCGCGTGCCAGTCTAGCGACAGACACCTCAAATATCGATGATTTTCTGCGATATGTGAACAATATGAACCTTAATGACCCCCTCAACACCACGCAGACGCAACCTCTTCACTCGGGTTTCAGGTTTCAAAACTTTCACAAATGGGGTTTGAATTGAAGTTTGAATAGTGGTTTGACCACTATTTTGTTGTCGGATAGTGGAGGCTGAAAACGGATTGCACCACCAGTTCCACCTCCACGTAAGAGCGCGGTCTCTGAGCTCGTTGCTGAAGAAAGGGAAGTGGATAACGCTCCTATTCCTGAGATAGAGGCATTTCACTATAAAAAAGAATGGGACACTTGCAGTTACACTTGTTGGAACTGCTCCCTCAGGGAGCCCTTTTCTGTTTTAAGTGTGGCTGGAAAAATAAAACTCCTCCGTAATGTCCTAGATGCTCGGCAAACGAGCCGAAGAGCAGTTTAAAGTCCTGGGGGAATTGCTCTCTGGAGAAGAACCCGGACTTTCTATTAAACTTTCTGCTATACCCTGCTCTCAAATTAAAACAACACTCCACCGTTTATACCAGTCCCAGCACCCAGAAACCTTAAACGACCAGTACAACCTCTTGACGCTGGTACCGATGGGGCACCGCAAGAAATTGTGGAGAAGATCTTTGTGGATGGCACTTATGAAGGGATGACGAACACAATGCCCCTGTATCTGGTCCCATCATTAAAGCAAAAATTGATCCTATTTTGATAATATCCTTAAACCTATCACTCTGAAAAGAAAAAAAGATAATGGTTTCTTATAGGTGATTACACATTTTAAGAATTTTTTTTTCAAAATGTTTTCTATTGCCTACATTCACCATTTTCAAGAAATACTTGAAATCCTTAAATTTTGGTTTTTTATATATTTTTTTTATTTTTTTGAATGGCGGTATCTTCTAAACCATGAGCCGGAGGAAAAAATACGTCTTATTGATTTTTATACAAAAGTATATGATTAACCGTTAAAAAATTATATTATAAACACTAATGTTTTTCACATTTGACCTTGAATAACTTCCGACGCACAAAATCAATTGACTTTTCTTCGAGCAATCCTTGTTCCAAAATAAACACAATTGCATTTAAAAATATTCAGTTAGAGTGTTTCAGAGGTTTGGTTTTTTTTATATTTTTCCTGGTGTAGTGTATGGAAAAGTGCCTAATAATAAAATCATTACGAGACATGAAGAAGAGTCTACCTAGGAATAACGTTCGAAAATCTCTTTTGACTAATTCCTTAATTTCCGCATTGATAAACAGTTAAGCATAATTTTTATTCAGATTTTTAAGGTTCATTGATTCCAATAACAACTTAATCGTGCTACTACAAAATCAAACACAAAAAAAAAAAAAAAACAATGATAAAAAAGCCCAACCTCAATTCCGTATCAAAACTCATCGACCAACTTGGTAAAATAAGATAAGCTCTGTATCTACATATTTTGTACATTCAACGCCATCACCAATTGAAATCAAGTGCACGAATTCTTCAAAAAAATCAACAAAATAGTGCACCTTACCAACTCACCACTCACTCGCTATGCTGTGCCGGTCACCATTGCGCCGTGTATTCCCCAACAATAACATTAACCCACCCAATTCGATATTCTACAAATCTATGTTAGCTAGGGGAAAAGGGGGCATTTTATTTCATGTAGTTTTTAGTTTTTCTGAAAAGAATCACTGTTATTTATGTACCTACTTTCAAAATAATTCGGTAACAAAATTAAAAAAACTAAATTGGTTTGCTCTTAACTTTTCATTTCAAAAAAATCGATGCATTAATCAAATCTTACACTACGACTATGGAAAGTTCCAAGCATGTGTGGATGAATTTTCCTAAAATATGGTCAAGATGATTTTTGAGTAATTTCGAAAGATTTTTGTTTTTCGATATCCCTTCTAGAACAAATACCTCTCATATAACAGGTTTGAGTTATTAGATTTTTCTCCAAAAGCCTTTAACGACTTTGTTCAAAATATGTGTATGTATTGTTTAAAGTGATTGCAACAAAACTGCAAAACAGAGAAACCGCGTGAATATCTCGTAAGCGGTTGCTGCGATTTTGATTTAAACTTGTGCACAACCTCAAACAATTTTATTAAATTTTCAAAAACAAAAATATAATAAAATTTGAAAAAATATTATTTCAGTTTTATTATTTTGACCCCTCTGATATTACCTTTAAGGGATTGAAGTTTCTTATAGGAAATACATAGGATTTTTTGTTTGTTTCAGAGTTTTATTTTTCGCTGTGCTCTGTAGGTATATTCGAAAAATTTGGATATGGTTTGGAAATGACTCTGCCACTTGATCTAAAAATAACGAATTAAAATAAAATGTTTTAATGTTCAAAACTTTTGTATTTTATTAATATTTAAAGTATAAATTGTCCTATTAAAAAAAATAATTTTAAATTATTAAATATAAGTACCTAGCAGTTTTTGAAATTTCTCAAAAGAGATCTTTTGCCTCTTTTTCCCCTAATCTACAAAACTGCGAACATTTCAACAAAAATAAAAAAAATCTAAATACAAAAATGTAAATTACACCCGAGTGGAACAAGAGTCAAAGTAATTGTCTGACACCACTGGCTTTCGACTAAAAACATAAAACATACCGACGACCAACCAAATAAATTAAGAAACCAACAAAAAAAAAATATATTCTAAACGAAACAGTAGGTGATGTGAACAGAAAACAACGAGTGATGCACAGTATAATACGTCTCTTGAATTTTGAATAAGAAAACAAGATCGAAGAAAATTGGACGAAAATAAGAATTCTTTTCTCTTTGCTGTATCGCCTGCCAGCCGTGTGTGTGTGTATTTCACTTATTTTTTTCAAAATGAAAAATTTATTTTCGGATACGGAGCCACCCCAAACGTATAGCCGCTCAGTTGTTCCGCAAATGAGACATTGAACGGACTCGCTTCTTATTCAAAACAAAAAAGTAACAATAATCCAAAATAAAAAAATTAAAAAAAACATTGCGCGGACGCCCAGGGTGTGTGGTGTGTAAAGTTGGCTCTTTAAATACAAAAAAAAAAAACGGTTTTTCTAACCCCCCAAAGTGGAGCTACAAATATGTATAAATAATAAATCTAAAGTTAGATCAATATAATATAAAAATCGATCGCAAAGGAATATTATGGATATCAGTTCTTTGGTCCGGGATACAAAATAAAATTATAGGTACATAAAGTACATACATATTGTTTCTCTTAAAAAAGTGTAAACCTTAAAATAAAAAACCCTACGTTTATTATAAAACGAAGTACCTGTGCTCTATACCAGTGGTCACGAAACTTTTTTTTCCATCATTGCAGTTGGTTTCTTTTTTTTTTAGTTGGATTAAAAATATAACCATTTATGCCACACCGAGGAAATAATTTTGAAAAAAAGACCAAGACGTCTTTAACTTGGTCACACTTACGTGATATGATTGTGGAATGATGATTAACAATATTTACGTTGCGTTCTTTGTTTTCCATATATGTGCGCGACTTCCCCCACAAAATGTGATGCATCTCGAGAACCTTTTAAGAATGAAATGAAGCCTTTCTTTTGTTGGTTTTTGGTGGAGAGTTTAATAATTTTTGTGTTGGTTGTTTTAAGAAAAAAAAAGAAAAATAAAAAGAATAAGGACTTAAAAAAACAAATTTATTAAAAAAATCAAAAATGTTTGTTTCGGATAGGTATATTTTGGTATAATTTGATTCCAAATATTTAAAGCAAAATAAGAATAATCTTGAGAGGTTGACAGTCCGTGTCAATATTTAAACACAAAATATCTGTTTAAACAACATTTTCCAAAAGATTGTAATGTATCACTAAATTCTTTGTATCTAAATTCGCAACATATTTAGGTAGATGGAGGATGTAACTTTAAAGTTAAGATTTGAAAGTTATTATAATCAATTCAAGTACAGCTCTAAGCAGATTGTTTTTAAATTATACAGTATGGAGTACAAGAAATAAGTCAAATCAATTAAAACACTAGTTTAAAGATTAAATTGAGGTATGTTTTTCATTCATAGATTAGCAATTTAAACAAGAAAATAAACACCTGAGTACTTACAAAATTTAAAACTAATTCCGTTTTATTTTAAATTGTAAAGGAAAATAATGTACAGGGCGTCAAAATATTTTCAAAAAATAGATTGTCTAAGAATAAATTTGGAATATAAAGTTATCCCTACTTACAGAAAAAAAACTAAAATAACACTAGTATGTTTTGTAGTTTTTGCTTATACCTAGTATTATTTATGAAAAAAAAAGGTGTGTGTACCCATTTACGCAGGCTAGAAGTTATACTTCCTATCATTATTAATTTTTGTATATTTTTTTGGATGTGACAACCTATTTAGTAGCGAAAAGTTCTATCAGGGAAATTTGTTCAAAGAAGCATAATGTGTTTTTTGTGAAATTAATTAAAATATTTCATATTCAAAATCAAAATAATTGTTCACATTTTATAAGAAAATTTAAACTATTTAAGCAGACATAGTCAGGTGTTATGAATGGTACAATTGGTCAAAGGAGCATAAAAAGTTCATTTTGTTCGATGTTTTTTTCTGTAATATATCATCTACAGTCTTTGTTTTTAATTTAATCTATAAACTGTTTATGGAATTGTTTGAGAAAACAGATACATCTTGGAATTGAGCTAAAAATGTATTCGAAAATTTCAAATTTTTCATTAAATTTTGTAATTTTTAAGCATTCAAAAAACATATTTTCACTTATCGACCTCTATGGCACTGTTTAATATAATAATTACTTAAAATTTTTAAGCAGAATTATGTCCAACATTTTATCTAATAGAATCTGTTCAATTTGATCAAATCCTGAAACTAAAACTTAAATTAAAGATTTTAATATCCAACTAATTTTTCTCTCTAAGATCTGTTAATATGCATTTTTATGTTTAAAAATGTTTATTGCCTATCAAGAATAACTTGTACTAACAATATTGTAGAACATGGTCTTATGAAATTCAAACAAATGTCATACCATATTGCAAAAAGAATAAGAAAACAAAAATTTATTTTGCTCTTAATCACCTTTTACTTATTATTTGTAAACGTAATTATATGAAAAAAAAATACACTATGTTGTAGCCTTATATTTAAGCAAAATTTAAACGCCATTCTTCAAAATCCGACGATAAATAACAAGTAACACATTTTATAAGCGAACTATCTCGAATCCATTTGTGAGCCAACGGTAGCGTTCTCCACTGGTGGCTGGTCGAGTCCGACGACCAAAGCAGACAATTTTGTTGAATTTTTATTAAACTCTTTTCAAGTTTGTGAAGCTTTTGTAGCATTTACATGTGTGATATATCAAATTAAAGGTAATTTAATCGTGAATCAACCATGCTGAACAATAGTTTTATGAGGCTTATGTAAATAGTAATTAAGCACCGAGTAAACAGAACTCTTTTTACCGTTATATCGGCTCACAGACTACAAAAAATTGTGGAAGTTTGTAGAAAAATGTATTTATTCAATATCTTATGGTTGTGTAAATTTCAAGTTTTAAAATATAAAAATAAAAAAGATAAAAATAAAATATGGTTGGAAACGGTCAAGAAACTTGGACTGAAAAATCTTGTTTTTACTTTTATTCATTGAAAAAAATGTTTTAAAATCTTATTTTTTCACGCACAAGCCTAAAAGTCGTTTTGACAAAGTATTTATCCCCTTATTCCCTGATTTTTAAAATCAAATGAACCACCCACATAAACTTTCAAAAACTTATTTGTTTTTTAAAGCTCAAAAAAACAATATGGAGCATTTTAAATATAATCCGTATTAGATCCCTAATTCTTTTTATCATCTTTCAATGTGAATAATTAGTTTTTTCAGAAAATTATCAACTTTATATAACAACATCATTTTCAAATGTCTAAAAAAATATTTGATATTGGAAAATAATTTTTAACTTGAAAAGTTGAATTTTTAGAATTTTTTTCTTAATAAGCATTTTTTTAATTTATCTATTCAATAAAATTTATATCATAATTCTTGTACTTATCGAGATGTACAAAAAGTTTGTTTTGTCTTTTGCCCCTTAACTTCCCGGTGGAATTTGGAAAAATCCCTTTGTATCAGAACCTTACGGCATACCACCTATCTTTTGGTGTATTTATTTTTTTCCTATCACTTATAGTGTAGAAAATGAATCAGTCAGAATATCAATAACAATGGCTGACTTCTGTTATTTAATAAATGTATTGTGTTTCACACAAAATGAAAACAAACCCAGTATAAAATGTAAATGTGTTGTTACGCTTTCTCTATTTATAGTGTCTGTGTGAAAAAAACAGTAATAATGGGCTGACAAAATCTATGTGTTATTTCTGGTTTAATATTTTTATAATAGCTGGCAAAGAAGTATAACTTCAAAAAAAATAAGGTACTCTTGCAAGAAATCTATGGATAGGTTTGTAATTTACGTGTGATATAATTTTTGTAGAATTCGCTTTTCATTTTCGTAGAATTTTTTTCATTACTTTGTATGAAACTTGAAAACTAAGCAGAAATCAAAAACGTAGATTAAATAACTTTTTGTAGAAAATTGAATTTCTTATCGAAATAGAAAGTTTAAAATTAAAGAAAGATTAAATTAATTAAAAACAAAAACATTTTATCACAGTTTTTCCTGATTCATAACTTTTTTCTGAGAAATTATAAACACAAACACGCAAATAATATAAAAAAACGCTTAAAACCTTAATAATGGCAAGTGGAAAGAGTTAAAAAAGTTAAAACTGAGCTGAGATATAATATGCCTTTTAAAAGCATAATAATTTTGGTTATTTTATCAATTTTACTATCAAATATTTTACAAAGTAAGTAGAAAACACAGAACTGAACACGCATCTGCTACATTTTGTGTTTTTCTTTGATTAAGACTAACTTTATATCGCAAATTATACTTAGAAAAACGATTTCTTTTTTAAATATTTCAAAACTACTCGTATGTTTCATCATAATATTCACCGATAAAAAATTAAATGGAATTATTTTGCAAAATTTGTCAGTTATCAGGTGTCGATTTTCCAGTTAAGAACGCTAAGTTAATCAAGATCCATACTTTCTCAAGCCAGGCAAAATGCGTCGGAAACTTCATTCTTTGTAAAATAGTCAGAATCACGCATCATTATATTCACATTTTCATTTTTTAAAGCTTTATTTTGATTATTTGGTGTAGTCATTGTACCTACTCGTAATATGAAGAAAAATAAAAAATTTACCGGTACCTGCAAGCAAAGCATAATGGACAAAATCAAAATCGTTTTCTTTATTTTTTTAATATCTGCCTATTTTGTTGATACCTACACAATATCTAAAAATATTTCATGTTAAATTGGTTATATATTGCAAAAAAAAAAAATAATAATCTTTAAAATTAATTAGGTAGGAATGTATAATACAAACATAACTTTTAGTGTTTTGCATTATTCATTTTTTTTTTGTTGTTATAGGCATTCGACTTTAGATTTTGAAATAATAAATTTTTCTATAACATATTGCCGAAAAAATTAGGTCAATGTGCTTGAAATTTCCTTATTATAAAAAAGATTTTAAATTTTTTTTTTAAGCTAAAATTAGAGAATTTGAATACATACAAAATATGTATTTGGTGATATGCATAGAATGCGATAAAAAGCTGTGCAATTTACTAGGTTGGGTGTTGGGTCAAAATAAAGATAAAATTGTATTAGACGTAGGATTCTAGTTCTCCTGTTAAGGCAGGAGGGACAGTTTCAAAAATGGAAAAAAAAATATTTTTTTTATTTAAATCAGAAATCGGTTACATAATTTTTTATCAAATAATTAATTTATTAAAAAGTTTTTAAGAAAATACATTTAAAACTCATACTAATTCTTTTCAAAATTGCACTATATTAAGCTCATTTTTAGCCAAACATTAAAAAAAAAACTCAAATGTCTTTTACTATTTGACGTTGCTAAACAATATTACTGTTTTGTGTTTACACATTAAAAACCGGGTGCTTAATTTTTTAAGCACAAATAATAATAGAAACCAAGAGAAGAATACAAAATCAAACTGATTTCTATTTTCGTTTAAACACAAAAATAAAATCAGATATATCTGTTAAAAAAACTGAAGAAAACATTTAGTTTTTTTAATATTTCATTCAAAACAATTTTTCAATAGTCGGATAAAGATCAGTTATCAGTTATAGAATAGGCTCTATTCCTAGGAATAAAAGTTTTTTTTTTATATGGAGTTTTTTCTTTTGATAGCTTAACTGGCATTTATCTGACTATTGCAAAATTGGGGCTAAGTATTCTTATTGTAGAAAATTGCTGCTCCGGCGGTAAAAAATAAAAATAAAAAATAACACCTCCTCCGATAAATTTTTTTCTAACTCTGCATTTTTATATTTAATCTTATGCAAATAACTGTGTATACAGCTTTATTATATTTTTCTAAAAAAGTTGACTGGCTGAACTTGAATGTGAGGTCAAAAATAATTTAGCACGTCACGTTTCTGAGATTTGGTAATGTAAACATGTCAAAAACCAATTTTTTTGTACATTTAAAGTCGAATTTCCTTCCTGGCAAATAATTTATTACAAAACTATTAAAGAGATGTGAAAGAACTGCAGTTTATCTATCTATATCATTTAAAATCTTTTTTAAATTCCAAAAAATGTATTGCGGTAAGCATGAGAAATTATCGAATAATTTCCATCCAATTGTTTTTTTTTATATTTTTTTTTTGTAGTTAAAAATATGAACATTTTTCGTTAGAATTTCTCAGAATAAAAGAAGCGAAAATTACAAATTATTTATGTTTCCACCATTTTTTTGTACGACATCTGGATTCTTCACAAAAAAATGTTGAAAAATCTATAAAAATCAGTTTTTTTATCAAAAAACAAAACATATATTTTTATTGATTTTCCTCTGATTATTGCCTTTTTTAAATATTATTGACCTGTGCAATATCAAAGAGTATAGAATTTCTACTATTTGCTGTGTAAATCGTAAAAACAAAGGAAGTTTAAAATTTATGGTGATTTTTTTTAAATAAGGGAACCAGATTTAGATTCAGTAAAGACCAATCTTATATAATTTCTAAAAATTATATGACGGACAAAAAAAAACTAAATTTTTGCAGACCAGTTTAATTTAATAAGTGGCCCAAAAAGCAAATATCACTTTTCAGTACATACATAATATGTATTATTACATATGTATAAGTGAACCTTTTTCACAGACTTTTTTTTTAATAGTTGATTTTACTATAAAAAGTAATGAAACGCAACGAAAACACGCATTTGAGACAGTTTTAAAGCAAAAAACACAACATAAATCGATGAAAAATGATTAAGGAATATTGTGTGAAAAGAAATTTTACAATTGAGTAACCCAGTATTTGTTAAAATTATACTTATTTTTTTTTCTAATAGAAAAAATATTTTCATATCTGGAAAATAAATAAATACAGTTTAAACTAAACCCTATTGTTCGATTGTAAAATTTTCCTAAAATTTTCTTTAAGTTATTTCCCATCGATTTATGTTGTATTTGTGTTTCAAAACGAGTTAAAACAATATAAAAAAATCCATTCGAATTTTTTTCCTGATCGTTATAACGTTATAACTTTTTTACAAAAAAAAAATACTTACATTCGTAAAAATAATGTATTAATTGAAAAAAAAACTACTTTTTTTTTGTGTAATATTTAAAAATCACCCTTATATCACGACTGGCTACGGAGCAGCAGCACCATAATAAGACGTTGGCGGACACATTATGGTATCCGTTGTATCCCAAAGTGTTGTTTTTTTAAGACGACACACTTTTAACCTTAATGGAAACAGATTACAATGTTGCCACTGATAAATTTTACTGTATTTTTTTAATTGATTTGCTTTCAAATATTTCTATAAAAATGACATTGAAAAATGCTTTTGAATACTATTTCTTATATGTGCACCGCATACATATACATATACATATGTATAATATATCTAATTTACATAGTCTAGAAACAAACTGTACAAATCTTTTCATACATTTTTGCTTTGTCTTTAAGTCCTTGCAATTTTAATTGCGGCAGTGATGATGAGAACGAAAATCCAAATAAATAACCGACATTTCACTGTCATTAGCAATGTTGCAACACTGCCCATCATAATGAGCACTTGAGACATCTTAGAAACGCACATTTATGCTCAACGCCCCCTTAGGCACATTACAGAACTCCCAACACACAACCCTTTTCTTAAAAGAACCCCTATTAATGCACCTGAAAGACTTTTCACACCTTGACATTAGGTATAACTTTAGAGCCCTCTCGGCTGGATATATTAATGTTGCAAACACTGATTCCTAATAAAAAAAAGCCATCGCCGCCGCCGCCGCTGTGTTGATGTTGGTTGGCATTGAAAATAAAAAAAAAAAAATAATAATTTTAATTTTCTTGAAAACTCGCCTCTGAGCGCAAAGGATCAAAAACAAATCCTGTGTATCTGTGTTTATTTGGTGGGGAACACAACAAAAAAAAACGAGTAGCATTTCATGGTTTTACTCACGTCTGAGGGTCATTCGTGCGGAAGCTGTATTGCGTGTAATGGCATGTGGAATATTCGCTCGAAATATGAATTATTATGGAGAGCACGGAATAAACCCTAAATCCAGTCAATCCCAGTGAAAAGCTTAACCAAATATATATATGATATTGCCAAGGGCTGTTTCGGTCTTCTGAACAGAAAAAAAATATATATATACGGGAAAATCCTTGTGATGCATGACGACAGCGAAGGATTCTCGAATATCCCGACCCGACCATATCTACCGACCTAAACGAGTGGGATTGTTCGATTTTTTTTTTTTTTTTTTTGTAATATTACTCTGAAACCGAAACAGCTTCATCCCCTTCAAACACTATTTACAGGGAACAACAGAAAATCTCGCGCAGATAACACCAATACAAATAAAAATTAAACATCCGGGATCCCGGGAAGCAAGCTGCACCATATAGCACCAGCATCTGAAAGAGAATTCCTAAAATAGGGCACTTGAAAGCAGTGGTGGACTTGACCACAGCAAATCTCTTCGAGCTATAGACAGTAAACTGGTCTAAAATCTTCTAATGGATTTTACCTTGGTAGCAACGGTTTTCGATACTGCCTATTCATCAAATTAAGATCTTTTTGCGAAGAATAAAAACACTTGTGACAAAAAAAGGGAAAGGCACTGTACGAGGGTGGAGACCTGTCATATTTTGTTGAGATTGTTGCTCTGATTACAAAATGGTATGTACAAATACGGTATACCCTGAAATACTGGACTTAGGGTGAAAAAACGGTTTTTGGGCCTTCATCCATTGCAAAAAATCTAGTATCGTCAAATTTTCACCAATTTTAAAAACATGTCATTTAATTTAGTTAGACTCTAGAAAGCTGAACAATTTTAAAAAATCCATGTTTTCCGCCATTTACCCAACTTTGACATCAATAATTTAATCATATGTTTTAAAAACGGCATATTGATGTAAAAATATATCATAAAAAAAAAAGTTTATTTCTTAGTCAAACGAGGTATTTTTTATGAAAATCGGTTGAACATTGGCTAAAAAAAACCCCAGACCAAAAATCGTTGTTTTGAACCTTCATTCATTGCAAAAAATCTATCTTCTTCAAATTATCTCCAATTTTAGATCTTCTTATTGTTTTGGAGAGAAGTCATTTAGACCTTTCAAGAATGTAAAAAACATGTGCTTTAGTTAAAACCACAAATTTGTTCGGTATCTCAACGTTAAAATTTCTGTATCTGTGTTGAAATCAGACACGTAACCAGGGGGGTTGAGGGGCTGAAGTTTAACGTCAAATTTCTTTACAGGTAAATACTTTTAATACAAACTATTAATAGGATGTGAATGAAATCATTAAAAAAATCGCTTTCGGTTCAATGATATTCCAAAGTGAAATTTATAATTTATCCAAAATACTCTCTGTAGTCCAATTAAAGCGTTTTTAGAGGTGGAAATTTCTGAAATAATAATTTTTATAGCTAACTATTATGTTTTTTTGGGATGCTGAGTACGAAACTGAAATTATCCAACAAAATTTCTAAGAAATCATTGAAAAACTTGTACGACTTCTGGATTCTTCACAAAAAAAAATTGAAAAATCCATAAAAATTAGTCCTTTTGAAAAGCACAAAATATCCCTTTTTATTGTTTTTTTCTCTGATTACTGCATAATTAATTTCGCCAGTATAAAGAGTATAAGAGTTCGGTACTTACCTCTAAATTAGAGTTTTTTTTGCAGTGTACATCCCAAACGAAGGAATTTTAAAATGTATGGTGATCGTTTTTAAATAACTGGTTAAGACTATACATTGATGAATAAAAATAGATCTGGTTTCAAATTTAAGCTTATGCTATGTGGAATTAGTCCTCCAAGTTTCAGCCGAACTGGTTCAATAGTTTTAAATACATACCAGGACAACCGAATCTAAGAGAGCTCTTTTCTGCAAAACAATCACATTTTTTAAAGTCAATAAAAATAATGTACGAGATAGAATTTTTCTAAAACCAGATTAAGATTCAGAAAATTACAATATTACAAAATTTAAAACAAAAATGATATGAACGACAAAAAAAAATTAATTTTTGCAGACCAATGATATCTTAGCGCCAGTTTATAAACATTTATAAAAACTTGACGAAGCTAGATTTTTTTTGCAATAGATGAAAGTCCAAAAAAAAACTTTTTTTGGCCCTTAGTCCAGATTTAGAAATTTTGACATATTGTAATCAGTGGAACAAGCTTTAAAAAACGTGATAGAAATCCGCCTTCTTATATTTTGAGTCTCATAAGCGTAATAGACCCATAAGGTAGTGTAAGTTGTAAGCGGAAGGTCATAAAAATAATAAATATAAAAGCTTAAAATGTTATCGTTTTTAAGTTGCTAGTCTTAATATTTTTCAATCTCTCTTTCTCTGAATATTTCAACTATGAGACTCATGTTGAAAATTCCAATTGCGAAACAAATTTCTCGTTCATGGAGCCCCAAAGAAATGGTTTTACCCCGCATTGCCTGCATTCATTGACAAATAATCCAACACTGCATGCAGGTGGAAAGAACACTCGTACTTAACTCTGGACGGAAGGAGTTTTGGGTGGGGTTAGTTTGGGGCTTGGTGGACAACAAAGGATGCGGGCTTAGAGGAAGTAGGTATACGACACGGAATGTGCGGAGAGGATAGTAGAATGCAAATACACACGGAATGAGGCACGGATGAGATGTTAAGTGCATCCATGAAATTCATGGAAATTTTATGTTAAAGTTTGTTGTTTTTTTCTGTTTTATGTATTTTTATTTTTTGTTTTATTATTTTATATTTATTTTGTTTTTTTGTTTTTGTTTTTTGTATTCGTACCCTACATGCTTGTGCATTTTCTTTCTACATCCTGTTTTGTTCAGAGTTAGCATTCCAATTCAAAATGTTTCCTGCAGGACTTTCTATTGTTTTCTGTGTGTTGTGTGTATAGAATAGAAGTGAGTAAATTCAGAGCTTTAAGGTATATACTTTACTGTCCTTACACACAAATATAGAATAATCTGTTCCAAACATACAAAAAATGTGAGAAAAAACAATAATAGGTATGCAACAAAACAAAGGATTTTCTTTAGCAAGACAATCTAAAGATGTCAGCTAGAGTGAGCATTTAGGAACTTTTGCGTAGATATGCTCAGCTCATAAGAATCGCTGTGTTAAAAGACAATCTACATGGGACGAAAGATTTAAAGTTATATGAAATGGAGGTGGATTTTGTTAACTTGATTTTTTTGTGTTGTTGTTGTGGTGTTGGTTTATTTTTTTTTTATTTTGTTGAAGGGTTAATGAATCGTATATAAAAAGGGTATTCATTCTGGTTAAGGGATCTGGTTTGAGATGTACAAAAATATGAGATAAATTAAAGGAGTTTATTTGAGGGATTTATTGAAGAGATTAACTTAAGAACGAGTTGATAAGTTCTGTGTATTCAAGGGTTGACAGAAATTTATTACTTTTTTTCTGAGGAATCAGGATTTTTGACCTTTTGCTAAAAAGAGTTGTGCGTTGTTTTCATATGGTTGATGAACATTTTTTTTGAAGGAACAAAATCAGTTCTTAAATTTCGCAATAACTTACTCTACAGTTTCAATCTCACAATGCATGCATACGTATACCTCTGGAGCGGTTAAGGTACAAGACCTCTCAAGTCTCAACTCAAGTGGAATTTCACGAACCTCATGTGGACAGGTACCTCTATTTTTCGAAATTTCTAATTTTTGCAAGCTAGATTTTTCTAAAATAAAATGAGTAGCAATATTTTCTCAGGTAGTTCTATGAAAAATTAATGGATCGGAAATGGGGTGGAAGAATCGCTAGGGAAGGGAATACGCCATTTTTTGTTTATGTTTGAGGTTTCAACTAACAATAAAATGCAAAGAAAATCCTGTTAATATTTTTTTTTTAATTTTATTGTATACTAATTTTGGAAACTTATGGCGGAGTTAAAAAAATGATATTCAGTGTTGAATTCACCGAAAAATGAAAAAATGTAAAGTATCCCGTTTTTTTAAGTTCGAGCTCATTTGTAACTCAAACAACAACAAAAATCTATTCAATCTGACAAAATATCTGATGTAGATAAAATTAGTGGAAAGCAGACACAATTTTGCACTGAAAATTTTGTTTTCATTTGTTTTGAAGCTATATCAGACCGCGAGAGCCATAGCGTCCTAACTGATTTTTTCACTTTTTTTTTGCGAAGTCCAAAACTAATGTTGACTTTAGCAGTGTTCAGTTCTTTTTGAAATAGTTGTACTTACTGATTTGTTACTTAAATAACTGTTTCGGAAGAAACCAATTTTTGTAACTATAATTATAAAGTTTTTGCCTTTTAAAAAAATAGTCCAGGGCCCCATTACACCAAATTACAACTACAAATAATATTTTGATGGAAAAACCCAGACGTGATAGGGTTGCCGCATATTCCTGCAGCAGTCAGGAAATTCATGAGTTAAATGCTTCTCACGTTGATTAACATATATAAAATTCGACAAAAAATTTAGGAGTGTGAGAGAAGAAACAAATTGTTTGGATGGGGTAGTGCACTGCAGCCATTTAGGAGGTTGGCGCAATTTAATAAGCAATTGACTTGAAAAAAATGTTGAAAAATAAGGGGCAACATTAACAATTATTTGTATATCTTTATTTGTATATGTAAGTCAAAATATGAATTTTAATCCAGATTCAATTCGAATATTCTCGATGTAAACAGGGAAAATATCAAACAGGAAAAATCTTAAACTATGTCTTTAAACTATTGACTTTATATCAAGTTGTTTTAGTGAATAGTTTTCAAACTTGTATTTTCAAAAACTCGCACGAAAAAATTTAGCGAAATCTAAGACTATCGAGTTAGTCTTTGGTTAGCTTGTGGAGAAATTCCGATGCTAATGATTTATTCACAGCACAGCTGTTTAGTATGGTAGTCCAAATAAATAGTGAGTCTGTTCGAAACTTTGAAGAACGAATTGTACCAAACTACAACTATTACATTTTTTTAAATGTATCCTATTCAACAAATTTGTAATTTTTTGCAATGGAAATCGGTAATTATTTCACAATTTTTGTGGAAAAGTGCTTGCAAATTGTAATTTGAAAATTGATGCGATATGTCCCCGTTCTATTTTTTTTTTTTTTTTTGGGTTGGTAGACCTTGGTGAGATCCTACTTTACACGAAAGTGTTAAACTGATCAGGACTACCTACTCAAGTTTTAGCTGACCGCTTATATGCATATAACCCACTCTCACAATCCCATCAGCATCGGTACACCCAGTTTGCCAAAATAAGAGGTCGAACAAACATTTGATATAACTTTACACTTCTGCCGATCACACTGAAATGTTGAAGAAAACAATTTCATAACGTCTGAAGGTTTTTATTGTATTACAAAGCAATTCAACTGCAACAAAACGAAAATTCAGAGTAACAATTTTTGGAACAGTTTTTGAACATGAGCACGAACTTGCTCATGTAGTGCAAAGCTATTTTATGTATTAACTTAACTTGAAAATTTTAGCTTTTGGTCATCTGATGTGTGTAGGTATTATTTGTATAAGCAAAAAAAAATTTTTTTTTTAAAACGGGAACACTTTTTGATTTTTTTTTTTTTATTGAAAAATATTTTTTTTTCCATATTGGGTCAATGATTTGTGTTTTTTCAAAATTGTATTTTTAGATGTTGATAAATACTAGCCATCTTCAAAATGGCATACCAATTTTTTTTTTAAACCGTTTGAAATTTTTTTAATAAAAAAATATTTTTTTTTTAATCCGCTCGTTAGAGTTTTTTGAAAAAAAAATAAAAAATTTATCATTATTGAGGAAATCATATCAAAAAGTTTAATCAAAATCGTTAGAGCCATTTTCGATAAAATTCGAATAACTCAAAAATGTTGTATGGGAGGTACTCGTTCTAGATGAGATATTAAAAAACAAAAAAAAACAACTTTCGAAATTACGTAAAAATCATCTGTACCAAATTTTAAGAAAATCCGTCTACGCGTTTGGGCAGTGGAGAAGTGTACAGATGGACGCACAGACCGACGACGGACGGCATGACAAAAACCACTTTTTCGGAATTCTCCATCATCGTAATGTTGGTTTTGATAAAAACCTCAAATTTTTTTTCTGACACGAAACCAATACTTGCCTTATAGAGCACGTAAAAAAATATTTTATACTTGCTTAATGTAAAGAAAATGCTTGAGCTATTTAATAAAACTGAATATCATAAAAGTAATAAATTGCTTAGAATCACCCATATCTATGTTGATGATACTTGACAAATACAATACTTAATAAACCCAAAAATGCAATAAGAAGGCCTCAGAATATGTATATTACAGCCTGAATGATTTCTGCATAAATCATAATTTTTCTACGCCACACTTTTATAGATAGATTGTTCTTCCAATAAAAAATTTTCGAAATTCATAATTTTCTGCTTCAAAACTTCCCAACTTTGTCATTTGAATAATAAAAAAAAAACCTCAAAACAAATCCACTTTGTTAACAGCAAAAAAAAAAATCTAACCACTTGTTAGCATAGCATTGTGCCTGAAAGAAGGGTTTTTTTTTATTCTCGTTATCCTTATTCTTTTTGTATTTTTCACGTTCTTCTATCAACTTTATTCTGATTTTTGTCCTCCAAAAATAATCAAACAAGACTGGACGTCAGCGTTAAATTTAAATGAATAAATCTGCTTTAATCTTTCAAGTTTCAAGGTTCACCAAAGTGACATGGTAGCAACGAACGGTGACAGCGTCGACACGGTCAATTTTGTCAACTCAAAATTACTTCTCCTGTGATGACACTTTCCCAGGATTTCTATGTTGACTCGGCCGCCAGTCTGTTGTTTGTCATTCATGAATTTTCCTGTGATGTCAGGTGGTGGTGCAGATGAATGAAAATAGAAATAATCCTTGAGGTCTTCTACTAAATTAAACTCAGCTCAAGTGGAACTTTGCACACAGTACCTACCATGTACCAAACCAGCCAGCCAGCCAGCGATGACAACGACGACGGCGATACTATATAGTGGAAATGGAAATCATATCTAAACACTCAACAAACAATTTTGGCAAATTCCACAAAAGCCTTAAAGCCAAAGTTTTACAAAGATGTTGTTGTTGTTGCCAGCTACCTTTAGTTTGAAAAGAATTGAAATTCCATTTGGCAGGAAATCCTCTATAACCAAGTCTATGCCAAGCACACACATTTCGCGGAAAGCCGCAGCAATTGTTTGTTGGGATGAAAAGGGATGGGAGAACAGGCTTACGAATATGCAGCAAATTCTTCTCTGCAATCGCAAGGATCAACTTCTACTTCTTCTTCCAAGGAGGGCCACAACTGTGCGACATGTCTGAATAGTGATATAGGTTTGTGTTTTGTTCAATTCTGTTTCTGTTCTCCGGAAGAGAGTTTTCCATCCTTCGAACGAATGACAATTTTATACCATTTAAAGAAGAGGACAAAATAAAATCAGTATGTGTGTTGTACGTGGATTGGAATTCTTATGAGATGTTCTATAGGTACTACAGTATCGTATGCAGTATTTTTTCTTTGTACCTACGAATACTTTTGCTTTTAGTTCTTATTACTTCTTCGAGATAAATTGAATTTCCTGGCTAAAGGAAACTAGATTCATAAGTCGGTAAAGTGTAAGTATCTTTGATGTTATTTTGAGACAAAAAGATTGAATGATGTTGTTGTTGTTGTTGTTGTTTTTCATTGCAATAGCCAAAGAACTTGCAGATTTGAGGAGAGAGCAGAAAGGACAAGGAATAAAATGTACTTCAAGAAAGTTATTACACAAATTGGTTTTGGAAATGTTTTTGTACATCACTTTGTGGGAATCTCTGAAAGCCCTTTGATGGTAGTTCAGTGAGTTTTAAAAGGTTTTGTCATTTTATATTTTTAAAGCCATATGCCAAGAATGATGAGATACAAGAATGATCTCGTAAATCTCGTAATATATTAAGTTTTTTTTGTCAATTTCAAAATGTCTTCATGTTTTGACTCTAAGCATTTCACATGAGCATGACGTAAAGGTCCATAATAAAGGACAGGCTAAGTAACTGATTTGCAGAATGAAATGTAACAAAATAGCACAATGAAATTAACAGATGCAATTTTGCTCCATTAAATCGTTTCATCCGTACACTTATACATGTTATACGGTTTGAATAGCTGGTTTGGAAGATTGCTTAGTTTATATTGTGACTGATTTTATACGATAGAAGTAGAATCGTGCAGGATACAAAAATAAAGATAAAAGTTACCGACTTTTTTGTAATTATTACAGGAAAAAAAAATTGCAGTAATAACCTGTGTATTTTATCGAAATTTGGCATCTGCAATTTCAATAACATTTATCGATTAGCCCCTGAAAATATTTTTAAAATTCTTGAGTGATAATTTACTTTTTCTCATCACTGTAAGCACCTTACCTTCTAATCATGAAACAAAATAAAACAACTTGAAAAGCCTCTTGAACAATAAAATTTATCTCTCTTGATACCGAAACTATCAAACAATCGCAGATAGTACAAACTTAAAGTTTTAGCAAGTTCTGTATTTTTTAAACACCAAGCATGAAGCTCTGTATCTGTTATTGAAAACTTAAATTCTCACATCTAATAGCTGGCCCAACAATCTTTATTTTTACTACGAATCTTAACAATGGGGTTTGAGTGTAAATAAATTGTTATTTGAGTAAATTTTACTTTCTCAAATACATTATATATTTTGGGGTTAACATGCTTATTGCATATCACTAACATACTTAACTGTAATGTTATGTAATGAACATTATGTGTTTTAATTAAGTAGTAAATTTATTTTTTAATCTGATAAGCGTACAGAAAATTGTAAAATATAAAGGAAATATAAAATTTAAGTGTGTGACACGCTCTTATAATAACTGTTCTAAGAACATTTGAAATTTTCGAAAAAAAATGTAAAATGTATAAAACCTTATAAGAACTACACAAATTCAACAAAAGTATAATTTTGTCTTTATGCCCGAGAGTTTAGTAACTATTCGTCTTACAAAAAATTCAAGGCCAGATTAAAAAACTTGCAGTTATTTTTCTACAAACTTTGAACTTATACATTTTATTTTGATTTATAAAAGTTACATTTTTTTCGAAAATGAACCACTGTTGGTGAGGAAAATAAATGAATGAAAAATGGAAAAAAAGTTGTAAGTTTTTGAAATTTAAGTTATACTTCTTTACCGGCGTTTATAAAAATATTCAACCAGTAATATCACATAGACTTTTTCAGCCCATTATTACTGTTTTTTCACACAGACACTATAAGTAGGGAAAGAGTAACAACACACTTACATTTTACACTAGGTTTTTTTTTTTTTTTTTGTATTTGGTGTGCAACACAATAAATTTATTAAATTAATTAAATTAAAGTAATCACTATAAGTGATAAAAGAAAACTAAGTACACCAAAAAATAGGTGGTATAATGTTAGATTCCGATAAAACAGGAGTTTCTTAAAATTCCACCGGGAAGTTAGGATAAAATGGGGTAAAAGAAAAACAAATTTTTGAACATCTCGAAAAGTATAAGGGCAAGAATTATGAAATAAATTTTATTGAATAGACAAATTGAAATGATAATGAGTTTTTCCTCAGAAAAAAATTCACAAAAGTCAACTTTTAAAGTTAAAAATTATTTTCTAAATCAAATATTTTTTAAGACCTTTGAAGATGATGTTTGTTTTGGTAAAAATAATGTTTTATTGAAAAACTAATTATGCAAATTGAAAGATATTAAAAAAAAAATTAGGCGTTTAATACGGATTATATTCGAAATGCTCCATAACAGGTTTCATGAGCTTTAAAAGAAAACAAATACGTTCTTAAAATTTTATGTAAGTGGTTAATTTGATTTTAAAAATCATGGAATAATGGGAAAAATATTTTGTAAAAAGAATTTTTAGATTTATGTGTTGTCTTTACATGAAAAACAGTAAAAACAAGACTTTTCAGGCAAAGTTTTTTGACCGTTTCGAAAGATATTTTACGTTTATCTTTTTGAATTTTACATTTTCAAACTAGAAATTTACACAGCCATTAGATATTTTGTACAAAATTTCACAACTTTTTGTAGTGCTATAAAAGCTTCACAAACTTGAAAAGAGTTTCATTAAAATTCAACAAAATTGTACCGCTAACTCACAAATGGATACGAGATAGTTCGCTGTCGAAACTTAAAGATTAAGGTATCTGGGTGATTTAGCTGAAATGTTAGGCAATATTATAGTGTTATAAAAATAATAAGAAAAACGTAATGGAAGAATCTTAAAGATTAAGGTATCTGGGTGATTTAGCTGAAATGTTAGGCAATATTATAGTGTTATAAAAATAATAAGAAAAACGTAATGGAAGGCAAAATAAATTTTTGTTTTCTTTTCCTTTCTACAAAATGGTATGAAATATTTTTGAATTTCATAAAACAATGTACCAAAATATTGTTGGTACAAGTGTCCATTATAGGCAAACATATTAAACATATTGGCAGGTTTTAGAGAGAAACATTTAAAAAAATACAAAAAAAGTTGATTTCACTGGATATTAAAATTTGTATCTTTAGGATTTGCAGGATTTTGATAAATTGAACAGATTCTTTTAAATATGTTGGACTATAATTGTGCATAAAAATATTGGACAATTATATTATTTAACATAGCCACAGAGGTCGTTAAGTGAAAATGTGCTTTTAATAAATGTGTTAAAATTACAAAAATTAGCAAAAAATTAATAATTTAAAAAATATTTTTAGCTCAATTTCAAGATGTATATGTTCTCTTAAACAAAGCCATACAAAGTTTACTGATTAAATTACAAACAAATAATACTCGTATATTACAGAATATACAGCAATTTGTATGACCATGTACCATCTGACTTACTTACTTACTTAAGGTGGCGCTTACAATCCAGGATGGATTACGGCCTCAACTAACCATCTGACTATGTCTTCTTAAATAATTTTAAATTTCTATAAAACTACACCAAAAATGTCAATTATTATTTTGATATACAATTTGTTTCATAAGACACTCACAAGTTTAACAATATCATTAAATAATGTCAAAAATGGTATAAATTCGATTTCTCTCATAAATCTGTTAAAAAATTCAAAATATACTTTTCAGGTGAAAAGATTAAAGCCTCTGTAAAAATGCAAGACGTGTTTTAATTTATCACTGACTAGTTAATCATTGTCCCAAAACAAAAACAAATTAGACTACTTACCATTTTTTGTTTTTGTTTTTCGAATAAAGTGAGGAACTACTCAGTGTCTAATAAAATACGGCTAAAATTATTGTGTATTACAAGGAAAAATTATCAATTTTCACATTATCTACCGTAATTTTTGCGACATCAAACAATAATATGGGTCAGCTACAAGCTTCAAAAAGACCATTTGAAATTTGAAGAAAGCAAAAATAAACCAAATTACAGAGGTTTGCCAGATAAAATATTAATTACATAAAATATTTGAATTAATATCACAAAAAACCACATTATGCTTCTTTGAAAAAATTTCCCTTCAAGAACTTTTCACTACATTTCTTAAATAATTTTAAATATCAAAAAAAAAAAACTATACAAAAATAAATAATGACTATAACTTTTGGCGCGCGTACATGAGTACACACACCTTTTTTTTCTAACTAATTTTTCAAATAAAATGTTTGAAATTTTAAAGTATTTTAAATCAAATTTAGGGAACTAAACGCTTAAAAAATAATAAACAAATTAAATTCAAATTTCTGACGCCACTGTATCCATTCAATTTTAAATTGGGTAACTTCGGTAACTACATAAACTGTTTGCCAATGTTTGCACCCCCTAAAACCAAAAGAAAACAAATGAAAACGAATTCAAAAAATAAAAAAAAAATTAGAGAAACAAAATTGAAATAAAAACAAACTCAATCACGCAAAACCGACAAAAGAGGGCTTTCACACTCGTATATAGCGACTCAACTCAGTGCATGTTATATCATCATCAACCCAACACAACCACCCACCGTCAGTCATCGTTGTTTAAATAGACGATAAAATCATAACAAATATCGGCAGCTATAGATACTCGCATACTCTTATTTTTGTTACTTTAATTTATATTTGTGTGTTTTATTCACAAAACATTTCGCGATAGTGAAGGTCGAAACCGTGGCCGTGTTGTCGTTGTCGTTATTGCTGTCCGTCCACGTTGTCGTTCGCTTTCGTGATTGTCTTTTTTCACAAAAGAAAAATAAAAAAAAAATATCTAATCTTAGATAATAATAAAATAAATGTTTTATTCCATCGTTTTTGTGTTTATTTGCAGAAGAAGATATCAAAAATCCAAAAATAATTTAATATACAAATGAAACAAGGCCAAGAGAAATTTTTTTAAAATAAAATAATATAATATTTATTTTTTAACAACACAGCAACCAAATAAAATATACATAATTATAGTTACATAAATACCTTTTTTAATATTTTTGTATAAATTTAAAATTCAACAAATTAAATAAATAATGTTGTGAAAATATTTGTGAAAGTTAAAATAAAAAAAATACAGTGAACAGAAGTTAAAATATAAAAAGAAAATAGGATAAATATTTTGTGTCAGTTGCAGTACCCTAAGTCAAAATAGGAAACGAAAAAAGGATACACAAAAAGAAACCAAAACCAGAGATGATTTACATCGATGACACAGATCCTGAAGGGAGTGAGTATCTATTTACTTTTATTCACATTCTCTATTAATTGAACAACATAACAACTAATGCCGGAATTACACGACACAATATTAGTGTGCAATAATATTGTCCAAAAGTATTGTGCGAAAAAGGGTCGTCCTTACACTGCTCAATATTACTGCGCAATATTTCAATGTCTCTTTGCTTCTTCTGTAGCTGCTCGTCGTAAAATGAAAAATATTGAGTAAAATTTCATAAAATATCAAACTTTTTTAATATCACTCAATATATTGTTCAAACAGAAAATATCGTGCAATACAGCCTTTACACGATCTATGTAATTGCACAATACTGAGTGTTGCGCAATAATATTGTGTCGTGTAAGGACGGCATAAGGCCGGCAGAACGATCAAAAATTGATCTTTTAAATTTTGTACAGAGTGCCCAAAATCATTACTTGAGTGAAATTCGGAACTTCATTCGAAATTCTTAGATTTCTTTAACTAACCCCTAATTTTATAGTTGTGTAACAAAACTTATTAAGAACAAAATGGGGCACCCTGTAAGTAAAACCTAAGTATATTGCCAGTTTTTTTTTTCAAAATTTTATTAATTCAAATTTTAAATTTGTTTTAATATTTTAAACTTATTTAAAATCATCATACTAGATATTAAAAAAATGAAATAGACTAAAAATTATATTTCATACGAACAAACATTAAGATTGATAGTGTTAACCAGGCCAGGTCTAGCCAGACAGTATTTGATCTTCTACCGATAACTATTATAGTACATAAGACATTTAAAACGACTGACTGTTGATCATTTGAAGAAGTTTGACTTTGCAGGTATTTGTGTCAAACTGAGTGAAAAGATTTTAAAATGTTTTTGTTTTTATCTTTTATCATTATCGATTAAAGATAACAGATAACAGATAAGCAATGAAAATGCAGTTTAATGTTTTATTTTTCAACTTCGAAACAATACTCACTCACTCATTGAATAATTATTGATTCTGACGTAAACCTGGGAAAAGTGATAAATGTTTTATTTTGTTGCTGTGTCCATTGTTGCCAACTACATTACGCGTCTAATTACACTGAAATAAATACATTGTTGGCGTGAATAGCTCATTGGATTAAGTGCAATTCTCTTTTTATAATGCAAAAATATTTTTGCAAAAAACTAAGAAATTAAATTGTTTCCTTAGCCAGAATTTTGTTTCGGTTTATAAATAACAAAAAAAAAAAAAACAATTGAATAAAAAGCCAGAAAACTGTTTTTCGTTTTTACGCTTACTCCAAAAAAACTATTTTCCGAAAATGCTGTTACTAAACTTTATTACTGCTACCTTAACGCTTTCAAATAGATCGTTGAAGTTGGAATAGAAAACGAGAAATAAAAAAAAAGTTCTGTTCCAGTTTTCCGATTTTTTTTTAACAAATAAAAATGTTTTTACAAAAAAATCTGAGCCAGTGATTATAATTTCATTAAACTTTAAGACCTGATTAAGAATAGAATAAGAAATCATGATAATAAAGTCACCTTAACACCAAATTTAAAAAAACAACGATTGCGTTATTAAGTAAACTTGTATATTTTGTGTGTTCTAATAATCTATCTTTAAAATTTTTTGGCACGCCCACTTTTAAGGGGTGGTTTTAAATATAATGTTGGTTTTTGGATCAATTTTCAAGAAAATTGAAAGAACTTGTCAATATTTAATAAGCTCAATAAAATAGTTTAGGAGAATCGCGCCTACTACTCCACCTCATTGTCAAAAAACTCAAAATGAATACAACAACTGTGTATTAGGTAGGGCAAATATGTTCCCGTAAGCTTGTTTCTGCATTTTGCCTCTGCATTTTCTGTCCATTTTCTTACGGGAACAAAAAATATACCTTATTTTTGAACATTTGGCAACCCTGACTCCAGTAGAAATAGGAAGTGGCAATCATAGCCTGCTTTGTTTATTTCGACAATCTTTAGCAATGAATTTTGATTTTTATTTCAACCACTATGAAGTCGCGCTATCAAGATATTTTTGTATCCAGTTTACCAGTTGCATTTATATTTTGTGTAAAGTATATGCAACTTTTTTCAAGTGATGCCAAATAAAATACATAGTTTTATCAATTCTATCTGCCGGACTATACGCATGCAAAACTATCAATCAATTTCGTATATGAAATTGTGATAGTTACAGATAAACAATCAAGCAGAAGAAATGCAAACAAAGTTTTATTTGACGTTGATAATGAAAATTGGTATATCTTCCTATACAAAAAAAAAAATAAGCTTTTTTTTTCTTTCTGAACCCGGGTCTATTATGAAACTTAGACCCCTCAAGACAATGAAGTAATCAGGCCCTTTTCTTAAATGGAAATCTAAGGATAAGGAAGTTTATTATAAACTGAATTTGTTTTTTTTTTTTTTGCTCCACTTTTATCTTTAAGTTCAAATAAAAACATCACAAAGGAAGCCGAGAAACCAAAGGGACCAAAGACCAATAATTGTGCTTCGTCTTATATTTCCGAGGAAAATCTTTAACTATTGTGTACCCTTTTTTTCCGGGGGTAAAAAAAGATTTTAATCTTTCATTGTTTGGGAAAGGCCAACAATGAGGATAAGGGTATCCTTTTTCCTGAATCTTAGTTTAGTATTGATTGTATTTTGTATTGTTTCTTTTTTTTTTTTTTCTTCTATTAATTTATTGTTTGGGTATCTGAAAGATATTTTGTAATACTTAACATTTTATTTTGTATAATTGTTTCATGAGGGTGGAGAAGAAGAGGATGTACATTTTACAGTAAATGGTTTTTGAAGTTGACAGTTCTGGGTTGCAAATATTGGCGCCTATATACCTCGGGGTGACAGAGCACACCAAAGCATGGCACTTCCCAATGAAAGTGTTTTGTTTTGGTGTTTTGAAAATATTTTTATTTGACCTTGGCCTGAAACGATTTATGCGTTAAGATATTTTTTTTTTTCTTTTGTGTGTTTCTTATTGGTATGCATTTAAATCTAATATAGAGAAAATATGGTGTGGAAAAAACAAACAGTAAAGTTATTTTGTTGATCAGCTCGCATTATATTTTGAAAAACTTCTGCTTCCAGACCCAAACAAAAACTCAATAAGTTTCCCACTACCAAACATACGTATTCCAGAGTTAGATTCTGTTTTTACAATATATGCAGGTGACTTTGTTATTTTTTTAGCTGATAATGCAACGACAATTCAGCTCCATATAAACAAATCGAAAACATTCTGTGATTAATGGGACCTCAAAATCAATACCTCTTAATCCAAGATCATGGTTTTTAGGGCTCAAAATCGTTCTGAAAGAAATTTAATTTACTGGAAATTAGACGATATTAATCTCAAAGCTCTGAAAGAGTCTAAATATCTTGGCTTCGTGATTTCATAAAATCTGGGTATCGGCACACATATACAAAAAATATTTCCGCAAAGACAGAAATGAATACGATGTGGTCACAATTTTTTACAAAATATTTTGTGGAACCAAAATCAAAGTTCAAGGTGGCCACAATTAATAATTGCATCTGCTATGAGAATGAAGTCTATGTATACCAATGGATGGTGGAGATCGAAGCCATACAAAGATACTTTTTTTAAAGAATATTTAAATTACCCTATAATAACTTTTAACTACGCTATTTACAGCGAGTCCGGTTTACCACAAATATTGTATAGTATTTTAGTTTTCTGATTTTCAAAAAATCTTCTGAATGGAGAGTTTGGTTGGAAAGTGCTTGTGCGATAAATTTCCCACCATGAGCGTTGAAATTATTAATTTTTGTTTATTTTTATAATTTCACTTTTTGTATAAATAAACCCCAAAAGTTCTCAATCGCCTAAATTGTTGTTTTTATAACTTTTTTGTTATTTCTTTAAAAATAACCTTAATTTATATAAAATTTGTATCTAAATCAATTCAATTTTTGTAATCTCTTAAAGAAGAATTAAGATAAGCGGCACCCGGCTTATTAGCCATGCTATAAAATATTTATTAAAATTTGTATAAATTAATTATGTTTATTATCAAAAAAGATTATAATCTAATCTAAACAAAAAATCTAAAAAAAGAAAGATATTTTAAAAATCTTCTCTTTTTTACACATTAAGATAGTATGTGCATAGGAGTAGGTCCCAAAAATTTATAATAAATGTTCATTGTCCACTTTTAAAAACCTCTTTACTTATTCATTATTAAAAATGACGTTTACTTGTTTACTTTTTTTTTAAGTCTATACAATTCAATTCCATGAATTTACCAAACAATTCATTTTTTTTTATTTAAATACAAAAATACACCTTTAAATTTTATGAAAATAAAATGGATGTACCTGTACACGTGTAGGTATATATTTTAAATGTAAATCTTTCGGAAGTTTGTTCCGTATTTTATTTTTTTTAGTCATTTTAAAGATACTTAAACCCTCGGAATTAAGTGTTTTCAAAACTTCTTGAGGGAAAAGCGGCAGCAGCATTAGTCGTAATTTATTCGTCATAAAATGTATTATTCTACATTTACAGAAGCAGACGCCATTAAAGAGTAATATCCTTTCCGCAATATCACATTACTGAACAATATTATAACTCAGGTGAATCACTTTGAAAGAGGGTAACCGGTATATATGATTTATGTGAAAACATAAAATTACAGAAAAGGACGATGTGCAATGTGTGGTTCTGGGTTATATTCGTTATACACAACATTAAGTGTTGAAGATATTTTGAGGGTTTTAAAAATTGTACATCAAATTGTTATGATGATTATCATAATTAACTTAATGCTTAAAATTGCTAAGAGAATTTTGCTTTAAGGGTAAACCAAATTATCATACAAATTATATCCAGGCAATGTGATTATAATATTTTAGAACCCGATTACCTGTAGTTGGATTTTTTTGTTCAAATACGAAATTGATGTTCTTCTTTAATAATTCATCGTTTAACGGATTTTGACCATCGTTGAATGTTGATGGAGTCCTGCAGGTTTTTATGATTCTCTATCAAGGATATCACAGCCTAGTTATTTTTAAATGACGATTCTCAGAGACATTAATTAGGATGGCCTACATTTAAATAAAATTTCTTATTTAAAACAAAACAGCACTTCCTTGCTGGAAAATATTTTTAAAGGATGCTGATACGGCTCAACATATACCCAAGTCATGAAACCAGTTTGTTTTCATTTGGAGAATTGATAGGCGTTGACATGAATCCGCGAGCATTTGCGGCCAATTAGTTTGACATTTTTTGCACTAAAAAGTTTGGAGCGAATCCTGGACAGCCATATTATAGGGATATCCTAGAGAGAAATCCTTTTGCTAGTTGAATGGAGCAAATCCACGGAATCTAACTTTTAAGAAGTTATGCGAACAATCGAGAATTCAATTAACTTCAAAGAATATACTCTTACTACTTTCTGGGTGCTTTTAATAAGCTTCTAACTGAATTTGAATTCTAGAATCATCATCAGAAAAGTTTTTATCCATATCAGTGAAATTGCAGAAGCATCTGAGAGAAAATCTAGTAAATGAACCAAGAGTTTTAGACTAGGTGTTAACCAGAGCAAAACTAAACTGATACTGTTTACTACTTAAACTTAAATACCTCCCATTACTCTACGTTACCTACGCATTCTCTCGCAGTGAAAAATTTCTCGGGTGAGAGTCATCATTCTCAACACCATGTTGAAGTGAAAACTGAACATTGAACAAGGGGTTAGCCTTCTAACTATGGCCTCCAATTGAAAATGATTCTGTGGACGTACAGTAAACACCTCAGTTCGGCCATTCCAAAGTAACGGAGAGTACACAAATAAGCACGTAATATTTTATCTTCGTGGGTGCTGAGGGCACATCATAAAGTTATCGTAGAAGTTTTATCAAATACTGCCAGTAAAGTCATTAAGATAGAAAGACGTTAATGGAGAAAACGCGTACTGCTTTTTCTTCGTTACCGTCTTTCTACTCAATAATTTTAATGGCAGGCATAAGTTTTTGATAAAACTTAAGGGACGATAACTTTATGAAGTTTGGAATGTCCCTGTTTAGGAAATCATACAAATGGAAGAAAAAAGATCTAGCGTCGTCGGCTCTACTAGGTCACTTCGGTCTTGCTCAACGGATAAGCTTAGCGTAATTTTGCACCCTACATCACTTGACTCACACATAAAGTTTGTAGTTTCCTGCAGTGCTTAAAGACTTAAGCAATCGAAGTGCTGGTCTACCAAGCATAATGGTCCCAGCAACATAACTTCTTTGATTCATTCGCTTAGGCTTATGTCTTACATCAGACGCACTGACTACTACACTCCTATTCTGAGCCTTATTATGAATTTTAAAGTCAAAATTTCATCGAAGAAAGTAAGTGTCGAGAGACTTCGACACAACTATTTTACTGATTTATGAAAGATTATGTGTGGCATGCACTCCATGCAAGAATGTTTCCAAGTTTTAGTGGCTGCCCAATTTTGCCAGTGTTTTCACTGTGGAGGTACTTTCAATTTCGGAAGCATGTAAGGTTTTTTTAACTGAATCAAAATCATAATACAAATGTTGCTCTAATAACGGATAGTAAGGCAGTAGTTATTGAAGCCATCTATTTGGTTCAGCATTGTCGAAACGTACTCATCAGCGTCTGGGTACAGACTTCGGAATGTCTCTGATCTGGTTTCCCGATTACAGTAGTTTAGTTTTAAGGGAAATGAACTAGAGAAGCAGAAGTAGACAAGGATGAGTAATCACTACTCTCAGAGATGTAAAGGGCAATGACTTTCAATATTCCTAACGGATAAAACAAATCGTTGGTGAAGCAATCTCAGTAACTGTGTTATATCAAAAAAATGCTAGCCCAATTATAATAAAAAACGAACAAACGATGCAGGCCCAGATGAGACAGAGTCATGCTCGATACTACATATACCTGTACGGGACATTTCCTGAAAGGGGATCCTAAACATTTAGTGCTTTCGATACTATTTAAACTTTGTTTGTTTTCTATTAATTGTAATCAAAAAACCAGTTTTCGATAATCACTTCCTAATTGAGTAAAAAAATATATACACAAAAAAACCTAACCCACAATCAATAATAATCAAAAACCTACATATATGCACTAGAAACCGCCATCACTACCTTCATCAATTAGTAAAAGTCCCCAAAAGAGGAAGGCGTTCATTTGGTTGGGTCTCTGTGGTCTATCCGTCAGTCGGTAGTGCTTGTAAATGGCTTAAATCCTGATGTAGGTACAACAAACCATTTCTGGCATTTTTCCAAAGTGTATATTTGCAACAATTAATGTGGCATCAACTTTTACAACACACACATACATACACATACAAGCAGTATAAAATATTCAGTTGCGACGCCACCATACATTTATATACATAAATAGTTTTGCATATTAGCAACTACAAATTAGTCC
The DNA here is from genome assembly GCA_948107695.1 of Meliscaeva auricollis. Taxonomy (NCBI): domain Eukaryota; kingdom Metazoa; phylum Arthropoda; class Insecta; order Diptera; family Syrphidae; genus Meliscaeva; species Meliscaeva auricollis. Next base: position 35,589,290 of record OX403619.1, on the reverse strand, counting down.
ATGTGCACACTGACTTATTAATAACTTTTGAATGGAATTCCATTCGATTGAATCATCAAAAATATTACAAGGTTTTCCTTGGTTCTATGCACAATTTTAAAATGCTCTGTGTACTAGCTTATGCACTTCATTTTTTAAAGTGGAAGATAAATAATTTTTTTGGATATCGAAACAAGTCCACATCGTATAAAAGAACGGAAGATTCGTTCATGGTTGAAAACCAAAAACCCCAAAATACGTATTGATATCTAGGAAATTATAAGGTACCTGGAACATCCTTCTAGCTTGTTAAAAATAAGTAAAAATCACTAAGAACTATAAAACATAAGGCTTACAATACTTATGAACGCAAATAACGCAACAGTATTAGAAAGTCAGTGATGAGCACAAATATTTATAATAGTTTTTTTATTATTATTTTATACAATATTAAGTCGTCAAATTTGTATTAATAAACATAAAATTCTCTGTTTTATATTAATACGCAATTAATATGACGCAAATAAGGTGTCGTAAAATTTCTACGCCTTTGACAACAAACAGAAAAGATGCTTTTAAATTTCAAAACATATTTTGACTTCGTCAGACCTTGAATGCGTGCTTTTCCATTGGAAAAATTCCGATGTTAATGTCACCGTCTTTTCTTATGATATTTTCTTCATTTTTTTTTTTTTATTTTATTTTTGGGCTGAGTAGGCGTGCTTGTTTTTAACCTTCTGATGATGGGAAAAATATTTCAAATTGAAAATTCTTAATTTTCTGTGTGAAAAAAAAACTCTCAATGTCTTTTGAGTTCAAAGTCAATGTGAGTCTGGCGGATTATTATCTTTGTTTTTCATCTAAATGAGTTTCTGAAATTTAAGAAAAAAACAATAATAATTATCTGAGCAGGTGTCTTATCTGAAGAGTTGCCATGTTAGAGTTTTTTTTTCACTTGATGTTATCTTAAAATGTTTCCTTGGAAGCAGAGCTCGTATTTCCATTGACAAGAGACAAAGTGATTGGTTTTCGCCTTATACCTAGTTAATTTTTGAAGATCTCTCTTTAATTCGTATCTACGGAAATAAGTTTAAAATTCACAAGACCAAAATAAAATCATAATGATGTGTGGATCAAAAGATACATATTAAATAAGTTTTTTTAACAATTCATGTAAGAATATAAAATGATATTAAAAAAATATTTAAAAATAGAAACTGGAGAATGTGTTAAAACGTTCCTTGTCTTTTTTAAATCGCCAATCGCCAACTAGAACGACTTAGCAGCATTAATTTGCATTTCAAGAGTTGATGTATCTAAAAATTTCTACGCTTTTTATATTAAGTTTTGTTGTTATTTTTGAAAACCAAAAAAAGAAGTTTGTCATAGATGAATAGATACCATGAAACTAAACACGTCATGTCAATCAGTAACTTTTATTCCAAGGCAATATTTAGTGGTTGACAGATTTTTTGTAAGACCTTAATTCACTCATTTCTTATAATTAAAGAGTTTTAATACTATCTGAAACTTAAAGATATTGACATTATTTGAAGCACATACATATTTGTAAATTTAAACCAATTATTTTTTTAAATTTTAGGGTGAAATTTATAGTGTCCCTCAAGTCAAGATTTTTCTTAAGTGTACGCTTGAGGAGACTTTTGAACACTTGAGCTATTCATAATCGAAATTTTGAGAAAATGCTTGAATCCTCACTTGCTGAATTCCTATAGTGAAATCTAAAATCAAGTAAAGTCAGAAGCTACCTTAAGCATTTCCTTGATACGTTATAAATGTCAATTCTTGCTTCTTTTTACTTACCCCAGCTCTTTATTTTTATCACTCAAATGCCTTTTTCTCCACTACGGGTTTTTAAAAACCCAGCACGGAGAACAAACAAATACCGAAATTTAGACATATTAAAAATTTAAAACAAAAAATATTAATTTTTGCCTGACAGCTATCCCAAATTATTTCGTTTTCAGCTTGATTGAGAAATAATTTTACTCAAGTCAAGATTTTTCTCTACTCAAGTTAGAGAATTTCTATTTTGTTTATGAAAACGGATTTCACTTGAGCATTTGTTTAAGATAGTTTTGAATAAGATAGTTTTACTACTTAATTTTTCCAAGGAAGCAAAAAAAAACTTCATCTTAATAAATAAGAAAAACATAATGGTTTTGGAAAAAAAAACTAAATGGTAATGTAAACAATAGTTGCGAGCGCCAAAAAAACCAACCTTCAAGGACATATAAAATATATAAAACAAACATTTTACAACAAAACAAAATTACCATAATCGAAGATATATCTCAGGTTACGACTTTAAAACCGAAAGTTCGAAAAAGATGATCTATTCTTAATTGCGTTCTTAATATTTAAATAGAATTTGTTGTAAGGTCTTACACGTTGTAAGGAGCCGGTTATAGCGATTATGAAAACGAATCAGGAAAAAAGTTGGAATCCATTTTTTATGTTGTTTCAATAGGAGGAAAATACTTATTTTTCGATTTACCTATTGGTTCTTCAAATTCTGTAAAATGCATAGAACTTTAAATTTAAGGGAAAACCACAATCTACAGGAGTTCAATGGTTCCAGTAATTTTTCTTCCATTCCAGGCTACCAATGCATCTCCAATATAATAATGTCCACACTTCTTTTTAGGTATAAATAATAAATAAAAGAAATCAAAACAATTCCACCAGAGAATGAAAGAATAAATAACAATATCCAATTTAATTAAAAAGCACAGACTACCTAAGGCAAACCAATTAAAAAAGTTTTCAAAGTCTCATTGATAAGTTTTAAAATAAAAAAAAAAAAATATAAAAACTCGGTATATTACAAACAAATTTGAAATCTAAGAGAATGAGATGAACAAATTTTAATTCAGTTCGTTTCGTTAATTTTATTATGGCGAGGCATTGGTTTGCTGCAAGAATCAAATTCTATAAAATTTGCTAAGCTGAAACCAGAATAATTAAAATTGACCGAAATACACATGTACATCGTTATATGGAACCCGCAAATAATGAAAATTCAGTTAGTGGTGAACTGAAAAAGACCACGACACTATGTTAGGGTCAAATACTATTTTAGAAAACCACTACAACGCAATGGTGAATGCAGAAATTCCAAAAACCGTTGTGAGACAGTAGAAAGGTATCTGTTAAGAGCCCTTATTAGTTTATTTTAACGAGTTAAAATAAGCTGTGTATAATTGATTATTTTTTTTAATTTGGAAGGACATTCGGACTAAGTATAGTACATATGGAAAATGTCTAAAAGGGTCCTTATTTCTATAAAAATAATCTTCAACAAATAATATACAAATTCCTATTTTTTTAAAGTTAAGCTTAACTGGTCACTGTGGCGTATGAGTAATATTAAGTTCTATAGACAATTTAAAAGACTAATATAGTTTATTCTATCCCAATATGTGAGACGATTTGACCTTTGTTCACAATTCTATTGCCTTTATAAAAATAACATTTCTCACGCATCCTAGTTAAAGATCGCGGAGTTTTGTTGTACCGGTAAGAAAAAAACAATGGACGGAATTACAGAAATTTGTTTTTAAAAATTAATTTTTTGCTCCCCTTTGAAACTGTGAATACTATAAAAATCTATTTAATAATTTTCTTTTTTTTTTGTATAAAAAAAATTAAAGTCCTGTTTTCCTTTAAATTTTTAATGTTCTCGTTGAAATTTAAAAATAAACTTTTCAGTTATATCTTCTAGTAGACCAGTAGAAGGTACAAAAATGAATTCATGAATTTTTTTGATTTGTATCGACGACGCCGAATGTTATCCTCTATGGGAAGTCTAAAATCTTCCAAATATTGAATGTTGGTTTTTTTTAATTACATTTACCGACGACGGGGAGTATTGGAGGGTGTGAAGGTTTATCAAGCTGAAGAATTTATGTTAATACTATTCAGCTATATGAGACATGATTCAAATGTATATTTTCATGCTGGGTCGCATTAATGTACATAATTAAAATAGTTTAGTGAAAATTTTACTTTGACACAGACACATTTGAAATTTGCTGAAAATGTTTACAACAACGCCCTACCAGCACTATAAAACAACTTCTAAAATTTTGGGCTCAAAATTTGCCAAATTTAGTTGTCTTTAATACTTAGTACCTGCTTGTAACAAAAACTAACCGTTAAGTGTAAAACTTAACAAAAATTGCAAAATTGCTTGACCATATTGCGTCACGATATTTTGTTGTCAAACCTCAAATTCGGATTCAGCACTTCCAAAAACACATTTATGTAACTTAATCATAATCACACCATGGCGTACATTCAAGTATAACAAAAATCCAAAGCAAAGCTCCTTAGTAAGGAGCGCTTATACTTTCTAGAAAATCAAGATTTTTTGAATTATGAAGTTGTTCTATTTAATGAGCGATATCCTTTTGATATGATTCGATGTAAAAACAAGTTACACAATTTAAAGGATCCATAGGTTGAATACAATATTTCACAACCTATCACTTAATATTTAAATTCTACTCGAATATTCACACTCATTATTTTCTGCTTAGTTAAATACAAACAAAACATAAGTTGCAAATCCTTGGCAATGCTCTTGAATTGATCGAATTGAAGCCGTTGCATTGTATCTGTATCTGACTGAGCCGAGAAAATTCAATGACACATAGGACACAAGATAATTATCTACATTTACATTTTTTTTTACAAATTACAACGCAAAATAAATGCATTTGGTTTTCTTTTTCTCATTCATTTGTGAATTTCATTGACATGAATTCTTTTCTATAAAATAGTATATGGTTAGATGTAAATACTAGAAAAATTACATGTAAAGATATCTTAAAATACATTTTCTCATTATGCATGTTATACAGTCACTCACTCACAGAATACCATCATCAGCTAGCGTTCGTGAGATTTGATTTGACAGACTACTGACTGTCAGTTGTGATACATGTGAATTGTACATTTATGTTGTGTGTTTGTGTGCAGAATTTGTAAGGATGTATTTGTTTGACAGTCAAACTGTCGCCTCATTTTGGCATTAAAAATATCTACCGACCTTGACTGATGCATTTTATTCATCAGGAATGGTGGAGGGTGGGAATTGGTATTGTAGTGCTGAATTATTATATTTTAAGGCCCTATAAGAACATAAATAAAGATGAGCTTAATATGGCAGCTTATCTCTAAATATATGAAAAGTTGTAATACAACAAAAAGTATTAGAACGTTCTTTGTTTTAGAAAACATGTGGCATTTGTTTCACAAACATATTTGACAAATGTTCTCAAAATTTGGTTCTTCTTCAAAAAAATCATTGAATTTTTTACCTTATTTCGTGAGATGAGGAACGATATGCTCGGAGCCCCTATAGAAAAAGGCCCTAATCACGTGCTTAGTGCGCCGATCAATTAATCCGACACAGTTGAGGGGGAGTTCATATAGTATGAGGTATAAAAATCATATCCGTTGGACGTTCTTTCAAAAATGAATAACACAGCTCATTAAATTGATGCATTTCAACAAATTTTTAAATATAAAATATAAATTTTAATATTTTACGACTAATTAAGGATGAGGGAGTCGGGTAAAATATTTTGATCACTGATAAATATTAGTTGTTTAATTTTTGTTTTTTTTTTTTTTGTATTTTTATGTAGGAACAAGTAGTAAGAGAAGAGTGTTTTTGTATGAAAATAAATTAATTATTATTTCATTTATATTTATTTTTGTCATTTAATTGATTGCTGATTGCCCTAGTATGAAATAAAAAAAAAATTGTTTGTTTTTTTTTTAATTTATTTTAGATATTTTTTCTTTCTTTGATTGAATATATTTGCCATTTATTAATGAAGTATAGGTGTTTATTCACAAACAAACAAAATACTCTCATTGTTTTCATACTAAAAATAATGTTTTAAACTTTAATATACATACATTATATCACACGTAATGTCAAATTTAATAATCACCTTTCAAAACGAATACAACCGACTTTAAATTTAAGACTTTCAATATTTTCTCATGGATGGAAGTGTCAGATATGGACCAAATTGGAATGGGACCCAAGGGGATCACCAGCTTTCAAATACAAAAAAATCATCAAAATCGATTAACCCAGTCAAAAGTTCTGAAGTAACAGATAAAAAAAATACATTCGTGTTGATAACATTCTTTTTACTTTTTTTCTATAGGGCAAGTATTGGTTTTGTGTCAAAAAAAATGAGGCTTTAATCAAAACCAACATTACGATCATGGAGAAGACTAAAAAAGTGGTTTTCGTCATGCCGTCCGACGCGTCGGTCTGTTCGTCAGTGCATCTGTGCGTCCGTGCGTCCATCTGTATACATTTCCACGGATTGTCTTCACATTTGGTAAAGATGATTTTTATGTAATTTCAAAAGTTTTTTTTTTTATTTTTGAATATCTCATTTAGAACGAGTACCTCTCATACAACATTTTGGAGTTATTCTAGTTTTCTCGAAAACGGCTCTAACGATCTTAAATAAACTTTTTGATATAATTTCTTCTATAAAGATAAATTTTTGGAATTTTTTTTTCAAAAATCTATCGAGTCGTTTTTTAAAAAAAAAATATTTTTTTAAATCATAATTTTTCCAAACGATTTGTCAAAAAAAAATAATTGGTATGCCATTTTTAGAATATTATTATTTATCAACATCTAAAAACTAAATTTTGAAAAAATTTCATTGGCCCAATATCCAAAAAATTATTTAAAAAGAAAATTATTATTATTTCATAGGTAATAGCTTTGGACTACATGAGCAAGTTCGTGCGATCCAGTCGTGAATTTTATTTTTTGAAGTTGGTTAAAAAAAACAGTTCTGTATGCTTGCCTGTATTTAATAAAAAAATACACTACGAACACTTCATGTTAACTCTGTGGAGGTTACCGTGCCTCTTAAGTTCATGCGCAACAGAATCAAAACACGTGGAGGTGAAAATAAACGGCCTACTTAGCAATACTGGCATGCCTGTGCATTTTCAACATCTATTAACGGTACCGATCGGACGGCCATAAACACGTTTTCTTCACGTTTAGTTTTTTTCCTTTTAAGCATTTCCTTAGAGACCCCAAATATATATTTTGCTTTTTTAATTAGAATTTTTTTATTTAAATCATTTTTTTTTCAATTTTTTTTTCTTGAAATTTTGTTTATGTAAACAGCAGCACACAAAACTTTTTTTTTTCAAAAAATTTTCGAAAATTGGATGAATTTTATTTTTTTAATTTTATTTTCCCCGTCGGTAAATAAGTATTGTATTGGAGTACTGGCATACAACAAAACTTGGTATGCCATTTTTAAGATATTATTTATCAATATCTAAAAACTAAATTTTGAAAAAAATTCATTGGCCTGTTTTGGAAAAAAAACATGGTTATTCAAAAGATTTCAATTTTGTTTTTGTAAGCCAGAAAAATTATTTTGGAAAATTTTGCTGCTTAACTCGCCTACTGAATTTCTTTAACATTTCTCTTGTGCTTGTAGTTAGCACGAATGAAGAGAACCTACATTTGTCTGTCCGTTCCAAACACCTAGTTGAGATGCACTGACAAGCAGTGCTCTTTGAGGACTTGTCAATTTCTCGCAAGAGGCAGTAACCATCAAAAATATCAAGGTGGCATAAGCAAAATATGGGAACTTTAGATTTTATTCATTTCATTGCTAAAAGTTATTTTGTAAAAGTAATTTAGTAACTTCACTTTTCGTTTTGTCTTATGCTACAGGTACGGTACGGATATTTTTTTTTAATACAAAAAATTAAAGTTAAAATGTACGATCATTTTGTTAATTTTCTTAGTACGACTAAGGTTTTTATAACGCAGGAACTACTATTTTGCGGCTCATACAAATGTTTTTTCTGAAGCCATATTGTCATTAATATAGAAAAAAAGCTGTGAAATTTAATATTGGTATGCACATTGCACATGCACTTTAGTAATTTCGCGTTCGACCTACATATTAACAAAAAATAACATTAGTAAATTTGGAGACATTGTTTATTGACTCTTATATTATTAAAAAAGCTTTCCTCCAAAATGAAAAACATGAATTTTATATTCAATTGATTAAAAATTTGTCATTAAAATTGAGTTCAAATTTAAATTCAGTTGTCAAGCCATTCTTTTTATTCATAAAGGTGTAGACCCTATTTTGTATCTCTTGATTAAAACACAAAATACAAAATGCATTTCTGCTGTCTACTGCGAACCTTTTTTTTAAATCATTGTAGGACATGAACTCATTATTCTTTCAAAAGCGAAGCATTAGGTTTTCTGTTGCAGAGGCTGCAACATTAAAACCGTCTCATCAGCATGATGTTTTACCAAAAAATATTCCGTTCTTCTTGCTCTTGCATGATGATGCGCATAATGCAACTCATGATGTGTGAACATGAATTGATGTTTTTTTTTTTTTTTGCAAAAGGTGAAAATATTAGCTCTAACCAACAAAAACAACAACAAACAGGGTTACAAAACAATACAGCAAAAGGAATAAGTATTTTCACTGCAGTTACAGCGCAGGGATGCAATCTTTTTGTGCTATGCACCATGTAGCATCAATTCATCCATTCTACACCTCAGTTGTATCTTTCACAAAAAAAGGACATACACATGATGACTAGGTCTTAAGAACTTGCTCTTATGGTTTAAGTTTTATATATTTTTTAATCTCGGAAGATTTGCAATTAAAATTAGTATCAAATAAATTAAATAGTTTATATTCCATGAGAATTCAGAAACTTTCCCGAAAATTTTCCTGGGGAAATGAACGTTTGTATTCGATTGATTTAATTCTTTCAGAACTTCTTTTTTCTCTTGAGCTTGTCTGTGGTTGTTACTTCGTTTGACATATTTGGTGACGAATTTGAATTAAATTTTTTTCCACGAATGCAAAACTTGCCTTAAGTATAGCTCTTTACAACAAATAAAAGAAAAAAAAAGCTCTGTCAGTCATCGTTATATTTTTCAAGGATTAAATGAAGCATATTACAATATACAAGCAAGTCTTTTCACCGGGACGCGCAATTTAATGATATGAACGCGTGCTCTTTGCTCCCGTGTGTCATGGCCCCAGAACATCAAAATAAATTATATACATTCAACATCAATTGATTAGAACCACGCATTTTTTTACAAAACATAAACTCGGGTATTTATTTTTTGGAGAATTTTGGGATTCAGATTTATTACTTATTATTTCGCTTCAACAAAGTGTTATAGCTTTGATGACTTGGCCATGTTCCATATGCTTATACCCTAGTAGAAGAGTCTACACTACACAACACACAGGTACTGCAGTGCCGGAAATAAGAAAGGTTCAGCAGTTTTGCGTAGACTTTTTGATAATTATGTTTTGTATTCTTTCATATTTCACTTTGCATTGTTAGAAGTATGACCCAATTAGTTGAAACGGAGTGTATGAACTCATTCCAAGGATTACAATTACACACCCCAGCAAACTGCGCTTAGCTGCGTGTCGATTTTTAAATAAATCTCTCATATAACTTGCGCCCTCGTTAAAATATTCATGGAAAAACCACAAAAACAAATTCGTCTGCATAAACCTGCCTGCACTATACCAAGTACCAAGGATCTTTATAAAAAGGATAAACAACAACAACAAAAAATGTTTGCCCGTCCTTCGTCAATTCAAATAATAATTCATTTGGCGTTTAAATTAAATAATGAAAGCATCCCTATAGCAAAATATTCTTACACATACAAATACATATATGTATATGTATGAAGGTATCTAAGAATAAAACAAAAAACCCCACGACTCCCCTTGCACTTTTATTTATTTTTTTTTTCTTTTGAGGTAGAATTACAAAAAAAAGTACATTCAACACTGAACTTGAAGTGCCGCAAACACCCTTTGCCATTCCACATCACAAAACAACCAGAAGGATATAGAAGGATGAGTCAAGGATAAAGCCGCAGCAGTAAAATATAGAATAAAAGAATAAAAATCCTCTTTTATGATGATCGCGCAAATTGCTTCAGTCGTTTAATATAAATAAAATTTTATGAATTTGCAGAAAATAAAAAAAAAAAAAAACAAAATATAATATTAAAAAACAAAACGTTTTAAAGAAAATTCCTTTTGAAATGTGCTTCAAATCTGTTTTTTTTTTTTTTTTTTGCAAAGAAATATTTGGTAAAGCTCTCTCTCGCATTTTTTTTCGTGGCTATCATTGTTTGGCGCATTTAATATTTGGAGGTTTTACTTTTTGTTTGTATAAATCTTCTTCTTGACTGAATGTTTATTATGAATTTTGACTTTCAGTGTAGGAATATTATGCAATCCTTAATATAATAATCAGTACAAAGATATACATTTTACATATTTATGTGACAGCCTAATTTTTGTTTTTTTTTTTTCTATAATTTTAGCTGAACTAATGAGGAAATAAAATAAAACATACCTTTTTTCTATAGTTAAAAATATTTAGAATATTTGTGTTATGAAATTCATTGATTATTTGCTGCATAATTATTTTGAGATCCAACCCCAAGATTGTTATTAAATGCTTCGATACATGAGCCATTGTTTTCAAATTTTCATATATATTTTCGTCCGTGGCATAAAATGAAGATTCGAGGTACCTTCACTAAGAAGGAAAACTGATCCAGCATTTCAATTCTGAATGGCCTACCGTGAAATATTCATTTGGTTAATGGATGAAGTCATGTCCACGTTTTGCTGGGTGACAAAAAAACATTCAAAAGGACAAGAAAAAGCATCATTAATCTGAAATTTTTCGTTTCATTTCACGACATTGCTTATTAATGAAAGCACGGTTGAATGAGTAATCAAAATTGACCGAAGAAGTGTAACTTATCTTAGTCCGATTTCCAAAAATGAATTTATTCATCTCTTGGGAACAAGAACTCAAAAGTCATCGTTAATGAAATCAAAAAAGCTCGTATTTTGTTTGTTCTGGTTTTTACAGCTCCTCACTCACTGCATCAAGATCGACTTGCAATCAATATTCGTCCAAACCAGCGCTCATACTGGAGCAAAGTACCACTAAAGGTTGCATTAAATCTCCGATTAAACCTTTCCCTATTATAAAAAGTAATAGTGTATAAACGGTTATTTAGAAAACTTATAATAAAGGGTTTGTTTGGGTTGATTTTGACAGCTAGTGGCGGCCATATTGTTTCTTATACTTTCTGTCAAAATATCATCTTTTAATCAGTTACTAAAGAAAAATCATCATGGCAAGTTACAGTAAGTTACGGAGCGTCGTGTGGTCGCTAATTGTGTTTTTGAGCATTAATAGACATCTAAAACCAAAACAGAAAAAAATCATCAACACGTTTTCGATAATTGATTGTTCCAAGAAAAAATTTGTTACTTTTTTTGTTTTCAAAATTTTGATATGAAATAACTTTAATAACTTATATTGTTAAGAAGCTTTCGTATAAAAATTGTTATCAATATCCGTTGAGTCATTTGCTAGGAAATCAGAAAAAAGAAAAACGGCCCTGTGGGAGTTCCCGTATTAACAGATGAAAAAATTAATTTTCAGTCATTTTTGAATAAATTAAGTTTTTTTTTCACTTTCGTCAAATGGCAGGTACTTTTAATTTTGGTCCTAAAAAAATCAATTTCTTCTCTAGGTAATCACCCAAAACCCTTAACTACCTAAGGCCTATAGATCATGACAAACAAAACTTAGAGCACTAATACGAAATTTTCAAAAACTTAATCCTAAAAGATACCTTCTCATGAAAACATCTGTATTCTGCAACCTAATTTTCTATTACTTTATGATGGTACTTACCCTTAATCACAGCCAAAACTTTTTTAACACAGTTCATCAATCAAACACGTACAAGTAGGTACATCATACCTACATACATATAAAATCTTGAAACTATCAACTTTCCCCAAACGCAATGATGTCGTACGTTACTTGTGTTCTTCTTCCTTTATCCCTTGGTGTCTGTATCCCTAATGCCAACTGATTGCAAAACATTGAAAAATGAACTCATTTTCAATTCAACACCTGAGCGACTGGAATATTTGGAGCAACACTCATTAAAAGTAAAATCTCATGACTTTGTAAGATTTTCAAGAAAATAATTCAACAACATTGACATGGCAGTTGTAACTTGTAAAGTTATAGTAGAGTAAGAGTAAGTAAGGTGGTGGAAAGACTTTCAGTAAATAAAAGAAAAAAACTTGTTACACAAGGATAAACTTGTTGATGGATACTTAACTAGGTAGTAAGCATCTTGTTCTTCGTGTTTCGTCGCTTCAAAATCATAGTTAGACGCACGACGACTATGGAGAACATCTTCGGTATATCTTTCATTAGATACTCGTATACACTGTCAGTATGACGATGACTATGATGAAATGATGCTTTAAAGATATCTTGGAGCATTTGTTTAGCATAATTTGAATGTGAGAACATCCTCCCCTCCACCACCTGCATCAACTACCCTTAAAAACAAGAAAGCTTTTTATAAGACAAAATATTCAACATTGTCTAACATTTTATCTATGAATACAATCTGTCTTGGTATAAATGTGCTAAGAAAACTTGCAGGGGTTATGCACTCAGATATTCACGGTTGTTTTTGAAGACTTTAATTGAGTTTAATTATAGACTTAAACGGTTCATTAACAAGTAAAATGGCATGCATTATTATTCACAGTCAGACAAGGTAAACAATAAAGTATTATTTTTCAGCTGAGAATGTTTTCAAATAAATTTTTCAATTGGCACCATAAAGTTTTTTAAAAATAACGAAGAGATTAATAAATAAACAAATTAATTAAATTTTGGAATTAATTTTGAATTTCTTAAAATTCTTGATCATTTTTATATGAAATAAAATACTGAGATTGCTTTTACGCATATACAATACATACATACATACATGTTGATACTCTTTTTTCTTACAAATTATTGCCTGGCTAAGGACACAAAAGACAGTTGAAAAACTTGGGACACAATGTGAACACTAAAACACTACAAGGCAGGCAGAAACTAAAAGTGTTGGACGATTCAGTAGGAAAGCCGCCTTAATTAAATTGGTATAACATTTATAAAACAATTGTGCTAAAAGGTAATATGACAGCTTAAAAGGGGATTGTTGAAAACAATTTCCGGCAATTTTCTGCCTGTTAAATATTTCAACCCACATAGCTGAACTAAACGCAATTGCGTTATCTGTTTTAAGAATCTATGGTTGCTTTTCGCAAACTGCATCTCGGATCTCTGCATCTCGGATCTCGGATAAAACTTATAGGAAAAATAATGAATATACAAAAAAAAATTATGCTCTACAACACAAGTTAGGCTTGCCATGACACCTTTTACATTAAATGAAGACTTATCAAGTTATTAGTTGAAATGCAATTTGTTGCATCTTTAATTCCAAATGCCAAGTCGAGTGGTAGGTACATTCCTGAGGTTCAAAAATTGTAATTTTTATATGGATCAATACCCAAAATAGCATAATTTATAAAAATTGGAATAACTTCACCCTTTGTAGAGCGAAATCCCCCACTGACTGCACTGTAATGCATTGTTTTTTATTTAGTGCTAAATTAGTGCATGAGTGTACAGTCACATGAATTTCAGTTTTTGAGTTATGGCAGCGTTCCCTGAAGAAATTTTTCGAATGAAATAAAAATTCGTAACTATTATTTCATTCGGTAAGTGAGTAGAACATTTAAATTAAATATAGTTTTAAATAAAAATAGAATTCACAAATGGTTTGCACATACCCGGTCTTATCGCCAAAGTTGTTAGAAAAGTTAGGTCCTCTTTTTGTTATTATTTATTATTTTTAAAAATATTTAATTTTATAAGGGCTAAGAAAAAAAAATATAGATGGGTTATTACTTATTTCACATGAACGTGACAAATTGAAGTTTTCCTCTATAAAAAAAAATATTTCGACAAATTAAGGTTTAGCTTCTTCGGAAGCAACTTCTCTGCGTGGTCTTCGGTACACCTATATTCCGAAAAAAATCAGTAATGACATTATACTCGTTTTAATACTTTCTGTTTTGTATACAATTAATTTTATAAATACTATATAATAAGAAAAACATTCTTTAAAAGTCAACTAATTATGTCCTTCAGGGAATATAGATATTTAGTTAAAAAGGAGTACGTTAAACACATGATTTTAAAGCACCTTTTATTCTGGATTTAATAAACAAACAAAATTTATGGTCGTTTATGCGTATTTTTTGAATATTTTTTATTGTTTTTACTTTTTTTCGATATTGATATCGTAAATCCCAACTTTTTTCATCAGTTTAAGAGCCACTTCTTGAAAATAAAATTGTGTGAATCGATAGTGGTTTATCTTTTCAACAACTTTTCACATTTGAAATTACTATGTATATGTTTTTGAAAACTGCAGCAATGTAGACAGTGTTTGAAAAGATAAACCCCTATCGACTCACACAATTTTTGAAAATATTAAATATTCACAATAACAAAATAATAAAACGATATGTAAGAAAATTGACATCAAAATAATAAAAATAGTTATGGCAGTTACAAAATTTAGTTTTTTTCTAAAATAAAAAATCTTAACAATTTGTTTACCATTAGTAGTGGCGTTGAAAAGACACAAGCTATACCTAAATCGTTGATAAGTGTAACATTGGGGCAGTTTGTTTATGACTACCCATAAATTTTCCTTTACCAATAATGGGACACCCTGTATAATTTTATTAAATGAATTAATATTTATAATCTTCTGAATTTAATGTGTTTTTTTATAAACAAAATATTCAAAGTCATTCACTGTATTTTTTTTTTTAACTTCTCAAGAGTTAAGGGCCATTCCATTTAACATGACTGGTTCAATTCAAAAAAATTGGCCAAAATGAGTTTATTCAACCAGGATTGTTAATTGGTGTTATTGAACAAACAATTATAAAAATAGCTGTCTTCTGTTTATTTCCAAAGCAATTCAATTTATGTATTCAATTTTATTATTAAATTTTAATTATACAAAAACAAACTAATACAATGTACATAAAACATAAAAAAATCATGCAAATTTGTTGCATTTATTGAAAAAAAAACATAGGCAGTAAAAAAATTCTAAAAAATAATCAATATTCCGACATGAAAACAAATTAAAATGAATAAAAAAAACACAACGTTCAAAGCAATAAAGACAATTCAAATCAAAAAATTAAATATCATTTTTTGACGCACATTTTTTTATAAAAAAATTTGTTTGGGCAGTTATTTACTTCTCCTTTCTGAAAAAAAAAAACAATTTGTTGGTGTGTGGAAAAACACTTTTGCATTTCATTTTGGCAAAAAAATTACCAAGAGTTAACTTGTACAAAACCAAATTATGATCATGAATCTGTGGTGCGCTCGTTGTGGATGACTAAATCTTCTTTTAATAGGTTTCATTGAAAAAGTGGTTTGAAAAAACTTTCAAATTCAATAATGGAATTCTGAAAACCAAACTATCATGGTTTTCAAAATGGTGAGTCTTTTCAGATTTTGACAGACCCTACAAATTGGAAATTTAAGATTCTAAACAAACATTTTTTCTGCTGTCATTAGTACTAATTTGATATTTTACTGGGCCATTGAACCTTAAATGTACAGAGTATCCCTTGGCGTAATGATTAGTGTGATGGACTATCAAGCCGGGGGCCTGTGTTCAATTCCCAGCCACCTTGATTTAATTTTTTTTCAGAGGTACTGCCTCTTGTGAAGGAATTGACAAAAACTCCATCATGAGTAATGCTTGTCACGAAAAGTGTTTCTCAACAAGTGCATCGGCAACAACAGTAAATCGTAGTTCCCCTCCATTTCTGCTTGCTATACAAGAAAACAGGAAACGGTTGAGAGAGTAAGTCACATGGCCCTTGGTTCTTCGTGAGCTAGTCGTGCCCCACAATTTAAATTTCATTGAATAGAACCTGAAATCTTTTCATAAAACGACTAGTCAATGTCGCTGGAAGACCATACAGTTCCTGCTGAGGAATTTGCTTCCATACATTTTTAATATACCTAAACGGTACTAAAAATCATCCTTTCTTCAAGACATATTAAGGCATATATACTAAAATCTACATTTAAATAAGATTTAAAAAGTAGTTAAGTTTTTTGAACATCAATTTTCAATTCTATAGGTTGTTAAAAGGATCTCCTTTTGGGAAATAATAAACTGTTGCTCAATATCAGAGCAGTTAAAATTACCTGTATTTATATTCAAGCATAAAACAGACAAAAGTCTTAAATTACCTCCAAAGTTACATCTTTTGTGACCTAACCTAAGACGTCTCTGTTAAAGTGCCAAAATAGTTTGAAATAATTGAACTTTAAATCATTTTGCTTATTACATCCGCACCAAGACAGACAAACATAATATAGTTTAGGATCACCAGAGGTTTTGATTTCCTATACAAAATCAAACATCAGGTAATTCTGTTCTTTGTTGGACACATGCTACCTCTCTAACTGCCTTTATCTCCATTCTTTTGTAGTCATAACTACCTCAACAAATAATAAAATGATGACAGGCACAAATTAATGAATTCAGTTCAGTTCCCAAGAAACAGAATAATCCTTCTTTTTCCATGTCTGGCTCTGGCGTTTTGCAGCACGAAAAATCTCACACTCAACAATAGGAAACCTACCTACCGACCGAAAGAAAAGAAAGGAAGGATGAACGGAAGGAAACAGAGCATGGACATCATAATTTTATCACAGCGACGACAATAACGCCAACGTCTGCTACTCAGTTATGCGTCCATTCATCGCGTGCCGCTATTTTACGCTATTCTATCTCAATTTTGGTTCCCTCTCTTCTTAATGTCCCTATCTTCTTCCTATGTAGGAACTAGACCAGGACTTCCTGTAGACATTTTTCCCTTAAATATTCATATAAAATGCAAACAGATTAAGTTTATCCTTTTTTTCTTCTTTTGCTTTTTTTGAATGTGAACTGCATGTTCCTGTCGTGGCACCAGCAGATAACCCTGTGTTTGGACATTAAACGTCAAATGTTGACATTTGCACAATAACAATTATGTGCATTATTTCATGTGTGTGTATAAAATGTGTGTGCATGTGTGTGTGAAGATTGGAATTTCAAATTTGCATTTGACAGCAATTAACTTAGGACTAATGAGTGTGTGTTTAAGCTATATGCCTAAATAGGCCAAGAGTAGTGCTCTTGTTATTTTATTTTGTTCTTCCTTCTTCCTGTTTGCATCGAATTATTAATGTCTTCACTGTCTCAACGCAAGAATTTGCGCTTTAAAATTAATTCTGCTCACTTAATTTAGTATGCGAATTAATTTGCTACAAGGCGAGCGCAGAGGCTTAAAAAGCTCTTAACTTAAAAGAGCTTCAATGGGTTTCTAAATAAGTACAAACGACGAAGTCTTTAACATAATCCATAATGGCAGAAGAAAGAAAAAAAAAAGACTTGAAGAAGTGAAAAATACGCTGTTATGCTCGTTTTTATGTAAAGAACGTAAGGGATTTATTCAAAAAGATACCATCTTCACCCACCGCCCTTGCCATACACCACTCCTAATGAAAATTTTTACTTTTTGAGGACTCTGACTTGCAATGAATAATTAATAGTTTGTTTTTTTTCGATTCAAGAGTCCATATATTATAGTACAGTCCATGTCGTTTGATTAAAGTCAGATATTATTAGCATTTTATAAAAATTTGACTTGGCACCACTTATTAGGTTCTATATATTAAAGTAAGATTGGTAAAATGTTGTGTGAAATGTCGCTTGCTTTCGACAACCTTGTACTGCTTTTTTTTCAGGTTTATAATAGTAGACATACTCACAACAACAATGTTCGAAAACTGTCTGTAACGACCCCTAAAAGTTGTCGAAATCAAGCGAAATTTTACACAATACCTTATTATGATGCATAAAACCTAGCTTAGGGCAACATAAACGAAACATTAATTAAAAGTACCACCCACAAATTCAAAAGTTCAATGGTCGGTAGCGACCCCTAATAGTTTCCAAAAACGTAAGATTTATTCACAATTTTTTTTACATAATAGTATTTAGGACACAATTAAGAAGATGACTTTTTGCATTTTTCGGTTTTAAGGCGCACTTTAGTGCACAATTTGCGATTTATTTTAGAGGAAAGTTTTTTCCCCTTATTTGTTTCACTTGTAACGTCATATGTCCGCTATAAAATAGATAACATCGCATATTTCCAGGTTTGTCGACCAATAATTAATTTCAAAAAAGTTAAAACAACAAATTAAAAAAATAGCGATCACATTTTTTTAAACTTAATAAGGTGTATTTTTGCAGATTTAAATTTATAATTATTAAAATTTAAAAACTTTCCTTAATTCAGCGATATGCAGTTTACAAATTTCTCTCTTTGCTATATTTTTTTTTGTTTAGTTTATTCAAACTATGTATAAATGTTCCTTACCAAAAAGTATAACATTAAATTGAAAAATTTCCCAGGAAAATCACTTTAAGATTACGATAGCCTAAAAGATGTGATTTTGGAATGGCAATGACGTTGGTTGTGGTCGTCGTCGTGAAGGGACTGTAAAATATAAAGAGAGAAAAAAGAAACTACCCAAAATGCCTGCCACATTCAACTGTGTAGCCACACCACTCTGAACTAGGATTTGCTTTTACTTTTTTTTTCTTAGAAGAAGAAAAGCAACCGAGTAAAGGATATTTTCTGCTATTTAGTGGAAGGCAACTGTGGGTTTTTATCCTTTTTCATGCCAATGAAAAGAGATGAGTTTTATATTTTTTTCTTTACAATTTTATTTTGTAAGCTTGAAGGCCAACGATATTAAAAACTTGTAAAAAGTAGTTTTATGTTCTAGAAACTAAAAAGCAATATACTCGGAGGTTTTATATTAAAGTCTTAAAAACAAATTGAACATTTTAGTTGCCACTTAAATAGGTAAAAAAAGGTTATGCCTTTGGAATAATAAATGAGAAGAAATCAATGTTTATGGAGCTAATAAGATACTTTTTTAATTTTTTCAAATTCTTAAAGCAAGTTGATAACAGGTAGGTATGTTCAAATTTGATCAAAGGAGAATGTGCGGTTTCGTGTCATTGGTGTAAAATATGTGACGTATATAGTTGAAAAGGTGTTGGCATTATGATTTTTGTACCAAGAGGTACTGATGATCTGATGGTATATCTGCACTACACGAATGTGGAACGCATTACCCGGTTCTTCATTTGACTCCCATTTTGGTGTTCAAATTTCAAAACCAATGTGACTGGTATCTGTGTAAAGAATAATTAAAGGAGACATTTTTATATGCGTGTGCCGTAGTCCTATTTCGTCGTTATTTGCACTGTAAATTTGTAAACATGATAACTTTTGTAAGAATATAGATAAAGTAGTTCTCAACACTAAAAGTTGAAAACTACTTAAACTTATGTTAATTTTGAAATTCAGCCATTTCGAATACAAATTCCTTGTACTTTTCATACAAAAACAGTCAAAAAATTTCACTTTTGTATGGGGATTAGTACAAAATTTGCATTTTGATTAATTTTTCCACTAAACAATGGTACTGATTTTCAAAATAATGGAGGTATCCAAAAACCTTAATTCTCAAAAGTTTTGGTAAAAATCAATATTTTACACTATTTTGTAAAATAAAATTCATATAACGGTGGGATTACCAATGTAATTCATAATGTTTTTTTTTAAACGGTACCTGCCATAGAACCGTTTTTTTTAATTCTGATTTTTTCCTTCATGACTCAATCAATTTCAATCATTTTTTTTATATGAATGCTTTAATGTTGCCGTAATAATATTTAGTAAACAAACGAAAATTATTAAATTATGATTTTTTTTTTGTTTGAAAAATCATTTGTTCAAAAACTACTCAATATTTTTTTCAAAGTTTAGTTTTTAGATGTTGATAAATAATATCTTAAAAATGGCAAAACATTTTTTTTTTTTTTTAACGACTCTAACGATTTTCAATTTTTTTTTCAATTAAGAAGCTGTTCTAGTCATTTGAAAATCGAATTTTATGCTTTTTTTTTTTTTTTTTTTTTTAATTTATTTAATTAAAAAGAGCAAGTACGTGCGATCCAGTCGTGCAATTTTTTTTTTTACGAATGCATAACTTGATTGATATATGTATAATAGCCATATCGCAAGCAAAAAAAGTGACGAGTGTATATTCAGTAAAAATTGCCAATACTCTTTACTTAATCGAAGTAAATTTTATCTGTCTTCTAGTCTCAATACTTTTTCATTTTTTTTTTTAATTTCATTTTCTACCTTTTTTAATCAAATTTACTTTGATTTTTTTTCTAACATATAGAAATTTCGAGATCATTGGGTACAAATCTTTGAAAAACATGTGACCTGGTTGTGGGACCATTATTCAAAAGTTTAAAATGCAAAAACTTCTTCATGGCATGTAAAAGATTAATGCTCTTAAATATTAACACTAACCTTAAGTTTAACTGCTATCGTTTTTCCACTTAATAACGTAAAGGTGTGATTTTTGACTTCTTCAACTCAGTTATCAGAATTCAATTTATTTTAACTTTCTAACAATACGAATATTATAAATTTCGAGACAACCATGATTTCAGTTTTCTGTGTACCCTAATTTCCGATAATGACTTGAGCCCTTTTCGAAACAAGTAATTTAATTATTTTAACATTTTTGTAAAATTCAAACACGTGTTTTAGGCATATAAAATAAAAGCAAACGTTTTTTTTGTATTATAATACAAGAATGGCACCAACGAATCACGTCATCTAAAATATTTCTATTTTTTTTATTTTGGCAGCTCATTCTCCTTAGAAAATTCCTTCTGTCTTGTCCAACATCAATGTTATCCGTCTAAAAATATTCCGAAAAATAAACTGTCTGTCTTGTCGCGTCTTAAAATCATTTAATAAAAAAACAAAAATGTATGATTGTGCCATCATTCATAAATTTCTGTTTCGATTTTATTTCACAATAGCTCTTCAAATGCTCATTTATTTATGTTCCTCCAAATCCACACTTACACATTTACAAATTAACACAATTACTCATTTGTGTAAAATAATTACCAACATAACAAAAGCTTGCAATAACCATTGTCCTAATTAATTTTCAGAAAACATAAATTTATTGAGAAAAAACCCACCAGTTGCGCAAATATTCAAAATATTTCGTATTCTTATTTTTTTTTTTTTGTTTTTTGTTTTGCCAAGTTTTGACCATTAAGAATGTTGGCATCTTGTCACATAATTACTCCGGCAGTTGTGCCGTTTTAACAGAAAAACAAGTCCGGGGACTGTCTGACTGTCTCCTGACTGACTCTAGATACCCAACCCAGGCTGCTTCATTAGGACTGATATGGCCACATGTAAAACATAATTCGCATCAACATTACAATATTCCCAGTCATCAACAACATCATCATCATCATATTCATGCTGGCTTTCATAATTATCAAAATTCCTTGGCGCTCAAAACTGCTGTCTACTATCTAGCTCATGTGTGTGGTTGAATCTTTAGCTTGCTACAGTATACATTTCCCGCAAACTGAAACGTTAGAAACAGCATTTTTGAGGTCAGTAGTTACATACTGCTGGTGACGACGACGATGATGATGATAATGATGATGATGATAAACTATGAAAACAAAAAAAAAAACTTAACTTTCTATGAGGCTGTCGTAGATGTGAAGGGTGCAGAATACTTCTAGAGCCAAAGGCGGTTACCGCCCCATTATTTTTATTCCGTTTTTCTGGGGCCGGCCGGGCAGGGACGACGGACGAAGACGGACGGGTCGATCTGATTTGTCTGCGTGTGTTTCTGACTTGCTTTTGTTTTAATTAAAAACAGAATCTATGCAGTTCACTGCACTAGTTCTTCTCAATATAATTACACCACACACACACACATAAACAAGTACAAAACGAGTCAAGAGAAATATCTATGGAATGTCAACATTTCTTGCTATGAAAACTCTTCAATTTGTGTACGTCTCCTCTATAATAAGAACGAACAAAAAAAATAAATAATTTTTTTTTGGTTCATTCATTCATCTTGCACGATGTTCTTCTGTTTCGGTGTGTTTATTAAAAATACACGAATTGAATTGCGGAATAATTTGTGTTTTGCTGCATGTGACGCACGGATTTTGTGAGAAAGTTTATTTAAAACTTAGAACGGGGGAGAACGATGATGTTCCTTTCCTCCATCAATTCTACGGTCGTTTACAAACAATTTTGATGTTTTCCTTCAGAAAGCAGAAGTAGAAATTCAGAAACAGATTCAAATTGCGGGAAATCAAAGCGGCCACTGGGGCGAATGCGTAATATTTTTCCATCGTCAGATTCGTTAAACTTTGGCCGTTTATTTGCAAATTGCTATAAGTTTTTTTCCTTCCGGTGGTGTATTATGATATGATGATGTGATAGCTTCGGTGTGGTGGAGATGGAGACAGAGACGAATAAGTTAAATTAAAAGGAATTCCTTTGCAACTTTCGTAAACATGTCTGTTTCCGTAACTTTGGTGCTGGTTTTTTTTCTGTCACGATTATATCGGAGCCTTGACCTTTGTGAGAACTAAAACAAGAAAATTAAATTATGCAAACATGATAGAAATTAGTAAGGTGTTTTTTTAGTGTGTTTTTTTAGTGTGTTTTTTTAATGATAATTAAAGTTTTGTGAAGAGTATTATAGGTACTAACTTGCACTAACTTCAGTAATTGGTATTTGTTCAAACAAGATTACCTACAAAAGAATAAATGATGCACATAGTAAATACCTAATATTTTGTTATATATTTCAATTTGTTCACATAAAACACTCCTTAAAATTGGTGATTTATTTGATGAGCTTGTTATTAACTTATTAGAAGTTGTTTTCTCATTTCTTTTCATGTCCCTATAAACTTCAAATCCAATTTTAATGTGTGTTTTATTTATGTGTAAATGTATGTGTTTTTACGTTTGTTCGTTCTTTAATCTGCATGTTAGAAATTCTTTATAAAACTTTTTTAAATTAAAATTTCCTCAGGAGATTTTTATTAAATGTTCTCCTTATATTATATTGTCCCCATTTAGGCCAGAAGCATGAATGAACAATTTTTCGAATTTTGATTTTAATGGTTGGTTGGATTACAATTTCGGTGATCTATGATTCACCAAAATTTAGAATACGCAGACAGCAGGGAAACCGCATTGTTTTATAGTGTTAGTGACATGAATGTTGATTTTATTCTCATTAAGCTCAGCCAAAAACACGAATATGATATACATTCATAATTCTGACTTCTAACAAACAGGTATAAAGAACAATACATTCGTGGTAGCATTCACTTTGTGCTAGAAAATTTCAGATTTTTGTGTTTTTCTTTTGTACCAAAAAACTGAGGAAGGGGTAGTGGTGACAACATGAAAACTATGTCAGCAAAATAATGAAGTAATTTGCCAATTTTTTTTTCAGAAAACATTCTCTCTAATTTTACGAAACCGACCAACCTTGTAGCACGATTTCCCAACCTTTTAATTTTTGCACATTCATATTTCTGGCATGAGGTGGATGATTTGATGCAAAGAACACACCTTTAATGGCAGTGCAGCAAAGTAACTTAAATAAAACTCAATGTTCTTTTTTGTTCATAAGAAATAATAACATAAAACGCTTAATTTTCAACTATTTTTCACTTGTATTTTTCAAATGTAAAAAATAAAAAAAAAATTAAGTCATTTATGTTTTGCTTGCACTTTGTTATGATAGCTCTTACAATCCTGGGTAGACGACGACGGTCTCAGACAACAACTCTATTCAGCCAACCAACCCGGTCCTTAGGTTTAGCTACCACCAGTTATGAACACCAAGTTGGTTGAGGTCGTCCAAAACATGATCGCGCCAACCTAAGATGCAGTCTCGTTGTCCATCAGGGTTGGAGCTTTAGTGTCTATATAGCTATAAGATCATGGTGCGATGAAGCAGTAGATTCCAGGTTAACAAAGTCTCTGAATACTTCGATGTTATAACCGCCCATGGTCACGTTTTGTCTTCGTTGATAGTTTCTCATCTTTTTCTCGTCTTCTTCACTTCTCGTCTTCCTCACTGCTTATTTTTTTAAAAATTCTACCTTTGCTATCGAACTTTGAGAAAATTAAGAAACAACCCTTAAGTAAAGTTTTGTATACATACTTCCGACCAAATAACCACTTTTTGTTCAAATAGAATAATGTAATAAAATCAACTGGCATTTTAAACAATTTAATTAAAACTAAAGGAGCCAACCCATAGAATCCATCGCGTGTGTTACGTCGACGTTTTCAAATGACAGCGCGATAAAATACACATTTTGTTATGAGAAGCGACCTATAAGCGAAGTATCTGACCGAAACGATGGAAAAAACTTTAAACTTTTTCGTCCGGCAGATGCGTTTGACATGAGATGTCATTTCAGATTTCAATAAAAGGACTGTTCGATGTTTATTACCTAAGTGCAATCCAAGAAAGATGAGAACTAAGAACTGTGCTTTTTTTGTCTCGGATTATATTAATTATCAACTTGTATTGTTCTTAATAAATTAATAAACTGATATTTAAGTCTTAATGATTCTGAATTCTATTGTAGAATTAAATTTTGTAAAACCACAGTCACACAACTGATAATCTTTTATTAGGGGTATTCATTCAACAGTGGTAAACCTGATAAATGTGGTAAACATGTCAAAAGCCTACACTTTACTGATATGACTGGTCTGTTTCAGTGGCAGATTAAAAGTAAATCGAAAACGTCCCTTTTCATTCGGACTGCAAGTTGTACATTTTAACAAAATTTAAATTAAAAAATCGCTTCTCATCAAGGTCCTGATACAGTGGTAGTACCCAAAAACAATGATGTCGATGTTTCATTACGCTTAAGCACTCACGAAGCATTACGCTTAGGCCTCAGAAAGCAACAGCTCAAGGAGCAAAATTTCCAAAATTTCATCCAAATCCATTGTATAATTTTAATGTTTAATTTATTAAAATAGAATAAAATATATCACAATTAAACACGGAAAAACGCGAAAGTTCAAAAATGTCAGAAAACAAAAGAATACACGTCTGTCTTCAAATTCTAACGCGAACACTCGAACTGTATTAATTTAGTAACAAAACATGGAACAAACATAAGAAAATTGAAGCGTCGAGTCAATAAATACATAAAAAAAGCAATCTTTGGAAGTTCCCAGAAACAGCTCCGACTTTAAAATAAAAAAAAATTTAATAAATTTTCTTGTTTTGGATTATTCAAAATCAGAAATATATATTGG
Source organism: Meliscaeva auricollis (assembly GCA_948107695.1). NCBI lineage: Eukaryota > Metazoa > Arthropoda > Insecta > Diptera > Syrphidae > Meliscaeva > Meliscaeva auricollis. Next base: position 35,563,974 of record OX403619.1, on the reverse strand, counting down.
AATAAAGAAATATCTTATACAATCAATATGCATGGTATACAAGGTGTCCCGTTATTAGTCCAGAACTCAAGTCTTACTAGTTATGCAAATTAACAAACTCTCATACAAACCTAAGAAGGAAACTTTAAACACCTATAATAACTGCACTTTAAATAAAAAACATCTTAAACAACACAAATAAATTTCTCGAAAACGTGTTGGTAATTTTTGTTTTTGACATTTTGGTTTTAGATGCCCCTTAATATTTTTTTTGAAAACGGCTTACCAACTTTTTTTAAACAAGGCTTAAGTGTTTTTATATGTATATGCAACATTTTTTTTTTAAACAACCCTAACAATTTGTTTCTACAAATTTATCGTTTTTAACGAAATCAAATAGAATGCTTAGTTTTAAGTCCAAAACAAAGAAGTTGCTTAAGTTATTTTAGTAATGATTTAAATTTTAAATTTTTTATAATTTTTTTTTATATTTAAAAACTTTATATAAGAAGCTTTAGCATTCACAGCAACTTTGACCATAAGAGCAAGTATGTGCGACATAGTATGTAGTGCATTTTATTTAATTTATGTTTATTTTTACATATGTAAATCAAAGAGGTTTAAAATGAACATAAAAGTTTTTATATGCGAGTTTAAGGTTTATGCATGACATAATTCGTGCCATCTTCTTATTTTAGCAATTACCTTTGTAATACACAAAACCCCTAAATTATTATACAAAAATTGGAATCTCTGACAATTTCCTATAATAAGTTAGCGCGCATAGATACATACATACACATATGTATAAAAACATAAAAACTTTCCTAATTAGCAATCGCACTGAACCGCATAAGATATGCCATTTGACGTTCTCTATAAGAATGTCGCACTTTTGTATATATGTACATATAAAGTTCTTTTCCAATTGCAACTTGCAATTGGTTACATAAAAGTTCTAATTGAGTCACACAATGGGGTAAGAGCATAACCACTAAGAACACACATTAAATATGTGTGTTCTACCACTTTAGCATTCTAATTAAACCCTACAATCTGGGTACCTACTTCTTCTTCTTATTATTATTTGAAGTGCTTTTTCGCGCACAAAGTGTGAAATTATTCCACACTTGCATCCAGATATACCCCAGAAACTCAACAAGAACACCACTAAATCAGTGAAACACTGTGGAAAGGTGTACAATTGTGGAACACACTTATTCCCCCCCTTTGCCATTAAACTACAATTAAATATAAATGAAGCTTTTTCCGAGAGAGAATATCTTCATACTTTGCTGCTTCTCTTTCGAATGAAGTAAACTACTTCAAAAGTATATCAACAGTAAAATTCCTAATTATGTACATTCAAGAATGTTTTTCAAAAACAAAAATAAAAAAATTGTGTCTTTAACGTTTAATGAAGAATTCTTCGGTGAACAAAATTGCCCAAAACTATTAACTTAATAATTTTACTTGCGAATTATGTCTTCAATGATATCCAAAAAGCATCTTAACCACAAAAATATTGTCTCTAGTAATGAATTGAGTTAAAATCTTTTCATTAACGAACTTTAATTAATTAGAAGTAACTTAAAGTTTTGACTTTATAATTGATTTCAAAAGCTGTATAACCTACACCGTGCCACGAATTAAGACTCGCGGATGTTAGTTTAAGTTTCAAGGATAAACACCAGAAGCAAAGTCACACAAACTAATATTTTGATTAAATTTCTTGAATTTATTTAAAAAGTTTGTAAAAGTTCTTATTTTATATAATAGACTGTCAGTGCTTGAGGCTATGGGAGAATCCACTGTATTAACTATGTTGGTTTCAATTCTACTACATGTAGAATTGCTTTTGCGAGAAGAAGAAAAAGGGAACAAGAAAATAAAGTTTAATCTACTCAAAGATCTATCGAAAGAGAAATGTACGGGTTCACAGTAATCCCAGGCGAAAAGCTAATGGAATTTGATAAAAAACGATCTGAATGGCTTCCCAAATCCTATACAAACCCTGAAGTATTCTTTTGAACAAAAAATAAAATAAGAAGAAGGAATATAAGGAAAAAAACACATTTAAAACGGAATGTATATCTCCCCGAAAGCCTTTCGAGCAATTTTGATTCGATTAAAAGGGTTCCAAAGGTGAGAAAGCCAGTGAATCCGAAAATTCCGGTAAACCACTAAAAAGACGAGGGGTGTAGCCCCCCTCTACTCTACTAAGTCCTCACACCCCATTTATATTGGTGAATATATTTTGAACGAGGTTAATAGCTATAACGGCTCTGCCATGGCAACGATAGACCTAATTGAGGTTATAAGTTGTAACTAAATTTTGAATTGAAGTGCCATTGAGACTGACAGGAATGTTAGGAATGTCTTTCGATTTAATTTGGGCAGGACCTGTGCCAGAGAATATTAATTCATGCAAACGGTGTTGGATAGGTTATAACAAGATACTTTTAGATAGATATACATAATATTGAAAAGGCTTCCCCTCAGAAAGGACAACTTTCTAATTAAATTGTAGTGGCAGTTCGTATCCAATGATTTATTAATTAAAGTGTCTGATGATGGGAACTTAAATTATGTTATTTCATATTGTCAAAGGATAACACTTAATTTAAATATTATGAATAATGGTAGTGGTAGGCAAGGTAAGCTCAATTTAGAAGTATAGATTTCAGAATTTCAATATACTTAATTGAGATGCAAGGTGGATATAGTAGGAGTATTATTATTAACATGTATTTAATATTATTCTTTAAAAGCTATAGTAATTAGGAGAAAGAAATGCAAGCAATAGGTTCATAAAATTAATTTCTGAGTTTGTAGGCTAAGAGTATTTGGGTGGTTTGGTTAAGTGATAGACTAAAAATTTAATACACAATGCATTCATAAAACAATTTTGCTATGGGCATGAAAATGCCTAAAAAAAAGATTTAGAATTCACAGACAAGCGCTTATGTTTTAAAGTTTTTAAAGTAATAATACTTAATACCTGTCTTATAGTAACTTACGTGTATATTACTAATTCTACGTAATTATTTCTCGCAACTTCGGTGCTCCACTATTAGTCCTATATTCAATCTTATCCCAGATTTTGAAAAAAATACTCCTACCTTCAGAATATATTAAACTAGACACTTCTGGTTTTATGTTGGACTGAGAAGTAGTTGTAGTAGCTATATCTTGAGAAATTTCTGGAATAGACAGTTTATTCAAATGTCAAATTGCAGAATTTAAACTTGTAATATCAAGTCACTTTCCGTCAATTTGACACTAACATAAATTTTCTATGGCAATTTCCCGAATTTTCCCAAGATATAGCTACGATCGAATACAAGTTCAGTGAAATGAAGAACCAATCGAATATAAGTTCAGTGAAATGAAAAAAAAAACACCCCTTTACCCATGACATGTGATAGATTTTCGTATTCCTGGATTACTTATCACGATTTTTTTAATCTACAGGTTGCTTACAGGGTGTTTTGGCACCTTTTGTACAGCGTTCTGTCACTAAAAAAAAACTTGCTTTCACCCAAAATATTTGAATATACTCATCCGATCCTTGTTTCTCATGACAATTGAAAACTTCATACCAAATTGTATTAGTGTACCATTAAAGAGGTTTACACTAATGTTTAACTTGTTGCACGGAAAGTATATAATATTACATACAAATGATTATTCCTTTTTTGGGTTGGTCATATCGAGTTATTTTTTTTCGATCCAGCATTACAAAAATACCATTAAATCATCAAAATCCATCTGATTACTTAGGAGTCAGCATCAACAGAGAGCACAATAACCATCAATGTTTCGAAAAAGTGGACAGAGCATGATGAACAGAAACCAAGGTATGCTCATTAGATTTTTGGCAGGTTTTCTGTGACGTCATAGTCATCTTTCTCATAGGCAGTTCGCCCGAACGTCAGTTATGGATTTAGAGAAAACATTTTTTTTAATTGAAAACAACAACAATGAAACTAAAAAAACTCGATTGTTAGCATCGGAGATGACTACTACGTCATCAGTTTTTTTTTTGTGCGTATTCAGTTGACGAGGAGTGTATTTATAGACGCAGCTCAGTAAGTGTAACGTAGGAAGTGCTCTGAGGTAGCAGTGATCATCGGAATTTTTCTTAATAATTTGTTTCTTAATAAACACTTTGGGTCTTTTAGATGCTACTTGCATGCCACTAGTTAACAGAAAAAGGAATATAGGAAATAATTTTTGGCAGTAGATTTGAGATTAACTTGGTTATTATCACATAAAATCCCATGGGTAGCCTCCAGTCAAAGCTGTGGGATAGACAAAAAAAAAACAATTGCTGCCCAGAGAGGCATCGAATCCCAAAACATTGAGTGGAAAGTGGAAGTTTCAAATATAGGTGTAAGCAACTACATACAACAGACCCTTATCTTTAAGCAACAATATCATTAAATATATTGAAAAAATCGATTATTATCAGGAGGGTCAAAAAGTCGTGCAGTAAAAAGTCTATCATCTGTATATGGATCTTGTTACGTACATCGTCACCATAGTGGTCAACAGTTGTTATGTCACTGTTGCATACTTTTTGGATCTTATTTTACTGTCTTATGCCCTCAGGGACCTTCAGGGACATCAAAATTATTTGCTGTCTGGAAAGAACCCTACATTTACAGACTCTGGCTGTTAATGTTAAAAGTAATGCGGTATCCGAATCAACATCTCAAGTCCGAACATTTCGAGGTTTCTGGTGCACAGGTCTTTCGAAGCTAAAAACTTGGTCTTTCGCTGCTAGTGTAATAATATCCCAAAAATTAATCGATGTATACAATTTGACATTGTGTATTGTAAACCTACTGTTAGGCACCTTTTAAACTAATGACTTAAGTTTTGTATATCTTTGAAAAATGTTTTTTACGGGCCTTCGCGAGAAAGTTTTAAATTTTTGTAGTTGCAGAATAACTCAGTGTTGTGTAGGACCTAAGATTTCTTCTACCACACATTTATAATGAGTAAATAATGGGTACAAATTTTTTCCACTTTCAGGCCTCCAATCAATTGTAGACAAGGCTTTGCAATATTATTCCCAATTTTAAAGTGAAAAAGCAACCTCATTAGAATCCTGAAACAAACTGAAACTTCACAAATTCTTTTTCAAACCAACTCAAGAGTGCTTGTTAATTTAGTTTTAGTAAAATTGGAATCCTAATCCCACAAAGAGAAATACTTTCAATTTTGTACGGGAAAAATTCTTTCAATACCACGAATTTCTTTAACAAAACCAAGGACCTTTTTGCTTTTTGTTTTTTTGCATGAAAACAAAGCATTTAACTCCAATGACGTGACTGACTCAAGGAAAAGACATCATATTGCAAGCAATTGCAGGAGTAACATCTCGGCCTTGGCTTGGAAGAGGCCTTAATCACGATAAGTAAAGACGTTAATGAATTGAAATAGGCGAGTGCATCACAGAATTAAACAGACTGAAATGACCATAAACGCCTCCATCAGTAACACAAACACAAAAGTCATATCCAAAGGGCTTTTAGTCAAATGAAAGGGATGCTGCAGAAAAATGCCCCCAGACCCTAACCCTCACCCTTGTTCATGCATATATTCAACTCCGATATGACTTACAAGACAAACACATATGTTTTATCCCGCGCCGCTGCTGGCACTGCTGTGGCGCATTGTATGCCACGCTGTTATCTCCTGTGGGGCAATCTATGGTCGAGAGAATGTGTGCGGTTGGTTTGGCTCCGAAAGGATGAAGGATCCTTATGATGACCTGCCATGCATGCAAAATTATGTGGCAGATATGGTTGTACGCCCAGTGGCTGAACTGGCTCCATCCATCCTACTCGTACTCGTACTATGTGTGTTCAGCATTCCTTGCAACAGGGTTATGTTTTGTGGGACAAGGACATTCGGAGAAACGTGGGGCAGGTCGAATGAAAAGAATTCACTTTCAAACTAGGGATTATGTTTTAGCTAAAAAAGCAAGAAAAGCAAAAAAAAACACACAGAGAGTAAAAAGTCTTTGCATTCTGAATTAACTCTGACTCTTGCAGGATGTCACCAAAGGATAGAGAGAGAAAATTAATAGCGAAATGTAAATCCTTTCATCTTTGAACTTGTCTTTGTTGATATAGAAGGATAATAAGGTTCTTTTTCTATCTTTTTTTTGGAGCTTGTGGTGATGTTGGTGGATATGTTGGTACCCACTCACGCAAAACTGAGATTCGTGTGTGACGACCTTGAGCTGGTATTGTCGATGACTGAGCTTGAGAGTTGTAGTAGTAAAATAATTTTTGTTCTGAGATTATGTGACCATTCTTAATAAGGCAACTACTTTGAAAATCAATTAATTCTATGCAATGAATAACAGCTTCGGAATTTCAGGTGGGGAAATAGTTTTTATGTTTCTTAGCTGATGATCTGAAAATGACAGCTATTCATTTTTATTTATCTGCTTGAATACATTAATACTATTGGTGAAATAAATCCGTAAATTTTATTGAATATTTATCAAACTGTTGACTTTATCTTTTCTGGACTATTTGATACCTTTCATATTAATGTGCCTACGCTCTTGACCCAATATTGCCCCATTTAATTAATAAATAATTTAATGATTGAGTTATATTTATTGTTAAAGTTTAGTTAAATGCTTGCGGTAGATGCCTTCTATCTCAGGATTCAGTTAAGTTTTTTTCGGAGGGAGTTCAATAAAAACTGAGTTTTGAATCAAATATCTTGAGAACGAGCATTTATATTTTTCAAAGAATATCGTTATTTTGAATTAATTAGTATGATTTAAAAGAAAGTCCTACTTGCTGATTTTTGTAAAATTGGTACCAAAAATTGCTGAATTTTTTTTACTCTCAAATATCTCACGCATTAGTTCCAGGTTAATTTGCTTCACGCATAAATATATAATAAAGAATAAATCTGATTTAAATAAAATTCAAATGATTTGTTGTTAAATTTTTATTTTACGAAAAAACTGAAAAAAAAACCTAATAAGATTAAAAAAAAATACTAATTTTGTATTCACCCTTTGAATTTCTTAAATTGCCGATGATCTTAAAACAAAAATAACATCAAGTCCCTAGTTTTCAAAGACACCAATAAGAAGCAGCGTTGCTGTTTGACACTTTTTTAAGGTCAGGACCCATGACGCCCCTTTTTCAAACAATAAAAGACAAAAGTGGCCGCTTTTTTAAACTTAGCAAAAAAGCCTTGTAATTCAATGATGCTAGTCCTTTAGTCCTTTACTTAAATAAATTCTCAAAAATTGGGTGCCAAATTAAAAACTCGTATACAAATACCAATAGAATATTCTGAAAAAATCTCGATATTTTGTATGGAGTTGTTTTTTGTTTGTTTATGTTTTGTCTATTTCTCTATTCTTATACGGAATTTTATGGTGGCCCTTTTTTTTTGGTACGGGACCCTCTTTTGGAGTCCTCTTGATTTTTTTCCGCCGCAGCACTGATTGGATGTTAGTTCGCACCGAGCCTCTTTTTTGCGGTTTTAATCACCTGGTAGGAACTTATGTGTATGTATGTAAATGTAAACGGTTGCTAACCTACACATATGAACACATGTTTTGGTGACCTCTTCCATCTAATTATGTCTTTATCAATACAACCATTCTCCTTAAAATTAATAATATCATAATGTCTGCTTTCTGACAAGAAGTGAAAGTTCCTTTATCAATTTATTATTTTAATTTTAAATTTAAATATTTATCCTTCTTTTCTTCTCAATTAAAATAAACGACAAACCAACCATTTTAATGGCAATATCTATAAATTATTCATTACAAGGCGCCAATAAACTAATCGAGAAAAATTAATTTCGTTTTGTTCACTTTTGTTTTCCTTTTCTTTTTCTCGCTTCCTTTTTTTTATGTTTTATTTTTAATTTTTATTTTTCTTGTTTGTGGTGTAAATTCCTATTTTCAAGGTGCTAGTGGGTGAATATGTATGTTTGGATGTATAGTTAAATTTATTATTTTTGGCTGTCGCCAAACGCGTTCAGATGGATTAATAAAGTTTCAAGTTTTTTTTCAAATAATTTGTTTTTTCAATATTTTTTTTTATGTTTGTCTAAAATTAACATTTATTTTTATTAATTTGTTCATGTTTTGTTTAACAAAAAAAAAAATTACCACATGGGAATGATGGTGTGGTTTTTGTTCTATTATAAAATTTTAATTAATAAATAGCCAATTAGGAGGACATACAATATTGTTTATCGATTTTTCAATAATTTTCAACGAAAGATTAATGATTGTTTCGTGGTGGTTACATTTTTTTTTTGTTTGGTTATAATGTTGTGGGGAATTATTAAGAATTAATTTGGATAATTGAACCTTAAATGGGTGATAATTTGTTGTTATAATTAATTAGATTTTATTAGCTTTTTTTTTTCAAAAGACATGCCACATGCATTGGTAAGTAGGGTGTTTTGAAGGAACAAATTTTTTTAAAGCTTTGTATGTTACACTTAAAAAAAAACATTTCATAAATGGAAAGTATCGTTTTTTTTTACAAAATTAAAATAATTTCCAAAAAATTGGAAAAATATCCAGCGCGGCACCTCCGACAGTGAAATTCGGAAAATGATTTCAGCCAAGAAGAAAGCAATAAAGAACTCTTTCTCCAGCAATGTATATATATAAGCGTTTCACAAAGTGTTCACAGCAAAGTAGAAGCAAGATTTCGCGAACTGTTTAAAAAGGAATTCTAAGCTCAACTCCATCAAAATTACTCGAAAAACGTGTTCATCATATATCCGAATTATTCGAATTTTTTGAGAAAAACCAAAAATGCAGTTTTGTTATAATCACTTATTACATAAAATTGACCATGTTTAATTGAAATCGTTAAAGCCGTTTTCGAGAAAAATCCAATAACTCGAAACCGTTATATATGGGAGGTATAATAATATAATCGAGATATTCAAAAACAACCCTGGAAATTACAAAAGAGTAATCTGTACCAAATTTCAAGCAAATCCGTCAAGACGTTTAGGCTGTGGCTCTCTGTACAGATGGACGCACAGACGAACAGACGAACAGACGAAGAGACGCACAGACCGACGGACGGCAGACGAAAAAAACTTTGTTTGATTAAAACCTCAATTTTTTTTTTTTTTTTTTTTTTTGACACAAAACCAATATCTACTTGCCCTTTAGAGCAAGTAAAAATACTTTCAAATAATAAATTAATTCGCAATCATTTGCGTTATTGTTGAAGGTGCCCGCCCACTTTCGGAGAAGCCCCTTGGTTAGGGCACATTCGACACTCTTCCATTTTTTTTTCAAAACCTTAAAATAAATAATTGTTTCAAAAAGCTCAAACTTGGTCAATGTGTTGAAAATAATTTAAAAAAACAAAAACATCGGAGCTATGCTGCGTTTACTCCTAAGGTGCCGACTCTACCCTACTAAATTTAATAAATCAATAAACATTAACTATAAATGATTCTATGTTAATTGCTTAATATGCATGTATGTACCTTTATGTAATAATTCTATATTGTTATTAATATATTCAATTTATAATAATTTATTATTTATTATATTATTTGTTTATTAAAAGATCCATTTGAATAGAACAAATTCCTTCAAGTGTTTTTATTGCTGTATATGATTCCTTAGTTTTCCAGATAAATAAAAAAAGCCGAAAAGCGACCAGTGTTGCCGTTTTCTCAGGAATTCACGAATGTATTTGTTCGCATTTTTGACTAAAGCATACTTTGGTGACAATTGTCACCAGGTGAATTCCTGGTGATTCCAAATACAAATACAACACTGGTCGCTTTTCAGCTTTTTTTATTTATCTGAAAAACTAAGACTTATATCAAAATAAGTTGGGTAATTTTTTTTATCAATTTTCCCATAAATTTTATATCTATTTTAAATTTATTAATTTAAATGTTAATTTTAATTTAATTTGATTATTTATTTTGTTTTTTTTTTTACAAAAAAATTGTAAAGCCTTAGTTTTTGATAAGAAAAATATCTACTTATTATGTATAATTGTATATCTACAGCAAATTTATCATGACAACTGTTGGCTTTTTTTTTAACTTTTTGTTTGTTTTTCAAATAAATTAAATAAAATCAACAAAGTACACAATGAAGTCTTTTGATCAAGTTGGTTGTCCGTAAATTAGATTAACTCAAACTTATCAACTTAGTGCCGACGTACAGAATGCATATTTTACCATACACCTACTACATACATATATTGCAAATGAAAATAACTTTTACTGTATACTTTTAACCATATTTTATTTGCGTGACGAAAATGACATGGTTGAAGAGTTTAAGAAATATTTAAAATTATTCTTTTCACCAACTTAATGGAAAACTGCACTGTGTCTACAAAATTGAGCTTATTTGCTTTACACATGATAAGTTTTAACATATTACCAAACCACTTACCTTTTTTTTTTTTTGTAAGTTTTACAAAGTTTGAAAAAATCATCAATGCAGTTGTAAACTTCATACCCGCACTCACAACGCTCACTGCCCTCAATACTATTCTTACACGCTTCCAAAGCCATGGTCATATTAAACTTTCCTTCCAAAGTAAAATTATGCCTAGCTTCTTCATATTTCAATGTACAACCATCAATTAAATTCATAGCTTCTAAAATACAAGTTCCAAAACATTTCATTTTAGGTGTAATTTCAGTTGACTGTGCTCGATTTAAAAACGCAGTTGCTTCATTCTGTGTCATCTCCACGGCTTGCATACAATTTTTCGCAGAATTTGTATTTCTTACAATGCACTTTGAATAGAATTTTATTTTAATTAAGAATATGATTCAATATTTATTAGAATCAACCTACCTGCAACACAAATACAATAAGAACTAATACAATTATTTTGCTAGTCATGTCTGACTTAACTATAGTCTAACTATTTCGCAGTAAAAATGAATTTTTATTGTTGGAGTAACACCTAATATATACCTACCTACACCAGTAAAACAATGCATGCACAACTTTTTGATTTTAATTGGGAATAAATTGACCAGATTTTGTATTTTTTAGGAAAATAAATCATTTTCTATCTAATCGATGTTTTGGTAGCCTGAATGTGACAAGGCAACTAACTGGAAACTATTCATTTGCTTTGACAGTTATTCATTTATTTATGTATCTTTTTTTTATTTTTACATGAAACTATTTCTGAATAGGTTAATTTAGTGTTGTGATTTTCTTGGTTTTTGTTTAAATATTTTATTGTTCAAAAAGGCAGAGGTTTAATTAAATAATTTATAGGAAGACACATTTTTCTTGGTGTTTTAACGTCTATTAGACTTTTGAGGAAAGAACGTGTCGAGTGACATGTTAATTTGTTTCAATTAAAATATAACTCAGTTAATTGTCATTAAAAAAGTTAACAAATGTTCAAAGTGTTTTGGAAGAATTTTATGCACACACTGCCACATTGTTTTCGTCTCATTTACAAACCCATTTTCACCACTTCCGTTCTCAAACTTTCGAAAGAACCACTGACAGCCCGTTTTCTTTTGCCGATTATGTCAATATCATCAGCTTAAGCAGGGGGTCAAGCAATGAGCACTTCTGGTGTTTGCTTCTGAGGCTGTACGATAGCGAATTACTCTGTATTAAACCCTTCTCGACACCAAAGTGATCGGTGATACTCTGATGGCAGGGTCCTCCTGGACAAGAGAGAGAGTTTAATAGAGCTGTTTATGAGGCCGTGAAAACCATAGCGGCCTAACTGATTTCTTATTTTTTTTATTTTTAAGTCGAAAACTTGTAATTATGGTTACGAAAATTATTTTCTTTTGAAACAGTTATTAATGTGATATATCAAAAAGTACAACTTTTTCAAAAACAATTGAATTCTGCTAATGTAAACATTAGTTTTGGACTTTACAAAAAAGTGAAAAAAAACAGTTAGACCACTCTGGTTCTAACGGCCTTATATTTGGGTAGTCTCTGTATAGCCCTGTCCCTTATAGTGCATTCATAAGGGAATTTAAAGTCGAAAAAGAGTGATATTTATTGATGTAGGTAGAAAATTTTTCTATGATCTGTCAGAATGAAAAAAATTGATAGTTGTTTTACTTTCCCGCTTTATACCACACTGATAGGAACGCATGAGGTTGTTGGCTAAAGGTTTTAGGTAGTCAAACGAAACAGCCGACAAAAGCTTATAGGCGATGTTGGAGAGACTTTAAACCTCTGTAGTTGTGCTTGCGTCAGTTCAGAGAATCTAATTTCTTTTGGATATGGCACTTTATTTCGAGTTTCCATTCATTGGGTAAACTTTTTTCCATGCAAATTGTACAGGTGAGTTCTTGACATGAACACCATACTTGGTGTATGCTCAATGCTCCTGATCAAGCCATCACTCTCTCTGTCTTAGTTTTGTTGTTAAGCCACCTACACTTGTTTTTTTTTTGCGACGTGAGTTTGAATACCATTATTCTAATTGTTATAAGTCAAGTGATTGGATATTTTGGCCATCAACATCCTAAAAGAACGGGTAGTTCTGCCTCACAACGGATAGTTGGCTGTCTTTGTTGTTCAAATGCTTTGATATTTTTTTTTTCAGCACCAACTGCATATTCCCATTTTATCACCGCAAACTTCTGTGTTGCGGTATATATCTTTGCCTTTTCTTTATCCCCCAGTGTTAACTGGAATTTCTGAGAATATGAGAATAATAACAATCTTATTCTTAATATAATGTTCTATTATATTCTTCTATTCTTTCTAGTGCCGTGCAAGTAGCATTAAAGAGACCTTAGGTCTTACGGGCATATAAATATATTTAAAAAGTGTTATTATTTATTTATCATTATTTCTATTTTTAAGTGTAGGACTTTATAATGGAAAAATTCACCTTAAAAATCATTTTATGCTAAACATAAATTTGGATTTTCCCTTAATATTATTAAAAAAAATAATAATAATAATGCGACCCTTTATTTCTTTATGACATTTTGTTATCATCAATTTTAAACCATAATTTCAAACTTTTTTTAATTTTATTATACCTCAAAATTGGAGCTCCGTACAATAATTGAAAAAAACATTTCTAAATAGTTGTTTTTCTCTAATTTTTTCTTTCAGTCCTTGAACCTGCCTTCCCGCCACGCGATGTTACAATTAAACGAGGTGTCGATGCAAATGGAATTTACGAAATGCTTAGCGAAGTTGGCAGGTGAGTTCGTCTACAAAACATATTTTGAAGCTAAAAAACTAGACGCAAAACTTAAATATTTTTTTATTTCTTTTTCTTACTCAGGGGGAAATTTGGCACTGTCTATCGTTGCTCTGAGAAGGCCAGTGGATTGAAATTGGCAGCAAAATTTGTACCTATACCAAAACGCGAGGACCGCCGAAATGTGGAGCGTGAAGTGGAAATAATGAACTCGTTGCAGCATCATCTCATCATACAGTTGTATGCTGCGTACGAATATCAGAAAATGATGTGTGTCGTCCTGGAATTGTAAGGATATCTACATGTTAAAGAAAATAGCTTAACACACCGTTAGAAACAAAATGAAAAAAAAAATTACAAACAAAAACAGAACAAGCACACAACTTTTCCACATTTCCCTTGAAGCACATGTTGCATGAAAAAAGTTGCAGAAAAAAACTAGGAGAAAGTTTGTTCATTCTACTATTTGAGTAAAACGAGAGTACCTATAACGAAGTTGGGAACCTTTGTAGAATGCTTTTTTTTTTTGTTCGTTTTTGAAAGTTCTTTCTAGCACACGGGTTTGTTGGACATTTACTAAGGTTTTTTTGTTTTTATTGTTGTTGCCCCACCCTTTTGTTTCCGCACGTCTAGTTGCAAATTAAGTCCTTCAGGGGTGCAAATAGGGTTAGAACTTTGTCAGACATTTTGTATTTGCACCAAACCATATAAATAGTACACATTCAATGGAGTGCAAAGTTCAGATTAATTTAAAGTGGATAACTATGTTTTTGAGAAATGTATTTAGTTACGATACAAATATAGTTTGGGGAGGACACTTCTCTTTATCTGGTTTTCGTGCAATATTTGCAATATACAATTGAAAAGTTGAGATAACAAACAAAAAAAAAATTACTTTAAGGTAAGATGGTTTTTTGAGCATGAAAGCTGTAACCAACTACTATTAGAACGTAAAAGCATATTTAATACTACGCTTTTTTTCGCTTAAAATATTAAACATAATACACTGCACTGCATATACTTTCAAACTTTATAATAATGCGATTTGTTAATTACAATTAGATGCTAGTTTAGATTAGAAGAGTGGTAGATGGTAGTATTTTGCGACTCAAAAATCATAAAATTATAAAATTAAAACAATCATATTGAAACAGACAATTTTAAGTGTAGTTCCTGCGTAAAAATATTTGTATATGATTTTGTGTAAAATTTGCTAGTGCCCTAATTATATCAAATTCTAATTGAATCTGGATTCAAATTCACAAAGATTCATAATACATATTTTATATGAAATTGAATCCTCATGCAATTCCATTCGATCTATAAAATCGCTCTTCGAAATGATAATATAGGCTAGAAATCGTAAAAACAAATTTATTACGATGATGTAATGTCTGTCGTGTCCATATCTCAAGCTACAGCCTGAACCACTGAAGGGATATTCTTCAAATTTGGTATTCAAAGGTGGGGAAATTAAATTTTTTTTTAGGACCAAAATTTCTAGGTTTGTTTAAGAAAAACAATTTTTATGATTGGGGTCTACTTGATCCATGACTAGAACAGACAAAAAAATATTGAAAACAATTTTCATAAGAAATAATATTTTTTTCAATTTTTTACATTCTAAGATTTTATTTAAAAAAAATCAATTAATTTTGTTTTTAATTTTAAGTGTGAAACACATTTTGTCAAAAGTCTTGAAACTTGATACCATTGATTTTTAGAAAAAATGTATTTTAGACGTCTGATTTTGAAGAAAAAAAAATCAGATAAAATTTGAAAACTATTTTATATGAAACAAATAGGCCTTATATTTAACTCTGTTGTGGTTTAATATTTTGCTGTTGAGAAAATTTCCCACGGAAAAGAGGATTCCAAAATTGAAACCCCCTTCTTTTTCCAACTGTTTTAGATTATTTTCATTTAAAATAATTTGTGTTAATAAGCATTAATTTTTTTAATATACATAATTTTAAGTCAACATGTAATAATTGGACGCTCAATTGGTTTTTGAGTTTTTGAAATACTCCAAAAAACATAAATAATGTAAGTTCCAAGAAAAAAATTGTACTGATTTTTTTTTATAATTAAAAACTATTTATGTGTTAATTTACAACGCTGATCGCTATTTTGTTCTTACGTTTTAATAAAAATAGTACCTTATAACGCAAACTTTTGAAAAATTAAGTTTGAATGAGTATATTTTTGTAATCTTTTTAGTGGAGTAACTAAAGCTTAAAATATAGCATTATCTTTTGAAAAATAGTCACAAAAACATTTTGACATTAATTTTTTTCAAAATTTTGAGTTTAAAAATCATTTTGTTGGATATCAACTGTTTGTTCGATTAATTTTATTTTAAACATATAATTTGATCTTTCTTTAACTCCGTTTTATTTCGATAATTTTTTTTTTTTTGCGCTCAGTCAAGTTTTGAGAAAATTTCCCCTCCCTCCCATTCAGAATGGGTGAAAATAGACTCCTATATTCACTGGTTGATTTCCTTAAGTAGACCTGGAAAATTTGTGCCATAGTTTATTTTATAAAACTTTAACAAATTTTTTTCATAAAAAAATGTTTGTTCACAAAAATCTTATTGTTAAGTTTAAAAAAAAATAAGATTAGATCGGCAATTTTGAACTGTTAACTGTTAATATATTTATGAATACCAACGTTCAAAAAAAATCATCCAATTTGGAGCAGTTTTGCCCGGTTCCGAAATAATTCGAAATAATTTGTTTTGACTACTTTATTTTTCAAAATTTTGAGTTTGAAGATTATTTTCTTCCAAAAACTATGGAAGTTGTAAGTTTTTGTTGTAGTAGGTACATAATTATTGTTACATAAATATTGTTACAAGTCAAATATTTTTAAAATATCAAAACATTTCAGACGTTGTATAATATTTCATAAGTACATCAAAATCCTCGAAATGTATAAAACTGAAAACAAATTTTCTCCTTTCTCCAAAAACAGCCCCACCAAAAATAAAACAGCAACTTTTTTGATTTGTGTCTCTACTAACCCCATCAGCTTTTTAAATGTTTCTTTTTTATTTCTCAACAGAGTTGAAGGTGGTGAACTTTTTGATCGTGTCATTGATGATGAATTCGTCCTCACAGAACGTACCTGCACAGTGTTCATACGACAAGTTTGTGAGGCCATGCAATTCATCCATCGGAATAACATCCTCCATTTGGACCTTAAGCCTGAAAATATCCTCTGCCTCACAAAAGAAGGAAATCGCATCAAAATCATCGATTTTGGGTTGGCCAGAAAGTTTGACCCCGACAAGCGATTGCAGGTATATAATTTCTATAAATCTAAACCTTTAAATTATTTCAACAGACCTTACCACACCACAAATTACGAATGTCTACCGCTATTCTTTGCCAAAAATGGAATTTGACTTTTTTTCATTCACACATTATTCGCAGTTCCTTCAAGTGGCAAATTAATTGCTATCATGAAGAAGGTTTTTTGGAATTTCAAAATCAAATTTCTTTTTGGCAATGCCAGGGTGCTTATCCCATCCCGATCCCTCATTTTCTCTCTCCCCATACTCATATCTACCACAAAACCAGAATTTAAGGCTTAAATGCAAACCCTTTTCTGATTTTATTACAGATCCTTTTTGGAACACCCGAATTCGTGGCCCCAGAAGTTGTTAATTTCGACTGCATAACTTATGGAACAGATATGTGGAGTGTCGGTGTTATATGCTATGTTCTGTAAGTACATATAGGAAAAAGGCGACCTTTCCCTTTTCATATATAAAATATGCTTAACTTTTCACACAGTCTTTCGGGTTTGTCACCCTTTATGGGCGAGACTGATATTGAAACAATGGCAAACGTAACGATAGCCAAGTATGACTTTGAAGATGAAGCCTTTAGTAATGTATCCCCAGAGGCTTTGGATTTCATATCAAAGTTACTAGTCAAGGATTGCAGGTGAGAGGACTAATTGGCGGGACTTTATATGAAGGCATTCAGCTCACGTTGCTATAAACAACGCAAGTAAATGTGTAACCCGTGTGAAGAGTGCTTTCCTCTATAATGTTGCTCTGTTAGTTGCTAATTAAAATTTTCCATTCATTCATCTCAACCTTAATGTATAGCACCAGGATGACTGCCACAGAATGCTTGGAGCATAAATGGTTGAAACGAAGACCGAAACCACCTCCAATTGTTTCACCCAAACCAACAAATGTACCCCCGGCGAAATTAAAAGCATCCACACCGTCACCTGTGCCAGCTGATGTTATTGAGGATGTTAGAGAGGTTAATAAGGTGAGGATTTTTGAAAAGAAAACAAAAAAATAAAATAAGTTTTACCACTTGAAGCCGGATTCTTTTGAGCACAAAGGGTTCTTATTTCAGACAAAAGGACTGGAACATACAAAGGATAATTTAAAGAATTTTATTGAACGGTGGGAGGAACATCCCAACAGTCCGTATGTGTTTGATGCTGAGGAAAATGTTATTGCACCTTTAAGAGACTCACGAACAGGAAGCATATCCTCATCAAGAGGTAAGTTTTGCTCTTGAATAATTTAAATAAATTATCTATCCACTATGCGCAGCAAAATCAGCTAGACAAAGATATAGAAATTAATTGCTTATTTTTATTTTTATTCCCTTGCACTTAGTCGGTTTGAGGTGGTACGTATTTATGATTTAAAAATCCAGGTTGGTTTTAAAAGTAAACTGTGGTTGGGTTTTAAAATAATTAATATATTTTAAGTATATAATCACTTCATTCGTAAATGATAAAATAAATCTGTGGCGTAATAGGCAGAACAACTTATGTAAGTCTATTTTCGAAAAAAAGGATTTTTTCGAAAGATTATGAATCCTTGCTGCGTCCTAAATGAGTTACATAATTTAAACAAAATCATAATAATTAAGCTGAATTAACACATTTTATAACAACACAAGTCCAATTTTTTACAATTTATTCAGGCAAAAAATATTAAGTTGTCAAATTTCCACCAAAAAAAAACAATTTTTACTAGTTTTTTTTTCAGACAATAGGAAGAAGAAGAACAATTTAATACAATGTGCTTAGAATGAAACCTAAACTCTTTTTCAAAACTTTTAATTAATATTTAATATTAAAACTTAGTTTACGCAAAACAAAAGAAGCTAATTTGTGAATCCATTGAAATCGAACTAGTACGAGTACTCTTAGTGCGTACAACAGCCTTATAACGTAAACTCCTATTTTCAGTGAAATGGGGGTATTTTTTAGAAAATTCCCTTCCAATGGTGCTACAGCAATAAAATTTAACATGAACGTTTAATTTGACATGACAAACAAAAAACGAAAGAACGAATCGAAATATTTTAGTTAAAAGGGTGTTTTTTTTTTTTAAGTGAGAAAAAACGTTTGTACGAGTACAAAAACACCCTATGAAATTAATGGTAGATTTAAAAAAAAATGGTAGATTATTCCGATGTTCATTAGAATCAAGAATAAAAAACAGCACATGAATATCATTGGTCAAAGGTTACTTCTTTTCAATTATACTGATTTTATATTCGATTTTTTCAGGTCTTAGCTACAACATATTACATTTTGGGAAATTGCTATAGACGAGTTTTTTAATGGTGTCAAATTGCCTCATTTTTACTAACATGTCAGGGAAACACAAATAAAGTCAAAATGAGGCAATTTGACACTCATAAACACGTCTATGACAATTTCCCGAAATTTTCCAAGTTATAGCTAAGACCTGAAAAAATCGAATGTAGAATCAGTATAATTTAAAAAAAAAGAGCCTTTGACCAATGATATGCATGTGCATGTTAAATCTACCATTAATTTCACAGGTCGGTTTAGTACACGTTACACAACGTTCTTTCTCGCTTAAACAAAACAAATCTCTTTAGACCAAAATATATCGATGCACTCTTTTGGTTCGTGGTTTTTATTGCCAACAAAACGTTAATGTCAAATTTTATCCCTTTTCAACCATTGGAAAGGGGTTTTCTGAAAAATAACCCCAAGCTTATTTTGACATTTAAATGATCACCCAAGGACCATAAGTTGAATATTATATAGGGAAACCTAAAATTGTAATATTGACGCAGTTTTTTTCAAGATAATGGTTAAACCCAAAATTGGATTCATTGGGACTTTTGGAATTTAAGTAAGGACATTGCTCCGAACAATTTTTACCAATAAAAATGCTGTAAAGTCAAAACTTAAATACCCTGGTTTACTAGGTTAAAACATTTGTGTTTGTTTGGCATGAAACTAAGCTAGAATTTTTCAAAGGAATTTTGTATTCTGAAGTACGAAAATTATAAAATACCGTTATTTGACGTAGTCTTACAACACAGTGCAAGACAAAAATTAGTTCCTTTAGGGTTTAGGATTGGTGACAACAAACTCAACGTATACTGTCACAACTAAGGAAATGTTAAAAATAAGAACATCTTGTGAATATTCAATTTTCCATTAACGTTTTGTTGAGATTTTTGTAAAAATAAAGAACCTGATGCAATAGAGTCTTTCTGACTTTGAATTAATAAATTTTGACACAAATGATGTTGAGTTGTCTAATAAGGTAATTTTTAGACAACTCAACATCATTTGAGGTAAAATTAATCGTTTATGGTGTATACGATTAGTTTTTTACTCATTAAAAAATATCAATAGTTTTGTTAAATAGGATATTCTTAAGTGACTTTGAAATCAAGTCAAATTTTGTTGTCTGATATTTATTAAAAAATCAAGTTCTTAAATGTCGTGGCCCTTAATTTGGACTTTCATAGTTTGTGGTTAAACCTTGAAAATTGAGTTAAATATGCAATTTATTGAAAAATATTGCATAATACAGAACACCTCTAATCAGAGTTAAATCAAGACGATACAAGTAGGTACTGCGAAAATGTAAAAGTAATGTCAAGGTGCTAAAATTTTGGCATAACTGTTTCATTTATCACGCGAAGCAAGAATCAAAAGAGCCTATAAAATACCTAAGTATGTGAGAAAAAGTACCTAAGGAAAAGAAATATGAAATTTGAACGAGGCCACTTAATCTCCTTTGCCTGCGATGTGAATAGAAGAGGTTGTAGCATCTTTTTGTTTTATGCAGATGGAGCATAAAAAATGACGTCGTTTAAAGAACAGAGCTATTCACTTTGTTAGACACACTTAAATTACTTCTAAGATTTGTTATTTTGTTCAATAAAATGGGTAGGGTACGTGGATATATTTTTATAAAACAAATAACATAACTTACAACTTAGTGCAAGACACACATCGGTAGTTTTTTTCTTTTTTATGCCTTCCATGCAAAAACCTATACATTTTTTGGTTCACTTGAATAGATGTTTGTCTGAACCTCCAAAGAAAGCTGCTCCACAGTTTGACTTCTCATAAATAATTTAAATATGTTTGCCCCATTCAAAATGTATCTCTTTAAGGCCTTCTCCATCATTGGATAAATATTTTAAAATTTATCTTCCTCCATATAAAAATTAAAAAATAACTCTTCAAATATAAATAATATTATGTGAAACAATAAAAATTGGTTGATAGTTGTGCAAAATAGAAGTGTAAATATTGTGGAAAATAAATATAAACGAAGGGTGCAAGAAACTATATCAAAAAGTGTTTTTTCGAACTGTCAAAATAAATTATATTGAAAACCGATAATGTTTCGAAACAAACTTGTTTCTAACTTGTTTTCAATTTGGACCATAACTTTTGAGATATCCTGTACAAGTTAAGTTCGAGTAAAATGGGTAAAAATAATTTTTTTTTATCAAGAAGGACCTTAATTTTAAGAGAAATTTCGACCATGAATACTTATTTCAGTATATATAGCTGTAATTTCAATAAAAAAATCTCCATATGACTTAATATGACTTAGAAACCCTCTAAAGCTTTTTTGATCGTTCAGAACCTTTTTTCTTAATTATTAAGATTCAAATGACACCCATCATTCTGCATATGTATTTCAAAAAATAAGAAAAAACTGTTTTCACTTCACCCTACATTAGGGTGGCGTATGTACCTGCATAAGTATACTCCCAAAACTGTTTTTTTTTTATATATGAACAAATTAAAAACCCAAAGCATAATTATTTGTCGAGTGCATCTAACTAAGTGAATCATTGCACATACACTGGCCGACAAAATTCTTCGTAGGACGAATTTTTTACCATTCTATAAAGTCAATTTTATTCTTATACTTTGCATATTCGCCAAGTTCATTAATTTTGTTCTTGATTTTTACAAAGTACCTATCCACACTGCAAAAAGCAATCGTATGGATACTTTTGTCGGCCACTGTACTTCAAATTTCCTCAATTTTTTTATATGATTTTGGCACACATGTCAAATATAATTTTTTTACCGAAATTAAAAAAAAAATTAAGATTTTGTTTAAAAATGTCTTTGTTACCCTAAAATCATTTAAGCTGTACAAATTTCGAGGCTGATTTTGATTTTTGTTTCGTATGGCAAATCAAACATTGATGAAAATTAATTTTAAAGGGCTCCTCGTTTTAGTTCCGTAAACCAACCAAAAGGCGGGGAAACCCCTGTAAAACCCAATACATATTATTACTGATTCTCATTAAGTTGTACGTGTACTAAAGTATACATAAAATGCGGGTTTGACTATTTTGCGAAGATTGCAAAAGATTTTTCTTACCCCGTATTCCGTAAGCTAGTCTACATATATTTATTAACAGAATTTAAAAGAAAAACTTCATACCATTTTTTTTTTGTTTAAAAAAAAAAATCTTAAATCTGTTTCCTATGTAAGTCTTACTTAATATATTTACAATTAACTAATACCTTGCATATCAAAAGGTACCTATTTGCTTTTAAAACTTGTACTACATAATAACAAAAAGTTTATACAATCAGTAGTGCCTCTTATTTCTGTACTACTTATTGTTTTTTTCTTAAATTTTAAAATAAACTTAACCAAATGGCCAACCCAGTATACTTTGCAGTGAATTAAATTTGTTTACTGCTGGGTTGAAATTTTAATTAAATTTGTGAAATATTTTATGCATATTATTTATGAATTTTATAAATTAATAAAACCATAAAACAATTGTTTCAAAATTTCAAAAGATGAATTTGAAAAATAAATTGAATAATTAAAGAGATCAAAAGTCATCATATACCTACTTTATATGTACATGTGTTTGACTGATCGGAAGAGTATTAAATATTTTATTTTTAAAAATAATTTACTTCAAGATCAACCCCCTGTTTATTTATCGCTTATAATATTTCTTTTCTAACACCATTTCGTACTGTATATTTTCAGACTCAAGCTTTTAAATTTAATTACTAAAGGAAATAGTTTAAATAAGATGGATGCTGCCGTTAATGGCTTATTACACAACATGTATGTCACAAAACCAAAGTTTTTGAATTTTTGTTGGTTTTTGAGAGGAAGTTTTAATGCTTTTTTATAAAGATGAAATTTGAATTTAAAATAAATTAATTAATTAAAATAAGAAAAAACTGGAAGTATTAACGCTTCACAATATAAATCCGCACACTTCACAGTTTAGTTTAAAAAAAAAATAATTCACAATATCTACACAAATTTTCGCACCAGATTTCTAATTTATTTTGTTTTTTTTTTTATAAGAAATTGAAAAAATGCTTTGACATGATGTCATGGTCACCTGTCGAGGCGGCTTATTTTAATAAGCTTTTTTAAGTATTCAGCTTTTTGTAGATAACAAACTTACACAAGAGTTACATAATTAACACCGAAAACTTTGACTAATACTTTATGTTTAGAATTGTAAGTAGGACATGTATTATTATAAATATTTTGTATTCTTACTAAACTATTCTTACCACACAGGGTAGGATTAAACAAATTGTGGACATGTGAGGAAGACTTTAGGCATAGTCCAATAGTCCAAGCAATTAGACAACTACGTAATATTAACTTTTACTGAAGTTTTGGCAAAGTTGGATTTAATACAGGTATTTTATTATGGAGAAGAGTCTTACTCCCCCGTTTATCCATGAGGGCAATTCTCTTGAAAGCAAGTTAAAACTACATTACAATTTGAGAACTTTAACTTTTATGATAGTCAGAAATAAGGTTTTTTTGTTTATAAGGTAAGTTATTTAAATCAAATTTGTTTTCAAAAGTATAATTTCAAACTCAAAAATTAGAA
Organism: Meliscaeva auricollis; assembly: GCA_948107695.1. Lineage (NCBI taxonomy): Eukaryota > Metazoa > Arthropoda > Insecta > Diptera > Syrphidae > Meliscaeva > Meliscaeva auricollis. The sequence goes on along the minus strand of OX403619.1, from coordinate 35,540,603 downwards.
TAAAAAGGTAAATTTGAAAACAATATATATATGGGCTAAGGGCCCACAGCAATTTTTGTGATTGAGTGATAGCATAAAATAACTGCACGGTTAAAAATATTGGGGTACTTTTCAATATTTTTTGACTTGCATATTTTTCCGCATCAGAAATTTATTAAAATTTAATACACGACAAATATTAAAATGTTTCAGTTTATACAAAATATATTAAAATTTAATATATGTAATTCAATTGTATTACTTTTCAATACAAGTTTTATTAAAAGCCTTTAAAAATAATATTCTTTCCTTTTCTCTCTTTATTATTCGATCTTCTATCTAAATTCTTAAAAATGAAGCACAACGTGCATTATTTTGTAATATTAAAATGGTGATATTATTATCTTTATTATGTTTTTCGCAATGTGAAGTCAAATCTTATGGTAGTTTGAATTTTATGAGTAATTTATACATCGTACTTTGAAAAAACCCAAAGCGTTGAAAATATAAATTTTATTACAAAAGTATAAGAATGTAATACAAAATACATAGATTTAAAAAAATCTAATATTTACAGAATATTAAAAAGTAATATTCACTGTATTGCATACGGCTGTAATACAAAGGCTGTTTTAAAAAGTAAGCCAACATTTTTAACCGTATGGTAGTGTGAGATAGATACTTAATTTTTATAAATAAAATAGGAAAATGTGTACACTATGGCGTATACGTACTTTTTGTATAAAAATATCATTTTTTATTACAAGATAATTCTTTTTCCACGCACCCTCTCACATAAATTATTGTCTTTTTGCTGCTAACTTTGCCGCAAACTTGTGATAACATGTGTACCAAAAACGGTACACAAAAAACCACTCTTCTATAAATACAAAACATAGTTACATCAGGTAATGTATGTATGTTAAATAACAAAGGTCTATTAAAATAACAATTTTATAATTTTTGTTGCTATCTTAATCTATTTTCCCAAACAAAGTGTGTTTTAAGATAGAAATCCACAAAATAATGTGTTTAGACCAAAAGGCAGGAGTATACTTTTAGTTTTATATAAATAGATGCAATTATTCTTAGTGAAAAACGTAATAGTATAAGGCACTTTATAAAACTCTTCTTTCGTATATGTCGGACACGTGGCAAAGCTGTCAGACACTTGAAGCAGCATTGAACAGGTTTTCTTTTTTTAATTATTCAGTTTTAAATCCAACTATGACAAAACATTTACGATGGACAATTTTCAAGTTTTCTTAATATGAAAGGTAAGGTAGGTACTCAAACTCTAGACTAAACAGTAGTAAATTAAGTTTCATGTACGTTACGCCAAGCAAAACAGGAAATTGTGTTGCATGTACATGGTACGGTCAATTTCTCAAGCATTTTTATCTATACCAAAAAAAATATATTGAAATAATAAATAATGAAACTTATAAAAACTCAATTTTTCATCAGATTTGCATTTTTTTCGCTTTGGCGGAACTGATAAATAAAAGATTTATTACTACCCCAGTCATTCAAGATATTCCAGGTCACAAAAAAATGCACTGCAGTGAGTTTTTCGAATATTGTTTTATGTATACAAAAGTGTTCAACCAAGTTTGCAGTTTCGAAAACATATTCCCATTTTTTTTTTTAGTTTTTTTTTACTTCTAAAAGGTGCATTATTTAGAATCAGCATTATATTAATAAGCTGCGACTGCAGTTTTTTCAAGATGGTGGCCAAACCCTAAATGGGATTCGTTGGGACATTTTTGATATGAGTGAGAACATTACTCCCAAGTATTTCCGTCAATAAAAATGTTGTTAAGTATTTTATCTGGGTAAGTTTAAATTCCCCGGTCTATTAGTCACCTTTTTTTTTTGTAGCTACCAATTAAAGTTCAACAAAAGGAATATTTATCTTTTGTAATTGTTAAAAGAAATATTATGATCACAAAAAAGTTAACTATAAAAATATTACTCTCACGCCACATTGACCCAACTTTATAAAAAAAGATATAATTAGTAATTCTATTTTGAGTTATCAAATAAAATAAATATAGCAACCAACCAAACAGAGTAGTTTAATATTTATCGATTTCGACTGGACTAGCCCTAAAAAAAAAATTCTTTTGGCCAAAATATTTCCATTCAACCTTTTCATTCTTATTTTTTATGGCAAAAAATATTTAAACCAAATTTTATCACTGTACCCACTGATCCCAGTGATTGAACGAATGTGTACTTTCGCAGCCTCCATATCGCCTTATTAAAAGCTCTAATTCGGTTAATTAAAGAGCAACTATAGTTTGTCCAACAAATATTGACAGTACACATCTTGTGGGAAAGCTTTTTTTAAGCTTATTTCATGCGATAGGCTTATGTAATACGCTGCAACCAAACTGAGATGCAAATGTCCTATTTTCTTTGTTACTGACAATCTTTGTTGGACGGAGTATAAATACCTGTTGCACTGAAAATATGAACTGTGTATACTGTGCACTCATAAATAGAACTTTAAGCTTACTCTAGAGTTGAGTATAGATATATGGCTTTTGCTTTGGTCCTTGGCGCGCATGGTAAGGCGAGAACAGACTAAGCGATGCTTAAGCCGAACGCGAAGCGATACGAGATGTCAATGCTCATTTTTAATGCGTTTCCACATTAACAACTTCAATGTCTCATGAACCACATTTGATTTACGAAATTCAATTTGACCAGTGTCCGTGAATAATTTTTTATTCAAAAATTACGATTTATTACAAGGCGTTTCATTGCCCCCACATAAAATTGATTTTTTAATTCCCTACCCCCAAAAATATCTTTTATGAAAATTATTTAATCTTCACTGTCGTGTGAATCATATTTGATTCACAAAATTTCATTTAATCTTTGTTTGCAAATGATTTAAAAAAACATTGATTTTACAAGGTGTTTCACTGGTCCCATACCAAGTCAGATACGTCATTTTGCCAAAAACGTTGCGAAATAATTAGAAAGATTTCTCCGTAGATCAAACGTAATTTTCTTTCCTTCTGATCTTGTGTAATAATATAAAGCTTATCTTCGTCCAAACCTCGTGTATAATTCTCACATCTGAACTCCTAAAACCCACTTGAGCTTCATTTGGACGTAACTGTAAATTACGACGGTGAGTAAGTACAGCCTAATAAAGTCAATTTTGCCATTTTTGTTTTAGTTTTTCGCTGTTATTGCATAAATATTTACAGTTACAGGAAAAATGTGCATAACAAATTTGTAGTAAATTATATTTCCAATAAATAAGATCTTACAAGCAAATCTGTAAAGCTGTTAAATGATTCTCGAATTCAACAAAACAGCAAGTCGTAAAAAAGGTAAAAGTTTATTATCTCGAGAAGTAAAGATATTTTTGTAAAAACTTTTTATATTAAATTTATATGCTACAACTTTGCTATTCACATTTTTTTCCTCTAGCTGCAACCGTTTCTGCAACAAAAAAAAAATCATGAGCAAATTACTTTAACTTTTTAGTTTTTTGGGTTTTCTTCCAGAAATGGCTACAGCTACAGCAAATCTATTGATACTTGAAATACGCTCTAATGTATGCACATACATATATACTTTAGTGAACACAATAACATCTCTTGACCAAAAATTACGGTACCTACCGGTTGTAGAAAAATAAATTTTTTTCAGATTTTTTTTAATTCTGAGTTTCTCTTCATGACTCAATCAATTTCAACCATTTTTTACATGAAAGCTTTTTTTTTACTAAACATTATTACGGCAATAATGTTTAGTAAAAAAAATTTCGAAAATTATTTTTTTGGATTTAAAAAAAAATTGATTTTTTTTTTTCAAAATCGTTTTTTCACCAAATAATATCTTAAAAATGGCGTTCCAATGTTTTTTTTAATAACGTCCTTGAAAAATTTACGTGGAAAAAATAGTTTTTTTTTTCTAAAATGGCTCTAACGATTTTCAAATTAATTTTTTCTAAAAATGTATCATTATAGAATAAATCAAATTGCACACTTTGTTTTTAGGTTAAATTCATTTAACAAGCTGTTTTAGTCATTTGAAAATCGAATTTTATGCTTTTTTAATATATTTTCTAAAACTGCATTTACAAATTTTTAATTAAAATGGCTTGGCATATATAGTAACTTTATCTATAAGAGCAAGTACGTGCGACCCAGTAGTGCATTTTATTTATCACTATATTTACAAACAGTGATCAGATCAAATAGCTTATTGTATTTCTCCTATTCAAAATTCCTCCCTAATAATCGAGCTTTCGGAAATGCCAATCATCATCAGCTCAACAGAGATTATTTCTTTATCCATACTGCACGAATGTAGATACCGTAAAAAAGTTTGCATTTTTTTTTTATATATATTAATAAAAAAATTTCCAAGTTTTTCCAACTATATTTCTACTTTGACTTATAACTATTCTTTCACCCTTGTAACAGAAATTTTTAAAACAAAAAAAAAAAAATCTACAAAAGAAATAAGTACCCACACTCTAATTTGATTTGATTTATTCATCCATATTAGCCACTTCCTGTCTAACTTCCAACATTTTACAAATTCTTCCACATAAGTAAGGTACCACCTTGCATACCAAATGGCAAAAGTTTAGTCATAAAAAATATTCTTTTTATTGCCTCTTCAATTATTATGAAAGGACCCATATAATTTATGCTTGTTAAATAGGCTTATGGTTATGACTCTCTGGCAAACATGTTGTGCCCAGCATCCACTTTACTGCCGAAGAAGTGTCAAATTGATTATAAAAAGAGCCTCTTGATGGCCGTTGAAATAATTAATTTAATAATTTTGTTTCATAATTTAGATGATACTTATTTGAAAACTTAACGACTTTGTGTATTTTTAGTACGTCAACAAGTTTAACATACCTTCAAGGTGGTAAATGCAAATTTTAAATTTAATTTATGACCTATAAGGGACAAAATGTTGATTCATACCTTAAGACCATAAAAATAAGGCGAATGACATTTTTCATAAACAAAAAAAATAATAAAAGAACTTTTTAATTTCAGTATGTTCACCATCGCCTTGCGAATCTATAAATACGCTCGCCGATGGAGAAGATAACCTCAATGTTAACAACGAAGAAGAAGAAGAAATCATCAGCAGTGACACTGATTTGACACCAGTTTCTGAACGACAAGACGTCTTCAATAAAACTCCTCCAGAAACACCAACACCAACTGGTGAACTTCCAGCAATCAGTCCAACAATGAAAGGCTTCCGTGGTTATCTTCACTCATTTGACCGCAGAAATTCAGATACAAACTTTCTACTCGGTCGTCGATCTAGTGGGGAAAGGATCAATTTGGCTGATGAAATCCGAAAACTTTCTGATCACTTGCTTATGTTGGCTGAAATCAATACAAAATTAGGAAATGAAAGTGACAAAGATACAATCGACGAGACAACGCCAACTAATGAAGACGAAAATAGTGTAAATGCCATAAACAGCACCAGCTCAACCAATAGTAGTAGTTCTTCGTCTGTGATAAAGGACTCCTCAAGCCGAGTGACGAACTTCACAAGTAATACTAGGATAACCTCCAGCACAAGTGCAACTACAAACTCAACAAAAGTCAGTTCACTTTCCGTCCGCCTTCAGAAATCCATCGAGGAAACTCCTAAAATATTGAGTAATGGAAGTATCAATATCAGGCCTCCCACAGGAACATCATCAAAAATTCAGCAAAATGGGCTTAAAGCTCAGTCCATTCAGAACGCGATCAGTAGCATAGCTACATCTACATCTAGTTCGTCCGAAGCAAGCATGCGACGTGCAAAGTTCCGAGTTAATCAAATGAGTCGCGATGTACCAATTGGATCACCGGACAAGCATCAAACTGTCAATTTAGAAGAAGCAGCCAACACTACCAAAGACTGCCTACTGCACTTGTTGGAAAAATACAACGAAACTAAGATGAGAAATCCATTGGGGCGGCATCAGAGTATTAGTATTGATAGGAATTTCTCAGACAACTTGGAATACCGATCAATGAGTTCCATAAATGCGTTCTTTCAAAAGCAGAAGAATAGCGGGAGGAACGTCAAACAACTGCAAGCACAATTGGAGGGAAAGACAAACAATAATTAAATATTAAATAAACGGTTTATCAAAGAGTGTCCAAAGTTTTTTTTTTTTTTTTTTGAAAAATAGAAAAGTGGAACTCTTTGTTTTCTTATAAATATAAGGTTTTTATTTTTTGTTTTTTTGTAAACCACCAAATGAGGAAAAAGTTTGACTAAGATCCTCTTAAAACTACTATCAAATTAAATATATTAAACTACTACCTACCTACTAATCATAGTTATTGTAATTATTTATTAAACGAAACTTAAACAAAATAAAAACACATTGATAATAAAATAATTGTAAAATTAAATCAAAAAATACTTAAAAATTGTAAAATTAAATCAAAATATACTTAAAATGTATTTTGTAAGATTAGTGTTTGCAAGTAAAATTAAAATATTTGTAATTTATTTATTTTTAGCGAAAATGAAAAGTTAATAAATATGTGTAGATATTTTGTTGTTTATTTTAATTGTTTTTCTTTTTAAAATATTTTTATAATGGAAAATGTTCATGGAAGGACGTAGGTATGCACAGTTTATAATTATTTTGCATCTTAATATTTTCAGAAGTAGATAATGTATTAGTAATGATGGGAACTAACGAATACCTATAAACTATTGACTTAGGTATTCGATTGTTACTAAATGCTCATTTATTTAGTTATTATTTTCGAGTTACTCAGGTTCAAAAAAGCATTGCTTAGTAAAAATTTTAAGCTAATTTTTTAAAACTTGTAACTGACTTTGAACTGATATTCAATTGACAGCTAGATATAATATTTTTCTATAATATGTTTCTATAAGAACCGAATAATAAACGAGGGATGATACGGAAAACGAAGGAATTCCAAAATTTTAAATTTAAAAGTTTTTATTTTATTTGCAAAATTTTGGATATTGTTTGATATTTTTTTTGATATAAAAATTATGTTTGTTCATATGTATGTGCTGCCTACAAAAATATCCTTACTCTTCTAACCAAACAGATGGTTTTTAAGATATACATAATGTACCTACATACAGACATGTCATTTTTTCATTTCTTTTTTCAATAAAATTAAATTCACCCATAAAATTAAATTTTGTTGGCATAAAAATAATACATATATAATATAAGAGAAGAGATATGTATATAAAATAACAGAAAAATAAATCAAATGAATGGTTATATTTAATTTAAAAAAAAGAGCGTGTTATTAAGACAGGTATTTTGAAAAAACAACACATACGCATGCTTTCTAGATTACTTTAACAATTATTGGTGCCTTAACCCAGTACGCTCCTAAAGCGAAACGAAAAATCCTATACAAAAATCACACAACAAAATCATAACGAAAAAAATCGTTCTGCTTTTCGTGCAGCAGTACGCAGTTCGACCGGTGAAAGTAAAGATTATTGAAATTATTTGGAGAAGTCTCCAACCATTTAGCACATAAAATTTACCGCCTAACACATTGTTATTTTCGGCCGAGAAGAATGAAATTTAGTTTATTTTTTACCGACTTCGAAAAAAGGAGGAAGTTATCAATTCGTCTGTTCCTACGTTTTTTGTTTTTTATGTTTGTTACCTCAGAACTTTGGGTGGATCGATTTTGATGATTCTTTTTGTATTATGAAAACTGGTGGTTTCCATTGGGTCCCATTTTATTTTGGTTCAGTTTTGATAACCGCATCCATGAGAAAATTTTAAAACTCTTTAATTAAACGACTTCAACGTTTGTTTTTCTTTTGAAAGGTATTATTTGGGTTTTTACCATCTTTAATTTGAATTTAGAAGATTTTCCGATTTATTTTTTTGTTTTGGAGTTAAGACTACAGAAAAACTTCGTTTCGCTTCAACTAGGTTCCAGACCTGAGTTTACTATTACGTACTATTAAAACGTATCAAATATTTGGTTTATATAACAAAATATAAAAAGGCGTATTCATAGTCCTTTTTCAACTCCGGTTTATCTTAGACTGGGGTTTATCTAATGTTATTTGAAACAACGTCTATAAATATGTCCCAAAGTCTAGATTAGCCTAAACATTATGTCAAATTCCTAATAAAAATCCTAATAAAAATTATCATTAAAGATGAAATGGTTCGATTAATTAGTAAACCACAAAAAACTTTATATTAAAATTTCAGTTAAAGTTTTTCTGTAAAAACAAATGTTACGCATACTCCACAGTAACAAACATAACAAGGTGCAGTGACGAGGTGTGCAATTGTTCATGTTTTTACAAATGAAAGAAGCATTTTCGCATAGGAGTTTTTGCAGCTTATCCCACACTTTATCTTATCCTTAAAAAATAAACCATTTTTTCCTGAAATCTATTGGTGTTTTATCCTCGTGTAAAATCAAAACATTCATGTATCACTGTAGGTACTATTATTTTTGAAGGATTTCGGTAGTATTTAATCCATTTTCCTGAAAATACATGCCTATTTTTAACTCTTCTATAACTTTTCTATTAGTTTTCAGGTTGACTTTTTAATTGTTTTGTTTTCATACTAATAAGACTCTTCAAGATTGTTATAAGTATGATTTTCAAGAGTGAAAAGTATTCTTGTAGTGTGTTCTAAGATTGCTATAAGGTTTTTATAAGGGTTAAATCTAAATGGCCTATCTCCAAGAAGCTTTTAGACTCTTATTGCAAGATTCATATTCTCAAAGAAGCATAATGCGTCTGGTTAAAAGAATGTGTGGGGCGTGGCTAACAAATACATGTGATAAAAAGAGAAACGAGAGAGTTTACGTGTGAGAAGAGCAATAAAAAAAAAATAACAAAGACATGTGTGTTTGTCAAGTCATACAAAAATTATGAGTAATTTTCTTGTTGGCTCGTTTAATATAAGTATTTTCATTACAACATGATTATAATTTGTTTACCAAGTGTACTTACTTATTAAGATCTGAATGCGGTTAAAATTATATCAGCTATTATTTCGTTCTACCTCGAAGAAAAATAAAGCGCATTCAAAATAACACATATTAAAATTATTTTGTTTCAAATTCTGTTTGAGAAAATTGTTACTATTTATGACCTAATCTTCTAAAACTTATTTTTATTTTCTAGAAAGCTTTTATTCCAAACTTAATTTGTTAATGCATATACCTATCTATTAACAAGTAATAAATGATTTTAAGAGAAATATTTGAGTTCGCATGTTTTTTGTTTAATCAATTTAGAAATTTCTTATGTAGAAGTGATTCATATTTTTACCCCTGGTAACCCCAAAAGGCAGAGCTGTTATTTTTTTCGAAAGCATGGCATCCAGTTTTTGTTTCTATACTATAATACTTATAAAAGAACTATAATACTTATAATAATTACATTTGAAGAGACACATCCTCTCATTTCTGGTTATAAGAATGTTAGATTAGAACTGTCACAGTTAAAAACCATGCAGACTAAAAGTACTACTAGTGAGATTCTTATGAGGGTGTTATTTGTACAATTTGGTTTTCCTATAAGAATAAAGCTATTTGCAAATTACAAAGAGTTTTATTCTTTTAATTAGAACGATTCAAGACGGATAGTATTGCAATAAGAAATAGTAGAGTCTAATGAGAAACTCAAGAGTAAAAATCTCAAAAGTATGTTAGTTGTTAGGTCTACTATATTTGGCATTTTACATTGGCTCCACATTTCTTGAAACATATATGATGTGCAAGATATATATGTATGTAGGTACAAAAGATTGATCATTTTATTGGGGGGAAATACTAAAATTTGTGTTAAAGCGCTGTTTTTAAAGGCTTCTGCAACATACAGAATATCAGAAGTATGATATGGAACTTCCATTGTGAATGAGCAACGTCCATCCCAACTAAAAATTGTACTTCTGTAAGAGACTAACGATGCTATTTCCAATTCAGACATATTGCTTTTATAAAGCCATAGAGAAGAACATTTGGTCCATCTGAGAAGCTCGACAGGCTTTTAAATTGTCATATCCATGTTGATTGCAGACACTCAATACATTTCCTTAAAGCCTTGTGAAACAAAGAACATTAATAAATTTCTAGGTCTTTACTTTAATAGGAAAGTATTTAAGAAGTTATTTTTGCAGGCTTTTATTTTTTTCAAAAAGCTCTGAGAAAGCACACACTGTTTTCAATTACAGGCTTCTGCTTTCACAGGGGAGCCTTAACAAAGTTTTATCAAATAAAAGTAATGAAGAAAAGGAATTAATGCTTTTATTTATTTTAATTTCCGACTTTATTTTCCGTCCGCGCTATTTCTTTCTATGATTAATTGTACAAATATTATTATTAAGAAAAAAATCTTTTACTTACTTGATATGGGTGATGGCGGGATTGTATAATTATGCAGTTTCAAATCAGAACATCGGATTTCTGAATTTTGACCTCTATTGTAATCATGTGAGAAGAAGAAGGATAAACTTTTCCAGTGAAACCAAATCTGACCTAATAGGTAAAACAACCAATAAAAAAAAACACTGGAAAAGTCGTCGAATGTGTAGGTACTGTTGGAGATTGGAACTTATCGCGTGGTACAACCAGTGGCAAATATTCTTACTTTTTTCTCATAATTATTAGTTCTACTATCTTAACATCTAATTGGAATCAATTTTCGTTTTATATGAATCCACTCTCCAATGGATGGAGAATTGGAGATCTGCTATAGGCCTGCAGTGCTAATAAGAGCCAATCATGTCTTATTGGGGATTAGTGAAGTTGGAATGCGCGACCAATGGAACAAATCAGAACTGGTTCCCTACCTCTAAAGAGAACATTTTGAATTTAACTATTGCCTCGCCACATTTATCGGAATCTTTCGGAAATCTGTCATTTTTGTTTCCAGAGAAATTTGGCTGTCTTATATTCTTTTTTATATTTTGTTTCCTGTAATAAAATTGCAAGCAGATTCATTGTATACAAAAACTTCTAGAATAAGAAAAAATTTCCATGGAAAAAAAATACACAGAATATTCTGGATTTTTTTAACCAAGCACCTATCAAGTATCTAAGACAATTAGTACTACTATTCGACACACATACAATAAATGTGGAGCGGCAGAACTCAAGTTCCTAATTTTCGCCTTTTCTTATTTTCTCCACAGGTCGCGAATCCAGACTTCATCAATAACCAATTAGATTTGGTATAAGCTTATTAGCGACACCTATCACTGATATCTATTAGCCTTATCGTGGTTTTCGTTGGGAAGAAGTTCCGAAACGAAATTCAAATCCGACGGAACATAGATTATATTCGGAGGCATCTAGTTCGGAATAAAAACAATGAAGAATACATTGGCGTTCAGAGATCATTTGACAATCAGATTATTTGTTTCATAAATGAAAATCTTTTTGGAACAAAAATCGTGCCTAGAGAGGTATCCGTCGGAGCGGAAAAGTCTCTCCAATGTTTTGTTTCTACTTGGACGCGAACTATGGATTCTAGAACGTGAACTTTTAGAACAAACGCCTTCGGAAATAAGGTTGGAACTTTTGCAGCGATCGTGAATCTTCCCTGGATTCATTTTTCAGGGAACAAAAAATTCTATGGAATGACAACATTGTATATATAGTATGCTTTAATTGTTATACAATGTTATATACAATGCTTTAATATGGTTGGCAATGGTCGCAAGCAAGCATGCATTTACGAAAGCAATCATTTGTGTAAACCAATTAGTCCTACTTCCCGGCTGTGGAACGGAAGTTGACAAATTTTCAATTTTCATCTTATAGGAAGATTTTGTCCACGAGTCAACCTAACTTAACCAATCCCCAATAAATTGAAATATGAAGTAAAACAAAATTAATTTTAGAATGTCTATAAACTAATAATTTTTCTTCTTTATTTATAAAACTTATTATCTGGTAAATTCTATAAAACTAAAATAATCTGTACACATTTTTTTTATAATTATTAATTTTGTTGAATTATTTTATTTATAATTTCCTTGATATAAATCTTATTTTCAGTTTACTTTTTATTTATAAACTATTACACTGGGTCAAACCCTAAATCTAATTGCGAAAAAAAAATTATTTAATACATATTTTTTTACGAAACAAAAATAACTTAAATACACAGTTATTATATTAATTAATTGCGTTTTATTTTAAATGAATATTTTTGTATATTGAATGATTTCATAATAGTTAATGAAAAAAACTAAAATTATAGAAAAAAAGGCTCTGCCATTATTCGAAGTTTCATATTTTGTATTGTTTGTTCGAAAGTAATTTAAAATTCAATTGATTTATAAATGAGGCTTAAACTCATTTATAAATCAATGAATTTTTCGAATGTATATTTTTTTTAGAATTCAATTCGATTTGTTTAAACAAAATTATACAAAACTATGAACTGCACAATGAAAATGTCTTGTTTATTGTTTGCATTCATTTTTTAAACAAATCAAGATGAATTCCATTTTGTGTTTTGTACTAAGTACAATTTTGTTTCATTCAATTTTCGGTATTTAAGAATGTGATGGTTTTTAATGTTTTCCACAAAATAATAAATATAACGTTAAAAACACAAAAAAACAAAACACGCAAATTTGAAACAAAATTATTATAAGCTCATTGAATTATGTATTTTGTTTGTTTAAAACATATTTTTCAATTTCTGTTTTCTTTATAATTAATTCATATTGTCATTTTTTTATTTGTTTTAGTATAAAGTTTCGAATTTCGAATTTGTTGTTCTTATTCAATTAATTATTTACAACTTTCTGAAATTTAATATCAAGCTATTTTCATGATATTGGTCATTGGGGTGTTTTTGGTTTCCCATTATATCAAAGCAATGTTTTTGTTGAAAAAATACTCAACAGTCAATAAAAATTTGAAAACTTGTGCCAAACTTAATAGACTTCCTATAATTTCAAAACATAATGTTTGTTAGGTTAAATTTTTGTTTGAATTTGGGCTCAATTAAAAACATTTCAAGTAACAAAAGTTGCAACTAAAAAAATATTTAGACCTTTGCATTTGAAAGTTATTTTTAACACCCCAATGAGCAATGCATGACATTTTTTTTGTAGCTTGTTAAATTTCAAGAAAATACAAATTATAACTAGAAAAAAATTGCTTAAAAACGTAATTTTTAAATTTGTATGATAAATGTTGTTTTTTCTAAAGTTTTATGTGTTCATTGTAATAAGGTGAGAATATTTATAATCATTAAAAAAGAAAGAGTATGTAACTACTAATCACTTAGTATATGGCCATAAGGTTATATATCAAAAACAAATAATTATACATAGTTAATGTGAAGGGATCGAGGTTGTTGTGTTTGTGTATGTGTATGTATGGAAAATTAAGGAAACGTATCTTATATGTATATTATATTATTTTTATAATTATATATAAATTTTGTTTAGTGATTCCTTTGAAGACTTCTTAACGAATTTAATAGCGAACTTGTGCTACTACTGCTGCTTGTTGTGCGGGCACGTTTTGCTGGCGAGACCTTTTTGGGTGTCTGTGCTAGACGTTTGCGTTCTTTCATGTATTCTGGAAAAAAAAGGGAAAATATTCATTAATTTTAATGTTTTTTTTTTTATTGAATTGATTATAAATAAAATGAAAGGGGAATTAAAAGGAATGAACAAACAGTACGCATAGTATCTCATGGGTCTAAACGTTTTTTATGGTAATTTTTGTTTTCGAATCGAATAGAATGATTGAATGGGGAATGATAACATGTAGGAAATTTGAATTTTTAGTCACGTGATGTCAAAGAATATGTTTTAAAACCTTAAAAAAGCAAAAAAATAAGTGAGTTCAGTAGGGAAAATACTTCAACCGAAATACATGGTTGCTTGTCAAACATTTTTGTGTTCTCGGATAAAATAAATTACCAGTTGAGCACTTCGGGATCTACCAAACTGATCATGTTCACTTTACAAACCTCACCTATTAAAATTTGAGACAACAATAGGCAACCAGAAATCAATAGCCAGCACCTGTACTGGTAGGGCTCCAATGGCCATCAATGGGCGCTGTCCAATTGTTTTTTTCGAGTCTGGAGTCGGTCAATGCAATACATTATCGGGAAAACAACCTGAAGGCTGCTATAACTTTGTAGACATGCAAACGTCTCGGTTATCGACATTTCAATAAGACTCAGCACTGTCCCAAAGAGCACGTGGGAGCCAATAATGGTTAAAATTTAATTTTCCAAACTTCATTTCGTTTACACATGGCTGCTGGATTCCCAAACGCAAATGCAATAGACTGTTTCTTTGGTATATTTTTAAAGCAATGACCGAAGATAAAAAAACGTAAATATTGAAATGCTGAAGAAAGCTAATGTCGCTGAATGGGCCAAAACGCCAGAAGATTACATCTTTGCAACTTGCAATTCGATTTTGTACTTCTCAGGCTAGTAACCAAAGCAAAATGTATTTGCTTCGAGCTAAATTTAATGGATTCCGAATCTGTGGCCTTGACACAAAAAATGTCTGGCTTGTAAATCCTACAATAATATGGCCATAATTATACATATACATATTTTACGAAGTAGGTTTACGGTTAAAAAGCAAGCATTTGACATTTAAGTTGATTTCATAGAATGCTGCATTTTAATTTCTTGGTAAACAAATTGTTCACTGCTTATGTTTGTGTTTATCTTAAGATAAGATTTTCGACTTAATACTGGGAACTCATTGAAAATATTATTTAATTTTCAACAATATCACTTACAATATTGTCTTTTAAATATGGAGATACAAAACTATGTGGCTATCAATTATTACTCATCTTAAATTTCATTGTAGATCATAATCCTTATTTTCTTTCAAAAGTAGGCAGGACACTTCAATGAAAAACATTATTATCATTATCATTACTGATAGAGCATACCTGTTTAGGGTTCTCCTATAGTAATTATCAAAAAAAGATCACCGCAACACCACTTACAATTTACTCAAAAAGGAAAACAACAACAACAAACAAAAAAATAACCTTAGAAATCTTACATCGAGGATCATACGTTGGAATAAGATTTGTATTGTTTCCATTTGTATTTTTGACAGAGGCACGTGTCATATAAATTTAATTTGCTATTGAATTTGTCTACCGGGGTTTCCTATTGTTTGATCAAACGCACAAAAAAGAAAAAGGTCCTTGAACTGCATTTTACGTTTACCTACCCTGCAATCATGCTGCCAAAAAAAAAAATAAAACAATTTCTTCATTTTATCCTTGCTTGATCGAGTCAGTGACTTTTGTGTATGTATGTCTACTTGTTTTTTCTTTCTTTTTTTGAAAACAGAAGATGGTCGATGTCACTTATTTGGTATTGGATTACTCAGCCAAATGATCACCGGATTTCCTTTCACTTTTTTGTTGATAGTAATTAAAAACAGAAAAAATTGTGACCATGTGATGTTGTTCTTTTTTTCTAAAAACATTTTAAAGGTGAAAAACGCCCTCTCCTTTCAAATTGTCCAAGCGCAATTAGCATTCTTAAGTTTTGGAATAAATTTCTCGGCCAATTCACATATAAAGGACATATGGCACTTTTCCGCATCCTTAAAACAAAAAAAAAGAACTCAGAGCTCGTGGCTAATAAAGAACTTTTCCGTTTTATTTAAATTTTCTGATAAAAATCGAATTCCTGAATTAATCAGGAGTTACATTTTTTTTGTAACGATCAATTTAGTGGTTAGTATGCGGGCTTTGCCAACGAATTTCGTATACTTTGTACTGTTGTAGATCATGGTGGTTGATTGCTACTGGTACATTTTATTTTTAACGGTCAGATGTTGAATTTCGAGGACTTATCAATTTTTATTCATCATGTCACGAGCTGTGTGTAATAATTAGCTTTGTGTTGAGAGATGATGATTGTTGTGTTATTTTGATGCACAGATGTGACAGCGCAAGCGCAACTAACAAAACTAATGTTCATCCCTTGTTTTATATAATTTTAATTTTTTCTAGGGGTCATAGCATGCAATAATTCTAGCCCTGACCCGACTAGTACTATATGATAAATCTGCAAGTTTCACGTCTAATTTTTCTGAAGTGGTATAACGCGTGTGTGTTTGAGAAAAACAGCTGTCGATTGCTGGCACGCAACATTAACTATAGATGTGTAGTAAAGGATCGTGACGTTTAGAGAAGGGTGAAATGCTTTCTATTTTTTTTCTGAAATCTATTTTATCGGGGGGAGGTTTATGCATCTGGTATTTATATTTTTGATTTAGGAAAAGAGATGCATTTAGGGTAGATCACTGCATTTGCCGTGGTTAGGAATATCGCTGGTGTATTTTTGGATTGACGCCTTGTGAAGAGTGATCATTTTTTTGGAAGTAACAGATGCAGCTTAATGGAAATTAGGGTGTTTTTCAAAAGAGCAGTCTTCTAACTTAACATGTGTGTGAGCTAATGGAGTTTTCAACACAAATTTAAGATGGATTTAATATTTTCAAACGGGTCCATATCAATTTTTTAAACCAGCACAGTAGATAGAAATTGTTTAGTCACAATAAAATTACGACAATATCCAAAAATGGTTAAATTGATATACTCAATGTTGCTGGTATTTCTACTACAGATTTAGTCAAATGTTTCAAGAGACAAATAACATTTTTGTGTCAAAATATTTCGAATTGAATTCTCAGAAAAAATATGCATACAAATCGCCACAGATTCAGAATCCATACATTTTCGCTCGATGTGATCACCTTTTGCTTTGTCTATGACCTTCTTAAATTCAAAAACCAATCGCGTTACGATACTGACGTTTTTTTACTTCGGTCCTTGCTCTTCAAAATGGACTCGATTAAAATGTTCATATGGTTTGCGTCTGGGGAATCTGGCAGTAATTGTGTTAAAGAATTTAAGTTTAGAAAATTAATGTTTCAACATTTTTGGCATCAACGCACTCTATCCGACAACGCCGGGTCTGATTGAAATTTGCATGGCCCACGGCCATTCTAGTTTGATTTCCAAACAATGTGTTGCGTTGAATTGGACGCCAGACTGGAAGCAAACGATTGAAGAGCACCCACTGGCAGTCATGCCGCCTAACCAGCAAATAATGTGCTGAATAGTAGTTTACGAATTGATCAAATTGGTAAATTTTCCTCATCAGAGAACACAATTGTTTGGAAATTGAACGTCCGAGCAGCGACCGATTCGTTTATGAACTTCTGAGGGTCATTAAGATAAAGGTGTTGAAATTTGTATGCATTTTTTTTTTTTGTCTAACAATAAATACAAAATATTTATAACACAAAATCTTCTTATAAAGACGATTCAGGATCGAAAGAAATTTTAACTTAAACAAAATAAGTGAGCGATAGCTTGAGACTGCATAAGTCGTATGTCCAGTCATCAGAGCTAAATTACCATTACATTAATTTTTGCGGTTAAAAAAAAAAACAATTACATAAATAAGAATCCATACATTCCTCTTGTACGTCACAATAAAAAAAAACATCTGCTCACATAATTATCTACTAGTGCATTCTTTTCAACATTTTTGACATTAGTATTGTAGATTCTTTTGTTTAACCGTCAATGTGACTTCAATCACTCCCTTTTCCTACTCTAGTGTAGATCCTTACAATGAAAAAAAATAATCAAACAAAAAAAAAACTATAAAACCTTTAACGAACCTCCTACACAATCGGATTTAACATTAACAAAAAAAATCAAAACACACCAGACCATGAAAGAGACGTTCCTACACGAAAGTATTAACCAAATCTCGTGAAAAAAGGGAAAAGTGAACTATAAAAATAAACCATGAAAAATGAAAAAAGGGGAATCAGTAACCCGTAATTAGAATTCAAACAACGACGCATTTCCGTTTTAACAATCTCCTCAACTCAAAAATATGGAAGAAAAAAAAACTACATAATAAAAACCAAACACTAATTGAGCCGCCTCCACTTTAGAATGGAGTCTAGCTGCATTTCCATTTCAATTTCGATTGAAAATGAAAATAAATTTATAGTTCCCATGACTGTGGAAAAAATAGCCGTTGAAATCATATTACCATAACGTTCAATCAACCAACGATTGCTTCTCAATTCGCCGAGCGCGTTACAATTGTGTATTTTTTTTTTTTTTTTTGTTATTGAGGGTGATGGTGGTGTGTTATCGTATATTGGTTCATTTCTTTTAATTTTCCGCTTGATTTCATGAGAAACTCTTACGTTTTTTTTTGGTTTTTAATTTCTTCATAACTCACCTGTAATCTTGGGTTGACGCTTGCGCAGTGTCCTACACGCTGCAGCGACAGTTGATGGGGCAGCTGATGCAGTTGGTGCTTTAAATACATTCAATGATTCGTCCTGCGAATCATCACATGAATCCGTTTCAATGGCTGACGATGAATTGTTTTCACGATCAGCGCGTTCATCCATTAGCAGATCATAAGATGTTGCATTTGGTTCTTCACGCACATGGGCGGCCCGACTCAGTGTGTACATTTCTGGCAGGAAATCGGAAAATTGTACACGCTCCCAGATGAATTGTGTATTACCAGCTACGAGGGGACTGCCACTGCGGAAGTCAAAGCCCCACTTTTTACTTGCTTTTTCTTGGTGTCTTTCAATTTCTTCATTGAATATTCTGTAAAAAAAAAATAATAATAATTAAATATTGTGTTGAGATTTTCTTGCATTGGAAGTTTTGTATGTAATATTACTGTGGAGGCAACAATAACCACCTTTATCGTAATTTTGAGCAGAGGCGGAGATGCAAGTGTTGAGGCTAGAGAAAAAAAACGAATACATATCATGCTTCCTTAGCTCCTCTTTTCCCTCAGAATGCGAACTCTTAAAACAACACATTTGATTTGTTTTCTACTCTCGCCGCAATGCTTTTCTTACAACTCGAGTATCTTTTTGAGTTTAAGAATCTAAAACAAAAAATATGGTTTTTCCGATTCCATGATTTGAGAGTCAGGAACAAATCAAGACCTTTGCAATTAGAGCCGCCACTTAAGTTTTAATCAAAAATAACTTAAACGTATTTCCCTAAATAAAAACATAAACATTGAAAAGATCTGGACTTTTACATTATCAAACGTCTTTACTAATCATTGAGCCTCTTAATTCCGAGTTCAATAACCTAAAAGCAATTGTACACAGTTCAGATAATTGTTATCTTTTTTGAATGACTATATATGTACCTACCTACATCAAACACAACAGTTAATAATTAAGGAAAATCTAGGTGCATAGGTATAAACAAATAGTTATTATTTATAAATACATGTGTTACTTTGTGCCAAATCATGTACATAAACATGTCTCATAATTTAATTGCGATGCCACTTAAAATCTAATTTGATTCGAATGATAAAATTTCGTTATAATTTGTCTGCAGTCGTCATATATTGTACCAACCATGGTTAATGATTTTTTTTAATGTCCAATATCATACAGACTAATCTAATACTCATAAAAAAGAAAGCAAATAGTCTATAGTTTAATAACGAGCAATAATACAAGTTAATTAGTGTGTAATTATAGTTGGCATCATACCTATATTTTGCAACTTTTGGATACCGTGTGGATTTTATCGCTTCTATAAATTATTTATTAGAAATTAATCAAATAGAGAGTGTAAGGATATTAAACTAAGATAGGTATTACAATCTATTACATACGAGTTTGAATTACTTCCTAGATAAAATATTTCCAGTTTGGTTTAACCTTTTATGTATTTTGTTTTTTGCCCTACAATGAGTAGCGTAATTATACTTAAAAAAAAAGAAAAGGAGAATATAATTTTGTAAAAAGAAAAAAAAAACAAGAAAATAGTACATACTATCAAACAAAGTCATTTTAGAACTATTTTTTTATTGATACGATCTGATTATTAACCTTACACATTTGCGTATGAAATGATCTACAAGGAACTGAAGCCGTGGATGTTGACCATCGGCGTCGATGAAGAGACGGATCTATTGAAATGGATAAGTGAAACTTCCAATCCACATAGGTAAGTATGTGAGTGCACACACTTCATAACTCTTTTTTCGTCAAAATGAAAATTACTACTGGTAACACTACCACCTGGTGCACATAGCGGACCATGTAACTATATAAATCGAGTTCTTGGTGGACATTCGAACCAAATTAACCCATTCTCTTTTGAAATCCTAATATTTGTGCTTTAGTTATTAGACTGTCCGGCAACAAATTATGGATGTGAGCTGTAACATAAAATGAAAGTATGTATGCAGACCATAGTGGGGGAAATTGCATGTTATAATGAATAACGGTCTACTTGTTTCCATCTGTCCCCAAGATGCAATCGCAAACTCATATCTGCTTTGAGTGCATAGGTTTTGCGGGCGGATAGAAACAAATAAACCAAAACAAACAAAAAAGGAAGATCTGTCTTAGAGCCGTTTGCTGAAACAAAACTTAAGCACTTATATTCAATATATAGTCTTATGTGACAGTTTACGCAGACGAAAAAGTAGCCCATAAGCGCTTATGTTCAACACAAATATTTTAATTTTCGTATCAGCAAACGGCCCTTAGTAACATAAAATATTGTTTGGTTTCATAATTATTTTAAAAAAATGCATTATGATTGTATCCACTAGCGTCTTATAAAATTCCATATCAAAACCTACCTAACCTATCGAAAAATCCCAATCGTTTTAACCTTTCATATGCTCAAGAACTGTTGTGGGCTCTTATGTACGGTATCACAAACATTTAAAAGCTCTTCAATTTTGGGGGACAATTTTAATGAACTACCAAGTTAAGTTCCTATCTAGTTGGAGCTACTGTAAACTTTATTATATTATCTTTTATACAATTTTTAAGGCTTTTCGTATGTAGGTACCTACCTACTTATTATTTAATCTTACAGAAAACTCTTAATTTATCCTCATATAGAAGAGAAGTACCTTCATAGGTACCTTCTTTATTTTCTACCTGTCTCTTCCCATTATGAATCCTGAAATAATCAAGTTCTGACACGCAAATGGAGCTTCCCAACAAAAACAAGTCCCAAAGATAATAACAGAGCTCTCTATGCATATCTTCTTTTTTATTTTCAATAAAACAGAAAATACAAAACTAAATTTTTGTATTTCTCTTTGAATTGTTTTGGCAGGTAAGAAATCCCAAAAGTACCTAAAATTTTCAAGGTTTGTTTTGTCACAACACCAATCCAACGAATAAAAAATTCCCCAATCCCCCCTGCTGCCGTATGATATTTATAAATTTACCTAGGTGTGTGTAGGTATAGTACTCACTTTGTTGTTTCCACTGGATTTGCGGCTCCAAATAGATCCCTTTTGATGCGGTTTACCTGCCGTCCACAGGGAAGATTTCTGCTCATCGAAAGATTCGCTGGGGAGCGCAATTTGCAAAACTCCGTCAAAGCAACTGGGTTTAATACACGTGCAGTCATTTTTTCGGCTTCTACTGTTTATTATCTTTTATTGTTAATTAATTGATGGTAGTGGTGACTTTGACCACAAAAAAACTTCTTTATTAACAAATAATGGCAGTGTTAATGAAAATAATTGCCAAATAAACAATTTTTCATATATTTTTGTTTAATAAATTGAAAACTCGGCTTAAAATAAACCCACAAGTTCACGGCTTTTTGTTCTTCGTGTTGTTTTTCTTCTTTTTTCTTAGCTAGAAAAAGCTTTTCAAAAGCTTTTATTACACCAACTAAATAAATGGTCAGTACGTTTTATCTGTTTTTCGAATTAAGGTTATGGTTCTCCACTTTTCACACAAGTAATTTTCACTTTGTTTTGTTGTTTTTTTGTTAAAAATTTCAATATTTATGTTTTTAAGATGGAAAAAATCCAATTAGTTTCCAACTAACTGTACCACACAAGTTTTATTTTTGTAAAAGAAATCCACTTGATTTTCTCAAAATGTCGGATAAATGTCAGATTGAAAGAGAGACGAGATGTATTCAAAGCGTTTGGGTAACAGAGATAAACACAACGAGGGAAGTTGTAATAAATTTTTAAAATTATCTTTTTTAAATTAATTTCCAAGGTTAATATTCTCGATTGAACCCCGATAAACTGATAGAGTTAACCTATTTATTCCGATTGAATAAAATAGGATTTTAAAATATGAAATATATTTGATTTACACTTTTGTTTGTTTACGCACTCAATACGCACAACCTTCAACATTCAAAGTATTATTTGAACTAAAATAAAATTGGATGGAAATTATTTTGATGGCGTTGTATTTTTTTTTTTTCGTTTACTTCGTTTCCTTTTTCTCAATTCTTCATCTTGTTTCTCCATGCCCCTTACAGGGTGATTTTGTTTTGTTTTTTGTATAAACTACTTCTTTTGTCCCGGTCTAGCACATTTGTTTACCATACATTTTTCGTACAAAAATTTAAAGAAAAGGGAGGTAGGTAGATAGACGACAGAGTTGTTTCGTTTTGAAAAAAAAATGTTTCTTCTGTCTTCTGCTTTATATCCTCTTTCGCTTTGTTTTGTACATTTTTTTTATAAACAGTCACATAATCTTGTATTTTTATTGTTGAAATACAGAATGAAATAGCTGGAGAGGTAGACACAGAAAAATATTGTTTCTTCGTTTTTTCGTTTTTGTGTTTAAGGTTGTAGAGTTTTTTTTGACGTTGTTTTTTGTGTTGTTGATTCTTAATTATTTTAATGAGTAGGGGAAATGGGTTCTAGTACAATTTATTTTTGAATTGTGCATCGGAAATAGGATTTATGTTTTTTAAAGACGGTTGTGATTTGAATAATTTCGCTGTAAAATTTTAAATATTTTTACCTTAAGCCTAATTTACAGTTCAGCGCATATCATCATACCTCAGATAACACTCAAAGGACCTAACTACAACGGCAACTTTTTGCAAAAAAGTGCAAAACAGAAAATTTGAAACTCATTTTTCTGACTATTTAATTTCAGAAAAATTTCAAAAATGTGTCAAAAACCTTAGTTTTTGGATTTTCATCTAAAAATTATTTTACTTTTGCACTTTTGTGTTTTATTCCCAAAACAAAAATTTCGACCCTACTCAGCCTATTTTTGTTTTTGTTTTGCGAATAAGCTACTCAGTGTTGAATAAAATACGGCTCATTGTAGTTAAGTAGCATTTGTAGCCTCTGGTACCAATTAATATAGGAAAAAAGGTAATTTGTGTACCTATTGGTTACGGTGATTTGAAAATATAAACATCAAAATATGGTTCAAAATTAAGCCCAAAAAGGACTAAAATTTGCTTTGAATTTTTGTTTTTTTGTTTTTGCACGCTGAACTGTAAACTAGCCTTTACATCCTTTTATTTGACCTAGAATCCGATACAAATCCAAACTGGAATGAGCTTTTCCTAAGATTTTTTAAGTTTAACAATAAGTATTTTGTAGGCAGCGATGGATTTTTAAATGTTAAACATTTCTGACTATAGTAGGTACACGTCATTACATAAATCTTCTGGCTTTGTTGACTGTTACAACTTTTGTATTCTTGCGGGCAATGAAATGGATAGATTTATTATGTTCCTGGAAAGCTCAGTCCATTTCTTCCTTAGCTATCAAAGAAGAAATGACAAAAATGTATGGAGTTTGGTCCAAATGTCCGCACGACCGTCTATGTTGTTCGATAATTCGTTAAATGTGTACCTATTCGTCAATGGAAGTTAAAAATTACAATTAAAAAATTACAAACAAAATCGCATTAGAAGTATGTATAATTAACATGGCACAGGCAAAATACAATTAAACGCAAGGGGAGTGGCCTAATAATGGCCTAATTCGTCTATGCTTATAAATAGGATGGAAAAAATAGAAATATTGTGTATTTAAGAAATAAATAAAAACATATAAAATGGTAAAATTTATCAACAATTACTGCAGGGTAGGACAACGTCTGCAAGGGTCAGATAGCTATGAATGAAATTTTGCTATAATCCACATTTTGCGTTTAAAACAATTTTTTTCAATTGAAAAACCTTGCTTTAGAAATCGAAATAAAGAACTGAATTTGACTTTTATGATCGAAATTGTAAGTGATGTTACCATTATTGTTTTTAAATAATTGTATTTTTTTTTCTTTTTAATATTTTTGTAGAAAACTGCCCCTCCTGCCTAAATGGAGTGTATATATAGTAAAAACAAAAATGTTTGTATTTAGCTCCTCTAAATGAAATCCGATATTATTTTGCTGCATCAAAGTTATCATAATCGTTTCTATATTTTATTTATGGATGTCAACCATTTTAAAGTATGTAAAAGGAGATATTTTGAAGTACTTGCAGAGTTCCAAGGAAACCTTGTAAATATATTGTAGGTAAGAAAGGTCCCTTTAAAACCTGTCTCGAGAGTCTTATTGAAAACTTGAATGTTATAGTTAAGAAGGCGGCTTTAAGACTAGCTTGAAGAGTTCTTCACTAGCTGTTACGAACAACGTATTAAAGTCTTACAAATACTTTTGTGTATTATATCTATTTATTTATTAAAAGAGCTATACATATTTGCTAAGAGCTAAATTAGCTAGCAACAAAATATTTAACCGAAACTTCTGATTCGATGAGGATATAGGCATAATCATTTTCGAAATATGTTCTGAAAAGGCCTTATGCAGGTTGTTTTAAGACATTATATATATATTTTTTAAAAGTAGCAACATTTATACAAAACCATAATCAGTTTTTTTCCTCCAAAAATACTTACCTACAAGTATTATACAAGTGGCCACCTTTCAATCTTTTTCTAATGAATTAGTAAGAATATCCGCAAAAGTGTTTAAATCCCCATAAGTACTTACATTGTATGCTTGCTTACATTTGTATACAAGAATCAGCTCAATAATTAAGTAATACATTTGTAATGTTAGCGAAACTCTCTATTTTATGAGCAACATTCTTTCGATATCTTTCAAAAGTTTCTAACCGTTACACATTTATTTAAATTAAAAAAATACATTATTCTTTTAAATACTTCAACGTTACGGTCCTTTCCTCAATTCAACAACGAACGTGCTATTAATATCCATTTCAAATGCACCAAATGCCAGAAAATAGATCCTGACAGAAACTATACTCAAATTACCATAAGGGCACGAGTTATTAAGTATATTTTTTTTTATTTTTTTTTTTTCATTAAAAAATATACAAAACGAAAGAAAAAAATTATCATTAATGCAATCAAATTACGTAAATTTATTCCAAATTCTTTGAGTTTCGTTTTATTTTGTCTTCTTTATTTCCTCTAAATGCTCAACCCCGTGAACTTCACTATAAAAGAGTGAAGAAACCGTAACCGCGATAAGGAAACCCCAATACAGTTCCTTACCTTTGCCAACATCCAGTGTGCAGAGGACACTCTTATACAAAATGCCCCTATATTTCTTAAGTATCATATTCGTATCAGCCGGGGGTAGGGGTTGTATTCTTACGTCATTGAACAGGAACAAAAACAGGATACAATCACCTTTTTTAATTTTTGCTTTGTTGAAAAGGATAATGCTGGCAGACTGTTTGAGAATGAATCATATCCGTACAGAAAATTGAAGAAGAAAATTCAAAATTTATGTTCGGAGTGAGCACAACTTATCGAAAGGACTTATAAGGGATTTTTTACAGTTTTTTTATACTTTTTCTTCAAAAATATTGATTGATCGAATTACAGATGGTAGGACAGTGAATTCAAATACTTACAGAGAGTACAGTCAAACCGCTCATAGTTGGTAATTAAATAATTCAATTAGTTTGGATTTTTGTTTATTTAAGATTTGAAGAGTTAGCACATGCCGTGTTTTTTTTCAACGCTGAGTAGCTACTTATTTTTTTTTTATTTTTTCGCAAAACAGGAACTAAACAAAACATGCTAATTTGTTCTTGTTTTACCAATAACATGTAAACAAAATAGTACCTAGCTGGGTTAGGTATACCTACTCAGTGTAGGAAAAAACACGGCTATAATTTTGTATGTGTTGCAACTTCTTGTTGAAGAGACAAAAAAATTGAATTCTATGAAACTAAGATTTACAGAAACTTAAGGGCACTTCGTTTTTGCTGCATCAGATAGAACTTAAAAATGAGTACAAGTCCTTATTGTTAGTGTACCTACAAATATTATGTACCTAGAATACAAGTTGTTGTTGCTATCTTTCAGGTATTGATTATATTTTTTGTCAAATTGTCAATTAAATTCCTTTTCAAATTGTTAGCTATGTGTGGTATGGGAAATCAGCCTTATCGTTATGTTTGAGCAATGAGAGACTTGACTGTACTTTAATGTAAGGAACGTGAATTTTGTATCGATGATTGTTCCTTCTTTTATTTGTACCGGCTATTATCTTAATTTTTATTGTTTCGGGTTGAATACACGTGTATTCTGTTTTTTAGGTAAATAATCTTAAGAGTTCAATAAAAATGTACGTTTTTCTAGTTTTTAAGCAAAGAAACTAGAAGTGGTAGGAAGGGTAGTATTTTTTTATTGATATCTATCTATTCGATTGATTTTTTTTTAAAGATTTTTTATGTATTTGCACATAATCATTGAAAGGATTTTATGAGCTGTTATCTTACGGTAATTACAATTTATTCGTTTTATTAGTTTTTTTTTTGACAAAAAGGATAGATTTTTGTTTATAGAAAAGGGGTGTCAAAAATAGGATGTTTGTTATGAGTCTTAAACATACAGAATCCAGAAAAAACGGGTGAGTAGGAATTTAATTTTATCAAATACGGGACGCATTAATGCATTTCTTTTTTGAAACATCAAGGTAGAACAACAATTTCGTTTTAAGAATATTAAAGTAGAAACCAAAAATCAAATAGATAGCAGTATTTTATAAGCAAAAAAAACTGCAAGAAACGACGAAATGTTTCAACAATAAATACTTATTATATTGATATTCTCCAGGCTAATTTTTTGCCATGTGTACCTATGTGATAACTTTGGTCCCCAAAACAATAACGGATTCCTCTTCGAGAGGAATTATATATTAATTTGTATTATATACAAATATTTTTTTACTATCCTCCCCGTTTAGGCAGGAGGTAAAATGTTTTAAAAAAAGCAACGAACATTTTAAGACAAAAGTTTTTTTGTGTGTGTAGATCTTGAGAAAATTGAGAATTATAAAAACTTTTTTTTTATCGGATTTGTATTTTTGACTGCTTTCATGATCCAACTTAATTACATTTTTCTACTTTGTCACGCATAAGTTGTTGATGCAGCCTTGCTTAAAATTAAAGATCAAGAAAGGTAAAACTGTAGTTTTTTCATGATTTCTCGTCTCTATATTTTGTTATCTTTGGATCTTTTTTCAATTTAGTTTTTGACCTTATTGCACTTTCAAGAGAGCAAAATTTCATTTTGGACTTTATTGCATTGGACTTTATTCCATGGCACCGTTTGCAAATGGGATTGCCACCCGTTAAAGTTAAAGTTTTGCATATACGCCACGCAGTAAGAAATAAAATGCACGACTGGATAGCACAAACTTGGTCTTGGGTTCAAGGTAATAATATATCTGTAAGTCATTGAACAATTAAAAAAAATAAAACACAAATTTTAAAATATGTAGATACATATGTAGATACATATGTATGTATGTATATATTTTTTTGAATTTTTTTTATATTTTTTTTTTTAATACAAAACACTATAGTTTTTGAAATCGTAAGAAGAACCTGTTGACAATATTTGAAAGAAATCGGTTGATCTGGCAACGATATAATAGGAGATATCTAAAAATCATGTCAAATTTCGCAAAAAACGTGTTCACCAAATAAATATAGTCACAAATCATTTCCCAAAAGATCGTACACAAATTACGAGATTCTTTTTATATTCACTTTCCACGATAAAGACTTTTCCTATAATTGGAGCTCACGATATAAGTCGTAACATCAAGGGCCGCAAATAGCCGCATTTGATTTTTATATATGTTATAGGTATAAACCTTGCCTACAAAACCACATGCATTTTAGAACAAAGGCAGCCATAGTTAACCCCTAAAAGTTTCATCGAAATTAATAACATCAATAAAATTTTAGAATATTTCTGTTTAACTTTACTGATGCGTAATTGAATAATCCTAAAATTTTTAAACAACATTTGTTTATAAATCTGCAATGATTAAGCTTTTCAAATAGATATGTTTAACACTATAGGCATCTAACAAAGTAATCAAAGTGTGAAAGTTTGTATTATTTCAGCAAGATTTTACCGCAATTTCGTAATATCATTTTCTAACGCAAATTGTAGTCTTTTATTATTTTAAACGCAAGAAAAAGCATTGAACAGTAATGTACAACTTATTGAACAAATATTAAGACCAAAACCATTGGAAGCCGCATTGATTAAAACCTCAATTTTTTTTTTGACACGAAACAAATATTTGCCCTATAGAGCAAGTAAAAACATTAAGCATATCACAGAAACCTTTATTTAAAAAATTGTAGTAATATTCTGGATTTTTAGAAATTCGGTAGAGTAAACATAGGTGAACTTAGAAAAGATCGAAAAGTTATATTGCGTAAGTTGAGACATGATTGATGTTGGAATCGAAAGACAAAATGCATGAAAAAAATAAAAACTATGAAAAATCTACAACTCGAGTTTTTATATACATGTAGGAACTCTACATTTTGCATCACATGACTTCCCATCAGCCTAATCATTCCAATCCTGGC
Source organism: Meliscaeva auricollis (assembly GCA_948107695.1). Lineage (NCBI taxonomy): Eukaryota > Metazoa > Arthropoda > Insecta > Diptera > Syrphidae > Meliscaeva > Meliscaeva auricollis. The sequence continues at coordinate 35,511,906 of OX403619.1, read as the reverse complement.
ATTACTGAATGATTGGTATAATCAAGTACACTGCTACCAACTTATGTAAATCGATGTGGTTATCAGAGACCTATAAAAGGAGAGCGCAAACCGAGCGCGGGTCTCTTCTTCCCCACACGACACCACCTGCACAAATCATCCAGACGATAGACGAATCGAAACCACACCAACTCACCATACTATTAATTTATTTCCATACCAATATTTAAAATTAAAATTAAGAAAACTAAATTGAATTAAAATTATACTAAATTAAACTTAAATTTAAATCATTTGAAATAAACCTACATACATACATATACATAGATACAAAGTATCAGACATTAGAATTTTGTCTTTTTTCTTTCCTTTGCGCTCTACCAAACGTCAATGATATTATTTGTATACTTACATAAATGGCGCCTACGCAGCTAAAGGAAACTTGATAAAGTACCACACAATCTTCAATCCTTTCTTTATTCGAAGTATTGTTGCGTTAAGAGTTAATTTCAAAAGCATACCAAAAATAATACAATACCTAATCAAAAACGAACTTACAATAATAATAACAAAGAACTAACAAACAAAGTATAGGTGGATATCTACGTTCATTCTTCATTCCTTATGTAGGTAGGTACTTCTTGGTACACAAATTTCAATATCCCAGTGCAGTGAATACTTGAAAATGTTTTTTTTAAAAGATAACAATATCTTGTTGATTTGATTTGTTTTCTTGAAAACACATTGCATCCTTGTTCGTTACACCTGATCTCACCTAGCATGACCCATAATGCAATACACAAACATAAGTTTCTCGTGAACAATGGAAATTCATTCTTTTTAAAATTTGTTCAACTAACAAACTCACTGCTTCCGAATTATATCCTCATGTTTGTGCCTCAAATAATATGTATCTTTATGCATTCAATGTAAACATAGATATTTTAAGTTGTTTGCCACACTCTATTAAATCCTTGAACAAACATACAAAATTCAGCAGTCAGGTAGAGTACCTACCTACCATATCTTTTAATAAGTTCTGTAGTGCACCATCGTTTAATCCACTGACTGACTGTTAAATCGGATTAACGAATGGAAAGGAGGAATATGTAACTATACAACTGGTTTTGTATACTGTGGTGACCATTTTTCTCAATGAACTCAGCAGGGGCAAATAAATAATTTTATTATTATTTCTTTAAGAAATAAAAAAAAAAGTTGATTTTAGGACAAACGAAAATTGTTAATTGTTAAATGTGCATTAACGTTTTATGTAATAGAATTCATTAAAACACCCCTGAATTACATAACCATCTTTTGGCAAAAAGTGCAAAAAGCGAAAACTTTTTTTCTTACTAGCGCCGTTTGTTTCAGGTGAAAAGTACAAAAATTGTTGCAGAGACCTTAGAACAAACACATTATTTGTACTATTCACCGGCGCTAGTTAGAAAAAACATTACTTTTTCCACTTTTTGCAAAAAACGTTTCGAAAATCTTTTATTAAAAAAAAATCTAACAAATTAGAATGTGAGAAATCTAATACATTCTCTGAACGCGTTTAGCTTAAAATGCATTTGTTACAATAGAAATTTTTCTACTTCTCCAAATAATAAATTAAGTATGGTCACCGTAGTTCCCTAAGGGATTACGAATCAATTCTCTGCTTACTGCAGTCTTCCTCCCCTTTCCCCAAAGTCTTCTTAACTTCTAATGCACGTGTGTTTAATAGTTTAACCACAATGAATTATTGTCTTATTCGATTCATAGATAGTGCGTGAGCGTTAGGGAGTTTTTAATTTGAATTTTTATCGATTTTACTGCGTCTTTTCTATCTTAAGTTTTTTTTTAATACATTATAGAATTTTTTATACCTCATATGCGTCATTATACATAAATGAATATTGAACAGGATTTACAATGGTGTAGGGACTAGAAGGATCGTTGCAGGTGACGGACGTTGACGGCTAGATAGTGAGCATTTCAACTGACAGCCGTGTGGGACTTTATGACGCACGAGAAACTTGTTTTTGTTTTAATGTGGTTGCTTACCTGGAGACAAAAAGCAATGGCTCATAAACTCATCCAAGTTTTAAGGTGTACAAAATGAACCAAACGATTGATGTTGGTTTGGTCAGAGAAACCCTGCACTGCATCGGAAAGAAAAAAATATTTTTATTTGTCATGGTTTTTTTGTTGGTCCCTTGCATTTGACATAAACAAATACAATTCCTTCTTCGACTTTATTGGGCAAGGATTATTTTTTTGGTATTGTGTATTTATATATTATGGTTTATTGTAATGCACCCTTTTAAGGTGATTGATTGAGATTTTTTTGATTATTGAACACTCTGTGGATACATGAAGGCAAAGAAATCTTAGACAAATTTTTAACATCATAACAGGATGAGTAATTATTTTGTTTTTTTTTTGGTTTAATATAAAGTTTCTTTAAGGAGGATATATGTACATATGTACGTTGTACATTATTATCAGAACTCAGAAAACAAGTAACAAGTAGGTATGAACATTAGGGTGGTCCGAACGGGGACACAAGGGGTTGTCACGAGGTTATTGGAATGTTGACGACTCGACGCATGGGCAGATAATTTCTGACTGTTATAATGTATGTATGTATTACAATTCTACTATGTATTTATTTTAATTGAGTAATTGAGTTCAAATTTCCGCACCACTTAAAAAAAAAACCTTCTAAGCATTTAAACACTACTAAATTTTTTTTTTAGAAAAAGGACGTTAAATTTTGTAGCCGAATTCAATAATATTCTTTACAATTTTCTAGCAATTCTTTTTTTTTTCAATATTTTTGAAAACGACCAGTTACTTTCCGGACATTTGACATTGTTACCTTTTCTAAAACAACCATATCTATATTTGTATATTATTGGATTTTTTCAAAAAGTAATATACATTTTATAAGATTTAAGAAAATCTTACGTCCATATCATTGACAAATTTCAAAACATGTTTTGTGGAAGTTAAAAAACGGAATATGTCAACGAATTTGTAATAAATTATTATCCAAACTCTCCAACACGATGACTATAAATTGTGGAAAATCGGCATCTTTGCAATTTGACTATTTGACTATTTGCAAACATGTTTTGTGGTCTCTTCTGCTTCTTCAGCTAATACGGTTGATAAAGTTACTCTTATAACGTCGCGTCGTATGCTACGGTAAACTTCTTTAATTTTTATGCGATACGTAGACCTAGCTCGTTTCTCTCTCCTGTTCCATTACCTTTGATACGAGCTTTAAGTTGCATACTTTCATCGATCTTTGCCTGTGTGTGAGAGACTATTCTTTCAGCACCAGTTTTTTTCGGCTATTTATTTAAGATCTCCGAACTAATCTTACGAAAGCTACCATTAGACGGTGGTCTCGGTCAATCTCCATTTCGGCTCCTCTTCTATTTCTGACGTCCCTGAGAATACTTATAAAACGAGATGGGTATTCACATCGTACAAACCAATCTTTATCCGGGTACAATTTCGAGCACAATTTCTATGAGCAAAAAAAAAGTTGGACTTCACTGGGTGTCACTGAGCTGACTCCAATCATTGTCTAACAGATTTCAACACACCAACCACCAAATATTAACGACAATAAATTGATCCTGTGACAGTTTACAATAAACTAAATTGATGGGTCATTTTTATACATATAACGGAAAAAAATGAATTTAGGAGGTTATTAATAATAAGCAGTTTGGACCAAGGAAGGTCCTGAAGATCCTTAATATTCATTTTCCCCTTAGCGTATCGTTTGGTATATTTCCTAGCTCAGTTTGCTTGAAGTTGAAGCAGGTACCTACATTTATATACATACGTTAAAAGAGAGCCAAATGTGGCAGAAGCCACATGAAATGTGTTTACCCAGAAACCTAATTCAATCTTATTCTATTCAACTTCATCGTTGTACAAACAAACACTTATCTTCAAAACAACTTGCCCTATAATTATCCTGTCATTATCTTTATTTTGTCCCTTTCTAGACAAAAAAAATGTCACACAAACACATCACATTTTCAATTGTAAAACGATGGAAAATGATTGGAAATTCTCAATAAAAAAAAACCAGGAGCAATGGGATTCTTTTGTTTCGGTGATGGTAATTCAAAGAGCGTATACCATTTCTTTTTGTTTTCATCACACGTTTTTTTTTACCCTTTTTACAAGAAAGAACAAAATAATACCAACAATTAAACCAGAAAATTTCCAAACCAATCCTAAACATTAACGTAAAAAAAAGGGAACCAACTCAACAGAATGATCGTCGATCAGTCGGAAAACCTATAAGTTGTGATATTTAATATGATCTCATTGATCCTCACGAAAAAAAAACAATACATATATAGGTGAAGTGAAATGAGAAGACAAAATTGTGTATTTTAGTCTGTTTCTCTAAAAATGCATTCAATATTCAACCCTTTGAGGGAAGAAAAAAACCTTTATTCAACACCTGAATCGTGTTGTGGATTTGAATAATGCGGGTAGGACATTTACTTTTCGAATGGACTCTCCAGAAAATGGAATTGTTTGTTATTTAAATAATTTCTATATGTTCTTACAAAAACATTCATATTACCTAATTGTTTTTCTTCCTTTCAATTAGCCCGCTAAATTAAATACCTACTTATTAATGTTTTTTATAATGAAAGGACAAAAGTACTCTATATTCTTAAGAAAGCAAATGCTTCAAGGTTTTACTATAAAATCATCGTTTTTAAATTAATTTTAAAATGAAATCATTGTCCATTCTTACCGAGCATAGCAATTAAGATTGTAAGTACAAAATATTAATTAACTATATTGTGAACGCTAAAATATCATAACACCTAATTTTGTAAACAATGCGAATATCAGTGGAAGATGAGACTTTCGGTCAACTTAAAAACAATTTTAAAAAAATATAAAAATCAAAATTTTAAATTTATAAAATAAATTGGAAAAATCTCTAGAGGAAAAGATTTTTAATAGTTAGAGCCGGGTTTTCAACAATTTTGAATTTTTATATAAAAAAACATTCGTTAAAATATTTTTGAAACAGTATTTGAAGATATTTAAGAGTTATAATAACTCAAAATTCAACGAGAAATTTAAAAAATTAAAAGCCAAAAACAGTTATTATAAATGGCTACACTTACTCAATTAGAAATAGCTAATACCTTTTTGTAAAAGCTGCTGTTTATTTTGATTTTTAGATCAAGTTCAATAAATAGTTTTTGAAAACATTAATTTTAATATTAAAATTTGGGAAAAACTAAATATTTTTTGCAAGATAGTAAAATTTCCTTATTAATTCTTAATCGGGAATTTAAAACTAAATTATTTTGTATTTCCCAGTTTTCAAGAAAATGAAATATGACAAAAGCTAATTTTACATATTTGTTTTTTTTCGTGATCTTACTGTCAGGTTAATTGTATAAATGTTGCATAAACAGGAACCATTCTTAACAGCATTTTTAATAAACATTTTAATACTTTGTTCAACTTTGCAGGTTTTCCGGATTTTAGGAGGTCAATCCCACTCATGCAACGCAGAGTCGGCAGCTATGGCGCTTTTTTTCTTAACAAACAGTACCCATTGTTAATTTTTTTTGATGTCAGTTCCTTTTGAATTTTCTCAAAAACTAAGTCAAATAAAATCGCCTAGGTGTTACTTTACCGTGCACGAACTGTAAAGGATAAGTATAGCGATTGGCACAAACATTTTTTTTTGAATTATTTATCATGAAATATCATGAAACGTTAAGAAAACACGTTTTCGAGACTTTTTTATGTGCGTGTTCCGTTGTCGGCGTCGTTACCGTTGGAAATTTGTAAACACGATAACTTTTGAAAGAATCAAGATAATTAGAATCTGTTAGCTCCAAAAGTTGAGGATAACCTAAACTCAGAATTCAGCCACTTTGAATAAGACCTTCTTATACTTTTCATACAAAAACCTTCCAAAAATGTCACTTTTGTATGGGAAGTACTACAAATTTGCATTTTTGCTTGCGATATACATAGGAAAATATCAAGTTATGAATTCGTACAAAAAAAAAACAAGTTGAGATAACAATCAAACATTACATTACGATGATAGAGAATGAGAAAAGATTGGGTGTCTGTCTGTCTATCTGTCTGTCTGTATCTACCAGAAGCCGATTAACTTCAAACATGGTATATGGCGTTTTTTTGAGACTATCCTAAGACGTTTCTGATTTTTTTTGTACACTAAAAATAACGGTACCTGTCATATAACGGTTTTAGAAAAACTCATTTGTCTCAAAAATGGTTCCTTAGATTTTGATTAAAAAATCATGATCAGTTTTTGAATAAGGTCTCGTCTTTAAATAATTAAAAGATCGGTATGTACCGTTAAGTACGTGTCATAGAACTGTTTTTTTTTTTTATTTATTTCTGATTTTCTTCTTCATGCCTCAATAAACTTCAACCATTTCTTTACATGAAAGCTTTTAAGTTACTGTAATAATGCTTAGTTAAAAAAATTTCGAAAATTATTTTTTATGATTTAAAAAAAAAATTAATTTTTTTTTTGAAAAATCGTTTTTTCGAAAACTACTCAATATTTTTTTTCAAAATTTATTTTTTGGATATTAAAAATCGTATCTTAAAAATGGCGTACCAATTTTTTTTTATAAAAGTCCTTGCAAAATTTTATATAGAAATAGAAACGGCTATAACGATTTTCAATTTTTTTTTTTTCTAAAAATGTATCACTATAGAAGAAATCAAATTGCATACTTCGTTTTGAGGTTGAATTCATTTAAGAAGCTGTTTTAGTCATTTGAAAATCGAATTTTATGGTTTTTAAATTTTGTCTAAAACTGCATTTACAAATTTTCAATTAAAAAGGCTAAGCATATATAGTAACTAAGAACAAGTACGTGCGATCCAGTGATGCAATTTATTTTCTTAATAAACAGTACCAATTGTTAATCTTTTTTGGAGGTCAGTTCGTTTTGAATTTGAAGGCACATAAAATCTCCTTGGTATTTGATGTTCAATCAAAAATTATTAATACCAAGAAAACAATTGAATATTTTAGCTCGCAATCTTGACTAAATATTAAATGTATTTTTTTCTTTAATCCAAAGAGAGGAACCAATACGATTCAGACAGTTCCATACAATCCCATTTGATTTTTAATAAAAACTAGTTATTCAAGTGTAAAACTTCTTTTCACAAAATATTCTTTTAGTCATTTGTACAACATAAATAGTTATGTTGTATTTATGTGTTAAAACAAAATAAAAAATGCATTAGACATTTGTTCATGATTCATTATTTTGAGGGGCTGGCCCCTTATCTGTGAGATTGAAAACAAAGAGAAAAGAATGAAATGAAACATGAAACAAATTGATCGTCACGAAAAATTGCAATCTTGTCCGTGACAAACCAGTTTCTTTTCTCATGTGCATCTTATTTTATCAATTAGAATGAAAACTTTTAGAATCTTAGGAAAAATCTTCTGATCTATGGAATCTCATTTTTTTTCTCGTTAAATACGCTCGTTTGTTTAACAATCCCATATGGAAATTCCTTTAAGGTATACCAATTGAAAGATAGATGAAGTATAAAAGTCAGTTCACCTGAAGTTAGCCTATTATCGAAAATCATCACAAACAAAAGTGGTAATAACCCACATCATAGACGCATAGCATTTAAGATGGCCATCATCCATCATTAGCAATCAAGTACATGTCCCATGTCAATCAGATAACAACTTTGTGTTGGACCTTATTATTACATCCTTTGAAATAGATGTATCAACTTGTCTCAATATCTTATTGTTTAGTAAGTGAAATTTGAAAAGGAGATTGATTGCTTTCGATTTAAAAAAAAAATAAAATTATTGATGCCACAAATCTAATGTTTACATTATCTTCAAGTATTTTAAACATTATGTTTTTTTTTACTTTTGTTTTTATTTTATTTAATACAAATTTATTGGAAAAAGGATAGCATATTGCCTATAACAGCAAGGAAATATCTACAGCGTTTGAAATGCAACGATTATTGTTTGGGCGCTTTATTGTCATGCATGAGAAAACCCGCGAAGTGCAAGAAGTATCAGTCGGAAATGTTTATATCGTAATGATTTGTCTGCGATTCGGAACTATAACAAAAAAACATCAGACCACCTACATCAAAACATTCTTTTGTTAGTTTATATTAGGAAGAAAGCTAATGAGCCGTATTTATATAGACGCTGCTTGAGCCTCAATAAAAAAAAATTCATTATCCTATTAAAATAACATATGTTGTGTGAGATACTAATCCATAGTATCTCACAAAACCATAACCAACCATAACCCTTCACAACAAAATGCATTGCAATTCAAGGTCATCAATTGGGCCAACAAATTAATGTTGTAAACACCTGAGCAATGATTCAGCTTCATAATAAGCTGAAGCGACGCCAGGTCGACGATCCAGTTACAATGCATACTGGATCGTCACAATTTAATGCATAGCTGAAAAGTGCTGAAGAAGCAAATGACGTCAATGGACAATGGAGCGCGATGTATGGGGCGAGTAAACTAATGAATATTATTGCAATATGCAATAATAATAAATGGAATGTAGGTAAAAGAAATATCCAAATTGCAAGGTATGCAATATTAAACTTGTATGACTATTAAAAACTAAATTGTAATTGAGTAATCCCTTTTAATTTAATATAGGTCAAGAATTACAAAATAATCATAGCACAGCTTTATGATTATTTGTTGTTGTAAAGTAGGTTAAGATTTTAGTATAAATAGTGATATGAAAATAAAGAAAATTGTCAATTACGACTGGAAAGTTAACACGAACGCTGTCTTCATTCTTTGGACTCAAGTAGAAAAACCATTCAAGGTGAATTGCAAATTCCTTCGTGAGTATATTAACCAAAAAATATATTTCTATCCCTTTTTAGCTTAAGTAGGCCTCGATGCCTCTAAAATTTACTGGCCCCAACAGCCACTAAAATGTTGGAACATTAGTGAACATAAAAACCGAAAAGTTCGATTGGATCTAAGATCCAATCATTTCCCATTACGGGACAAAAACTTAGGTTTTTGGTTTAGATCAACTGATCTAAACATATAGCCCTATAACGGGAGAAATGTATGGTTCTTTTGAGCCCTCACGGGTTGAAAAAAGAATTATACAACACATAGGATAAACTCCAGTCTAAGAAAAACTGGAATTTAAAAACGACTATGAATGCGCCTTAATAACTTTAATATTTCCAAGCTCTGCAAAATAATTTTACCCTATTTTACAGAGAGAAAGGGAATTTATACTGGAGATTTTAAAAGTCCTATCACACAAAGGAAGTAGTGTGAATCAATTATATACATTTCATTTCAATAGTGCTGCTTCAAAAATTTCGTTTATTGTTATTTGTTATCTTTACTTGCTCTTCGCGGCAAGTATTGGTTTCGTAAAAAAACTCAAATTGTAATTTAATCAAAACCACTTGAACTTATGGAAAAAAATGAGGCAGGAAAAATTATTCAGCTAAAAAATTAATGTATGAGGGATTCATCAAACGGATTAATCTTATTTTATATTTAACCAAAAGACATATATTTTTGGCAAAAATTAAATTTTAATTGCATTGTTTCCACCCATTTTTAGCCATGAAGTTACAACTTTTGCAATTATGACCAGAGTCAAAACCATGTTTATTTTTTTAAATCGGACTCAGTGAAACTGATTTGCAAAAGTTGTTCCAAATTAGATCAGGACGTAAACAATTCTTTCGAAAATAGTTACTTGAATATTGTAGCTTTCTAAAAATTGTTGCCACTAGACGAAGCTTAATGGAGCTAAAACTGTAGTTCTGAGGAATGTTAGGTTAGGTTGACGTGGCTACCAGCAATAGTAGACCAAAGTTTGGTCCATTTTCATACCACAGTGAATCTAAGGAAACTTTCTTCCTAATCGTTAAACAACTTCGAGCTTCTTCTAAAGCGAGCGAGATTAGCTTTATCTATATTAGATGGATCGCTTTCTTCTTATAGTAAAAGTCTCAAAAGTCCTGCTTTATCGTCTTTGCGATAAAGCAGGGCATGTACAGACAAAGTGGGGAATCGATTCCTCTTCTTCTTCGTCTATGCAGAAATCGTTAGTGAGAGCTCCAAGCCGTGTCGCGTGCCTGCCAATTAGACAGTGTCCAGTTATAACACCTATTACGGAGCTGATTTGCGGTCTGGTCAAAGATATTAAACGTTTGGAGCGCTTCAGATCTAGTAGTGGCCAGATATGCTTTGTCGCTAAGCATGTGTAGTGATATTATTCCACCTGAGGTTTGTTTTATGTATAGCATCATTTGTGATTCACTTTTGGCGAGTTCGTCAGCTCTACATTTTCCGAAAATGTCCCTATGACCCGCTACCCAACAAAGGTGAATATTAAACTGCTGCACCATCTTTTAGCCAAGACAGGACATTTTATTTATCGCCAAAAGTTCTGCCTGGAACACGCTACAGTGATTAGGAAGACGAAAGGAAAACTTAATAAGTCTATCTGGGTATACAAATCCACCAACCCCATCATCAGTATTCGATTCGTCGGTGTAGAAATCGATTGAATCATCTTCCAGGAAAAAAAATTTAAATATATATTTAAAAAATAATATTACCAACATTTTTGAAGATTAACTTCAGTTCTTAATTAAAAATTAAACTCCAGTTTATCTTAGACTCTGGCTTATCTAATGTTATTTGAATAGGATAAAATCCAGTTTATCTTACAATTAAAAAGGACTTAAGCAACATTTATTATTTTTTTTTTTTTTTGTTTCAAGCTAAATGGTTAAAATCAACTTTGGTCATGAATGCACTTATTTGGGACAAGAAGAAAGAGCTAGACAATAGCTAACAATTGCTCATTTATAAAGTTTTTAACGCATTTTTCCGTTAACTATTTGATTTCAAACTGAATTAATATAATTTTTCCCTTTAATTTTCTAGAACATGTTGCACTTTCAAACTCTTAACAAACATTTCAAATTGCTCCCCTGGAAAAAATGTATACTTGCTTGATGCGGAAATTAAATTTTCACGAAAAGTTGTCATTTCGTAAAAGTATAATGCACTGATTCTTAATAAAAAATTCATAACTGAGCGTTTTTTTTATATAACAAATAGCTTACCAAGAGCTTACATTTTACAGTTTAGTTAATTATGTAATAGGCTGGTCTACATAGTTCGTGAGATTCAGTCGTGCATTTAATTTTTTTAATTTCATAAAATGATGACGGTTCCATACAAAATACGTCTTTTGAATATTTAAAAGGCTGTTAAATATTCGTAAAATTGGCCATAAGTCTAAATAAAAACTTACCCATCAATGTACTTGTACATGTACATGTAAACTTTGGTACATAGTTGTAGTTAATTCTTGCATAAAATCAAGCGAAACCAACAGAAAGTCCGAAAGAAATCATAACTAACGCAACACTTTTGAACAAAATTTGAGCGATTTTTTCATGAATATCATAGAGTAAAAATTACAAATTACTGTTACCTACAAATTTTTATTTGTGTTTTATTTAACAAATTTAAATTTTTTTTTATGAATTTCAAATTTGATACAACAGAATTCGCAATTTTTGTGAAAAAGTGGTTGTAAATTGTAATTTGTTACTTAAAAATTACAATTTACAAGCACTTTTTCAAACAAATTGTGATAAAATTAGCAAATTCTGTTGCACCAAATTTGAAATTCATACAAAAAATTACAAATTTGTTAAATAAAACGTAAATATAAATTTGTAATTGTAATTTGGTGAAATAGGGCCAAGTTTTGGACCCCATACTTACCTTTTATTTATTATTCTTGCCACCATTACACTTTAGAACAATTCTGAAGAAGTTTTCCTTTATACTCATATTACTTTACAAAGACGCACATTAAGAAAAAAATAATTTGCATGAATACGGGTCATAGTATATTCCTAGTTGTCTTAGTCTTACTCAAACAGGTGAATAAAATTTTGAGGAATAACAATATTTTGACTTAAAAATCGCTGAGACCCTTTCACTTTGTTCGTTTTAAATTCATCCTTCAGACACACACATCGTGGGAATTAACAAAAAAAGTCATTAATTTCACTTAATAAACAGTCCACTCGTCGGCATTCAAAGACATGGGGGTCATTAATTCCCAGCCCATTAGCTGTCCAAATATATCAGGCTACAGGACTAGCCACAGCGCGAAATTCAGAAGAAAAAAAATTAATAGAACGGACTCATTGTTATCCGTTGCTAATTGGTGAATGGCAACTACTGAGACCTATAAGAGTGCATCTTGCCTTTAGCGAGTTCCGCAAACAAATCTTCGTTTTCGAGAGATGCATTGTTAGAATGTTTGCAATGGACTTCGCATTAAGGATATTTATGTTCGAAGTAGACCATTGTTATATTTTTTTTTGTATCTCTAACGACTGGACTTAACGTCATAAAGTGTCCTGTTTAAAAGGACGAGATGACACTAAATACCAACTGGTGGCTGTTTAAAGTGTCATACGACTAGACCATGAATTGCTTTATCATCAGTTATGATTTCACGCAGAACATTTTCTTACTGATTGGTTTATGCTGGTGGCGTGCAGACGTTTTGATATTTCACTGTCAGACTGACAGATGCAAGGATTTCTGTAATTTTTTGTGGTCATAAAATTAATGTTCCATTCAATAAATATTAGATATTGTAAAGGAATTTAGGAATTTTGAGGCTCTTAAATGATTAGATAAATGAAAAAGGAGGATAACAGTGCATTTAAAGAAGCGATTTTCAAACTGCATTTGCTGAGTTTTATGATGGAAAATGTGCAAAACTCCAGGCATGAGGGCAAAGACTTGGCCGTAAAATCTTTTTTTTTTTTAAATTGAAAACATAAAATGTGTCTGTTTGAAATAACTGCGCCCAGCACATTTAGTAAAGAACATTTTATGTATTTTTTTTAGCTTGGCAGATTTATAGTAGTTCTATTTAAATTTATGACTAGATAAACTCTTTAATGAATACGTTATGATGACATCCAAATCAAATGAAATTTTTAAACCTTTTTAAAAGGAATCAGAGAAATGAGATTTTAATGAAAAAATGGATGTTTAAAACTTAAGGTAAAATATCATAAATGTGGACTCACATTCAAAGGCATATTTTCAAAGCGAGCAAGGGTACTTTTATGGACAGAAAAAAAGTCCTTAATAATTCCCATTCTTATTCCCTAATTATATATTTTTGACAATTACAAACAAACCATATAGCCCTTTGGCCCTCTAAAATTTAGCATTTACTTACAATACAAGTAGTTAAAAAAAATTGAATTCATAATAAGTCAATCAAGTGATCCTATGAAGTATTGCAAAAATGTCACCATCTGTCACAAAACATCCAGACGCCACAAAACCACAACCCACGACAAGTTCATTAAATACTATAACACCTAAAGGAGGGCAAAATATCACTATATGTGCACTTTTTCATTTTAACACCTGGTACAGTAACCGGGGTCAGTTTCATGCTACCACAGGCTATACAACGTCAGCAAAGGACCAAATAACCTGTTGTATAGGTAAAAGCGAAGCCAACAAAATAGTCAGGTGATCCAAATACAAACAAGATGATAATCTGCATTGCACTTTGTCTGGAATCGTGTTCGTTTGATATCATCGTAGGTGGTACACACCACAACAACAAAAAAGCAGGAAAACCATCTTTTCGCACATTATCCAGAAGCAACTTAAGGTAATAACCAATCCTGTGGCTAGAGAATTTATGGGCTTTCTCGGATCAGATAAAAATCTATGGGATTTACTTTTTTTCCACCCAGAATCCTTGATACCTAGAGATAGTTAATTTTTTTTTCGGTGAGTCCACTTGATAAACAATTTAGTAATTTACCGAGAATCGTTTAGATACGTATTCGTATATACTATCAAGATCGGCGAATGAAAAAGAAATCCCATTAAATCCTGGTCCAGTGGTGGTCAATTTAAGATGTGCCCGATTTAAGGATTTGCTTTCTTTGATGTTATTTATAAGCAACGGTGTGTAGCTGCTTCTGTTGGTCTTTGATTTAAGTATCGTTTTATGAGCAAAGGAAAGTCGTAAAATTTTTAATTTATCAAAAGAAATCTATGTTTTCTTGTGAAGAAATTGAATTTTAACGTGGTAGTAAAAAAATATTTACGAGACATTTTAAAATAAAAATAGACTGATTAAATGGTCAAATTTTTCATACATACACAATTTTCTTTTTTTTAACTTATAAAACTAAAACTTAAAAGTATCTTTCCTGTTTTGAAAAATATATAGGGTAATTCCATATGTGGGTTTCACTACATTAACAGTTCACACGACCGAAACTGTCACCAAATTAAAAAAAAAAACTTTTTTTAATATTAAGTTTAAGTGATATCACTTTTCCATTCTTTAAGAGTAATTGTTGTTATATTGATATTTTATTTTCCGTAACAAATATTCAGAATTCGTTAATAATGGAGTCATATTGTGTTTTTTACAAGGAAAGTTTTGTAGTAGCTTTGAATTCTTTCTTCCTTTATGTGTTTTGGGGTGCTTAATCCGAATCTAAGGTGTGCCAACTGACGCAATATGGCCAAAAATTCAAAACACCGCTAAATTTTCAATGTTTTTGCAGTTTTTAGCAGATTTTACTCTGAAGGATAATTATGAGTCCAAGATTCTCTATATATAGCCATAATAGTTTCCGAACTACGCCTTTTCAAATTGAATAAATTTCCGAGACCTCTAAAATATTTAGTACTTTGATGTAATATAGTTCAGGGCAATTTGAATATGACCCAAAAGAGCATATTTTTAATTCTGAAATTTGCTGAAAATGTGCATAAGAATGACCTTACTGTTACTGATATGTCAAAAGCACCAGCAAACTTCTTCCATGTGTTGTCCACCCTCTTAAAAAACCATCGCCATGAATTTTTCACGCTTTAGCTATATGTTGGTAAATAATTGTCCTAGAGATGTCATTCGAGTGAAAAAGTATGCTATTTAAAGAGCTAAATCTAATACCAAGAACAAATTACCTCCCTTAGAAGACTTACATATATTCCTTTTCAATTAAGGGTCAGTTTTTCAATACTTGTTCATTAGATAGAGCAAAAATCTATTTTTCATGAGTCAGATATTACGTATTCTTTGGAATAATTATTTTAATAGTCGAATAAACTTATCTTCTCATTTATGAGATTGTGAAAATATTCCTACATATATGTATGTACATTTTTAAATATCAGCAAAAATTATATGTCATACTCGTTTACCAATCCGACAGCTTTACAACAAATACAAACAAACAACAAAAAAAATTTCTGTTTTGAAAAATATTTTCTATTACATTTAATTTAAATTGAAAGATTATTTCATAAACAAGTGCATTTATATAGTTAAAATATTACCACACATGGTCCGTTTGGCCTTATGTTGCCTGATCTGATTGAAATCTGGACCGCGTAGAACTGGTAAAATAATCTCCAGATCTACTCGACTATACGGCTCCTAGTTTCAATCACATCGAGCTGACCACAGGGATTGTACAGCAAAAGGAGCATAGTTACACCAAGCAAGAATTTTAAGAAACCAAATGAACTGATAGGATTGTGCGGGCCAAACTTGCATTGCCTTTATTGTAACAGTTTTTTTAAACGGGGAGTAGAGGGGATGGTTCTTTACGCATATGAAAATAGATTAAGGGAGCGAAGCAATTTTGATCGATTTTTTTTAATTAATTGTGACAGTCCCAAAAAACACATGTTAATAGAACTTTGCTTTCCGTTAAGTCGAGTTCTAACGAGCTGGACCTCAAAGACTGAGGGTCTAAATATATTGAAGTTCTTACTCAAACGAAGTTACAAATTCTAGATTAAAGGCAATAGAACTTGTTGAAAAAATAAAATTGAAACAAATTGAGTCCTAATTGTTCCTTAAATCGAGTTTTAAGAGCTAGAACTTTATCAAGAAATTGGCCGTAAGAGTCTGAAAAATTTGATGCTGTGGCAGTTCACAGTTTGTTTATTCGATCATTGTCTTGTAAATTTGAACATGTAAAATATCAGATAAATGTTTTTCAAATTGTAGTAGCTAGGAAGTGCAAAATATTTTTGATAAATCTTTAAATCTTTAACTGCTCCATTATTTTCGAAGGTGTTTTTGTAATATTTTACCTGTTGTACCGATACTGAAAATATAGTACCTACTATGCATAAAAAGGACTACATTATGATATAAGTTTTCTGTTTATAGCCGATTTATCTAAATTTTTGTTTTTATTGTGATAAGCAGTTAAAACATATAAATTTGGCACTGAACCAAAATCTTTAGGATAATAACTTACCAAGTTATAGCCCGAGTGCAAAAAATACTATTGTTGTGAACATTTTCAGCAAATTTCAAAAATCATCAAAATTGGTTCAGTCGCTTGAGAAAGTCAAAATGAAAAAAGGGTTCTATGGGAAGTACCACTATAGTAGAATTTTTACAAACATTTCTTTCATTGGAAAAGTATAACCCTACTATCAAAAGTAGACACAAAAATTTTAATCAAAATCGTTAGAGCCCTTTGAAAAAAGTTAACGTTTCCTTAATTTTTATATGGCAGGTACCGTTTCGGTTCTAAAAAAAAATCTATTTAACCTCTAGGGAATCACCAAAGACCTTCAACCACCAAATTCGAAGAAAATTGCTTCAGGCTTAGGCTGAAGCTCGAGGTATACATAGAGAGGCAGACAGACAGAATTGCGAGACCCACTTTTTTCAAATTCTCTATCAACGTTAAGATGTGTCTGATTGTTATCTCGAGTTCGATTTAACTTGCCCTTGTATAGCGTTTCGTGCAGATGGGACTCATCAGTTGACTTATCGTGAGACACCTTGTCAATATGCATACTAAGTTTACGTTTGGTTGATCTAACATAATTTAGCAAACTCTAGATTAACGTTTTGAATCATTAGAATTCGAAAATTTTCGTATTGACAAGGTTTCTCACCATAAGTCAACTGAGTTCAAGTGAGCCTTACCTTTACAAAACACCATAAATTTTTGTAAGGGATGTTAAATAGTACTTAGTCTTCTAAGTCTGCTAATTGACTGATTTATTTCATTAGTGTATAGAACTTGTATTATAAAACCGTCAGCCATTTACAATTTTTTTATACAAAAAAAATTTTATTGTTAGCAACTTTAACTATGAGAACAAGTAGGTGCTGATTCTTAGCCATAAAAATTAAAATCCTAATTTTTCCAGAGTTTTTATTAGCTTTCAAAAACCTATAGTTTGAGTATCATCATCATCGGCTCGACAACCGGGGTCCGGTCCTGGCCTCTTTCAACAAGTCTCTCCACCTATCCCGGTCTCGAGCCGACACCATCCAGTTGCGCACTTCAAGGCTTCGGGCGTCCTGGTCTACGCCATCTCTCCAGCGCAAGCATGGTCTACCACGCTGCCGTCTACCATAGAATGTACCACAAAAGACTTTCCGCTCATACGAGCTAGGTGCCCTGCCCACCGGAGTCTACCGAGCTTAATTTTTGTCACTATGTCTGCTTCAAGGTAGATTCTCCGGAATCGTCCTTCCTCACATATGGGGCCAACAATTCTCCGTAAGACTTTTCTCTCGAACGCTGCTAAGAGGTCACAGTGCCTTTTGCTAAGCACCCAAGTCTCGGATCCATACATGAGTACTGGCAGGACCATGGTTCTGTACAGCAGCGGTTTTGAAGTTGTGGTTAGATTTCTGGATTTGAATAGCTTTGACAGACTGTAGTAGGCTCTGTTGGATTTGAGAAGCCGCCCGCGTATTTCTTCTTCTATGTTGTTATCGGCTGCTACTGTTGACCCAAGGTATTTAAAAGATTGCACCACTTCAAATTCGTGATCCGATACCTTGATTGTTTGACCAACTGTTGTTCTAGTTTGAGTATAGTTTTCATTAATGTATGTTGGTTTCTATAACAAAACTTAAAACAGTTTTCTTACAAATCAGTAGTGTTGAACTTTTTAATATAATTGCTACTTAGTAGCAACACATTTCTGTAAATGCTTATTCAATCTTATACGAAAACTGCGGTCACAGTAAGAATATACCCGCCTGGCAGCAACATTTTACTTTCACAAAATGTCATCCTTCGACAAAGAAATTGTCTGATTGATTGAGGTCAATAGTGTTTTTAAGAAAATCATTTAGAGTGGGTTTCTTCTTCATTTTCAATATTCCAATAATTTCCCCCTGAATGTCATAGTCATCTATAATAAAATCAATGATATTTAATATCCTTTCTTGATCGCACAAAAGAAAGTGAAAACTCTCACTTGAACCGATCTTATAAAAATTGCAACCCTATGCTCCTCATGCATTGTTTGATTGTTACTGACGTTCAAGATGAGTCGACTATTGTAGCAGCATCTGACATAAACAATCTCATTGTAGTAATTTTTCTGTGCGCACATTATTGACATATTGTTGACAGTCGAATGTATTGTCTGAGGAGGTAATAAAAACGTAACTTTATTGATTATCATCCTTTCGAGCTCGGAAGGGATGATCTGCTATCTTTTTCTCAAGAAGTTGTAAGTCGGTACTGTAAGCCTTACGTTAATTGCTAAAATAAAGGAGTGCAATTTACAAATTTTATCGAGATCGTAAAGTTTAATACTTTATTACTTTGATGATCATAAATATTTTGACGTAGATTTGTAAAAAACACAAAACCTTGGTCGCAGTGACAGTTTTTTGTTAGAGATTTCTTTCTATCAGATTTTTTTATTTTTACTTTTGTTTTTGCGATAAAGGAAGAGTTGGGAAAATTGGAAAGTTATAAAATTAGTTCATCTCCTGTGGTGTTTCTGCATTTCCCCCTGAGTCGTTCAACCTACCTCCTTTCTCAATACTCTATTCGCTTTTGTGTTTGATTTGATTGATTAATTTTTTTTTAGAAAAATTATGAAAATATCAATTTTGGGATTGAAGAGAGTGTGAAGATTGCCAATCACTCTCGGTTTCGAATATCGTGTGAATATACTCTTTGATCGACTTGTGGTTGGTGGTTTTCCTATTAATGGGTCGAATCAAGAGGGGAAACCTAATGCTGATAGATTGTGGTAAAATGACATGATAATTTATATTTGAATGGCAAAAGGAATAAGCAGAATAAGATAAAATAAAATCCAATATGTATAAGTATTTGTGTTGGGATTTTTTAAGTTAGGCCAAATACAATTTAAAAATGTATACACTTTATTACGGTGAAAACAATAAACACGATGAATACAATCACTTTTAAAACTAAAAACTGTATCGTACTTCTCGAAAGCTCTATGGTCTCAAGTTTCATTACAAAAGAATGTTTTAGTTTCGACTTCGATAGATATCTTAGCATATTTGATTACATTTGAATATTGAATTCGGTTCCCTCACAAAGTCAAGTGGTAAAGTTTAAATTGATTCATCGTTTTGCACTTCTGTGGTTTCTTTTTTAGAATGTTTGGCTAAATTGCTAAATTTAATATTTGTACCACTTGAAATCATGTCTTTTTGTATGGCCCGAAACATTGTCATAGTTGCATTTTTTGCAAGGAAGTACTGCATTGCGGATTTTAGCACATAATTGAAATATTAGACTCAGATAGATACTAATATCGGTTGTATTATTCATGTTCTAGCTTTAAGTGAAGCGGCTTAGAAGAAATTGAGAAGAAAGAGGCCTAATGTCAGAATGAATACAGAAAATGAATATAGAAAAACTCTTGTATCTTCTCTCCCAGATGGAGTCCAAAGTGGCCCAATATCTCAAAATCACTGTTATATGAAGTTCTACCAGCGATGGAAATTTCATCCTTTCTTCACCAAATGCACAATTATTTCGCGGAGCCGCTTTACTATTTTAGAAGAGTTTAAATTTTGTCTTTAAAAGAGGAAAAAAAGTGTAACATAACAGAATGTAAAAATGTCCCATATTAAATTCCCCAGGTTGGGAAACACTGCTTGCTCTAAGCATTGGCATTGCGAATTTTGACTTATCCAAAAAATGTTCAGTAAATTGCACGAAGACTGAGCTACATATATAAGCTGTCCAGAATATGTTTGTTTCTTTTTTATACCAGTCAAATCTAAAGTGATTTAGATTTTTGTAAACCATGATATTGTCTTAGCATTTTAATTTTCCACTTCTTTTTAATTTCCGTAAATTGTATATTTTGATGATATGATAGTATAGGGTATTTAATGTTGAGTTCACGTTGTTAATTTTGAGTACAGCAAAAAAATCATCTACATATTTCACTAGAAATGTTGGCTTATCAAAAAATGTGTGTGAAGTATTTTCTAGTAAATCTTCCATACCAACATACCTGCCAGAATTGGAGATAATGATAATTGTTTTTTAAAATGCTCTTATACTATTCTAAATCACTTCTAAAAGTTTCATGAAATGCACGGGATCAGAGTTTATGATTAAGATCGATTTTTCGGAAAATTTGATTTTCATAGCTCGGAATTATTAATTTTAAAAATCATTTATAAATTTCTATTTCAACAAAAATTTTGTAAGCTATTTTGTAAGTATTTTTGGACACATTAATGTGTTGTATTAATTGATAATAATTATTTGATATAAATTAAAGGCCTGATTAAGAAAATAATCATTTTCGAAATGTTGCGCCATTGATAATAAAAAACTAATATTATATGGCTTAGAGCCAACAGAAAAAAAAAATTATTTTAATTTTTACAAAAGTCACTTTAATTAAAGAATTTTAATAATTTATTTCTTTAGGTACACAAAGTATTCTGTCTCACAAAAAATAAACAAATATACATCAGATACAAGAATTATATTTTTAATTTTTCAAAATTCATTCCCCCTAGTTACCAAACAACCTGACCCACATCTAATTTTTAGCACTCAAAAGTGAATCGAAGCATAACTCCAATTATATTATAGAGTTGACTTTTTCTCACAATTAAATTGTTAACAGAGAACAACAAAAAAATGTTTACCCATCACTCAGTACCATCATCAGAAACATAACTAATCGTCCCCTATTTTTGTTCAAAATTTGTGCAACAGTCAGTTACTGTGCACTCACCTGTGGCATGAAAAACAAATCAAATCGCCACTAGAACAGACGAAATTGTCCACCATCACTGCAATTCACACGATGTGCACGGACCTTAAAATCGAGACGACGAATTTAATAACATCGTAACCGTTTTCTTCGCGACGACATAAACGCTATGCAAGGAAAACATTCATTTGCGATGAGTTTTCCTGAAATTTTAAACAAAAAATAAACTGATAAAATCTTTTCTCAAGTAATTTGTGAGTGTCCTTGCTTTAAATATAGGGTTCTCAATCATTATCAAAGAGAGATAAAAAATTAAAAAGTTCGTTACAAAAATCCGCGTTTCCCAAAGGTCGGATCTCAACATAAGAAAAAAACCCACACATTGTGCATTTAATGGCAGAAATAGGCTAAGATTTGTCTTACTCATAAAGTAAAGGAGTAAAAAAGTGGCATTCAAAATGACACACGGATCATATTCCCAAAGTAATCCGCAACGAATTCTAAGAATACGATCCTGTCAAGATACCTGACGTAATTAAATCACTTCCATCATTATTATGCAGACTGATTGAGCCTTCTGTGTAATATGACCGATGAGACATACAAACCATCCAACGGTATGATTGATGGAATTATGCCACTAGGCCATTCCTTTTGTGATTTGTACCTTCACCAAGAACAGCAACTAAGAACTCGAAATTTACACTGAAATGGCGCTTTGGTGTAATCTGAATTTGTGACATAATTTCTGGCAAGCGTGACTGATTTTGATTGATATCCGGACTGGGTGTTTTATGGAAGACAGGCGGAACGGGAAATGCACTAACGTGTACATCTTGAATCAGCCAGAATATAGAGATTGATCATTGGTTTGTTGTATAAAAAAAATGCACAACATTAAGATGAGTTATCCTTTTGTGTGATTTCACTTAATTATATTCAATTATGGGCTCTTTCAGGGCAGCACTGATGTTTAAACTTGTTTTGAATTTTAAAGATTATTCAAAAAAAAAATATATGCGAATTGATAATGGCTGGGAAAATTTGGTGGAAATTCAATATACATTCTTTTTTTTTTTTTTGTTAAATGACAGGACGATGTCTGATAATATTTTTTAACAATTAAAGGCATCTGTCTTTGAATTTTGTTTTTTAAAACGAAAGTATCATACGGAAAGTGATAGTGTTATGTAAATGGTCTTATAATATTAAGGTTTTGGTCATAGAGCAAAATATATGCAAATGTTTCAATATCTACAAAAATGAATAATGTTTTAAGCTGGATGCATACAGATGGTCACCGTTTTCTTCTAAAATTCCACCAAATAATCTACACAATTTAATAGGAGATTGTTTTTATTTTTATTGGCTGTGATTTGATTTTTTTAAATTTTGAAGTATGTATGGTTGAATGCACAAAAGATTATTATTATTTTAAGTACCTGTACCAGGCACGTAGCCAGGGGGGGGGGGCTTAACACTTTCTGTTAAATCATCTTTAAATTGTATGAAAACACCAAAACTATCGATTAATTTTATGTGTAGTTGTCGATTAATTGTATGAACATAAAAACACAAAGATGGCATTTGGTGTAGAAAAAAAAATTGAATTGTTTATTTTTCTTAACTCTTACAAATTATTTCATTTAAATTTTAAAGTGTGTGCATTTACTGCTCTGAAATTTCTTTATAAATATGTTATTGAAAAAGATTTTTGTTTATTTAATTTTGTATATTGGAAACATTTTTTTCATTTTTTTTTTTTCATTTCATTCGCAATGCTGCCAAATGTTTTCGTTAAGTCCCGAGGCGTTTTTTTTTGTCCAACTTAGCCCGGGTGTACAAAAAACACACCTAAAATCTAGAAACATCATCTGCTTAAGCCTATTTTAGTGTGTTTTCGAGTATACCTACTTATTCTTTAGCTCTAGCGCCGAACGCAAAATTTTTAAAAATCAAAAAAAAAGAAATTTGTGCGCTGTTTTAGTAATTAACATTTTAAGCAATGAAGGACTAGTTTTTCACTTTGTATTATTGTATGGTTTCGCACTTTGTTAATTTGACTTCAGTTTCATTTTTGAAGGGCCAACAGTTTCCAAGATACAGCATTTCAAAATTTGGCAATAAGAAAAATGTATATAACAGCAAGTAGTAGAAATAAACATTAAATTAAGAAATTAAGAATGCTTCTCATTAGATGATTCAAACTAGTAGAACGTGTTATTGTGCAAAAAATGAATAAACCTGTCATAAACATTCAGGCAGGGGGAGAATTAAAAAATGATTTCACACAAAAAATAACAATTCAAAGACAACGGTAACACATAGAAATGTATACTATAGATTACACTGGTCTGCAACGAAAATTGCCTTCAAACTAAAGTATACTTTTCTAAAGGATTTTGTACCGCTGAACACGAATCTGAAAATAATATGAAGATGTTTAAAACTCGTACATTTACCGTCGAATTTCTTTGCTGGTAAATACTTTATTACAAAACTATTAATGGGATGGAAATGAAATCATTCAAAAATTCGCTTTCGATGCAGATATTGCAAATTGAAATTTAGGATTCGTCCAAAATACTCTCTGTAGTCCAATTCAAGCGTTTTTAAAGGTGGAAAGTTCTGAAGTAATACTTTTTATAGCTAACTTTATGTTGTTTTGGGATGTTGAGTATGAATTTTTTAATTGTTTTTGGTGCATATGCCAACATATAAACGCTAAGACCGATAATGTAGAACAAATTAAGACAAAATTACCAAATTTATGTCTTGGCCAATTTTTTGTATGACTTCTGGATTCCTCAAAAAAAAATTTGAAAAATCCATAGAAATCAGTCCTTCTGAAAAGCACAAAGAATCAAGAGTTTAGAAATAGGATGCAGTGTACATCCCAAAAAGTACGGAGTTTTGGAATTTATGGTGATTTTGTTTACATTACGGTTTAAAATGTGACTATATATTGAAGAATCAAAAATTAAAATCAATCAAAAAAAAATTTACTAGATAGATTTTTTCTGAACCCAGATTAAGATCCAGAAAATTCCAATCTTACATAATTTAAAAATTATATGAAGGACACAAAAACTTAATTTTTGCAGACCAGTGTTATCTTAGAGCCAGAAACGAAGTGTTGAATTTTCTTTAAGAAAAATAGTGAAACAAATTCATTTTAGCTTTAAAATTAATTTTTGTATCGAATTATTTCGTGGACTGGAAAATTAAACGGCAAATGCTTAAACAACTTAAAAAAAATATTTGAATCCAATGAAATTAGCAATTTTGAAAAGTAATATTTTTTTTTAAACTACTCGCTTCACGAAGACATTTCCTGGCTCAATATGTAAAAAATTATTTGACTTAAACATCCTTTTTTTTAAACTATAGGGTTTTAGTTCAAAATTACTAAAAGCCTGAAAATTTCTGAAAATGTCGCCTTCAAAACTTTAAAACTGCCAAAAAAAGCTTCATTTCCATTTATTGAATTTTGGAAGTATTTTGAAAATTATCAAGGAAAAGAGATTATGTGATATCCTTTTTTGCTGCAAGATACTTAATGGTAGGAATTATCTTTAATTATTTCTTAAAGTATGCTTTTGTTATTCGTCTCTTTTATGTTTTCTTCTATACATGCCTAAATTCATATGTATATAAGTATAATCCAAATTTTTCTCTAAAAACATATTCTTAAAAATCAAGTTAATAAAATATAATTTCTGTAAATGCTGGTGATTTAGCTTTAGGAATTATGAAAAATATTGATGTAAATTCATGTATTTTTAATGAGTAACGACACAAACAAGCTTATGAGAGTTATAATTTTTACCAATTTTATTAAATTAAAAAAAAAATATGAGAAATAATAGATATTCAGGAGATATACATTTTTTGACATAATTTCATTATTTTATGATAGTCAGTAATCGAAAATAATAATAAAAAGAGTATTTTTCTTACGATACGTTATACGTTTTAAGCTAAACCATGAAATTAGTATTTAACTTTACCTACTGAGCAAGACAATAGAATTAATTATTTCAAGTCTCCATCATTTGTAGTGTTTGAAAAAAAAAATTACACAACTTCACAGTAGTCCAGTAACTTTGTCGTTTCGGTGGAAGGAGACCTTGCGTCAAATCTGGTAGTTCTGATTTTTGCTGGAGAATTTACTATGGTAAGCAGATGTTAAATCCAATTTATCGACCTCAAATGCCGAACTTTTTGCACTTTTTTTCAAGAAAATGGCATTTTTAGATATGAAGGTCTAGTTATTGACTTGAACTATGTTCTAAGGTTTCTCCCTCTTTGATTTCTGTGGAGCCAACAATTTTCAGGATACAGCATTTCAAAATATAGCAATAAAAATGTATAACAGAAAGTAGTATATTAAGAGATTCTGTATGTTTCCCATTACATTAATAAAACTTTAGTAAAACGTGTTACTTGGGTCAAAAAAAAAAATTGTAAGAGGTGGGGGTGCCTATATCACCTCATTCAGGCAGGAGGGGCAATTTTGTAAAAAAAATACTTCATATGTACATATAACTATTTATAGACAACGGTAACACCTAGAAAAAAATCTTTTAACTTATCCTAGAGCCACAAACTTATTCTTGAGTCTTATATTAAAACACAATTTTTTTAGTTGATAGGGAACAACTTATTTTCAGACATAATTTTTGCAAAAAATAAGATTTGTAGTTTACTCAAAGACATTTACGCATTTAGTTTTCAGTATTTAACTAAGAATTGGTAGTAATACTTAAAATCTACAACAAAAATGGTACTCACCATGTTAAATCTTTGAAATAATATTTTAAACCGAAAAAAAATCTTACTTTTTACAATATTTTAAGTTTGAAAATAAGTTGTTCTCAAACTATCAACTAAACATTTCTTGTTTTAACATAAAACTCAAGAATAAGGTTGTGGGATTGTACTTAGTTGAAATGATTTTTTGATAACTAAGACCCTCAGTTTGAAAACATTAAATTCATCTTAGTTGACTTGATGAAAGATTTTATTTTTGAATCCTGTAAAAAGTTGATTTATGCATGAAATTAATTCTTGCTTTCGAGAATATAAGCGTTGTCTAACCATGTAATATTTTGTACAAAAAAAATTCATCTGTGCTTAATCTTCTTTCTTCAAGTGATAAAAACGTTAACATTAGAAGTCTTACATTATATTCAACCATTTATTTTAAAGAAAAGGTACTTTGTAAATTTCCTTTATTTAATTTCAACTTTAATAAGGCCAAATAAAATGGGTTCCATATTATGCTTCCATATTCTACTATCGGTCGCACCAGAGAATTAAACATATTACTATACGATTTTGAAAATATCCACATGTTCTCATTATGAAACCAGACATTTTTAATGCTTTCTTAATAATAATGTTTATATGAGAAGAGAAAAGAAGTTTCGAATCAAAAATTATTCCGAGATTCCTTATTTCGCATAACCTTTCAAAAATACACCCATTAATTGCATTCGTATGGAAAATTAGTGGGGAGTCGTACGAATTCCCCAATAAAAAATCACCATTGGACAAAATATAAAAAAAAAATAATCCAACTTTCCAATACAGTACGTTCTCGATAAACGCAATTCTCGATTCACGCAACTCATCAATTTTCGCAACAGCTGAATTTTTAACATTGTTGACGCAGTAATCGCAACTCTTCCCCCAAAATTGACTCGATAAGTGCAACTTTTGTTCTTATAATCATATCTCTATTTACTCAGGTTCTTGACTATGTTTGTGTTTGTCTTGTATTTTTGTTTTGTTTCTTATTATTTATAAGTTTTTGAATAAAAAATTGTTGCTTTAATCATATTATATTAGTGCTGGTTTTCTGATTTTTGCTTTAGAAATAATTTTTTGCCAAAACCTCCACGAAATCTCCAAATCTTCAATGTCCAGTTTGG
Organism: Meliscaeva auricollis; assembly: GCA_948107695.1. Taxonomy (NCBI): domain Eukaryota; kingdom Metazoa; phylum Arthropoda; class Insecta; order Diptera; family Syrphidae; genus Meliscaeva; species Meliscaeva auricollis. Next base: position 35,484,857 of record OX403619.1, on the reverse strand, counting down.
TCATTCCGTAATTTTCAAAACGATAATCGTCGAAACGATAGTCATTAACGTGATCGTCACAGATTTTCTCTACGTAACTCTATCACTATCGTTTGGTTTTTTGAGAGCGACACACTCTCTCAAACTGTGGTTACAATGTCATCGGGCTCTCAAAAATGAAAATTTGCGTTGTTTTTTTTCGTGTCTGTGGCTAAACAACGCATTCAAATTGTTTGTAATTTTTAATCGTATTTTTATTTTCTCTTCTTGTAATAAAAAAAAAATCCAAAAACATTTTTTGATAAATTTAGAAAAACTAGACATTAAACAAGTATTAAATTGCATTCAATAAGCAATCCCTAAAAATATTTAGTTTTATCTTTTTGAGGACATTTTACTCCAAAATACATGCCAGACGATACCTTTTTAGCTATCGTGCAAATACAACCATTTTGATGATGGCGCTGTGGTGATAATCGAGTTACGGAGAGCAAATTTTCAATCGTCGAAACAATATCAACAAGACGATAATGATTTTGAAAGTTACGGAAATCAACACCATCTTCGAGGCGAATCGAATTACGGAATGACCCCCCAGGTTAGTCTACTTAAACCGTTTCTTTTGCGGCGTGTGCCTGACATTCTTGTACTGTTATGACATGATAACGATTGTGTTTCTAAAAAAAAAAGATTAATAGAACAAAGAAATTTTTGAAAAGAATAGAAAATCACTCAAAAAATTTAAAAATTATTAATTTTGATTTGCAGTATATTATAAAAGGTTTAAAATTTATGTTTTTTTTTTTTTTTAATATTCAAAGAAATTCTTTTTTCTTCGAATTTTTTTTGTACTTACATATTTTGAATAAACATTAAAAAAACATAATAAACATAACCTAAAATGAATTTCATTTTTTCTTCTTAATATTTCGCGCAACCCTAAAGAAATTAATATGTCCAAAACAAACTACTTGAACATATTTGTTTTGGAGATTTTGGCATACAGATTTTTGCCATGGAGATTCTCTCTTTGGAGCTTTTGCCGCAGCAGATTTCAGTTTGGGGATTTTGTGTTTGCGGATTTTAGTTTGAGGACCAATCAGTGCTGTATTATTTTCTGGTATAAGATATTGTTTTTTTTTAAACAAATATAATAGAATACTATTATCTTTGGTTTAAACAACATAAGTGAAATTTGTATTTTTTACGAATAACCCAATATTTTAATGGACGCGGCCGCGTTGTCAATTTTAACTTGAAGATCACCTACGTCGTCGAAAATGTGAGGCGATCTTAAGGTTAAAATTAACAATGCGTTTAAAATAAAACAGTTTTTGTTCTAACATTAAAAAAACTCTTATGTTGTTTTAACAATCATCGATTCATTTAATGTCACACAATCTTCAAATTGACATAATAAAACCGCTGTTCAGTCACTTGTCACTTAGTCAGATCACTTTGGCAAACAACCTGCACTTGCTATCGAAACAATACATTATACAATAGATTTGATTTTAGATCTTTTATAATCTTAAACATTAGGAATTATTATCTTTACGTGTTTCGATTTGATTTACAAAAAAAATCCAAGAAGAAGGAAATATAAGGTAATTATATAATTTTGTAATATTCTCACCACAAAGTCATCCATTCCATAGCACAAAATCTTATCTTAATGACGATGCTTCTTTTGTCCATGAAAACAATACAACGGCATCAGGGAACAATAAAAGAATTTCCATCAAACTCCCTGCCACTGTGTATTCATTCATTCATATTCCACGATTTGGGATTCTCAAAAATGAGGTCAAATTACAATGAAAAACAAAATGCGCATCGGTCTTTTTTTTATAAAAGCAAAGAAAGGATGAGATGCAATGTCAAACCAAATTACAAGGACTTCTGCATCCAGAAAAAAATTACGAGTGAAAAAATAGAAACTGTTATCTTTAGAACCTTAGTTGAAAGGATTAAATACACGAAGCAAGAGAGGCTTTGCGCTTCCTTGGAAATATTCAACGATCACATGACTCTCTTTCGTTGCAATATAGTTTATGATTGGCGTCTAGAGGAAACATCTGGTGGTTAAAATAAAAATTAAGAAAGAAAGGAAGAAGATATAGCACCGTACCACAAATGTTTGATGCCAACACAACAAGGTAACTTGATATCCTTATTGAACAAAAAAAAACTAATCCTCACATCAAATGATGGATTTCTTTTTTTCATATATTTTGGATCATAAAACTTTGGTAGTAAAAAAAGGAAGTTTTTCCGTTAGTCATAAAAACAAGGAAATTAATTACATTGGCAAGATCCTTTAAACAAAATTCGATACACTGCAAAGAATCCAATTTAAGTGCAATAAAATCGATGTTCGATAAAAAGGACATTTTACATTTTCATCTATTATGCAAAAAGGACAACCCAGAAGGAGAAGCGACTCGTAAGTCTATTAAAGCGATACTATTGGATTTATCAAATTCTTTACTTATATGAATATACGGTGAGAGAATATATTGTTAAATGAATCCTGCTGTTAACAATAATCGGAAATAAGGACATTTTGGGATTGCTTAACAGGATTAGGTATGGGCTATAAAAGGTGTCATGATGGAAAATCCTGGCGCTTGACGAATAGGGATTATATCGTTTATTGCATGCACAATGGATAACGAGAGGAAATGCAAATCTTTTGCAATTCAATTCTCCAGAAGGGTTGCAAGATGGCACAAAAGTTCTCACCTCTGTTCAAGAAGGGTTGTTAGCAGTATTTTCTTTTTGACAATAAGATATAATAAATATCGTCTTGTGTATTAAATTTCACGTCCAATGAGATAATACATTTTTGTAACTTTCATTCAGTCATTATGTTTAAAAAAATTAATTTTCCTAAGCCTGTATCTATTTGGCTAGAAATTTTTTTCAACGAATTGCATTCTTGTCCAAATGCAAAAAAAAACATCTCATAAATTCACTAACTCACTTGTTTGGTATTTGAATAGGTAAGATCACCACATACTTTCCCATATTTTAGGTATATCCAAGATAGTTTTATCTAAAAAACAATAACTGAAATGGTTTGAAAACTGGATTGAGGATGCAATAACCAAAAAAAACATATGTATTTATTTGATTTCGGATAGGTTTCTTAGTGTAATAAAATATTATTTTTTTCGGATTTTTTCAAAACTCTACTTGTAGGATAAAAGTGACTAAATAGTTTTTGTACATACTGCGTACATATCTAATCCGTGGCAGATAGACGGTGAACATAATTCCATTTTTCGCAAAAATGAGTTTTTGGCAAAATATGAATCCTAAATATGCACGCTATTACATGAGTTACATAATTTAAAAAATCATTAGGGGTATTCATGCAACCTGGTGAACTCTCGTATCCATTTTTACGACTAATTTATAAATGGGTCGAAAAATTAAGCAAACTTTCATAACCATACAAATATTTACATGTTTTCACATTAACCAAGCTAACCTTGGTTGCATGAATATCCCTATTGTAATTTAGCTGTACTGTAATTAACACATTTCGTAGTAACATAAGTCCACTTAGGCCAAAAAGCTTAAGTCCACAAATGTCCACAATAAAATAGATTTTTATTGGATTTTTTTCTTAATGCCAATAGGAAGAACAAAAACAATTTGATACAATGTGCTTTAATGAAACACTAATTCTTTTCAAAACTTCTGTGCGAAAGTTTTAATATTAAAACTTTATTTACACAAAACGGAAAAAATGGACCTGAGCGATTCTGACTATTTGCCACACATATATTTTGATTGTGATGCAAGTGTGTTTTTAGTATTTAGAGGATTGCCGCGTACTTGTTACTAATTATAATGACACTCGACATTTTTTTGGATGAGAATTTTAGCTTTAACTTCGCTTTTCCATTTAAATTTTTTTGTTGTGATTTGTTTTCATTCAATCAGGGTTGTGATGCTCATCATTTGTTTGGTATATAATATATTTCCTTTCCTTACCAATCTAAAAACTTGTGAGGTCCTGTAGAAAAGTGAAAAGTCGCAAAAACCCTATATGTTTAAGATTAGCTGTAACCTTAAACCTTAAGAGCTAATTAACCCGATAGTCACCGAAATGTGATACTCTATAATGTTCTTTAAGTATGATAACAAACCAATGCGTTTTTTTTAAGAGAACTTTGCGTTTGGATTGCATACATTATTTGGAATATAACAATCCATATCCCCACGAACACCATTTAAGGCTGCGAAAAAACAGCCATTTTTTTTGTATTTGCTAATACTTTTCCTTAAAATTTTCAGTTTAAAACAAAAGAGCTGAACAACAAACTTGAAGATTTCCATTTCATAGATTTAAACAGTTTTTTGATTGAATTTATGGAGCGTTAGCTTTGTAGTTTCATAGATTATTTCCATTTAAAGTTTACTGTTAGTTGAGACAGATAAAATCTTAATTATTACTATTTTGAAATGAAACTGCAGAGACATTTTTTTTAAATTATTTGCATAGTCATTTGATAAAATTCGATGAACCTTAGCAAATCATTTTTTTTTTTTTTTGAGAAATATAGAACTATCTTACATTAATTAAATATTAAGTTTAATTTAAGTATTTGAATTGGAGATAACTTTACGCTTTTAACTGTTATAATAGTTAAGAAATATGTAGTTACAAAATAACTACTTTTTCTGACTTTTGACTACTAGTGAGGCGGTTTAGCATTGAAAAAAGAGTCGATTGTGCGCTTTGCGAAGAAATCATGAAATTTCCTTCGTTGGTTATACTTCATTTAACAGTGATTTTGAAATATTGGGCCACTTTGGATTGCACCTGGAATGGAAATACCAGAGTTTTTCTGTATTGCATATGTTATTTTGAATTTTAAATTATAAGAACTAAATCGTTTGTACTCATACGATACATGATCTTGGGTTAGGTATTTTTTAATGCATAGTCAAATAAATCCAAAGTTAATGTTATCCGATTAGAATGTATAATGTGAATTGTGTTTAACGTTAAGTACAATAGTCAGAACATTTGAAAATTAGTGGTAGACCAAAGAAATTTAGCATGATCGTTTCACACACCATGCCAAAAAATAATAAGATCAGTGCATTAAAAAATTGTTGGCTAAAGGGTGTTATTTTTTCTAAGCTGAAACAACACTTTGAAAATGGTATCACATCGCCATGTCAAAAATGTATGCATTTTTAAAAATTGGTGCAAACAAATTGTATAGAAAAAGCCTAATACCGAGGTGAACACAAATAAATTGAACCCAACTGTGAGACATGGAGGTGGAATGTCATGGTATGAGGGTGTATGAGTTTTTTGGATATCGGAATTCTCCTCTTATTTGATTTGATTGGCTGATGACTATGCCCACCTGAATATCTTTAAGGAAAATTTTATGGATATGACAACAAAAATTTGGTCTCAACAACTTCTACTTCCAATAGATCACCCCAATCTCACTTCGGTTTTAGTGCAGGAATAGTTGCATAGCAATGTGCCAACCAGCTTAAACATCCTGTTCAGTCACCAGGCTTGAAACCCATCGAACACTTGTGGGGCCATATGGAGACGAAGATTCGACAACACACCATAATTATTAAAAATCAACTGAAAACATTATTAACCCAGGGAATGGGACAAAATTGGACCGAAAGTGATGTCTAAGCTGTTTTTTTTATGAAAAATCAATTAACAAGGGTCAGTAAGAATAAAAGGGGGCAAGAACACATTAATTTTAGTTTATTTTTTTTTTTTCAGAAATTTAATTTAAATCATTTAATCAGTTCGTGTTTGGAGACTTTTTTGCTCATGAATTTGGAATTTTTTTAATTTTTCTGGGAATAAAAATGTCAAAGTTTTTGTGTTTTTCGATTGGTTAAAAGTATTTCTTTCATTTATATTAAAACTTTTTCGCAAATTGAAGTAGTATTTTAATGAATTTTGTCTCAAACAGTTAAAAGTTGGAGCTGGACGGAGATATTTTGTATTCAGTGAAGCTCAGAGCTGCTAGGTTCTGACCAGGACTAAAGAGCGAACAGCATTACAGCATTGCATGGTATAAAAGTGTAATACCCTCCACACAAAAAAATATAATAAAAATAGCTTTTCCTTTTTGACGTGTTGTAGTTACAAGATTACATTTAAGATAAATTTAAATTTTGTTCGATGTACCTACACCAATTTTTTATACAAATCGATCTATCATTTTTCGTTGAAAATGTTCACTACCTTACTGATATTCGAAATGTAAACCAACAATTCTCATGTATGGAGTGAGGTTAGTTCACGATCCTGAAAAAAACACCCACCAGTAAAGATTTGGAAATTGTTGAGTAATCAAGCAATTCCTTTGAAAAATATGTATGTATATGTAAATTAGCCGTTAACTTATCTGTGAATACTTCAGATTTGTAAAAATCTGTTGTTTGCTTTTGATATTTTTTTTTTTTTAAGTTTGTTTTTTCTTCGGCTTAATTTAGTTGAAAATACCTTGTAAACACCGAAATTGTTAAGGTTTCGATAATAACGTTATCCTGCAATAATTTGTGTTTGTCTTTTTATATAAAGTGGAGTCAACTTTTTGCTTACAGCCTAGAAAAAAAATTAAAAATCATGTTAATAAATTCCCATAGCTTGCCACACAAACATAAAAAAAGAAAAAACTCTTCGGTCCAGTGCATTTTCAAAATATCGAATGTCCTTATCATACAAAAACCAAAACAACGTCCTTAGAATATAAAAATAAAAAAAAAAACTTTACACAAAAAATACAACAAACGTTTCCAATTACTCATTTATGCAAATTTAATTTTACCAGTTTTATATTCTCCTTGGAATTGGGTGTCCTTTGTTTCCTGTAATTGAATCATTTACGGTATAAAACAATGGGGCACTATTTTGAGTAATAACTTTCACTCGAAAGGCTCTTTATGACCTTAAACATTGATGCTTCTGCAGGCAGCAGCTGGTCATTCTCAACAAGGCTACTGTTGCAGTCTTCTCAAATTGCGGTCAGTCCTGTTTGTTGGCTCAACTTAACCAACAAAATATAAAGGGTAAACGTTATGTTTACCCTCTTAAGAAAGGACATCTTGTAATCCTCCACTCGAATAACTTTCTTCCCTTTGAAAAGATTTCAGTGATTTATGTATATGAAACTTCTTGGAAAAAAACATCCTCAAGGGTGTCGTCGTCAATGAGTCTAGGACTTTCTCCATATTTAAAACGTGTAAATCGGAATGTAAATCTTTTCAAAAGATCTTCCATCGAAAGAGAGTAAAAGGAGCAATCAGAATTTAATACCTGGATGTTGCAGAGGTGCTAAACATATTAATTTATACGTCGAATGAAAGGGTTGTCCTTTTATTAGGAATGTTTTCTTATTCCTGACTTTTGAGTGCTGGAAATGATTAATGTCCGAAAAATGAAAATTTGTTCCTGTATTGTCCTCCCAAAGTCAAAGAATATAGTTGTAATATTTGTAATTGTCCCACTTATGTTAATGCGTGAGCAATGCATTGGAATGCATTCATGCAAAGGATTTGCCCTTTTTAAATGGGACAAAAGTATTAAAGAGTTCTTTTTCTATTGTCTTCCTTGCTGTGTCTCAACTCAAGAAGATGTGTAAATTATCCAACGTTCACTGTTCACATGAACACAGTGAGTTCAAGAAAACGGGACGCGTTTTGTTTTGTAAATATTGCGTGAGTTATTAATGATTTTTCTGAAGTCAGTCCTTTTTCTTCTGTTATCTGTTATCCTTTATTCCATCTTGAGTTTTTTGTATATTCCCGGAAATATTTAAAAATTTGAATGAATTTGAATGTGTGACATCTCACACATTTGTCATCGGGCGATGATAAATATTTCAGTATCAACATGCAAATGCACTTGGAAATGCTTTGTTACAGCGTCAGCATCCTTTTTTTGTTGCATACAACTTGAAGATTAATGAGATCTTAATCGGGCTTTGTAATGCGACCTTGTGTGAGATTTTTTTTTTCATAAGATGCAGATGTTGTTGTAGCCAAAGGAGTGAGAAGTGACTTCATCAACTTGAGACATATTGTTGCTTTTATCCTTTAATGTTATTTACATAATGACAAAATAAACTTTGACTTAGAAACAGAGTAATTAAGGTAACTATTTCTTTTCTTAGTTTTGTAATTACTTGAATGAAAATAATTATTAAATAGCAAAGAAAAAATAAAAGGGACATTCATGCAACTTGGTAAACTCTTGGTCAATGTGGTAAAGTACAATGTCTGGTAAACTAACTGTCATTTCTATACAAATTGTGACATATTTACCACATTTACAAGGATTACCATATTTACCAACGTTGCACGACTAACCCTAATGAAAATTAATTTAGTTTAAGAACTTAACATAATTTACATACATAGTTCTTGTTAAGACCTTACAGAGCGTATAACTTCTATGAAATTAAATAAGCAGAAGCTACTTGCATACCATATCAAATAAACCTGAAACAGAAAAAATTAAATCGTACAATATTCTTTTGCAGAACGTTAGATGGGATTAAAAGAAACATATAGGTATCTAATATGTCAATTTTCGGAAAAGCTTATTTCCCCGAAACCCCATTTTTTTGTCAGAAAAGTACCTACAGCGAGTAAAGAAAATGCAAACGAAATGGTATGGTCCTGTGTTAAGCAAGAACAAAGCTTAGCTTGAAATTTTACACACAGTTGTGAAATTGATCGTATTCCTGTAAATGTCGATTTTAACCAAAACCTACTCCAAAAAATTATTAATATTAAAATTGTTCCAAAAGGTAAGTTTTAACGGGAGCAAAAAAATGCAAACAAATGAAAAACTTTTAAAATTAACAGTTTTTTATATTTCTTTGAACAAAATATTATATTTAAACACGTTTCTTAACTTTAGAGCCGATCAAAGACACTAATTAGTTTGGACCATTTGAACCTCAGAATAGAGGCTCCCATTCATTTTCTACACGATACAAGTCAAGAGATTCCATTTTTCATCCCAAAACATAATGATTTTTCTCTTCTAAGAAGTTTCTTACGAGCTGTCTGGTGTGTTCTGGGTCATCATTATGTTGGAATAAGCTGTTTTGTAAGGATTTTGGACTCCAAGTTTGAAATCATATGGTTCACAGAATATCCCTACACAAATGAGCAATCGTCCTGGAGCTTTCTTAGCATCACTGATCCACTTGTTGACGGGACGGTGAACCATTAACAACAACATAAACAACTCTGTGTAAAAAAAAATAAACTATTACCACCTAAAAAAGCTTAGTTCTTGCTTAAGACAGGACCGTACCATTTCGTTTGCATTTTTTTGCTCGCTGCTGTACATTAGGTGTGTTTTTTGCAGTTATACGCTTAAAAACAAAATTAGCATGTAAAAACAATAACAATGATATCCTCGATGAATTTCTTCGCTTATTACTTAAGCGGATATAAAAAAGTGCTTCCCATACGATGAATTTTCTATAAATGTCATAAAATTCATTCAGAGTTCATCCATTTCTTTCAAATTTTGACTTACATATCATAAATTTAAAATAAGAAATTGAAATGAAAAAAAAAGAATCAAAAAAATATCAATTGTATGGTTTTCGGTCCGTCACGCTAGGTTAATATGATTGTAGGATGCTTCTAATTAGAGTCCAGTCCAGCTGAGAAAACATCAAATTTAATAATTTGATTCATAATTTTATTTTATTGAAGAAATAAGTTTTAATTTGTTAAACAAAAAAACAATTTTGAATAACAAACCAAATTTAAACTAAACATTTGAAATACAAAAAATACGAATCAAAAAAAATATCAATCGAATGGTTTTCGGTCCTCTACGTTAGGTTAAAATGAGTGTAGGAATCTTCTAATCAGGGTCCAGTCTAGCTGAGAAAACATATGTAGGTACTGATTAAATGTTCAAATTAAAAAAGTAATTCATAATTTTTTCCCAAAGACTTAATTTTTAATTTTTTAAATGACAATTTTGAAATAGTCATAATCTGAGGTTTCAGTGCTGCCAAGCGAATTAAATTACTTCGATTAGCTGTGATGGACGTTTTTTTGTAACATTTTGTAACACACCTATTATGATGTAGGATATAGCCCAGTAGGTATATTGAAGAGATATAAGCATCGCATTATAAAAGTTAATGACAATATATTGTCAAAAGAATGTTATTTTAGGGAGTATGAAATATGATTCCCTAAAGAAAGTTATAATACTTTGTTCTTAGATGTTTCAATGCAAAAAATGTTGCGGTTTAAATTTCAAAAACACATTTTTTTACTTTAAAGCCTAGATTACAGTGTACACAAAAAATAAATTTTTAAAACAATTTTCTGGCTTTTTTGTCAATTGTTTATTGTTATAAATCGAAGCACACTTCTTTACCTAACCCCATCAGACATCACGTTATAGATACTTCTTTGTTTACTAATAAAACAAAGCTTGCAAAAAAAAACTGAATTTTTAGCCTAGTGTTTTAATATTAATACAGGTTAGGTTACGGGTTACGGGTCATAGATATTTATTATTGTTTATATTTACATAAGTCCTATTTGATGCACAAAAGAGAAAAAAAACAGATTTGAAGTTTTTTTTGCACTCCTGAACTGTAAACTAGCCTCCAATCCAAAAAAAAGGGACAAAAATTACCTACTCACACTATAGGCAAACATTCTTTCAAAGTATGCAAATTGATCACTCTAAAGTTCCAATCCACCATAACATATGCCTGTCGCATCAATCATCCCATAAGTAAACGCAGTGTGTATTTTTACATACGTATCCTTTTGATGACATTGGTTAATTATATCAATTCAGCGCGTGCTTGTGATCCTTATTTTCTACGCCCGCATAAAAACGGTACCCTCTTTGTTGCGGTGGATGGCACGCATCCTTGTGTCCAAATAAAACAAAATGCATCCGCCCATCTGTTATCGCAATAAATTCCATAAGTCTTTCGTCCTTGTATGAATGATATGGCATTTCCATTATTCCCCATTAACACGAAAATAGCATGAGGTTGATCCGGTGCATTTAATGACGAAAGAACAGCAGTTTCTAGAGCACAGCAGGATCGTGGGTGAATAGCGATATAGTCCTTAGTATTTCTACCTTTATCTCTGGTTGTGCGTTGTTCAATGTTCATGGCATGTCAGGACATTCCAACATGCCACACAAACTATCCGATCTCCTCACATAGAGATCCCTTATCGTTGGCCTGATCGTGTTAGGTAGTAGGAGAACGTAATACATTTTTAATTTTGTTGTATATGTTCTTTTGAGAAGGATATGTACCATCTGCCATTGATAGACCTTTTCACCACCACCAGGAGCAACCCCTAGCGCGCTGCTACATTTAAGAATTCTATTTTTGAACAAGACATCCTAGTGAGAGGTGCTATTTGGTAAAATCAGATGCCTAGAAATTGAGGCACTTGGAGTTTACTGGCTCAAACAAATAACTACTCGTTCTTCTTTACGAGCATACGGAAATGCATTTACTGATCTAATAAAGTAGTCCACGTGACTTCCGTATTCAGCGGGAGTTGATCGCATTCATGCTGTTGTTTTGTTTGGTTTATACGCCTGGTTGCTGTAATATAAAAACAGCATTCATTGAAAATTTAATTATGTAATTGAGATATTATTTTATCAATAGCAAGCTATTATGTTTGATTTTTGGGATTTTCTGCGGCGGCCGGCGTTTTAAAAAAGTTTATTGTTGGACAGTGTTTACTTTAGACTTTAGACTTTAGAGGATTAGAGTAATTTGATTGGTAATTGTTGACATTGTTTACTTTCAAAAATGTACAAAGAATGAATTTTTTTGTAACACGGGCGGCAAGAGACAAGGAGATAAACGCGATAAGTGCAGTAAAATTATTGTGTGTTTAAAATATAAGAATATAACAGCAAATGAGTTTAATTTCAAGCGGATGGAGTTGAGAAGGGCTTGATTTGTTGCTATTAGATAAATTTAAACGTTCGAACTATTGAAATAGCTTAAAACCTAAAGTAAACGACTACTGGAAAATCTATTACATCTCCATAAGCATATATTTCTCATTAAACTAAGTCAACAACAAGAATTCGGCCTTTCAAAATACGTTTAAGTATACTTTTTACTAACTGTTTCCAATTCAAAAAGGTTTTGCATGGTGCAATGGGACCGAAGTTATTGTGTCAGATGTATAGGTAAATCAACATCGAGTTTCACGTCAAATTTGCTCATCGAGTGCTAAGAACTAATAAGACCAATCGTTAGTAAATGATGCAAATAAAATTGGTGGCCTATCATTTTCAATCATCATTTTGCAACAAAGCCATCAAAATAGGACTAAATCTTTAGTTTGAAAGATAGAAGTCTAATCCAAAACCAACATTACGATGATAAAGAAATCCGAAAAAGTGGCTTTCGTCATGCCGTCCGACGCGTCGGTCTGTGCGGCTGTGCGTCCATCTGTACACCTTTCCACTGCTCAAACGTGTGGACGGATTTTCTTCAAATTTGGTACAGATGATTTTTACGTAATTTCGAAAGTTTTGTTTTTGAATATGTCGTCTAGAACTAGAACCTCCCATATAACGGTTTTGGGTTATTGGATTTTTCTGGAAAACGGCTCTAACGATTTTGTTTTAAATTAGTGTATGTATTGTGTTCAGTGATTGAAACAAAACTACATTTTTAGTTTTTCTCAAAAAACTCGAACAACGGAGAAACACCTTTTCCGTTTTTTTGCAAACATTTTTTTCATTTTGTTTTTTGTGCATAACTCGTAAACGGCTAAAACGATTTTGACTAAAACTTGTGCACAGATATTTCATATTACCTTAAAAAAATTAATTAAGTCAAAAAAATGTATTAAATAAAAAAAACTAAAAAAAAAAAAAAAAGCTAAAATTAGTTTTATTCTTTTTACAAATGTTCCACTTTTCTTGTAAGTAAATATATGTATAACTTAAGTAAAACCCTATATTGCTATAATTTCTAATATAACTTTTTATTTTTTTAAACTTTATATAAGAGACTTTAACCCAAAGAGCAAGTACGTGCGATGCAATCGTGCATTTTATTTTTATTTTGAAGGAAAAACACTATTTATATTTGCCAGAAAACCAATAAATTTAAAATTAACATAGAAAAACTGCAAAAAGTAAGATCTTGAAAATGTTTTTTTTGTTAAACTCAAAAGGCTTGGAGTGAAAAGTAGTTTGTTTTATTCAAGATGTTTTTGATTCAAAGTGCAGTTATATTATGTGTTCAAAGTATACTCCTTGTATTTTTAGAGCCAGCAGCCACTTTGACTAAACTACTATTCGCAAGACTGACTGACTGGTACTAGTTATGCACAAAAATCTAAGTCTGGCTGGATGATTTTTTTTTTACTTGACCAGTTTAAATAGAGTTTATAGAGTAGTTGGCACACTTTTTTTTTAAATTAAATTTGAAATAGGTATAAAACACAAAATTAACGGCTGTATTGGTGATTTGTAACAACCTTATACTTTTTTCTGCTTTATAAATATTTTCTTTGGTATTAGTTAAATACAAAAAATAGAGTCTGGAAGGGTTGCTATGTGTCGAAGTGCTCGCCAGACGAGCCTAAAGTTTTTGTTAATGCAAGAAAATTCATCATATAATTTTAGAAATTGGCTCGAGTTTTTGCTTAAACGTGGTGTTTCTTTGTTTTTCTTGTGCTTTGTTAATACTTTCTTTCATATTAGTTAAGCAGAAAAAATTAAGTCTGGCAGGGTTGCCGTGCGTTCAAGTTCTTGCTAGACGAGCCTAAAGGTTCTACTTGTTGATATAAAGAAATTCGTTCTATTTTTAATTGTTTTAACTTCGTGTGTACTTCTTACATGCTTTTGTGTCGATAACTATCAGTTTTAAATAAATAGTTTATTTATGTCAACATTAATATAAGTAAGCCAAAAGAAACAGTGTTATAAAATTTAAAAATAAAAATAAATAGGTGAACAAAGAGTGTAAAAAAAGGTTGGCAACCCTTGACCTGCCTTAACCCTAGTATATCATAAAAGCCTGATTTAACTTTAAGGTTTTATAAGAGACTCAGGTTTATTTAAATAGAATTAACCCCAGTCTTTCTAAGTATAACCGGCGTAGACAACATCTATGAATACAGCCCATTAACTTCCAATGGGAAGATATGTAATAACATAATAAGAGTTATTTATTGTTATATTCATGCCTAACAAGATATAGATTACTGTTTACAGAGTAGCAACCTTGTAGTTTGAAAGTTGGGTGATTTGCCTGAAAATAGTGATTTAGATCTCGTTATTTGGAGATTTCTTAGTAGTTTCACTAAGAGTGGTTGACTAAAAATTGGTAGGAGCATTTAAAATCTAAAACAAAAACGTTGTTTAACCATGTAAAATCTTTTAAATAATACTCGTAGCTTAAACCGAAAAAAAAATCTTATTTCTTGTAAAATTTCAAGTTTGAAAATAAGTTGTTACCAAATTATCAACTAACAAAATTTTATTTTAACATAGAACTCAAGAATAAGTTTCTAGCTCTAGGATAAGCTAAAGAATTTTTTTCTGGGTGTTACCGTTGCCTTTTTAAATAGTTACATATTTCTACATATGAAGTCATTTTTTTGAAAATTGCCTCCCACCCCTCAAAATTTGTTTCTTGTTTTGACCCAAGCAACACGTTTTACTAGTTTGATTCATATTTTTTTTGAAAAATGCATAATCTCTTAATAATATACATACTTTTATTTCTACTTCTTTTATTTTTTACATTTTGTATTGCTATATTTTGAAAAGCTGTATCTTGAAAACTGTTAGCTCCACAGAAATCGATATTGGGCTCAAATCTGAGAAAATTTTAAGAAAGTGAAACCCTAAAACATAATTTATAGTCAAAAACTAGCCCTTCATAGTTAAATATGCCAATTACTTAAAAATATGCAGACATTTCGCGGTTTTTTGCAATTAAATAATTTTGGGTAAACACTTCAGCAAAAATCATAACTATCGGATTTGTCTCCTTCCTACGAAACTACAAAGATACTGGACTATATGATTTTCTGCAAGCTGAACCATTGTATATAAAAACTATGGTACTATCAAGATGGCCGAATATACTAACGTCATCTATCGGTGGTGCGTTCTACTAGTGTTTCTCCACATTTTGGAGAGAATAATCGTGCATGGAAAAGAGATGAGGTTAAAACGAGAGAGTATGGAAATAAATATGCAAGGGTTAGAAGAAGATAGGTTTAGTTATATCAGATATTTATAAATAGGGGAAAAATTTCAGATGTAGGAGGTAGATAGGTTTGTATGTGTGATTTTTTTTGCGCTGTCAGGTGTTGAGGAGGAATATAGGAAAAAAGCAAATAAAACAGACGTGATTGCCACTCACAAGAAATTGTTCTGTTAATATTTTAATATGAAATATTATTTCAACTTTTTTTTGTCAAATGCATCAAAAATGAAATTATGTAGGTAGTTATTATTATGGACATAAAATATTTATACAAGTTAATGTTTATGCAATAGTAACTATTTGCTGTGTTTTATATTCCTATAGATCAGATTTTCTTTCAAAATAATAATAGGCAGGCTTACAAAAACAATAAAAGATCCTGTTTTGTGTGCTGTTTTTGTTATAGGTAGGTTCCTACATGTAATTTGTTTTTCTTTTTGTCTGTAAGAAATGACAAAATTATGCATTTACTGTGCACAAAACAATAAAAGAATATTGAAGATCATATAATACTATCAGTGAAGCTGTAAAATTAGATTTCAATACGTATAGGTATTGTTATTTTTAAATATAAGAAATTTGTAATGTAAACAAAACATTTTTAATTTATTAATGTGGTAACCATGTTTCCAAAGCTGACATTCGTACAGCAATACATACAAATACAATAGTTTTTTTTCGTTGCCATGATCTAAAGTATATGAATCATTGCAAATTTGTTTCAATATGGAACTTTTCTTATTTTTGTGTGAGCAAGTTTGCGTTATTTCATGTTAGATTATTTTATGAGAGCAAGGTTGCATTGTTTTGTGTTATTGAAATATTTTGTAGCAATATTGGAATTTGGTTCATGTTAAAAAATCTGTATGGGTAGGTAGGTACAAACAAAAAAAAAATGTTTAAGTACCTACATCTCGAATAGTATGAGAGTAGAATTATAAAATGAAGTTAAATAGTCGCAAAAATGAGTTTTAAATAAACACTTTTGCACTTTTTTGCAAAAAGTGGCCGTTTTGGTAAGGCCTTAATAGATATAGGTAGTGTTGCGGACGCCGGCTCTGGTCATCTGTGCGAACGGGACCTGTAATATTTCAAAGAAAAAGAAAAAAAAACATGAGGGATTGGATACCAAATTACATAAAACAACACTTACCTTATTGTGTAGAAATCCAGTTTACAGCCATCTGAAATGAATAGAAAATAGTTATTAGTATTTTTTTTAGTTAATCTAATAAGAAATACGACCTGAAATAGGAAGAAATAGAAAAAAAAATAAAGAATTGAATACTTACCATGTTGTCCTGTTGCTGCTGTTGTCGATGGAAGTAAAATGAAATGAAAATATACTCGAGACGATGACCGAAGAAAACATAAAAAAAAAAAAGATCTGTTTGATAACTGTGGGTAGTTAAAGGTCGAAACTGAACTTGGTGAAAGGTGTTGCATCTTTTTAGGCGGTATTCTTTGAGGTGCTAAGAAACGTATTCACCAAGTATTCATCATGCCTTTTAGTTAATTAAAACTATATTCAAATAAATTTCAAATAGGAAATGAATACGAATACCGGCATTAGAGAAGTCGCCTGGTGAAGATTAAATGCATTTATTCGGAAGTAATATTCCGAGTGAAAATCGTATGCATTAGGGTGAATACACCTTCCCCTTACGTACAAAAAAATGCCAAATAGATTTTGTTTGGTGTTCACACGCGACAATATTTCATGTTTACACGTGTCGTTTTGGTAATTGCTTGCGTTTCGTTTATTTTCTTGTCTCGGTCGATGTTATTCGTCACATGTCGTTTCAATTCTGTTTTATATTCGAGAAACAACTTTACTCCACCCATTTTAAAATTCTTATCACAAGAATAAAGTAAAGAGTTTCCCAAATAAAATAACTTTTAAATAAACCAAAATAAAAATCATCTCAGCCATACCTGGTGCCTCATGACGTCAGCATAATATCAAGAATGAGTCGATTGGTGAACACATCCTTGAAGTGCTATTGCGCGAATGGGTTCCACAACACTAACACACTTATATGGTGGTGATAAAAACCCACATATACCCACCCGAAACTATGTAGATATACAAAAAAGATGTGAATCGGATGTTGTTTTTCAGTTAGATGGGAATCATCTGACTTAGTTTTTTTTGCATTATTAGGTATTTTCTTCAGAGTGCCATATGACTATCTCTTTCTAACCTGGGCGTTCTTCTTCATAATAGGTCATGTCTCATGTGGAGCTGAGCGTGATGTTTGATTTTTGACAGTTCCCTTGATATGAAGAGAAATCGAAAAGACAACTGGTTCGACCCATAGACCTACTTACCCGCAGAAAATATTAAAGTGAAATCTGATAAAGACCATAATATTACTCTTGAAGGAAGTGATAAAAACCAGTGACATTAAAATTAAAATTAAAAGACATATTTAATATAAATAAATACCAAGTGGTACGTTTTCGGCGGTCCCAGATAAGCATTCCAGGACTGGGCCGCCGCACGTTTTTTTTCATCCATTTTCGTTTTGGTTTTTCCCCGTTCCATCCTGTTTGGAAACTGCTCCGGCTTTATTGTTCCCGATCTTGAAAGTGTTCCCGGATTTAAACGGATTTAAGCCCTGTGGTTGTACAGTGGGACCAAGATCGTCCACCATACACTTTTGCCACCCAGGCACGGTAGCCCGACCGAATACGAAGGGTACTCCGCCACCGAGATCGGCCCTAGAGGTCCTTGAACATCCAAAAGTAAAAGTCCGTGAGTCATAGACTATAAGAAGATACAGAAAACAAAGAAACGAAACGAAATTAGAAAACGATAGCCATATACATACATATATATATACTGGAAATTTTGTGTTGGTGATTGTCCTTATTTATTTAACATTTAATTATTATAATTCATAGGCGTTGAAGTTTAAATTAATTTATTATATAAATCTTTATTAAAAATAATAATTTTCTTAAATTTAAAATTTTTGTAAGTGAAAAGAACGCTGTTTCGAAGGGGTTGCCGCGAATAGTAAGATTTGTTTGTGTCCTTAAGTGTTTGTTACCTCCAAAGAGCTCTCTAGGGGTAGGGAAACTAGGGCCTTTGCGTCTTGTTGTTTTTTTATAAATACCACAAAGGGTATATGTTTTTTTTGGTAATTGTCTGACTCCACAAGGAACCGTTTTTGTTCGCGATTGTTTTTGCTTTTAGTTTCATTTTGTTGTTGTTGTTATCTATTAAAATCATTGTTTAATTGTTTTTTTTTTGCCAAATTGGAGAAAATTCTTTTTGTTTTTGAATAATTTTTGATAAAGGATGTGAATAAACTTCAAGAAACGCCCTAATGGTTGAAAAAATTGAAGCTTATTTTTTTTGTTGTTTCGCGTAAGTGAAACAATGGTTATTTGAAGACCTTTTTCAGGGGTGCTGATGGTGGCTGAATTTCGGTGAAGATGGTATGATCTGAAACCGATCATACGCCTTCATTTGGGGGAATCCAAAATGGCCGGATTCCTATGGTAGGGTGGGTAATGGCCTCACTGCAACAACATCGCAGTGCCCTTGGTGTGACAATAGTCCGTCCGAAGTCCGTCTAGTCCGATATTATTTTTGTTCTAGTTTTCTTGGCCTGATATGTGTTTTTGTTTGCAGGCGAGGTTAGGTTTCGGGGGCAAGATCCCCCCCATCCGACGAGCTAATGCCGTGCATGTGCAAGCAGGCCGCGTCCCCGGAACTTAACATTCCACCTACCCTTTCCAAACACTTCCTTACCCAATTTCCTACCTTATCCTTTTTCCTACCTATTCCTCTTACCGACACCTCCTCCGCTCCTCTTGCTCGCAACAAAATGGCGCCCAACGTTTTTGCAATTTGTAGTCTTAGTTTCAGTTCGTTTATGTTTTGAAGTCCCAAACCAAACTTGCTGTGGATTTTTAAACCTCGTAAGTCTGCACCAGGAAAGTCCCAGACATACCTAGGTGTATCGCGACGAGTGTTTGAAAATTCACAGTGACTGTGGTTAGTAAGTGTAAAGTGTGTATCTGCGGTTACTCGAGCTTCTGCAAAATACGTAAGTCTGCACCATCAAGGTCCCGGACGTATTTAGGTGTATCGCGACGATATTTTGCGGAAACTCGTAGTAACAACAGTTAGCATACTTCAGTATCGTTTTTCCCTATTCCCATCCCTACTTTTTTTTTCTTTTCAATTTCTAATTTTCAATTTTCTTATCCCTTAGTCTTGTGATTTTCTACTTGGACATGATGATTGTGCGTGACGTTCAGTCCGACATCATCATTCCAAAATTTTTGTCGAGTTACACCTCGTCGTTTCATGTCTTCTAGCAAGGTCCTTGAGACAGTCTAGGATCGCGGGAACGACGAGGAAAAACTTTGTAATGTACTTTGTTCGTGTTTCTGGTAAATTTTCCTTTCTAATATTGTCACATCAGGGGAGTCTAGTTCGTCCGTCTGATGTCTTTTCTTTTAATGATGATCGTTAGTACGATCATACCGTGTAGCGAAAGAAACCGCCGAAAAGAAGCTACCTGAAGCACCCCGAATGCGCATGATACAACCCAAAATACAAATACATTACTACTTCTTAAATCAAAGTTGATTATAATTAAGAAATATTTTGAAAAATCCTACAATACAATTTGAGTGTTAGATTTTGAATAATATTTAAAGAATACTAAGTAATTTGTACTTAAAGTTACAAATAACGACTTTAGTAGTAATCTTAGATACATAATCTTATTGGAATAATTATCATCTCAAAACATAGTTTTTGAATTTCGTTTTTCGTGTTTTCTGTTTTGTTCTTCTATAATTTCTGTTTTTGAACAATTCGTTTTTTTTGTTAAAGATTTTTTTTTGCTAAGTTTAATTTTTTTTATGAAAGAAATTTAAAACTTAAAAGTGAGAAGGATCTCTTCAATTATTTTTCTTAAATTTTTGTTAGAATTAGGTTTTTTTTTTGAAAAACAAATAAATCTTTAAATTTTCATAGAAGTTTTCGAAAAATATAGATAGTTTAAGTGAAGGATTTTGTTATACAGTTTTTTTGTTAAAAAACATCGTTTTTCAATTTGTTTTTTTCTTTGTTTTTGAGTTTACTATTTAGTTATTTATTAGTTAAGTTTTTTTTGCGTTATTCTTTAATTCAGTTTTTTTCAAAATTTGATAAAAATTCTGATATTGGAGACAATTTTCAAAAAAATAGTTCTAATTGGTTTTTGTAAATTTAGGTTCTTTTTCTAAAGAAAAATTACTCTAGATTTTCAAAAACTTTATAAATTTAGAATCCATTGTTTTTTTCGATTAATTTTGTTTATTTTTTTGTTACTTAATTCGTTGTTTTCGTTATAAATAAGTTTGATTTTTAAGATTTTTGTTTTTGGTTAAAGTCAAGAACCCAAACATTTGAAAATTTATCAAGTTTTTCATTATATATTTATTTTTTTTTGTTTTTCAATTTTGGTTTTCATTTTCAAAACTAGTTTTTTTGATTATCTTTTTTTGTTAATTAAATCGTTTGTTTTGTTCCAAACTAAGTTTTTGAAGTTTTTGGTAAACGTTAAAAACAGCAATATTCGTTAATGTATTAATTTTTTTTGTTATTTATTTATCTCTGTTTGTTTTTCGATTTTGAGCTTTGATTTTGGAAATAATTAATCGATTACTTTTGATTTTTTTTTCATTATTTGGTAATTTTTTTTGATTTTTTTCAATATCATTTTTGATTTTCGAAAATAATTAGTTCAATACTTTTGTTTTTTTTCATTATTTACTTTATTTTGTCAATTTCAATATTTTTCTTTCGTTTTTCGTTAATTATTTAAACATACAGTTTTTTTTGTTATTTATTTACATATCTTTTGTTTGATTTTCATTACTCGTTAATTTTTTTTGTTACAATTTTCATTTTTAGTTCAAGTTTAACAATTTTTCTTTGATTAAGTTGACTTTAACTAAATTTACGTTACGTCTTTGATAGGTCAACTTATTTTTGAGTTTTTTTTTGTGATTACAGATATCGTTTTTTTTTTGGTTTCTTAAATTTAACGTTTTGGTTAGTTTTTTTTTGAATACAAATAGGTTTTCTTATACAATAGGAAAAAAAACTCACCACTTTTTTTTGGTTATAGTTGATTACGTTGATTACTTTTTTTTGTTGACACCGGATAAGTTCTTAGTTGAAAATGGCACACGCTGACGAAGCTGAAGAAGAACGCATACAGCGTATGATAAGAGATGCTGAAATTGAAGAATACAGAATTACTAGGTCAGCCACAGAAAATTTGAGTACGGGTGCTAGGCAAAAAGTCTTACATTCCCCTCTAATCTCTGAGAAGCATATCCGGTCCACATCTAATGCCAATAATGTAGATAGTTCTGGCGTTGCTGGGGTCAGTGTTCACGACACAAGTGGCCACACTGCTACAATATCGACCCCGCCATATAGTGAGGTTAGTGGTGCGGGAGCCCAAGGTTCATCTTCACCTCAGCAAGAACCTTTCGGTTCTTTCCTTGACACCGTGAGGAAGGCTCCGCCCAGAGTAAACGAGGACAGGTCTCCAGGTGCCCAAACCCACCAAGGTGTTAGGGGGATACTCGATAGTATTGCTCGGACACTACCTAGACCTAAACAAAATAAGGTTTTAACAGAAGATTTGAAAGCTTTTATTAATTCAAATATAATTAGAAGTGTTTCTACCTGTAAGGAAGCGTTGCGGGAGGATGTAGAGCGTGCGGTCAGTGTAGGAATTGAGAAACAACTCAGTGGGTTCCTCGAAAAGTTGAATTTAGCTTACGCCGCTCCAGCAGCTAATAATCAGGCGCCCAGACAACCACCAAGGTCAAATACTTTCCAAGTAGATCCAGCATCGATGCCAAGGCATAACCCTGCTTTTGTAGGTCCACCTCCAGTGAGTGCTTTTGTACCGGTAGGACAACAGCGTAGGTTTATTCCAGCTCCAAGGATAGGGTCAGAAAGGCCATTCCAACCGCAGGTCAACCAACAAGTTCCAGGGAGCTATCAAACTCCCTACACTCCATTTCCTTATCCACCTCCAGTGATAAATCCTTATGTCCATTTTGGACACAAAACCCCGATTAAAGTGGATAAGTGGGGTTTAAAATTCGATGGAATTTCCGACAAGCTAACTGTGGAGGATTTTGTATTTAGGTTGGAGAAAATGCAAAGTCGATACGCATGCTCCTGGAACGAAATTCTAAGAGATTTCCACCAATTGCTCTCTGGTCCTGCCTATGATTGGTTCTGGCAATTTCAAGTAGATATAGAGTTCGACTGGCCGACCTTAAAAGAGGCTTTACTAAGCCGTTATCAAAATCCCATGACTGATCTAGAAATAGTCCGAAATATTTTAGACCGCAAACAATATTCCTACGAAAGTAGCGAAGAATTCTTTGCGGTCATAAATAAAATGCGATACCGATTGAAGATGCCAATTCCAGAAGCAGATATGGTGAAAATAATAAAGCGAAACCTTAACGAGAAAATCCGATATTTAGTATTTCCGCAAGCGATCTTTTCTCTTGATCAGCTGAGATACGTGTGCAAAGAAGCAGAAGCAGCTCTTCCGAAGAGAGATCGAGAAATACCCAAACCAACTGGTAGGCCACCAGCTAAGTATGGTGTGAATGAGCTGGAATATACAGAAAACGAATACCAGCATTCTGACGAGCAATTGGCTGCCTATCAGTTCGGTGGGGCACGGTCCAAAAATCCTCCTCGGAGATATGCCGATGCTTCCACACTTGTTTGTTGGAACTGCAAAGTGCAGGGCCACACGTATTTTGACTGCGAGTCTGATGAGAGGCACTTATTTTGCTTCAAATGTGGCCAAGAAGGTGTAAAGACACCAAATTGTCCGCGATGCCACCCGGAAAACCGAGCGAGGGACGCGAAGACTTCGGGGGAATCGCGTACAACCCAAAACCAGAACCCCCAATAAGTCCTAAAGAAAAAGAAACAGATGAAACAGAAATAGTTTTAGAAACTCTTCCTAAAGAGGGAGAGCAAAAGATTAGAATCTTAAAGCGTGAAGAGAAAGATGAAATTCAAGAGTTTAAAGTAAAAGAAAAACATTTATTTGAAATAAAGCCATTACATGTACGTCTTCGTCAATATGAGGAAGCTAAAGTCCGAATTTTTAATAGTGCGATTAGCGTTCCTTCAAAAAACATTTTAAAGGTAAGAGCCCGTTGTAAGGCCCGAAAAGAAATTAAAAATAAAATTTCGTCGACCATTTTGAATTTAGAATCCGATCCTCGACCCTATGCTAAAATTCGAATAGGATCGAGAGAATTTTTAGGTTTGTTGGACAGCGGAGCTAGCATTAGCATTTTAGGAAAAAATTGTAAACAATTCGTTCAGGAGCTCGGTTGTCCAATCATTCCATTTCATTCCGGGGTTAGAACTGCGGATGGCAAAAGACAATCGATCGTGGGCAAGGTAGAAGTTAAAGTCCAATATAAAGACAGAGAAGAGGGGCTTACTTTCTTCCTCGTTCCCAATTTGGATCAGGAGATCTATCTTGGGGTTGACTTTTGGAGAGTTTTCCAGTTAGCCCCAGGAATAATAAGTAGTATTTCGATTGATGAACAATCAGATTCTTTGAATGCTCATCAGTTGAACTCTGATCAGCAAGCCAGACTGGATGCAGTCAGAGAAAAGTTTTTGTGTTTTGAACGTGATGGTCTCGGAAAAACGACCATGATGGAGCACGTCATTGATACCGGGGATGCACTCCCTGTGAAACAGCGTCACTACCCTGTGTCTCCAGCGATACAAGCCATTCTGTACGAAGAGTTAGATCGGATGTTGAGTCTCGGCGTTATTGAGGAGAGTGAAAGCCCGTGGTGTTCGCCAGTGGTTCTCTTGCGGAAACCCGGCAAAAATCGACTTTGCTTGGATTCCCGCAAGGTGAACTCACTGACGAAGAAAAACGCTAACCCTCTCCCCCATATCGAGGGACTCACCAGCCGACTTCCCGATGCGATCTACATGAGTAGTATCGATCTTAAAGAAGCATTTTGGCAGATACCGCTGGAGAGGCAGAGTAGGGAAAAGACTGCCTTTGCGGTACCGGGAAGACCCTTGTACCAATTCACTGTGATGCCGTTCGGGTTGTGTAATGCAGCTCAGCGGTTGAGTCAGTTGATGGACAAGGTGATTCCTGCACGACTTAGGGAGCGCGTCTTTGTGTATCTCGATGATTTGCTTATCATGGCACCGGATTTCGATACCCATATTGCCCTGTTAGGTGAAGTAGCCGACTGCTTATGCAGAGCTAATCTCACCATCAACATGAAGAAATCAAAGTTTTGCTTCAAGGAGCTAAAATATTTGGGCTTCATAGTTGGTGGTGGGAAGTTTAAAACCGATCCTGCTAAGGTTGAGGCAATTGTGGATTTCCCACTTCCCAAAACCGCCCGGCAGATTCGGAGGTTACTTGGCATGGCAGGGTGGTATCGCAAGTTCATAAAGGATTTCTCGACCCTGACTGCACCTTTGACTGACTTGTTGAAAAAGAGGAGCGAAAAATTTCAAATGACCGACGAAGCGCTGAAAGCATTTGAAGATCTGAAGAAAGCATTGATCTCGGCACCGATTCTTTCGCGCCCGGAGTTTACAAAAAGATTTTTTGTCCAATGTGATGCTTCGGACGCGGGAATTGGTGCTGTACTGTTCCAGTTGGACGAGGAAGGTGAGGAAGTCCCTATTGCGTACTTTTCTCAGAAATTCAATAAGAGCCAGAGGAACTATAGTGTCACCGAGAAGGAGTGTATGGCCGCGGTGATGGCAGTGAAGAAATTCAGGCCGTATGTCGAGGGCATGGATTTCACGGTCATTACTGACCATTCCAGCCTTCAATGGCTGATGAGCATGAAGGACCTGAGTGGTAAGCTGGCCAGGTGGAGTTTGTCCTTGCAATCTTATGCCTTCGACATACAACACCGTAAAGGCAGCCAAAATGTAGTACCGGATACTCTTTCTCGGGTACACATAGATTCTCTGGACTTAGAAGATGTTGCCCCATTGATTGACTTGGAGTCTGAAGAGTTCCTATCCGAGGAATATTTAGATTTAATCGAAACGGTTTTAAATTCAAAAGATGAGCTTCCAGACTTAAAAGTCGAAGGAAGATACGTTTATAAGAAAGCGTTCAGAAAGTTAGGTGAAGAAGAAATGCTAGAGCATTCATGGCTACTTTGGGTTCCATCAGGTCTGACGGAAGAAATAATTAGTAGGGCTCATGATCCTCCGAAGGTTGCCCATGGTGGTATAGCTAAAACGTTGAGTCGTATTAGACAATATTTTTATTGGCCTAATATGACTGTGCATGTGCGTGAATATGTTTCTAATTGTAGTGTGTGTAAACAATGTAAAGCGTCTAACCAAGTGTCTCGTCCCCCTATCGTTACGTCTTATTGTAGTAATCGTCCTTTTGAAAAGCTATACATTGACTTTTTAGGACCTTGTCCAAGGTCTAAATCAGGAAATGTATATGTGTTTGTGGTGTTAGATCATTTGTCTAAATTTGTGTTACTAAAAGCTTTACGGAATGCAAATACTCCGAGCGTTATAAAATTTTTGAAAGAAAATGTTTTCGATATGTTTGGAGTTCCAAACATAATCCATTCTGATAATGGAAAACAATTTGTGTCCAAGGAATTTCAAAATTTTATGACAAAATATGGCGTAAGGCACTTTAGAACTGCTTTCTATGCACCGCAATCGAATGCGTCGGAGAGGGTCAACCGCTCGTTGTTAGCTGCTATCCGATCATACCTTAAGGATGACCAACGAGACTGGGATGCGCACCTGGGCGATATTGCGTGTGCGCTAAGGAGTGCAGTTCATAGCTCTACTGGTGTGTCACCATATTATGCCTTATTTGGTATAAATATGATGATGCACGGTAGTAGTTATGAACTTGCAAGAAAGTTGAACGCGATAGATGACAACGAGTTGTTAACTCTTCCCCGACAAAGTCGTTTGCAGTGCATTCGAAATCAAATGCGCGAGTATATTTCAAAAGCAAATGAGAAATCCGCGAAATTATATAATGTCCGAACTAAAAAGGTTCGATATTTACCCGGACAAGAGGTATACCGAAGAAATTTCGTGTTGAGTGATTCCTCAAAATATCTATCCGCGAAACTTTCGCCAAAATACCTTAAGTGCAGAGTAGTAAAACAAGTTGGTAACCAAATGTACGAACTTGAGAATTGTAATGGAAAACTAATTGGAATCTTCCACGCAAAAGATTTGAAACAATAAGTTAGCCACAGTGAACAAATTTTTTTTCATTGAAAACGCGATACAAAATGTTTTTGTGTAACATTTACTGCATTTCGTATTGTTGTCCTTATTTACTGTTTAATTATTATTGTAATCGTCGAATTTTATTTATTTATTGGTTTATCTATTTTATTTATCTTCACGAAGTACCTGATTATTTTTAAAACCCTCCGATTTTATCAAAATCCAAAAAACCGTTTCATTAAAATTTTGATTTAGTTGAAAAATTTTCAAAAGAAAAGAAAAATAAACGAAATAAAACTGAAACACCCTGTTTTGAATCATAATGTACCTGAAAATCTTAATGAAAAAGAAACAAATTTTGTATATTTAGTTAAAATTTTTATTAATTGCATGCTAATTGTTATTGTACTCAATGTTACTTAAGGTTATTTATTGTTAGTCTGTTGTTTATATTAATAAAAAACTTAAATTCAACATCAAGTCTGTGATTTCTAGGTTTAAGGTACTAACCATTTGACTCTGTGATAAACTTTTTACTTTTTTTTAGACTGATAATTAAATTACTTTTAATCTGTGATATTTCAACTTAATTTTAGTTTTTTTACCTTTTAACTGCTAAAACTGTGATATTTTTACTTTAATTTTAATTTTTTTATTTTTTTTTCTCTTATAACTACTAAATCTGTGATATTTTAACTTTAAATTAAATTTTTTTTAAGACTGATAACTTTATAACCTTTTAATTCTGTGATATTTTAAATATAATTTACTTTTTTTTGCTAACTTTTAACAATATGTGATATTTACTTTTTACTTTTTTTATTATTTTTAACTTTAGATAAACTATGTTTCTATTTGAATCTGTTATAATAAATTTTATGTTATATATTTGCATGATTTAATTTTTATGAACTGTGATACTAATTTTATTCGGTATACCACTTTTGTTCATGTTTCTACTCATAACTTATTTATTTATATGTAATATTGTCATAAGACCAAAACTAGGTAATACTTAAATTAATTAAAAGAATTTCTAAATCACTCACCTATAAAATGTTGTTGGTCTGGACGGAGGTGAGATTCCTTGGTGCAGACCGGTCGAACGCGAGCAACCCCAGCCGATAAAGACTCGTCGTCCACCGAATGTCTAATTGGTTCAACCAACTTCGTGTTTGCCTCGGGTTGAATAAAAGAATTTACAGCTTCCTACACTGATGCGTGTGTACGTTGTTTGGATGGAGTAGTAGAATTCGACCTAAGCAAAATAAAACTCGTTAAAACACCGCGTACACATAATTCACAAACTTACCTCAATAGTCCAACACTCTTGAACCTCGGGTTGGTCATCCCCTTTACACGAGCTCGTGCACTAGAGTTCCTTGAGTAGCAACAAAAAGCAAAAAAAAAAAAAAAATATTGCACTAAGCACATAGTGGGCGGCTATAGTACGTGCATGTGTGCTATTTTCTGGTTCACAATCTGGTCCAGCATAGATTTTTTTTGGTCTATCCGTAACATTAGGGATTGCGATGATCGGATTATAGATGAAAATTTGGAATGTAAATCCCTAGGAAATTGGTTGTTACCAGCTGTTATCCCTGTAAAAATATATAAAAAAAAAAAAATTAATGTTGGAGAGATTTCAAACTGTATACTATGTACGGTACTTACCTAGTGCTGTTATTGAGCGGCGTCGGTGGCTTCAAGCAAACAAATCTCAGCTTAAATTTAAGCCCGGCTTTAGCGTGGGTAACTCCCCACTGTAGGAAAATTAATCTTCAAAAAAAAAAAAAAGAAAAAAAGTCCATACGGCGACCTTTTTTTTCATCCTTGAAATCTCCAGCGATCTTCCTCCGATGAAATTTTGTTGCGGACGCCGGCTCTGGTCATCTGTGCGAACGGGACCTGTAATATTTCAAAGAAAAAGAAAAAAAAACATGAGGGATTGGATACCAAATTACATAAAACAACACTTACCTTATTGTGTAGAAATCCAGTTTACAGCCATCTGAAATGAATAGAAAATAGTTATTAGTATTTTTTTTAGTTAATCTAATAAGAAATACGACCTGAAATAGGAAGAAATAGAAAAAAAAATAAAGAATTGAATACTTACCATGTTGTCCTGTTGCTGCTGTTGTCGATGGAAGTAAAATGAAATGAAAATATACTCGAGACGATGACCGAAGAAAACATAAAAAAAAAAAAGATCTGTTTGATAACTGTGGGTAGTTAAAGGTCGAAACTGAACTTGGTGAAAGGTGTTGCATCTTTTTAGGCGGTATTCTTTGAGGTGCTAAGAAACGTATTCACCAAGTATTCATCATGCCTTTTAGTTAATTAAAACTATATTCAAATAAATTTCAAATAGGAAATGAATACGAATACCGGCATTAGAGAAGTCGCCTGGTGAAGATTAAATGCATTTATTCGGAAGTAATATTCCGAGTGAAAATCGTATGCATTAGGGTGAATACACCTTCCCCTTACGTACAAAAAAATGCCAAATAGATTTTGTTTGGTGTTCACACGCGACAATATTTCATGTTTACACGTGTCGTTTTGGTAATTGCTTGCGTTTCGTTTATTTTCTTGTCTCGGTCGATGTTATTCGTCACATGTCGTTTCAATTCTGTTTTATATTCGAGAAACAACTTTACTCCACCCATTTTAAAATTCTTATCACAAGAATAAAGTAAAGAGTTTCCCAAATAAAATAACTTTTAAATAAACCAAAATAAAAATCATCTCAGCCATACCTGGTGCCTCATGACGTCAGCATAATATCAAGAATGAGTCGATTGGTGAACACATCCTTGAAGTGCTATTGCGCGAATGGGTTCCACAACACTAACACACTTATATGGTGGTGATAAAAACCCACATATACCCACCCGAAACTATGTAGATATACAAAAAAGATGTGAATCGGATGTTGTTTTTCAGTTAGATGGGAATCATCTGACTTAGTTTTTTTTGCATTATTAGGTATTTTCTTCAGAGTGCCATATGACTATCTCTTTCTAACCTGGGCGTTCTTCTTCATAATAGGTCATGTCTCATGTGGAGCTGAGCGTGATGTTTGATTTTTGACAGTTCCCTTGATATGAAGAGAAATCGAAAAGACAACTGGTTCGACCCATAGACCTACTTACCCGCAGAAAATATTAAAGTGAAATCTGATAAAGACCATAATATTACTCTTGAAGGAAGTGATAAAAACCAGTGACATTAAAATTAAAATTAAAAGACATATTTAATATAAATAAATACCAAGTGGTACGTTTTCGGCGGTCCCAGATAAGCATTCCAGGACTGGGCCGCCGCACGTTTTTTTTCATCCATTTTCGTTTTGGTTTTTCCCCGTTCCATCCTGTTTGGAAACTGCTCCGGCTTTATTGTTCCCGATCTTGAAAGTGTTCCCGGATTTAAACGGATTTAAGCCCTGTGGTTGTACAGTGGGACCAAGATCGTCCACCATACACTTTTGCCACCCAGGCACGGTAGCCCGACCGAATACGAAGGGTACTCCGCCACCGAGATCGGCCCTAGAGGTCCTTGAACATCCAAAAGTAAAAGTCCGTGAGTCATAGACTATAAGAAGATACAGAAAACAAAGAAACGAAACGAAATTAGAAAACGATAGCCATATACATACATATATATATACTGGAAATTTTGTGTTGGTGATTGTCCTTATTTATTTAACATTTAATTATTATAATTCATAGGCGTTGAAGTTTAAATTAATTTATTATATAAATCTTTATTAAAAATAATAATTTTCTTAAATTTAAAATTTTTGTAAGTGAAAAGAACGCTGTTTCGAAGGGGTTGCCGCGAATAGTAAGATTTGTTTGTGTCCTTAAGTGTTTGTTACCTCCAAAGAGCTCTCTAGGGGTAGGGAAACTAGGGCCTTTGCGTCTTGTTGTTTTTTTATAAATACCACAAAGGGTATATGTTTTTTTTGGTAATTGTCTGACTCCACAAGGAACCGTTTTTGTTCGCTATTGTTTTTGCTTTTAGTTTCATTTTGTTGTTGTTGTTATCTATTAAAATCATTGTTTAATTGTTTTTTTTTTGCCAAATTGGAGAAAATTCTTTTTGTTTTTGAATAATTTTTGATAAAGGATGTGAATAAACTTCAAGAAACGCCCTAATGGTTGAAAAAATTGAAGCTTATTTTTTTTGTTGTTTCGCGTAAGTGAAACAATGGTTATTTGAAGACCTTTTTCAGGGGTGCTGATGGTGGCTGAATTTCGGTGAAGATGGTATGATCTGAAACCGATCATACGCCTTCATTTGGGGGAATCCAAAATGGCCGGATTCCTATGGTAGGGTGGGTAATGGCCTCACTGCAACAACATCGCAGTGCCCTTGGTGTGACAATAGTCCGTCCGAAGTCCGTCTAGTCCGATATTATTTTTGTTCTAGTTTTCTTGGCCTGATATGTGTTTTTGTTTGCAGGCGAGGTTAGGTTTCGGGGGCAAGATCCCCCCCATCCGACGAGCTAATGCCGTGCATGTGCAAGCAGGCCGCGTCCCCGGAACTTAACATTCCACCTACCCTTTCCAAACACTTCCTTACCCAATTTCCTACCTTATCCTTTTTCCTACCTATTCCTCTTACCGACACCTCCTCCGCTCCTCTTGCTCGCAACAGTAGGTAGCTTAACCAAAAATTAGATTTTTGATGCAGTTTTTTTCAAGTTCTTTACTTTTGTTATATAAAATCTGGTTTGTCTTTTTTAATAACAACGCAGGCCTCTTTTTTGTTTAATTTCCCGGTGTATGTTGTCTATACCTACCCAGTAAAATTCTTGAAAATAAAAACATGAAAAAATTGCAAAATACTACAAAATACTCCAACATGAAACAATGCAACCTTGCTTTTATTAAATATTCACAATAAATGCTTTCATCAAAAAAAAATATTAGAAAAGTTTCAAATTTACAAATTACAAAAATTACAAATTTGCAAATCTTTCAAGCCACACATAACGATTACCTACATTATTACATTTATATTCCCTTTCATGTATGCTGCACACCAATTCCCGTTTTAGGCTCGACCTATACAATTTTTTTTTCTCTATAATATTTTTTTTTGTTCCTCGGTATATTCTACTATATAACATAAGCAAAACCAGCATTTACAGCTTACTCCCTTACTCCCTTTATTGTTTTCAAAGACAATTTATAGCATCCTCTCTTTCCTACACCTCATGTCGGCATCCATTTTTTTGGTCTCCAAAATGAAAAGCATGAGCGAAGAGAACGCCAGAGTGGTCTGGAAGACAAGCTCAAAAATTCGTTGGATGATAGTACTATAGTTTTTATATACAATGGCTGAACTGTCAATTCAGTCTCTTGAACAACAAAAATTAGTCTTAAATTAATCACAAATTTCGCAAATATACACAATCGAGCTTATCTCGTTGCTTAAAAACGGATGAAAGCTCGCATTGCAATATATGTAAGCATGGAACATCGTCCTCATTTTCTTTCGATGCAAAGGGATCCTTAGTTTTAAAACATTTTAAGGTTGCTTTTGGCTCTTTTAGCAGCCTTGGCTCTTTGGTACTCTATGGTCTACAAGCATTGACTTATTATATATGGACTGCTAGTTGTGTAAATTTTCATACAAAAGTTGCCAGAAAAATGATTCTACGCTTCTTTGCGACACTAGCCCTCGAAGGGACACCAGTGGCAAAACAAATAAACATATCATCAATTGCGACAAGAGACATCTATTTTTATCGATCGGAACTAAAATATTTGTACATCGAAGCTACGGCCATCTACTTGAACTTTCTATCAAAAATCAATGCCATCTGTATTTATTTGATTGTTTTTGTTTGACGTTTAACTTTTTGTGTGTTGTAATATTATCATTTTGCAAGAGTTTACTTTTCTCATGCCGGTTTAGGAGAGAAAAATAAATGCAAAATAAATTAAATATAAATAAAACACGGCTCTCGACTCGTGTAGAAAAAAAAATTTGCATATTTTCCAGTAAATAGTTGTTGCACCGTGTCTATTTTTCTTATTTGTTTTTTTTGTGATTGTGCTATTGTGCATCGAGTTGTGCATCTTCAATTAAGAAAGAAAAGAATCCAAGATTCCCAGTCCAGTTATGGACTGCATTTAAATGCAAATCATAGTCTACTTCGTTAAAGCTATTTACAATAGCTATTTGTTTGTCTATTATTGAGAGAAAACGTTATATGATATATATACTTTGTATGATGGCCACAAAAACTATAAAAAAAACTAGGTTAGGACGAGCAACGTCAAAACTGTTTATCTTTCTTATCCGCTAGTGTCCTTTCGAGGGCTAGTATCGCATAGTTCTTGGTAGAATCATCGTGAAGTTGGCTACTAGCAGTCCATACATAATAAGTCAATGTCTACAAGGCCTACCCAAATTTTAAAAATAGTTTTTATAAAACTATCTTAACTAGTTTTTGGACATAAACCGTGAACATTATAAATGTACATGTGTTTACTTGAAGGTTTGTGTCCTTGCTACAATACTTTTAAACAGCAATTACCATTATTCCCTCTAACTATGCTAGCGCCAAAAAATTCAACACAGTTTCATGTGAAAATTATCGTTAATCCAACTGCTAGCGCCACAAATTCATTACATTTTCAATTCAAAACTACCCATCATCTTTTTATTTCTTGTTCACTCCCACGCATTTACCATATTTATGTTCCAAATCATATTCTGGTCTCTGTTACACATTCCAAGAACAGGACAACCCTATGCTATGAGTGCATGAATGTTATAATTGAACCTGAAAATTCAATGTGCGAGTAGTGTTCACCGATTGTGCTCTAGCTTAGCAGCCGCTATTTCAATTTTCTCATAATCTGAAATCTCATTTCGTATATCCAAAATTCAATCCATCGTAGTTACTATGGCGTTTGTTACGTGGAGTGCCTACTTATTGTAATTTTTTTTTACATTATAAAATCCATTTTAAACTTTTCACCCATTAATATACCATCAATAGATTGAAGAGCATTTAACTGAATAAAGTGAATATAAATTTAAATCCCGCCAATCGAATAAATATAGAATTTCAAGTGCCAAAATAAAATTGTGAAAAATTCCTTAGAAAAATTGAGAAGAAAAAAAAAACTTGCCCAAATTTTGACTGAAAATTTATCCACTCACTAGCTCGCTCCCTTTTTAACGCATCATTGTGAATAGTTGGCTAGACAAGGAACACTCGTTGCCAACCCATTTCAGTAATAAAAAAAAACGCACAGTATTTTTTCTTTCGTTTTTATTTTATTTGGTTTTTTTTTTTTTAATACATATTTCGATCATCTTGCTGAAAGAAAAACCAGGGGGAAGGAGTGTGACCGCATAGACAAAACAAGAAAATCCCGAAAAGAATTTCCAAAAAGAACATCGCTCGGCTCGGAGAGCAAGAGAGAAGGAAATAAGCACTTTTGCTTTTTTCAACACACACCGAACACCCGCCGCTATTTGTGCTCGTCTAAACTCGTCGTGTCGCGGTGGTGTATCAAGTTGATTCGAGAAAAGAAAGATTTTTTTTTCTTCATTAAAAACACATTTTCATCGCGAATTTTTTGAGTTAATGAAATATTTTAATATTCGTCGTGTGTGTGATAACAATTGAAAATATAATTTATTTTTTTTGTATTGACAAAATCAAGAGGATTAGCAGTGAATAAGATATTTTAAAAATGGAAGCAGTAGCAAAACACGATTTTTCAGCGACAGCCGACGACGAGCTTAGCTTTCGCAAGAGCCAAACTCTGAAGGTATGACCAATGACTCATGGAATTTGTTATTATATTTTGATTAAAGCATAGCTATTTGCATATATGTATTTTAAAATAAATTTATAAATTGTTTATACTTCTATTTTCGTCTCCAATATAATATCGTGTGCTAAAAAAGGTGGTGGCTCTAGCTGATTTTTGGTTCTATCGGTCCGTCTCTTGTGAGTCGGGCGAGCGGTCGGTCGCTCGGTCGGTCGGTCTATTGCTGCTCCTTTGTCTCTTCTACTTGGTTAGGTTTGTTTGTAGTGCATCACTTAAACCAAACCAAACTGAAACCACCCATTCTATCTATGCAAACCAATGCACTTCACTACTTAGCCGCCTTGTCTTGCCTTGCTCTTGGGTGAACCTCGCTATGCTGCGCCGCCGGGGTCAATAACAATTGCCGCAGCTAGGGTGGGTGCTGGCGATGGTGCTGGAGTGCTGGTTGTTGGGTGGACGTGGTACGTGGATAAGGAATGAAGCGAAGGACTTTCCGATTTTCTCGGCTGCTGAGTGCCGGCCCGGCTAATAACAGTCATAACATTTGGTATTGCTTTATTCAGTATTTGTTCATCGTTCTATCTACCTCGACCTGCTGTTATAGATAGGTAAGAAGGAGGTGAATTGGGGATAGAATGGGGAGATTTCTTGGTAAAGTATTTTTTTTTTTTTTTTTGTATTATCTGTGGGGTTATTTATTCTTTCATTCATTTGTATGGAATAACGCAGGGAAATACCTAAATGTTTTTCTTTCTTCATTTTATGTTCATACATGTTTTCACTGTTCTTAGGTGTAATT
Source organism: Meliscaeva auricollis (assembly GCA_948107695.1). Classification (NCBI taxonomy): domain Eukaryota; kingdom Metazoa; phylum Arthropoda; class Insecta; order Diptera; family Syrphidae; genus Meliscaeva; species Meliscaeva auricollis. The sequence continues at coordinate 35,449,703 of OX403619.1, read as the reverse complement.
TGAGCAGTTTTGGGGGAGTTTGTAGAATATTTTTCAGTGGCACGGGAATACCAACTCCCGAGGGATGAATTATTCAAAATGACATCACATTTAATGTTCGTATTTAATTGTTAAAAATAATTTATCTGGTAGTAGGTACCTCCTACCTACTTGTTTTAAATTGAAACTTTTAATGTGTTTTTAATTAAATACAAAATTGGGTTGAAGCAGACAATCTACCTACTTCTAATAATCAAAGATCTGTAAAATGGACATAAATGTATAAAAATACCTACCTACCTATGTAAATAGGTTTTTCTTTTAAACAAGTGTTGGAGATACGTTTATATGAACCATTTACCATTCGGTACCTACCTACTAAAACTTTTGGGATTCTTTCCAGTTTTATTTTTGACGGTTTAACAATTGTGTATAAAGATTTAGGCATGAATTTCCACACGGATAGTTTTATTCGGTAGAATAGCACATAACAAAAATATCACAATTTTAGAGTGAGGAGTAGGTAGGTATTTATGGTTAAATTATTTTCCAAAAGGTTATCTTTAAATTTAGGCTTCTCTTCAATAATCAACCTTTTTTTCTGCCAATAATAGAATAAGTCAGTACCTACATGATTTGTTTTGATCTTGGGTAAACTTAACCCTTCTGTCTTAAATTTTAAAAATATCTGTTTTTTCAAGAATTTTAGTCTGTATTTTCGCCTAAGAATAAAAAATATCTTCTTATTCTTTGATTTTCGAACTGACACTTGAAGACGTGTTATGATAATCTTAAAACAAATATCTTTGGCTCTCGGTCTATAAAAATTGGTCGAGATAAAGGCATTTAATGGACAAATTCTTTAAAAATACATATTCAGCATTTTTTTTGTATAGAAAACAGTCGCACAGAAAAAAAAATTTAAAAACGCCTACAAAAATGAGGCTTGGTAAATAATATTGCATGAAACATTTGTAAGAATATAAATACAATCACTGTCTACGACTTTTCTGAAGTGCGCAACCATAATTTCTATCAAGTTTGATTAATAGGTGACTTTGTTTTTAAGTGGACTCCTGATAATTTCATCAAACTCGGTTAACTGATTCAGATTTTATAGATTAAATATACCGCTTGTCCATTGAACCAATATGCGCGGGTTCGCTTTGGGGCGGGCTGCCAAGCCTTTTCGGCAGGGTGAAAGTCGACACCTTTGGTTTTTTTAAATCGTCTGGACCTTAGCTACAGCTTTTGTATAGAGTGTTTTTGTCTATCTGAAAAAAGGTAGTTGACCCCCTTTAACCCCGGCACCCTTAGGGTTTCGGCAGGATTTGACCCGGAACCCCGAGTTTTTCTGGCTGTATGCATACAAATGCATACTGTAGTGCTGTTTTGAAGTGGTTTTCGAAATTAGTAAAAAATGGAAAAAACGGGTCAACTAATTATTTAATATAAAATGCTTTCGTCCAGGATCTAACCCGGCACCCCTGTCTTTTTGGGGACATGTTTTTATGACGAACAATTTATAAGGCATTAACGTATGACGAACAATTTATAAGGCATTAAAATCCGTTATCTTTTCAAGGCATTCTATTTTTCGTATAGAAGGAATCATCTGTGGTTCGACGGGGAGAACACGGACTGCACGACAAAACTTCCGAAAACTGACTCAGACTGATTGAACTTTCGGCGGGGCGAAATATCTCCATATCATGAGCTCGTTTCCCACACCTCAATATTGACGTGGTCTTTAGATCAAGTTGACGTTAAATAAATTAGAAATCTAAGAGTTCCGAGGGGCCAACATAGACTCGGATCAGTACTATCTAATCTAGAGTTCATATGATGATGAATGAATTTGAACTCGGTAAACTTTTATCCCAAGAGACTGTAAGAAATTTAGCTGAGTCTCCCTCAATCTCTCAGAAAACCTACCAATAGCACCAACTATAGATGAGATGTTGAATTATTGTCAACTTGTCATCAGATGTTTCAAAACTTTTAACTTCCTCCGCCATGTGCTTCTGGGCTGATTCAATCTCTCCCTGCATTTGTGAGTAGGTGCCACTACATCGGTTTGCAGCATTGCATTCGTTACATTTTTGAAGCGTATGACCGATCCACTGCCATATACGTTTTCGTATAGTACTGTCTATGAATTCTTGACCCGTTCTCGATTGAAGTTCTTCATTGGATATACAATTGGGCCAGAAAAACCTTACGATCTTTCGTATACACCTATTCACGAAAGTTTTCAACTTTCTTATGACAAAAGTTAAGATTTCCCTCAAGTAAGAGCCAAAAAAGAAGTACCAATTCAACATTAGAGAAATTCTCAGATTAGTCTGTAAGCTAATAGAATTATTTCTCCATATTTTGGTTAGTATTCCGAACGCGGCTTTTGCTTGTGGGCGTGTTCGGTGTCATTGGTAGAGATAAAACTGCCAAGATATTAAAATTCTTCTACTTTCTCTACCGGTTGTGCAGAAATATTGATTTGAACAGATTAGTTACTTTCGATGCTGATAAATTTTTGTTTTTGCCGTGTTAATTTTCAGCCCCACGATTTCTGCTTCTCCCACCACCCTTGTTACCATTTCGTGGAGATCCACGATCCTATGAGAGAGCGCAGATGTTTTAGTTGGGACTCCATTGAATTCCTCCATGTCCGTTCAATATGGTTGCGCTCAGCACATTACTTCTCAGTTATCAGTAACAGGAACAGTATTGGATCCACATTAGACTTCAGATTCATGCGACAATCTTCATTTATGCACTCACTTGATATCGTTGGTGAAGCTTGAAAGAGCTCTGTGGGAATACTGCCGAGTTTTACAGCATTGTTTTTATTCAAGGTTTTTATCGCGGCAATGATATATTCTCAACTGAAAGGTAGAAGAAGAAGATCAACATTGTATATGTCGGCTATGATCGGACCCTATCCGGCAGATCACACTCCAGCAGATCTTGGAAAAAGCGAAGAATACAAAATCGGTACACAATCGGTCTTTATCGACTTAGAAGTGCCTGATGATAGCGTTAATAGGGATGAGCTACGGAGTCATATCATATCTCGATATCCCTGAAAAACGTATTTGCTTGTGCGTTGCTCCACCAAAGACGGTAAGCGATTGAGATGACTACGTCACGTAGATCGTGTGATCGTGTGGCACCAGTCCGACGAGTCTTCGCATCTAACCCCGATGAATGACATGACAGAAGTCATAGGTGGCGCAAGCAAGTGGTGGACGACCTCAACTAACTTGTGGTGGCAACTTAACTGTTGGCAACTAGGTTGGGACCGGGTTGGTTGGAGAGGTTTTTTGGTTGAGCCCGAGATCCACCCTGGATTGTAAGCGCCATGTTTATTTATTAACGTTATTATTATAACGTTTGAAGATTAATTTTAGAATTAACTAAGAGCATTACAATTCGTTCTCCAAGAATTATACAATGAACTCAGAATTTAAGTTCTATATACGAAGCTTGTTTGAACTTTTACTAATTATAACTTAGAACTAAAGTAAAGAAGAAAGTGTTTCCTTCGTCATCTGTATTTAAATTAAAATCAAGTTATTAAATAAAAACGTATTCAACCACTTTTTCAGAATGACGGCTCTTCCCATTCCTATATCATCCGAATTATTTTCATGCTCTGATAAAACCACATTTTTTTGTTTTATTGTCGATACCGTGTAAGCTTTTCTATATGTCTTATTCTAGTCTTTAACCCAATAGACGGAAATTTGCATTAATACAGTTCGTCTAGAATGAAGACGAATTTTGCTCCCCATCCTGCCCCGCTGCTTTCCAATGTCATGAAAACTCCAATGAACCATAAAATCATGAAATATTTTAAAGAACGTAAACTTCTTTATGACCGTCACAACGTTTTTCGCAGCAGAAGGTCCACAAGGGATATGATGGGGATATGATACAGCCGAAGTGTGAAACTAATATTTGAATCTTTTTAGGGAAAGTTCAGTTATTGCGCTGGATATGTCCAATACATTTAATCCAGTTTTGCATGAAGCTCTATTATCAAAGTGTTTTATTGACAAAATTATTCGCAGTACAGCAGTACACGTATTACATCAACAACATCGAACTGCAGATAAAAGAGAATGTTAAATCCTGCCGCAAATAGATTTTTGACATTAATTGTAAAATTGTCAAATTAGCTTTGTCAAAAAACACAATGTCTGAAAACACAAAAGTGCATTTGGCTTTGACGAATTTCTCCTTATTTTGCAATAAAAAATCGCTTTTCAAGTAGTATTCAATGTTTTTAATTCTGACATACTCAAAATAAATGCTGTTATGCCAATATATGACGGTTTTCTCAGTATTTTTAATTTATTCTCGGCTCTAAAATATAAATATCCACTCAATTCCATACTCAATTAACTTTGTGTTTACCGAATTGTTTACTCAGTATCTTATTTCCAACCCATTAATTATGAATCAATATAACAACAGTGTACCTTCGATGCCTCGGCAACTATTCTTCCGACAACATTCTCATATCGCCTATCACCAAATGCAAATACCCAGCCTAACTCCATCTTAGACGACACCGGGGGTAATAATTAATATACTGGAATAAATTGTTCTGCTCAGTTATTTCAAACAAAATATTCACTAGAGAGTGACCCGTCACCTCTCTCCAGTTCGTCCTCCCACAGCATTTGCTTTTATAACATGTGAATAATTTTCAATACATCATGAATATTTGTGTTGTCAAATTATAATTTCAAGTCTATTAATCCCAACCACACCAGATGCTCTTCTAATCGATATATTTTTGTTACCTTTCTTGATATAATATCATCCCGATATAAAATGCCAATATGAACCTAGGCTAAAGATAGACAATAAAATATTAACAATACTCATCACGAACACTCGCATTGGATCTATGACGGGGTAGATAACGACGAAGGCAAACTAAAAAAAATCAAGAGCAGAAAACGAAAAGGCCAAAAATATATGTATATTCAAAGTTCCACTGAAATATTTTCCATAAATATCTGTGCAATAAAAAACAAATTAAGTAACCTAGCCTAGAGTATAGAGCCAGCTAACAATAGCAATGAATAGTAGATACAGACTTCTAACTAGAGTTGATGTTTTTGTTTTCAATTTATTTTATCTACATACATATTATTTGCTTTGCAATTTGCGGACTTTATTTTGATTCGTGGGAAATGTGGAATTTTCCATTTGATTACTAAAAAAACACATCGATATTATCATACTTAAACATGGCATATCTAAGTACATACTTGGTTGTGCGACGAACGTGTCACCTAATGCAATTGGCGATCGGGATTGGCGACTTGAATTTTATATATATGGGCCAAGCGATACACATGACCGATCAGATGTAATATCTCATGCAAATACCAAAGTAAATTCAGCTACTCGTTTGAATTATGAGATAACACAATTTTTTTGTGTAACAAACACTTTAAAATATATAGCTTGTGGAGATTTGTACGTTCTCTTGATTTCGGAGTCAAAATTTGATGGTAAAATTAACAAAACACGAGTAGATAACTTAGTGAAATTCGGTTTTAATAGGTGGCTGATATTTTCTACATAATTCATGATTGAATGAATAATTGGGCATTAATCTTAAGATACGACATCTTTTGTATTATATTGTTTTGTATTTGAAATAAAATGTATTGTATATCTTAATTTCAATAAATAAAATAAATAAATGACAACAACACTTGTTGTATTTACAACGCAGGATATCAGACACCGCCGCCATTGCTGTTTGAGTGAAAGCATTGCAACTATGTATATGTATAATTCTATTTTTGTGTAACAAATATTCAATTCCCTCCTCTATGGATTACCCCCGGAAACTAAAGCAGAAAACAATTTTTATAAGTGAGCCCCAAACAAGTAAGAAGCTTTGGAACAAAAGGTGACATTTTTTCTTTTTGTGTTTTAAACTTTTTTTTTTAATATGGTTTTCTGACTCTCGGGTCAAAAGGTGACATATTTTTCTTAAATCACGTAAATGTAAAGGTAAAAAGTGTTTTATTTTCTACTTATAAAGTCCTACAACTTTGATGCTTTATCAGATCGGTCATAGCGTTTAGTGCCGTACTAGACCAGTGCACTTTCCCTCACAAGACAGCCTAGGGGCCAAACCGTTGTAAACGCAAACAATTGAACGAAAACATATTTGTTAATTTGTCTCCCTTAATTTTTATACAGATTAGGTAGAAGACAGGAATCTTCAACACATTTATGTTTTTCGTTTGCGTTTGTAGCGATTCCAACCCTACATAAACACAATACTATATGTGGTATTCTTTTCCCAATTCAATATATTTTTGGAAAAAGAGCTCCCAATCGAAATGTTGGCGCAGCTTTGTTCCCTTTTCGCTTAAATTTTGTGCCTTTTGTTAAAAATGTACGAAAAACAAAAAGGGTACAAAACTCCCAGAAATTTTTGATTGGGAGCCATTGTCGTAAACTATTTTTTAAACAGTTTCCATTCATAATAGGACTGTTTGTGTTAATAATAAAAATATTAAAAATGTGTGTTTCTTTGAAGGGATTTTAAAACTATAATATTTAAATAGCAAATAATTCCATCGTAGGTTTTCACTAAAAATATTTTATAGACTAGTTATGGAACGAGTCGATCGTTGTTGGAGTTTCAAAAGGTGACATTTTCTTGGTGTTGGATCAAAAGGTGACATTTACAAAGCATTAAATTAAATATTAACTCTATTTCAAATGCTACTTAAAAACTAATAAATGCAATGAATAGAGGGTGGCTAAGTATAACACTGGCATACCTGAATTTCTTTTTTCTCAATTTCTGAGAAAAATGGAAAAGTGTAAATATCACCTTTTGTTCCTAAGCTTCCCAATTAATTATATCCAATAAGAATAGCAATTGAAATACATGTTTGCAGTTTTCAAAAATGCACACTGTTAATATATTTTTTTAAACAAAACGAACCAAAGACAGCGAAGATATTATACATTTGTATGTATGTCTTTGGTGACTTAATACAGAATACGTATATGCTCATTTTCTCTTAGAGAAAACGTTAAAAGTTATATTTCGTTGCGAATATAAACCGACTGAATTTGTGGAATATTTTACCTAAATTAAATTAAAATGGAATCAGTGGAGTTAACCTTTCCATTTCAATTGATTCGGACTCCATAGTTCCTAAGGATTTTTGTTTAATAACAAATTAATGTTTTCAATTGTGTTTGGGACATCTTACGTCTGACGTCTGTTATCAATTGCTTGACATTTCTGTTCTGTTTTTGCCCTGTTCTGTCCTATTGGGTTCTGCCTCTTTTCTTATTAAATACAGCTATTGACATTTTTTAAATAGTAGCTCGTTTTAGTACAAAAAGCCTTCGTTAATATTACAAATGTAATTTTTTACTTTTCTTTTTAAATTATTTATTCAGTAGTGTCTATCCTGCAGTAGCTGACTGCCATAAATGTTAAAATATAACGTAACATAACTTTATATTCTATTTTCATAAAATAATCGTTTAATAGTCCACCTTTCAAAATAATTCCGCCGAAATTGTAAAACTCTAAATAGTTATTACCTAATACTATTAATCAATGTGGAAATCTGAGAGTTTGTCTAGCATTTAACTTCAGCGCCACTGTCAACCGCATTGCTAATAAAAATAATATATTTAACCACATAACGTGAACAAAATGTAACAGACAAAATTCAAAGCACAGTCGTCATAGCAAATAAAATAAAAAAAAAAACTTGTCTCATTGAGAAAAACGAAAACAATTATTAAAGGTAGTTCTCGAGCCGGAGAATTTTAACTTGATCTATATTATGTACATTAAAAATAGGTATTTATGTAATGGTACTATAAAGGCAAGTTCAGGTTTCGTAAAAAATAGAATTTCTGTATCTGGGTTGATATCATTAATTTTTTTTTTTTTTCTTAGTTAATTTTCAACTGATTTTTACAAAAAAACGTCGTTTGATTTGAAGATAAACATTATTTTAGAATATATTTTTGAGTTTTAAATCAGCATATTGTTTTTAATCATATGCTTTGTTTAAATTGATGTTGTTCAAAAATCTAAATGTCTTCCTTGTCAAAATAAGAACAAAATTGTTAAAAAAATAACGAACTAGATTTTCTGCAATGGATGAAAAAAAAAAACGTTCTTTGACTCGTAAGTCCAGATTTTGGGGGTGTTACGGAATTTTTACATACCGTTTTGTAATCAGTGTAACAAGCTCTACAAAACGTTAAAGATCTCCGCCCGCGTATATTTGTGTACCCTTTTTACTTGCTCTATAGGGCAAGTATTGGTTTCTTGTAAACAAAAATTGAGATTTTAATTAAAACCAACAATAAGATGATGGAGAAGACTAAAAAAAGTGGATTACGTCATGCCGTCTTTGCGTCTATGCATCTGTTCGTCCGTGTGTCCATCTGTACACATTTCCACTGCCCAAACGCGTGAACATTTCACATTTGGTAGAGATGATTTTTATGCAATTTCGAACCTTGGTTTTTTTTTGATTTTTTTTACCAAGAACGAGTACCTCCCATACAACATTTTTGAGTTTTCTTGAAAAAGGCTCTAACGATTTTGATTAAAGTTTTTGATATGATTTCTTCTATAACAATACATTTTAATTTTTTTTTTCTAAATCTGTCGAGCATTTAAAAGAAACTATGTTTTTATTAGAAATTTTTCCAAACCGTTTAAAAAAAATTGGTATGCCATTTTAAGATATTATTTATCAACATCTAAAAACAAAATTATGAAAAAACAAATTACTGACCCATTATGGAAAAAATAATTTTTCAAAAAAGTGTTCAATAAGTATTTACTTTTGCTTATTTGTGTATATCTCTCAATACCTACACACATCAGATAACCAAAAACTAAAACATTCAAGCTAAATTAATACATGTAATAGCTTTAAACTACATGAGCAAGTTCGTGCGATCCAGTCACTTTTCGATGGAAAATATCTTCTTTGTTTTCAAATATTTTGAGGTTATGAGCTAGATCTTATTAATTAATACTGTGCGATGGTCTTTCGTGGTTGCCGATTGACACCTGACAATGAGCAATCATCAACAAATTGACTAATCAGTATTGTGATTGGAAACGGTGATTCTCAATAATTATTTTCAGTTGTGGAATTGAATCGGTGAGTGGAATAACAGTACAAGTCCAAAATATAACTTTTTTTTTCTTAAACGACAAAAACTGATTTAAAGGTTGGAATGCAACAACAACAACCTGTGTGTGTTACCACCAAGTTCTTATGCTGGAATTATAATAATCAGATTCCTTCCATTAGTGGTGCTAAGTCTATGCATTTTCGAATTATTTGAAAACCTGATCCCCGAACTGGGCCTGTGAAATAACTTGATTCTAGGCTATGAACTTGATGGCAACACACACAGGTTGTTGTTGTTTCATTCAAATCAAATCAAATGTTAAATGACGGAAAAGCAACATCCCTGCGAGTATTATAAGCTATACCAAAACCCATTTTAAATTAAACTGTTTTACAGAAAAACTAATGATTTTTGAAAAATTATGTATGGAGGATTCGCATATAGCTGAAAACTGGTACAGACCATTTAATCATCCATAAAAATACAATGTCAAAAGTTCCTATCAATCTAATGTCATACATACATTAATGACGAAAATTTTGTAAATGTTGTATATAACTCAAACGATTGAAGCCAGCAAACAAAAATCACACATTCACAAGATTGAATTGTTGGTGATTAAACTGTTATCATACTCACAACAATGAATGAACGAATAACAACGATGACTTTGAATTTAATATGTATTTTAAAAATTAAAGAAGAATTTAACCAAACTGAATAATTCACAATTGACAGTTTTCCTTCACATTTTATTTTCAGTCATTTTTGGTTTTATAGAAAAATACAACAATACCGATTTTTAAAATCATCGATTAGTTTTAATTATCGACGACAGCCCTACGGTTAAATGTTAAATCAAATACACACGACCCATGAGTACATTTTACGTTTTGCTGTCTAGTGTCCATACCACTTGTCGAACGAGATATAATTTTACTTTGAAGCATTTTATTTTTTTATTTGTCTCGACTTGTTTGCGCTGTTAAGATATGCTTCTATTTATATTTATTTATTGTTGCAATTAAAAATAAACAACACAAGATATTCTGATAGAGGCATTGCGATAGACAAAAAAAAAAAGATGAAATGAGTAATTTTTATGTATGTGCGGCAAGTTTCTGACCCAGTTATCTCATTAATGGATCTCCATTTAGTTCAACGACCCTTTTTTTTCTTTCCATGTCATAACGCTGACTGGGCTAGATTACAGCAATATAATTTGTTCCCAATCGTATTACGTTTATGGAGCTCAATTAAGCAATTTCAATATTAAATAAATGATTGCGGTGTAATTGAATAAAACAACTGTGACAAATAAAACTAAGCAGAGATTTGAACAGATAACGTAACTATAACTACACTATTGATTTTTGAAAAACGGTATTAGAACTTAATCGTGATAAATAAGTTATGTGTTCTTAAATGTTGGCAATTTGTTGTGTATAAGCAGCCATTAAAATTTTTTTACACATTTCTATATTCTTCAATTGCGTGTTTTTGGATTTATAAAAACTATTCATTTTCTACCAGGTTCCTATAATGTTAATATTTTTTAATGAGACGAATATAAAAAAGATATTAATATAAATAAAAAGGACGCGTTTCGGGTGCTACGCGAACTAGCGCCTGTTCAATTTCCATTTTTAGACTTCAACCTTAAAGTTCTCCGAATTTCTAAGTGGGAAATATACAGTACCGAGAAAAAAAATGCAAACTTAATAGTATGGTTTTGTCTTAGGCAAGAACTAAGCCTAAACCGAGTCGATTTTTAACGTACCTTACTCCAAAAACATTATTATGTTATTAAAATTGTTCCGAAAAGTAAGTTGAAGCCGAGTGAAAAAATAACAGATTTACTTGTTTTTTTGAAAAAAATATTGCGAACCCTTTATTAGCAATAACGACAAGACTTAAGCTTCTACCGTTGTTAAAGCTCTCTATCTTTTGCAGTTTGTAAATCTTTACATAAAATTTAACCAGTTAAAATTCTTCAGCATTTGGGTGAACTAATTTCCAAAATTTCAAAGTGTCACAAAAGTTTGCACAAACCATACCCGTTTGGATGTTAGAATAGAAAATAAGTGTTTTTGTTCAACATAAATATTTAAGTTTCCTATCAACAAATGGCCATATGGAAAATGTTACAAGACTATCTTTAGTTGAGTGAATAAAAAAATAAAGACTTTAAAAAACTAAAATTTCAAAGTTGTTTTTAAAAAGCCCATATTCCATATATTTTCCCTTGAAAATATTTGTGTGTTAATCAGCTCTTCTTCAGGGTTTGTTTCTATGACCTAATTTGTTCAATACCTTGAAACTCCCTCAAACAGCAATATATCTATTTAGAATCCTTCACAACATCTCAATGCATATTCCACAAATCATTTTAATCCAAATAAAACGTCCATCACTCTTACGTATTCCAAATAATTGACAAACAATAAATAATTGCCAATCGATCTGCCACGCAATAAATGCTCTTTCATCGTGTTGATTACTTTTAGTTGATTATGACATTTTACGACCCACTTACTTTCTCCCCCACTCTTGCTTGACAAAAAAAAAAAACACAACTGTAGAAAGTGAATTCATCTGCAAGAATAAAAATATAACTACGTTTGGGTGGGTAAGGTAATTGATGACAACGGACGAAGTCTGTTGATGAATAAAAATTCCATTGAAATCGAATTGAAACAATTTGTTTTTTTTTTTTCTCTTCTTTTTCACTTGCACTTTGTTGTTGAAAGTCAATTAATGAATTTATGAAAAAATCGACCTCGAGATTTAAATCAATATTAGTTTTGTGATGATATGACATAAATACATTAAATGTATAAACCCAATTCTTCGCGTTTATGTTATACATTTATATACTAAAATATCGTCCCGTTTCTGCGTGAACCTCGTTACTACATTTTTTTAAAAGATTTTGTTTTACATTAACTATTGCTGAAAAACTATGAGTAATAAAAAATAAGTTTTTCCTAATACTAACTTACTTACTTAAGATGGCGTTTACAATCCAGGATGAATTACGGCCTCAACCAACATACCTCTCCAGCCAGCTCTGTCCTTAGTTAGCCGCCTCCAGTTACGCAGGAGTTGAGGTCGTTCTCCACTTATGTGCGCCACCTGTTACGCTGCTTCCCTCTGCTGCGTACACCATCAGGGTCGGATTCGAAGACTCGTTGGGCTGGTGCGTTGATGTCCATAAGCTCCTCGTGTCCCATCTCAGCCGCTGGATTTTAAGCTTCTTCGCTGTATTTTCCTTCGATACACACAGGACCAAAAATCACTCGAGGAATCTTTCTCTCAAGGCAACCAATCAATTTTTCATCCGAATATATAAAGCTGCACTGGATTGAATCAAGTTACGTGTTAAACCCCACTCCCCTATTTTTCACAAATGTATTGTTTAGTGTAAAAAAAGAGCGGCCAGTAACTACCTACAACCACTAGAAAATTTTATGAAAAATATTAGCTATTTTCGATTTTGTATTCCTATATTAATAGCAACTTCTTGCGACTCGCCATTCCACCTTATTTTTTTCAGTGTGTCTTTGAATAAATGAGGCGAATAAATATTTGACCCAGAAATATCTGGTCATTAAAACAAACAAAAAATATACATTCTTATTTCAATTTTTTTTTTTTTTTTTTTCTACGCAAATCTTTATTTTGACAAAACTCGCCGGATATCTATTTTGGCACCCTACACTAGACGTTTTTTTTTTTTGGTAAAATAATTTAAAAACAAATGTATTTCTCTATTTTCAGATATTAAACATGGAAGATGACTCAAACTGGTATCGCGCTGAGCTCGATGGCAAAGAGGGACTCATACCTAGTAACTATATAGAAATGAAAAATCACGAGTAAGGGCCAAAGAACTCGTCTTGTACTTTGACGAATTTAATTAATCTCTTTTTTTATTTCTTATCTCTACTCTCCCAGTTGGTATTATGGACGAATAACGAGAGCAGACGCTGAAAAATTATTGTCAAACAAACACGAAGGCGCTTTTCTAATCCGAATTAGTGAATCAAGTCCCGGAGATTTTTCATTATCTGTAAAGTGAGTTGGATTGGTCTTTTGTTGACGTAGAAAGCAAGAGAGGCGTCTGTATTATTTGTATAAACATGTTTTCTTTTTGTCTACAGATGCCCCGATGGTGTGCAACATTTTAAAGTTCTACGTGACGCACAAGGTAAATTCTTCCTCTGGGTGGTAAAATTCAATTCATTGAATGAGTTGGTTGAATACCACAGATCGGCATCAGTATCAAGATCACAAGATGTTAAATTGAGAGATATGATCCCAGAAGAGGTATGTATAGACAATCAGTCAGTAGAGACCAATTATTATTATTGGCCTGTGCAAAAATTTTCAATGAATCATGCATTAGGAATTTTTGTTTATTTTGCAGTTGCTTTTGCAATTAACAATCAATTTATTTCCTATTCCAGTGGTTTTTTTTTTATTTCTTTAATTTTAAATCAATTAAGAATACATTATGATTCCTGTTAAGTATATTTTTAATTTTCATTTTGTCAATGTCAAAAAGACCTATCTGTTTTCTAATGTATCGCAAGTCGCAAGCAATTAAGATTATAATAAAAGTTACTCTTTAACCATTTGTTTTGCAATAGAAAAAACCTACTCATCTTAAATAATTTGTATGATTTTTCTATTGATTATTTTATTTAAATTCCTTCTAATATTGGAGCATTTGGTTCAAAAAAATTTAGAAATTAAATTTTACATAATTCGTTGAATTATGTATTTATTCAAAAGTATCACGTGCAAAATACCAATTTGTTCGATAGCCAAACCTTTTAATGTGAAATGTATGACACACTACCCATTTAGATTATAATAGTAGTAGTCGTTTAGTCATCAATTTTAATGATAAATTACCACCAACGGAAATAGTTTCTAAACATGAGTTTTTTTTTTTTTATTTATATTGATTCATTCATTTTATTAGTCCAACAATATGCAGAGTATCCCACAGTAATCGCCGTAGTTATCTCTGTTTAGGATAAAATTTTAAGTTTTATTTAAATTTATTAAAAAACAATGAAAAGTATTTTTTCTCAAAAATTAAATAAAAAGCAAACAACAAACTGTGCTTTTTTAGACAGTGTTTTTCTAAAGCATTTGGAAATGACTGCATGTCTGCAACTTCTTGCTATCAGCAATAGGTTCCTGAGGTAATTCTTAATTGAAAAACTTTTGGGCATATTTTTCGTTTTCGAGCTAAAACGGTTAATATGATGTTAGGTGCAAATTCTTTTAAATGACTCATCGAACGAAAGCCGAAAGAACATTTTGGGAGTAATAACCAAAAAAAGGTGCAAATATTTAAATAGGTATTAGCGCCCTGGATCAGAATTCAATAGCCTAACAAGTTTTTTTTTTACGGCGCTCGATGGTTGCATTTTGACCTATACACAACAAAAGCTAAATTTATATTTGTTTTGTGTTTTGTTCAGTGCCAACAAAAACTTATGAATTTTGTTAAACGGGATTTTGATATCAAACTATTTTCAATTTTCAAATCTAAATCAAAAGTTGGCGACTTTATAAATATTTATCAGAGCTTTTTCAAAATCTGTAATGTGCACTAGGGAAACCTTGTAATATTTGCGCTCTCTCACAGTTAAATAAAATTTCACTGCAGTCAGAGTGAGAGGTAAACGTACCATCTTCTCTGTGCTGACAAATTTTAGTTGGACAGTGTATAGTGGGGCTAAAGTCGCTAATCAGCGATTGCAACAGTTATGAAACCTAAATAAAACCAAATCGAATTATAAATGTGCATGTAGCGAAAAAAAATTCGTTATATGAAAACAAATCTCGACTTAATTGCGCAACTTACAAGCCGTAGTGCGCGGGAGTAAATTTTAGTCGATCTTTTAGGTGATTTACAGTTAATTTTAGTCCCATGGCATGACGTTTAGGGATATAGTGCCAGTCTTTAAGTCGTCTCCTAATTTTCCATTAACTAGTAGTTCTTCCTTGTAGACTTAGAATTATCGCGTTTTTCAACCTTCCGAAAACCACGGAAGGTTGAAAAATTAATATGCCAGACTTTTGAATTTGAAATCAGGACGCGTATACCTATAAAACAACATACTCAGATTTTGGTTATACCTCCACTCCCAAAATTTGCTGTCGGCTCTTAGACTATCAATATTGAGATCTTCAGACTAAGAAAAAATGACAGATCATCAGTTTCTATTATTTGAAATGGAAATTAAAGGAAATTATAGTTTTCGCATAGATTGGCAATGTAACGTTCATTAAATCCACGTAGTTTTCATTGTGAGCTTCTATGTTCGCCTTTGTCGGGGAGAATAATGCGGGACTTTAACCCAATTTTGTTTTTTTTCCCTATTTATATTTTCTTTGAAAGAATTAAAAAAAGTAGTTCTGTAAATAAAAACCAGAAATCTGTTCAAGTAATTAAGCTCAAATCGTTTTATTCTTAAGTGGAATTTTCATTTCTATTCAAGTGAAGGCACTGTATTTCCCTATTTCAGTGCATATTTCTATTCAAGTACAACAAACAAAGAAAAAGTGCAAAAATCCGGTAAAGCAGAAGCTTCCTTTTTTGGCCTTTCTCTTCTTGGAGTATTATTTATTTTAAAAACAAAACAAAAATTCTGCTTCATAACTTTATTGAAACAGTAATTGCTCTGATTGCTTGAAAAATTGTTTTTACTGACGCTTAGTGGCGTAAGTTTTTTAAAGATAAAACAATTGATCAAGTCATAACCTGCTTTGCTTAAGTTTGAGAATTTTGTTCAGTTTTGTTCACGAATTATAAACCATACGTATACGCAAAATCTATTTACATATTGCTGACTTGTTCTATACAAGCTTCACAAATAAAAGAATATTTTCACAGCTGTTAGTATTTTATGTTGGAACTTAAAAGCATACAATGTTTTATTATTTGTTTACCTGACTTGCCATCATATACACACAGTCTAATATATTTTTTTTCATTTTTATTTTTCGTTTTTTTTAATTTTTTTTTGTATATACATATAATTAAAACAATGTTCAATAGATAAACAAAACAAAACAAAAGAAAGAAAATACCACCATTCTCTTTCTTATTTTGTTGCTATTAAAATGTGTCTTATCACTAGTTTTTTTTTTAATATAAATTTAATATTTTGTTTTTCTTTCTCGCAGATGCTCGTCCAAGCTTTGTATGATTTTGTGCCACAAGAATCCGGTGAATTAGATTTTAGACGCGGTGACGTCATCACAGTAACTGATCGTTCCGATGACAATTGGTGGAATGGCGAAATTGGCAACAGGAAAGGAATTTTCCCAGCAACTTATGTTACGCCATACCATTCATAATAGGATTCACACGATCGAAGTAGCAGCAGCACCATTCACCACTACCAATTTTTTGAGCCGACCCATATACTTCTATTATTGTATTATTATTTATCAAACAAAATAATACACCACACACGAGGATGATGACGAGAACATGAAGAAATTCTGAAACAACAATAAACTATGAATATTTTGTTCATGGTTTTTGGATGATAGTAATCAATACGTTTTTCTCTTACTTTTTTTTTAATGGACTGCAAAATATTTTTGTTTTTATTTGAAGATATAGCCTCACAGAAAAATTAGTTTTTAAGTTCAAATAATAGTCGATACAAGCGAGTGTTATGTTGTTAATCTATTTAAATATGTATTTCTATCGTTTCTGTTTTTTCTTTTTGTGTTTTATTTTTTAAATATATTTTTATTCTTCTACCCTCAATATATCTACAATATTTTTTGAGCATTTTATCTCGCACACTAGCACTTTACTTTTATTTATTATTTTTAATCTACATTTTACATATATAAAACAAAAAAAAAATATTTAGGTAAAAAATAAATAGTTTTTTTGTAACATTTTTTATAAAAAAAAAATAAATAAAAAACAAATACATTTAGTACTCAACGTAAATATTAATTCTAAAAAAAAAAAAAAAAATCAAGAGGAGACCCTTACGAATAGAAACAGAATATAAACATTTTTATATAATTAATTTTACAAGTAAAAAAATAATAAGTCATAAATAATCTTCGTTTGATTTGTTTTTGATAGAGTTTTGAATAAAGTTTGGTTTTTAAAACAATCAAATATCGGGACAAACAAAAGAAAACACAGAATAAAACAAAAGATAATTATCTTTTTCAGACTACTGTTTACTGCAGTTGTTTATCATAGTTCTCAGTTTTATTTTGCTATCAAAAAATAATCAACACACAAGAAGTCTAAAAATATATATATATATTTCAAAGAAAAAAAAATGAAAAAATTATAAGTAATAAAATCTAATTTAAGAAAAACTAACTATATACATATATATTTACTACAAATGAAAAGAAAACACTATAAGAAAACAACACCAATATTATTATTAAAAAAGCAGATAAGCATTGACAAAAATGTATTTGAAATTTATTTTATGTGTGCTTTTCTTTTTTTTTAAATAGCTGTTGCTTTTAATATTAAACAATACAAACAAGATATGTATTTTATTTATAACCAAGCATTATTGTTTGCTTTTAATTATCATCACAACATACACATAAATCACTAGCCATCAACCGTAGTTATACAATTTAAAATAAAGCACAATATTTCTGTTTTCGAAACCACAATTCTCCATAGGAATTTTTATACTTATTGAGGTATATTGTTAAGTTTAGAATTAGATTCATGGTTGTGGCCAATTTACAAAGTAAAACTGTGTCGCTGAATCCAAAATGTATGTATATGATGTTTGTTATTGCTCTCTAAGGATGTAGATAGGACAGATGTATGTATCTTATTGTAAGTGCCAGCCAGGGGGAATATCGAGAAAAGGGGAAAAAGTTAAAATTTTGTTTTGGGTTCATGTCACAGTTTGTTTTCGTAAACTTTCAGTAAATTCTGACTTGAAATCCAGAAACGAATTTCTCTTCCTAATTGTAATTTTTTGCCAATAAAACAGTTTCAGAAGGCTTCTGAATGCTTCCGGGCTCTTCTGGAGGTCCAATCGAAAATGACATACGTGAATCCCCGAGTGAGTGTAATTCTTTTCGCTAGCAATGAAAAACACAATAAAGTTTACTCAAATGAATGAATTAAAAAATAATTTAACACTATGTCTGGTTCACACTTTTGGTGCACAAAATTAGGAAGACTGTCAATTTTCTCAGAAAGAATTAAAACACTAAAAACTGTGAAACTGTCTGGAATTAGTAGAGCAACAGTTACATCTTCTCATGTAAAACAGGTTTTTTTTATGCAAAATACGAGGAAACGCGATTTACTTCAACAATTACCAGATTTTCTTTATTTTTGTTTCTTTGTTTACCAGCTGACGTATCACAATGTCAACCTATCTTTGAAAGCTCTCATATTCCTGCTGGAAGAAATTCTTGGGATTAAATTCATCAAATTTATCAAATACGTAAAATTTTATTCATCCATACAATGGTGCAATATGGTCTCACATAAACATAGAACAGTAGGTATGTTAAAATTCTGCCTTAACAATTAACAAGCACAATGAGGACTCATGCATATATCAAGTTAGGTCTAAGCGGCGGCCCATAAAACTCGTCACACAAATTCCAAGATATATACATATATACACCACCTTCTCCCTTTGTTTTTGCTTTTATACCCTACAGTTAAACTAATTATTTAATAGTAATGAATTTGATTTAATATAGAAGGGAATAGTTTTGAACGTACTTAGTTAACTCGGAGTAATTTAAATATGCAAATAAATTTAATCCCTGTTAACTCAAGTTTTTTTTTTTTTTTTTTTTTTTTGTCAAATATGAAAAGCATCTGTTCAGTTAATCAAGATCAAACTTTAAATAAATGGATTTTTCAATAATCAATTAATCTATTAGTCGAATAAACTTGAAAATAAAGACTAAAACAATTTATTCCTATGTAGGATCTAACTGAGCTTTAACTGACTATTGAAAAGTAAGAACTTAATTCGGTTGACTGCCTCATAATAAAACTCAAAAAAAGCTAGTGTTTTTCTCAAAATTTTTGGATTTGACTAACATTACAATTTATATGACCCTCTGCCCCATTATCTCATGGGTGGCACCTTAACAAAAAACTATTCAAAATTATTATGGAAGCAACGAAAACTATAGATGAAATCATAAACAAAAACTTAAAAAAATTGAGGAAAAAGGTGCTAAAACAGTAAAATCATGAGCAAAATTCTCATGTTAATCATTAATCAAAAACTTATTTGTTCTCTGTCTTCTCTGTGCTTCATTTCTGTCTAATCGCAAGTATATAAAACATAAGTAATGTTATATTTTGTTTTTACTAACTTAATAACCATTTTATTATTATCGAACCTATATTTAAATTTTCCTTTTACATTCAAAACAAAATCCATATTATGCATTTTAGTTATGTAAATATTAAACATAGAATATAGTTATAAAAAATTAATGTATGTAAAAAAAAATCAAATAATTATAGTGCTGTTTGGTTCCGTTATTTGTTCTGTCCTCAAAAGTTGTTGCGTTTCTTATAAATTAAAACAAATTAAGAGTGAATACTCGTATATTTTAAATGATTTCAAGAGCCACGAAAATGATTTATTTGTGTGTTTTCTTTTTGTAGATAATAAATGATTAAACAAAATAAGATTTTTCTTACAACACGATTTAATACATTCATCGATTTGAGATTTGACAGACCTATAATGCCTGCAATCAATAGCTGTGTTCCATTTGTAAATCATAAGTAAACGAAGTTCATAATCTAGAACCAAAATTTGGACGGTGGAAATCAAAATTGTTCTAAGTCCTTTGTAAATCCTATTGAGTTAGAACAATTTTGAGTAATATACAATCATCGAAGGAATACGGCCAATGAGATTCTTAATAAAAGGATTTTGTTTCCCTGGAGATTTTTGTTCCCTCGGAATTTTTTCAGCTATTTCCGATGCCAATAAATTCCGAAGGTAACTTTTTGACGTCATTGACGTTCCCAAATTTCAAAGGAGGGAAACATAACACTCTGCATTTGTTATAAAACGCCACGCTCTAGAAGCCACAATTAGCGTCCAAGTAAATATAAAGCTTTAGGGTTTTTGTATCTCCCTTCCCATAACATTGTGATCGTTTTACAAAAACGCCAATTGTCGCTTCTAGACCTTGGTAGTTTAGTTTAAACGCCTCCCGGATTACAGGTGATTCCCAGGAACATTTATATTCACGATAGTATTGGTAATTCAAAATTGAGTAGCAATATAATACTCCTGAAACAAAAACTATCACAGAATCTATTTGAATGAGATTTTCGACTGAGAACGGATTTTGTTATAGTTATTTTAGTGATTTGTAACCACTTTCCGAATAAGATAGAACTTATGCTTGGGGTATAATATTGCTAACAGAACTTTGTTTAATCAGATCGCTAATATAAGCTTAATAATAATTGCTGCCAAAAAAAAGCGTTTTAAAATGCAGCAAAATGTTTATTTCTTTTCTGAGCTGGTACTCAGTTATTGGTTTTCCTACTTGTTGGGTGTTGTTTGAAGGTAGGGTTTGTTTGGCCAATAAAAAGTTTGTCCTTTTTCATCATGTATTAATGTAGTTGGCCTTGATTTCGGGCGTCTTCCTCTTTTCAAGCTAAACAAAAAGTAAACAAAATTGCCATCAAAACTAAAAATTCTTTTTAAAAAAAAACTATTTATTAAGATTGAATTAAAAAAATTAACTATTTAAATTTTAAGTATTGAAAAAATAACTCGAAGATGATCAAAAAATTGAAAACGATGAGCTGATAAAAATTATAAATTTGAACAGAAAACAAGTGGAAAACTAAAACATTTATAAAATAAATATATACATTTATATATTTAATAACACAATATATATTTTTTAATTGTATTTTGATTTAAACATATATGATTTTTCTTTTGATATTAACTTAGTGTATTTTATTATTAAAATAATTATCACAACGTGAAATATATATATATTAAATAATAAATGAATTAAACAAAATAAACAGAAAGGAAAATTCTTTTTTTCTAAAATACTAATATTTTATTTTTAATCAAAATTTAATCATAATTGGGGATAAGTTGACGAGAAGGTATTTTAACGCAAAAACGATATGGAAAAATTGGGGGTTGCCAAAATATAAAACTACGATGATGATTATTTATTTTAAAACTCATTTTTCCTGACTAAGGAGAAATTTCAAAAATGTGTCAAAAACCTTAGATTTTGAATTCTCAAACAAGTGGCGGAATTTTTTTTTTTCGCAAACAAATGGACCTAAAAAGGCTTAACTACAATGGCCACTTTTTGCAAAAAACTTTAAAACTGAAAATTTTCAAACCCATTTTTGTCGACTATTATTTTACTTTTGCACTTTTAGCAAAAAGTGGCCATTGTAGTTAAGTCTTAAGGGCATTGTAGTTAAGGCCTTGTTTTGCAAAAAGTGGCCGTTGCAGTTAAGCAACGTATTTGCTATT
Organism: Meliscaeva auricollis; assembly: GCA_948107695.1. Taxonomy (NCBI): domain Eukaryota; kingdom Metazoa; phylum Arthropoda; class Insecta; order Diptera; family Syrphidae; genus Meliscaeva; species Meliscaeva auricollis. The sequence goes on along the minus strand of OX403619.1, from coordinate 35,428,002 downwards.
TCTCTCTCCATCCTTTTGAACCTAAACATTGTTATTATGGGCCCTATCGGGAACCTCCAGAGAAATTTTGTTTCCCTGAAAATATTTCCTTCCCCGGAATTTTTTCAAAACAATTATTACGAATTACGATAATTGTTCAAAATCCCACGTTTTCGTAAAATTGCTATAACGACTTTACGATAATTGTTTTTGAAAAACATTACTCGTATCCTTTACTACAGATTTCAGAGGTCGACTTGAATGTCCACTTGTTCCGTACCTACTTTTTGTGTTTGTGTATCGATCTTGGTTTTATTTTGCGATTTGAAGAAAGAAAAATATGGATAAGTTCATACATTCGAAATTCGCTTCAAGCCCTGACTATCGTTTTCCTATGGTTGTCGTTTTTTTTTGCCTTTTGTTTAGTAATTCGTAATACGGGCCAGCGATCGTGAATCTTCGCTAAAATTATTTTCCAGGGAAAAAAATTGTATGAAATGACAAATAAATTTTCCTAGAAATTATGTTTTTGATACCAATAAATTCCGAGGGAAACATTCCCTCGACTAGAGCCCAAATGTGATAAAGAGTGTTTTCATTACAAATTATATCATTTCGTTTTCTATAACTGACTCTTCTTTCTTACACGCGTCTTTGTATCTGAAATGCTGTTTGTTTCCTTCTCTCCTATACGGAACAAATTTGTAGGGTGTGTTCATAAATATTTGGGTTAATTTCCGAGCTAATTTCATGCAAATGAGGTGGAAATTATCTCATTTCGAGTTGAGAATTTGTATGAGAAATTATCTCATTTGGAAGCTCTAGTCGAAACAAGCTATAAGGGCTGATAATATTCTTAAATACTTAAAGTATTTATGTTGAACATAAGCGCTTATGGGCTACTTTTTCCTCTGCGTAAACATAAGTGCTTAAGTTTCGTATCAGCAAACGGCTCTAAGTGCTTTATTTTACATTAGAAAAAAATTCTGGGTTTGTACGTGGCAACTCCACATATTCAGGTCCAATATAAAAAAAAACATTTCATTCTCATCCTTAAAAAAATTTGCAATAAACGATTCATTCACTTAAGAATTTTTAAAATTTTTTAGACTCAAGCGGTTATTGCTTATTGCCACAGTTATAAATTATAATACAAATATATATTCAGTTTATCCCGCCTTTTGTCGATAAAACCATAAAAACATGAGATAATCGAATGGAAAAATGCCATGCGTGTGAACAACTGTCCGGCATTCGATTAAAACGTATACGGGAAAAATCGAATAGCTGTCGTCTGAACCTAGCCTTCCGATTGATCTAATGAGTTTTCGCTTGTAGCCTCAGATTTTTTATCAACATGCGACTCTGAACTTGTTCACTTGATTTAAAATTAAATTCTCCTGATCTGGCAATGATTTTTATTCAAAACAATTCCACTATCCTCCTCTATCTCTTTTGCTCGTTTACACACCTTTACTAAGTGACAGCTCTAAACCTCAAAACAAAAAGAGACAACAATATGCCTAAAAAATGTCACGTCACTCCAGTTCCAAAACTCATTTCGTTCACTGGCTGAATTCCCACATTTTGTATTTCATTTTTCATTTTTCATTCGATTTATTTGTTCGAGAGAGCACGGAACACAGAAGTGACAGCACTCGCACCTGAAATTAAAAAAAAAAAAAAGTGACAGCGGGGAAAAGTTTTCCTATTCATCGAATTTCGCAAAAGAAAAAATCAATCAGGAAAAAATATCAATTAAATTAAATGGTTATTATTAAAAATATAGTATCTAATTAGTTGTTCGTTATCTGGTGCGGTCGTCGAAGTGGAATCAGATTAGTTAAATTAAAGAATACGAGTGTCCGTCGTTGTTCGTTCGGGCAAAAATGAGTTCAAGCATGAAATTCAATTCTCGTATACTGAGTTCGCAGCAGCTAAAAAAGCTGTCCGAGCACAAATACTCTTGTTCAAGTACGAGTCTTCTTGATCCGCTGCTTCAGCCCTGGTGGAATTGGTTGGTGTCAAAAACTCCACTCTGGCTGGCGCCAAATTTAATAACAATTATTGGATTAGTTATTAATATATTAACTACATTGGTTCTAATATCGTAAGTATTAAACAATAATTGTGACCATCGATAAATTCTTGAGGAAAAAACGTAAGAACACACCACCCGAATAACCTTTTACATCATTCTACCCTCTGATTGGATTTGCAATATTGTTTGAGGTTAGTTTGGTTTATCTACAGCTGCTGCTGTTAGCTTCACTAGCTGATACCTAATAACCAAACAACAATTAAATTGCAAATACATTAAATTTTGTTTTCTGTTCAGATTTCTTGTGTTTAAGAAGTTATTTTAGGTGCAGGGACATCCCCTGCTTAAATATTTCTTACTAGTTACTGGCGGATAGTTGTTGTAGTGATGACTTTTGCACTTGAAACTTTGAGCACGGTCATTCAAGCTCAATTAAAACAAATTAACTACCCCTCAAAAGTAAGTGTTTAAATCAAATCGTAATTTTTATTAGATAAGACAAGAGAAAAAGTTCAAAAATCATATAAATCACCAGAGCCGAATTAACTTTCCACTTAACCAATATAGTGTTACAGATGACTTGTCTAATATGAGAGGAGCGCACCAAAATCAAACGATTGGTTTGAAACTTTTAATACGAAATTAAATCAAGAATATTTATAAAATTAAATAGGTAGGTAGGTAGGCAAACTTCTTTGTTATTCGGTAATAAAATGTTTTGGTTTCATTTGATGAGGAGAGGTAATTACTTCTTGTGATGCTTTAAATTAAATTTCTAGCGTGTTTTTCTGAGACATATGTACATAAATATCTATGCATAAAATGCGCGCTATACTCACTATCAATATTGTTTTATATCGCTCGGCTGAGTATTTTATGTGATCGGTCATGACGGTGGAGACAAATAGGTACACTTGCCATGGAAATTTGTGATACTTATCTCAATCGAAAAGGCTTATCAGAGTGGTTATCGTTATAATAGACATAGGCAAGTTATTTGCGTTCCTAAACAAAAAATTCAAATCTTGGCGCTGAGTAGTAGAGGACTATCTAAAGTTACTTCGAACTTTAGGTGTAAAGGTCAAAAATGAGCCGCAATTACTTAAAACCGGACAGATAAATACACAATTTTAAGGATTTTACTTGTCAACTGTTTGCAGCAACGCGATAATACTACTGTTATGTCCGTTTGTCTGCTTGTCTGTATCAGAAGCCACAGACTAATATAGTTTTTGTTTGGTCATCCGTAAGAGCAAGAGCTCTCCGATTTTGAATGCGAATCACTTCTGAAGTTTGTTTGTCACTGTGTGATATAAACATGGGAAAAAATTAACTAAGAAATATTTAATTTAACTCCAAATACACGGTTTTTACCATAAATTTATCAATAATTTGTTGTTTTTATATTTTATTTTATCTCGCAAATGCTTTTTCTTTCACGTATAAACAACATTTTCACAATAGACTCAACCACTTAAATTATATGTGTGTGAGTGCTTCTAGTTTCAATTCTGAATTTAAATCCAAAACCGAATTTCTTTTCTATCGAGAAAAAGAACTATTATCCGAGGCCAATAAAACACTCTCAGAAGTGCGCAGAATCGAAAACGATCGTTTTTTTTTTATCGAAAATCTAAATGATTTTATTTCAAAATTAAGTTTTAAGATGCTGTGAAATTATGTCCTAAAAATTGCATTCCAAATTTTGTTTGATTTTTTTTTTTTTTTTAAATGTTAAAAAAATATTTTTTTTCTAAAAACGATTCTAACCATTTTCAAAAAAAAGTTATAAAAATGAATCTTTATAGAAGAAATCAATTGAGAAAGTTTCATCAAAATCCCTTTATCCATTTTCGAGAATGCTCTAATAACTCAAATCTGTTGTATCGAAGGTACATAGATTCTCATTCTGTGTCTTTTGTATAATTTTATTTGTTATACAAATATTTGAAACCTTAAAATGATACCATTCGATGGCAAATCAAATTAAATGTTTGTTTGCGAACAAAAATACCAGAAAGCATATTTCTTCTAAAAAAAAACATTATTTGTTATGAGTTCATTATTTAAATTTATCAGTAAAATAAATAAAGATTTTTTTTAACAAAAAAAACTTATTTTCCTGGGATTATTTTTTTGTCAAAAAAAAAGTATTGTAATTGATTTTCTATCAAAATGTTTCAGATTTTATTATAACTTGTAATATTATCCAATAGAATAATAGAAAAATATCAAATTTCAAGCAAATCCTTCAAACCAAACACGACATGACGAAATCACTGGTTTAGAAATCTCTATCATCGTAATGTTGGTTTTGATTAAAACCTCAAACATTTTTATGAAACCAATACTGATATGGTCAGCATGTTAAAATAGAGTAAAATCCTTCGAATACCGAAACACGCGCTATCTAATCGCATTGATATTGATATAGAAATTAAATTTTAAATTTAAGAAGCATTTTTAATCATTTTAAAATCGAATTTTAGGATTTGTTCTTATTTTTTTCTAAAACTGCGAAGTCTTAGCATTCTAAGCAGCTTTACTATAGCAAGAGCAAGTTCGTGCAATCCAATTGTGCATTTTATTTACTGTCAATTAAAGATCATAAAACAAATTTTTATTACCAATGAAAGTAAAACTTTTCTGCCATAAAAAAAAAATGCATTATCATTCTCAGTCGTTATACAAAATAATTAACTAGATTCTTTAAAAAAATAATTAAAAAAAATGTTTGCACACCTTGAATAACGTACCAAAAGTTTTGTTATTTTATTGCAATTTAAAGTAGTAGGCGCATTTCTTCGTTCAAGTTCAAATTGCTTTAGTTTTTTTTTTTGATAAATACATGCATAAATGTAGGTAGCAGGTAGGCTACCAATTGAAAAGAAAATCAAAAAAGACCCATCCTAATCATTTCATTCATAGTTCGCTTTTGAATCACGTGTTTGTGTAATTGAGTAATAAGAGAAATACTGGCTGACTTAATGTGACTTTGACAAACAGTACCTACCTAGTTGTGATAAGTAAGCAAAACAAAAAAAAGAACTTTCATCAATTTGCACTTTGATCTGATTCTGAATGACGAACTTATTGTACTTTTATTTTTTTTAACATAATATGCATTTTTGTTTGTAATCGGAATTTCAAGTTTACTCTTGAGCTCTTGAACTTAAAATTGTTCGCTTGTGCGTAAAAACTGATTTTGTGAAATTGGTTTATATTTTATACCATTTTGGGAGTATCATATTGGTGGAATATAGCAGCAGAGTATTAGAATATAGGGACACTCTCTCACAGACACGAGAAAAAGACAGCACAAAAGCACATTGTCAAAAGAGAGAGGTTTGGTATTGACTTGAAAACCCGATTGTAAGTTGGTACGGTAGTTGCATTTGTGTTGAAAGTGTCCGCTTAATCACACTTGAAAGTTTAATTCTAAGAGTTGTTTGGTAACGAAGAGTCATACATTTTTTTTTTTTTACCAAAGCTAAACGAAACCAAAATCCCAAAAGTGGATGGAGTTTTCGGTTGGAATTTAATTTTAGCGCTAACATCTTCTAAAAGGCTAGTATGTAATATTTTCGTAAATAGATCGAAAGATAATTCGAGATTCCAAAATGATTATTAGATGCAACAACAAGAAAATATTTATTATAAATCAGGTATTGTCACTATGGGATTTATAGCTTATTCTCAAGTTTTTCAGGAATAACCTACTGCAAAATAGACCAGTGGTTGGAAAATTTAAGATAAATGGCATGTAAAAGGGGAAACATTATTAGCCATTTGGGGGAAGGGGGTATGTGGGTGGAAAAGTGAGGTGGGTGGTCGAATTTTTTTTACGATTTCTATTAAAAAAGACCTTCTATCGAAAAATGTTTAATAACAAGAGTTGTAGTTGGTAAAAAGATCAACAACTTCTGTTGAGAGAATTTTTCTATATAACCTCAAAAATATTGTGAAAAATGCCAAGAACTATTTTTTTGTTTTTTTCTTTTTAAAAATAGTTTAATTTTCTTAAAACTTGGTTTCAATGTACATTGCTATGTCTCCTGCTTATACGATGTTTTGTTCAGTAAAATATTATTTTTTTGTTTTTTGACGAATTTATTCTTGAAAAAAACCAAATTTTCAATAAAAAACGTTGACGAACTATTATTCGATCTTTGACAATTTTGAGATCTTTTCTTTTTTTTAAATCCAAGACCAACTAACAAAACAACGCAGTTATTGTAAAAAAAATTGTTAAAAAAAACTGTTTTTGTGATGTTTTGGATAAAGAAAGATTTAATTTTCCGAAATAAGAACATGTATGCAATGTTTTTTAAGTCCGAATAATTAATTTCACTTTAAAAAATTCAGGCTACTGTTCAGTGCATCAAAAGTTTTGCCAAAAATTTGGTCTTGTTTATGCAAATTAAATCTCGCTTTACCAGAAACATCACAAAAACAGTGTTTTTGGGAAATTCAAGATTCGAAATCTCAAAAACTTTGTGTGATAGAGCAATCCGTGTTCAGAGAGTCAAAATCTTTTGCAAAAGTTTAATTTGCTTTCTATGACCACTCTTGGCTGGCTGATGTTACTGTCATTTACGATCTTAAAAATTTCACAATAATTTGTTTAATTTAATTAAAAAGAATCCATCTCAAAATTTTCAAAAATCAAAAAAAATTTCGTTAACCTTTTTTATAAAAAACTAGGCTATTTTTCAACCGATTTAAATAAAGGAGGAGGTTACCAATTCGACTGTATTTTTTTTTTATGTTTGTCAGAACTTTCACAACTTTTATACAAATGCTGTAAAGCATTTTTTCCGGTCAGACCTCTTTTTTGTTTAATCTCCCCAGTCTAATAAAATTTTTAGGAAGAATGATCAAAACTTATTTGATTTGCATTTATGATATGGTAATTTAAGACATTTTTTGATTATAAAATGTTGTCTTCAGTGTTAATTTAAAAATGTTATTAATTGTTTTTGTTTTATTATTTATTTTAGACATGAAACCAAAACGTACACCTCAGAGTAACTTAAAATTGAACTTTTTAAATGTAAACTTTGTTTATTTATTCATCTTATACTTTGACTGTTGCTCTATTTTTAATATAGCCACCTTCTTAAATCGAATTACTTTCTGAAAGGGGAATTTTTATTGATTTATACGCTCTTATCGTCAACTCCGACTCGCTGTCCGGTTTAATTGAATTTCAAATGCGAGAGTGCTGTTCGGTTTCCCATGGGGCGGCACATTGTACATGTAAAGACAGATCGTGAGCCATTTCATCAATAATAATTGAATTATGCTAGTTTTATCCCTTGCATGGGGTCAACAATATTCAATTTTTTATTCTCACCTTCAAACTATTGCTGCGTAAAAAATAATAATAATAAAAAATAAACAGTTGATCTAATTTTCAAACAATTTGTTTTATTTCTGTGATTTATAGAAATCTGAACGAAGAAACGCAAGAAATTTGTTATCATACATTGTAACTGAGAATGAGAAAAGATTTGAACTTGATGAAGTAGAAAAACTGAAAAAACAAAACAAAAGTACACGTCTATTTGTACACTCTTCGTACAATCTATTTTTAATTATTCGCTTTTGAGTGTCGACTGTCCGGCCCGGTCTGGTTATGTCGTTGAACGTTGACATTGATACTAGATATTGTTGTTGTTTTCCTTCTTCAATTTGTTTGCTATTTTAGATTATGACGACAAATAGTTCTTTTTACTTTTTCAGCATCAATGGGTACACATTATGAATGAAAGATGTTTAGATTGTCTATAAATAGGAATAGAAATCATTGATTAAACTTTGATTTCCAACTAAAATTTAGAGTAATGCATTGAAACTGGTCGTTATTCTTTTAATTCGCATGAGCGAATCCCCAAAATTTAAATCTCAAAATCAAAAATCCCCAAAAACAAAATCCCTAAATTGAAAATCAGAGGGAAGTGGTCACCCTTCGTACACTTTTTACTTTTTAATTTTTAGTTAATTATTTACTCACTTCAGCTTCGAGTTAATTGACTTGACACAGCTAAGTCAAAGGCTTAAATAGTAATAGCCATTTTACTAGGATAAGATTTTTGTACGAATCCTTCCCACCCGTGGGGTACCTTCGTACAGCACATTGGGCACATTCGTACGACATGGGGAGGATTCATACAGATCATTTAAAAAGTTAATTTGACATCCTTATGGTGTGTCAAATAACAAACAACGTGGCTTGAACATTATTCTTACTTATTAATGATTGAACTTGACCTATTGTTACATTTAATTCTGTTTAAAAAACAAAGATATTTAAAATGTTAAACTTAAATTTTGTTTATGGGGAAATTATCAGATCTTTATTTTTGAAATATAACACATGTCTACAAAATTTAATTTTTTTGTTGTTTCCCAAACTTTGATAAACGTTTGTTAAGGTTTACGATGTTCTAAACTCGAATCCGTATTCCGAATTTTTAAATTGGCTTTAGTTTTTGAGATATTCCCGTTACAAAATCACAAGAAAAGGATTTTTCAATATTTTTGTAGCGATTTAATAACGTGAGGTAAAATTTTACAGGAAAATTTGGAACGAATTTTGAAAGAACTTGTTTTTTCTTTTGTATTCAGTTCAAGTTCAAGTTTAAAGTTAATGTATTTCTCATTTTATATCGTCAACAAGGATTTTTTGTACGAATGTGCTCCATGTTTGACTGTACGAATGCTCCCCAAGCTTTATACAATACACACAAAACGATTGCTTTAAAAAAATGTAATAAGATTTTTAAATACAAACAGTTAAAACACATAATCAACACTATTTTCAATAATTCCACTCATTGTTTAGCCAAAATACGTACAAAACTTACTCACAATATGACTCCGAACTTAAGCAGAGCACTCAAAAACACAATTTGTCTTGTCACCAGCGAATTTGTTGCACTAACGATTTAAAACTTACTGAGCAACTTGGCGCCTACTATGTCTATGCACAATAGTAAGCTCGTGTTTAAAAACTGTTTAGTTTATTTTTATGCCCTCTGTACGAAGGGTGACCACTTCGTCTAAGGGATTTTGTACTTGGGGATTATGAATTCGTAGATTTTTTAAATAGTGGGTACATTTACAGTCGACTCCGCTTTACAGCGTTCCACTTAACTGAAAATATCGGTTAACTGCAATAAGAAATTTATAACGGGACTTTTTTCAACAGTTTCCACAGAAACTACTTCGTATAATTGAGCTTCGCTTAAGTGAAAATTCCTTTTAATTGAAACAAAAAATCTTGTATCAAATGATTATTTTCATATATTCAGCTCCGCATAACTGAAACTCTTACTGAACGCTGCCACCAAATTTTCAATCGAACACACCATCTTAATTTTACATGTCAAAATTAGAGATCATACAAAATAAGATACGAAAATATCGTACGTTTCACCCCCAAAAACCCATTTTTGTTCACATAAATATTTTTTTTTTATAAAACTCGGCTTATGTGAAAATAGTTTCAGTTATCCAAAGTTCGTTTAAATGAGAACTCCGCTTAGCTGAAACAAATTTTCTGCAATTTTAGTGTTCCAGTTAAGCGGAGCAGAATGTATTACATAATTTAAATGGTGTTTTTTTTACATGACTAGTTTGATCAAATTTGTATGATATATTAGGGTTGCCGCAGGTGTGGGGTTGCCATATTTTTTTTAATTAAATGAAAAAAGTTAGCTATATTGTTTATATGTGCTACCTTATACTTTCATATAGTGAATAGTTTCCTTTATACTAGATAAGTATGTACATAAAATAATACAGTCTGGGCTGGGTCGCCGTGGGCCCAAACGAGCAAGCGGACCAATGCCGATTTTCCCCTTCAAATGATGACTATTTACATATTACGAATGCATATCTTAAGTTTTTTTTGTGAAAAACATTTTAGTCAATAAATTAAATACATTTATTTATTTATGTAGTTTAAAATTTTTATGTATTTTAAAATTCTCAGGTTTCTCGAGTTAAGTACGAAAACTCGCAGTTTTTGAGTTATGATCAAATACAATTTTTGTTTTTTGTTTTTTAAATAACATATTTTAAAAAAATATATAATGTTTTGAAGAGACAATTTTTTGATAGAACTCAGCGTTTAAGAGTTATATGCAAAATCGTTATTTGCGACATTTGACATATTTAAAAATCGCAATAGTTTCTAAACGATTGCTAGCAGGAAAAAAAGTTTTATAATTTTATTTTTCGGAAATCACAAAGCCTACAAGTCTTCCATAGCACAGTTTTTTTTGATAGCTTCCCCCACATTTAACCTCGCATTACTTTTATCGATGTTTTAATGCTCTGTACTAATTTTCAATGTTGAATGTCTATTTTGACCAGACTATCAATAATATCAAGAATGCTTACATTGCATTTTGCCTTTTTAAACTACCGACAGTGGTGCACTCGGAGAAATTTAACACAGTAGTGTGCTTTATTTTTCTTCAATGTACAATCGTTATTTGTTTTTTTTTTTCGTTTAATAAGGTATTATTAGCACTCCTTTCTTAATGAACTTAAGTTGTATTTTTACAATGAACTTGGAACATGACACAATAACCTTTTTAACTAATTAGATTGTTCCTAAATTTTGAAGAGATTTTGGGTTGAAACAATTGTGTAGTATTTTTATAACAAAATTCTTATCAAAGTCGAAGTTAAAGAAAGATCACAAAGTCGTGCCCACATGAAGGACCGCGGGAAAGAACGATCATAGTAACATTTTTACCGTTTTCCGTAATTTCAATTTTAAACTTTTGATAAACTAGGCTCAGAGTAAATAATTTTTAATTTGTACTAACAATTTGTACTAGTGGTTTAGTGCATTCAGCACATTAGACTGGCTCTTAATGTTGACTTTTTTTTTTAAATTTTAATGGTTCCCTTAAAATACTTTTGTTCTTCGATTAGATTTAGCCGTCCTAGTCGGAAGATAAAATTCTGGGAGAAAAATATTGATTTCTTAAAACTAATAGAGTTGATATCTCGATTACTCCTACAATTATTATCCGATAGACATTGGTGTCATTTTGTTGGTAGGAAATGTAGAATTTCCAATTACAATTGCAAAAAAAAAAATAATAAAATTTTAAAGTTTATTTGTGACTTGTATTTTTCATTAAAATTTTTCATTAAAATTCAAAAAAGTCAAAATTAAGTGCCAGTCTAATGCACATATTTTAAATAAGAAACAAATAAGTGAAATATTTTTGTCTAAGTAATTATTTTATGAACATATTTCTTTCCCTCTGGATATAAACCTTGCAATTCTCAAGCAACTATTATTAGCTCGCATCCCATCAATCTTTTCTGGAAGAAATGTAGTTGTTTTCTCTTAGCACTGTTGAACTTTTTGAAAACACCATCAACTACTATCGTATAATAATGATATAAAAGGCCATAAATTAGTTTCCAAACCATTTGAAAAAACCTTTGAAACGTTGAGCTATGAAAAAAAAGATACTTATTTTATCAGCTATGACTACAAGTGTCAACATTAACTTATCTCCTGTTGTACCAGTTGACCCTTTTAATGCTGTTCAATGGGATGAATGTGATGCAGACTAGATTGTTGATACTACAGCGATTTAAGAGTCAAATCTGTACGATTGCGTAACAATCAGGACAAGTGACCTCGTGGATATCATTGTTTGCCTATAACCTTCTATGTCATAGACGCAACGCATCAGGGACCCATTCTTGTGGACAAGTATTAAAATAGACATTTTAAGTGTGTATTATGTTGTTTTCTTTTTGGCATTTCAAATTTAAATTTGGAGATTTGACAGCTAGTAAAGGGGGAGATAATATTAGGGAATCCGAAAAAAACTTCGATTTCATGTCCCATTTGCCACCTCACTTGGTATGATGTTTGCAGTTTTGCAATTTAAATTTGAAAATCGATATTTTTAATAATATTTTTCATACACTTTTAAGCTAATTTGACATTTTTCTGAATGGTTGTTGTTGTTTATTCTTGTTTTTTTTTTTCTTTTTCTCTCCATGCTTGGGATCACAGGATTTGGGATAGTGCGAGGTTGGGTGTGTGTAAAAATTATATTGTAAATGAAATTAAGTATGTTTCATGAGAAAAAATGAAAATAAAAAAAAATCAAGTTAAAATTAACAACAATTAAAGTTGCATATAAAAGGCAATTATATTTCCTTTAACTTTGGTCCAAAAACCTATTCGCCAAAACCAAAATGGCGAATTTCTCGAGGGGGCTGGCGGCCAGTAAAGCATGACTTTAGCTTTCCTAATACCGTACTTAAATATTTCAAAAACTAAGCTTTCCTTTCCGTTTTACTAACAAATCTATAATAAATTTTGGGAAATCAGGGAACGAATCAAAAAATAATATTTATACCTAGTTAATTGAAAAAAATCTTTTTTTTTCAGCCCTGTGCAAAGCTCTGAACCAGAAGCTGGGCGATCAGAGCAGAGCTCTGAGCAGATTATGTCAGAGCACTAAGATTTAATTAATAAACACACTTCAGCGCTGAAGTGATTCATGCCGTAATCTGTTCGCACCAAACATTTTTTTTTTTTTTACAATTCCATGATATGCTCAGAGCTAAAAAAAAATTCAAATGTATGGGTTTGTTCGATGTTCTCTGCTCCAGAGGCAGAAATACACACAGGGTGACCGTTACAGAATGGATAACCTTGTAGCATTTTAAGGTTGGCTGTTCTAAAAGTTCTAAAAAAACAAAGAAAATCATTCTTATCCATGTCAAAGCTTAGTTTTTTTCAGTGTATTTTGTACAGTCGTACTTTGCGTTTTTGTGCATCACCACAGCCACAACAGAATCAATTTCATCTGTATTTTTTCAATAATATTCTTCAACAATTGCACTAACATACAAATTTAAATGGCTGTCAGACTTTTTTTTTAACAAAAGTTTTAAATTGATTTTTCAATGAAAAATGTAGAAACAAATATTTATTTTAAAAATGTATGCAACTTTAAAAGACCAACTTGCAAGATCCAAGACGATACTATTTTTGTCTTGTATAAAGGTTCAATTTTAAAAAGTTCAATTTAATGAAATAAAGATTTTAATTGCATTATCGTTCGTTTTTCTACACTACGGGCTTTTAAATAATTACACCAATATGCAAGAAGAATAAATAAATTAAATAGCAAGCAGTTTAATTACAAATCCAAAAAATATTTAACTTGTTAGATACAGTGATGAAAAAAATTATAGGAACGCAATGCCTTCTCATATCGTTTTTATTTTTTTTATTACATTTCCATGCAAAGATAAATAAATTTTATAGATACAATCAAACCATGGAAAAATTTTAAGTTAGAAACATCGACGCTCTTATGCTAGAAAAAATAATAGAAACAAAGTTGAGCCTTCATACTTTTTTGTCAAAAAATTGCTTTATTGTTAAAATTGGTCTCAATTCATAAAATACTTCGTTAGTTGTCCTTTCCTTATGAAACGCTCCGTATTCATATCAACTACTCCACCACATTCGCACAGGGCAAGGCATGTATGGAATACCTTGCAGGTTGTATGTTTGCCCACAGCTTTTCCTTTTTCTTGGACCTCTAGTGTCACAAATCCTTCGCCTAAGAACATCCTACAGGGGTCCTATAGGGTAAAGGTCAGGTGACTGGCAGAGCAAGTCAATAATATTATTTTATTTATGTTTCTAAACCATTCCTTAGCCAGTTGGGAGGTGTGATTGGGATAGCTGTCCTGCATATTTTCATAAAACTGGCTTGTTCTCATCGGCGAATGACAATATTACATCGTCAAGGGTTTAGACACAATTAATGGCAAACATTTAATATTATATCCAAAAGATTGGCCAAGCTCCAGATGCTAAAAAGCATTTCCAGATCATCAGGCGATCCCCACCATGTTTAACTGTCTTTTTGGCATTCTTCTGATTAATTCTGAATTCTTTGAACGTCTAACGAAAGAGTTTCCGTCGGAAACAAACAAGTTTACCTTGGTTTTGTCAGACCAAAAGGCATTCTTCCAGTGAACATGAGGGAGGTGTTTTTGTTTTTGCTAAGACTATACGTTTCTGAATGTTTTTTTTTCGCGTAGGAATGGTATTTTTAATGGACTTCTTCCAGGAAGACTCCATTGCTTGCGTTATTTAATCCATGGTTCTCCCTTCGTTATTAATTGATCATTTTTGATTACTAGTGCTCAACAACAGAAAAATGTAATCCGCGACCTATTTTTGAAACTTGATTTTTTTTTATTTTGAACAGAATAACGAACATGATAAATTAACTAGCCTGTTTAAAATATTAAATATTCTTCAAAATCAAAGTGCTTGTAGTTTGTTTTTATTATGTTTTCCATGCAAAATTGTAACTATTAAACATTTTTTGTTTGGTAACAGCAAAGCAAAAACTTTTAACAAATAACTATTGCACCATTTTATTGAAATACTATTAGAAAGCCTACGAAATGTAAATAAATCTTCGTTAAAAACTCTATATTTATGGAGTTATTAAAATTTACATATGATATAAATTGCTAATTCTTTTATTTTTTCCATCACTGTACGTATGATGCAAAATATTAAAACTTATACTTTGAACAAGTTTCAGCATCTGTGGTATTGGAAATGTGTATGGAAACTTTAATATTGAACCAAATGAAAATTATGCGTGTTCAAAGCAGATTTCAAAATGTTATAAGTTATAATTTATATTCAGTTTATATTTTTGATTATCATCAAAATTCGCAAATATTATTTAGGTACATGCATTACTAACTTTTCTTTTAAAAATAATTTCATTGCAAACAGCTCTTTTGAAATTTGCATCACTGATTTTAATAAACTAGGGCAGCAAAATTGTAAATAAAACATGTCGAAGCGAATAATATACCCAAGTGGAAACATCGTTAGCAAACCATAAGCCATTATTCAAATCAGTTTTTTTTTTTTTATTTTAATAAGATAAGGGCGCTTAAAAGCTTTAATCAAATACAGAGTCTACCGGAGTGTGTATATTAATGCAATTGAAAGGTTCAATACTTAAATTGACTTTTTCTTAAAAACAGACCATATCATAATAGCATCTTTTTCGAAAATGTATTATGGCTTTAACATGCAGATAGATAGTTATCTGGTACTAAAATTCATTTGATTTACTGGCTTAGTGTCATTGGCCTTAAAAAGTTTAAAATATTTTTATTTGAAAACAAGTTTTCATACACTTAATGTGGAAGCTTACGAAATGATTAACTCAGTGAAAGTATAGAGATGCTGATTAAATGCGTCATAGTGATATTATACCATTCACGAGTTGTTTGACTTATATGTTAATAATGCAGGAAACCATTCAGCTTAATACGTAACTTATGATTTTATTTTCTATTTAATCATCTTGTGGATGCAGATTGATTTGTTTTAAATACCTATTATAAATTAAATGTGGAAAAACGTAGACTTTTTTTTATTTCTTATGCTACACACCATTATAAATTAAGTGATTTTAAGAGTTTTGCATGGCCCAAAACAAAAAAAAAATAATAATAAAAGATAATAAAATGTTTCAACAGGGGTAACCAAAAGTTGTTCCAAACCGCTGTAATGACTTAGGACACTTTTTAGGTTACTCATATTAACTAAGTTAAATCTAAAAATCGATTGATGGATAACATTGTGTGACACTCAAAATATACGCGGGTAGAGACCTATCATGTTTTATAGAGCCAAGTAAAAGTAAGTTTTTTTTAAAGATGCGGCATGGAATCGTACACCTTTTTAATGAAGTTAAACGAAATTTCGCTCCACTTTAACTTAATTGCAGAAATTAAGAATTATTTGTCTTCAAACTGACGACCACCCCCATAAACTCTGCGCACTACCCATCCCCAGAAATTGTTGAATACTCTTAAAACTGTTGAGTGACTTGCGTTTACGGCGAATTTTTGTTTAAATTTTGCCACAGAATCAGAAGAATTTGATGTTCACCTTAAAGTGTTTCGTCTCTCAGCTGCAATTGCTGCGATTTTATTACCTCCCATTATGTTTTTTCAGTGTGAATCTTTATTTTTCAAGTAAGAATAAATTACATTAAAATTTCGGTCAATTTTATCAGCTTTTGCAGGTCCGGTAAGGCCTTGTTAGCTAAACGAATTAATTTTAGCTTTTTCAACACTGTTAAGGCATGTAGATGTACCTGCTTTTCGCTTAATTTTAAATCAAGAATTGCATTTCACTAAAAGCAATGAAATTGTTGATTCTAAATTGTACAGCACTTCAAAACACTCATAACCCACGAAGAAAATTGTGTTGTACCTATTCAGTTGATTCAAAAATAATTCATACTTTGCATTTAAAACACTGCGCAAATAAGGCGAAAAAAAAATCGCTATTAATTTTTGATAAATTCTTTTGAAATTATTTTCTTAACATCTGAAGGGAACTGTTAGTATTAACATTTGGCACACTAATTATCAATGTTTTGAAAAAATGGGCAAAGTATCTTCAAAAATGTTTGTGCATATTCAGTTAACGAGGGGTGTATTTAAAAACTCCGAAACACCCTCAAATCTGGACTTAAGAAAACGGTTATTTGGATCTTCATCCATTGCAAAAAAAACTAGCTTCATGCAGCCTGATAGCTAATGTAAAAGTCTGTCAGGTTTATTTTGGCACCGGACGCGACTACAAGGGGTTAAAAATATGCGATTTTCCAGTCTATGTGGAAAGGTGGGATTATCTTTAATGTTCATTCAAAATATTTGACATGCTCTGTTTTTCAAGATAAACTTCTGGTCACTTAAATAAATCCAGTGCTTTGTCAGAATTTAAAATGTTTTTTCTTTGGACACAATGGCAACACCTGTTTCAAAGCAATATCTAACACATTTAAGACAGTATATTCAGTTTCAAATCAAACCTCTAGTAAATACCATTCTTTTTTTAAAGCAAAATTTATTTAAATACATTATTTTACTCATTTCCAGATATAGTCCCGATGGCACATCACCTCCTCCCAGATGGACATGCCTGTTGTGCGCCTTCGGATTGTTTGTGTATCAGAGTCTGGACTCAATCGATGGCAAACAAGCCCGCCGCACAAATACATCCTCACCTTTGGGTGAACTTTTTGATCATGGTTGCGACTCGATATCAACAATTTTTGTAGCCCTTTCCGCGTGTATATCGTGTCAATTAGGTCATTTTCCTAACTGGTTATTCTTCCAGGTAAATGCTTTTTATCATTATATTAAAGATACATTTGTATATAATTCTTTTTTTTATTTTGTTTTAAGTGTTTCTGTGCCATAACACTTTTCTATTGTGCCCATTGGCAAACTTATGTATCCGGAACACTAAGATTTGGCAAAATCGATGTCACAGAAGCTCAAATTACTATTATGGGTATTCATATAGTTTCAGCTATTTTTGGTCCTGAAATTTGGATTGCTAAGGTAAGTGTCATTTCACATTGTTTATAAATCTTTTTTACCTTAAATTTTCCTTTAATTTTTTATTTTTTATTTAATGTTTTAACAATATATTTTCCAATGAATATTTTCCAGGAGATTTAGGCTTCGAAAACGAAACGAGTGATTTTTTTTGTTCTTTTACTAAGTTATTATTGAACCGTTTAAAAAAGTGTGTTCAACAAATCTAAGAAAAGCACATCTTTCCAATTCACTATAAATGTTTACACATTGTGTGATTTTATTGTCGTTGTTATCACATAAAAAGTAAATGAGTACAAGATGTTTTTTTTCTTCGGTTTTATGTTTTTTTAAATTTGTTTCTATAATTTTTTTGTTTTGTTATGATTCTATCCTTTTTTTTATTTATTATTTACAAATTAATCATATCGTCGGCTAACATGCGAACTAGTTCTATTTTAAATACATCATTATCAATATTTCCAATGATTTCAAATAATGCTAAAAATAAATTAATTGACTAACTAGGTATGTTGTTTGTTTTTTTGTGTCATTTGTACATGTTTGTACAACTTTTAAATTTATTTCTATAGTCACTGTTTTTTTATACCACTTAAAAAAAGACAGTTAGCCCCCCACCTTGATAAAACTGAAAACGCCATCTGAAAGATAATCGTTTGTATAATTTGTTTAAAATATTTTAATTTGTTCACTTCCCAGTTATTTATTGAATACATTTTTGTATATATATATTTTCCAAAAATATCGAAAAATGTCCCATCGTTTGTACACTTTTCATAATGATTATATATCTATGCTACTAACTTTTTCCTTTTATTTCTATTTTTAGTTATTATTTTTAAAAACTTTCAGCTAAAAAAAAAGTATTGACACACGACTACTTTCAAAAAATAAAAACGCCATCTAAAAGATTTTTTGAAATTTTTTCTTGAAATATTTTTACACTTTCCAATTATTACTTACAAGAAATTTCCCAAAAAAAATCGAAAAATATAAATAATTGGGAAAGGGCGTTTTCAGTTTTTGCAAGTTCATAGGTCAGGGTGCCAGCTTTGAAGAAAAAAATATACAGAAAAAAGGTATACAAAGTAGAAGGCTGAGAAGAGTCTTCTCAAATGATTTATGAATAGCTTCAAAGGCGAGTAGGAAGAGGAAACAATCCCACAACTCTCTGTTCATTCTCTGCTCTGTCCCAAAGACGTAAAATTCATTTAGGAAAATTTTTCTTTGATGATACAAGTGTCATAATGGAGACTGGCATTCACAGTTTCCATCATTTTATCAAAAGGTCCAACAGGTTTCATTAATGATATCACAATGTTGTTGGCCAAAGTGTGTCAGCAGTTTTCCTGACAGCCACCTTGACCTGACCTGACCATAGGTCGGGTGGCTAACTGCCCATTTTTTTTATTTGTGGTGGCTATATAAAACATAAATAAACTTTGAGTGTAGAAATAAATCTAAAAGTTCTACAAACGATTGCAATTACCACCTTTGCCTAACTCAAGAGTCAGATGGCCACCATCAAGAGTGTTTTTGACAAGAATAAATACAGTTCCCTGCATGCCAGTAGCATAAAACTGCAAATTAAATTTATTTATAATTTATCTTTAACTTCTGAACTAATAACGTGCCAAAAGTAAGAATGATGTATATATTATGGCTGTACAATTATTCTCAATGCGATACCCAATAACTTCGAAAACTGACCTACCTCAATTTTGAACCTACACATTAACGCTTCTGGCATGATAATAACGATTCCTATTTTGTTTTATTTCAATTCAACGAAAAAGCTAGTTTGTATGTCAAGCCGACGATTTATTGTTCTGAATAAGCACTACAACATCACTTTTAACTATTATTAATGATTGAAATGTTGTTTATTTTATTATTTGCTACCTTTTTAACATGTATATGTACATTATTTCCATTCGGATAAAAACATATAATATTTTTTAAGAAATAGTTAAGGAAGCATTGGCTTATACTTAAGCTGTGACTGTTTATTTTGCAGTACATTAATGTTCCAACGAAATCAGAAAAACATCGTATGCATAGATAGATACATAGATAGATTGAAATGCATTGATCATTTTTGTGATATTAAGTTCTCAGAATTGTTTATCGATTTGCCTTCGCACTCCCCCTTTTAGGAAATTCCGATTTTAAATGTATCCTATTCTTCTGATTCTGAAAAATGTTATTTTCATTTTGGTGTGGATATAATAAATCATATTAATCACCCTTGCTCGTATAAAAAAAAACTTAATTTTAAATAGCTAATATTTAGCAAAAGTTCACCCACGTAACATATTTTTTACCAGATTATGTTAAAATCAGATTAATATTATATGTTTTATGCTCCTACATAAAGACCCACAAATTTTTATATTTATAATATTACCAACTGACCGACTTTGTTCGTTTTCAGTTATTAACCTTTTCTTTTCTAAATGCGATGTTTTTAATAAGCCTCTGGAAAAATTATTAATGAACAAGTCAGGCTCTTAAAAATGATCTGCAAAAAATTGCTTTAAATTGGTAAAATAGCAACAAATATTACTCTACACATTATGCATGGGAGAAAAGTGCATCTTAAACAATGTTCTTACGCAACGAAATTGCTCAATTTGCCACACAATGATCCAATTTGATAACCATTTATTTTGTACAAGTTTTACAATTAATTTAACAATTTTATAATAATACAATTAATAAAATTAATAATTTAATAAACATGAATGTGACCCTCATGAAACTCATTTACATTCAGATTGAAGAATCAAAAGAGTCCATAAAAATATCTAAGGTTGAAGGACCTACCTATTTTGCCTGTACTACACATAAGTGTTTTTAGTTATATGTATGTATAGCTTTAACGTGTTTGTAAACAAATCGATAATAATTAGAAGTCTGATTGTTCTGTTAAAACAGCTTTAAAACAGGTGCTGCCACTGTGTCAAAAAAAAACTTAACTTTAATTATAACAAAGCATTAGAAAATATTTAAGAATCAATCTGACTTAATTTTAACTTAATTTTGACTTACTCAATATTGCCCACTTAATTATTAATAAATTAAAGACAAATTAATTGCAAAAAGTCTGTAATGGTGTGAATTGAGTCATTTACAATGTGGGCATTTTTTGCGATTTTAAAGTTGAGCTCTTAACGTTGCGTAATTTTGAACTCAGTTTCGGTAAATAGAATATACAATACACAACACATACTATTGGAACATTTTTTTAAGAAAATCCCCAAAATTAGCTTGAACAAAAAAAAACTAATCATTTTTCATTACGTATCACTTCGGTTTAATATTTATATTATATCAAACTTAAAAAAAAAAAAAAACAAATGCCAATTTACATAGAAGTTTAAAAATTAATTAAAACAAACAACAAATGAATTTCCCGATTCGAATTCTATATATAGATATTTAACATTCAAATATGGACATCACTTTCACTAATGACCATCGTTTGTGGGGTATTGTCGTTATTTTACATATTCTCAGTAATTTTGGCAGGCGGTGTTGGAAAGAACGGCTCCACAGTTGCAGTAAGTTCAAGTCTATCACAGACTAAAAAGATTAAGAAAAAGAAAATTAAAAAAAACAAACAAAGCTATATATTAAATACAATCTTTTGGCTACAGTAAAGCTTTTTTTATAATAAACATTTTATTATATTACTTTTACGAAAGGAAAATCCAAGTTTGAACCTAAATACAAAAAAAAATCAAAAAAAAATCTAATTATTACAAAATAAAAATAGTATGTTTTAATTTTTGGGAACTTACTACATACAACATTTTATTTTACTTAAATTTTCCTCTCTAATAAATATCAAATAAAAAAAAAAATTGTGTCCATAATGGCATGACTATACATTAATCTAAGTACATATAAATTTACATATATTTTTTGAACTATAACAATTTGTGTGTAAGGAATGTTATAAAGCCTGCTGTATTTAT
Source organism: Meliscaeva auricollis (assembly GCA_948107695.1). Classification (NCBI taxonomy): domain Eukaryota; kingdom Metazoa; phylum Arthropoda; class Insecta; order Diptera; family Syrphidae; genus Meliscaeva; species Meliscaeva auricollis. Next base: position 35,406,537 of record OX403619.1, on the reverse strand, counting down.
ATTATTTTAATTATTCTCTTTTTTCTATCTTTCTTTTTGTTTTCATTTATTTTGTACGTTTCGTTTCGTTTTGCGATGTATGTGTTCTCCTCCTCGGGTCCTCCTTATCATTTTTTTTTATTATTCATTTTCAGCAAAACAAAAGAGTTTTAAAAAAAAAATATATATAAAAATAATCAAAACAAATTAAAAAGGATATTATATTACTTTCCTTCATTTTAACAGATGCCAATTGTTGGATATAATTGGAATTATATAATACTTGTGGGGATAACGTTTTGTTATATTTTGAATGTCTTTGCATTTTCGAAAATGTTCATTGAAGGCGGAAGCGGAAAAAATGGTTCATCTGTTGCTGTAAGAAATTTTAAAATAAAACTAATTGGATAGTTATTCGAAAAAAAACAAAAATATTTATGACTGTACAGTTAATATTAAACCTACAAGAATTAGGAAACATAAAGCATTCCATTAAAAAAAAAAAAAAACTTATTAAAATTCTGATCAAAGTTGATGTTTTTACTAATTTTCAAAAACATTTTAACATTGGCAATAGTTTAGTTAATCACAAATAAAAACGATATAATATTACTTCTAAATCTAAAACAAACATTTGCATTCTACCTTTAAGTAATTTGCTTGGTTTTGAACAAAATCATTACATAATGTTATAAAAAATAAAATAAAAAAATAATCGTTATTCAAAGTTTCTTGTTCTGTATGTCAACTAACACAAGAAATCGACTCTGAGAAATAACACCACTTTAATTATATTTTATTTTCCAAATTCTATATACGAGTATTTCATAATTTTTGTTTGGTTAAGTTTTGGTGTTCAAAGAGATGATGATTGGGCCTATATAAATATAAAACGACTGCAATGTGTTTCGTTTTTGGTGTAAGGACACAGTCACTCGAGCCTCATACTCTTAAGATTCCTTCGCAAGGTTAATATTCAATCTACTAACCACTTCGTATAAAAAATATAAATTTAAATGTGTGTATTCTACTTAATGGATGCTTTAGTAGCGATTTTAATTTAACCGGTTTGGTTGTTCCCTAATTTATAAGAAAATATTCATAATGTAAGCATAAATATGTTTTTTTTTATCCATAGAGAATTTAAAATTGTAAAAAAATTAATCTTGTATCCAAGTTTTTTCTTACCATTTTTATTTTCATAAAAAAACTGAACTGTCATTATATGATATATGTAGGTTATAATAAGTGTGTTCAATGACGTTATTCTGGACTGTTCGGAACAACCTTTTGATGTTCAATGAGGTTTTTCTGTTCCAGACAACATAAGATGCTTTAAAACTAAGACACCTATTTTCTTCTATCTACTTCAGAATAACTACATAATGGTTTAAACAAATGCTTTTGGCATACGAGTAGAAGGAATCTTTTTAGTAATTTGCACGACTAAATTGCCAATACTCGCTCTTATAAATAAAGTTGTTTGGATTGCAATTTTGGAAAAAAATGACAAAAAAACATACAATTCCATTTTATCATTACTTAAACAGATTCATATATAAATATGACTTCGAAAGGAAGTACGCAGTTTGATTTCTTGCACAAATAAAAAAAAATTTAATCAACAAAAAAAATGGATAATTTTCTTACTCATCTTTATTGCCTCAACTTAAAAGCTGAAAAAGTTTGAGCAAAGCTGCTTCCCATGCTATAATTTACGTAATACCGAATGTGAAAACGACAATCGTAATAGGGACAAATGTTTGTTTCCTCGTATAGCACTAGCCGCCACGCCATCTGGTTGAAACAAAGTTTATTTGAAGGTCTAGTCTGGAGAAATAATGACAGTTAAATTTTGAACACACAAATTCTATGAACATGTTAGTAGAAAGAATGATAATCTTGCATGTTATTCGCAACTCTTCAGGATTTGGTTAAGAAACAATACATTTACACTTGGTGCAAGTACAAATGCATATTTAATTTACATACAAAATATGTTAAATATAATTTTATGTGTGAGCCATGAGCCAATGTATATATTTATTATTATAATTTGCGTATCCGGGCAATAATTTAAAACCACAAAAAAAAAAAAACAAGAGGATGTAGTTTTAGTTTATGTGTTCTATGTTGGGTGGCTATTATAAATTTAAAATAATTATATTAAACATTTTATCAATATATTCCGGATACGTCCGTAGGATAAGAATATCTAATCGCGGAGCATTAACAAAACTGCTGATGGGACAAGGGTT